>OX467304.1:36250000-39215591 GCA_950108535.1 Agriphila straminella
GATCGTATTTCATACGTAAATACTATAGCCAGAAAATGACGTCATAACGTAGTACAATACCACTTCAAAGAGGTAGGTACAAAACGAACAAGTTCTCAACAAATGAAATGAAACTTTGTAAGTCATGATTAACGATCAAATAAATCATAAAGCGTTCCTTCGGTTCCACAATTTATTGCATTTTAATTAGAAACAGACGGAAAGTACGAGCTGAATCTAATTAGTAAGGGTGGTTGCATAGTAGCGTTTATGCTGGCGCGTCACGAGCTTTAAGTTTTTAATGTTTAACTTATATCGCTGACTAGATTGGGTAGTAACTCGTCCAACTACTCTTAGTGTCAACCAAAGCTTTTTTCTTCCAAAATACTTAATGAAACAGAATTGGTTAGGTTATGTAAAAACTCAAGGCGTGTTATGAGTTTTCGCTCATCATACTTGATAGCGATGACTAAAGTTCTCATTTTTTATGAAAACTATTAGTTTAGTGTAGATACCGCCAGAAGCTCTGTTGCCAGATTGCATACAAATTGCTTACTTACTCTATCGAGTATAGTAAAGGTAATTTTGCAAACTCATAATACAGACACTGTTAACAGCTAAAAAAATCAACATTTTCAGGTGAATTTCAACTCGGCGAGTTGCCACCAAGCGCAGTTTGTAAACTCTACAATAACTTCATAATGATAGATTCCTTGGTCGCCCCTTAGCGTGGCCAAGCCGTGATTGTAACACCAGCCTAACATTATGAAGTATGACCGGTAATGAAGAATTTACGATCCGTGGATGACGTCTGCGGCGTGCAGTCGTAAAAATTTAAAGTAGGTTGGGATGAAGAGAAATAAATGCTGAAACGCTCCTGTCTATCAAAGAGTATTTTCATTTATAGCCCCATCAAAATACTGACATCGAGTGAAATAAACTTTTTGACAGTAATACATTTGATTTCAAAGTAACTGGGCCATGATATTAATTAATCAAAATAGTGTGGCCAGGTTGAGAATAAACGCCAAAGCTTATAGAGATTAAAGATTATTTAGAAAAACTTTCAGACATATTAATGATGATGAATTTACGCTAAGTATCTTATGGAGCTCGGTGGCGCAGTGGTTTAGCGCCTGGCCCAGCGATTGCGAAAGTTAAGCAACGTTCGCAAGGGTCGGTCATGGGATGGGTGACCAAAGATGTACTCTCGAGCTCCTCTGTGCTTCGGAAGGCACGTTAAGCCGTTGGTTCCGGCTGCATTTGCAGTCGTTAAAACCCATCAATCCGCATTGGGCCTGGGCAAAATGGCTGATGGACATACACATGGACATCTTATAAATTAAATAAAGGTATGTGCATACATAATATTTCTAATACCATAGAGTTCTTATTTACAACAATAAAATTGATCGGTAGCGTGCTGCACGGCACCTCCCCGGAGACCAGAAAAGTGATTGTAGTAGCTTTCAACTCCTATATGAAACATAAACAATAATATAAAACGAAATTATATTGATGATAATGGAAAGGTAAATAAATTAATATTTACTTCTTCACAAATTATTCCTAATATTGCACATTTTTCTGATAACACACTTGTGTCTAGACAATCACACTTGTATGTTAAGTCACCCCTGATTATTGGTAAATTGATTATGGACTAACACTATTGATAAATTATATTAGAGTAGACGATACATGGTGCTAGACAAGTTAATATTGTTTGATTGATTATTCCATAAAAAAGGAACTAATAACCGCCCAGTATCTACTATTTAGAACTTTTAATGAAAATTTAACTTAAATACAGTCGAGGTCGAGCCAATTAGCAATTCTATATGTATAAAGCATTTAAACAAATAATTATTCACGACACACCATTCCTAAAAAATACCGCCATAACCGATTCACACGTTTTAATTTGAGTGGTCGAAAATTCCAAACAGAGGAGCGATCCTTTGCGAATATTAATGAAGTTTCGAAATCGCGCGTTTTGGCAGCTGCAGAATCAGACGGATGGCTAGAGGCATCGCGGTAGGGAGGAATGAGCACTTTAAAATTTATCGAGTTTTCGTGTTTCGCTCCCGCCATCGCAACATCGAGTTAGGGATGGGCAATGGGAGCTTTTTGAGTTGCTTTCACTGTTCAGAAAATGCTTCATGTACTAGTACTTACTTAAAAGCAATAACAGTGTTTAGGAATAAAATATTGCTACCGACCAGCAACGCTACGGCCTCTTTCGTCTATTTCCTACTAAATTCTTAATTCCAGTAAAAATTTTATAAATATTTGATTGTAACTCTTAGTTGCCAATAAAATGATAATCAGTACTGGATGTAGTTTTTCCTTAATAGTGCTCTTTCCTCATCAGTTAAAACTAGTTATCTGCTCTAAATATTTTTGTAAACTAAGTACTTATTATAAGCATCTTAATAATAATAGATATTAAAGCCGATAAGTCATGAGCTGAAATAAACAAAAAAGTTAAAGATAATTAAGAGGATTGTCAACCACGTGGTCTCCATACAAACGGCGATAACGTTTCCCACCCTCTAAACCTTAACCTACAGTAATTATTTTTGGTATTTTTTTGAAATGCCTAAATACTTGGGCTGTACGTTTTGATTTTCTAAATATCTATAATAAATTTCGAAATATTTGCATTTTTGTGATTTCATACAAAACACAGAAGTGCCAATATTTTCAAATCTACAATGAATATTTTAAAAATCAAAACGTACAGCCCTAGTTTTTAGGCATTTCAAAAACATACCAAAAATTCATTGCTGTAGGTTAAGGTTTAGAGGGTGGGAAACGTTATCGCCGTTTGTATGGAGACCACGTGGTTGACAATCCTCTTAAGCTTTTTGAACAAAGAGCGGTACAGTCTGTCCATATTAGATCCAGATCTAGATATAAATTCTAAAGCACTCTACAGTCTTCTCTCTTCACTCTACAGTTTACAAAGGGCGCACATCCCTAACATGTCCCCTATTGCGGTGTTTGATGCGATGCGAATGCGTTTACCGTGTGCCCGTAGGCTTCGGGTTCTAAATTCAAAGTTTTGAATTCAAAACTATACTTTTTCGAATGTCTTTAGGAAAACTTTTGTTACAAATAAAACTTTTTGGATTAGCCGAGAATAAAAGCTTTATTTCTGTTCTCTATTTTTTAGAGATTTGCTTTTGCTTTTTCTTTTCAGTGTAATAAAGCAGCAGCTTCTGGTTTGTTTTAGCAGGCAATCATGTTTTTATTGATTTACTACCCGGTAATCGACTGCTGACGCCACGAAATAAAAAAAGCTTATACACAACACACAAACACACACACAACAGCCAGCTTTTAACAACTGTATCCAAACTATAAAACAATTTATTTTTATTACCTTAAAACAAAAGTGCTGGCGCCGAATGTATCACCCATGAATGGGCAGTTGATGGGTAGTTTCCCCGTAACGATGGGGTAGGAGACGCAAATAAAGATTTATTCGGACAATGTCGGTTAATTGCGCAATGTCAGTTAGCGCCAACGCTCACGGGCGCTTAATCGCCGAGCGATTTTTTGTAGCCCAGAATAGAACATATGGAGTTCAATACGTAAACGCCCACGAGCTACAAAAAGTAGCTCACACATAGCTCGGCGACTAATCGCCCACGAAATGACACTGACAAGAGTGACAAGCGGCTTTAACCCTAAAAGACACCACAATTTTTTTCGCTGGCTGACATAATTATTTTTGTAATGGTAGAGTTTGCAATAAAAAGTAAGAGAATTATTATTACATGATATGCTTACCAATTTATATAGTTTTTAATCCTGTTCCAAAAAAGGTAGGAACACACTACGAACCTAAGGTCGGTTATAGGCAATTATTGTTCTGGGATTATCATAAGTTTATAATTTACCTATATTATTATGGAAAACTTAACGTAAACGTAACAAAAGAAACATCAAGTTAGCTAAAGAATTTGACTAGTCGCTAATAAAATCGTATTGAAATCACTGTCGGATTGTCTAAGAACAAACATCTAGTAAATTTTATTTATTTATAAATAATGAAAATCAAAGCAGTCGCCGTTTAAATATGTTTTCCATAACAATGCCTACCTACCTACTTCTGTTTTGCGTAAAAGAATCGCAAGATTCAGTTTTTTAAGTAAGATGATTTTGGGCATGGAATAGGGGATAATACTGAGGAAGTAATGGCGCCACATGCGACTGTCCTAAATTCGTTAAATTTGATGTTTCAGATGTAAAATGTAATTTCTGACGTATTTTAGCCAATCGAAACCATTTTTGTTTACCACAGAGTACAATGGCGCCATCTGCGAAAAGTTTTACGTATTATTTCCTATTGCGAGTTTTTACACAAAAAAAGAAAAACCATAAGCATTCTATGGTTTCTTTATAAGGGTTCCGTAGCAAAATGGTAAAAAGGAACCCTTATGGTGTGACTCAGTCTGTCTGTCTGTCTGTCACAGCTGGATATCTCGATAACTGTCTATTAATGGTATCAACTTGAAATTTGGAATAGTTTAAGATGACGTTTGCCCAAATATTTTGCAAATAAGGATGTTTTTTTTACAGCAGGAATTGAAAAGGGGTCTTAAAAATTTGAAGTGAGGCTACTAGTAGGGCATGTGGGTATCATAACATAATGAAAGAGTGTTGTTAGCACATTTTCAAACATTTCTCTTTTTTTAGGCCGCATAGTGTTCGACTTATAATGAAAAATGTAAAAACATACCTTCCTTCCTTATAGTATAGAACTTATAGTAAAAAAGATAACTATAACGTTCGAAAAACATGAATAAAATATTCTATTGTACTGTTAGCCGATCGGTAATTATAGGGTTTGAGGTTATTTTTCGCACAAGTCATCACGAAAATAGAAAATGTGGTATCGATGCATTCAATACGATGCCCCGATCACAAATATATAAGATGAAAAGCGTGAAAATGGCGGGGGTAGAAACTGTGATGTCAAGTTTTCAGTACTTACAAAGATTTTTTTCATACCATGTGGTATATCAAAGCCCTTGGCTTTGTGAGTATATTGCGAATATAAAACACACTATAACATGTCATCAAAATCTCATCATAGTAACATACACAGTAACAGTTAAAACACATAAAAAATACCGTTTTTGGAACATGGATAAAAATATTATTTTTTAATATGTCATAAAATGATGTAATACAAAAACTAGCTTATGTCTGCAAAACAAACACTTCGAGCGACTCGCAATATTTTTTCGGGGTCAAAACCTTCCAGTAGGTATCGAACAAATTTTTATTATTTCTTGAATTTGCGCATATAAAGTAAATGCTGAATTTTTGTTCTTCACACTATTTTGACGATAAAAGGATCTGTACCCTTAGCACGAACAGCTATCAAAAAATCATTCGATAGATAAATTTTGTATTGGAAATTTGTACAACGCCATCTATCGCCGATAAGCGAAATGAAATTTTCCATAGAGAATCGTCTATCGAGTAATTTTACGTGCGTTTTTTTTCTCGATAGCTGTTCGTGCTAAGGGTACTGAAGACATTTGAATCGTATACATTGTTTGCTTCATTTGTGAAAAGTATATAATTACTGACATAAATAAATCATAAACTTTATTTTATAGAGCTTAGCAATAATAAAAGTGATTGTTCTATAATATTATTACCGCGGGTGCCTTTTAGGGTTAACCTACGTCAGCGACTAAAAAGCGCCGTGATTGTCGCCGCGATTATCGCCGCGTTTATCGCAGCGATATCGCCGCGATTAACGCCGCGCTTATCGCAGCTACAAAATAGCGCCCGTCAGCGGTAAGCCTTACGGTTAAAAACGCCACAGTTCGCTAATGAGCGGTGTAACTGCGGAAAAATGTGGATATTGTGCGTTTGATGGCATAAATATCAGTCTTGCGGCTATAATACTTTTTTATGAAATGTTGACATTAAAAAAATATATAACCAGTATAACGTACCGTACTTATACAATACAACGTGTAAAAAAACAAATATGATAGAATGAGTACAATGCATACAACTCCGGAAAATTATTGTTATCCCGGAAAATCGCCACTTTTTTGAAGTATTTTCTATTCAAAATAAACTGCATAGGTAGTGGCAACCGTAATCCTAAATTGTGTTTTGCTTTTGCCCATTAATGGGATGGTTATCGAAAACAAAAGTCTAATAGCGTCTGGTTGTCATTACAGTTTTCCATACAAATAAAAATCTAAATTTTACGGGTTCTTATGAAACAGCCTGTATAATATATTTTCCTTTCCCTTACCAACCAAACGGTATTTTTGTTTAAAAAACTGTGTACTTTCTTATAGTATGTGATGTTATGAAATCACGATATTCTTTCTATTAGGACCAACGAACGATAATAATCTTCTCAGATAATCTCAATTACCAATACCAATGGGCGTCTACCAATGATCTGCATTTGCAAACAGGTCTCGTGTCTGAAAAGTCGCCGGCCTGCTCGTTAGCGACCTGCAAACAAATTTGATTACCTAACGAGGTACAGGGGAGTTAGACGTAGACGTGGCTAACATTTGAAGCCTTGTTATGCCAAATTGAACCTTATCACAGAGGGAGAAGCTATGAGGTAGGAGACAGACAGTATGAAAACTTAGAAACAAGCTGTACGTTTGAACTTAGAGTAAATGTCGCTGGTTCTTTGCTTTTATTATCTCGATTGATATAAACACCAAATCTCTTGTTACCAATAAGGTTAATGTATTTTCGTACAACTAGATCTCACTCGATTTACTTTGAGTTTGCAAAAGCGAGAAAATCTTTTTTACTCTTCACTTTGTACCAGCAATATTGTTATTTTTTACTATAAAAAATTATAAAACGTAATTATTATTAAAATGTTACTAAATCTTAGTCTTTACTCTCAAAATAGTCATAGGAGCAGCAGTACATGTGGATGAATTAATCTTTGATCTCCAAGCAATCCAAATATGGCATGATAACTAAAGATATTGATACAATCCAATCTGATGGCATTTGAGATTTTTCAATAATAGTATTATGTTTTGTACCACCAGCATGATATATCAAAGTACATACTCAGATACAAATTTAAATTGCAATGCAACTTAAATAATAAAAGCGGTACTTCTATTAATTGTTACTTATTCTGGCTTCTCCCCCAGTAAAACACTTATGAAGCTCTACTAAAACATAATCTTCTTAATGTATATTAACTAAGACAATCAGCCTACTTGAAGTATGCTTTCGTCTAAAACAATACATACTGCAATTCCCCATTCATTGTGCCCAAAACAACTCTCAGACATTTCCAAGCATGATACAGCCTTTGATATTACAATGGAACATCTGTAAACGATGTTACAAAGCCGAGCGAATCGTCTTCGTTAACTTTAAGTTGGTAATTTACAATGACGTCAACGATATTGATATAACAGTAATTGAAATAAAAGATAACACCAACTTTTTATCTTCTTTATACGTACAAAAATGTCACAGTTTTCTAAAGCGTCTTGCAACTCGAGATATTTTGTAGGACAGAGAAAGTCAAGTAAATTTCCCTAAGGTTATCTGTTATCTGTTCCCTAAGGGTTGACCGGAAGATAATGCTTTTAGCATTAAGTCCGCCTCTTGTACATCATTTTATTGTAGTACAATAAAGAGTTTAAAATAAATAAATAAATAAATAATTTTTACTCAAAATTTTGATAAAAGGTTAGTTATAGAAGAACAGTTATAGGACTACTATTATAAATTATGATAAATTCAACTACTATTTTTCAATCATCATAACCAGAAAAGATCCATCAAGACCCAAATTGATCAAGTCAAAATTTTTTTAGGGTTCTTTATGTCAGGCGTGTTAGATTTACTGGCAATTCTATAATACTGATGGATGTGTTTATTATTCATTCCAGGCAGATTAAAATTAAGTAAATTACATTTTCTCAGTAAATTAATTATAAAACAAGAAGATCGACAGAAATTATTACGGTAAACCTTCAAATGACTATGAAATGAATTCTCAACATGTCTCATGTATGAAAGTAGCCATTGTTTAATTGTATGGTGAGCGCGCCTCCGTTCTCATACGGAAGTTACTGTGAACTGTGTGTTTGGGGTTCCGTTAAACCACTTACTGAATTTTTATTTTATTTTAATAAGTACCATTCCTTTTTTATTTAAGGTATTTAGGTACTAACTCGGTACATAAAATAAAAAAAAATTCAAACATTAATTTGATGATGTTTATAACGATCGATCGCTACTAGTCGTAAATAACATAATTTATTAGTATACTGTTTTCAACAGTAATGAATTGCATACAGGATCAACTTAAACTTATTTTTTATTATTTTGATTAATTTCATGACACATCAGTATTCTGAAAAATTATGACAATAATATATGGCTGGAAATACATTGCCTGCGCTGTGCTTGGAAGGACGGATTGGAATGTAGGTATTTTAACCGACTTCATCAAAAGGAGGTGGTTTTCAATTCGATTGTATTTTTTTTATCGTTGTTCGCGCGTATCTTCGACATTTATGGACCAATTTTGATGATTCTTTTTTGTTCGATTGAGTTTTCTTGCGGGATGGTCCCATTTAATTTTCAAATCGGTTCAGTAGTTTTCAAGTATATAATCCTGAAAATACTATGACTTTACATACACACATTACACCTTGACGACTTTGTTATTTATGAACCGAATTAGATGATTGTTTTTGTTGGGAAAGGGATAAGGCAGGTTTTTAAAGTCGGTTTTTTTTGTTTTTAAAAAAAAAATTACAGGTCATGGTTACATCCTATCATGCAAGATATCTAACACCTTTCTTAAAAAAAATTATTTGTTTGAATAATGAAAAATAAAAAGGCTCTCTTGTTTAACTACAGAACTCTTAAATGTTGGAGTCAACGACACAATGACAGCCATTGTCGACCACTTGAGCCTCATTAAGAAGAAGAAAACAATTAAGCTGAATACACCTGGAGAACTAAATAATGTGCGGTTAATTACACTCCCCATAATCTCTATTAAGATGGCAGTAAAAGTGATATTCCTCTACCTTTTTATGTGTGGATGCTAAAGCTGTTTTGTTTTTCCATCCTCGTACATACGTTCTAGCACTAGAGGCTATTCCTTTATGAGTTTTCTGATCTTTAATCCGATGGTGAATGGCATTGTTTATAATATCACCTACGGCCAAAGAGCAGTTGTTCATTGTCCATACAATGGCGGCTCGGTAGAATGGAATCTTATGCGTTTCCTATAGTCAGAGGGCCTAGTATGAGTTGGTTTTTTGTACTCACTTCACTTTGCGAATAGTTAACTATCGTCTTCTCTCTTTCACTACTTCACTCACTCGTATGATTTTCTCTCTTTCACCCGATACTATTCGCAAAGTGAGGTGAGAAACACAACTCGTACTAGGCCCTCTGATGTGAATGGGAATCTAGACGACAGAGAGCTAAAATACATTTCATAAAACGTAAACGTAAGGTTTCCATTAAACTCAGCAGTTCTAGTACACCTACTTTTTAACCCCCGACGACGTAAAAAGAAGGGGGTGTTATAAGTTTAACGTGTCTGTGTGTCTGTCTGTGGTATCGTAGCTCCTAAACGGATGAACCGATTTTCGTTTAGTTTTTTTGTGTCATAGATAATTTTACCCCAAGTGTTTTTAGCCATGTTTTATGAAAATCTGTTCAGCCGTTTGAAGGTCATCAGCTCTTTTCTAGTTGATGAGGGGATCTGACTCAATGATATTGGAAGTATATGGTAGGGTTACCATGACCTGATCAGCCGTTTGAAGATCATCAGCTCTTCGATAATTGATGAGGGGATCTGACTACCTTCCATATGTCCTATCGATTCGAAATTTGGTACAGTGTTACTTCAATGAGATTGGAAGTATATGGTAAGGTAACCATGACCTGCTCAGGCGTTTCAAAATCATCAGCTCTTTAATAGTTGATGAGAGGATCTGACTACCTTCCATATGTCCTATCGATTCGAAATTTGGTACCGTGTTACTTCAATGAGATTGGAAGTATATAGTAAGGTAACCATGACCTGATCAGCCGTTTGTCGGGGGGTTTTTTTAAATTTTTAATTTTTGTTGTTGAAACAAATAAATTTCAAATGTTAGACAAATTACCTTTACTATAATTTATTAAAATGAAAGAACATTACATAATATTTTCACTAATCTGTGATCCTATCCTGAAATAAGCACAAGAAAAGTACAGCAACACATTTCAGTAGCAAGAAACAGTGCCGACTAAATCACACTTAACTCGCGGCACTTCTGAAAAGTGATCGTAAATAGAATGGGGACGTAAAACGGTGTTTTTTCTCCGGGGCGGTTTAAAGAATCGCTCTGTACCGCTCATAAATCTCTATAATAGGAATCTTGTAGTGTTCGGACTCGTGGACTATGCCAAAGTTGAGAAGCGGACAGTAAGCTAACCTTTTTAGGGTTCCGTAGTCAAGTCAACAAAGTAGGTACCCTTATAGTTTCGTCGCCATGTCCGCCTGTCCATCCGTCCGTCTATCCGTCCGTCCGTCCATCCGTCCGCGGCTTAGCTCAGAGGCCCTTAGCGCTAGAAAGCTATAATTTGGCATGAATGTGTATTGTATAGTCACCATTCCCTACATATGAATTGGGGTTGAAAAGAAAGCTCGGGGTGTCTTTGGATAGGTATTTTAAAAATATTAAAGATTTGTAAAGACTACTTTCCAATTTAGGCATCCGTTTGCGAAATATCAAGCTTTAAATTGCAAAATTTTGTTAGAGTTGCCTTTGGATCGTGAACAAATTCAGGACATTAATTACAGTACATATTTTAATGAAGTTCCGTTCAAATAATGGTCGATCAACTCGTAAATATTGGAAACATTTTCGTTGGTTCAAATTTCATTGAACAGTCAGGTAATACTATTACATGTTATTATAGTCGTTAGTTGTATGAAACAGGGAGTAAATATAAGTTTACAGCCATATAGCTCTCTTGGCGATCGATAAGTCGATTTAAGTACTTGTGGCTTAATTGTGCATTTTTATTGCCTTACTTTTATGTGTATCTGTAAATGGTTTTCTGTTGTATACTGAGATTACTATAGTTAACATAATAACTGTTGATTCACCTGTGAATATAAAAAAAATAAAATAAAATATGGTATGGTATAATATTACTACGGAACCCTATACTGCGCGTGGCATGAACTACTCTTATAATGGGCGCGTTTTTCCTCTTTATTCAAGAGTTAACATACTGCTTACTTTACTTGACTGCATCATACATTGCTTACGATTTGGGCCTTAGGGTAAGTTGGTGAGCACTTTGCTATGAAAAGCTTTGGGACATCTGCTCTTAATAAGAATCGATAATCTCTGGTGGACTAAAACTAGTTATCCTTCTTATATACAGAAAACAATATTTAAAAAAACGAACTAGAAGATTTTGTAAATCTCTAAAATATTGCATGTTGTGCCCTATAATAATTCATTTTAAACAGCCATAAATACGATACCGCTGAAAAGTATTTTTGTATTATTTGAATACACTACGAAGTACAAAAGTAAGTAAGATAAGAATTAATTTAAGAATTTCATATTGTAATGTGTTATGTTTTGAAAAAATAATTTTGACTTTGACCTTCAATAACTTCGTAGCTATTGGTTTCCCAGGTATAGTCTAAAAGACAAAAATGACCCTGATGATGGGCAGAATACGTAGACCTCGGCTTCGTTGAGTGTCTTGTTACACCCGGTAGGTATCACAACATAAAGCTCATTCAACCGTCAACCATCACAACATACGCCAAGCTATGCTATTCAGCTGCCCCTAATTTCCAAAGGTCTGAGCCCCAAAGTCCATGCTAATTGCGGGGGTACAGTGACGGTCCATTGACGGTGTCACCCGCTAATGGCTTTTAAGAAATGTAATAAATTATTCCTCGCCGCCGCCAGGTGGCGTGGGGGCTTATAAAAGTATGGTGCAAGTTAAAAAAGAGATACTAAAAGGTATCATGTGACAGGCAAACTTGACGATATTTAAGAACCTTGGCACGTTACCATAGCTACGGTAGCATTGAAATAAGGGGTGGCCCCAGAATTTTTACTAACAAAAAATTAAGGCTGGAAAAATAAAAACGCCCCTCCTGGAAAAATACTCTAGATACGCCCATGAATATAGCATTCGATTATTGTATAATATAGTCAATTCTTGACACATAATAGCCACATTAAATAAAAAACTCACAAACTTACATTAACCCTGCCCCCCCTAGCATGACTAAGACGAAACACGATATAATATCGCGTGATATAGCGTTTTATCGACACCCAACTGTCCTGTCAACTGTGTGTCAAAATCCATTGTCTTTTGACAGTTTAACGTGATAAATCGCTATTTCTTTTGGGCATTCATGTAAAAAGAACATGTCATTTTTGTCCTCAAGTAACCAAGTTATGGAATCAGCCAGTTTTCAAACAGGCTGATTACATATGCCCGCTTAATCTTATCCCTTGGCCCAAACTTTCACGGCAGACGTACGTCGCTCTTATCGTTCCCGGAATTCGTCTTTTACTAAGTAATTTACAAAAAAGACATCTCTTTCGGGGGGCAACAATGTTAGCTTTAATCATTGTGAACGATTTACTATGTCGGCGTATTGTGGGGGGCTGTGTTTGAAGATATTCATAGGGAGGGACCAGTGTTTGCTGTAAACTAATATTAGGATATTTGTGTTTTGGATAGTGCACAATGGTTAAAATATTTATTACTAGAACAATAATGACAGACTATAATCGGCTTATCACAGAATCTATTCTCTTCGAACCCATGTTTTATTATCAATAACTCTCGCTGCTACTTTGAAAAAAAAACTGAAACGTCGTCATTATAAAGTTAATTACAATAAGTACCTAACATTTTAGGTTTATTATGTATCCGGAAAGTTGAATATAATATCAGCATACTTACATAAGTTTTTGGCATAAGTGGAATTCCCATGTCTTGACAAATATAATTTATTTCCAAATAATAATAAAATAACATTTACATTAGATTTCAGCGTGGCTATATCTCCGCATTGTTCTCTAGAGAGCAAACATCCGTTTACGCAACTTGTCAACCTTAATTATTAATGAGAATTGATGGAGTCCCTCTGGCGGGTTGGATTCGCATGCGTGGAAGGCTACGTTCACACACATGCGTATAATTATCAACGTGAACAGAAAAAAGTTGTAAGTATTCGTTTACGTTCCCAATATCTCAACTCTGACTCGGCTCAAGCAAGACATCAAGTGAATCACACTTTATCAAAGTGAACTCCAAATCGGACATAACTATGCAAGTACCTACGTATATGTTGATGAATTGAAAAATACAGGCCACTTTTAATATGAAAAAGACGAAAAGAATTTAAACTAATTTTATGATAAGTATTTTCCAAAGGTTTTAACATTGAAAATGTTTGTTTTCGCGTTCGAGTAATAGGTAGTGTCCGATTTATGAAATTGTTTCGCAGATATAAGAAGTACGCCGATGGGTTAGTTGTCAAAATGTGCGTCTGCCGGAGGGCTTCAAAGTGCGATTTGAATTCCCAAAATCGGTCGGTAACTTTTGAGATATTCCAAAATTTGTCAAAATTTCAATAAGTTAATTTCCCAATAAGTTTTTTGAGCACGCTTTTCAGGAAACGGAAAAAAATGGATCACGGGATTGAATTAAACTACAGTTTGAGCCATCTTAGGAGGCGGGCGGACAAAAAATTGTTTACTTTATCGTCAGCTGACGTCAGTACGATAAATAATGAATTTCCATTAACTATACACGCCGAAATTTTCATCATTTGGTTCCCGCCGTAGGGTGGTTCCACTGATGATTACAAGCAACTTTAACAATGGGGCCAACTCTCCTCCTCGCAAAAAAAACAGCTGTTCCATACATTAAGGTCGAATAGGTACTGCTCTTTTGTATGGAACAGCTGATTGAACGGCCCCATAGTAAAAGTTGCTTGTAATCATGAGTGGAACCACCCCACGGCGGGAACCAAATGATTAAAATTTCACGCTGTATATATGGAGCCTATATTTATGCGGGTGCTTTATTGCTAAAAAATATTTTCAATGCTTTTGGTAGTTTCGCGTAGTGTGAGATCTGTAGATCGCAAGTGTGAGACTCGCGACTCCAACGCCCATCGCAGAACCTTAGGCATACCCACATTACCCACATAGGTTTGTTTACAATTGTTATTTGAAATGCGATGGAATAGCTCAAATGGCTAAGTTGTCCAATCCGAAAATCATAATTTACTCGTAGGATAAACATAACATAAATTCAGATGTCTTTGTCTTGTTCATTTGTATGACATAAATTCAGATGTTTGTTGGATGGGATGAGTCTTTTAAAAAATGTATTGTGAACAAAACTTTATTGTGAGTAAATTTCTATGTTTTTAACTAGAAAAAAATATAATTGAAATAAAATAAAAATCTTAAACTACTATCTATCTATAGCATGTTTGATAAAAAAAACATAAAATTTTCCTTTAAAATATTTCAACATTCCTTACACTTGCAGAATCAAATCCGTGGTCCCCAAAGTCAACTTTACCCCACAGTAGGGGAGTTTTGAATGTGAAAAATCGGCATTTAATAGGCAACCGGCTATTTCGTAAATGGCGAGAGTACGCAAGAAGGGTGATGTCGTGAAAAAGAAACGTCTTTAGGCCATTAACACTGATTGAGACTTGAGGGCGTAGTTGTTATAAAGCTAATCTATGATTTGTGCAAATAAAAACTAAAACCGTGACGAAGGAGAAACGATCCGTGTTGCAGATGAAATTACGAATTTAAAATTTAAACGATCATTTATTTGAACTTAGTACCTACAAGTGTAGCGCCTCGACCGGAAGTCTAAATAGCCTCGGCGTTTCAAATAAACGATATCATGATCTGAAAAACGAAAAAAAAATAACCGGTAAACTTGCCATTGTCATGTCATCTTGATCTCATAATATTAAAAAAAGCTCGTGACAGTGACGGCGGGCAGTGGATAAACGGCGGCGTAACGATTGAATAGCAGATTTGGGAAAAATTTGGTTTTTAAAAAATAGAATGACTAATGGTTATAATAATCAATGTTTATGAAAAATAGTGGTGATACAGTAGCATAGTGTTGTCTCTTTCGTTTGAAAGTGATTCCCTCGTGCTCCAGTTGGCGCCGAGTGCGACGAGAACACCAAACAACTGCCTGTGACGGCTGCGGAAGTGGCACGCAGGAAGCCAAGGGAAACATTCACCCGTCGTGTGGGGCGTGTCATGAGAGGTAGCGATAGCGGACTTCCGTAATCCAAGACGCATATTGACGCTATTTTTACCATTGAAAATGGTTATCAGATGCAAATCGCCTAAGATGTATTTTTGACCATATCTCAGAGGATTTTGAGAGGATCGAGATGGAAAAAGTACTAAAAGTTGAAGAATTTATCGAGTCGTTTGAATTTTGAAAATCTACTGGTAACTTTTTGGGAATTTTGCAAAAATTCGGGTTTTTTGGGGGGTGTTTGTTTACTAAATTGTAAATTGTAAAAAATGGGGACAAAATTTTGAAAATCTGTTAATAATAGTGACCTGTAGGCTGTAGGTGGTCCCTTTAGATTTGGAATTGTAGAAAAACGGGTGTTTCCGTACATAAAAAGTGATGTAGCTTTTATGATTGTCACAGTTACGAGTGTCACATTCATAAAAATAAATAGGTACCTACCTACTACCTATGTGACTTTAAAAACATTATAGGATTTTGCATTTGATTTGATTTTGGTTTTTCTTAAATTTTTGGGTTCATTTTCAATGCTCCGATTCTTGCGGGGACTGTAAAATCTGTGAATTTTTAGTTAGAAGAATCCTTTAGAAACTGAAGATAAATTTTGGTGGAAGTTTATTAATTTTGGTTAGCGGACGCCTTTTTAAATTTGGCGACTGTATTTTAATTAAGTCGTTCGAATTATAGAAGCTTATATCCTTGCGAAAGATGATGGCAAAATATCTTCCTCTTTATTAAATTACTTATTGACACAAATGCATACTAAATACAAAATGCAAAAAAAAAACACAACTCCAAGAAACCATAAACTATTATTAATTTCAACTTGATTATTCATTGCATTTCTGGAAAAAAACTCTTGCTAGACAAACAACGAAGTCCCGTTTTCCTTTTGAGAAATGAAGCCCTAAAACAGTCTGTGGCTAAAAATGAACCTTGCTGCACTGAAATATATTAGTACATTATACTACTTCATTGCCTTGCTGAAAGTATTTTGTTAGTATGTAGAAAAGAAAAAAAACCGGTCAAGCAAGAGCGAGTCGGACTCGCGCACCGAGGGTTTCCGTACCACCATAATAAATACACTGCATAGCCTGCTGTAGACTAATAAAATTATTATTGCAGTATTAGGTCAGCACCATCTCTTGGCCGATAGTGGAACTATTTTTTTTCTTAGTCCAGCGCTATCTCTTGACCGTTAGTGGAACTAAATTATTTTTTTTGGGTCAGGGCCATCTGTTGACTGGTAGAGGAAAAGATATAAAAACTAAAGGAGTTAAGAAAAGTTCGGCGACATAGGTCTTTGATTATGAAAAATTACTCGCCAGAAGCAAAATATGATCTCCATTACACCGCAACTGACCAAGCTTTTGAACGCCCTATAAATCATATCTTCCCCGCTATTATCTCATCATTTGGGCAATTTAAAAAACAGAAGTATAACGTACGCCATTTTGTGATTACCACCGGCCTGGGGGCTTACCATCAGCAAATAAGAAACCGTTCAGTTCAAAAGCAGGCCTTAAACAGGACTGTTTAAGGCCAGCTTTCATACTAACCGTTGAGGTCATAGTACGAAAAAGTAATGCAGTTCAATATAAGCCCTGCTATAAGAGCTCATAGTAAGGCCCCTGGAGGCTTACTCCCGACTGCACTCGTCCGTAATTTCGAGCTGTTAAAAATGTTCTCAAACTTCAAAAAATAGTTCGCGATTATTTTCGGATGGACTAAACTAGAAAACTATAGGCAATTTACGGAAGATATATTACTATAATGTTGCACTTTTATGAAATCTTTTTGTTTTACGGATGAGCCCGTTCGTAGACATCGTGAATGGTAAACGCCCGAAACTATAGTTAAGTGCAGTTGGTAGTAGGCCCCCGTAGCAACCATAATTTATTGCCCACGAAACTGTTTGAATTGTATGTTTCACTTCTACTTAGTGTTAGGTCGTTCGACGCTTTATTTTTACTTTTTAAAACGCTGGATTAGCCGAAGGAAGCAAGTGTAGGTGTAGGAAAAGTTTTTCAGAATTAGTTGCTTCCTCTTTCGGTATAAGGGGTTGCTATTTAAAGGATTGTTTCAAAAGAAATTCCACTTAAGCCGCTTTTAGTAAAAAAATCCGAACAAGGGCTATAGATTTCTTTGATGTAATATTACACGAAAGTAAATAAAATTTTTAAAGATCCATTAGTATAATCCAATCCAATGTATCCTCCGTGCTTCGGAAGGCACGTTAAGCCGTTGGTCCCGGCTGCATTTACAGTCGTTAACACCCACCAATCCGCATTGGGCCCGAGTGGTGGGTAATGGCCCGTCCTCCTTACCACCCATAAGGAAGGCCTGTGCCCCAGTAGTGGGGACATTAAAAAAGTGGCTGATGGACATCAGTATAAAAATAATTTGTGCCTTTTGTGAAATTGATAGCATAATAACTTTCCTGGATTCAGTGACATACTTATAAATAAAAGTTCAGTTCAGAGTAATTTGAATCAAAACAGCTCCGAAAAAAATAAAGAAGCCATACTCACAAAGTCTTCGACTGACTAATTACGTCTCAGTGGGAGTAATAGAACTCAATGAGACACACGGGCATAAAACTCCGTGTTGTCTACAATTTGCCTCAACAGAGCGGTAACAATGACATGTCTGAAATCTAAAAGAAATATGAGGTTTTAGACACTTTTAACGAATACAGCCCGTTTATTTATTGATTCAGGTGTTATTTTAGCATTATTTAGTTTGGACTTATTAGTTTTTAGGGTTCCGTACCAAAATGGTAAAAAGAACCCTTATGGTGTGACTCAGTATGTCTATCTGTCTGTCTGTCACAGCTGGATATCTCGAGAACTACTAATGGTCTCAACTTGAAATTTGGAATAGTTTAAGATGACGCTTACCCAACTATTTTGCAAATAAGAACACAACAGGGACTGAAAAGGGGTCTTAAAAATTTTGAGTGGGGCGACTAGGGAATGTGGGATATCAATTATGAAAGAGCGCTGCTTGCACATTTTTATACATTTTTTGTTTTTTTTAGGCTGCATAGTTTTCGACTTATGATGAAAAATGTAAAAAAAAATACCGTTCCTTCCCCCTTATCTCCGAAGTTTGCAAAGAGAAAAATCTGAAATAATTCTATGTGATCCCTTCCAGTCAAGAGGTGGCGCTGGCCTAACAAAAAAAAATAGTTCCACTATCGGCCAAGAGATGGTGCTGACCTAATACTACAATAATAATTTTATTATTCTACAGCTGCTCTGCAGTGTATTTATTGCGAGTCGGACTCGCTCTTAACCGGTTTTTTATTTTATTTGAATGCCTGCAATTTCAATGCATTTTTATAAAGTACCGCACTCGGAATTTCATAAAATAATGAGCCGCCTTTTTGCTTTAAGATCACGGCCCGGAATGTTGTCAAAAAGTAGGCCAATCAAAAAAACAATAAATACAAACTAAATAATTTAAAAAAAAGTAGAAGGTTATTAAAACCCCATTAGTTACCGTAAAATTACCCGACAGTCAAATCCTATGTTTAAATCATTATGATTTGATTAATTTCTTAGTAATAGGTAAAATACAATTTTAAAAAATTTCAAACTTTTAGCACTAAGAGTTGGTAAATCTTAGGTTTTACTGGAAAATCTTAGGATTTACATAAGTTACTGTGACATTGTGCAACATTTCACCCGTGGGAAGCCGGGGCGGGCCGCTAGTATTATAATATAAGAGATATTAATCAAGTTGTCAGTCTCTACTGTCTGTATGTCCCACTCAATTGGGCCATCGAAAATTGATAGGTCGGCATCGAAATGCGGGCTTGTCGCCTGTTGATATCGCCCCGTATTTGTCTTTATCAATAGCCATTTTTCTAGCATTACCACTTGACAAATACGATGTGATACTCAATTGATTGACGACAATCAGTTGTGAAAGACAAATGACTGTCTACGATTCATTGAAATAAAACACTATCGGATGATATCACAATTATTCTCAACTTCGAAGAATAGATAATATTTAATAATAGGTGATTTATTTATTTATTTAATAGGCACAGAAAGAAAATACAATCCAAAACATTATTTGTAGTTCCTTAAAGATAAATATAGGTAGTGTTAAACTGTATTTCTAAAAATACTGCGCACAGCATTCGCAAAAGTATAATTTACAATTTACAGATATCCGCTTTTAAATATACGGGATTGGTACAGATCTTCTACAATACTTTAAAATCAAAAACTTAAATTTAACAAAAAAAAATGATTCTTAAAATTCTTATCGGCGATTTGAGATCTACGAGCGCTGATGTCTTGAATTTGGTATTTGAACTTACGTTAGGATACCTAGCCTAAATATTTTTCTCAAAGGCCTAACAAAATCTTTTTGGATTTATATTTTTCTATAATTATTTATTACATCTATTTATTCGTTCACAAATTAACACATCAAAGACATTCTACCCTAAAAGAAGGTTTAATTCCTTCCAAAAACGTAAACACGTTTTGATCGTGAGTTTTATAATCACGGAATAGTACAATTAAGCTTGTTTCCAGTAGCAGTTGAATAATAACGGAAAAGCTCCCTCTTGGCGCAACGATTATATCGTTATCGTTTAGATAACGGTAGTTGGTTTGTTTTAAATAGATAACGGGATGAAGATAGCGAAACAAAAAATAAACGCCTCTTTTGGAGTTGTATAAGAATAGTAGCCTTTATTAATAAAGTTCCACAACAAGTCCTTTGCATGAATTTAAAAAATGCTCATGGGCAAATGTTATTAAAAAGTAGAACGTAAAACGATTATCTTAAAGATCAAAATGCGTGGAAATGTTGTAACACATAACATGCTACTATAAGTACTTTGTTGAAGTAATATAATAAGTCTATGTTGTTGCAAATAATCCTGTCACCCTGTTGTAATTATCTGGTAACGATATATTCAATATTGTAAATATCGTTACTTATGGCTGTTACAGCTAATAAGTTTCTGGCGCCTGTTCTTCTTGTCTGCTAAAAAAGTCTGGAACGGGTGGTAGGAAATTATAGACGATTCAAAATTACTTAATAATTAAGTTTATTTGAAAAAAGCTTATTTGACGTTGAGTATTCGTGTAACTCAAATTCTCGACTTCATAAAAAGAAAACTTGGATTTTCAAATGCGTCACTGTATAAACATTTACTTCTATAACGAAAATTAAGTTGTAATTACGCAACTTGAATACTTTCAAAAAAGCTTAGTGAATAATTTTCAAACTGGCTATTGTTGTACGAGTATGTAAAAGCCATGGCTTGAGACAAGCTTGAGACGACTAAAGGCTTTTATAAAAAGTCAACTAAATAAACTGAAAATGGTGATGGATCCATTTTCTAGTGTCAAACATGCGAAACGATATACGATCTTATATTTTAATGAGTAAGTATTAAATTATAATGCAGTAGCACAATTTATACAGAGGTGCCCATACGGTCGATCGCCAAGTATGTCAGATTTGACACTTTGCCACCCAATGTAGTTTTTTTCTTGATAAATATTTGGTGGGTTAAACGATCAAAATGTCGATCTCTTAGAAAAAATATGGACACCCCTGGTTTATATAATACTAACAACATACCTATCAAAAAGCAAAGATTACGAAGAGAAAATATTAAACGGAGCTTTTATGACCACAAGAGGTCGCTTTTAGACATTTATTGGGGATAAGAGGTTGTTAACATTGTTATCATTTTTCATTTACCGAAATATGCTTAAAAGTCATAAATTAACAGGTATTCTAAACATTTGCCGTCTCCTAACATTGCGTTGTTAAGGTTAAATTTACGGTTAATAAAAGCGGCATTAACAAGTGGTTATCGTTTTAATAACGATATTTTCAGATGTTTAATTTCATCGTTTCGTGGTTGGAGATTACTAACATCATTATTTTATGATGTTTGTTTATTAGGATAAAGTCGTAAAGTACGTAAGTGGTACTAAAAAATATGTTATTCTGAGGGTTAATCATCATTTATTATATTATCTGTCAATCCAGCGGTAGACATTAATCTTGAACCTAACAATATTATAAATGCAAAAGAATTCACACGCCATGTATTTGTAAATCGATCGCTATTTATTGATTCGAGTGGAGTTTGTGTATATTTTTTTTACGTTTTCTCAACTGATCATCATGTTTGCGTACACATTGTCAGGGGTACAAAAAAGGAAAGGGTACTTTTCATCCAAAAAATCGACAGATCTCACACTACGTGAAACTATCAAAGGCATTAAAACTGTAATTTAGAACAGTTTTTGTCCGCCCGCCTTTTAAGATGGCTCAAACTGTAGCTTAATTCAATCCCGAGATCCAATATTTTCAGTTTCTTGAATAGCGTGCTCAAAAAAAGTTATTGGGAAATTCTCGATCCAAGTTGGCGAAACTTTTTTGAAATTTTGTCAAATTTTGAAAGATCTCCAAAAGTTACCGATCGACTTTGGGAATTCAAATTGCACTTTGAAGCCCTCCGGTTGACGCACATTTTGACATAATGGTCTATCCACGTACCTCTCATATCAGCGAAACTACAGGCAACCATTTCATAAATCGGGGTACTATACTCGAATCACGAAAGCATAATCATTTTTGTTTTTGTTTATTAGTTTTTCACGTCTTTATTACTCTACCGATCATTATAAAATTTTGTATGTACATTTTCATAGGTACAAAAAAGAAATAGGATTCCTTCGTTAATACCGTTACGTCTAAGTAGCAGCCGATTTCTACCAACCTCCAAAGAAAATAATTCGGCCATGTACCTATTTACAGTTTTTTGATGTTAGCCGTTGGTAGGTACTCTTTGAACTGTACACAAAGAACAAGGTGTCTGTCTGTCACAAACAGCTGTTCGGTATTACTAACACGTAAATAAAGAAACGATGTGTGATCCATGCTTTGTCCATCAGCCATTTTTAATGTCCCCACTGCTGGGGCACAGGTCTTCCTTATGGGTGGTAAGGAGGATGGGCCATAACCCACCACGCGGGCCCAATGCGGATTGGTGGGTGTTAACGGCTGCAAATGCAGCCGGGACCAACGGCTTTACGTGTCTTCCGAAGCACGGAGGAGCTCGAGATAATAAATTTTTAGTCACCCATCCCATGACCGACCCTTTCGAACGTTGCTTAACTTCCGCAATCGCTGGGCCAAGCGCTAAACCACTGCGCCACCGAGCTCCTCCGAGATCCATGCTTTAGTTACTGAAAAAAAGTTTTTTGTAATTTGATACAAAAAAATATATATAAAAAAACTAGAATAATAAAAAGGCTGTGACAGACAGACAGACAGACATAACGAATCTATAAGGGTTCCGTTATTTGCCATTTAGGCTACGAATCTATATATATAAAATTTAAAGTCCTGACTGACTGACTGAGTGAGATATCAACGCACAGCCCAAACCGCTGAACCTAGAGACTTGAAATTTTGCGCATAGGTTCCTTATGAGGTCTATGAAAGTCCCTCAGTTTTGAAGCTAGGATCTTCAAATGTTGTGTTTAGGCTGACCATTAAAAATTTATAAATACAGGGTCTCAGCGTTTTTTAAAATTCTACCCCCGAAGGGGGTCAAAAGGGGGATGAAGTTGTGTATTGAAGAAAATCCTTTATTTTCGAAGTAAAAATCGCTAAATTTATAATTTAAGCTTATGGATGGAAATCTAACGCAACGTATATTGTTATTGATAATATTTCAACCCCTATGGGGATGAAATGGGGGTGAAAAGGGGAAAAAAACCCAAAAATAGATATGGATGTCGTTATTGGGGTTTTCTGGGATGACGATTGCAAAAATGACATTTATTTTGAAGTCCAACACGGTGAACATGATTTGACCCCTAAAGGGGTGAAAATGGGGTTCAAATTTTGTATGGAAAAATAATATAAAATAGACATTATAACTATAAACTTCGTAGGAGCACATCTAAAAATAAATTGGCAAACATATATTTTGTAATTTTGAAAATCAACCACTTAGGGGTAAATGGGGTGAGTAAACAAAATAAATCGATATGGATGTCGTTCTTGAGGTTTTATGGGATAGTGATTTATTTTAAAGTCCAACACGGTGGACATGATTGGACCTGGACATGCACATCCAGGGGGCGGGGACAGGGACGGGAACGAGAACGAGAACGAGAACGAGAACGGGAACGGGAACGGGAACGGGCACGGGAACGGGAACGGCAACGGGAACGGGATACTAATATCTCTGGATACAATTCTGAATATTATAAACTAGCTTCCGCCCGCGACTTCGTCCGCGTGGACATTCGATAAAATCCTCATGTTTTAATTTCATTAAATTCTGATCAGCCGTTTTTACGTGATTAGGCGGGTTCCCACCAAGCGCGCTGCCTCGCGAGGCAGGACGTTTGCCGCACGGGCCTCGCACGAGGCTGCTCGCTTGGTGGGGACCCGCCTAATCACGTAAAAACGGCTGATCAGAATTTAATGAAATTAAAACATGAGGATTTTATCGAATGTCCACGCGGACGAAGTCGCGGGCGGAAGCTAGTCCCTAATAATGAGAGTGTACTTATCTGATTTTTGAAATAATCTATTAAGATATTGTAACTAATAATATATTTATCACTTTTAGAACGAAAGAAGTTTCATTTTCAATGTGCACAAAATTTTGATTTGTAAAAAAATGCCTAATAATCACGTCTGAAAAATTTGTGCGGAAAACTGGGAAAACTCAATTTTATTTGATAGCTTTAGTAAGCCCTCAATTATGCAAAAAGTCTAAACCGGTTTTCATATTTTTTTGAAATAGTTTTCATTACAATCCAGACTCCTTGAACTACCATCAAACAAGAAGTCCCCACGATTTTCTCAACAATTTTTGTTCTGCAATGGCATTCTCGTGAAATATTCTAATAAAGTAATTTTCCCGTCCATTATAGAGCTAGTTTATTATTCATCGCGCTTTCCGACGTAGGGTTGCCACCGTTGGTATGAACTATAAAAAAAATCATACATTTTGATGACTTAGGTAAGTATTGCCAATTTATCGAAATTGATCAAAATATCAATGTTTATTGGTTAAATAAACTTTGTAAACGACAACTTTCAGAAAAATAAGTTAAATATATTTTTTTTAATTCCATGAAATACTTTAGCTGTTATTACCAGTCAACCCTTAACTTGACGTGACAAGTTAAGTCAATAAGTAAGCTAATAATATTCTGCCAATACACTCACTTCGCAGTTACCTCGCAGACACTGAAGACACAGTCGTTATCGAATTAAGCTCTGCATAATTCAAGCAGTTTGGTTCAATGTAGTTTATTAGGTAGGTATACAATTTGGTTGTGATTGTCAATGTAACAAGTTTATTAGGTATAGAATTTGCGAAGTAATTGGTGATAATATTAAGATGAACCTCACAATCCCACGTAGGTACGCTGTAAAATTAGCTAGTGCAGATTTTTATAATTTTACAGAAACTTCATAACTACTAAGATTTAATATAAAATCAGATTTAAGATCGTGCTTTCTATTTAACACATTGTATCGTATATTCCATCCATCTAATAAACAGTAAACTAGAAGCTACTCTATTATTATGCACTGTTTCCTTAAAATAATTTTGAATTGATTTTAAACAATGGAAAAAATATACTTTTTTTAAGAATAATTAAATATTGCCAACCCTATCTTCGTCAGTAAGTGAGAGATGGTTGAAGTCGCCGGATCACGCCAGCGATATCCCACGTAGACGGGGAAAATATTTCAAAAATAATATCTAGTTTTGGATGAAATTGCATATTCTTAATACTGTTCTGTTATGCTATTCTCTAAACTTGAAATAAAACACTTTTAACGGATTAACGGATACTAGCGCGGTTTTTTTGAAAGTACTTTGGTAATTAGTTGGTATTTGGTTTGATTTTTGATTTTCCCATCAATCATCAAAAATCAAACCAAATACCAACTAATTACCAAAGTACTTTCAATAAAACCGCGCTAGTATCCGTTAAGAGTGTTTTATTTCATGTCTAGTGAGCGCGTAAGCTTGAGAAGTGACTATTCTCTAAAGTTAGCAGCGGCAGCGGCGAGTTCGTCACTGCGGCAGCGTTGTCTAACAGGTGTCATATTCCCATTACGTTGTTAAACTATTTGGAATCAATGGCATTTTTCCTGTGACTCAGTAATGGCTATATGACATCTGTCAGAAACTTGACGAAACGATCACTCTCAGTGAAGTTAGAGAATAGCACGGCTGATCTATTACTAATAATTCCAAACTTGTCGATAATACGCACAATTGAAAGCATTATACAACTGTCTTAATTATAGTTACAGCATAATTATGTAAAAATAACTTTTAGTTTTCAAGCAAAACAGACAGTGAGTGAAGTGTGAAGCAGTCGCTTTGGCGTTATTTAATTTGAGAAAATACCTTCGCCTTATAAAGAAGACCGCATAACATTTTAAACACATATACATTTAAGCATATTTTTATTTTTGTCTATTAAAATAAAATTACTTACGTCCTTTTGCTTTCATTTCACCCTTAATAAAAAACTTTCAGTATTTAAGCAGCACCGCTCCAGAATACTTAACCTTTAAACCCCTCATAAACTTGACAATATCTACTATAAACATAATTACTATGGATGCAGCTAAAGTTCACATGTGCAGACATGAATGAGGGCGTCGGTGCATCGCACGGAACCGTCACGGTTGCATACCTCTGAAAAATATTGTTGAAATGCATCCTTTTATTGGTGTATTTTTATTGGATGTGTAATTTTATTATTTTCCAAACGTAACATTGAGAATATATCTATCCTATCTAGGTAGACCTAAATGGTCTCTACTTCACTGAAACTCAGACGGTTTTTGTTTGTGAAATTAAAGTTGCTTATGTCTGTACCTTTGATCATTTAATAATCAACCTATATTACAAACCACCAAGTTTTGTTTACAAACATTCTTTCCGTTAGTTAGAATACCCTAGGTGCCCGGTCAAAGTCTCAAAAATGGCACCTCAAATAGCGTCCCACTTACAAACTGGGTGCTTATTTTTCACAAAGTAGGTGATAAAAGATGTGAGTTTGTACAAAATAAGCGCCAAGTTTGTAAGTGGGACGCTATTTGAGGTGCCATTTTTGCGTGCTGTTTTAGTTCGTGAATCATTATCTAGGACAGGGGTGGCAAACTTGTCTAGGGCTGCGATCTACTTAAAAATTTCCTGATCTATTGAGATCGACAAAGAATTTTCATTTTTGGGGTATTTTTCACTACAAAATCGCCGCACCCTCCTCGCGATCGCGATCGACTTGTTGGCTACCCCTGCTGGATATTCTTGATCGAAGGTTGGTTGGAGTAAAGGTCGACTACCAAATACGATATGACATTCGAGATAGCTTCGATCAATCGACGTTGAAATTGTGATGTTTCTTAATCTTGGGTCAACAATAGGGATGTTGACTAATGAATAAAATAACGAAATACTAATAAAAATCGTAAACATATTAAACTTTTAGAGTAGCTTGTATACCTCTTGGTTTTATATATTGCATATTATTTGTTTTATGACCCTTCAAAGTTGGGTGGACAAGTCCATTTAAAAAGTATAAAATTTATTAAAATAAATGATACCTTTAATTAGTCCGTAAAATGTAAAGCAAATTTGTCGAAGAAACCATTTTGATAAACACAATATTTAATATAGCTGCTGAACAAATTTCCTATGCGTTGCATACAAACTTGCACGGCGTGACGTCATAACGTGGAAGCCATTAGTATGGAGCGTTTTGATCGAGTCCATTTGTGTGCATTTCACACTGTGATATCTCGGGCAGTTTTCATGCTAGCGAATTAATTCTTTTACCAATGTTTCCCTTTTTGAGAGGTAATTTATGTAACACAAAATAAAAAAATAGTCAACATCCCTATTGTCCTGTCATTGAGTGAACTAATTGCTATATGAATAGAAGCCGTTTAGTCGTCTGAAGGCGCCCTCAAATTCAATAGTATTAGAGTAGCTAGACTTACACTTTTTCACATTTTTTAATTTAATGTCGCTGGGCCTTCCTTACGAGTAGATAAGGATGTTAGGCCTTAACCCACCACGCCAATGCGGACTGATGGGTGTTAACGACTGCAAATGTAGCGCGGGACATCTAGCCAAATTGCGGTATACTTAATTCTTCTATCTCAAGAAGACCGTTTTTTTTCTCTTTATTTGGGTCAACTAACAACCACATATTAATAAACTATAACAATAAAATATTTCTTATGAAATTTAAACAAATATGCAGTCAAAGCCGTTAACCACATGTTACTACAGAAGAGTTAACAAGACAGTGGGATGCTAAGCAACAACAAAGATAAACATTATACATAAACAACAAAATAACCAAGATTTATAAAGCCTTACAAAATAACTAATAACACTAGGCTATGCAGTAAACAAATTTTTACTTACAATTAAATCAATTAATTAATTTTAATACACTTCGGATGGAACGCTTGAATTGCACATCAGAGAGTGTAAATGTCAGCGTTCAGAAAGAATGAATTATAATTTTCAGTTTTGCTATGAATATGTTAGGCGTTGTTCACATTGTTTTAGTGTGCGTCTACACGCTCTCGTATTACGCACACTACTATAAAGTGCATGTGCACGCCTAACAATACCAATATTCATAGCAAAAGTTATATGAAGCCACTGCGCCACCGAGCTTCTCAAAGTCCGCACTTTTGTAATTTCCCATACACATCAGATTAATATATGACCATCAAAGTCAATTAAAGCAGTATTGTTTGTTCTCTGACCATGCACGCATGAGCCGCATCAGTAAACACAGCTTGGTCACCGTGGCAGACGCCATTACGCTGTGTAATCAGCTGTGGCGGGTTTATTATTTTAATGGGCACCGTGACGCCCTTGCTTCCGGCTCGACAATGTATTTTTAATTTCGGTGTACTGCATATGACTTAATTAAATTTTAAATTTGTCATAACCATATTTGAAACATATATAAATAAAAGCAAGGAATGATGATGAAAATATCATAAATGTAGTGCATAATTATGATAATAAATTAATTCAATAACTAAAATGACTGCTACAAGTATGGATACAAAACGCAATCGAATCAACGCAAGCGCCATAAAACGCAAGTTAATTTTATTCTAAATAGCAAAACGCATGTAATTTAGATAAAGGATTTTAGATAAACGAAACAAATCACTGAACACAAGGACGATTTTGCATAGCTTCTTTCAGATGCAAATAGGTGTATTAAATTTGCAATTCAGACCTGATAACGCGCGTTACGGTGCAAGATGCGAGAGATTAGCTTTAGTAAACATTAGCAAAACACATTAAATCGAATGCAGCTTCCTAGATAATGGGCGAACACTTCGTTTAAGTGTATTTAGAATATTGCTTTTGCAGTAAACTTGGGCGCTAAAGAGAGGAATTAAACGATTCTACTGAAATATAAGAGATAAGAAGTTAAAGACCGGGAAAATACCTCCGTATAGAAGACTGTTGGCATAAAATAGTATAATGTAATTTTCTGTAAGATTTACCTTCAGGTAGATGTACCTTCAGGTACATCTTTTTTTCTTTTAGTACGCACACATTTTTCTTTTGGTACAGCACTGACTGAATCTGCTACGCTTCACTAATAAAGTTGCAAAACTATTGATATCCCTTTTATTACTTATACTAAAATATACTAAAATATAAGTGCACTTATATTTTGTGGTGTGCATGTGCATATTTTTGCGGGCGGGCGGTGCATCTTGCATATTTTGTTTGCGGAAGTAAGCTACATATATTTCTTTTTTCAAAATGGTTTGGGACTTCCTCCAAGTGACGCCTGATTCAATCAAATACTTATCAAATGTCACTGTTACGATTGATTAGTATAACCTCATTTAGATACCTATAGCAAAAGTTTTCTGCTGCTAGGATTAAAAAATGACCCTTCGCATATTATTTGTTTACAAATAATAAAGAAGTTATACTGTAACTTGCACCACACTAAACATTTGGCTATGTTCTCCAAGGCTTAAGACATAGAAGCCGTCTCACCCATACAAATAGCCACAGTCTTAAACATATGCAACTAGATATTCCAGTTCAGCCATATGAAATTTATTCTTATCTTTTGAATGGTTGTTGTCATTATTTTTCTGCGCTGGCAACTCTGTATGCAATTATTCAAGAAATACAGCTTTCACATTAATTTCACCGAATTATTTGATCTTGGTATTTTAAAAAGACTGATTTATCATAGCTTTAAAAATAACAAAATGGGTTTGAAAAAGCTAATAGTTGCTCTTAGTTTTGTGAGGGTAATCAAATTGATTGGTACAATCACACGATTATCATCCTACAAATGTTGCAACGATCACTTTGTGTCTTGTTACTTTTAAAATCCAAACGAAACAAATACAAGAGATATTTTTTACCTTACAATAAACAAGGCAAAATCCTTTTAAAATTTTGAAGAGTTTTCAAATTGTAAATTCCATTCCTTGTCTAAACATTCTTTGCTACGAATTCTTTTAATTCAAATTCGTCGTTTCCACAAAACAAGAGGTTCCCTTGAAGGTAGAAGAAAAATGTCGCCATAGGGATAATCTGGCTGAGATAATTCGCAGAGAAGTGGTGCGATGTCTTCGCTTAGAGCACGACGAGTGGCGCCGCGGGGCGCGCCTACTACAGGGGACTTAGCAGGAATCTCTTAATTTATAGCTTCGCACTTTTATTGTGGTGCAAGATAAAAGAGGTGGAGATTTAACAAATATTATTTTTACAAGGCTGTCTTACAAGAAGGCATACAGGCCGCCTGATATCTGCCCCTACTCAAATGGCTAACATTCTATGAGTTTGAACGCTACGCTTATTTATTAAAGCTTTAAAATAAGCAGTAAACTATAAAATTACGTGCGGTGAGCGTGTCAACTCCATACAATACATTAAAGTCTGTGATTTGCATAAGTTTGCGACATAATATAATTTAAGCATCTACTTATTGGTCATATTTAAGCTTTAAAAGCAAGCGTAATGTATAGAATATTGGCCATTTAAGTAGGAAGCTGAATTGGCAAGAAAATTCTGAAGATGCACTATTATAGGTATTTAGTTATATCTAGCTTAATATCTCATTTAAATTCTATGCTTTTCTAAAAGCTTTGAAGTTAAGACTATTAGACTTAAGAAGTTAAGGCTTTTATAAAAGCTTTGAAGGATCTTATCGCTTGACGTAAGAAAAGTCAAGCAAGATTTTATAGTGTCCAAGCAGCCAAGCAGTACTTAACAAAGTGGTGGACTGTACTTCACAGGACTTATATAAGATTTTTCATTTTCCCGACGTTTTGACACCTTTGTAGCTGTCGTGGTCTCTGGATAGTATCCGTTAAAAGTGTTTTATGTAATGTACCCACACAAATATTAACTAAGTAGATATACACGCTGAAATTTTAATCATTTGGTTCCCTCAGTAGGGTGGTTCCACTCATGATTAGTTGCAACTTTTACTTTGGGACCAACTCTGATATCACGAAAAAAACAGCTATTCCATACACTACGGTCGATTAGGTATTTCGCTTTTGTATCGAACATTTTTTTTCGCGATATCAGAGTTGGCCCGTTAGTAAAAGTTCCTTGGTTGAAATCATGAGTGGACCACCCAACTGCGGGACACGTATCTGAAAATCGCTACCTCTTATAATTTGGGGCTCAATCACGCTGTTATCTACCGACTCATAGTGGGTGAAATAATCTGATTTGTCCATTTGCCGGTCGTACGCCGGTAACAAACGGTCGTCGGTTCGATTAATAGTATTGCTTTTTGTACTCCTGTTATTGCCTTCGCTTAATTGAAGAAAAATACTAAACTACATGAAATGTGGGTAGGGGAGATAGCTGTACCGTGAGGATTTCTAATACATTTTGCTGTGCTGGACATTATGTTCGTTATATCAGGTTATATCTTACTTGCTGATAGACACTTACTCGTTAATGATTATTTTTCTAGCAATATCTAGTATGATTTAAAAATAATGAAAGACTAGACAAAACAAAAGCTAACAAAGTCCAAAAACAAATTGAGGCAATAAGTCTCAACAAAATCAATCACAATTAAAATATCACAATATTTTTGTATTTTTTAAATTTGAAAGTTTTAGTAAACTGTTTTCCTATTCGCGCTGCCGCTATGAAAAGCTCAACTAGGTATTGCAATTAAAAACTCAAAAATATCTGGTAAAATACGACAGATTTTTGCACATTTTCACTCTACACACACACATGTATCACCAAAACTAAAACGCTCTCCAAAAAACCTCCCATTTTTGAAACAAAACATTTTAATCTGCGATTACACAGCCTGCACTATCTATATACCCGGGTGTATCACAAATCCGGGCGCATTTGTAACCGGGGGATTATCGGGTGCCCCGGGCAAAAACGGCCCGGCTCAAAACAAGGGGCACAGCGACATCTTTCGTTGAACATAAATTTTCGCTCATGATTCATGGTGGTTCTACCGAAGTTTTTGTGCTGCATTAATTGGAGTCGCTAAGTGTGATGGCGTATGCTATAAATCTGTATTGGGATGTGTTTAAACAAGGTGTTAGGGACGAGGGTCTTTACCATATAGTACAAGTCTTAGTGTATAACTAGCGATTTCGTCCGCATGGACATTCGAGAAAATCCTTAGATAACCTTTAACCAGGAAAGAAAGTACCTACTCTGTTTCAATTTCATCAAAATCCGATCAGCCGTTTTCACGTGATTAGGCGGGTCCCCAGTCCCCACCAAGCACGCTGCTTCGCGCGAGGCAGGACGTTTGCAGCGTGCGGCGGGCCTTTCACGAGACTGAACGAACTACTACTTCCAATTTTGTGCGAATATTCAAAGAGAAAAAATATTAGCATTATATTTTTCATTTGTTTCATCTATTAAAAATGATTGTTATGGTGACATTGTAATGCGACTGATAACAAAGTCATAAAGTTGAAGGACCACCGGTCAGCAACAGCGGCTACACCCTGACTGAATTACGACTGCGTAATGACTGCGCGATGACTGCGTGGCGAATGCCGCTCGTAACGGATTTACGCAGTGACACGTCAATTTGACGCGTTTGTTTAACGAAAACGTCACCATTTTACGGGAATTGAACATTAGAGCTGGTTTATGACTGCACAATGTTTAGTTTTGTCGGTCCAAATACCCGATGTACAACACAGTTTGCACTAAGAATCGCATAAGTCGTTTATTAACTACAACTCGAGCAAATTGAAACGGTGTCATGCAGTTATTGTCATGCGCCTCGCCTAATTATCTTGGTTGAGATGTAGTTAGGAAAAGATTTAGGTGATTTTAAATTTAGTGCAAGCGGGTGTAAAATAAGATGTCCTACCTACATAAAGTTAACATCACTTTTAGTGGAGTCAAATCTATCATTATACCTACCACACCAATGAAAAATAAAAATAAGCTTTTACTAGAGCTCTAATGTTCTAAAGGCTTCTATTTAACACATCTAAGAACACAATTAAGGCGGTTGTATGACCGAAAGTGGCGCCCTCAGAGGTTTTTATTTAATAAGTTATTAATAGAAAAAGATTTTAATAATGTTTATCGTGGAGATTTTAGGGCCCATGGTCTAGTATTTTTAGAAGGTATCACTACATGCCCTCGTAGTCATTCGTAGAAGTAGATAGCAAATGTGTCAAAAACGGCCACTTTTAGCAGTTTTGCTATCTACTTCTAGCAGTGTCTACGAGGGAATGTAACGATACCGTCTGAAAATACTAGACTGTGGGCCCTAAAATCTCCACGATAAACATTTTTAAAATTGTGTATTAGAATTACAATATTCAATATAATTCACCGCGGCGCCACTTTCGCTCAGAGTACCTTAAGGACATTACTTAATTAAATTAAATGATTACGTACCTAATGATTTTTCCTTGATTTCTAAATTAGGAATTGTCATGCAAAAGATACTGAAATTTCCATGAAAAAAAATTATCGTCTACTTTTGAAGGGCAATTTATAGTTCATTGTTGCTAAATAATAAAGTACTTATCTAACTATTGTATGTCTCAGTAAAACTCAAGAAGATTATCAGTATTGTGTTTCAGCCAACTGAAACGGAAAAGTAAAAATACAATTGGAAGCGAATAAAAGAATACCGAACTTAGAGGAAACATTAAACTAATTATCTGTTCGGTAGTTCCAGTAATTTAATAAGGATCGATGCGAGCTTCCCAGTTCGATGTGTTAAGACAACTGGCTGGTAGTACAATATTGTATTGTTGGCCTTTTTTAATCAACCTTAAAAAAGAAAGATCTTTGTTGTTAAAATTTTCTGAAAATGATGTGCACGAAATGATGAAAATGATTTAACATTGTAAATCGATTTCAAAGTGACGAATCCTAGTTTGGGTGGTGGAAATAGTTATTTGTTATACAAGTGACCAAAATCAATTTGTGCTGCGAGTTCTTAGATTCCCGTCGTTTTGTTCTAAATAACTTTGTGTTTTTCTCTTATTTATTAATATCTTATCTTAATTATTTATTTATAATCATAAAACACCAATTTGTCAATCAATTTCATTAATTTTACTTATTTTATATTTATTTCATACATGCGACCTCATTTCGTCCATACTCTTTATTTCGAATTATCAACCTTCTTTTTTAACAATCCTTATTTAAAACTCCTTGGTATATCCGTGCATTTTGTTTTTTTACTTTGACTTTTTTACATATCAATTTTACAAGTCTCATGCTTGTCACTTTATTTTTTTTTCTTTGTTATTTTAAAAGTTGGTGTTAGAAATTTAAAAAAGCACTTTGTCTCACGCTCGCAGCAAAAAAAGATTTTGCTGCGAGTTTTTACGCAACGTTTAGGAACGTTGCAAACACAATGAACGAATAGAAAGTATAGAGGATCGTATTCGACGACCTATACTAAAACCTAGTCACTCGTAAACATAAGGTATTCAGTTGACAATTTTCGCAGCATTACTGCCTCGCTGAAAGGCACAAGTCGCGCCCGAGGCGTCCCTCAATAAGAGGCACGCACGCCGCGCGTCTTTTGTTCGCCGCTCGAGTGCAAATAGCCTCGCGTTCTAATTTCAAAATGTCCGCGCCACTTCCACTGAAAGCTCATTTAGGTTTCATATTTTTTTTACTGTAACCTCAGACCAATTTTTTTTTAATTTACCTTATTCTCACCCTGGGTAGGCAGAAACTGTAAACTATTGAGTTTTTTATAATTTCCATATCAAAGAAACTTACTTATTTTATCTTAGGTATTTTAGTGAGTTTTAATTTGTTAGCACCTTACACAAAGATCTCGAAATTTTGGTTTCTCTACCATAACACGGAACCTTTTGTTCTGAATAGAGTTGTATTCGACGACTTTTATTGAGAATTTCTAAGCAATATTTTTCAAGGAACAATTAGGTTTTTTTAACTTAATGGATATAATTAATTAATGATAATTGTATAATTATTGTTATCATCAATCATCATCATCATCACACATTATAATAAGAACTTATTCCAATAAGTATAAATGACCTCTTTTGTTACAGGTACGTCTCCAAAAGGGCACAGATAACGCCATGCAAGTTACTGCCATGTGTATTACTGACCAGTGTAATCTTTCCAACCCCAAAATGGAGGAGTCAATTAAGTAGACTCGAGTAACGAGGGACTTGCGTGATATGATGGAACCTGACATTGAACTTAACCAGAAACATACAGGGTAAATGCAACTTTACGGCATAAGGGGTTAAAGTATTAAGTACAGTGCACTTTTAAGGGTCTACGAAACCAAGTTTGTTGCGTAATCGAATTTGATTGATTTGTTTGTTGTTCTTGAGGGAAGTTATAGTAACCCATTTAAGGACGCTTCGACCTCTTCGAATTTGGTAAAGTGTAAGTAATTTAACTGGGTTTCACTTACGCTAAAGTTGGCAATCGCTTCACAATATCGCTTTTAGCACAATGTTTCATTATATGATTCTGTTTTAGTTCTTATTTAACTTTGGAAGGTCGAAGGTAACAAAAACTACTCAGAATAAAAATATTCTTGTTGTTCAATTTTCTGTCATAGTTACGGGCAGCGGCAAATCCAATTCAGTAAAAGCTCACGCCATTTAATATCTCATAGGGAAAAAATCATTACTACAAAGCGCCTATAAATCTACTTTTCCCACGGCTTAAAGGGTATCAAATTACTAGGGTGGACGCATCCTGCAGTCAAAGTATGTTCGCCCCTCATACTAAAAACAAAATACCTTCCACCTACAAAACATAAGTCCATTGCAATATAGATCTTATGCCTCAACGATAAAGGTTAAGTGTGTACTTGATTCGTGTGGGAGAAACTCAAAATTATATTTGTGGATATAAAAATCTGTTACAAGTGCTTGAAATGACGTGCCAGAGCATTAGAGGGTTACTCTAAGGGGTCAGGACTGATTAAATGGTTCGGTGGACAGGTAAATATTATGGCGCAAACAAATTCGACCTACTTTCATGCATCATTGGTATTTATTATACTCTTTTCTCAGCTTTATGGGGTACGATATTGGAATTAAAATCGCTCCAGAAAAGATTCTGAACGCGTTTTGACAATAATTATTCGGAGCGGAGTCGTAAAGTGGTATATTTAATTCGTCGGGTGCAATGTTGAAAGGGGGTGAAAGTAATATCTCTCATTTTAATTAAGAATTGTATGTTGTAAATTCAAATGACGATCTTCATTCGCATAGCGCTTTGCAATTCGAAAACTGTATTATTTTAAATAAAACTTTTTCTCTCAGAGCAAATGTTTCATAAAATAATTTGCAAAGATTTTTTTATACGAAGCAAACCTCCTTCCCGGTATATTACCGTCGTGTTCTCCATTGTATAGCCAATTAGAGTCCATCTGAGCTTACTGCAGCTCCATTTAGCTGCCATTCTCGGCGATACAAATTCACGTACAAATTTCTCGAAATTTCCACGGCAATAACTATTGGTACCTCATTTGGTGTCCGTTACGCTGTCAGCTGGTACGATATTGTTGTGTCGTGGCATTTAAGGGTTAAGTTTCAACAAGTCGATAGTAAGATTAGCCTGGCCTATTGTGTTTTATGCCGAAATAACAGGTCATGTAGGTAACCATTAGTGTTGAGAATGTCAGTTTGTTGGAATTGTTGCTTCCAATCTTGAGACAGTTTATTTGTTTTTGCTAATAGTAATAACCAGTAAAACGCTATTGCCTACTTGGGAACTACACAGAAACAAAGAAACCTGGGGCCTAATCCCGTTAATATTCAACGATAAAACCAAAGCTAAATCGTTACCGTTTCAGTTTCGTTTACAGCAAATACTCGCTTTAGTTTTGTTAAAATTGTTGAATACTCTGCTTAAGGAGTCTAGGATTACAATCGGGGACAATTAAAGTGAAAATTATGAAGCTAAACCAAAGATTTTTAGGTAAATTTAACCTAAATGACAACGTAACGTTTTTTGTTTTATCGTTCAGAATTACCGCGATTGGGCTTCTGATTCAACACTACGTATGTGTATGTAGAGGCAAATAAAATGACCACTTGCTTCACCAAATTGACTTTACAAAAACGTAGAAAAGTAGCAAAAATGTAATTTAAGTGACATTCTAGAATTAAAGTTTCAGTGCTTTTGACGTAGTATCCGTTAGGGTCCACACAGATTCCATACAGTCCATACAGATTACCACAGCACAAGCCGAACTAAACTAGCGATGTTTATTAAAAGACAGTGTGTTCTGGCACGCCAAATGTTACAAGTGTAGATCCATCCTTATGTTTTTTTTAAAGAAATCCTAATATTCCGTTCCGAATTTCACTAAACAACAGTCTTATCTTTTCACCGTAACTAAGCTACGAACAGTCTTTTAATTATGCTCCCGTAAATAGGTCACGATAAATTCATTTAGGTCCACACTTTCTTCTAACGTAAAGCATCAAAGGAGGATTTTACATAGAAAAGGAGTTCCTGAAGGCTCCGATAAAGGATTGCAAATGAAGTCAGTTCTTCGCTTTCCCTTTAATTATAAGGAAATTGTTTGTCCGAATTCCGGATCTTGCGCCCCTAATTACTGTTGGATCGTGCAGTAATTACTTTATCGGGCTTTTTTATCCCGGTTATTTGATATCTTAACTATCAAATGCGGATAAAATAATTACAGTCGTTGAATGGTTTTGGGTATAAAAAGAATAATAATAGAAAGTGACTTACTTAACTTTTTTGATTGTGTATATTTCACGATAAGTATTTTCTTTGAAAAAGTCAGGTATTTTTAATGAAAAAAAACTCTTTTTATTGACAACAGATAAGTGAATTAAAATCAACTGCTAAAAGACTAATTATAGAAAGTATATTTTAGAAATCCTTATAGCCGTTATGAATAATAAGTACCTACGTATTAGTATTTCCTATGGGCAAATTCACGTAACAAACTTATGATAATATGGCATCTACAACAACGTAACTAAACTTATCTCAAAATGTACAGTCCAATACTTCTTTTGAACTCAAAGTATATAAAAGCGTATTTAGCATTATAATAAAAACCGTAATGAAATAAAACAATTTCCTAGCGTATGCTTTTCCGCCCGCCCAAGTACCAGGCGGTCATGACATCCAAGGCGGTGTTCAGGAGATGCATCCAGCGATCCAGCCTACTACGAACTTCAGTCACAGAATACTTCAGTGACGCGTCGGACGCGGGAGACGTCGCACGTCTGTCGCCGTTGCTCGCGCGTGTGTAGTGATAGGTTCGTTAGTGCATATTTTGTATGATTTCTAGAAGGTTGGTGAGATAATTTCTCGGTTTATATCAAACTTTTATTTAAACTGAAGTTTTAGTGTAGATGGTTTGTTTATCTAATAGCGTGGAAGTAACCGGCTTCGTAGCATGTTGTCGTAATTAAAAAAAACATACGTTTGAGACGAGAGATTTAAAAGTTTTTAGTGAAACTTGAAAGCCTTATTTGAATGCATACTTCACCTTAATGAGATACAAGCGATCAGGTATTTTCATACAATTATTTTATTAAATAAGATACCCTCGTCTCTCGTTTGAGGAATTCTTGACCTTTGGTATTAAGCTTTGAAGTACCCATGAAAATTGATACTACAATATTAATACTTGTAAAGTATTATTTCGATTCGATCAATAAACAGCATCAAGGATATTTTTAATCATAATTATTATAATTAATATCGCTGAGCACAGATTTACTTAAATTACAGTATCAAAATACATTAAAATAGCCTACCGAAATCAAAGTAAATAGAGGCTACCTAGTTTAAATGTTTTTTTATTAATTTCAATTGCATGAAAAATTAAATTAACCTCAGTATAGTTTAGGTAGGTACTATATTTTATAACGTTTTAATTAGCTTTAAAAGCTTTTAATAATTAAAAATAGATTATGGAAGATTAAAAACTCCCATTTCTACCCAGACTACTTTTGATAGATAATATTAGGATAAAAAAAATCATAAATAATAAAAAAAATACATAACCTTATTACTCTAGTTATATTTATGCCAATTAATGTATGTAAGTTATACATTAACTAATTGCCAATTCCATCATAAGAACAGCTACTTATCATTGGACCGGTCAGAGCATTGGACCGGATATCCGGGTTCGATTCCCGTCTGAGTATTGATCTGGTGCGAGTCGTATTTTTTCTAGTATATTATTTAGTATTGTATAAAAATAGCATTGTGAATGCAAAAATCTCAAATTTAAAAATACTTACCATTAGTTTAAAATCTCGTAGAATTGATTAAATAGTATGTTTGTATGGTAAATAAAATTAGTCCGAATGTATTTCAGCATTTTTTTCTTGAAAACAACCACATTTGAAGTAAGCATTTAAAAGTAACAAGAAAATCATAAAAACATTATATTTAAATGCAATACATTTTAATTTGGACAAAACCAAATTACAGAAGATCGAGACCGTTTGATATAGACCTTGTTACTTTTTAAAATTTTGCCACAATGTATAAGGATTAACTTACTTGTGGTACATTTACACGGGCTGATTTTCCAGGCGACTTGTTAAGCGACTTTAGTCGACTAGGGCTTTTTATCGACAATCGCTGGTAAAATCGTAACGCAATCTCATTGAAATTAGGTTTGCGATTCGATTTTACAAGCGATTGTCTATAAAGAGCCCTAGTCGACTAAAGTCGCCTAACAAATCAACGTAGAAAATCAAACCGTGTAAATGCACCATAAGTTAGATACTCTTTTTTACATTGCGTTGAAATTTTAAATATTTTTCGATGTTGATAAAAAACCCTTATTCACTTCTCAAGCTTACGCGCTCACTAGATATAGATAGATGAAATAAATAAAACTCTTTTTAACGGATACTATCGCGGTTTTATTGAAAGTACTTTGGTAATTAGTTGGTATTTGTTTTGATTTTTGATTTTCCGTTTTTAAAAACCCTTAGTTTTAAAATGCCCCATTATGAAACAAGTTCAAAACTAAAACTATCACGAGCATTTTTTCACATTTTTACCGACTTACAAAAAAGGAGGAGGTTCTCTGTTCGTCTGTTTATATGTTTTTTTTGTGTATGTCCACCGATTACTCGAAGACGGCTGGACCGATTGAAATGATTCAAACGTAATTACATTAGGTCAACTTCCAAGTCAGTCTCATTTTTTAAAATTTGGAAATCGGTTTAGTACTTTTTAAGTAAACTTGAAAAAAAGCACGAAAATAGTATGATTTTGTGTGAACTACCTCGATGATCACTCGTATAACTTCTTTTTTTATGAACTGAATAAGATAATTATTTTTTTGTTGGAAAAGGGATATCTTAAGTGTAATTCTTTAACCGACTTAAAAAAGGAGGTTCTCAGTTTGACCCGTATGTATGTATGTTTCTCGGCGATTAACTCACGTTTGGCTGAGCCGATTTTTCTACCTACACTAAAAATAAAAAAAATAAAAAAATGTTTAAAAAGCAAAAAACCGACTTCAAAAAACGTACCTCTAAAAAGCAAGAAATAATATTCGTAATAATAAAAACAAGTCTATTGAAGTCGGGTGGGACTTTTAGAATAAAAAAATGAATTTTGTACTCCAGCCTCACCCGACTTCAATAGACGTGTTTTTATTATTACGAATATTATTTCTTGCTTTATAAAGGTAGGTTTTTTCCGTGTATTTGTTTCGCTATGTCTATAGACTACCAACTTACCACCCTAGCCACTTATTCGTGCCTACATTTAATCAAACTAAAACGCATCTCCGTAACTGAATTGAGATCAATCATCGGAATGAGAAGCCCCGTGCTTAACACTTAAACATCCCCATTTCTATTTTACGAGCCCATTCCGCCGTTAAAACGCTTTTTCGGGTTCCTTAGGCAGTGGTGAAAACGAACAAACGGCTGGCAAAAACTGTAATGACACAACAAATATTTTGGAAACTATTTAACAATCTTTCTTACGTAGGTATGGCTACATGAAAAGTACCTATTAAAAGTTGTGCCTGGTTTGGTGAAACGTTTCAGTTCTATCAGGAACCTCAGAATTATACTACTATTAGGAAATCATATTTTTCCTTTCAACAAAACCTGGAACACTTAAGAAGCCTGTATCATTATTAAAGTAATCCACAGATAATGAAGGGAGCATCGAGCCTCCCTAACGCCGCCAACCAAGAAAAAATCATTACAACAAAATAACATTTAATACAATCAATAAAACCGCCACTATTGGTGGTTTTATTTTATTATAACTGTGTTAGTTATAATTAAATAAAACCACAAATAAAAATAAGCATACAAAAATAGTTCATAAATAATACTAGGTCTTATATTTTTAAGAATTTTATTAAACGCTGTTGTTTCGTTATAATGTTTTTTTCTTGAATGGCGGCGCTCGGTGCGCTCTTAATACTAGGTAAAATGTCATCAAGTATAGCAAACAACGAAATCTAGTCAAAACAATTTTGTTTTAAAAAAAAAACCTCCTCCTTTTTTTGAAGTCGGTTAAAAAGCATGGACTCCTTCTAATGAAAAACAGAGATCACGTTATTATTCATATTCCTATCAACCATAACGTTTGGGTGCTAATTTAAAAAAGTTTAGAACCTCTTTTGCAGTTAAATACACACCCTTTTTGCACAAGCAGGCACAATTACTGTAAGTACAGAAGTTCATAGGAAAAACGCCTCTATTGGAGTCGATAAAACGCCGTCTGAATGCAAGACAGGGCAAATCGGTGGTTTGACAAAAGCTCGCTTTCATTTTTCCAAAGCTTTTGAAAGCGTTCGACTATTTGACAGTTAGCTCTGCCAATAGTTGCCAACTTTTAAAATTGATTACTTCGGGACATTTTAAAATGTAAGTTCGATTGGGTTATTAAATTACTGGACAATAAAAACTTGATCAACATTGATTCCATTAGTATTATGTATGTCGTATACGTTTGTATTAGGTTAGTATTCTTTGGTATTAAGTTTCTTTTGTTATTTAATCTATGGATGCACATTAACCCTTAAGTTACTATACCGGGCTGATTTTTCATTGCTTAGAAAGAGCTTTATCCGTTTGATAGCGTATTAAACTGCAAAATTGAAAATGCTTGTCATTCATTTGTCTGTCACATTTTTGAATGATTTTATTAGATATTGGTTAATATTTAAACTGTCTGATATCTGTTATCTGAATCTGAAATTCATATAGAATTTGAATTTAAACAAGCCAATGATTGTGTAGTATGTGGACATTTCTGGCTATCACAATATTTTGTTTAAACAAACATTTTGGCAAGGTTCTAACAAAAGCGAGTTCATTTGAATGATTCGTAAAACAAACAGTCTGTTGGGACTGTATCGTACTGTTTCGTCGAGCCCTTCCACGTTACAATGGGCCCCGTGTGCCATAAACACGATCGGCGACAGCACACGCTAATGAAATTTATAATGCCTCAAACATTGTTTTGTAAAGTGCAATAATCGTAAAAAGGTGCTATAAAGGTACACAACACAACCCTATAATATTGGGTGAATGCTAATAATCGTGTAAAAACTAATTATAAACTTACTTTTTCTTAATTTTTAGTGTATCCTCGATCGGTGGTTTTATAAAAAAAAATAAACAAGACGGCTTTTGAGATTAATTTATAGATAAACTAGCGGCCGCCCGCTGTTTCACCCGCGTGGTTCCCGTTTCCGTGGGAATATCGGGATAAAAAGTTTATCCTATGTTTTAATCTAGGCTATCTACTATCTGTGTGCCAAATTTCAACCAAATCCGTTCAGTAGTTTTTGCGTAATTGAGGAACAAACATCCAAACAACTAAACATCCAAACCCACAAACTTTCACATTTATAATATTAGTAGGAAGTAGGATAGTAGGAAGTAGGAGGATAGGATAGTAGGATTAGTATGAACAGCAATTTTCAGTAATTTTTTTAAATATTTATAAATTAATACTCTTATTGATTTAAGCTTTCCGTTAAAACTATGTACGTAATTTAAAATAAAATGCGGCGTTTAGTTACATTTTTTTTCTTCGGGTCTTCATCACTTTTCACTAGAATACATACTTACAACTAGAATAAGTAATTGTTGCAAACTATTGATGCCCTAGAAACTTAATTAGCAAAATGAAACTATGTGACCTATGCAACTAAGGGTATATTTACACAACGCGGTCCAAACCACAACGCACCCTCTATTTGCCCAGCTGTGGGAAACTGGGACGGAGAACTACTCCCTCTAGTTTTCCTCTAGCTTCTGAAACTGTCTATGTAAAAGGAAACTTGTAGTTTGTAGATGAGTATTGGACTGATCTTTACTTCAATGACGACGGGGTCACTGATGTCTGCTGTCAATTGTTTTTTTTTTGTTTTCAAATAAAACACAGTTTTACCTCTAAAAACATCGCAACGATCAACATCACGACACAAACAAGCTCAACTATTGTAACAACGAACACTTAGATAAATCTATCCATAAAAGTATGCTTGTACATGAAAGAAGTGGATGAGATTTTGCTTATCGAAATTTTTAGTTAAATAAAAAAAGAAATTGCGTGAAAATTTTTGACTAAGATCTGCGTTAGTTAAATATATATCGAACCTCCTTCTGTATTTGTTTTAACCAAAAGTCACGTTCACGTATATAGGTGCAAGTTGAATTTATTTTAATAGTAAAAACGAAAATATTGAAGGGCTGACAAACCAGAAACTTTCTTAATTAAAATGTGAATTTGAACTAACTTCTGTAACAAAAATGAACTTTTTGTAAAATTCAGACACTCCATTATCTCACAAGGCGTCAATGACAGTCATTCAATCACTCGCAACAGCATAAGTTAAAAAGTACGTCAAGTCTAGCGGGAATTTTTAAGAGGTCAAAAGGGAAAAATATATTATATTTCGGGCGCGTTGCACCAAAACTTATTCAGAAAGGGGCTAATTCGTCACCTCGGCGGGACCGGCCACTGAAATTTTGATAGGCACCATTCCTTTAATTCATAAATTAATTAAACTTCCCGCCGAAGTTGGCCGTCTTGTGGAATGATAAACAGGGACCTATTCTGTCACTGGCGACTTGAGATATTCAGAGAAAAGAACTTATAAAGTTGCAAGTTATAAGGAAAACTGTCTTTTAAGTCATTTAAAAGTGACCAAATACAATTTTAAAGTCCAAACTGTTTTTTTCTTTAAAGTCTATTACAATATTTTAAAACAATATTAATAAAATTATTGACAGCATTGAATTAAATTGGCTGCCCAATAATTAACTCTTAAAACTTTTTTTGCGTCCTATAAATAAAATTGTTTTCAACATAATCGCATTTAACTATAAAACTATTGCTAAAACAGCCCTCCTAGACAAAGTCACATTTGTAAAAAAAAATTGTTTCAGCTTGGGCAAAAATGCTTTCGTATGTCCGTCCGGCTGTCCGGTTGTCCGTTTGTTCTCCTCTACAGGTGGCATTTCTCAACTGATTCTCATGAATTTTGTAAGCAGGTTCTATAATTATATGGTTTTTTTTGTCGGCTTATTTTTACTCTTTTTTTTCAAAATGGCGGAGTAACGGGGAAAAAATAAATTTTAGGAATTACGCAACACTGTCAAAAATGTTACAATGTTAAGGTTTACTGCAGACAGAGCCACTAGTAATTTCAAAGCTTTGTATCGCTTCACATTCTTAACATTCATGGATTTGAGCGAACCGATAACTAAAATTTGCCTTCAGAGTCAACATTTATTCGATGCCATAAGTTTACGAATATTCTCTCGATGCATTAATCAGTCGCGTTGATCGAAATTCGTTGAGCGAGCCAGTGTAACGAGGGTCAGGGCGGATTTGTCTCCTAATACTCGGTTTATTTATGCCATCCCTCCCAGTGAGGAGGTGATGACCCGTGTCACTTTTTAAAACCGGTGTTTTGAACCAATTAGTTTGGATTATTAAGCTTATTTCGTTTATGTTTCCACAAAATAAAATGGACGTGAGAAACCATATTAGGATTCCGTACCCAAAGGGTAAAAACGGGACTATATTACTAAGACGTCACTGTCCGTCTGTCTATCTGTAACCTGTTTTTTCTGTTGCCTCTATAATTACAAATACTAAAAACAGAATAAAATAAATATGTAAGTGAGGCCCTTAAACAACAATCGTGATTTACTTGCCGTTTTGCCGAACCCCTTGAAAAAATAAAATGGAGTAGGTACTCAAGTGTAAAATCTGTCCTGATTTTAGGCTTTCCAAAACTCAGTTGCGTCACATTCTAATCGAAAAATTCCCTAAGAGTCGTCTGCTACAAGAATGTAGTCCATTAGACGCCGGGATTCCAAGGATATCATCCGAGCTTATTAATCTTATTTAACGAGAGTTCATCTCAAATAGCTGGGAGATTTTCTTGCTAAAACACTTTAATTTATTCATTACTTAGTATCCTTTTTTCAGAGCGTTTAACGGTAGAGAAAGATTTTCTTCATTCTTTTACATACGAATTACTTATTACTAGACTTTGAACAATCGATAATGTCTGTGTACAGGGTTATTTGTAAAACACAAACAACCTCGCAAGAGTAAATTACTAACATCATAAACAACAACTTTTGTTCTGCGACTATTCATAGATAAATATGTCTGAACAGCTGATCGAGTTTTGTATGCATCATAAAGTTAATATACCTATGCCCATTTGCACTAAACTTAAGAATCGCCTAAGTTCTTGCCTAATTTGTTTAGGCTACTCCTGGCAAAAAATTTGGTTGCACTAACCTTAAGCCATTCCTAAATCCATTTAGGACATTCCTAACTTTATGACCTCGAATATGAAACGCCCAACGCGTTAGGCGATACCTAAGTAGTATTTCTGTGTTACAGCATGGAGGTTTCCTTAGCCTGTCCAACTTCGCTTGACAAACAGCGAAATAAAAAAGTATTTTTATGTCATTATCTGTCATTTGTCAAAGACATTCTTCTTTTTATTTTTGGTTTGTCAATCTACTCTCCTCTTTAGGGAGTAATTTTTGCCAGTATCAAGCGTTGAATAGTTCAGTGATTTGACAAATTCAAACAGCTTTTGTTTTTAAAATAATAGATCATAAACAATCTATCATTTCAATCGTTCGTCATTCGTTTATCATTCGCTTTACTAGGCAATTCCCAAATTTTGTCACAGCTGAGACATAACTGTTAGTGCAAACCAAACTTCTAGTAAGGCTGCTCTTAAGCTTAGGTGTATCTTAACAAGGACTAGCCTAACCGAGTGCAAATGGGCACTAAAGGTATAAAGGTATATACCTAAAGGTATATTAACTTTATGGTATGCATTTGTATGAAAACTAGTTTTTGTCTTTTTCGGAAAAGTCGTAGAAAAACCTTGTTGTATAAGATGTGTAATCTTCTCCTGCGAGGTTGTTGGTGTTTTACAAATAACCCTTCATAATTAAGAAAAAGATAGTGCGAAAATTTGAAAATATTTAATGTAATTTCTGTGTGTTTACAGCATAGAAATACAATGTCAAAGAACAACAATGTCAATAAACAGGTGATCCGACAAACGAATGTTTACATTTTATATGTTGACATACAAATGCAAAAAACTTTTGACGGAGTGGCTAAAGACCCTTGATTATGAAGAAACTGAAATAATTTTGGAAAGAATAATCAAATAATTCTTAGATACCACTTATATTCACACACACACACACACGCACGCACGCACACACACACGCACGCACACACACACACACACACAAACACACACACACTATATACTTACATCTTTAAGTCGCTAAGTTACATAGTAGTCTAACGGCCGAATACTCAAAGGCTTCTTAGCTAAAATCTTAAGTTAAGGTCTCCTTAACTTTAAGGAAGCTGTCAGTTTCATAGAGATTCTGTCAAATCTGACAACTTTTTAGAATTTAAGATGGCCTTAACTTTAAGATTCGTTTGAGTATTTGGCAGTAAGTCTTTCCCACCTTGTAATTAGGCACTAAGGTTACGAGCGAGACACCCTCAACACAAGTATTCCATTACTTTCTGGGGCGGTCTCACCTCAAACTAATTTTTGTATTTGGGAAATAAAAACTATTTTTATTTTTATTTATTTATTTTTATATGAGATACTTAAAATATGACTTACATACATAAAATATGACTATATTATGGCAAAGGAAATTAATAAACTATGTTCCATACTGTTTTCTTCGTCGATAAACGAACAAATGTAGCGAAATTTGGTTTTAGAGAAATGTGTGGCAATATCTTATTTACCTGTGAAAAGTGTGATTACTTGGATTGTTTCTTTTTGTCACATCACAATCACTAACAGAACAAGACACCATGGCTCCACGATACCATTATTTAAAATTCTAATCAAGATTACCAAATATTTTAAAGAAATTGTGATTGCTCTTTTAAGGGTATTGTGATTGTATTTTAGGGGCTCTTACTGTAAAAAAAGTTGGCACATTGTCACTTGATCCTTTGTCTCTTTTTTTCATAGACCGTGTCAAATTTTTCTAAGTCCATGGTTTACAGACACTGATAAAATGTAAACAGAAACTTCACGATTAAAAATTTTGACACTTCTTTAATTATTACGTGTGATGGATATCTCCTCACACTTTCGCTTTGTTTTCTTACAAGAATTGTTTGTATTGGCTTCTTAAAAAACAGTTTTCAGATTTTGTGTAAACGAAAACAATGTTGTTTAAACACTTTTACGTCACTAGCACACTTCCATTTTAATTATAGCTCCGCTGTAAAATGGTGGCACAAAGGGAGAGCCTCCATAAATTTTTAACGTCTTCACTGACGTGTATTTGAGTCCCTTTCATAGTGTTATTGAGTGCAACGAATGTGTACGCTAGTCGCTAATGCACCTTTGTGTCTACTTGGTTATTTTAATTTCGAAAAGTGTCAAAGTTATTTATTAATTCATGAAATTGTCTATTGACTTCATTTTCTTTTTAAGTTCTTCGAATATATATGTCCATCAGCCATTTTTTGATGTCTTCACTGCTGGGGCACAGGCCTTCCTTATGGGTGGTAAGGAGGATGGGCCATAACCCACCACGCGGGCCCAATGCGGATTGGTGGGTGTTAACGACTGCAAATGCAGCTGGGACCAACGGCTTAACGTGCCTACCGAAGCACGGAGGAGCTCGAGATAATAAATTTTGGTCACCCATCCCATGACCGACCCTTGCGAACGTTGCTTAACTTCCACAATCGCTGGGCCAGGCGCTAAACCACTGCGCCACCGAGCTCCTCCGAATATATATATTTCAGATCAACTAGGATTCGGTACGAATGATTTAATTTTTTGTAACAATTTTACTAATTCTAAGCTATAATTGATAAAATCTAAAACTTCCGAAACTAATAGGTACCCTAAGCCTAAAAAAACATTACTCATTGATTCGCCGCATCTGGATCTCAGTTGATTTTGTCATCGAATTGGAATAAAAAACAAAGTCTTATTGAATACTCAACAAATCGGAAATTATAGCTTGGAAGATTTACTGCTTTTACAACTAAATCATGCGATGGTAACTAAACCCGCTATTTGATTGCTTATTCTTACATAGTGAATGACTACAAGAAGTATGACATAGTATATTTATGTCAACCCTGTCAAATATTTTTTTATTTTTATTTTATTTTATTTTATTTATTTTTGGAAGGTTTACAGCTTTATAGGCATATAAAAACATTATTAATTACTCGAAGCCAATTACAAACCTCCACATATACATATCAATAGTATCCTATATATAAAGTAAAATGCATTATGCACAAAAAAGTACAAATTTCCACTAAAAATAAAAATTTAACCAAAAAGACAACCAGTAACGTTAGAAAAAATAATAAAAACAAAAAGTAATTTGTTGCTATTGTTATTACACAATTAAGGTTGAGCACCCACACAGAATTGCTGCCGAAAGTAATGCAAGTTTACAGTTCGCCTGATAGTCGCCGGGCTTGTCATAAATAAGTCGAAGTCATGTTCGCTACTATACCTATTATAAGTTTCGCAGCCACGCAACATAAAGGTGTTATGACGGTAGTTTGTGTGGGCTGATGGTAAATGAAGCAATGGACGCCGACGAAGACCAAGAGTGTTAGTGCGAAAACCAATCTTAGATAATAAGTCCGGGCAATCAATGGCGCCATTAACAAGTTTAGATATAAAACAAACGTCATTTACCTCACGGCGAATTTAAAGAGGTAAAAAGTGATATCGCTTACAACGGTGCTCGTAACTCTCAGAATATTGCCCGGCCTTATAATCCAGAAATCGCAAAAACCGTTTTTGGATTTTCTCCAGGCGCGTAATGTATATGTTATACATCGGGTTCCACACCTGCGAAGCGTACTCTAGATGGCTGCGTACGAATGCACAATACAGAACTTTGATTACCTTTAAAGATTTTAGGTCACTCAAGATTTAGGTTTATATTTTTCCTAGTATAAGATCATAATACCATTACCACTTTCAAAAAGTATTTAATTAAGGTTTTTTTATGTAAGCAAAACACGCACGGTATCTACCATTGACCAAAGGTGCACAGACGCCCACCCACGCTACGCCACGCGCGTCATTTTATCCACCCAAATTCAGCATCCTACTTTAGTCTGCAGCGTTCTATGCGAATTGACTATGTATTATTTGACTTTAGACTTATTCAGAGTTAGTATACTGACCAAAGTTTAAGTATCCGACAGCTTTAACTTCCATAATAAATCTACAATCCTAGGCAAGTTTACGGGCACAACATTGCGTTTTATTGGTCGTCAAAATGCGCCCAACTTTACGTGTGTTCGCAACTTTCATTTAGAATCTAATTAAAATTATATTGTTAATTTTGATTGGGACTTTGATTCAAATTAATTTAGTTTAAACATAAAACAATTGGAATACGACTTTGTAATGTAGAAGCTTGCTTTGGCTCTAAATATTGAATTAAGCTATTCAGGTTTCCCCATATTCAGTACAAAATTAATTATTTTAAAAAATGATGATTAGGTAGTATATCAATTTTTTTTATTCTGTGCTCAGCATGCCAAAAAAACATGACTTTTACACAAGTTGTTTTTCTAATTAGAAATTAAAACCAAAAACCATAGTTTGTTTCGTGATATTTTCATAATAAAACAATCCTTTTCAGTTTCTACACACCAATAATGTTCCTACTATTTTACTACCATTATTAAACTGTCAAGTGCACTGACTATGAACTGATGAAGTGATGTGAACAATGAAATGAGAAAGATGGCGTCGTTTAGTCATCAAGAAACGCAGTCCAGTCCTGCTAAAGAGACACCAAGGTAAGAATTTCATTTATTTTTATTTTCACTGGTGCTGTATGAAACGTATGGAATTATTGTGGTTCTTATATTAGGAACAAGCGAATTTAATTTTCACCTGCAACTTTAATTGTAGCGATATCGTGAAACTGCTTTCGAATTAAATAGAATCACTTTTTTTTATATAGTTTTTTAATAATGTGAAATATAACATGGAACCAATAGTGGACCACTTAAGCGGATTTTGACTTTCCTGCGGTCACTGTGTGCGCAGTTTTCATTTGAGCGATGCTGCCTTTGGCACCATGATTCTTAGATACATACTTATACAAATGGGGCAAAAATTTATTTAGATATTACAATAGATTTTGTGTAAGGCCGGTCCAAAGGCAAAAATTCAAAAGTCTCCATTACCTGACCACCATTCACCAATAGATGACCACTACTTTATCCAATACCTGACCACCTCAAATAGTCAATTAATTTGCAAAATTACCCTATATAGTTCAAGATAGCTTCATATAATAGGATGTTAAATGAAACACTTTGTCATTATCAGCATGAAAATTTAATTAACTTTAATAATTTTGATAAAAATCAAATAGGTAAATCAACTGTATCTTAGGCAGAGCAGTAGTATATATCTACTTGAGATCTTATTTATTGAACACTATGGAACTTACATTAATTATTAGAAAAAAAATATATTAAACTTTAACAATATCAATAAAAATCAAATAAATCAACAGACTGTATCATAAGCAAAGCAGTAGTAGATATCAACTTAAAATCTTATTCATTGAATACTATGGAGCTTAGATTAGATTGGTAAGGTTTCTTATTATTAGAAAAAACTTAATTAACTTTAACAATATTAATAAAAATCAAATGAGAAAGTTAAATTTTATAAAATACATGTTTTCCCATTACTTGACCAGTCTGGTCAGCTTAAGGAAAATTGTAATTTTGGTGCCCCTAAACATAACCAGGGCTCTAAAAATCACATTATTTAGTGAACAGCACAAATATTGTTAAAAATGACTTAAAACATAGCCCCTCATTAACTTTGATGCTTAATGAATCCATAAACATAAACACAATTCAAGATGGATCACGATTTCCAAAGTAATACGAAATTTTATGTCTTAGTAAAAATCTTGACTACTCACGCGGCGCCATCGTTGCAGCAAGAAAACGTCACATTTTTCCACCAATGGGAAGCAAGTTTATATGATGATTGACAGATATAGTGTTGCCACTATTGGAAAACCAAAAACTACCAACTTTGCATGCTTTGCTTTTTTAATATTGCAATAAAACCCCGTTTTGGTCAGCTTTAGGTGACTGCTCTGCTATTGGTTCCACGACCTATACAATTTTATTTCAATATTTCAAATTCTATTTATGTAGGCCTTATACTTACGTAACTTACTTGAGACTTACGTAACCACTGAAATACAATTATTTCACTCCAACTCAAAGTCACATCCGTCTCCAATATCCCTTTAGGTTGTGTTGTGTGCACGCCATAGCTTATCTGTGCCAACTTGTGCCAATACAAACTGCACTAAGATTTAGGAGGAGCTCCGCAGACCGACCTACTTCGTAGGTACTTCGGAACTCCTTCGTGCGTCTGCTATCGGATTTGGGCAATACCAAAAGGCCGAGTATGCACGAATAAATATATTTATTAACATAATAATTAATTGTTAATATGTCACAGATATAAAGAAACATTTTATTTAAAAGAACAATACAACTTGACAATGCTTTAGCTTTGAACAAATATATCTTTAAATAGTTCCGATTGAATCAGGAATTGAATTGAACTTAAACAATTTCCAAAACAAACCAAAAATACTCTAAGTATCAGTCTACGCTATTAGTACAAGTCTTTTACCTTTTGAATTTTGAATTTCATACTCTGATGAGGTTAGGTGTGTGCCACAGACCATACAACATTGGTGGTGGAGTGTATCCGTATTACGATATCTCTTCCAAACTCTTGACCAATACGACTGCAGCTTTAGATTTAAAGCTTCGGCCGTCTGTCTGAGCAGCTGGATACATTGGCACACTAAACTAATAGTACAAGTTGGCCTATTTCGGAGTTTAGAACTCCTACGTGCGTCTTACATCCTAGTACTTTTGGACATGAAGAGTGCCAAAAGTTTCGATTACAATGCGATTGAACTATGTACAACAGGAAGTGACCAACTTCAGAGCGCTTTCGGTACAAAACCATGTATATCTATTTTAATCTATTACTTTTTGCAATACATTTTCGAGTGAAGTTACCGCCGATCACAGTCTATAGTCAATTTAATCGCATATACACTTATCTTCGAAATTTTGCTTCATCGAATAGTAAATAATATTTACGTTATTTTTTACCCGTTTCTCAATTTTTCCCTATCTATCATAAAACCAATGAGCCCTGGGGGTCTATTACGAAAAGTTTCATGCGATACACGCAACTGCGTCCGTGCTTCGTTATGATTGTTACCTATTACAAAGCACTTGCGTATGCGATATCGCAAAGTGATAGCGTTAGTTTGACAGTTTTTCTCTAGCGTATCCGACATCATTCATTCAATAGTCTTTGGGCTACGATAGCCAAATTGAAAATGTGTTTAATAGCCACAACCGACGAACTGCAGACGATTATCGTGACCAAGTGACTGCGTTACGCAATTGCGTACGTTATTTTCGTAATTGGCCCCCAGGCTATCAAATAAAATGAGTCCCACAGTATCGAATGATAATTAATAACAATGGACAAATGCCAGTCATGTGATTGCGTTTTATCACAAAACTGATAATTATTATTATGGCAATGGACCAATTGACAGCTGATTAACTATGGTAATCTGTCAATGGCAGTTTTAAAACTGAAGATAAATGTTATATGAATGAATGATACAAAGGGCTTGACCTAAAAATTATGATAATAATTATCATTGATAATTAATTAATAATAAAACACCTACCGTGTTATTACAAAAGCTTTTAAACACTGTTTAACTAAACGCATGTTTAAATGTGATGCTGTCTTTGTCAAACAGCATTGTCATTAAAGTGACAGCGTGACAGCAGTGAGCATAAGAGAGAGATATTTTACCAGAGCGATGCTTCTGTCTAGGACACACTGATTTTATAGAAGAAATATTGTGCTTGTTTGGTTGATACAGTCAGTAACATGGCAGTACAGTTCGACATCTGCCATTTTAAATGTCCACACTGCTGGGATACAGACCTTATGGGTGGATAAGGAGGGAGGATGGGTCATATTTCCCACGTGGGCCCAATGCAGATTGGTGGGTGTCAACGACTGCAAATGCAGTCGGGGCCAACGGCTTAACGTGCCTTCCAAAGCATGGAGAAACTCGAGATAATAAATTTTTGGTCACCCATCCCATGACCGACCCTTACGAAAGATGCTTAACCTTCACAATCGCAGGGTCTGGCGCTAAACCACTGCGCCACTGAGCTCCTCAGACCGTAAAATAACCTGTACCAGCTACAGTAATCCCAGTCCAATCCTGATGTTGCTGACTTCCTACTAGGCTCTTGTAGTCATTAGTTTCAACCCAGTCCAGTGCTGACTTCGCGCCCTCGAGTCAGCAGGTGACTAATCTACCCGTCTATTTTGGGCCTGGCTGGTACTCGACCGATGAAATTACAATCATAAACAACAGCAATCTTTATAAAAGTGCACATTCCCCAATCATCCCGCATCACACATTCAGTGAGCGATATACATTCGTTTCAGCCGGATGTAAAATCGATACAACTGCATCGAAAGATCACAAACGGACTATTATTCTTGCCTCTTAACCGAAATTTCACACGAAAATGAATTTTAACAGCATGCAATAGAGGTCATACAGTTTTTCATGTTAGCACGCCTCTCATAGGTTTTTTGAAATGAGACTGTTTGTTTTTTTAAACGCGCTTTCGTCGGGTTTTGTTCACGCTTCGTGTGTTTGTTTTTACTATTTTATCGCAATCGCAAAGTATTAAAAGTTAGAAAGAGAGTTTGGTAAATAATTATAAACAATTAGATGAAAACACACATATGTTTTTTTTATTATTTGGCCAAGCATCAATGATAATGAAGGTACACAAGGAATACACCGTACCCTGTTTATCAAAACTTACAAGTTTACAAGAAAAAATATACAAGTTCATGTAAATTGTCTTTTTCCAAAAAATTTATGTAAGACACTTGTAAAAATGGAGTATTAATAATAATAATAATAATAAATGCTTGGACAATTTCACACAGCGCCATCTAGCCCCAAACTAAGCAAAGCTTGTAATATGGGTGCTAGACAACTGATATAATACTTATATACTTTTTAAATATATACTTATTATACATAGTAACACCCAGACCCGTCACAGAAATTAAAATTCATCATTTCAATTTCTGCCCGGCCGGGAATCGAACCCGGGACCTCTTGCGTGGTAGGCGGCATGTTGACCACTGCACCACATAGGTCGTCCACATAGGTTGCCGGACACCCTCAGAAATACTCAGGATTTTCCGTTGAGTCTTAACATGTTGTAATTTTTTTTACAAGTTTTGATTTTTTGACTTACTATATCAATACAAGTGTGAAAACATATTAGTTAAATAAACAATCACCCATGTAGCGTGTAATTTAACGTGTTTTGATAAACGGATTTGTGGAATAGTGCTTTTCATAAAATGAAAAGAATAATGCTTGTATTATTAGGGTAAAAGGTAAAATAAGGGTAAAAAGTTTGAGAATGAACTTAAAAAATTCTTATCGGATAAACCTTTTTATAATTTAAATGAATATTTTAATGAAATTTTTTAATTCCATGTAATTTTATTGTAATCCTTATCTAATTCTATAATGCCATATTAAATATTCTATTGATTTTATTTAATAAAAATTCACAAGTGCCTCGGAAGAGGTCATAATGTTATGTTATTTCCAATTTTAACTATTGTAAAATTGTAACACTATGAATGTGAATAAATGATTTATGATTAATATAGGTATAATAAGTACAAGACTTAGAGAAGTTTTGATAAACATGGCAGTTCCCTTTCCCCTTCATTAGAAATCTATTCAAAAGTAGTTGTTTTCATTTGTGTTGGTCTAGCCTAGTGCCTAGTTCAGTTGTTGTGTCACGTTAGCATGTCTTCCGCCCAATCAGAATTACTTAGGTACTTGTTATGAAGAGCTTTCAAACATACATTTCTGTAACTATTTAAGTTTTAAATACAAGAATCGAGTCAAAATTGGAAACAAAAAAAAAGAAAGTAGAGCAACCTGTCAATTTCCCAAATTCTCGCTTGGCAGGTGTTACCGCGGCATCGTGATGAGTCCGTTGCCGCGAAATTGCGGTAAAATTACGCGTGTAAACTTACTTTACGACTGCTGAAATTAATACGCAAACAGATCCGCAGGCTGATTAACTAAATAGAAACTATTTAGCGACCGGTTTCATTTGACATACATTGCTACTTTTCTTTGGTATGTTTTTTTACCCCAAAAAGAAGTAGCAATGTATCACATTCATCTGTCAAATGAGACCGGTCGCTAAGTGGTTTCTAATTAGATACTCAGCCCGCAGATTTAAATTGAATCTGTTTATCAGATTAAGTACTAAGTATTAGGTATACAAGGTAGGTAAGTAAGGACACATGTATTTTGATCCTTTCACAAACAGCTCATAAAAGTGACGAGTACCTACCTACTTGTCGGCATACAGAGTAGACAGTGCTTATTATGTTTTAGTCGTTTAAGACTCAATTAAGTCCACTGCAGGTCTCTCTTGATACGTCGTCAAAATCTCCGTGCTTGGCAGGTGGTTTGGAGATTGCAGTGTTTGTCAGTAATTTTCATTAGAAAACGCTGCCCACGGAAGTATTTGATTATGTTCTACCGGTTGCTTTCACTGTCTTAATTTTGACGACCCTGTATGAAACATACAGGGAGAAGAGAGCAGCCCTTTACAAGTTTCTTGCCGGTTCTTCTTCGTTACAAGGTCTCTCGCTTAGGGTTTACGAACCGATCGCGTAGCTTCTTTGACATTCACAAGTGCTTGTAACAGCCTAGCTAGCTAGACTGAATAATTGATTTTGAATTTTGTAATTAGATGACCGGGTCGGTGCTATGCTATTCTGCCCTGTCAGACGCCACTCGGCTACATCAGGCAGTTAATAAAGTCTAAACTTTCGCTGCAAACGCGGTGTCCACTGGGATATTTGTGCTACGTCGGTCTAGTCGTCCCGACGTCGGTTCGAGACTATCAATTTATATTTATTTATCGCCCACTTAAAGTTCAAAGATATTTTATTATTGAAACTGCTCAGGGACGCCATAAAATTGCATCCCGGTTTATAATTAGCTTCGATATTTATAACAAAGCATTTTGAAGACGTAGGTATAATTACAAAAAATAAACATGATATTATTTATAGAAATTCTTTTAAAATCGAACTATTTTTATTCTCCAAATTATCGTATCGTAATTAGAGCTCAAACACACACACAGGATGCGTTCCGGTCATGCGATCCAATCTCAGATCGCTGCGATCTATGCGAAATATGGGATCGGAACGCAACCAGTGTGGAAGGGATAAGAGAACTCTATACATCGCATAGATCGCAGCCTGCGCATCGGATCGCATGAACGGAACGCATCCTCTGTGTTTGAGCTTTTATTTATTTTCAATCACAGGACAAATTGGCCTTTGTAATCTATATAAGATAACTTTGAAATAAAACACATACTTACTAGTATACATTGCTCGTAAATCTTATAACGACCGCATAATTTTATGTCGCCTTCACTTTAAAACCGTTTTAAACTCTTACCTTTCAAAACATAACTTAAAATTCTCATAAATTTTAAGCTTAACATATTTCTCAATTTCACACCACGACCGGTGCCAAAAATATACCTAACAAACACCATATTCAACGCCTCTTTTACGTAAAAATCCCATAAAATTCCACCTAACAATCTAATCCGAGCATAAATCGAGCTATTACACTGCACTTTCCCATACATTTTTATTTTAAAGTGAAGAGGGACATTACACTTTAGGGTGCGGTTCCATTGAAAGCTATTTACTAGCAACGAAGAGGTATTTTTGAGTTCGAGAAGAGGTAAAATGCTAATTTATATACAAGGTTGAGAAATTGCATTTCAACTAAACTACATTTGTTTTAACAAGAGATTTCTTGACGTATCTTTTTACCTTAGAAATAGGTAGGTACCTAAAAAATTAATGACATTGAAATAAAATTTTACGTTTTTTAATCCATGTTTTGTGTAAAAATAAGTAACAATTTTGACATTTGATTATCTCGCTAAAATGAATAGAATATGAATAAGAAGCTACTAAAACTTTAGCTCCGCTACTGCGACTACTTACAGATATTACAGTATCTATCTACTCGCAAATTGATTTTTTCGAAACAGTAGTTGTAGTAAGTAAGTAGTAGTAATAGTGACCGAGGAAGCGCGAATCGCGAGAAAAGCGCCTCCGTTTCAACTCGGGCAAAAATTATTTCGTATGTCCGTCTGTTCTCCTCTACACGTTGCATTTCTCAACCGATTCTGGTGAAATTTTGTAAGCAGGATTGATAATGATATATTTAGGATCCAGAAGTGAAAATTCTTAAAAAAAAACTGAAATTACGGATAACAACTATTTAATTCTAATTTATCAAATCAAACACAATTTATTAGAAACAAAACACCAACTTTTCACACAAACTAAAAATTCTAAGTAATTTAAACAATGGTTTAACGATACCACTCAATACGGGAACAAACAGGTCACGACGAGAGCGATGTGCACGATCCGAGCGCCAGCGAGCAAATGAACCGTTTGCCGCACCGCGCGCTCTTTATATAGGCATCAGGCGTACTAGTGGTGGCGTGGTGGGGAGGATGCTAATTATATATATTTTTGGATTCAGTTTTTCGAAATTTTTCGAAAATAAAAAAACATTTCACCCGTTTCTGAAATGTTCAAAAATGTCACAAACGTGAGGTCACAGAGCCACTAGTGCGTGTTTTCTTAAGAAAGTTGAATCTGTGACCGTCCTTGGCTAATAGCTCGCTATCTTATAGTATAGCACTATCAATATAACCGCGTCCTTACACTTTAGTATTAGCGGTGCAAAGGTGCATTTTAGGATATTATATGAAACGATTTATCGAAGAGATGATTTACGAGGTGGGAGTGGGGGGAGCAAACTAGATTTTGCTTGATTTAGTATTCCAATAGTGTGAGTTGTGAACTGTTGAAATCGTATTACTGCGATGAATGGAATGATATTGGATTTTAAGTACCTACCTGCTCTTAATTTTAGTGCAGGTTTTTGATAACGTTTTTAAATATGTGATAATATATTTTCAATATCAATGTTTAAAATTCTTATGCTTTACAATTATTATGCGTCGATACCTATAAATTCATGTGAATTTACAATTCTCTCTCAAACGACGTATTACCTAAACTAAACAAAACTAACAATTTCTATAAAACTGGATTGCGTCTACACACAGAATATACAACAAGTGCGTCTACATTAAATAAGAGTATAACGTCTCAAACCGGGGAACCACATATTCACATTTAGAAATCATATCACAATTTATTAAGCTACAGTAGAGTATTAAAATTCTAATATTCAACTTCATGGCACGCTAAGCCTTTATGTGGTTCTGAAAATACAAGGTTCTGGAATTCTTCTTTATTCATTCAAAATCCATAATCCAAAATGGCGACACACTTTTCACTCGTTGCGGTATTCTCTAATATGTGGAGCGGCATTTTTTTCCAAATTTTTCAGCCGTCGTGGAGCTGATTGTGATGCAGCGAGCGACGCAGCGGGCTCGTGTGAAATATATAATTTTCAGGAGTTTACCCCAAAACTTTGTCATTTGCATCACGTAGCTTGTGCGCGTGTATTCGTTATCTCTATATGTTGTGTTCTGTTGGCTTGTGAAGTAGGTACATTATTTTAACGTATTTTTATGTAAAAAAAGTTTTAGACGATATGAAAATCTTAATTTTACTAGCGTAGTTAGTTACTCATACTTAAGATAATAGAGCCGTACTTTTTGACACTATGGCATGTAGCGCAGGATCAATCGTCGTGGAGATTCTTGGTAGATTTATATACCCAGCAGTGGGTCTCCTTTGGCTGACGTGACGAAGTACATGCCAATTTTGGAGCTTCCATTAACTTCAGTACTTCCATAGTCCACCCGCTGTCATCGAAATGTTGTCCTTCTCGTCCTTGTGCTCATCGTGCAAGTACTGGAGCAGGGCATCGCAGTAGGCCTGGGGCCCAAGTCTGCTATTGTTTACATCATAATCGTGTTTCAATTGTAATGCTTTTGGACACAGTTCTTTTTTCTTTAACCCAAAATCGAAACACAATTTAAATACGATTGTGACGTAAATAATAGCAGACTTGGGCCCCTTGTCACGATTGCCCATGCTGTCTAGCCAGTACTACTCGTAAAAAGCATAGTCTGTTGGAATAAATATTCATATTAATCTTTAAATTCTACCAGTCTCTACTATCCAACTAAAACTTAACATAAATTCATTCAGTATAACATAAATTCGAAACATCTACATGAACCTCGGTCAAATAAAATTTTAAAGCAAAATATTACCTGCCTCAGTTTCACAAACCTCTGTTAATCCAACAAACAAGCGTTTCTTAATTAAACGTCCACGCACATGTTGACGTCCACGTAGGCACACATTATTAACTTGGCAAAACTAACCAATTTGTGCCAAGCGGTTAATTTGACTGCTAAAAATAGAAACTTATTTCCTACCAGTTACATTTTTAACTTTGCTCGCGTTTATTAACAACACATTTAACTAGAGTACACTTTGTTTTTTCTTAATCTATTATCTTCTATATATTTATAAAATCGTTAACTGAATGACTGACTGACTGACTGACTGACTGATCTATCAACGCACAGCTCAAACCGCTGGGTCTAGAGACTCCAAATTTGGCACGTAGGTTCCTTATGAGGTCTAGGGGTGCACTAAGAAAGGGTTTTTCAAAATTCACCCCCTAAGGGGGTAAAAAAGGGGATCAAAGTTTGTATGAAAGTCCCTCAGTTTTGAAGCTAGGATCTTCAAATTTTGTGTTTAGACTGACCATTGAAAATAAATAAATACGGGTCTCAGCGTTTTTCAAAATTTTACCCCCGAAGAGGTCAAAAGGGGGATGAAGTTGTGTATTGAAGAAAATACTTTATTTTCGAAGTAAAAATAGCTAAATTTATAATTTAGGCTTATGGATAGACATCTAACGCAACGTATATTGTTATTGTTAGTATTTGAACCCCTATTGGGATGAAATGGGGGTGAAAAGGGGTAAAAAACCCCAAAAATAGATATGGATGTCGTTATTGGGATTTTCGGGGATGACGATTGCAAAAATGACATTTATTTTGAAGTCCAACACGGTGGACATGATTTGACCTCTAAAGGGGTGAAAATGGGGTTCAAATTTTGTATGAAAAAATAATATAAAATAGACATTACAACTTTAAAGTTCGTTGGAGCATATCTAAAAATATATAGGCAAACATATATTTTGTAATTTTGAAAATCAACCACTTAGGGGTAAATGGGGTGAGTAAACATAAAAATCGATATGCATGTCGTTCTTGAGGTTTTATGGGATGGTGATTGCGAAAATGAGAATTATTTTGAAGTCCAACACAGTGGCCATGATTGGACCTGGACATGCACATCCAGGGGACGGGAACAGGGACAGGGACAGGGACGGGGACGGGGACGGGGACGGGGACGGGGACGGGGACGGGGACGGGGACGGGGACGGGGACGGGGACGGGGACGGGGACGGGGACGGGGACGGGGACGGGGACGGGGACGGGGACGGGGACGGGGACGGGGACGGGGACGGGGACGGGGACGGGGACGGGGACGGGGACGGGGACGGGGACGGGGACGGGGACGGGGACGGGGACGGGGACGGGGACGGGGACGGGGACGGGGACGGGGACGGGGACGGGGACGGGGACGGGGACGGGGACGGGGACGGGGACGGGGACGGGGACGGGGACGGGGACGGGGACGGGGACGGGGACGGGGACGGGGACGGGGACGGGGACGGGGACGGGGACGGGGACGGGGACGGGGACGGGGACGGGGACGGGGACGGGGACGGGGACGGGGACGGGGACGGGGACGGGGACGGGGACGGGGACGGGGACGGGGACGGGGACGGGGACGGGGACGGGGACGGGGACGGGGACGGGGACGGGGACGGGGACGGGGACGGGGACGGGGACGGGGACGGGGACGGGGACGGGGACGGGGACGGGGACGGGGACGGGGACGGGGACGGGGACGGGGACGGGGACGGGAAGCCACGTGTGAGGCCCGCCACACGCGGCAAATGTCTTGCCTCGCCAGTTAGCGCCCTTGGTAGGAACCCGCCTAAATGCGTAAAAATGCCTGGTCAGATCCTGGTTGAAGGTTCTCTAAGGATTTTGAAGGTTCCCTAAGGATTTTCTCTAATATCCACGCGGACGAAGTCGCGGGCAGAAGCTAGTTGAACATAAAGCTGTAGGTCACGCTTTACTATTTCTTACAACAAATCAACTATTTTAACTATTGTAACTAGATAACACTAAGATAGTTTCAAACCTCATTTCCCAGTTAATTGATCTTAATGAATTCTCGTTTCAGATCATTATAGTGGCAATCACAAGGAATTGGTTATTGCAATTGCAATAGACAATTCAGTATGCATTAATTTGATGGTGAAACGCACCCGTTAGCGTTTATAGCTATCATTTTGATGCATTATACATTTATTGCTAACTATGGCATAATAACTTTGTTATACATAGGGAAGCGTTAATGTTATCGAATCTATTTTACGTGTAGCTATTTTTAAAACAGAATATTATTTTATATTTTTTAATACTAAGAGCTAGGTCAGGATAATTCCGTGATGTAATGTAAGATGTCCATAACTATGCGTAGCTTTCAAGGTTTATATCAAATATATAAACAGCGCCAGTGACCTCTTCTTCTTTGAGGCTTCAGTAGACTATATAAACTATTACCCGCCACGACAGTCATTCTCTTATAAGTAGTTTGAAAGACATATTATAGAATAGAATACTTACTCCAAAATTTTATAAATAAAATCCCCTATCATAAATGCGAACAGTATTTTCTGGTGTAGGTATTATTTAACACAATAATACAAACATCGTTTTGATGTTATTGGCTTTCATATTTTTGTATTCAAGACGTACCATCTAGCGTATAGCGGATATTGCAGCGTGCGGCCCAGCGGAGCGCGCGCGACGTTGACCTTTTCTTATTTCAGGCTTTAGGAGGCTATTACACGCCACAACAGTGATTCGATAATTCGACTCGCTCGGCTACGGTAGTCTGTGCAAGGAAAAACTCGCTAAGAGATCGTTCGTAGTTATGTTTTCGTTGGGTTTTCTAGATTTGTGAGATATTCTTATGTTTTTATGGATAGGTGTTTTCCAGAGAAACACATTCTTATTTCAGACTTCAGGAGGCCATTACACGCCAGATCTGTGATTCAATAATTCGACTCGCTCGACTACGGTAGTCTGTGCAAGGAAAAACTCGCAAAAATATCGTTTGTAGTTATGTTTTCGTTGGGTTTTCTAGATTTGTGAGATTTTTCTGATGTTTTTGATAGGTGTTCTCCAGACACAGATATTAAATATTAAATCACATAGTGGAGCGACTTTAGATACCGCATCATATTATAATAGGTACGTACGTACAGACATAAATGAGTATACTGACCAGTTAAAATAATCAGTAAAATGGTATCTGTGGTTTATCATTACTATTATACTATACTATTATCGTACGATACTATTACGGTATAGTATCCTTTTTTGAGAAGACAATTTTTTACATGAGACTTAAAGTTTTCAAATGGTAAATCCAAAATATTACTTGGAATTTTATTATAAAACTTTATACCAAGACCTATGAAAGAACCACGGACTTTTTCTAATCTATACTGAGGCATTACAAGTTTGTCTTTATTTCTGGTATTCCGATTGTGCCAATCACTATGCTTTGTATATAAGTTAATATTGCGACGCACGAAAAGTATGCAGTTTAATATAAATTGAGATGCTGCTGTCAATATACCAATCTCTTTGAATCTATCCCTAAGAGATGTTCTAGAACTTAGTTGATAAATAGCTCTTATTGCTCGTTTTTGTAAAACAAAAATAATATTTATATCGGCTGCTATCCGCCATAAAAGAATACAGTATGACATAATGCTATGAAAATAACTGAAATACACTAATCTGGCAGTTTCTTCATCTGTTAACTGTCTAACTTTTCTAATGGCATAGGCAGCAGAGCTGAGCTTGCCAGCCAGAGCTGCGATATGCATATTCCATTGAAGTTTACTGTCAAGAGTAACACCCAAGAAAACTGTTGAATCGAGCAAATCTAATTTCTCATTATTGATAAATATGAAATGACCTCACTTTAAATGTGGAGCTCATTTTTCAATGTTGACGACTCTGTATGAAATATACAGGGAGAAAAAAGCAGCCCTTGACGAGTTTCTTGCCGGTTCTTCTCGTTACAAGGTCTCCCGCTCAGGGTTTGCGAACCGATGGCGTAGCTTCTTTGACATTCACAAGTGCTTGTAACAGCCTAGACTGAATAAATGATTTTTTTGATTTTGATTTTTTTTGATTTTATCTACTAGTAAGTTTCAAAAAAATTAAACTAGTCAAAATCTCAAATCAGTTAAATCTTATAGTTAGACAGTTGAAAGAAGTCTTGTTGTGATTAAATTATGATGTTGTAAGTAACTTACATTAAAATATTAGTGCTCACCTACACCATGAAAGGTATGTAGCCTCCAAAAATTGTGTTTTTACCTTCAGTCGGTAGGGCTCTATCACACATTTCAATTCTCCTATACAAATTCCCATGCAAACTTTCATCCCCTATTTTATCTCCTCAGGGGGTGAATTTTTAAAAATATTTTTTTTGCACATTTCAATTTTCCTATACAAATTCCCATGCAAATATCCCCTATTTTATCTCCTCAGGAGGTGAATTTTTAAAAATCCTTTTTTTACTCACCAACTCCATGAAAGGTAAACCTCCAAAAATGGTGTCTCTACCTTCAGCCGTTAGGGCTGTAGCCGTATGCCAACAATCAATTTAGAGTTTAATATGTGTAGGTAATTTGTACTTAGATATTATATTTGTTCTTTTTTCTACCAAAAGCCAAAAACTTCTCATCACGCCAACCTCTCAAGGCGGAAAACAATACGTCCGTTTTCCTCAACGTGTGTAAGCTAATTATACGAAAAAAGCAACTAAATTTATTTCTCGTCCAACACTTACGTGACACGCCATCGTTACCTCAACCTTTAAGTTTCGGCTAATCCTAATTGTTTACGGCTGCCTCTTCCTGACTCCGGAATCTAGAGATGTCGAAGGTATCAAAAGTATCGATATGTGTAACGTATTGGTTAGATTCTTCTGATTTTGGAATTTGACATAATTAAACTGGTGGCTGTAGACCTCGCTTTGACACTGAATCGACAAAAAAATCGATGTAATTATCAAACCTGCTCACAAAATTTCACGAGAATCGGATGAGAAAATGCGACCCGTAGAGGAGAACAGACGGACAGCCGGGCAGACAAACGAAACGAAAGTATTGCCCAAACTAGTAAACTGAAGAAAGAGTCTTGACTCTTTACGCTCGCTCGGTCAATAAATTATACACTATTTAAAAATACTGAATAATTTATTGACCGAGCTAGTGATTATTATAATGTGAATAGCTTTTTTATACAGTGGTAAATAAATATATTCCTAAATTGACCCTCACAAATGAATAACTAATCTCAATATTATGGTTCTATATCTTTTATTTGCAGGACAAAGACGTCTGAAATATTTAGCTACCGATCGCATACATACACAAAAATGACAATGATTTTTATCAGCTGTTATTTCACCTAGAGCAATATGTGATTTTAAGATGTTTCACATATTTCCCATAGGAAAAAAAGTTTTTTTTATCGCCAAAACATCGATATTTCTTAAAAAAAATATCGATACACCCAAATTTATTTGGTCATTCCTAATCCGGGTCAGTGGGGGCATTCTCCTCACGTTCGTCCATTTGTTCCGATGTGTTGGCCGGCTGACGCGCGGAACACCTGCTCCGATATTGCCGATACACCCTTATAGCACTCGGTTTGTTTTTTATTGATTTCGCTGTTAAGAGCTATAAACAGAACTTGAGGAAACTGGGATGGTTTATTTCTTTTTCTTTGAAATGATTTGGGGGTGTTTATCTTTTATTGTTTGTAATAGGCTTGGGGCATTCCTTTAACATAGTTTGTTGGAAAGAGACTTTGTTTTCTCGTCACTTCTTCATTATATGTCTTGCATATTTAAATCTTACTCGTAGCTTTACTTGCCATTGAACGTAATGTAAACCCAAAAAGATTCTAATGTACTTAATGAATTAATTTATTCCATGTCAATTTAACAAAAATAAAGTATTTACCTAAGTAAGTAAAACGTTTATTGTCCACACAGTTATCATTAAGTACTAAATTAAAATTGAAAAATAAACAAAACCAACAAAATAAGCAAAACAAGGCATACAAAAAAAACAAATTGTGTGGCCAACTAGGGCCCAGACTCAGCTAAAGCGGTATTATTCTGGGACGCACAAAAATACAATTTACAAACATGCAATACTTACAATATATATATAGGTATTAAAAAATTTAAAAGATTAAGATTGGCTGAGTAATCGTGATTTCGCTTGCATTTTAAAAAACATAACAGCTGGGTCACAATCCCGCTACTTCTGAACGATAAAACCAAAACCGATACGCTGTCATTTTTAGGTTATATCAAAGGCCCTAGGCATAGCTTTCAACAATTTTCATAAAACTAAAGCGAGTATTTTTCTATAAACGAAACTAAAATGGTATCGATTGTTTTATCTTTGAAAATTAGCTGATTCTGCTTTTGTACATTTGGATTCCAATAGACTCATTCCGTAGTCTACACGAATCAGTCGAGAAGCAAACCTATTTGTAACCTAATGATAAATCTCAGTTTCATGAGGTCTCCATACGAATATCGTTCTCGTTCATATGTCATGATGTAACCTAAATAAGACCAGCGCAAGGGTTCCGACGTGATCCAATCTCAGCGTATGATTGATACGCACGGTTCCGCCGTACAGACAGCTACAATTTTTTTACCTCTCTGTTTTGACAGACGGCTTACAGTTTTCCTCGAAAATGATTTATCATTCTCGGTTTTCTACAAGATCAGCTGAATTCTTTTTGAATTTCAGGATTTCACTGTTCAAAACGAGTTTTAAATATAGCTGGTTTCTTGAGTATGTAGCCCAGACACGGAAATGTAATTTTGATGGTGAAAAAATGGTAGATTATACTCTCAAGATTCAACAATAAAGTCCTGATCAGTAAAGCGTAAAAATATCTTATTTGAAGTGTTTGGAGACAGTCAGTTAGACATTTAGTTAGAAACATCTAAAGTGATTAAAAATATCGGAACACCCATAATGTTTTGTCAACTTCATAGAACAAACCGATATTATTGTTAAGCGTTCAAGTTCCCAAAATATACGGGCATTTGACAGCTTCTTTCTATTTATTAGAATAAACTATGTCGGGATTTTCATCATGTACCTGTTTATTTTAGGCTTCGACATTTTGGCGCAGTTGCATGCGCCATGGTCCCGGAAGAACTTATAAGTTCAATAACCATGGAAATGTAAATAAATATTATTCTTACTATAATTAATGATGCTGACTGTACTGTAAAAATGTCTATCAATGCTCACAGTTCTCTGCGTATAAGCACAGAATAAATAATAGTACTAGCGTATAAGTAAAAAATGTCTTATTCAACATCGGACATTAGAATTCATGAGTGCTACTCTGCACCCTCGCCTCGTTAGCGAGGAGCCGGCGGCAGTTTGACTAACTTCTCACAAGTTCATGTTACACTGCGATATTTGAACGTCACTCAATCTAGGACGCTTTATGAGATTCACCAACGGATTAAGTTCATGACTTGAAATACGACTAACAGGTATAAAAGATGATAGGTATGGAATGAAGTGTGAGAGGTAGCAAATGATAGAATTGACGTGGATGTAAAAAGATAAAACAGAATGCGATCATTGTTTGAGGTTGAAAATATTAAAAAGATTTCGACTTTAGGCAATTCATTGACTTGTAATATACGTATACGTTTTTGTGATAACACTATAGTAGTGATAGTACTTAGTATAATAAAATCATAATTATCTAGTCTAGTACTTTATATCTAGCTTTTGTGTAGTTTTAGATGGCTAACAAGCTTATGGGCTGGTTTTCGCCCGTGATTTTGTCTGCACAGATTCCACTTCCCGTGAACATTTTGTTTTAAAATATAATTTGGAATCAAACACGCACTTTCTAAGATACATCCAATCCAAACTAACAATTTTAATCTCTTTATAACATTAGATTTATCCACTTCATTTTTACTATATTCAAATGCCATTACTTACATCAATACCACAACTATGAGTTCTCGAATCAATACGGATGCGTTTTACAAAACCGTTTTTGCAAAAGGAGATAAGTGAAAAAGGCTTTCGTATTGTCACCGCTATCGGCTGTCGGCGGCAGCTGCGTCCGAAGAGAATAAGATTTTTAAATGGAAATGCATTTTTACGGTAATGTTTGAGTGCCCCTAATGCGGCTGACTTAAAGATTTTTTTCCCTGATTAATTTGGAAAAGCAAAACACTTATAGACTACCTACACGAGTAGGAATCACGAAGATGGTAAAGCTATTTTTGTTTTGTAGGCAAACGCTGACATAATTATTTTACTTTATTTATGTCGTGTGCGGTCCATATAAAGAAGAAATAAAGTATCATGATAAATAGTGTATACCTACTATAAGAAATAGAAAAAAATCGACTCAACAGTAGCATCTCAGACGGGATGCTTCATGATGCTACGGGTGAGTCGAATATTTTTAGACTATTTTCTTGGGTTGTTGAGAAGTGAAAATTTCATGAAAATTGTCATGAAAACGGCGAATATGGAATACGATGAATCCGGAATCGTTGTATCACAAAATAAAAAATAATCAAATGTTATAAAATGTTATGTATTAAATAGTTTTAAATCGTTCCAGATTTCAGACGATTTCGATTGTTTTTCTTTCTAATGGGTTTTAAATAATAAGTTTATGTTTCAAATGGAAACACGCATCTTTTACGATTATCTCAGAATGTCCCCATTGCGGGTGATGGAACCTTGTTACTCGGGATTCTGTTTAAGAAGTGGTTTACAGATATATTTTACTGGAAACGATTATTTTGCGAGACGACTTTTCTAAGATTCTAAAAAGTTGAAGGTTACTAAATTAAGTTTGTGAATCGTTTTTGGCAATTCGCATTGTTATGAATGAGTAGAAAGTTCGATTCTATATTCTTAAATTACTTTTCGCAATCTTAGGAAAAAACTGCAATAACAAAATTAAAAGTAACTTTGATGACTGATGAGCAATTCCACTGAAAATATTTTATTTGTTATAGCCAAAGCTAGTTTCATTATACATCCTATTAACAAACATAATTATTATAGCAACAAAAGATAGCCACCGTTATTTTTATGCAAAAAACTAAAAAAATAGGGTCTCGTCTAATGAATATATTTTTAAAAAAAGTAAAAAAAATGTCAATAACCTTGTAAAGTGCTTAAATTCCGATGTTCACGTGGAAAAGTCACAAGTTTTCTCTTTCTGTGACTGTTTCTGGCATCTTGTATCTTCGACGGGTATGGATGACAAAGTTAAGGGGAGGTAGTAATTTACATAATGTAATCAGCCAGAAGCGAGAACCGATGATTTGATGCGGCCTCGCCCCGCCCCGCCCCGCGCGGGCCAAATCATGGAATTTTAATTTCGTTAAAAAGTTCCTTTTGCCTTTGGGAATCTGGAATACGTAGCGATACTGTTATCAGGGGCATTTGGGCGGTAAACTTGATCTGTTTTTTAAGTTCACTTTAATTTTTTTTTAAAGACTGTTATTAGTTTGATAGAACTATGAAGGAGGACTATGGTGACTATTAGGGTGGCTTAAATTAGTCTATTGTAACCATGATATAGAAAAGCGATGCTACCTAACACAATCAAACTTTTGCTTAAAAGAAAGCTCCAACCACTTATTATTGTAATAGACAAAGTTAATGAAATAAACCCTTTTTATTTAATAAATAATAATAATAATAATAAAAACACTTTATTGCACACTAAGACAGGACATATTACAAAGAAAAACAATAAACAGAGAAAGCACACAAAAGGCGGCCTTATTGCTAAATAGCAATTTCTTCCAGGCAACCTTGAGTAATAGAGTGAGAGAAGAAGAGGACAGTGGGAAGTGGGTGCAAATATGGAAAGGAGAATTTGTTGTATTTGTTTGTATAGAAAAGTTGATACAATTTACTTGATACAATGAGATACGTAGAGTCGTAGATGTTAAATCCAGCATAGCTACTTATAAAATTATTGTTTTGTAAGTTCATCATAAGCGATTGTAACCCAATCTCGTATTTACATTGACCCAACTCTCTTATATATAAAAAAACTGTATTCAAACAAACAGTATAGTTTGTATCAGCGATTCGAATTTAATTCAGCTTTGAAGTAAAAAAAAATGAGATATACAACGTGTTACAAAATAACATCTAATGCCGAATATGGTACATAGGGAACATCAAACTGAACAACTTTACCTATGGGACCAACTCTGAAATCGCGAAATAAAAATCAGCTGTTTCATACAAAAAATTATAACGAAAATATAAAAATGTATGAAACTGCTGGTTTTTCTTCATGATTTCAGTTGATCTCATAGTAGTTTGATGGTCCCTATCTACCCTATTAGGCATTAAGGGTTATTTTGTAACACGTTGTATAAAATAATTATATCCCGATAATGTGATGTTCCATTCTTTACAAGATGACTCAAGCTAACCAAATCCTCTCTTTTGTATTCATGGGGCGAATAAAGTCGCTCAGGTGAGTCGAGCACCCCCCAAACCAACTTCTACCCTTTATAAATTTTAAGAGGCCAGCGAAAAGTGAACTTCCTATACAAACGTTTTTTTTTGCATTTTATGCATAAACTCCTATTGTAATGTTATTCGGATTAAAACAGTATTTTCACATTTGTTATTTTTACTACAAACCTTACTACAGTCACTTATTTTCCCATAGAAGAAGAGTGATTAAATTCCACTTGATACGATCATATTAAGCATCTATAGTTTTAGGCCCGTATTTATAACCGCTCTCAACATCGAGAGCTATATAGTTATATGCCAGTATTTATAACCGCTCTCAACGGGAGTATCTTGAGATCATACCTACTTGAGATGCTCTTATTATAGGAATGATCCCAAGATAGCTCTCAAAGTTGAGACCAGTTTATAAATATGGGTCTTAGAGCACCAACATATGGTAATAAGTATTATTTTATAGATATATAAAGCATCGTGATATAAATTAGGAGGTTCAGTAACGACTGCATACACCCGGCCATGACAACTTCAATAAGTGCGGAAAAATCTGTAAGTACGATTCAGTCCCGACCTTCCCCCACCTTGCTCATTTTATCTGGAGAAAATACTTTTGTTGCCAAAAAGGTTTTAAAGTCTTGTGTCCCTCCGTTATTAATCTTTAAAAGGGAACGGACAAAGCCCAAGAACGTAAATGTCGCCGCGCTAGAGTATTTTTTAAATTGTTTTTTTAGGTTCCATTCCAGTCGGTACTTGATTGTTTTTTTATGCCAGTTTTCTTACCTACTCGTTTGGCTACTCGTCATTTCGTAATTAATGATAACAATTATTTTAAATTAATATTTTTTTACCGCTTCAGGTGTCATAAAATAACACATGAATTAATATTATACGCGCTGTAACTGTACGCGCGGAAGTCTGAAGTGCTTAAATAATGATTTTTCATAATACTAAATAATATATTAAAAAAAATATGACTCGCACCAGATCAATTCTTGGACGGGAATCGAACCCTCGACCTTTGGATATCGGGTCCAATGCTCTGACCGCTAAGCTACCATCAGAGCATTGCACGTCGTATTTTTCTAGTATATTATTTAGTATTGTATCTAAATAGCATTGTGAATGCAAAAATCTCAAATTTAAAAATTAAAGATTTTACATAAATTAAATTAAGTATAAATATGACATAAGAAACCATTTTAACTATTAATATTTACTCACCTAAAATAACTATTATACTCGATGGCAAATAGTTTGTACGGTCAGCAACGAAAGTGGTTTAACACTTTAGTACTTTGTCATTAGTTTATGATATCGTAGCACAGATAAACCATTCAAAAGCCTTAATTGTTTATGTAAAAAATAACTAAAACTATGGTAATCTATGGACCGTCTTTTTAACCTTTCAGTACTAGCCTTACTTCAAAATAATAAAAAAGCAAACCTTTAAACGAATTACTTGCACTAGAGATATATTCATTACGTTAACAGGTGCAAGTTCACATAACTCGGGAATATATTATAGCTAATTACTTAACAAGAAACTCCACTCCGAAACCGCCACCTAGCGGAATTGCCGCGCAGACGTATAAAACAAACAAACAGACATAAATTACGATTCACGCAAGTTATGTAGTTAATTTTTGCTATTGTAGACTTGCATACGTTCAGGTGAAACGGTACTGTTGAGATCGAAAGTGGTAAACTAAATTTTTTGTCGGAATTAAAGTTATTTACTTTGCTGTTTTATTTTCTCTGTCTTAAAAGTTTAACGTTTTACATTTGAAGTATTTATATCGTACATTTGGAGAAATTATTAAATGTAATCAAATTAAAAAGGTAGCTTTACAGTTACAGGCTCCATGCGTGAATCAATGACGAGATTTTTTTTATTAATGTAACATAATGTAATACACGTTATAATTATGAAAGTACATTTTCGTTAACTATGCCGCCTTTTCAATCATGAAAATACTTCCTAGCAAAGAATGGGTAGGAACATAATAAAATCAAGCAAACCACTTAACAAACAAAAACATCCATTTCGAAAAATCATCTAAATAGAACTATAGCTTCAATTATATAAAATAATATACCTGCTTGGAATTAAAAAAAATTAACAAATTACAATTTTAGCTACTTTTGGCTGTTTTTTACTCACAATCTTGAGGTCTACACTACAGCTCAGCCCCCCTACAATGACTGTCAAAAGTAATATCGAAGCAATGTTGTAAATGAGACGGCGCTATACGCGATGTATAGCTCTGTCCCTATAACAACATTACTTTGAGGTTGCTATAAGAGCTCATTGTAAGGCCCCTGGACTGGAACCACTAGTAACATTAACCGTAGCCAAATTATCAAATCTGCACCATCAACAAAATCGACTACCACTTTTCTCCCCAGATATACTCTTTGTCGTCGACTCGCTAACAAACTTCTAACCAGAATATACTGCTTGTCAGAGTCGCACAAGTAATGAAATAAATAGTGTCTACCCTTATATTAATTACCCCCCAACACGACATTAGGGGACATAAGTAGGCCAAGATTATCTCTAATGTATGAGCGTGGCGTGCGCCTTAATAGTAATAGTCAAAACGCTATTAATATGACTGATTGAATGTACGCACTATTTTCTGATGAGCTTTGTATAGCAAGTATATTATGATGAATCATATGAAGAAAGAAAAAATGCTTGAGTACACTAACACCACATAATATTCTTAGCTACTATAATAATTATTAATATAGCAATGTATTTTTGGTATAGGTTGTAAATTTTAAAAGGATTAAGGTTACCTATAATATACACCGTAAAATTAAAAGGGGATTTCAGACCACGTGAATGAACAACTTTTACTATGGGGCCAACCACGGAATCGCGAAAAAAAATCTGCTGTTTCATACATTAATAGTCGAGTCGATGTTGTACTTTTCTATGGAACAGCAGATTTTTTTTTCGAGATTCCGTGGTTATTATTAATTATTAATTATTAATCACTGAATTTTATGAAGCGCTCATGCAGAAACTTGACAGACTGATCGTACTCGATCACGTTTGTTAAGCAACGCTCGGTCCAGTCAGGTGTCGGATGGGTGACCGTTAAAGTGGCATTACAACTGAGCGCTTCCATGCTTCGGAGGGCACCTTAAACCGTCGGTCCCGGCTGTTGTCAACTGATAACCAAGTCAGAGGCCTTACAGGCGGCTTTTAACTAACACCAGGGGTAATCCTGATTCGATAAGAAGAAGAATCACCGAATATCTACAAAACGAAAATACTAGCAACAACGCCCTCTTAAAATATATATTTTTTATTATCTCTTCAATATTTTTCATATTTTACATAATGATTTATCCCCTATCACAAAGAAATATGCACTCCCCACTCAAGAAATCCAAATCCAAATCCATGAAACATCGCCAAGAAAAATGTTCGTCAATGGAAATGTCACATCTCCGGCGCCCATTGGATTTCACGTCCGTGAACCACATTAAATGTGCCACGACGGGAACCGAACCCCTCGACGTCACTAATGTTGCGTGGCGCTGCCGGGATGTCGCCGAGATGGATGTGACATTTAAAATATTACGAATGTTTGTGATGGAGTGAAAAAGATGTATGGCATTTTGTTTCCTAAAATCTTTTGGTTTGACGTTTCATTAGACGCGGATGTTTGGAAAACACTAGCTTCCGCACGCGACTTCGTCCGCCGTTTAGAAAAAATCCTCATGGAACCCTTTTGACCAGGATAAAAGTATCCTATGTCTTAATCAAGACTAAAACTATCTGTGTACAGAATTTCATCGAAATCTGTGCAGCTTTTTCTGTATAATTGAGTAACAAACATCTAAACATCCAAACTTTTAGGATAGGTACTCGTAAAACTTTCCATTGTTTCAGGAGTTTTTTTTACAAAATGACATGACTTGGATGTTTATTTTACTCGTAAGTACAAGATCTGCTCATTTGGCACTAAATAGTAAAAAATACAAAAAAAAACAAAATACCGAATAGGAATTGCTAAAACAGTTTATTAGTAAGCACTTAAGATGAAACTTTTCATGAAATATATTTTACTCATTAAAATGCTTTAAGCTTCCTGGTTAAAAATCTGTCTCTTCCAGTTGGCTGTAACTCGAGAGTTCAGAAATAGAGCCTTAATGAGTGTGAAATGGGGAAAAGAACTCTGTAATGTACGTACTTATCGCTTTGTTCGTCTCTCTGCGTTCTACTATTCCGAATGGCTAAGAATTTCAGTTAAATTTCGTCCATATAACTAACTTAAACTTGGTAATAACGTGTGGTCTTATTTTAAACTTTGTTGAACTAATCCAGTACAGCAGAGGCGGTATATGTACTTCAAACCTGTTTATAGTCGCATTACATCGATAAAGAACTTGGTATCATTGTGGCGCTTAAAGCAGTTTTTACCCCTAGCCCCTACTACCATAGGGGTAGAAGCACACATTCTATCCTGTTCGAAGAATTTCAAAAAAATGGAATGGAATTTAAAAAACTCTAGTTATGTGATTCGGTACCAAAGGGCCTATTACGAAAAAGCAACACGATACGTACGACGTTGGTCCCACTGCGTGGCAGTAATTGACTCACTAATAAGGTTCAATATCAAGTAAATTCAACAACGAATTGCGTCCAACTATCGTGATTCTTTTTTGTAATAAGGCTCTTAAAAAAAGGACAAAAAATAAATTAGCTATGTCCACCTTTTTTTGTTTTGCACCACTAAATGACATAGTACAGTGTTATCATATAACTTTATTCGATGCTAATAGCTTAGCAATTTATTTGTCGAGCACACTGCAGAGTTCTGCCCTTATCGTCCAAACATTGGCACACATTCGCAGTGCATCTAATGGGAATGCAAATGTGCCGTTTATTGCGCTGCACTCTCTGTTTGTACACGTCCCGCATAACTCTCTCGACGAGTGAAAATAGCGACGTTTAATCGTTTATTTTTAAATGCGATATGTCACAGGCAAAATAAATAGGTGTATCGGATACAAAATTTTAAAACGCACAAAAAAATATAAAAATCGTACTAAAAACATTAAATTAAAACAGACTATTAAAAAAACAGATCCTAAAAAGTATAAAATAAATTCTTCTATTAAGTAACTTAATATATAAAAATAGCACTGTGAATGCTAAAATCTACAAAGTCAATAAATTCTTCTTTAAAGATTTATTTTATAACCCTATAACTACAGAAGTTTTAAACCTAAAAACGTGGGTCGCATGCTAAAGACAATTTTACAATTTTACAGATCCTAAAAAGTATAAAAGTAAGTAAAAGCATTTTGTAAAATTTAATGTCTTTAGTCCGATTTTTTCAATTTTTTGTGCGTTTTAAAAAAGTTTTTTTTCAATAAATTATTATTTTCTGCTTTTTAGTTAACGAGCTAAAGCTAATAATATACCATCTCCTATCGGAACACTCGTCAAGACGATTCAAACAAGCTCAAACTCGATGGGGTTGTATGGTTTTATTACAGAGTTCCAGTGGGCGTCTTCCAGCTCCATCATCAGACCCTGGAAACTATTTCCTAACAAAGTACTCGTCAAGAAGATTCAAACCAGCCCAAACTCGATGGGATAGCGTGGTTATATGAATGAGTTCCTGTGTCCTTGATCCGGCTCCGTCATCAGACCCCAGAAACTATTTCCCAACAAAGTACTCGTCAAGACGATTCAAACGAGCCCAAACTCGATGGGGTAGCGTGGTTTGACTAAAGAGTTCCTGTATCCTTCTTCCGGCTCCATCATCAGGCCCTGGAAACTAGTTCCCAACAAAGTACTCGTCAAGACGATTCAAACAAGCTCAAACTCGATGGGGTTGCATGGTTCACACCCATCCGCATTGGGCCCGCGTGGTGGGTTATGGCCCATCCTCCTTACCACCCCTATGGAAGGCCTGTGCCCCAGCAGTGGGGACATCAAAAATGGCTGATGGACAAACTTCCCAAAACGCAGCTTACTATGAAAGTCCCCCACGACTTGTCATACATCTTGACATTTAGTGTCGCGATGATCGAAGGTAAATATTTGATATCTGAATTTTACTATTAACTAGTGTGCCTTATTCCTAAAATCTACAGGATACTTATGTAATCACTTAGAATGTAAGTACTATACGGAAATCTTGGCTCCCTACCTACATCAAAACGCATTAATAATATTTCACAACAAACAAAAATCAATGCAATTATTCTCATTAAACCAACGTAATCGTCGTTGTTTTCAATAATTATGCCACGTACGTAGACTATTGAGCCATTACCGCATTATAGTAAACAGATGTCTAGTTTATACTTACATTCAAGTACACCCCTACTCATTAGCATTGCTGATGTGACATTAGACGATTTGTTACACTAACATTTGCAAAGCAGTAGTTGCTTTTATGCTAACACGGGAAGGTATTTGAGTGTGAAATAATCTATTGCAAGAGGTGGGTTAGAATATTAGTTCTTAAGAAGAACTAAGTAAAAGAACCGACAGCGCTCGAAAAGTTGCTCAGATGATGGCGAAATGAACCGATGGCCACAGAGGGAAAAAACGTATGACCACTTGTAGTGACCACGCATTAAACTATACTCTGAGGGAAAACCCTCAACAAGATGGATCTCGTGAAGGTCGTAGGATGTATCGTCGTGTTGATCCTTGGGCAAGGGTTCCTTAGTAGAGTCGCAATCGTTAAGAAACTAATGTATAGTTAGTTGAAATAAAATATACAGAACAGTCATTATCAACACTGAGTTGCTAGCTGCATTAGAGCTATACAAACAACCAATGTTTGTACCTCTCGATGAGGCTGATGTACAGACTGACAAACAACAACTTTAATATAGCTGACGATGAGTGTTTGTGAGTGAATTTGTGGCCTATTCGTTAGCCATATATTTAGAAATTAGAATAGCTTTTTCGGTTAATGTTATGACATGGCCTGAATAAAAACTGTTACACGTTAGTGTTATGGCAACAGAGTTAAAAAGAAATTGGTAAGTAACTAGCAAGTAGACCAACCAGCCGCTACATGCAAAAAATGTAGTTGCAGATATCAAAGCAAATTAAAAAATATTCAAACAATCCGTTATCCTTTTTGCACAAGAATCGGGAAAACATATTATTTAATACTAAATAATATACTAGAAAATATGACTCGCACCAGATCAATACTCAGACGGGAATCGAACCCGCGACCTTTGGATATCCGGTCCAATGCTCTGACCGCTGAGCTACCTAGTCACTAGTGACATCGTCGAATTTCTTCTAGTATATCCTACTCTACTAGAAGAAATTCGACGATGTCACTAGTGACTCGGTAGCTCAGCGGTCAGAGCATTGGACCGGACCTGCGACACAGGTTTTGATCTGGTGCGAGTCGTATTTTTTCTAGTATATTATTTAGTATTGTATAAAAATTGCATTGTGAATGCATAAATCTCAATTTATTTCTCCTATTAAACTGACCTCAAACGTAACATTAAAGATAAATTACTTATTTCAAAGCTTTTCAGTTTTATTGGAATTCAATAGTAGTTATAAATCTCTGCTTTAAAGCTTTAAATTTCACAGGTTTAATAAGACTAATGCTATCACAGTCACGGCGTGTTCAATCAAAAATTGAGGTAATCACTCGAACATCATGACACGATTCACATGATATATCGCAATGTAAGTATTATTAGATTTATGTATGTAATGGTAGAGATTCTGGCGCTGGCTGAATCATTTGACATTTTTTTAACAATATTACTGTGTGTGATTTTACGGCGGTATAGCCAACCCCTGATAACTAATTGGTGGTAGATTGTTTAGGTTCAGTTTTAACTTAGCCAATCTAAACCAGCAATTTTCATTTCATATACACTTAATTTTTATGTCCATGAGATTATTAAGTCTTGTTTATTTTTTGCAGTTGTAAACCCTAATATTTTAATATGTCATTAGGTCACAAATCTTTTTTCCAAGGCCAAGCGTCTATTTTTTTTACCTACGAGGTGCCAAAGGTCGCACAAAATGCATCGTCTCATGCTAGAACAGATCACCTAGCCCTTATAAATTACCGAAATTAATAGACATCATTATCAAACTTCGCCACAAAAACTAAAAAGGTTCCGTATCACAAAAGCCTAAATTATATGTTATTACCCCTTCGTACATCTTGCAACATTCACCCGAAGTTAAAAATGCGATCCGCTAAGCAAAATAAAAACCAACAAGAGGCGTACGTTAGCGATTATCAGGCTAGTTTATCAGGATTAACGCGTTCCGTTTCACGCGACTCCGAATAAATCTAGGCATTTTGGCAACCAGCATTGTTCTTACAGTGTACTGCTTGGCGCGAACAAAATATGGCTTTATTCCCAAATGTTATTTAGTGTTAAACGATGTTATCTTACTTGGACTATGGACTTGGACATGAGGTTTCCTAACAACTGGAATTGTCAGTAGTTTTCGTTATATGAAACTTAAACGGAACCAGTATCAAGTAAAAATTAAATGCATGTTCTGAAGTATAAACACGTGATATAGTTATCACATAGTGCAAGTGACTAAATATGTTGAAGAGAAGTTGTAGGACTCATAAAATATGCTCACTACTCTCAATGCAACATGCTCTTTATACTTTAAAAGTAGCTCTTAAATGCGACAATTTGATTTGTTTAACTACATTCATATAGTGTCAGTCATTTGTCAATTTAATTTAAGTCTTCCAATAAGTTATTTACTTTATCATACTAGATAGTGTTTGAGTCTGAACAATCGACAAAAGAACATCGTTAATTCACATCACGCACAACGCATTCGATTCATATTAGAAGAGTACTATATTCCTTTATCATAAATGTGTTTTCCAATTTAAGCCATGAGCAATATCGGGTTTCGGTTACATCAAAGGATCCTTATATTTTTGTTGTGATATACTGGAGTGTACATAGTAGAGGATAGAGTAATACGACTGAATTTCACGAAGAGAAACCTTTGCGGTTGAGTAAATTAAATTATTTGCTAATATAATGTTTCATCTTGATTAATTTATTTAAATAACAGTACCATTTTTAAAGAGGCGATCATATTTTTCTTTTTGCAGAATAACTTTTTTTTCTGTTAAACGTAGATTGGAAAGAAAACGATTCAAAAGTGCTTTTATAAATTTTATAAGCTTATTTGAATAAAGGTTATTATGACTTTTCATTTTGCAATTACGATATTATGGAATCTTGGCGATCAATTTCTCATCATAGTTTAAGCTGACAAACGTATTCATAGAGAGGAAATCCATCTAATTTACACTTAATCAAAATTCCTCATCAAATAAAACAGTCTAACATCGTCCATAAGGTAGAGCATGCCTAGAGCAGATTAAATAACTAAAGTGGAACATGGCCAGAGTAGAATATGACGTAGACGAGTTACGAGTTAAGTACCATTACTAAACAGGAACATGACTAAGTCAGAACATGGCCAAGGGATAGAAAATGACCAAAGCCGAACATGTCACCCACCTAATACTCACTCCTTCAACCGTTCTATTTACTTTCTTTATCTGTACCCTTCGCACGAACTTAACGAATTATCTATGGAAACTTTTATTTCGCTTATCGGCGCTAGATGGCGCTGTACAAATTTCCCATACAATATTACTCTATCGAATGTTTTTACGCGCGTTATTTTTTTCGATAGTGTTTGTGTTAAGGGTTCCTACTAGGCTAAGGGACCATGATCAACCGTTTCAAGTTATTTATTATATTTTTTCGTTGTAGTAAAATTCGTAATTTTTGACAGACATAATATAGCACGTTCATCATCCCTCACATTCACCAAACAAAACTTAAAATATTTACGTATGGTAGGTATATCAGTAATTGGTGCGAGATGTGAGCGCGTCAACGCACAGCTATCCCTCTTTTTAATCACTACCGCGAAAATATATTGTTTTCACAGTTGTTCTGAACGACGCTTTATGTTAGAGGTAAGGAATCATATGGGCTAGTGCAAGGGCTGGGGTACATTTGGCTTACAACAACTGTTTATGTCATAATTAAAACGAATTAAAAACATTATTTCACTGACAGGTACGATTAATCCAAAATATTACATAAGAATATTTCGACATCTCAACAAATATTTTAACTTTTGAAATGAAAATATGAAGTAGGTAGGTTGTAAGTACATGAACGATATGTGATCTAAAAAAGGTTTGACAGAACCTTAGCTTCGATCTGTGCTGTGCATGTGAATTTTCGATACATTTTGTAGTAAGTGAGCAATAATTTTTTAATAAACGTACGAGTACATTCTGACACATCATTACTACTCACAAAGCGAAACAATACTCCCTGAAACAATACTTCTGTATTTGAAAATACACGATTTCGTGACACTTAAACTCTATTATATTACTTTATGTGAATAAAATATACAAAGAAAACCTACATAACTACTATACTAACATCAATCAAGAAAACTAACTTACATGGTATCCTAAAGCACCCTATCTCTAGGTTTACTCGCATGCACTTATTCACATAGTACTTCCATTTCCGCAATGCGATACAACCGGTGCGGCATTTTCCGACCGGTTTGATATATTGTTAATTTATTTTATTTATTAAAACAAGCATTTTGCGCGTTTCCTCCGGGCCGGTGGTGGCGTAGCCGCTCGATGAAATCGTTCGACGATCTGACAAATGAGTTGGAGAGGCCATTTTTCACTTGTTTCATGCAAAAAATGACCATATTTTGGGATGAAAAATTAAATCACTTTCAATTTTATTATTTATCATAGCACAATTTTATAGCAATGTTGAATCAAAAAGTAGCAGATTTTTACACCAGGGATGCCTTTACTTTTTCTTAAGAAGATCGACCTAGCAAAAATGTAGGACTTGAAATCGACATTTTGACCGTTTAACCCACCAAATATTTATAATAAAAAAAACTACATTGGGTGCAAAGTCGAAGTGTCAAATCTGTTATCCTTGGCGATCGACCTTAAAAACTCTCAATCGACCGTATGGGCACCTTTGTTCTACACAAAGTATTCTGAGAGATGACTAATAATCCACGTAATACCTAATTCTAATACTCTGTAACATAATTTTGGATACTGTCTAATACTGACTGTGCTGTGCTTACAGAGCAAACAAAAACCTATTTTAGTCTAACTAAAGCGATACTAAAATCCTTCACCATTCAGGCAGGCAAGATATTAGTTTAAAATGTAAAAGTATTTCAATTTTATATACTTATGCCAATTTTTTTTAACTGCAATGCAAAGGCAATGCTTGAAACAAACAATAAAATCTTTAATAATTACAAAGACGGATTGAATTAAGTATCGTATATACTTCTAATAAAAATCCAAGCAACGCGTGCCTGTAAAAACCTTCATAATAATGCCCCACATAACACAAACGCCTACAGTCACACCACGTGATTTACCAGTTCATATTCCGCGGTACAGCCATGAACAGCTCTCGAGATCCTCACTAAATCACCGTCGGTACAGGCGCGACAAAAATATCATTATGTAAATTCACGCGGAAATAAAACGGAGCGTCGCGCGTCGCTTCGGGTGTGCAAAAAGGGTATAGAGCTACGCTTTTATACATTGCTTCGTGTGTACTAATTGACGTTTTAAAAAAAACTATTCGTAGATATAAAAAAAACTTATGCTCCTAGAAAGGTAGGAAATATCAGGAAGTTAAAAAACTAAACAAAATAATAATAAAACACATTTTGTAATTCTAGATACAATTTTGTAGTTCTTCTAAAATAAGTGTTTTATTTCAATGTTGTACGCGCGGAAATCTAAAAAGTGTAAATGAGAGCGTAACTTTAGCTTCTTCTCGGAGGGACTTGTATTAAATTATAGCATAATAATCAAATCATTGATAATAATATATCATGTAATTGGAAAGTAGGCGTACATATATTAGATGCAGAGTATTTATGGAAGAAATGGACGTCAAACGCACCATTTGATCGTTCGATTTCTATTTACGGGAAGATCTCGGATCGCTATCTCGGCGCTTTTTGTAAATGTCAGGGTTGAAAAGAGGAATTCCGATTTCACAGTTATTTATACACGAATCTTGTGTTAAATTACGGAAATTCATGACCTTTGTGATTTAGATCGTTTAAATAGGTAATGCGCAAATAGCTTTAAGAATCTAAACATAAAAATAAAGTTTTAAATCATTTTGAGTAGATATGTTTTAATTAATTTTAAATAAATTTGAGTATTGAGTATTAATTTCAGGTTCAAAACCAAAATTTTCTATTTCAGTAAAAAAAACAATAAACAAACATCACTACAAGATACTACTAACGAAGATTATTCAATTTTCGCATCAGAAGTAGAAAGGTTAAATTCAATTTTAAACTGATTTCAATGTACATGTGTTAATGAAACAATAGCCATAATGCTATTATACTGGCGACCGACGGTGAGCGGAACAAAGCTTAATTCTGTTTATCTTCGTCCGAAACTTCCGAGATATGACGTCGAAATCCACTCGTACAAGCTTAGTGTAGACGCAGACGAGCGACTACTGGCCACAGTCACGACACGAGTGGCCACGGCCACCTACATCTTGCTAACGAAGTGTTCTCAGCGACTCAGCATAAATATACATATAACTATACAAGTACCAACCAACAACGGTTGGACCGCGGTCCCCGAGCACAGACACCTAGCTCGGTGGAAGTAATTCCCTTTTAGCTGAATATTGGCGAACAGTTCCTGCATCATTCTGTCTCCAGAGTCTCCACATTGCTGGATGGACAGCAGCATCCTTCTGGAGCAATGGAGCAACATCAAGGTATCTCATCCCTCATACTATCGAGATTGGAGCGGCCATCAAGGTCCACGAAGTCCACGATCAGTAGAAAAATGCGATTTGGTCCTGCGGCGATGACTTGGACTGACGGACGACGGCAACACGGCAGCCCCACAGCCGGACACAGATAACAGGGCCTCTGTTTATAGTGAACCTAATTAAAAAGTTTGATTGCGCTATTACTGAATACGCCAAAGACGTAAACGTTAAAAACGCCAGCAATATTGTATTCATAGCAGAGGAGGGCATTAGTGACGATGTTTTGTGTGTAATTTGTATTTGGAATACCTAAACGTGGTTGCCGCACACCACGCGTTTGCTTGCGTATTCATACAAAACTCACTTAGAGAAATGCTTACCACTGACCAACGGTGGCTGTGGCCAGTGGCTCGTTTGCGCAAGCACTAAACCATTGTTCCTCGCGGCTGTCTAACTGCCAGACGCGATTAAGCATACTACGTAATGGACGTAAGACGATCCAGTTTATGTTTATTGGCATTGAAGCATCTGCATGCGGCAGCCATTTGATAGATCCATTGTGGTTCGTCATTTGACAGCTTAGTAGTTGAGCTTCGTATTGATTTGTGTTACACAGTGTAGTGCACATAATGAGATTAGATTTCATTCCATCCAATAAATGAACTAAATGAACAAAGCAAATAAATGAATCAGCAAATAAATTGAGTTTTTTTATTTCTTACAAACACTACTTCTTTTAAAAGTACAAACATAATAACTACTTTAATTTTGGGTTCTTTCAACATAACAATAGTAACTACAACAAAATATAAGTATGAATTCGCCACAGAATCGAATATAGACGATCATCTTAGTTACAACACAATCTATTATAATTTAATCAATTATTACCTACACATTTCAATGTAATCACACTTTTTAACTTCATTTTGTAACAATCGTAGTAAAAGGGCTTATCACAGTCCAGTTAATCCTGGTACAGTCATCACCACAATTTGACAACGTAAAGCTGCTTGACTAAATTAATCCTCTTACAAGTCTAAGTTATGCCAACTAGTTAGTTATTTCTCTAGAATTGCAGTGCTTGGATTTCAGCTTTAATCAAATAAACCTGTCATATAATCATACTAAATTAAACTAAGTAAAATTGTATTCTATTAGATGTACTATAATAATTTGTATTTATTATAACATAGTTAATCATTGGTTATCAACCTTAAGTCTATAATATACGAATGAAATTGTAAGATACCCATTATTTTATAATTACGAGCTGCATGTTAAATTACAGCTAAGTTTGGCTTACCTACATTAAAACAAATGATTTATAGTCAGGTGGGTAAGTGAAACACCGGGGTAAGTGAAACACCCAACCATATCTAAGAAACTATCGTAGTTTATTCTCATAGCGATGTGTCGATAAATCAGGAATGACGAATTACTGCCCTCAATACAACACAGATATCGCTGCGATCATTAAACTAGCTAGTAAACCAAAAAGAAAATTAAGTTATGTTATAAAATGACATATTAATATTATATATATATTAATATTTTTTGATAAATCTTTGAAACTGGACCCTATTTTATTAGAATTTGATACATTTTTGGATGTTAACGGTTTAAAATGATCCTTTTGTCCTGTTTTTAATTAAATTGACTAATATTTAAAGCTATTTTGGCCACTGTTTCACTTCCCCCTTGTCAGGGGTAAGTGAAACACTTCTTAGCCTTTATATTCTTTTCGTGATTTTGTTGCTTAATGCAAGTCTTTAGATATTTATATTCATACCGTTAAAGGCTGATTTAATGAGGAGTACATTGCCTACACAGCTACTTTAATTGCAGTTTTACAGCTTTACTAAACCTTGTTAAATAAATATAGAATAAAGTATGTTTCACTTACCCCACCTGACTATAATAATATTAAATATAAAGTACACGCGAAAATCTCAGAAGTGGAAATAAAATAACTTTTTGGGCTATAAAAATGATGATAAATGGTTTATAAACATTATTTCTCTTATAGGGCTTGTAGGTATATTTAGTTTCCTATAAAAATTGAACATCTGTTCAAGACCGAATTCAATTTATCTCTGTGAATAGAATGGTTTATATGAATCTCCAGTTGTGAACCATATGTACTCACAACGCTATTACTCATTATTTTTCTCGCCCTTCCACTTATTATGCGTGTTCCTGGACCCCCATACCAACTGGTTCCAAACAGGGTACAGGGGCTCGAAACGAATATGGTTTTTCTCATTTCCCCACCCGGAATTCCTCTTGCACGTTTATTTTTATTCGTGTATTTGTATTCACTTCCTGTTCCGCCATATTTTTCTGTGACGTTTCTATTTGGCCCCCTGCGGCTTGAACGTACAGCGATCTTGTTGAAACTCGCGCTTATAGGTACTTTCATTTCGTCAATTATTATTATAGGTTTGTGTGAGGCCACTGGGCCATGTAATTCGGCTTTAAATGTCAGCAATGGAAACTCTCGTTGGTAGTACAGTCAATTACTCTTTCGCATTGTCATGGACATGACTACATGAGTGTTGTCAAGTTTTGCAGCCATTATAGTGTTGCGTGGTCTGGTCACCCATCTTTTGGTAATTGAAAATGCGTTTCTAATGCTTCTTTCGACGGTAACATCTTGTTTTTGTAGGTAAGGTTTTTTGCAGGAGCCTGTTTGCAGGATGCTCGTGTGACTGTTAGTATTGAAACACTTAAAGGTCGTTATAACAGAAACCGAAGTGACCAAGCAATTATCGCAAGTTCGCGCGAATTTTAGTCGTACGAATCCGCGATCAAACATAATGACTGATGTCGAATAGGTGTTCTCATTGACGGAGGAGGATGAGGAGGATGCGGGCAGGCTGCATGCCGTTGGGGTGAATGCCACCCTGGACCCCCACACAGCGTAATGGCTGGCGGCTTTGGCGGTGGTGCCGGAGGTTTTTAGTGGGTATTCCCTCCTCCCGGGATCCCACCGAATCACTTGGTTGGGTGGGATCACGGGAGGCAGTCGTGGAGGGAGCTGCAACGCCGAAGTTGCGGTCCCCTCCTGGCGAGTCCCACATGCATCCTTCCCGATCACCTGCGGGAAGGGAAGCGCGTAAACGCGTTTTCCTTCGGCATACCAAAAAAAAAGGTGTTCTCATTGACATTCGCGCGATATTCGCGTCGCGTCGTTGGTACGCTATGTTCGCATCGTCAATTCACGCGACAGACATTTCTTGTCATCGCGCGAACATGCGATGGTCGCGTCGCTTACTCGCGCGATGATCGCCCCTTACGTCACTAAACGGGATCCTGCAAAAAAACATACCTGCTAGCAACGGTATGCTGCCGTTGGAAAAATCTCTCTAGCGCTTTAGTAGTCATGAATTTCATGCGGGATGAATCGTAGCGTCGTAGTTGGTTAGATTAGTTTTTAGCTACGACGATGCTACGAGACATCATTTATTTTATTTAATGAGCTATACTATATTTAATATAGTATATTATATTGAGGTCTAGGGTACGGAATCTCATGTCGATTATACAACGTGTAACAAAAAGGGGGTATCAACCCGAAAGGAGGTCAATGTACTCGTGAATCAGAACACCTTCCAATCCAACAGAAAAATAAATTCAAATCGAAAAAAAATAAAAATTTGGTCTCTTCATAGAAAATTTGAATTTGCCGCCAACATTTTGAATGAAGAGTTCAATATTATTTTTTTTAATTTGAATTTTTTTTTCGGTTGGAAGCTTCAGTTTCACGAGTACATTGACCTCCTTTCGGGTTGATACCCCCTTTCTGTTACACGTTGTAGATGATATATTATTATTTTAAAATTGTTTAAAAAAAAACAAAAAACCGACTTCAAAAAACCTACCTCTAAAAAGCAAGAAATAATATTCGTCATAATAATAATACGTCTATTGAAGTCGGAATATTATTTCTTGCTTTTTTGAGGTAGGTTTTTTGAAGTCGGTTTTTTGTTTTTTTTTAACAATTTTTTTATTTTTTATTTTTAGTGTAGGTACCTTGTAGGTAAGGTATATTATATATGTAGAAAAATCGGCTCAGCCAAACGTAAGATAATCGCGGAGAAACATACTTAAATACGGGTCAAACTGAGAACCTCCTTTTTTAGGTCGGTTAAAAAACTACACCTAAGATATCCCTCTTCCAACAAAAAAAATATTATCTTATTCAGTTCATAAACAAAGAAGTAATACGACCAATCATCGAGGTAATTCACACAAAATCATACTATTTTCGTGCTTTTTTTCAAAATTACTTGAAAAGTACTGAACCAATTTCCAAATTTTAAAAAATGGGACCAACTTAGGAGTGTAACTAATGTAATAACGTTTGAATCATTTCAATCGGTCCAGCCGTCTTCGAGTAATCGGTGGACATACACAAAAAAAAATATATATATACAGACGAACATAGAACCTCCTCCTTTTTTGGAAGTCGGTTAAAAAGGTTAACACTAAATAGCGCAAGCTCTTCATAGCATGATTTATGACCAAGAGGTGTTATATCTTTACCTTCTGCTGATTGTACCGGTCCCTTTCACTCGTCGTAAAGAAGACTTTCAGCTTTTTTACGACTCCAAGTAGCGATGATTCCCGCTTTTTTAGCGGACAGATTTACGTCTCGCCATGTGCGCGATATTTACTGCACCGACACTAGGTCGTAATTCGCTTGCTTTTTCGAGAAAATATTGCTTTTTGGTATAAAAAAGAAAACGCTTTTATTTTACAGAATTATGTGCTGAGGATATTGTGTGAGGTAGATATAACTGATGTGGTGCTGACTTTTCTCTTTGTAACGATACAAAAATAGCTTTTGAGATACCTACTTCAAAACAAAGATATAGATGCAATATACAAGTACCTAGTTGTTTTTTTGTCGTAAACTTGATTATATCAAGTTTTAAAATAATAATTATTGTTGTCCCTCTAAACTATTTTGGAAACTGCGCAAAACCCCCAAATCGCGCACGTTACGCCGAATATTAATTCCTCTCGTAAAGCGAACACATCGCTCGCACAAATGATTCTTTTGTCCATACTAATAGGTACTTCCCAACAATACCCTTTACCGAAAGTTTTCCATCAGGGCCCGTGTACACATTCACAAGTATAACGTTTAGGGCTTACCCTGGACTTTGTGAGGTGCAAGTAATGAGTTTATATCGGGTATTTCAATAAAGCCTATCTGCATTAGCCACTACAGATTGCACAACCTTATGACGATTGTTTTTGTATTTCACAAACTTTTTTCATTAAAGTCAAAGTCAAAATGTCTTTAATCAAATAAACTTTATAATTAAACACTTTTGAATCGTCTATATTTTCCTACCACCACATTTAAAAAGGTACTTACTTACTCCCCTTTTGATCGCACTATGGTTCTAAAATAATTCAATTTAGTAGTTCTCCTCTAAAATATGAGTAAAAATAAGATGAATAAAATCAATATGGGTAGTTAGTTGGTTTTTACTAGATAACGGTGGTGGCTTAGAAATGTAATTAAATTTCGTTTCTTTTGGCCATTGCATAAAAATTTAATACCTTTTTCTCTGTCGTCTTTAACCTTGGGTAAAACTGCCATTAATATTTTTTAAATCCTATTTTAGACTGATTGGTTGTTGGTTGTATAACCATTATTAGGATAAAGTGGAAAACCAACTTACAATCCGCTGTCCCTTACAACTTGTCCTATCAAAAGTTTGAAAAAAAAATATCCCCGATTCTCTCATGAAAGGAACAACTCCGCACGCAACAATGCTATGATCTCTCTAATGAAGAGTTTTGTACACAAAAGGGCTTTTATTAATACTTTGTTTTATGGCCGGCTTTACCTTCGTAGTATATGATACTTTATATGAAATAAAACCATTTTAACGGATACTAGCGCGGTTTTATTGAAAGTACTTTGGTAATTAGTTGGTATTTGGTTTGATTTTTTATTTTCCCGACGTTTCGGCACCTTTGCAGCTGCCGTGGTCACGGGGGATGTTATGTAAAAGCTCTGTGGTGTTCTTTTACACATGTGTCACTTTATTTTAAAAGCTCTGTGGTGTTCTTTTACACTTTATGTGTTACTTTATGTTAAAAGCTCTGTGGTTTTCTTTTACACTTTATTTCAGAGATTGGGACAGCTTAGGTAATTTTTTTACCCACTGTACCTACATTTTTTTATTATCAAAACTAATATTTGGTAAAAACTAGAGATAATTGGACCTAGGAGAAGAACATAGGCTATTTTCTTCTGCATGAAATAACTATAAAATATATGACATTTAACAGAAATAGAAGGGAAGTGAAATAGAGCTGTAAGAAATGGACTCAAAATCAAGGACTATAAATATTAAAATAAGTAATAAGTAGATAAGATAGATAGATAAATCAGCCCCCCCCTAGTCAAAAGACCATTCTACTAAATTTAACGCTAGTAGAAAAGAAAATGTATGGGATTGACATAAGCTAACGATTCTATTCTACTTAAAAGATTTTTTTATATTTGGATGAGTACAAACTTTAATTAAATAGTGAAATGGCGTTTCTATTTTATTTCGAGTTGTATTGTTTATTCGCACTTGGGCGAATTTGCAAAAGGTCGTTTTCTCATTTTACCGGAAGATAGTCAAAAAGAAAAGTCTTATCATATAAACTTGGTAAGCACTTGGTCGGATGTGGAAATGGTCGGATTATCATTAAGCATTTAATTTTATTATATTATTATAGTACAACTTTACTAAGTAGTTGTTTATTTACAAAAGTCAAGAGAAATCCATCACAATAAAATGCTCCGCCTTCCAACTTTTTTATAAAGCACAGATTATTATTCCCATGTATTATTCAAGTGGCTCCATAATACTGCAAAATTGTATCGCAGCTCATAAGATACCTCCAACAGGATGTTAGCAATTTCTCATATAAAATATTCACAGAGAGCGTTGCGTGCGGGAACGCCAGTGTTGTCTCGAGCCTCTGAGCCATTTGTGCAATGTATCAGCGAAAATGGAAATAAATAAGTTTACGTCTTCATTTGACAGTGAAAAGTATTATATTCTATGGAAAACGGATTATTTGGCGTGTTTCTTTATAATATGTTAGTCTTATATGCAACTTAGGAAGAGAATAAATTAGATTTCATTTTCATTTTATTTTTTTTATTTAACTATATTTGGACATTCTCATAGGTAATGGGTGCGTATGTCAATTTAATACTTTTTTAAATATTTTTATTAAATATTGAAAATAAATATTTATCTATCAATCAAAAACTAAGTTAAACAAAACACATTTAAAGTTATCAATAGGTCCATTCCCATTTAACATAGCGATATTGGTACAAACAAAGCTTCGGTGGCCTGCACACGAAACTGAAAAAAGTTTCTCAAATATTTCCTGTAGCCAGTTGAGATGCTCGCTTCAACGTTATTGGATAGCTCAGTTAAAGGCCTTCCTTTATATTTATTGCCATCATTTTACCAAACAATACTGGTTCACCCGCTTTAAATAATACAGTTGCAGTTGCGAAATAATTTCCTTTACTCATTGACTTAAGGTCGAATTTAATGTGCACTTAAAATCGTAGTGGATGTTATTACGTTTGGTGGTTGCTGGCTGCCTGCCACGTAGTGTTGCCCGCAAAAAAATTCGTCTAGCCGGAGAAATAAAAGGTGTAGAAGTAGAAATGTTTGAATTCAAAGTTTTTCGTGGCGTGCGCAAAGTTTTGGGTACAATATTTTAATATTCCGCTAACGACATTGGAATGTGTAGTTACTGGCATAACTGTAGGGCGCGGTGCAGGTGAATAATAATTTCGTTTTATTTTATTCCGATTCGTGTTCCAGTCGAATGTTAAAAAGTACTTACAAACTTTAACAGTTGTCTCAAGTTTTCAACAAGTTTAGTTATTTATTGAATGATTTTATTCGGGAGAGCGTTGGTCGCAATAATATTGGCAAACTTTTGCCTTACCAAACACAAACACCTAGGGTCATTTTGTTCAATTAAAACCATGTTTTTACCTACACAACAACATAGCGCTGAACTCTTTATTCCAAGACATTACGACCAATTTAATATTGACCACTAATTAATTCATTAACGCCAGAGCGGTCGCTGGCGACCGAGACACAATAGATTTTCTATTGTGTCTCATTTTCCGGGCGTTGAAGAGTTAATCACTGAGATCATAATCATCACTGCATCTGATTGCTCTTTTATGAATTGATCGTAATGTATTTATTTAATACAATTCTTATAATGTTATGTAATAAAGTTACTTATCAGAAATTTCTTTTAAATCCCACACATTCGCTATCATATCAGCAGCACTACCTACTCAATATGCACGCAATAAATTTTGTTTTTCACAAAAACACGCGTTACGCGTCCGTAATTTATACGTTTCGGGAACAACCCTCCAGCGTTGTTTACGGCAACTCGCATAATTCAAATCACGAACTTAAATAAAACGTTTATACCGCCATTTAGCACCATTAAAGTGTAATGAAGGAAAATACAAAAGAATTGTTTAAACGCTTTATGGGTATTAATTGAAGGCAATCGTAGTTGAAGTCACGCGATGTTAGTGGGATCCGTGACGCCGAACTAATTTCGTGCATAGTTAAAAAGCTCTTTTGGTTATCGGTATCATAGTTGAAGTTTCGTCTTTGAAACTGAATTAGCATAACGGCCTCAATGTCAAAGTTTTGAAGGAGTTTGCATTCGAAGGAGGTTAAAAACGGGAAGGTTGTAATTTCAGTTTGAGGGTTTTAACTGCTTCCAAAATTAATGGTTCAGCTACTCGTATTTAGTAACCTCTAAAGAATACTAACCATTACGGCCTGTGTGTATAAACTTTAGCAAAGTAATATGGCTAAGGGTTCTACATTTTGCTAAAACGATCTTCGTCATAATGTAAGAGTCAGCCAGCAACCTAGTCAAAGAAAATAAATTACGACGACTTGGAAAGATAAGAAATCTGTCCAAGTCATGCATGCATGCGTGCTTCCTAATAATTGGAAAATTTTAAATTAAACAACAACAATATCAAATTGAAAAAAGAAATATATGTAGCTTACTTCCGCAAACAAAATATGCAAGATGCACCGCCCGCCCGCCCGCAAAAATATGCAGCACACCACAAAATATAAGTGCACAATACCTGCATTTAGCAAGACAGCAACACACCTAGCACCTTCACCAATTAGGCTACTCTACACGTGTTTCGCCCCAACCCGGAGCATCCTCAGGAGTTAGATCGTGCGTAAACCAACACCGAATGAGCAACTACGCCCTCCGACACCGTATTTGTTGTCACTTCCTCCCCACTGCGCATCGAGTGACTGACAGTGACAACGTTTGAAGAATGTTGCCAGTTTCAAATAAAAAGAAAAAAGAAAGAAAACATGTTTTTTAATTTAAATTACCTACAAATAAATTGATATACATTAAATAATGTGTTTTATTAATAAGATACTTATTTTTAAGAATTATTATTATTTGAGAAAATACGCAGCAATGGCGAGGAAGAGACGTCAAGTTGATTGTTAAGTATGGTTCCATCAACATTGTGTTTGATAATTTCTAGGTTTTCCAACACGTTCAGTCGTAGACCTTTACTACAAGTATGTAAAACCTCATAGGAATGGCCATCAGATAATTGATGTCCGGTATTTAATAAATGTTCCGCGAAATGAGATCGTTCCGGTCGGCCATTCCTATAGGCGGAAATATGTTCTTTATAACGTATATCAAAACTACGGCCAGTTTGACCAACGTATACTGAATTACATTGGTTACATGTTAACTTATATATCCCCGACTTCCTGCCAACCTCCGTTTTTTCCTTGCCATTGCAAATGGCACGCCGGACGGTATTAGTAGTACGAAAAGCCACGTGAACGTCGTTATTTTTTAAGAGTTTTGATATTTTATCTGATATTTTACCTACGTAAGCCATACTTGACTGATAATTTTGAATAACGCGCTCACGTGGCACCGCATATAAAAGCCCAGTCACCTGTTTGTTGATTTTATTCCTAACCATGTTATCTATCATCCGCCGATCATAACCATTTGCAATGGCAATGTTATAAATTGTATTTAACTCTCTACTATAGGCTTGCCCTGATAACGGTACCGTCATTAAACGATTAATATATGAGTGAAAACCAGCTAATTTATGTTGCCAAGGATGACAAGAAGTTGCGGGGATAACTACATCAGTATGTGTGGGTTTTCTATATATTTGAAAGTTATGGCGACAATGCTCCCGTGAGATAGTTAAATCCAAGAAGTTTAACGAATTATTAACCTCAATTTCTAATTTGAATTTTATTTTTGGGTGTAAACTATTTAAATATTGAAAAAATGATTCTAACTCTTGTCTAGTACCTGTCCAGCATATAATAATATCATCAACATATCGATAATAGTAAAGAATGTTATTATTGCCTACTATGTACCTATTCTCAAAATTGTCCATGAAGATGTTGGTCAAACTGGCCGTAGTTTTGATATACGTTATAAAGAACATATTTCCGCCTATAGGAATGGCCGACCGGAACGATCTCATTTCGCGGAACATTTATTAAATACCGGACATCAATTATCTGATGGCCATTCCTATGAGGTTTTACATACTTGTAGTAAAGGTCTACGACTGAACGTGTTGGAAAACCTAGAAATTATCAAACACAATGTTGATGGAACCATACTTAACAATCAACTTGACGTCTCTTCCTCGCCATTGCTGCGTATTTTCTCAAATAATAATAATTCTTAAAAATAAGTATCTTATTAATAAAACACATTATTTAATGTATATCAATTTATTTGTAGGTAATTTAAATTAAAAAACATGTTTTCTTTCTTTTTTCTTTTTATTTGAAACTGGCAACATTCTTCAAACGTTGTCACTGTCAGTCACTCGATGCGCAGTGGGGAGGAAGTGACAATAAATACGGTGTCGGAGGGCGTAGTTGCTCATTCGGTGTTGGTTTACGCACGATCTAACTCCTGAGGATGCTCCGGGTTGGGGCGAAACACGTGTAGAGTAGCCTAATTGGTGAAGGTGCTAGGTGTGTTGCTGTCTTGCTAAATGCAGGTATTGTGCACTTATATTTTGTGGTGTGCTGCATATTTTTGCGGGCGGGCGGGCGGTGCATCTTGCATATTTTGTTTGCGGAAGTAAGCTACATATATTTCTTTTTTCAAAATGGTTTGGGACTTCCGCCAAGTGACGCCTGATTCAATCAAATAACAACAATATCAAATTTAAACTTTATTAGAGTAACTTTCGAATCTTTTCTTAAGCACCAAGGTTCTGATCAACCAAGTTTAGGCATATCGTTTTTCACGTTAATAATGGATTAACAACCCTGCAACAAAGAGCCGTCGAAAATAATAAATCACTGTATACAAAACATCACGGTCTAAGGAGTACCAAATGCCAAGAGGCGACCTTTCTGGATTGGTCTCGGTATTATAGGCAGCGGGTCGTGTAATCATACCCGTCTTGCGAGCCAGATTTCTATCTATGACTACCTTATTTTGGATAGAGTAATAGATTTTGGGATATGCATTGATTTGCGATAGTCTTGATATGAGAATGAATCATGACTGTATCAAAACGAACGAAAATTCTAACTGACACAGCGAATAGGAGAAATTACAGTAAATTCGAATGTAAGTCCGCAAGTTGACTATTACAGCTTTCGAACAATATCAAATAAAAAAAACAGATTGATTTTGTATTAAAAAACTTTCCCCAAGTTATCTCTTTTGTATGGAAAATCATTTTGTGGGCCCCTGTTTTCTTTTAAGTAGCCTACACCTGTACATACTCAAAGACTTCTTCTTCATAATTATATGTTGATGAAGGAATTTCAGCTTTGTTAACACTTTCAGTGATGGTTTCTAAGTTCTGTAGAAAAACTGCACAAATAACAACAAAAATAATGTAGGTACCTACCATTGAAAATTTCGATGGTACATTCGAACATTTTATGGAAATTGGTTTTTTTAGATTATCAAACTTCTGCTATTGCTTTATCCCAATTTTTTTATTCTTTTCAAACTTTTACCCGTCCCAAAGTCATGACAACCAAAACAAAACCTGCAGAATCATCATCAATACTAAACTTCCCCATTTCACTGACTTAAAGCCCATTAAGGAATCTACTTGCTCCGCTATCAGCAGGCGAGTTATCTAAACATTCCCGTATAAGAATGTTAATAGTTCTCTACGATAAAGTATGGCACGCGAGCTACACACGCTATAAGCTCTTGTGCCAAGTCTACCTAGAGATGTGCTAGTGTCGCATCACTCAAAAGAAGCATTGTTTTTATTTTCAAACGCCATCACCATGATAATTCAATTCAGCTAAGGGGTTAGCATGACCACCGAAACACGATGTATATCGCGTGAAATAAAATTTTATCGACACTAAACTGTCAAAATCCATTGTCTTTTGACAGTTAAACGCGATAAATCGCTTTATCATGTCGCGTTTCGCAGGGGCTGATGTAATAACCCGCTGTACTGGTCCATTTAAAAATATGCGCTAAAACAATACAATACAACTTAATAATCACGTTTGCAAAATAATACATATCATAGTTATTAATAATTCACATGACGTCATCAATTAATAAGTAATATAAAAATTAAAAAAAAAAAACCCGCCTGTATAAAAAGACAAGTCAACTGAAAAGATGGAAACAAGATTAAATATTAAAGGCAACATGATGACATGCAGTCGGAGGCATGCATAAAAAAGTGACATTATGAGTGATTTGAATTATATACCTCCGACCATCGAGATATCCTCCGACTGCATGTTATTATGTTGCCTTTAATATTTAATCTTGTTTCCATCTTTTCAGTTGACTTGTCTTTTTATACAGGCGGGTTTTTTTAATTTATTTCTTTTTAGTTGTTATATATTACGGTCATGATATACCTGTGTTTGAAATCCTTATAATAAGCCCTTTAATTTGACACCCATATTGCGGTATTCTAAAAAAAATGTATTCCACTACGTATAATAGCACCGTACAGCCGCCATGTTGGATTTTTTATAACGCCACCTTCTTAAGAACACTTGGGCTGACAAGAAAAATCTAACGATATCTTAATCGTAGAAATCCGTTCAGCCGTTTAAAAGATATGAGGTAATAAAGAATATTACATACAAACATACAAGATACGTGCGAAAAACATAACCCTCTTGCAGTCGGGTAAGAAAGAAACGTCTTACAATTTCTTACGCTAATCACACAATGATGTACTTAATTTTTTACAATAGTCACCATAGTTACACGCTTTGCTTTCTTTTAGGCTAAATGTCTAATTATGTCAATAATTAAAACACAATACTAAATAATATACTAGAAAAAATACGACTCGCACCAGATAATAGCATAGTAAAAATAGCATAGTGAATGCAAAAATCTCAAATTAAAAATCAATAATTATTAATTTACTGTTTTTCGTAAACACTATTTATATTTTTTATAAACATTTAGGTACCTGTAGTTCCTAGCTTACACTTGCGACATCGTGCACAATGCACATCACTAGCAGTGCGTAAGTTCTGTTTCTGAGGCTGAGTTATCACGTCAGTTCTACCTGACAATTGTTCTTTAGGAAGCGTAACACATGAAGTGGAATACACTACAGTACGAACTTTGTGGCGAAAATTTTTGCTAGTACCCAATGAAACTCAAAGCAAGTAGAAAAGTACTTAGGTGTAATTTATTGTTGGTTAAAATCTAAACTTTAACTTTCTGTGTTTCCCTTTTCAAATTGCGTTTCATTGAGTTTCATTACTAGCAAATGATTTTCGCTACAAAGTTCGTCGCTGCAGTGTCATTCGACTTCATTTTATGTTTTCGCTCCAGCATACCACGCTAGTATAATTTTAGGGTCCAGCAGCGTGTTTCGCTCCAGCTTCATTCGCTCCCACCAAGTCAACTACTCCTGTATAAAAGTCCTTTTTTTTTAAACAAAATTCATAGGTGATTAATTTGTATTATTTGCAAGTACCATTATGTATATATTATCATGGCGTTCTTTTTTAATCACTAATGTGAAGGACTGTTAATAAAGTCTAACCAAAAGAAAAGCTAGAAAATAATGTGATAGTCGCAATTAAAAGCTAAATGTCGAATTTTCACAAAAAACATGTTCAATTCTATATCAAAACAACATCCGTGTAATACAAAATTCCGCGCATCAAAACGTAATGGACACATTTCTTCATCCCATCAGGAATGCACCTTTTCCAATATAGCGGCGAGAATTTTCAATTTTAAGCCTCTCGAGAGGCGGCGTAACGTCGGCATTAAAATAAAATACGGCCCGTGTCGTCACGTAACAACCATCCATCACGGCTTAGGACGCGCGGATACGATCGACAGTTCCCAAGAATTTGACGAACTGCAGATTTGCATGCAGACTGCTTCGAAATGTAACCTGCTTGGAGGTGAAATCGCTTGTCAGTTTTTAAGGAAAGTACTATCCAAAAGTACAATGACATTCGACAGTTCGCCGACGATTTGACGAATTGCAGATTTGCATGCTAGAGCAACGTGGCTTACCGGACGGAAGGCGCGTTGCTCTAAGTTTGCATGTTAGTACACTGCTTTGAAATGTACAAATAACCTCTTTCCAGGCGAAATTTAGAATCGCTTTTCATTTGTTTTAAAAAATCATCTTCCAAAAAGCGCGAAGACGACATTTGAAGATTTTTGACGAATTTCATTTTTGCATGCAAACTGAACGATTTGAAATGTAAACCTTTTTGGTCATAAAATTGAGAACTGTTTTAAAAATACAAACAATAAAATTCTAAATAGCTTTGGCTTAGGACGCGCGGAGACGTTCGACAGCTTATTGAGTACAATTTTATTACAATATTGTAAATATTAATTAATTTATTATAAATTGTCCCGAAATACAGCTTACATTTTTGAATGTGAAATTGATTGTCATTTGTCAATGAAATTAAGAAAAATAAAATCGTAGAAACCAGGGGCCGTACCGGCTAACTTACATGGCTATCGTAATCGTTTTCATTTGACAGATGGATGTGACACATCGCTACTTTATATGGTAAGTTTTTATTTATGCCAAATAGAAGCAGCAATGTGTCACATCCATCTGTCAAATGAAAGCGATTACGATAGCCATGTAAGTTAGCCGGTACGGCCCCAGGACAAATCTGACAACTATTTGAAAAGTTTTCATTGACACAATCTTCTTATTTGAAAAAAGTTCTGTTTAGTACTACCGTATACCGTACGTAGGTATCTACGTGATACCTACATTGAAAATTATACGTTTCTTACTATACTAGGCAGCATACAATAATATATATTGACCAAATACTTTCAACATACATATTTATTTAGAAACATATTTATTACAGATTTAATCTACGGATATGGCCAAGTTACGTAACGGATGAGTTGTCAAATCATTTGTCACAAAGTCAGGTATCACGGGCGTCTTCTGTTCTATGTGACGTCACGCAGAGCACATCCATCACTGAACACCTTAACGTCCCCGATGACTAGACGACGTATGTCGCCTTTGTAGATGTTTGTAGCTAAATCATGAGTAATTGGGTTATTAGTCGAACTTCTGACAAATATATTTTACGGTGTGTATATGACCTCACTGTTTTGATATCAGTATATAACAGTAGCTATATCAATTACTTTTGTTACTCATTTATATTTAGCACGTGTAGAACAAGGGCGTCTCCCGTTTTCTCCTGTGACGTCACGTAAACCTCATCCATCACTGAACGAACACCTGTACGTCCCCGATGTATAGATCACATTTGTTACCTTTTTACTATTTTTATAGAAATTGATAATCAAAATAGTCGAAAAAAGTGCCCACTTATGGCACATGTGACATTTTCACTTCTCAAGCTTACGCGCTCACTAGACATGAAATAAAACACTTTTAACGGATACTAGCGCGGTTTTATTGAAAGTACTTTGGTAATTAGTTGGTATTTATTTTGATTTTACCGCCGAAACGTCGGGAAACCCAAAAATCAAACCAAATAGCAACTAATTACCAAAGTACTTTCAATAAAACCGCGCTAGTATCCGTTAAAAGTGTTTTATTACATGTGACATTTGCCTACAACGAACAATATTTTACAGAAGTTATTGTTTGTAAAAAAACTATTAGAACATTGGCTTCAATCCGTACGTGTGAATTTTCGATACATTCCTAGGATGACGGTGCCGTCATATTACGGCCGTAATTTAGCGGCGTAGAACGTTTTCTATTTAAACAATACGGCGCGCCATTTTGTTTTCATAGACAACGTTCTACGCCGCTAAATTACGGCCGTAATATGACGGCACCGTCATGCTAGGAAACCTTAGCTTTAGCGAGCAATAAGTTACAATATGCGCCACTGTGAGGGCACTAATCGCTTTAAGACTTTCTTCTGAAAGTTAAGCGTTTTTTAATTTTACTAGTAGGTATTTTATTTCAATTAACCTCTAACAATAACTTTAAGTCATCCATCTGCTCACACCCTTCTTTCTTGGAAGGTACTGACGTGAAGCGAATTTTTGAAAAATGTAAAAAGGTCACCGGAGACATCACGTAGAGCTCGTTTATTTCCGGTTCGACTCCATTATGTGGAGGCAGGCCGGTCAACAATATTAATGTTTTTCCCCTTTTTCAATTACAGGAAACCGTTTTTCAATGGATTCCCTATTCGTCTTATGTTGAAGGTCAAAATGCACAGTCAGCAAATCAGCATTTACATTACGTTACTGATACTGTTTCTATATGATACTGTCTGTACTCTGAAGTTATATTAAGGCCATAAGAGTTGGCTTGTTTTGTAGAGAAAGAATAATAATTGCTTTACCATTTTTACTTTCAATGAGAGAGATCCTTACCAGTGCACCACATCTTTATCACAGTACTATATAGGTAGTAGCCGCCCCCGACTTCGTCTGCGTGGACAGTTATTTCTCTATCCTTTGGGAACAGTCGCTTTTTTCGGGATGGAAGGCACCCTATGTCCTTCTTACCCATTTAAAATTTCCTTTTCTTTGTTACAGGACGTCAACGACAAAATGCGCAGGCGGCTCACCGCACCGCGAGAGGCGGCGACGGGACGAGGACGGGCCGACGACGGGGTTCTGCGCGACCGTGCACCGCGCCCCCCCGCCGCCCCCGCCGGCACTCCTGCGCAGGTTGGGGGTCAAAGAGACCACGGGAGTGGGAAAGGTGGGTTGATGTGAAATGATAATAATAGATCTTTAACTATGAAATTGCTGATTTGTATGGAGAATATTCAAGAAGTTGCATTTTTCATACTAGCATTTTCTTTGTTCATTTAACAACCGTGAACACTCATGTAAAAAAACTTGTATGTACTAATTTTGGACACTATGCTAACTTATTCCATTTACGATAAGCGAAAAAAATAAGTTTTGGCTAAGTTACAACCCCACCGGTCACCCCTTTTTTTGCTCACAAAAAAGAGTCACTTTCAAGATCTTTTTCAATGTTAAAAAAGCTAAAATAAGGACTTTGTTTTACTGATAGTTGACTATTATGGTCATAATTCGATATCATATCAAAATATTGTTAAATATTATAAATCATAGAAGTTATTATTTTCTCTGTATGTGACATAAATATCGTCATTTTCATAGGTAAGGGTAAAGAGCAATATTTCATTTTGATTTGTGTATCAAACTTAAATACATAAAGTGACAAAATACTATAGGTATTCCAATGCTTCTCTACAACTTTTTACAAGATATTCATTATTACCTTATTTTTATGTTTAGTAAAGTCATGAGAATATCATGGTACCTATACCTGCGGTCTTATTCTGAGCTGTCAGAGCAATATCTATCATATTATGATATCCATTCATACGCAATGATAGCTCTGTTTCACTAACAATATTACTATGGAATACCTAGAATACGGCTACTTTAGTGTGTTGAAGAAGCAACGACTTTTTTTGTCTTTGAGTTTAATTAATTCGAAAGTGTGTACTTACAATAGTGTACCTGCAAGCCAAGTCTTAGTAAGTTAGTAACTATACAAACTATTCTACTAATAAGCCGATGGCGATTTAGATAAGACTCCGTTAGGGTCTCATTAGGGATCGTCAGTCGTCTCATTAGAGAACCAATTATCGAAGGGCGGCGAGTATTAAATCACTGTGACGAGCGAGATTTCGCTTTAAGAAATGTTACTGAGCAGTCTTAAGGTTTAGGCACTGCTGAATGACTTTTGAACAGTTGTGATAGCAAATTCACTTTAGGGAAAGAGTTAAGTATTATTTAAAATAGTCCTTTCTTCACGAAGCGGCGCACTTTTTATAAGATACGGTTGTTGTGTGTCTGTTCTGCAATAAAGAATCTTCACTATGTTGTTTACTTCGCATGCATGGGCGCAGCAATAAATGTTCTCCATGATATTACAAAAGATTTTTAAACACTGTTTAACTAAACACATGTTTAAATGTGATGCTGTCTTTGTCAAACAATATTGTCAAAAAAGTGACAGTATCACATTAAACATGTGTTTAGTTAAACAGTGTTTAAAAACTTTTGTAATAACACGATTTGTGTTTAGACTAGTAATATTGTGCTCTGCCATTTCAATCGGATAGCGTTTTTTTATCTTATGTTTATCAGTCACTTGAACTTGTTAACGGAAGCTAAATGAATCCTTTCAACTTGTCAACGGAAGCTAAAGAGTCGTACTAAGGATGTGTTATATTATACTGATTATACTGATACACTCAAGTTTGTAAATATCGTTACTTATGGCTGTTACAGCTGATAAGTTTCTTGCGCCCGTTCTTCTTGTCAGCTTAAAAAGTCTGGAACGGGTGATAGGAAAATATAGACGATTCAAAAGTACTTAACAATTAAGTTTATTTGAATAAAGCTTATTTCACTTTCACTTTCACTGATGCCGTAGCGTAAAATTTTATAATATTACACTAAGAACAGTACCATAATGCTGCTTAACGAAAGCTCTAATAAATCATTTTGTTATTTTGGTTAGGTTACTTCTGTTAGGTTATAATAAAGAATACTTAGGCATAAGCCAAGTCCCTAAACAATGTTCATCCGAGTATATGCAACCAAAATAACGTTATAAACGCTATCTCCAAACGAATTCCTAAAAACGAAACGTTAAAGCGCAACCCCGTTAGCATTTTAAGCGCTTTAGCCGTTTTTCTCGATAAACAGCGCTTGCTTCGAGCGCTTATCGTTTGCAATTTATGGCAGCGCTAATTGAAGAGTTTTGTTCGAAGCTCCTAATGGATATAAGATGTCGATACTCGTAAATACTTCTCAGAGCTATACCTTACCTATCTTATGTCTTTTGTATTTACGAAATCTTGAATTTCTGCTAATTAAACGGTACCTATGTTTATTTTCTTTTCCCGAATAATAAACATTATGAAGTGGAGTATGGGTCTTAATAAAAGGGATGTATTTAATAGCACTTTAAAATTGATGAAACCAGCTATAAAATTGTATATCATCACTTTAAAATAATAATAGATCTATTATTTAATACTATCACTACAAAAATAATGGTTTGCACTATAACTGTGTCCCAACTCCGAAACCATTTAGTTTCTGGTTGGACAGATTGACCACTGTTAAAATGAGATGACAAGATGATAACACATTGTAGTATAATGCATACATGCCAGCAGGTCGGTTCTGGCGTTGTTGGTCACAATGGAACCTAACATCCTCCTCGGCTCCTCTCTGGCTGCGCCCGCTCGTCGTCGTACCTAATCGTCTGTTTACCAGCACTAAAGTTATACAATTAATTTGTATGGAGCAAAGTATTAATTTTAAAGCTTAACAATTAAATTGTATAGTGCGAAGTAGTAATTTTAAAGCTTAGCATATTTATAGTGGCAACAATTATTTTTATAGTTCATTCAATAAATTTTGCAACTAAACATTTTAAAGTGTGTTACATTATTTTTAAAGTGCATTTATATATTCCCCTTTATAAAACAGAAGACAGTTACAAATCTAGAAATCTTCGGCACGTTACCGCTTTTTAAAACAATTTTCCAGTCAGCGTTAGCGTATAATTAAAATGCATTTTAAAGAGATTAATTTTTATTCCAAATTGATCTTGGAAGCAGGGCACGTCTCGGTCGCGTCGAGCGGCTCAGCACTAATCAAGTTAGATGCACCGGTCAGACAATAGAACGCCATTAAACTACGCAATTTGCAACCACCGATGTCATCTAAATATATAAAAGTATAAACATAAATCCCCTAAAGATAAATTTATTTATTTTTTTATTTCGGTGCAAAAATAGTCTAAGCCAAGACTTTTAAACCCCAGCACGCCTGGGGTTGGAAAAGAGCAGCCTCGGTTCTTAAGTTTTTCTTTGTTCGATAATTCCACAAAAAAATACTGATTCTAGGTCATAGATTTCATCATTTTTGCTAACCTAGTAGGAGTATTAAATTTTGGATTTTTGCACATGCTGATATAGGTACCTAACCTACAAAAATATCGACTCACCAGTACAATCCCAAGGGTGCGTGTTCGAATCCCGTTAGAGGTGCTATGGGTGAGTCGATTTTTTCTATTATTTAGTAGGAAAAAGTTTAGTAGGATACGTTAGTAAGAAAAAGTTGTTTATATTTAAACATGTTTAGAACATTATATTGTATCATAGTACATTTATTTACACCATTTATACTAATTGCATAGAAAAATAAATTAAATTGGATAATAATATCATTAACTCTACATTTCTACAGTCATAAATACCTGTGATTTATTTAATGGAAGCCCCGCCAATAATTGAATTCATTTGTAGGTATTACCAAGGTACTTCGTTCACTCTAAAGAAAAACTCTTACCAACGTTCAACTCATGAAACGTGCCGTGGTCTAACAGACCAAGCGATTATTCGATTCAAAACGTTCCTAGGTACAGAAGTAACCCGCGGCTGGGACGTGCCGGTCCGACAGACCGCTAATGTCATAAGACAGTGTCTAACGAGCCGCACTGCGGTCACAGCCGAATCCCAGCGGCAGACGCAAACACGTATCAAATAAATTGTCTGGGAACGTAGAGCCACAGTAGAGCAACTTTCGTCGATAAAATGTAATGCTGATAGACAAATCTGATCAAATAAAAATGTGTGCCTTTAAATGTGTTCTTTACTGTTATACTGTTTCATGTATTTTGATACAGTAGCCCGCAAACACCTTGAAATCGGGTAGGGATTGCGCCGAAAGAGCGTCAAGATGTTTGCCGGAATCTGTAATTCAAGTTAAAATAGTTTCATTCTTCAGTATCGTTACTTTAAAAACAGTCTGTCACAATCGCTTATGTTGTCGCCTTTTCGAAAATAGGTTTTTAGACTATGTAAAAATATTGATATGACATTACAAATAAAGAAATGAAAAGCTATCGAAGAAATATGCTTATTTTATTTTTAATGTAGATTAATTACATAATGAATTAATAATATTTCAATGAAATAAACGTAGAATACGTCGCCGAATAATAATATAAACTGATCAACTTTACTTAATTATTCTCGTGAAATACAGCAACGTTGATTTTAAAACAGCTATGTTCGTCGCTTAGCGCTAACTTGCTTTAACGGCCCTGTCCGATCGTTATTTTGTTATTTACGCGTGCAAGCAATTACGGGTTAACGAGATAAATGATGCAGTAACGAGATGCACCTGCATCGGTTTTTTTAGCACCTCTCAACTCCAATGACACGAGTTTAATTTTAGCGCCAAAATCGGGGTCAACACGTTGATTCCGTAGGGTTAAATAATTTTTCTTTGTTTCATAGAATTTTTTTTGTCAAAAATTCACCCTCAGCAGTTCAATGTAGAAAGAAATATAATGGTGCTCCTATGCCGCAGTTACTATTGTTCATTGACCTCTATGTTAAATAGAAAAAAAAAACATCAGGTCAGTGCTATTGTTTCAAAACGGTATCGCATATTTTTATGTTTTTGTTGAAGAAATAATTAAATATAAGCGCGTAAGCTTGAGAAGTGAATAATTAAATATAACTTAAAAATGAGCGCGTAAGCTTGAGAAGTGAATAATTAAATATAACTTAAAAATGCAGTTAAGAAAGTAGTACCTAGTTTTCTTGTAACCCCGACTATTAAAAACCGATTATCTTAATATCTAAATATATTATTACACCATGGTAAAATGTACGGTTTTTCTACACTTTGCGTTTTTTTTTCTAGAAGACTGAACTAGTCTTTTGTTAATCACACATTGCCAAGAAAAGGTATTAACTAAACAATTTTACTGTTATCAAAGCTACAAAGCAAACAATTTTACGTAAGTACCTACACACTCCTTACTCGGAAGCAATATAAAAAAATTAACAGCCTTCGTACGAGGAAGCCAACGAAATTTGCAATTCAAAGAGAAATCTAGCCCCAGATAAACTGAATGGCGAACAAAAAGTACCACGGGCTATGTGATGTTATTTCGTAAGAAACACGTATTGTTAGGAACTGGAATTTTGCTGTTTGACCATCACCAAAACCATTTAGACAAACCGTTTCTCGTTTGGAAGTACCAAAAACAGGTACTTATGACAAGTTATGTCTCTTCGTTGTAAGTATAAAAAAAAATATACTTACATATAACCTTATTATTTTTAAATTTGAGATTTTTGCATTCACAATGCTATTTTTATACAATACTAAATAATATACTAGAAAAAATACGACTCGCACCAGATCAATAGCATATTGAATGCATTGTGAATGCAAAAATCTCAATTTTAAAAATTATATAGTTATTTCATCTTAATCGATTGCCAAATATCTGGAAAGATATTTTAATTGAATGTCGAGGTAATTCCTCACATTGGTGAAATAACGCTGGTGATCTGGTGCGAGTCGTATTTTTTCTAGTATATTATTTAGTATTGTATAAAAATAGCATTGTGAATGCAAAAATCTCAAATTTAAAAATTAGATAGCTATTTCATCTTAATCGATTGCCAAATATCTGGAAAGATTTTTCAATTGAATGTCGAGGTAATTCCTCACATTGGTGAAATAACGCTGGGTTGCAGCGTAAGAGTAGGATATACTAGAAGAAATTCGATGATGTCACTGATGATGAAGTTACTCGGTAGCTCAGCGGTCAGAGCATTGAACCGGATATCCAAAGGTCGCGGGTTCGATTCCCGTTTGAGTATTGATCTGGTGCGAGTCGTATTTTTTCTAGTATATTATTTAGTATTGTATAAAACCTTATTATTCTTAAATTTTATCTGGTTTAAAACTGATGCTACCAATTTTAATTGCCGAAAGAAAAACAGAGATAGCGTATTTTTTTTTAAATAAAGTTAAGTTTAGTTCACGTTTGGAATATGGGACAAGATAAGGGACTATTTTTTTTTATCGAATAAATAGAAGTACATAGGGTTCATTCTAGTAAAATAATATTTGACGGGAGTACTAGACGATTATTATTCTTTTCTAGACGTCCTTTAACTCTGATAAAAATATCATCCTTTAAGTACGTTTTTTTTTTTTTACCAAATAAATGTACATTAAACGGATAGCCGGCTATATTTTTTGGCTATCTAGCAAGTTAAAATATGTACTTTTAACCCTAAGAGCATTTACAAGTTTTCATAAAAAAGACTCGCAAATATCCTCATACATTCGAGGTCGAAACGTAACAAAACTGGAAGAATGACATACAAAAATAACAACGAATCGTTGTTTTGACAACATCGTCTCGCTATACACGGAGCCCGATCAACCGCGTGGGGAAAGGGTACCTCCCGAACCTTACAATACGTTATTGCTTCCGTTTCTATCACAGTTAATGTAGGCGAACAGAAGCGAAAAGTGTGTGTCGAATTGGTACAATTAATTCCAATACTTGCGCCATTAAAGAAATAAATCTAAAATGGCGGCAATCGTCGTGACATCACACGCAGTTAATTTTTGTTTTTAGTTAAATGTCTGAAACAGCGCGGTAACTGCTGCTCTATATTGGCGCCATTATAGATTCCTTTCTTTATTGGTGCGAATTATAACATGCTTAATACTACTCTCATCATAAATATTAATTGGTAGATTGTACTCAAGTTCTCTTGCAGGTGTTTACTTCGCAAGCGCGCGTCTAATTCTATATTACAAACAGCATGTCAATCATCATTTGCAAGTGTAGAATTACAATACAATACCATTTACACACAATACAATACATTTTCACAGTACAATACCATTGCTTTACGGTATGGACTACACATAACAATACTATACATAACAATATGATGTCCATAACAATCCGGCTGCATTTTTCTGTGCATATTACTTCGTATGAAGTATTTTTGCATTGTTTTTACAAGCAGTGATTTCCCTGGAAATCTTACTTCTGTTGGATTACTTACTCTCTTCGAATATCTCACGTTTACTATAGAGTATGATCTGCTTTATCCATTCGGAAAATCGGAGTTGTGGTCTATTTTATTTCGTATTACTTTTGACATATCTACTGCCGAAAATATTGATTGTATCATTTTAGGACTTTAACTCTGGTATTTGATGATTTGAAAGAAAATAACGGCGATAAAAAATATTTCTTGTGTTTCATTAGTTTTAAATATACATTATCTTGTGCTCCTGTGCCTTACAGACCAACACATAAAGTTCATAGACACCTAAGGCTCTATATTTAAACTTATTGCAATGAACAAGCTAAGTTAACCAGTGAATACAAAACAATTTAGAAAATCCCAACATACACCTTTTTACTGGCATCAAACATGTCGTCAAATCCCATATCGTGTGCGAAAACAATCTCCGGCGTTATTAGCACTAATGCTATTGGGGTCCCGGAGGACCCCAGGACCCCCGAGCAAGGAGGATTGAGCCCACTTCGTGTCTAGTGGGCTGTTCAATTTGATTCCAATAGTTTGCCACCGCTGGGCTTTTGTTTTGACAGCCGATATACAATTATTACGAATTGGGTAACTTGCAATATTGTTACTTCTGTAATTCTTTTGGAAAATGTTTTTTTTTTACTATAATAATTAGAAGTAACAAGCTTTCTTAAAGTTACGTTAAAATGATAACTAAATACAGCATAGGACTTATTTATTTAAAGATACGAATATAATGATATTAAATTGATGTTTTCATTATTTTAGAAAGATAGTTAATTTATCAAGTTTTAACTATTTGTTAAATGAAATACTACAGTTTTTTTTACTTAATAAAGGCTTAACTAAAGCATGAGAAAAAGAAAAACATGTCTCTACTCCACTCAAAGGAAACTTAAGAAGTGAAATTGAAATCATAAGTCAGAGTGAAACAATTTTCGCACTAAGTTTCAAATTACTACGTCGCGCCAGACACCAGATGTCTTGGAGAGAAAATGCAGCTGGTATTAGTACTGGCAACATTTTGTACACGATGACAGTTCTTAGACTTCCACTCGGTACATTGTCTAAAAGACTATTGTCTTGTTTTATCATAACGTCTTTTAATTTGTGAATTTCGTAAGGTAATAATTTATTGTATGTCTACTTTTAAACTTTCGCGTTGCATTTTATTAGGTTAGGAACACCGGTTTTAAACGCGTTTATATTGTATGTCATCTTAATTATTTCCAATAAAAAACAAAAGAATGCATATGCAAGAGTAATTTCTCTTGTTTCAGTACGGACATCGTAAAGTTTAGTGTCACGTCAATCGCAACTAGTGTCCAGGACATTGAAATGTCCCCCACTGTTCCCTGTCAATTTGTACCGTCCAATGAGATCGACGGCCGCTGCCCGCGGGATTAAACTCCTTATTGATTATTGGACCCTTTTTTATTCGTTTGTAGTCCGTGGTATAAGCGCACGGCGGAATCACAAAAAAAGTTTGGCATAACTTTGCTGATGTCGTGAAAACAAATAACTAGAAACTGTGTCGTGTCGTGACGTGACTGTGACATTATCATCAAATAAGTATCATCAAATAAGTACTATGGGTCTCATAAGGAGGCTCAAGGTCACCCAGCGTGCAATGGAGAGAGCCATGCTCGGCGTTTCCCTGCGTGATCGAATCAGAAACGAAGAGTCCGCAAGAGAACTAAAGTAACCGACTTCGCTCGAAGGATTGCTCAGCTGAAGTGGCAATGGGCGGGACACATAGCGAGAAGAACCGATGGCCGTTGGGGCGGAAAGGTTCTGAAATGGCGACCACGCACCGGACGGCGTTCCGTGGGTAGGCCCCCGACAAGGTGGACCGACGATCTGGTGAAGGTCGCGGGAAGCCGCTGGATGCGGGCAGCGCAGGACCGATCGTCGTGGAGATCCTTAGGGGATACCCAGGGCCTATACCCAGCAGTGGGTGTCGTGCGGCTGATATGATGATGATGATGATGATGAAGTATCATCGAATTTTTGGATCATTTTTTAATCAGGGTCAAAAGACCCTGATTTGAATTTGTACCTACTTGCAAATACTCAATTCAATCGTTCATTTTTATCACTTTTCTTATAATACTGAAATAGTTAATTGTAGTTTTGTACAAAAATTCACTGGATTCGTATTCAATACGTCAAAGGTACGACTTCAAATTTTCGCCGACCGTAGATTTCCTGTCAAAATTTGTATCGTTTTAATTCTTAACATTTTAACACAAATTCTTATAAGTCAGTAGAGATACGCTAGTACTCATTTTTATACTATGGTAAAGAGTCAAAAACGTTTCTTTATTCTATAAACTTTTCAAAGCAAAGACGTTTCCTTATAACTTGTACCACCATTTCGTACCCTCCGAGGCACAGATGATTTATACAGTAGGCAGAGGGTCTGATATTGATACGGACTACAGACCTAGTTCTTTTTCTTTGATGTGTATGTGATGGCAGGGAAACATATCAATTTGGGATTGTTACCGGTTGTTTCTTTAGTCTGTTTTTCTTCTCTTACGAATATGGAATGTTGTTTGACCGGCAGTGGAAATGTTGCGAGATTGAATTGAAAATATTTTAGATGATTGCAAACATCAAATCAAAAACTTTTGATGTTTCATTGTTACCTACGTTTACTTTATGGATTATTTATTATTAGGTACTTTTTGCTGCTACTGTTTAATTCATGAATACTAAATAATTAGTTGACCATGACCATCATTAGCCATTTTTAATGTCCCCACTGCTGGGCACAGGCCTTCCTTATGGGTGGATAAGGAGGATGTGCCGTAACCCACTACGCGGGCCCAATGCGGATTGGTGGGTGTTAACGACTGAAAATGCAGCCGCGACCAACAGCTAAACGTTCCTTCCGAAGCACGGAGGAACTCAGGATAACATTTATGGATATTTTTTTGGTTACCCATCCCATGACCGATAATTGCGAAAGTTGCTTAACCTCCCCAATCGCTAGGCCAGGCGCCTCCAAGTTTTTTCATTAATTAATTTTATAAAAGCGAAACAAACCATTAGAAGAACTTTAGAATCAATGTATTACTCGTTTAATAAACTTTTTTTGTTATAATTTAGTAAATTATTTCCATTACGTAATGAACAATCTTTGGCCTTAAAAGGCAATATCGGCCTATTTTTCCCTTGACAAGGACACTCTGTAGTTCGATTTGTCCCAGAATTCGTCGGACCCTCCTGCAATTCCTTAGGGACAATAGCCTGGATAGAATGGACAAATATTTACTTTTATCAGCGTTTATCAATAAATAATACCTACGTCCTTTTTTGCTGTAAAAATAAAATATTATACCTAATCACAATTTTATATTTTATAATCTGTATTGTACTGAAAACGCTAAATAAATGCTTATTTTTCTTTACTTTAAACATATTTTGGCTTCAAATGTAAAAGACAAAATTACTTCTAATGCTATAATCTGTTTTTTTTATTTACTTACTGCGATTCAATATTGAAACTCGATAAAAATTTATTTGTTTTTTTTATTTTGAATTTTCTTCCTTATAAAATGTCTCTGCAACCATATTGTTAAAATCCTCTTCAAACAAGAAATACATAAAAAAACACTTCTCTGCAAAATATTAAACAAAAACTGGTGGAAAAAAATACAAAGCTAAACTAGTTATAAAAGTTATTATTAAAAGTGTCTAGTTGCACCGTCTGGTTATAATTTCATGAATTATGGGCAACTCGTTTGCACCGAGTGGCGCGGATACAAAGCCAACTCATAATTTAGTTAAAACTCAATAAACTGCCTGGTTAGGAGAGCTAGGTTTTTATCAAAACGACTGGAAATACACGGGGGTTTAACTGCAACGCGACTGCGGATTGAGATTTGTTACGGAATCATTATGTAATTATGCAATAGAAGAGTGCTCGGTGCATCAAATTTAAAAAAAAAAAGTTTGTTTCTTTAGTTATCGGAAAAACTCACACAGACAAATGACTCGCGGGATAATTTTTTCTTGACGTCACCGCTAAGTACTAGAAACGTGTCTGATTTTTTTATAGATGTCTTCACATCTAAGCTAAGAAATTCTACAGAAAAAAATACATAGAATTGGTGACCGTATTTTTAATATCTTTTTGTCTTGGCTACTGACAAATAGTTTTTGAGATAACGTCTTGATATTTTCAGGGTATATTTATTAGGATTTTTATAAATATTTGGATTCGGAACGTCATAATTATATTTTCTTATATTTAATATGCAAAGTACAAAAGAAGACAGGAGGCTAAAATTTATTTTTAACTCGTAAAAACGCATAGCTGACTGTATGTTTCCGCGTCTGTGGAGCGGAAGCACAAGCGGAAGTAACTCGTATTTTTATCCAATTACCCCCGCTTTTTGTGCAGTGTTTTGTGCGATAATATTATTTATTACTAGCTTTTATCCACGGCTCTCTTGATACACCAACCTTTATAATAAAGACATCTAACGCAACATCCTTATCGAGGCTTTCATATAGTTATTTATTTATGGATATAATCATGTATTATTTTTTGATGTCATTACCACATTTTCCATGGAAATATATTTTCATAGATCATTCACATTTTCGCACATTTTTAACTCTTTCTGCACGCAGGTAATTCACACAAAGAGTATATTAATTTGGTTTCCTGAAACGTACAAAGGTACGAAAGCCCGACTAATTTAGAATCTTATTTCATATTCCGTTTGTTTTTCAACGGGCTGAAACCCGAGTCACAGTGGAGAAGCGAAGCATATGGTTTTATTTACTCTTTCCTGCTGCGGTCTTATTTTTTTTTACTTTACCTACATATTACTTTTCATTATGCGTTTTCCGCACAATATAGGTACTGAACTTTTCTAACATGTTTTAATGTTGAATGTTCTGCTTAAGTATGGAAAATAACCTCTTATTTTTTTAACAAAGTTTTATCCAGTGGCTGGTGTTACGAGTATGTTATGACGTATGTATTCATTTGTTTCCGCAATGGGGATGCATACTGTACTGAGGAACTAATGGTGCCACAAGCTATTGTCCTAAAATCGTTTGATTGGTTGTTTGAAATATCAAATGTCACTTCTGTTCTCAAGTATTTTAGCCAATAAGAACCATTGACAGCGGGTGGATCGCCGCCATCTGAGATTAGCTTTGCGTTGCGTGTGGAGCTCCATTAAAAAACTCCTAGAATCTATAACCGAGTATTTGTTATATTTTATAGTCTGAGTATTGCAAACTCGCGTCGCGCACATTAAGCATGCACACACGAGACGCGCAAATATTAAAAGGCCAGTTAAAGCCAAACTGTAAGGCCGGAGAGTAGCTTTTATCAAATTATCCGCGCTTGGCACCCGGCCAGTGTACACTCGGCCGCAGGACGCTTGTTTGAATATTGCAACACTGAACATCCGTTCTAACGTGTTTTGTTAACTTAAACATGAAAGTTGGAGTTGTGGAGGAAGAAAAATGATGAGGCATGCCTCAGAGACAGAATGACGTGTTTTGATGCAGTAAACAGTATCATTTTCAAATTCTGGATAAAGTTTGTATATTGAATTCGAAACTCGAAAAAAAACATTGTCAAGTTTGAAGAATTGCAACTGATGTTATATCTAACCTTTTTTTTATTCTTTACATTTTTAAGGGGTTTTTCCCTTTTGAACATGCCAACCCCATCGTACCCAAAACGAAAATATTACATAATTATGTATCTTCTTAAAATTAACTTAAACTACTAATTATGTTACACAAGGATTTTGTGGCTTCCGATTTAGGATCCGACAGAACACTTTGGGCCATTCCTACATCTAAGAGGTTTATGTTAAAAGTTTTGACAAATGCCTCCCTTTTACTCTTGTTTCTCACACAGTCCATGTGTCCAGTCCAAATGTTGTACATCTTCAACCCTATTACAGGTAGGACATTTGTCCGACTCGGCCTTTTTCATCAAAAATGCAAACTTTGCTGAAGGATAATGGCCTGATCAGAGTCTCAATACCAACTTAATGTAGTTTCTGCAAAAGTTACAGTCTTCAAACCACGTTTGACGAGAAGGCTGGCTATATCTAACCTAGGTTTACTAACTACCTACTAAAGTCATTTCAAGCGGTTCAAAATAAAAAATATAAACTTTCCTGTTTATTTTATCAAGGTCTGGTTGGTTCCAAACGTTTACTATTTCTGGTTTCCACAGCATACGTATACGTATAGATCGCAAGAATATCTAGCTCTGGTATACCAGAGCTAGATATTCTTGCGATCTATCTCAAGATACGATCTTAGATTATTAAAAAATGCAACATGTTTTGCAAGAAATATGAACCAGAATCCATCTGACCATTTTTTCACTTTATATTTTTTGTTGATGTATTCTTTCTATGTTTTTCATTTTGTTATCAGTTATTTTACGTTTAAAGTAACTAGTAAGATAGCGACCATCAAACTGAACACCTTTTACTATGGAACCAACTTTGAAATCGTGAAAAAAACAGCTATTTCATACAAAAAAAAATAACGAAAACATCAAAATGTATGAAACAGCTGATATTTCTTTTTGCTATTTCGGAGTTGGTCCCATAGTAAAAGTTGTTCAGTTTGATGGTCGCTATCTACCATATTCGGCATAACGGGTTTTTTGTAACACATTGTATAAAAAAATATACGTATAATATCAATTTCATAGTTTGTCGGCAAGTATACCATCTAGTTAGCTTGTACGAAGCAACACCAGCCCAACTGCAACTAAATGCAAACAGCAAGCCGTGAACCGCGCCCCCAAGGACTTGTTCTACAATGTAAATTGTGTTCTATAACTATACTACAAGAGTTTATATTAAGGTGCGAATGAAAGATAAACCCGGTTGCAAATTTTGGTCAGGAGCGGATTTACGTTTACCCAAGATATATAAGGAATTTAATGCAGTGAAAACGGGAATTACTAGATACTATTATTTTAAATAATTTTCTCTTAAATGATGTGCGTTTGTGAATCTTTCGCATTTATAATCTATAAAATTGTCTATTCATCCGATGTTGGAAATTAATTCACCATCTAAGTATTCCAGAGTGGAAAAAGCTATAATATTGTTTCAATAATTAAGGCACATTGATTTTACGTGGATGGAGGATTTTAAGTGGAAGGTAAAAGTCATAACGCTGTTGATGACAGTAAGTAAAAGTCATAACATTGTTGGTGGTTTGCATATATTGAATTTCCTGCAACATATCCTTGAGTAGAAAGTTACACAAAAGAGAAACATAAAAAAAAAACTTCATGAGTAATTAAACTCAACGACGACACGTCTCAAAAATGTGCAACGGCTAACTTAAATTATACGTGGTCTTATTAAATTAAACTAAATTGAATCATTTTGATTTCACATAAATTGTCCATCATTTAATGTTAGTACCTACCTAATATTTACTATTGTTAGTAATTTATTGAATATTAGAACACAAAACAATTATGAAACATTTAAAGTATTATGTTAAACTTTCTTTAAATACATTTTTAAAGACTGCTTGAAGATATTATAATATTACATAACAGAAAAAGGTAATTTATTTAGACATAACAAACATACAAAGTGAACATTTAACTGCAGAATAATAAGACACGAAACGCTACTCATAATAACATTGTTTGAGTTAGTTAGCATGCGAGTTAACTTGAAGTTAACGGCAATTGCTTTATCCAAGAAAAGTTCGCGTATGTACGTTTAACTGGACTTCCCTGTAACATTGTAATGGTCATAATGAATGGTAAGCAGTTAAACAAATGTTTTACATTACCAAGAACAGGAATTTGAATTGCAGGAAATAGTACCTAAAATGTTTTTGAGGTAATAAAGTATTTTTATTCTCATTCTAGTTATTCTCAATTAATACATATATATATTTTAAATTATTGTTGGAAGTTCACGTATTTTTTCGAAGGCCGCGCGTGGTTACGGCAAAAATTCTAACTATTACGTACTACGTAGCCACGATCTGGCTGACGGGAATCGTCTGTAAAATAATTAAAAAAAAACTATGTTTAGTTTTAAAATATTAACAGACCGAATTCAATAACTATCAAAAATCCATAACTGCAATTGTATCGCATCGAAAAACCGCCCATATCATCGTAAAGTCCGTTTGTTAAATGCACTACGTTAACCCGGCGTCATTGAGGCAGGGTCAATATGACCCTGCATGTTTTGCATACGGAAAACTGCTTAGAAATAATTGCCACCCACAACTGTCTGTCTCAGTAGCTGCAGCTAAAGATCACCCCTCCCCTTCGCGTATCTCACTTCATTCGTCCATCACCAGCGCAACGAGCAACACGTGTGTGAACCTGCGACAGGGTAATTATGACCCAGCTCAACGGCGACGTTGCTGTTTTGTGCCATATACTTTTTATATATATTTTATATGAAGATCATGTTAGTGTTCGTCGTTCGTTCTTATCTTCCAATGATAGAGAGGTAAGGTAGTATAGATTTTATTTAAGTAAGTATTTGTTAGAAACGATATTGTTTTTTGTTGATATAAGAAAATTAAGAAAAGAGTTACAGTTTTGTTGTATAATTAATAGTCTATAAGAAAAACGAAAAATAAAGATTATTTCACTCATTACCAATGTGTTTTATTGCTGCTACTGATTATAAATACAGTATTTATAATTAATATAAAATTTGAAAAATTTAAAATTATTTTATACTAGGCAAAATTTTAACAATTGTAACCAGGGTCATGATGACCCACCTCAACGTTAGTGTAACTTTTTTCCGCCACAATGACGCCGGGTTAAGCTCTATGCACACGTCCCAGCTAACAACAGCCTAATATTAAGCTATTACGCTGGCTTAACGACAGCTCGGTGTAAACAACGGACCGTGACTGGCCGCTTTGTCACCGCACTTTTGCTTTTTTTTGTTGCATATCGTCGAAGCTTTTAGCCGATGGTGGACCAATCTTATTTATGCATTCGGACTTTTGCATATATTTTTTATGGATGTCACTAAAAATATGGTAGTCAAAGCTAAGTGAATTAAATTGTTTGCTTAGTGTCCTGTTGCGTTTATAATTACTTGCTCAGATAAATAAAATCAAAAGATGTTTTGCTATATGAAAATTTTCACTGTTTGATAGGAAAAGACAATAAAAATATGCCATCCTTCATTGGTATAACATTAAACATTGTTAAATATTCATAGTCAAAATGCTTCAAATATTTACGTTTCTCAATTTTTTCTCAATGCTAATCTAATAATTTATTAATGTTTAAATCGCATCTTTGGGCTTATCAGAAGAGGTGGAATAGTTTCGAGATGGTAAAACTTTTGAGATTTGGGAAAGCCGCTAGAAGCGGGCAACGCAGGACTCACAACCGCCACCGCCACAATCACCGTGGAGATCCTTGTGGGATCCCTATGCCCAGCAGCGGGTGCCGTGAGGCTGATGATCAGATCCATTAGACCACTTCGATATCCTACAAGTATGGTAGTGAAACTTATAAAAATATTGAGCTGAGTAAGCCGTTAGATACAAAGAAATCGGCTTCAGTAGTTACCTTTTAATCAAGTAACATGCATTATGATGGTTTAATCTACTTAATAAAAAGTTCTTCAATGAAGTTTCTAAGTTATAGACTCGAGATTTAAGTTGAGTAACATTTTCGGTTTAACCTACAAACTCAGTCTGAGTAAGTTAGAGGCTAAATTGTTACCCATTAGTCTGAACTGTTGGGCAACTGTTATGTAATAGAGTCTGAAGTTGACTCTTCAAGCGGTTTCATTATAAAAGAGTTTGTTGATCGTTTAGTGCCAGTAGACTCTACAAATACAATTTTCTACCCCTTCGACTGAGTGGCTGAAGAACTGTCTTCGAATCCTGTGTAAGCCAATGGAGAAAAATAAAATTATCATAACGATCCGGGATAAATGTAAATGTGTGTGTGTGTGTACGTGTGTATGTGTATGTTCGTGTGTGTGTGCCTTAACTATCATGGTATAAGAAACCACTGCCTTATTTATTTCTGAAATTAATAAAATACTCTATGCTTAATCTTATTTAAACATTTGTCTCTAGTTCGTTCGTAACTAATTCGAGAGAATTAGCATTTCAAAACAAACGCATTCTATTTCGTATAACTTAAGCTTTCCCAGTCGGTAAATCCTAGAGCTCTATTTGTAATATTAATTCGTGGTTTACCTTCTCTGTTCACTTCTAGCGGGAACTCAACAAAACTGGTACAATTCACCTAATACAGGAGTTTAGTTAGCCACATTAATGTTCTAATTAAATTAAATCTTCGGATGAGTTAAATAAGTACACATACTAAAGCAGTTAATTTTGTCTAACACTACTTTAACAATGCAGCTAAAAAATGATTCGTATTTTACTCATTCATTAGGAGTTAATTTTACGATTGTTATCACATAAAAGTCATCATCACTGCATTCGAGCGATTCAAATGAAGTGAAATGGGGTCATGGGGTCCGAGAAAATATGACACACATTTTCGATAGATATATGTAGATCATCAAAAACACTCATTGACAACAAAATAAGTGACATTTGACTGCCAACTTCTGTAAGCGTGCCTGTATTATGACTTTACACAGTTAGTTATGTTTACTATACTCGATCCGACTGTAGAAAGCAATTTTGTCTGGCGGTAACGGTATCTTAACTTAACATTAACTTTAACAAATACAAACTTATCTGATCCTGTAGTCAAAAGTGGAACTAAGGTGTTTTACATTATTATTACCTGCCTTTCTAGTGTCTAATTTCAAAATCTATTGAGTTTGTTGTATTTTAAAGTTATGGTTAAGTCAAGATGGTGCAACTCAGCCTTAGGCTTAGTTGCACCATATAAATTTAACAATAACAAGAGCCAAAAAAGAGTTTGCCAGCCAGCATGATTAATCTGACAAGTATGACGTGACAAATAGGTAGCATTATCATTTGACGATAACTTTAACTTTACTCACACTAACACACTTAGGCTGAGTTGCACCATCTAACTTTAACGATAACAAGCTTGTTAAAGTACCAGTTAAGCACAAGTAAGCCAGCGTTTTGGTGCATTAAAGTTGTCATACAAACGTCAACTGCAGTTGCTATCGAGTAGGTATAACTAGTATGCGTAAACTCACAATAAGCTTACTGAAATTCTTTTAACAGAAAATTCGAGGAGTCAAACAAAAAATCACTGGATTCTTTGTAACCTTTTGACGAAGGATGCTGAAAATATATTGGATAGAAGATGAAAGACAAACAAAAGGATTATCACATTTTCCCTCACATTTCCAATAACCACGCCGGAGACTTAATTTTTTCCGGTTCATAACAATCTTTCGTTCCGTATCATTAACCGACCAATAGAAATTGAATTCATTCAAATCCGGGATCGATTCTCTTTTTATCCGGTTCTCGGAACCCTTTCTGATTTAATGAAAATTTCTTTTAACATTATGAATGTTGGCTTGAGGTGTTATATAGGATGTATCGAAAGAAGAAAATTGTTCATATTTATGTAAATTGTAAACGAATCTATAAAAAATGTAATCGATTTTAATAGGGATGATGACTAATGAATAAAATAACGAAATACTAATAAAAATCGTAAACATATTAAACTTTTAGAGTAGCTTGTATACCTCTTGGTTTTATATATTGCATATTATTTGTTTTATGACCCTTCAAAGTTGGGTGGACAAGTCCATTTAAAAAGTATAAAATTTATTAAAATAAATGATACCTTTAATTAGTCCGTAAAATGTATAGCAAATTTGTCTAAGAAACTATTTTGATAAACACAATATTTAATATAGCTGCCAAACAAATTTCCTACGCGTTGCATACAAACTACTTATTCGTGACGTCATAACTAGGAAGCCATTAGTATGGAGCGTTTTTGGGCGAGTCCATTTGTGTGCATTTCACACTGTGATATCTCGGGCAGTTTTCATGCTAGCGAATTAATTCTTTTACCAATGTTTCTTTTTTTGAGAGGTAATTTATGTAACATAAAATAAAAAAAAGTTGTCATCATCCCTTTTCTAATATAGGTTATTGAATTTTAAAATTTAAGGCATTTTCAATACTATTTTTATATTAAGATAATTATTTTAATAGAAAAAATGCTATTGCTACGAGTGAGTCGATTTTTTCTAGTATTTTTCTATTAAAATAATTATAATTAATATCGGTTTTAAAAATTCAACTGCAATCAAATATTTTATTCTGTTTCTAACATTTTAAAGATTAGTTGGAAATTATCAGATATTTACAAATTACTCGTACTGTCACATCATTTATGCAGGGCAAATATGGAATTAAATCTTTGTTTCTTAAAATTTTCACTTCCTACTTATTATATGAAGACATACTGAAATTTGATTATTAAATGCCGTGTTTAAATCGGCACACCCTGTGTACGAACGATGGATGCCCGCAAGCTGTTCCTGTTTCATTGAATATTTATTTTAATGAAAAAGTATCTCTTGATTAAAAAATACTTAATTTAAAATAAAAAATAAGTCAGTTGGTTTACTAACTAACCGATTTAAGAAACAATGACGTGCATTTCCATAACTGGAAAGAGATTAAACTATTTAACTCTCTTTCCGTTTAATTCTTAATGTTTTGTTTATTTAAGAATTAAACAGTCAGACCTTTCTAAGCATAAGCAAATTAATTAAATTGTAAAATCACCTCTGCGTTTAACCAATAAAATCCCCGCTCAGAGTAGCTGATAAAACATACTATGGTGGCAATGGCAAACATAATAATTGTAATATCACCGTCAATATCCAATTCCAATGGTATCCCCAATCGAAGCTTCCGCCATTAAATATCTCACTAAAGCCGTCTTTATTATGTTCCGGTGATTAAACTAAATTATACAAAACGCTCGGTTATTAGTTGGTAAATTGGCTCGTATGGGCACGTGAATCGGCCGGGGGTCCATTGTCCGCCCAAATCTACGTTTGATAAGCTTATTACTGCCGCAAATGTCCACGATATTAATTAGTCTGGGGTCCCGTGGGCACCGCGGCCTATACACAGTTTATGTGTGATTTAAAGTATGAGCGGAAGCGGTTTTTGTCAATTATTTTTGTATGGGATAGCATTTGCATTGCCTCGAATGATTAAAGCCCTTGCCTGGTGGAATTATCACAAACGCTGAGACACATAAAATATTAATTTATAATCGCCAGCCTAAACACAAAATTTGAACCAAATCTGTACCAAATTTTATCAAAACCGGTTCAGTAGGTTAGGCGTGAATGCGTAACAGACAGAGTTAATTTTGCATTCATAATATTAGTACTGTCTGTATCTTGCTTTATCTTGCCCATAAAAAAACTTTTACACGGATAAGTAATCGTTTTTATGTAGAGGTGCAGTAATACTTGCTCTGAAAAGCCATACACGTATTCACAGATGGATTTTCTATGTAAATTTGTATCACACATAACAAGGTTAAAGGAATGCAGTGTTTTGTTAACAATTTCGTCATTTATTTCAGCAAAACACACATTTTTACAGTTATTCAAAGTTTTCGATCTATTTATTTATAAGCTGTGTTGACATTTCAAAATAATTGCTACTATTATTATTATTTATTTATTTATTTATCACAATGTGAACTTACAGCTAAACCAAAACATTCACATTGGGCAATTTACTTAGGAAAAAAAATTACAATTAATATCTAATAGGGTCAGTATGGATGTCGGCATCTTGGACATCATTTAAAAAACGATTAAAAAGAGTGATAGCCCTAGGTGTGGGTGCATTCCGAGATCCCATCGAACCATCTGGTTGGGTGGGATCACGGGAGGCAGTCGTGGAGGGGGCCGCCCCCCTCCTGGCGAGTCCCACATACCCCGATCACCAGCGGGAAGGGAAGCGCACAAATGCGTTTTTCTGCGGCATAAAAAAAAAAGGTGTGGGCGCATTACGAGTTTTTACGACTTTTATTATTTCTCTAAACCGCTCTCCTCACCTCACTTATACCACAAACGATATGATGCCGTAATAACGACCGACGGTACGTGAATTTGTGAGTCGCTATTCAGCTTTTAAATCAATGCGTTTTTGATAAAAAAGCGCTTTTGCCGCTTACTGGCGCCGAACACGAACACCGACAATGGAGCGGTGCAGCGCTGCGGCCTTTTGTTATTGTAGTTTACAAGTCACCATTTTACAAAATGTAATATTAAAAAGTATAAAAACCAAAATTGAATGTCCAACAGTCGGCAAGAAAATGATCGGTCATCTTTACAAAGAGTTTTCGCTTAAAATTTATTCGCTAATTAGCACAGAATTTGATAAAAATCCGCATGCACTGGTTTTGGTAATCAAGTAAACTACATTACTTTATTTTCAATTTATCAACTTTGAAAAATATATTAAGTAACTTAGTGACAAGCAAAAGTACTAAAATTGCAGATGTTTTGCTCTTTAGATTATCGAAAATTACAGGCGCATTAAATTAAATTAAAAATGTTTATTTCTTACAAAATTAGTACAAGCAATATTCTGAGGCTGGAACCAACCAAGTAGGTATTAATTATACCTGTATTAGGCGGCACCGCTCCTCCATAGCAAAAGGTACATATGTATGCAATTAAACGAATAAAACGAATTAACAAACATGCCTAAAAACTATTGAAATTATTAGGCCTACTTACATATATTTATTTATTTGTGTGTGTGTGTGTGTGTGTGTGTGTGTGTATGTGTGTGGGTGTGTATGTATGTGTGAGCGTGTGTGTGTACATGCATGTATTGTTTAAGTGCATTTATGAGAGGGTGTGTTTGCGCGTGTGAGATTTTACAAGTAAAAACCAAATACCAGTAATTATGTAATGACATAACGTTTGCCTAACCCTACGATGAAATATAATCTTGGGATCGGTTATTTCAACCATTAGACACACCAAACTAGAAGATCGATTTTAGAAAATCTTCTGTCTCTTTATATCCTAAACTTTTCAGATCCTTAAGTAACGTTTTTTTACATTCTTTAAATTGCATGCTGTATATATTATATTTCTTTTGCATTTTCTTATAAAGGCGAGCAGATTGGGCTTGAAATTGTCGCTTAGCAAGAGAGGTTCTACAGACATGGATCGGAACTACTCTGTCCTGTCTTCTCCCAGTCAGTAAATTCGGATCATATGGTAAAGTTTTATGCAGCTTAAGAACTGTGGTTAAAATATATAACTTCCTGATCGATAATATGTTGTCACAAAGGGTATAAAGTTCGTCAGTCGGAAAGCGGTAAGGTTTAAAAAACATAGTTTTAAGTAAGCATCTTTGAGCCCTTTCAGCTTCAAGGAACTTTGTCTTAGTGGCACCGCCCCAAACAGATAAGCAATAACCTATGACAGATTGCCCCAATGCGAGATATATACGGAATAACAAATTACGAGTGGTCACATGTCTAAGAGTTTTAAAGATCCAAATTAAGTTTCTTATCCTTTTATTTATATGTTCTATCTGCGGATGCCATGAAAGCCGTTGATCAATAATGACACCAAGGTATTTTGCTGAATCAACGCGATTGATTACGGTGCAGTCACAGGTTGTAATGTTATTATTTTTATTACAAAGGTGTATTTTAAGTTTATGATCGGGGTTGGACTGCGACCTTCTGTCAATAGCAAAACAAACATAGTTTGTTTTGGAAACATTTAGTGTTAAAAGGGATGACTTAAGCCAGTTTGCGACCTTGAGGAGGCCATTTTCTGCTGTATTAAACACAGAGTTCCAACAAGATCCATGAAACACTATGGCAGTATCGTCTGCATAAGAAATAATTCGTCCACCCTCAATCTCAAGGTTAGTTAAGCTGTTTAAATAAATAAGGAATAATGTGGGACCAAGCACGCTTCCCTGGGGAACCCCATATACTATATTAGACTCGCAACTTGTGTGATTGCCGATTTTTACGCACTGTGAGCGCCCTTGTAAGTAATCAGTCAGAAGATTAAGTGGGCCACCCCGAATACCTATGTTTTCCATTTTTTCCACAAGGATAGGAATGGAAACGGTATCGAAGGCCTTTTTTAAGTCTATGAATACCGCTAGCGTCCTTTGACCCTCGTCCATATGTTTAGTAACTAAGGACGTTAGAGTTAGAACAGCGTCCTCCGTAGACTTTCCCCGTCGGAAACCGAATTGTGCGCTTGATAATATGTCAAATTTTTCGAGATAGCTTATCAAACGTGTGTTAATCAACTTTTCGAGGATCTTAGAAATTGCAGGCAACACCGAAATGGGTCTGTAATTATTTACGTCTTTTTTATCACCTCCTTTATGTACAGGTGTTACAATCGATTTTTTAAGTAAGGTAGGGAAAACGCCTGATCTAAAACTAAGATTAGCAAGGTGGCTTACTACGGGGACCACGATCGACCTGGTCATTTTAAGGAATTTAACTTGAATACCGTCCCACCCAGGGGCACTCTCAGATTTTAGGCTCGAGAGTACCGCATCCACTTCTGCAGGGTCAGTGTCTAAGAGGACAAAAGATCCTAGCTGTGAGGGTATAGTAGGCGTTGTGCAGTCAGCAGAGGGTCGGGGACTATGGACAATTTCTTCTGCAAGTTGCTTACCAATATTAGCGAAAAAGTTATTAACAAAATTAATTGAGTCTACAGGTGAGTTTTTGATGCTTAATAGTTCATTGCTCTTGGTTTTACTATTGTTAAGATGAGTTATATCTTTTATAGATTTCCACAATTGTTTCGAATTTTTAATATTACTATTTAATAATTCAGATTCATATTTACGTTTTAATTTTTTAATCAATTTGTTGCAGTAATTACGATACCTTAGGAATGTTACTTTTAATATTTCATTATGCGGATCAGATCTTAATTTTAGTTGCATTTTATTTCTGTTTCTAATGCATCGCAACATGCCACTAGTTATCCAAGGCTTTATAATACGTTGATTACACGAGATTCTCATTACCTTAACACTTTCATCCATAGATGATTTCAGTCTATTTATTAATTGTACGACAACAAAGTTTGGATCATTACTAAATAATAAGTTTGACAGGTTTTTATCTACAAGTTTATTCGCAGCCTCTTCAAGATCAATAAATGTTTTGATAGTTGGGAAGGTGTAGTTAGCTTTTATTTTAGAGATACTCATGAAGACTGAGGCATGATCAGTTATTGCAGTATATAAAACAGCAATGTTAGCTGAAAATTTGCACTTTTCAATCTTTAAGATGAAATGGTCTAGACAGCTATTTTCACGTGTAGGAAGTTTGTGTCCTGCTAAGAGACCATGCGAGGAAAGCATATTAAGATAAGAGGCCCGATTGCTTATTTCGTAAGAAGATTCATTTTCTTTTGCAATTAGATTTATATTTATATCACCAGATACTATAATATTTGCATCTTTTTTAATCTCGGCCAGTACCGTGTCAAGTGAATCAACAAATCTTGTTGCGTTTGGATATGAAGGGGATCGATATATGCCCAGTATAGTACAACCACATATTTTTAGCTTTATACATGATGCATTATCTAAGATAAGTTCTACAAAAGTTGGGTTTAACTTTGATTTGGCGTATATGACCACCCCATCATTTTGATTAGAATTGTTGGTGGTGGAGAAATGTGTGTAGTTACGTAAGCAGGGGATAGGTTTATTTGGGTTGAGATAACATTCGGTTAATATCAAAACATCAATTTCCGAGTTTAGATTCGATAGAGTAGCTTCAAAGTTATCAAAATTGCAATAAATACTTCTTATATTTTGTTGAATTATAGTTAAGCTATTTTTGTTAAGGTTTTTAATATGTTTATTTAGATTTTCTATGTCACTTGTCTCAGATGTCGCCACCTCAATGTTGTCTAACTCTTTTAAGTAACTAAGGTTGTCTGTATCCATTTATTGTTTGTTTGATGCCGTGTTTGTTTATGTAAAGAAATGGTTTTATGTAGTGAAAAATGTGAGCATGCAGTATTAAGCAAAATATTGTAGATGTGAGTATTGGTGTTCAAAATGTGAAAGTAAAAGTTATGTGTGTAAAATGTGTGTATGTATGCATTTCTACGACTAAGTGTGCGTAAGTGTGTGTAACAAGAGCATGAAATGTCAAGCAAATGCTTGTAAGTGTGTATATTGGTGTTCAAAATGTTAATATAAATGTTACGTATGTATAGTGTGTGTATGTATGCGTATGAACAGGTAAATGTGTGGGTGATAATGTAAGCCGGTGTAATGAAATAAATTATGCCAAGAATACATGCAAAATAATTTAGAATAGAAAACTGAGTTACTACTCTTAAGTTACAAAAATTAAGTACATTATTATAATGCAAAAAAATAATTAGTCATATAGGTTTATACAGCTGCTTGATTTGAGCTTCATTAATGACAGTTATTATTGGAGAGTTTTCATTCTTCCTAACATAGACGTTTCCGTAGGCAGTCCAGCAGAAGGTGTAATCTGTCGACTTTATTAAATCACGCGCAAGGAAATAAAGGCGTGAAGCCTTAGGTGTCAGTTGTTCCGAGACAAAAATCGGGGTCTCTTCTTGTATAGCGAATCCTAGATGTTTAGCCCGAAGTTTTGTTTTATTTGCCAGATTGAAAGTTTTACATTTCGCAAGTATATCAGTTTTTTGTATGGTTGAGGTCATTTCAACCACAATGGGCGCGCTAGACACATTATCTTTTTTTCCACGTACTCGGTAGATGTCCTTGATGTCTGATTTCGCCATGTTTGCACCAACAGTGGAGGATAAGCAGGTAACCATCTTTATCAAATCCTCTTTAGTCTCTTTCTCTTTTTTAGGCGTGTTCTTAATTTCAAAATTGGCTTTTCTATAACTTTTCTGCATAGTTTCAATTTTATCTTCCAGGGTTATAATATATTTTGTATCTTCTTTTTTCTGTAGTTCCAGCTTTTCAATTCTCTTTAGTAGTTCTGCGTTTTGGTTTGATAAAAATTCGATAGAACATTCAATCTTAGTGTTTGTTTCCTGTATTTTATTCAACGTAGGATTTATTTTATTAAATTCATTTCGTTGGGCCGCAAGTAGGGATGTAAACATCTCGCGCATTTCATCCTTGAATGCAAACAGATCACTGTTGCCAGTGCTAGTGCCAGTCTGTGTCACTTCTACCGAACTATCGTATTCCTTTCTCTTTTTAGCGCGACTAGAGACAAAAGTTGGAGGGGTAACGGTAGGCTCAAACGTTGCAGAAGAGTCATTCACATTTGATTCTGATAGCGACTTATTCATAATTATTACTTTCTTGATGCAGCTTTCGAAAAGAATTACCAGGATCGGATAGGCATGTAAAGATATATTGATGGCGTGAACTTTAAATAGTTATTGACAATAATCAGATGAAAACAGCGACGTACAGCGGCAATCCAAGGGTCTCAAAGGCTTGAAGAGGTATAGAGGCGCCAGGTTCAAATTTATCGGGCAGCCAAAATCTATGTAAGTTCGGTAACAATATACCAGGGTCTCATAGACTTGAAGCGGTATATAGGCGTCAACTTCAAACTATTTTTATCTGGGTCTTTGATTCACAGTCACACTTTACTTGGATCACATAAACTTCAGAGGGTGTTATTAAGAAACCAAATTCTGATGGCGCTAATTTCAAATAAATTGCATTACATTTCCAATTATTGTGTTTTCAAAAAGTTATTAGTTCCGATTACAAACTTGCAGTACCAGGATCGCATAGGTTAGCGCGGTTCAATCGGCGCTCAACGTGCAGTCGCAGACAGGCTAGTGTGCACGCAAATCCGGTCAAGCTGTTATAATTTACGCTACGCACCCAGTCGCAGTGTGTCCACTCACACAGGTGCAGCAGAAGGCGCACGGGCAGCGAGGCGGCGGCAATGGCAGTGGCGCACGCGCAGTATGCGAACTCTTGACGGCTTATGCACTCCTAATTTTCTTCACTGATTTAATCTTTTTAAGTTTTAGAATATCTAATAGGGCTAGCATTATATTTTAATTTTATGACTTAATAGTTTTAAAATTTAATAATCTGCAGGATGTTCTCAATAATATTGTCTCAATCACTAGACTGAATATGTTCTCTTATACTCGTACTTACCTAGTAATACTGTACGCAATCACACAAAACATTGAACACACACTCTAAACAAGGTTATTTGTAAAACACCAACAACCTCGCAGAGTAGATTACTAACACCATAAACAACAGCGTTTTGTTCTACGACTTCTCCGAAAAAAGGCGACAAAAAATCGAGTTTCCATATTCAAACGTCCGAACAGCTGATCGAATTTCGTATGAAAAGTATTCCTTTGCGTTTTTCGGAAAGTCGTAGAATAAACGTTGTTGTTAGTCCACTCCTTCGAGGTTGTTGATGTTTTACAAATAACCCTGTATAGAGTTTATGCACCATTTCTGTTTTATTAGATCTAATGTGAAATTACAGTGCCTAATTACTGAACACGATGCCCATTGTTATTCGCTAACCAAGCTCTTATTAAGCCGCCATTATTACCCAAGCTTCCAAATGTAATTACCAACCTTGTTATTGTGTGACGTTATTAAATATTTAATAGGAGACCAAGCGGAAAATTTACCATTAAAACTGCAATAGTTTCTTGCATTCATTATGATTCTCGAAACAATAATTAAAAACAAATTTGAAAACTGTTTTGTTTACAAGCAAACTCAAACAGATGATTTCTTATACAAGTATTTGGTCATATACAACAGACGACCTGAGTGGTGCAGTGGTCAACATGCCGCCTACCACGCAAGTGGTCCCGGGTATAATTATATTTTTTTCATGGTTTAAGGCGTCCTTTTAAAACAATTAAGTTAAGAAAAACCAGATCACTAAATAAATCATTTTCTGCCAATGTTTATCCGATTTTTTTGTAAACAATTACTTGTCACTGTCATCTTCTGTTTACTAACAAATAATGAACCGCGCACAATTATAGCCCATTCTGTCGTATTGTCATTGACTTGGCGTAACGCCGTAACCACAATACCACGTAAAGCTTCATATCTGATACTCGGAACCATTAAACAGCGTATTTACGAGGGATTGTCCCACCAAGGGGTGTATCGTGACTGTTGGCCATTAATTCAATTAACTCAATAAATAGTTAGAGACGGTAATAAGCATTACAGTAATCGTATATTGTGTGATATACAATATTTTTTAACGCAAAACTGTCGTAGCTCAGCCGAGATAAAGCTAAGTGCATACTGACACGCGGCTGCGAAATGTCAATGGAGACTTTTTTCAGTGTATTTCAGTTACGCTGTGTCGACATGAAAGGGTCGTGTGGAAGAATTCTCATAAATGTTGCTTTTTAATCATAAAAATGCACTCACTCTTGTATTAATTATTGTTATTGTACTCATGCTAAGTAAATAATATCATGATTTAATGATAGTTATCATATACTTATTAAATGATAGCTGTTATTATTATTTCAAAATAGTTATCGATTTATTTAGTTAGGGGTTTGTGAGTTTTTAGATCAACGTCGAGCAGCTATCTGAACGAAAAAAAAACAATGTGTTACTAGTAGTATCTATACCGTGTATTTTTTTTTTAGTTTTTTTATTTTCTGTAAGTAGGTCTTTCTAAATTTATCTCTTATTACTTAGTATTTCGAAAATAAAGGGCTAAAAAATGTTTAAAATTGAAAAACAAATGCAGAATTTTGGAAATGTAATTATTGGAAATACATTGTTGTAAAAGAATTGCATCAGAATTTATAATTATGAGTACTTACATACAATGTTGAAAAAAACAGAGTGCAGTGCAGAATTCGTAATTTGTAAATGCAGTACGTACTTAAGCCAGTAACGCAATGTTAGCGATTGGGACGAGGGCTGCGCCATCGATTGGCAGCCCTGTAATTGGCTGCCTTTTCTCCTTATTGACAGCCCCTGAACCGAACGGAAAGAGGCGCTTTAAGAAAACAGATATGTGAACATACTGTTTGTAGGTCAAATAAACCAATACTTACTAAACTACGTATGTAGTTAATAAGTTAAATGATTTTTTTAAACTCAACTCTGTGTTTTCTTAGGGCATCCGCTGTGTTAAGCAGGACACGTGGTCGGATCGACATAGATTAGAGCTCACTCAAGCACTGCAAGCATCTGTCCGTCAAAAAACCAGCAAAATGAGTCAGACAGAGTAAACATAAAATGTGTTTTATCCTAACCTTCCTTTTAAGTTAGTATTAAACAAACTCTACATTGAATAAGCCAGTGAAAACACTATACATTAACACCTATTAGTCACCTACACTGGCGGACACGAAAACTCCATAACTATTCTGTATTAAAATTTATTGTTCAGTGCTTTAATAAGCGTATTCTGCCCCGGGGGCGGCGAGCGCTGAACTTTGCGGTTGAAGTTCACACTTCAGTAGAACTAATAATGCGAACTAGTATTGTTTGTTTTTTCCTAGCCCGGTTTTTGAGGCCTGTTTTGTAAATAAGAATAAGCTGTTGTGTTACTTTAAGTTACCTATTAGGTTTATCCATCGTTTAATTTAACGTATTTTTTTTTAAAGTTGAAACTAACGAAGCTTAACAAACTTGTTGAATTTCTCCCACTTAAAACAACACATTAAAAGTGAACTCGTGTACAAAAGTGTTTCGCAACAATTCCTCTTGTAATTGTTAATGACCACACACGTTTGAGTCTTGATGTTTACGAGGCAAGACTTGAGAGTTATATCGCAGTAATTCTCTCAGAAGTTTGGTAATTTCCGGGAAAATTTCTTTATAGCTTGCCCTATTGGTCGCGGAACAGCAGTTGTAAACAACCCGTCCCTTCGCATAAAGCAATGTTACGTATGTAATTCGTCTGATACAGTCAGGAAGAAAAGAGCTAATTAAGTAACTATTTTATTTTTCAACGGCTCCTAACTATGGAATTTCATTAAAATTAAATATTTATTCGAATTCAACATAGTTAGATTAGAGCACAGATTCTATAATAGTACTAAACGTGTTAGAGGCTGGTTAGAGGAATATTGAAGTAAGTTACAACATTTGCATAGCTTTTGAATTTTGATATTTTTACTATTTTTATTATGCCTTTTATGATTCCATAAGAAGAAACTAATTTAATTAAAGTCTTTTAAGACTTTTTTATAAACAAAGAAAGGTACTTAACTCATTTGATCATCACCGTTTTTTCTCAGTTTATAGAAAACATTATTTCAATCTGCTTTTACAAAAGATTTCATTTATAAAAGTCAACAATCAACCAAATCTTTTGATTGTTAGCTAATAAACTACATGCATTCCCCATAAATCACAACGTTCGTAACCACCTTCGGCCTCGCCTGTACTCATGTGACGCGACATAAACTAGTCGTTTGGCGACAGCGGAGCGTCAACGCCGCCGCCGCCGCGACGTGTAGCCAAACTTAATAACGACGTAACTTTTGAAGCACAGCCTGCGATAAATCTCCCGGCACGTGTGTGCACGCCCTTAGTGCGTCACGTTTAATGAAATTGGGCGATGGCTTTTTGTTTCTGCTGATGCTCTTTTGTTTGACAACTGCACATTGGCTGGAAATAATAGTTTTTTTATATTAGGGTATGTATGATTCAATGTGTAGAATAAGTTGAAAATACCAGATGATAAAACGGAAGACATTGTATTTTTCTACTTTGGTGAGTAATAAGGTAATAAACCAGAAACCAATTTTGAGCACAGTGCCTAAAATGCAACATGCCATCGCTGACACAATGCCTAGCATGGTTAATTGTCTAAGAAGCAGATTGCCTAAAATGAAAAATGAAAGATGCCACTACAAATGAGATTTCAAAAAATCAACAGATTCCTATAAGAGGCAAAAATATCCAAATGCCACATCATCTGAATACAAATTAACACAAAAAGTACTAGGTAAAACAATCGAAAAGCCTATTTATAGAATGTTTGAATGCAACTTCAACATAACATTTATATCAAAAGTGACACAAACTTGTCAATTCAACTGTCCAGAACTTCAAATACGCCCTTCTCCCACTTCACCCAGCCGTCACCCGTCACGTTTTTTCCAAACTTCCATCCAATAGAGTGGTAAGTTACGGAATAACTCTCTTAACTAAGCCACGGAACATTCTATTGTTGGACTTCATATAGATATGATTCTTTGAAAAAGTTTAATAAGTTCTTGGGAAAGAAATTCAAACATTATTTTGTATAAGTGTCAACTTTTATCTTTTATTTCCAAAGCTTGTTTTCTGATAGGAAAAATAAGAATGGCAACTTGTTTGATGTAGCAGTAAAGACCCTGATGTATTCACACTTTATATGTATATACACTTTTGTGAAACAAGTGTAGCACTGGGGCCCTATTTTTGAAATCATTCGTTTGTAATCTTTCGAGTGACTAAAATGACAAACGACGTAATGTCACAAAAAATTTACTAGCTAATTGAATTGTTTATTACACTGACAAGTATTGGACAACGAGTGATCCAAAATAAGGATTTTGGCTATGTCGAATGAAAATGAGTAGGTTATAAAAAGCCCTCGACGCCAGCCGAAGGATTTCAAAAATAGGGCACCTCAAATTTCCAATTATCGTTGCATAGAACTGGAATTGAATGAAAGTCCTTTTTAACCGACTTCCAAAAAAGGAGGAGGTTGTCTGTTCGTCTGGTATATTTGTTTTTTTTTTTGTGTATGTCCACCGATTACTCAAAGACGGCTGGACCGATTGAAATGATTCTAACGTTATTACATTAGGTAAACTCCCAAGTTGGTCCCATTTTTTAAAATTTGGAAATCGGTTCGGTACTTTTCAAGTAATCTTGAAAAAAGCACGAAAATAGTATGATTTTGTGTGAATTACCTCGATGACAATGGTGGTATTACTTCTTTGTTTATGTTTATGAACTGAATAAGATAATTATTTTTTGTTGGAAGAGGGATATCTAGTGTAGTTCTTTAACTGACTTAAAAAAGGAGGTTCTCAGTTTGACCCGTATGTATGTATGTTTCTCCGTGATTATCTTACGTTTGGCTGAGCCGATTTTTCTACATATATAATACGTATTTTTATTATTACGAATATTTTTTCTTGCTTTTTAGAGGTAGGTTTCTTGAAGTCGGTTTTTTGTTTTTTTAAACAATTTTGTTGTAACTCCTCGGTTCAACTTAGTAACTAAAGACATAAATAAAAAAAACAAAAATCCAATTGTTGAAACATGCAACAGTTACACCACAAATCACGCACACCACTTCAATTAAACTTTAAGCCCGTCTCCCACTAACCTATCTGGTAGCAACAAAAAGTCCCCTCTCGACATTAGCGACTAACGATGGACTGCTGAGTGAGGATGCAAATCCAAACTTGTTTAATTTGCGGCAGTAAGAAGCTCTCCGCGAGCGCTTAGTCACGAAATCGCTCTCAGAACTTTGTCAGAATAGCCCCACTGTGACAGGTGCGTGAACGAACTTGTTTAATTAGTGGGACTGTTAGTTTTGCTGTTTCGAGTTTTTATTTTTTCATTTTATTGAAACTTGTAAAATCATTATCAGCCGCACGCACATACTGTTGGTATTAGGCTTTTGTAAATACGCCGTCAAAAGGAGCAGCGTTCTTTTTAACCGACTTCAAAAAAAGGAGGAGGTTCTCAAGTCGACGGTTTTTTTTTTTTTTATGTATGCTTTAACATAACTTTTTGATATTGACGTTTTTGAGCAGCATTTTAGTTCTTTGATATTTTTGTCACTGTAAATTGTAAATACCTTTAGATTAATCTACCTCGCGAGATTGTAAACTATCGAAAAATTGCGATCCGTAACATACTGCTTACAATTTAACGCATTACTTTTCAATAGACTTTAATGAATATAGTCTTTGCACATTACCGTGGTCTTTGTATGAATTTTTATTTGCATAAAGCCAGTATATTAGAAAACTTCTGCCACCACCTCGACCGCAATGTTAGTTATATGCTATTTGAAAAAAAATTTAAAAATAATTTATTTCCACCAAAGTTACATTCATTTTTATCTAAGTATATAAATCAAAATTCTAGGTATTAATAAAACAATTGATGGACTGGAGCCTAAACTAGGACAATCCTGTATTTCGGGACTCCAGGCCTCTCACCCGTGGTGATAGACAGCGTTTGGATGTGGTACTACACGGTACGGTAAGTGTGCGTGAGGGTATGTATGCTGTGGAAGTAGCTTAATTTGGAGAAAAATAAAAGATATAAAAATAATAAAGAATTCGAGTATGTGTATGTTTATGTGTGTGTGTGTGTATGTGTGTGTGTGTGTGTGTGTGTATGTATGTGGGTTAACGTAAAATGGTAAAAAGTGATTTTGTCTCTATATAACTCAAAAATTTGAGTAAGTAGTGTGTTTTGGTTGCACAATAATCAATATTCATAATAATATGGATAAATCATCTCCGTTCATGAAGAGACACTGCCAAAAGAAAAAAAAACCTTTATTATTTATTCTTTTTGATTTTAAACTGTCCCTTCGCAATACCGATAATTCGATAGGTTTCGCTATTTCGGTCGGAGCCAAAGTTCTACCCAACATTACCTTGAGCATTTCCAATTGTCTGCCGCGGCCTGTTCAGAAACTTTGCGAACGCCCTCGGAGCCTCATAATGAGCCACTTTACCCCCGTTTCTGTTTTTTTGCCCTTTTTGTCCCCAATTTAATTCCAAATTACTGCTTTGAAGATTTTTTAGCACCTCCTAGTATCATTGAAGTAGGTATGCTATGGATCGGGATTCGTTAACAAATTTCATAATGCCTTAATCAATTATGTTATTATACAACTAATTACAACGCACAAGAGTAGCAACCCATTTAATGATGAAATAAAATTAATGGACGATACAAAAGAGGCAGTAACTTCGACTTAAAAACGTTTGAGAGGCGAAAAATATGATATTTTTTATTATTTTGTATTTATTCATATTTTTTATTATTTTGTAATTATCATGTCAGCATGAAATAAGTCTAAAACTACAATGTATCCTTAAGAGCATACATAATGAGAAAAAAAAACAGTTCGCACCAATTTCACATGCTTTTCACGATCACGTCTTTATATTCCAACTTTTGGAGCAAAATAATCTTATTTAACGGAGTCTTAACCCAATTAAAATGTTCCACGTTCTTCATAACTCGCTTCCACATTATTATCGGTTGCTATAACGAGTAATTCCCATATGTTGTCACACTCAATTTGCCCCGAATTCGGCAGATATTGTGCCGAAACTTTGTCACAGCGTTGAGCAACTTTCCAAATTAATGTGCTCGTGATAACATTATGAGATCTTTATATCATTACATTGAAGTTTGTTGTTTGTTTTGTTTGGTTTATTACATAAGTGCTTCTTTTAAATTAATTACGCAAACAAGTTTATTTCAATATTTGCATAATGAATTTAAATAATACATTAAGGGCTGATTTTCCAATACCTAGATAGAGCTTTATCCGTTTGATAGCGTATTATCACAGTACATACAATGCTTGTCATTCATTTGTCTGTCACATGTATTAGATTTCGTTAATATTTAAACTGACTGATATCTGTTATCTGAGGATTGAAAAATCAGTCCTAAGAAGGTAAACTAACTGAAATTACTCGTATAAATAACAAATAACATTATGCATGTGGCCAGTTTTATTTATTCTTATGCATGTGGCATAAATCAAAGAATTACGTACAATTTGTAATTTCATACCTAATTTTAATGTCATAATTCCTTAAGTTAAAAATCTACCTCTGAAAAGCAAGAAATAATATTCGTAATAATAAAAATTCGTCTATTGAAGTCGGGTGGGGCTGGTACAGATTCCTTTTTTTTATTCTAAAAACCCCACCCGACTTCAATAGACGAATTTTTATTATTACGAATATTATTTCTTGCTTTTTAGAGGAAGGTTTTTTGAAGTCGGTTTTTTGTTTTTTTAAACAATTTTTTTTTTTGTGTAGGTAAAGTATTATTATATGTAGAAAAATCGGCTCAGCCATACGTAAGATAATCGCGGAGAAACATACATACGGGTCAAACTGAGAACCTCCTTTTTTAAGTCGGTTAAAGAACCTACACTTAAGATATCCCTCTTCCTACAAAAAAATAATTATCTTATTCAGTTCATAAACAAAGAAGTAATACGACCACTATCATCGAGGTCACACAAAATCATACTATTTTCGTGCTTTTTTTCAAGATTACTTGAAAAGTACTGAACCGATTTCCAAACTTTAAAAAATGGGACCAACTTGGGAGTTTACCTAATGTTGAATAATTTCAATCGGTCCAGCCGTCTTCGTGTAATCGGTGGACATACACAAAAAAAATATACAGACGAACATAGAACCTCTTCCTTTTTTGGAAGTCGGTTAAAAATAGCATAGTGTTTCTTATTGTCAACTTCTTTTTTGCATGTTATTTATAGAATGTATTTATAAAGCTCTATGTGTAATATCTTCAACGAAAACTCACATTGTTTTTAAACATGATTAATAAAATTTATCTGGCTACCTACCTACAATACAAAAAGCCAATGTATAGGTATGTTTTAATTTTCTTAACATCTAACAATAGGTTTTGAGTTTTTGACATGCTTTGCTCTAATGCTATTTGCAATCATTTGGACTTCACTAACGTTGCACGTTTCGATACTCGTTGACAGTCAGTGCACTGTCGAATGGCTCCTAAATCCAATCTATTTATATACCGATTCGACAGTGCACTGACTGCAAGTTCAAAGCTACAAGATGTCCTAATAACTTTAAGTAACTTAACTGTATTATTATGTCATTCATCGACATTTCTGCACAAACACTCTCCGGAATGATCATAGTTATACCTAGGGCTGCCACCTCTCCGGGTTTGATCCGGAGTCTACGGGTTTGAGTAGTGGATGTCCGTGCTACGGGTTTAACATCAAAGTCTCCGGGTGGCGCGAGCGAAAGTCAACCGTACCTAGTGTTACTAGATTAGTGCATGAAACTGACTAAAAATCGCGCTGCGCGGCTGTTTTTTTGGCTATAAGCAGGCAACATTACTAGATTAGTGGATGAAACTGACTAAAAATCGCGCTGCGCGGCTGTTTTTTGCTATTAAAAGGCAAGATTACAAGATAAGTGGATGGAACTGAACAAAAATCGCGCTGCGCGACCGTTTTTTAGTGTAAACAGGCAAGATCACTAGATTAGTGCATGAAACTGACCAAAAATCGCGCTGCGCGGCCGTTTTTTACTATTAACAGGCAATATTACAACTGACAAGCAAGATTAAAGATTAGTGCATGAATCTGACTAAAAACCGCGGTGCGCGCCCGTTTATTAGTGTAAACAGGCAAGATTACTAGATTAGTGCATGAAACTGACCAAAACTCGCGCTGCGCGGCCGTTTTTAGTGTAGAATTAGATAGACAAAATTACTAGATTAGTGCATGAATCTGACTAAAAGTCGCGCTGCGTGGCCATTGTTTAGTGTAAACAGGCAAGATTATTTTTCGAAAATCTCCGGATCTGCTTTTGTTGAAAAGTGGCAGCCCTAGTTATACCTGCATTAGTCGGCATACAGTAAGCCAGTCAGATCTGCAACGTGTCAAACTCAAACTAGCCTCCACGCCGTAATCCAATTTGCAGTAAGTTGGAGCAACTTGCACAAGCTCGGTAGACTTAGTGATTTAAATTTACAACTTAGTCCATCGCTGGTACACTTGCAATTTTACGATCGCCAACAAGTTTTAAACAGATTGCGACGAAGATGTGGGTAATGTGGAGTTTGGCGTGATTCCCTCTTCGTACTTTTCGTTCGAAACCTTTTCGAAGTTCTTAAAAGTTGTCCCGCCTCTGTCAGGAACTAAATTGATGTTACCACGATGTTATGTATGACCTTACTGGAAGAGAATTGTTTATTAACTTGTTTGGTGTTGTTCACTGAGAGAATCACTTATTTCTGGAAAGAATGTGTTGCTCCTAATATTTATGAGAAGGATATAAGACAGTGTTTTCTATACTTCTAGGTATCTGTAGGTACATTATTGAATTTTTCTTCTTAGAGGTTCTATTCTTTAATAAACTGATTCTTACTTTCTTTATACTTATACTTAAAAGTTAGGCGATCGTTTTTTGTAAAACTTACTAACAAAATTATAGTAAACGGGCTAGTGCTAATACCAACATGATTTTTTGAATCTCTGGTGAAGTATGAATTATTTTCTCAGTCTCACTGTCCCTGAAAGTTTAATAACACTAGGACGCACTCAGTTTAACATGGAAATGTGTTAATCTGTGTCTGCTTACCAAAGTAGGTATTATACTTTAGGCTTACTGTAGTCTTTTTCGACATCAACTCCAGATTTCAGTGGATTTTATTTCGTACTTTATGAACCATTCGCGGTTACACTGTCCTCTTAAATTCTCTGTGCCACTATCAATTCGAAGTACGGAATTCTGTTCCGCCCTCACTTAATTTACAACAATTGCCTCTTATTTAATTACACCGAATCGAGAAATTCGTATTGTCCCAACCCTATCCCGATTGTTTAGGTAGGTAATTTAAATTTTTGGCTTCGTTTTTTAATTAAGTTGGTGTAGAGTTCATTAAATGCCAAATTAGGTGTTAATTACCAACAATAGATTGTTTTTCATATGAAGGCAGAGTTCTAAGTAGAAAATTGTCTATTAAGTGGCACAGTCAACCTTTTTTTTTGTAAGTACGTAAATAAAATTGATAATGACCAATTTTGTCATCACATAATGCGTTTGTCTATAATTTAGTTGTTAAAGTTTAAAAGAACAAATCAGCTATCGTAGATTCTAGATAAAACTAAACAGACGCGTTTGTAAGATACAGAGAGTACTTATTCGAAACGGCAGACATTTCGCAGAAGCGTGAACCGATGTTTGGTTAAAATTTGACGCTCCCCTTTGAAAATTTTCACCTGTGTTCGGCCCGCGGCGCAGCGTCTAGAATTTATGCCTCAGATACCATCTTCCTTGTAAAGAAAAGTGCCCTATAACCATCCCTAGATATGGCCTATTTTGTTTTTAAAACCTCATTTGAAAGAATCCTCTGTATTCTTTTTCTATATAAAACAAACGATAATCCTTAGGTGACATTTTTGCAAAATTTTTGAATTAGCTTTATTAGTATAGTGCATTTAGCAAAAAATACGGCCTAACCTTGACATCCAAAGTAAAAGTATCATTCTATCTCCAAATTGTTCTATACAGTCCACATATTGTTTGGTAAAAAGTTACACCATTTTGCGCGTCGGGTTTGGGGGGGGGGAAGTTGTGATTTATCAGTTTTTCTTAAATATTTTGAAAACTATGCGGTTGTATAAAAATAATCTACATTGAATTGTTAACAAAAATGGTCTAAAGCATGATCTTGCTAATGTGAACGGTTCTACAGTTACGGAGGGTGTAAGTAGCAATTGTTAGTTTTTTTAGATTTCTGGAAAATGGTGGCAAATAAAAATGAAAATGGTGGCCTAAAAGCACTGTACTATTATTGTTCGATAAAATATTGTTTTATTCAAGAATACGTACTGAATTTTAAAAGTTATTGCAAGCCTAAAAAAGTTCATGGTGAAAATGTGCAGTGAGTGATTATTTTACTACTACTTAACTACTATTTCGATAATTTTTTTGTTGCTGAATAATTTAATTTTAGGTCATATGGAACCCACATTTTGTCACATTAGAAAATACCAATGATTCATATAGTGATTACTTTATGGCAACCGCAAAGGGTATGTATTCAAGTTTGATTTCAAACTAAGTTTACATTGTTGGTACTTCTAGTTTTATAAGTCCTCCGAGTATAAGAAAGGGGGTGAGAGTGTCGCTTACAATATTACGATGTTAACCACCAAAGACGATTTGCATAATTCATTGAGGGGAGACGTATGCTCTGATTTAATATAAGCCAAACGGTAATAGGACTTGCTCGCCTTTTAGAGGATTACGCGCGTAAATTATCGTGTGACGGTACAAAAGTTAATGGAAAAGAGTGTTTATTGTTTGAAGCTTGCTGGTGAGTTTCTGTGAAAGTAAACCCATGGTGAATTCGAAATCTAAATTATTATAGGTGTGAGTTTGAGATGAAATAAGTATGAAAAATAAACAAAAGTTATTGTGCGAACAAAGGTTTACAACTAAGTATTATCATAAAATTTACTTCAAGCAGAAACTCGTCAACGCCCGGAAAACGAGACACAATAGATTTTCTATTGTTATCCGGTCGCCGTAGACCGCTCGGGCGTTGATGAGTTTGATCCCTTTGAAAATACATGAAAATCAGAAATTGAGACAGTACCTCTCTAATTTACTTTTTTTTTCATAATTACGGATTTTTTTGACTCACAAGATTTTCCTATTTGCTACAAAATACTTAGCACATTTAAACACCTATTACGGTCAATCGCGATAGGTTTTAAGATCGATCGCCACCAAGGACAACAGATTTGACACTTTGCCACTAAATTGCCACCCAATTTAGTTTTACTCGTGCAATTTTTTCTTGATAAATATTTGGTGGGTTAAACGATCAAAATGTCGATCTCTTAGTCATAATTTTTTGCTAGGTCGATCTCCTTAAGAAAAAGTATGGCACCCCTGACCTATATGATACAGCTATCGCTCACATAAATATTTGAATTCTCAAAAAAAGTGACAATCAGTACCAAGCATCTGCACATGTTCAAAACAAAATGAAATCCCGTAGGAAACATCATTTCTCCAGACGTCACTTAAGTCACGCCATCTCGCGGCGCAGTAGACAAGCTTGCATTATTCATGACCTTTGCCGTTAATACAGCCTTCTGTGTATACACTCGTGTAGTAACTGACATAACATTAAGTGCACTGGATAGTAACAAACACCTGCAAGCTTCAACAAAATTAGTTCCGATCGCATTCCAATAATATGCATCTTCTTTGAGACTTCTTTGCAATAAAAATAACAGTATTTTTACAGACAACTTTTAGTTAGTGTAACTGCTGCAGATTTTTTTTCAACTTAGTAGGTATTTCTTTGCTACACTGTACAAGTTTTTGCTAAGTATCCCAGGATTTTTCCCAGGTTAGGTACTTAACTTAGCAAAAACTTTTTCTTGCATATCTTTTCAAATATATGTTTGCTCATGCTTTATGGATTAAATAATTACAATAATTTATATCGATCGGTCCGTTACTGTTATTATAATCAGCAAGTTTAGTATTTTTTTCGCTCAGGGTTTTAATGCTTAAGATTTGCAACTTTGAACTAAAAAAATAGCTCCAGTTCCAATAGGCAGTCTTAGCTGTCGAAAACTCAAAACATTCAATCTTTTCGTGCAGCACATCCAACATTTTTAGAGTAAACAATTGCGCATCAACACTCTTGATCTCCTGTTAACGGGAGCTTCAAATTGTTCCAAAAATAACAAGCCCAGCTCCTTGTAAACATAATCAGGCATACACAAATTAGGGGCACGGCTGCGCCATTGTCGTGACGTCACACAATCTTCGTCACGGAATGACAAACAGCGAGACGAGAAAAAACAAATCTCGTTGTCAACAAACGGAACGGAACGACGGTTACCATTTTTTTCCGACGCTGTCGTAAACAACGTAGAAACTCATTTGCCTTCGCAATAGGGATTTAAATTATCTAGCGGAGACATCTCGCGGGTTTTTTCGGTGAAAAATTATGTATTTAACTATTTTGTTACTGAGTTGTCGGCGGCGACAAGAGAAAAATGCTTTCGGAGATTTCAGCGTTTCGTCTGAAAACGTCTCTTGCAAAATAAAAGAGTGTTTGAACAATTTTTGTACAAAACTTGCTGTTAGGTACAGGTTTGTCACATGTTCCAGATCGGGTTTAGGTATTTTCAATAAAGAGGAACTTTTTTTAAATTATGTTTTAACATTCATAATTTCAGTGCAACCTCCAAGAGTGTAACCCTTGGGATCTATTTTTAAGTTTTCAGTTGGAAAAATACATAATGCAGCAATGTATTTTATACAGCTGTTTTTATCACCGTCGTCGCTTTATAATCTCGTAGAAATTTCCATCAATATAAAACCAACAAGCTGCTATCACACCTACAAAGCTATAATTGAAGTTTAATAGCAGTCGTAATCCCGCCGACAATCAAGATCACCATATTGCATTCGAGAGGGGAAATAAGTTTGCCGCGATCATATATCTGCGGTTTCGCCCCAAGCGAACGGTTATTTCGGATATTTTCGGTTACCCTCGGATATTTTCGGATATTCGTCGGGGGTGGATTTAAATTTTGTGGAATTGGGCCGCAGGCGACGGCGGTGCAGCCATCGAGACGACCCGATAGCAAACGCAGTATCTCGACTTGACACGTTGTCTAGACTAATGGATGCGATGGTATAAAGCTCTATTATTTATTCATAGTGTAAGAAATGAAGCGATCTTTTGTATGAAGACCCCAACATTAAATCCTCAGTCGATGAAACTTTGCAGGGATGTAATATAGTATGAACCAAAACCTATGTACAAATATCCAAAAACAAAAAAATATATATTTGAATAATTTAAAAAATACGTTTCATTTATGATACTTTTTATACTGTAAAGTTTCGTCTACCTAGGATTTACTGTGGGGGTCATTTCCTAAACTATCATTGTGTTACAAAAATCGATAGAATGTTTCGAATACACCAGCTGATGTGCAGCCTAACTATACTATTGTCCATCAGCCATTTTTTTTATGTCCCCACTGCTGGGGCACAGGCCTTCCTTATAGGGTTGATAAGGAGGACGGGCCATAACCCACCACGCGGGCCCAATGCGGATTGGTGGGTGTTATCGACTGCAAATGCAGCAGGGACCAACGGCTTAACGTGCCTTCCGAAGCACGGAGGAGCTCGAGATAATACATTTTTGGTCACCCATCCCATGACCGACCCTTGCAAACGTTGCTTAACATCCGCAATCGCTGGGCCAGGCGCTAAACCACTGCGCCACCGAGCTCGATTCCCACTATACTATTATTTTCTAGCAACTAATTAGATGTATTTTAGAATAAAATTTGTGGTGATCTAAGTAGTTAGCCTATTTTAACTACACGCACCATAAAAACTTTAATTGAGAAAAAAATTAAGCTAAATTACAATTATAACTATAATATTTGAAGAATTTAGAAAAGAAGCAAGATTATTGACCCAAAAAATCAAATTAAAAAGATTTAGGCAATTTTCCATTGGTTTTCCAAATGGAGGTGCTGTTTAAGATTAGGTTGCGTCGCGATGCGCACGCGACCATGCAGAAAATTAAACAGGTTTAATGAAACGTTGCGACGAGGCGCCTCGACGTGTTAAGAGGAATGCCGCGCCTCGAACTCCGAAGAATCGGGCCTTGCTCAATGGCGCGGCTGAAAATGGGTCTTGCGAGAATTAGTGACGTCATCGATGCATTTGGAGGGAAACGAGAATACTTTGCTCCTTCTTTTGTTTTTGAAGTCAAAGTTGTGGTGTGAGTAATGGGGTATTTACCGGATCTACTTGGCAGGCAACTTGGCACATGACTTTAGTCAAATAGCGTTTCTTATCGACAATCGCTTGTAAAATCGAATTGCTACCTCATTGAAATTAAGTTTGCGATTAGATTTTACAAGCGATTGTCGACAAAAAGCGCTAATTGACTAAAGTCGCCTGCCAAGTCGGTCCATGTAAATACCCCATAACACCTTTTACTACCTATATGTTTGGTACTAATGGTTAGTGGGATTTTGATACGACACGCCGCGTGCCGTCAATACCTTAATTAATTACTTATACACCGTAAATTTTTAAGTATATCTAAAAATGAAATGGGGTTTTCAGACGTGGTCTGAAATGAACAACTTTTACTATGGGGCCAACCACGGAATCTCGAAAAAAAAATCAGCTGTTCCATAGAAAAGTACAACATCGACTCGACTCTAATGTGTGGAACAGCTGATTTTCTTTTCGCGATTCCGTGGTTGGCCTCATAGTAAAAGTTGTTCATTCACGTGGTCTGAAATCCCCTTTTCATTTTTAGATATACTTAAAAATTAACAGAATAGTGTTGCTAGTGTAAAGCAGTTTTTGGCGTCAATAGAAAAATATTAATACAAACATGTAAACTTAATTATAAACAGTGATACTTTTATGTACAAATATTAAATAAGTATACACTTATTATGTACTGCAAAAGATACAAACGATATGTCGCCCCACGTATTTTTTTTACCAACTAAGTAAGTAAGTAGGTAGTTTGTTGGTTGATGGTGGATTATTTTGTATATTATAATTTAAACAAGGATAAGTCAGACAGGATTTTTTCCTCGCACTTCCAGAGCATAAAGGCTATAAGTACAGATCGTACTAGTATAGAAATCTATAAAATCCATGTAAACCCGCAAACCGCAGGCATTTTTCACCCGGCGTAAACGCGCCTTATCGTTCATCGCCAATCAATCAGGATGAAGTGTATACTCGCCCTTATACATTATGTAGCGGGTTTTGAGTTGACCTGAAATAAGGTTAGGGCTGATACAAAAAAAAGATTTGTTAAATAATTTTACGGTTTGTTACAGATACCGGCATATAACTTGGCAAGAGAAGAATGAGACAAAAGATGCGCAGCAACTACAAACACTGAACTCGGCGCATCTTTTGTCTCATCTTTGTCTTGCCAAGTTCTGTGCCGGTATCTGTAAAGTATTCGGTTACATTTTTTTTGAAATTTTTTAAGTCATATTTTATGTGCTTTTCCTAGAAGTTCCGAAGAAAAAAATATTCAATAAACTTCCAGATTCACTTAAAAATGTCAATGATGATAAAAAATTCTTAAATAATTTAAAACAATTACTAACAAAAAAGTGTTATTACAACTTGAAGGAATATTTAGAAGATGAAAATATAGAAATATGAATATTGTAGATAAAAAGTCAACTTAATTAAAACATTAAAATACTTAACTTAAATTAAATACATAAGTGCAATATAATTGAATAAATAAAATAGTTTTTATTAATTAAGTAATAACTACTATTGTAATGAAACTAATATACTTACTAATATAATATAATGATAAATAAGTGTTTGCTATCTATTATTGTTGTTGTGCCCGACAGGGTCCATAGTGATCTAAAATATTATAATTTAAGAACTAGGTACTGTAACACTGTGGAATGCAATAAATGATTTGAGTATTGAGTATTGAGAAACACTTTTTCGATTTTGAATTGCGCATGTCTCGCACAGTTCTCATTCAATATTTTTATTAATAATAATAAGACATTTACAGCTCTTTATGTATAACAATAAAATGAATTAAGCCAAAACCTATGATTCCAAAAAGGATTTTTAGGATAAAAAAATGCACAGCTATATTGTGTGAACCATATTGACGCATATATTGAAGTATTTCGGTTACCCATGTTTTATCGAGTTGGCCCGGTGGCTCACAAAGACTTATCCAGGCCCCTCAGTCTGTTTGCTTTGCCGTAAATCTAACATAAAATGTGACGGAAAATTTAAGAGCACCGTAAACTTTGTCATCTTCGCTACGAAAATGGGAGAGTCACCTGGTGCGGGGGAATTTGTCTATCGAACGATCTGGTTTATGAACTATGTTTTATATTTTGCTAAAGATAATATAATATGTATGCAATTAAATACTAGATAGAATTTCGTTATTTAATTTATTGAAGTGCTCATAATAATTAAGCTATGTATAAAATCTGAAAGACAAAGCTATCCTTCAGGTGCAAGTCATACAAAAGGAAAAACCAAATGACTATAATCTCTTGAAAAAAAACTAGAAAACATCATCTTTTGCTTTAGCGGACATATTACATAAATAATACACATAATTATAATTACAACACACACTCGATTATTTTATGAAACTTTTATAATTTGGTGTGGTAAAAATGACAATAATCTCTCTTGAAATTTTATTAAAAAAAAACTAGAAAACATCATCTATTGCTTTAGCGGACCTCTTACATAAATAATAAACATCATTATAATCACACACAATCACAACACACACTCGTTTATTTTTATGAAACTTCTATAATTGGTGTCATGTCCAATTTGCCGCCGTCAGTACCAACAGAGTCAATATCTTCGTCAGCCAGCCGTCAGTTAGGATTTTCAGCTTTGCCCATCGATGCATCGCACGGACGACTGCGCACGGCTCATGCATACCATGCAACTATAATCTGTACCTATATGTCACATCAAATCAAATCAAAACTGTTTAGTACCTATTGAAAACGTACTTTTAACACAGTTTTACAAAAAACTTTTACAAAAAACCTCTGATGCCGATTATTGTAGATAGAGACCATCAAACTGAACAACTTTTACGAAAAGTTAATTAAATTATGCTTATTTATTTGCTAACTCGGAAACTCGTTTGCTTAACTGCAAGTTTAGTACCTAATTATAGAATAGAACTCAGCTAGCAGAAACCATTTTAATACTACATTTTGAAAAAAGAAATATAATTAGCTTACTTCCGCAAACAATAAAGTATGCAAGATGCAGCACCGCCCGCCTGCCCGCAAAAATATGCACATGCACACCACAAAATATCAGTGCACTATACCTGCATTTAGCATTAGCAAGCAGCAACACACCTTGCACCTTCACCAATTAGGCTACTCTACACTTGTTTCGCCCCAACCCGGAGCATCCTCAGGAGTTAGATCGTGCGTAAACCAACACCGAATGAGCTTCCAAATTCTAGTATTAAATACTTTTAATACTATAGAAATTGAAAAGTTTCGGTTCGAATAAAAATATCATAATTTACTAAACTTCTCGCCTTGTCGGGTTAAAAAAAATATTTTTACATTGGCATCAGACTATTTGCCAGTCATTGTGAAAAAGAAGTAAACCTGAACAATTTGTGTTACAATAGATAACATTGTCTTGTTCCTGTCAAAAACTTCCGAATACAGATTATGCGATCATTTACCTGTCAAGCATTATATGTACAGATAGTCTGCACAATGGGGTAGCTACCCCATCTGTGGTATCAGCCAGCAGTCAGCTCAGCTCCGATCCAGGCTCCGCCCGAATCAACCGCTCCATTGACTCCAAATCCATCCTCTAATTGAATTTTAAAAGCGTTTTGACAGTCCTCTACCCGTCTGATCCTTCAAACGACATTTTTATTGGTCGCTGTTTACAGGATCACAACTTTGGAGCTGCGGATTAACAAACTTTGATGAAATATGAAATTTTGATCCTTGCTAAAGTTTCGCAGTTGATTGTTTTGCTTAACTAGTGGTTCAACACAAAGGAGTTTGTGTTGTGCATGGTTTTCTAGGACAATGGAAAAGAAAGCAACTATTTACATATCCATACTATAACCTACAAAACCATATAACAAAATGCACCGTATTAGTTGGTATTGGTATGCGATTATGTTATTTGATTATCGCAAGTATCATCAATTTTCTTTATTTATCTGCCTAATTTGAAATGTACTTTTTAGATTAAACTGTATATTGGTAACGGGAATAATATGGTTATACTCATATTTTTGTAGCAACTCATGGCGTATTCCCTGCACGTCACATCACAAATACTAAGACAGAATCTTAATATAAACAGATAATTATTTAATGTAATTTCTCAGTTGCCATTCTTGGCACGTAAGGCGCAGGCTGTTAGCGCCGATGGCTGCCGTCACACGTATGCACATTGATTACTCGACTAATTAATAATTAACGCAGGAATTGGAACTCGGTTTATTAGCGTAGGCTTACCGTACACGAGATCGTCATAATAGGCACAGAAACGGACATTACCTGCGGACTGCAAGGGCCAGAAGAAAAACAATAAGTTTTCGAATGCTGAAGTTGGGGTCAGTCAGCTGAAGTGGCAATGGGCGGGACACAGCGAGAAGAACCGATGGCCGTTGGGGCGGAAAGGTTCTGGAATGGCGACCGCGCACCGGACGGCGCTCCGTGGGTAGGCCCCCGACAAGGTGGACCGACGATCTGGTGAAGGTCGCGGGAAGCCGCTGGATGCGGGCAGCGCAGGACCGATCGTCGTGGAGATCCTTAGGGGAGGCCTATACCCAGCAGTGGGTGTCGTGCGGCTGATATGATGAAGTTGGGGTTAAAATTAGTGAACTATCAAATAGTATATACACGACCGAGATACAACGAGATATTGTTTGCACGCCGATTTTCATCTTTATGTATTTGAGTACGCAGGCTATGTCATGATGACCATGAGTCGCCGCGCCGCTGTTTAATTCCTTCATTTTGTATCTTCCCCTGAAACATCTTCCAGATTCAAATTCAGTTTTGGGAACGTTTTCTGTGGCCAGGACAAACAGGTGGACACGGTGGTTTGTCGGTTAGTAATAGAGGTGCGGCGCCTAAGAAAGTATACCTATAGAATTTTTAGATTTTAGGCATTCACAATGCAATTTTTTATGATAAGGTAAAAAATACTAGAAAGAATCGACTCATTCGTAGTAATTATCTTAAAGTATACTATAATATAGTTATATAATTATTTATTTTATTCTGTAAACTTTAAAAACACAATTAAAGTTTTAAGAAGAGATGTAGCATTAAACATTTTGGGTTTTGGTATGAAAAAAAAAATGTACAAATAAATGTTGGAGCAATAAGCTAATCCGCAAGATGCCTTTTCATATAAAAGCTACTTACACCGGCTAGTACTTCTCTATTATGGTGGTTCGATGAGCTCAGTAGCGCCAGCAATGGAAATAAATCATTTACGTTGTATCAAGGGCTTAGAATAAAAGTTTTGGATATTTTGCGCAAATAGAAGAGTAAAGTGCAATTTTTAAATATTTTTTCATGGCCTCAAATATAAACAATAAGTTATGAATGTCGATATTGCTAAGTGTGGTGACTTTTGGCACTAGTGGCATGCACGACTTAATTGCTTAAGTTTGAGTTCTTGAAACTATATTTAGAAAATGCATTTTAGTCTTTTATTTGCGCAAAATCATCAAAACTTTTAATCTAAACCCTTGATAAAACGTAATTGATTTATTTCCATTGGTGGCGCTACTGAGCTCATCGAACCACTTTAAGTAACTTGTACTTCTTTTAAGAAACTTGTGCTACTTTATGTTTTAAAATATATTTTAGAAATCGGGGTAAATAAATTAACTTTCTAAACCATAGCTCGCAGGAGAGTGTCGCTCGATCTAGGCCCGACACATTGGCAGCAGTGCTGATCGTGCCAGATCTAATTGCAACTGTTCTCGACGCCGCCATTCAAGCTAACGTTTGCGAAATGGTCGTCTCCAATACGAATTGACGCACTCAAGATATGCACTTGAACTGATATTGATAGACGGGATGAATAATAGTTTTGGCTTACAATGTCTACAGTGTATATTATGGATCTTGTTTTCTGATATAAATAATATTTTCGTTTATTTGATAATTAATGAATTGTAATCTAATTTAAGTGTAAGTTAATATTTTTGTATAGAAAATACTTATGGGTTAAAAGATTAGCATCGTAGATTTCAGGGTCTTATACCGATGTTAGACCTTAACATCATAAGAAGACCTTTAACTCATACTTACGTAACAAAACAACGTAAAACCAGATAGGTATACAATAAATTTCTTCGGCAAAGATCTCTTTGGGCTCTGAATATATAAAATCCTTATTTTCTACTTTTTAAAGCCCATTTTGAATGGAATACTTACTTTTATGACATTGTTCCGATTTATTTGTAAATATACGTTTCTTGCGCCCTTTCTTCTTGTCAGTAAAAAAAAGTCTGGTGGTAGAAAAATATAGACGATTCAAAAGCGCTTAATTTTTAAGTTTATTTCAATAAAGATGTTTTGACTTTGATTTTATGATACCCCTACCTAACTAATAAATTCCCAACCGCCGTGTAATCAATTTGGAGCTAATTACGCGGATCTCAATTCCCAAGGCGTTCCTTAACTGCTACATCTAATCGTAGACATGGATGAGCACGTGTCAACAACTCAACGCGTGATTTCATTTGACTATGGTGATTTAGTGTTTATGATATTCCTACAATACCTATAGCGGCCGCCAGCAACTTCGAATTACGAATTTTGTAGTTATTTTTCGGTAGGTTTTCCAAAAAAAAAATTGTTTCATACAAACATTATTCTGACAGTGAATTAGAACACAAAAAAATGACAAATCGGTCGAGCCTTTGTCAAGTGATGCTCCGTCATACATGTGCCAAAAAAATTAAAACTCTTTATAATAGGTATTTTCGAACGATCACAATTTTTTTTAAGAAATCAGCTCGTTCTTCTAAAATTTTGACATTTAAATAAATAATAAATAAGTAAATAGAATTGTGTGAATTGAAAAGACATATCTATCCCTCATTTCATCGTATGGATGTAAGATTCACACCTACTATGTAAAAAGGTGAATTCCCGTAGCCTGCAATTCAACATCTTCCATTACCGAAACCGAAGAATAAAAATGTTCTAACCGCTCTCACATTGAAGTACTTGACAGGAAGTATTTGGCGTACCACGAAGCAATGGTTGCCAAAAAGCAGTAGTATGAAGAATAACATTAAGGAAACCATTTAGTGATGTTCTCGGGAACTCAAAGGGGTCTTAAATGTATTGTTAGGTTGTTCTTGTTTGGATTTAGTTCAAAGCTGCTGTTGCTCTCGGTTCGTTAAGCACAGATTTAGAGAGTGTTGGGGCGATCGCTGTGTTATTTTGTCGGGAAATTTCACAGCGGGGCGAGTTTGTAAATTGAGCGTTCTTAGTGTTATGACGGCGGATTGTGTGAGGATTTCGAGAGTCATATGCGTGGGTGATGCGATGAAAATAGAAGGAAAAATTGCCACATTATCTGCGTGGGAATAGTTCGCATGATAATAAAAAAGCATAGCTTGTTGTATATATTTAATAATGGAATCAATTGAACAAAAATAGCGACTTTCAAATCAATTTATATAAAGAATGTTCAAAAGAAATGAAACTATATTATATTTCATGAACATGAACACTGAGCGCAAGTTTTCAAGAGTTCACTTCAGCGCATTAAGACCGCCACATACAGACAGAATTTAGATAAGGAATTTTGATACATTATCGATATTACGTTTCGAAATTCCGAATCAGATTCCGTATGTAGGTGGCAGGCCTCAAGATGATCTCTATTATTTTTGGGCCCATGTCCCATTATCAAACAGATTCTGAATAAAAGAATCGTCTTTTGTTTCAGGTGAAAGTAATGCTTCGAGTAGGAGCGCCAGGCGAAGGGCCCTTCACGAGTGGCACACAGACGTTCTCCCTGGACAAGCGCAAGAAGCAAGTGAGCTTGTGCGAGAACGTGTCGGCTGCTGCCAGCGCCCCTGAAGACCGGAGGGTGGGGGTGGCTGCGCCGAAGATGTTCGCATTTGATGCGATATTCTCGCAAGACGATCCACAGGTAAGAAGTAGATAGAATCTGTAGTCATGTAGTCTCACAAAGACTGTCATTGTAATGCTAGGGGAGACTGGGAAAGAAGCAAGTGAGTCTGTGCGAGAACGTGTCGGCTGCTGCCAGCGCCCCTGAAGACCGGAGAGTGGAGGTGGCCGCGCCGAAGATATTCGCTTTTGGTGCGATATTCTCGCAAGACGATCCACAAGTAAGAAGTACCTAAGATAATGTCTATACCTAGTGTAAAATTGAAAATTGAATTCGTGAAAATTTAGGCCTTTGTATTCCAAAGTTGTTGTCTGTTTTTACAAAAATCTAAACGAAAATAGGTTTATTATGTACATAAATAATTATAATTAATTATTATTATATTTATACACTCTAAAATTTTTATCATTTGGTTCCCGCCGTGGGGTTGTTCCACTCATGATTACAAGCAACATTTACTACGGGGCCAACTCTCCTCGCAAAAAAAAAACACGCTGTATTCAATGGATTTTCTTCGCAACCCGATGAAATACTTTAACAAGCGAAATGTGTAACTCCAAATATTTCCGTATGAAACTGTAATGTTCCTCGCTCCGAAGTATGTGGCGGGCCAACTTCAAAATTCATGCACCAAAAATGTCCCCGATTCCACGGAAGTTTTTCCCCTACTAAGAGCTGTGACGTGAATATTACTCATTCGCTGTGGTTTTTTTCATTAAAAATGATTTATATTAATTTGTCGTTTGGTAGAAATAATTTTACCATCAAAAATTACAAGCATAGCGATGTTTCTCATAGCACAAACAATTGATTTTATAATCTGTATTAGCAAAGTGAACGGGTAAACGATGTTATGGCATTCATTGGTCGCATTCTAGGGCGAGTTTCTTAATTCTATTCAGTCTTCTTTCAACCATCCATAGTCTGTAGTTTAACTCTTAATAAGATTTAAACTAAGCTGAACTACTAAGTATGGGATAAAAAGTAGTACTTTTTACCGACTTCCAAAAAAGGTGGAGGTTCTATGTTCGTCTGTATATTTGCTTTTTTTTGTATGTCCACCGATTATTCAAAGACGGCTGAACCGATTGAAATGATTGAAGTCGGGTGGGGCTATTAGAATAAAATTCATTAGACGTGTTTTTATTATTACGAATATTATTTCTTGCTTTTTAGAGGTAGGTTTTTTGAATTCGGTTTTTTGTTTTCAGTTGAACGGTTGAACTAATCGGGTGTGAGAGCGATGGTTTTCTGACACATAAATAAAATAGAAAATCAGTTATGTTCTTAACTCATCTTAAAGGAGATGTTCCATTTTTGTATGAAGGCTGGGCCCATTTGGGTAACCCGTGGCCTACGGTCATAAAATTATATTTTATGGAAAGAGAACAAAATAAGGAATCTGTCCATGTATAAATATATTTTTTTTAAACCTGCAAAAATTTTTTTCTATTTTTAAAGTTGGATAGTTAAAGTTAATAAAACAGCAACCCAAAACGTTTTTCTACCTTGGCAACATCGATTTTTACTTTCATATGTCACACTGATGCTGTCAGATGACAAATAAAATGACAAATGACATATCAACAGCCATTGCAGACATTTTAATAGAAATAAAAATGCAAAGGAATATCCCTTAACAGCCGGCAGCCGCACAAAATAGATTTTCAGGATTAAATCAACAGTAAAAACTTGTAACATGCATTAGAATTTATTGATATACTCGGGAGAGTAAAATTAATAGTAAGACACTTTCATTTTAAAGCGAAAACATTAAGAAATACACGATGTTATCATTATTCGAGTTTTTAAATATTTTTTTATTAATGTTTGCAGGGATTAATATTTTTTTTCTTTTTGGAAGAAAAAAGTGAACCCAGGAAAGAACGACTCCTTTCAATTTCGACAAAAATTGAAGCCTTTGCCTTGCCTTTTTAAGAACTGAAACTCTGAGTAATTCACTTCATAAATTGTTAAAAGCGTGCACCGGTCGCATATCGCAAACTTTCCGGGCATTTTGGATTTTTTCACATTTATTGTAGAACTTTGTACGATCGAAAATTCCATACAATCTCGTAACCGATCATGCCAGTAACAAGATTTATAAAAAATTAAATGATAAAAATTTACGCCATTATTAAAGCAGAGTTGAAATTCTTCCTATTGTCATTTATTAACGTGGCCTTTTTCTCTTAAGAGCGTTTATGCGCTATACTAGCGCCGCCAATCGAAAATAAAACATAATCCTAAATAAAGACGAAATTGTAAATTGTGTTCTTCTAGTGTACTCTACGACATAAACTAAACGACAGGTTATAAAATATTGTTTAAGCGATAAAGAGTACCACAAAGCTTCTTCGGAGTACACTAGAAGAACACAATTTACAATTTCGTCTTTATTTAAGGATTATGATTTTTTTTCGATTGGCGGCGCTAGTATAGCGCATAAACGCTCTTAAGCATATTTACTAACGTTTTAAACATTCTTTAGTACTAATTTTAATACCTACATAGTCTATATTATAGATACTACAAAACGGTTGTATGTATGTACTTACTTACTTCAAACTGTAAAAGTAGGCAGTATGTATTTCTATCTTAAAAGCGACTACATATTGTTACTAATACATAAGTTACATGTAAAGATTTAGGTCATAAACAGCTTTAAGTATTCAGCTTCCACTTTAAATCCAGATGATAGCCGCTTTATAACCGTTATACAGGCATAGATCCTAGTAACGCATCCAAAACCCCGTTAATGTCGTATAATCCTCCTACGAAGCGCTCTGTTGGCCATACATTACCCAACTGGGATTAATTTGCACGTATTGTACTAGAAGTCATGCTAATGATTGTTAATGCAGTTTTGATAAAGCGTAAACTTAATGTTCACCTAACTCCATTGTTTGTTTGTGGCTTAAACTCGATTGTTTTTTAATCCATGTTCATTTCCATTTTAGTATCTATATATCCCCCAAAGGAGAATTGACTCTTCTCTTTTTTTAGCCAACCCACTATTTAATCAGCTAAAAAATCTTGCGAAAGTTGCTTGGCTCCGCAATCGCAAAACCAGGCCTTCGATTATCTATAAATTATGTGGATGTAACACGTCATACTATAACAAAGCTGAAATGTGGCACATGACGTTTGACAAATCACGCGACACTGAATGTCAAGTTGTATGACAAGTCGTGGGGACTTTCATAGTGGCCTGCGTTTTGGGGGAGTTTGAGGTGTCCCACAAATGCCACTGTCATGCAATATCCACAGGTATAGATGATCGAAGGGAAAGGCGCTAAACCACTGCCCTACCGAACTCCTCAATATACTTATACCTGGAGCCCAATCGCGGTAATTCTGAACGATGAAACCAAAAACGTTACGTTGTCATTTAGGTTATATTTACCTAAAATTCTTTGGTTTAGGTTCATAATTTTCACTTAAATTGTCCCAGATTGTAATCCTAGACGCCTTAGGCAGAGTATTCAACAATTTTAACAAAACTAAAGCGAGTATTTTTCTGTAAACGAAACTGAAACGGTAACGATTTAGCTTTGGTTTTGTCGTTCAAAATTAGCGCGATTAGGCCCCAGGTTTAATAAACGTCACAATTTGTCACCTGTCATGACAATTTCATATCCATTGCTTCAACCAATTTGAAAATAGAACAAACTATTTATAGCTACACCGCAATCTAGACCAAATTGTCAATTTATGTATTTTATGTACCCTTTTTCGTGTTATCAGCCGCGAATCCATAACATTCACGTGCCTGGTCGCGCCTGAATAAACATGTCCTAATCCATGCGTAAACCCCAACTACTTAATCCGTCGGGCCATACATTAGCAATCAGGGGTCGATTCTAATAATTTGCAAACCGGTGATTGGTAAGCCCACTTTATTGGTAAAACTCCCACACTCGATTGTAACATATTGGGAAAATCCTTCTATTTATGAATAATAATATTGTTTCGTTTACAAGTATTCTTTGTGGTTTAAAGTTGTATTTTATTTTATTTTTATTTAATAGGTAAATTTATTATAAAAAATCATTCAAAAACAAAAGACCTTATATGTTAGCCTAATAAAAGCTTACACAACATTTACCAAGACAAACTCAAATATAAAATGGTAAAATTAATAAAGAAGATTTTTCGTTGATTTTCTTATTTTTGTCCCTGATTTGCCCATGAGTGAATAAAATATACTATAACAGTACTTAATTCCTCACATTCACATCTCTCAAAGCTAAAATATACATAAGTAAATATAATATCTATTAATATTTACTAAAATAACCTTTTCAACTGTGAGAAAAAACCGATGCGCTGAAAAATCTCTGTGTCATCGGTTATTCATAGTGTTTTTTTTTTAATGTACCTATTTTTATTCATTTTTCACACACACCAGCCCCCCTACTCAAATTGCCATCTTTCTATGCGTTTGAACGCTACGCTTACTATTAAAGATTTGAAATAAGCAGTAAGTAAACTAAAACATTACGTGCCGTAAGATTGACAATTCCACACAATACATCAAAGTCTGTGATTTACATAAAGTTCGCGACACGATCGTCTATTGCTCACTGTGACCAAAGATGGCCCGGCTCCAAACCTTTAAAAAATAACAGTTTTGGCTGTCCAAACTAATCAAAAATCCGTGGGTGTATGCGACTGAAGCCATAGACAATATTGCAACTTCGTCCGACTGTCAGCAAGCTGCTATTTTTTGGATGGCAAACAGTTTGCTGTGTTGCGTCTAACTAGTACACGTTTTCTAACTTCAGAAGAGTAAGTCTTTATTAAAAATTTGCAAAAAAAAAAGTAGAGTTTTTTTATTTTAACAAGTTAAACAACATAATTATTCTTTTTGCCATTAAATTAACGGTAAGTTTTATTACTTTCTTATTTTTCTTGCTTTTTATTGCAATTTATATTGAACTGGGGTAAGGTTTCCTATGAAAGCCCACACATTGGCCCAAAAGATAGCCCACTTTTTAATTTCTTATTAAAAGTGTTTTGAGTATTATAGAAACTATTTATAAAATATAACATAAATATAAAATTGGTTGGTTAAAAATTTGGTGTTGAATTTAATGTTTTTTTTATTGTTACTAAATTATGATTTTCCAAAGTTTATGTTTTTTTGCATTAAATGCAATTTATCAAATATTTAATAAGTAATTATAATCAAAGTAATCGATTAAATTACTTTTATTGCTAGTTCATGTTTTAGTTTTTGATTTTAATGAAGTTAACTTAAGTCGATTTTTCAGTACCCCTAACTCGGCCCACGTACCAAGGGCGTCGAGAATTAATCACAGAATAAAGAACTTATTGATTATTTTTTGTTACCTACTACATTTCTATATGTGTGATATATTCAATTTAAGAAAGGCATTGTTGTTTTAATATAACTTTAATTTTTAATAGATTTAAGATGGCCCATAGCCAAAATTTGGACAATATTACAGACTTTTGTTATTAGTGTTATATGAAAACTGTATTTCTCGATCAGTATTAAAAGAAAAAAATATTAAGATACTGTTTTATCGTAGATTTACATCAATATATTACGGGCCTTTTTCGGTGACCACCTTCCTAAGATGGCCCAACACCTACTTTTTAAAAATGGTGCTTTTTTCTATTAACATCGAAATAACATCGCATTCTTTTATTAATTATATTTTTTAATAAAACACCCTAGTTTTATATCGATGTTTTTTCTTTATAATATCCAAATTGACGATTTCTCAAGGTTTTGAAATAAGGCGGGCCTTACAGGGTGCCAGTACCTTGAAGCTTAAGCGTTATTGAAGCTTTAGCGTTGCATTCGAACGTATAGATAGAATGTTGGCCATTTGAGTAGGGAGGCATATACATTGGTCTTGTTTTCGATTTAGATGCCATACAATAAAAGATAAAATTTCAAAACATTATAACCCAAACACAAGCATTTAACAATCACAATAATACAATAACGTCCACTAAAACGCGATAAATTCACAGAGGATCACAAAACAATGCATAATGGCCGTCAAATCATACCAAATGAAAGGGTTTAGACACAATGCTCGGACGCGGGGAGACTGGGCTTAGTCGCCAGCGGACCGCTCGGCCAGAAATATCAGTTATTATATCCAAACAGCAGCTTGAGACATCTTTAGCAAGCGGAGTGGAAACGTCTCGCTAAGTTGCACTGTTTGGACGTAAGGACTTAGTCTGACCCTCCTTTTAGAAGATCGTTATGTGCCTCTCAAAAGATTAAGACTTTGTGGATAGAGAAAGTCTGGCTGTCCTTTTTCTACTTTCATCGATCTATTCATATTAGACATGAGCCAGTTAAAAATAAATTTTAAACATTGTTAAAAAACACATGCTTCAAAACTTAATTTTTTAATTTTATTTTTAAATTTAATTCTAGTCTATAAAATAGATTATACCAAAAGAAACTGAAGATCCCACAGTCAAACCGACTAGTTGGTTTTGTGGGACTATTTTGTAACCCCATATTGTATCCTCTTTGTTTATAATAAATATAAATATAAAAAATATATATAATGTCACAAAAGTACTAATCATGATGTTTTTTTTTTGTTAAGTGTTCATATTGTGACAGTTGAAAACCTACTGTTCAATCAAATACTTAAGAAAGTAGCGAAGATTGATGTATTTAGATTTAATTTTTGAGATATTTCTTTGGGTGGGTACGTACTTCTGTTAATTTTTTTTTTATTTATTTATTTAACAAACTTTATTGTACATTTCAAACAAAATGTTACAAAAGGCGAACTTAATGCTAAAAGCATTCTCTCCCAGTCAACCTTTAGGAAACAGATATCAATGAAGGCGGTACAAAAGTATTAATAAATACAACATAACATAATTTAATACATATAATATATATAAAAACATGGATATACATATAATATATATAAATAATAATCTACATAATTAACAAAAGTAATATAAGAAGGAGATACAAATATCGATGATTTCACATAACCTATGAGCTTTCTAACAGTAAGGCATGAACTTTCTTTTTGAAGGAGACTATTTTATTCTTACTCATGAGTTTCAGCTTTAAACAACCTGTTCTGTAACTTCTGAAAATTCATTTCACTATTGCAATTGCAACCTCCCCTTTTCTAAATAATAGGTAGGTACGTATCAATAAATATGACACTATGGTTAAATTCGGATACATAGATCCAAAAAGTAATACGCTATTCATAGGCAGGAGCCCTACCGCCTAACTCAAAGCTTTAGCCAGAGCGATAGCAATGCTCTGTCCATCCTTGTCATATCATAACACGATGACAAGGACGGATAGTGCACTGACGTCATAAACCAAAGTCAGAGTCAAAGCGAGTTAGGCGATAGGGCTACAGATGTGAAACAATTTAGAACAAAGTTCCGCCACACATTTTCTCCAGAGACGACGAGTCGCACAATATTTTCGACTTCACACGAACTGTCACTGTTTATTTTAATATTTTATACGTCTTAGACTATAATATGAGTAAAAAGTCAAGAGCATCCGGTAACACAGACGTAATATCTCTGGCAACATATACATGTCTCGGGAGTTTAGTCCCCAGTGAATACACGGCTGGCTGATTATGCTTTATAAAATAGCTTACGAAATACAAAGAGCAAGATAGGTAATAAACATTTAAGTGTTATGTAAACCGTCTTTTCTAACACTTGCAATAAGTATTAGAGTATACAGGGGCGTCCCTCCGCTATGTCACAGACACACGGAGAGGAGGGGAAGTCTTAAATATTATACCAATAGATAGGAAATGTTACTGAAAGAACACTTAATTTTTTAAATATACATATTGCATCCAAAGGTTTTTAAATAATCGCATAAATTAACCGTGAAGCGAACCCGAAAAAAGTGTTGGACCGTTTTCATTTGGAAAACATTGCCTTTTTTCTAGTCCACGAAGGTGTTAGGTACATTTACTACCTCTATTTTACTCTGCCGAACGCCACACGGCTACTTTACTACCCAAACCTTCCATAGGAACACAATAAATAAATGAGGCAAGATTTTTACTAACGCCCTCAATCAAGGTAAGTAATCGAAGCTTTTTTCTTTTAAGTTATCAGAAAATCCCGCATTGATGTGCCATGGTTCTAAAGACAGCTACTTCCAGTCTGACTGTACACTGAGGAGTGATCCAGGCAATAACTCTTTGGCCACCGGTGGCCAGTAGGCTGGCGGCTTAGCAGGATTATCAGGCTCAGAGGACCGATCTATCAGTCGCACGCACCCGATACGTATCTAGACAGCTGTATGTCTATAGAAGAATCCCCTAAATATACATTCTAGTATCTACGTAGTGGTACCTACGTTCTCACGTAACTCTCAGTAGTCAAACTTCAACATAACCGTTAAGGATGTATGTATATTCGTTATTGAACCAAGTGTTTTTTTTACAATCCTCAAATAAAAGAGTATCTAGAGTGGGTTTTGGCTTTATTTTTATTTATTTAGAAACAAACGGTCGTACACATACATTTACAAAAATTACAAATTACACAAGACCTATAGTTTCCTTAATGAAAAGGACTTTAAATAGGACCACCTATTTAAGGCCAAAACCCACTAGTTCCGCTGCGTTGTACCTGTATAAAACTACGCGTATAATGAGACAACGAAAACCACTTTTTCATTACATTTTCATTCATTTCACTAGCATAGACGTGCACGTGCACGTCTACGTCTACGTTTCGGTTTCTCAAGACCACAATAAAATCATCAGTGGCCCAACCATGCGTTGATGCAAACTGTTTACACTACCGTAAACTATCGGATATACTGCTCACAGTCAATGCAAGTGAAAGAGAGAAAACTACACTGAAAAAACGTAACGGCTATAATTAAATAAGTTACTGCTATTTACAACCGAGTAACTCGCTTCGGAGGGAGCCTGCAATGTTTGTTGCTAAAATTATACAAGTCAACTTTGTTAACGTATGTTGGTAATATAAACCCAGTAAGTTGGTCAAAAAATAGGTATCCAAGGTTGGTTGCTTCTAACCTATTCACTCAGTAAACTTAGCAAACCTATTTACTATAGTGAATCGAGTTACTCTGTTAACAATACCCAAGCTTCTTAGTATTACAAATCAATTCAATCGGTAACTGCAACAACTAACTTGGTTATAGAAATAAACACAACTGTCACTACAGCCAACGTGCTTTGTTGTGTTTAGCAAAGTAATTTTGTAAGCTCAAATATTTTGCTTCGTAAAACTAGCTAAGTAGCTTGAATAATGTTAATTATGTATATTGGGTAGGGACAGCCAATCTACTTTACTACTTCTACTCAATTCAATTTGGTATATGTAGCCAAGTTACTGTGTGCTGTCAATCGTGTTCATTGGGTAACTACAAATAATATACTCTGTTCTTTTTAGTCAATTAAGATTAGTATATTTAGCCAAGTTACTTTGTATTTTTAGGTGGGTTTATTGGGTAACCATAGCTAAAATACTATATTGCAGGTACCAATTTAAACGACATAAATAAAGCTACTTATATATTTTCAGTATAAGCTGAACTGTGAGTCACAGGTCAGCTTATATTGAAAATATATAAGTAGCTTAATATGCGTCGTTTAAATTGGTACCTGCAACAAAATATTTTAGCTCCTGTGACTGTACAAGCCTATATATTACGAGGTCAGCTCATACTATAAATTTGTGGTTTGATATGTTGTCGTTTGTACCATTGTTACTTGCAGTGCAGTGGGGAAAAAATTGGCATGTCGGGAAAAAACTAATGAAACGTTCATGCAGTAAAACAACAGATATTTTGCTGACAGACCAAACTTAAAAGAAACTGAAAGAAAATTATGTACATTAATAAAATTAGCTTTATTCGGTACACGATACAGTCATTTCAGGTAACATACTACTCTTGCAGTCCTTATAGTACACAGTAGATATAAAATTCTTGCGTTATTAACAGCAAATAATATTTGTAACTAAACACTCCCACGGTAAAATATCGCACTACAAAAGTGGTTATTGTTTATTTTTGTCACTTCACTGTACCTCCTACTGTTATAAAATTATCATCATCATCATTAGCCTCTTTGGGTCCATTTCTGGAAATAGGCCTCTCCAAAATTCTTCCACTGGGTCCGGTTTTGCGCCTCCGTCATCCAGTTGTGTCCCGCTTGTCCTCTGATGTCGTCAACCAATCGTTTTGGAGCGCAGCCTCGTGGTTTTTTGTTTGCCCATGGTCTCCATTCAAGGATCCTTCTCGCAAAACTATTGCGCGTTTTAAAACAAACCCGGCAAAATTCAAAATAATGGTTAAAAGTTGTTGTTTTTATGTAAAACTTTAACCTGCCTTGTAGGTGTGAGGCAGCGCTTCAACAGATGTTCGTCACGCGTCAAGTCACACAGAGAAATGGCCAAATTCGCAGGCTTTGCAGCCAATTCCTTGTTTATTATTATCAAGTTACTCGGTTAAAAATAGTGTTTGCTCATTCCATTGATGATTGCCGAGCTGTGCTTATTTACCAATAGATAATCAACTAATTTGTTTCAAGTAAGTAGCATGGTTATATGCATCATAGGGAGTTATTTAATTCTAGCCAACTATGATTATGTTTAAAATTAAATGACTTAATTATCATTAAATAGTAATGTAACCTTGTCTATTTTTAACCGAACTTGGTGTAAATTTTAGCCAACCACGATTGTCTAATATGAAATGACTTACTTAACATTTAATAGTAATGTAAGCTGTCTATTTTTAACCGAACTTTATGTAAATATTAGCCAACTATGGTTGTATCTAAAATTAAATAACTTACTTATCATAAAATAGCAATGTAACCTTGTCTATTTTTAACCGAACTCGGTTTAAATTTTAGCCAACTATGATTGTCTAAAATTAAATGACTTACTTAACATTTAATAGTAATGTAAGCTGTCTATTTTTAACCGAACTTTATGTAAATATTAGCCAACTATGGTTGTATCTAAAATTAAATAACTTACTTATCATAAGATAGCAATGTAACCTTGTCTATTTTTAACCGAACTCGGTTTAAATTTTAGCCAACTATGATTGTCTAAAATTAAATGACTTACTTAACATTTAATAGTAATGTAAGCTTGTCTATTTTTAACCGAACTTTATGTAAGTATTAGCCAACTATGGTTGTATCTAAAATTAAATAACTTACTTATCATAAAATAGCAATGTAACCTTGTCTATTTTTAACCGAACTCGGTTTAAATTTTAGCCAAATATGATTGTCTAAAATTAAATGACTTACGAGATTAAATAGTAATGTACGCTTGTCTAATTTTAACCGAACATTATGTAAATATTAGCCAACTATGGTTGTATCTAAAATTAAATAACTTACTTATCATGAAATAGCAATGTAACCTTGTCTATTTTTAACCGAACTCGGTGTAAATTTTAGCCAACTATGATTATGTCTAAAATTAAATATCTTACTTGTTATGAAATAATAACGTAAGCTTGTCTATTTCGGTAAGGGTTAAATTTAACGAGGCGGTAATTTAGAAATAAATAAGTGCTTTGTTAATGATAGCCAACCATATTTAGCAATACTTGCTTGTATAATATTAGCTAAGCTTTATTGCCCATTTTAAATATGTCTTGATTGAATGCAGCCGAATAATTTTTAACAGAGCTAAATTGGTACTTTGCTATAGCAAATTTTTTTCAGTGTACGGTAGCGTAAACAGTTTGCATCAACTCACGGTAAGGCCACAGATGTCACAGGAACAGCTTACGTCATTTATCAGTATTACTTCCCCGAACCGAAGGAACTTCAAAGCCGATATCAGATCGAACCCTTAAAGGCACGCACCACCCGGGATTTCAGCTACATTCATGTACGAATAATTTATTCTAAAACCTTTCAAACCATTTGTGGAGAGCGCATGTTTGATACATTGCAATGTTTTTTTTGTTTTAAAATTTTCGCCTGAAAAAATACTTGACTAACATTATAGCGGAGTCATAATATTGTCACATATTTTTTGTCAAACAACAACCTTTTCACATCGCTTATAGACTACAAAACTACGGCATACTTATTACAGTATGCACAGTTTCTCAGGATTTTCCATGATAAATTTTATTTATTTTTGGGATAGGACGTAAATTAATGTTTTGAATCATTTATCGATAGTTGCTAGTAAACTTCTTTATATTTGACACCAACAAAATATACACCAATACAATGATACTTAGGTGCTATTTTGATTAAGGTCACCACCGCGTAAAAAATATAGTCATATCTTTTTATGTAGTATTTACCTGTAACAAATCAATAACCCGTATTGTGTCAAAATGATTGATTGCTTGATGATTGTGTATGTTGTTCAATCCTCAAAGAAACCTCCACCCTCGAGGTAGCTTCGTCGAACACCCCGCATGGATTATTCCAGAATAATTTAGTGAAATCCAGCGCTTCCAGGTGTTTGCACTCGAAACCGAGTGTTTTCTTTCGATGGCTCCAGATAATTACACGGACTTAGGCGGAGCGGCGAGATTACGCCGCCTAGGGTGGCTACATAGCGCACAATAAAATGGAATACGCAGGGGACACTATTAAATGCTGTCAGACACAAAAAAAGAGAGGTCTTTGGAATGAGCGGTTTTCTGACAGCTGAGAATTTTAGTTTATTTTTATGTTGATAGATGGCGCTATTCAACTAGGTAGTTTTTTTTAATTTTTCCTAGCAGCTGAGCATACCACTTAATTATTCAACACTTGACACTGGCAAAAATTACTCCCTGAAGAGGAGTAGATTGTCATAACAACGTCAAAAATTGGCATTGACTCCTTTCATCCTTTGCTTTTTTCTTAAAAAGTTACGTACTTAGTTGAGCAACGACATCTAGCCGTCTTTTAGGTACTACTTTTTTTAAACTGCCTTTTGAAAACCGTTCAATAAATAAAAACAAAACTTCAATGTTTAAAAACTTTAACTTGAGATGTTTAACGTGGTTTAACGTTGTCATTTACAACTTACATAATATACTCATCGACTTTGTCTAGGGATCAAGGTGGTTTTTTTCATACAAACGAGGTAACTTTGTAGCCTTGGTTTCCTGCAAGGGATGTACCGTACTGTGATCTGATGATGGCTATCAACTGAGCGAATGGAGGAGATTTAGAACTCTCAACTGATTTGATCATCATTCTAAAAGATCTAAGATTAAGAAGGGTCAGAGTTCTCAGTTTCAGGATTTCCATAATGGTATTTTCGCGGTTTTTATAAACATGTCCTTTTATCTTTTAGAATGCTGATCAGATATGAAAAAAAAACCTGCCTCTAAAAAGCAAGAAATAATATACAAATCATTAGATACGCATTATCATTGTTATAATAAAACACGTCTATTAAAGTCGGGTGGGGCTGGAGTACATCTTCCTTTTTTTATTCTAAAAGCCCCACCCGACTTCAATTGACGTGTTTTATTATAACAATGATAATGCGTATCTAATGATTTGTATATTATTTCTTGCTTTTTAGAGGCAGGTTTTTTGAAGTCGGTTTTTTGTTTTTTAAACAATTTTTTTATTTTTAGTGTAAGTACCTTCTGTATTAGGTAGTGTAGGTATATTATTTAGGTAGAAAAATTGGCTCAGCCAAACGTGAGATTATGCGGAGAAACATACATGCATACAAACTGAATACCTCCTTTTTTTGAAGTCGGTTAAAAAGACTACACAAAGGTATCCCTTCCCCAACAAAAAAAATCATCTAATTCGGTTTATAAATAACAAAATTGTCAAGTTAGTTGATTTAATATCATAGTATTTTTAGGATTACTTGCAAACTACTGATCCGATTTGAAAAAAAAATTAAATGGGACCATCTCGCAAGAAAACTCAATCGAACAAAAAAAGAATCATCTAAATCGATCCATAAATGTCGAAGATCGCGAACAACGATAAAAAAAAAAAAAAAAAAAAAAAAAACATACAATCGAATTGAGAACCTCCTCCTTTTGATGAAGTCGGTTAAAAACACCTTGATCCCGAGACAAAGTTGATGTGTGTAGTTTAGGGTTTTGGTATTTATTTACAAAAACCTAACATGTGAGAGACAGAACGTTTACGTACCTCCGTTGGTCTATTATTGAAACTACCAATAAATTACTAGGTATCTACAATTTATGTACACCAAAGGTACACTTGAATTATTACCTTCACCATGAAACCACCACATGAATTTATTTTTTCATGTTTTAATGAAGCGTATAATATGAAACGGCAAAACCAATATGATGTTTTCATGGCCACCTCAGCCCGGGGATTCGTTTGCTTGGCACGGAAATACTGAAATTGTTTTGAATGAAAATTTTAATGACCTCTTCGTCCGCTAATTGAAAATACTTAGCTGGAGGGGAGCTTACTTAATCAATTCCATTATCACTCTCGTCATTTCAGATTGTTCATAATTGTTTGATTCATTAACTTACCTATACTTTCAATTGTCGAACGAAACCCTGTTAATTGTATTGTATAAAAGATCTTGGGCAATGTTTATGAATTCTACCATTTTCATTTCAAAGTGCTTGCATTGAAATTTTAACCATGTTGTTATTGACGTGAAAATCAATACGTCGCGATATGTTAAACTCACTACTGCCGACAAGTAGTTGCAAAGTAGGTAAATACACTTAGATAAAATAAATAAACAATGAAATTAATTATAAAGTAAATGCAGGTAATAAGAGTACAATAATTGTAATAAATATTTAACATTGGAGTAACATGTTTCTCATTATTTTTTCTGTTTGTTCCAGACGGAGATCTGTTCAAGCGCTTTAACTGACGTCATCCACGCCGTCATCAACGGGACGGACGGTTGCCTCTTCTGCTTTGGACACGCGGGACTTGGTAAGAGTTTATTTGTTATAGGTATTGTTTAAATAAACATTAAAATGATAAATCATAAAAGTTTTATATTATGTCCTATACGACGTGTTCCTGAAATAACACGGAACTTGAAAGCCAAGTATAATAAATTAATACGACTTTTTTTGTTAGCGAAAATTACCACTTTAACCGTTGCAACTTAGCCTAAACTTATTTTTTTCGCTTAATTTATGCTGCCTAAGTTAGTTTAATGTTTAAACATTTGTACATAACATTTTTGTTACAAAAGCGTTCACGGTTGTTTAATAAATTATAAAATGCTAGTATGAAAAATGAAATTTGTTAAAAATTCTCCATACTAAACGTCAATTTCATAGGTAGAACCTAATATTTCGGAACGATGTCCATGTTGTTACTTAGTTGCAAACATTACGAAAAAGTTTTTGTATGAAAGTAACATTAAAATCACTATAATAAATCAGCTGTTTCAAACAAAAAATCTACCCATATAAAATAGCAGATTATTTGATTTGATATCACAGCAAACAAGAGACTGTAGTGAAACTCCTAGAAACTACTTAATAAAATTATGCAAGAAATTCACGGTTTACCTTTCGCTCGAAATTCAGTGAATACCGAAATCTATAAACCGCAAATAACTCAGTAATCCACAAAGAGAAGATTAGGCTTAATTTGTAACGAATTAATAGGAATAATGAGGGAATATTACAGTATTGTGAGGGGAAGGTATTATCTCGATCTTCGGGATTAGCCGGCTTCCTTCGGGAATGGATTGGAAGAGTTTACTCCATTTACAGCTACTAAGCATTTTGCTAATGGATTTGTCTAAGATCCAACTGCAATGCAATGACGATAACAACAAGTTTCAAGTCTTCCAATATTTGCTTTCTCAGATCTACATTTTACACACAAACTTAAAACAAACATTTTAATAAATTGTATTATGGTTACACGAATTAATTAGTATTTAATAGTAACTACTATAGATCAATGTCCATCTGAGACAATAGCCCAATTTAGCTAGAAAATATTATATTCTTTTTTGTGACTAATACCAAATTTTATTTTTGTAATTTTTTTTCGGCTGAATTAATTACGTTTTCTTTATTTCTTTCAATTTTATATAATTTCTTTCGGGCGTAGTATGAATAAAGTTATGACAAAAGGTTCGTTTTTTCAGGAAACCTTTATAACTATTTTAAATAAGTTTTTTAAAGTATGTTCATTTTAAAGAAACAAAAACTAACACACCAAAAATAAACAAATCAAAACATCAAACACATTCCAGCCCCCCTAGCATGACCACTGAAACGCGATATGATATAGCAATTTATCACGTTTAACTGTCAAAAGACAATGGATTTTGACAGTTGAGTTTCGATAAAACGCTATATCACGCGATATACAAGGTGTTTGGTAAAAGCCTTATAAAGCCGAAAATGGTACATAGGGATCATCAAACTGAACAATTTTTACTATGGGAACAACACTGAAATCGCGAAAAAAAAATCTGCTGTTTCATTCAAAAATTAGTAACGAAAATATCAAAATGTATGAAAAAGCTGATTTTGTTTTCGCGATTTCAGAGTTGGTCCCATAGTAAAAGTTCTTCAGTTTAATGGTCCCTATCTACCATATTCGGCTTTATAAGGCTATTACAAAACACCCTGTATATCGTGTTTTGTCGGTCATGCTAGGCCTGCAGTAATTTATTTGAACAAATAACAAATATCTTAAAACCAATCGTCGCGACTTCTGAACTTGACGCAAGGAGCCAGCCACTATGAGAGTGGTCACTATATAGTGATAAATAGAGGAGCTTTGCATTTTCATCACTACCGAACTTTAATAATGAGCACGCGGTAGATGTTATTTCTTGTTTAAGATAAGATAAGATACAATTAATTAATAATTAATTATATTTATATTTATATATAATAATTAATTAATTATTAAATAATTAATAAGATTAACATTAGTGTTTTGTGCGCTGCTGTGACTTATCCTGAGAAAATTGTAGTTTAGTTAGTCACAAAACCTCTTGTGGTGTTTTGTTACTATGGCCCACTTGAGTAGAGGATAGCATTTAGAATAAGTTTAGACCGGGTTTAACCAAACGATTGCTTAGCAATATTTCTCCTTATTCTTGATGTCTCAAATTCCTAAAAAACTTTTTGTTTAAACCAAGTATAATAAAACCTTCTTTGTTAAACTAGGTGTAAACTTACTCTTCTTTTATGAATAAGGGTAATGGGAATAATCTTCTAAAATATTTGACAAATAAATTACTGTTACTTTAACAAAAATAAACATGATTTTCAATCTAGCCATTTCCTACCCTCTGTAATAACTTGACGGCTGAATATACGACTGTGTGTAGCGGTTACCCCTACCCGGGATTATGACTTTAAATGCAAATTGAATGAAAGCCTTGCAGACGCAACTTCGAGGGAAAGCGGCCAAAATCCTGCTAAACCGAACTTAGCGGAACAAAGAGTAGGCGCCGCTACACCACTGCTAGCTATAAAGAGGAAATGTAAACCTTTGATAAGTAGCTAGCACGAAGAAAATCTTGCTAAACCGAACTTAGCGGAACAAAGAGTAGGCGCCGCTACACCACTGCTAGCTATAAAGAGGAAATGTAAACCTTTGATAAGTAGCTAGCACGAAGAAAATCTTGCTAAACCGAACTTAGCGGAACAAAGAGTAGGCGCCGCTACACCACTGCTAGCTATAAAGAGGAAATGTAAACCTTTGATAAGTAGCTAGCACGAAGAAAATCTTGCTAAACCGAACTTAGCGGAACAAAGAGTAGGCGCCGCTACACCACTGCTAGCTATAAAGAGGAAATGTAAACCTTTGATGAGTAGCTAGCACGTTAATGGGTCAGTCAAACTGTGAAAGCGAAATAGTTGTGTCAGCGATTTTATTACAAATTAAATTGAAGTTTGAAAACATGACTAGCGAATAGTTTTGATTAATGGACATGGACAATCTATCCCAATTTAATGTGACACAAAATATAAATTTAGTTCAAAGATTAAGATTTGCAGGCTATCATTGTATGCCTAAATAGGTTTCAGCAACATTGTATTATTTCTGACCATCACTGTTAACCCTATTTATGGCAAATAAACAATTATGAATTAGGAATTAAACATTATTTTAAAACTGAAGGCTTGAAGTTTTTTTTTTCTATTTAGCGTAATTTTAATGATATTAACATGTTGTTCCACTATAATCACTAATCTGATTAAATACTTAACTAAATTCGTAACAGCACCAACAGTATCCTAAATGGCATAGCTGAGAAGTATAACTCGAATGTTATGAGGGCTTTTATTCGTGTCTTGATGGAATAGCGTCGCAAGACACTGTCTAGTCGGGGCACGGGTGAAGGTCATACGTAGCTTTTAATTAAATTATTGTAAATTATTTATATAATTGAATTCTATTGAAATTTTATTCTAATTGCTTTGCCCTGATATACTAACATAGGATTTAAGTTAATTGTTACTAACAAAATGGATTGTAATATCTGAGTATTAAATAAATTATTATTATTATTAATAACGTAAAATATTGTCAAAAATGTTCAGCTGATATTTTTTAGCGCTCAACTCGCTCGCTTTCAGTAGACGTCAGCCATATTTCACACGTCGCTGAACTAACCGGCTGAATAATTTAAACCAAGTTTTAATTATAACCGGATTCTTACCTCGAAACTATCGCGAGGTGTAATAACCAGTGTGGATTTACATTTAATCTAGCTTTCGCATAAATACAGCTTGCAAGTTGTACAATATATGTTAGACTTGTATTTGTATATGTCGCAGGATTTATAATATAAACCGGATCTTTGCAAAAATCCTATGTCGCTTGTAAAGGACCGGATAATTAGGATTTAAAATAGATTTTCGCAATCATCCGAGCAACTTTAAGGAGCTTTGTAAAAATCCTAGAATGTTTCGGATAGTTGGAGACTTGAATGCTGATTGGATAATCTAAGAATCAATTTAGTCTGATTGGTTAAAACTAGAATCAATGACTCTTCTTATATAGGAATATAGGTAGCTGATAGTGATAGCCAATCAGAGCATCCATCAGTCCATAAGGTTGACGTCATCCAATCAGCGCGTGCAAAATGATAGTCATTCACGATTTACCAAAGATACGCTAGATTTTTGTAAAAATCCTAAATATTACTCGCAAAAATCTGTCTCATATTTTAATTATCCGGTTTTTTGCAATCATACTTAGATTTTTGTAAAGATCCGATTTGTACAAATATCCTACAACATAAGGCAGCACTCAGAATATTTATTTACGTTATAGCTTATATTAAACATTAATTAAGGCTCATATTTACACAACAGGGTTAAATACGCAAATAAAAGTTATATTTTTACACACAAAAATAAAAAATTACTCGTCGTTTTTAGTCATAATTTTAGCTTAGTTTCTTGACGAAAAGTGTCTAAACTGTTTACTTTCTAACCAGGTAAATCCTATACAATGCTGGGGCGACCAGACTCGACGACGACGCTGGGCGCGATCCCTTGCGCCATCTCGTGGCTGTTCCGGGGTATCGCGGAGCAGAGGCACAAGTGCGGAACCCGCTTCTCCGTCAGGGTGTCCGCTGTGGAACTGTGCACCAACACCAACCAGATCAGGGACTTGTTGGCGCCTTATCAAAATGGTCAGTGGTGCACTTTATTATTGCTGTTAAAGAATTGACAAAAGTTCCAATATAGGTAGACATCTTTATTTTGATGGCAGATATTCAAACAAATGGTTGGGTGCATATGCAAACAAAAAAATTTTTTAAACTATTAAAATGCTGAGTTTAATCCATTATCTAATAAATCTGACGGTATTCACAGAACAGTTCTGAGTTTCTTTATTTCAACTCTAAAAAAAAAGGCGAAAACTTTACTTTTAACTATGATTTTGTCAAACTCATTATTTAAAAATAAAAGATGTATTTCTTCCCACTAGACTCAGAACAGTCCCCTGGGGTATACCTCCGCGACGATCCACTGTTTGGAACGCACTTGCAAAATCAAGCCGAGCTGCGCGTGCACAGCCCCGAGAAAGCGGCGTTCTACTTGGACGCTGCGTTGGCGACGCGTGGGGCGCGGGAGGAGGGGAAGGACAGCCACCTGTTGTACACGCTTCATGTCTACCAGTATAGTGTTGGAGGGAAAGGAGCCGGTAAGAGTCAAAGCAGCAATTTGAACAATTTAACAAAATTTTATGCTGACATGATCAAAAATTGACCCTGAAATCTGAAGGATCACCCTTCGACCTTCCGCCATTTAAATTTTAAATCTTTCACTAGTTGCCATTTCGTTTCAATTTTTTTAGTTATTTAGTTGCAATAAATGCTAAGTGAAAAGTTTACCAAGGAACTAAATAAAGAAAATAAAAAGCACTATGAACCATTAACGTCGACGAAGTTTTATGAACTACATGATACTCGAACTCACTTCCGATAAGTTCAAAAGAAAAAATAATAAGGATTACAAATTGATAGTCTGCTGGCCTCCTATAATATAAATATAGGAGATAAATTTTAAGCTAAATATTACAGCATCAATAAACCGATTAACCGGTATCTATTTTATCCACAGTTGCCGGAGGGCGTAGCCGCTTACACCTTATAGACCTGGGAAACTCCGAACGAGGAAAAACTAACGGTGGGATTCCATTATCCGGCTTAGGAAATATTCTACTGGCTATATTTAACGGCCAAAGGCACTTACCGTACCGGGATCACAACCTCACACATGTCCTGAAAGAATGTCTTGGATCACTTACGTGCCACACGGCAATGATAGTACACGTGTCGCCAAATGTACAGAACTATTCTGATACTTTAACTACATTGCAATTAGCATCAAGGATACACAGATTAAGACGGAGAAAAGTGAAATATTCGTCAAATAATAATGCAGGTTCAGGGGGAAGTTCTGGAGAAGATGCATCTAAACCAAGCAGCAGTGAACCAGATCCATCTAGTAGTGACTTATCTGCGGATACTGTTATCTACGTTGGACCATTAGACGATGCTACAGATGGAGAACACCCACCAGTTTACATACCACACATCAACTCAGGTGACAACAGATGTGTATTAAGTAAAGCATTAAGAGGATCTGCAGCTGAACAAAGGCATAAATCATCTTTGTCAAAAGTTGTCGAAGAAAAAAGTCCTGTACATAAGCCACATGCTTCTCCAAAGGCATCACCTTTAAAAACGGCAGTACCGGCCTCAAATACACCGAAAGCTTCTCCAGTACATTCTATTACTTCAAAATCAACACCGATAAAAAAAGTTTGTCCAAAACAATACTCTGAAGACGGTAAAGGCACTAGCGATGAACAATGGATTGACGGACCGAGGATATCAAAATCTAAATTAGTTGAAGCACGACACATAGTAAAGGAACCGCAGTGCAAAAAACGCGAGACTTGGATTGATGGTCCGATGCAAGAAACAAAACACCCATTTGACCCCTCTTTAGTACAGGCTAATGCCGTACCTCTTCAAATTGGTCTTCTGGGTGCACAAGGTAGTGAAAGCATTGGCTATGGTTATATGGATAGCCATAAGAAAAATATGATCCGAAAATGGGTCGAAAACCAAACATCACAAATACACAGATCAAGACACAATTCGCCAAGTCACAAAGCAGTAGCTTCTCATAAAGAACCTGTTTTACGAATGACAGAGGAAGAAATGGCAGCGTTAAGAATTGAACCTATGATGCGAGACGTAATGAGACGAATACATGTTGAAGAATCTACTATAAGGACTGGTCTTAAAGCTGGTTCCAAAGGAATGTCTATTGAAGAAGAGAATATCAGTCTACCTTCACATGAGCAAAATTCGTCTAAAAGAGCAAGTGTTTCAAAGACTGCTATGAAAACTGAGCCTGAGGAAGATGACGATAGTGAAGAATCGGCTGAGATTCCACCAGCATTGCCAATAATGCAACCCAGTAGCTTAAATAGTAGAGAAGTGTCAATGGAGAGCTTAGATAGTAAATATAAAGAAAAGTTAAGAATGAATGATGACTTAGTTTCAAATCACAGCAGAGACATAGACCCACATGGAATGAGTAAAGGTCCAGTAGACGATGATGATGAAATTTTAGAAATAATTGAAATTGAAGAACCATTTGAACCTGTTCCTATGCAGGATTCTTGTCTTCAAGTCACAGAAGAGGACATAGCATTTTGTATGGGCTTTTCAGAGAATCCTTTACCGGAGGTAGACCAAGAAGATGATGACCACCCTCTTAGAATTCTAAGCCAAGAGAATTTGACTGTAGCGTCAACCTTTACAGATACATTGTCTTTGTATAGTGAAGTTGAACGACAAATCAGAAATGAAGCATATCTTAGGCAGACAATGGGTTTTTATGTCGAAAATTTTAGTTGCGAACAAATTGGTGATATGAATCCACATCAAAGTTTACAATCATCTAGATCACGAATTGATGAAATTATAGATTTAGCGGAATTATATGGCTCTCGGCGAATGTTAGATAATAATGACTTGCCTTTGTCAAGAACGATTGTGCCACAATTTCAGTCATTGTCCTTATCTAATGTTCGCGATACCGAAGAATACCATGGAGATGGCTCCGTTTACAGCGAGCCCGCCTACAGGCCTAGTGACAAAATATGTGATAGTTGTAGAAGGTCTATGTCTAGGCCAGGGAGTGCAGTAGGAGATTGTACATATCAAGATTTAGAAGTAACTCATAACGACTGCTATGGTCCTTTTGAAAGGTATAGGGGAAATGACATCACAGACGCTCGAATAGCATCATTAAGACATCCCGATGGCGCATCCGACCCAAATTTACGGGAAGAAAGGAGAATACCTGGTAGTGGAGCCCCATCTGCCACTACATTTCGAGAACTTAAATCTAATTTACACCTCGAAGTCAAACCGCCTGTAGTAACCACTGAACCGCGGATAGAAAAAAGTGAAAAAAGTGATAGGGGTATAGCGCGAGTCGTAGCAAGTTCCAAGCCGGATGGCTATGATAGCGGCCATGAGTCTACCCCTCGAACAGGGAAGCACAGTCCAGCGGCAACGTCCCGTCGCGCCGAATCAGGATACGATTCCGTTCCTAGAGATTCTGATGCATCGTCTTTGGATTCATATCCGACCAGAAGGGCAGCAGTAGCAAGAGCTCACGCAAAGAAACACACGACCGCTAAATACAAACAACACAGCGACCGATCTTTTTGCTCCTGGCTAAGAAACCCTTTCACGTGTAAATACGCGGATACAGACCCAGAAATCAGCGACTTTTAACACGACATGTTATATCAGGCAGACATTTTACTGTATGTAAAATTTTAAGTAATGTTTACGTATCATTAAGCTACGTTACCGAATTTAATCTGGAGACTGTTTTTGTACTCTAGATATACTCGTATTTATAGCTTTGGCACTTATCCAATGAGGTTACCACTGTATTTTTCTAAACCTAAAGAAAGGCTTTATAGTTTCTGTGCTCTAATATTTTAGTGTAACTTAGTCATATTAGATAAAAGTAACAGTTATGTAAATACCGAAGTGTATGCAACGAACCTCAAAGCAATTGTGTTATTCTGTAACTCTTGCTCATTTTGTACTTTTATACTATCAGGAAAGAAGAACTCTTTTCTTTTATTTTGTAAGAGTGTACTATCAGCAAATATGTTGTTATAGCTTTTTTAAGAGAAGCCCCAAAATCAAGATGAAGAGTCTTCCTCCGTCTTCCTGCTCTGTCTGCGCCATATCGATGAGAAATAATCGCTATATTTTCTATGGACTGTCTAAATTTCACTAACCTCATTGACCGGAGTTATTCTAATGTCGTCACAATTTTTATTGGAAAAAATGTAGCATAATTTGTATAAGAAATGTTTTTGTTTAGAGTACCTACCAACTTCGATTCCAAAAAAGATTGTGATGATAGTATAGTACCTATATTGTAATTTAGTATTGACTAAAACTCGTTTTTAGTACTAAGACTGTTGTCTCATTGGCCATGTGTTACATAGCTTTAATATTTTGATATTGTGACTATAAACGTTCACTATTTCGATAGGCCTGTCCGTTTGTACATACAACTAACACTCGATTGCAATCATTATGGCTTTATGAAATGTTGGTGACTCGGTTAATGCTTTATATTGTCAATGTTCTGTTATTATACGATTAATATTATAAATATATCCAAATTTTACTATGCGTTCGTATTAGTTCACAATAAATTGTTCAATTTCAATTGACATTGTTTCATTCTCTACGTATTTTTATTAACCTACCTCTTCACTTTTTCCTGTTTTTTTAGTGAAACTTAGAGTTGCCATTATATTTTACTATTTACAACATAAGTTCTTAGCTCGTTTAAAACAATGCAAAAGTTAAAATTTCCATAAGAAATTAAAGATGGAATTTCTGCAGCGAGAAAACCTGAACATAACTAAATCGTTTATAGCAAAAACCATGAATAAATAAAGAGTCTCGGAACTTTCCATCGCCTTTGGGGTTGAATCTCGGAATCTTTTGGGATATAAACTTTTTTCCCTTCATGTAAAGTGGGAACTTCGAGCCGTTAAGAGGGGGGTGCCTATTATCTTTCATTTCTCTAGTAATTTAACATTCTCCGTACGCCCCACGAAAATCAAGCTATCAAATACGACGTTTACCCTCTTCTGGTGGGGTGACAACTTTTTTCGCGAAAATCTCCCAATAATTTGTTAAAGTGGCAGCTGCTTAGCCCATAACGCTTATCGAGTGCTAAAAAAGATTCCTTTTTTTATGTTTTTACATCGTTAGGAAGTTGAAGGGGAAACCGATGGGGTTTCAGGTGCTATTGGATTAGTGGAATTTATGACTGTTCCCTGATAACGTATCGGGAGATTAATGGGGAATAATTTAAAGTTTCGCGTTTAAGAAATTTCGAATGAGTTTCTTCCAGTAGGGTACTTTTATTTCCACCGGCACCTATTGCTGCTTTTCCACCAAAAATAGCGTAGATAAATTATTTCATTTCGTGAAAATAGACTTATGGTTATTCTATGTAGGTATTTTCATTCATCTAACTTTATTATATATTTTTAAATAACATTATAATGCTTCTGTTCCCCATAAAGAAGATAATACGTAGACGACGTAACTTGATTAAGTATGGTAATACTTAATCAAGTTACGTCGTCTACGTTCAAAGTGTATTTTTTTAATTATCTTCTGCTATTTAACACTTTCATTCGCCGTAAGTAGTTCCTAGTTTCCTCATTCACAAGTTAACTAACAAACTTAATAAATACCGTTACTTCCCGAAATGAGCAAAGAAGACGTTTAATAATGCCGACACTGTCACACAACACGCCGCAATAAGTACAAAATGCGGATAAAAATAATACAGGACAGGGAGTCGAACCAGGACGTGATGGGAAGACGAAATGCTGGATCGAACTGATACCTCCAATATATGAAGGAAAATATCCCTTATAACTATTACAGTAAGGTCGCTAATTAGGATGCTGCATCCGCTTTGTCTTTACGATGTTATGTATGAGCCTGATACGTGATACGCACAGAAAACTGTGGAAATAATAACGGTGGACGAAACGAAAATCCATTTGTTTTGACATTGTTGCATTGCATTTAGTTGAGTCACGTTTGGTTACGTCTGGAGGAGCCTTTAGGCTTATCCTTAAGGCCGGAAAACTGGGGCCGTTTTGCTATAAAAATTCGAATAATTTATGAGGGATTGATACTTAAGATTATTTATCTTTTTTAATGAAATATAATCTTATTTTTACTAATCAAACTTGGCAAATAGAACCCACTACTCAAATAACTCGTCTTTAAAAATCACTTATTTGCATTGTTCCGAGTTATATCTGATATCACAATACACAATTCAATTTAAGTTATTGAGTTGATAAAAAGTTAGCCAGCTGTTGAACTACCTATTCAATACGAACATATATTATATTCATCCCATTTTTTCTTAACTTCATTTTACTAATGCCTTTGTCGATCGTATCCACGTTTCTATCGAGTTTTATCCGAACACTATCGGCAGGCTGATAATCTAAATAGAAACTATTTAGCGACCGGTTTCATTTGACATACATTGCTACTTTTCTTTGGTATGTTTTTTACCCCAAAAAGAAGTAGCAATGTATCACATTCATATGTCAAATGAGACCGATCGCTAGGTGGTTTCAAATTAGATAATCAGTCCGCGGGTCTCTGTTTGAGAATTCTAGTTTTATGCCGACCTTACTGAAGTGGTAAACTAATTAGTTTGTAAACAAATGCAAATTGTTATTACTAATTTGTTTAAAGCTTGACTAATTGTTGTTTGCCACACAACACAACATAAGAAATATACATTTTATATGAGCTAATCATCAATTTAAATAATTAGGGGTAATTAGTAGGGCATCCAATCTCGGTACACCGAGATCTCGAAATACCGAGATCCCGCATCATTTTCCAGTCCCGCAAGGAGCGGGATTACCAGTGCGGGATCCGCGGGATTTGCGGGACTAGAAAGTAGCATAGAAACCTCTTGCAAGCGCTACCTGGCACGTGAGTACTGAATGACTGATTGGCGAACGACCGCGCGCTTGTCCTGCGCATGCGCCGCGCTGTTGACATGCTCATTCTGTTTGCTTGATTTTGGTGTAATTGAGCTTGAATTAGTTTTTCAGTATAATTTGGACTTTCTTTTAGTTTATCGGCAAAGTTTTAACTGAAAACACATCTGTACACAACACTTAATAGGCAGCTCATCTTACACCTGCAGGATCCCGCAAATTCCGAGATCCCGCGCGATCGTAAATCATCGGTCCCGCAAATACCGAGATCACAAATAACATGCGGGATTGGATGCCCAAGTAATTAGTCAAGTAAAAGCAACCGTCGTTTCATGAGTGTTTTACGGCGTTTTCAGGTTTTTACAGGGGTTATGTAGAGTTTTGTTTTTAAAACACCACAGGGCAACATTACGGCGAGCGGCACGTGAGCGGAATGAGCTGGTCGCAGAGTTTGGTTGGTCTGCGGTGAGGCAGTGACGCTGCAGAGCTATTTTGAACAACCCCTCTGCGGGTCAAGTCTGCTAATGATTTCGTCAAAATCGTAGTTCAATGGTGTTTGAATGGTAATGCTTTTTGACACACAATCGAGACACAATGTGTTTCCGTTATGAGTTTATGTGTTTCGGTTTTGGATTTAAGAAACAAGAACTGTGTCAAAAAGCATTACCATTCAAACACCATTTAACTACGATTTTGACGAAAACATTAGCAGACTTGACCCCCTGGACAAATGCAAAGTTTCTATTCGTTTAAACGCTAACCGTGATATTACAAAAGATTTTAAAACACTGTTTAACTAAACACATGTTCAAATGTGATGCTGTCTCTGTCAAACAATATTATCAAAATATTGCAGTATTCTAAAAAAAATTTTTTTTTCACTACGTATAATAGCACCGTACAGCCGCCATGTTGGGTTTTTTATAACGCCACCTTCTTAAGAACACTTGGGCTGAAAAGACCAATCTAACGATATCTTAATCATAGAAATCCGTTCAGCCGTTTGAGAGATATGAGGTAATAAAGAATATTACATACAAACAAACATACTTACAAGATACGCGCGAAATACATAACCCGCAGTCGGGTAAAAAAAGTGACAGCATCTCATTTAAACATGTGTTTAGTTAAACAGTGTTTAAAAATCTTTTGTAACACGGTAAAGGTTTTAGATTAAAAGTCTAAAATTACACAATAAACAACTAAATCACATATCGCAAGTGTATGTCAATCACAAACATCGATTTGGATATAACTTACGTAACGACATGTAAGTTTATAATGACTGTGTGCTTATTTATAACATTTAAGTTAGTTTGGAGGGTTGGACGCCATACTAGTGGACGTTCATTTGTTAAAGTTATAGACCCAAAGAACAATAAATCAAATGAGCTGTTAAACTTGTACCTACTGAGACAATTTTACAAAAGCAAACATAATACTAAATAATATACTAGAAAAAATACGACTCGCACCAGATCAATACTCAGACGGGAATCGAACCCGCGACCTTTGGATATCCGGTCCAATGCTCTGACCGCTGAGCTACCGAGTCACTCGGTGACTCTGATTGTGTAAAAATAGCATTGTGAATGCAAAAATCTCAAATTTAAAAAGCAAACATATTAATTTTGTGTTTTTATCAAATTATCAGTATCCTTCTCACTTAAAAATCTTTCTCAATATCGTTCTAAATAGGAATGAAGAATCTAGAACGCCGTGCCAAGTTCGAAAATTATGATTTAACCAACATCCCATGGAGGAGCTCAGTGGCGCAGTGGTTTAGCGCCTAGCCCAGCGATTGCGGAAGTTAAGCAACGTTCGCAAGGGTCGGTCATGGGATGGGTGACCAAAAATTTATTATCTTGAGCTCCTCCGTGCTTCGGAAGGCACGTTAAGCCGTTGGTCCCGGCTGCATTTGCAGTCGTTAACACCTACCAATCCGCATTGGGCCCGCGTGGTGGGTTATGGCCCATCCTTCTTACCGCCCATAAGGAAGGCCTGTGCCCCAGCAGTGGGGACATCAAAAAATGGCTGTTGGACAACATCCCATGGAGTTAAATGCCAAAACAAAGTACTTAATTGTAAGACCTGTAACAACTACGAGTACAATCGCTATCATAATTGAAAACTTGCAATAACATAGTAGGTAGTAAGTATAAAAATAGATGGATCCAGAATAGAGCAAAGTTATCGGCTCATATTTTCGTCAAGCCGATGTCACCTCAGTGGCAAAATCGAATTTGCCACTTTGAACCGAGCGGAATCAATCTGCATTATCCAGAATGGGTGTGGTGTAAGTAACAGAAAACTTGATCTTTCACTTTTTTATTTGCTCTTGTAACTACTATGAGTTATACTTGTTATGCACAAAAAATCTTAAAGTTAGATTTGCAGGCGTAATTTCACTGTTACTCATAGTTAGCTACAGTTTAAAGGGTCGAACGAATGTATAAAAATAGTGACCCTATTTTTTTTTAGTGCACAAAAGGAGAATGGCGTGGCGTCAGGTCCATTTGATTGCCACACAACTTGGATAATTACTAAATGCTGAACCCCGATCCACTTATTAGTATTACCTTAATGACAGACAGAAACATGCACAATTACATATAGAAATATCACTACGTCCTACCATTGGTCTGACCTTAGTCACGCTACACCACTACAACCCACTATAAGTTGATGACTTACACCAACGAGGCACCGAAGTGACAAAACTCTTCGAAGCCCGAAGATTTCTCAGGATTTGAGAGCGGTTGGTGCGCGCCACTTTTAAAGTTTGCACTCACGATGTTTACCGTACATACCCCTGTTGAGTTCGGATTTCAGTTCGGAATTTGCTAATGTACAGTCAGCAGCACATCAGACTATACATGTTGACCTTGAGACCGCCTTTATACCGTACGCAATAAAAGCTGTTTTCCTACTTCAACTGTTTAACCTAGCGTGCTGTCGTGCGTATACCTACCTTCAAAAAGGACAATTTTACGTCCACATTCTATTAGCAGTTGCGATGCGCGATTGTAAATGATCATTCGATTATTATTATTCTCAATCATTCGAATAGTTCGAATGACCATTAACATGTATTACTAATTAGTAGTGTAGATATTTTCTTTTATTGATTTAATACTAGAGCCACGTCAGCCACGGTAATACTGCGGTACGTTAGTGTACAAAGAGGAAACTGCCTTTTTAATTTGGATTTTTGTATAAAGTTACAACTTTCTTTCAATATCATCGATAATAATGAGTTACTCATTTGGATTAGTAACTTTCGCAACCGCCAAGCGGTAATGAACTTTATGCTTGTATATTAAGGCATAGTTTGGCGTAGAGCCACTTCTCAAAAGTACTACTAATTAGTAATACTTATTCGATTATTGAAATTAGTATATTACTAATCAGACATTCGATTATTGAAATTAGTAATTAGTAGTCAATTCGATTATTGAAATTAGTAATAATCGCGCATCACTATAGTAAGTAGCAAGTTGTGTGATGTTGGGCTGTACCATAAGAATAAATAAACAGTATTATTTATTCTGGCTGTACTTTAAGTAACGTTATTGATAAGTATATTAGGTATGATGATAAAACGCTACAGTTCGCTTACGCCTACTAAATCGACCTAGCAACCAATCTCAAAAACTACACAACACTAACACAACATAACATGGCGTTATTTCAGTCGACCGACGATCACTCGTGTCGATCTGACTCAATAAGCCGCCACAATCGTTTCTTCGGATATTCCGCAGTCGAGATGCGTCGATCGCCTGTCGACAATTTATTCGGATCAAAGGCTCAGGCGGAATTAGCGGGCCGCGTGTTGAGCTCACCTGTGACTTCACAGGACGAGATATAATCGAGATTCTTGCGACGAAAGTTACACTAGCGAAATTCTTTGGTTAGTCACAGCGAGCGCTACTCGTGTAACTTGTAAAAGTTTGCAGATTTAAGTGTGCAATCTTGTTTTTTTACTTCATTAACGAATGTAAAAAAAACTTTTACATTAGTTTAAAATGTGTTCAAATAATAAGGAAGCGCTCGTGGCGGAACATGACAGACTGATCGTACTCGATCACGTTTGTTAAGCAACGCTCGGTCCGGCCAGGTGTCGGATGGGTGACCGTTAAGTGGCATTACAACTGAGCGCTTCCGTGCTTCGGAGGGCACGTTAAACCGTCGGTCCCGGCTGTTGTCATCTGATAACAGTCGTTAAGCCAAGTTAGAGGCCTTACGGGCGGCTTGATAAACTCTAACACCAGAAGTGGCCACTATTCCTCATTCGATGAAAGAAGAAGAATAAGTACTCGTAAGTAACAGTTTGTTCATTCGTTTCAAAAAAATATCTACTTAGTTTAATTATTTAGAATAAATAAAACCATCCCCTGATTCAAAGCAGGCCTGAATTTAAACATTTAAGAAAGTTAACTTATTAAGTATTTTTAACCGACTTCATCAAAAGGAGGAGGTTCTCAATTCGATTGTATGTTTTTTTTTTTATTTTTTTTTTTTTTTTTTTTTTTTTATCGTTGTTCGCGCGTATCTTCGACATTTATGGACCGATTTCGATAATTTTTTTTTTGTTCGATTGAGTTTTCTTGCGAGATGGTCCCATTTATTTTTTTTTCAAATCGGTTCAGTAGTTTACAAGTAATCCTGAAAATACTATGATATTAAATCAACTAACTTGACAACTTTGTTATTTATGAACCGAATTAGATGATTTTTTTTGTTGGGGAAGGGATACCGTTGTGTAGTCTTTTTAACCGACTTCAAAAAAAGGAGGTAAGTTTTCAGTTTGTATGTTTCTCCGCGATTATCTCACGTTTGGCTGAGCCGATTTTTCTACCTAAATAATATACCTACACTACCTAATGCAGAAGGTACTTACACTAAAAATAAAAAAATTGTTTAAAAAACAAAAAACCGACTTCAAAAAACCTGCCTCTAAAAAAAGGAAGAAATAATATACAAATCATTAGATACGCATTATCATTGTTATAATAAAACACGTCAATTGAAGTCGGGTGGGGCTTTTAGAATAAAAAAGGAAGATGTTCTCCAGCCCCACCCGACTTTAATAGACGTGTTTTATTATAACAATGATAATGCGTATCTAATGATTTGTATATTATTTCTTCCTTTTTTTAGAGGCAGGTTTTTTGAAGTCGGTTTTTTAGGACAGTGGTCAGTGCTAATCAGCATTTTGATTCCTTCATCTAAACCTAATTGCCAAGGATTTAACCTTTCACAATTTTTTTCATTTGACTTTTGGAGTTTAACAGCTTAGTTTTAGCACTTTAACAGCTTAGTTATAGCACTTTCACACCACCTGAATTACTGCTAGTAACAATCCATACGGACCAGTTCCATTGTACACAGACTGGACAGTCCAGATGGAAGTGGACGTTTTCGGGCCATTACACGCGGCGGGCATCGATCGCGCCTGAGTTATGCCGCCGCCGGCGTAAATAACTGCGGACAATGGACTTATTACCAACTTGTTAGCGGACGCTGTTAAACCTGTAACTGGCCGGCAATCGTGTGGTGCATCTCTATTATGCACGTAGATAAAGGGCGGTTGTACACAAATATCAATGGTGAAGTTATTGTTGTAACTTTACGTCGACCCTGAATCTATGGGGTAGTTAAAGGCAACTCTGTAGATCCAGCCATCTAATGTCTAATTTCACAATCTATCGCATTCGCTTTCAGGATGTAACACATTGATGCTTCTTTTTGGCACAGTTAAAAACTTAAAAAGAAATGGAGCAATGTGTCACATCCATCTGTCAAATGAAATCGATTGCGACAGATTTTGAAATTAGACTATTTGCCCCCTGAAACGCCGTAAAGGCAACTGTACTCCCGAGAATAATAGTAGAAACATCAATCGAGATTACTCACAAACTCAAACTCCGTTCCAAGTTCCAATCAAACGATACCAAAAATGCAACAGAGTAGGTAGATATCGAATACGATCGACCTCAGAGACGGCAATTTCAGACTCACCGTGCATTTTCACAATTATTCTGAAGAGTTCATTCAAACGAGGAAAAACAATAAAAAGTAGTAACTTTGGATATGGTGTTTCCCAGGCCAGGAACTAATTTATTAATTTTTTAGAAAACAATTGAAACATGTCTTGGACCTTATGCTGATGTCAAGAAAAAGTATTTAGTTTGTAGGTAGATGTTTTTTTTTTAATGTGTATACGAAAAGCCTTTAAAAAATGTCTTCATATACCTACGCCCAAAAGCAGCAATGATCATAACCGCATCTCACGTAAATCGGTACAACCTTTACGACTCAAATTTTACGGTCGTTTTCCCGAGTTCGTTATTTCGACGGAACTCATCATCCTCTTTTATGACGCCAACCCTATTGTCTCCAATAAAAATTTTAGAAGATCGTCCATAAAATTTACGGAGGCAGTTTCGTAGGCTCTCATACATTAACTTGGTAGATAAAGTAGTAAATCTGGCGGATCGCGTTCGCAGGATGTGTTTGTTAAAATTTATGAGCGGTTAATGACGCGTTTTGGAGGCTGTATGAGATTACAGCGATGCTCAAATTATGAGCTCTCTAAAAGCGAAAGTGTATTTCATAAGATGGAAGCGCTTATCTGTTTGAGCGATAAAATGACGGAGTTTACTGGTGCGTGAAAAATATGGGTTTTATTATTATTTAACGTTTTATTATACTGTAGTGAAATATTTCTTAAAGTTGTTAAATATTGAATCTAAGTAACTGTAGTTAAGGAAGTAAAAAAATTTAATTTTTTGGACAAATCATCATCAGCACAGATGCTTAAATTGTGCGAGCACATAAATATAAGTTGGCCTTATATTTTTTTATTAAGTATGTTAATCTTTCAATGTTAGTTAAGTTTTATTGTTTATATTTGACTGTAAATCCAAGCAAATAAATAAATTAAGTTTGTATATTCTCCAAATAAAAGCGACTATTTCACCTATTTATACCTATGGCTAAAATATTCCGAATAACACTCGATTTCTTCTAATAGTAGTTTAAAATAAAATAAGGAAAAACAATACATTTAAAAAATACCCATATATCGGAACTCGGAACCATAATAATGCAATAGATCGGTAAAGTTGTAAGCAGATGCATTTTTACAAAAGCTTAGAACACAGACGGTTAGCTTACACATAGCATTCCGTTTATGTATCAAATCCGCGCTTACGGTGTTGTAGTGCGGCATACGCGATATAATACGGAGCGAGGCGATAAAATTTATTGTCACCCATGTGGCATCTGGTGCCACCCTTCTGCGAAGTGGTGCAAGGGCGGAGCGGACGCGATATATCGTCATCTATATTTTATTTGAAGTTAAACGTCGTAAATATCTGTGCTGTAAACAGAATTTGGGTCATTTCAGCCCAACTGAACCATGTCGTTACGACCGTTACATGTATTCTTTAGATACACTTGTGCAATGCTTTTCAAAGTTTATAGTTGAACACGTAAGATATTATAATACATAATAACTATAACATAATAACTATAAACTTTGAAAAGCACAAGTGTATCTAAAGAATACATGTAACGGTCGTAACGACATGGTTCAGTTGGGCTGAAATGACCCATTTGCACGAAATTAGCTATCAGCATCTGCAGGCCTATTACATAAAAACATCGCGATAAGCGAACGATATTCGTCCAACTTCGTGACACTATATTAATTCACGAATAAGGTTGAATATCAAGTCAAAAGAACGACGAATTGCGTTCGATTATCGCCTGTAAAACTGGCCCTAAAGTTGCGCGTCCAGTGCATCATAATCGGAGCGTACGGCGCGGACGGAGCGTCAGCATTTGTCACTTTGTATGGATTTCTATGACGCGGAAATGCCGATGCAGTGCACGCAATGCCATAGAAATATACAAAACTAGCTCAATGTAAAGTCGATTGCCCTGAACTCGTCTCTTAATTAAAGTTGAATGTACCATTCCGTCATTGTCGTCCACGAAATCTACTCCACACTCCATTCGTCCGCACTGTGATTTGTTTAACAGCATTCTATAGACCTATTTTGTGATAGTCTGTCAGCTGTTAAAGCTTTAAGTACATTAGAAATTTAACTTTCATTTAATATTCTAGATTGCAATCAGCTGTTTAATCACGAAGTTAGCGCATAATAAGTTATATTCACTGTTATCTGTGGAGGCTTTTAAGTGGCTTCTTATATTTCATTTAAGTATCTACTCTGTAACGTTAGCTGTAAGCTCCCCAAATATTATAAAATAAAATAAAAAAAAACAACACAAGCGTCGCGTCCGCGCCGTACGCTCCGATTCTGATGCAGAGGACGCACACTTTAAAACGCCTCCTCTTATCCCGTGCACCTCGGAAGAGGAAGACGGACGCAAACTGTTTCCGTACCTACTCAATATTCAGAAGAATAAAACCTTCACAATCACATTGTGTAGATGTAACTTCACTCTTCTAAAAACGCGGCGCTATAATATATAGCCGCGCGCGCGGTGGCTGCGCCCGCATTGAAATTCAAATTGCTTTTATTACCTTCGCAAGATTTAGGGAGCTAAGTCGAAAAAACGACATTGTTTTTTAAAGTTTTTGAGACGAAAAATCTATTTTTAAAAATGATAAAATTTTACGATATTGAACGGTTTTTATTTGTAACCTTTCCATTTTTTGAATTCCTTATTCCTTTTTATCAATCTGTAGAGATTTTGAAAAGTCAGTTTTCTAATGTAGTATAATATCATTAATGATTATTCCTTTCTTATAGAACGTCTCTATTTGCTTACAGACTATACTTTTCCAACTTAACAAAATATACAAAGCAAATCTGAGTTTCCAGAGTGTAAAAGTATTTTAATTTACTTCAGTAAGGTTTTGCATATTAATTAAATGTTAACATAAGGAAATGAGGGGAAAGAAAAAATACACAGCAGGAAAAGCAGATATTCCGGGAAACATCCATGAAAGCCCACTTCTAAGCATACACGACTTACAGATAATATTAATGTTGTGTACTTACAATTATATGATGTTATTTTAATTAAGCAGCAGCGTTTTAACTCAATCAAAGTTATATTTTATAGAATTAAGGCGACAAAAAATCCTGACAAAGAGCGAAACAGATTATAGCCATGAAAAGAGACACTATTTTTCTATCCTGTAGAGTTTGGAAATCCTGTAAACGCAACATAATAGTGTATGTGTTTTATACACATACATACATAGGCTTTTGTGCATTATAAAATTATTTTAAAAAACTCATTCCATCAAAAAAAAAAGTTACCATTGCAAAATAATTGACAACTTTTTAATGGTCACTCTCTAAGTGACCATTAAAAAGGTTCTTTAATTCATTGATTTTAATTGATTTTATTTCTTAAGAAAAATTATAATAACAATCAAATAAACATAATATTTTAACTAAACAACAGCAAAACCAAAAGGTCTGTTTATGTCTTACCAGCGAACAACTAAGAAAAAACTATTGCCAGCTAAAAACTACGAAACTAGCAATCAAGTTTAATTAAAAATGACTGCTAATTGACTAACTACAAAACGCTTACAAAAGCTTTCGAACAAAACGCGAGCCAGCCACCGCCCCCCACAATTAAAATTAAAGCTAATTAACTTTTTAACTCCGCCCGCCCTCTAGCGCCGCTTGGGCGTAATTAAACAGAAGCAAAAGTCAAGTTTATGCTACCCCAAGGAGTTGACTATGCGTTTTCCCTTTTTTGGCCCTAAAAGTTATGACTATAACGGTTAAATGTTTAATTATTTTTTATTCGAGGGAACGATGAGGAACCAAGATATGAAATGTATTTGGTAAGCGTTGACAGAATTGGATACATTGAAGTTACCATTAAAAAAGATTTTAAAAAACTTCAAGGGTTTAATTTAAGCTATTGTAATAATTAACAGAGCTTTGATCCCTTTAAATCTATGAAACAATTAAAATTCATTCGTTGACCAATCTTAGGATCAAGTCTTTAACTGAAAACCCTGAAAACGTATTAAAATAGTAACGCATTTATTTGTTGGGCAATATGAAAATAAATACTGTCTCTGCTTTTAACTTCAACTACGAAAATAATATAGCAAAGCTCTTTGAATTTTGATTGTAAAAGTTCTTCATTTCGTTTGACCCAAAGAGAGGTCGATTTTCATCCATTTTTAATTAATGTTTTACGCAAATAATTATGCCTATTAAAATCATAAATTGGTAAAGGTTAAGGTTCTTCGGATGTAATTGGCGCATCAAGCCTTCGAAAGCACAATAACCTTCTCAAGATTCCAGCTTTCTTAGGAGTCCAACATTTATAGCATCCATACAAGTCTTATACATTCTAGTTTTCCCGTCTAATGACTATATCCATCGTTATCCTTCCTCCATCGAATCAGAGCAACAAACACACAAAACAATATCCCAGCTGTTACCAAAACGAAATCTATCGTAACGTACTACGTACTCCCGAAGGACCCTGATTCCCTTTAAAATTACTTTTGCACGTGACTCGAACTCTAACTGCCCCCTATTATTTTAATAGTTTCTTGTTTCTCCCACTGAAATGGAGAAATAAATAAGACAGAGGAGATTTTACGATTTTAATGGATTTGGGAGAATACTTGGGTACCTACTTATGCTTAATCTTGCTTGGATTTTTGGACGATGAGTTAAAAGCAATATGCAGAATAAAATTCTTATTGTTACTTATATCTAGGATAGAGAAATATTGATAAAAAGGTATAGGTATATTTAATTGAATCAGGCGTTACTTGGCGGAAGTCCCAAACCATTTTGAAAAAAAGAAAAATACGGTGTTGGTTTACGCACGATCTTACTCCTGAGGATGCTCCGGGTTGGGGCGAAACACGTGTAGAGTAGCCTAATTGGTGAAGGTGCAAGGTGTGTTGCTGTCTTGCTAAATGCAGGTGTTGTGCACTGATATTTTGTGGTGGCATGTGCATATTTTTGCGGGCGGGCGGGCGATGCATCTTGCATTTATATTGTTTGCGGAATTAAGCTACATATTTGTCTTTTTTCAAAAAAGGTATATAACATTGGGTCACGGATATAAGTAGTCGAGGAAGACGTGCGATGTATCACAAAATATAAAGCATATTCAAACTGACAGAAATATAAAAAGGCCTTACATACAACTATACAGTGAATAGTGCCCAGTCATGTCAGTGGACGTTTTGTTACACGTACATGCGACCACATTGCCTGCAGCGACCGCTATATGGAAGAGAGGGATACTCCAGATAACATAGCGTCGGTAATGGTAATATTATTCTAAACCATTTGTGCAATAACGTAGTGGGAATATCTGAGGTGATATGGGATGCTGGGTACTAATAAGGTAGTTTTGCCCACGGCTAAACGCCAATCTCACTTGGATCTTTAGTTTGAAATCCTTATTATGTCCACCCACTTCTATTTAAAACATATAAGAACATATTTGAAAAATGTGTAGGATCTTTGCCACGAACATGTCCTATTAATCATTTGAATTTATCATTTATCGTTTACTTGTATCATATTATATCGACTATTATTTTATCAAACCAATACAATTTTTTAACATTTAACTGACAGTAAAATTGTTTTAGGCTTATAGCTGGTTGTATAAATTTACCTACTTCATCTATTGCCCAATTCGAATTGAAAAAAAAATCTGATTTGTATTGAAATAAAAACGGATGCTTTGAGAATAGAAAATAATAAATAAACAATACTGAAACATCTCGATAAGGGCTCCTAATTCTAATTTTCTCGCATGGCCAGAGGCTACGCGATATGGACCCTACGAAGGACACTTTAGATAACGTATACATGAGTTATATGCACGCTGTTTCACACTGCATGTGCTGGTAATGATGGGTTCACGAACTTCAGTACACATGATATGTAGGTACATAAAATGAAAATAATACAACTTCGCTGCAATACTTCCTTTATGTAGAACGTATTTGGGTGAATCAACTTTTTGTTGTTTTGTGGTATTTCTTAAAATATCTACGTGAACTATTTTAATATGAAGTTAATCTGTAGTTGCAAATACTCTCAGCTAATTATCTTATAAGAAAACTTAAAAGGCATGAAAATTGTAACGTGATTTTAAAGAAAAACATAGGTGACCCAGGAGACAACTCCTATTTTTCATATAAAAGCTGGGGACAACATTGTCCCCTGGGTCACCCATGTTTTTCAATAAACTATTGATTATATTTGTACAAAACTTAGTATGTTTTATTGGCTAAGAATCTAAATATCGTAAAAATATAGTTTTTTTTTTTAAAAGTTATCTAGTTTTGTTTTAATTTATGAAAATTTACACAAAGGTCGATTTTTTACTGACATTAAAAAGTTGATTCACCCATTTAACGCAGAACCGTGACCAAAACTGTAAAAAACCGTTCCTATCTGTTAAAAAAATAAAGACATTACGCCTTATTCTTTATCACTAACATGCGATTTAAATTTTCAAAAAGCTACAGTGCTTTTACGTAAGTAATCAATAAATAATAATATGCTCTGTTGCCTGCCACCTAATCACCTAACCAATCGGTAAATAAAAAAAACATTACAACTACCAGTAGTAACAACAGAAATACACCAAATCAATTTAAGAACGCACTTGATTGCTAAAAGGTAGATTTAACCCTAAAACATCGTCGATGCATCACAAACAAATGTAACGGGCAGTCGATCCACCTGAACTGACCCGCTCCTTTTACACAAAGGGTCAACCCACTTACACTGCAGGTTGCGCCCAAAGCACCTACTTACCGCCGCCCGCTTATCCCGGCCACAAAATATAAAGTACACAGTAGATCAGCTCGGAACCCATCGCGATTTCCGTATACGAAAGCTAGACGACTTTCAGTACTGTAGCAGAGTTGAGCGTAAACGGCCTCTCCAACAAGATGGCTCGATCTACTTAAGACTACCACAAAAAGTCACATAATGCCCATCAAACAGACAGCGAACAGAATGCGTGATGATTAGAGATGTTACGGTGTCACTTGAATCTAGTCGCATAGAATCACGGTTCACTTTCGCATTTCTATGTGACAGACCGTACATTACAAAAACAAGAACGATTTGCCCGAGCGGCGTCCACTTCCGAGAAAGACAGCATGATCACGAGCACGACCACGACTGAGAAGAAGAAGGTTCCGTTCATTTAGTTAGTGGCAAAATAACAAATTAAGATAGCGTGTTTTCGAATACGGCCAGCAGCGCTTCTGTTTCTTATTTTGTGTCCCAACTATGTCCAACCGTCGCGTCGCGCCATCGACATAATAGAGTTGCCCAGATGATTTGTCGATCGATCCCTATTTTCGAAGATTGGATTTGTCGATCGTCGCGATAAGCAGGAGGGGTAAACGGGAAAGTTTACCCCCGTTATCGCTGATTTGCCTATCGATTTTCGTTTGGATTATTTCTTTTGATACAAAAGGGGAGATTTCGATTAAATTTTTACTCAATAAAAACTTAATCGAAATGGATTTTCTTACCTTGATAAGATAAGACTTTAATTTTCAGCAATACTTTATAGGAAAAATCTGAAACGAAGCAATACCTGCTAGATATCTGCAATATGTAAGACATTTCCCCACAGATATATAAAATGCATTTCCCTCTTAATTAGATATAAAAAATCTTTGTTTTAAACTTGTACCTATCTAATTACCATGGACTCGTGTAAAAGATAGAGAGTTGAAATGAATAGAGCGTTCAACTACACTCGTTGCAATGATAGAGTAGATAAGTAAATCAAAATCCATCCAAAAAATATATTTTCCTCACCACCTAAATCTTTACACACTGATCTTATTTTTATACCATCACGTGGCACGAAACAAACAATCAACATTCCGCAATCGTAACCCCAATAACCAAAACAAAGAATAAAGCGAGCGTAAAACGGAACGCGCCGTTATAATAAATACGGAGAGTCGGAGAGCAGCTGGAAAGAGAGAAACTGTGTCGTTGGAGAGGGCCCGAGCGGGTTTATATCTTTTTAAAATAGGTCCGAGGTGCCCGCGTCAAATGGGAAAGAAAAGCGAAGTCGATTCGGGTGGCCATGGGTTGTGCATACGAAGCGACTAGAGTTTGTGCGGAAAGAGAACTGTCATGGGATTTGTGCCTGATTAGCGTTTTTGTCATGTTGACGGCACTGTTTACGTCATTACTTATAGTGTGACTTACTTTACTTAATTAGATATCAAGATATTACAGTCGCACTATAATAACGAACAGTGCCGTCAATATAACAAAAACGCTAATGAAGCCCAAATCCCATGACGGTTATCTGTCCGCACAGACTCTACGTTAATTTTTTAATATTAATTAATACAGTCTTAGTGTAGAACTTGTGTACAGAAAAATCATAGACAAAGAGCAGTAGACATAGAAACAAATAGATAGCTTTTTTAAGCTAGCTCTTACATTCTATTGATATTCAATCTACTTGACAACTTTGGCAATATTACAGCTTCTGACGATTTTGATGTCGAAATTTAAGTGGTAAGTCTAGTGGCGTGGTATGTGTCCTAGACTCCTAGTACTATTATTTATTCTGTGATGTAGCCCTTTTCTGGAATCATTGCTAGCAGGAATACTATGTCTATTCGCTGTAAAACAGCTGTCATACAACTGTGAAGTGACTCATTCTCTTAAACCCAATATTGTTTGTTACGAAAACATCGTTATATTCGCATATATTCGTTATCGTCGATGCTCATATCGTTATACGAGCATCGAAAAGCTACATGCCGTAATCTGCATGAGACTGTGTAACCCGAAACACCCATAGTATTTTCTGACTGTCCTAATTTATTCCTTCATCATGGTGCCCCTAGCTAGGGGTCCCTCGCAGCACAGCGTCCTATCCGACGATCTCCCTTATCTCCGGCCGTCATGCCGCCGCGGACCTTCCTCCAACTTTACTCTATACCGAAATTCTTACACGCGTTCTAACATCGTTTTTACATAAAAATATATACAAAAAGGAACATACACATACTTAAACATACATTTTATATTTAAATATGGTGTATATTTTAGTTGGATGTCTTTAAATAAATTTAAAAGAATAAAGAATCAATGATAATGGTGTACTTACAATTTTACTTTATCAGGGACTGTGTCACAAATTATTGTGACACCTTTAAATAATACACACCTACGCAAAACCTTGTAATAAATATTACTTATGTTTTAATAATATTATTCGTTTGCGAAAAAATACGTTACTATATCTTTTTACTGGCAATTAAAATAGCTAGAAAAAAAAACATGCACAATTTTAAGATGTTGTTCAATTTTTTTTAGTATAGGTAGAGGTAATTTACGAACTTAATTATATCAAAATCCTAAATTATTGTTTTATTTCCTTAGAATCTATTTTTGCATAGCATCTTTCGCCGTAAATCTATATTTAAACACATCAAGTTCGTGGTATCGAGTAACAGAATCTCGGAGGGTTCTTAAGGGCACCATAAAGTTAGCCAGCCTCGTAAACTATCTCAAAAATAGCCACTTGGCTCACGTAATGGCAGAAACTCGATACTACAGAGTGACACGTGACAACAGTTTCCAACTCGAAGCGGCGCCACTGGTACTAAAGAATGCTAAGTAAAAGGTCGTAAGGGCTGAGGACATGAAGGGGCCGATAGAAAGTTTATGATGAGAAAAGAAACATCTTTGAATTTAAGGCTCCTTTAGCCACAGAATATATTAGAGTTCCTACAGCCCTCAAACGGTACCCTAAGCCCTATTGCCTAAAGTGGCCACTTTTTGCTCGTGGGCCTATTACTACTAAAATGAACTTTAATTTACTGAGGTTGTTGTTTGTAAATACAATATAGAACCATAAACAATACTAAATAATATAACCTTAACGTTAGTACTATTATACAAGGTGTATTTGTAACCACTCTCCAAATTTTAAGGATGTGTTCAGTCCATGAAACTGAACATCTTTCTCCATAGGGTCAAATAAGTAAAAAAAAATGACTTTTCATACAAATCAAAGAGATCACGTGATCAGTTTAGTATGGGATGACCAAAATTTTTTGGCGTACTTCGACACATGTTTCATGGAGAAAGTTGTTCAGTTTCATGGATTGAACACATCCTTAAAATTTGGAGAGTGGTTACAAATACACCCTGTATATTCTGTGCCTTAGCTTCAATCTTTACCTATGAATTTTCGATACATTATGTACTTAGCGAGCATTAATTTTAAGTGTAATTTTAATTAAGATGAGGGCGCTCGTTTGAGGATGCCCTTTAGAGAGTACTAGGAGTACTATCAAGCAAGATGTTGTTTTATAAAGAATTAAACGCCTATTTTTATCACATTTTGCCACGCATGCAGATTTTAGCACACAATACAACATAATATTTAGTAGAATAATCACGCTCGTAGATAGTGTGTTACAAAACCCAAAACTTGCCACTACAGCTTAAAAATCTCCATTCTCACCGCAAATGACAGCGTATTTCGGTAGGTTCCAATTAACTTACTTTACTTAACAGATGATTTCATACAAATACAGAAGGGCTATGGACTACCAATCTTATTTGCGAGGGGGAAGTTAAATTCTGATACTTTTAAACCCAAATCGGTTGTTAATGGATGTGTGTGCAATATCGCTGAGTAGCGTATGGCGGAGGGCCTCTGATTTAGATAAGGCCCCTCTCAGACCGGGCGTAGACACCGCCTAGAGCTCGGTATTAGGCACACTTTACCGCTGTAGGGTTACCGGCAAAGTTAATTTTACAACTCTATTATACAACTAGTGTTACAAAATAACCCCTTATGCCGAATATGGTAGATAGGGAACATCAAACTGAACAACTTTTACTAAACTTTGATTCTTAGTATCTAGTTTACATTGTTTCTATTTCTAAAAAAAATTCAAAAAAAAATAATCTTATGATTGTAGAAAGTAGTAGAAACTTTATTGCATTGAAATAAAAATAAAACAATAATTTTCTCCTCCAAACAAACATTTTAAAAGCAATTGACTAAAAATACTCTTTCAGACTACTACTATCTTTACATTCCCCGCAGATTATACATTCGGTTCGCAAGTGAATTTAAAATACCCTCAATAAACGATCACACACAGCTGGAATGCCGCCTCAGCATCAGCACACTGCAACTGCTTACGTTCCTAAGAAAACTTTAATTTGAATAAAATATCCTCTCGTAGCTCGTAGCAGTCCGTAGCGAGCAAACGTAGCGCGTAGCAGGCTTTTCTTGCTACGACGATCAGCCACGAAATATATAGGTAAAGGGCATTTATTTCTTTAGTTAGCATACCAAAAAAAATATTTTGTTCTTAATAAAGTAAAAGAAAAACTAAAGTAAAATGATTTAAAGTTTAAAATCAGAGACATAAAGATAACTAAGTACTTTGTTATTTCTTTTTTTATTGTTATGTAGGTATCTCTGTTTTTTTAATTTTTTTATTTATTGGTTGTACTAGGTAGAAAAAGAAAAACATTCTTAACGATTTTCAGTATTTATAATAGGTAATTTAGTGTTAGCGTGCTAAAAAAAAGTTTGTCCACGTTTAGACACAATGTTTTGTAAAAAAATGCTATTGGGCACTGTAGGTCTCTATTCTACATAATTGTTTGTTAATAACATTATTATCATACAATATGACAGTTTGCTGCCAAAACAGATTTAAAAAAAAATTAAATGCGCACCAAATTAAAACGTAGTGATTATTTCCTCTGTGCACCAAATCATGAACCGCCCAAGAAGATTTGGTGAGCATTTACTAATTCTGAGTTAGGTTAGGTTAGTATAGTGATCATTAATTTAAACTTACCTAAGTTACCATAGAGCTATAGGTAAATCCTGTAGTGTTGTTGTGTATGTTGGTTGATACACGATTCTTATTATGATCGATCTTGTAATATTGCATAAAAAACAAAACATGAACAACTCATTGTAGTATAAATAATTTAGGATTTTGATCTAATTGATACGGATATAATGTACCATGATTCGTAGAGAAATACGTGAGTGTTCATAATTATTATTTTATCCGCTTGAGGGATTCAAATTTGCGATCAGAAAAGTAATGCCTAAACAAAATTTGTTGCAGCTAAAATAATTAAACTCCCAAGACAAGCGTAAATATGACACTCCGTACACTCCGACACAATGTCAAAAAAATCCTAAAGCCAACTTTCCCGAACGATATTAACTTAACACATTCCTTTAGTTGGAGTACCGCCTACTGACAATTTGGAACATGCTGTCTATACCCTACTCAACTGTAGGTTTATCTTTATCAGCTTATTTTATAATCGACAAGTTGCAAGATGTCAAAAACGTGGTTCGTTAGTCTGTTCTTTTTTTTATTTAAACTGTTTATTTAAAAATCAGTAACTGTTTTATTCATTTAAGCTGCGATAAGCATTAATGTCTTTACAGCGCCCCGTAGCGTCTACAAATCATTAGGAATCATGAGTTTTTGTTTTTAGTCAATATTTCGTAAAAGATACATTGTAAGATGACATTAATTACAAATAAATTCACCACCCACCAGTAAAATATCTGACCACGAGGAAACAGAATAACACCAGCTATTATATTAAATCTAAAAAAATGTAGATGTTTTGAATAAATGATGTCTCGATGGATACAAAACAAACTCGAGTCCTGCCTACAAAAAAAAATTGTGCACAGAAAACGGGCACATATAAAGGGTACAGAAATATACAAAAAAAATACTTTAGCAAATAAAGTCGATCTTTTTGTAACTATTCCATCGTTAACTCTCCAAAGAGGTTATACCTCCAAAATTCGCTGTTATTTGACGTTTCCTCTTATCCTTCTCAGGGCACAGCCACTGAATAAATTCTTCCGAGTCCATTAAACTGTCAGTCAGGGAGGCCACGGGCCGCAGACAGAGATAATGTCTTTGTCTGCAGTTCCCGTATCCCTTTTTATTTCGTAAAACTTTAACTACGTGATGGACACTTTGAAATGTAACATGCACAAGTATCTATGCTTATTATTTATTTATCGTCTGCGATTCTTTTCTAGTTTTGTTCTAACAATGGTTACTTTTCTAGTTATTTTACTATTTTAATGTTCACCTATTACACTAGGTACTATTACACTAGAGGTACTAGGTATTTAGTTACATTGTTTTGTCGAGTTTGTATTTTTTTGTTATTTTCAACTCTGCAACAAAAACCATAGATTGATATTTTATACACGTTGAAATTTTGATCAATTGATCCTCATTCATAATAATTACAAGCTTTTACCATGGGACCTACTCTGATATCGCGAAAAAAAATTAGCTGTTCCATACAAAAGCATACCTACTTTGCGATATCAGAGTTGGACCTATAGTAAAAGTTGCTTGTAATCATGAGTAGAACCACTCTACCGTTGGAACCAAATTATTAAAATAAAGTGTAGTATTTTAAAAAATACTATCTCCATCATCATCAAGAAAATACGCTTCCAAACTGTCCACGATGCGGGAAAAGAGAGAACTTGTGATTTTCCCTCGAGACGATGCGATTTTATCAAAGTTCAGGTAGCCTTAATTACTGATCGAACTGATAAACAAGTGGCAAGTTCTGCCGTAAAATTGCATCGTCTCTTTAAAGAGAGAGCCACTAGTTTTCAGATTTTAATATAAACTTTATGGGGAGTGTCGCGAATATCGAAGCCTTCCTAATAACGTGGAGTTTGAGACGGTTGATTAAATATTTATCAACGGTCTTTTGAAGGGCATACTTTAAAAGCTTTTGCAGAGTAAATACTATTTTATGGAGTAGTGAAACCTACACCTTTTTTGGTGTTACCTGCTACGGTTGACTAATTACCTTGTAGCATACATACCATTAATAAATAATTTAGTGAGGTCCGTCTGTACGTACCTATAATGTTTATAACTGCGTTGGTGTATTTAATTTTCAGTTTTTTTAAGTCAACCTACAGTTACGAAATTATTATAATAATATTAATAATACTTTGCATGGCTGATAACTACCTTACCTGTTTCACTGTATTTTAATTTGTCATTTATGTATATGTATATTAGTAATTACGGGCAATAATTAATAGTGGACCCGAGTGACGGTGTTTAATGAACAACGCACGATAATTGGTTATAATTCTACCACACAATTATTTGCTACAAGTATCATACCTAGGTACATAATATCTATTGTTAAATATTGTAGATTATTATTAAAATATATCACATATTTATGTTTATAAATACATTATAATATTATGTATTAAACTATATGTTGTATGAACTTTATGTTTGAAAAGAAAGCTTTTAGCATTAAGTCTGGGTTTTGTAATATTTGTTTTATAACTGTACAATAAAGTTGGTTTAATTAAATAATACCTAACTCAAATAGCAATACTTTTACACGGTAAATTTTTAGGTATATCTATAAATGAAATGAGTATATTCTAATCGAGTATGTACAGTTAAAAGTTTCAATATTTGGTCAAGATATTGAGGTTTGTTTATGTCCCAAAATTTTACTGATTTCTGTATTAAGAACTCATTCATAGAATTACACGCGTCTGATCAAAAGAGACTGTCTTGTTGACTTACGTAAATAATGAAAAGAATGAATCTACGCACGCGTCTTGCTATTTTTGTGAGATTGCCGATTAATCATGTTTTTCCCGATATTTTCAAACTGTTAATTTTTTACTTTTGACTGCACGTTCCTATTCAGAAAGTGGTCTGATATCCCCATTTCAATTTTAGATATACCTACTTAAAAATTTACGGCGTATACAATAGGGACAAACAACATAAAAAGGCACATAAATGAATGTAAGACAAGCAATTATGTAGATCCAGATTCCAGATGAACCGTGCTTTCACTATAACTTAATTTTGCCGTTTTATCTCTTACAGCAAGAGAAAAAATAAAGACCAAAATATAATAAAATAGATTATTAGAACAATATAAAACAAACAACTCTTCAATGCTGGTTGAAAATTCCGGTCCAATGACTGACTAGTTGACTACCCATTATTGTCACATTATTGACCCCATTTTATGTAAACTTACTCGTATGTTGATTAATGTGATGGAAAATGACCTCACTTTAAATGTTGAGGTCATTTTTCAATTTTGACGGCTCTGTATGAAATATACAGCGAGAAAAAAGCAGCCCTTGACGAGTTTCTTGCCGGTTCTTCTCGTTACAAGTTTTTCGAACAGATGGCGTAGCTTCTTTGACATTCACAAGTGCTTGTAAAGGTGCGTTCTCACCGGTGCATCTGGAGACGCACGAGAGCGCACCAGACAAGACGACACACCGTGGGAAACGACGCGTTCGCCGCGGTGCGTCGTAGTTTTGCTCCTGTGCGCCCGTGCTCGTCCTCGTGCGGTTCGTTGCGGTGCGTGGTAGCGCGCACAGGTGGGAACGCGGCTTAACACAACACACAAGTAACACAAGTGCTAAACTGACTAAGTGTTTTTTTATTTGAGACTAATACTAGAAGAACCATTAAAATAGATAGGTTCACAGTTTCACACAGAATAATACAGGGTATACTTACCATCCAAATTTCAAGAATGTGTTCAGTCCGTGAAAGTAAACAACTTTTTTTAAGGAACACAGGGCCAAATCTGTAAAAAAAACCGACAACAAATCACCTACAGATTGCGTGATCTATTTAGTATGGGATGACCAAAATTTTGTGGTTAAATTCGACACATGTTTCTTGGAGAAAGTTGTTCAGTTTCATGGACCTGAACCTGGACACATCCTTGAAATTTGGATGGTAGTTAAGTTTAGAATGACCCCTGTATAATGTACTACTATCAGAGGCTCGTCTAACAACACAGAATGGGGCGGAGAGTGTCCTTTCTGTACGGTAGTAAGTACTTATATCTGATAACCGAAAGGACACTCTCCGCCCCGCCCCAGAATCAATTACCTCACCCCACCCCGCGAGTTCGTGTGCCGAATCGTGTGCTCATTCAATAGCCCAAACCTTCACGCACACAGTTGCGCGTGTGCAAAAACGACATCTGTGTAGCATCTGTGTAATAGGTAGTTGAAAAGTGGCGCTTGTATGGAGTGCCCGGGGTGTGACGCAGGTATCCCGAGCATATTAATGAGCGGGCAATGGTCGCGCCGTGTGGTCATTATCTAAAGCCGAACTAATTAGGCTGTGCGCCAGCGGACATTTTTCAAGAGCTCGATCGATGAACATCGAACGATGTTTTTATCAATAAAGTTAATAGGTAATAAAATGCTATTATTTTGATTTGATGCCGAAAAGATTGCTACTTAGCAACAAGACTTCCTTTTGGGTGCTTTCTATCTGTTTAAATAAATAAGCTTAGAGCATTGGTTCTAGCTAAATAGTCTACTCGCGGTGTTGGCATGTTACCCAACACTATTTGGATTGTACATCACTGCTTCATATGGAGGGGCGCTTCCCGCTCTCTCTTCGTTTCCGGACACCATTGCGTGTGGTTCGTGTTCCATACTTTTATAACTAATTAAGTTAAAATATACAAATTTGTATGTGCCTTTGCTTCCAAAATAAACCCTGCCTCAAGTCAAGCATACCAGTCAGTGAGTTTTTATTACCTATCTACAGTCCACATTTACGTGCCATCCCACATGGTCCATCTTCGCCGACCAAGACTGCTGAGAAAGGGCCAAGGATTTGCCTTGCAATCGGAAGCATCGACGCGCATTAATTCAAGCGACATAACCTCATCCAAGAAAGGCATTACAAGTTATCTGCGATCGAAAAACACTACGCCTCATTCAAGTACGTAGGTACATACGACGCCATATTTTTCGTCGTCGCCATAGAATATTTCTCGTGGCGCTTTCATTTCAAGCCCGTGGTAGTGGCACAAAGCACCAATCAAAAATCAGGAAGAACGGACAAGCCTGCTGCAAAGCGCTACGATTGGAGGAAGCGTTCGGAGGAAATAGCGATACTCGCACCCCATTGGACGACGCGTTTGCTGCCGTGTGAACCCCGCATCGCCTCCTGCGCCTGCTTCGTGACTTCGTCATACTCCATACTTCGCCATTTTGTGCTGTCACGTTTTTATTCACGGCGTGTTGTAGTAACTTTGTTATATTTTTTATTGTGCTATACGTTACGTAAAGTTGTATTTGTGTCATTAATAATGACTGAGAAAAGTGAGCAAACTGTGGCGCAAAGTAGCCTGACCGTGGCGGTGGATTTGAGAGAATTAGTTGCCTCGCGTGGCCAAACTAAAGGAGCAATATCCAGATTGTTAAATTTTATTCATGAAAAATCTCTTTCTGTTGCGTGCAACGAGCTAATACTTGCTAAAAAGGCTCGACTCATTGACGCTTTTCAAAAATACGAGAATCTAAATGTCAAAATATCATTGTTGGATCCCGCCGATTCGGAAAACATCGAAAAGGTGGAAGATACTTATTTTGCAATCCTTACAAAAATTGAGCAGCAGCTTAATAAGGGCAAACAAGTTTATGCCGAGAATGAATCTCTCTCAACTCCAGTGGCATCAGTGTCTTCCAAAATTAATTTACCCAACATTGTTCTTAACACCTTTAGTGGTAAGTGTTCAGAATACATTCCATTTATAAATTTATATAAGTCATTAATTGATCAAAATCAAAGCTTGGATAATATTCAAAAACTGTACTATTTACGCAGTTATTTAAAAGCCGAGCCACTTGACTTAATTAAAAACTTACCATTGACCGTAGAAAGTTATGTAAAAGCTCTTGACATTTTAGATAATAGATATAATAACAAGTATAGATTATTAAATGAACACATTAATTTGTTAATTGACCTTAAGCCTATTGTAAAATCTACAGCTGTCAATTTACGAGAATTTGTATGTAACATTAAACAAATCATCGCAGCCTTATCAAATCTTGAGCCTAATGTTAAATACTGGGATGCTATAATATTGTGTATACTTTGTCGCAAACTAGACATGTACACGTCGCGAGCATATCAGCTTGAGAGGAACACGGAGGAGGAGCCTACAATAGATGCCTTCCTCGCTTATGTGGAGAAGCGAGCGCTGGCGCTTGAAAATGCAGATCCGGGCAGCAACTTCACCGGTCAGCATCGCCAGCAGACCAAGGAGCAAGGGCTAGTAGCCTACACTGCCACGAAGCAGCCTACATGTCTCCTATGTAAGTCTGAGCATAGATTATATCTTTGTAACAATTTTAAATTATTGCCAGTCGCTAAAAGAGTACAATTCATAAAAGAAAAGGGACTTTGCTGCATATGTCTAGGTAATCATCAAAATAGATGCAAATATCACTTTCGCTGTGCGGAGTGCAAAAAGGCTCACAATACACTGTTGCATAATAGCAACGACAGTGCTCCATCGCTGTCGTCTGATATTGCCGACAGTGTAGCCGCTTCATCTTCTGTCTCAATGGCAGCAAATAATAATTTAAAATTTTCTAATGATGTTCTTTTACCTACAGCAAAGGTCAAACTTATAGCTCGAGACGGCACTGAAATTCATTTGAGAGCCCTACTTGACAGTGGGTCCCAGCTGTCTTTTGTATCGGAAAAAGCAATACAGCTGCTTGATATGAAGCCCACACAAACTAGTGTCAATGTTATTGGCATTACAAATGCTAAAACTAGGTTGAAGCATTGCTTACCTTTAACAATTTATTCTTTAATTAATCCTTATAATGTAACTGTCAACTGCCATGTAGTAGAACAGATCACATGCAATCTACCTCAAACTAAACTTGATCACAAAAGTATTTTGATCCCCAAAAATGTCAGATTGGCAGACGATCAATTTTATGTACCAGCCGAGATTGACATACTAATGGGGGCTGATGTGTTTTTCCAGGTGCTGCTTCCATCGGAGTCACCGGACTGTACGTCTGTGGCGCCGCTTAACTCCCAGCAACCTGCATCGCCGTGCGGTGCACAGCTTCCCCGTCTCATCAACACTCAATTCGGTTATATTATTGGAGGTACACTGCCCAACTTGACATCATCAAAGGTCTGCAATAAGGTAGCTTTAAAATGTCTTACATGTGATGATGATATCAATCATACTTTATCTAACTTTTGGAAAACCGAAAGTGTCCCTGAAGTTTTCGATGAAAAATCTTCAGAGCAAGAACTATGTGAATATACCTTTAAAAATACTGTACAGTTGAAGGAAAATCGTTTTGAAGTTGCTTTACCTTTGAAATTACCTTTAAATAATGTGAATGATGCTTTAGGCAATTCTTTTAATCTTGCTTTAAAAAGATTTCTTAACTTAGAGAAAAAATTACATAAAGATCCTAATCTCTTTGCTGAATATAGTAAATTCATCCATGACTATATAAATTTAAAACATGGTCATTATGTAGACATTGAACAGTATCAATTAAATAAGGATGCTGTGTACTTTTTGCCTCATCATGCAGTTTTAAAACCAGATAGTAAAACAACTAAATTACGCACAGTGTTCGATGGTTCTATGAAAACCAACAAAAAGATTTCACTGAATGATCTGTTACTAAACGGGCCGGTTGTTCAGAGAGATCTGTTTGAAATATTATTGTTATTTAGAATTGGTAACTTTACATTCACAACTGATATAAAACAGATGTTCAGAAATATAAATGTAATTCCAGAACATACAACTTTGCAAAATATTTTATGGAGGGACAGTCCTGATGAAACGATAAAATGCATCAGACTGGACACAGTTACTTACGGCTTAAAAAGTTCTACATACCTTGCAACTAGATGTCTCAAAGAATTAGCAACATTGCATGAGCAAACATTTCCTTTAGCATCACACATATTAAATAACTGTACGTATGTCGATGATGTACTATACAGTCATAACGATTTAGAAACGGTTTTGGTTGCCAAGTCTCAACTTCAGCAACTACTGCAATTGGGTTCTTTTCACACTCACAAATGGTCTTCCAATGAAGACAGCATACTAGTGGACATTCCTTCAACTGAACAGCACTTTGATAATTTTGAACTTCAAAAACATGATTGTACTTTAAAAGCCCTAGGTTTAACATTGTTAGTAAAGGATGATCAATTTAAGATTACCTGCCCAGAGCTATTTAACATTAAAGATTTTACAAAAAGAGATATTCTCTCTTATATAGGGAAATTTTATGATCCCATGGGTTTTGTATCCCCCATTATAGTGCAGGCTAAAGCCATCATGCAAAAATTGTGGTCCTCGAAAACAAGCTGGGACTCTACACCCGATGATGATGTCAAAAATGAGTGGCTACAATTTTGTTCAAGTCTAGCTGTAATGGAGCCAATTTTAATAAATAGAAATGTAACTTTATCTGATTTAGACACTGTTGAACTCATAGGTTTCTCAGATGCCTCCAGCTCAACGGGATATGGATGCTGCGTGTACCTGCGCATCACAGATCCCAAAGGTAATATAAATATGCATTTACTCTGTTCTAAATCACGCATCAATCCGCTTAACAACAAGAATGCTACCGTGCCGCGCCTGGAGCTTAACGCCATGTTACTTCTTTCTATATTAATCAAAAAAGTTCAAAGCACGCTAAAGCTAAAAATTAATATAAAGAATACCTATTTATTCACGGATTCAAAAATAGCACTTGCATGGTTGCACGCGGAACCTATGCGTCTTAACGCTTACGTGGCGAACAGAGTGAAAGCAATCACCATTAATGTTCCTGACAGTCACTGGCTTTATGTCAGCACCGACCAGAACCCTGCGGACTATGTCAGCAGAGGAGTCGCGCCCAGTGAGCTTGCTGCATGTGCTACATGGTGGTGTGGACCTAGCTCTCTGTATAACAGTAATTATACATTTGATATACCTGTAGACTTACCGGAGGACTTACCTGAGACGAAGTCTGCGCCCACCTCTGCATTCTCAAGCTGCCAGGTACCCAATGATGTCTTCGATAATATACGCAATTATTCTAGCATCCACAAAATGGTTCGTACTTTAGCTTATGTCTTAAGATTCATTAATAATTTGAAAGGTAATAAACTTACCCATAAATATTTGTCTAGCTCTGAGATGAATGAAGCTTTAATGTTGCTTGTTAAACATGAGCAAGAAATGTATTTTAAAGAGGAAATTACTAGTTTAAAAAATAACAAAAGTGTCAAAGGCAATTTACAAAGCTTATTTCCATTTATTGATAACTCAGGCGTGTTACGTGTAGGTGGCCGCTTGCATCACTCTAATATTCCTTATACTCAAAAGCATCAAGCTATCTTACCCAGAGAGTCACCTATCACTCTCTGCATTGTAAGGTCAGAACATGACAGGCTTTTGCACGCTGGTCCAAGACTGTTGTTGTCTAATTTAAATCAAAAATTTTGGATCACTAATGGATTGTTGTATGTTAAGAAAATAACAAAAAAGTGTATAACATGTTTCAGAAATAAGGCGCAAGCCACTAAGCAGCTAATGGGTTCCCTGCCAGCTGATCGGGTGACGGCTATGAGCCGTCCCTATGAAAAAGTTGGGGTAGATTATTGCGGAGCTTTTAAAATTAAACTCTCGCGCGTGAGACGCTCCCTAGAGGGAAAAGGGTACATTTGCGTGTTTGTCTGTTTCGCAACCAAGGCGATTCACCTTGAGCTAACTTCCGACCTCACAACAGAATCTTACCTCGCGTGCCTTAGGCGATTTATCTCCAGAAGGGGGTTGCCTAAAGAAATCTACTCTGACAACGCTAGCACATTTAAAGGAGCAAGGAACCAATTAACTGAGCTTTATAATTTAATGTCCTCACACAGTCACCAAAGCAAAGTTTGTCAATATGCAGCACAGCATGGTATAAATTTCCATTTTATACCATCTTATTCTCCTACCTTTGGAGGACTGTGGGAGGCCGCAGTTAAAAGTACCAAATATCATTTAAAAAGAGTACTACAAAATCAATTGTTAACTTATGAACAATTTAATACAATTTTGACAGAAATTGAATGTATCTTAAACTCTAGACCACTTATACCTTTGTCAACATCTGATGTAAATGATTTTAGCTATTTAACTCCTGGACATTTTTTAATTGGAAATGCCATAACTATGTATCCAGAAGAAGATGTAACTAATGTACCACAAAATAGATTAAAGTTTTGGCAATTGTGTACTCAGATCAAACAGTCTTTTTGGAAAATGTGGTACAAACATTATTTAAATGTCTTACAAAATCGACCAAAATGGTTAAATGTATCACCAAATGTAAAAATTGGTACTCTTGTTATTCTAAGAGAGGACAATACACCACCATTGTCATGGCCCATGGCTAGAATAACTAAAATATTTCCCGGTCACGATGGCCTAGTAAGAGCTGTGGAAGTTAGGGCTGCCAATGGCAAGTGTCATGTCCGTTCTATTTTAAAGATAAGTGTATTACCTATAGATGATTAAGCATTTTCCTTTGTGTAAGGTAGTAAATAAAACAAGAATTAAAACAATAAATTATTATGTAATAATTATCACAATTACAACAATTTAGTTATATGTAATTAACTCTGTGAACTAAATAAGTTTCAACACTAAGCATTTGCTTAACAACTTGTGAAAAAATTCTTAACTGTTCTTATACAAAATAGTTTTGCTTTAGTACTTACTTGTTATTTGAAAACCATAATGTTTACTAGTAGCTTATGATGTTAACTTGTAGTGCAGTGTAATAAAAGAAAATAGTGTTTTGTTTAACGTAGAAATAAAATTTTGTAAGGCCGCAGCATGTTGGCATGTTACCCAACACTATTTGGATTGTACATCACTGCTTCATATGGAGGGGCGCTTCCCGCTCTCTCTTCGTTTCCGGACACCATTGCGTGTGGTTCGTGTTCCATACTTTTATAACTAATTAAGTTAAAATATACAAATTTGTATGTGCCTTTGCTTCCAAAATAAACCCTGCCTCAAGTCAAGCATACCAGTCAGTGAGTTTTTATTACCTATCTACAGTCCACATTTACGTGCCATCCCACACGCGGAGAGTTACTAAGTTAAAAATCAGGGTTTCTAAACTCATTACAAATGGCAGCCCGCTAATCATTTCCCTACAACCGACGACTGTGACCCGGGCATCACCGGTCCTGAGCTTGAAAACAACTGAGTGCCTTGTACCACAAAACTCAGTGTGCGCGGTGATAAAACGACGCCCGTTCCACAGTACCTTAAGTTTTTGAAAAAAACTGTGCCCGTACTATCTACTTCTACATAGATTGCAAAATGAGGATCAGTAACAGGTTTGAATCCTATAGTTTTATTGATATAATATAAAATTATATTAATAGCTATGAAACTTAGTAAAAGATTTTTTGAAATCCATTTAGAAATGGTTGAGTTATAAGGGTTTAAAGGAAATGCCAAGCTCTGTGCAATATGTTCTTTATCACGTACGGCATAAGGTTCGCGTACGTCGCAATGACGTCATAAAATAACAGTGTTTTAGCCATAAACTTAATAGTATAAATAAGTTTATGGTTTTAGCATGTTTTAGCTGGAATAACTTCTCAGGTTTAAGAGATATCGCAAAAATTTCTTCACAGTTAATCATGTGGTGGCATAGGCTTTCTGATAAGCCACTAAACAAAAATCGTTACTGATCCTCATTAAGGCGAGGCCAGTTCACGATTTGATGAAAAGATCGATTTTTGAACTTCCAATGTGAAGAACGGATGTAGAATTCTACTTCACAAAAATTACTGTAGACTGAACATTATGTCATGAAACACAATAACCGAACAGAATATTGAAAAATGGCATGGTTACTCTGTAAAAAAATCCTGAATAACACCATAAAATTAAACTTCAAATCGTCAGATTTCGTTATTTTCAACGACAGTGATAGGATCTTTTATGCAAAAAGGATAGCTTTTTTATCGATCTAACACAATAACCGAGTACATTTTAAATAAATGATCAAGTATTTCAGAAATCAATAAAAATGTACTAAATTTCGTCAAATTTCTGGCGAAGCGTCAGTTAAAGCTACGCAATATTCAACCTTATTCTAAAGACCTAGTGAAAGAGTAAATTTCGGGAACTGCCTCGCCTTAAGCGACAATCCCTACTCCTAGACGTTTTCATAAGTATTTATCTACTCTCGACAAACAGACTATAAATGTGTGAGTTATAGAGGCTGTTCAGTAAAACCTTATTAAGCCGAATATGGTAAATAGTGTACCCTTATGATATGTATCCATAATTATACAACCACGGAAAATTTATAAAAACCCCGCAAAACTGAATGAACTATAAATATTGTTTATTTATTTGTATGGAAAACTGCAATGTAACAACCAACTCACGCAAATGCAAACGACTAGAGTTTTCGATCCCATCGTTTCTATGGTTGCCGCTAATAAAATAAATAAAAACAGACAATAGCAAAACAATGTGCGTTAATGTATCTATGTTTTATAATAATAATAATAATAATAATGCATTTATTTCAAGTAACAAAGACCCATTAAGTACTTACATAGAATTCAATCAAAATAATTATCAACAGTCACATTAGGTAAGTATAAGTATAAAATTAAAAAACAATTCACACCATTTATTTAGACCGAAAATAAGCTAAAATAACTTTCTCTCATGTCCAGAAAAAATATATGAACTCTAGTATAAATGAATATAATAAATAATGCCGTTTATTACGGTTTCAGCGAACTTTCGACACTAACTGCCCCATATTAAATGGCCTGTGAAATAAAAGCTTTATTTTGATATATATTCCTCACTTCCTACATATATTTAACCAATTGGTAGACTTAAGCTATAGTACTTACGGCATTTTTTAATAATAAAAATGGAAAGCAACTTATAAACAATGTACTTATTACTTACGCAAAAACAACAAGGAATTCAAATATTTTAATAAGAGTTTAACATTGAATAATGCGGTAGGTTTAATTATATAAGGCAATGTAAACATTTCCGAAAACATAAATAAACCCATACAATAAACAAACGCTTTGAACATTAAAGTTACTCTCAAACCTGTTCATATCATATTCTATGCAAGAATCACTTTTATGTTTCTTCATACTTAAAGAAACAAAAGAAAGTGATTCTTCATATTATTACGAGCGATAAATCTATTGTCCCTGTGAAGATTAATGGATGTGACAGTCCGCCATGATAGATACTGCAGAGAGTAACACTGCAGTACCCTGCATCACGGAGGCTTATTGTTATACTCACGACAAAAGAAATTTTTTGCTAATCTTTCTACTAACATTACAATCTTTAAGAGGACGTCTAGGATTTATTGGAATTTGACCGTTTACAGTTCCATCCAGAACATTGACAATACCTATTACAACGTGTAAAAAAAATTGTTAAAAAAAACAGACTTCAAAAAACCTACCTCTAAAAAGCAAGAAATAATATTCATAATAATAAAAATACGTCTATTGAAGTCTGGTGGGGCTGGAGTACAGATTCCTTTTTTTTATTCTAAAAGCCCCACCCGACTTCAATAGACGTATTTTTATTATTACGAATATTATTTCTTGCTTTTTAGAGGTAGGTTTTTTGAAGTCGGTTTTTTGTTTTTTTTTAAACAATTTTTTATTTTTAGTGTAGGTACCTTGCAGGTAAGGTATATTATAATATGTAGAAAAATCGGCTCAGCCAAACGTAAGATAATCGCGGAGAAACATACATACGGGTCAAACTGAGAACCTGCTTTTTTAAGTCGGTTAAAGAACCTACACATAAGATCCCTCTTCCTACAAAAAAAATATTATCTTATTCAGTTCATAAACAAAGAAGTAATACGACCATTATCATCGAGGTAATTCACACAAAATCATACTATTTTCGTGCTTTTTTTCAAGATTACTTGAAAAGTACTGAACCGATTTCCAAATTTTAAAAAATGAGACCAACTTGGCAGTTTACCTAATGTAATAACGTTTGAATCATTTCAATCGGTCCAGCCGTCTTCGAGTAATCGGTGGACATACACCAAAAACAAATATACAGACGAACATAGAACCTCCTCCTTTTTTGGAAGTCGGTTAATAACTCCTAATACCGAATATGACAGATAGGGAGCATTAAACTGAAACAACTTTTACTATGGGATCAACTCGGAAATCGCGAAAAAAAAACAGGTGTTTCATACAAAAATTAATAACGAAAATATCAAAATGTATGAACAGCTGATTGTTTCTCGCGATTTCAAAGTTGGTCCCATAATAAAACTAGTTCAGTTTGATAGTTCCTATTTAAAATATTTGGAATAAGGGGTTATTTTGTAACACATTGTATAATGAGAATAAAAGCTCGAATTTTCACTTGGGTCAATGACATCAATCAATCAATAGGCTTGTTTCCATTAAGAATAGATATAATGGATAGGGGTTTACAATGATTAATTATATTATGGAGAAAATAACAAACAATTTTAATTATTAAAAGCGTTAAAGATTAATAATATTTTTAAAAAATAAATTTCGTAAAATGAAACCTTTAGTCACGTGACAGTGAACACCAATCAGAAAGCGTTACGTCACGCCGTGCGAAACTCCAATCTTGTCTTTGACGTTTCGAGTATCACTACCGGAGGCGCGTTCCAAACCTACACTCCGAGTGCAACCTAACCACAACCGAACGCAAGTTTTAGCCACTTTTTCCGTATTTCTCCATTGTTTGGAACATATATAAATAACTGGTTTGGCGTTTTTATAGTCGTGCTATCACACTGGGGCACTATACAGTACTTATAATATGAGAAATTCATTTTTAAACGATAAAAACTAGCTAAAACGTACGAAGACACGATCGCTCTTTGGTTTGTTTCGCACGGCGTGACGTCATTCAAGACGCCATGACAGTCTTGTGCGTTTTGGAACCAAATTAAAATTGTTTTTTTAAAACGCGAAATTTATAATGTAAACGCTCGATTAAAAATAAATAACCCTTTTTTTCGATAAAATGCCTAATAAGCTAAAATATTAAGCAGTTATTGAAATTTTGTCAACTAGCCTATTCTCTTTTACTGCTTACTGTCCTTCAACATATTGACGAAATAAAATTTAATAATAAGTACATCACAATAATATATATCAAGCCTGCCCCCCTAGCCCTTCGAAAGCGAAGCGATAACAAAGATTTCCCAATGTTACTTTGGCTAGGCCCTCAGATTCGCTACAAAAAGCGGCAGATCCACCTGCAAGTAGGATCAACGAGTGCACGGGATGTGCCCTAACAAATCTAATTTGCGAGTCCATCGGCACGTCCCTCTTTTTGACGGCTGTTTGAAGCACCATCGCCCACTCGCAACAACGCCTCTCAAATCGGTCCTCCATTTGGGAATGATTCAATGAAATAGCTTTCAAATGTTGGTAAGCTTTTTTTTCAAATATAACGGTCGGTACACATTAAAGGCTGATGATGATGTACTTACACACTATCATCGCAAACCTTTGCGCTTCAAAAACCTTCAACATTCATCCTAGTCATCACCGTACAGCATAATGAAGCATTTTGCAGATTCGTGGAGAACATAGTGTGTAGTTTAGTTGTGTACCCACCTCCATGTTGACTGTCCGCCTGATAGTTTCTGTGGCGGGTCTTCTTAATGAAAACAGCAGGATGAGGCAAATGGGGTGTTTATTAATTAAAATTAACATAATACACAAAAATATGGTGTGAACCCTGCTAAACGCCAAGCGAAAAACGCAACGGGAACGTCAAAAACACAGACAATGTTATTATAATTTTTAAATTTGAGATTTTTGCATTCACAATGCTATTGTTATACAATACTAAATAATATACTAGAAAAAATACGACTCGCACCAGATCAATACTCAGACGGGAATCGAACCCGCGACCTTTGAATATCCGGTCCAATGCTCTGACCGCTGAGCTACCGAGTCACTAGTGACATCGTCGAATTGGTGAAATAAATTGGAAAAAAAAAGAATAGGATATACTAGAAGAAATTCGACGATGTCACTAGTGACTCGGTAGCTCAGCGGTCAGAGCATTGGACCGGATATCCAAAGGTCGCGGGTTCGATTCCCGTCTGAGTATTGATCTGGTGCGAGTCGTATTTTTTCTAGTATATTATTTAGTAATGTTATTATAGTTTTTGGCATATTAAATACTACTACAGTTTCTGCCAATCCAAGAACGATGTTGATGTTCATTTGTTTTCAGAGAATAATTTGTTAACAAAACAAAAGTGCCAACGTTCGTCTTTCTTTTTATCCAAATCTACGTCATAGCTTACCACGGTCTATTGACTGGAAGAACGAAACAAGTAAGTACGAAGAATTTTTAGAAGTTTGATTATTCGAGATCGCATGGTTTCGGCGTCAATTTTTTCGTGGTAGCGTGCATTCGTAGTGACCTTTCGGGGACGTGGAAATCAGTGTTATACTTTTCGAAGTCAGGTACCTATCACACTCGTATTTATTCTACGTGCGTTATAAAAATATTATTTCTAATTTAGCGTTATCTTATAACACGTATGGATTATAAGATTATAATCCCTATAATTCCTCAGTCCCATCTGTCTAACTTGTCACAAGCAGTGATGCCTTTAAACAGGGTACTTACGAACGCCGTCAGCGTCCATAATTAACGAATGACCCAAATCCGAGCTCATTAGCCGACGGAATTATTAAATAGGCACTGGGACAATATCAAACAAACAGAGTGATTTATTGATGAGCCGCTGATCAATGAGGCAGAAGGTAGACAGGCAAGTAATTACTTGCTAAATATTTCTGTAACTGAAAACCTTTGTAATTTCTCTTCTCTTTTGTTAAAATGATAAATTTATATAATTTTTAATAATTGTCATAAAAATAATTGTAATTTATTTTGAGTTAAATAATAATGGTAATTTATTATTAGCAAAATGGTCATAATAAAATGGACTCGGTCTTTGCGTTGTTCCCTGTAGCAATTTTGTTAAATGTAGCTCAATCTCAACTCTGCTAAGGCCTCTGTTTAAAAACGTATAATTTTATTAATTAAACATTCCTGTAGAAAAGTCGGTCGGGGCACGTCTAACCAACGATCCTACAACACGCGCGCGCGACGACATCTCCGCGACGAAGGACGTGCAATCCGCACCGGTCTAGACGCATTCTTGCACATCGCTGCGCGGCTTAGCTGGTCTAATAGGTACTCAAACCGTAGATATTTAGAATTGTCAGATCGCTATATACCCAATCAACGTTAGAAAAGGAGCTCGACGGCGGCGCAGTGGGTTAGCACCATCGCCCTGCGACATCGGCAGTTAAGCAACTTTCACAAGGGTCAGTCATATGGATAGGTGACCAAAAATGTAATCTCGAGCTTCTCCGTGCTCCGGAAGGCACGTCAAGCTGTTAGTCTCGACTAAGCCACCATTAAGCCCGCGTGGTGGGTTATGGCCACAGGACGCAGAGTGGCCATGCCCTTTATCCACCCATGAGGAAGGTCTGTGCCGAGTGTGCCCCTGCAGTGGTGAGGTGTCATTAAAAATGGCTAATGTGCGGCCCGATGTCGGAATTGGAAAGAGACGGGAAGTAATTCAAACTAAGAAGTATACTATAAAGGAGCATACACACACAGTGTGCGGGCTGGAAAGTGGTGTATTAATTGACATTCGGACGGGTGTCACGCCGCCGGCGCCAATTCTGATTCCCAATTTTAGTAGCGTAGTCACAATAGTGGTCCTATTCTGAACAGTCAGTGTTGCCAGTGTGACTGCCACATGTTCATTTGTCAATTATTCTCGGAGTTAAGTTGAATATTCAATGTGTTTTATACATATAAAAAACCTTTAAACAAATGTTTGACAAGTCGACCTTGTCTTTTATTTAATTAACTTATATATTGAAAAATTGTCTGATAATGGCACGACTTGACTCGACATCAGAAAATGTGGAGCAAAACCGGAAGTAAATATTCAACATTTGTTTAAGCCCAAACAAATAAATTACAAACAGAGTACTTTAACAAATATGAAAACTTAATTAAAATTTATAAAATGAAGTTAAGTATATAAAAACCAGCGTAATTTTGGAAAAGCGCACGTGGGGAGAATTGTACCTGTGACAATCAAGACGTCATTGTCGTATTTGCTCTGATTATAAAAAAATAATTATCGTCAGAATACGACTATCACGCCGCCAACTCTCATCGATCCCAGTTCTATATTTAACATTTTGGTCTGCGCTTGAAATAGGGAGAGCCATTGCAGGATATTTGTAGCGAAGAGCGCCACTTAATGGACTGTCCCGATTTGGAGGGAAAAGTCAAAAAATCTCGAGCACAACTACCTACCTATTTGTCAGTGCCAAACGGAACGCAACAAACGACCGGTGATTTTTCACCTTTAATATCTTGAATGGGTCGGACAGACGACTAGTTTCGAAAACACCTGAAATGTTGCATGTTATTGTAAAAAATGGTAAACTTTCGTAAAGTCAACGATTGATTGGTTGAAACACCTAAACGTTTTCCGTAAAAGCTGATCATGATCATGAGATGGGTGACCAAAATGTACTTACTTAAGTATTTCATAAGACTCCTATACTATACAAGGTGTTTGGTAAAAGCCTTATAAGGCCAAATATGGTAGATAGGGACCATCAAACTGAACAACTTTTACTATGGGACCAACACTGAAATCGCGAAAAAAAAAACAGCTGTTTCATACAAAAATTAATAACGAAAATATCAAATGTATGAAACAGCTGATTTCTTTAGGCTTTTACCAAACACCTTGTATAGGTAGGTATGTATCTCTGTGCTACGGAGGCCGTTGTTTACAGCATTAGAGCCACCAAAGTCTAAAGTCTAAATTGTTCAGTATCATATATAAATACAATTACTAAGACCACAAACAGTAGAACAATGGCTTATTGTTACAGACGATATTTTTTACTTTACATACCTATCTTTATATTTTTATATATTTATGGCTCCATGTTTTTACCAGCGTTGTGGAATAGACTCCACAACACATGCTAAGCCTGGTCAGCCCTTTCGGTCGTTAAATAACTATTATCATTATCTCTTAATTTTTCTTCAAGATCTGTATTGTATTTTAATTTTTAATATTTCGATTTTTAGGCATTCAATGCTATTTTTATATTATTGAAAAAATAGACTCTCCCGTATAGCAGCTCAAATTTTTTAAAGATTTTTTAAATTAAAATAATTATCTGTATTGTACTTAGGGCTATTTTTCAATCCTCAGTTAGTAGATATCAGACAGTTTTAATAATAACCAAATAAAATAAAAGTCATTCTAAAACTGTGGCATACAAATGAATGACAAACATTGTCAATTTAGCGGTATAATACGCTATCAAAAGCTTTATCTAGGCATTGAAAAATCAGCCCTTAGTCAATTTGAAAACGCCGAATAAATGCTTATATACTTCACTTTACGATTTACTTTAAAGGCAAACAACGTTAGAAATTACAAGCCATAAAATAGAAACGAACTCACCCTTCCCGAACCTACACTTCGCTAACGTATCTATATGGGCAAATGTCCATAATTACTTCAACATAATCTTAAACCTATAAATTATTTATCAAAACATTAAACAAAACAATCTTATTCCTAACACAATATGAATCGCCGCTCGCATCAGCACTTTACCCTCAAGATTATGATTTACGAATCACTAACCATCAACTCCTGACCTTTGATGTAAGGGTTTCTTAAACAATGGACGTCTCAGTGGCGTGATTAGGGAGGTCTCGTTAGATTGGTCCACTCGCAATCCCAGGTACGGCGACATTTGGCCGAGGTTCAACCCGGGGGTAAGGGACGACAGCGTAGGTAAGGCATGCAAATTTATGGGTGGTGCAAGTTATGAGCAAACTGGAATGGGCTAATTAAAAAAGACTTCATTCTAAGCAGTTTTGCGTTTTTAAATTTGAGATTTTTGCATTCACAATGCTATTTTTACACAATACTAAATAATATACTAGAAAAAATGCGACTCGCACCAGATCAATACTCAGACGGGAATCGAACCCGCGACCTTTGGATATCCGGTCCAATGCTCTGACCGCTGAGCTACCGAGTCTTTTGTTACAGAGGCGTTTGTTAGCTTATCAACTTAAAATTATTATAAAAACATAAAATCACTAATAATTTCACTTCAAATTGCGAATAATTAATAGTCTTCTAATGAGTCACACAAGCCTCCCCGATGAGACCACTGCTATAAATGAATAAAACATGAGCTTAACTATTAAATATTCGACCTGCGATAAGTTTTTTCCTTACCTCGAGTAAGTAGAACATTCTAAAAAAGTGCAAGAAGTTAAAAAAATGCCAATTGTCTATCCAACAATTAGATAATTACAATTATAATCAAGGTAAGTGGAACTTGATCGACTGATAGCTATCAGACCCCGTATTACATTACAACCTCTTAAAACTTGCCAGTTTTCTGAATGGCTAACAATGCGTCTCCTTTATTTGTTATACAGCGAGAAAGAGATGAAACTAAAGCAAGAGGTTGAAGTAACCCCCCCAGATCTGCAGATTGTGATTTCTGAGCAATATGGTGCCTCTTGCTATTGTTTTTCATGCAATTAATGAAACAAGGAATTCGCTCGTCTCTCTTGACACAGACCACTTAGCCCTAGATTCCCAGCGGTAGCCTCCACTGCCAGCCTTTACGACCGCAGACGGGCCGCGATTGCGGACATCACTCATACACGTAATTCCACCCGCAGTTTACAATTAACTACATATTGTCCCATAGGGCAGTAGAGATTAGACTTTCTCAGTCTCTAAAAAATCTATGTATCATCAAAATAGTTCCTGTCTTTATAAGTACATAAGTTTCCTGCTTTGTTAAGCAGGAAACTTTAAAAACTTCGGAAGATTCAAGAGACGATTCAAAGATGTCGGAAATTCCTTGCTCAGTAATAAGCAATTTAAACAATATACAGTGATCATGGTGTTCATATTCAGTGATGTAATATCGATTTTATAATTTAATTTGTATGATCGAAACCGATGAAAAGATTTTAATACTGTCTTGCTTCTAAAACAGATACCTAAGTACCTAACTGCGAAAAAAATTTACAAACTTTTTCAATTTTCGAAAATGGGTAGTGATAGAATCTTGATTACACAAAAGTGAAATGTGTCGCTAAAAATAGAATAACCAATTCCGTTGTATCAAAAACTTCGTAGGCACCAAATCAAAAACCAATTAAAGATCAAATGTAAGCAGCCAACTCCATTTAAAACAATACTGAACTGAATACAGTATTAATTAAAAGGAATATAGAGTATAATTCACATAAAGAAAGACGCTGAGAGGCTTATTATTTCAGTGGAGGCATTAGAGTCGGGAATATTGCTCGGGGCAATTTACGAGGCTTGCGGGGCGCCTTATCTTCAATATTAAAGATTTCATTAAATCATGCCTCGACGCAATAAAACAGTTTGATACCGACCCAAGTCGGGTGACCGCGTTAATGGTCGCACTCTTGACCTAGCGCGTGGTGCAAACATTTAGAGAAATAATGGAAAAAATATCACAGAATATCTCAACAAAATGTTGATAAGATTTTAGGGTAAAAATAAAAAAAATATGTTATAAGTGGTTTGTTTGAAATCAGTTTGAGTTCGTATGTATGACAAATATTTATAAAGTGGAAATGAAGAAAAACATGACGTGTTTTGTAAGACCTATGGTATTAATGGTAAGACCCACCGCAAACTCACTTCAAAGTACGAACTTTCAAATATCTGACATCAGATTGTGGTCGGTTGCTAGGAAAGTTCTACGTATGAATCTAGTGACTTAGACTTACCCTAATCTGTAAGAAAAGTTACTACATGTCTAATGTAAGACGATTCTACAGTTTCAAACTTAAATCCCAAGCGTAACTCAACTCAAGCACATGGTATTAAAAGCCATATTGCTTCCAGCATGATCGGTGTAAATTCCAGCAAACGGTCAAGGTTTAATTATGAAAGATGACCGTCACATTAAACCCGCAATCCACAGTTTATGGGGTGACATGAAACGCAACTTTACGCACAAGCTCGCGTTATCGTCAAACGCTGATGGGTGTCGAAAACTATTTGAAGTGTAAACCGCACTTAATTAAACTTTCGAATTAGAGTACGTCTTGATAGTGACATCATATTGAAGTCGTCGTCTGATTACGTCTTAGAAACTACTTAATGTTATGTTCTCACTTTCCTTAAGACGCATAATACCACATACGCAAAATACCACCTTTACGCAATACGCCATAAACGCAAAATACCACCTACGCAAAATACCAACTAAGCAGAACGCCAACATTCATTTACGCAAAATACCAACTACGCATAACACCAACTTTTTCGTAATTCAAAACGATTAGTAAAGACGAAGTCTCCAGCAGTTAGGACTCCCGTTGAGGGCTGTGGGGAATATGCTGACCGAATCTGATGAACAGGTATGATAAGACCTCCTTTATATTCATGCTAGCCTGGTACTTTTCAATAGACTGATTGCCCTGTTAGACCAACTCTCCAGCAGTTAGGACTTCTGCGTTGAGCAGTGGGAAAAATGCTGAAGGTACTTTTATTAGCTCCTTTACATTCCTACTATCCTGGTACTTTTAGTTTTAATCATAGTCACATAATTTCATTCTTTATCGTATCGTATAGTGACGATAAAGTGAACGGAGCGCACACTGAGGCGAATAGTTTCTTTGGCCACTCTACTTCAGTGACAAAATAATTCTAAGTCCCAGGTGGTGTTTTGCGTTTAAGGGATTATACGTATTTTTTTCTACAAATCCGCAAAACACCACAAATTCTCGAGTTGGCATTTTGAGTATGTGGTATTATGCGTCTAAAGCAAGGGTCTTCAACCCGCGGCGGCCCGCGGTTACGTTCTTGGCGGCCCGTCATTGTATTGACAAAATTAAATTCACATGTCTACATATTATACCTACTTTACCTATTATTAGAATATAATGTTTTTCTTGTGTTGAGGCCCACCGAACCAATATCAGAGTATATTAGGCCCTTGACTTCAAAAAGGTTGAAGACCCTTGGTCTAAAGGCTCACTTTTTTCACTGGAGTACCTGTTGTGGACTTTCTGCAGAATAGTTCTATCAATCAAATTCGATACCTCTCATAAGAGAGGTTATTATTCCTCCTGACTACTTTTTTACTTGGCATAGTGTAGTAATAATAAAACCATAATTTTTATTTAATGGGCTATCGTGTATATTGATGAATAATTGCGTCCGTTCGAGTCCGTGATATTCCGTTATTACTAAAACTTTATATTGTGTGGTTACGATGTAAGATATTTAAGTATTTACTCTATCTATTATATATTTTAGAAACACGATTACATACAATTTCCTCGATCGAAAAAAAATCCAAATTTGAGTCTAAAATTTTTTAGAAAACCTCAGTAAGGTAAGGCTTAAATACTTCACAAAAGTTCAGTAGCCTTTTCAATAATGATTAAAAAAACACCATGTTTTCTTGTCGTTATATATTTTACATTTGCAAAATATGTATTTTTTATAATAATAGGTTAAACGCCCAAATACGCAATATCTTTAATAATGGTATGTGATTGCTTCGTTCTCAAATAGTTTTTAATGTCCTAAGAAACAAACATGAATTTTGAAACGTTATCACACAAATGGTCAGTAACAAACCGCTCTCAACGTTGACAACTATCTTGAGATCATACCTGAGATGCTGTTCCTTTATGAAAAGCTTCTCAAGTACGATCTCGAAATAACTCTCAACGTTGAGAGTGGTTTATAAAATACGGGCCTAACTATCTCTTATGAGACTATAGGACTCGAAGATATCCCTAAACAAGTCCAAGGAGCCACAAGTCCCCGGCCACCAAACCCCAGACATCAGAACATCAAAACAAATAAGTATCTGAGTCACGTCGAGGCTACTCCTGGCATTAATTAATACGAGCATAATCCTCGCGGGTGTCCCACTGGAGCCCTTAGCTCAAGACGAGCCTCGAACCCGCTACCGTATAATAATTATCAATGTGCCCTCAGGGGGAAGGGACTGTACGTGAACAGGGCTGCCAAATACAAAAAGACAGCTCAATATTTCATTGAAACTTTGTTACTTCTTCGTTTAAATTGACGTGTTGTTTATGGTTCCCCATTTAACTATTTGAAAAATATTAAAATCTTACAGTTCGCGATTAAATAATTGACTAGAAATGGCTGGGATGGAGTTTTTTTGCCACTACCAAAAAACCGGAATATAAACACTTCTGGAACTTCAGGATATTTATTTATTTTGAACTTTGGGTTTTTAATGACTTACTTTTTTAAAAATTAAACGAGATGGGGTGTTAAATACGAGTATTTTTTTTTTAATTTATTTATGAACCACAAACAAGTTTACAATGCAGCTTAATGTATCAGTGATGATATATAATTCTATAAACAGTATACTTATTGTAAACTCAACGGTGCTGGTTACATCTTAAATATAAAAATTAATAATGAAATGCGAGACTCAAATAAGTAACTAAAATAAAACTAGGTATGTTTATGACTATTCTACAGAATAACAAAATATGTTGAAAGAAAAAAAAACAGTAATTTATTATAATTAAGACTTAATTAAACAAATATAATCAAAATAAGAGTATAATCTTGACAACCCTAAACGAACGCCATACGTCCGTACCTTTTCTATTTGCATTTTATAACACCGGACCTACGAAGTTTGCGATTTAATTCGACGAAAAAGCGGCGAAACGGACATTACCATGTGTGAATGTGGTTAGAGAGCCCACGTCGTTATGGAGAACCCATGTCGAATAAAGAGCACATTTGTGAATCGCTGAATATTTTGAAAGACATTGCTATAACTTTTGCGGTGTCATTTGTTTTTAAGCCGTTGACTGGTACTGGACTGAAGGAGTGACGCAGTTTGATGGAGCGTTTAGTCAGTGATTTCAGAGGTTGAGTTAGTACTTTGTCCAATCATCGGATTTGCCGTCGGAATCGAATCGGGTATTGCTAGTAACTAGTTAGGTAGGTAATTAGTTAGACTCATTAATCTCACAGAACTCGAGAGAAATAAGTTGCGTTAAAAACTCGCTTATGGAAATATCGTAATATTTTTTCTCGTTACCCAAATATTCCGAATCACAAAATCAACCGTCGAGTTATCCAACAATTAAATGAAACCAGACCATTTCGTAGGAAAACATCAGCCGATACTTTCAATTAAGCGAGCAAAATGGAGTCGGATCTGATTAAATTCATACAATGGGCTAGTAAATACACCAGCAGCTCTATTTAACCAACCTCGGTCGCGGCACTCAATACTGAGGTATTTTCAATTACTCACAAATCCACCCATTTTCCTATTGCGGGGAATTTTAATACGACCATCTCGCTCTTTGGGTGTTTAAATTTGGGTGTGAGAGAAGGATGGGTTCAAAGATTTGAGCGATCTCATGAGGTCGGGTTAATTTCCATGCGCCCGGAGCACTGTCGCCTTCACCTTTCATACGCAAATTGAAAAGGTTAGTCCAACTATTTGCTCGGCTGCACTATGGTGTGCCACCGCTTAATGAAATTTGTGGGAGAATCCACAAATGAAACCTAAAGGCACAAAATATATTGTAGGTTTAAAGCTTTTGTACAATTATTTTATTATTATGAACGTTATAACGACTAGTTATTTCATTTTTATGAGTGTGAGAGCTACCTAGTCGCTAAATAGATTTTGATGATCAGTATGTCGATTTAGTCTGTATTCGTAGAACAAACAGCTATTACTGTGAATACTGATACGGATGTTGAAAGTCACGGATGGCACAATCGCACAGAATTACAGAAATACCAACTTAGTAATCTGTGAAGAAACGAAACTTAAAGCTTATTAGTTACCTAACGTACTCTTTAATTAAATTGAATTAAGTTGGCTTGCAAATGCAAGACGGTGTGTTGATCTCAAGACAACGTTTAAAAGTAAGATATAGATCTCAAGAGAGTTATAAATTCATCGTTATAAAATATTGCTTGATGAGAACAATTTGTATCAAAGTACAATAACCTCGTAGAAATTCTCTAAGTAGAAAATACTCGACAATAACTAATTGATGTTATCGTAATATCATTTCGTTTTGAAGATTATATTATTACACTATATTAAGGTAATGTTTGCGTTGGAAATTAGCCGAGTGTAGCCTGCGGCAGGGACCCTCGTCGCGCCCGACCGATGCATGGAGCGCTAGGGCTCTGGTAATGAGCTGCTGTAGGATCTGGGGGCCTATTACGAAAATAACGTACGCAATTGCGTAACGCAGTCACTTGGTCACGATAATCGTCCACAGTTCGTCGGTTGTGACTTGTGGCTAAATAAACACATTTTCAATAAATTTGGCTATCGTAGCCCAAAGACTACGACAAAAAAAAAAAAAAAAAAAAAAAAAAAACAAATGATAACGGATACGCTAGAGAAAAACTGTCAAACTTACGCAATCACTTTGCAATATCGCATACGCAAGTGCTTTGTAATATTAAACAATCATAACGAAGCAGGGACGCAGCTGCGTGTATCGCATTAAACTTTTCGTAATAGACCCCCTGATTACACTAATGTCTAATCTTCATTATAGTAAGTATAGAAGGATTGACTGCCCTCGATCATGCTGTAAATTGGCTTAATATGACTTAAATCAGATAAGATGCTTCAGGTAAATATTTATAGTGTTAACGTGATTGAATGTATTCGGAAAACATTATTTGCTTTTTATCTCATTTTGAATGTGGGTCAACGTAATTTTTGAGTGGTGTCACAAAATGGTAAATCCGTGTAGGTAGGTACTGCGTAAAATGTTCAACATATTGCAAATTATGATTATTTTTTCTGTAAAAAAGACATGTTTCTCATATTTTGATTGATCTTTTAATCAGGGCTTTTTAATCTAGATGAAAATTACAGGGGTTTTTATCTTTTAGACATGCCAACCCCATCGTGACCTTATACTATTCTGTTCAAAGGAGAGGTAGCAATTGCTAAACCGTAACCAAGTGATAAAGTCTTTTTGCAATTTCTGATCGTGGTACTGACAAAATACTTTGAACAAGGCCAATATCAAAGGTGTTTAAATTGTATTTGTTTATTAATAGCTGCCTCTCATTGCTGTTTCTGACACACTCCATCAGCAAATGTTGCACGTCCTCAACTTTTTGGCACGTTGAACATTTGTCAAGAAAATATTTATTTAAGTAAATTAATGTTCGTTTTTACCTTTTTGTCAGAAAGCTACGATACTATTTGCATACTTTCGGGCAACTTTCAACGGCTGTGCCCAAAGTGCTTTCTAGGCCATCTGATGTATTACTCGGAGAGCCCTCGACGCCCGCCCGGGCCCTTCACGTCGCCGACAAACGTCTTACAGAGAGGTTCACACTTAGTTTGTCACAATGATATTTTGAACCATAAGTTGCCGCGTTAATTTTGTGTTAAGAGGCGTTGTAATTGTAATGCTTGCGATTTAGTACTGTTTTTTCTAGGCACTATAAAATTGTTTTGACACCGTCGCGTCGTTTCGGTAAACAAACGTCTTGCAAAGAAAGGGTTAAACCTGGTTCAAACTCACTGAGAGATTTTGTACTCAGTGGAAGAAACCGTTCGATGTTCAAAATTGCAGCACAGAATTTCCCGCCAAAAGTATCCTGAAAAGAGGTTAACGTTCTACCTACTCGAATTAAGGGTGGTCATGCACGTTATCATTAGGGCCGGTAAGGGCCCCCGCGGATGCAAAGAAGCTGACCGCCCATCAAAGTTAACGTTACTGGGGTCTTTTCAATTAACTACGTCTTAGTGGTATGGTAATCCTCCCCGCGGGAAGGGTTGAATGACCTGAATTCCGTTGAAGACTGTGGTGAATCGAAGAAATAATAAAAACTATAAATAAACTTCCTACTTCTATACTGCTACTTGGCAAACTAGATACCTACTATCACAGAGGAAATAATCACTACATTTTACCTACTTACCTTATATATTCGTAACAGTACCTAACTATAATATTTAACAAGTTTTATTGTATAAACAACCCAAAGTTTTTTAAGCGAAGCTTTTTAACCTCTCAATTAACCTTTTTGCAGAAAAAACTCAACATGAAATTAAAACGGAAATAAATCCCACACGCTCAATCAACACAATCAAAGGCCAATTTCGATGGAAGCAAACATAATTTCCAGCGAATATAAATACCTAAATAAACAGATAAAGAGTTCATTTCATATCAAACAATGAAAAAATATATTCGTTGTTGATTAAACATTTCATTTTTTACGTGGAAAACAGCAATGTCTGTCGATTCTATACCCAGAACTCGAACCTCACTTCGAATCTCACTTCACTGCACGGAAAATTTAAGTCATAAACATGTATTCTGTGTCATAAATAAGATAAGCTAGGCGATTGCGTAAAGTCAATCGTATTCATTTGACAGTTCATATTGTATCATAATATATGTCATCCCGTACAAATTGCAGCCGATGGAATACGATATGAACTGTCAAATGAATACGATTACCTTACGCAATTCCACCCCAGATAATGATAGGCTGTTTTTAACCACAACCGATTTTAGATAGCTATACGGTAGCATGGACGAATCGTCCATGACGGTAGCATTTGCAATAAGTAAAGTAGCTTAAGATTCAGCTAACTAATAACAATTTTCATGCGAACTGAAGTGAGTGAGGTTCGAAGTGAGATGCGAGTTTGATTACGGAATCGCAGGCAGGACCTTAACAAAGATGAAAGGAAAGACAGTAACCACAATATTAAATAGAATCAGACATAATTTCAAGGAAGTTCATTAAAAGGTGTAGAAACATACAATAATTCAGCAATAACTTTCACATTACAGATGGTAAAATAAGCAAGATGTATATTTTTTACTAGATTTGTACTTTTTGTATACGAGCGCAAATAAATGCCTGGCAAAATGGAATTGGCCACAAGGAAACGGGGTATAAAAACCTACTACAGGAAATCTAAGGGAAAACATTCCAATTTTTTTCTGGAAAAGTTCTCCTGTTATTATATTGAAGGCATATAGACTAAATATATCTCACCCTTTGTTTAGCTACGAGCCTCGGCCCGCTTCCAAGTCACTAAGCAATTACCTTGTAGTAGGAAAACAGGTAATCTTTTATTAAAAATGAACAGGCAACTGGCAAAATGGCCGGCTTGGATGAGCACGTTAGTTCTTTCATAATATTCAAGTCATATAGAACTGGGGAAAACTCAATACTCAATACACTCGAGTTTCGATGATTTCTGAAGAAAAAAAGCCTCAGCCTAAGTAACTTACCTACATAGAAGCAGCGTTTGTAATTTTATGCATTTGAAATGCAAAATTAAATAAATTTCGGGCGCATGAATTGATATTTTCTGATTTATTAAACTATAAAAAAAATATCAGTAAAAACTATTTTCTCCTATTACGCGGGGCCTATGCGGATTGGTGGGTGTTAACGACTGCAAATGCAGACGGGACCAACGGCTTAAAGTGCCTTCCGAAGCACGGAGGAACTCGAGATAATACATTTTTGGTCACCCATCACATGATCGACCCTTGCGAAAGTTGCTAAACCTCCGCAATCTCTACCAGGCGCTAAACCACTGCGCCATCGAGCTCTTCCTCAAGCACTTAACTAAATCAATATCAAATACAATCATAAATTGCAGTCAGTACTTACGTCAGTACTATGATTAATCCTGTGCTCATGTAGAAAATAAAAAAAATGCATTTAATCAACCTGTAGTTTCTCTCGAAAGTAATAAAGTAAAAACAAATTAAGTACAAGCAAAACATAGGATAGGAATTAATTAAGAATAACCAAATTACTCTCAGCGTATAGCATATTTACTGGAACTTGCTTATAGAGAGCTTTACCTTTTGTGGAAACGAATGCAGGATAATTTTCATTTTCCTAGTCGCATTTCGTAGTCGTAAGTAGTTATGTTTGCTTCAGGGTCTAAGAAGCCATGATGGTGTGGCTGTTCCATTTCATTTCATTTCAGTTATTCATTACGGCTTACAGAACATATATTTTTGCATAGGCATTTTTTTAATAACTTAAAATAATAACATAGATTATATTGATAGTAATTTATAGGAAAAACCAATGGAAAATAATGAAAAACAACACTTTTACGAAAACCAGTGCGGTTTTATTAAAGATGTTGATGATGTTCAGTTTGATTTTTATTTGAGTTTTGGCTTCCTCCCGGTGCCGGCGGCGTTAGGATAATGACAATAATAAAAAAAATTGCAATTCATTAATTAATTATTGTAATTAATCATATTGAAGAATTTTACGATTCATAACATCTTTTTGGGTAATGAAACATATATGAAACATTAAAGTTTTGCCCCTCTAGACCCCGTGGCCAGCCATGCCATGAGATTGAGTTGCAGTGTTGTCCTAAATAAACATGGGAAAATCGGGAAATTGCCAATCCTAGGATTATCTTATCTTACGGATAGGAAGGCACGCACGAAAGATAGGTAGATAAGATAGGTAACGTTTTTTTTTATTTGTTATAATTTGGTGATACATACCTACTTGATTATCGTTGTTTTACAACAGTACCTATATTATGGACAAACTAATTATAAAATGTTCCAACTTTGGTAATAAGTGTTGGTGAAAAGATTTAAGATTCTCGTACGTAAATTCACGAATTATCAATTTTCTTATACATTCATATTGCACTTTCAAAAATGATAACACAAAAAAAACAGCGCATAGTTTGATTTAAAATAGCGCTAACATGGCACTAAGAAAATAATTGGGAGGTAATTAATAATTTCACCATCATCATCAATGTCAGGATGGCCGAGCGGTCTAAGGCGCCAGACTCAAGGCAACTTGCCCGCGAAGAGCGGGTCCGGGTGTTCTGGTCCTCTCTGAGGGCGTGGGTTCGAATCCCACTTCTGACAATATTTTTTCTCTTGGTCGCATTTTTTGTAACTATTTTAAAATTTATTTGCAACATAAAAACCACGCAGCATGGAGACGATTTGATCAAATCAAATCTTATAACCACGTTAAGAGTCGATTTGATCGCATTAATAAGTGTAGAGCTATATTTTTAACTTTTTATTACCCAAATATTTTTTTCTCTAGGTCGCATTTTCTGTTACTAAGTATTTTAAATTTATTTATTTGCAACACAAAAGCACGCAAAATGAATATGATTCGATCAAATCAAATCTTAAACCATATTAAAATTGTCGATTTGATCGCATTAAAGTGTAGAGCTAAATAAATTAATAGTAGTTTATGATACTGATGCATAATGAGGGGTATTAAAACATGAGTGTGTGTTTAAAAACCGAGCCGTAGGCGAGGTTTTTAATAGTATCACACGAGTGTTTTAATACCTAGTTATGTGCAGTTTCTTACACTACTTTATCTACACTCATACATTTGGGATTGAACCTACTAAATAAAAGATCAACGTAGAAAAGAGAGAGAGACTTTGGTTGTATTAGCTTAGCTTATGAACCTACCTTGTAATAAGTCATTTCCTTAGCTGCATCTAAAATAATTTTGCAGTCAATTTTTTTTCACATTTTTAAGCAAGAATAAAAAACACCTCCGAAATTCAGTATAACAAAATGTAAAAATTGAAATCAAAATTCAAAACTTTTTTGTAATGCTCTAAAAATGGCGCGCATTCCATTAGAAAAAAAAGAGATGAGTGCATTCTTGCAAAGTAATCGCAATAAGTCATCGATCACCATAGAGTGCATTTTAATCATGGAAAGTACCTATGTGGGAAAATATCCTTTTTTTTTAATATCACGGCACTACCTTCTTCTTGGATTTGCCCTGTATCGTAATGAGAAAAAAAGTTATTTTATGATGCAGCTGACTGCATCGTAATGAGTTTTTTTTAATTTTACCTATTCACGAAAATAAAGTACGTATTTATATTACCTTTTTTGAATTCATATTTGGAACATTACGTTGTGAGTGTAGATAAAAGTTTTTTACCTAAAATTGCGTGCGTAATATACGGAGAGTGTCTTTGACCTTGTCTGGTCGCGATGAACGCGGATGGCTGAGATGTGGCGGAGATATCAGCAGTTTTGTCAGTTCAACGGCTGACCCCGCGCTATCGGCTATCGGCTATCGGCCGTGGGGAGACGAGCGGAAATCGCGACTTTATTCATTTCCACCATTTGTTATTTGGGGCTTTCATCTAATTTAACACACTTTTCCTGGTTTTTTTTCAGTACTTACATGACTAAAACTAATTATCCTACTTTAACTTACATTTTAAAATTTTAAATAACAATAAACTATGATAATCATTTTTTAGACATTATGTGTGACTCGATACGGGCATGACCTTAACATTTTATAGAAAACAATGCAAATACCTCACTCAGTTAACAAGATCTACTTAATTAACAAAAACAATTGAACATCCCCGGCACAAGCATTGTTTTAAAAACGAATTCCTCGTAACAATAATTCTAGAAATCTCGAGTATTCTGATACCCTGACCCAATTAGCAGAGGGCGTTGCAGACATGGCTGGAAGAAGTGGCCGAATAGTGTCAAAAATAGTCGACGCTTGTAAGCGGCTAATTTATGCCGGTAATCAAGGAGACGTCCCGACGCTTTGAGGCGTCCGCGTCCGGGTTATGTTCGCCGTAAAACACAAATCGCATTAGCAAAGGGTTGGGCAACGAAGTCACCGTTTGATGAGGCACTGGCACTTGCCAAGGCATAAGCTGAAGCGATTCAGAAAAGGTAAACTTCTACACGACACGACACTGAAGCGGTTACCGCTCCCAAAATAATACGGTGTCAAATTTTAAAAGTATTTTATAACTTTCAGAATAAAGTGATGATGGTATACTTAAGGTACCATCATCACTTTTAATATCCCTTCCTTATCCCGGCTACTTTCAAAGTAAAATTACTTACTTATACTTTAATTTTAGTTGGGCGGATCTCATTCCATTTTTATTGGGTGCATTTAAGTTGTTAACTGTTGTTGACTAAAATCTGCACGTATCGGTAATAGTTAAATCATTTCTGTGTTGTGCCTATAAATTGTAACTTAGTTTAATTTTAACTCAACTGTATCATTAGCTATACACCTTATTTCTATCAGTGGAGACTTATAAATGACTCTTTGTTGCTATTTTTTTAAGTATTTAAAATGTATTAGTCGATAGTCTTCGTAAAATTAATACATAAAATAAAATAAAATAAAATTACACTGTTTTTTTATTGCATTAGCATAAATGACATTACACACTACAATAGCTTTATACATTTTAATATCGTTATGTAGGTAATCAATCCATTAAGTATTTTCTTCTTGAGCGTCATTTATTTAGCCTACTTGTTAATCATAATTATACAAAATGGCTAGTACAAAAAAACGGCAGTATTTTTCCCTCCTTATTGTTCATTGATGGAAAGCAAAACCCTAGCACTTCGAAAGCATAGTTAAAGCAAAGCATAATTCCCTACGTTTTTAGAAATAGTGAGGCAGAGAGTGGACACATTATGATCGCGGTAATTTACGCTGGTAATCAAGGAGCGGCGTCCCGGCGCTGAAGCAGCCGCGTTATGTTCGACATAAAACACAAACCGCATTAGCAAAGGGTTGGGCAACAAAACCACCGATAGACGAGCCACTGTACTCCTGTTGTCAAGTCATAAGAAGTAGCGATTTGTACGTTTCTGTGTTTTTATTATAATCTTACTAGCTTCCGCCCGCGATTTCGTCCGAGTGAACATTCGGTAGAGAACCTTTGACCAGGATATAAAGTATTTTATGTTTTAATTCAGACTCTAAACTATCTGTGTGCCAAATTTCATCCAAACCCGTACAGTTATTTTTGTCTGATTGAGTAACAAAGATTCAAACTTTCACTAAGTGTTATGCCAATATAAAAATACAGTCCTTGATGTTTTTGGTAGGAATGAAACACAATTTAACAGTAAAAAAATATCGAATAATGAGTCATGATACATTTCTGCCTATTAATACATTTGTCACAGTAAATGTAAATGCTGACGAACACCACTTCTTTCTTTTGATGTTTTCGTTGATTCATTAAGATTCTTATTTGATTTTATTAGATTTTTATCATTTGGTCTCAGTATTAAATGAAATGGTTGTAATAAGATACAATTTCTAAATCTTGTTCGATACAGCACAGCTTTTAGCGCAGAAGTGTGTGACTTGTACCACACAACAAGTGGTAGCTCGTAAACGTTTTACGGCACGCCACGAGCGGTCCAGATTAAAATCATGCATTTATTTTATTCGTCATTATTCTGGAATTGCAACTCACGACAAAGAGTATGAGCTCCGACACTCGTTTATGAGTTTATGGCCAAAGCAGCTCGTTGTATGTTGTGTATTGATGAGCTAGGGAGTGTTGCTAGTTAAACAGCATCATTTAATGAAAAAACATAATTTCGTTCATGTCATTGTTTTATGTCACATAAATTATGTTAGTTATGTGTGTATTCTGTGGTTATGTACCTATAATGTTGTGTATAACTTTGGTATTCGAGTAATATGTCAAGATGGATTTAAAATACTTATATTGTTCTCAGCATATAATTTTACAATGGATCGTTAAATAAATAGTGCCTTTTGATTATTTTTAAGGTATGTCATGCTCATAACTGAACTGTAGCCAATGGAACATACTTAAATGTCATATTTTACCACTTTTTTGTTTTGTTTTCAGTACCCTTAGCACGAATAGCTATCGAAAAAAATAACGCACGTAAAATCATTCGATAGTGCAATTTTGTATTGAAAATTCGTACAACGCCATCTACCCCCGAATAGCGAAACTAAAATTTCCATAGAGAATTCTCTATCGAGTAATTTTACGTGCGTTTTTTTTCTCGGTAGCTGTTCGTGCTAAGGGCACAGCCTCAAAACAAAATTTAGAATGAGATAAGTAAGTATATTATTAATGTGGGTGGTCTGATAGAGATTTTTAATAATATAGTTGATTTTTGTAGTACCTACTTACCTAAATTATTGAATGTCCCTATTCTTGATAGTTGTAAAATGTTTGCCACAGATTCATTAGGCACATTTACTTAACACATTTAAAAACAAAAACTTATTAACCTTATTGGAATACTTTATCCAAAAGCAAAACGCAAAAACGATATCTAGACGCAATAAATAAGGGTGGCCGCAGACTTGCATTCAAGACTTCGTTACGGCGACCGGCGCGACCGGAACCGGCGAATCATTCACGGACCGGACGCTCCGGAGACGGCTCGCCGAAAAACCGCCGCCGATTGTTCCCCACAAAAAGTCGCCGAATAATATCGCTTCGGCAGTAGTGAAAAGTTGCTTGGCATTGCCTAATGATAGGAATCATTATGCAATGCAACTTTTCGTAATTTCTCTTCTTAATTGCAGTTAGTTTAGGTATCAGAATTTCTTCTGTCACAGTCATGAATGAAATACTGTTTTCACTCCTCTAGCTCAAAAGTCCGTCATTGTAACGTACAAGAGCTGAGATAAAATAGCGTAATAACCCCTAGGGGATATTTTTTTTTCTTTTTTAATGTTTGTCTATTATCTACCAATGAGCCTACTAAAATGAAAAAGTCTTTATTCATAATCACGAATAAAGACTCGCTCGACTTAATACTGTTTCTCATTCTTATTTTTGAAAATGGAACTAAAAGCATCTCTTCGGTGAAATCATTACACTTGACACTGGCAAAAATTACTCCCTGAAGAAGAGTAGATTGCCATAACAAAAATAAGAAGAAGAAATCATAGACTTATTTATAGTCTGTGCACAGAGTGAATCGTAGAAAACGTAGTGATTATTTCCTCTGTGAATGCGTGATTGTGTTGCTTAGCAGCTACTACAGCAGAAATTAAAAAAATGTACCATGGAGCGAAATCTTTAGAATTTTTCTATAATTACAAACTGATTGAATTGTGTGACTGTAATAGTAAAGAAATAATTTTAATCTTTTGCCATCAAGCACAAATCATTTATTTAAATACTGTACAAAAAGTTTATGAAGTGGAGGATAGAAAAACGAGTGGATTCGTTTACGGAAGTAGGTATAAATTATTTAATATTGTATTTTATTTTCTCGCAATCGTAGTGAAAAGTAGAGTGTAACACACGACGCTAAATCCCATTGTAACTCGGTTTCTATTTATTCCCTCGCTAAAGCTCGGGAATAAAACTACCTCGTATGCAATCTGTCATTTTAGCGTCTTGTATAACAATCTACTATTAATGAATGAGTTAACCACAGAGCTAGAAGTAAAGTGTAGTTATGCTTTCTTGACCATCAATGCACAAACTTAGGTAGGTACGTACTCATAGTTTCATATTGAATCTACTAACCCAATTATTTGCCATCTGAACCTCCGTGATCGGTGATCTGAACTATGTAATAATTATTACATAGTTCAGATTTAGGGACTTTAGGGTTTGAAAATTTTAATTCAATTGAAGTCACTTACTAAAGTCCTTCACTAAATGTTTTTGTCCACTTCACTAAAGTCCTATACTAAATGTTATTGTATTGACGGATTCTGTTAAAATGTTCGCAGATTAGTACACACACACCGTGTTCTATTATTTAATAATTCGGGTCTGTTATTCTATGTTTAGAGTAAAGTTAAAACCCACCATACCATCGCCAAATCCGGGCGTAGATTGCATCCAGGCGCCGTCAGATTTAGATCTGAGCCGCGTCCGCGCCGCGTCCGCGCCGCACTCCGCTCACGTCACTGGAGCATTAATTTCTTCACAATAACAATACTATTGGTTCTCGAACACTCGTGGCGACTATACTCTGTCCAGGATAGCTTGGTGATTTTGCTTTTTCTTTGTAAAGAAATATTTATTATAATACCTATAATACATATTTTATTAGGTAACAAAAAAAGTATTTGTCATACGATGCTTCCAAATCTTCAGCTTTTTAGAAACACTCCTAAGACGGATTTAAAAAAAAATAATGGCAAGTATATTATACTTACGAGTATTAATAATATACGCTTGAAAACTTTTTTTTCTTTAACTTCAGTGAAAATATCTTAGAAATGGGATGCATTTTTTCATTGACTTTAGGTAACTACAATCTGAATATAATCATGAAATTGTGACAACTACTTAATAGAAGAGAAGTTTGGAAACAAAGCAATCTTTTCATAGTCCACGTCGATGGAAAAAATATCTATGGAAAAATTATTTTCGCTTTTCAGCGGTAGAGGCATGGGTACCCTTTACAAAATTTCTCTATCGAATGTTTTACGCACGTTAATCGCATGTTACGTTACGACTACTTGATGAAAACTTTTCGTAGTAGGGGCTGAACCTGAACGTTGGACATTTTTCATCATTTATGGCGGAGTAAAGCGGTTTACTTCGTTTCTCGTCGAGCCCCGGCACTATATATTTCTGCTAACAGTTTATTAGACACTCGCTTGAACTTAGTTATTTTGCCGAGTCGATGCCATAAATAAAGATCTTGGCAAACAGTCGAGAAAGTGCTCATGTTGTCTAGAAAATCGAAAGCAATAAAAGTGAAATTAAACAATTAAAGTAATATAACGGCATTGGTGAAGTGCTGGATTAAATGCATCGAGGTAGTAAGGAACAACATTGAGAAATAAATTTATTTTAAGCAGATTATTAAAGTTTTTCTTAGTCGTTTCGGAAACTTATCAATTTGCCCTCGTTTATCTAAAACAAATAATACTGGAACATAATTATCTACCAAAAAACACATAAAGTATTCTCTAAGTATAAGTAGTCATATAAGTAGTCTCGACTGTGATTTTTGCGTAAAATGGCCAGGCGTTCTCGATCAAATCAAATCAAATCAAATCAAGTTTATTTGCAACTAAGTGTACAGAGGTGTTACAATACATTAATGAAGTGCATGACTTAGTGACCATTTCGGTATAGCAAATTTTTGACAGTACTATTAATTAACATTAAAACGAATAGGCACTTAAACCAATAAGATTAAAATAAAAATATTATATAATTCGAACAGATCCTAATATTTTTAATATATTTTATGTATTTATAAACTCTTTTACAGAGTAGTAACATTTTTGTATTAAGTAGGATTTCAATGACTTAGAGAATAATTTGAGGTTTGGTTCATTTTTAATAAAAGTTGGTAGTTTATTGAAGACTTTAACTAACATGTAATAAGGACTGGTATTGAGCATTTTTATTCTGGATTGTGGTAAGTATAATCGATTTTTGTATCTCGTATTAATGTTGTGAGTATCTTTTACTTTGGTAAAAGTTTCTATATTTCTCAGAAACAAAGATACATTAACAATTTTGACTTTTGAATAGTGCAGAATAGCTATTGGAATAGTTCGTAGCAGCTTCTCTTTTTGGAAATGCTTAACTTTTTAATTATACCCAAAATTGCAGAGAAACATTTTACTGTGCTAAAAAATGTTATCTCTTCTCGAGTCGACGGTCACATTCAGGTCAAATACGGGCAGCCCAAAAAGCCGCAACCGCAACAGCCCGCTCGGTAGCCTCGTGCAGCTCCTCGTTCGTGCAAGTTGTCGGGCACGCAGGGCACCCAGTCATGTGCGCAATAGTCTGCTTAGGATGGCCGCAGATGCACTTCGTGTCGTGTTCCGCAACGTATCCCCACTTCGCGAGGCTTGCCCTAGACCTGCCCACCCCAGCTCTGAGGCGGTTGAGCGACCTCCAGGTGGGCCAGTCAAGATGGTATCCCTTAGCCAGTTATGTTATCTCTTATACACCGTTATTTTTTTAGTATATCTAAAAGTGAAAAGGGTTGTTCAGACCACGTGAATGAACAACTTTTACTATGGGGCCAACCACGAAATCGCGAAAAAAATCAGCTGTTCCATAGAAAAAAACAAAAAACCGACTTCAAAAAACCTACCTCTTAAAAGCAAGAAATAATATTCGTAATAATAAAAATACGTCTATTGAAGTCGGGTGGGGCTGGAGTACAAATTCCTTTTTTTTTTATTCTAAAAGCCCCACCCGACTTCAATAGACGTATTTTTATTATTACGAATATTATTTCTTGCTTTTTAGAGGTAGGTTTTTTGAAGTCGGTTTTTGTTTTTTTTTAAACAATTTTTTATTTTTTTATATTTAATGTAGGTACCTTGTAGGTAAGGTATATAATATGTAGAAAAATCGGTTGAACCAAACGTAAGATAAAATAAATAAATAAATATAAATAAATGCTTGGACAATTTCACACAGCGCCATCTATAGCCCCAAACTAAGCAAAGCTTGTAATTGGGTGCTAGACAACTGATATACTACTTATATACTTTTTAAATATATACTTATTATACATAGTAACACCCAGACCCGTCACAGAAATTAAAATTCATCATTTCAATTTCTACCCGGCCGGGAATCGAACCCGGGACCTCTTGCGTGGTAGGCGGCATGTTGACCACTGCACCACTCAGGTCGTCATAATCGCGGAGAAACATACTTAAATACGGGTCAAACTGAGAACCTCCTTTTTTAACTCTTCCAACAAAACAATAATTATCTTATTCAGTTCATAAACAAAGAAGTAATACGACCATTATCATCGAGGTAATTCACACAATTTTCGTGCTTTTTTCAAGATTACTTGAAAAATACTGAACCAATTTCCAAATTTTAAAAAATGGGACCAACTTGGGAGTTTACCTAATGTAATAACGTTTGAATCATTCCAATCGGTCCAGCCATCTTCGAGTAATCGGTGGACATACACAAAAAAAAATATACAGATGACCATAGAACCTCCTCCTTTTTTGGAAGTCGGTTAAAAAGCACACATCGACTCGACTATAATGTATTTTTTTTGCGATTTCGTGGTTGGCCCCATAATAAGTTATTCATTCAGGTGGTCTGAAATACCCTTTTCATTTTTGGATATACTTAAAAAATAACGGTGTATAGTCGAATAGTTTGTAGCGGCCTCGGAATTTTGAAATTATGTAAGGAATATTTAATAAAAAAAACCAATCAAAAACCATAAAACTACTAAAAACGCTGAAATTAACTGTGAATTTCTCCTAAATACATTATAATACCTATTATTACGTATCAGAATAATCTTTACTTAATAATAAAATAAATTTCATACTTTTATTTGTTGTTTGTACTTGATTGTCTTTCTGTGTATGTTCAAAGTTGACTCTGAGAAATCTTTCACTAACTTTCTTTTCATTTCTAACTCTATAACTATAACTTTCCAGGGAATCATCATCATATTACTTTTTGTCGCGGACACATATAAATGTATTTAGTAGACCAAAAGGTTTCTTTAGGTTGTATCGCTAAAATCCGTCAAAATCGAAATTTCGACAAAAAACTGTCATAGAACCCCTCGAAAGCTCTATTTGTTATTTTTTCTTATAATAACGGGTTTCCCGAACCGCACTTGACCGAATTTTTCACCGAATAGTATTTTCGAAATAATGCAGCGGCGGTGAGAGTGGAATTAGCGTGTTATCGTGTCATTAGAGAGGGCAAACTGCCAAAACTCGCGTGCATTCCGAATCCGCGGCGGAGGAAACTGGAGGCGCATATGTTTTGTCACAATTATATACGGGTCAATGACCTATCTTTACTGAAAAGCTACATTCTTTACATTATTTTGGTTCTCTGATTCTTAGGCTTTTCAGATCCATCCACACGTGATATCACGGTCCCGTAGATCCTGTGTGTTAGTGTAGGAAGCAGTAGGGGGTTTAGTAGATAGGGCACCGGTCCAAACCTTCGGGATGCATAAACGCATTCCCCCTACCTACTACTTATATAAAAAATCACAGATTTTACAGTCCCCGCAAGAATCGGAGCATTGAAAATGAACCCAAAAATTTACGAAGAACCAAAATCAAATGCAAACCCTATTTTTTTTTAAAGTTGCAGGTACCTAGTACCTATTTATTTTTACGATTGTGACACTCTTGTTGTGACTTATTGTGACTTCGCCTCGTGTCACAAAAGCGCCCGCTGACTGCCTCGACGCGGCCGAAATATTATTAACCGATTTTCAAAATTCCATCGAATGCACTTCTCGTATTCTGCATCTTTTAGCACTATTACCATGACGATCGGTCAATAATCATAGAAGCTACATCACTTTTTATGTACGGAAACACCCGTTTTTCTACAATTGCAAATCTAAAGGGACTTCGCCATTTTGTAGCTAAACTAATACCCTAAATATCATTGCCCTAGGTCCCATTTTTTCATTTTTTCCTAAGTCGGTTTTTTTTCGAAATATTTATAATTTAGTAAACAAACACCCCTTAAAAAACCCGAATTTACCCGAATTTTGCAAAATTACAAAAAAAGTTACCAGTAGATTTTCAAAATTCAAACGTTCCTACGTGTCTCAATAAATTCCTCAACTTTTGGTACTATTCCCATCTCGATCCTCCCAAAATCCTCGGAGATATGGCCAAAAAAACATTTTAGGCGATTTGCATCTGATAACCATTTTCAATGGTAAAAAGCGGCATCTCAGATCCATGGACTATGTTTAGGCTCTTAAATGATTTTCTTTGCAAGCGCAAGCTTAAAATTTTCATAATTTTCTAACTTAACATTTTTGCTTGCTAGTTTTCGTAGCGGGATGCCAACAACTACAATCGTAGGTACTCGTACCTACTTAGCCGATTTTATAGCATTTAGACCAAATAACTGATACTGCTTTTAAAGAGTCACCCAGTTGTTAGGAGCAATTTCAGATACGGACTGAATTCTTTCACTAATACTACTTACTCTAATATACTTACTTTGAAAACGAGAGTACGACCAAAATTAGTTCTGATATATTTTTTTGCCAATTTTCAGTCTATTTCTGTTTTTTTTTTATTATTTTTAGCATTATATCTATTCTGTGTTTTTAGTTCAGCAATGGACGGTCCTCCTTACCACCCATAAGGAAGGCCTGTGCCCCAGCAGTGGGGACATCAAAAATGGCTGATGGACATGGACAACGGACGGTTACACTTTTCCATCTTCGTTTTATCATTGGATAACTAAACATTTATTCATGTTACTTTGGGATACAAAGAAAAAAAAAGAAAAATACGTCTTATGAATTTAAATAGTTTTACTCTTACCTAAGTATTTTACAAAAAGCTAGTTTATTATTATTTTTACTTGCAATGTAATTTATAGCGTCATAGAACTCTGTTATTTGGGAAGGCTACAACCAGCAAAATCTGTACTTTAGGTAGGGTTGCCAACCGTACTATAATATAATATAGTATTGTACTATATTTCGGGTCTGCGTACTATATACTGTTGAAGAAATATATAGTACGCAAAAATACTATATATTTTTAACATCGAACGCTAAGAAACAAATCTTTTTTTTTTAATTTGTGATCGTCCATTTTGACTGATTCAATAGCGTGTAGTGTATATCGTATGTGAATTCTGAAAGTATATGTCTTATCTTATTGCATCAATGTCAAATTCAAAAGCTTCAAACGATAGTTTGGTCATTGGTTGGTCTGCTCTATTTTTGTTTTGAGATTTTGTTGGTAATCATCTGCAAAATATAACATTATTCTTTCTTTGAGAAATATAACTCAAGTCTTAGATAAATTAGTTATGGAAAGTGGTAGCGCTAACGAAAGTGCGTCAAGTTCAATTCAAGTGCGATTAAAAAGCGAAAGACACAAAAAAGACTCCAAAAATATCCAAAACTAGTTGAAAAATGCAAAAACTGAAAAAATATAGTTTTTATAAAAATAAATAAGTAAAAAATAAAAATTAAATAAGTACTATATATTTTTTAAGTGTACTATATTTTTTATAGCTTAATTTGAAAAATACTATATTTTGCCACAGACATGTTGGCAACCCTAACTATAGGGGACAGGGAATAAAAACTTGCAAATAAGGAAAACAAGATTAATTCATTCAATAGGCCATCGTGACATACTATATGCTTATCTAAGGGCGAAGAAACGGGACATGCCAACAATGCAGCTGTTTGAACAGCGGCGATAGATGCAGATAACGCATCCCGACCATTGCTCGTACGTAAATAATTATTACTTAATTCACTGTTAAATAGTATATTTTGTTTGACACGACGCTAATACGCTAGGTACAATCTCTGCTTTGTTTTTTAAACAGTAATATATGTCTATAAAAGTTAAATCTTTGAACAAAATTGTTTTGATTTGGCATGACAATGCTAGACAGTTTTAAAAACAGTGTAACTTATTAATTCTTAAGGTGAGCCATCACTAATTTGGAGGGTAACCTTGTCCACATCAGGTAGATTTTAAAACACACTTTTGTTTAATTTATTCAGTAGAAAAACTGCTGTGTCACGGAAAAATATCATAAATATTTCTGTTTATTTCGTGAAGTGTCAATCTAGTTTCGTAAAACGTAAACAAATTGTTAGTATAAGTGGCAGTTTATTTTCGGGACAAATGAACTAAGTTTCCAGTGGTTGTGTGATCGCCGCGAGATGTTGACGTTGGTTGGAGTGTGTGCGCTGGTCGCCTGCGCAAGCGCCATAACCCGCGACCAGTTTTACCCATACGGGCATGGGGTAGACCAGCGCTTACCCAGGGGTTCCCAAGTGGTTTCCCCTGAGGTGCCGCTGCAAGTCCCCGTTGCATTCTACGGGGAGATTTATGAAAGCATTTTCGTAAGTAACGTTTTTAGTTTGACAAAAAGTTTATTGATAATAAGTAACGTCTAACAAATGTTGGATTGCGTGAACATTTGATACTTATGAGGGCTGTAAAAGGTAGTGTATTCATATACCGGATTAAGAAGGAATTTTTACTGTTTTTATTTAAAAAAGCAGACTAATCTATTTGTTACTTAAAATACACTTAAAAGACAAAAAAGACACTTTACTATTGACCAGTAGAATCAATACTTTGCTTGAAATATTTCTATGCAATATAAAGACATTTAAAAATATATCGTTAATTTGGTCTTCACAAATGTTCACCGATTTAAAGAACATTTTTAATAGAAAGAAGAATTAAATATTATAAAGTATTCAATACCTACTTATTATTTTCATGAAATCCGCATACATCAATATTTTAAACACTTTATCCCCAAAATCAAATTGAGACTTAATTACAATTTGTTACGCAAGTTAAATGAAATACAATACTTATTACGGCCTACCAATAAATGATACAAATTAACACCGATGTCACTAATCAACAACGAAAAAAGCTGCTATTTTCGTTGTTTTGAATGACGCCCAGCCCCAGTGATAATATTAGAAATGGTAACAAAATGTTCCACTGCAGTTCTGGAAAGTGTTTTTGTAGCGAAAGGTGAATATGCGGAGAGATTTAATTTTAAACCAACTCTATAAATAATTTGCAATACGATACTAAAGTGCAACTAAGTATTGAGAGACTGTAATAAAGAAGTATAGTTTGTCGGTGTTTTTACAAAATATTTTTTTCTCTGTAACTGTCCTTCTTTCTGTAATTCTTTTTGTGTGTGCAATAAAGTGTAATTTATTATTATTATTATTAATATTTTTAAACACCTGTTTAACTTAGACACTGTATAAATGTGATGCTGTCACTTTTTTACAATATTGTTTGAAAGAGACAGTATCATTTTTAATCAGTGTCTTAGTTAAACAGGTGTTAAAAAATCCTTTGTAATAACACAATCTCCGCAACTAGGTAGACACTATTATTCGCTACGGGTGAGTCGATTTTTTCTACCTAGCATTTGTTTAATTAAATTAATTATCTAAATCCTAATTTCCCATTGAAATGTAACTTTTGACTTTAGTTAGACGACTCGTTTTGTCTCAGCCCCACAGGAAAAGAAAACCATAGATAAACTTTCTTAATCATTTGTTTGTCGATATTTCAATTAACCGTAGTTAATTTATGAAGTCATTAGTCGTAACATGTATTTAACTCTATAATAATTAGGGTTATTAATTAAGTCCCAGACTCAAAAACCAAACTCATAATAAATGGTAAGTTATTGGTAATTGTAATAATTTGCAAGCGATAGTTTGCGAATTTGCGCGTGATAAACGCAGCGGAAATGAAGTGGGCGCTGCTGTCAGCGCGGTCACTGACTTATGAAAGTCATGAAAATAAGCCAAATTGAGAACTTACTAACTAATTGAATCAAATAACTTTACGTTTTCAAACAAAATTCAAAGCTGTGTAAGCAAAGCAGCACCTTTTGAAAGTAAGTACCTATCTAATGTAGTCTGCAATTAGATGTTTTAAGTTAGAAGATCATTTTACTTGTGCAACAGCTAGTATTTAATGAATGTTTCGTACAAAGAATGAATATATCTATCACCATACAAATTTTACTTCGTCAATTATCAATTGATATGTTTTGAAAACATGTATACAAGGTGTATTTGTAACCACTCTCCAAATTTTTAGGATGTGTTCAGTCCATGAAACTAAACAACTTTCTCCATGAAACATAGGGTCAAATATGTAAAAAAAAATGGCTTTTCATACAAATCAAAGAGATCACGTGATCAGTTTAGTATGGGATGACCAAAATTTTTTTGGGTATTTCGACAGATGTTTCATGTAGTAAGTTGTTCAGTTTCATAGACTGAACACATCCTTAAAATTTGGAGAGTGGTTACAAATACACCCTGTATAACTCATTCCTAACTGTCCAACTTAATATGTTGCTCAATTTGTTAGCTAAAAAGTAATAAAACTATTTCTTTCAATCAACAATGAAGTCATTTCACAGTTTTATTAATGAACAAATATTTATAATCAATTTATCAAGTTGGTTGGTTAGAAATTTTCGGTACACTATCAGCAGCGGTTAAGCAAGGGTCGCGACCTTTTCGTAGAATAAGATAGTTATCAATGGGTCACACGCAAGTTTATATAAAAAACCTAATCGTATTGATAACTGAGACTCTGGAGACCATTATGTAAAGTGTCAAGTTATTATAAGAAGCAATTTGAAACTAAATCGTTATCTTATTTGACCTAGCGTTACTATGTAACTCAATTTCTACATTAATATGTAAGTATCTATTATTAAAACTATTCCAATATAATGTTCTAGACCCATCCATCCCAACTAATGTACATAAATAGTAGGTAGGTACTTACAAGAAAAGTTATCAAAATATTCAACAATAAGATGTTAGTAGAAAGAAACATAGGTACTTACAGCCTGTTTTTTTATTCACCCTACAAAATTTTTAAGGTTGTGTTCAGTCCATGAAACTGAACAACTTTCTCTAAGAAACATAGGGCCAAATAATGTAAAAAAATACTTACCATACAAATATAAGAGATCACATGAATAGTTTAGTAAGGGACGACCAAAATGTTGTGGCGTATTTCGACACATGTTTCATGGAGAAAGTTGTTCAGTTTCATGAAACCAGTCCATGGACTGAACACATCCTTAAAATTTGGAGAGTGAATAAAAGTGCAACCTGTATTTTGTGGATTACATTAAAGTCATGTATAATATACAGCCCCCATAGCTTAACTTAAGTTAACGAAAACTTAACTCTTGTTATTTAACTTTTTTAGTTTGGCAGTTTTTGGCAGCGGCAGTCGTGATTTTTTATTGAGTAGTATTTAATCGGGTACCTAACAATAAATTCCCTTTTTATTTAATTTTATTTTACACATTTTAGTGACAAATTATATTGTTTTGGAATGTGCATCATCAGTGCCTTTTATTTGATGCCCATATTGTAATTAGATACTAGAGAAAAAAATGTTTTTTCACATTTAAAAGTGGCGCCGCCGTACAGTCCTCTTAAATATATATTTTTTAATATAGCCAGTGTCTCTCAGGATGATGCAACGATACCCCATACATCGAAATCCGTTATGGCAATAAGTTATAGTGGAATAAAGAAACTCACATACTTACCCACAAACATTCATGAACCTTAAACACATTACACTCTATTTTGTGTAAAAAGTCGGCCGTCGGCGTCGGCGTCGTAACGTGGCGTGTGAGGGCACAGTCAAAAATCAAAACTAATAAGTAGTTAAATAAGGTTAGGTAGGTAGGTACATGAATGTTATGGGTTTTTTTTTCTGATGATTATGGTAATACCAGTGACTTGCAAACGAATGACAAGTGACAAGACAACTTCGTATTGTTTTCTGTAATGTTCTTTTTAAATCTTATTCTGTGTTTAGAAATATCGAAATCTTACTTGGGCTTAAATAATTTACATAGGGCATTGATCCAGTCCAGATGACGTTATGACACCTAAAGACCCAACCAACCGTCATCGATGTTAGTTATGGAGTCTACTGTAACATCAGTTCTTATTTAAAAAAATAAGCTACCTACTTATCTGAAAATCTGAATCTTCAGCTGCTATCTCAATTTCACATTTAATTTTAGTTTGCTTTACCAATCCGTAGTCATTATCATCATATCAGCCGCACGTCACCCACTGCTGGGTAAAGGCCTCCCCCATGGATCTTCCGTCGAATCCGTAGTAGTAGAAAATTATTAAGCCGATATTCAAACAATATCTTAAGGCGATTGTATGACCGAAAGTGGCGCCCTCAGAGGTTTTTATTTAATAAGTTATTAATAGAAAAAGATTTTAATAATGTTTATCGTGGAGATTTTAGGGCGCATGTTCTAGTACTTTTAGAAGGTATCACTACATGCCCTCGTAATCTTTCGTAGAAGTAGATAGCAAATGATGAAGATGTCAAAAACGGCCACTTTTGGCAGTTTTGCTATCTACTTCTAGCAGTGACTACGAGGGAATGTAACGATACCGTCTAAATATACTAGACTGTGGGCCCTAAAATCTCCACGATAAACATTTTTAAAATTGTGTACCTATTAGAATTATAATATTAAATATAATTCACCGCGGCGCCACTTTCGCTCAGGGTACCACCTTAACAATTACTCTTTCTCTTTCAGGTAAACAATTACGGTGTCCTGTCATTCAGATCGGACATCCCGTCGTTCCTCAACACGGAGTTCCCGCTGCCCTACCCCTCCATTGCGGCGTTCTACACCAACATTGACACGACCGCTTCCGGCGCAATCTACTACAGGGAAACGAACGACACATACGTCCTACTCAAGGCAGAAGAATCCGTCCAAAACAATTTCCACGACTACTATGAGTTCAAGCCCACCAGTGTGTTCATCGCAACTTGGCTTGACGTCACTTACAGCCATTCTGAACCGCAGTACAGGAAAAACAGTTTCCAAATCGCTATTATCAGTAATGGCACAGAGAGTTTTGTTGAATTCCTGTATCCTGAACACCAAATCCAGTGGATTCAGAGGGATACACTTCCATCCAGCCATCCTGAAGCGAAAGCTCAAGCCGGTTTTATCGCCGAGGATGGCCGAGTCTTCACACTTAGGGGATCTGGTAGCCAGCAAATCCGTAACATCGTATCGTGAGTAGTTACTTTTCTTTATCTAATTTTTTTTTGCGACTGCACTGCCAAAAAAACGTACCTACTTATAAAAAACAAGTGTAATTATTGTAGTCCGAGGACCGTTCGGTTGAAATGACACTTGATTTTATTCTACGTTTTTTGGCAGGCCAGTACTGGGGGCTAATTGTCTAATTTAAAAATCTATCGCAATCGCTTTCATTTGACAGATGGATGTAAGACATTGCTGCATTTCTTTGGTAAGTTTTTATTTGTGCCAAAAAAAAGCATCAATGTGCTACATTCTGAAAGCGATTGCGATAGATTTTGAAATTAGACAATAGAAAGGCTGGTTTTTAATAAAATAAAAATATATGTTAATATTATCGTTTTAGTGACAAATTGTATAGTTTTTGAATGCGCTCACCGAGGCCTTTCATTTTATACCCGTTATGTAAGAATCGGTTTTTTTTTTTCCCATTACAAAATCGCGTCATGCAGTCGCCTTTTTATTTTTTTTCAAAAAATCTAAGTCAGTGTCGTTCTAGATGATTTTGGGATTCTAACGATATCCCACACATCCAAATCTATTCAGGCATTTGGACTTTGGAGGTTACGGTGGAATAAATAAACTCACATACATGAACCCTAGACGCAATACACTCTTTTTTGGGCAGTCATGTAATCACTTATTATTATTATCAAAGCAAAAGGGTCACGGCAAATACAAAATTAACCTAGGCCGGACGGAAAAGGATCCCAGTTTTTTTTTTATCGAAAATAATCGTTTTTATTTTTATACCTACATCACTGTTTGATATCACTGTCGAATTTCCTTCAAGTTTAGTATGAAATCGTTTTTCTCTCTAGAGAAAGCCATCATCATATATCACAGACAATAAAGACCGGGTCATTAAAAACCCCCAAAAATGTTGACCTTTTTTCAGTTTTCGTCGATTTTGACTGGTTTTTCATCAAGATTGTGTAAGAAGGTTTCAAACAATTTGAGGATAGAACGGTTTTGATACGAGCGATAGTTTTGGAGACATAGCTGATTGTTTGGCCAATTTTTTAAGTTACACGATTTTTACCAAAATTTCCCTGTCTAACTTTTAAAATAAGTGTCAAAATATTTTTTTTTAATTAAAATTAGTTTGAACAAGATATAGTAGCACATTTTCCAAACTTTAGTTATTTATACAAACACTATATGAAAACAAAGTTATTTTTGCAAACGAAAAATGATAGTGGTATTAAATAATAATATGTGGTTGTCTCCGAAACTATCGCTCGTATCAAAACCTCAAATTGTTGTTTCTTTTTCTTTCTTACTCAAACCAACTTTAAAATCATCTTACACAATCTTGATGACAAAATACACAAAAACTGAACAAGGTCAAAATTTTTGAGTTTTTTTAATCCGGTCTGCGGAGGTCGAAAACTAGGATTTAACATTGCCTTCACATTGTCCATCAGCCATTTTTAATGTCCCCACTGCTGGGGCACTGGCCTTCCTTACGTAAGGGTGGTAAGGAGAATGCGCCATAATCCACCACGCGGGCCTAATGCGGATTGGTGGGTATTAACGACCTTGCCTTAATACCCACCAATCCAATCCCGGGTGGGTGCCTACCGAAGCACGGAGTTCGAGATAATAAATATTTGGTCACCCATCCCTTGCGAACGTTGCTTAACCTCCGTAATCGCTGGGCAAGGCGCTAAACCACTGCGCCACTGAGCTCCTATGCTAGGGGTCACAAATAACCAGGTGGCAAATAGAAAAATCATTTTTATAATTTTTCCAGATGGTCAAATACACACGAGCCAGGCAAATACGTTTTTCGTGTCGGTAACATACCGTACGACAGCAATGTCGCCACTCCCAACCAGTACAACCCATGGGAAGCGGAAGTGGAGGAGGAATCGAAAACTTGCGCCCAGAGCGGCCTTAGCGTCTGCCACGTCCATGCCCGGTGTGTCGACTACCAAGCCGGCATCTGCTGCAAATGTAACGACAACTTCTATGGCAACGGCAAGTCATGTATCAAAGACGATGAACCCCTCAGAGTCCACGGCAAAGTAAACGGTGTCCTCAACAATATCCATTTAAATGATATCGACATTCAAGCCTATGTTGTCGTAGTTGATGGAAGATCATACACAGCTTTATCTCAAGTTCCAACAGATTTGGGCAGTAGCCTACAGCTTCTCAATGTCCTTGGGGGTGTTATCGGATGGTTATTCGCCAAGCCGACAGGTTCCGCTAAAAACGGTTACCAACTAACTGGTGCGCTATTTAACCACACAGCTGATATTTATTTCCCTGCTACAAATGACAGAGTTGTAATTAACCAACAATATTTAGGACATGACGTATTCGATCAAATATCTTTAGAAACTGATATCCGAGGTTCAATACCGCCTTTACCAAATGGTGCTAAGATGGAACTAAAACAATTCCAAGAACAACTTACAACAGTTGATCCCGGCGTCATTCGAACCGAATCCAAGCTCTCCTTCAAGAATAAGGTTACTGGACATAGATATGAAGAAATCATAACGCAAACCTATACCTTTAGTCCATCTTGCCGGTACGCACCTACTAAAACTGAAGAATATAATCTCCCGTTCACCCTAAAAGTATCCAAAAATTACCTCGGATACGAATCTAAAGATAATATTGTAAGGTACGGGTCCAGTAACAAAATTTCACCTCTGGGGCATGAAGATCCATGCAAAGCAAGTCGTAATCGTTGCGGGCCGCACAGTTCTTGCGTCGCGGAAGGCACTTCATTCTCGTGTGTGTGCAAGATAGGTTTCACAAGTATTTACCACGAAAACAAGTTAGCTTGCATAGACATAGATGAATGCGAAGCTGGCACACACAACTGTGATATTAACGCTGATTGTCACAACCACGATGGCGGGTTTGAATGCAGATGTCGGGAAGATTTTGAAGGAAACGGGATGGCCTGCCAAAGGATTCCACGATGCACTAGTGATACCTGCGGTAATGGTGAATGTGTTGAAAACCAAGGGAAGGGGTCAGTATGTGTGTGCAATTCTGGATTTGTTCACAATGGGCAAGAATGTGTCCAAGCTAACAATCATGCTTGTGAATACTGCCATTCTCAAGCCACTTGTATCTTCTCTGAAATTACTAACATGTACTATTGCCAATGTAATTCTGGTCATGAAGGTAACGGATATCAATGCGTTGAAAGCACCAGGGCTCAAGAAACTCCTCGTACTGAGTACAACAGACCTGACTACAAAACATACACCAGGGCTCCAGAACCATCTCATACTACTGAGTACAGCAGACCTGACTATAAAACATACACCGAGGCTCCAGAACCACCTCAGTCCTCCGAGTCTACTGACTACAGACCTGAGTACAGATCATACAGATCAACAGAATATGCGGCAGATCTTTTATCGAGCACTTCACCTGGTTATGATTTAACTAGTAACGAGGCTGAATACAACGATACAATCGTTTTACCGCAATGCGATGCATACCAATGCACCTGCCCATCAGGTTATACAAACTACAGAGATGAAAGAAATAATGACCTGTGCCGTTTAGATAGATATTCAAATGCAAGCCCGGAACCGTTTCCAGAAAACAACGATACAAGTAAGAAAAAATATGAATAATCATTATAATATTATAACAATAAAAACTGGTTGTACTTAATAAATTGTAAGTCTGGTTGTACTTAATAAATTATAATTAATAAGTTTAATATTTAGTTTGGCAAACGCTGTGTACTTACATCTGTTAAATTACAATGATACTTTTTGAATTTATATTAAAAATGCCCAATATCTTACTGTTGATGTACCATTATAAATAAATAAATAATTTTATTGTTAAAACGGCGAGTCGTTCCCATGTCAGTCCTCGCCTCCACAGCCCGTGAGGGCCGAATTGCAACATTCAAATATTTTCGATAATCAACTCGCCCTTTGATATCAAATTAGATTTCGTACAGTCGGCAACAAAATATTTTATGAAATAAATTAATAAAGATCTATTAAAAGTTTTATTCATCATTTAAGTACTAATATCAATACAGAATACTTTCGCTTTTAACTTAGCTGTAAACACAATATTATTATGAATGACTAACGAAAGGTTTGGTAAACAATTAATTATAATGAAGTATCAGGATCAAAAAATTACTAACTTTTATATTATTAGATTTAAGCCAAATTGTAACTTGCTTTGATAAAAAATAAATCTTTTATTTCATTTTTTGAATTTTTAGATTTTAGGCATTTACAATGCTAATATCCTGATGTAAAAAGTATGGTAAACAATTATTCTAAAGTACCTTTTTAGATGAGGTTAACTTTTATATATTTTTAAAATCCTGAAGCAAAAAGTAAGGTAAATTATATTCTTAAAAGTACCATGGTCTGGTCACAGATAATATCTAGAGAGGGTTAACTTCTATAAATAATATATTTATGTAAAGTACCTGAAGTAAAATTAAGGTCATGTCAAATAACTCCTTTGTACTTAACTATGTAGCTGGTACTACTAGAGGCTAAACTTTATTTTTATAAAATGAAAAATAATTCTATGAAATGCGAATACTAAACGCTTTTCTTGGGTACTGTACTCGCCATTGTTTAAGCTTTTAAATCCATAATCAAAAGCCAAGGGCCGAGTTGATTATCTAAAATAATATTTAGGAAGTCCCTTCGCTGCCGGCCAGTCGCCGAATCGGTAGCCGGCGAACAAAGCCGCGGCACGCTCGATCCGCTCGCTAGGCTCGCGCGTGTTTCTAGTCAGATTTCTTACCTTACCTAACATTTTCATGGCGGGGGCTCTACCTCCCACCCCCTTCTTCGCCCCCTTGCTCCCCAAAAATTGACTGGTTGACACAAAAGCAGGGGGAAGGGGGCGCAGCCCCCAAAGAGTTCATTAGGTTAGGTTAGGTTAGAACTGCCATCAAAAACACGCGTGAGAAACGCCAGAAACCACTTTTTTATATGCTGCCGGTTCTCAGTGGCGATATTTTTGGGGTTCGGCGCCGGCAGCGTAGGTACAGACGGAGGCACTTCCTATTATTTAAATGTTGTAACTGATGCAACTCGCCCCCGCGGACCGTAGAGGCGGGGGCCGACGTGGGACGACTCAAAAAAAATCCCCGCCTTATATTGCTAGAGATTGACTAAAAAAAGATTTTTTACTTTTGCAGTCTCGTGTTATAATGATGCTGATTGTCCGCCCAACGCCGTCTGCATTGGTCAAGAGACCGATGATTCTCAAATTGGACATTGCGCTTGCCCCGAAGGCTATGTAGGAGATGGCTATGAATGTACCGAGCGAACGGGGTCATGCCAATGTGGACAACATGCTCATTGCATCACTATTGCTAATAGCAGAGAAGTCATCTGTGTCTGTGAATCAGGGTACCACGGAGACGGTTACACATGTCGTCCCAATTTCAGTTGCTCGAAAAATACAGACTGTGAATACAACGCTGAGTGCAAACCTGATCTCACAAACGGCGACTATGTTTGCCAATGTATAGATGGGTATGTCAAAGATGAAAATGATGCATGCATTCGTGATGGTCAACTGTGCAATGGAGCAGAATGTACCGAACACGCCTCTTGCCTATATGATCCCATAGAGCAAGTAAGCTACTGTCATTGCGATCCGGGCTACGAGGGAGATGGAATCTTGCAATGTCTACCTCAAGGACATTCGTGTGACATCAACAACGACTGCAATTTTTATGCCGTCTGCACTCCTTACGACAACACGTACCAATGCGTTTGCAGAGAAGGTTTCACTGGAGATGGTTACACTTGCACTGAAGAATTCAACTGCATAAATAATCCCTATTTATGTGACTCCCACGCGTCTTGTTTGAAACGTAGCGATGGATATGTTTGCGAGTGTAACAATGGTTATAATGGAAATGGTAGCTATTGCGAACTAAACCCAAGAAAGGCAGGCAACTTCTTAGTTGCCAGTGATGGAGCTTCCGTGTACAGAGTGCCTTTCAGAGCTACACCCAGAGAATTTGCGACTCCATTAAATAGTGCTATTTATCAGATAGCAGTTTCAGTGGACGTCGATTGTTTATCTGGGAGAATCTACTGGGGAGATGTCGTAGGAAATGCCATTAAACGTACCGCCTATGATGGATCTGCATTTGAAACATTTTTATCTCTCGGTAAGTTACCTACCAAATCCCCACACATTGAAATTCAAGAAATTTAACTTTATCTGACTGAGACGACATACAATCTACCTATACCTGTAATTAATATAAGGTGATCGCTAATAAGTAACGTTTCATTTCCAAACGATTCCTCTCATCTATTCTATAACAAAAATTATATTGTTTTGCAGATGTCAAATCGCCGGAGGGCCTGTCCGTTGACTGGTCCGGCAGAAATGTATTTTGGACGGATTCTAAAAAATTCACTGTAGAAGTAGCTAATATTGACACGAAGATTAGAAAGGTTTTGTTCTCCAGAAATGGAATAGTCAACCCGAGAGGCATCGTAGTCCACCCACAAAGAGGGTAAGTTCACGAAACTTTAACAATAAAAAGTTATTTGTAAATATTATGACTATTTAAGACGCATTATAATTTAAAACGCATCATCGACAGTGCTTGTGATTGAACAAAGTATTTTACAATCAATGAGGTTTCTTTCTTATTACTTTTCATCCAGAAAGAAAAACTACTGTTCCCGAGATTGTTAACTGTATCTACTGTCTACGCAGACGAAGTTGCGGGCGGTCGCTAATGTAGATAATAATAAAAACTGATAACAAGATATGCTAGGCTAGCATGCTAGAAGCAGCAGCGTCAAGATACGTGACATAGTATAAAATATAATTATCTACTTTCTAGAAAAATCTTCTGGTCGGATTGGAACCGCGAAGCGCCTAAGATCGAGTGGGCCAACATGGACGGCTCCGAGCGTGGCGTGTTTCTGGACTCGGTAGACGTTCAGCTCCCCAACTCGCTGGCGATCGACTGGGATCGCGATCGGCTCTGCTACGCTGACGCTGGACTCCACAGCATTAAATGCGTCGACATCGACACGCGAGAAAGAGAAACCATTGCTTCCAACTGCACCTATCCATTTGGTTTAGCGATCAACGGAAACACCTTCTACTGGAGTGATTGGAAGACGTAAGTAACCATTCTTCTTGATATCTAGGGAGCTAGCTTACTCCCAAAAAATCTATCATCTACAGAGGTAAATTACAGACCCCTACTTTATACCCTTCAGTGTTAGTTGGGCCAGCCATCAAAACTGCTTTAAATGCAGTAAAATAACTAGACCTACAAGAGTGTAGGGTTATGCTCAATCGCAATTTAAAAAAATATAACTTTTGTTCTACACTTTATGATTAAAATACTTGTAAGATAGAATCCTGCTGGTGAACTAATAAAGAATGCACTGTACTCGTTTTCAATTCCTTGTTTAGGCAGTTGTAATCCTTGTCATGATCTTTGTTCCAGCTTGAATATCGAGTCCATAGACAGTGTATCAGGACAAAAGGGGCAAGTGCCTATTTCAACAGCCTCGCGGCGACTGTTCGGCGTGGCGGTGGCGCCCGAGGGCTGCCCGCAGCTCAGCAACGTGTGCCAATATCGAAACGGCAATTGCGCCTCGACGCAGCTGTGCCTGCCCGACGGGAGGGGCAGTCGGATGTGCGTCGACGGGGAAAGCGGCTACTGACCGCGTTTAGTTTAAGCATAGCAATAGGACCATTACAATAGTTAAGGTTGAACACTCGAGCCCTGCGAGCCCGCTCACTGCGAGTAAGTGGGTCAAATTCTGTTGAGCGGTGCCGCGCGGAATGGCGGTGACGCTGCTGACTGGATACCTACATTTATGTACATACATAATAGTAAAAGATTGTCGGTACCTTGTGTTCCCGACTGAGGTACTATAGCGGAGGTTATGTTTAAAGTAATAACTTTAAACCAGATAATGGAGATCCCCTCCAATTAAGTTAAACCTCCGATAAAATACCTAAGAAACCTGAGATCAGTCAATCACATACTTCGATCAAGAATATCCTAGATAACGCTTCACGAACTAAAACAGTATGCAATAATGGCACCCCAAATAGCGTCCTACTTACAAAGTTGGCGCTTATTTTGTACATAATCACCTCTTATTTGTACAAACTCTCATTTTATATCACTTATTTTGTACAAACAAGCTTATTTTGTACAAAACACATCATTTATCACTTTGTGCAAAATATGCGCCAAGTTTGTAAGTGGGACGCTATTTGAGGAACCATTTTTTAAACTCTGACCGGACATCTAGGATATTATTGATCGAAGATCACAAAGCATCATAAATGTCAGGTTGTCGGTTAAAAGTAGTGCCAATAATTTTAAATGATTTTTAAATATCTTTGTGGTGATATATTATTTAAAAAGTTAGCTCATTTGTTGCTGGGTAGGTACTTACTTCTTCATAAATGTAAAATAAGCAAGTTAATATTGTAATCCAACATTTATTAGGTAGGTGATAATTTGAAGAGCGAAAAAGACCAAAGACAATAAAGCTTTTAAATTATTGCTATAGCAGTAATTTTTTGAAGTTTTGCGAATTTACTCATGAGATAATAATACCTAATATTTAATATAGGTCCTTATCTATCAACCTAGATTATTATATTTTAAATCAATAGTCACCTTCGCCAGAAAAAAGAAATAAAATGCTTCAATCAATGTAATTTATTGACACAATAAATAAAACTATTTATTTCTTAAATTCTTTGGTGTTTTTTTTCTTACCTATTGAGCCCGCGGGTGCCCCCAGGCACCCGCGAGGCGGGTTATACGTCATTGAAAATAATATCCGTCAAGGCCCAATGTCACAGAACATTAAATTTAAATCCAAGATTTATTTAATTTACAATAAGGCAAAATATTGCCTGGCAAAATATTTGATCTCTGGGTGCCTGGAGGCACTCGCGATGCTTGACGGTATAAATTTCTCGCGGGTGCCTGGGGGAACCCGTGGAGCTCAATAGGTTAAACATTTTGAAACTGTTGCCATAAAAACAACTAAAAATGCATGGTGTATAAAATTATTGTATTTAAAAAAAATGTTTTAATCATAAGTAGATTCGTCGTAGGTACCTACCTAACTATCTAATGTTGCAAACTACCGTACCAGAATTTACAACCAAAATTCTTCAATCCTTCCAAATTTGAGTGTGAGCGAGCTGATGAATATCAAAACATTTTGAAAGACTACGCACAGTCCGGGCCACAGGGAATTGGTATGATCTGTTAACAAAAAGATTCGTAATTGCAGATAGTCCAAGCTAACACTTAAATTGGATTGGAACCTATGACAACTTTTCTACTAATAAAAACCAAAATAAAAGGCAATTAGTTCGATTGGAATATCAGAACTAGTTTAACTGATATTAAAGGCCTATTCAAATCGGTATCCGCTACCGCCGTGGGTAGCGGTAATAGTAATACCCGAGCGATAACCCACCGGGTATTTGGTATGGCATTTGCGCAGTTGTCGTGGGTACGCGATATGTATTGCGTATCCATAGGGATGTCGCTAACCGGCACCGGGGGCCCTACCGCCTATCTCAGAGCGATAGCCAAAGCGATAGCAATACTCTATCCGTCCTTATCATCATATTATCATAACACGGTGACAAGGACGGACAGTGCACTGACGTCATAAACCAAAGCAATCGAGTTAGGCGGTAGACCCGCGGATATAAAGATTTGAACAGATTTGAATAGGCCTTAACTCAAATCCATAGCTGAGGCCCTGAGGCATGCCCTTATTAGTTAGCTAGCTGAATTACCTATGAATGAATTCTATAACGATTGGATATTAAATTTTGTATTATATAGGATTAGTTTTTTTTTCAGGCGCGCTTAGAAGGAAATTCCTGCTGAAAGCTCTCATACGCGTGGGTTAATTACTTGGCTAAATTAGGTAATTGTCATCGCTAGCTAAACAAATAAATAAATTGGATTTGTCGTTTTTTCTTACTGGGTATAAAGAGATTTCCACAGGCCGCGAGCAGTGACCCAAAGGCGATGATGAACGCAAGGAACAGCCACACGCGCGCCGTTCGCGGGCTCATGCAGCCTGCGTATGTGTCACCGCGGACCTGGAATCAGGATTTTTAAGTGCTTGGCCTTCGTGAGTCGTCTCAACAGGTGTTGATGAAATAACCATTGAAGAACAGCGTTCTTATTAACTCACTGACGAAACAGGTATTGTATGCATTTCCAGACTATACAATTAGCACTAACTTCGGCCCCCCTATTAGCATGACCGATTATATCGCGTGATATAGCGTTTTATCACGTTTAACCACAGAATACATAATAGTGGTTTAACTGAAAAAAAGACAAAGGAGTTTGACAGTTGAGTGTCGATAAAATGCTAAAATCGGTCATGCTAGGCAGGCTGGTTTTTTAAAACGGAACAGACGAATTTAACCCGGCGAGCATGTGGTGAAAAAAGTTACACCTAGCATGTGGTGGGGTTTGCCAAACCCCAACATATAATTACCTATAAATGCCAATTTATTAAACCAAGACTTAAGAATTTATTCGTATTTTGAAATATGGTTTATATTTAGTGTATAAAATAAAAAACAGTGTATATTTATATACTTTTATTGTATTATTTATCAGAAATACTAAAATATAACATTTACAAAAAAACAAAAAAAGGAACTTCTGAAAAAGGAACTAAAATCAACTAATTCTTTAATAAAAATATAAAATCAACTTTAAAAACTTAAAGAATATAAGATTCTCAATAACATATTTTTTTAAAGAATTAGTTGATTTTAGTTTTAGTATTTTTGATAAATAATACAATAAAAGTATATAAATATACACTGTTTTTTATTTTATACACTAAATATAAACCATATTTCAAAATACAAATAAATTCTTAAGTATTGGTTTAATAAATTGGCATTTATAGGTAGATATATGTTAAAACTAACACGGAGCATGTGGCGGGGTATGACGCACCCCACGAACGTTTACACGCGTGTAGCTCCTGCGCCGGTTGACCATAGAGTACATTATTATACTAGAGATAGAGTTATCAGTCGGACCTAATGATCAACGCCATCTAACGAATTGTGACAAAAAGTGTACGATATTATAATATAGGTACTAGTAGGTTCCTATAAATCTTGACTTGTAATTTTTTGGGAGGTAACCGCTATGTTATGAAATAACTTTAAAATAATTTACTTTATAGCTAATCAGCTTTGACTATATAAAACTGTGAAAGACACACGATACCGCGATTCAGCACGGGATAGCGACATCTCTCGACTGTTTGACAAACGAAAAATGAACGCCATCTATCAAATCAATCTGCAACTAAAATCTTAGGCCGCGCTCCTTTGTAGCGAGTCAAGTTCTAAGTGAAAAGCCCCTGCGGTTGACGCGACACTGCGGTCACGCCACTCTCCCCCCGCGGAGTACATTGGCTCCAGCTACTCGAAGCAACAAACCAATTGAGGAGCAAATTTGAAAAATACACGACTTCGCGCAAAGCATGGGCATGTCACACCCCACCACAAGCTCGCCGGGTTAAAGGACGGAACGGGACGATTTTTTGACATCGTTGCATATAAGTGGTTCGACCACCTGTGTAAGAAGCAGGGGTCCAGGGTTCGATTCCCATGGGGGGTACAATTTGTACTCGGTTTGGTTGGTGGTAGGGTTTATTTCAAGTCCGCCTGGCTAGCTACCACCATCTTACCTAAGTCTGACCACAGAATAACTAATAGTATGGTCTGACGCCATAACAGCATTGGGGAACATGCATCAATTTTTTTTTGTATCAAAATCAAAAGTATAATGCGTGAGAGAATCAACATGCTCTTGCGTTTTTCTCGTGATATAGTCACTTGAAGTTAGCAGCATCAGCACCCGCCGAAAACGCTCTATACAAAACGGTCAACATTTGTGACGTCACTTATGCCACGTTTGTATGGAGTTAGCCAGGAATTTTCAAATATCTCCCTAAATATTGCGTTTAAGTACATAATATGTGTCATACAAAATATTATTTCTTATTCGATATTCTATCCGACTGCTAAGTGCATTATATCAGAAAATGAAAAAAAAACTCCATTTTTCCCTGTGTGATAAAACTGAAATAATATTATTTTTTTATTTTTCTGTTCCATCATGTTTTTATACGTGTCCGCAGCGATCGAGCTCAAATTTATCAAAATCCGTGACTTAAGCATGTTCCCCATTTAAAAATTTGATGTGATCCGGCTGTTAGAGGTAAAATAGCCGGTTCCTCAGTGATGAGAATTCCGGGTGTAGTGCGCTTCTACCTTCGGCCTCATCGTCACGAGATGAAGGCCAAGCACTAACCCGTTGTCAATTAAAATTAAAATAGACCTAGTATCCGTTAAAAGTGTTTTATGTCTAGTGCCTACTACGAGCGTAAACCTTAGATAGGAGTGAATATGGCATAATTTGTTGTAAGGTGTGAGAGAAGATAGGTAATAGGTAACTGCCAAGGATAGGGTCTAACCTGTTCGTCAGAGATGGAGTTGACCATGACAAGTGAGACGGTGGCCATGAGGCCGCACAGGTGCGCCGCGCCCACGCTGCCGCCGTACTGCACCTCCGCGTCGATCGCGAACCACCATCCTACAAAGAACTACCCTACCTTATTCCGGCAAACATCTTGACGCTCTTTCGACGGAGTGGGGTTAAGTTCGCGCATTGCACTCGCGAGCGACCAATAGCGCGCGCCCCTCTCCCGGCGCCCGCGAAACTCACCGCTACGCATACCCAAAATAAGCGTTCTGCCCAATCCCCGCCCGATTTCAAGATGTTTGCCGGCTACTTGTAAGCCTCGGCGAGGCAGTCTAGAAGCTCAATGGCACAGTAGGCATTAGTAGGGTTAGCGCATTAGGGTCGGTCATGGCATGGGATGGGTGACCAAAGATGTATTATCTCGAGCAGCTCCGTGCTTCGGAAGGCACGTTAAGCCGTTGGTCCCGTTGCATTTACAGCCGTTAACACCCACCAATTGGGCCCGCGTGTTGAGTTATGGCCCATCCTCCTTATCCAACCCATAAGGAAAGCCTGTGCCTCAGCCGTGGGAACAACACAATGGCTAATTCCGAAACGCCTCGGCCACATCCGACTTGATCGACGACGTCCGTGGTCGTGTGGTTTGTACGCCGGTTTTCAAGGCGTCACCATCTCTTGAGGTCCCGGCACAGAATGAACTTTTCTATATTGTCTCATGTCTTGGTGTTTGTGATACCACCGTTGTCTCTGATTTCCATGACACAAGTGCTTTAGCTACTTACTTTGGGATCGGAGCAATGTATGTGATGTTGTCAAATATTTAAATAGCAGTTTTTATGCTAAACTAAACGTGAAAGTTGGTGACAGAATAAGTCAGTTCACTATAAAGGCATTATAGACATCACTGGGCACGTTGTGATGTCGTGGCCAAGTACGACATTTGCAACTTAATGAACAGGCAACAGGCATTATAGTTTTGATATGTCAAGGAATAAATTGATTAGCTATTTCTGCCACTGACGTGGGCGTATCGAGGTACGGGCAGGGAGGGGCAGCTGCCTCCTTAGAAGAGCGGTTGTTCGCTGGTAAACTGTAATTCTAACAAGCTTCATAACTTGCGACACTTCTTATAAGACCTAAGAAACTAACAGGCTCGAAGGCTCGCTTGTGAAATCCAACAATACGGGATGTAATCTCTTAATCTAAGATTACAATCCTGGCTACGCTCTTGCCACTTGCCACTGACTATACTATACAGTTAACACCTGGGAGTAGTCACACATTTCTTAACTGCAATCAAACTAACAATCTCTCCTACATAATGAACCAATAAATTACTACGAAGTGTAAAGAATTCTAATATCTTTGTGTGTAAACATGGTGTAAACATACCATCACGCCAGCAATCATGTCAACTATAATGTTCCGTTTGACCACACTGTCGGACCAGATACATTTTGCCAGAGATATGTTGGGACAGCAACTCATCCTTTGTAAATTCTATTGTAAATTGTATAACATTTATGTTACAAAAACACGTTTGTAAAAACAAGAATCTAGAATGTCACACTATTTTATTTATCTTCTCTATGATGTCACACCTACTTCAAAATAGAAAACTGTCATCGTTTAAACCTGCCCTAAAATCTCATTATAAGCTAAAAATTTTAAACTTCATGAATAATGTATTGCCTTAATTTTAGTTTAACTGAATTTAAATTAAATTATATGTAACTATAGAAACCATTCAATTCTAAAATGTAATATTGTGGATAACGTGGTTGTTTACAAAATTAGTATGTTTTTATGTAGGTAAGTGTATAAGTTTATCTTCATTTTGTAAATGTTTTTTGTTCCTAATAAAATAAAATAAAATAAATTTAACTAGCCGAAATTGTAACTCATTTATATGGTGTTTCTTATACAGGAAATTCTGTAAGGATGTTGATAAAAAAAAATACATATTATCACGTCAATGTTATATTATTTATTGATATCAAAATAATAAAACTTAATTTAAACTTTTACATCTTTTTCTTTTTCTTGGAATAACTCAAAATATTGAGTAAAATGAAAATATAAAATAAATAACCTACATCATGAATAATGGTGACCTACATAAAAGTACTAGTAAGTTCAATGAGTTAAGTTATTTAAACATATAAGCTTTGATTATTTTTAAAGATCTACATAGCCTAGTAATAACTAATAAAAATTAACAGTAATTAATTTATTTACAACAATTAAAGTTGAAACCTGTTTTAAACCACATTAGTTTAATACTCACTTATTATAATAATAGGTAATATAATTAAAATGTTTATTGTGACCATTGTATTGCATTAAATAATTCTGTTTCACATGAATTAAAAACACACAAAAACAGTAGCAGACTTCAAACAAATAAGGAATTAAAGTATTTTCTTCAGTCAAAAGAATGTACACACGACGGCACCGCAGACTATACGTGTTGATCTGCAGACCGTCTTTATGCCTTACGTAAAAAAAAGCTGTTTTCACAGTTTAACTGTATAACATGATGTGCTGTTGTGTGTACCAAAGCAAACAGAGAATATGAACTTTTATGCTAGTTTAAACTTGTATTATATTGTAATACAATTTATAAGAACAGTACAAAAATCATGCTACATACAGATCGTGGCAATCTTAACCCCACAGGTCCTCGGTGCGGCCAAACTTGAAGGCCAACGACCCGGCGAATATGAGAGCATTCTGCAGGAACAAACAAACGCCAGGCCAAGTTGATTGAGAAGTTTCTGTAAAAAAAATATAATAATTTTAGTAGCAGGTAGTAATTATTACTTATCAACCACCAGTGGGGCTACCGCCCAACTGCGTTTTTCTCAACCTTTTTGAGGTCACGCCTCTCTAACGACTTGTGAAAATCTTCACGCCTCACACTAAAATTTAGGTAATTTAACTCTCTAGTTCAGTCTATTTTATGAGTATTGTAAATTTATTTTTCTAAATTATCAAATGCTTCGCATCCGCACTGAAACCTGGCCGGAGGGACTGATTGAGAAACCCTGAACTATAGGCAGACCAGTCCGTAGATTACGTAATTCTGTTGCTAACAACTCTCGATTGAAAGCGCAGTTACATTGCTGCTTTAAGTAAGATTGTTCTCATATTGGTCCTTACTAAAGCAGCAATGTAACTGCGATTTCTGTAAGAGTTGATTGCAACAAAGTTACATAATTACACCCCCGGGGGGCGGGGCACAGAGGCGCGAGGGGAGACGAGAACGGGGGTCGTGAGAGGTGCGGGCGGCAGGCGATCGCCGCCCATCGCACAATACAGAATTATAACAATAGGGATGTTGACTAATGAATAAAATAACGAAATACTAATAAAAATCGTAAACATATTAAACTTTAAGAGTAGCTTGTATACCTCTTGGTTTTATATATTGCATATTATTTGTTTTATGACCCTTCAAAGTTGGGTGGACAAGTCCATTTAAAAAGTATAAAATTTATCAAAATAAATGATACCTTTAATTAGTCCGTAAAATGTATAGCAAATTTGTCGAAGAAACCATTTTGATAAACACAATATTTAATATAGCTGCTGAACAAATTTCCTATGCGTTGCATACAAACTTGCAAGGCGTGACGTCATAACTTGCAAGCCATTAGTATGAAGCGTTTTTGATAGAGTCCATTTGTGTGCATTTCACACTGTGATATCTCGGGCAGTTTTCATGCTAGCGAATTAATTCTTTTACCAATGTTTCTTTTTTTGAGAGGTAATTTTTGTAACATAAAATAAAAAAATAGTCAACATCCCTATTACTAAACATATTATTTCAAACAATATGTTACTTACTGTCATTGACATAGTTAGCAAAGAGAATCCAGCAGGCAGCAATCAAAGAGCCGAACCCGATAACAAATCCTAGGAACAGCCAAAGACGAGCTCCGCGAGGACCCATGCAGCCCCCCGTGTAAGTCTCACCGCGTACCTGAAATCAATGAACAATAAAAGATAAGATAAAGATATTTATTGAATGAAACATGTTTATTTGAAGATGACAAAAGATTTTAAAATACCTACTACATATTTCGCCAGATGCCCAACATTCAAATCCTAAATAATCCATAAAATAAAACAAATCTATTCATTTTAGTACATTTAAGTAGATTGTGACAACTAACACCATAATACGCATAATTTTTGGTCAAAGGTCTGCCCCCTGATTATGTAACTCTGTTGCTAACAATTCTTGATTGAAAACGAAGTTACATTGCTGCTTTAAGTAAGGTAGTTGTCACATAGGTTCCCACTAAAGCACCAATGTAACTGCGATTACTGTCAGAGTTGATTGCAGAAAAGTTACAAAATCAGGGGGCTGAAGACTATATAGTCTTTTTATTTATTTCAGTTGCTCTATCTTCACTTGCACATACAGCATTAGAAGGTTTACAAAAATGTGTTTTACAATATTTACCTGTGCATTAGACACCGAGTTTATCATGATGAGTGACAGCGATGCCATCACACCGCACACATGAGCTGCCTTAATGCTGTTACTGTACTTCACCTCCGCATCAATGATGAACCACCAGCCTGTGAAAAACTGAAAAACCAAAATTTGGTTTAATAATTATATTAGACATACATAATACAGGCCACGATACGGATCTTGAGCGGTGACAGTTAATTTTTGGGTCTCATTGGTGGGAGACGTGGTGCAGGGCTACTGCAAGCAGACATGAGCAGTAATCCTCTCTAATTTCTCTCACACGTCAAGATCCGTTCTGGCACCTATTAATTCATAATTCATTGTAGAAGTTATCAGGGAATATTATTTTTAAATCAAATTAGTATTGGTTGCAATTTGCAGTCCAAATTAAGACCAATGAAAACACTCAAAATCCACAATAGAGCTGCATACTGACACTGCAATTTTGACACAGTTGCAACAATACAGCTGTCCAGCATAACCAGCATTCACAAAAATCGTTTGAGGGCAGACAGTAAGAGGTAGGAATAATAAAATATCTGTATTATAACACCACTTGTGTTATTTTACCTTCAATTGTGAATCACCATAGTTAGAATTAGAATGCATACCAGTATCCCAGCAAATATTGACGCAATAATGTTTTGCTTTTCCCCGCTCTCGAACCACACACAACTCGGCATGGATATATTTTGACAGCAATTCATTTTAAATTTCAATTTGGGATATCACTAGGGATAAAAGAAGGTACTGAAGTTTTAGGAATTTATTGCAAAAATTAAATCCTAAATCACGAATAAACGCAATAGGTACCTACTCAACAACAATGAAATGAAATGTCAAACTTGTCAAAGTCACAGTGGGTGCATTGCATTCTGCAAGACAAATCTCTGAGTCATCGATTGCCATAGAGTATACAAATTACTTTCCATGCCAGCAGGATAATCGCTGAGTCATCGGTAGAAAGTAATAAATTAAACTTGAAAACAAAATATGACTTTTCATGGTTAAAATTATTATACTTATATTATACTACATGTTAAAATTAATTATTATACTTAATTATTAAAATTATTTTATCTGTGAAATTGTTTTTTTAGGTTCATTTATAAGGTTCTTATTCTTACTGTGGTGAGGTGATCAATGACATAGCGATTTGTCTGCTGGAAATCTTATTTTTATTAAATGTAGGTACAGTAGGTACAGTCAGCAGCACGTCAAGTTACACAAAACTGTCAAAAACCTGCATTTTATTTTCACCTTAATTTCATTGAATTTTAAGTATCTACTTATGAATTTGATTGAATTTGATAGCCCTGTCTTGAATGTCTTGATAGCCCAGAATGCCGTTGACTATACAGAAAAGTCAACAGCACGTCAGACTATGGGTTATGGGTACGTATCAGAATGTCTAAAGTTAGAATGTCTAAACTTAAAATGGCAAAGTTCAAAATGTCAAAAATTTTAATGTCTAACGATTAAAATGTCAAAAACGAAAATGTCAAACGGTCAGCAGGCTGATTATCTAAATATAAACTATTTAGCGACCGGTTTCATTTGACATACATTGCTACTTTTCTTTGGTATGTTTTTTTTACCCCAAAAAGAAGAAGTAATGTATCACATTCATCTGTCAAATGAGACCGGTCGCTAGGTGGTTTCTAATTAACTTATTTTTTTTTATTCTAAAATCCCCACTGCCCCACATGCAAAGCAGGGATCCACACGCAAAGCTTATCTCAGATGGCACCAGCGGCGGCTGCTATCAATGGTTTTGATATAAACTTAATATTCTACAGTATAAATAAGTTTACGGGTTTTGATCATGAATCGTATATTAATAATATAAGATTCTTGGTTTTGATTGGTTAAAATACGTCAGAAATGACATTTGAGATTTGAAACAACCTATCAAACTATTCGTTCGGACTTTTAATATACTATATCTATGGTTCGGACAGTCGCTTGTGGCGCCCCGTCGCATCCTATACATGATTAAATTACGATTGCTACGATTTATAATGTTGGTAGGTAGTTACCATAAATTTAATTATAAATAAGTTTATGGTAGGTTGTCAATCACATTTTGATCGTCTAGGAGCTAGGAGCGATGCTTGACAAGCACCACAGAATAGATAGACTACCGTGGCCAATCAAAAGTAGGCCACGCCCCCAAATGGTAAATGCAATGTAAATGATTGACAAGCAGTTTTGATCGTTTAGGGGGTCCACAAGTCCATCAGCCATTTTTGATGTCCCCACTGCTGGAGCGCAGGCCTTCCTTATGAGTGGTAAGGAGGATGGGCCATAACCCACCACGCGAGCCCAATGCGTGTTAAAGACTGCAAATGCAGCCGGGACCAACGGCTTAACGTGCCTTCCGAAGCACGGAGGAGCTTGAGATAATACATTTTTGGTCACCCATCCAATGTCCGACCCTTGCAAACGTTGCCTAACTTCTGCAATCGCTGGGCCAGGCGCTAAACCACTGCGCCACCCGAGCTCTCAGGGGGTCCACAAGGGGATGTAAAAATTAAATAAAGTTCACGAAGATTTGTAAAAATCTATTTCTTAAATATTTATACATTTCAATAAAATGTGAATCAGTAAACGTGTTTAATGTTAATCAACATTGTGTTTTAGAGCCATAGTTAAGTCATACGCTAAATAGGCATACATACAAAGACTTATACTTCTATGTCATACATAAAATAGGTACCAATACCTAATATAATATAGCATAAATTACAATCACAGTGATTCATAAGGAATTTAATAATTGCATTTTGAAGAGTTCTTGAGGCACACTGCTATTTTATTCGAGATAAGTATAATGATCGAAAACAGAATAATATTAAATAATTTTAGTCTTTTTAAATTAATTATAGATAGCAGTATCCTTCATTCTGGTAGCACCATTCCGGTTGGATGGACTCTGCTTGGATTCCCATGCGTACCAAGCGTTCCCTGTAAAGAGATAAAATGCTTTTAAACTTTTAAACTATTCACTGTTTCGTCATGAGCCACTATTTGTCCTTCTGCTTTTTGATGTAAAAGCAGGATTCATCATAATATATAACCCACATGGGATTTGTGGGTATCAAAGGCGAAGATCACAGTTAAGAGCCCGTAGCGATTTTGCCGCTGACTGCAGCTCTCTCGCTCGCACACTTCATGTTTTCTCAAGATTTCATAAAACTGAGTGCGTAATTGAAAAAGTGTCTCGGCCAGTTTTCGCAATATAAGATTACAGACAGTTTAAAATGTACCTATTTCAGTTTTTTGTTGCTAAAGTACAAAAAGTTGTCGTTTCTAACAGTTATTTGAACTTGGCAAATACGATAACTTTTTGTACTTCAGCAACTCGAAACTGAATTATGTTAAAATGTCCATAATCTTATATTGCGAAAAGTGGCCGAGAGACATTTTTCAATTACGCACTCAGATTTAAGAAATCTTGAGAAAACATGAAATGTGCGCGCGAGAGAGTGGCAGTCAGCGGCAAAATCGCTACGGAGTCTTAAGACGATAAGTAGCCACCTGGTGTGCAGCATGCGCTGCTCGGCGTCCAGCCAGGTGGAGGCGGGCTCGGCCCACAGGCGCTCGGCCAGCGCCGCCGCGCGCGGCCACAGACGGCTGTCCAGGGTCGACGAGTCCGACTGCTCCGACCACAGAGCCGCTTCGCCTCCTGATCATTCAAGGATAACAAATAAGAGGCCTGTGGCCCTACCATGAGTTTATGCAAACTGTTTACGCTAGGTACCGTAAACTATCGGATATACTGCTCACAGTCAATGCGACTGAAAGGGAGAAAACGATAGTTTAAAAAGTAAACAGTTCGCATCAACTCATATGGTGGTCGGACCACGATAATTGGTATTTCCTTCTACTTTGATATTTATTTAGCTTAGGAACAAATAGGATCCAAAAGTGAGTTAATCGAATGACGAAAATCTTGCCCCCTCACATATTATGTTATATACAGGATTATTTGTAAAACACCAACAACCTCGCAGGAGTAGATTACCAATATCATAAACAACCAAAAATGAATTTATGAACATAAGTACGAACGGTAAATTAAAATGATTTTTTTTTGTATGAAAGTAAAATCTAACGAATTATCAAAAGTCGTAGAACAAATGTTGTTGTTTATGATGTTGGTAATCTACTCCTGCGAGGTTGTTGGTGTTTTACAAATAACCCTGTATAGTTTACAATGCAAAAGTAAGTACCTATACGTACAGGCAGAGCCATTAGAGTATATTATTATTTATTATTATTATTTATTTATCATAATTAAACGGGCTTATGCCTAATAACATAATTATGCTTTAATCAAAATTTACAATATCACATTGAGATAGAAATAATTTCGCATCGTCAACAAATACATCGAAATCAGGATAAGCTTTATATTCTATGACAGAGCAGAGCACAAAATTAAATACTGTACCTAACTATGCAAAAAACAAAGTCACCTATTTTTTTTGTCTGGTTAGACATATTGAGATAATTATTATGACGAAAGAATGCGAAGTGACCATGAACTTACCAAGTATGAGATCCTTGTATTGAAGAGCCATCACAGCCGGGCTGTTATCGTACACCTTTTGCCATCCAATATAAGGAGAACACCAATTATTACCTGAAACGTACAACATTAATTCAAACTTTCATCAAAAATTCATCACTAAACTATGAAGATGACTATGACGTATGAATACGTAATGCCAAAAATCTAAATGTTTCATATTGTTCCTCACCGTTGCCGACCCAAGCACCAAAACCGCAGTCGAAATAGAGAGCGTCGTAGTTGGATATGATCAGACGGTAGCCCTTCTCGAGAAGACCTTGAACCTGAGGGTCTAATCCAGTTGTCCACACCTACAATCAAATATCAAGAACATTAATAGAGAAACCAATAGAGTTATTGAGTACATTTTGAAGTAAAAGTACTTACTTGAATAATGTAGTCATCTTTGTTCAAGTACTCGTCAACGTGCTTATAGTTCGTGAGAGTACTTGTCCATAGAATAAGAGGGAGTTTCTTTCCGAACGCCTGTATACAAATCGACAAAGAAGAGTATCAACCAACAAATAATGTGAGAGTGTGAAAAGGAGAGGGAAGGTTATGGGCGTAGGACTACATAGTCACTAGAAGCAGTCCAGAAACTCGTGAAATGGAAGTAAAATTATTTTTTACTAAAAACGCGTGATTGTTACACACAGTCTTTTGTAATGCAACAACCACGTGTTTTTAGTAAAAATAATTTTTCTTCCAACTATGCTTTAATTTCATCACAATCACACTAAAAACTCAGTACAAAGCGAGTCTTTAAAGCTCTAGAGCAATAAAAATGTATGAAATTTCATTATTGCAGTTTTTTTTAATCGCACCAAAAGGCACAGAGGAAATAATCACTACGTTTTACCAAAAGGTGCCAATCTCAATGGATTAGCTCTATTCAGCCAGCCGATATCAATACCTTTTTTTACGTACCTATAATTATTCGTTTCTATCCTACTTGTTCCAAATTTAAAAAATGATTGCTGCTAACTCTGATTTAAAAATGAAAGAAATTTAAAAAAGTGATTTGGCGGGAACTTTGTTTTTTTTTTAATTAAAAAAGTTTGATATGAGTTTCTTTTATCTACTATTCCTATAGGTAATAGTTGAAAGAAAAGCAGATTATGCACCTCGCCTTAAGTAATTTATATTGCCCTCGTGCCTGTTAGATTACTTTGTGCTCGATGCAATAATCTACTATTATTTCCGTTTCATGAGTTTCTGGACTACCTCTAATGAGAATTGAGATCACAGAGACGGTATAAATTTGCATTGCAGTTTGCAGTCAATAACCAAACTAAACGGGTTAAACGTTTTTTTTTTTCAATCAACAACAGAGCAGCATCGTCAGTTGCTGTGAATGAAGATGGTAGAATGTAGTATTATCTAATAACACATAAAGTCTATCTTTAGTACTTTAGGAGTATTTCCTCACCTTGTATGCTTTTTCCTCCGCCTTCTTCTGGAAGTAGCTCCAGAGCTTCAGGAAGCTGTCGGAGCTGAGGTCCCAGCGGTTCTGCACTATGAAGTTCTGGATGGAGTCCGAGGAATTCCAGCACTTCTCGCTGACCTCGTCTCCACCCATGTGGAACATGTCCGTAGTATCGAACACCTCTGAAAAGTGGTGTTTGTATGACTTGAAGAATAAAGGAGTTTCTATTGAAAATATCTGAATACCTAGGTATTAAACGTACCAGCCATATCAGTGTAGATATCTTGCAGGTATTCATACAGCTCATCTTTTGTAGGGTTGAATTGGCCACATGGCGGTTCCACGCAGAATGACTGCCACGGTTCAGCCTGATCACAAAGTTGATTTTATATCAGAAAAATAAATCAATTCATTGATTAAACTGGACATCACAATTACTTACTCAAGTAAGGTAAAATCCCTCAGACGTTAGGATTAGGCATCCCCCAAGGATCTCTAGAATCGATACTGTGGCTTGGCTTTCTGTGCCCTTCACCAGATCATTTTCCACTTTGAAGACTTATAGACCGAGCTCCCATTGCATGAAACCTTATACCGACCTCACAAAGTGAAACAGCAGACATGACTGTGTTACAGTAATAGATATTACTTAGGAACACTGGATTTTAGTGGTTTGCCATCGCATATCCTGGAAGAACATATATTTTTTTTCTTTTTCGTACCGCTATTTTGACCGCAAATTACATCATGTTACAAATGTTTAGATACCCATCGAAAGAGAAACATTTGGAGGTCAAAACATTTCAATCTTCCACCTCATGATGTAATTTTCGGTCAAAATGGCGGTACGAAAACGAAAAAAAATATATGTTCTTCCAGGATATGCGATGGCAACCCACTAATCAAATCCAGTGTTCCTATAAGTAATATCTATTGCTTAACACATGTCTGCTGTTCCACCTTGTGAGGTAAGGTTTCATGCAGTGGGAGCTCGGTCTATTACCCACGGAGCATAGTCCGTATTAACGTACCTTGAAACATACGGTGAGTTGAGTGTCCTGCCATCCCTCGCCGACGTGCGCGGGCGCGTCGAACTCCGGTAGCACGCGCACGCCGCGCTCCAGACCAAACCTCACCACGTCCTTGATCGCCTCTTTAGTGTACACCTGCATATCGTCAAGTAATTTTAAAGAAGATGCGAGACCATGCTAGAAATATTAAATCTCCTATTCTAATCAACTATAGATACCAAAAACCACGACACTGACTGCTGGAATCACTGCACGTTTAAACTTCGTGAGTGTAAGTGACGAAAACTATATTAACTAGGTAAAATTTTGTTTTCATCACTGATAAATACCAACTATTTATTTACGCGTTTCAAAAACGAATAACTGCGTGGACAAGGGACAGCTAGTACCTACTTCCCTTTTCGCTAGTAAAAATTGTGTTAAGAAATTACACGGTTAGCAGATACTTTAGTCCTTCTTTTGCATTATCTTTGTGCAATGCAGTTCTAAGTTTGTGATCTTGTACCAAAGACTACAAAACGTATTCTCCGAGGATAGCCTTCGTCTACGCTATCTTCACTGGTCCAAAATGGACACTATTTTAAAATCAGTGCAGTACTACCTTCACTTCGACAAATTCGAATCCAAGAATTCCACATTTTCCTGACCCACCTTATTAGGGCTTAAACTGCCCAGCTTGGTGAGCTGTGGGCGCCTGCTCGACTGGAATGGGAAGCTCTGACTGTCCGTGATGTGCCAGTGGAACGTGTTTAGCTTTACTGCAGCCATTGCATCTATGGATATCCACATACAAACGTTAGCATTTAACTCCGGCAATAGAGAAATGTCTTAAGCTAAAGAATTGGGCTTCTTCGTCATCCTAAAGAATTTTATCGTGCTTACCAATTGTTTTCTTAATAGATTCTACCGAGTAGAAGTTCCTGGCAGTGTCCAGCAGAATTCCTCTGTATGGGTACACTGGTTTATCGGTCACGCTCACATCTCGCACCATCTGTTTAAACAGTGAAAAGAAAGGGGTGGTTTTTGGTTTAGACTTGGAATTTAAACTTTGCGTTATGTTTGTGTTAATGAGCATTATCGTTTATTGCTCATCCCATATCGTAGATATCATTGCTGTTTGTTTACCTATACCTATTGTTATTATTAGGCGTTTATAAAAAACTTTAGGTATCCAACTGCTATGATATGTCTCGTCCCGCGAATAACATTATCACACGAGTCGAGTCACAAGTATGATTCTGTAATTCTTTGTTGAGAGAGCAATGATTTCTCCGAAACCGGTTCTGGCCGTTGACTTCATAATATTATTGGCTCTGTCCGTCGATTTGCATAGAACGGGTCCTCAGCTTTATTTGAAATATTTATTTGAATAAGATCCAGATTATCATATTTTTAAGTCATAAAAAATATTTAATTATCATGCAAGTAGGTAATCAGAATTTAAACTGTGTAAAAAATGTCTAAAACAACGACGCTTTTCAAATTTTGTGTAACGTATCAATTAACAAGAATTTTTGACGATTAACATAGAGAAGTTGTAAAATGTTAGCTATTTGTCATCTTTTGAACAGTTTAAGCAAGTTTCTAAAAAGTTTCAAAACTTTAATTTTGATAATTCTGTCAATTATTTTGTTATTACCACAGCAGCTTTATGCTGAGCTTACGAAAATACCTCACCAGAATATGGTCCCTGATCTCGTCATACACGAAGAGTTGTGACAGCGTCTCCAAGCCATGTCGGATCCCGAAGAAGGAGTTGGCCGTGATGGTGGCGTTCAAGTCCGCTGTCGTCTCCTGCTCGGGGTCCTTGGGACCCACGCGCAAGCCGTAGCTCTCGTCCATATCCAGCGAAAACGCTGCGGTTATTTTTTAATTAAAAAACCTTATATATAACGTAGATAGATAAAAAATAAATACAATTCATAAATCTTATGGAACTTCTGCGGGTGTGAATCTACGGGTGTTTTGAACGCCGTCACGTCACTATATTGTATAGTGAGTGACATAGTGAGTGACGTGCGCAGTGACGAGAATAGGTTTCAGACGAGTAGCGTTTTTGCAGCATAAAATTATTATTTTTGCAACCTAGGTAGGTACCTATCATTGACAATGTTTAAGTTCAAAACGCCCGTAGATACATGCGGCGGGCGGCCGCACGCGACTTTGTCAGGAACGAATTTGTAATTACCTAAGTAATATTGGTACCTCTTTAATTTACCTAATCTGTATTTCTCTTTGCCATACATTCTCGAGTTTGCAGCGGATCACTCTATGTATATTGTCAATTTAATCGCATTGTTATCCGTTTTGGTGTTTTTTCACTACTCTTCACAGAGTCGCTTTCCCGTTGCCTTTTGTCTTCAACTTTTAATTCGTCTTGCATCAATCGCATGCCATACAATGGCGTTTTTTTAAGATAAGGCATGCACTATTGCGTGCCCAGAGGCATGCCCCTGCTGAAAGCGCTAGTGGAAAGGGAAAGCGACTGGGTGAAGACAAAGCCTATACGATTGGACACGACATTATTATTCATGACGAAGACCACTTAAGGTAGATGTTTTACAAGGTCCTGCATAATCAGGAGATCTACTCTCTTTCTCCGAAACGAAACTTCGTTAACGAACGAAATTTAAACGAAGTTTCGTGTCTGACCCTACTCTATATCATTTTCGGACGCGCACGCAAAGTTCGAATCCATAGACAATTTTCGTGAACGAATGGAACGAACAATGTTATGTAGGTTCTTTTTGATGTCCTTTACGGTAAAACACCGGTTTTATTTTAACTTAATAATTATAAGTTATTTTTATTTATTTTACGAATTTATTGAAATAGTCGTGGTTTATTATGCATATTAATCCAGAAAATTATAAATAAGCAATAAAAATACAAGTTTTCGATGAAAATCACAGCGACACTAAAAGAACCCTTTCACTGACTGTTAACCGACTAAGTTAAGGTGTATAATAATAACAAACGGTGTTTATAGAATCGTATTACAACCAAACTTATCCGTATAATCACAATGCTGTCAGTCACCACTTGTGGATTTTTTGTTTGCATTCTTTGAAAGTTTAGTTCTAAGTTTGTTTTTCAAGCTCAAGTGTTAAGTAAAGTGTAAGACGGAGATTATTTCCTGTGTGCTCAAGTGAAGTGATAATGAAATGTTTCAAGTGTTTTTTTCTTTGCCTACTTTGCAAAGGCGATACACATTCCCTGACAAAGTTTCAATTTCAAGTCGCAGTCTTCATTTGGGCGTCTTTTGGTTTACAAAGACTTCTATTTGGTTTTATATTCAGAAAGAGTGTAAGTAATATTAGGTATTTGTTTTCCACGTAAAATAGTTACATAACATATTTTTTTGTAATAATAGGTACCTATAATTTATTTTCATCTCGTCTTTTCAGTGTAAAATGGCTCCACATACGGGTTCGGCTACTCCTGAACAAATTGATGCACTCCTCAATTTCCTGGACGAGCATAGGGATCTTGCTCGCGGGAGATTGAGGAGTCTAGAAGGAAAAGTCCAGGCGAAGAGGCTGTGGGATGAATTGTGCAATACGCTCAATTCCATGGGCGGTTGCACAAAGACAGTTCAGCAGTGGCAAAAGGTAATTCGTAGTAATATAATTAAATGTTTAAGCTATTTATCTGTCAAAAGTGAAAGTGACAAAGATTTAATATTTACTTTTATTTTGGATAGGTATGGTTTGATAGAAAACATCTGGCCAAAAAAGCCGCTGCTGATTCCCGGAGGTCGGCTTCAATGACTGGAGGTGGTCCATCGGTGGCACCCCCACTCTCCCATTGGGAGCTAAAAGTCTTATCAATAATGGGAGATGGGTTCGGTGACCGCCAAACTGGAGCCAGAGTGCCAGCTTTCGCTGAAGTAAGTACCTAAGTACCTCATCATTCTTTGGATTCCCTATTTCTAAACTTTGATACATTCAAATATTTATCTTAATGATATACCATTTTTATGTAAGTATGCTACTTTTTTAACCCATCAGATAAAAATACAATAGAATTTGCATTGTGGTAGACATTAAAAATTAATACTTCACTTAAACATTAAGCATTCAATCTGTTATATTTATTTCAGACAAATGAATCCATACCATCCACCTCCAGTCAAGGAAGCCAACTGCAGCAGCAGAGCCTGGACTTGCATGAAGAAGTTGAGGAGTACGCCGAACCAAGCCAAGAAAGCCGGGCAGCCGGACAGCCTGCGAGTCAACCACCAAGGTCACAAGATACGTTGACTTCCAGAAGTTGTAAGTACCTCTTCTTACTATGGATTTTCAGTAATGTCATCTAATCGTACCTAACTTGTATATGACAGAAAATATATTGATACACAAAGTATGTATGAATGTATTTGATACATGAAACCACTAAACTACAGATGAGATTAAAATTACAAGAAAAATACCGTTATACTGTTTGTCACAAAAAATATATTAATACCTTGAGCTCCACGGGTGCCCCCAGGCACCCGCGAGACGGGTTATACGTCATTGAAAAGAATATCCGTCAAGGCCCAATGTCACAGAACATTAAATTTAAATCCAATATTTATTTAATTTACAATAAGGCAAAATATTGCCTGGCAAAATATTTGATCTCTGGGTGCCTGGAGGCACCCGCGATGCTTGACGGTATAAATTTCTCGCGGGTGCCTGGGGGCACCCGTGGAGCTCAACCGGTTAATTAAGTATTTACTGCAATATAATATATTGGAATGTTGTTTTGCAGCCTCACGATCTGCACGTCCCAGAAGAACACGATCTGCTGCTGGCTCCGATGTCAGAAGCAGATTGTACCAGTATGAAGATGGACGTGCAGAGAGAGAGACAGTGAGGAACACTGAGCTTGCAGGCATCAGGGCTGCCTTGGAAGAGATGCGAGACTTAGGGCAACGGTATTTAGTTTTATTTATAGAATATTTAGAGCTTTTAAAGCAGAATAGGCAATAGCATAAGTATTTAACTTTTAGTAATAATATGTTTTAAATAAATTTATTATAGAATACTATTGTTTCTTTTTACTATTTTTGAGAATATTTGTACTTTCAAATTCTCCCACAGCCTGAAGTCCAATATCATGCATTGAAGTAATAACTACCTAAATCATTAACTACAGAATAATATTGACAGTCTTTTTAATAATAGGTCTTTACCTATGTAACTGCCAATTAGTATGGAGAATTTTCAAGAAATTGCATTTTTCATACAAGCATTTTCTTTGTTCATTGTTAAATGAACAAAGAAAATGCTTCTGCAACAAAACTTTCTTGTACTAATACTTAACACTATGCTAACTTATTCCATTTACGATAGGTACTTAAGCGAAAAAAAAATCTTTTGTCCCATCAAGTTACAACCCCTCCGGTTACCCTTTTTTTGTGAGCGAAAAAAAGGTTACTCTCAAGATCTTTTTTAATGTTATGAAAGCTAAAATAAGAACTTAATTTTTACTGATAGTTGACTATCATGGCCATAATTCGATAAAATATCAAGATACCTACTGTTAAATATTTTAAATCATAGAGGTATTATATTATTTTCTCTGTATGTGACAAAATATCTGCAATTTCATAGGTAAAGACCTAATATTTGTTACCATTTTATAAACATCTAGGTAGTTAGGGTAACGATAAGTAGGTGAAAAAATAAAACACAACTAATTTTATGCCATAAAAATATTTTAATCTAGGCATTTACAAGCACTTGTGAATGTCATAGAAGCTACGCCATCGGTTCGCAAACCCTAAGCAGGAGACCTTGTAACGAGAAGAACCGGCAAGAAACTCGTCAAGGGCTGATTTTTTTCTCCCTGTATATTTCATACAGAGTCATCAAATTTGAAAAATTACCTTTAAGGTGATGTAATTTTCCATCACAATAATTAACAAAAGTTTACATACAATGGGTAGGTATTGAAATTAATTATCTAGACATCGGATAGGTAAGAGCAAAATAACTTTCAACTAGTTGAGAAATCACTGTCTACTAGCTACTCGATAATACATACTTGTACAATATACAATATTAACTAAATTCATTAGACATAAACATTAAAAAAACGCATCGCTTACAATCAAAACAAGATAAGTTATAATTTATTTTGATATAGGTAGGTACCTAAGAATTGTATGTTTTAGGTAAGAAGTGAGTGCCATACATTCCAGTAATATTAAACAGAAACTTAATTCCTAATCCTATAATATTATAAATGAGAAAGTATGGATTTTGATTGTTACTTAATTACAAATAAACTGCTTAAATGTGACTTATATGATGATGATGACGATGATTATCTTCTAAAACAAAAAAAAGTTTGGTTATTGAGTTTATTTTAATCTAAGTACTTGCAAATTATTTGGTTTGAGTTTATCTTACCGGTTCCTTTCTAACATTTGTATTAATGAATTCCTTGCCCTTCGACCTGCCTGTAGAGCTTGAGTGGAAGATGCGGCTGTTTCAAAGGGAACCTGCCTGGTTCTCTCCGATTGGTGTTCCTCTTCAGTCAACTCGGGACCTTCAATACCAGCCCTTATACACATGTTGTGTAAAACACAGCAGGCTAATATAATTTTACCTGCTGTTTCTGGGCAGTAATGGAGTTCCCTAGCTGCCAAAAGACATCTCCATCGACCCTTCAATACACCAAATGTGCGTTCTATGGTGCAGCGTGCACGCTTTTGGAGATAATTGTATCTTCCCTCTGGAGAGTTCTCGACAGCATTATCTACAGGTGTCATCATATGCTCCCTTAGAGCATAACCAGAATCACCTAAAAATAAAAACAATATTAGTGTAAATTGCGTCATCACATTACTTATACCTAATGAATATCAAAACTATACTATAATTAAGACATGCCTAATAGATAAACTGTTTCATCCTGGAGACCCTCCAAGTGGTTTCTTATCTCACATTCCCTCCAAATAAAAGCGTCGTGAGTTGCTCCACCATATGAAGCATCAACATTTGTGATCAATAAATCGCTATCACATATCTGAAAAAGAATTTCAATCAAAGTAACATGGTAGTAAAATAGTGAAAAATATTAAAATATTGTTCATAAACTTACAACTTGAGTATTAATCGAATGAAAATGTTTTCGATTAAAATATTGTTCCTCGTTCTCCGAAGGCCTCACTATCGCTACATGTGAACAATCGATGCACCCCACCACAGCGGGTAGCCCATATTTATCATAAAATCTACAATAAGGATACAATATTAATATACAATAGTAAATTGTGCAACAAAATTAAATTTGTTTTTACATGACTTATTTGCCTAGTCTTGGCACACTTTTTTATGTAAGTATATTGTTCATTTAAAATGACAGAATAATATTTTAATTACTAGGTAATTTACATGTTACTAAGTTTAACGGCCAATACTAGATAGGAGGTAAGTACTTACTTCCGCTTAATAAGATTCCTTTCATTCCTATTTTGTGGGAATCTTATGTGCTTCCTTAGTATGTGGGGTGCATTAAGTGCAGTTGTGACCTCTTGTAAACAACGAGACACTGTCTGCTGTGCCATGGGCCCATCCATATTTTGCCCCACAGACCCTTGGTAACTTCCTCGGGCATAAAAGTTTAAAGCAGTAAGTATCTGAAATACATTAACACAAGGTTGAGGCTTATGAACAGCAAATGGAAAATTTCATTGAAGGGAGTGTTAAAACAATTTAAACTTACTTTAAGTGTGGGCTCGATTCCATGTCGTCTTGCCTTTGGAGGCAATAAAGGCACTATGTCCTGGCACAACTCTTCAAATAATTCCCGACTGAGTCTGTAATTTCCGACAAACTCTAGATCGGGAATATTTGAAATATTTAATTGATTGCGCAGGCGGCGCCGGTTCCTTCTACGCTCCAAACGTTCTTCACGTAAAGCAGCCGCGATTAAAAGCTGTCTCGTAGCCATTTTAGTTTAATTTTTAAGAAAATCCACCAAAACGAAAATAAAAAGATAACACTTTTGGTTTCGTCAATTTGAGGTTAAAATTCCGAACAATCATCTGTCAAACTTCAATTTTCGTTCGTAACTTCAGTGCAATAGAGTAGGCTTAGAGAAATTAAACGTCAAACTAATTTCGTTTCAACGAAGTTTCGAAACGAATGGAACCGTGGTAGGAAATGTGCGAAACTTCGAACGAAATTTCGTTTTTCGTTGAATAAGAGTAGACCTCCAGGCTCAAATTGTAAGAAACGAGATACACTTTAAATACACTAGTCTCATAAATGTTGATAAGAGTACATTGATTGATTATTACAATCATTGACATTAAAATATTAAATTTATTTTTAATTTACAAAAAAATACTTACAAATATGTAATGTAACGTAACATACCTACCAGCCTACCTACCTCCCTAGTCCTCGGTCTTTCTCTGGAGCTTATATTATATAAGCGCCCTGAAGAATTTATAAACAAAGTTAAGTAAGTTTGTATTACTTAAATACCGGTAATTTCTTCCAGTTTATGTCAATAATGTTTCTTGTTTTGCGCGTCGGTTGAGGATAATGAACTCGAGGACACCTTGGAGCGCGACATCTTTTAGTTTGTAACACAAACCCGGGCCATTATATATTCTGTGCCCGGGCCATGGTCAAGTTAAATAAAATCTTAATATTACGGATAAATATTTTATTTGATTGCAATATAACCGGGATCTCCGAGAAATTTCATGCCATAATAATAAATTAAACTGCTAATTTTATATTGCAGCAAAGAGGCTCGAGATTGAGACATGTTGATATTGTTGATATAGTCTTTGACGTCGAAAATTTTAAAAGTGCGATGGTTTTTTGCAATAATAAGCACTTAGATATTATCTATCTATAAGTAGGTATGTTAGGAAACGCTAGGACTGATAATAAAAATGCTCAACCTGATAACCCACTTTTAATTTCCAATAATTTTCGCCTGTAGGTGGTACCTACCTACCTAGGTACTACTACTTACTCATAAAATATTATTATTTTGAAGGGTAGGTACCTACAGTGAAAGAAAGATAATTGTCACTTGAGGATACTTTTGAGAAAATTGATAAAACTTATTGAATTTTCACGGAAAACTTTAAGTGGGAACTATGATCCTTTTATATGGGGATTATGAATTATATATTCTGTGATTATGATCTGTTATGCATATATATATATATCAATCAAATCAAATCAAATCGTTTTTATTCACACAAAACAGAGTGCACACAGTTGCCATTGATTACAATTCCGGTTCTCTGCCTTGCCTTACAAAGGGCATGTGAAATGTCAGTTTAGATTAAGTAGTAATAATAATTAAATTAACATTACATGTGATTATATTAGAAAAAAAAATATCATTTGAAGTCCATTTTTGAATTTAGAAATTCCTCAATTGTGTAGAAACATTTATTTTTTAACCACGTTTGTAATTTTTTCTTTAATCTAGGTAAACTAAGCTCCTTTACGGACTTTGGTAGCTTATTATAAATTTTTATGCAGTTAGGATAACAATAGGCTAGTTGACAAAATTTCAATAACTGCTTAATATTTTAGCTTATTAGGCATTTTATCGAAAAAAAAGGTTTATTTATTTTTAATTGTGCGTTTACATTATAAATTTCGCGTTTTAAAAAACCAATTTTAATTTGGTTCCAAAACGCACAAGACTGTCATGGCGTCTTGAATGACGTCACACCGTGCAAAACAAACAAAAGAGCGATCGTGTCTTCGTACGTTATAGCTAGTTTTTATCGTTTAAAAATGAATTTCTCATATTATAAGTACTGTATAGAGCCCCAGTGTGATAGCACGACTATAAAAACGCCAAACCAGTTATTTATATATGTTCCAAACAATGGAGAAATACGGAAAAAGTGGCTAAAACTTGCGTTCGGTTGTGGTTAGGTTGCACTCGGAGTGTAGGTTTGGAACGCGCCTCCGGTAGTGATACTCGAAACGTCAAAGACAAGATTGGAGTTTCGCACGGCGTGACGTAACGCTTTCTGATTGGTGTTCACTGTCACGTGACTAAAGGTTTCATTTTACGAAATTTATTTTTTAAAAATATTATTAATCTTTAACGCTTTTAATAATTAAAATTGTTTGTTATTTTCTCCATAATATAATTAATCATTATAATCCCCTATCCAATGCGTTTTGGGTATCATCAGCTTTCCATGGTGTCTCGCTAATCTACAGTTGTTTGTATTTTTGAAATCGAAAATATGGGGGTGTGTTTTAACAAAAATGCAACATTCTAATATATAGATAGAGGGGAGGGTAAGTAAATTCAGTTCAGGAAATAATTCCCTGCAAGACGTCATTGGAGGGACGTCGCATATAGCTCGGATGCATTGTTTCTGTGATATGAAAGCTTTTTTTATGTCAACTGAGTTACCCCACAAGAGTATAGGTACCATATTTTAGATTTGATGCGACATATCCATGATAGGCCATTAAAGCAGCTTTTTTATTAACTTGAGTAGTTAAGCGCAAATCTATTTATCTTTTTGCAGATCTTTTGCACATGATTTTTCCACGAACATCGACTGTCAATCTTTATTCCTAAAAAAGTGAGAGATTCAGATTCCATAATAGGTTCATCATTTATAACTACAGTTAAATTATTTGATTTTGGTTTGGTGTTATAAAAGTTAATATATTTAGTTTTACTTATATTTAAGTGTAAATTATTATTGTTTAGCCAGTTAGAAATATTATTAATCGTTTCGTTAATTTCGTCATTGAAGTTTAATTGATGTTTTTTAGTTATAACAACTGAGATATCGTCCGCGAATAAGTTACAATGGTGATGTGTAACATTAGGTAAGATCATTTATATTTAAGATGAATAATAGCGGTCTTAGGATCGTACCTTGAGGAACACCTACATTATTTACAGCAGGTGTCGAGCAAAAAGATATTTCGTCTTTATTTTTATTTATATTTTTAATTTTAACGTATTGACGCCGATTGCGAAGATACGATTCTAACCAATTTAGTGCCAACCTAACCAAATATAGGTAAACACGTTTTCATTAGTTTGCTTTCTCGTTTATTTGTTTCTTCGTTTGTTTTTTATCCATCATCTAGGATTATGTTAAGTGTACGGACGGATAAAAAAAATTGTTCAAATACATGTTATACACATTACCTTTCAAGTCAGGTTTGGTGTTGACCAGGTGCACTTCCAAAGTTTTTCCTGTCATCTTCGGGTTCGCTCCCTTCGGTATAGCCAGTGCCACCATGTCTTTAAATCGCTACAAATAAATTACTTACTTGAGTAAAAAAAAGCATTCATGCACGTCGGCGCGAGCCGTAAAAATTTTGCAGCTTCGAACGAACACGTCATGTCGTTGTCTGTTGCTCAGAAAATTACGAAATTTTCTGTAAATTTTCAGGTTTTTTTCAAAACTTAGTGTGGTTCCCATTCCACACGATGCACTTTGTATGTACCTAGGTACTCTACATTATAAAGACTGACAAATTTTGAGCACCACGCCGCAACGCAGTTAGCACATGATTTTTAAAGCTGCATCAATCTGGGTTTTAAACTGTTGGACTTCTACTGTTATTATGATTAAATAGATTTAAGAACATCTCTTAAATTAAATACAGTAAGCACAATTTCATGCAACCTCCGATAATTTTGAAATATCGTAGGTACCTGGCCTACTATTTGAAAGATCTAGGGGTAAACAAATATTCCATAATTATGCCCTTGATTATTGGGATTGTAACAAAAATCAGGTTGATTTGATTAGCTAAGCGTCTTGAAACCAAAATCCTCCTCTTCATCCCACCAAACAATTATTTTTCGGCATACCTGAGCCGCAGCCCCCATTAGGTCGTCGGCCTGCCCCTGGTTCACAATCTTGATGTCGATGTTCTTTATGTTGATCTTGGACAGGAAGTTGCCCAGGTCGGCATCTCCCGTCGGCTTCGGCCATAACACACCTGATGAGGAAATTGAACAATTTACTACTTTGATGATATTGTGAATGAAAAAATCGCACTGCGAGTCCTTGACAAGTTTTTCTGATGCGATAGGTACCTACCGGGTCGAACTTTTGCTTGGTAATGTGATGTGACGGATCATTCATGTCACGCATATATTTATTCTCGTGGAAACTTGGTAAGGGGCCGTCCATTAATCACGTGATGTTTTTTAGCAACTTTTCAACCCCTCCTCCCCCATGGTGATACGTAGTGAGGTTTTAGACTACCCCCCCCCCCCCTACCCAAAATCACGTGTATTTTACCTATATAGGTACCTAATTTAAGAATTCAGAATATTATCTTTTTTCGTTATTATTTATCGTTTTCGGTTTAAAAATAAATACACGTGATATCTCACTATACCCCCTCCCCTTCTCCCCCTAGTGATATTTGGTGATTTTTTCCGGACCCCCCCCCCCCTTTCGAGCCTCACGTGATTAAGGGACGACCCCTAAGTGCCCTAATTTCCTTTAACCCACTCACCGTGCTCATTGCAGAACATCTTGCAAGCTTCCAAGCTGAGCTCTGGCTCTGAAGTTTTCGGCTCGAACCGCACCTTCTTGCATTTTCCATGGTCGCACGCCCAGCGCCATGATACATCATTTGCTGATACACTAAGGAGAAGAGAAGAATAAGGAACCGATACAATGTCACTACCTTACTAAATCTACTGATCTTAAATATTTTTTTAATAGAGTCTCCTAGCGACTAGCGAGGCTACATCCTAGCGACTAGCGAGGCTACATCCTAGCGACTAGCGAGGCTACATTGCATTCCCGTTCTGAGGTGATTTGTTTTGGTTTCAAAAAAACAAGCATAATCTTTTAGAACTAGAATTTGGTCTTAAAGCTGACATTAGGTGGTAATACTTGAATGGATAAAATTAGGAATGAGTATAACAGAGGAAGTCTGAAAGAAGCACATTATGTATTCTGTGGTAGCACCAGTAACAGAGAAGTTGAAAGGGAATCGTCTGGCTTGGTTTGGCCATGTTATGAGAAGAGATTAAAGGCATGTTACTAGAAGAGTAATGGATATGGATGTTGAGGGCTGGATAGTAAGAGGAAGACCGCAGAAAAGATGGATGGATTGTGTGCGGAATGATATGAATGTGAAGGGAGTGGATGAGGAGATGACGGTGACAGGAAGGAATGGAAGAGAAGGACGCACTGCACCGACCCCAAATAAATTGGGATAAGGGTAGGGGGATGATGCTACTTGAATGGATAACTTTGTATGAAACAAGGAGCAAACTAATTGGCCCTTTGATTATCGCTGCAGATTTATAAGCCGACAATGTGCTTTTCAACGTTCAAAAGAGCTTAAGAACCAGCAGCCTTGACTTGAATTGTCTGGTGTTTGAATCAAAAAGCTATTCAAGGCAAATTCTAGGTTTATCTTTTTGAAGGCTACCCAACCCATACGATATTCACAACATTGTAAAGAAGAATCACAACTTGTAACGCAAACACCTCAGTCAGCTCCGCTAAATACGTAATGCTAGTAGATACTCAAGATGAGTGGGTCTCCAGCTTCCTCATAAGCTATAGAGAAATTCTAAGCATGCCATATTTTAAAGCATAATAGCAGCAATCAAACTTCCAGACATAATAATAGCAGCCACCATAAGCTCGTTACCATGAGTTGTTTTATGTGTGCGAGCTGGCGACACGTGTCTACAGCTTACACATGCCGTTAAGGCAAACCAGTGAGGTTAGGGTTTTAGACTATAGTCAGAAATTTAGAGCCTAATTGCAGCAATAAGATCCAAAAAAACCAACCATCACACTCGAATACTCTTGAAACTACGAGCATAAAACTGTGTGCGAGCTGGGGACCCGTGTCACTGGCTTGCACAGCTGTATTTTCGTAATTATTTAAGCTACGATTATGTACTATACCTCAAAATTTTCAGCCGAATTGCAGCATTAGGCTCCAAATTTTTCAAAACTTTAACTCGAAAGGTTTTTGAGCTACGAGCCGATATCTATGTGTAAGCTGGGGACCCGTGTCGCCGGCTGACACATGGTGAATTGCTGTAACTGTATATGTTAGAGTTTAGTTTTAAAGATCAAATGATATGTTATAATTGCAGCACACACGAGGCAAAATTTCAAATCTCTGGGCCTCTTAGTTTCGAAATTATAAGCCAAAAACCGTTTTCCCGCCAAAAAATTCAAAAAAATGGCTCGGAAGCGGCTAATCGCACCGTTGCCGTTCCGTGCGCTACACTATTGCAATCGAATTTGAACCTAAGAGCTAGTATTATTTTGAGTCATTTTAATTTGCGCTCTCGATCGTTTTAATTTATGTACTGAGAATTTTAGTCTAAGAGGTAGGAGCTGATATAACTGGTTACCTAATTTAATATAAAAGCAAAGTCTATTTATATAGGAATGTTTATATCGCTAAGGTATAGGTACTTTATTTTATTTTATTAACACGTTTTTATTAGGTTATAAATTTTGATCCCTCGATCAGTTCAAATAGGGATGTAGCGATTATACAAAACATCGTTACCATTAAAAAAAGACCATAAAACCACAGGATTTTTTATTAATTAACTGGATAAAAAGAGATTAAAAAAGAACAAATAAACTTTTCACGCAGATGAAGTCGCGGGCGGTCACTAGTCGACTATAATAGGTATACCTAAGCACATTTGGAGCAAATAATCAACATAACTAAAACTTTTTAACCGACTTCAAAAAGAGGAGGAGTTATGTATGTTATTCGATTACTCGAAGACTGCTGGACCGATTTGAAAAATTGTTTTTTTGTTTGAAAGTATATACTTCCAAGTTGGTCCCATTATCATGAAGTCAGGATCTAATGATGGGTTCCTGCCGTATTATTATGACCTCTTATTTCCTGGCAGTTTTCTGAATGGTTATCAATCTATCTCTTTTATTTGCTATACAGCGAGAAAGAGATGTAACTATAGCAATTCATAAACCTGGCAAGTTTTAAGAGGTTGTAATACCCCCCCTGGACAAATCAAGGAAACTCTTCAAATATTATAGGCACACCTATAGCGATTTTGGTATTTTCTTAAGTAACCTATGCATTTGCTTTCGGAAAGTACAATTTTGGTGAAATGGAACTGATGATGAAGACCATACATGATAATCGGAATTATTCAATACTAAGTTTCATTGGTGCGAAATGATTACTTTCATGGTTGCATTAATTATTTTAAGCTCCTTAAAATAAAGTACCTATACCTTAGCGATATAAACATTCCTATATAAATAGACTTTGCTTTTATATTAAACCAGTTATATCAGCTTACAGCTATTAGGTAACCAGTTATATCAGCTCCTACCTCTTAGACTAAAATTCTCAGTACATAAATTAAAACGATCGAGAGCGCAAATTAAAATGACTCAAAATAATACTAGCTCTTAGGTTCAAATTCGATTGCAATAGTGTAGCGCACGGAACGGCAACGGCGCGATTAGCCGCTTCCGAGCCATTTATAGGTGCTACCAGGCGTATGATTAATAAAACCTCTGATAGCACTATTATAAACAGTTTATTATTTTAGAATTCACATGTTCGAGACACTCTTTCTCTCAAGTAAAGTAAACATGACAATCGCCATCTTTTTCTCGCCGGAGGCAGTGTTGCCAACCGGTCGTTGGAATTGCGCACGAGTGTCGCGCGGCAAATTTAAACTAGTGAGGCTTGTACGCCACACCACCCCCCTAGGTTGAAAGATACCCCAACCAAAAAGAAAACACAATAACTTTACATCATTCAACAATAGCAGTAACAATAAAATACACAATAAAAATTAGGATGCGAGAACATGCTTAAACTAAGTAGTACACAAAAAACAAATACACATTAAAAATCAGGACGCAAGAACATACTTAAACTAGTACACAAAATACAAATACACATTAAATTAGCTAGACGGTGGCTGAGCTAAAACTACAGATCGAGACGGGCTTTGAAGCGAACGTTACGACCTGAGCGTGTCGTGTATTGCTGCGGTTGAGTTGGGGCTGCGGTCGCAGGGATAGGCACAGCTTGAGGCGCGCTCGGGGCGGCATCGGGCACCACCGGAACAGCTGAACTCGGGCTAGGTGTCGCAGGTAAGCTAGCGATTGGAGCCCGGTATGCCGATGAGGTTGGGCTGTCGAAGATAAACGCCGGTTTTACTCTGTCAAGGCTCACCTGGGTATTCTTATCACCCACGGTGATGGTGACAGTTTTGTCTGTCCTGGAAACGACCGGGTATGGACCCCTGTAGGGAGGTTTTAGTGCAGGCCGAACAGTGTCGTCTCTCAAAAAAACGTGGGACGCAGTCTCGAGTTCTTTCGATATGAAGGTGCGCTGCTGTCCATGTCGAGAGGCAGGGGTTGGCCTTAGGCGTGCCATGTATTGTCGCAGCTGTGTTGCGAAGCTCGAGAGGTCTTCTGCGCGATTTGGATCTGCAGAAGATGCAATAAATTCGCCGGGCAGGCGCAGGGGCTCCCCGTAAACGAGCTCGGCTGTGGAACATTGCAGATCTTCTTTGAGGGCAGCACGCATGCCGAGAAGTACCACGGGCAGTGCTTTGTACCACGTCTCCTCATGGCACATTAGGGCGGCCTTGAGGGTGCGGTGCATTCGCTCGACGAGGCCGTTAGCGCACGGATGGTAGCTCGTAGTTCGATTACGCTTGATACCGCAAAGCTGCGTCAAGTTCTGAAACAAAGTAGACTCAAACTGCCTACCTTGGTCAGTTGTCAAAATGGTAGGAACTCCGAAACGGGAGATCCAGCCTCGGAAGAAGGTGTCCGCTGTCTCCTCCGCCGTCATAGTCGCCATTGGCCAGATCTCGGGCCAGCGAGTAAACCTGTCCTCAGCAGTAAGGCAGTACTGGTAGCCGTTGCTGGAAGGAAGAGGACCCACAATGTCTATATGGACGTGATAGAAACGTTTGGGTGGATTGGAGAAAGTACCGAGAGGCGTAACTGTGTGTCTGGACACCTTACAGCGTTGACAAGCGACGCAGGAACGAGTCCAGTTGTTGCAATCCTTCTGGATATTTGGCCATACAAATCGGTCAGCCACCATGCGTGCGGTAGCCCGCGCGCCAGGATGACTGAGGTTATGTACCTTGTCAAAGTGATGACGTCGAAATGAAGGGGTTAAGAAAGGACGGGGCTTTCCTGTGGACATGTCACAAAAGATCTCAACGTCAGAACCGGGTATTACTACTTTTTCTATTTTCAGGGATGAGCTAGTTTGCGCCTTACGGAGTTCCTCGTCGGTCGCCTGTTCTGCGGCGAGGGCGGCGAAGTTCTCGTCGAGACGGATGGCCTCCACGCGCGACATGGCGTCAGCGACGACGTTGTCCTTCCCACTAACATGGACGATGTCCGTCGTGAACTGGGAGATGAACGAGAGTTGGTTCAGTTGGACAGGAGGCAGCTTTTCTCGCTTCTGAGAAAAAGCATAAACCAACGGTTTGTGATCCGTGAAGATTGTAACATGCTGCGCTTCCAGGAGATGGCGAAAGTGTTGGACAGCAGCATATACTCCCAGCAGCTCTCTGTGGTAAGCAGGCCAAGTAGCCTGACGGGCAGTGAGTTTCTTGCTGAAGAAAGCGAGGGGTTGCCAGGTGCTGTCCACCTGCTGCTGTAGGCAAGCGCCAACATGGGTCGAGGAAGCGTCAGTGAAGAGGCTGAGCTTGGCGTCAGGTATTGGGTGAGCCAAGAGAGTCGCATTTGCGAGGTGGTCCTTACACTTTTGGAATGCTAACTCGAGCTCGGGCGTCCATGGGACTGGTTTCGCTCCTTTCAGTTGAGTAGACGCATAGCAGTCGATGAGAGGAGCTTGAAGTTCCGCTGCATTTGGTAGGAAACGTCGATAAAAATTTACCATTCCTAAAAATCTGCGAAGGCCTTCAATGGTCTTCGGCAGTGGGAAATTTTGCAGGGCTTCTATGCGTTCGGGAGGAGGGCGAATACCAGACTTGTCGATTCTGTAGCCGAGGAACGTGATCTCATGTACGCCAAGCTGGCATTTGGACGGGTTGATTACAACACCGTACTCGGAGAGGCGCTTGAAAAGGGCGCGAAGATGTGCTGCGTGTTCCTCAGGCGATGTGGAGAAAACCAGAATGTCATCCACGTACGGGAAGCAAAAAGAAAGACCCATCGTGACCTCGTCAATGAACCTTTGGAACGATTGCCCGGCGTTCCGCAAACCAAAGGACATGAATGGGAACTCGAAGAGCCCAAAAGGGGTTATTATTGCGGTTTTGCAAATATCCTCTGGCGCGACCGGTATCTGTTGGTACGCTTTGACGAGGTCTATCTTGCTGAAAATGGAACAGCCAGCCAAGTTGCTTCCAACGTCTCCGATGTGGCGCACAGGATAACAGTCGGGTATTGTCCGAGCATTTACACCTCTATAATCGCCGCATGGCCTCCAGCGATCCTGAGGACAGGCTGGTAGTTCCAAATGTCTGTCTTTGGGGACCATCTGTAATGGCGAAGACCATGGACTTTTTGAAGGACGGGCGGTACCACAACGAACCATGTCGTCGAAGACGGCTTTCGCGACCTGCAGTTTTTGCGGTGCAAGGCGGCGAGGGCGGCTCGAAACCGGAGGGCCTTCTGTCGTGAGGATGTGGTGCATGGTTGCATGCTTGACGACCCGCGGGAGTCCTGGAGGTCTCGTGATGTCAGGGAAGTCCTGTAATATTGCAGAGAAAGGGGAATTATCCGATATGATAGTTTTGACACTAGCTTGTGTGATAGATGCCACAGTGGCAAGCACAGAGAGTTTTGTGGTGCCATCAATCAGGCGGCGGTTATAGCAGTCGGGTAGCAGATTATAATATGCCAGAAAATCTGACCCGATAATTGCTGTGCTCACGTCCGCGATGATAAAATTCCACCTAAAATCCCGTCGGAGACCCAGATTTAGGTTAAGTGAAATAGTGCCGTAAGTTCTTATGGCGCTCCCATTTGCGGCGCGAACATCAAAACTTGTGGCATTGTAGCAGCCACGGAGCAATCGGCGCGGGAAACAACAAAGATCCGATCCAGTGTCGATTAAGAATCGATTACCTGACTTGGTATCTGTTATGAACAGACGGCGGCTCGTGTTATCGCAATCAGACGCCGCCGCTACTAATTGCTGGCGGCGTTTCCCGGTTGGTCAGGTTGCCAACTGCAAGGTGTGATGCACTTCACTGCCTTTGTGCCAAAACGGTTGTGGTACCAGCACATGTCTTTCCTCTGGTGCGAAAATGACCTTGACCGGGAACGAGTGTTTGTAGGGGATTTAGAGCGGGAACGTGCGCTGTCCTTACCTAAGGCATCAACCCTTTTGGTAAGATCTTCCATGCATTTTAAAATGCGGTCAAAGTCCGGTGCCGCACTGGAAGAAGTGGCATTAACTGACTTACCCGGGCATGTATCCACGATAGCATCAGCCAAGTCAGCTACCTTGTCCAAGGGCAGGTCCATCTGGGCCATCAGGATCCGCTGGACCTCCTGAGGCAGGCTCCGCATCCACAGTTCGCGGACGATGCTCTCGTCACTCTTGCCTGCCAATGAGCGTAGGTGCCGCAGGAAGGAAGACGGCTTGCGGTCACCGATTTGCTGTTCACCGAGTAACTGGCGAATACGCTGCTCTCTGGAAATGGAAAACCTCTTTATGAGTTCATTTTTCAAGCTTTCATATTTTCCATCAGTAGGAGGGTTAGCGATGATGTCCTCAACCTCATCAGCCAACCTAGCATCCAAGACTGACAGTATGTGTCCATATTTAGTCCCATCCTTCGTTATTCCGGCTATCTCAAATTGTGCCTCCGCTTGTGCAAACCAAAGATGTGGTTTGTCCGGCCAAAAAGAAGAAAGCTTGACAGACACAGCTCCAACACTAGGCGTTGCATTCATGCGAGCAAGTTGCTCTTGGAGTACAGCGATCTGTTGCTTTAGTTCTGCCTCAGCCGACATGGTTATATAAGCAAATAGCCGAAACCAAACCAATTATTTAAAATAAATCAAACCAAAGTATATTGCTAAAATGTTAATTTAAATTTAAGCCACTATAATGTTATAACTTGTTGGGCGGCTGAGTGAACTGTTTCTTGCTTTTTGAAAAATATTGGTTTTAGTAACTTTGTTTGGAGCTTTTAGGACTATTACTTTTAGGCTAGGACAAAAACAACAACAAAAACAAAAACAAAAACAGAAAACAGTTTCCACTGATTTAGAACAGCAAAGGTTAGAACAAACAAATTTAAAGCAGCAAATTTCAGAACAACAAAACTTAAAACAACAAAGAAAAGAGAATCCTCAGAACCAAAGAACAACTGAAAATAAGTACATATACATTTCAACTTTAAACACAAGAACATTAAGTACAGAAGATAGACTGGAAGAGCTAAGACAAGCGCTAAATAAGATAAAATGGGACATTATAGGATTGAGTGAAGTAAGACGTATGGGAGACGAAATCAGAGAGTACGATGACTTCATCTTCTATTATCACGGAGAAAAGAAAGGGATGTACGGCGTAGGATTTATAATAAAAAAAGAATATAGACAACACATTGAAGAATTCAGAGGTATATCTGACAGAATTGCCGTACTAAATATCAAGCTGCCTGGAATTGAAAAACCAATATCCTTAATCCAAATATATGCTCCAACAGAAGAGACAATAGAAGAAGAAAAAGAAAAATTTTACCAAACTCTACATGAAACTATGGGAAAGACTTATAAACAAAAAATTATAATAGGAGATTTTAACAGTAAGGTAGGGACAATGCAGGAAGGCGAAGAATTGATACTGGGCCGCTATAGCTCTGGGAAAAGAAACAACAATGGACAGAGATTAGTAAACTTTGCGCTGGAATATAACGTAAAAATAATGAACGGGTTCTACAAAAAACACAGCAAAAGAAAGTGGACTTGGATTTCGCCAGACGGCAAGTATAAAAATGAAATAGACTTTGTACTTACTAATATGTCTCAACATCTTTCGAATATAGAAGTAATCAACCAGCTAAACTTCAGTACAAATCATAGGATGGTCAGAGCAACTTTCAACTCAAAAAACACAAAAAGATCAAGAAAATACTATAAAGCAGGCGATACTAGGTTCACAGCTGCAAAAATACCGGAAGAAATGGTTGTAAAATTGAAAGAATCACTCCCAGAAATTAGTTTGGTCAAAACTATACAACAAAAGTATGACATATTAGAAAAATATATAAAGGATGTAGGGAATAAACTTTCAATAGAAAAAAACAAGAAAGACAAAGTGGGGGAAGAAGCTAGAGAACTTATGGAAAAAAGAAGAGAGTTAATACTTGACCGAAAAACCAATGTAAAAGAAATAGAAAATATTAGCAAAAAGATAACGACAAGTATCAGAAAACACCAGCAAGTAACAAGAACGGAAACAATAAAGAAAGAAATTGAAAAAACAGGAGGTATCAAAAAAGCCCTAAAACAACTAAAAGAACATAAAACATGGATGCCAAGCATACAACGCAAGGACAACTCACAAACATCAAACAGATCAAACATTTCAAAAATAGCAACTGACTTCTATAAGGACCTCTATAACACAGATAAATGTGAAACTGTTGATATACTACCGAATGCTACAACAGATGAAGATGCAGTTCCAAGAATCCTAACAAGCGAGACAAGGAAAGCAATAATGTCACAGAAAAACTTTAAAGCACCAGGAGAGGATAAAATTTCAAACGAAGTATTAAAACAAATAATCGATGTTATAGATGAACCCTTAACAACATTATTCAACGAAATATTATATACAGGGCAAATACCAAAAAGCAATGGACAAACTCAACAATAGTTCTGATTCATAAGAAAGGCGATAAAAATAGAATCGACAACTATCGACCAATAAGTCTGATGAGCAACATGTACAAAGTCTTTGCCAAAATAGTACTAGGACGATTAGCAACAACACTAGAAGAAGAACAACCTAAAGAGCAAGCCGGGTTTCGTAGAGACTTTTCCACCATAGATCATATGCATGTAGTAAAACAAATAATAGAGAAACTAAATGAGTATGGAAACACATACTATGTTGGCTTTGTCGACTACAACAAAGCCTTCGACTCTTTACGGCACAATTTTATATATAGAGCACTAGCTAACCAAAGAATAAATAATAAATACATCGAAATAATCTACTCGATTTATAAAAACAGCACAGCGAAAATCCAGCTGGAAAAAACTGGCGAGCCTTTCGAAGTGAAAAAAGGCGTAAGGCAGGGAGATCCTCTATCCCCTAAGCTTTTTACAGCAGTTCTAGAGGAAATCTTTAAGAACCTTGACTGGGAGACCGGAATAAACATCAACGGTACCATGTTAAGCCACCTAAGATTCGCTGATGACCTAGTGCTGTTTGCAGAAGACGCTAAAACCCTGGAAAACATGTTACAGTCTCTCTCAAGTGAAAGCAATAAGGCTGGTCTAACAATGAATGCCTCAAAAACTAAGGTTATGACCAACAGTTTAAAGTCCAAGATACAAGTAGATGACAAGGAGATTGAATATGTGGACGAATATATATACCTAGGCCAGTTAATAACTCCAAAAGGTCAAACTGCCAAAGAAATACAGAGAAGAGTAAATAATAGTTGGGCAAGGTACTGGTCGTTGAAGGAAATAATGAAAAATAAACATATCACAATATCAGAGAAGAGAAGGGTCTGGGATACATGTATTCTACCGGTACTGACATACGGCTGCCAAACTTGGGCCTTCACAGCCGCTTCAACCCAGAAATTAAAAGTATGTCAACAGAGTATGGAGCGCAGTATGTTGGGTATCCGTCTATCAGACAGACAAACACTCGGAAACATCAGAGCAAAAACGAAAGTTGTAGACGTGATCAAAAAGGCAAAAACTTTGAAATGGCGCTGGACGGGGCACATGTGGAGATCCAAAACAAAGAAGTGGACTAAAGACATCACTGAATGGTATCCAAGGGACGGGAAAAGGAGAAGAGGAAGGCAAATTAAGAGATGGGAGGACGATTTGCCGAAAGGTTGGAGGAGGACAGCATGTAACAGAGAGGGGTGGAAGTGCCTGGAGGAGGCCTATGTCCGGGGACAGCCTGACCAAGTACAGGATGGTGATGCCACAACATGAAAATAAGAAGAATAAAATAAAACAACAATATTTAGGTTTAATTATTCATTTATTGTAGAAATTATGGTCAGAGAATAAAGGCTATTTTTATTTATTTATTTTATTTTTATTTAATGTTATAACTTTCATAAAAAATTGTTAACGATAAAATAAAAACAGAATAAAAATTTTAGATGGTACAAAAAGAAAAAAAAATATTTAAAATGTACCACACAAATGTTCCTGCTGGGTACACACACATACATACCCTAAGCACACAAACAATATCAATCAATAATGCTTTATAACACCAACACCATATTAAAATACAGCAACAAGCTTATGTTAATTAACATAAAATGTAACACAAGATATGAATGTAGCTTGTTCAACAAATTAGTAAACATTGATATTATTATGATAATAAGAAACAGGTAAGTTAATAGTTTATGTTAGAATAGTAGATATACAGTTTACACATTGTGGTTAAATAAAAGAAAACTTCCAAGAACTGTTAAGCGTCTCTGATCAACATTTGGTTTGGTAACAAAGTTGTTATTGTTTAGATAGTTTTGTAGTTAGGTAGGTAGCATGAATGTTCAAAGATGGGAATGTTATGATAAAGTTAGTTTTAATTCGTAATAAGTTTACTTTGAATTCACGTGAATAAGCACTGTATGCACTGTCACCAAAATAGCACTTTTTTTACTTACAGTACATGCGTTTTTTTAGGTAGAACACAGTCAAAGTTCACTCACCACGTTAGTAGGTAGGTAGATGGAATGCCGGGCGAGCGCAAAATTCGTGCGCCACGGCTCACGTACCTGGGCAGCAACAGCCACACAATACCTAGCTAGACCGCTGGAGAGGGGCGCAGGCTGTCGTCATGCGCGTCGATGAACCAGCCAGCACAACGTCCAGGGTCAACAGGGCCTTCGTTGTGCAGTGGGCACAGGGCCGCAGTGAGCGCAGGGCTGCAGTGTGCACAGGGCTGCAGAGGGCACGGGGGCTTCCTCGAACCGGTGCGTGTGCATGCCCCGCACGTGGGGACTGAAGAGTATCAGCTTCAATCGCGCCACTCCAGCGACGGAACCGCCAGCATGGAGTTAAAGCGAGCCACCAAACAATAAAATTTGTTTGTGTTTGTCGAACGATGCCGGCACAAGAATTCACTTATTCACTTGCGTGTAATACAACGAGGTAGGTCACCATTATAGGTGCTACCAGGCGTATGATTAATAAAACCTCTGATAGCACTATTATAAACAGTTTATTATTTTAGAATTCACATGTTCGAGACACTCTTTCTCTCAAGTAAAGTAAACATGACAATCGCCATCTTTTTCTCGCCGGAGGCAGTGTTGCCAACCGGTCGTTGGAATTGCGCACGAGTGTCGCGCGGCAAATTTAAACTAGTGAGGCTTGTACGCCACACATTTTTTTGAATTTTTTGGCGGGGAAAACGGTTTTTGGCTTATAATTTCGAAACTAAGAGGCCCAGAAATTTGAAATTTTGCCTCGTGTGTGCTGCAATTATAACATATCATTTGATCTTTAAAACGAAACTCTAACATATACAGTTATAGCAATTCACCATGTGTCAGCCGGCGACACGGGTCCCCAGCTTACACATAGATATCGGCTCGTAGCTCAAAAACCTTTCGAGTTAAAGTTTTGAAAAATTTGGAGCCTAATGCTGCAATTCGGCTGAAAATTTTGAGGTATATTACATAATCGTTGCTTAAATAATTACGAAAATACAGCTGTGCAAGCCAGTGACACGGGTCCCCAGCTCGCACACAGTTTTATGCTCGTAGTTTCAAGAGTATTTGAGTGTGATGGTTGGTTTTTTTGGATCTTATTGCTGCAATTAGGCTCTAAATTTCTGACTATAGTCTAAAACCCTAACCTCACTGGTTTGCCTTAACGGCATGTGTAAGCTGTAGACACGTGTCGCCAGCTCGCACACATAAAACAACTCATGGTAACGAGCTTATGGTGGCTGCTATTATTATGTCTGGAAGTTTGATTGCTGCTATTATGCTTTAAAATATGGCATGCTTAGAATTTCTCTATAGCCTATGAGGAAGCTGGAGACCCACTCATATACTCAAGTAGGTATGTGACTAATGATATTGGGTAATGACAATACTTTATGGATAAGCAACGTTCCAGTTGTTATTGACGAAATAGACAGCACAAAACGAGATCATACATAACTCCCTGAAATTTTATTATTTTTTACAAAAATCTTATAAATAGCAAACGTGCTTTACTGAGAGCGGAGCCGTACAGTATGTACAGTCACGTCTAAAAATTAACACTCGTTGTATTGTCACTTGTCATTGATTTCTGTTCAAAAAAGTAATACCTACCTACCTAGCTTTTAGAGAGACAAAATTCTAAATTTACTTAGGTAGGTACCTAATTACCTATACACATTTGTGGGGTATAGAATCAAAGACAAAGACAGCTAAGTGCATAAATGTCAAATTGACAGGAAATGTCTTTTAAGTTTACCTCAGTAATCACGTGGCTCACCTTGTATGGGCCTTAGCTGCCTTTGAACCCAACTTCATTTTTTAGACGCAATTTAAAGGGCTTTAGCTATTTTTGTTTCTAAAATAAAAGAAGTAAATAGTTAGAACCGAAAATTCCCTAGATGGCGTGATACCACAGAATATATAATAGTACTGTGATACTCAGTTCATTTTCGTAATTTATGTCACTTAGCTGTCTTTGATTCTATACCCCTCATTTATAGATGTGACTACGTATACAGAAGAAGGCAAAGACTGCCTGCCCCCATAAGTAGGTCTAGTCGAGGTGGGTATGTAATTACAGAAGGTATTGGCAAATTGGCGAACCATCAACTTATGTCCAAAGGTTCAAACAAGCTATAATTGCAAATTGGTACACTATGTCGGTCGATATCGTGTATACATACGAGATATTTCAGATTACCATCAGTTGATGACACAACATGCAGTTCCGGTATTTCTTTTGTAGTTTAATTAATCTAAATAATAATATTGTTTATGCATAGAAATAAAAGATTAGAAAATATCTATACTCACCAATCTAATAATAAGAAGACGATGCTACACAACAAAGTGGAAATACAATAATTGGACCGCATTTTACCTGGGAACAATAAAAATACGTGAACTCCTAAACTATTAAAATAATAATTACCTATCTAAGTACTTACTTAAACCTAAATGATATTTAAGTATGATTATGATTAGGTAGTACCTACCTATCTACCTTAGGAGATGCGGTAGGTACTTAGACGAGGGACATCATTTTTATTTATACCTAGGTAGGTATATGTTGCTAATGAACATACCTATAACTCTTACCTATTTTTACCTATGTTCAGAAAAACATAAGTAAGTAGGTACTTAGGTTAGGTAGGTACGCACGACAGCAAGTTAAGTTAAACAGTTGAACTACGAATGCAGCTCTTATTACGTTACGTACCGCATAAAGACGGTCTCAAGGGTATAGTCTGACGTGCCGTTCACTGTACATACATCACAAAGAAGCTAATGCTACCAAGAGATTGTTTGACAGTTTGACACACTTTAAAAGTCTAATTTGTTATAAGTACAACTAGAAAAAAGCCGACCAAGAACACTTCCTTGTAGACAACTCTTTCCGTACATAAAACGCTGTACGTACCTGCCTGCCACAATGAAATCAATTAAAAGCCAAAACTCATTATAAAGCATTGATAAGAATGTAATTACTGTATTAAACTTGTACGTAACTAAATTATAGCCAACCGAACAGAACCTTACGCCAGGTGCTGCTGCAGTGCCAACGCATGTATTTTTTTTTCCAAAAGTCCTATCGTGTCTATGTTGAAAATATGAAATAGCAAAAGTTTTTAACCTAGGACCTTCCTAGTATCTACCTATATAATCTAGGTAGGCTATCATCACTACATATTATAAAACAACCCTCGCCGCGTCTGTCTGTCTTTCTGTCTGTTCGCGATAAACTCAAAAACTACTGAACGGATTTTCATGCGGTTTTCACTAAATGATAGAGTGATTCATGAGGAAGGTTATAGGTGTATAATAAGTTGAGGTTTTATGTAAATTGGTGGAAATATGACGATAATTGTTGAAGAGGTCGGCAAAAATTATGCCGACTGGGAGCTTGCATGAGCTATAACAAAATAATGTATGATGGAATTGTTTTTCTTTTATAAAACTTCAAAAAAGTCCGCGATGGCATATTATATATCTTTTAAGAATAGCTTAGGTAGGTACCTACTAAGTATAAACCTATATATACCTATCAAGTAAGTAGGTACAAAGCGGTAATTTGGAAAGCTAAGTATTTAGAAGGATACCTACAATCCCTATCAAATTAAATACCTACGTTAGTTATCTTAGGCATTTTATACATTACATTATTTTAACCATTAACACCATACCATTTAAATGAATATCTTCGGAAATTTCGCAAAAAAATTAACGCGCGCGAAAATAATCGGGACGGAAACGGGAGAGAAAAAGTCTTTTGGAGCAAATGGAGGTGAGGAGTGTGAGGACTGTAGGGTATTCGTATGTAAGTAATATTCTTTATTAGGTACCTATCATATCTATCAAACGGCTGAACGGATTTCTATGATTAAGATATCGTTAGATTTGTCTTTTCAGCCCAAGTGTTCTTAAGAAGATGGCGTTATAAAAAACCAACATGGCGGCTGTACGGTGCTATTATACGTAGTAAAAAAAATATTTTTAGAATAAGTAGGTACCTAGGTAGGTACTGCAATATTTTGTCGATCAAATTTTGGTTTATTTAGTAAGTATTATTGTCGTATTCTATAGGTAGCTACTTCGAAAGATAGGCACACAATCAACTGCACAAATCCAAATTAATATGAAATGATGAAAAACCAGACAAAGTTGACATATTATTATTATCAAGGCTACAAAGCTAGTTCAGACAGAAACAAAAATGTTGTTTGCATTTTGACTTGCACGACATTATTACGCATTCACATCAAACAACAGACAAACAGATCAAAACAGAAACATAATTAAGCTTGTTTTGAAAACTGAATCCGTTAGGATAGGATAGGTACCTACTCCTACTACTTACATTACTTTACAAGCTATTACAAGCAATCTCGCGAAATATGTTTAAATATCAATAAGTAGACCCATAATAATCAAAATTATTTATTTAGTTTTTTAAATTTTAAACTTTTTTAATACATAATCTTAACGTTATTAAAAAGTAATTATATAGGTAGGTAAGGTCAGTGTGTGGAAGTCCGGCATACTTTTCTAATATTTAAGTTTAACTGAATTTATTGCACCAGATACGCTTTCTAAAGTGACTTTTGTCATCGGAAATTATAGGTAATGTATTAATTTACTTATACTGCCCTACTAAACGCAAAAGCGGTATCTCAAAAAAATTCGTAAATCTGATTTTTATGGCATCGGATAGCTTAGAAAAATACGCATCTATTGAACTACTTAAGCCTTATAGCGGTATGTTATTTAAAAGGTATAAAAAAAACGTTATGAAAATTTTCTCTAAGTATCTCAGTTTTACGTAGTTTTACCTTAAATTACTAGGGGTATTAGAGGAACTATTGTGATAGAAAACATACCTAATATTATATATAAATTACATTTAATAACCAAAAATAACAATCTATAAATTAACGAAAAAACTAATTTTACATAACGTCAATTATCTCGAAAGTAGCTTCCACTAAGATACCGCTTTTGCGCTTAGTAGGGCAGTATATTAGTCTAAAAATAATATTAATTGCAATAATCTTTAGATTTATATGATATTTTTTAAAACTCGGCGTATAGACGGACTTCCCATGCAGTTTGAGGTAAGTCCGTCTAGTACCAATATAACCATAACTAGTGAGGCTATATGGATGAAAACAGTTTCTAGCAGTGATGCAAAACAGGCGTTGAAATATGTGTTTTATTTTTTTACGTACTTTTTTAACGACCGAGGCACCGAACCGAACCTATAGTCCTTCAAAAATGGAAGTTATGGCCTCTAGATGGACTTGCCTCCCAGACGGACTTCCACACATTGACCTTACTTATATTTTATTATTAATTTCTTTCTGAATTATTGATCATCAGTTTGATGGCTATTGCTAATTACCTTTACGCTTTGGAAATCACGTTTGCAATAGGACATTGAGGTCCAAGATGAAAGCACGTTTTGAATCTAATTAGCTTCACAGAAGTTATAGGTATGTGCGTATGAAAACTGTTTTTAAATAAAAACAGTTTTTAAAAATGGTTTTTCACCATTTGGATTAATCTATTATATTGTTTCTAGATGATTTCTAGTTTATGAGGTAATGTAGAGGCTATTACGTACGACTCGCCCACAAAACACAAAGCTTACACTTTTAAATAAATTCGATACACTAACACAAGGAATTATAATAATACTCCCGTGTACCTAGGTAGTTACCTACCTACCTACTTATAATATAAATTTCTTGCACCAACGCAACACCAGTATCGTACCTAGGTAAGTACCTAATAATATTTTCTCATTGCCATAAGTTATTATTATTATCGCATTGTAATTAGAAAATAGTTTAATATATTATTCAATCAAATAACAACAATAAAAACAAAACAATTCTACTAACAGTCCCTGTCAAAGTGGGTTATGATTAGATTGGATTAGATAGAAGAACCTACTTATACTTTTGAATAAAAAAATGATAATACAAACTTACCTAAGTAAGTACCTATATGTTATATTTTATCACAGAAACGCACGTCCGCTCGAGAGTGCCCGCGCGGTACCAGTAACAGATTATTATTTTATTGGTCGACTCGTCGACTGCTCGGCTTCACAACCAAACTTGTTTTGCACTGGCATACAAACGGAATAAAGAGCTAAAGAGCTAATTAGATCATCCTAAATATCGGATCCGATATGAAGTCGCTCCTAAATTCAGAGAAGTGTAATTGCATTCAGGAAGGTACTTATCTAGGATCCGATTTAGCTCATAATAAGCGATTTAATAAGCTCTACTTGGTCTGTACAATGAACAATAATTATTTCTTGGTGACTAGTTTTTAAACCATTGGGCGGAAGTAGGGTTAAGTACCATCCGTCCGAATTAGTCCGGACATGTCCGGACTTTTAGACTATTGCCCGGCAGGCTGATTATCTAAATAGAAACTATTTAGCGACCAATTTATTTAGTATTCGCAGCTAGATGGTGCTAATTTTAATCATTTTTCAAACAGGTCACCAGGTCACATTTTGAAAAATGATCAAAATTAGAAGAATCAAAATATTTTTTTATGGAAAAATTGACTTGACTAAACAGTTATATAATAATATGATTATAGAACCTACTCACAAAATTTCACCAGAATCTGTTGAGAAATGCGACCTGTAGAGGAGAACAAACAGCCGGAAAGCTGGACTGAAATATGGTTTTTTACATAAAATATCTCCGTCATTTTAATAAATTTCGAAAAACTGTCTCGACAAAAAAAATCTATATATTTATCAAACCTGCTCACAAAATTTCACCAGGATCAGTTGAGAAATGCGACCTGTAGAGGAGAACAGACAGCGCCGGAAATCCGGACTGAAATATGTTTTTTAACATATCTCCGCCATTTAAAAAAAACTGTCTTAACAAAAAAAATCTATACAATTTTCAAATCTGCTTACAAAATTTCACGAGAATCGGTTGAGAAATGCGACCGGTGGGAACAGACAGCCGGACATACGAAAGAATTTTTGCCCAAGCTGAAGCAGAGACGCTTCGCTCGCACTTCGTGCACGCTCGGTCAAAAATGTCTTGGCGGACAAAAGGTTGCCTGAAATGGGCCTCCATTTCAGTTCATTTATGTAACTGTTTTTGAGTTTGTATTGAAATACCTAGTCAGCCATTTTCAACATTTTGATACCCAAAATGGGAATTTATTGTTACCCGATTAAATATGAACTAGGTACCCTACCCGAAGTGAAATAATGCTGTTTGTTATCATTTGAAGTTATATAGAGAAGGAAAGGTCATAAAACTGAACACAGGACACAGAATAATATTCCGTTATTTTTTGGATTCACAAAACATAATAACATAGTTTGGCTGTAAATCTTTAAGTTCCTTTGCATAATAAAATTCAACTGTCAAGTGAATGTGCCGTTTTCTGACAGAGAGGGCCTAGTACGAGTTGTGTTTCTCACCTCACTTTGCGAATAGTATCGGGTGAAAGAGATAGAATCATGCGAGTGAGTGAACGAGTGAAAGAGAGAAGACGTTAATTAACTATTCGCAAAGTGAAGTGAGTACAAAAAACCAACTCATACCGCCCTGATAATTTTAGTTAAATTTTATGTCGATAGCCATCGATAGCTGATGGCGCTACTTCAACTAGGTAGATTTATAAAAAAATAAGTCAAAGGGTTCGCGGTGCGCGAACCTCCCGTGAACGGAAACGCATCCACACTCGCGCGGGAAAATAGTGCCGTGCCGCCGTGAGGTTTTTTATTTATTTGCGGAGTACGTTGCGTCAAAATGAGCGTCACTTGGACGAATGAGCAGCGGGTCTACCGGCTAAAAATAATGAAGTTAATGTTAACTGTAATTTGACAGATGGATATGATACATTGCTTCTTTTCTTTGGTAAGTTTTTATTTGTGCCAAAACGAAGTATAGATATATATAGTGCCAAAACGAAGTATAGTATAGATATATCTCCATTTTTGATGGTTGTTTGGTTGCAACGCTCTGACGTTTGGAACGACACGGTTGTGTCAACCGAACGTCACGCTCAAATGTTTGGAACGCCGCCCGTTAGAGCGTTCGGTTGTGGTTAGGTTGGGTTGCGTTCAGAACGTTTGAGCGTCGGTTGTTTGGTTGTTTTTTAACTCGCTCTAAGGTTTGGAACGACCAAGAACTTTAAATGTCAATGTCAATACAAATTTTTCATTTTCCATTTGGAATACGAATAATTTAAACTTTTCTTTATACTAAATCAAATAAAATCCGTTTTTTGAGGATCTACCATGATTATTTAAAAAATTAGACATAAAAACATCAAAAATACAAAATAATGTCAAATGACATTGACATTTTTTCTATAGACAAACGTCAGAGCGTTTTACAACCATCATTTTTGATGGTTGTTTGGTTGCAACGCTCTGACGTTTGGAACGACACGGTTGTGTCAACCGAACGTCACGCTCAAATGTTTGGAACGCCGTTAGAGCGTTCGGTTGTGGTTAGGTTGCAAGAGTGTAGGTTTGGAACGCGCCTTTGAAGTCGGCGCACTCTCACAGATGCTGTGCATCGTCACATGCCGATAATAAAACCTTACAAAAGAAAAGTAGCAATGTATCACATGTACTCTATGGCGATCGATGACTAAGCGACTAGCCTGCTGGAATGCACCCATTGTAATTTTTTTTGTGTCAAATGTGTTGCTTGGTGTCATGTCGTCAACGTCCGTCTCTTCCTTCTCTCATGTCAATGTCAAACCCGTTGAATAAAATAACACGAGAGAAATGAAAGTGAATGTAAAGTTACGATTTTTTAATAAATTAAACCTATAAAACTACGGTACTTACTGTTTTGAAAGTTTCACCTTTTCTAGGATAGTATAGATAAACAAAAATGGATCCGGCACTGTTACGGGAACGGGAGGCGTTTAAGAAAAAGGCACTTGCAACACCGACGTACGTATCTGCCAGCTACATCCTTCACTGTTCACCACATAACTACGGCACACAGGCGCAGCCTTCACAAACGAGGACTATTACGTATTTTCTCTCACTCTAACTCGAAGGCCCACATAGTGACCTCGTTCAACGCCAATCCACTACGTTCGTTTAAATTAATGAATTGAAGCTTTATTTTTTTAGTATTGATTTGTTTTTCTGTTTGTTTACTGTAACACTTGACCAAAAATATATTCTATTTACTTACTATAGGAATACCATCATAAATACCACAACTTCATGTCATGAACTTCTTAACTTCAAAACCCTTTATAATAACTTTCAAAATATTATCTACCTACCTCTGCCTACCTCTTTCATGTTTCAGTGTTGAAAAAAAGAAGAAAGATGATTCCCAATTCAATGATAGTAAAAAGAAGCCAAAGTCTTCATCCAGTACAGCCAGCTCTGCTCCAAAATTGGATGCATCAAAGTAAGTTTCGCACTTTTTCCTTCACCTTACCTAATGTTAAGTGACGATAAGGCCAAAGGTGGAAACGCACTACACCTAGAATCCTCATCAGTCATCACCGTGGAACTGGCTATCTTACCTCTAACTGCAGGAACACAATTTTTAAATTGTTGTTATGGCGTTAGACTTTTGAAATAAGCCCTACTACCAACCAAACCGAGTACAAATTGTACCCCCCTGGGAATCGGTTCGTCCACCCAGGACCCCTGTATCCTACACAGATGGGTGAACTACTAGACCACAGAAGCGGTTAACTTTATCACATGTTCAGTTGTTATCAGATAAACTTTGTTATATTCAGAAACTTATTTGTAACTTTTAGCTATAAAACGATGACTGGCAGTTCAGCCTATCGGTTTGGTGTACTGGCACGAATTGTGCGACATATGAGATCCCGACATCAGGACGGTGATGACCACCCATTAAACTTGGATGAAGTACTTGATGAAACAAACCAACTTGATGTTGGCAACAAAGTCAAACAGGTTAACATACATAACTCATTATATATTCCAATTCTATAACTTATCAGTAAAAAAAATAAGTTAAAAAAAATTTTTTGACCGAGCTTGGACAAAAGTGCTTTTGTTTCATCTAAAGGTCGTATTTCTCAACCGATTCTCATGAAATTTTTTGAGCAATTTTGATAATTTTAAAAAATAATTGTTGGTTCAGTTTTTCAAAATTGTGGAGATAATGTTTAAGCGAGGTCTACAGCTCACAGAACCTCTAGTTTAATTTGCTTATAAAAAGTTTGTATCTGATTTCATGTGCTGTGTAATTAACATTTAGAATTTTTTCCTCCTCCTTTTTAAGTTGGTTAAAGCATAGGTAGCTCTTAATTCCATTTAATTTATTGTATTATAGTTTTATCAGTTTCTACAGTATGTTAAATCTTTTATTTCTATTACAGTGGCTACAAACAGAGGCTCTACAAAACAATCCCAAAATAGAGTGCACTCTAGATGGAAAATATATATTCAAGCCTGTATATAAGATTAAGGATAAGAAGACTTTATTGAAGTAATATTATAATCTTCATCTTATTATATTTCTACAACATTGTCCAATTACACTTGCAAAGCTATTTGATGATCATAATAATGACCATCAGCCATTTCTGATGTCCCCACTGGTGGGGCACACGCTTTCCTTATGGGTGGAAAAGGAGGATGGGCCAGCACGCTGGCACAATACGGATTGATGGGAGTTAACGACTGCAAATTCAGCCAGGACCAACGGCTAAACGTGCCTTCCAAAGCACTGAGGTGCTCGAAATAATAAATTCACCTATCACATAACCGACCCTTGCGAAAGTTGCTTAACCTCTGCAATTGCTAGACCAGACACTGAACTACTGCGGGCTCCTTATCATTATAGGAGATTGAGAACTAGTTTTTTGTGAGAAAACAAAATGATGAAAAAAGACACTTTAAAGCTGCGCGTCCACTGCATCGGAATCGGAGTGGAGCGTGCGGCGCGGACGGATTTGTTGCTTTGTTTCTATTTCTATGGCGCAGAAATGCTGATGCAGTGCACGCAGTGCCATAGAAATTAGGGATGCAACGATATTACTATTACGATACCGATACGAATGATGAATGCATCGTAATAGCGAATACGATAACGAATGCATAACGATTCTTTTATTATATATAATAAAACAAGACAATTGAGTAAAATCGAGTTAACCTTTCATTTAAATTTTAATGACGATTTACCACCTAAATGTCATAATTATAATACATTTCTTTTAAATTCATATTAAGAAAACATAATTTAAATTATGACATTTGTATGTAAATATGTTTCACAATAAATGATTATGAAATATAAATGATGAATTATACAAATTTTAAACTATCTGGTTTCAGCCTATTTCTTATATCCTTTATTCTTTTCGAATCTACAGTAGCTGGTTTGATGGAAAAATACTTTTGGGTTTTTTTTTAAGTTAGGAAATACAGTATTTTTTCTTCATCTACATCGATGCTGTCTTGCTTTCCTTTTAACTCAAAATAAATTAAATTAAACTAATTTCAAGAATCGTTATAAATCGTAATGCTTTTTACGATACCGATGATCGTCAAAAATTACGATAACCTGCGGTTTACGATTATCGGCATCGGTATCGTTGCATCCCTAATAGAAATCCATACAACAACAAATCCGTCCGTGACGTATGTTCTGATTCTGCTGCAGTGGATGCGCAGCTTTATGCAGTCTCATTTATCTGACTGATTGTAAGGGCTCATTCACAATAGAGGCGCCAAAACTGCCATTTATGCCGCCCGAAATAAAAATAAGCACCCATTCAGGTTTTTTGATCAGTGTACGGCAAAAAAGGATTTAATATTTTTGGATTCAATTGGAAGTATTGAAAATAATAACTCAAATTTCAAATATAGTAACTACTTTCTGAAAATTAAATCGAATTTTTCTTCCATAATTTTAATACCCATGTAAGTATGAGTTAACCAATAAAATTGATAGGTAGATACCCTATTAACATTGAGCTTTTTTGCTTATTTATAATACCCTTCCTGTTTATTTTTTAGATTATTAAAGCAACATGATCTGAAAGGACTTGGTGGCATACTATTGGAAGATGTCCAAGAATCTCTGCCACACTGCGAGAGAGCGTTGAAAAGTTTGGCCCAAGAAATTCTGTACATAACAAGACCCACCGACAAGAAAAAGATATTATTTTATAATGACAAGACTGCTACTTTAGATGTAAGTATATTTTTTTGATCACTCACCAAGTGATGCAAATCATTACTGCAAAGGTGACCCGCCCATTTATGCTGAAGTTGCATACTTTTTCTTTTAATCTGAGATTCATAATCTTCTGTACTTTTTCACTTATTAGTCTGTGGAATCTGTCAACCAAATGATTGATTAATGCCAAATCGGAAGTCAAAATATTGACATTTCGTTTTTGAATTTCGAAAAAAGGAAAAGAATTATGGTTAGTGCAGCCACGTGATACAGAACGTTTTTCAATGACTCATTGTTTTTATCTAAAAAAATATTCATAATCAAAAAATCTACATGCGCTAAAAATAAGGCAGAACTTGAGCAATTATTATTGACTTTATTTATTTTAAGACCAAATTCAATAATTAAAGGCAGTTCCAACTTCCTATTTCAATAATGAATGTGGTGTGGTGTTTGGGAGATTCCTGTTAAGTCCAAAAGGGACATTTTACAGTATGAGACAGACAAAATGAAATGGAGGAATCATGAATTACCATGTGTTCTGCTCCACCAGCTCAGCTAGGTGATTGCGTAAAGTCAATCGTATTCATTTGACAGTTCATATCGTATCAAAATATATGACATCCCATACAAATTGCAGCCGATGGAATACGATATGAACTGTCAAATGAATACGATTACCTTACGCAATTCCACCCCAGTTCTATCACTTTTAAATAAGGTGAACTAATCAGTAATAGATCAAAAAATATAGAAAAAAAAACATTGTCACTGTAGGTCTGTGAACATTGTATATTACTCACCCCACTAAAAAATCACAAACTTTGAGTTAACAGGTTTCTCCCAAACACCACAGACATTATCAATCAACTACACAAGTAATCAAATCAAATCAAATATATTTATTGCATATCATGTGGTACAAGGATCTTAAAATTATTTTAGTGCTTACACATGAGCCCTGGAAGGACATAACAATATTGAAGAGTAGTACTTAAATTAAATTTAGATTTATTCACTACCTACTTTATTGCATAGGCTTATAAAATTCGTTAAGATTATAATAACATTTATCAATTAAATAATTATTTAGACATTTAACAAAACTATTATAGTTCTCGATTTCCCTAATATATTTTGGTAGACTATTGTACAGTTTTATTGCCATAGAGTAAGGCCCTGAACCAACTAATGTCATACTAGATTTAGGCAAAACAAATTTATTTCTTTTCCTTAAGCTCATTGCTCCAGTGTAATAATCATCACTGTTTATAAACATTTTTAGGTTATTTCTCACTAATTTACATGTTTCTAGTATACAAGGAGTATCTGTGCTATTGCCCCACAGTGGTATGCCATATCGTAACCACGATTGCGCGTATGCTAGATACGCTATTCTTGCTGTACTTGTATCTGTGGTTCTCTTCAACTCATTCAATGCATAAATGAACCTACGTATCATTCCTGTGCTTGTAACTTTTTGAAGGATTCATGTTTTTTTTTTCTTTCAAAACAGATAGATGAGGAATTTGTTAAACTATGGCGCGCTACAGCAGTAGATGCGATGGACGATGCTAAGATAGAAGAGTACTTAGAGAAGCAGGGCATCAAGTCCATGCAGGACCACGGGCCCAAGAAGCCAGCGCTGCCCAAGCGCAAGAGGGCCACGCAGAAGCGGCGACAGTTCAAGAAACCCAGAGACAACGAACATTTGGCCGATGTCTTGGAAACGTATGAAGATAACACTTTGACACAACAGGGTATTTCTATTAAATAAAATGATCCTACTCATTGTTTAGTTCTTTATTCGGAAGTAGTAATGACGAAGGGCCCATAAAAGCAGATTACCATTCGGTTTATGCAGATCACGACATTTTTGTAGAACGGCTTACCTTCGCCATAAATTCACCCCTCCCTCGCCACTGTTAAGTAGTTACTTTTAAAGTTGTATTGATTAACATTCAATAGGGATGATGACAACTTTTTTTATTTTATGTTACATAAATTACCTCTCAAAAAAAGAAACATTGGTAAAAGAATTAATTCGCTAGCATGAAAACTGCCCGAGATATCACAGTGTGAAATGCACACAAATGGACTCGCCCAAAAACGCTCCATACTAATGGCTTCCTAGTTATGACGTCACGAATAAGTAGTTTGTATGCAACGCGTAGGAAATTTGTTTGGCAGCTATATTAAATATTGTGTTTATCAAAATAGTTTCTTAGACAAATTTGCTATACATTTTACGGACTAATTAAAATTTTAATAAATTTTATACTTTTTAAATGGACTTGTCCACCTAACTTTGAAGGGTCATAAAATAAATAATATGCAATATAATTAAAACCAAGAGGTATACAAGCTACTCTTAAAGTTTAATATGTTTACGATTTTTATTAGTATTTCGTTATTTTATTCATTAGTCATCATCCCTATTCAATTGATAATTTCGAAAGTTCAAAACGATCGTAAGAAACAATACAAGTAGCCATCTAAAAAAAATAAATGGTGGTAAAAAAATAAATAAAATAAAACCTTTCTTTAAGGTAAGGTAAGGTACCCTGAGCGAAAGTGGCGCCGCGGTGAATTATATTTAATATTATAATTCTAATACACAATTTTGAAAATGTTTATCGTGGAGATTTTAGGGCCCACAGTCTAGTATTTTTAGACGGTATCGTTACATTCCCTCGTAGTCACTGCTAGAAGTAGATAGCAACACTGCTAAAAGTGGCCGTTTTTGACACATTTGCTATCTTCTTCTTCGAATGACTACGAGGGCATGTATGATACCTTCTAAAAATACTAGACCATGGGCCCTAAAATCGCCACGATAAACATTATTAAAATCTTTTTCTATTAATAACTTATTAAATAAAAACCTATGAGGGCGCCACTTTCGGTCATACAACCGCCTTAAGCAGGTTTCTTGATATTTTTTAAAATAAAGCAATTTTGTATGGAATTGATTTTATTAACTTTTTAAAACATTCAAATAGATTCTTACTTGAATTTGTTAATCCTATTAAATCGAAGTTCTTAAGGGTAAAATTCGTTCTTTCTCTCATAACTTTGTTTTAAAGAATAGCTTTTTCGGCAAAAGGTCCTTTTAGCTCTCTTTGTTTTTTATTGCATTGCCTTGCGTTTCCGCATCTCTGATTGCAGTGAACACCAGACCGGCATTTACTTTTTTCAAGATTTTCGCATCGTGGAACTTATGTGTGTGTGCGCCAGCCCTGAAAGTTACCTTCAGTTAGTTGTATGCAATGATTATTTTGTTGTATCCATCCTTCAACAGTTTTTGACAGTTGTCATAAGTCTTCTTAACTAAAAAATATGTTATCATTATCACATTCTATTCTATCAAATCAAAATTAATCATATTTTATAAAAAGACTGATTCATTTATTAATTGCAATTAGTTAGGTAACTACGACTCTGCTCGCCGCCGCCGCGCGGCTGCGACTTCTCAATGTAACTACTTCGCAGTTAGGCAACCTTACAATTATCCTACTTCGCATACAGTCTACATTCAAAACGACTACTTCGCATTCGCGGCCTGCCTAATGAGGATCAACACGACAATTGAATATATCAATTTTGTATATCACATCACATCCCTTGCGGATCATGCTATGACGTCACGTGCCACGATCGCCCGAACACCTGCCGCGCCGCTGTCAGCGGCGCACGTGGCTAATGACGTAATCAGCCAATCGTGAATTGGGGAGCGTTTTTGAGAATGCGACACGAAAATCGCTCTATCTTCGTCTTTTTTTTGTCCAAATTCAATAATTCTTTCACTGAAATAATTTATTTTGATGTGCCTGAAACTCTACATATTTAACTAAAAACCTCGTTGATCCTCATTTTCAAATAATATATAAAGTACAGTCAGCGTAAAATTTATTAAATATATCCAATTTTATAGCCAACATATTATTTTTTCCGAATAATTAAGGTTTTTTTGGTATTTATTTGTAATTATTTTCTGCCCCCTTATTATTTTCTAATAATAAAACAATAGTAGATTGTATTACAAGGGAGCAAAATAATATTTTTACGGCGAGGGCGCTATTTTGAATCCAGAGCGAAGTGAGGGATTCTAGAGTAGAATCCCGAGCGTAGCGAGGGATTCTTCAGTAGAATCCTGAACGTAGCGAGGGATTCAAAGTATGTCGCCCTCGCCAAAAATATTTTGCGCCCGAGTCATATACTCTACTTTTCATCCCCTTTCTATGAGAAAATAAATAGGAGACTGTGTTTATGTAATTAATGAAAATGTTCTTTATTTAAAAAAGGACACGTGAAAAGTAAAAATAATTACAAATTTATAGTTACGTTTGATACACTAGCGCAATTTTCAAAAGTTATTGTCACTGTTTTATTTGGGATCGATATTGTTGTCGATTCGTTTACATTTTGAGTATTTGTAATCTTAGTATCTGACTGGTTCTCAAGAATAGGTACAGAATCCTTTGATGTAGATGGACGTGGCGACAATGGCTTGGATAAGTTGTCTTTAGGTCTTAATTTAATATTTTCTACGATGCGGCTGCTAGTTTTTTCCTTATTTTGAATGGAATCTTCGATGTAACTTTCTGCTACAGAGCTGGATTTCCACCCTCCGTGCCGCTTTAAAACAGTAAGGTCTGCTCCTGAATCTGCCAAAACCGTAGCGGACGTTCGGCGAAAACAGTGTCCTGTGTACAGGTTGCAATCGGGCAACTTTAAGTATACAGCTATTTCTAGGGGCTTTGAGGATATTCTATTTTTTCCCATGACCTGTTTGCAGCACTTCCCATTATAATACCTAATAAAAAATCTATTAGATGCCATATGAGAAGGACGCAGGCTCTGATATTTTTCCACAATTTGTTTGTACTGGCCTCGAATTATGAAAGACCGATCAATTTTTGTTTTTGTGTCAGTTAAATTCACTAACAGTAAGTCATCTGAGTATTTTTTGACATCATCAACTGTTATTTTCAGTAGCTCGTTACCACGACAAGCTCCATGAATGCCGAATATTAAAACTACCTGTAACAAAACCGAAAGGAATCAGACAAGTCTGTACAATATGTACAAGTTTTAAAACACTGTAATATAAAATACAATGGAAAAACTAAAATATACATACTTTTGTTGCAAGAAATTCCTTATCAGGCGCGTCATTTAAAAAAGTCTCAACGTTTTGACCGGAAAAAACTTTTGATTTCTTTGCTTTGTATCCTTCGGATAGTCTCTTCAGATAAGATACTAATTTTGAGTAGCTGTCAATTTTAATATTTTTATTGGTATTTACTGTAGATTTAAGCATTGAGTATATACTCCAAAGAGTAGACGGTTGTTTAGTTTTAGCCAATTCTTGAAAATAGGCCAAAAAAATATTTTCCGAAAACGTTTTTGCTCCTTTTCTGTTTTTCCATAGTATGAAATTGTCATAGGCCTTCAAATATTTTTCCCGGGATTTCGTGGGTAATAAGTTTTGTATAACGTTGTTAGCTTCTATAGTTATTGTTTCAGGAGTTAATACATTGTCACTTTCATAACTCGACGGAGAACTCATTATTTTAGCAAAATAGAACAAAGTATGTACTAATTACAAGAACACAGACTTAATTCGCGCGCTTATGTTTTTTTTTTCATCGCGCCGCGGCGACCTCGCCGCGCCGTCTATACAGCCAGTCAATACATACCTACCAGCCGGCCGCGGCGTTCGAATTCTTTGAAAGATACATGTTCTAAATTCAAATCTCTTTTCCTCCCACTAAAAAGTTCTTACCAGAAAAGAGCTATTTTGGTCCTACTTATATAGGAACAAAGCATATTTTTTCGAATAGAAGGGATGAAAACAAATTTCTGTCGATAGACGCCTTAATCATCAAAATGTCGGATCATCCGTTCAGGTTTTAGATTTTTTTAAAGTTTTTTCAAGTAGCGCCATCTCTGTTCCTAAGGTCCTAAGGGATGAAACTTTCGCTGCTGAGGGTAAAATCGCTTATTTTGATCACTGTACAACGTGGCTTGCTTTCATCACAAAGAGCAGCTTTTCAGAAAACAGAAATTACGCAATAAGACCTAGCACTACACGGCACAGTTCACCTCTGCAGGAATTGTACCCATAACTTCTAGATCAAGAGCCAAACGTTCTAAACACTGGACCACAAAGACAGTAAAATACCTAACTAAGACAAAAAATTTGATGCTGAATGTCCGACGATGACGTTTGGGAGAAAAGTAGGCAGTCTGCGAAGTAGACTATGCGATGAAGAATAATTGCTAGGTTGGCTAGCTGCGAAGATGTTTCTATTTGATAAGTATACGCCTGGTTCTGTTCAAACATAAGATCCTTCCCTTACCTTTGCACTACAATGTCATCTTTTGTAGTCACCGACGCTTGACACTTCAGCCCTTTCAAATCAACGCATTTCCATAGTTTGATAGATGAATTCCTATAATTGTATCTCACACCGTACATGTACCGATTCAATATCATCTGCATGTGCCCTTGGTTAGAAATTGTGTACTGTATAGTGGGTTGCGTACTGACATCTGGGGATAAAACATTTTTTTTTTAAATTCGAGATTTTAGCATTCACAATGCTATTTTTATACAATACTAAATAATATACTAGAAAAAATTCGACTCTACCATATTATTATCCTTTTCTCAGAGTTTTTCTTGTTCTCAGTTGTTTACCAACAAAAAAAGTACAGTTCCCAAGGGATAAAAAATTAAGAGCGCATGCAGATGAAGTTGCGGGCGGCCAACTTGCACAGAATACATAATAGTACAGTCAGCAGCACATCAGGTTATTTATACATGTTTACCTTTATGCCGTAGGTAATAAAAGCTGTTTTCTTAGTTCAACTGATTAACCTAGCGTGCTGTCGTGCGTACAAGACCAAACTATTTATTGAAATAATAATTTATAGATTAGGTAGGTACTTACTTACCTACTTACGAAATAAAGTCATTAGGTGTTGTATGACAACAAACAAAAACTGTTTTCTAAATAACTAAATAGGACAAGTAAGGATAAACAACTCAGTATCTAGTACCTATCTGTAGTCTGTACTTTAGGATAGGCACCTACCTACCTACCAAAAGTTGACTTTTGTTATCTTTGTCTCCCTTATTTACGTACTAGGTACCTACTTAGATTATTAAATAAATATCATAGTAATGTTTGAATATTATTGTAAAATTTTCTTTAACCATAGTACGTAAAATCGCTTTCCTTTTGTAATGTATGCTACGCACGCAATTCATTTAAAAGAAGACAACCCTAATGTCGTCAGAAAAGATAAGAGCACGCGATAGAAAGAGAAGCAACTTCTAGGTGAATATAACTGTAGAGAAGGGAGCGCTGTGCGACCTGAATTGCGCTTTATTGCGTCGTAGCAAGAGTCGCTATTTAATTAAATGATCTTGCGGCGTGCGGCTTCTGTACTTGTACTATTATGTATTCTGTAGTAGTATCTAACTCAGTAACCGCGCGCGACGCGATCATAACGAAATCGCGATTTCTTCTGTCAAAAGTTGTGACCCGGCACCGGCACAGTCTAAAAATTTATGGAAAATCTGTTGGCCCACCCTCTTTAGCTGACTGACTTTAAATGAACACTTACTTGTTAGATCTGTTGTACTTTTGACAACTCTATCATCGTTGTCTGAATGGTCATCAAAACAATCTTGAAACGAGTCTCCCAAGAAATCATCATCACCAACATTCATATTTGATGCTATTTCAGGCTCCGATTCTTGCATACTTGATATAAAGTCATGGTTGGCTGTTGTTCTGCCTCTGCAAAAAACAGTGTAAGATTTTACCACTACCTACTGTAGTGTAGAAGAGTTTTAAAAGAAATCATTTTTGTCCATATTACAAATATCAAAATGCAAGTGAAACAAATGATTTATTATAAGTACATAGTACTAAACGTGTATAAGTAAAATACACGTCTTCAATACACTCTTAAAATATTAAATACCTACTTACGGTTTTACTGGTTGGGGGGAAAAGTTTTTCTCACTTTTTCTTTTCCTGAGCAAATTTCCTCCTGGACCCTGAAAAACAATAATGTTCTATAAGGAATTAATTTTTATTCCCCCCTATACAAATAAGTTGTTCCCCCCTTTTGTTAATTTTCAAATCATCAGAAACAAAAGATAAAAAGAACTTTAAAGATGGTGTTTGGATTAGTGCTTTCTTATGTATTTTTGTCTCAAGTAGAAAAAATTGATTATGCTCTAAGTTTTTGAACATAATCCATACTATAATATTATAAATGCGAAAGTAACTCTGTCTGTCTATCTGTCTGTTATGCTTTCATGCCAATAATACTGAAGTCGGTACAGAGATAGAGTAGAGCTTGAGAAAGGACAAAGATTACCTTTTATTGCGAAATGTGGGTTGAAATAGGGGATGAAAGATTGTATGAAAGTCGGTTTCGAAGCTAGGATCATAAAATTTTGTGTTTAGGCTGACGATTAAAGGAGAAGGAAGAGGGAGGGACAGGTTCTTTTTTACTTCGCTCCTCGCTAGGGAGGCTCTAGCTAGGCGCTAAGCAAGTGTCCTGGCAGTGCGAACGTGGCCTAAGGCTTTATACTCACAATCAGTTTCACATCAGCAGCTCCAGCACTCTGAATAACTGGATCTCCAGGCTCCCCAACTACTTGGACATTAGACCAATCCTGAAAACATGACACAAATAGGGATGTTGACTATTTTTTTTTATATTATGTTACATAAATTACCTCTCAAAAAAGAAACATTGGTAAAAGAATTAATTGGCTAGCATGAAAACTGCCCGAGATATCACAGTGTGAAATGCGCACAAATGGACTCTATCAAAAACGCTCCATACTAATGGCTTGCACGTTATGACGTCACGCCGTGCTAGTTTGTATGCAACGCATAGGAAATTTGTTCAGCAGCTATATTAAATATTGTGTTTATCAAAATGGTTTCTTCGACAAATTTGCTATACATTTTACGGACTAATTAAAGGTATCATTTATTTTAATAAATTTTATACTTTTTAAATGGACTTGTCCACCCAACTTTGAAGGGTCATAAAACAAATAATATGCAATATATAAAACCAAGAGGTATACAAGCTACTCTAAAAGTTTAATATGTTTACGATTTTTATTAGTATTTCGTTATTTTATTCATTAGTCAACATCCCTATTATATTTTAATAAAGAGTGGACTGAATTAGTTGCTTTTTTAAGTGTGTAATAACTATATAAGTGATGCACATTATAGTCTGTTTTTTTTTTCTTTCGTAATCTAAGTGTGGTAATCTATTTAGCATGTTTTTGTTTTACAAATGATTATTTTGATAATGTTGGTTGGTTAGTTTAAAGATTGTTTACCAAGGACAAAATGAATAAACGGACATTAGATACCTACACAGATTTTGCTAAACAAAAAAACTCCATTAAACTAAATGACAGGCTTTACAGGTTTAAGCAATAAAAAGTGCCACAAAGCTTCTTCGGAGTTCACAGAGCAATAATTTACAATTTCGTCTTTATTTAATCACCATCTATTTTCCAATGGCAGCGCTAGTGTACAAACTATGCGTTCTTAAACCAGGAGAATTTTATTTAGATGTAAAATTGAAATTCCATTTAATTCCTTTACGCCGAGGCGGCCACAGGAGGCCGGCTAAAAATAGTGCAACTTGTTTACGTGTTCTTCTGTTGTCTCATTTTTTCTCTGGTGCTAATTATTTTTAGGGGGATATTATATTTATATATTGAAGTAAAAAATTACCATTTCTTCTAATCCTTTGATATGCAGTGCTTTCCCAGCTTGTATAAGCTCACCTATGTCATCTTTATTTATGACCACCTCACCAGAGTAGATGTACTCCAGGATACCACACAATATACGATGAGATATTTGCTGTAAAAATAACTTTAATTAAAAAATAATAGTCTTAAAATTGTGTAAGGTTAGTATACAAAATAATAGAGATGAGGGAAGTTGAAGTCACTTACATTTAAAAACAAAACAGGGTGAGGGCATGGAGCCGACTTAATGAGCTCCTTCAAATAGGGGCTGGCCAGAGAGATCACCATCTGATGAACTTTTACAAAGTGGCCATCCGCCGCCAAAGTCATATCCACGAATTCTTCTCTCTAAAAATAGGTAATATGTTTTAAAAACATAATCTGACCCTTTTACTTTTGTTATATTGGTCTCTTCCACTCCACTAATTAAAAACATAATTTATAATAAAAATACTCAACCTGTTGGAAGGAACTTAGGCCATCACAAATATTATTTTTATATGTTTTCCATGCTAATGAAAGCTGTGTTTGAGACATGTTGCTTTATTAGTAGATATCGACTTGTTCAGCTGGAAATTATATTTAGTTTTATATTAATTAACGCACAACAACACACACAAATACATAAAAATAACCAAATAAAATATTTTGGGCCCAAAATAAATATTTTTAAGTTTTGTTTGGGTGTACCGGTGGGTTTTATATTTTTTTGGCATTTGTTTGACATTGACATTAGATGCATTCCAGCAAACCATAGATATAGTAGGTATATTAAAAAGCAGCAAACCAATCGCTTAGTCATCGGTCACCACTACTCACCGTGGTTGAATGCTCTCTCAATACATTTTAAAACTAAGGAAATTATAATAACTTATTTTATCCATGAAACAACAAGAAACCAGTGGTCTCGAATGTCAAAATGCGAAATCGGAAGAGTTGCCAACAATTATCGCATAGAGTAAGATAAATAAAAAAAAAATCGGTTATCGGCGAAGCGCTCATGGAGGAACTTGACAAACTGATAAACAATTTACCTGCCACAAAAAAAAAATAAGGGCTACAATATGGTTTTCCATACAAACGAGCTTCATAAATTCCACGTGTTTTTGTATGAAACTCCAATTTCTTTTTATTCAACTGACACCACGGCGAATAGGAGAAATTATACAGAAAATTCGAAAGTCCGCAAGTTGACAGCTTTCTTTTTTATTGGCGTTTCTAGCCGCGATGCTCGAAGCTCTGAACCACTATATCTATGCTCTGGGGCCTTACTATGAGCTCTTATAGCAGGGCTTATATTGAACTGTCTTTCTTTTTCGTACTATGACCTCAACGGTTAGTATGAAAGCAGGCTTTAAGCTGTCCTGTTTAAGGCCTGCTTTTGAACTGAACGGTTTCTTATTTGCTGATGGTAAGCCCCCTGAACAAACGAAACGAAAAGGGTTACCAGTTCAATTCGGTAAGCAAATCGGGAGAATTTACTTATATTCTCAGAAATCGAGAAAAATCTTAACATTTCGGTAGGACAGGCTCGATATTGGTAGAAAATCGGTAGGTTCGAGACCACTGCACAAAACTCGCACAAGGTAGAGAGGATTTCGTGTTAATTCACCTTCTACGGCCGCGTTCCGAATCACGCCAACAGTGCTCACAGCATGTGACGTCATTCTATACCGCACCGGTCCAAATCATTAGCACGCTGACAGCACGCTCACGATACTATTGATTTGGACCGCTTTGTGAGAGCGCTAACGCAACTAACGTTGGATTGTATGAACAAAGTAACCTCAAAAAGGGGTTATCTCGGTAAAGTAAATATTTATTAAGGAATAGGTATTTTGATGAATACGAATCAAGTTCCTTCACTCAAACCAATTATTTACCTACAAATTTATAAACCATCAAAGCTTTAAAATACTTATTACCGCTGCTAGCTCATTCCACATCAGTTTATTATTTCGTTCGTATCTTCACAAAACACCTGCAGATCAATAAATTCAGCCATCTTTTGTAAAAATCACAAATAATAACCACAACGTCCACAACAATTTCACAATAACGTATTTTTTTAAAAATAAAGAATTTTGACAACGAAATTAGACAGCTACACCGACTACGCTCACAGTGCTTTGGTGGAATACGTTGAGCGTCGTTAGCACATGCGATGACGTCATTCATCTGTGACGCCACTTCAATTTACGTGATCATTGTAAGCATGAATTGGACCGGGCGTTAGCGCGCTCCCAGTGCTGTAAGCGTGATTCGGAACGCGGCCTACTTAACCAATCGAGATAAATATACTAGAGAAGGGTTGCGTTCAGAAAGTTTGAGCGCCGGTTGTTTGGTTGTTTTTTAACTCGCTCTAAGGTTTGGAACGACCAAGATTTTCCATTTGGAATAATTAAAAACGGATATGTCAGCTGACATATGTGAAGGTTATGTTATGTATGTTATGTCAAGCAGTGTTGGGAAACGTACAATAATTATTGGATTCTTACAATAATTCGTGATACGAAATTTGATTGTACAATAAAACATAGCTTTCTCATTATTGTACGCATTTATACAATATTTTCAGATTTGACACAATAAAGGTACAATATCATGGCACGTGACACTAAAATTAATAAAGAAACGCATCACCTGGGTACTATTATTCTGTAACGTCACACTTGTCTTGTCTTTTGTCTCTATTAATGCCGTAAAGTTGATAATTCACTTTCATTTCTTGCTTACCGACATTGGCATTGGCACTTTGGCAGTAAACTATCAAGGCATTGTCAGTAAACATCTTGCCTTCTCCCGTGGAATCATATAAAATATTTTTTTTTAATCAAAATTAAATGTTTTAAATAAAAAAATATACATTATCATTACCTACCTATTAAAAAAATAAAATTTGAACTTGTATTACAAGGTTTGCGATTGTATTGAATGATTCGCTTCATCCTTACTTCAGTCCAGAATTTATGAGAAAGAAAAGAGCAAGCGCAAAATAAGTGGGGCGACTTTAGTTCAGTTGTACTTTGTAAAATCAATCGCATATTAGCGGCCTAAATATTAAAAATTATTCCCTAAAACGTACAATAATTCGACCCAAAATACAATAATTTTTAGCTTGGCAGCACCACAATTTCTCATCCAACATTTCCCAACACTGATGTCAAGCCAGTGCTCAATGGGAAGCCAACAGGGAAACAGCTAACAACAGTCAAAATGCGTAGTGAAAGAGTGCTCTTCGAGGTCAAAAAACTTATCACATCAAAGAGAATTACTTTTTACGCGTTATTTTATTGTTTTTGTATTACTATTAACGTTAAAAACGCAAAAAAAAACACCTTATTTAGGTTCAGTGCTTTCACTAAACATCGTTTTGGGTTTCCCATTTTTGGGGAGAATTTGTGATTAACGGATAGGTACCTACTCCGTTACTTCTGATGTTATATAAACCTCTGCTATATTATAAAATAAATGTTTTGGAAAATGATGTTTTCTTTTATTATTACATTTTTGCTATTTTTGCAATAACTTTTTAAATCATAGAAGAGAAACCCGGCATTTTAAACCAGACTTTAAAAGTCAATTGAAAGCAAAAGAATCATAGTTTATTCTGCCAAGTTATACAAAAAAGTAATATTTCATTTCTTTCGAGAATTATAATGTGGATAACGGCAGGCAGGGTTTTGCCAACTCAGTGTTGCCATATCAAAAAAACATCTGAGATGGCGGCCAACTTTTTTGTTTGTGGGCCGATTTCGATGAAACTCTGTTTTTGGTACTATTTTGACAAGAAAACAGCAACGCTAATATGTTAAAAATATAAAAAAAATCAAGATGGCGGTCATTTTTTTGTTGTTGGGCCGACTCCGATGAAACTAGGTTTTTGTTAAGTACTATTTTGATAAGAAAACAGCAACGCTATGTTAAAAATATAAAAAACCCAAGAACCCAACTCGTTTGTTTTTAGGCCAATGGGGTTGGTAAACTTTTCCAAAACTGTTGTGCATTATATATATTCTGGTAGCTTTTGGTTTTGGAGTCAGGGATAACAAATTGCGGAATTATATAATGCTTCATTTTAATTTAAATAAAAATTTAAATTTTTCATTTACAGCATAGTACAGTAAATCTTTCAATCAGTTTTTTTAATCAGTAAATGCAAAGGAACTTCGTGTTCAGCTGTACGTTTGATATTTTAATAATATAAAAAATATATTTGGTTAACAAGGTAAAATAAAAAAATCATAATATTATTTTCTTTATTCTTCAAACTTGTGCTATCAAAAAAAATATAAAACAATGGCAGCTAATCTCAAAAGCTTAAAGCAGATGGCGCTAGTGAGTTTGGAGTCATGCTATCTGTCAAACTCCTTTTATTTCTATGTAAATATTGGGTGAATTTGGGTGTTGCACTTTTAAAAGTGAAATTAATATGCCTCAGGGTTGTGTAGTGCCATTTTGCTCATCGAGAACATCGGGACACAGGTTTCCCAAAGATATACAGTTGAGAAAAAGTGGATCGTAGCTATAAGAAGACCTAAATATACGCTCACAAAAAATACACGAATTTGTAAAAAACATTTTGTTGAAACAGATTACACAATGCTATTCTGTTGTAGAAAATCGTAAGTAGTGTGTATTTAATATATAAATAGTATTTAATAAACAAGCTGAAATATTCAGATTGATATTTTTTATTCAATTCTAACATAACCTCAATTTTCTTTTGAACAAAATTTTTGTTTTATTTACAGCAAAGCCTAGACTTAAGAAAGATGCCGTGCCAAGCCAGTTTAATTGGACAAAAAAATCAAGATTCTGTAAAACAGAGACAAGAACGCATTACAAAACGAGCACTCAGAAAGGACTCTTTGCATTTTCCATCAGTGTCTAGTTCATCAATGCCTATCGCACCAGAGCCATGCAATGAAGTAGAGATAGAGATGAAAACTTTGGAATCAAATGAATATGAACAAAAAGAGGTGCATAATATGACAAGCACTCAGCTTAATTCATTTTGTATTGAAAACTAGCACTCAGCTTAATTCATTTTGTATTGAAAACTTGCAATCTGCCTCAAAGATTAGTGAACTCAAATTTTATACTGGATTTGATAGTTGTGAGCACTTCTGGCTTGTTTTTAATATATTAGGGCCTACGGTAAACCATCTCTTGTATTATCCATCTGGATGCAAAATGAATGTTCGTATTCTTACTCCAGCTAATGAGTTTCTACTTAATAATTATTGTAAAGTTAAGGCGCAATATGGTAAATAAAGAACTGGCATTTAAATTTGATATTTGATTTATATTTGCTGCACACATGCTCATTCCTTCATTTAGTACATAAACACTTAGGAAATGGTTATTTATATTGACAATATCTATTGGAGGCACTGTAGACATTTGATGTAGTGTAACGAAATCCTCATTTGGAGGCCATATAATGTTTGATAATGGTTCCGCTACAGTGTCCTCTAGAATATTGTATTGAAAGTTGTTATTTCTATCATATTATGCAGCCAATCTGTAACAAAAAATAATATGAAAGTCAAAAATAATCGTTGATGAAAGTGTGATGGTGTTGCTTCAAAAAGACAAACTGTAACATTCGGGGATTATTATTCATGTTTACCTTTCAATGAGGTCTTCCTTTTTGCCAGCTATTCTTGCATTTATTTTTGCCAATCCCATTTTTAGTTCATTTACGGACCACGATCCGTATTTTCCCGCCATTTTTAACAAAATTAAATAACAAAACTAAAACCCCATACACACTCTATGGAGCTGTCAAAATGAGATGCCTCCAACTACACTAGCGACCCTATCGGGAGAAAAGGCGGACATAGCTGCCATTCTCTTCGAAAAAGTTTACCAACCCAATTCCGATAAAACTCTAGTTTTGGTACTTTTTTGACAAGAAAATAACAATGCAATGATAAAAAATTAAACATCCAAGATGGCGGCCAACTTTTTTGTTTGTGGGCCGATTTCGATGAAACTCTGTTTTTGGTACTGTTTTGACAGGAAAATAATAATGCAATGATAAAAAAACTATTATCTTATTATCTAGTTTTATCTAATTAGATATTATATTTATTAGTGGAGCTCGGTGGCGCAGTGGTTTAGCGCCTGGCCCAGCGATTGCGGATTGCGATTTTTACGCGCGTAATTTTCGATAGCTGTTCGCGCTATGGATGGCAGGCGCGGTCGCAGCCAGAAACTTTGGAGGGGGTCACTAATAATAATACAATTTTATTTTGTACATTTTTAGATGAATTTTCTATTTGACGTGTACGATTGGGGGGGGGGGGGGGGGTCATGTTTTACACCACTTTCACACTGTTTCACATCTTCTTAAAGACCTGGGGCCCTACCGCCTAACTCAAAGCGATAGAGTTAGGCGGTAGACCCGCTGTTATAACTGCAGTAGCTTCATTGTTCTATTCTAATCACTGTGGATCACTCCTATATTTAAGGGTGTATCTAGTATTTTTGCAACTTCCTTTATTTCGCGGGAATCCGTTTCCTTTTTCAGAAGTCTTCCTTTATGTTCTGCGTCCTTGATAGCAGTCAGTATGATACCAGAGCGAGCCTTCTTCAATATCCTTTTGTCGTGAAATGAATGTTTGTGCGCAGCTTTCCTGTAAACAAAATATTTGAATCAATGGGAATGTCTGAAAAAAACATATTGGCTGAATTTTTTGGCCGCTTAGCTACTTTGTGCACCTCCGATAAAAATGAGTGGGTCTTCAGCTTCCTCATAGGCTATAGAGAAATTCTAAGCATGCCATATTTTAAAGCATAATAGCAGCAATCAAACTTCCAAACATAATAATAGCAGCCATCATAAGCTCGTTACCATGAGTTGTTTTATGTGTGCGAGCTGGCGACACGTGTCTACAGCTTACACATGCCGTTAAGGCAAACCAGTGAGGTTAGGGTTTTAGACTATAGTCAGAAATTTAGAGCATAATTGCAGCAATAAGATCCAAAAAAAACAACCATCACACTCAAATACTGTTGAAACTACGAGCATAAAACTGTGTGCGAGCTGGGGACCCGTGTCACTGGCTTGCACAGCTGTATTTTCTTAATTATTTAAGCTACGATTATGTACTATACCTCAAAATTTTCAGCCGAATTGCAGCATTAGGCTCCAAATTTTTCAAAACTCTAACTCGAAAGGTTTTTGAGCTACGAGCCGATATCTATGTGTAAGCTGGAGACCCGTGTCACCGGCTGACACATGGTGAATTGCTGTAACGGTATATGTTAGAGCTTCGTTTTAAAGATCAAATGATATGTTATAATTGCAGCACACACGATGCATAATTTCAAATCTTTGGGCCTCTTATATTCGAAATTATAAGCCAAAAACCGTTTTCCCGCCAAAAAATTCAAAATAATGGCTCGGATGCGGCTAATCGCGCCGTTGCCGTTCCGTGCGCTACACTATTGCAATCGAATTTAAACCTAAGAGCTAGTATTATTTTGAGTCATTTTAATTTGTGCTCTCGATCGTTTTAATTTCTGTGCTGAGAATTTTAGTCTAGGAGGTAAGAGCCGATATAACTGGTTACCTAATTTAATAGAAAAGCAAAGTCTATTTATTTAGGACTGTTTATATCGCTAAGGTATGTACTTAATTTTATTATTATTATTATTATTATTAATTGACAGACAAGCAGTTGAGACAACTGATAAGAGCCTGTATCCAGATATATCATGAGTCGAGTTTATCTATCATTGGTTTTTAAATATTTGTCCAATCTATTCTTCAACTGATTCGTATTCTGTGCAGATATCACTTCTTCTGGCAACTTGTTCCAAGCTTCAACTACTCTATTATTAAAGAAGTGTTTATGTGGATTGTTTCCTGATAGTGCCTTAGATAATTTGAGATGATGGCCTCGTAGGTGTATGTTTCGTGAGTACTGGAATAGTTGTTTATCAAAACTCTCTATGTCATAGTGTCCATGCAAGATTTTATATGTTTCTATTAAGTCCCCACGTTCCCTGCGTTCCTTTAAAGTTGTGAGTTTCAGTGATTCCAGTCTTTCCTCATATGGTTTATTCTTCAAGGCTTTCGGGACTTTTGAGAACCTACGTTGAACTTTTTCTAGTAATTGAATATCTTTCTTGAAGTATGGACTCCAGATTTGAAAAGCATATTCTAAAATCGGCCTTACATAGGTTTTGTATATTTTCAGCATCATTTCAGGTGTTAAGTGTTTTTTTTATTAACACGTTTTTATTAGGTTACTTTCTCGTTTGTTTGTTTGTTTGTCCATAAAGTTTGCGAACGATTTTATACTATAGCTTTCTGATGAGCTAAAGACTTAAAACTTTAAACATACGTCACAACTAAAAGGCAATGCAGTATTATGGTGCCATTGAGCTGATCTGATGATGGAGCCGGAAGAAGGCCACAGGAACTCTAAGATGAAACCATACAATCCCATCGCGTTTGGGCTCGTTAGAATCGTATTGATGAGTACTACAATAAGAGGCGAGGTCCAGGGTCTGATAATGAAGCTGGAAGGTCATGCCATAGGAACTCAATATTGAAACCGTGCAACCCCATCGAGTTTGGACTCGTTTGATTCTTCTTGCCGAGTACTTTGTAGGAAAATAGTGTTCAGGGTCTGATGATGCAGCCGGAAGAAGGCCACTGGAACTCTGTAATATAACCATGCAACCTCATCGAGTTTGGGCTCGTTTGAATCGTCTTGACGAGTACTTTGTTGGGCAATAGTTTTTAAGGTCTGATGATGGAGCCGGACGAAAGACACAGAAACTCTGTAATAAAACCATGCAACCCCATCGTATTTGGGCTTGTTTGAATCGTCTTGACGAGTTCTCTAATGGGAAATAGTTTTCAAGGATATGATGATAAAGCCGGAAGAAGGCCATGGGAATTCTATAATAAAAATATGCAACCCTATGCATTGGTAACGTTGTAGGGACTAGGGACGTAGTAAGCCTCCTTTGCTCTGGCCGTCCCCATAAGCACATAATATAATAGTACTAAAGTCCATATAGTAAACGGCGGATGCCGAGAAAGCAGTTACTTCGCCAACATACCACAGAATAGATAAAAAGTACAAGTACCATACCACGTTTAGTTATTTACTAAACCAACCTTTTTGACAAGGAGGGGTCGGTCAGCCATCGACACGAAGAAGAAAAATTGGTTACTTTGCAAACTTTTTAACTTGCAAATAGATAAGTAATAAAAATACTACAGTTTTTAAGTAAATAACGATTGGTAAAAAAAACTTTTATAAATTTGGAATAGCTTTATTAAAAATAGTTAAAACATAACATTGTTTGTTATCTATGTATTGGGTTTAAAATCCATAATATAACATGAATAACATCTTACTAGCATTTTAAAATGACGCTTCTATGTAAGTAATTGGTTATAACATAACAAAAAAAAAAAAGACACGCCCTATTGAATAGTGCTAATGGTATTTCTGCTAATGGACAACAACTTAAAGAGGAAGCCATACCTGAAGGCTAGTATAAACAGCAGAACGTAGAACACCTTCAATAGTGCGTACCTACCTTTGGGAATAAAATTCAGGAATTCTTTCTACCAACGAACGCAAACAGTTCAATTAAGTATCACAGTATAATCAGATTTCGATCGTAGTACAACTTACTTACACAATACGGCAAAATTAGAGAAGTTCGTACCCGTAAGTTGTTCGCTATTGGTGGTTGTCGTACTAATGCAGGTAAACGTTCGCCTCTGCGACGCATAACTGAAAATTATAATTCATTCTTTCTGAACGCTGACATATTTACACTCTCTGATGTGCAATTCAAGCGTTCCATCCGAAGTGTACTAAAATGAATTAATTGATTTAATTGTAAGTAAAAATTTGTTTACTGCATAGCCTAGTGTTAGTAGTTATCTTGTAGTGCTTTATAAGTCTTGGTTATTTTGTTGTTTAAGAATAATGTTTATCTTTGTTGTTGCTTAGCATCCCACTGTCTTGTTAACTCTTCTGTAGTAACATGTGGTTAACGGCTTTGACTGCATATTTGTTTAAATTTCATAAGAAATATTTTATTGTTATAGTTTATTAATATGTGGTTGTTAGTTGACCCAAATAAAGAGAAAAAAAAAAAAAAAAAAAAAAAAAAAAATGGAAGTTAGAAGTTAGAAGTTAGAAATCAAAAATCAAACCAAATACCAACTAATTACCAAAGTACTTTCAATAAAACCGCGCTAGTATCCGTTAAAAGTGTTTTATTTCATGTCTAGTGAGCGCGTAAGCTTGAGAAGTGAAAATGGAAGTTTCACAAAATAATAAGAGCTTTTTCTGAACGATTGTAAATCTAAGGCAAGATTTTTGCCGTTTTGTTTTTCAATTAATAAAACTGTACATAAACTTCCAACATACCTCATTGTGAGGGATACCACAATAATAAATAAATAAAAAATAAAAAAACTTTTATTGTGCATAATGATGATACAGATCGTACACTAAAAATGCAAACTGACATCAGAGTCATCAGACTGATACAGGGCTGCCTTTTGTACGATTTTGTTTTTAAGAATGAGTGGTTTTCAAAAGGCAGTTAAAAAAAAAGTAGTAGTACCTAAAAGACGGCTAGATGTCGTTGTTCAACTAAGTACGTAACTTTTTAAGAAAAAAGCAAAGGACGAAAAGACGCAATTTACTCTTCTTCAGGGAGTAATTTTTGCCAGTGTCAAGTGTTGAATAATTAAGTGTATACTCAGCTGCTAGGAAAAATAAAAAAAAAACCTACCTAGTTGAATAGCGCCATCTAACAACATAAAAATAAACTAAAATTATCAGCTGTCAGAAAACCGCTCATTAGAAAAAGATTTGAAAATTTTTTGCCAAAAAAGTCAGTTGGTAAGGAAATTTTTCAAGTTCGCATTTGAGGCTTTCTTCTGGGTTTGGAGAGTCATAATTGAGTTCTATTGCAATAAACTGTGAAAATTGATACACGTAATAAATAATTGTAGCCTCCACAAGATTTTTCCTTGCACTCGAACATTTTTATCATCCATTCAAGGGCGGAATCTTCTAATACCTGTGGGCCTGATTCAAGTATTAACTGTATATTGATTGGCACAAACCCTGTAGATCTTGTAATAATATTCGCATGGTTTACAGAGCATGTAATGTTTGTGCAGCTTTTAGCACATATTATTTTGCAATAACTAGAAGTAAGGTATTTATCAATAATATAAGTGACGTTGCATTCACAATTGATTATTGAAGCATTTGCTTCTGATTTAAAGTGTAAATTTAGAAGATTATCCCTGATTTCATAAATATCTGGTCGATTTAGAGCCATTGATATTATTAAATAAGCAAACAAGTCATTACCAGTTTTTAAAGCCTGTAGTATATTTTTCTTTAAAGTGCATATTGCTGCAAACAGATGTGCTATACTGTCGAACGCACCAGTGTTATACATAAATAAACTTCCGATGTTGGAGCCATTTCTGAGTAAACATATATCGTGAGGTTTTAATGTCAAGGATATTTCCTTTTCTTTGAACTGGTTATCGATTGGTTTATGGTTTTTAATTAATTTTTCTGATATAAAATCAATTTTGTCATTTTGTTTTTCTTCTGTCTTTACTTTTATAGTTTTACACTTTTTTTTACGTATCCTCTCCAGTTTTCTATATATGATGGGTATTTATTTGAAAAAAGAGAAATGAAGACAGTTCAACATTTAAACGCGTAAGTATGGTCGACGACGTCTGTAATGTAACGGACTTGTGCGCGCGCGCTCTGACAAAAGTGCAACCAAATATGGTTTTTATTTTCTACGGCACTAAACTAAAATGATAATCCTATGAACAGTAAAAAACAAAATCACGCCATCTGTTCGCGCACCAAGGAATTATTGTTATAGCCGTGTGCACGCGCTCTGATTCTGACATAAGTGCTGCAACCAAACAATGGATTTATTTTTTCACGCCATCTGTTCGCGCACCAAGGAACTATTGTTAAAGCCGTGTTAATATAGCAATGGCTGCCGTGTGCGTGCGCTCTGTTTCATTAGCACTAAAGACTATTAGCACGAACATTAATTTATCGAGAAAAAAAAGTTTTTTGTTTTTTTTTTTAACTATTTTTTATTTTGAGTGTAGATACCTTGTAGGTAAGGTATATTATAATATGTAGAAAAATCGGCTCAGCCAAACGTAAGATAATCGCGGAGAAACATACATACGGGTAAAACTCAGAACCTCCTTTTTTAAGTCGGTTAAAGAACCTACACTTAAGATATCCCTCTTCTCTAAAAATAATTATGTTATTCAGTTCATAAACAAAGAAGTAATACGACCATTATCATCGAGGTAAATCACACAAAATCATACTATTTTCGTGCTTTTTTTCAAGATTACTTGAAAAGTACTGAACTGATTTCCAAATTTTAAAAAATGGGACCAACTTGGGAGTTTACCTAATGTAATAACGTTTGAAAAAAAAAATATACAGACGAACATAGAACCTCCTCCTTTTTAGGAAGTCGGGTATAAAAAAACGCGGGTAAAAGCACTCAATATAGTAATATTATCTATATCAATATAGTAACTTTATGTACAAACAAACAAACAAACGAGAAAGTAACCTAATAAAAACGTGTTAATAAAATAAAATTAAGTACATACCTTAGCGATATAAACATGCCTAAATAAATAGACTTTGCTTTTCTATTAAATTAGGTAACCAGTTATATCGGCTCCTACCTCATAGACTAAAATTCTCAGCACAGAAATTAAAACGATCGAGAGCACAAATTAAAATGACTCAAAATAATACTAGCTCTTAGGTTCAAATTCGATTGCAATAGTGTAGCGCACGGAACGGCAACGGCGCGATTAGCCGCATCCGAGCCATTATTTTGAATTTTTTGGCGGGAAAACGGTTTTTGGCTTATAATTTCGAATATAAGAGGCCCAGAGATTTGAAATTATGCATCGTGTGTGCTGCAATTATAACATATCATTTGATCTTTAAAACGAAGCTCTAACATATACCGTTACAGCAATTCACCATGTGTCAGCCGGTGACACGGGTCTCCAGCTTACACATAGATATCGGCTCGTAGCTCAAAAACCTTACGAGTTAGAGTTTTGAAAAATTTGGAGCCTAATGCTGCAATTCGGCTGAAAATTTTGAGGTATAGTACATAATCGTAGCTTAAATAATTACGAAAATACAGCTGTGCAAGCCAGTGACACGGGTCCCCAGCTCGCACACAGTTTTATGCTCGTAGTTTCAACAGTATTTGAGTGTGATGGTTGTTTTTTTTGGATCTTATTGCTGCAATTATGCTCTAAATTTCTGACTATAGTCTAAAACCCTAACCTCACTGGTTTGCCTTAACGGCATGTGTAAGCTGTAGACACGTGTCGCCAGCTCGCACACCTAAAACAACTCATGGTAACGAGCTTTTGATGGCTGCTATTATTATGTTTGGAAGTTTGATTGCTCCTATTATGCTTTAAAATATGGCATGCTTAGAATTTCTCTATAGCCTATGAGGAAGCTGAAGACCCACTCATCCGATAAAAAGGCTTTAGACGCGTAGGTCTTAACACAGATTAATAAGAGATACTACGTGGTCTTAAATAAACGCTGGATACTAGTTAGTAGCAACTATTAGTAGATCTAGGGTTGCCAGATACCCCCTTTAGGCCCATTTACTTAGTAGGGGGGGGGGAGGGTTTGAACCCCCAAATCCCCCCTCGCTACGCCCATGTTTGTTTTTTAAAACCCGTAATTGGGAAATTTAAATAGGGGGTAAAAGAATCTGTGGTCTAGCTAGACTATCTTCATAAACAGCTGTTATAATTTGTCTCCCGTAAACAAAATCTAAAACCCGTATGGACCACTAATCCTCATACAATAAGAATAAGAAAGAATCTAAAATAATTTCCATATAACATAATTATGTAAGTACTTTATGATTTACTACTAAACTACACACATCTAAACTGCCAAGTACCTAACCCTTAAATCAAGAAGGGGCAGGTGGCATGGCAACCCTAAGTATTCTTAACATCATTTACCTACCTCTGTACAACAATGTCATCTTCAGTAGTAACTGACGCTGGGCATTTATTTTTTACATATTCAACACATCTCCACATCCGTGCGGGCGGGTTTGAATTCTTGTAAACGTATCTTAGATTATACATATAGCGATTTAATATCATCTGTATGTTCCCTTGGTTAGAAAGAGTGTACTGCACACTAGGGCTTTTATCGAGATCTGTAACAAAACAATAAATTATTAAAATCAGATCGTAATTGAGCCAGCTGACTATAAGATCAAATGTGGTAGCTTATACATACTACTAGTTTTATTTTGGAGTTTCGTATTATCATCTGATTCTATGTTTTCTTGAAAAGAGTCTTCCATATGTTCGTCCATATAAGATGTATTTAATTCTACATATGGATGCGATTCTTGATTTGAGATATTGTGTGATTGGTGTGTAGGATTTTCTCTGCAAAGGAAAATATTTTCTGATAATTTTATGTACACCTCCTTTTCTTTACACTTGGTTAGAAGAATAACACATGGTCGGTCTTACTTAAGGCGACTATACTATTAGGGTTGCCAACCGTACTATAATATTGTACTATATTTCCGGTCTGCGTACTATATACTGTTGAAGAAATATATAGTACGCAAAAATACTATATTTTTAACATCAAACGCTAAGACACAAATCTTTAATTTTTTTAATTTGTGATCGTGCATTTTGACTGATTCGATAGCGTGTAGTGTATATCGTATCTGAATTCTGAAAGTATCTGTCTTACTGCATCAATGTCAAATTCAAAAGCTTCAAACAATAGTTTGGTCATGGTTGGTCTGGTCTATTTTTATTTTAAGATGTTGTTGGTAATCATCTGCAAAATATAACATTATTCTTTCTTTGAGAAATATAAATCAAGTCTTAGATAAATTAGTTATGGAAAGTGGTAGCGATAACGCAAGTGCGTCAAGTTCGATTCAAGTGCGATTAAAAAGCGAAAGTTACTGAAAAGACTCCAAAAATGTCCAAAACTTGTTGAAAAATGTAAAAATAAATTTAAAACTGAAAAAATATAGTTTTTATAAAAATAAATAAGTAAAAAAAATATTTGCCTGTTAAAACTATATTTTTATAGCTTAATTTGAAAAATACTAAATTTCGCCAAAGACATGTTGGCAACCCTATATACTATAGCCCCTAAGTGGCGCCCTCTAAGTACATGATGTACCTATCTAAAATTCACATGTACAGATTGAAACTAAGGTTTTATAGTTTATTTACAAAGAATAACCTCAATAAAATACAGTATAATGTTATAGTAGGCAAAACTAAATTGGTCACTTTTTGCTCTTTTGCCTAGTAAGCAAGTAGTAGTAGTACTACTACAACTAACTATATTTTACTGAGGTTGTTTGTAAATTGAACCTTAGTGTACTTATATCTATTCTGTGCCTTAGCTTTAATATCTGCAAGTGAATTTTCGATAAATTATGTACTGAGCGAGCAATAAATTTAATTAAAATAAGGGCGCCACTTTGAGGGCTATTTGGGCCCTTAACAAAAGATATTGCTATGCTTAGCAATATTACTTTCCATACCTTACATACACGTCTCAAAGCATCATAATCCTAAGCAAACATTTTGGTTAAACTAGGTGTAAAGTTACTCTTTATTTATTAATAAGGCAGCCAAAGTTTAGGGTGTACTACGCGTTCACTTCATCATTGCCGCTACCTCGCGGCCCGCTTCGTCATACCGCACCCCCTGCGTCGCCTTGCTAGTACGGCTAGCAATGCAAAGCTTAATTTTTGTTTCTGTTCATTTAATCATTACATTCGTTATTTGTGTTGTTTTTATGATTAAAAGAGTAAAGTTCCTACATAATGGCGAACCTTACTTGTTATATAAATTAATGACACTCTTTGAATAAGAAAAAAATGAAAAACAGTTGAAAAACATGATAACTTTTTTGTCTACAGTACCGTTAGCTGTGACGTCATAACGGTCGTCAGCGGCAATGACGAAGTGAACGCGTAGTAACCTAAACGATAATAATATGACTTACACTTCAAACTGTGGTATCTGGTCACTTTCAGCTTGTTTTCTCCTCGGCGTCGTGTTAATCTGTAAAATAGTATCACTTTTATAATTATTATATTTGCAAGCAATCTCGTCCCCTTGCAAGAAAGGAACATAAGATAGCCTCTTGAATATTCTAACTCACAATTTGTTCCTTGTCTGTTGTAACTGTGACTTGGCTGCCAGTTCCACCTACTACATGGACATTCGTCGAGTCCTGAAAAAAGTGTATAATAAGTGTATTTTGAATACTTACTAGTTCATTCTATTCTCATCGGCACAGAATACATAAGTACAAGTATCTCAAGATTTTGGATAGAAAAAGAAACATAAATGTTATATCAACAGCCACAAGTGGGCATTCCAACATTTCCAACTAAATTAAATTATCAAGATTTCCAAATTTTTGTCTAGGAAACAATATTATTCCAAGGAATTGCAGTCAAGTCAAACACTATTAACTATTAATCTATGGTAATATTTGCCAAATCCAATACCAATAACTATTTAAAGTACTTCATTAAATAAGGACAGTAATTGTTTAATACTTTACCATAACTTCTAATCCTTTGATATGCAAGGCTTGGCCGGCCTGTATAAATTTACCAATATCATCTTTGTTCAAGACCGCCTCGCCGGAGTAGATGTACTCAAGGATAGAACACAACGACTGGTATGATACATTCTGTAAGTCAATTAATGGCCAAGACGATTATCACACTGCCTCTGCGCCCCGTCGCAGGGCGCGGAGCTGCAGATTTAGGGTTAAGATCTATCTTGAGATCATACCAGAGATGCTGTTCCTATAAGAGCATCTCAAGATAGCTCTCAACGTTGAGAGCGGTTTATAAATGTAGGCCTAAGTATTTGACTAGTCTCTGAACAAAATAGTGCCTTAGCTTGAATCAATCAATCTAAAAATTGGTTCCCACTTACATTTAAAAACAAAACAGGGTGAGGGCATGGAGCCGACTTAATGAGCTCCTTCAAATAGGGGCTGGCCAGAGAGATCACCATCTGATGAACTTTTACAAAGTGGCCATCCGCCGCCAAAGTCATATCCACGAATTCTCCCTTCTGTTATATATAAAAAACAATACATTTTGTTGACATTTTATATACTTAGGTAAGTAAATTCCTAAAATAGTAGTTAAGCTCAATATTTACCTGTTGGAAGGAACTTAAACCGTCACAAACATTATTCCTGAAAGTTTTCCAGGACAATGAAAGCTGTGACATGTTTTAATGTTCTTATTTCTATTAAAAACACTAATGTTTACGCAAGTTGAGCTGATAGTATTTTCAAAAGTAAAAAATCTCATTCATTCACTCATCATTTATTTATTTACATTCTTTTTCACAGACAAAGCAACTTTTTTTTAGCGGCCTAGGGATGTCAAAAAAATATTATAACGTTTAATATCCTAATCGATTATTTTTCTTATAAAACAGATTTTTCTTTTTGCTGTACGATTTTTAAATTAGAATTAATCAATGAGCTGATTTCAAAAGGCAGTTTAAAAAAAAAGTAGTACATAAAAAAGAATTAGATGTCGTTAAACAACTACTACGCGTTCACTTCATCATTGCCGCTGTTACCTCCCGGCCCGCTTCGTTATACCGCACCCCCTGCGTCGCCTTTTTAGTACGGCTAGCAATGCAAAGCTTAATTTTTGTTTCTGTTCATTTAATCATTACGTTCGTTATTTGTGTTGTTATAATGATTCAAAGATTAAAGTTCCTACATAATAGCGAACCTAACTTGTTAGATAAATAAATGGCACTCTTTGAACAAGAAAAAAATGAAAAACTGTTGAAAAACATGATTACTTTTTTGTCTACAGCACCGTTAGCTGTGACGTCATAACGGTCGTCGACGGCAATGACGATGTGAACGCGTAGTATGTGGTTTTAAGAAAAAGGCAGGATTGCCAACCTAAGATATTTTTTCCTCGTACTTAAGCAGCTCAAAATCTCGTATTTTGGCTTTCAAACCTCGTACAATTTTTTAAAAAGGTGATAAAACCGAAATTACGGCATGATTTGAATTTAGAACATTTTACCTAATGAAATAAACTTTTGCATGTTTCCTACTAAATTAAACATCTCTTTGTAGGTTTTGTCGCCCAAAAAATTAACTGCTGCCCGGTTTAGTTATAAACTACCCCATTAACAGTCGCCTTTAATTATTTCCAGTCACCCAATAAAATTAATTAATAATTCACATTTCAAAATATATCGCAATCGCATTCAGGATGTGATACATTGATGCTTCTTTTTGGCACAAATAAAGACTAACCAAAAAATGCAGCAATGTGTCACATCCATCCGTCAAATGAAAGCGATTGCGATAGAACAGTTTAGTTTTCTACTTTCTTTAAATGAGGGCTTTGCAAAATGCAGGCTCGATAACGATAGCTGATGGCGTTGATAAAAATTTACCTGTCTCAATGTATTTTTTTTACTAATTTTCAAAGAGTACTCAGGTTGACAGGTAGATGTAACCCTAAAATATTTCTCTTTGGGCAATGTCAGAAAGCGAGCGCTTACAGTCTTTGGTACGCTGGGCTTCCAGTGTCAAATTTTTTCAATCAATTTTAAACATAAAAACAAAAAGTTAAAGGTTCAAAATTCATTGGAGATTTTTGACAGTTTTGTATAGCTTGATGTGCTGCTGACCGCACAGGCCGTTTATTTTTAAAAGCCGAAATTTTGACTCATCTCTTTCCATCAACGCCATCTAGTGAGGCAAATAGTTAGTTTTTATTTTTTTAATGTCACTTTGAAAAGCCCTTATTGCGATTTCACTGCAAACTAGTCGGTGTTTTTTTCCGACTAGATGTAATCGATTTTTTATAAGAAGTCGCATCCTTAAGCCGCGATTACATATTCCAATCTAGCATACCACTTTAGAGTTGCCACCCGTATAATAAGTTATTTAAACAAATAACGCAAAGGTCAACATTGTTTATGTTTTTTTTATTTTCAATTCTCATCTCCAATCTTATACAATGTTAAATCTTTCCGTTATAGGGTAAATTCACTTTTAAAATCGAACTTAATAAACAATATTTTATTGTCAAGTACGAGTGGCAACCCGAAATCGGTATGCTAAATCGGCGGCGTATGTAATCGTTATAAAAAATCGATTACATCTAGTCAGAAAAAAACACCGATTCAGCCCATCTCCATTTTGATTTTGACAGCTAGTTTTTATTCACTGTTTTTTTAATAAGTTTTTACGGCACTGGGTTCTTCATTTTTACAGCGTGAAGCTGTGTTTTTTTTACAAGTTGGAAGCACGCGACATAAAGCCGCGACGTGAGGTCATAGAGGAAATAATCACTACGTGCGTGAGGTCGCGAACGTGTCGCCCGACTGCACATTTAGTGCTGCTGTGCTAAAGTTAAATGGGGTTGGTAAACTTTTCCAAAACTGTTGTGAATTATATATTTTCTGGCAGCTTTTGGCTTTGGAGTCAGGAATAACAAATTGCGGAATTATATAATGCTTCATTTTAATTTAAATAAAAATTTAAATTTTTAATTTACAGCATAGTACAATAAATCACTATTACGGCTGTATGCGTAGGTTATGCCTTTGCTCCAAAGACTTTCTTTGTTGTTGCTCAAAACAAAAAAAACAAAGGTATGATTACTCATTGTCACTGTCTGTCAAATCTGTCAATCAGATTTTTAAATCAGTAAAAGCAAAGGAACTTCGTGTTCAGCCGTATGTTCGATATTTTATCGCGATAATAATATAAAAAAATATATTTAGTTAACAAGGTGAAATAAAAAAATCATAATATTATTTTCTTTATTCTTCAAACTTGTGCTATCAAAAAAAAATATAAAACAATTCTTTTCGAAAAAGTTTACCAACCCCACGTTGAATTTGCAAAAAAAATACGAACTGCGATTCTGAAGATAAACTGATCAATCTCGTGCGTGACCCAATTATATGAACAGTGTTATTTGGAAAAAATAGGACTGCAGTGCGGTGTGCGGTCGGGTTACATTCTGTATTTTGGGCAGTCGTGTAACAAGAAGAATGACTTCTTCGAGAATTCAATGCCATCATCTTTAGGGGCCAAAGAAGTTGAATTCACAATTTCATATTTTTTCCACCGTCAGTCAGACACTAAGGTCAGCCAGCCAGCCACCACAAATGATCAAGCATGGCGTCTCAATCACGTACTTAAATGCAATGTAAATGATTGACAAGCCGTTTTGATAGTCTAGTCTAGAGAGCCCCATTATGCTATTTATGGGAATAAAGTTCAAGGAATCATTATTTGGAAATTGTGGTTCATCAATATTGGACGCTATCCCTTTATGTTAAGAAACATTTTGCTTTACCCAAAAAGAACTTCTTATAATGGACTGGATGCAGTCAAACTGTTTTTGTGCCTATTTGATTTCCACCATTTTGGCGCTGTAGGACGTAGCGTGCGTACTAAATCTAATGATGTGCCCCACAGAGGAAATAATCACCAAATATTGCTAGCCCTTTATACAACTTAAAACTTCCATTCAAACTTGTCAAAAATGACAAAATTAGAGTTATTTAGACGCACGCTAGTGGCGTTTCAAATAGGCACAAAAACAGACAGCCAGTCCAGTTAAATAGAAAATAAATTCAGGTCAAGAGAGGCAGAGAGACAGAGAGGTTTCTCTGTCTACGGACTATAATAATGAATATTATATACTGTGGTAAATGCTTGACGCCTCTTAAACGATCATGCATGGCTTGTCAAGCCCGTAAATGAATTCACCCACGTTTCTTAAGTATTTTTTAAATAAAACAATTAAATTGTGAATGGAATTTATTTTATTAATTAAAACGTTAAAATAGATTCCTACTTGAATAATGTTGTTAGATTGGGGAAAAAATCTCGCTATCATTCACATGAAGTACAAAATGGCAAGATAATTTTGCTGATTCACAAATCGTCCACCAGTCGGCGCACTACCGACAACTTGGCGCTAGTGTAGATGAAGACCTGTCATTTTGTTGTGTTTGCCACTGCAACTAATAATACTGGCTTTGAACCACGAACGGGGCCGTACCGGCTGACGCATCGAACTTCGAAAAGTCTGCCGGGTTTTAAAACAGATAAATCGAGCCAAAATGGTAAACCCCAATTCATGATGTCACACGAACATCGATATCTTCCAAATAACATCAACAAATAGTATAATACGAAATTCCTTTACTTTGATTTCTTTGTTTTAAGTTGAAACTCGGCAGACCTGCCGAAGTTCGAAAAGTTAGTCGGTACGGCCCCTGATTTTTGCGCCATGCTTTGTTGCCGACCGGCAGGCAACAACTCAAGAGTAAAGTACACACATCAACATTGTCTAGGGATACAGGTGTTTTTCATACAAACGAGGTAACTTTGAAAAATAACTGGGAACAACCCATATGCACGTACGTAAAAGGTCTCCATCTACAGCAGCGCCACCAAGCGTGATAAATTTTCTGTCATCCTGCCATTATAACTCCAATGATATTAAATGTAAAGATAGGTTACCCGCGCTTCACAATGGCAAGACGAAAGTCAGGTAATTGCCCGACTTTCAATTAGTCATGCACAGTCTCGCGACACGGTAACACACGCGGCTCTCGTCAATCAGACGCAATAAAATTGTGAAATACCATAAAAAAATGTCTACTTGCGTCTTTAGACGATGTACAAATTATACAGCAACGGTCAGAGATCGGAAAAATGCTTTATTTCCCACGTAAGTACTGTATTTAATAAAAATACGTATTTTCTATTACTTTATTCGGCCATATTGTACAAAGAGCGAGCTGTCTGCTTTGCGTGTGGGAGTGAAGGAGACAGCTGACGCGCTGTCAATTGGCAGCCAATGCGCATGCAGCGGCCAATGTGTGTAACTATAGTACCTTTACGCTGTTTTAAATTACGCTGCAATGATGTTGGCGCATAACCTATCTTTACATTTAATATCATTGTATAACTCTGATATAAAGAATAGCTTTTCCGCCAAAGACTCCTTTCAGCTCTCTTTGTTTTTTATTGATTTGCCTTGATTTTCCGCATCTCTGATTGCACTAAACACCAGGTCGGCATTTACCTTTTTCAAAATTTTCTTATCGTGAAACGCATGTGTGTGTGCGCCAACCCTGAAAATGTAATCTTCAGTTAGTTGAAGGATTGTGTAGGTATTTCTCCTGTATTATTATATCAAAACCATAGAAACGGAAAGTTATGTTACTTTTCATTTTCATAGACAACTGATGATATTTTCTGTTCAACCACAGAATAACTCTAAGGCCACACAAAAAAGCCACGAACGGAACGGAACTCCGAACGGAATTTCGATAATGTATGAAGATTCCGTACGGAAAAATCCCGTATGTGTGTAGTAGTCCATTGATTTGTATCGTTCGGAATCACGTATGTACGGAATTCCGTAACGGGATTACGTCTGTGTGTGGCCGGCCTAATAGTACGTTCAACTCCAATTTCAAACAAAAACCATACCTTTGCACAACAATGTTATCCTTTGTAGTTAGCGAGGCTGGACACTTTATATTTTTCGAATCAACACATTTCCATAGTCTGGTGCCAGTTGAATTCTTATAATTGTATGTAAGACCGTACATGTACCGATTCAATATCATCTGCATGTGCCCTTGGTTAGAAAGTGTGTACTGTATAGTGGGTTGCGTACTGACATCTGGGGATAACACAATATTCTTAAGTTTATGTGAACAGCAGTTACTGTATATCTAGTTATAATGAGACATCAAATAACTACTAGAGGTAAAAATGTCTTTAAAATGAAAGTGATTTATTATCAACATTATGTCAAAATGGTGTCTTTTGAAGTGTGGACTGACTTTAAAAAAGCACACTAACTTGTTGGATCTGTTGTACTTTTAACTAATACTTTATCATCGTTGTCAGAATGGTCATCCAATCTATCTTGAAACGAGTCTCCCATGAAGTCATCATCACCAACATTCATATTTGAAGCCCTTATTTCAGTCTCCGATACTTGCATTCTTGACATAAAGTCATGGCTGGCTGTTGTTCTGCCTCTACAATGTAAGATTTTATCACTACCTACTGTAGATAAGTTTATAAGAAATATTTTTTGTCAATGTTACAGATATCAAAATGCAACTCAAACAAAATAAATACCTACGCTTTTACTGGTTGTGGTGAAAAGTCATTTTCACTCTTCCTTTTCCTGAGCAAATTTCCTGCTGGACTCTGTAACAACAAAGAAAAGCTTGTCAAAAAAATATAATTTTTTTAAGTACTTAAATACAAATCAATTATTTCCCCCTGAAGCAAACATAAACGTAAATACCTTCTGTGATAGTGCTTTCTCACTTTTGACACTTTTGAGCAGTTTTGACCAATGAATTTATAAGTACTAAGTTGTTCGTAGTACATACTTATAAATTCCTTGGTTTTGACTTAATATATTATTACTAGCAGCCGCCCGCGACTTCGTCTGTGTGGACAGTTTTTAAATAACGCTGGCTTGCAGCGTAAGAGTAGGATATACTAGAAGAAATTCGACGATGTCACTAGTGACTCGGTAGCTCAGCGGTCAGAGCATTGGACCGGATATCCAAAGGTCGCGGGTTCGATTCCCGTCTGAGTATTGATCTGCTGCGAGTCGTATTTTTTCTAGTATATTATTTAGTATTGTGTAAAAATAGCATTGTGAATGCAAAAATCTCAAATTTAAAAATATTTACTAGAAAAAAAATACGACTCGCACATCACAGTTATGTTTTCAGAAATAAAAATGTTGCCCACAAGAAAAACTAGGGTAATAATGATTGCAAAACCTAATAAAAATAAAAAAATCAAATAAATAAAAAAAAACACTAAGTATTTAAAAAAAAAAAAAAATTTTGATTAAAATAAAAAAAACATGATTTCTTGTTACCCCGCTTGAACATAATTGAATATAAACAAGAATGCTTTAAAGTTATACTCACAATTAGCTTTACATCAGCAGCATGAGTGCTCTGAATTACTGGATCTCCAGTGTCTTCAACTATTTGGACATTGGACCAATCCTGAAAACATGACATAGATGTATTTTTAAAAAGGTTGGTCGAGTCATTGCTTTTTTTAGAGTCCAATTTTTCTAACATCATCCAAGTGTGGAAACCATTTGGTGAAGATTGGATACCAAATAGGACAAGTACATTGACGATTTAAAAACGCTTGTCGCTTATTATGTGAGTTTATTTAAATAAAGAATATTTCAATTTCAAGACGTATGGATAAACAAAGTAGAGTATGCTACTCAGAATCCAATTATTATAAGTTTGTTTTCTTCTTAAGTAAACATTTCCCCCTTATCCCAAATAGTAAACTAAAATAAACCCAATTTAAAAAACCATTTACTTTACTCTTTCTTCTGATCAAAAAGGTTACAACTGCACGTCATTTTTAATTAAACCAGCCTTACGGCCAAATACTCAAAGGCTTCTTAGCTAAAATCTTAAGTTAAGGTCTACTTAACTTTAAGGAAGCTGTCAGTTTCCTAGTTTCTGTCAAATCTGTATTTTTTTTTGGATTTAAGGTGGCCTTAAATTTAAGATTTGTTTCGAGTATTTGGCTGTTAGTAGCATGATTACTTTGAGTGTTGTTGTCTACGTTGAAATGTCAAAAATGACATCCTAATGTAGACAAACCATATGTTACTGTCATAAATGCAGTGCTTTTATTGAAACTTGAATGTTAGATCCCCCTACAATGCAATAATAAACCCAGCAAAGATTGTGTCTACCTAGGGGTAGACAATGCCATTTTTTTATAGTAATGATAGTAACAAAGGGTTAGTTTTGATCTTAGAATTATAACACCTAGAACGATCGTTCTCTACAAAGCACACTGTCAATAATAACACCTAGAAGCCGCGTCCGCGTATGCAAAGTGAGGCAACTGAAACAGCCAAAATGGCTCCATTTTCAGATTTTTATTCTCCATTATTACCTAATCATACCCAATAAGTACAAAACAGTTTAAATTTTCCTACATTTATTTAAGAGATTTGTTACTATATTATTGGACTTTACTTATGATTAGGTAACATATGAAGGATATAAATCTGAAATCTAAGCCATTCTGGCTTAGTATTAGTTGCCTCACTTTGCATACGCGGACACGGCTTCTAGGTGTTATTATTCTAAAGTTTTGCTATAAAAACTAAATATTGAAGTAAAACATTACCATTTCTTCTAATCCTTTGATATGCAGGGCTTTCCCAGCTTGTATAAGCTCACCTATGTCATCTTTATTTACGACCACCTCACCAGAGTAGATGTACTCCAGGATACCACACAATATACGATGAGATACTTGCTGTAAAATTAACATTAATTAAAAAATGATCTAAATAATTGTGAGAGGTTAGTTTACATAATTGTTAGAGATGAGGGAAATTGAAGTCACTTACATTTAAAAATAAAACAGGGTGAGGGCATGGAGCCGACTTAATGAGCTCCTTCAAATAGGGGCTGGCCAGAGAGATCACCATCTGATGAACTTTTACAAAGTGGCCATCCGCCGCCAAAGTCATATCCACGAATTCTTCACTCTAAAATTTAATATGGGTTAGGTTATGATTGTCTAAAACAAAATCTTTCACTGAATATTACTTCATTTATCATAAAAAAAAATACCTGTTGGAAAGAACTTAGGCCGTCACAAATATTACTTTGAAATGTTTTCCATGCTAATGAAAGCTGTGTTTGAGACATGTTTTCTTTATTTATTTAATATTGACTTGTTCAGCTGTAAATTAAGTATATTTTGTGTAATAAGTATTCCTTCTTTATAATTTAATAATAAACTCACAAGTCGCAACAACAATAACAACACACAAACACAACACAATCACGGTTTTTCCGAAAAAAAGCGTTTCAAAAGCTTGACAGATTATATTTTTTTTTTTTTTTTCGTTCCGTAGAACAGGCTAAGCGGGTCTACCGGCTAAAAATAATGAAGTTAATGTTAACTGTAAGTATGTGATACATTGCTTCTTTTCTTTGGTAAGTTTTTATTTGTGCCAAAATAAAGTAGCAATGTATCACATACTTACAGTTAACATTAACTTCATTGTTTTTAGCCGGTAGACCCGAAGGTCATAGACCATGCTGCCGCTTGACAGATTATATTCTCTTTGAAGCTTGAGCTTGTGGGTGCATTCCAGCTGCCAGCAGGCTAATCGCTGGGTTGCGTTCAGAACGTTTGAGCGTCGGTTGTTTGGTTGATTTTTAACTCGCTCTAAGGTTTGGAACGACCAAGAACTTTAAATGTCAATGTCAATACAAATTCTTCATTTTCCATTTGGAATACGAATAATTTAAACTTTTCTTTATACTAAATCAAATAAAATCCGTTTTTTGAGGATCTACCATGATTATTTAAAAAATTAGACATAAAAACATCAAAAATACAAAATAATGTCAAATGACATTGACATTTTTTCTATAGACAAACGTCAGAGCGTTTTACAACCATCATTTTTGATGGTTGTTTGGTTGCAACGCTCTGACGTTTGGAACGACATGGTTGTGTCAACCGAACGTCACGCTCAAATGTTTGGAACGCCGTTAGAGCGTTCGGTTGTGGTTTGGTTGCACTCGGAGTGTAGGTTTGGAACGCGCCTCTGATCATCGATCGCCATAGAGTACATTAGAGAGGTTTATGGACCCCCTTAACGATCAAAACTGGGTTGGGTTCAGTGGCTCGGCAGGCTGATTATCTAAATAGTAACTATTTAGCGACCGGTTTCATTTGACATACATTGCTACTTTTCTTTGGTATGTTTTTTTTTACTTCAAAAAGAAGAAGCAATGTATCACATTCATCTGTCAAATGAGACCGGTCGCTAGGTGGTTTCTAATTAGATAATTAGCCTGCCGAGTGCACGTTGTTTGGTTGTTTTTAAACTCACTCTAATGGACCCCCTAAACGATCAAAATTGCTTATCAATCATTTATATATCACTGCTTATCCAGACGGCTTAATTTTTGCCGACTTCTTCAACAATTATCATCATATTTCTATCAATTTACATTAAACCTCAACTTATTATACACTATAACCTTCCTCAAGAATTACGCTATCAATTGGTGAAGACCGCATGAAAATCCGTTCAGTAGTTTCCGAGTTTATCGCGAACAGACAGACAGACAGACGCGGCGCGTGACTTTGTTTTATAATATGTAGTGATAATATGTATTGTGGCAATCCACTCTAGCTAGGCTGGGTTGCGTTCCGAACCTACGCTCCGAGTGCAACCAAAGTTCCAAACATTAGGGCGTGACGTTCGGTTGACATAACTTTCCCTTTCCCGTTCCAAACGTCAGGAGCCTTATGAACCCCCTAAACGATCAAAATTGCTTGTCAATCACATTTTGATCGTCTAGGAGCGATGCTTGACAAGCACCACAGAATAGATAGATTACCGTGGCCAATCAAAAGTAGGCCACGCCCCCAAATGGTAAATGCAATGTAAATTATTGACAAGAAATGCTTTATCGTCTAGGGGCTCCATTATGGACCCCCTAAACGTTTAAAATTGCTTGTCAATCATTTACATTGCATTGCTTGTCAGTCATATTTTGATCGTCTAGGAGCGATGCTTGACAAGCACCATAGAATACATAGATTACCGTGCCCAATCAAAAGTAGGCCACGCCCTCAAATGGTAAATGCAATGTAAATGATTGACAAGAAATGCTTGATCGTCTAGGGGCTGGCTCCATTATGATTTTGACCGGTATAGAATGACGTCACATGCTGTTGGCGTGATTCGGAACGCGGCCTTGGTAGGTCTAATTTTCTATCTGTCACTGTCAACTGTCAATTCATCTCTCATCTCGTGGATTGTGTTATTAATTTGTGATTGTGATTTTGTATTTGTTTGCTTGCTTCATAGATATAGTATATTAAAAGGGGGCTTGCTTACTAGCTCGATCTTATTTAAATTTGTAACATAATTATTTAATATAAACCCTTCGCAATGTCGGAGGCGCAATTTGCGTTATCGTGGGATCAGTATGATAAAAATATTTGTAGTGGTTTGAGCAGCCTCCAACAGGTAACAAAACAAACAATAACAACAGTTTTGTTCTATTTAACTTTGCTATAAATATACAAAGTTACTAGCCTCGGAGAGTTCTTAAAATTGATTTCAACTAAACATTTATTTGTTCATTGCAGAATGGAGAATTTGTAGATATGACATTGGCGGCAGATGGACACTTTGTCAAAGTTCACCAAGTGGTTATGGCTCTAGCTAGTCCTTACATCAGAGAACTAATGGGTTCTGCAAACTGCCCACATCCTATAATATTTCTTAACGTAAGTAAATTGAGTTTATATTTCTATAATATAGTTAAAATAACAAAGAGATTACATTTTAGTACAGATTGCTTGATTTGTTGGTTCCAGAAAATATCAAATACAACACTATGTTCATTATTAGAATATATCTACACTGGAGAAGTGTTGGTAACCATGGAAAACTTTGATGAATTTATTGAGGCAGCCAAAGAACTTCACATTAAAGGTCTTGAGAACATGGTAATTTTGTTTTTTAAATTCTCATAATTATTGTATGGGATAACTCTCTGTTTTTTCCACTAATAGGTACAATAATAGGTACCCATTATTCATATGATCACAATGAATAGAAAAGGTAAAATTAATTGTTATTTAAATAGCATTTTCAGTTAACTAAATATAGTAATTTGCATAACAATCTGCCTTGTTGTATGAGATGAGAAGTCCTGGAACATTTGTCCGCCATTACGTGTTAACAAGCCCATTGGTTACATTGGTTTTTATAGTAAATGTATAAACTAGAAGCACACTTATCTTATGACACGTCCATAAAAAATTTGGCATGTTAACAGGTACGTACGCTTCAGACAAATGTGCCATACATTTTTATGAAGTAAGAAGAGGTGGTTAAGAAATTATAATATGATAGTAAAGCTTTCAAATTGACATAAAATTATAATAAGTGCAAGGCTAATAAAAGTTTATATTGTGACGGTTATTAGGTTGTTCTCATTTGATTGTTATGCAGAAAACAAATCAAGCTGCTCCACGGAACTACTACCAATGCCAAAGCACAGAGAACACAGCGGTAAATGAGACAGAAGAACAAATATGTTACTTTGAGGTCACCAGCCAGAAACAAGATGATGACCAGTCCGAATTGGATTTTGAAAATCCTATGTAAGACTATTTTTAACCGACTTCCAAAAAAGGAGGAGGTTCTATGTTCATCTGTATATTTGTTTTTTTTTTTTTGTGTATGTCCACCGATTACTCGAAGACGGCTGGACCGATTGAAATGATTTAAACGTTATTACATTAGGTACACTCTCAAGTTGGTCCCATTTTTCCAAAATTTGGAAATCGGTTCAGTACTTTTCAAGTAATTTTGAAAAAAGCACGAAAATAGTATGATTTTGTGTGAATTACCTTGATGATTGGTCGTATTACTTCTTTGTTTATGAACTGAATAAGATAATTATTTTTTTGTTGGAAGAGGGATATCTTAAGTGTACTTTTTTAACCGACTTAAAAAAGGAGGTTCTCAGTTTGACCCGTATTTAAGTATGTTTCTCCGCGATTATCTTACGTTTGGCTGAGCCGATTTTTCTACATATATAATATACCTTACCTACAAGGTACTTACACTAAAAATAAAAAAAATAAAAAATTGTTTAAAAAAAACAAAAACTGACTTCAAAAAACCTACCTCTAAAAAGCAAGAAATAATATTCGTAATAATAAAAATACGTCTATTGAAATCGGGTGGGGCTTTTAGAATAAAAAAAAAGGAATTTGTACTCCAGCCCCACCCGACTTCAATAGACGTATTTTTATTATTACGAATATTATTTCTTGCTTTTTAGAGGTAGGTTTTTAGAAGTCGGTTTTTTGTTTTTTTTAATCTAAGAAGAAAAATAAGCTGTTACCAGTTACAGATACTAGTAACTCGGCAAGACAAAGATGAGACAAAAGATGCGCAGCAGCTACAAACACTAAACTCGTCGCATCTTTTGTCTCATCTTTGTCTTTCCAAGTTATATGCCGGCACCTATACACAAAATAGATTGAATCGGGAAATATAAGTAATTATAAATTCGTGCCTTCCTCATTTTAGATTAGTTGGTGACACCAAAGACATAAAAATGGTAGAAGGGATGGAGCAGGATGCTTACCAAGATGACATTGTGGAAGAGGCTGACAGTTACGGCATTGGCTTGATAGAACATGGAACACTGGAGCACCACCCCGACAAAACTCAGCAAACCATTGATACAAAAAGTATGTTTTGTTTTTGGAATAATTTTCTTAGATCCTATATCAACTTCAATCTGTAAGTGACAGGGTTAATCCACCTTCTTGTTGTATTTCTATATTAAAGCTATTTTATTTTCATTTAACTTTGATTGCCCAAAACACGGGTAAAGTTTTCAATAAATTACCAATTTTTATTACTAGTTATAGCAATAAAACACTTATAATAATACATGGTTTTTTGATTTATAAAATCAAATATCAAGTTCAAGGAAGTAATAAAAAAATGGGTGAGATAATTATGAATTCTATTAAAATCCACAGTTTCCAGCCACTTTATATCCTAAAAATCTAGGCGCGCACGCTCACCCTCGCGCACGCGACGCGAGTGGGGGAAGGAGGGTGGCGGGAGGGGGGCTCGCGCGGGTCGACCGTGCGATGCGCAAACAGTGACAATAATTTCAATTTGTGTAGGGAAAAGTTAGGGGTAAAAATGTAAAAAAAAAATTTTTTTTTACTTCATAAATTTGTTACCTCCAATGGATGGATCCATTGGAGGTAACAAAATGGTTGGGGTCTAAAGGAAAGAGAAATGGAGGTAGACCACATAAACTGTGGACTGATGACCTAATAGAAACCGCTGGGCTAAACTGGATTATGCCCAGGACAGGAAGAATTAGCAAGGGATGGAGGATATATAATTATTAGTTTGCTTGCATAAATAATACTAACAATTTTCCATCTATAAATAATACTAACAATTAACTAACCATTCAAACACCATTGAACTACGATTTTGATGCTAACATTAGCAGACTTGACCCCCAGGACTCAATGACAGCGTCGCTGTCGTCTATGGCGTAACCTAGGTAACAATATGTAATAACACCTTAGTTCCACTTTTGACCACCGGCTCAGATAAGTTTGTATCTGTTAAAGTTATGGTTAAGTCAAGATGGTGCAACTCAGCCTTAAAAGAGGTTGCCAGCCAGCATCACAGAGGAATTAATCGTTTTAGCCAGCATGATGTCCTTTGACAAGTTTGCTATTTGAGGTGGCATTTTTGCGTACTGTTTTAGTTCGTGAATCGTTCGTTATCTAGGTCTAGCTAGGATATTGTTGATCGAAGGATTATTATGATTGTCCACCCAGACATCCGCGTGATGCAGTACACAGTGTCGAACCAGGGCTCGCTGCAGATGATCCTGAACCGGTTCATATACTTCCTGAAGCACCGCAACCGCAACCACTCGCGCCAGTGGCGCTGCGTCGACTACCTGGCCGCCGGCAGGTGCCCCGCGCTCGTCGTCACCAAGGACGACATCGTCGTGCAAAGGTAAACCAAACTACCACTCATGCTCTTTTTTTGTACTCTGTTTTATTTGCAAAGACTCTTACTACCATACTAATAAACGAAGAATAAGTTTATACTTAGAATAACCAAAAGTTTGTTTAGGAATATGGCGCTTCGAGGCGTTAAACGTAAGGAGTAATATTGCTAAGCAATATTATTGGTTAAACTAAGGCATAAACTTATTCTTAGTTTATTAGTAAGGCAGTTAGACTAAATAGTGGCCGAAAATGAAGCGAGCTTGCTTAATCTCGTTTCATATGCAGTAGAATTATTTATATTGTTCGTCGCTTTGATGAGCTATCGCGCCACTGATAATACTTAATTTTCAGAATCTCTGCCCATACACACCCATTCCACGATGAGAAAATACTTAAAAAAGTGAGAGCTGGCGCCATTTTTACCGCCATACAGGAAGCGGAAATAGAAAGAACATCTAAAAGAAAAAAAATTGGAGAAAATAAGCAAGTAAATCCAGAATAATTATACATTTTACAAATATTTTACTTGTTTCCTTTCTCGTACTGAACTATAACTCCAGCCAACTTACTGAAATAATGTTTGTCAACAAATCTTTGCGCATTTCTTGCAATTATTCCACAAATAAGTTCGTAAAATTTTAGTGAATTTATAATGAATAAATACAACTTGGACAACATAGGTAAAGCTATCAATGATATTACTGTAATTATAAAACATGCAATATAAAAGTATTTTTATGGTTAAGTATGGGGTGGTTTGTTTGTAATATTTTCTTGTCGTAAGTTGGCTGGAGAGGAAATATCTGCCTACTAGTTATTGCTTCCTAGCATTTTCCTAGGACACCTTACAAACGTACCTAAAAAAGGAACCCCCGTGATTCGTTGGTGGCGATCAAGCCTTAAGAGGATTGTCAACCACGTGGTCTCCATACAAACGGCGATAACGTTTCGCACCCTCTAAACCTTAACCTACAGTAAGTAATTAATTTTTGGTATTTTTTTGAAATGCCTAAATACTAGGGCTGTACGTTTTGATTTTTTTAATATCTATAATAGATTTCGAAATATTTGCATTTTAGTGATTTCATACAAAACACAGAAGTTCCAATATTTTCAAATCTACAATGAATATTTTAAAAATCAAAACGTACAGACCTAGTTTTTAGGCATTTCAAAAACATACCAAAAATTCATTGCTGTAGGTCAGTCTTTCCCAAAGTGGGCGATAACGCCCCCTTGTGGGCGCTGCAGGTCTCAAGGGGGGCGGTAAGAGACCCAGAAAGAAAATGGGGGGGTTGTGTAGAGGCGGGGGGGGGGGGGGTGATTTGTAATTTTATTTAGCTAGGAGGCCTCTTAAACAACGACTGCAAGAGCTCTCGACTCTCAACAACAACTTGTGAACATCAACTAATATGAATTAAAAGATTGCTCAAACTCGGTTCTATATTTCTCTCCGCGTAGTTCATATATTATCTGTCCTATTTTATTGAATATAGAAAAAATGAAAATCATGTCAATCGGTCGCTCCGTTTCGTAATGAAAGTAGACACAAACAAACAAATAAAAAGGCAACAGACACACTTTCGCATTTTAATAGTTATTAGTACTCGTAGATATCTATCATGTTTTAACAAGTTTTTGTTAAATAACCCGAATTGTGCATTCCTGTATCAGTCGGCTGGTTCATTGAATACTTGTTCGGACTTGTTGAGTACGATTGAGCGTCGAATGAGTTAATATACATATATAGGTCACAATAATTAATTAATTTAATTTGAAGTTATAGTGGTTTTTAAATAGGTGAAAAAATGGGGGCGCTAAAAAATATTTATTCTCAAAGTGGGCAGTAGACAAAATAAGTTTGGGAACCACTGCTGTAGGTTAAGGTTTAGAGGGTGGGAAACGTTATCGCCGTTTGTATGGAGACCACGTGGTTGACAATCCTCTTAATAGCGCACCGAGCCTCCACTAGCGCCGCCAATAAAAAAATCATAACAACGGAAATAACTATGTTTAATAGAATTCTGAAAAATATAAAAACTAGTATTAGTTATAACCTTTTTTTGCATGCGTTTTTCCTGGTTTAAATGTGTTCGTGTATTTACAATCTGGATTGATAACGCCTATAGTGGCCACTTTAGGCGTTAATCCAGATTGTAACTACACAAAGTCACGAACACATTTAAATTAAGAATAAACGCATGCAAAAATAGTTTATTATAAACAAGTAGGTAGTTGTTATATTTTTCAGAATTTTATTTACTTAAACATAGTTATTCTGTTGTAATGTTTTATTTCCTGATAGGCGGCGCTAGTGAACGCTCGATGGAGGGCAGTTGAGACGTAAAGATAGTAAAATTGTCTAGGTTCTGCAATATACGTTCGCAGTATGATCTTTAATGCTAAAAAATGAAAAGTTTTACAATGCGATTAATTTAACAATGTACAACCACAGAATAAAGATTATTTCCTTACAGTAGGCCGACGCCTTTTTAATTGGCGCAAAGCCGCCGTTCGTCTAGACTAGACAGTTGGCGTGTCCCGAGCTACTAAGAACGGCAAAGTATGCAGCTCGGGCACAGAATATATACTCTACGCGCTCGGGCTCGTCCTACTCGCCTTTCCCCCCCTCACGATTGCCCTGTCTAGTCTAGACGTCTCCGTCGGCCTACTGTAAGGAATCTTTATTCTGTGGTACAACTAAAGTGGCTAACTTCAGAGCGCTTGCGGTACAAAACGACGATGTATTTTAAATTTTCTCGAGTGAAGTTGCAGTGGATCACTGTCTATTGTCAATTTAATCGCCTAATAACTATCTTATTTATTTATTTATTTATAAATCTTTATTGTACAAATACATAGAGTAAGGTACAAATGGCGGACTTAATGCTAATAGCATTCTCTACCAGTCAACCATCAGTATCTTGCGTGAGTTTTGTTTGTATTGCAGACAAGTTCAACTTCACGCTCTCGTTACTAAGATCAAAGTATTTTTTTTGTTTCAAATAAGCTAGACTTTGTACAAGTAATACTTAGTACAAAATATTAAAATGTAATAGATAGGTACTTACATTGTGTCTTTATTTCCAATTGTTTTATGCTTATGCTAAAAATATGTGACTATAGTGCAATCGTTCATTGCTGTTATTATTCAACAAAGAAAACTAGGTACGCCTTAAGTTATGGTAATCCTGTATTTAGTTAAAATCACCAAAGTAACCTTGGATTTTTTGAACGAAGGTCAAGGTAGAAAAATAGATTTTAAAATATTTTTTGTCATGATTCTCATGACGCCATAATATTAGTTTACCAAATAAGTTTAGGCAAATAATCCCAGTCACCACCGACCGCACCGGGGCGGAGGGGGCCAACACCTTTTTTCAAGGAACGGTACCCTAAAAAGATACCTAAAAGTCAATGCAGAATTCAACCTAAGCATCATACCATCACTTTACGCAATATCGGTACCGGCGCCGACTAATCTTTAACACATTTGTTGAAATATTTTATCGCATATTAAGTAAGAAGTTTATCAAAGTTAACTAGTTTTGGTTTGGTAAGATACCTTGAATACTTTTAATTTAAAAGATGATTTGACTACCTTCTTGTTATTACTTATGTATTCGTCCATGCTTATGTGTGTTTATAAAGTACATACAGCTAGGGGTGTCAAATTAGCAGTCTCCTGGCCAAGAAATCAAATTCCAGAAACATAAACAAAATCTATTTTTTAAATAACATTTGATTCCACTGAGGTTGATGCATGTATCCGTTGGTTTATATACTGTTCGAAAGTAAATAGGGGCCAATATTATGATTTTCCGTTCAATAGAGCTAATTTCTGAAAGGTATTTTTGTAATAAACTTAATCTGATTTGATTTAAATTTGATTGTCCGAAAGCTGTGATAGGATAGCTGTGTAACTTGCCGACTTTACTGTCGAGTTTACTGTGTGTTAAATTTTGCGTATTTTAGTATGAAACTCCAATTTCTTTTTATTCTTATTGACACACGGCGAATAGGAGAAATACTTAAGTACAATAAATTTGACAGTGAAGTCGGCAAGTTGACTAACGAAAAACTAGTGTAAGTCACCTACGTCATTAAACCCACTGATAAACTAAATTAAGTTTTAAAAAAACTATCTTCTTTTTGTTAAGATAATAAATATATTAGAAAAAGTACAAGAAAAAATCGACTCACCCGTAGCAGCTTTCGAACAATATCAAATTGAAATAAAATCAGACTGAATTTAATTTATCAGAAAAATACTTTTCAGAACTTAGCTCTTTTGTACCTATGGAAAATTTGATAGTGGCCCCTATTTTTTAGCAGTATTCAATATACCTACCAAGATTTTACATTTATAATATTTTCACGATTTCTGGAAAATGGAACCCTATATTGATGTGCGCGTGCGCTTTTGATTAAAGAGTAGACAGTAGTTAAGTCAACTAATAATAGACCGAAAATAGTCCACTTTAGCTCGTTCCAAACGTCTCTCCTCAGTTGTGTGGTAGTTATCTTGTCGCGCACTCGTCTCGGTCTCGCGGCGCCGCCGCACGTATAGCGATGAATTACTGGTCGTTACTGCTGACCTTTGTGGGGATCCAGTCGTGTGTTTGTTACAAAATATTATGTCTCCTCCCTTACACAGGGAAGAGTCACTACATGGTGTTCGAGCCGCTGTTGGACGAGTTGTTGGCGCGCGGACACCAACTGACCGTGGTGTCGTTCTACCCGGCGGCAACTCCTCGCCCCAACCGCCGCGACGTGAGCCTGACCCATCTGGCACCGCTGAACATCGCCGTTGTGGACATTTCTAACCATGACAATTCATATTTCGGTCTCGCCAAGTACATCGTGCATGTCCCTGTGATCACCCAGCTAGCCCAGTTGTGCCTGCAGCAGTGCGAGACGCTTCTCAGCGCCGACGTCTTCAAAGAATTCATTAATGCCGAGGGTGATTATGACGTCATATTAGTGGAGCACTTCAATAGTGACTGCATGCTTGGAATCGTGCACAATTACGGGCTTCCTATGGTAGGGTTGAGCTCCTGTGCGCTACTACCGTTCCATTATCGAAGGGTGGGTGGTCCCGAAAACCCTGCATACGTGCCTGGAATGATGGATGGATTTACTGAAGAAATGTCATTTTTAGAAAGAGTTGAGAATTTTGTGACTCATTATCTTTGCATTATTTGGTTCGAAATTATGATCAGATGGCCCGAACAGAGGCTAGTGGAAGAAAAATTAGGCAAAACGTTGCCACCACTGGAAGATATAGCGAAGAACACGAGTGTGATGTTAGTGAATACTTACCATACGTTGAATGGGCCAAGAGTTCTGCCGCCGTCGGTCGTGGAGGTGGGCGGCATACATTTGCACAACCGATCCGTTCAGCCTTTACCACCGGTAAGTATATAATTGTATTAACAAGATCTAGTTGAATACAGTTTTCGGTACATATTATCTGCCGTTTTTCTTCCACGAGATCACACTGTCGCTGAGATTAAGGACGATGTCTGTGATTGTTTTAACATAGTAGGTGGTTAATACTGTAATAACACACGCAGTACAAACTGAAAATCGCTAAGCCTGTTTATTTACATAGCCATTTTTTTAAATCACCGACCCTAGTCGGTAATCCTTAATTCATTAACGCCGGAGCGGTCATTTTCCGGACGTTGAAGAATTAACCTAAAGGTAAATCCTAATTTGGATTGAGGACTATTTTCAAAAAGTTAATAATGTTTTCCTATGTATTATCTATTGTTCATTTCATATGTTTTAATTTAGTCATGTAATTAGCTCTGATAATAATTTCTAACGGAAATCGAATCGATATAGATAATGAGAAGCGACTACTATACCTACTAGAGAATTTTATCGAACGTGTGTTTCGAAGTCCTCTCGATTTCAAGGTCACATTCTGTAATCAGTTGATTGATAAGGTCAAGCATGAGTAAAACAGTATACATTGACGGCTTCGATATTATGCTATTGCTAATCACTAGCTGGAACAGCAATGCATATCGGCGGTCAGTCCGTTTAGGATGCGTGCTTGTTTACGGAAGGCTCGCTTCAATAATGCTATTAGCTAAAGTTAGCTGAAAATAAGTAGATTTGCTTGTTGCATGTGTGCTACACCCATGAATTTACATACATACATAGAGTTATATTACAACGTAGGAGCTCGGTGGCGCAGTGGTTTAGCGCCTGGCCCAGCGATTGCGGAAGTTAAGCAACGTTCGCAAGGGTCGGTCATGGGATGGGTGACCAAAAATTTATTATCTCGAGCTCCTCCGTGCTTCGGAAGGCATGTTAACCCGTTGGTCCCGGCTGCATTTGCAGTCGTTAACACCCACCAATCCGCATTGGGCCCGCGTGGTGGGTATATGGCCCATCCTCCTTACCACCCAGCAGTGGGGACATCAAAAATGGCTGATGGACAGTATGAACGTAGTGTGATATTACATGAATCGTAAAAGTAGCTGCAGAACTACATGCGTGCAGTACACATAGGTACCTTACCTACCCACACCCTAGAGCAATGCACCCTTAATAAGCAAAGGCACCCTTATAAGTATATCCCTAAGTTAGCCTAACACGTATCTAGAATCTAGATAGCGATTTGGGCCAATCAATCAATGATTGTGATCTAAATAAGCTTACACAATTAACTTCATACGAAATTGATCCAAAGTGTATCCAGTTTCGCGGCGAAGGTGTGCTACAGGTGTCAGTGTAGCAAACTATTTCCTAAGTTTTTGTCACTGTTTCAGGTTATAGAACAACTGGTGTCGGAAGCCAAGGATGGTTTCATAGTGTTCAGTTTCGGTTCCCTCGTCAAGTCGCATACTCTGCCAGCGAAAAGATTGGAGGCCATCTTGAAAGTATTCTCGCGCATACCTCAACATGTGTTCTGGAAGTGGGAGACGGACGAGTTGGAAAATGTCCCGAAAAACGTGCACTTATTTAAATGGCTGCCTCAGTATGACTTGCTAAGTAAGTTCGAAGACATGTTACTTGATTGCCTATCTAGAATATTAATATAATAATTTCTTAGGTAATAAGACACAGTAAACTAACGGGCCACACTAAATCATTATATTTCTAATCATTAAAACCGCCTCTGGGGTCTAGTGGTTCGCCCACCCGTGTAAGACGCAGGGGTCCCGGGTTCGATTCCCAAGGGGGGTACATTTTGTACTCGGTTTGGTTGGTGGTAGGGCTTATTTCAAGTCTGGCTAGTCTTACCTAAGTCTGACGCCATAACAACAATTTAAAAATTGTTGTGTTCCGGCAGTCAGAGTTAAGATAGCCAGTTCCTCAGTGATGAGTATTCCGGGTATAGTGCGCCACCTTCTGCCTTATCATCACTTAACATCAGGTGAAATGAAGGCCAAGCACTATCCCGTTGTGCATTAAAAAATCCTTCTCGACTTATAGTGGCCTACATTAAGTTCCACAACAAGTGGTTGATCTTCCTTTGCATGAATTTAAAAACCATGTTAAAAAATGCTCATGGGTAAAGGTTATTTTAAAGTAGACGATTATCTTAAAGATAAGTACGTTGTTGAAGTAATATAATAAGTCTTATGTTGTTGCCAATAATCTTGTCACCCTGTTGTAATTATCTGGTAACGATATATTCAAGTTTGTAAATATCGTTACTTATGGCTGCTACAGCTGATAAGTTTCTTGTGCCCGTTCTTCTTGTCAGCTAAAAAATTTTGGAACGGGTGGTAGGAAAATATAGACGATTCAAAATTACTTAATAATAAAGCTTATTTGACTTTGACTATCAGATCACCGTGGGTGCGTAGGCTTCATCAGCCACTCGGGGCTGCTGAGCCTCACGGAGGCGCTGGCGGCGGGCGCGCCCACGCTGGCCGTGCCGCTGCTGGGCGATCAGTTCGGGAACGCCGCGCACGCGCAACGCGCGGGCTTCGCCAACACATTACAGCTCAGCGAACTGGACGAGGCCAGCTTTGAAGCGGCGCTTACTGAGATTTTGTCGGAAAAGTAAGTTTTGTGGCCATACGCTATTAGTGCATAATGTTATGGCAAATACCCGAAACACTGTAACTAGATGAGAATAAAAATTCGCAACGAGTCGCACTGTTACCCGATGCGAATTTTATTCCCGAACGTGTCACACACTATACACGAATCAGTGTTACTAGATGAGAATAAAAATTCGCATCGAGTCGAATATTTTTCTTAACCAGTCACAGTGTGACACGATTCAGTGTACCTCTATGAGAATATAGGGATTATAGAGAATTTAAAATGTACATATACTGCCCGGCACGTAAGTTGGCAAGATAAAAACGAGACAAAAGATGCGCACTAGCCACTAACTTTAGTGTTTGTGGCTACTGCGCATCTTTTGTTTCATCTTGCTCTTGCCAATTTATATTCAAAAATTAAATGCGGCATCTGTACCCGACATAAAATATAATAATACTTAATTATTTAAGGCGAGGCCAGTTCACGAAATTTACTCTTTCACTATGTCTTTAGAATAAGGTTGAATATTGTATAACTTTAATTGACGCTTCGTCAGAAATTTGACCAATTTTAGTACATTTTTATTGATTTCTGAAATACTGGATCATTTATTAAAAATGTACTCGGTTATTGTGTTAGATCGATAAAAAAGCTATCCTTTTTGCATAAAAAATCATATCACTGTCGTTGAAAATTACGAAATCTGACGATTTGAAATTTAGTTTTATAAGTTTTTATGGTGTTATTCAGGATTTTTTTACAGAGTTACCATGTAATTTTTCAATATTCTGTTCGGTTAATTTGCTTCTTTGTTTCTTTTTCAGTCTACAGTAATTTTTGTGAAGTAGAATTTTACATCAGTTCTTCACATTGGAAGTTCAAAAATCAGACATTTCATCAGATCGTGAACTGGCCTCGCCTTAACAAAAGAAAATATTGACATTGAATTGTACTAACTGACCAAGTAAACTCTTATTTCATATAAATTAATGGCAAAAAAATAAATTAAAATCCTATACTAATAATAAATTGATAATCCTATGTTTGCATGCTATTTCATATGACTACATAGGTTTAAGCACTAAAAACATGACGACCAACTTTATTGTATATACAATACAATACCCTATTCAGCATAAAAATAATGTATATTCTATCCAAACAACCGCAACTGTCTCGTTATGATAGAAATGTTTAACAAACTTTTTTATGGTTGCGGTAAGCCACATAGTAGGTACGTACATGTGCGCTTAGTAGGTACTCTAAATTCACGTTTCCCGATCGTACGCAACGAGTGACGAGCACATCTTGCATGTTACGTTCCATAATCATTACTACTATTATACGCTACTGATTGATGACGTTCAGGAACTATTTTTCCGCTATGTGACCTCTCCGTTGCTGGTTTCAGAATGCGATCACAAGCGAAACTTGTAAGCGAGATGTGGAAGGCCAGGGAAGTGTCGCCGATGGACAAAGCCACATTCTACGTGGAGAAGACCGCGCGCTTCGGCAACTTGCGCATGTCGTCGCACGCGCGGCGGCTCTCCAGGGCGCAGCTCGCGATGTTGGACATAGTGGGGTTCTTATTACTTATACCGTTAGTGCTAGTTTTGAGTGTACGCTGTATCAGAAGGACTTGAAGCATTGACTATAGTTTAATTAATTTGGTCCTGTGAACCAATCACTATTTGGGTCATTGTTAATGGCATTATCGTGTTTCGGTTTTGGGTAAAAAAAAAACAAGAACTGTGTCAGAAATCATTACAACTCAAACTCGATTATGACGTTAACAATAGCAGACTTGGGCCCCCGTGACATTATTTAACAATTTATTAATCTGGTGAAAATGACCCATTTTGTAAATAAATTGCTCTTAGGACATAGTTATACTGGCTGTGAAAATAGAGAAAAATAAATACAGTAAGGTATATATTACAAAAATATATTTATTGCCGTTGATTTAACATTTATAAAAAACATACAAAAAAATTGTACAAAAATATGATATAACAAATTCTATGATAATGAGCAATTAAGGCACCCACATTACTACGAGGAATAATTACATATAATAATATTATGTCTGGTTTTAATAAAACATGGATAAATCTCTATATACTCAACAGAGTAGCATAGTACATAAACAATCTCTATATAATATTGTATAGGTAGTCTTCATTCACATTTATCTTAAATTCTAGAAATTCTTTAACCATTGAATACTTATTTTATGGAAAAATTCGGAATGTAAGTTATCAAAAGGAATTTCTAAAGAATAAGCTGAATAAGAGTATTATTATTTTTAGATATCTCTATAAAATTTATATAAACCATAAATAATCTTATAACACTTATAATCTAATTAGTTAGGTATTACAAAATACCATACATACTTTCCCGAAAGAATTTCTTCGTATAGAGATTCTTCAATAAAGTTGACATAACAGATCAGACTTTACAGCTTGTATTTTCTTTGGATGGAAAATACTCTATCATAATTAATTCAATATTTATGACATTTGTAAAGTTAGTTTATTATTATGGTCGGACGGGTGGCAGTATAAATTGCTTGGTCAAACTAAATGCACGTTAAGTACAAAAACATTTGGACGTGAACGATTCAAGCCAATTGGTATTTCACAAACGTAGGCAACACAAACGCGGCCTTATGAACATCACTGTTGTAGTACCTCAAGTTCATAGACTTTTCGTCTTCACGAGAGAAGACGAGTTGGGGCGTGTCGAATTCGATATCTTTATCTAAAGAGCCTATGACGAAACCTATTTGACCAGACGGGTAGGTTGGGACAGAGGTGTAAGCGTACGCAGCAGAAGAGAACTGGTTCTTACAGTACCTTAGAGTGCTGGTGACGAGTTCTAGATCATTCCAGATGGTTCCAGCTTGCGAGCAGACTATGCCGTTCGGTTTGAGTGCTTTCTTCATGAGGGAGAAGTAGTTCTCCTCGAAAAGGCTGACGGCCGGCCCCACGGGATCGCTGCTGTCCGTGATGATGACGTCAAACTCCGAGCGATGGTTTTTGAGGAACTCGAACCCGTCTCCCACGTGCAGTTTTAGCTTTTCGCTCTCGAAACCTACTGCCATAAATGGTAGATACTTTTTCGAAACTTCTATTACCTTTTCATCTATCTCTACCTGAAAATTAATAACAAAATTATAAGTAATGTTGCAATTTCTATTTTGAAATACCTAGCTTGAAGCTAAAATAAATCAATATGTGAGAAAACAAAAAAAATGGTAAATGGCAGTTAATAATGTTATTAAATCTAAATACCAAATTCAAAGAAAACTAACTTCATTATAGTTAATAATATTACTTAATGATAAGTACTATTGTATCACAAATTCCTAATTAAATATAAATATCATTTGAAATGGAATTGTAGTTTGTGAGGTCAAACAGATTATAATATAAGAAAGATAAAAATGTAGTCATTGAATTCACAGTTCTGCCATGGATACTGATAATATTGTTTAAATAATTAACCCGGTTTCAGTAGGTTTAGGTAGCACTCACACGGCGGACCGGGCCAGGCCAGACATGCCATGACAAAATGAAAGAATGTATGGAAATTGAAAACACTAGACTTTAGTCAAATCGTATGGTCACCGCCTGTCCACCAGGGTCCTCAAGACATTTTGTTTGGTAGACAAAGACAATGTCAATGGGTTAAACTTTTCAAGTTAAAATCTATTGAATAAAGGTCACATTCCATTACGTTATGTCATGGCATGTCTGGCCCGGCCCGGTCTGCCGTGTGAATGCGGCCTTATAATTCATGTGAAAATTACCTGGACAATTTCTTTAACTTTGGGGTGTTTCGCCACCTCCCTGGCAACACCACCATCTCCCCCACCAACTATCAGAACTTTCTCAGGATTCTTGTGGCAGCATAGGGGTAAAAATGATATCATTTCCTGGAATATTCAAAGATCAGCTTGATTTAACTTATCACCTTATTATCTATCATTAGTTTATTTGATTAAGAGCAGGGTTTTCCCAAAAAAAAAAATTACTATGTTACATTATTTCTCAGACATACTTCAAAGTTGATTATAATGAATTCCATTAAGTATCCTACACAATCATTGCAAAGTCAGTAAAGAATACTACAAAGGTACTACAAGGTTTGCCAGACATGACTGGTTTATACCTATCTTTATGATTTTCCCTATTATACACATGACAAAGAAATGATAAAATAAATATCTTTCCAGTATTTGAAAAAATAATGATAACACAAAAATTAAGTTTCTATTTACATTTCTATTAGCTCATAGTTATGTTTTAATGCAGATTTTGGTGTATTAAAATATAAAGCTCTACTTTGTTTTTTCCGCATCAACATTTTAGAGAATAGAGTGTGGACAAACATGCTAGATAAGTGGTTCCCAATTGGTTTTTTCTATGTACCCCTCCAAGAAAGACCTCAAATTCATCAGAGATGAAAGTATTTCACTGATATATACCCCTTGATGCAAACTCGTGTACCCCTATGGGTATGTGTACCACTACAGAAACAAGTACCACTACAGAAATAAGTACAACTACAGAAACGTACCTGATATGAGAATTCATCTTTCTGAGTACATTGAATGATACCGTCCAGCACGAGTACTCTCCCAAGGCTCTTGGTATCAAACACCTGGATGTTCTGGAACTGGGACCTCTCATCGTGCAGCACTTGCGTGACTTCAAACGAGAACGTGGCGCCGGGCCACATGTCGCACGACTCCGAAAACCAGTTGTTTTTTAACTTGTTCATTGTGGTCTTTTATAAATCTATTGACAAAATGCACTGGTTTTAAAACGTAACTTAAGTTATTATCAGTATAATGAATACAGACTTATCCAGATAAACAGAATATACAAAAAGTTATTTTAGTTATTATAGTTAGTCACAACATGAAAATATGGCCCAAAGAATCTGACCGAACAAACATGTTTTATAAAGATAAAAAAAGTGAACAAACCACAAGAAACAAGTGTCCTTATTTATTCTCCGGCGGCGGTCGTAGGGCAAGGGCAAAAGATAAACGATCGTCGAAGAGCTATCAGTCTGTCTGCCTTCAATAGCAACGCTGATGCGACAAATACTAGGTACACGTGGACACAAAGTCAAAACTGTCGGCCTAACTAAAGTAACCACTGATAATGTATGTAAATGTGTACATAATGAAGATAAAGATAAATCGGTATAATTATGTAGAATAAAATGCGAACACAACACAACAGCGAAGCTGCGAACCAAAAAAGTAATTTGACGTTTCAGTATGTCACTCACATCACGATTGACACATGACATTGACATTGGGTGCATTCCAGCAGGCTAACCGCTGAGTCATCGATTGTCATAGAGTACATTTTAACCAATTTTATATTAGGGATTGTACACACGAGCGATTTTTTCAACGTGCGATATTTTTACCGCCAACGACGTTCCACGAGAAAGGGTACCTTATGGCCAGGCCATGAGGTAACTTTTCCCGTGAAACTTCATCATCATCCGTGCGAACACAAAGCTGAAAAGTCATGACGTTTCAAGGGAAAAGTAAGGTACGGTACGGTAGATGGCACGTTGGGCTTCCACAACCTGTCAATTTTTTTCAAACATTTTTAAACTTTAAGTCGAGCAGTTTAAGGTTCAAAATTCATTATAGATTTTTGACAGTTTTATATAGCTTGATATGCCTTTTCCCGTAGATCGTAGTCGGTTATAAAAATATCGTGCGTTGAAAAAATCGCTCGTATGTACAATCCCTTACTTTCCATGGTTATTAAAATTAAAATATATACTGTGGTGGTGATCAATGACTGAGCGATTGGTCTGCTGGAATGCATCCATTGACATCGTCACTAAGAAAAAAAAAATGCTGGGCATCGTCCTTTCCGTTTTATTTGCCTGGGACATCGGGAGTATTTTGAGGAGCCATGGAGTTTTATCTCAAATTGTCACACTGATGCAATTTATGAAAAAAAAATAAACAGTAGTAGGTAATGAAAAATAATTCGTCTTTATTTTAAAACAACTTTACTACACTGACTGAAACACAATTAAATCCTTACAAGCTATTATTATTAAAAGATATTATTGAAAGGGTGGTGTCGACTCGTATTTGACCGAGCGAGCGCGAAGCGTCCCCGTTTGTTCTTCCCTAAATTTGTAACGGTTCTAGCGGAGCTTTCGTTTTATATAGTTTTTTTTCGATTAGGCCCCCTTAGCCAAAGTAACATTTGCAAATTTTCGTTACCGCTTCGCTTCGAAACATGTATGGATTTGACGTTTTAAAATTCGATTGTTAACGAAACCTTATGTCAATCTCAAAATATGTACCTATGGGATTTTGACATAAGGTTTCGTTAACAATCGAATTTTAAAACGTCAAATCCATACATGTCTCGAAGCGAAGCGATAACGAAAATTTGCAAATGTTACTTTGGCTAGGGGGGCAGGTTTTAAAATTATATTTCAAAATGGCGGAGATAGATAGGAATAATCATATTTCAGCGTGATTTCAGCCATTACGAAATGTTAAAAATGTCACAAACGCGAGGTCTACAGCTCTACAGAGCCACTATGCTATAGCAAACGGCCCGCGGGCCGCATCCGGCCCGCAAGCCATCTCAATACGGCCCGCGACCAGAATCTATCCAGTGAGGATTTTAGACGGCATTCGAAGCCACTACGTATTGTTTAAAATTGCGCGCGCTTTATTTAAAATAATTTTTGAGTTTTTAATTTTGATTCTGGCCCGCTACACACCTAAAATTTTAGAAATGGCCCTATAGAAAAATAAGTTTGATAGCCCTGCTATAGCACAGCAGTATCATATTTAAAAAAACTTCGTATTATTTATTTCGTATATTTATTTAAAAAATCTGCATATTTCGGCGCGTTACATTCTTTTTATCTTAGTATTTTGTGCAAATGCTGTTAAATTGTTTACTTGCACTTCAGGTTATCAAAAACTGCCTCTGCGATTGATTTTATTGTCTTGTATCGATTGAAGAATTTTCTCATTTTGAGATGAGTTGCGTCTACATAGCTGGCTCAAAATGCAATAAAAAAAATAAATGTTGCTAGCGTTAATGCTATCAAATGATAAAAAGCTATAAGCACATGATATGACTTGGATACTTAGTTCACATAAGACTAACAATATTGGTATATTTCATAAACTTATCTATCACTATCAGTTATCGTATCACAGATTACAAAATATTTTACACAATCGCATGAGCCCGAAAAGATGACATCTTTCAAGAAAATTGTAATACATAATTTGCTTTGTAATCAAAGTTCGCGCTACGAAAGAAATCCTCGCGGAATTTTGATGATTCTAATAAATACGAAACTTACTAATATTGGAATAATATTTTTTCCAACGACTATCTTACGGGATTTCTTTGGTGGCGCGGACTCCGGTAAGTGGATCATTGAGTTGGCAAATGAGTGACGTCACAATATGCTAAAACAGTTCTTACAATCAGACCCTGCCTTAATGAATTGAATAGCCTTTCCCATTCTTTTAATTTTAAAATACATTGTCAGTAATAAATTGTAATTGTAATGCACTTTGACTTGAGGACAAATACATATTGCACATTTTGTGATTGGCAAATTAATAACGCATTATTCTTAAAAGTAGTAATAGTTAAGAGCCCGTAGCGATAACTGCAAGTCTCTCGCTCACACCTTTCATGTTTTCTCAAGATTTTGTAATTGAAAAATGTGTCTCGGCCACTTTTCGCAATATAAGATTAATGACATTTTAAAATATATTTCAGTTTTTTGTTGCTAAAGTACAAAAAGTTATTTGAACTGGCAAATACGACAACTTTTTGTACATCAGCAACTCGAAACTGAAATATATGTGGAATTGTCCGTAATCTTATATTGCGAAAAGTGGCCGAGACACATTTTTCAATTGCGCACTCAGATTTAAGAAATCTTGAGAAAACATGAAAAGTGCGAGCGAGAGAGCTGCAGTCAGCGGCAAAATCGCTACGGCCTCTTAATTCTAAATATTTTGAATGTACACAGATTCAAATGTATGGATTATTTGGCAAAACCTAACTTAATATGTATTGGTGCTGATACTTTAATTAAAGGTTAATAAATTTACGCGATTTTTTTTTTGAAAAGTGATTGGAGTGAAGAGAGTTAACGACAACCCTTATGATTGTCTAATTAATTATATCTGTCTTATTATATATAATAAATTAAATTAATTAATCACTATATTAAATGACTAGCTAGATCTTACCTTACGTCCCTGTACTTATTTACATGCACATCACAAACTACATGAGGTAAAAAATGCACATAACTGGTCCCATTTTTTGCGAGGTAACATTGTCATTTATTTATCTATACATACAAAAATATATAGTTTCAAAATCTTAATTACTCATTTATTATGCTTACATTGTGTACATTTTTGGTTTGTAGCGTTATTCGGATCGTTCTTATCCGTTAGTATCAACTACTATTAGTGCTGTCTTATTTATTTTATAATTATATGTGTCTAATTTAATATCAATTTTATACACTTTTGAATGAAATATTAAAACAAGTAAGAAGTATTAGAATAATGATAGGTTATCGAGCACGATAGAGTTTACTTAAATAGGTATTAAATGATAACTTCAAGTAGAAAGTAAATGTCAAATCTGATAATTTCTACCTGGGGCCTATTTCATAAACACTACCATAGTAAATTACAACGATCGTTTGGTGTTCTTCTTCTTCTTACTTTTGTTATGGCAATCTACTCCTAATTTTTGCCAGTGTCAAGTGTTAAATAATTCAGTGGTATTGTTTCAGTTTACATTAGAATGCGGGTGCATCGCATTCCAATGCTGCTTGGAGCATTTGGCATCAAATAGTTATATCGATACAGTTTACTCGGTAAGTTCTGCCGAGGTAGCCACCACTACAATAAAAGTCTCAGCTTCACACAACCAAGATCGCACCTATTTCAATTATCCCACATATTGTTCAGATGCGTAGACACTTGTACCACAAAACTGCACCAAGTTTAAGTCACAATATCCACTATAAAAAAAATTGCAAATAATTAAAATAGCCACCGAAAGAACCCGACAAAATGGCGCGAAAAAAACTCCCGTTTGGTGTTCATTGTGTCGCCAATTTGAAAGAAAATAAACTACTAACAGACACCACAATGTATGCATTAATACCCTAATAAATTACAAATTGTAATGTTTATTAAATAGGCTGTTAAAATACTACGTTAAGGCGAGGCCAGTTCACGATCTGATGATAAGTCTGATTTTTGAACATCCAATGTGAAGAACTGATGTAAAATTCTACTTCACAAAAATTACTGTAGACTGAAAAAGAAACAAAGAAGCAAATCAACCGAACAGAATATTGAAAAATGGCATGGTAACTCTGTAAAAAAATCCTGAATAACACCATAAAAACTTATAAAAATTAATTTCAAATCGTCAGATTTCGTAATTTTCAACGACAGTGATATGATTTTTTATGCAAAAAAGATAGCTTTTTTATCGATCTAACACAATAACCGAGTACATTTTTAATAAATGATCCAGTATTTCAGATATCAATAAAAATGTACTAAAATTCGTCAAATTTCTGGCGAAGCGTCAATTAAAGTTATGCAATATTCAACCTTATTCTAAAGACATAGTGAAAGAGTAAATTTCGTGAACTGGCCTCGCCTTAATAAAATACTACACTATAGATTGTATAGTATTTTTTAATCTGTGTGTATCACAATCTGGTTGTGAATGGGGTCTGTGTTTGGGGAGGGCCGAGTTTCCTGGCTCTGTGGTCGGACACGAGTCTGGCGCAGAAGTCTGGCGCTAGGGCTGCCACTATCACGATTACGTTTGCTATCCAAAACGCTACCGACGATATTAGTCGAGTGTACGTCCCCAAAACATCGCCGTCGTATTGTCTGGAAATGATAATACCATAATTTTTTATTATTAATCATTTATTCTTTATTCTTATTATCAATTATTCTTTTGTGTCTGCTTCCGATTAGTTAAACAATGATTCAGGCTCGTAATATAGAATCAAACTCAACCTTAAATCTCTGCTTGAGTACTGGGGGTCAAGTCTGCTAATGTTTTCGTCAAAATCGTAGTTCAATGGTGTTTGAATGGAAATGCTTTTTGTCACAGTTCTTGTTTCTTAAACCCAAAACCGAAACACATTGTGTTTCTTAAACTTATAACGGAAACTCATTGTGTCTCGATTTTGGGTTTAAGAAACAAGAACTGTGACAAAAAGCATTTCCATTCAAACACCATTGAACTACGATTTTGACGAAAACATTAGCAGACTTGACCCCCTGTTGGAAAGGGATGGTGCTATGCATCGCATATATCGCCATCCCTTTCTAACTGTCTGTACTCAAGCAGAGATTTGAGTTTGATTTTATAATACGAGTCTAAGATTTGTTAGGCCCATTCCGGACCCAGTAAACACACAATCCGATGCGATTTTGTTACTGTATCTAGTAGCGAAGGATCCGTTAAAACGGGCCTCAAAAATGCTGTGTGAACATTGTGTCCAGTAACCAACGGATCCATTAAAAACTGTCCTGTAAAACGGATCGCTGCGTTGTGTGAACTCACGGTAAAGGCAGGGGTGTTTCACTCCGCGCTTAAACTTTTATATTAGCCTACCGCTTGCGGCTCACTCAGTCGAGCCAGCGCACGAGGGATGTCGTGTGTCGGTTGGGACAGAGCTACGCGGCTAACGAGATCGAAAGGGAAGGTGCATACAATAATAGGCAGGCAGCGCTGTGCAATTTGAAATTGTAAGTACCTTATTGTCGTGCAGCAAGAGAAGCTTATTATATGATTGTCTTCGCTTAGACGGATTTCTGTACGTTTAGATTGTGGTAAAGGCACAGAATAGATATAAGTACTACCGTACAGAAAGGACACTCTCCGCCCCGCCAGGATCAATTACCTCACCCCACCCCGCGAGTTCGTGTGCAGAAATGCGTCGTAACATTTTAGTCGTGTTTGTCAACTGTCAACTTATTTTGATATTCAAAGCAATGCGTTGTAACTTTATTTACCAAAAAGTTCGAATTATTAATTGAAAGCCGTTCATACAGTACAAACTGCACGGTAGCCCTAGACTTATACACACAGTTACGCGTGTACAACAACGTCATCTGTTTATAATGGCGCGGTTGTGTGGAGTGTCCAGGGTGTGGTAAAGGTATACACAGAATAGATAATAGTACTAGCGTACAGAAGTTGCACTCCGCAACATCGTTTATATAAATTGCGACTCTTGCTCCGACACAATAAAGTGCAATTCAGGTCGCACAGCGCTCCCTTCGCTCCAAAACATTCACTTAGTAGTCGACTCTCTTTCTAACGCGTAGGTCTTATCTTTTCTGATGTATGAAATCTGTCCTGGGGCCTAATCGCGTTAATTTTCAACGCTAAAACCAAAGCTAAATCGTTACCGTTTCAGTTTCGTTTACAGAAAAATACTCGGTCTAGTTTCGGTAAAATACTCTGCCTGAGAAGTCTAGGATTACAATCTGGGACAATTTACGTGAAAATTATGAAGCTAAACCAAAGAGAAATAGGTATTAATTATTTGAGGTAAATATAACCTAAATGACAACGTAACGTTTTTGGTTTTATCGTTCAGAATTACCGCGATTGGGCTCCAGGTAATACTCACAAGTTGAAGGAGGCGTACAGGACGTTAATGGCGACGTTGCTGAGTATGGACAGCACGATCGACGACACCAGTATGATGGTGTGGTACCTCGTCTCCAGCCACAGCTTCAGGGACACTACCAGTATCATCAGGTGGAACAACATGGCGCCGAACGACCTGAAGTGAAAACGTTTAAACATGATACTATGTAATATAAGATTAAGGCCTGTTTCACAATGTAAAAGTAAGTTCTGAGTAGCTTAGTTGATAGATGATTTAAAAGTTGTGATATGAAATTATCTGTCAAGTAAACTTACTTTTATATTGTTAAATCGGACCTTAAAAGTAGAAGAAATTATCAAAACAATTTAATATTTTAAAAACGTCGAGTTGAAGAAACCATCTAACGGCATCGTCGAGAACTTGGATGGGGGTCGAAAGTGTGTATCCATCTATTTAGACCCGGCCAAGGCCTTCGATACCGTGTCAATCCCTATACTGCTGAACAAACTTGAGGGACTAGGAATCAGAGGTAATCAACTGGCATCTTGCATGCAATATTGAACCCTAAGCGTATAGATGTAGTGCTCAAACTGTATTAATGACCATGGGCGTGGTAGATGACGATGGAGTGGTACGTGGCAGACACGCATTATAGCCCGAGCCCTGTATAGTATATAATGCTCACCACATGTCGACAGTGTTCATGTCTGCGCTGATGACGTTGACGTTGAACAGGCCGGTGTCGACGAGGTAGATGACGATGGAGTGGTACGTGGCAGACACGCATTATAGCCCGAGCCCTGTATAGTATATAATGCTCACCACATGTCGACAGTGTTCATGTCTGCGCTGATGACGTTGACGTTGAACAGGCCGGTGTCGACGAGGTAGATGACGATGGAGTGGTACGTGGCAGACACGCATTATAGCCCGAGCCCTGTATAGTATATAATGCTCACCACATGTCGACAGTGTTCATGTCTGCGCTGATGACGTTGACGTTGAACAGGCCGGTGTCGACGAGGTAGATGACGATGGAGTGGTACGTGGCAGACACGCATTATAGCCCGAGCCCTGTATAGTATATAATGCTCACCACATGTCGACAGTGTTCATGTCTGCGCTGATGACGTTGACGTTGAACAGGCCGGTGTCGACGAGGTAGATGACGATGGAGTGGTACGTGGCAGACACGCATTATAGCCCGAGCCCTGTATAGTATATAATGCTCACCACATGTCGACAGTGTTCATGTCTGCGCTGATGACGTTGACGTTGAACAGGCCGGTGTCGACGAGGTAGATGACGATGGAGTGGTACGTGGCAGACACGCATTATAGCCCGAGCCCTGTATAGTATATAATGCTCACCACATGTCGACAGTGTTCATGTCTGCGCTGATGACGTTGACGTTGAACAGGCCGGTGTCGACGAGGTAGATGCCGATGGAGTGGTACGTGGCAGACACGCATTATAGCCCGAGCCCTGTATAGTATATAATGCTCACCACAAGTCGACAGTGTTCATGTCTGCGCTGATGACGTTGACGTTGAACAGGCCGGTGGCGACGAGGTAGATGACGATGGAGTGGTACGTGGCAGACACGCACCACATCCCGAAGGCGGTCCACGACATCAGCCGGTTGCGGCTGATCTTCCGGTATAGCATCGGGTTGCTGGCAAATTTATACAGGGTGTTAATGAATGAACCAAAAATGTGACAACCGTTTCTTTGGACCATCAAACTGAACAACTTTAACTATAGGACTAACTCTGAAATTGCAAAAAAACTGCTGGATTCGTTATTTAATTTTTGTATAAAAATAGTGAACAGAATAGAGCCGTTCCAAACAAATCACGCCTTTCCATACACTTCATCATATCAGAGTATTTTCAGTACTTTAGCAGTTACCGAGTTATCTCGTTGGTAAAATGCGACTTCGTCCGCATGGACTTTCGGAAAATTCCTTAGTTACTTTTGATCTTATGTTTTAATTAAGACTAAACTATCTGTGTGCCTTTTTAGTACATACCGTATGTATACACGCTGAAATTTTAATCATTTAGTTCCCGTAGTGGGGTGGTTCCACTCATAATTACAAGCAACTTTTGCTATGGGGCCAACCCTCTTAGTGCGAAAAAAAAATCTGCTGTTCCATACATTAAGGTCGAGTAGCATAATATGTTATATGTATAGTAGTATACATACTGGATGAGCAAGGCGGCGGGCCAGCGCTGCTCGGTGAGCGACAGCACGAGGCACGGCACCGACGTCGGCACCAGGTTGTAGATCGTCAGGAACAGCGAGTCGAACACCGACTGCGTGCTGAACGCGGAGTGGATTTGAAATAATACCTGGACACAATATAACATCAGTTTAATACTATAGTTAAAACTATAATCGGAATGGATAAAAAAAATTGAAGCCATTAATAAAAATATGTAAGTACCGAAAACGTTAATTGATTCTTTTTTACCTAATGATAGCAAATATTTTACATTTTAAGTATAAATCCTCTGTCTTCTGAAAGGGTGGATTAAGACAGTACATTAAGGACAGGTACCTTAACCGTTATAATTAACAATAATTAATACCTATTAATTGCGCGAAAAAGTGGTAATACCACTCTTTCGCGCAATTGGGTGCCGCCTGGCACTACTTTTCCATCAGTCAAAATTCCTGGCGATGTTATATATTCGATTTAGATACATAATTAGCTTGCTATTATACCAAACCAAATCCAGAGCTCTGTAAATTGTATACCTTTAATAGCTTTCCAGCCCCTTTGTTGCTCAACCACTCCCACCCCCACCATTGAAAATCTTCGAGGTGTCCGATCTGTTAATAATGATAGTATGGCTAACTAACTAGAGGGGTTTCGTCGCTATGTAACCTGTCCACCTATTTCCGGGGCCAGCTCTTAGTAAATAGGAACGTTTTCCTGTAACTATAACGATTTAGGTACCTGCCCTTAATGTACTGTCTCAAAAATCCACCCTGTATGATATTAACAGTTTTATATCATTTTGGAATGCAAATAAATTAAAATTATCTAAAGAAGAAAGAATAAACAGTCTACTGTGGTCGAGTTACACGAAGGCATTAAAAAAGCCATGTAAGGATGATCATCAGTATTTGTTTGATATTAATTTGAAGCAGCAATGAAAGAAGGCGATATTTAAGACATGACTTACCATAATATTTCCTAAGACTAGGTTTTTGTAGAAAAAGTAATGTATTAACGTAGTCAATCTCTGGTAGTACCAGTGGCCTAAGACTAGAATAATTTTCTTTATCATGGAAAATTTCGTAAATGCGAAGTCCGCAGATCTGTAAACAAAGAATATTATAAAATATATGGTGTAGTATTATTCGGATTGCAAACTACATACGTATTTTGGTTATACAACTCTTTATAACAATAAAGCAATGCTAGTTCACAACAACATTGGTAAACAAGTTACCGTTTAGTTAGACAGTCGTTAAAATGTACTATGCGTTGTAGACAGGGTTGGTATGATTAAATCACATTGATTTAAATCATTATTTAAATCAAGTGATTTTTTGAATAAAAATCATTGATTAAATCAAATTGCCTTTTTCTTTCCTATTTGTATAAAAATATATAATTCTTAATTTTAAATAATTGATAGACACATAAAAATGTATATTAAATGTAACTTTGTGTTAGAGTTACTGCTTTAAACTGTTTTTTCATCTAAAAAAACTGCCAAATCATCTATCCTATTATTTAACTTTCACCAGGAATTTTTATTTTGAACTGTTTTATTGATCTTTTTATTTGTGTTTCTTCCGAATTAAAGTGTTAAATAAGTCAAACAAAAGCGCGTTGTGGTTTCACGCACGGTTTTAAAAAATCTGTGATTTTTGATTTTTTGCAAAAAATCATGATTTTTTCCAACCCTGGTTGTAGATACCTTATAAAGCTGAATATGGTAGATAGGGTACCATGCATACAAATACAACCTCGGAAAATTATTAGAAACTCTGAAAATCACCACTTTTTCTGATAAACTTCATAGTAGCAACCCTAGACCGAAATTGTGTTTTGCTTTGGCTATTAATTGGGCTTGATTATTGAAAACAATAGTCTATTTGCGTCTAGGGGTTTCACTTAGCAATTTTCCATACAAATTAAAAACAATGTTATTTCAACCATGTGGTTAATTTAAGATACTATGTTATGTAGAAGAAATGGACCCTTATCATTGATCCTATCAATTATTGGTATCATGAAAATACATGATTTAGCCCTTTCGATTCCCAGGCGAGACAAGCTATTTATCAAAAATCTTTGAATGCATATATACTTATTAAAAAAAAAAGAATGTTTCCTTTTAGCAAAATTTCCGTCCTCAAACTACCGACTTTTTTTCCCCGTATACTATAGTCCCCACCTGGCGGCCTGATGCCCCTCGCGGCCGAATATGCCGAAGCCGACGTGCGCCTCCTGGATCATGGAGATGTCGTTGGCGCCGTCGCCGATGGCCGCCGTCATCGGCCGGTGCTCGCTCTCCTTTATTAGCTTCACTATCTACAACAATAACGCCTTGATAGTTTCTTGAAAATGGGAAAACGATGCGCCGCGGCGTTCTACGATAACTGCAAAATTCGCTAATGAATAACGTTAATTGATATCATACAATGTTCATAGCCACTTTGTAACTATTGAGTACCTATCTAAAAGGATGACATTTATAACGAAGCTTATGATTTCAAGTTCGGTTACTATTGAATGGATGAATGACTATTAATACCTCTTTTTAGGGTTCCGTACCAAAATGGTAAAAAAGGAACCCTTATGGTGTGACTCCGTCTGTCTGTCTGTCTGTCACAGCTGGATATCTCGAGAACTACTAATGGTATCAACTTGAAATTTGGAATAATTTAAGATGACGTTTGTCCAACTATTTTGCAAATAAGAAAAAATAAAAAAAATAATATTTTTTTTATAACAAGGACCGAAAAGGGTCTTAAAATTTTAAGTGAAGCGACTAGGGCACGTGGGGTATCATATGAAAGAGCGCTGTTTGCACATTTTAAATCAGTTTTTTCTTTTTTTTAGGTCGCATAGTTTTCGACTTATGATGAAAAATGTAAAAAAATACCGTCCCCCCCCCCCCCCTTATCTCCGAAGTTTGCAAAGAGAAAAATCTAAAATAATTCTATGTGATAGTAGTTTCTGTAAAGATTACAGGAAAAATAAAACGATGTCTCAATATAACACACTTTTTTAGAAATTCAAAAAGCAAACAAAAAATTATTTAGTTCCTCTACCGGTCAACAGATGGCCCTGACCTAAGAAAAAATTATTTAGTTCTACTATCGGTTAAGAGATGGCGCTGGCCTAAGAAAAAAATAGTTCCACTATCGGCCAAGAGATGGTGCTGACCTCATACTGCAATAACAATTTTATTATTCTACAGCTGAAAGAAAAGCTTTATAAAACAAAACTATCATACCTTAGCTTTCTGTAACGGCGACAACCTACAGCACAGAACGGCATGACACTTCATCGTGATATCAACAAACGCCTTCCCATGTTCCGTGTCCAGGATCTGTCCAACCGTCGTCCCGTCCACTATGAGAGTGAGGTCCTTATAGCTGGGCTCGTTCATTATCCTAGTGCATTCGTCTAAGTGGGTCTTGAGCGCGTGTTGGTCTTCGACGCCTATCAGGAACATTCGCCGGTCGTTCTCGGATATGTGCGCGCAAGACTGAGCCACGTTGATTGCAGTTTCTACCTGGGGATAAACGGAATGTGTCGAATCATCTATTCTACATCCAATGGGATGTGGATTTCAACGCGGATTGACCACAAAAGATTTTGAAACACTGTCGGTGTTTTTACAAAAGATTTTTAAACACCTGTTTAACTAAGACACTGTTTAAATGTGATGCTGTCTCTTTCAAACAATATTGTCAAAAAGTGACAGCATCACATTTAAACAATGTCTAAGTTAAACATTAGTTTGTTGAATAGTGTTTTATGGTAAGGCCGCAAAAATCTAAAATTATCATTGAATACATTTTCTATACGTTTCATTTCTTTCTTTTGGATTTTATAGAAGCAAGTTTTATTTATAAAACATTAAAAAGGTACGAAAAAAACTTTATTCAACATCAAACGAAATTGCACCTTAAACATTGGTACATACGGTTTATTAGACACTTCACCTTGTCTCCCGTGAGCACCCATATCTTGATCCCGGCTCGTCGCAACGACGCTCTAGTGTCTGCGACGTCATCGTATATGCACATTAACCTTCCATCAAGAATATCCTAGAAAACGCTTCACGATCTAAAACCACGCAAAAATGGCACCTCGAAATAGCGTCCCACTTACAAAACTTGGCGCTTATTTTGTACAAACTCACATTTTTTTAATATCACTTATTTTGTACAAAATCACATCTTTTATCATTTACTTTGTGCAAAATAAGCGCCCAGATTGTAAGTGGGACGCTATTTTGAGGTGCCATTTTTGATACTCTGACCGGACATCCAGGGTATTCTTGATGAAGACCTTAACTATAAAGAAATACTGTCTATATTCCTATAAACACCTCACCTTGTCTCCCGTGAGCACCCATATCTTGATCCCGGCTCTTCGCAACGACGCTATAGTGTCCGCGACGTCATCTTGTAAGCAATCTTCTACCGCCGTAGCTCCTATCAAAGTGAGCTCTCTTTCTAACACCCTGTATTGTTGCGTTATTTTCTGTAATGCCTCTGCGTCCTTTACGTCTACTGTTTTTATCACTAGAACAAACAGTGAAGCTTATAAAACTTATAAAAACAAAATAGAAGATCGGATGCATTCCGCGATTCTCTGTTAAGCTATGGCGCGCCCGTATTGTTTACATAGACAAAGATCTACGCCGCTAAATTACGGCCGTAATATGACGGCACCGTCATCCTAGGAAACGCTAGCTTTATTAAAAACGTCAATAGCAGTTCTACGTACCTACACCGTCCGCCGAGTGTTTTACGACAAAAGCACGTTTAGTTCGGACTTTGTCATTATAGAATTTCTTATTGAAAATGATTGATACAGCCATGGCTATAATCTGTTCTTTATACATATCTAAGGGCTGATTTTTCAATCCTCAGATAACAGATATCGGTCAGTTTAAATATTAACCAAATCTAATAAAAGTCATTCAAAAATATGTCAAAAATATAAATGACAAGAATTTTCAATTTGGCAGTATAATACGCTATCAAACGAATAAAGCTCTATCTAGGCATTGAAAAATCAGCCCTAAGAAAAATAATATTATAAACTTAAAGAGTTTATATCAAACTTGTTTGGTTAGTAAAAACATAATATAATTTAATACAACGAATACTTACTTTCTGCTATACTATTATATTCATCTTCAGGTATTTCTCTATACGCTATCGCTAATGTCCTCAGACCTCTATTGGCAAAGGCGTTCACGTCCCGATTCGTTTCCTCCATAATGACGGAATCTTTGCAGATGGGGAATATTGAACTCTCGGCACCTTTACAAAAGATCCAAATCTGCAAAGAGCTTTGCAATTTAGTTTCTTATAGATATAATACAGCGTTTACTGTATTGGAGTACCTACACATACACAATCCAATTCCAACAAGAATAAAAATTATACTAGTGAAATTTTTCGATATTTTTTTTTTCGAAAAATGGTAAAATAAGAAGCGCCATCTAGCTTCGAAACCTACCAAACAGCACATAATACTGCTTTGAAAACCACGTGGCGACAAGCTCTTAAAACTTGTCAGTTTTTTGAATGGCTATTGTGGGGTTAGATATGTAATAGGGTTAACTGTAGGATTGTATATGTATATTATAGAAGATAGGGTGTAAAGAAGAACTATGTTTATAGGGACCGAAATTTATTTGCGCGGAATTACGAATGCAAATTACCAGAAAAGTTACATGGGTAGCTTAGACGGTGGATACGGAACGACTGCGTGGACTGTGCTGTGGCTCGCTCGCAATTCTATTATTACAAAATGCTTACCTGACACTAAGTACGCAGCGCTCGCTACGTCCCCACAGCTATCAATGAGTCTCTTTTATCTGCTATTAGCGACCGCCCGCGACTTCGTCTGCGTGGACAGTTTTTATTTCTATCCCTCTGGAATAGTTCTGAATACCCTGTGTTTTTTCTGTATCCCTGACAAGGTGTATGCAAAGTTTCATGCTAATCGGTTGAGCACTTAAGACGTGAAGGCGTAACAAGCAAACAAACATACAGCGAGAAAGAGACGCATTGATAGCTATTCTTAAAGAAAGAAAGAAAGAAAGAAAGAAAAAATGTTTATTCGGAGCATATACAGACACACGAATTCGTATTGATTTATTGAGCCATTCGGAAAACTGTCAAGTTTTAAGAGTCTTTATTCCTCCCCCCCCCCCCGGCCTTCGGCCTCGTGGATGAATCATAGATGACCACAAGCCATAATCCAACACGCGGACCTAATACGGATTGGTGGGTGTTATGTTAACATTGCAAATCCAGCCGGGACAAACATGCCTTCCGAAGCACGGAAGAGCCCGATATTTAGATTTTTAATGAAGCATTCCGTTACGAAGAAAACATTTTATAATTGCTAATTAATAATCAAGAATAGTGTAGATACCTATTTAGATAACACATAAGCCTTAACAGACTTAACACTAAAATTATTTATCAATATGAATTTGCAGATAACATAAGCTTTGTAAACTGCGTTGTATTATAATATAATAATCTACCAAAACATCGGATGTGCTTGTTTCGTTCGATTGATAAAACAATATTTACCTACTATACTTACGTATTACAAAAATAAAACTTAATAAAATTAATTTTTTTTTTTTTTTTTTTATTTATTAATTTATAATCAGGCAACAATGGCCCATAGATACATACCTTAAAACTAAAACATAATATATGTATAAACAATATTGTTAGTAAATATAACTTAATATTACGTTAGTATAAAGTCAATTTGGCACTTTCTGTGTCATTTCGTTTATATAGTTCATCATAATCTTGAGTAGATACGACTTCCTCAATATATAACGTGTTACAAAAATACGAGTAATGCCGAATATGGTAGATATAGATAGAGGATCCATCAAAATAAACAACTTTTACTATGGGACAAACTCTGAAATCGCGAAAAATCAGCTGTTACATACAAAAATATCAAAATGTATGAAACAGCAATTTTTCTTTCGCGATATCAAAGTTGGTCCCATAGTAAAAGTTGTTCAGTTTGATTGTCCCTATCTATATCTACCATATTCGGCATTACTCGTATTTTTGTAACACGTTATATATTGAGGAAGTCGTATCTACTCAAGATTATGATGAACTATATAAACGTACCTATCAATGGAACATACTTTGTTTCTTATATCAACACATTTAAGCTTAGGACTACTCTTAAAATACAGACATTGTTGTATGACTCACCTTTCCATTCTTATCTCTGACAACCACAGACATTCGTTTCCGTTCCGACGTAAACTCCAGTACCTGTAACTTTTCGTACATTTCTGTGTGGTCACCCATCTTCACTATGAGATTATTGCCATCTTCTCCTAAGAAAGTGATCCCGACTCTACACGCAGCTTCTACTAAAGCTTTCTCATCTGGACTACTGCCTTGATAATCCATTTTACTACCGTGCTCTGACAGTAAGGAGTTCCAAGTCTCATTGTCAATAGCACCATTTACAGCACCATTTATAGCACCGTTAGTGGTACTAGATTTAATCTTTCTTCTTTTGAAGAAGTCTAATGGATTCGGTGTAATGGAAAGCCGTGCGCTGAGCTTTTTCATGTCTTCGTTGGATATTTGGACGGAGTGGCAGACAGCGAGTATTGTGAAGAAGAACTGAACATCGGTCTGAAAAGATTTAAAATAATTAAATACTCATGTATCATAAAGAAACTATAATATCACGGCTTGAACCTCAGACGGAAAAGATAAAACATCGCATTTAAGGCGCGGTGGTAGTGAAACTAGCGCCGCCACTATATTAATTTTTATTACTCGTAAACCTAGTCAATATTTAAAAAAAGCTCATGTAATAATTTCTTAAAAATTGTCTCATATATTTTTTGAATAACTCTCCAACAGCTTTCATTCTTTCTGTAAGTTTTAAAATCCATTTTAGCTCAAAGTGGCCACTTTTGGCAATTATGGATTTTAAAACTTACAGAATGAATGATAACTGTTGAAGAGTTATTCAAAAAACATTAGACTAGGTTTACACTACCTACAGCGCCTTAAACAAGATTTGTTCACAAATTCTTATCATACGTAAATCATCTGTCAAAGATATTATATTATCATTCTTTAACAAATCAGGTCGATGAAGTTTTTGCCATGTCATGATATTGATAAAAATATATAAATACTTTGTAGAGATCGCCTACAAAAATAAATAATATTTTAGCACATTGACATTTACCACATACCCACGCAAATGTGTATGTTTCATTTATCATAGTTCTGATTAATTTGTATTTTATCAATGGTATGGTATATCAAAGGAGATAATAATATTGTTAGATAACAAAAATGAAAAATTTTAAAACCCCCCGACACACGGTATCAAAGTTCGAATCTATAGGACACACTTTGATTATATATAAATCAAAGACGACATATGGAAGGTAGTCAGATCCCCTCATCAACTATTAAAGAGCTGATGATCTTCAAACGGCTGATCAGGTCATGGTCATCTTACCATATACTTCCAATATCATTGAAGTAACACGGTACCAAATTTCGAATCGATCGGACATAAGGAAGTTAGTCAGATCCCCTCATCAACTAGAAAAGAGCTGATGATCTTTAAACGGCTGAACAGATTTTCATGAAACATGGCTAAGAACACTCGGGTCAGTAATGAAACCACGTTTGGATGACTGCTAATACAACACACAGTTTCATTGTTTATCTAGTTAATCATTTATGATAGTGTATGATAATAGAGTGTGAAGTGTTTTAACACTATTCTAAATTAGACATCGTCGTTCTTCGAAACTCTACACAGAGGCATGTCCATAGGTAGGTGTGGCTACTTAGGAATTCCATTATCTATGGACTTTACCTTCAAATACACGCACAAGTTAACTTAAAATATATGAACTAACATAAAAAAACGGTAATTTCGTTATAGGTACTCAAAATAAACACAACTTTATGTTACATAAAGACCACAAAAAAAATACTCAAATTCTAACAGCACAAATCAACACTCTTCTAATGCCTCAGTTCATACAAGATAAAGCTTATCTGGTTATCTTTGAGGAAATGTGATAGCCCGTGACTTTGAATAATCATAATCCAAATGAGAGTAATTTATTATCTTTCTTATTGGATTTGAATTGCTGCCTTTTAAAAAGGCACAGAATATAATAGTACTAAACGTACAGAAGCTTATCCGCGCGAGGACAATCGAATAATAATCTACTCTCGCTGCACGGCAATAAAGTACAATTTCAAACTACTTATTATAAGCGCCTCCGAAGCGCCTCTCTTTCTGTCGCGTAGTTTGTCTCAACCGACTTTTATCAAAAATCCGAGATTTTTAGACTTGATGAAGTTTAATGTCCGGTAGCATAAATTTATCAGCGTTTGATATCGTTATTACAAGTATAACTGCACTCCAAGATTAGTAATAGTTGTTTTTACATTTGAATAACAATAGATATGATTCAATTAGTTATTCAATTGGAAATCGAATTTAGATACACTTATACAGTTGAAATTCGCATAACAAATAAATATCTAGCGTCGCCAAACGAGAAAAATGAAGCTTTTCACACCTAATGTTACAGTAACTAAAGTCGACTTTCTACTGACAACGAATTAGGGTGCGTTTCCACTGAGGCGGAGCTGACTGCTGAGCGGTACCTACATGCCAACCAATTGACCAATAAATCTTCTCTCGAGATTTCGCCTCAGTGGAAACCCAGCTTAGTCTCTTCGCCACCAATCTGTTTATCTGCACTGACCTAAACCAAAAAATACTCACATTATTATAATCCACTGGGTCCTCGAACCGTTCAGTGTCATACAGCTTATTTTCTCTCTCTTCATATACGTATCCTCTGATAGAGCAAGCCTTGAACACCATCAGGTTCTTGGTGAGAGTCCCGGTCTTGTCGGAGAATAACACCTCGATTTGGCCCAAGTCTTCGTTCAGGTCAGACGTATTTGCTAGGGCCGGTTTGCCAGTTTCTTGGCAACGGAGATCCTCGTCCCAGGTAAAGAAATATGTACCTAGAAACGATACATAATATACAGTATGTATGTTTTAGAGCGCTTTTAAATATATGGTAATATAGCGTCTGTCATATCCCTACATGTGACAGAAGCGCGTCTGTCATGTGTATGAATATGACAAACGTGTGCCTATATGTGAAAGCGCCCTTAGGTTGATATACCTACTATCAGCATAACATAAATGGGTAAATATAAGTGCTTAAACCAAGCACTCCTCCTCACCGCACCTCATGGAGTTATCTAATGGAAAAACCAAATCAAAGTTATCTTGATCGTCTACTCTAAAATAATGATCAATAAACTTATTTCCGAACATGATCGGAAACTGAATAGGTTTTATAGATAATTATTACCTTTCGTTCTCGTGACTCTGTCAATAGATTTGTCACTAGTTACTACTATAGAAGGTCAGTCTTTCAAGTCATCAATATTGTTTAATATCTGAAGGGAGGGCGTACGCGTGAATCACACAAGCTAGTTAGTTGCATACTGATTTAATAAGGATCGGCTCGGGCGGGTCGCAGCCCGCTCCTCTTACCACTAACCACTTACATATACAAATATACAGGGTGCATTTGTAGTAGAATGAACATGAACATGTGTCCAAATACGCCAAAAATTTTGGTCATCCCATACTAAACTGATCACGTGGTCTCCTTAATTTGTATGAAAAGTCATTTTTTTACATTATTGACCCTATGTTTTTTAAAAAAAGTTGTTCAGTTTCATGGACTGAACACATCCTTAAAATTTGGAGAGTGGTTACAATTGCACCCTGTATATGAGGTAAGTGCACTGATTCGAGGGAATAACCGATCATCGTGGAGATCCTTGGAAGAGACATGGCACAGCAATGGGCGCATTTTATTATAACTAAGATGACGATGAAGTGAATTTATTAACGCATTACTCAAAACTTACCCTATTTTGGTACTCTCAGTTTATGTGTTACAAAGATTTCAATTTGTCACATATTAACAGTCAAATCTTACTAAATGCTATTATTCAAAACATAACATTAACAAAAATAAAACAAATTACGATTACGGTAAAAAAAGGAATTAACAAAAACTCACCAATAAACTTGTTCAGCTCAATAGTAACATACAACGACATCGGAATGATGTAGTAATACAGAAGCAGGAACGAGAACATGTCTTGTATAACTTGCCTAAAGGAGGGGGGCAGAGAGGGGAGAGGCCCTAAGTACGCCTCTTTGCCCACTCGCACAGTTTCTGTAACTAGCTTGATGATAAAGGACGCCACTATTAGGATTACGAGTAGCGCTATGAAAAACACGAGAAAGGAGTTCATGGCTAACTCGCAAGAGGAAAACTTATTGCCTGCGTATTTTGAATTGAGAGCAAGCTTCGTCTCCTCCCCTGAAACCAAAAATATCATTTTAAAAAGCTGTGCAGACGGCGGAGTTTTTTTTCGATCTAGTAATAAAAATAATTCATCATGGCTGCAAATAAATATCAAACAAAAAATTTCACTTTGTTCTTTTAGCTATAAAGAGCATTTACAAATCGGACAAAAAAGAGGTAGCCCTTTGGCCACTTTAGTACTGGTGTCAATAATTCAAATTATATTACCTTATAAAAGACATATTTATGAGTTATCTTTATGAAAGTCTACTAAAGTTATCAATGAAACAGTTGCAGAATGAGGGGTAATATAATATGAGGATGACATGAAGTGGAGAACGAAACTTTATACACCAGTTTTGAATGAATACTAAAGTCTTATTTCCTTGATATAAAAAAAACCATAGGCTATAAAGACGTGCACGTATCCGCATCTGGTGGGTTTCAGCCTTCCTAGTTGGTAAAAAAGTTGCCTGTGTGCATACAGCTAAACATTTTGTTATTTTGTTCTGTGCTAACCTATAACTTTGTTACAATTGCGTAAAGGTGGTATTTTGCGTATGTGGTATTATGCGTCTAAAGGTCGCACGCATCTGCGTATTATCACGCGCGTTGCGTACCTATCTGGCGTCATACTGTTTACGTAATTCTATTATTATTTATGTTTCATTAATTAGATAAGACTAAAGTAACGCTTAATTAAAACGCGTACATAAATTAATTATGATACACAGTCAAGTTCCTAATTTTGATTAAATTATATTTCTTAGGTTAAAAACTCTTAATTTGTAACTTTTATAAAATTTAAGAATAAATTTATGTCACAATGTCCGGTTAACAATAATTTCAAGGTATCTCCATGCCCGGAAAGGAATATAAGAGAATAATACATTGTTCACCAAGATGAGAAAGAGACCGATTACCGTCGAGGGTGTCGTTTGAAGCCCGAGCCGTAGGCGAGGGCTTTAAAACACCCGAGATCGGGAATCGCACTTTCTCTCGAGTGATACATAGTGGTTTATACTACACCTACGAGGAAAATAAAAAACTAAATCTTTACTAATTGAAATTTATATTGAAATTGTTGCAGTTAGTAAAGCCCGCTTTTTATTCACTTTTCCATTGCAAAAAATCGTCATAAGTTTTATTATATTTTTTAATTGATTTCTGTGGTAAAAGGTTATCAATCAGTAGTTTTGCTGTTTCCTTCAACTGCGGCGGAGTTAAAAAATCTTCATCATCACTATCACTACTTATCATTTTGATAGTTTTATTTTACTTTCTACGAAAACTGAATCCTCAAACAACACACAAATTGAAAATGGCGCCAATGGCGTCTGCAATTTTCACATGTTCTTTTTTCAAATTGTTTATGCTGCCGCTGCAGGGTCGCACTGCCAGCCCGACACCATCCGACACACAGCTAGTGGCCAGTGTCATTTTGCGAACTTGGAGATAAAAACTCACTGTAAAAACTTTTTGGCTTTTGATATTTAGGTTACCGGCGCATAGTCTTACCCAAAATTAAAAAAGAAAAACCACGTAAGAAATAGACTTTCATACACTTTTCTCTCCCGCTCAGATGCGTTTTCTCCCCGCATATTTGTTCGATATGCAATGACGTACTTTCTACCGTAAATTTGATAAAGTATCAAGGTACTTTCCGAGCAGGGGCCGTACCGGCTAACTTACATGGCTATCGAAATCGTTTTCATTTGACAGATGGATGTGACACATTGCTACTTCTTTTTGGCATTAATAAAAACATACCAAAGAGAAGTAGCAATGTATCACGTCCATCTGTCAAATGAAAGCGATTACGATAGCCATGTAAGTTCGCCGGTACGGCCCCTTGTGTAGTATAATTTAACTTTTCTATATTCCGTTAGGGATTCCATTGATGAATTAATTTTCTTGCGATGATAATGAATAATAATAAGTATTGATTGATGAGTTTGATGGCGCAGTGGTTTAGCGCCTGGCCCAGCGACTGCGGAGTTAAGCAACTTTCGCAAGAGTTGGTCATGGGATGGGTGACCAATAATTAATTATCTTGAGCTCCTCCGTACTTCGGAAAACACGTGAAGCCGTTGTTCCCTGAAGCATTTGCAGTACCTAGTTAACACCCACTGGGCCCGCGTGGTGGGTAATGGCCTAACCTCCTTCAATGATGGGATTGATGGGCTTTCAATTCACTCACTTCACTCATCGTACATTAATGTCACTTAATTGATGTCAGATCCTCCTTATCCACCCATAAGGAAGGCCTGTGCCCCAGCAGTGGGGACATTAAAAAAGGCTGAAGTCTATAACAATTGATCTGAACTTACCCGTGTAAATAGCGCATCCTATAGCCCATTCGGTGTTCTTCACTCGGGAGCCCCGGAGCATCAGATTGTCGGTACTGAGCACCATCGTATCCTGTCCGGGGATGTTCAGTCTTCCGTAGAACGTGTACAAATCTGCTACTGGGTTCGGTATTTCTATGCGCATACCATGTGGTAATATATCTACAAAGAAAGAGTGAAATTAATGCTTTTTCAAAGAAAAAAATATCGAAGGGATATTGCACTAATAGTGGCTTCGTTCTGAATTCCCCAAGTTTTATTACACTTAAAAAGGCAACATCAAAAGTAACTTAAATTGGTAGAGATTAGATAAAAAACATAGTGATATAGGTATTAGAAACTGTAGGCACTAGCGTGCTAAACTAGTTTAAACTTTATTGCCACGCAGTGAGAATACTGAATCGTTTTTACATACATAAACTATATAAGTGTGTCTCTAAGAGATAGCACCCTGGATATAGCGAGGTGGAAAACAAAGATACGGAAGGCAGATCCTACCATCATAATGGAGAATAGTATGTGCGAGAGAGAAAGATAGGGCGAGAAAGAGAAATCACTTACCAGGAGTATATCCCACGAGCGGCGGCGGCACTCGCAGCGACTTCAGGGTAGTCTCCCCGTCGAGGTTGGCGGTGGTGACGAAGCACTTTCCCTTCACGTCGGCCGAGCACAGCAGCACCAAGTCTGCCGGCACTTCCTTGCCTCGCCGTACCCTCACCAGGGTGCCTGGAGCTATGCTCGAGTTGGCCACTTGCTTTACAACCCCGTTGTGGATTATGTCCACTGTTCAACAATACATAAGTAGATATATAATCCACACACATCAAAACCTCGTTACTCAAACAGTTAACAGACAATATTTTGCCACCAAACGCAACCACATGTGGCCCTGCCAGAATACCAGCGCTGTTGCGGTGTGTGCGATGATCTCATGCCGTAACAGCATAATGCCGAGGCAGGGTTCTGATAGTACTTACATATATCTATTCTGTGGTTCTCATTCGGATTGGCCCGTTGCTTGTAATATGTGTACTGTTTTGTATATTTTCTGATTTTTAAAAGTGTTCTTCTGATTTCTGTTTTGTTGTTTTTTAATATTATTATGTTTTGTTGTGTGATGTGTGCCAATAAAAAAATATTCATTCATTCACATTAAAACTTTGAAACAATCTAACTGCAATAATTTAAAAGTTATGATTATGAGGGAACAAATGAACATACATACATACCTACTCACATATTCGTCCAAGACTCACATACATACCGCTCAAAATCATAACCCTCCTTTTTGCTTCGACGTAGTCGGGTTAGAATCATAGGAGTACACACACTCCCATACGTTTCATTGACATTTAGCATTGGAAAATAATCTTTATCACAATAGAGATAAGACCAAGTGTCAGATAATATTCTATTCTAGGGGACTTTTTCGTTGTATGAATATTATAGGTACTGAAACGAATTTCAATTTACTGCTGCAGAAGAGATAGTAGGTACTTAGGTAGGATGGTAGACGGTTGTCTTTCACTTTAAGTAAGTAGGAACTAATTTTAATGGAAACGATGCTTTAGTAGAAAACATTTGACTGATATCGAAATATACAATTTCAAAAGTGTAACTTAAATAAACCAAAATATCACATTAAAATAATAATAATAATATCACATAAAGAGTTTTATCTATCTATCTATATAGAATATTTTATTTTCATTATATTCCTGTTCTTAATACAATACCAATATTTTACTGTTATATCAGTCACCAAAGTATTGTGCAATACATTTAACCATGAATAATAAATTCAATGTTATGTGAAATCAATACATAATTTCGCTATCGACCGTTATTGATACGTAATTATTGTGTTAATTATATAGCGTGGGAATTCATGCATTTTTGCATGATTCTTGCATTATATTAATATGTTCCATTCCATAATAAAGGTATTTTTAAACAAGGGCATAAAAATAAGATTATTTAAATAAATCCTAGTCGCCACCGGTGGGGGGGCAAGTCTGAGGGTGGCTACTGGGAATAACCTAAACCTAACCTAATAAAGGAAATTATTTTTAAACTGATAACCTGATAAGTAAACCACTCTCAACTAGTTTCTTTCATAAATTTTGATTTACTACTTTAAATTGAACATTTGTCACAGAAACATCATTGATAAAATTCATTCAATGTAGATATGGACTGGATATTGTGTAGGGTGGTTTGCTACTAGTCACACAAATCATGAGATTATTCCATTATATAATAATTGGCTACATAAAGCACACAATTCGACTTGGGATTGCGGCAGATAAGCAACTTTCGCTACGGTCGGCCATTGGATACCCATCGGATCATACTTTATTATCTCGAGCATCTGTGTTTCGAAAAAACCTGCCTCTAAAAAGCAAGAAATAATATACAAATCATTAGATACGCATTATCATTGTTATAATAAAACACGTCTATTAAAGTCGGGTGGGGCTTTTAGAATAAAAAAGGAATATGTACTCCAGCCCCACCCGACTTTAATAGACGTGTTTTATTATAACAATGATAATGCGTATCTAATGATTTGTATATTATTTCTTGCTTTTTAGAGGCAGGTTTTTTCGATTTGTATATTATTTCTTGCTTTTTAGAGGCAGGTTTTTTGAAGTCGGTTTTTTTGTTTTTAAACAATTTTTTTATTTTTAGTGTAAGTACCTTCTGAGAGTGAGATAATCGCGGAGAAACATACATACATACAAACTGAATACCTCCTTTTTTGGAGTCGGTTAAAAAGACTACACAAAGGTATCCCTTCCCCAACAAAAAAAATCATCTAATTCGGTTCATAAATAACAAAATTGTCAAGTTAGTTGATTTAATATCATAGTATTTTCAGGGGTACGTATCAGAATGTCTAAAGTTAGAATGTCTAAACTTAAAATGGCAAAGTTCAAAATGTCAAAAATCAAAATTCAAATGGTTTAAAATGTCGAAAATCATTATGTTTAACTTCAAAATAGCAAAATTCAAAGTATCAAACGTATCAAATACTTGACGAGTTGAAATATCAATGGTCATTAAGTCTAAAGTTCACAATGATTTATTTGAATTGGGTTGGATTGGATCTTAAAACGAATCGCTTTCTTTGAGGTTAATTGAGTCTGTGGAGGTCTTTGGGCTTCGCCTGAAATGCTTTATAGAAAATTTAGCTGCCGGAAATGAGCCTAAACTAGTCTACTGGGACTTAGAAACCGTAGACCATAGGTCACGAGATAGGTGCGAGGAGCGTAGCGACGAGCATGTTAGGTTGACATGAACCCAGCGCGCGAGCCGAGCGAGCGAAGCGAGCGTGCCGCGGCAGCGGCCGGCGAAGCGCCAGAAAAAAATCTATTTCAAACTCAATTGGTGGATTTTGTTCGGCGGCTACTGAATCAGTGACTGGCACCGGCTACCGAATCAGGGAGCGGCGTGGCTATGGTGATGTGCGGGGTGCGGGGGAGACACAGAGGTTACGCAATTATTTTACCTAATTAATTAGGTACCTAAATGAAAGAAAGGCATAGGTAAGTAAATTCTTTACGTCATTATATGTATTTTGACTATTAGACATTTTAAGTTTTGATCATTTGAACTTAGACATTTTTAGTTTGGACTATCTGACCGCTTGACATTTTCGTTTTTGACATTTTGAACTTTCGACATTTTAATCGTTAGACATTCAAATTTTTGACATTTTGAACTTTGCCATTTTAAGTTTAGACATTCTAACTTTAGACATTCTGATACGTACCCATTTTCAGGATTACTTGTAAACTACTAAACCGATTTGAAAAAAAAATAAATGGGACCATCTCGCAAGAAAACTCAATCGAACAAAAAAAGAATTATCTAAATCGGTTCATAAATGTCGAAGATACGCGCGAACAACGATAAAAAAAAAAAAAAAAAAAAAACATACAATCGAATTGAGAACCTCCTCTTTTTGATGAAGTCGGTTAAAAAGCAGGGCAAGCCTTTTCGCATTGAGCCCGCGTGTTGGGTTAGGCGCTACCTCCTTATCCATCAAGAAAGAAGAAATGGCAATGCCCCAGTAGTGGGGCCATTAAAATGGCAGCTGATGACCTACCTTCTTGGTTGTTGACCTTCTTGTCTTCCCTGTGGCGCAGGTAGTCCTCGAAGCCTTGCTTCACGGACGTCACCAGCACTACGAAGCTCAGAGGCAGGATGCTCGTGAACGGTGACACTGGGCTGTCTGGAACAAATCATAGCAATCACGAACTAGTATACATAGATTCCGGCAAACATCTTGCTTGACGCTCTTTCGAAGGAGTGGGGATAAGTTCACGTATCTGCACTTGCGAGCGACCTCACCGTTACGCATACCCAAAATCTCGCGCGATGTTCCGAGCCGCCAATAAGTTTAAAGCTTATTGTACAGTAGCCGGCAAACATCTTGATATCGGGTGGGGATTGCATGCGCACGCGTTCTGCACATGCGCAATCCCAATTCAAGCTTGTTGGCGGCTCGGAACATCGCGCGAAACGATGCGAAGAACACATTATGATGTAAGTGGGCGAGTGATGGGGCACGGCTACGCGCATATTTGTTAACTTCACAGACGCCAATAATAATGAAACGCATTATAGAACAAGTAGGAATTGTAGTTCCAAGAAAACAGATAAAGCACTTGATTTACACAACAGAATATTATGTAACGCTACTAAAAAAAGACAAACTTACCAATAAAAATAGCGATAAGCGTGACGATCAGGAAGTAGAAGTTGACGATCCTGCGGAACTGCTCGCTCAGGTTCTTGGGTATGAAGAGCAGCAGAGTATACTTGGCGGTCTTGATTTTATTGTGCTTCTTCTTGTCGTTGGGGTCTATGAAGCCAACCTCCACCGTACGTGTCTCCGATGCTGAATGAACTTTGTTGCCCTACGAAACAAAACAGTTGAATACTTTGTAAAACCGCTCAGAAAAGATCGAATTTCAGAAGTCCATACGCGACGCTGGTAAGACCTAAACGCAATATCAAAAATTGCATCAATTTATGTTGACCTTTAAGTTGACACCTATTAGATAAAGATTAAATTCAGTAGCATAAATAAGGAAGAAAATTAAGAATTCTTAAGTTTCTTCGGATTATCACAGAGGTCTGTGATCACTGTCATTTAGGATTATGACTATGTCAGGTCAAGTCTGCTAATGTTATCGTCAAAATCGTAGTTCAATGGTGTTTGAATTGTAATGCATGTTGACACAGTTCTTGTTTCTTAAACCCAAAATCGAGAATGTGTTTCCGTTTTGGGTTTCAGAAACACAATGTTTGGGGGGGAAGTCAGCGTTGGCCTCGGTGGGGTGTGTTCTTGCCAGGGAACACTCCTCTATAAAAAGCCGAGAAAAGCCGATTGCGCACGTCTAGGAGGAGCTAGACTATAGGCGCGCACTGGCCAGTCCTATTCACACCACGTCCTCGCCATCGCTAGAATGCCGCCGCGATCTAGCAATGGATCCACTCTCAGCAGTGGATCGTCCTCCCTGGGCAATGTCAAGGTCTGAATGGAGCTCCACCATCTCGCACCTCCGGACCTTGATAGCTAATGTGAAGGGCACAAGCGAGCCTTCGGCGCTATAACCGAATAACTGGCTAGGGGAAAACAACCCTGAATTAAAAATTAAAAACCATGGAAGCAAAATCAAAAGAGGTACTACCCCAGGAGGGTACCAGCGCCAATGCTGGAGAATCCCTCCCTGAGACTAGCTCACTGATGCTAGCTCACGGCTGCCCCACGTATTCTGGGGGGGGCAAAGTTTTGCCGCAAATGGATCAACCTATCGGAGTTCCTGGACCAGTGAAAGCCACTGGAGTCAACACAAAGAAACTAGTGCAACAAGCATTCCACCCTAGCTTATTCTTAACGCGACCTAGGTCCGCTTCAACAGGTACTTATCCTGAACATAGAGCAGAAGCTGCAGAGAACAAAACAAGAAATGAATGTATAGAAATGCCACATTCTGAAATGAACCTGAAAAGTCCTCCACCGTGGCAAAGAGTGCCTGCTAGTCGACAAAAGAAAAGAAAACTAACAACGAGCCCCACTGTTGAAGCTACACCGATCTCGAACCGCTATGCAGAATCGCCAATAGATCTAACGGACGACAAACCTGTGAAACAGCCTAAACCACCGCCAATTGTGCTATATGGGGTTGAAAATCTAATCAAACTCACTGAACTTCTGGAAACAGTAGCAGAAAAAAACCAATTCACATTTAAGATAGTTAACAAAAACCAACTCAGAATAAGCAGTACTGATACAGAAGTCTATAAGAAGCTCATCCATATTGTCAGAGAAAATGGTCTGGTGGGACACACCTTCAATAGGAAAGACAACAGAAGCTGTAGAATAGTCATCAAAAACTTACATCCATCGACACCACTGCACGTAATCAAAGATGAAATAGAGGCCACAGGAAATGTGGTCGTAGGTGAAATAATAAATGCGAAATTTGGCGCTGAAAAAAAACCTACCTCAACTTTTTTTGCCAATCTAGCACCAGGTCCTAATAACAAGAACATAAAAAACTTAAAATTCATATACCACCAATCAGTCATAATAGAGGATCCAAAGAAAAGAAAGACTCTAGTGCAATGTCAGAGGTGCCAACAATATGGACACACCAAAAATTACTGCATGCGACCATATCGGTGCGTCAAATGTGGACAATCCCATAAAACATCAGACTGCCAAAAACGCGACCGCAACTCACCCGCAAATTGCGCTTTGTGCGATGGCCCTCACCCAGCTAACTATAAAGGCTGCGAGGTGTATAAAGAAATATCGGCCCGGAGAAACAAAAACTCAACAAATAAGACTATCATTGATCACAATAAACCCACTAAGTTAAATTACTCAAGAAAAGCTCCAACAAACGCCGAAAAGGAAGAAACAAATTTGGATAAAAAAAAAACGTATGCAGATATAACTAAACAGACAACTCAAGAGAATAACACTTTTGAAAATCTTGCCCACAACCTAAGCCCAACCCAAGGACTAGAGCAAATTCTCTTGCAACAAAATGAAAAATTTAATACAATCCTACAACAAATGAGTACCCTAATGGACCTCATAGTCAAACTAGTCAACAAACTGACAAAATGATGGCACTCCGGTTAGCCACCTGGAACATAAATGGTCTTGCTCCAAACCAACAAGAAGTAGAATTATTAATGTCACTACACAAGTTAGATGTATTACTTATCTCTGAAGCACACTGCACAAGTAGAACCACCGTGAAATTTTCAGACTTTCTATGCTACTTTACGTGTCATCCTGATGGAGCTGCTCACGCCGGAACAGCGATAGTTGTGAGAAGATCTATAAAACATCACCGTATGCCTGATTATAGAACTGAACAGATACAGGCTACGACTATTGCCATTGAAGACAAAACTGGTAACATCAATGTTTCTGCAGTGTATTGCCCCCCAAAAAACAAAATTAGCGATACCATGTTTTCCCAATTCTTTCATACACTTGGCAATAGATTTGTGGCGGGAGGAGATTGGAATGCTAAGCACACCTTCTGGGGCTCCAGGCTTATTACTACCCGAGGCAGGAAATTAAAACTTAGTATTGACAATGATCACCTTGTTTCCATATCAACTTTCGAACCAACGTACTGGCCCAGCGACAGAAATAAGATACCAGACTTATTGGATTTCTTTGTAACTAAGGGATTCTCAAAGATATACACCAAACCTGAATCGTGTTACGATGGATCATCTGATCACACGCCTGTGCTGTTAACAATTAGTACAAAAGTCATAGAGTGTACGAAACCGGATAAACTGTATAATAAATATACTGACTGGAATTCGTTTAGAGAATTCATTGAAGAGAGAATAGAAATGAAGGTAGCACTAAAAACTCCTGACAATATAGAAGATGCTGCTAAATATATCACCTCTCTCATACAACAGGCATGCTAAGCCAATACTCCTGCATCTAATTATGAGAAAGTTACAAACTATCCACTTCAAATAAAAATGGCAATTCTTGAAAAGCGAAGACTGCGCAGAGTTTGGCATCAAAGTCGACTTCAAGAGGACAAAACTAAATTCAATAGCGCATGCAATGACCTCAAAGATATGATGCAGTCCTGGAACGATGACACTCTAAAAACACAACTAGAGTCATTGACAGGAACAAGCTCAACGGACTATTCACTATGGAAGTTCATGCGGAACCGTGACAGGCCCCAAATAGCGAAACCTGCCATAAGACGTAGTGATGGCTGGGCTCGAACATCAAAAGAAAAAGCAGACATCTTCGCTGAGCATCTGGCTACCATCTTTTGTCCAAATAACACGAATGACCAAGAAACGGAAAATCAAGTTGATACTATCTTGAATCAGGACTACCAAATGTGTTTACCGCCAAAACCCGTCACAGTGAAGGAAGTATGGAAAGTGGTGTCAGAACTTAAAGACAAAAAAGCACCTGGGTTCGACTTAATTACAAAAGAAGTCATCAAGCAACTGCCGAAGAAAGCTATTGTCTTTTTAACAACACTCTATAACGGTATCCTTAGAGTACAATACTTTCCGAACTTGTGGAAGGTATCCCAGATCATAATGATACACAAAGATGGCAAATCACCACACGAGGTTAGCTCATATCGACCCATTAGCCTGTTGCCAATCCTCTCAAAGATCTTTGAGAAACTTCTACTGCGTAGAATCCTTCCTATCCTAGAAGAAAACAACGTCATCCCTAGCCACCAATTCGGATTCAGACAAGCGCATTCTACTGTAGAACAAGTCCACAGAGTACACGAGCGAATAAGGAAGACTCTGGAAGAAAAGGAATACTGCTCTGCTGTGTTCCTGGATATTCAGCAAGCCTTTGACAAGGTCTGGCATAAAGGTCTCCTCTGCAAGATAAAGAGTAGCCTCCCGCACAGCTTCTACCAAATCTTCGAATCGTACATTAATGGTAGAATATTCCAAGTGAAAGAGTCAGGGGAACATCAAAATTCTACGAGATACATGCAGGAGTTCCACAAGGCTCAGTATTGGGGCCGATACTGTATACCATTTTTACAGCTGACTTACCTGTAATGGACAAAATCACAACTGCCACATTTGCTGACTGCTATTCTTGCAAGCAATAAAAACCCAGACATAGCAACCCAAACATTGCAAAAGGGGCTGGATGAAATTACAAAATGGCTTCAAAAATGGCGAATTAAAGCCAGTACCTCTAAATCAGTGCAGGTCACATACACCCTCAAAAAAGGCAATTGCCCTCCAGTACAATTGGATAATGTTACACTCCCCCATCAGGATTGTGTTAGATATCTGGGGCTACACCTGGATAGACGTCTTACCTGGAGAGAACACATAAGAAAAAAAAGAGAGGAACTAAACATCCGATATAAGCGTCTCCTGTGGCTACTAGGCCGTAACAGCAAGTTGGCACTAGACAACAAACTTTTAATATATAAAACAGTCCTTAAACCACAATGGACTTATGGTATCCAACTCTGGGGAAGTGCCAGCAATTCGAACATCGCATGCCTCCAACGAGCTCAAAATATGATACTCCGAACCATTAGTGAAGTGCCATGGTATATCACTAACTCTGAAATACATGAACACCTGGAAATGAGTACAGTTATGGAAGAGATTGCCAATGCAACCCAGAGATACCGGGGTAGACTGGATAGACACCCAAATGTTCTGGCATCACAGCTTTTAACTCGAAGCTATACCAAGCGCCTCAAAAGGAAAGATATCCTGTAAGGAGGAATGAAGGAGGAGATGTCTCTGCTGAGGGACACACTCTACACCGATCGAAGACTGGAACTCATTTGCTCATAGTGGAAAGCACTGATTGCAGATTTCAAATCGGAAAAAAAAAAAAAAAAAAAAAGAAACACAATGTGTTTTGGTTTGGGTTTAAGAACCAAGAACTGCCTTACCTAAGTCTGACGCCATAAAAACAATAAAAAAATGTGTTCCGGCAGTTAGAGGTAAGATAGCCAGTTCCTCAATGATGAGGATAACGGGTGTAGTGCGCTTCCACCTTCGGCCTTATCGTCACTTAACATCAGGTTAGGTGAGGGCCAAGCACTATACCGTTGCATGTGTATAAAAAAAACTTGTGGGTGATCAGCGGCGAGAACGTTGACCCTCCACTCTCCCTTGTAAATTTCGCTGCGGAGGATATTTTCAAAAGCTTGAATATGGGTGATTTATTTAATTTTGGCTTAACTCATTACAAACTCGTTACGTTATGCGATACTTAGTTATGGTATGATAAAAGATACCTACCGTGGGATTATGAGCATGGCGTGAAGTCAAGGCCACTCCAGTTTTTCTATATCGAATCAATAGCTATGATGGAGCAAGGGCGCGCTGATAATGCGCACACACGTGACAGCCGAGCCCAAGTTCTAGATAACAACCTCTGAACTTCGAGGCCGAGACCATCAATAAAGCAAGACAAATAGATTTAAATTTTTGCTAAAAAAATACTTCTCACGTAAATTTAGACTTCTTTTTTGACAATCTAAACAACAGTGCTGAATTTTATGAGGTGAGCTAGCTACTCTTTTGTTATTTTGTAGCTGACAATCTGACATCAGCATGAATAACGATAATCATACTTAAAACTAGGCTATTCATCCTTAGTTAGAGTTTTGAGAAAGAACGAGTTACAATATTGCAGATAGTTGTGGCATATTAAAAGTTACAAAATAACCTGTTGCATTTACAATTACTTCTAAAACTTTGACATGTAAAGAAGAAAACGAGTTGAGAACACTTGCGATTAATGTTATGTAGCAAAAGACACTCAAAAACATGAAATTGATATAGCCCTAACACAAACCCTTGTGGGAGAACTAGACGAAACGAGTGCTAAGTTTAACAATTGAAGGATGCCCATAGATCCTGGGCAATTAACAAGCGTCTTATCACCACTAAAAGTGCGAGGTGGTTCAAGTTCGAGTCTACGCTAATCGACTGCAGGTTTGACCTTCGTTGGCAGGCAATGCTATTAATGTTTTAGCGAAAACCACCTATAAAAATAAAATAAATATAATCCTAACACATACCCCTGTGGGAGAACTGCGAAACAGCGAGTGCTAAGTAGATATAATAATTGAAGGTTACCCTCATATCCTGGGCGAATAAGAAGCGTCATATCACCACCAGTTAGCAGTAGAAGATTCAGGTCGTCATCGCTAATCGACAGCAGGTTTGACCATCGTTGGCAATCACCTTAGCTCCACTGCCAAGGTGCAGGTTAATCGTGAGAAACCCAGCAGCTGATGATTGCAAATTAATGCTTTCACCTTAATAGGCTGGAGATAACAAATGTCACAATAAAACGATTTCTTCAGCTGCTTTTTAATTCTAGGACTTTTTGTATTGTATATTTTGAATTCAGGACTTATATGACATATGACCTCATAAACATGTTGCCCGATGATTTGGAGGAGAAGCAGGAAAGGTCTCTTTGCGAGGTTCAAAAGGTGAAAAATAGGTACACATAATAGAAGCTTTGGTAGTTTGGAACTTAATTATATCTCTGACGTAAACACACTGGAAAATTAAAAACCCTTGTTCATCTAAACTTAGCAAATAAAATGAAATACTCACATTGCAACAAAAGAATATCAGCTGAAAGAACGAACCAATAGCTTGACACAACCGCTGTGTACAATCATACATTAAAACACGACACTGTTTCATTGTTTCGGCGTCAAGAACATTTGCCAAAATTCACACACATTTCACTAAAAAAAAACAATAATCTGTTGACCCTGCAGCGACCAAGCGACAATGAAGTCGAAACGATAATATGGTGATAGCGAAAACTATCTTATCAACGCTCAATATGGTATCAATAAATGAGTAACAACACACGAATAGTTTGCATTGGCTTAATCAGCATTCTAATCTAACTCAAATGTCAAAAACTTTGCAAATGGAGACCAGCATAATATAGTACAACAGGATAATACAGAAGTCAGGTAATTTTGCCAAGAAATCATTCAAGGAGTTATTATTACAGTTATGATTTCTTAAGCGTCAGGTAGCCCTGAGGGCTGTTGGTCATACATTAAATTTGCGACCTCGAAAACTGGTGTGGAAGTTAAAAAAGAACGAAATTGTGGGTAAAAGGATTAAATGAACCGAAAAAATGGATGTCGTTATTGAGGTTTTATGGGATGTTGTTTGCGATAATCGCATTTATTTTGTAATCCAACACGGTGATGGTCATGAATGTCATGATTCAACAAAATGACCCAAAATGGGGTCTAATTCTTTTATGGAATAATAATACGAGAACGGGAGCGGGGAGGGAAAAGATACAAATAGGAGCGTTAATGGGCGTAGCCACGGTGGAAAAATTGTCAAAATAAAAATTCTAACAGTCTCTACTAATACTAAAAGTATATTTTATTCCCTTTAGCTATGTTGTTCTCCTATTTTTTATTTTATTCTTACTTTGCTGACCCGCCCGTTTGTTTCCATTGATTTTGAGTATTTTTAATACATACATTCAACATGTTATTAAAAATACTCAAAAAATGCTTCATTTACCAGTTACCAAACTCTACAGTAGTTTTACTGCCAGTTTTAATGATTTCAACGCGTACATTTAGAAAATGGAACCAAAAATTTTTCGCGCCCTTCTCCCAACTTTTCTGTTCCTAAAGGTGGCCACCCTGGTTAATTTACTTCTTATTTGAGCTAGGGTTCCGCCCAAAAACGGTGAACCAAAAAAGGTTCCGTAGCCAAAAGAATTACTCGGGAACCGCTGTTATAGGCTGTAACCTTTTTGTATGAAAAAATTAACCGGGGTAAGACCGCGGGTATAGTTTGCAAGATACATATTTTTTTGACACAGTTACATATTATTTTTGTGGAGCTCGGTGGTGCAGTGGTTTAGCGCCTAGCCCAGCGATTGCGGAAGTTAAGCAACGTTCGCAAGAGTCGATCATGGGATGGGTGACCAAAAATTTATTATCTCGAGCTCCTCCGTGCTTCGGAAGGCACGTTAAGCCGTTGGTCCCGGCTGCATTTGCACAGTCGTTAACACCCACCAATCCGCATTGGGCCCGCGTGGTGGGTTATGGCTCATCCTCCTTACCACCCATAAGGAAGGCCTGTGCCCCAGCAGTGGGGATATCAAAAATGGCTGATGGACATATTATTTTAGACTGCTGCCCCACCCTGAGCCCATGGCTGGCTACGCCCATGGGAACGTAATATGGATATCATACTAATATTATAAATGTGAAAGTTTGGAAGTTTAGACGGCTGGATGTTTGTACAAAATACAGGATACTTTTAGCCCGGTCAAAGGTTCCCTAGGGATTTTCCGAATGTCTACGCGGTCGTCCACCGACTTCGTAGTCGTGGGCGAAAGCTACTTATAAATAAATAAAATAAAGTTTATTACTCAATAGCACTAAGACTGAGGAATCGTGAATATAATTATCCAATGAAGTCAGTTAAAAACAATACACAGGCGTGACCGTGACCGCACATTATGTGCATTTAAAAAGAATTCAAGGGTACGGTACGGTAAGACGTCGAGTCGTAAAACAATGCGATATCACGGTACGATGTACGTCGTGGAGTTCTACGACCAACTATCGAAACAGGGGTGAATCCTTGGAATTAGATCAGACAAAACAGGAAAACAATGGTCCAAGACCATTGTTTATTACCATCATAGCTTTAGTCTGCGTGCAAGGTTCGATCATGATCATCAATAATATCAGTCGCATCGCGCGGCCCCATACTGATACTATTTATTTTTATCATCCACAACGGTATAGTGCTTGACCTCCACCTCACCTAATGTTAAGTGACGATAAAGCCGAAAGTGTAAGCGCACTACACCCGGAATCCTCACCAACTGAAGAACCGGCTATCTTACCTCTAACTGCCAGAACACAACCATTTTTAAACTGTTGTCATGGCGTCAGCTTTGACGAATCGTCAGATTCGTCAGATTTAGGTAAGATTATACATCGGACCTTGCGTTAAATCCGGTAGTTCTGTTTTTTGCAGACTTGTTTATAATGTTAACCCAATGAATAATCCAAGTTTGTGACCTCGAGCGCCAAAAGCAAATAAGTCAAAAATTGAAAAACCGCGTAAATTTCAGACTCGGAGGACTAGTTTTTGATAGTTTCTCAAGACGTTTTTAAAGTAGACTAAATTTGCTACAATAGGCTAGTTGACAAAATTTCAATAACTGCTTAATATTTTAGCTTATTAGGCATTTTATCGAAAAAAAAGGTTTATTTATTTTTAATCGAGCGTTTACATTATAAATTTCGCGTTTTAAAAAACCAATTTTAATTTGGTTCCAAAACGCACAAGACTGTCATGGCGTCTTGAATGACGTCACGCCGTGCAAAACAAACCAAAGAGCGATCGTGTCTTCGTACGTTATAGCTAGTTTTTATCGTTTAAAAATGAATTTCTCATATTATAAGTACTGTATAGTGCCCCAGTGTGATAGCACAACTATAAAAACGCCAAACCAGTTATTTATATATGTTCCAAACAATGGAGAAATACGGAAAAAGTGGCTAAAACTTGCGTTCGTTTGTGGTTAGGTTGCACTCGGAGTGTAGGTTTGGAACGCGCCTCCGGTAGTGATACTCGAAACGTCAAAGACAAGATTGGAGTTTCGCACGGCGTGACGTAACGCTTTCTGATTGGTGTTCACTGTCACGTGACTAAAGGTTTCATTTTACGAAATTTATTTTTTAAAAATATTATTAATCTTTAACGCTTTTAATAATTAAAACTGTTTGTTATTTTCTCCATAACATAATTAATCATTATAAACCCCTATCCATTATATTTATTCTTAATGGAAACAAGCCTATTGCCGCGTTCCCTTTTGAGCCAATAGTACGGCGATGTGAGCGCTAAAAGCTGTTCCGTTTTGATTATCGCGCTGACAGCACTGTTGACGCGATTTCAATTCGGAACGGCTATTATCGCACGCATCGCGCGCCGAGCTTTGTTTGACGTTTTGTAACGTCAAAACAAAGTAAATAACGAATCAGCGGGTCTACCGGCTAAAAACAATGAAGTTAATGTTAACTGTAAGTATGTGATACATTGCTACTTCGTTTTGGCACAAATAAAAACTTACCAAAGAAAAGAAGCAATGTATCACATACTTACAGTTAACATTAACTTCATTATTTTTTGCCGGTAGACCCGCAGAAGTGTGTAAGGACATGAACGTCAACTCAAAACGTCAAATATGACAGACTGCTCACAGTGCTAACGCTCGAGAAAGATATCACTGTAATCGCAAAATGGCGGCGATAGTGACGTCATCCGTGATGTAAATACTGCTATCGTTGGCGCGCTCACATCAAATCGGAACGAAGTGTGAGCGCGATATCAGTGATATTATCGCTGTTGGCGCAAAAGGGAACGCGGCCACAATAAGACTAAAAAGTTTGTCAGAGTTGAAGCCTTTCAAAATTTATAATTTTTTTGAACCTCGATTTCTTTTTTGCAATATTATTAGTTAGTAAATTAAGTTTATTAGCCCTTTTGGAAGCCCGGTTGAGGTTCGTCCGTATCTAGATCGGTCTCCTGCTGCTGCTATCTCGCTAGGTGTAGAGTTGGTGTCGAGAAAAATCGCAACTTCCTTTTCGATGTCTGGATTGTTTTCGACCATGGACATCATTTGCTTCTTCCCTAAGCCAAAGAAGCAGGATGTCGAGACACAACCACTAAAGGCATGGATGAAGAGCAAAAGCTCTGGTTTCAATGAGGATTTCTAAGTCGTGTATAATATTGCAAAAAAATTGCGAAGTTCGAAAATATTATAAATTTTGAAAAGCTTTGGGTCTGAAACTATTGTGTCTACAGAGACAATTGTAGTTTTATATTGTAGCAAATTTTGTCTACTTTAAAAACGCCCTGAAAAGGTACTATCAAAAACTAGTCCTTCACGGTTATAATCGCCAAAATCCGAAATTCACGTGGTTTTTCGATTTTTGACATAGTTGCGTTCGGCTCTCAAGGTCACAAACTTGGATTATTCATTCAGCCAACATCATAAACAAGTCTGCAAAAAATCAAAACTACCGGATTTGACGCAAGGGTACCCCGTACTTTCAGGCGACAATTTTATTGGACTATTAGCAGGCGGACTTGAAATAAGCACTACCACCAACCAAATTCAGTACAAATTTACCCACCCACCTCCTGGAATCGAACCCGTGACCTCTACGTCTTACACGTATGGACGAACCACTAGACCACAGAGACGGTAACTTTTATTGCTTTGCATATGCATTGATTGATAGAAGTCCTTAATCTTTGGATGTGGCAGTGACTAAACGGAGCGTGAGACCGACCTAGATGTTTTGATGTTTTACGTCTACTATACTACTGCACTACTTAGGTACTCTGCGTCATGCAAGATTTTAAAGTCAACAGGCTTACACTTGAAGTCGATACAATTGTAACGTTTCGGCGCGTGTTGCACCCTGTAGTACAGTCAGCAACGAAAGTCGCTTAACAATTTAATTAGTATTTCGTGAGGGCATCTTTTTTGACAGATACAGTTTAAATTTTTTTTCAAAAAAGTTGCTATGAGAAATTACTAAAGTGTTAACCGTTCGGAGTAGCGTGCATTCGAGAACACAGCCAAATGGAACAAATGGTTCGCGAGTTCGCTGGCGTACCGGCGGTTTTGCTCGCAAATGGATCACCCCCTTAAAGATTATAATATACCTAGATGTAAAGACTAACTACTTACGATTTACTCATAGTCCATATTCTAATGGCAAATCCAGCTTCATAAGTGGTGTAATCAATCCCAGGAAGGTGACGATTATGTTTTTAGAAACATTATTGAACTGCTCCAATAATGTGGCTGTATGGCACGGGTGCATCACGAAGTAGGGCCGGGACAACACCGGGTGTTCTTGCTGAGTGATGATTGAGTAGAAGTCCTCCTTACTGATACTGAATGTAATGATAAGATAACAAGGATAAGAAGATCATATTATTTAGATGGGATAATTATATAATGCAGGGATTATAAGAATTGTAGACAAAATACTGCAGATGATCTACCTACAGTCTGTTTATCCTTAGAGCTGGTTCACATTAGGTTGGGACGACAATTTTACTGTTGGCCGACTATCGGATTCTGCTGTTCACACTAGAAAGATTTTGTATATTCACTTCTCAATGACTTTGTAATTTATTAATGTTAATTTGATTTAACAAGACAAATATTTTTGAATAGCAACTTAACTTTAATAACTTCAAGGCCTTGAAAATGAAATGAGACCATAGATTTTCTATTGTTGCCCGGCCGCATGGACATTGATGAATTAAAAGATGTAAACAACTGTTAAAAATCTGTTTACTAAATATGTAACAGACTAACAGTTACTAAGTAAGGATAAACAGACTTGTACAGGCAGTTGCATGATTTAGTAAGTAAGTAGTAAGTAAATCGTTTATTGGCCACAAAGTAGGAAACAAAACAGAAAAACGAAAACAAAGTGTGCAGTCAACTAGGCCCCAGCCTCAGCTAATGCTACTACGACACAAGGCCGTCGCAGCGCTGGTATTCTGGTGGGTGATTCGTTATTATACTTTGTAGAAAAAAACATCAAATCTTTAGGCGAGTCTTAAAATGTGGCAAAGTAAGTTCAAAATGGTTCTGGGTTCTACTTTCCATTATCTGTCCACGATTTTGGGGGTGGGGGGAGGGGGGGAGAGGGGGCAACCCCTCCCTAAAGTTTAAAAGTTAGGAGATGGATACGTTTTTTTTTAAATGGTTAAAAAAAAACAAAAAATATGGAAATTAAGCAGGGGAGGCTAAAAAAAGGTGGGGAGAGGGGAGGGGACGTACGTACAAAATTTCGCACCTAAAAAAAAGTCGTGTCTGGCGCTTCGCCGGCCGCTGCCGCGGCACGCTCGCTTGGCTCGCGCTCTGGGTTCATGTAAACCTAACATGCTCGTCGCTACGCTCCTCGCACCTATCATGTGACCTGCGGTCCTTTAGCAGTGCTACCAACCTAGTGCGCAACCATTAAACGTCAAAAATTGCGATACAGGTCTAAAATTGACATTTTTCCTAGAAAATCTTTATTTTCAGATATTTTTTTCTCGCATATTATTTATTATTAAACAGGCGAGCAGTTGTTGCAACTGATAGTGCCAGTATCCTGCAATCTTTGCTTTATTTTACTTTATTTAAGTTGGTGTTTGTCTAATCTATTTTTAATTCATTCACGCCCGAGCGGTCGCTGGCGACCGAGACACAATGGAAAATCTATTGTGTCTCATTTTCTGGGCGTTGGAGAGTTAAATTGGTTTAAGTTGTTGGCTGAGACTATTTGTTCTGCCAAATTGTTCCATGCTTGGACCACTCTGTTGCTCAAAAAGTGCCTGTGAGGGTTGTTGTTGGATATTGTTTTTACAAGTTTGAAGCTGGGTCCTCTTAAGTAAGCATTACTTTTCTGTGTCAGCATCTTGTCAAAGTTTGGAATATCATAATGGCCATTTAGTATCTTAAAAGTGTCAATCAGGTCTCCTCTCTCTCTACGATCTTTTTTGGTTCCTAAACATAAAATTTCGTAATCATGAGTTCTTTACATAAAAAAAATATTAATTCGAAACTCATGGACAGATAATGGAAAGGTGAGCCTGGTTCTGTGGTAAACTGATGTGTGACTGTACATAACCCACTTATTACAATGGTAAGTAACTATTATAAGAAATAATATAATATTGTTATTTGTGATGATAGGGAATATAACAATGCAAGTATTTATGATGAGATTAATTTTTAATAAATAAATAACATAAACATTTCTGTATCAATAATGATTACCATAGCTAATGGTGCCGGCACGAATCGTGAGAGAGAAATTGGAGGGTAATACTGCTTATGTTTGCAGTAGTCCCTCATCATGTTCCTGGTCTAAGAGACCTAATAATGACTTCTATGCATTAAATGTCACTGCTCAAGACTCAAGATCCATGCCGAGGCCTGTAAAATACATCATTCAGCGTTCAGCATCTGAATGGGATTAAAACCTGTACTTACTTTATGAAAGACATTTGCCTTATATCTTCCAATGTTAATAATACACCAGATGAATTCCAAACATTGAAACTGAACGATGGTACACCATAGCTAAGGTTATAGAATAGCACATATTCAGCTTTCAGTAAAGCACATATCCCATTCACATCATGCTGTAGAAAACTGCTCTTTATAATATAGCACTTATGTTTATCAATTTCGTTTTCGTGAAACTTCCAACCATCGCCGATCCTATCAGATATTTCACAGAATTGTCTGCATGCATCGATATACACTTCCACAGTTATACCAGTTTGCACACTCATTTTTAGTGTACAAATAAACTCTAAAAATAATTACAAGTAGTACATAAGTACTATTTTCAAATTAATTTCGATTAAAATGAAGCTTGAAATTGAAACTTCCCAAATCGTGCCACAATCTCACAAACAAACAAAAACAAAACAAGTTAGTTTTTTTTCAATTAAAACACAGATTAAATTAAAAAAAATATAAGCACAGACTAAAAAATTATAAGCAAATAGTGTTATTTTAGGGTGCATTCCAGCAGACTAACTGCTGAGTCATCTATCGCCATAGAGTACATTTAAATGAAGATAACGCGACTGTGATCAGGGGGCTTACCATCAGCAAATAAGAAACCATTCAGTTCAAAAGCAGGCCGTAAAAAAGACTGCTTAAGGCCTGCTTTCATACTAACCGTTGAGATCATGGTACGAAAAAGTAAGGCCGTTCAATATAAGTCCTGCTATAAGAGCTCATAGTAAGGCCCCCTGGGGCCTTACTATGAGCTCTTGTGATGTATTGTATGTACTGATGATTTACTGTGATGTGAATGAGTTTGCTAATGCTGTATCGCAAGATTCTTTTACATGGGAGATTCACAAAAAGCTGCGGACAAACCAACGCGTTCAGAGGGCCTAGTACGAGTATGAGTTGGTTTTTTGTACTCACTTCACTTTGCGAATAGTTAACTATCGTCTTCTCGCTTTCACTCACTCTTATGATTTTCTCTCTTTCACCCGATACTATTCGCAAAGTAAGGTGAGAAATACAACTCGTACTTGGCCCTCAACTTGCGTCCGCGTGCGCGGTGGCGACACGTATTATCTCTTATTAGTCTGTGCATGGCTGTATGGCGCAAATGAGCTTTTGTCTTTTCTGCTCGAAGCGGAAAAAATTAACCAAAAAAAAAAAAAAAAAGCAACAGCTGTTATTTGACATTGACAATTTAAGTCAAAAAAATAAATAAAAGGTTTACCTACTTAATTATTGTTGTAATGTAATGTAAACCTTTCTTTCGTAAACATTACAAGATTTCACGAGAATTTAAATTTCGTAGTGTATTTTTCAGTGATTTTTCAATTTAGTTTGTCCATCTATTTCTGTCGCTATGGTGTTAATGAGATCCAAACGTTCCGAAGATTTGCCCAAAGATGCGGTGATTTTGGACGAACTAGATGCTATTAACTACGCTTGGGAGTTTGTCGGCGAGTGGAAATCGCTTTCAGATACGTAAGTGTAATTACTTGTTCCTGTGACGCAATTCAATTAACGATCGATGAGTTATCATAACCTCTGAAATTCTGAACAAGTTATTTGAATTCTAGCAAGTAGCCGCTGATCCACTATCCGTAAAGAAAACTGAACTAAAGCATCCTCTCATATTAAGTATCTTGCCAATCTTACCTAATCTATCCTAACCTAATCTTATGCTATGTATTTATTTAGTAATAATTTTTTTCATTGGGATTATGTCAAAGGATTATGTCTGTTCACAGATGGGCACTAAGATTTGGACCTGCCATACTAGGAGGCATCAACGGTTTGTCTGGGATCATTATTAATAGTCACTTCAGAAACAAACTGAAACTCGGATCATATGGCTACCTTTCATCCGTTATCCCAATATCTGTTATGCCTGGAATCATGACACCACTGTTTCATAGATATGTGAGTTTAAGCATTTTTGTATTAAACACAGAAAATTTATTGATGGATGCATAAGAAAATTAGTATTGCTGAAAATATACAAATCACTGACTACCTCAAGCCAGTAACACAGTAGATATTGAAAGATAGTTGATATTGAAAGAAGAACACATTGCTATATTGAAAGTAATCATGAGAGTAAAAAAATATGCTTTGACTTTGAAAGGGAGGTCACATATAAATATTTTTTTATTAATTCTTTTCAGTTAATATCAACAAATATGCTTCTTATGAAAGATGAAGCATGCCCTATTTGTTACGAGATGCGATCAACTGCTATCCAGCTCGGCCTAGGAATTGTATACCCTATGATGATAGCACCAATTACAGCATTGATGGTATTTATGCAAATCAATACTTATTACCATCTACAATTAATCTGTTTCAATCAAGATTAGACTTAGTAACACAAGGACTTATTTTGTCAATAAAAAGCTCTCTATACTCAATATTTTGCTTGGAAGAAATTGCTATTTATCCTAGCTATAATTGTCTGGAAGAAATTGCTATTTAGCAATAAGGCCGCCTTTTGTGTGCTTTCTCTGTTTGTTGTTTTTCTTTGTAATATGTCCTGTCTCAGTGTGCAATAAAGTGAAAAATTTAGACTCTTTATGAAATATATCAATATGTATGAATGTGCTGCATGACCACAGGACATACGTATAGAAATGACCAAAATGTTTTCTTTGCAGTTAACTAACAGATATGCCACTGCCAGGATACCAGATCTAACAGAGGGGCCCAAGAAAATGTTCAGACTTGTAACGAAATTAACGAAACCATTCAGTGGTACTTTGGCTATACTAGCAGGTGTCCAAGTGTTTTCTTCAGCAGTTATTACATATTTTGAATTTAAAAACAATTTAACATTGAAAAGAAAGGTAATGGAATTAGAGAGTAAACTAGAAGCTGAGCAGCTCAACAGGTAGTTTTGTAAACCTCATGTAGATAAGAAATGTAAATAGATAGATGTGTAGTAATAATTGTACCTTTTATTTATTGATGCTACTCTATGGAATGTTTTGAAAAATCCAGAGTTTCGCACATTTTATTTTGCAAACTAGGTTTGAGGTACAATCATTTAGTTGTGAATGAAATAACATAATAAAAAAAAACTATTTTTTTAAGTAACCTATATTAGTTATTAATTATAATCATGAATTACAAAAAACGGACAACAAACTATGCACAAAACTGTTATCAGAAAAGTACACTACACTCTAATGTTGAACACATGCAACACTTTCTCTTACTTGCATTGCACCTGTAGATACTGAATACAATCAGTAGGGACAATCGGGAATTTTTATAAGCAAAATCCCAGTGGCCACCACTGGTGACGAATGGGAACTTTAAAAAAACCCCCAGTCTCCCCCAGTGGTGGCGAAACTGGTGGTGGCGACCGGGAATGACCGCTTCAAACTATTTATAATAGAGGTTAAAATAACAACATCTCTTCTTGATGGATGATGTACCTGTGTAAACATACAGGTAATTATTACATACCTATACTATCAAAAGTAGACTTACGAATAGTCAAGATTTTATTAAAGAACATGCATTCCTGTATCTACCCTCAATACATGTTCTACAGAGTGCTTTTAAACCAGGGATTGAAATACCGTTAAAAAATAACGTTAAAACATTTTATAGGTAAATTTACCGGTAAAAATAACGTTAAAAATATTGTACCGGTAAAATTACCGTTAAATATAGCGTTAAACTTGACCGGTACAATAGTACCGGTAAAATTATCGGTAAAAAAGTAACGTTATTTATTGACATAACGTTAATGTTAAAAGTAACGATAAAAAAAGTAAGAAATAACGTTACATTTAAAAATAACGTTATCAATGCTAACTTTTTTAAACTAATAAAAAGATCATGTTACCTTGGTTATACAAACACGTCTTTCAGGGCTTTCATTTAACTTTCGTCACAAAACTGTTGGATCTTAAATGAAACGTATTATCTCAATATTGATATTTCAATTACAAAAATAAGCTCTATAAACAGCAATAGAACAATTACATAGGCAGGACTTGCAAAAATTGATACCCCAGTGACCGAGTCATTCATTATTTTGATCATTTTGACATTATTATGACTATTACGAGTTTTATTATTACTTTATTTTTATTTTATTTATTTCATGGAAAACCAGCAGCTGTACAAATAGGTGTAGAAAAAGCCGATTTTCATTTACATAATAAATAGGATAATATAAACGGTTAGATAAGTCTAACATTGTGATGCTGGCTAATGATAAGCTTGCGGTCAGCTAATGCGGCTAGCCTGTGCGCCCCTACACATACAGTAGTATGGCGGTCACATATTTAAAGACACCGGTTGATTTTCATACAAACGAGGTAATTTTGAAGCCTTGGTTCACTGCCAAGGATTGACCTATCTGTGATCTGACGATGGTCATCAAGGGAGTGAATAGAGGAGATTCAGATCGCTATATACACCCAACTGAACTGATCAGCATTCTAAGAGATATATAAGGATCAGAGTTTTCAGTTCCAAGATTTCCATACATTTTTATGCTAATTTCGCGGTCTTTTTAAACATATCCTTATATACTTTAGTATGCTGGTTGGGTGTCTGTGTATAGCGATCTGAATCTCCTCCATTCACTCCATGGATGGCCATTATCAGATCACAGCTAGGTCAATCCTTGGCGGAGAACCAAGGCTTCAAAGTTACCTCGTTTCTTCGATCAAGAATATCCTAGATGTCCGGTCAGGCTCAAAAATGGCACCTCAAATAGTGTCCCACTTAGAAACTGGCCGCTTATTTTGCACAAAGTGATAAAAGATGTGTTTTTGTACAAAAAAAGCTTATTTTGTACAAAATAAGTGATATAAAATGTGAGTTTGTACAAAATAAGAGGTGATTATGTACAAAATAAGCGCCACGTTTGTAAGTGGGACGCTATTTGAGGTGCCATTTTTGCGTACTGTTTTAGTTCGCTAAGCGTTATCTAGCATATTCTTGATCGAAGCGAATTTTGAATTAGTGAACTATATAGACTGGTCATTAGTTATCGGACTGCAATAACATGTGTTTTATTATTGTGATAGTACCTAATCGTAACTCGATATCTATCGTAGCTTCTCATTTTAACCAAGACGAATGGAACAGCAATCTATGTATAGTATCAAGAGTTAATGTTCAATTTGTAACTGAAATCCACTTAACATCATTCATACTTTTGATTTTCAAAAACTAAACTTCCCAATTACTTCCATGGTTAGTTTTTATTGACAATTATTTATTTCTATCTTAAAGAGATGTTAAGAATGTCTAGCCGTCTACGATATACTATTTAAGTAATAATAAAATATTATTAATTGTCCTTTTGAAATGCCGTAGTGACGAGTCGGATAGTTCGTGCAAATCCAGCATGACTGACCACCAAAAAGCGCTAAGATATAAGCGATTTATTCACGTTTAACTGTCAAAAGACTGGATTTTGACGGTCGAGTGTCGAAAAAATGATTGTATATCACGTGTTTTGTTGGTCATGCTAGGGGGGCTGTTCGCCTAATGTATTTATGATCCCAACGATACGGATAAAGGCCTCACTAATCAGCACATTTGGAATCAACAACTTTATTTATTATACCTCAAACAACAAAAGATTGGCAGCAAATGTTCTATTTATTCTTCAACTCTTAACTAGAATTTAAGTGTCACTCCCTTAATTTCTAAAGCCTCGAATTCACTAAGTAACAAAATAACCTTACTTTTTGATTAATTGTACTCTTGGGGACATCAGAGAAAATTCGTTAATGTAATTTGGGCAATGTTATTCTGTTATTAAGCTATACAATAAACGTTAAGTGAATAGGAAGCTTTATCATCTTATCAAAGTGCCGTTTATGCCAGCTTTATAACAACAACCATATTTATAAAATAATTAAACTAATACAGGCGACACTCGCATTACAATAACAAATGGTTCTTAATTACATATTTTTTTGTTTCTTTACTCGACTTTATATTATTTTTTTAGAATTTTTACTTTCTTGTAGATATAATTAAAGTCATTTATTACAATGTATGTCCTTAAAATTAGTAAGAGGGAACCGCACCTAATTTCAATACCAACTAAGTTATTTTGTAAGATATAGACGTTTAAATAGACTAAGCACGTCTGTGTCTGTTTACGACAACATATTGTTTTGAGATCTTTTTATATTTATTTTGAGTGAATGTTTGTCAAAATGTCTAATCAAATTATTACAATTCAGTATAATAAAAAACAAATTATGTTAATCATAACCTAAACAGACCATAGGGCTTATTGGTTCCCCTTTTTCGTCAATCGATTGTATAAAGTGCTTAATCCCAACTCGACACTGTTGTAGACAAAGATTCTATACAAAGTCCAACTTATTGATAAGTGATAAGGTGCTATAAAAATATTAGCTACGGCTGGAACGAACGCAGCATCAGCCCCCCTAGCCAAAGTAACATTTGCAAATTTTAGTTATCGCTTCGCTTCGAAACATGTATGGATTTGACGTTTTAAAATTCGATTGTTAACGAAACTATAATGTCAATCCCATACATGATTCGAAAGCGAAGCGATAACGAAGATTTGCCAATGTTACTTTGGCTAGGCCCTCTGATTAGATTCTAAATTCTTCGATCATTAAAAAATTATCGAAGACTAAATTATCTGTTTTTTTTTATAAAGTGAGGCAGACTCTGGCAATACGCATGGCAGCGAACGGTCGCAGCGCGGGGCGACTAGCAGTTTCGCTGTCAAACCATTATAAGCTTCATCTTCATTAGATAATGCACATAATCGTAGACTCGGCCGCCTGTGGACGCTCGGCCGATCGGAGTCTTCCAAGTGATACTATGCATTAAACAATAGAGATTGACAGAGAAACTGCAGGGGCCCTATTTTTGAATCGCTCGACGTGATTTTCGTTTGACATTTGACTCAAATGTATGGAGATCGAGTCGAATGTCGAACGAAAATCAGTAGAAACGAGCGCTCGACGCCAGACAAGTGATTCAAAAATAGGGCCCTGGGCCGCTGCCATCTCAGTGTGCCTTTGCCTTGACTCCAACGATATAGTATCTACTATCTACCTACACCATTGTATCCACCCCTGCATGAAAAGCTCGAAGGCGTTAACGCCGAAATGTCAAAAATGACATCCCGACGTAGATAAACCTTTTATTTATCTGTCAAAAACGACGTTTAGTTAGATGTAGACAACATTCTGTCAGGGTGGTACACCTGCAGGACCTTACTGCCAACGCACAGGATGGAATTGTATATTCTGTAGTTGTCTTATGAAATAATAATAAAAACTTAGGTTTGTAGTTAATTAATCTTTCGATTCCACGCTCCTTGTATTGTAGCATGACGAGCCCGAGGGGTTTTAAAAAGGGGGGTTTCGAAATGTCAAAAATGACATCCCGGTGTAGACAAACCCATTGTTAATCGGTCATAATATGACGTTCCACTGCAGAGAATTTGTTGTCGCGTTTGCCACGTAAGTCACGTTTAATCGATCTCAGCCGTAGTTATTTCAATAGCACCTTATCATCGCCCGGGTCAAAATTGTAATCAAGGCGTGACGACCGATCAGCGACGAGTCAAACTTCCATTACTACAATAATAATTATCGATGTAATCACTCAATCACAATACATAATTAAAGAGAACGGCTGCTAGTAGACTATACGTATTATAATTCATAAGCACGGCATTCATCGTAAAAAGATGGCACCCGACTCCGTGAGGAATGTATTCGGCAGAGGATCTCGCCGAGAGACGACTGCGACCGTGATCGTACACCTCGAGCATAAATTCTGATTCTGACCCGGGGGTTTGTAAATACGACATCGGACACTCGGACGCTTAGAGGCTAAGTAACTACGAGTAACACGGGACGGGCCGTGGCGCGGACGAGGCGTGCGCCGTGTCCGCGTGTGTGTGTCCCCCCGGCCTCGTGCTAGCAGCGCGCGGCGAGGTAGTCGCCGTAGCTCGCGCTCACCACCTCGGACTGGTAGCGCGTGAGCTTGATGCCGCGCCGCATCTCCGCCGTGATCGCCGCCTTGTACCCGCCCTTGCGGAGCAGCGAGTCGAGCGTTTGGATTTGGTCCCAACCTAAGGAGTGTCATACGGACCGTCTATACCCGTTTGCACTAAACTTAAGAATCGCCTAAGTTTTTTCTTAACTACGAATCCACCGAGATAATTAAAGCCTTAAAAAGGCGCATGATAGATGGCTAAGTACACCATTTTAATTTAATCGAGTTGTATTTAGGAAAAAACTTGGGCGATTCTCAAGTTAGTGTAAACGGGTGGTAGTCTATTCCAAAGGTCCCTTTTACAATTTACAGATACATCAGGAATATTGTTTATATTAGAGAGAGTAGGATTGTCTATGTATGATTGAGGAATCTGTTCTAATCCTACTATACCCACTCACGTTCCGACTTCAACTCATGTAATAGTTTTTAGTAGCAATAACCACCAAAAACATTTTCATGTATAATAATAAATGTTGCCAAGACCTCCATATGGCTCACACTGTCAAAAAGTTATCAGACCTCATGTAAAGCCAAGCTTCTAACTCTACGCGCCATAACATCAAAAACATTGTATTAATGTCTGACAAACCACTTTTGAACTGGAAAAGGAAGAGAGTGTTTTCGTTCTGAATAGGTGTTTATAAATTAAAATATTATTATGATAAAAATATTGCAAGAAATATCAATAAAATGATGCTTATTTCACACAACGATATAATATTTTTTCTTTATGTCAATTCATAATCTCATAAAAAATGTGACATCAAAACAAACAAACATAATGAATTCATCTTTATCATACATTATAATAATGAATTACTGTCTATTACATGGGTTCCCAACCAGTGGGGCGCGCCCCACTTTAGTAGGCGTTGAGTTATCTAAGCCAGCATATAACTTGGCAAGCTAAAGACGAGACAAAAGATGCGCAGAGTTCAGTGTTTGTAGCCAATGCACATCTTTTGTTTCATCTTTGTCTTGCCAAGTTAAGTGCCGGTATTTGTAAGTTTAGCATAAAGAAAGAGTGGTCTATTACCTTGTTCGGTGGCCACATGAGGTAAGTAGGTTGCAGTGCGTTTGGAGCCGCGTTCATTGATGAACTCAATGCGGATGCCGTGCATGCCCAGCTTCCAGTCCAGGTAGTGCTCCGCTTCCTCGAAGTGCTGCAGGATTGAAACCGACACCGTCAGCCGGGGCACCTCGTCTCGGGTTATAGGGCTGAACCGGGAGTCTTTCAACGCGCTCGTTATCGCATACTCTCGTAGACCTGAAAGAATTGTTATTGAAAAGTTTTTAAAGCTTTTTTTGTTACCATGTTTAATTTATTTACGATGCGTTTGCCTGGGTTGCGAATCACACTGATAATGTAGTCAAAAAATATTTTAATAACATGGCTGGTATCTTAATAAATTATACAGCTGTAATTACTGTAAATTACAATTTATCATGGTATTACCTACTTAATCACTCATGTGTATGTTTGACAAGCGACACAAGATCTGTGGCGAAATCACACAATGTAGCTATGTAGTAACTTGCACCATGTTGGTTGCATTGTGGATCATTTGTCCATTATTTACTACCCAGCTTAAATTCACATAAAAATACTGAAAAAAATACCACTAGTTATTAATTTAAATACAGAAAGGTATTTTTATTCACTATTATTTATGTAAACTATCGAAAATGTTTACAATGATAAAAAAGGCATGTAACACTCAATGGAAGGTACAGTAGCCGGCAAACATCTTGAAATCGGGTGGGGATTGCGCAGAACGCGTAATTTGGGCATGTGTAGCGGTGAAGTACGCGGGCGGCTAGAGAGGGGGGCGCGCTATTGGTCCCTCGCTAGTGCACATATGCAAACTTATCCCCACTTCGTCGAAAAAGCGTAAGATGTTTGCCGGTTACTGTATAATGAATAAAAAAAGCTAAATAACTTACAGACAACAATATTCTAAGATATTTTTTATGAATTTAGATAAATAGGCGCACTTTCAAAATATGTACCTGAATGCAAATGCATTGCATTGAATGTACCAATGCAACCCCGCAACCGATCCTCCTTCCCGATTTTCCAGGTTACAAATAAAGGGCTGTAATATAACATTATGTTTTTATTAAAAATGTTCAATTCAATGTAAAATATAATGTTATTATTTGTAGTAAATGAAAATAGTTTGAGTTACAAATTCTTTGTCACCTGGTATGTCTACTTAACACACTTGTTACATCTATTTATTTTATTATTGGATCAGATTGTTTTTACTATTTAGCATTTCATGACCATAGAAAAAAAATACGACTATTTAGCATTTGATGGCTATAGAAAAAAATTTTTTTTTGATGATTATAACTAGACACCGTTATCATTAAATAGATAAATAAAATAAAAAACTTTTTTTTTTATCTACTTAAGTTTTTTTCCAGCAGATAATTTTTGTTGTTTTTAAATGTGTACCTGTTTATTTGTAAAATAAATAAATTTATATTTTTGTCATTTTGTTAAATATTTAGTTGAGTTCATTTATTAATAAATCAAAATAATAACCAAAAATTTACCCCTTCCCTAAGAATGACTGCTCCCAAAATATACCTCCGATAACAGTGTCTAATTTTAACAATAGTAACAAGTATGTTAAATGGCTATATTTGTAATAACATTTGTTACATAATTTTTTTATTTAATCATTAGTAAATTCTTAATTTTACTGATTTTTACTCAACTTCTCACACTCTTGCAACAAATGTTAATTAGCTTAGTTAAAAACTAAGCACATTCTGACCTTGATACATACAACACAATCTGCATTCTTATATTATGGTTTTGATAATAAAACATAAAAATATTTTTAGAAAGAAATGACATTGATTTTTTTATTATTTATGACGAATTAAAATTACAACTTATTTGAGCTATTATGAGACTTTCGAGTTTAAAGAAAGAACAGACTTTAAGTGAAGGACAAAGCAATGAGAGGACAGGGTTACTGTTTTTTTTAAATAGGTAACAAAGAAAAGAGGTCAATAACACCTACAGATTTTGTATCATAATTGAAAATCATCAGATAACAAGTGTTACTTTGGAAGAAAGGACGCTGATTTGCAAATATACTTATCCTTAGTTATTTGGATGACCTTATTTGGATTGAAACAAAAGAATTTGTAGGTAGCCTCAATAGCCTAACAATGGATGCCTTGGGCTGGTGGTAAACAAATGACAAATATATAAAACACATTAGACTGTACTTACTAGGCATCATTAGTGAAATTTGGCGTTTGTGGAGGATCCATACTGTGCAGCTGACAATACAAAACATCGAAACAAAAGTAACACATATCAGGAATAGCTACAGACTCTTGGTAACCATTCAAAGGTCGGTCTACATTATTACTATATGAGTTAAGCTTCTGTTTTTTAGTTCCACAACAAACTGAAGACATATTGAACAATATTAGATTGATATCTAATATGAAATAAAGCAAAAAATCACGAAATTAAACGAAATCAAACACTTCAATAACGTTTTGGTAAGAGGTTTTTTTTTCCATATTTGACATTGGGTGCATTTCAGCAGACCAACCGCTAAGTCATCGGCCACCTCAGTACCTATACATTTTACTATACTATATCTATGCATTTTACAAACTACTTTGGTTAAAAAATACTCTATGGCGATCGATGACTTAAAGATTTGTCTGGTTCGCAGAATGCGCCCCATGGATTGCAAAAGAGGGTGCATTCCGAGTCGCGCTGACAGCGATGTCATCGCGCTGATTTGCGTACCGAATCACCGTGAGCGCGATAACGACGACAGCCCGTGTGAATGTGACGTCACTGATTGCGTCATAACATCCGCCATCTTGCGCTTACGCCGCCCATGCTCTTGCTCCGAAGCATAATCACTGTGAGCGTTCTGTCAAAAGTGACACTTTGTTTGTTTTGTAGGTGCATAATGAAAATTCAAAATTTATTGAAAATTCTTTCGCACACCATGGAAGTAATAGTCGAAGATATTATATATTTTATGGACACATATAAAGTAAAAAGCTCTAAATTGTGAACTTTTTAATTTATATTGTGGTCAAGACATCGGTGAGCGCGTCCACTTGCATTCCGAATCGTCTATAGATAGTCCCAACGAGAGCGCGATTACTGAATCGGCGGGCTGATTATCTAATTAGAAACCACCTAGCGACCGGTCTCATTTGACAGATGAATGTGATACATTGCTACTTCTTTTTGGGGTAAAAAAAACATACCAAAGAAAAGTAGCGATGTATGTGAAATGAAACCGGTCGCTAAATAATATTAGCTAATATTTAGATAAGCCTGCCGTATGCTTGTTATCGTAAATATCGTAATGGACCCCTAAACGATCAAAACTGCTTGTATAATTTACATTGCAATTTACCATTTGAGGGCGTGGCCTACTTTTGATTGGCCACGGTAATCTGTCTATTCTGTGGTGCTTGTCAAGCATCACTCCTAGACGATCAAAATGTGATTGACAAGCCGATGCAATGTAAATGATTGACAAGCAATTTTGATCGTTCGGGGGTCTATTAAGTTTTCACCCATAGACAAAAAATAATACTCAACTCAACCTACTCTTTGAAAAAAAAAAGTCTATGGTGCGATGGATGTCATCGAGGTTTAGTAGAAAATAAAAAGAAGCTTTTTGTGTGAATAAAATGATGATATTTTCGTGAATCATGTATATTTTTTACAATTTTCCGGTAGATATAAGTTAAATATTTGCTTAGGTGTAGTTAAATCATTATAACAATGTACAGTGTAAAGGCTAATTGAAGTTCTGGCGATGGCGTCCGATGGAGAAATTTCATGTACGAATGATCCTAATTTCGCTGTTATTTACTCGTTTCTGAAAGTATTTGGAAAGTTATATGGCTTGGAAGTCCCGACAATATCAAAACTTCAAGAGTTCATCGAGAATACCCAAGAAGGTAACTAGTTTTGTAATGATTTGTCACTTGAATGATAAACAAACATCTTATTTGTATCGTGTTGTCTTAGTTTTAGATCCCTTGAGAGATTTGCATATAAGGTTGCTACGGCGTGCATTGAAATCGGTGCAAAGTAATCGATGGGAGAGGGGCCTAATAAAGTTCTGTCATCAACAAGGTAACCATCAGGAGGCCTGGGAAATAGAACGTTTCTCTTACAAGAAAGCTAGCACCCAAGTGAAACTGAAAGTATTGAAGGTAATTAGCGTTTCGATCATCATTCTTTTATTAAAAAATACTTTATAGTTAAATCATATACCTATACATATTTTCTTTAAATGAATGGTTGCTGTATGGTAAAAGTAAATCACAAAATATAATGAGGCCGCATTTCCACCTGCAAGAAATGCCCCATAGCCAAGTAGTAGTCGTAAAGTAGCAAATGCACTGGCGACAGTTTGTCAAGCATTTATAAGCTACTGTGTGGACAGGCTGTGGGACACTAATTCTTGCAGATGTTTTCTTGCAGTTGGAAACCCAACCTGAAAGTGATATAAGTAATTATTGTTCCAGCTTCTTCTAGAATATCAGTTTACATGTCACCCAAAGTTTAAATCGGCTGTAAATGCTTTAGTATGTAAGGAACTTCGGTTGGATCCAATTGGACGAGATAAAAATGGTTGTGTTTATTGGTATCAAGTGGATGATGATGCCAACCTGTGCTTATATAAGGAAGATCAGGATGAAGAGACATGGCAGTTAGTTGCAAGGTAAACTAATGAGGCCTAATCTTTGACAGGTCCCCAGAAACAGTGGCGGTGCCTAATCAGTTACTATTAGAACTACTCAGTTAGTCCCCATTACTTTCGATCAGGGAATCCCAAAGTGGTAAATAAATTAGCATTTGGGCTCGAAATTGGTTTCCCAGGATTTGACATAAACAAATTATTATAATAATAATTATTGATTAGATATTTGATGTTGTTTGTCTCTTTTCCAAAATACTCTGCATATAGTAAATCCATTTTTACTTTTATGCAAGACTAATGTCTGCTTGCAACTTTGTCTGCATAGAAGTCCTATCAAATGGAATTATTTCTGCAGGCACCCTTATGTATGCTGTACAGGCATTTGAAATTGGTGAAATCAAATGAAAACTTATGTCTTTTTATGAATTATGTATTAAACTAATAATAAATGATAAAACATATTCCAGGAATCGAGAAGAACTTGTCAAAGTTATTACACAGTTAAAAAATGGTGAGGATGTTTGTCCATTGTTTTCAAATGCTGTTCATGAAGATTCCAATTCCAACACTAGTGCAGATGCACCTGCACAGATAGAGGTATTTTATTTTTCTTTACATTGCCTCATATTTCAGTGCATTTAATTTAACATTTTAAATAACATTCTTATTATTTTTCTTAGCTTATAAAACAAGAAGCTGAAGTAGACAATGAGGAAGAGTTTCTCAGTCCAGAGTCTGAATCAGAGCATGAAGAAACTGTTCTAAAGGAACCTTCAAAATCTCCAGAAACTGATAAACCTACAATTGACCAAAATACAGCCATTAGCAAAACAGATGACAATGTTTCTCCAGAAAAAAATGCAACTGAAATGGTAAAAGAAGAAGGCAATGAATCTAAAACTGAAAAACTAAATGAAGAGAATGAAGGGAATTCAAAAGATCAACACTGTAAAGAAAATGAGGAACTGTGTAAAAAGGAAGAAGAGTCTAGTTTAAAAGATACAGAATTAAGTAAAGACAGTTTAGATTGTAGAACAGATGACGTAAAACCAAGTGAAGAAGATAAATTATTAAATAGTGAAGACGAAGGAGCGTGTAAAGAAAATGAAGAACAAGGTGAAGAAAATGTTGATTTAGGTAAAGAAAATAAGGAATCAATTGAAGAGATAGATGCCTCTAATGAATTAAATATAGATGAAAAAGTGACTGACACTGTTAAAGAAACTGAAAGTACAGACTTAGACAAAAATAAATCTGAAAATTGTCCAAGTGCAGAAGAAGTTAGTGAAGCAATAGAAGAACCAGTATTGGTTGTTGCAGGTGAAGGTAGTGGTGCAGATTGTGACAGTTCCTACATTGGTGAAGAGATAACAGAAGAAATTATGTTTTTTTATGGTGAAGGTAGTGGATATGATAATGATACAGGAAACCCAGAAACAATAGAACAAGCCCATAGTCCTGAAGAAAATTCTGGTGCAGAAAATGGTAATGAAGAATTACTCAATGGGGAACATACTCATGAGCCAACAAAGTCAAATAGTAATAATAAAAAAGTAAATAAAGCTGTAAAGTTAAAAGGCACTATGCCTGCCGTTACTAAACGTGCATTAAAAAAGCAACCAAATGACACTAATGAAGTATTAAAATCTGATCCTAAAAAACATTGTATTAGAAATTCAAATAAATCTGATAGTTCAAATTCAAAGAGTACTGAAAAAAAGATACAACCAGAAGCGCGTGTAAATAATAAAAGCAATACAGAGAGTGAGAGCTCTTGGAAAAGTAGAATAAAAAAAAGTAGAACTAAGGTTAAGAAAAAGAAAATATTAACTGACAAATCTGAAGTAAATGATGGTAAAGATGTTAAAAACGTAACTGTAAACTGCAATGACAGTAAAACAAGTATTATAGAAAAAAGAAAAAGTAGTGTGTCATCAGTAGAGCAAGAGGATGGAGAAAATGTTGACACTGAAAAAGAGAAAAGCCCTGAAAAGAATCTTAAAGTTGAAGAGCCTTTACCACCAAAAAAATTAAGGTTAGAGTCCACACCAGAAAGTGATATGAATGAATCACATTCCACAGAGAAAGATCCTTTAGAGCTCAATAACGCTGATGAAAATAACGAAACTAATGAAAACAAGGACGATAAAATAGAAAAAGATTCTATAGCGCAAAGAAAAAAGATAAAAGCTAGTAAAGGGAAATTTAAAAGAAAAAAGGCAGAGTCTGATAATGATACTAGTGTTGTAAATAAAAGTACCGACAAGGAGGAATCGGTGGTAAAAGAAAAGAAGGTCAATAAATCGTTAAAAAGATCGTTATTAGATGCGACTATGAGTGATAAAAATAAATCAGAGTCTCACAGTGAAAGTGAGGATAATGAACCAGTAACTAGTGGAAAAAGACTAAAAATTAGGCCCAAGAAAATCAGTAAATCTTCTAGGTAACTATCCGCCATAATTTTCATCAAAATATAAGATTAAAGTTCAATATCATATTATATTGTTACATTTTTATTATTGATTGCAGAAAGAAAGTAGAAGCTAAACTTTTAGAAAAACATTCTACAGATGAATCTGAAGAGGAAACACTTTATAGTATAGGTAAGAAATTCGAACTTGAACTTTAATTAATTAATACATTTCTGCGCTTCATTAACTATTAATTAACTATTAACTGTATAGTTTGTCAACCTATTAGGTTTTCTTACAATTTGATTGTATGCAGAACATAATGATATAAAAACAATATTCATAATTGGGTATTTCTAATTATTCAGCAGCCGGAAAGAAAGCATCGAAAAAAGTATTGAAAAAGAAGCCTCGCCCCAAAGAACAGGCTAAAGGGAAGGTCAAAGCCGAGAAGGAAGACTCCGAGGGGTCCGACGTGGCGCCCGTGCGGCAGTCGCGGAGGATAGCGCAGCTGAAGATCAAGGAGGAGGCCGAGCGGCGGCACTTGGAAGAGGTAGCACTGAGGCAACTCAAAATGATACACAAGAAAAAGGTACATTCACTGAGTGTAATGATACCTTCTTTCTTAGAATAATAACACCTAGAACGATAATTTTCTACAAAGCGCATTGTCGAAAGTGAGGCAACTAAAACAACCATAATGGCTCCGTTTTCAGATTTTTATTCTCCATTATTACCTAATCATATCTAAGTACAAAACTTTCAATTTTCCTACCTTTATACTATACTAGCGACCCGCCCTCGCTTCGCTTCGGTTCCTTTATTTTCGCTCCAAAAGTCTGTACCCGTCCCGTTCGAGTCCCGTTATCATCGGTATGAGGAACGCGCTTGAAGTTTTTTTCTCGAGCATAAACTTTTTACGATAGCTCCTAAGATAATTATTTAAACCATATAGTTAATGATATCATAACCATATTTTGCAATAATGATATAAATTTGTTATAGCTATGGAAACCTATAATTGGCTTATTTAAGACTTATATGTAATTACTGAATCTGTACCTAATATAGCTGTTGGTTTTCTGAATAAATCATAAAAAAAAAAAATAGTGTAAAGAGCTAAAATTATGTGCATGAAACGCTTATGGTAACTGGTAACGTATGCTATTTATTTGATAAGGATTAATAATGTTTCCATTCAAATACCTTTCAACATTATTTGTGACCATTTAAAAAAAAGTTAAAATGGCTATAGTAAGCTATTCTTAAGGCGCGGTAGCTATTCTTATTCTGGTAGTGAAACTAGCGCCGCTACTACATTTATTTTTATTACTCGTAAACCAAGTCAATATTAAAAAAAGCTCATGTAATCTCTTAAATTGTTTATAATATTTTTTTGAATAACTCTTCAAAAGATTTCATTCTTTCTGTAAGTTAAACAATTATGAATTAAGTTTTAAAATCCATTTTAGCTCAAAGTGGCGACTTTTGGCAATTATGGATTTTAAAACTTACAGAATGAATGAATGAACTTACTGTTGAAGAGTTATTCAAATAATATTAGAGACTATTTAAGAGATTATTACTCATGTAAAAACTACTATTTAAGAGATTATTACTCGTTTAAAAAAGCTCATGCTTTTTTTAAATATTGACTTGGTTTACAAGTAATAAAAATAAATGTAGTGGCGGCGCTAGTTTCACTACCTACAGCGCCTTAAAAGATAGACATAATTATGCCGTCGCGGACTTTTTTGTAGATCAATAACAGAGAAACAATTCCTTCGTACATTATTTTGTTATAGCTCGAAAGGTTTAGGCAGCGTTTTCGATGCAAGCCCTAAGACGGCTTAATTTTTGCCGACTTCTTCAACAATTATCGTCATATTTCTATCAATTTATATAAAATCTCAACTTCTATCAATTGGTGAAAACCGCATGAAAATCTGTTCAGTAGTTTCTGAGTTTATCGCGAACAGACAGACAGACGCGGTGTGGGACTTTGTTTTATAATATGTAGTGATTATTAGATTTTAGTTACGATTAGAAATTAATTTATTTGCCTTCGAATAGGATACACTGAAGGTCTTAATCTAGTTTAATAGTTCGGCTCATTCAGCCATTAACAACAGCATGCAAATTTCTATTTTTAACAAATTCAATATTAGGTAAAGTATGAAGGATATAAATCTGAAAACTGAGCCAATGGCTCAGTTTTAGTTGCCTCACTTTGCATACGAGGACACGGCTTCTAGGTGTTATTATTCTAAGCCTTCTTTGTATGTCTTGAAATCGAGTGATAGCAAATTCGTTAGTTGACCTTTAAAACCAGTATAGATAGTGCTATCGACACTACCGATGATCACGATAGTTTAATAAGAATCACAGATCGTCGAGGTATAATAGGCTCGTTTAGTGATGACAATATAATGGCAATATTTTACGTAATTTCCAAAGTGAATTGTAATTTTATATTGCTACGAAACGTCACAAAAACAGTCACGTTATCAATCTTTTTTTTTGTTAGCATTAGCATCGGTAACTTCATCAAAATGACGGATATCAACACGTCGTCCCTAATATAACGATGACTATAACACTATTTGATTGTACGATCGATACTATCCGTATAATTATGTCAACCGTATTGCCATAAACAAGCTATCGATAGGCAACTCTATACCTTTTCAATCAGAACAAAGACGAGGAAGAAGCGGAAGAAGAGTGGCGCGCCAGCGGGGGGGCGAGTAGTTCCGAAGGCGAGAAGGTGAAGGTGCGCAAGAGTGCGGCCGCGTGGCGAGCCGCCGACTCCACGGGGCCCGACCAGGACTCCGACTCCGACGAGCCGCTGTTTGAGGTGCACCACGAGGAACCGGACCGTGAGTATCCAAAGCAAGTAATAGCTAGCGGGGCCAGTAGTTTGGTGAAGGTGATGGTGCGCAAGAGTGCGGCCGCGTGGCGAGCCGCCGACTCCACGGGGCCCGACCAGACTCTGACTCCGACGAGTGAACTACCTCGCAAATGTGCCCCCAGAGCTGATTTTTTATTTTTCTAATCAAGTTTTATGTTGACATTCGGATAAACAACCTATTGTAGTTGAGAAAACTAATTAAAACAGTAATTAGAATCACATAATGTTTATTCAGCTAGGTAGCCTGAACAGAAGTGACACAACAGTGTCTGCATACCCTCCACTTACTTACATTATTATTAATGAATAAAGTAATAAGTACCCACACTAAAATCAACCCAATATCAGTATATGACATACCTTCCCCTTATATAAGATACATTACACTTATCTCTTATTTCAAGCATAACTAATAAAGCTAATAGAACATTATTCTTGATCCTAATAACACAACCAAAGACTCTAATTATACAAACCAAAATGTCAAAATCAACTATTGTAAATAATGGTTATCACTAGAGCAACCTTCCCTCTGATAAGGACTTTTAGAATGAACATTTAATTTATTTCTTATTTTTCCTGCTCCTGACCGAGTCATATCAGCAGATGGTGGTATACCCAACATGTCTGCCCATTTCTCTGCATCAGGTATCTCAATAATAATATCTTCATCTGGACCATCTTCGAGATCACAATTTTCTTCAGTGCCACTGGCAACTATTGGAATTTCTATTCCACTAACTGGTGTACACGGGTTGATAACCTCTTCTCCCTTCTCTTGAGGTTTAGGAGCCAATGTTTTAAATATTTGATCTATGTGACGATTTACCATTACACCATCTTCATTTTGAAGTTTATAATTTGCCGGACCAGTTTTACTAATGATTTTACCTGGTATCCATCTCGGACCAAAATGACTATAATTTCTGTACATAACATTTTCACCAACATTTCTTTCTCTATTCTTACTTTGGCTATTATTGTTATTATTAGTAATCTGTGCCTCTACTCTCTTGTTCTGTCTATTATCTGGGTGTAGAGCATCCAACAAGGTACGTAAGCGTCTGTTCATTAGCATTTCTGCTGGACATTTATTTGTAACAGTGCAAGGGGTTACACGTAAACCCAGTAGTAGGTTTGGTATTCTTACATCCCATGATAAATCGTCCATCTTCTTCAATTTATCCTTAATAGTCTGTACCATACGCTCAGCCAAACCATTGGTGGCTGGGTGATAAGGGGCCGTTGTTATATGACGAATTTTATTGGCTAGCAAAAACTGCTCCATTTCGTTAGAGACAAAAGGTGTGCCATTATCAGACACTAAAACTTCACAAAGACCATGTGTCGCAAAAGTCATTCTTAACAGTCGTATAACTGTACTTGAAGTGGTATTATTTACCATGAATAATTCTGGCCATTTAGAGTAAGAGTCGACAATAATCAAAAATAATTTATTGTGGAAAGGCCCCGCAAAATCAACGTGTATCCTGGACCACGGTCGAGTAGGTGTTACCCATTCGTGCTTAGTTTTAGGAGGCATATGCCTGTGTTCGAGGCACTTTGAACAACTTGCTACTAATGTCTCAATATCCTGATTGAGGTGTGGCCACCACACATAGCTTCTGGCAACAGCTTTAGTTTGTACAACCCCTGTATGTATTTTGTGTAAAATACGTAACGTTGTCTGCCTTAGTGATTGTGGAATCACTACCCGGCAACCTAATAGAATACAATCATCTTGTAAAGAAAGTTCTGAGCGTTGTAGCCAGAACAGTCGTAATTCCATATTTGTTTCTTTAACGGGCCATCCCCTTTGAATATAATGTATCACCTTACTTAAAATCTGATCACGTTTGGTTTCTCTAGCTACATCTTCAACATCATAAGGAAAGTCTTCTGGTCTCTCAGCCATTAACAAGATCTCTTGTATTCCTTCTTCGCCTTGATCGGGTACAGGTTGTGGCCAACGGCTTAAATTGTCTGCATTGCCTATCTGCGGCCCTGGTTTATAAGTTATTTCATAACTATGTGACGTTAAAGCGATCGCAATTCTAGTCAAACGAGGTGACAACATATGAGGCATAGGCTTTTTGGGGTCAAATATTCCAAGTAATGGCTTATGATCGGTTATTATGCGGAAATGTCTTCCCATTAGGTAATTTTGAAACTTAGTTATTCCAAACATAATCGATGCAGCTTCTTTGTCCAGTTGGGAGTAGCGTCGTTCATGAGAATGTAACGTCCTCGAAGACATGGCTATTGGACGTTCCTGACCATTTTCCATTTCATGGGACAACACTGCGCCTACGCCATACTCGGAACTGTCACAAGTCAAAATCAATGGTTTATTAATGTCATAATGCACCAAAGTTAAATCAAATGAAAGTAAACGTTTAGCTGTATCAAAAGCGTTTTGTTCCATTTCAGTCCATTTCCATGTTTGTGCCGTATCTAGTAGACGATGAAGTGGTTCTAGCAGAGTAGCTTTGTGCGGTACAAATCTCTCGTAAAAGTTATACAACCCCAGAAACGCTTGAAGTTCTTGCTTGTTTTTAGGTGCTGGAGTGTTTACTATTGACTCCACTTTACTCGGAGCGGGATGAATCCCATCGGCATCAATCACGAAACCCAGAAATTCCACCTTGTTTTTCGCAAACTTACATTTGTTTTTGTTAAGCCGTAAACCTGCTTTTTCAATGCGTTCTAATGCAGTGTCGAGTCTTTCCTGCATCTGTAGCATAGTGCGTCCACTGATGATAATATCATCGATTAGTACAGCCACCCCAGGTATACCAGCCAAAAGAGAAGTCATTAAACGTTGAAAAATGCCCGGACAAGCTTTAACACCAAAGGCTAGTCGATGTACAGTGTATAAACCCTTACAAGTATTCAAGGTAAGTAGCTTTGCTGTATTGTTGTCAACAACCACTTGTGTATATGCACGTTCAAGGTCAAGCGTTGTAAAAAATTGTCCTCCTGCCACTGTAGCGAAGACTTCATTAGCTGTCGGCATTGGGAACGTATCTGATTCAGTTGCCATGTTTACTGTACTTCGGTAGTCACCGCATAGTCTTATTTCACCAGTCTTTTTAATAATGGGTACTACCGGTGTAGCCCATTCTGAAAAAGATGTAGGCCGTAGCACTCCTTCTCGCTGCAATCTGTCTATTTCTGCTTCCACTCTATCCTTTAATGCATACGGTACAGGTCGAGCTCTTAAAAATCTTGGAGTCACTTCCGGTTTCAAATGTATGGCAACTGGTTTGCCTCGGTAGGTACCGAGACCGTCCTTAACAACTTCTTTATGTCGTTGTAATATTTTGTTCAAATCTATTTGTTCCTCGTTAGAAATTAAATTAATATTCATTGTAATATTAAGTGGCGAGAGCCAATCTCTGCCAACTAGATTAGGCCCATTGCCTTTTGCTATAATAACCGTAAGGTTTTGTGTCTCCTGCTTATACAACACGGGTACTGTTGCTTGTCCTACCAATCTTACTGGCGTTTCTGTCCAAGTGCGTAATGTGAGTGACGCTGGACGTAATACATTGTCTGGCAATTTGTCTCTTAGCTTATTCCAAGTGTTCTCGTTAATGATAGAAAAACTTGCACCCGTATCCACTTGCATACAAATAGGTATTCCCGCCAGGGATATTGTTATTTCATAAGGAGGTACACGACTTCCACTCAATACACAATAAACTCCATTTAAATGATCTTCTGTTTCGTAAGTGTAATTTATGCCACGGTTTGCATTTCTCTTCTTACTAAGACATATTTTTTCCAAGTGTCCTTTCTTTTTGCAAAAACGGCAAACGGTATTAACAAAACGACAGTCCCCGGGATGACGGTCACCACAACGGTAACAAAATCGAGTGAAAGTTTTTGACTGCACTGCATTAATGTCCATCGGCTCTGCGGCACCCACACCAGGGGCCCCCGTGTTGCCTGGCGCCGGCCCTGGCGCGCAGCTGACGCCCGTCGTCGTCGGCGTCGATGAACTCGCGGTGGCGGCGGCGGTATCCTGGATCATTCGCACGTCTCGCCCCGCACTTTCAGATGATAACATAGCGTCCACGACATGTTGATAACTCAAATTATCGCGTTTTAATAGTTCGTATTGTAATTTATCGTCTGACATTCCGCAGACCAGCCGGTCTCGTAACATTCTTTCTAAGTCAGTAAAATTACACCCCGTGCTAAGTTTTCTAAGTTGCGCGATATATTCAGATGCGGCTTCACCACGTTTCTGATTACGATTGTAGAATTTGAAAGACACTGATATTTCATTAGGTTTCGGGCTATAATGTTTTGTTAGAATAGTAACTATTTCGGTAAATGTCACATCACTAGTATTTCTTGGTGTAATTAATGCCACTAAAGTTTCATATACGCGCGAACCACACACAGTCACAAAATTAGCACGTTTTGCTTGTTCAGATGTAATGTCATTTGCCTCAAAGCAAAATTTTAGTCTATCAAGATAAATGTTCCAATTGTCTGCTTGAGGGTTAAATTCCTCAAACTTCACCGATTTAACGTCTTTTATGATATTTTGCAACATTTTTTCACCTGTCGTTGAGAAAACTAATTAAAAAAATTCAACTGTATTGTAGTTGAGAAAACTAATTAAAACAGTAATTAGAATCACATAATGTTTATTCAGCTAGGTAGCCTGAACAGAAGTGACACAACAGTGTCTGCATACCCTCCACTTACTTACATTATTATTAATGAATAAAGTAATAAGTACCCACACTAAAATCAACCCAATATCAGTATATGACACAACCCATTAATCAAAGTTCTAGATATTTTAGATCCTTTAATCCAGAGGCACCGAAATAATGTTAGACTAGACTCGAAATTATGTTCCAAAGGCACCGAAACAATGTTTAGACTTCGAAATGATTTTTCTATTGTTAAAGTAATATTAATAGTGTTCAATTGTTTTCAGTTGACTTCAATATTAAATCAGACCACGAGTTCTCTCCAGAATCTGACTTGGAGTCGGGCGAACCAGTCGAGCCATTGAAGAGAGCGCGGACTTTACAAGAAGGTACAGTACTTATTTTGATACGTACTTAATGATAAATATCATAAAAAAGACAAACATTGTATTTTTATGTAGTTAGGTACAGTCGAGTTCAATAATATGTATGCACCTTTGACAGTTCATCAACCTTTATGCCTTTGTAATAAAAGTCAATATCCTGTCTAAAGTGCCATGATATTAATGAACTCGACTGTACTTCATTTTAATTCGTGTAAGTAACATGTTATATTTTTAACACTAAGGCTTGGTTGCATCATCTTGATTTAACTTTAACAGTACATGAAACAAGCTAATCTGCGCCAGTGGTCAAAAGTGGAAAAAGGGTGTTAAATATTATTACATACTGTTACCTAGGTTACGCCATAGACGACAGCAATGCTGTCACCGAGCCAAATAAATTTGTATCTGTTAAAGTTAAGGTAAGAGCGAGATGGTGCAACCCAGCCTAATTGTATCTTGATTTAAGATTTGATTTACGCAATTTAATTTGACTTTTGATGGACAAACCTTTATGTTGCTATGGCCGACTGACGGCATCGAGTTCACATTAGGATCGAATAAACGTCAAACTGCTCGCAGCTGACTCAGTCGAGCCAGCGCACGAGGGATGTCTTATGTCGGTTGAGACAGAGCTACGCGACAGAAAGAGAAGCGTTCCGGAGGCGCTTATAATAATAGGCGCGTAGTGCTGTGTAATTTGAACTTGTAATTTATTGCCGTGCTGCCAGAGTAGCTTATTATTTGATTGTCCTCGCGCGTATAGGCTTCTGTACGTTTAGTACTATTTATTATACAGGATGTAAGGGACAGCCCTCCACAAATTGACAGGGTGCATTGAGCTTATTCCGAACCATATTTCACCGGAAATTTCCTCAGATTTTTTCTCGGTTTTTGTTTTTCAGTTTATTAATATTACTTTATTTCAATGTAAAATTACATTCTCTAGACGCAACACAACTTTTTTTTAAATAATAAAACAGCTAAAATAAAAAAGCAGCAACAAATTCTAAAATTCTCTAACAAACGACGACGCGAGGAATCAGCTGGGGCGGGTGAACGTGGCGCGAGCGCATCGACCTCGTGGCGGTGGCGGTTGAAGGCTCGCTCGCTGTGCGACGGGTCAGCAATGTTAGCGATACATTGCGTGCGAGGTGATCAAACAAATCAGGATTCTTGAATTTCCATAATGTTCCTGAAATAATTTCATGTACCTGGCATCTTAGTATAATATACTGAATTCCCCCCTTTAGACTGCGGAGGGCTGTCCCTTACACCCTGTATATTCTGTGCCCTGGTTTAATCTTACCATGATTGGCGCAGGCAAAGACGATGGGTTCTGCAAGCGCTGCGGCAGCGGCGAGCAGCCGGAGTGGATCCTGCTGTGCGACCGCTGCGACGCCGGCTACCACGCCAGCTGCCTCAAGCCGCTGCTGCTGCTCGTGCCCGAGGGCCACTGGCACTGCCCGCCCTGCAACCACGTCAGTATACCCACACACACACAGCTGCCTCGAGCCGCTGCTGCTTCTCGTGCCCGAGGGCCACTGGCACTGCCCGCCCTGCAACCACGTCAGTATACCCACACACACACAGCTGCCTCGAGCCGCTGCTGCTGCTCGTGCCCGAGGGCCACTGGCACTGCCCGCCCTGCAACCACGTCAGTATACCCACACACACACAGCTGCCTCGAGCCGCTGCTGCTGCTCGTGCCCGAGGGCCACTGGCACTGCCCGCCCTGCAACCACGTCAGTATACCCACACACACACAGCTGCCTCGAGCCGCTGCTGCTGCTCGTGCCCGAGGGCCACTGGCACTGCCCGCCCTGCAACCACGTCAGTATACCCACACACACACAGCTGCCTCGAGCCGCTGCTGCTGCTCGTGCCCGAGGGCCACTGGCACTGCCCGCCCTGCAACCACGTCAGTATACCCACACACACACAGCTGCCTCGAGCCGCTGCTGCTTCTCGTGCCCGAGGGCCACTGGCACTGCCCGCCCTGCAACCACGTCAGTATACACCGAATAAACACGGAAAACAATGCGTTTTTTATTGCATATTAAATAAATAAAGCTATTTCAAAATGTTATGTAAACGCGGCAATAACTAAATAATGATATCAGTACAATTACTCAGTTGGACAGAATTGTGACCGAAAAATGCTAGTGAGTTACGTTTTCGGTCAAGTACCTGTACAAACTGTTATTCGGTAATGAGGTCGACTTTCGGCCCTGGACCGGTTGTAAACAGCCCGATTCGGTTACAGAATTCAGTTATAGAACAAAATCCACTGAATCCATCCATACACGTGTACGTCACGTATGCACATGCAGCTGTTTTCTAAAATATGGAACTAGGAGAGACGGTAAATCGCATTTTAAGGTACAATTTGCGGTACGCGACAGAGACAAGCGACCACAACATTAAAAAACTACACCACGACACACGGCATTTATCCGCTTTGTATTGTATTCAATCGTATGTATGTTTCGTTGATCGATTTCCAATTTTATGTTAAACTGAGTACCACGTTATCAGTAAATTAATAGTAGGTACCCTTGAAAAGAATAGTTTCCATCGCGAGAATTTTGGTAAACGAGCATTTGGTGTGCGACTATTATTAGTTGTTGGTAATATAAACAAGCAAATATAATTTTATGGACAACTTTTCTACGAGCAATGCTTGTTTTGGCTTCGATTCGTTTCAATGTAACTTACAATGCTTGTTTTGGCTTCGATTCGTTTCAATGTAACTTACGAAAGTTGTGAAACAAACTTATTCGTGCAGCGCTATGCTAGGTTAGGGAATAGCATGGTAATCCTACTAATATTATAAATGTGAAAGTTTGTGGATTTGGATGTTTGGATGTTTAGATGTTTGGATGTTTGTTCCTCAATCACGCAAAAACTACTGAACGGATTTAGTTGAAATTTGTCACACAGATAGTAGATAGCCTAGACTAAAACCATAGTAGAATCAAATAAGTAGGCCAACTCGAGCCGTGAGCGAGCGATAATAGCCTAAACACTGGCTGACTGTTAGGGCTGTCGCATATAGTTTATTCAATCGTCAAAAATGCATAGGTAGTCGATCTCTATGTAAAACAATTTTCCCCTGTAGGATAAGCATCAGGGATCTATAACACAAAGTTTTTTAATTATTTTTTGTACATGGACCAGGAGCTGACTACAATGTTTTCATTATCTACGTCATATTATCTGATTAGTGATTCAAAAAATTACGATGGAAATAGGATTTATTAAAACGTGGTTTTACTAAATCATGTATTTATTAAAATAAAATAATTATTATGAAATTGTTTTTTTTACACTATTAACTATCTTTTACTTTTTCATTTACCTATAATAGTCATTAAAAGTTCTTTTTTACCCGACTGCGAGGAAAGGGTTATGTATTTCGCGCGTATCTTGTATGTTGTTTCTATGTAATATTCTTTATTACCTCATATCTTTCAAACGGCTGAACGGATTTCTATAATTAAGGGGCTTAATTATATACCTAGGTCAACTAGCGCCAGCAAAGCATTTATTTTTAGTACTCATAAACCAAGTAAATATTTAAAAAAAGGAAACAACCATGCCCTTTTAAATTTTCTCTAATATTTTTTTGAATAACTCTTTAATATTTTTAATTCTTTGTACGGTAGACGGCACGGTGGGCTTTCACAATCTGTCAAATTTCTTCAACCATTTTTAAACTTTAAGTCTAGCAGTTTAAGGTTCAAAATTCATTTTAGATTTTTTACAGTTTTGTATAGCTTGATATGCTGCCCACTGTACTAGTTTTAAAATCCATTTAAACCACTTGGATTTTAAAATTTACAGAAAGAATGAAAACTTTTGAAGAGATATTCAAAAAATAATAGAGACAATTTAAGAGGGCTTGGTTGTTCCCTTTTTATATATTGACCCGCCTTCTTATTGTCTAATTTTCAAAATCTATCGCAATCGCTTCTATTTGACAGATGGATGTGACACATTGCTGCATTTCTTTGGTATGTTTTTATTTGTGTCAAAAAGAAGCATCAATGTATCACATCTTGAAAGCGATTGCGATAGATTTTGAAATTAGACAATTAGCCCCCCGGTTTACGAGTAATAAAAATAAATGAATTGGCGGCGTTAGTTGACGGCTATAAGGGCCTTCTGTACCCTTAGCACGAACAGCTATCGAAAAAAATAACTCACGTAAAATCATTCGATAGATAAATTTTGTATTGGAAATTTGTACAACGCCATCTATCGCCGATAAGCGAAATGAAATTTTCCATAGAGAATTGTCTATCGAGTAATTTTACGTGCGTTTTTTTTCTCGATAGCTGTTCGTGCTAAGGGTACAGATGTCGTTAGATTGGTTTTGTCAGCCCAAGTGTTCTTAGGTAAGTGACGTTCAAAAAAACAATTTAGCGGCTGTGAGATACTATTATTTAAAGTGAAAACATTTTTTTTTTGTTTTTTAGTTTCATAAATTATTTTTTTCTGTAGCTTTGTGATTTTTCAACAAGATTACACATTTAATACAGAAAAAAAATTTCGTCTGTTGCGACAAGTATGAAATGTTTTATTATTTAAGGTTAATGTAAAATATATCATCATTCTTACAAATAACTTTTGCAAAAATGTCTTTGGAAAGCATGGACACGGCAATGAGAATTCAATACCTATCTTTTAGTTGTTCGTAATAAAGTTTAAAAAACGTATGACAACTGTCAAAAACTGTTTACTAAATAGGACAAGAGGGCCTAGCCAAAGTAACATTGCCAAATCTTCGTTATCGCTTCGCTTTCGAAACATGTATGGGATTGACATAAGGTTTCCTTAACAATCGAATTTTAAAACGTCAAATCCATACATGTTTCGAAGCGAAGCGAAGCGATAACGAAAATTTGCAAATGTTACTTTGGCTAGGGGGGCTGTAAGGATAACAGACTTTACGTAGGTACTCACCGATCTTGTTCGCTAGGTAATGTGAAGAAAGACAATTCTGGATTGGACAAACTGCTATTGAGACATCCATAAACACTGCAATATCTCCTACAGCTACTCGAATTTGTAGCCATCTTTAATATAATCTTTGGTTAACGGAGGTAAGTATGTATGTATGTACATGTACGGCGCGGCGGCGGGCGGAGCGTGCGTGAGCACGGGCGGTATTAAGTACGGCGCGCGGCTATAGTATTGCTTTCTCTGTGCGCGCGGCGGCGGCGGCGCAGCCACGACTGACGCATCTTTATCATCTTTAAATGTTGTCAGTGTGTGCGTGCGACGACGCATACACAGGGGGCGCTCACATACAAACCGCGTTGGGTGCGTATAATGAGTAAGATGGCTTACTTATTTGATTCTACTATGCTAAAACATAGGATACTTTTTATCCCGATATCCCACGGGAACGGGAACCACGCGGGTGAAACCGCGGGCGGCCGCTAGTAGGTATATATAACCTCCTTCAGAAAGTCGACGTTAACAAAATGCAAATAAACCGACGTATAGAAGCGCGTCTTACTCTAAGAAACCGACAATGCAGGCTGGCTGGTGGCAACGAGAACCTTTTTACTCCCACTAGTCCCACTACTTTGTTGAATAATTTAGAAGAGAACAAAACCTCCTTTGGTGTTTTGTTTTAAAACAAATTGTGGATCTTCATATTTATGAACAAAAAAGTTAATGACAGCGCGTCGCGACATATTTAACAATGGCTTATCAGCAAAAGAAAGTTTTTATCAGTAAAAGTAAAGTTTGTATTTAGCATGTTACAATAACATTAGTATTTCAAAAAGTATTTGAATTAAGTTATATCTGTCACAATTTAGTGTACTAAATTGCGATAAGTATATCGCAAAGAATCTTGTAATTTTATGACGTTTTGATACAATAATTTGAATTTACGGTGCGTTAATTTTATGAAAATTTTAATTTGTATTTTGCAATTTTTATCCTTACTACGAGAGGAAGTTGATATCTATCTTTCCAAATATAACGAATATGGATTAACGGAATGGTTGATAAACGGAAGTATTTGTTTTGTAGGACATGTTGATAAACTCTTTGGAAAGCGAACTGACGAAGTATGACGAATTGTTCCTGAGGGTTGAAGAGGAGAGGGCGAGGAGGAAGGAGGAGGAGCCCGAGCCTACGGCGGAGGAAAAACAGGCGAAGGAAAAAGAAGATGACTCGCAGTCTGGTAAGCTATACTTATGTGACTATTCGTAACATTAATTGCATTAAGGCCCGTTTATTTGACTTGAAAAAAAAATTTTTTTTTCATTTCCATTTGCCTGCATCTTCGTTCGTGGGGTTTTTTTTACCGTGGGGATTTCGGAAACAATAGTAGTCTATGTCCTTTAGGAGAAAATGTGTTGTTGCGATGTATGTATGTATCCTCTAAATACCTTCTTATATTCGTTTTATAACGATAGACTTAATATTGAGTGTCTTTCCTTAGAAGTAATTTAAAAAATAAGAATTATGTTTTAATTAAGTCTATTTTAGATACAGCGTGCCCAGAAAGAGTAGAAATTAAATGAAATGGAACTATAATTTTTCATTACAAAATATTTTTTTATTCGTGATGTTGACTATTATTGTTGTTGTTGCCAATAATTCTGTCACCCTGTTGTAATTATGTTATGTTACCCTGGTAACGATATATTCAAGTTTGTAAATATCGTAACTTATGGCTGTTCTTCTTGTCAGCTAAAAAAGTCTGGAACGGGTGGTAGGAAAATATAGACGATTCAAAAGTACTTAATAATTAAGTTTATTTGAATAAAGCTTATTTCACTTTCACTTTCATTAAAGTGGCGCTTTTAATTTTTGTCAACTCTTTATGATCGAGTTGTAATTTCGACGTTTATTGGCATCAAAATAAAATTGGACATTAGGCCGAAGCGTCTCTGCCTCAGCTTGGGCAAAAATGCTTTCTTATGTCATTCCGGTCCGGATGTCCCGCTGTCCGTTTGTTCTCCTCTACAGGTCGCATTTCTTAAACGATTCTCTTGAAATTTTGTGAGCAGATTCGATAATAACAATTTGAGCGAGGTCTACAGGCTTACTGCTCACTTAGCCACAAGTTATAGTGAATACCCGATTGATTGTTCGGTACAGACGGCAGCGGCAGTAGCTCGTGGTCGTCGGCGTCGTCGGGCGCGGTGTACCGCCTGCGCGCGCGCAAGGCGCTGCCCGTCTCCTACCGCGCGCAGGAGTACGATAGACTCATCAGCTCGGCCATCAAGGTAACAATCTGCCATAGAAAAGCATATATCTGGTTTTTTCTCTTTTTAGATTACTGTGCATTTCGTCGTATACATTACATTTTAATTACACAAGGGTTAAAGCTTAGACTAAATTTATTGAAATTGAATTGAATTTGAATATTCGTAAAAAATAGTGTTTCAACTAATAGTGACAAGAGGACCCCTGTCACATATTTAAAGATTTTTACTAGTTGTAGGAGATATATTTTCTTTGATTCTTGACATGAAACAATTTTTGATTGTTTGCCTAAGTTGATAGAGATTTTCTTCTGTTAATCAAGCACGAAGTTAGTGTGGTTTTGCGAAGTAATAAAGTAAAATGTTATAATCAGGAGGAATACGTAGAGCCGACGAGTAGCGCGGGCAACCAGGGTCGCGGCAAGGACATCTCCACCATCATCGAGGCGGCCGAGGAGGAGCACCGCGAGGCGCAGCGCGATGCTCGCCAGCAGGTATGTCTCATCATCATCATCATCACCAACCAGGGGCGCGGCAAGGACATCTCCACCATCATCGAGGCGGCCGAGGAGGAGCACCGCGAGGCGCAGCGCGATGCTCGCCAGCAGGTATGTCTCATCATCATCATCATCACCAACCAGGGGCGCGGCAAGGACATCTCCACCATCATCGAGGCGGCCGAGGAGGAGCACCGCGAGGCGCAGCGCGATGCTCGCCAGCAGGTATGTCTCATCATCATCATCATCACCAACCAGGGGCGCGGCAAGGACATCTCCACCATCATCGAGGCGGCCGAGGAGGAGCACCGCGAGGCGCAGCGCGATGCTCGCCAGCAGGTATGTCTCATCATCATCATCATCACCAACCAGGGGCGCGGCAAGGACATCTCCACCATCATCGAGGCGGCCGAGGAGGAGCACCGCGAGGCGCAGCGCGATGCTCGCCAGCAGGTATGTCTCATCATCATCATCATCATCACCAACCAGGGGCGCGGCAAGGACATCTCCACCATCATCGAGGCGGCCGAGGAGGAGCACCGCGAGGCGCAGCGCGATGCTCGCCAGCAGGTATGTCTCATCATCATCATCATCACCAACCAGGGGCGCGGCAAGGACATCTCCACCATCATCGAGGCGGCCGAGGAGGAGCACCGCGAGGCGCAGCGCGATGCTCGCCAGCAGGTATGTCTCATCATCATCATCATCACCAACCAGGGGCGCGGCAAGGACATCTCCACCATCATCGAGGCGGCCGAGGAGGAGCACCGCGAGGCGCAGCGCGATGCTCGCCAGCAGGTATGTCTCATCATCATCATCATCACCAACCAGGGGCGGCAAGGACATCTCCACCATCATCGAGGCGGCCGAGGAGGAGCACCGCGAGGCGCAGCGCGATGCTCGCCAGCAGGTATGTCTCATCATCATCATCATCATCACCAACCAGGGGCGCGGCAAGGACATCTCCACCATCATCGAGGCGGCCGAGGAGGAGCACCGCGAGGCGCAGCGCGATGCTCGCCAGCAGGTATGTCTCATCATCATCATCATCACCAACCAGGGGCGCGGCAAGGACATCTCCACCATCATCGAGGCGGCCGAAGAGGAGCACCGCGAGGCGCAGCGCGATGCTCGCCAGCAGGTATGTCTCATCATCATCATCATCACCAACCAGGGGCGCGGCAAGGACATCTCCACCATCATCGAGGCGGCCGAGGAGGAGCACCGCGAGGCGCAGCGCGATGCTCGCCAGCAGGTATGTCTCGGTGCGTGAGTCAGACTCGCTTTTGACCGATTTTTTTTTAATACCATGGTTGTGATTGATGGTAGGTGGTGGCTAAGGAATCATCTCCATTCTGCTGTTACTCCAGTACTGATGAAGTTTTTTTTTTACTTTTTCACGCATCCAAAAATTCTGAAACTGTTTCTATTAATATTAATAAGGGAGCTTATTCCTACCTACGATGCAGTATTGTACTTTCGTGCGTACAGGGTTTGCCAGTGGAGATGAAGAAGTTCCGCAAGAAGAGTCGCCGCAAGCCGCGCAAGCTCAACTCTCTGGAGGTGCTCTCCGAGGACGACGACGAGATCGACGAGGATTTTAAGGATACCGGGTATGTAGTACTTAGAGCATAATCTAAATATGCCCCTGTGGCATCACCACCGAAACACGATATAGAGGATGTTACATAATACATACATACATACATATACTCACGCCTGTTTCCCATGGGGGAAGGCAGAGACTATGTTACATAATAAGCCGTACAAATGTAATTTCCTTTGATTGTAGATTGGAAACGTCATCAGAAGACATTTCGTCGTCAGCAGAGCGAGATAGTTCCAATGCGTCTCGATCGTCTGACTCTCTGCCTATCAGGCGGACGGGCAGAATTGACAAAAAAGGTAAATGTATAAATAAATAATAGATTAGACTTTAATGTTTACAACATTATAGACATTTCCATAGACAATTCATCAAACCGTTTTCAATCTAACAAGATATCAGATTTTTGACGTTTATTTGATCCTGATGTGAACTCGATCCACTCAGTTCCCGTCTAGAGTATGAGGGCTGGTTTTACTTAAAACGAAACAGAATTTCCATGAAACCATTTGTCAAGCTAAATGGAACTTAATCAGAACCTAAGAAGTATAACCTAAGAAATAAAATGTTTGCTTAAGACAGGAATACTTAATTGATTTCAATATTAAGAAAAAATTGTGTAGTGTTGTTGTATTTTAGGTGAAAGTATATTAATTAACTAATTTCACTTGTTAGATCGGCCTAAAATGAGAGAGTCATCGCCAGAAGTGAAGAAAAAGAAAAAAGGTGTTCTGAACGAGACCTCCAGCGAGTCTGGGGGAACTAAGGAATGGTCTCACAAGAAACCTAAGTAAGTGTATAAAATAAAATAAGTTTTACATAATAATAGATTAATATTCTATATATCTGATAATAGCTACCCAGGGAGTGAAAGGAAGAGATTCAGATCGCTGTACACACTCAACTGAATCTGATCAGCATTCTAAAAGATAGAAGGGTCAGAGTTCTCTGTTTCAAGATTTTCATACATTTTAATGCTATTTTCGCGGTTTATTTTAAAAAGGTCCTTCTATCTTTTAGAATGCTGATCAGATCAGTTGGGTGTGTATAGCGATCTGAATCTCCTCCATTCATTCCCTAGATATCCATCATCAGATCACAGCACGGTGTACCGTGCTGTGATCTTCGTGTTGTGAGCTGTGAGCTGTGAGCTTCGGTTTCCTTCCAGGGATGTATCCCTGGAAGGAAACCGAAGCTACAAAATTACCTCGTTTGTATGAAAAAATACCTCGACCCCTAGACAAAGACGATGTGTATAAATGTAGTGAAAAGATCCTGCCTCAACGAAACTACAATCATCCCATACATTTTATCACCAGAAAATCTCGTCCATCGAAGCGTCGCGACAAATCGTCAAAGTCGCACAAACGCAGCGGTTTGACGCAGTACGACGCCATGGGCAACGTGATCCGCGCGCGCGTCACCTACGGGCTCAGCCCCGAGCCCAACGATTGGTCGCCTAAACATAGAACAAGGCAGAAGAAGATCAACTATACGGAGATGCCCAATACCGAGTCTGAGGACGTAAGTATCAGCCCCGAGCCCAATGATATGTCGCCTAAACATAGAACAAGGCAGAAGAAGATCAACTATACGGAGATGCCCAACACCGAGTCTGAGGACGTAAGTATCAGCCCCGAGCCCAACGATTGGTCGCCTAAACATAGAACAAGGCAGAAGAAGATCAACTATACGGAGATGCCCAACACCGAGTCAGAGGACGTAAGTATCAGCCCCGAGCCCAACGATTGGTCGCCTAAACATAGAACAAGGCAGAAGAAGATCAACTATACGGAGATGCCCAACACCGAGTCTGAGGACGTAAGTATCAGCCCCGAGCCCAATGATATGTCGCCTAAACATAGAACAAGGCAGAAGAAGATCAACTATACGGAGATGCCCAACACCGAGTCTGAGGACGTAAGTATCAGCCCCGAGCCCAACGATTGGTCGCCTAAACATAGAACAAGGCAGAAGAAGATCAACTATACGGAGATGCCCAATACCGAGTCTGAGGACGTAAGTATCAGCCCCGAGCCCAATGATATGTCGCCTAAACATAGAACAAGGCAGAAGAAGATCAACTATACGGAGATGCCCAACACCGAGTCAGAGGACGTAAGTATCAGCCCCGAGCCCAATGATTGGTCGCCTAAACATAGAACAAGGCAGAAGAAGACAACTATACGGAGATGCCCAACACCGAGTCAGAGGACGTAAGTATCAGCCCCGAGCCCAATGATTGGTCGCCTAAACATAGAACAAGGCAGAAGAAGACAACTACATGGAGATGCCCAACACCGAGTCTGAGAACGTAAGTATAATTTTGACATTAGTAATTTTTAGTGTCCCCACTGCTGGGACACAGGCCTTTCATCCACTATTTAGATTTCCGCAAAATAATGTGGCTACCTATCTGCAATGCCAAGGAATTTATTGATTTTGTTAAAATTCATACAATGCGATTAAATTGACAACAGACAGTGATCCGCTGCAACTTTACTCGAGTCGAGAATGTATGGCAAAGAGAAAAATTTAATATGTCTTTTGTACCGCAAGCGCTTTGAAGTTGGTCACTTCTGTTGTACATTGTTTAATTAATCGCATTGTATCTCTATTTTGAGCTCTGTTTGTTCTCTATCACAAAAAATATATAGTTCCATTTCTTGAGATTAAATATAAAATACGTTTTTTTTAAGGCCGTAACTATTTCGACTTTTGCTGCATTATTCTTTTTTAAATTAAACTGGCCAATCACAATCCTGTCACAAATATAGCGGAAAAATTACGTTGTCGTATTGGTTCACTAATTTGACATCTGGTTTAGTTGTAAAAATGGCGGTGTTGTGCTATATTTACTTTTCTGATTGTGGTACTTGTTTGAATAGGGATGATGACTAATGAATAAAATAACGAAATACTAATAAAAATCGTAAACATATTAAACTTTTAGAGTAGCTTGTATACCTCTTGGTTTTATATATTGCATATTATTTATTTTATGACCCTTCAAAGTTGGGTGGACAAGTCCATTTAAAAAGTATAAAATTTATTAAAATAAATGATACCTTTAATTAGTCCGTAAAATGTATAGTAAAATTGTCTAAGAAACTATTTTGATAAACACAATATTTAATATAGCTGCCAAACAAATTTCCTACGCGTTGCATACAAACTACTTATTCGTGACGTCATAACTAGGAAGCCATTAGTATGGAGCGTTTTTGGGCGAGTCCAGTTGTGTGCATTTCACACTGTGATATCTCGGGCAGTTTTCATGCTAGCGAATTAATTCTTTTACCAATGTTTCTTTTTTTGAGAGGTAATTTATGTAACATAAAATAAAAAAATATTCGTCATGTTTATTACGGAAAGTTGTTTATTCTTTCGAAATTGAACACTGTATTTCGCATTTAGAGACCGCGGGCGGCAAACAAAAGTAATCCTTTGAAATTTAACAGTAAGTTAGACTAGTTTGATATTTTTATACCATTTTCCCATCGTGAGGAAAAGAGTTAAGAGTTTAATTTAATTCAAAATTTATTACTCAGATTGTGTCATGCATGGCTCATAGATCGATATTCTTTGTATCGATCATTGTTTAATAGTGATATAGGAGCCGTTAACCATGGAGTCATGTTACCCATTATCCGCAATGGTGATTTCTTGATTTTCCTTAAAAAAGGTACAACTCAATGTTTATTTTCAGGAAATGCACAAATCCAGCGGTAAACACATGCCGGATAGCTCCGACGAGTTCAAAGTTACCGAGTCCGAATTCGATTCGGACTCTGATTCGGATCGCGCTAAGAAGCGCAAGGCAGAGGCGGAGATCTCCGACGAGGAACGACGGAAGGCGCTCTCGGACCTCATCAAGAAGACTGTGGTCGTGCCGCTGGAGAAGTTGCCGGAGGATGTCACCAAGGCGAAGACTGAGGAACTTCAGGCGCACCTTGGTACGGATTTAAGTTTGATTTTAGGTCTTTTTTGGGTTATTTGTGCACACGTCGGTGTAAAATTGTAATCACTTAAAAATTAGGCTGGGGTTTGAGATGTTTTCGTTCGTGGATGTTTTGGCATTTGTTTGTAATTGGCATTTATTTTTAAAAATAAATGCCAAGTACATTTTTACCCTCACTACTTAAGCACAACTCTGCCGGGGGGGAAAACCTAGGATAGTCATATTGGCCAACAAAAGTTGCCATTAAAACAATAAAACCTTTTGTAGGAATTAAATCCGATTTGGAGTTTATTTTGTTTAATACTACTGCACTATATCCAGTTGTTACAAATATTAAATTGCGTATAAACCTCACAGATGACTGTAAAAAAACAGAAAATCACCTAAAGCGCTCGCGTAGGTTCGTATTTTTGGCATAAATAATAGTTTAAAATTATTGAATTCTACATCAAAATACACTTAACGTACTGTGAAATTGCTTCAATTACTTTTATTCAAAAATGATAATTGTGGTAATGATAAGGATAAAAAAGTATGAAAAACATCGAAAAAGTGCATTCTGTACATGTAAAGAAAAAAGACAGAGACAAATATTCCAGCGTAAAAAGCTTATGTAATAATAATCTCTTAAATTGTCTCTAATATTTTTTTTATTACTCTTCAACAGTTTTCATTCGTTCTGTAAGTTTTAAAATCCATTTTAGCTCAAAGTGGCCACTTTTGGCAATTATGGATTTTAAAACTTACAAAAGAAACTCTTGAAGAGTTATTCAAAAATATTAGAGACAATTCAAGAGATTATTACATGAGCTTTTTTTAAATATTGACTTGGTTTACGAGTAATAAAAATAAATCTAGTGGTGGCGCTAGTTTCACTACCTACAGCGCCTTAAGGCGAGGCCAGTTCACGATCTGATGAAAAGTCTGATTTTTGAACATCCAATGTGAAGAACTGATGTAAAATTTTACTTCACAAAAATTACTGTAGACTGAAAAAGAAACAAAGAAGCAAATTAACCGAACAGAATATTGAAAAATGGCATGGTAACTCTGTAAAAAAAATCCTGAATAACACCATAAAAACTTATAAAACTAAATTTCAAATCGTCAGATTTCGTAATTTTCAACGACAGTAATATGATTTTTTATGCAAAAAGGATAGCTTTTTTATCGATCTAACACAATAACCGAGTACATTTTTAATAAATGATCCAGTATTACAGAAATCAATAAAAATGTACTAAAATTCGTCAAATTTCTGACGAAGCGTCAATTAAAGTTATGCAATATTCAACCTTATTCTAAAGACATAGTGAAAGAGTAAATTTCGTGAACTGGCCTCGCCTTAACGAGTTTTTTTTTACCACCAGACGCGCAAGCAGCGGCGAGTACTAGCGGAAGCGCAGGCGTGGGCGATAGCGTGGCGGGGACCATGAGTCGGCGGGGGGCGCGGGCGGGGTCGCGGGGGGCGCGGCCGGGGTCGGGGGCGGGGGCGCCCGCACGACGAGGACGATGCGCTCGCTAAGCTCGTTGGGGTTAAAATTAAAGGTTAGTACAATAGCGGTGTATCAATTTAAGACCGTTGTCACATTTTGCAGCTGCTCTTTACTACTCATTTTCATCGCATGCGGTTTATTGTCACGCACTCGAATAACACAAACTTACTTGACCCTGTGACGGTGTCGCTGTAGTCTATGTAGTCGATGGCGTAACCTAAGTAACAAGTGATAAACTTTCAGTTTTGGCCATCGCATCGGGTTCTTAACGGGTTAGACTAGTTTGTGTCACTGTACTACACTGACGACTACTGCTCGTTTACATTGGACAGCCATGAGTAGTGAAGTGTGCTCGCCGATTATCGAATATAAATATATATAAATTTAATATATATAATATCAATATGGCCCCTGTAGTGAAAGCGGTCAATGCCTAATGCCTATCAATCAAACACAGACATATCCACACACACACACACAAACACTCATCTACATACAGTATTTTATAATTTCTTAATGAATCAAAAATTGTACTCCTATTATAATAATATAATAACTGTACATATATAAACAGGTATAAATGCTTAAAAAAATTATCGGTAATACAGGCCCCTCAGGGATCCTAGTATGGACTCCAGTCTCTCAAAGGTTTTATCTGTAAGCTTTAGCTCTTAGTATAGTTACCTTTGTGAAGAATAAATAAACAATATTTATTATTATTGTATCTCGGCTGGAAACTCTCGGGACGAATTATTATTATTATTATATTTTTATCAAATCAAAATATGACACATAAGAGTCTGTTTCACAATCAAATAAGTCTGTCAAGTAAGCTACTCTCAGAAATTAGGTACATTTTAGGGTTCCGTAGCCAAAATGGCAAAAAACGGAACCCTTATAGATTCGTAATGTCTGTCTGTCTGTCCGTCCGTATGTCACAGCAAATTTTGACTTTGACCTTCAATAACTTCGTAGCTATTGGTTTCCCAAGTATAGGTAGTCTAAAAGACAAAAATGATCCTGATGATGGGCGGAATGCGTGGACTTCGGCTTCGTTGAGTGTCTTGTTACACCCGTTATGGTATGGTATATAAGGTAACTACGGAACCCTACGGCGCGTGGCCCGACACGCACTTGGCCGGTTTTTGACTATGAAACGGCCACTTTATTGTCCTGTTCTAAAATTATTAGTTTTAAAACTACCCATAGTAAATATTTGCAAACGTTTCTGATTCCCATATCAAATTCAATCAATTTTATATTTAAATGTTAAGACGCTAAGGTTCAAATTAAATTGCATATTTTTGATAGTTTTGTATAACCTGACGTGCTGCTGACTGTACTAAATATCAATTTAAGGGCTGATTTTTCAATCCTCAGATAACAGATATCAGTCATATTCACTTGTCAAGCTTACGCGCTCACTAGACCACAGAATACATAATAGTACAAGTACAGAAGATCCACTCCGTAAAGTCATTTAAATAAATAGCGACTCTATCCCAGACGCAATAAAGTGCAATTCAGGTCGCACACCGCTCCCTTGCCTACAGTTATATTCACCTAGAAGTTGCCTCTCTTTCTATCGCGTAGCTCTTATTTCTTCTAACGATTTCAGGGTTGTCTTCTTTTAAATAATAATTAATCTGAATACCTACAAGTTATTGTGTTAGCATTGTGAGGAGCTCCGTGGAGCGCAGTGGTTTAGGCCCAGCGATTGCGGAAGTTAAGCAACGTTCGCTAGGGTCGGTCATGGGATGGGTGACCAATATTTATTATCTCGAGCTCTTCCGTGCTTCGGAAGGCACGTTAAGCCGTTGGTCCCGGCTGCATTTGCAGTCGTTAACACACACCAATCCGCATTGGGCCCGCGTGGTGGGTTATGGCCCATCCTCCTTCCTTATGGGTAGGAAGGCCTGTGCCCCAGCAGTGGGGTCATCAAAAATGGCTGTTGGACATATTGTGTTTATAATGTGTACTTTAATGTGAACAAATTACTATAGTACAGATACAATACGTTACTACTAGTTGTTTATCCTTACCTATTTGTCCTATTTACTTAGTTATTTAGTAAACAGATTTGTCAATGTTGTCATACAATACAACACAACATGCAATACAATACAACACGTAGGCACAGAATAGGTACATGGTATCAAAAATTATGTTTTCTTACGAAATTAAATTGTCATTAAAAATTAAACTTTGCTTATTATTTCGTAAGTAGGTAAGTAAGTACCTAGTAAATTATTATTTCAATAAATAGTTGGGTGAAGATTGTTTAGCAAATAAGACAAGTAGGTACCTATCTAAGAATAAACGGACAATACCTACTAAATACTGACTAGGTTTGTTTGTATCACAGATAATAATAATATTATATTCTAGTGAATCTACCTATTACTAGACAAGCATTCTTCTTACCTTTCGATTTCGATTGGAAGTGTGAAAAACGTAAGGTTCGGATCCTTTTTATTATTGTTAAGGCAGCCCATTGCGATGCAATATGCCTTCATTTTGGTTAAACATGCAAACGAACGACGCAACAATACACGAACGCGGCGCGTGAATGAGTATCGAAATCGAACTAATGTTGCTAACGTGCGACCCGGCCGGCACGCGGCGGCCCTCTGAAATTAGTCCGACCGAACCTGTACGCCGGCTACTTTTAGCTTCGTACCTAAAGCGCGGAGTGCGCCTAGCCTGACTAGACATGAAATAAAACACTTTTAACGGATAATAAATAATAATAATAATAAATAATAAATAATAAATCTTTATTAACAAAATTAACATAAATAAAGCGAAAAATGTGTTACAAAAGTTTTTTACATTATTATCAGAATAGACTATGTTAACATTGTATCGTGAAACGCATCGTAGCTAGAAATTAAATGATTTCTACACTAGGCTAGGCCTGTATCGTAGATAATCTTTTACACTTTGGTTATCAGAACACTACTACTACTACTGCGCGGTTTAATTGAAAGTACTTTGGTAATTAGTTGGTATTTGGTTTGATTTTTTATTTTCCCGACGTTTCGGCACCTTTGCTGGTGCCGTGGTCACGGGGGACTGAAACCGAACTCAATAAAACCGCGCTAGTATCCGTTAAAAGTGTTTTATTTCAGATATCAGTCAGTTTAAATATTAACCAAATCTAATAAAAGTCATTCAAAAATGTGACAGACAAATAAATGACAAGTATTTTCAATTTGGCAGTATAACACGTTATCAAACGGATAAAGCTCTATCTAATCATTGAAAAATCAGCTCTTAGATAATTAAATTACTATCCCACAGATTTCAATGCAGATGGCACTCCAGTACCTGCAAATCAAGTGAGTATTTTAATTAATATCAAACCATAGAAGATACGAGGAGCTCGATGTCGCAGTGGGTCAGCGCCTGGCCCGGCGATTGCAGAGGTTAAGCAACTTCCGCTAGGGTCAGTCATGGGATGGGTGACCAAAAATTTATTATCTTGACCTCCTCCGTGCTTCGGAAGGCACTTTAAGCCGTCGGTCCCGGGTACATTTGCAGTCGTTAACACCCACCAACCCGCATCGGGCCCGCGTGGTGAATTATGAGTCATAATCATAATGGTCATAATTTATGACCCGTCCTCCTAATCCATCTGTGCCCTAGCAGATTCACCTATATTACAAATGGACCTATTTCATTCACTAACAATTTTTTATACAGGCCGAGAGAGAGAAGAAAAGACAGGAACGAGAAGCGAAGCAAGCCGAAAAGGAAGCGCGAAGACAGGAGCGACTACAAAAGAAGGAAGAGAAGGAGAAACTCAAAGAGCAGAAGGCTAAAGAGCGAGAGGAGAAACGCCAAGCGCGGATAGCTCAACAAGAGAGCAAAAGGGTCAAGAAGGAGAAACCGTCGTTTCCTATGGGCGGTAATATGGGGTATGGCGTGCCCGTGAGGCAAATGGGCCCGGACATGCACAGGCCGCCGATGTACCCGAGCTCCCCGATGCCCGTGAGGCACCCGGGAGACTTTCAGGAACAACAGCGGTTCCCCAACACGCCTAGGCTGCAGGTTAGTTAAAATCATTTACAAATCAAGGGCACAGGGGAAAAACATGCAATGTCACAAAAAAATGTGACATAGCATATTTTTTCCCTGTACCCTTCAAATATTAAAAAAGCCGTTTTATATACAGTGGCGGTCACATAATTAAAGACACCAGTAGATTTTAATACAAACGAGGTAAATTTGAAGCCGTGGTTCTCCGCCAAGGATTGACCTAGCTGGGATCTGATGATGGCCATCCAGGGAGTGAATGGAGGAGATTCTGAGGGCCTAGCCAAAGTAAAATTGGCAAATCTTCGCTATCGTTTAGCTTTCGAAACATGTATGGGATTGACATAAGGTTTCGCTAACATTTATTATATTATTTATTTATTATTATTATATTATTTATTTATTATTAATTTTATATTTTTTTTATCTAATTTCTAATAACTGCATACACGTCTGTGTCGTCACAGGCGACCACGCGCTTACTTCTGGGCAAAACTGAAAATCAGTGCTTTGCTTTAATTAAAGCAAAGATATCATTGAGTTTTTGCCTTTTTCTGTCGATGCGGCACACAGTCGTAGTTTTTTTTTCTTTATAAGTTATATAGTCAACTATCATCTGTGTACGTATGTGATGGAAATAAACGATTTATCTATCTATCTTAACAATCGAATTTTAAAACGACAAATCCATACATGTTTCGAAAGCGAAGCGATAACAAAAATTTGCAAATGTTACTTTGGCTAGGGCAAGGGTCTTCAACCTTTTTGATGTCAAGGGCCTAATATACTCTGATATTGGTTCGGTGGGCCTCAACACAAGAAAAACATTATATTCTAACTAAATAGGTATAATTTGTAGACATGTGAATTTAATTTTGTCAATACAACGACGGGCCGCCAAGAACGTAACCGCGGGCCGCATGCGGCCCGCGGGGCGCGGGTTGAAGACCCTTGGGCTAGGGGGTCAGATCGCTATACATACCCAACTGATCTGATCAGCATTCTAGAGATAGAAGGATATGTTTAAAAAAACCGCAAAAATAGCATAAAAATGTATGGAAATACCGAAATTGAAAACTAATCCTTCTATCTCTTGAAATGCTGATCAGGGGTGGAATTGCGTAAGGTAATCGTATTCATTTGACAGTTAATATCGTATTAGCAGATCAGTTAAGCCGCGTTCCCACCTGTGCGCGCTACCACGCACCGCAACGAACCGCACGAGGACGAGCACGGGCGCACAGGAGCAAACTTTTTTTTTTACGCAGGGGGACTCTTTTATAGACTTCCGGATGTTGGGAGTAAATCCGGCGAGTCCAGGACTCTCCTTCGTACATGGTCCGACAAGCCAACGCCAAAAACTTTACATTCGTCTTCTATTAGATTGAATACGAATATAAAACTCCCGGTCAAGGCCTTGCCGGGTCCGGTACGAAGGCCTACCTGCTAAACCCCCTGCGGTGTACAGGAGCAAACTACGACGCACCGCGGCGAACGCGTCGTTTCCCACGGTGTGTCGGCTTGTCTGGTGCGCTCTCGTGCGTCTCCAGACGCACCGGTGGGAACGCACCTTAGTGTGTATAGCGATCTGAATCTCATCCATTCACTCCCTGGATGGCCATCATCTGATCCCAGCTAGGTCAATCCTTGGCGGAGAACCATAGCTCCAAAGTTACCTCGTTTGTATGAAAATCGACTGGTGTCTTTAATTATGTGACCTCCTCTGTATTTAATTATAATGTATTTTTAATTGTTTTCTAAGTTTTAAGGTGAAGAGATTTAAGTACTTGTTAAATTATTTCGCGCGACTTCATCTGCGTGGTCAGTTATTTCTCTATCCCTCGGGTACAGTACTTTTTTCAGGATGAAAGGCACCCTATATCCTTCACTATACCCCTGAAAACGTGTGTGCAAAATTTCATGATGATCGGTTGAGTAGTTAAGACGTGAAGGCGTAACAAACGAACAAACTGACTTTCGCATTTATAATATTAGTTAGTGAGGATAAGAATAACAAAATCTGACTGAAATCTATTAAAAATGTTGGTTTAACAGTCAAAATAATTGTGTTAGGTTCGCGCGGAGCTCCGCGGCGTACTCACGGGAGAAGATCGTATGCAGAATCGGCAAGAACAACTACCCAACGCTTTCCGGGAAGGTACATTATTTAATCATAATAATTTTATTTGCCATGAATGTAGGTACATAAATGTTGCCAAAATTAAGTTATAGGCCCAGTACATCCTGCCATGGTAAGCATGCAAATGGTACATAAGAGCGATTGATTTTTAAGTAAAATTTATATTTAGTCGTCTAAACAAAAATTCACTTGAGCTTGCCTCTTTACTTTAGTGATATAGAAATTTAAAATTACAATCTTGATTATAAAAAAAAAATACATACATGTAACTTAGGTCTAAAGGACGGTAAAAAATAAGTCTGTGGCACAGAATATATAATAGTACTAACGTACAGAAGTCGGACCCCGCGAGGACCATCAAATAATAAGCTACTCTCGCTGCACGGCAATAAAGTACAATTTCAAACTGCACAACGCTGCGTGGATAAAATTATATGCACCTACGAAGAAGAAAGAGAGGCGTCTCTTTCTGTCGCATAGCTCTGTCTCAACCTACACATTTCGGGGTTGCTACTCGCTAGTTACTGATATCATAGAAAACATTCGTTATGCCCATGAATAAACAATGAAATTACTATAATAGGTACCTACTTATAAAATAAAATAAATCTACCTAATAGGTGAGCTGAGCATATTTAAAGAGCATAAATAATAAGTATTTCTAAGTAGTTAGAGAAGCTCGATGGCGCAGTGGTATAGCGCCTGGCCCAACGATTGCGGAGGTTAAGCAACTTTTGCAAGGGTCAGTTATGGGATGGGTGAAAAAAAATAGTATTTTTTAGCTTTTTTCTTTACTGGTGCCATATTTCGAACTTCGATACAACTAAGTATGTAAATATGAATACAAAAAATACAATAAACTTTGGTAGGTAGGTAGGTACGTTAGTAATTAAGTATCAAAAACGAAGTGCATGCAGTTTCGCATTCGGCGCTTGACTGACTCGTTTCGTTCGTGACGTTCACGCGCTGCGCTCTCGTCGCTTGCACACGCCGGCGCCGCGCGTTTCGGTCGGCGCGGTGATATCCCTCGACAATGGCCCTCTTGGAGTGGGCCGCGAGCAGTAGGCTAATATAAAAGTTTAAGCGCGGAGTTATACCCCCCTGTCTGTGGCTTGTTTATCAAAACTTACAAGTCTTGTACTTATTTTAATCAAAATTTCATTGCCCTGCCAAAAACGAACTAAAAAGTAAAAATAACTAGCATCATTGCAAGCAGGTGGCCGCTCGGAATATTGTTTTACAATGTTTTAATATGTTTCAAAATATTCATATTAATTTCATACATTTTAGTGACTAATTATTTAAATAGATAGCTTTTTTAGAATATGCTTATCAATCAAGGCCTTTCATTTGATAGTCATACATAATATTGTAATAATTAGGTAATGAAAAAAAATCACATTACGAAATGATCTAATTTTATGATATTTTTTTCTTACAAGTTAGTAGGTCCTAATTCACTTAAAAAAGTTTTGAAAATCGAAGTATTTTCACTAATAAGTACAGTATCAAATAATCCTTATTAATTATCGAATTTAGTTTTTCAGTTAATTGGGCACATAATGTAGATCAAAATACTGTTTACAGCATTTCATTTAAATTAATATATTAATTAGAAGATATACAGAAGTATAATTACACGCGGGTAGGGTTTTTTAAGTAAAATAAAATAATATAAAGTAGAAAATAAAATAAAGTTTTTGTCAAGTATTTTTAAACGTAGGTAAAGTAGGCACAAAAAGCATAAAAAAATAAAGACAAAACTAGGTATAGTCTACCTACACAGTGCAGACAGACTCTACACTGTTTTGTTTATTTCAGCAAGGCACTTGGCCGAAAGGCTCTGGCTTTTGTAGTAAAAAAATCACTACAAAAGCCTGTTTATTTCGTCCAAGTACCTGGCCGAGTTCAACAGGCTTTTGTAGTCTCACTTTTAAAAAAAAAAACTCCTAAAACCTGTTGATTTCGGCCAGGAACTTGGCCGAAACGCGCTGGCTTTTGGAGTAAAAAAAATACTCCAAAAGCGTTTCGTCCATGTACCTGGCCGAAATCAACAGGCTTCTGTAATCTCGCATACAGCCTACTTCAAAATTATAATTTTAAGTGATAAAATGCAAATATTTTAATTATAACAAAATATTGTGAATTATGAATAATTTGATAATAATAAATATTTGTTTGACTCGATTAAGAACTTACACATTTATTTATCTAAAAAATGTATATGAATTTTCAGCAGCATAAAACCTATTTGTTGTTATTAAAAAAAAAAACTGTATTACCCGGCTAAATTGGGAATGCTCTGTTTACTCGCATAGAACTTGCAGTAAGGTACTAATTTAACTTTGTAGGGTTAATTCTATAACGTGTTTTATATATTATTGCACGCGTTTGTTATAGCTCAGTTTATGGCCCTAAAGGCGATGTATTAGGGCTCACTTTACGAGCAAGTGTGTTGAAAAGAAATAAAGGATATAGTTTGTACAGGAACACTATCTGTAGCCGGGTCGCCGCAGCCGTACAAGCCCGTCTCCGAGGAGCCCAGCATCATCACCAGGATGCCGCACATGATTAATCAACAGTATAGGTACATTATTATTATTGTTTGTACTAAAAAAATCTTTCAATTCGTTTTATGGTCTAAAAAATTGCATTCGAAAACAGATTATATTGAACGAAGAAAAGAAAAGCTTTTATTCTATACAGGGTTATTTGTAAAACATCGACAACTTAGCAGGAGTAGATTACTAATATTATAAACGACGACGCCTGTTCTACGACGTTTCCAAAAACGGACAAAAAATATTCGACTTTTCATACAAATGTCCGAATAGCTGATCGAGTTTTGTATGAAAAGTCGATATTTTTGTCTGTTTTCGGAAAAATCGTAAAACAAATGTTGTCGTTTATGATGTTAGTAATCTGCTCCAAGGTTGATGGCGTTTTACAAATAACCCTTTATATTAATCGCTCGTTCTGTCTGTAATGAATGTGTGAGAAACAAAATGTAAATCGATTAAATATTTCAAAAAACTTATTCATTAAAATATTTACTTTACATGTTCTCATTTTACATGAAGTTAAACTTTGAAGTTTTCTTTCTATCATAGTTTCCTTTTTTTATAACCTCTCAATTTGATACCAACAAAACAACTTTCAATTATTTTGTCCAGGGGCCCCATGATGTACCCTCCGCGCGGCCAGAACATGGGCATGTACCCCGTGCACCCCATGGCGCGCCAGTACCCGCCCGGGTACAACCCCTACCTGCAATACGGGGGGCCCATGCGACCCCCCTCCCACGGACCCCCCTCGTCGCCGCACGGACCTAATACTGGACACGGAGCTTCACCGAATCTCGGACCGTCGCCCAATCTCGGACCGTCACCGAATCTCGGACCGTCGAATCTCGGACCGTCGCCAGTGGGACCGGGTCGACCGCGACATTTACAACCGACACACTTAAACTCGATAAGAGGCCCTCCACCTACGGCGATGCATCGACCGAACCACCCCCTATCCCTCCGCCCGACCCCACCCCCCGCGACACCCCCGAACCCCACCCCGACCCCCCCCTACCTCGTCGCCGAACCCGGCCCCCTCTCCTTCCGAACCGTTCAAAATCAAAGCGGAAGTCAAAACGGAACCCGAATACCGATCACCCGCCGGTTCCCCCTCCCCTCGCCCTCCCTCCCCCGAACCGCTCAGAAACCATCCCAAAATAAAACACACAGAAAACAAGGACCGACGCCCACGATACCCTCTCGGCCCGTACGCCCCTCAATTCGGCCCGTACGGGCCTTACGCCCCCGACCCGACGTTACAGAGAATGCACCAAATGCAATATTTAAACGAACGGGAAGACCCGAACCTTCCTCCTCCGTACTTGCGAGCTCCTAGGCCTCCGTTTATAAGGGCGGGCCCTCCTTTTAGGCCTTCTTATGAGCCCAGACCGTATGAACCGAGGCCTTACGGGGAAACGAGGCCACAATATGATCCTCGACCGTCGTTTGATCCGACACGACCGACAACGAGCGAATCGCGATCATCAGCACCATATGGAGACTCGCCTAGGCCTCCGGGGCCTTATTCTGAACAGACGAGGCCACCGGGGCCTTATTCTGAACAGACGAGGCCACCGGGACCTTATTCTGAACAGACGAGGCCACCGGGACCTTATTCTGAACAGACTAGGCCAACGGGGCCTTACCCGGAAGGAATAAGACCTCCAGGGCCTTATTCGGAATCAACGAGGCCGCAAGGAACTTACATGGATTCAGCGAGACCGCAAGGACCTTATATAGATTCACCGAGAACACCGGGACCATATGGGGAATTAATAAGGCCACCGGGGCCATTTGGAGAACCAATGAGGCCTTCAGGACCTTATGGAGATGCAACGAGGTTACAGAGACCATACACGGAATCACCGAGACCCTCAGGACCTTATGGTGAATCTATTAGGCAACAAGGACCTTATTCAGAATCACAAAGGCCGCCAAGACCATTTGCAGAATCACCAAGGCCGCCAGGACCCTATGGAGACCCAACAAGGCCACCTGGACCTTACACAAATTTACAGAGGCCACCGGGACCTTTCGGAGAACCATTAAGGCCTCCGGGACTTTATGGAGATACAACAAGGCCACTGGGATCTTTTGGAGATCCAACAAGGCAGCCGGGCCCTTATAACGAATCACCGAAGCCGCCAGCACGTTTTGCAGAATCTCCAAGGCCACCAGTACCTTATTCAGAATCTCTAAGACCACCAGGGCCATTCTCTGAATCGCCAAGGCCACCAGGACCATTTTCTGAATCGCCAAGGCCACCAGGACCATTTTCTGAATCGCCAAGGCCACCAGGACCATTTTCTGAATCGCCAAGGCCACCAGGTCTATTTTCTGAATCGTCAAGGCCACCAGGACCATTTTCTGAATCGCCAAGGCCCCAAGGACCATTTTCTGAATCGCCAAGGCCACCAGGACCATTTTCTGAATCGTCAAGGCCTCCAGGGCCATTTTCTGAATCGCCAAGACCACCAGGGTCATTTTCTGAATCGCCGAGACCACCAGGGTCATTTTCTGAATCGCCAAGGCCACCAGGACCATTTTCTGAATCGCCAAGGCCACCAGGACCATTTTCTGAATCGCCAAGGCCACCAGGGTCATTTTCTGAATCACCAAGACCACCAGGGTCATTTTCTGAATCGCCAAGGCCCCCAGGACCATTTTCTGAATCGTCAAGGCCACCAGGGCCATTTTCTGAATCGCCAAGACCACCAGGGTCATTTACTGAATCGCCGAGACCACCAGGGTCATTTTCTGAATCGCCAAGGCCACCAGGACCATTTTCTGAATCGCCAAGGCCATCAGGACCATTTTCTGAGTCTCCAAGGCCACCGGGACCTTTTGCGGCATCACCGAGGCCACCGGGACCTTACACAGAACAAGCGAGGCCGCCAGGGCCTTACGTCGAACCGACAAGAGTGCCTGGACCTTATTCAGAAGCGTCTGGAAAACCATCTGGACCGTATATCGAACCTAAGGGACAGCCGGGGCCATACGAACCGTCGAGGCCTCCGGGACCGTATACTGAGCCTACAAGGCCGCCGGGACCGTATACTGAGCATACAAGGCCGCCGGGTTATGCGGAACAAACGAGACTCCCAGTCCCATACACCGATCCGGCCCGTCCCGTACACCCGGCGATGCGAGAAAGCCTTGAAACGAGCTCTTCACCGAGATCGCTCGAAGAAAGGCCGACGAGCCGCGAGACTCCCCAGCCGGAAGTCTCCAACGGCCAAGTGATAAAATCTCCCCCTCCAGCCCCCCCGCAACCGTATATCCGGCCGGAAGCGACCCCTGTCTCGCTCTCCATAAAACCGGAACCCAGGGAAAACGATCCCCCTCGCGAAGAGGGCAGCGTTTTCGGAGGGCTCGTCAGCTACTTCTCGAGTCAACACGAGGATGACTTAGACACGTAGACTTGTGTAGAGCGTATGGGATAAAGCTCATTATACAACGTGTTAACGAATGAACCAAAAATGGGAAAACAGTTTGTTCAGACCATAAAACTGAACAACTTTTACTATGGGACCAACTCTGAAATCGCGAAAAAATCTGTTTGATACAAAAATTAATAACGTAAATATCAAAATGTATGAAACAGCTGATATTTTGCCGCAATTTCAGAGTTGGTCTATACTTCCATAGTAAAACGTTGTTCAGTTTGATGGTTCGAAGAAACGGTTTTCTCGTTTTTAGTTCATTCATTAACACCCTGAATAAACGTGAAATGACTGGTAACTTTTGTAACTGTGAATCTGTGGTAGCCTAGCTTTACGTTATAGTGTGAAGTGACTGTATCTCCCGGATTCCTTGAACCTTGTACATAACTCGCGATAGATAATTTTATTTATATGACAACCGGGACTCCCGTGTAGAATATAGGCTATGTATCATATAACATAATAGTTTGTAAGTTAGAGCGCTAACGAAAAGAGTAATATGAGTCTTTTTTGGTCTCGAATAAACGATGTATTATTATTTTGGTTCTGTTAAGTGAGATTTATTTATACACAGACTTTAAGTACTTACTGTATACTCTAGATATGAATTTTATTGAAGATCAATAAATATGATTTCTTTTTGCAAAATAAATGTTTTCTTCTATATTGTGGATTGTCATTTACTGTTTTACGTGTTAATTTCTTTAGATTATTTGCATTAGCTTCATATTCTCAGTAGATATAATCCGCGCGCGATGAGAATGGTAAGAGACCTTGTCAAAGTGAATTGAAATGACTAAAGCAGTAGTGTACAGCGCCGCGCTGCCGCGTTAGCGATACCTTGCGCGTCTCCGTTCCAAAAGGTATTATACCATTCTCATCGCGCGCGGATTATACCTACATTGGCGCCAGATCCATACTTCTTACGAGAAGAAAATTTCTCACTAGATTCACTTTCTACAAGAGAATAAAAATATTAATATTTTGGAAATGGATTCAGTCGATGTATCTACTGAGAATGAAGGTTAGGTACATAAAGGTAGGCCGTGAGTTAAGGGTGCATCGCGCGTCCACTAGCGCCGCCAATTAAGGAAAAATCATAACAACGAAATAACTATGTTAAATCACAGATAATATATTCTGAAAAATATAAAAACTAGTATTAGTTATGAACTATTTTTGGATGCGTTTTTTCCTGGTTTACAATTGTGTTTGTGCAGTTAAAACCTGGATTAACGCCTAATGGGCGTTAATCCAGTTTTTTTTAACTAAGAATTTAACGCATACAAAAATAGTTGATAGCTAATACTAGTTTTTATATTTTTCAGAATTTTATTAAACATAGTTATTTCGTTGTAATATTTTTTTCTTGATTGGCGGCGCTAGTGGACGCGCGATGCACCCTTAATCAGAACCACAAAACACGATTTTGTATGGTCCTCAAACGCTTGCTATGAAAGTTCTAATGTGCATCGTGTTACTTGATTGACGATTGATTGGTTTGATGACAACAAACTACTGCTTTTGAAAAATTAACCCTTTAGCGAATTAAGCGTTTGAAAGACCGTTATCTAACTGAATCAAACGCGTAAGAGAAACATGAAATAAAAGAAATATTATAGCGAAGATTTCTTTATTATTTCCTAGGTCTACCCGCAACTTTTTTACTTCCTGCTGCTTGTTTGTTTTTTCCACCAAAAGATAGCTGTTGTTCTGTAAATAAAGAAAGACAAGTTTAGATTTCTAGCCAGGCTTTGCAATTTTAAGGTCTTGGTCTTGGCACACTATAACGGCACCGCAGCAGCACCGCTCCAACCTTAGAGCTGCACGGCTTCATAGGAAGCCGGCGTTGCTCTAAGGCTCCAACCCAGCAATTAACTTGTCATTCAAATTAGAGCATTAAATCATGTGTCGTAAAATATATTTCACTAGCGACCCGCCCTCGCTTCGCTTCGGTTCCTTCCTTTTTTGCCAATTTCGACCTTCCATCACCCCAAAAGAAAACAAATACTTTCAAGTCTTCTTCTTATTTTTGTTATGGCAATCTACTCCTCTTCAGGGAGTAATTTTTGCCAGTGTCAAGTGTTAAATAATTCAGTGGTATTGTTTCAGTTTACATTAGAATGCGGGTGCATCGCATTCCAATGCTGCTTGGAGCATTTGGCATCAAATATATCGATACAGTTTACTCGGTAAGTTCTGCCGAGGTAGCCACCACTACAATAAAAGTCTCAGCTTCGCACAACCAAGATCGCACCTATTTCAATTATTCCACATATTGTTCAGATGCGTAGACACTTTTACCACAAAACTGCACCAATTTTAAGACACAATATCCACTATAAAACAATTTGCAAATAATTAAAATAGCCACCGAATTAATTAACTACAACAATATTTTAAAGAATCGGATAAATTAATATTAATAATTAGATATTTTAAAAATAATTATTGGCGCGATTATCACATAGATAAATATTTCTGATTAGCACCATGGCAGATTTAAAGAACTTCAGACAATATTATGGACTCATGCATGACCAAAATAACTTTTAATTATAATAACTCGTTTGGTAAATTAAAAAATAATGAGTTCATTATGGAAAATAATAGAAGCTCGCGGACTGCGACCTTGCACCTCGCGGCCGGCGCGCGGAATGCAATCTTGCACCTCGCGGACGGCGCGCGGAATGCGAGCTTGCACCTCGCGGCCGGCGCGCGGACTGCGAGCTTGCACCTCGCGGCCAGCGCGCTTACGGCACGCCGACCGCGCGCTGGCGGCTAAATTCGAGGTGATGCCGTGCTGTTGCTGTGCAGCTGTTGCGGTGTCGTTATAGTGTGCTATGACCTTTATTTTACGTCATTAGTGTTATGATTACGTTCAATATTAACTCACCAGGGGGCGTTATCTTGAGCGATATGTCGTAGCTCTTGCACTTGGGTCGTTTAGCCGTAGGTTCCGACTTCTCTGGAGTCTCGGTGGGTGTAACCGTCTCCTGGGTTGCCGCCCAACCGTCCTACACAAAAAATAAATGAATGACCGTACAGTCGCGAGAGTTCCGATATACATTTTTGACAAAATAATACATTTTGTAATTGAAGTCGAGATCTGTCAAAAGTGTATTCATGTTATTGAATACAAAAGTTCAACTGTGGTCTTTGAAAGTTTTAAGGAAATGTACGATCACCGTCAAATATTTGGAAAAGACACTCCAAATGGTCAAAAGTGTTGGAACAGCCGAAGCACTTTAATAGAGATGACAACTTTACAGAACATCCTAGGCCCTAGGATAATATCCTAGGGGACATTATCGAAACAGCACAGCATTCATAAAACTTACCTCAGGGTCTTCGATTTCTGGTGCGATCGGGAGAAACGCGAGCACGTTCTCGTCTTCACCTTCCTCGTCAGAACTACAGAAAGCCGCCACGGGCTCGCACGTCGTTACATCCACCTGCGTATACGTTTACATTAAAGTCTAATTATTAATTCACTTGAGTAATCTCACGTTTACGGTTGTAACCATGAACGTTTGAGGCTTGTTTAAAAAATGTCCTGGGGAACTGTATTTCATTGACAAGCCTGGTAAATGGTCAATTCATAAATAATACACTTTTTACAGAATGTTAAAAAAAATAGCCTGATTGTGACATTATCTGGTTTTTTGTGAAAAACGGCATTTTTTTTTTGGTGTGGTGGTGCTTTCTCTTTTTCCCGTATACGGCCGGCCTTAAACCGGCAAACCTCCCTTAATAAATGTTGTGAAACAGGGGATAATTTTTACAAGTCGACATCGACATTTTTGTCATTGCGAAAAGCCCTCCATGCTTTTCACAATGACAAAAAACTGTACGCTTGATAGATGGCGTTGATAAAAATAGGTGTCAATGTGATTTTTTTACTAAGCTTCGAAGAGTATTAGCACAGAATATATAATAGTACTAACGTACAGAAGTCCGACCCCGCGAGGACCATCAAATAATAAGCTACTCTCGCTGCACGGCAATAAAGTACAATTTCAAACTGCACAACGCTGCGTGGATAAAATTATATGCACCTACGAAGAAGAAAGAGAGGCGTCTCTTTCTGTCGCATAGCTCTGTCTCAACCGACACATTTCGGGGTTGCTACTCGCTAGTTACTGATATCATAGAAAACATTCGTTATGCCCATGAATAAACAATGAAATTACTATAATAGGTACCTACTTATAAAATAAAATAAATCTACCTAATAGGTGAGCTGAGCATATTTAAAGAGCATAAATAATAAGTATTTATAAGTAGTTAGAGAAGCTCGATGGCGCAGTGGTATAGCGCCTGGCCCAACGATTGCGGAGGTTAAGCAACTTTTGCAAGGGTCAGTTATGGGATGGGTGAAAAAAAAAAGTATTTTTTAGCTTTTTTCTTTACTGGTGCCATATTTCGAACTTCGATACAACTTAGTATGTAAATATGTATACAAAAAATACAATAAACTTTGGTAGGTAGGTAGGTACGTTAGTAATTAAGTATCAAAAACGAAGTGCATGCAGTTTCGCATTCGGCGCTTGACTGACTCGTTTCGTTGGTGACGTTCACGCGCTGCGCTCTCGTCGCTTGCACACGCCGCGCGTTTCGGTCGGCGCGGTGATATCCCTCGACAATGGCCCTCTTGGAGTGGGCCGCGAGCAGTAGGCTAATATAAAAGTTTAAGCGCGGAGTTATACCCCCCTGGTATTAGTTACTATTTTTATTTTTTAAATGGCACTTTGCAAAGCCCTCATATTGACACGCAAACTTGAGTCGGCTCCAATCTCATGTCAAGAATTACTGACAAATCTACAAATATGACAACTTTTAAAAATATCCTTGTTTTACAATACCTGGATAAACCTGCTCAACAATTCCCTTCCGCCAAGTATTGCGAGGACTGTCAGGATCGACCACCAAGACTAGATCGCCCACCTGAATCGCCTTCTGTTCGCCCTTCCATTTCTTTCTAGGCAAAAGTTCAGGCAGTACCTCCTTCACCCATCTCCGCCAGTACATATCTGCCAACCGTTGGGATATGCGCCACTGCTTCCTTAGAAAAAGATCTGAATCATCGAAGACACCGATTACAGGTAAGTTTGATGAAGAACCCAAGAGAAAATGATTGGGGGTTAAAGTCTCGACGCTGCCAGGTTCGACTGAAACGTGGGTGAGAGGTCGGCTATTAACTATATTCTCGACTTCGAGCATGAGGGTACTCAACACTTCGTCTCTTGGGGCTCGCTCCCTCAATATAACTTGAAGCGACGATTTGACGCTTCGAATCAAGCGCTCCCATGCCCCACCCCAATGAGGACTGACAGGTGGAATAAAATTGAAAGACATGCCATTGTGCATACCCTCGGCTTTCAATTTTTCTTCGTCCAGTTCCTGTATCGACTTCCGCAGCTCGTTATCAGCACCCCTTAGGTTTGTTCCATTATCGGAGAAAAGTTTCAACGGCCAGCCCCGTCTGGCGGCCATACGTCGAATTGCCATAATGAGGGAGTCAGTTGTCAATGATGCCACTATTTCTATATGTACAGCGCGTACTGTTAAACATGTAAAAAGAACTCCATACCGTTTTTCCCGACGACGGCCTACAGTCACTTCCATTGGTCCAAATAAATCTAAGCCGCAAAACGTATAGGGACGCTGGTGGTGCGCGAGACGAGCGGGCGGCAAATCACCCATCATTGGGATCCGAGGAGTGGCCTTTCTTAATCGACACAGTAAGCACCTAGTTACAACACTCTTAACAGTAGGTCTTAATCGCAACAACCAGTATTTCTGTTTTAGTTCATTGACAACTGTTTCCTGGTTTCCATGCGCAAACTTAACGTGATAGTGACGAGCTATCAAACGAGACACTGGATGCTGGCCATCAAGGATGAGGGGATGCTTTGCCTCATACGCAACATCAAGAGCTGCATCAATGCGGCCACCAACACGTAATAAGCCACGTTCATCTAAAAAGGGGGTTAAGCTTAAAAGCCGACTGTTTTGTTGCAAGCATTTACCATTTTTTAGGGCAGCTATTTCGCTAGAAAATGAGTCAGCTTGCGCTTGTTTAAGCTGTAAATACTCCGCTCGCAACATCATATCGCAGTCTACGCCTATGGTTAATCCTTTGAATTTATTAATAAATCGGAAAACCATAGTCGTAGCTCCTAACAGTCGGTGCCAGGACGACATATTGCTCGCATCAGGGATAGCTAAGCGGCTATCTGATGAGCATTGAATCGTCATCACGAATCCTGATTCAATTTCGTTTGAATCTGGTTGTGTAACATCAGCGGGCCAAGACGTTTCGTTTTCATATAAAAATTTCGGGCCCGAAAACCAATCATTATGAAAGGAAACATAGTCAAAATAATCACGTGTTGCCAAATCAGCGATATTTAATTTAGTTGGTATGTACCGCCATTCCTCACTACGTGTAAGTTCGTCAATTTCTCCGAGGCGATTAGCTTCGAACACTTTGTACTTACGCGTGTTGTTTCTAATCCAATAAACAACCGTAGTGGAGTCACACCAAAACTGTCGCTTCACTGGGACCAGTCTGTGTTCCTTTTCAATAGTGTTAGCAAGTCTAGCGGCCAAAACCGCCGATTGAAGTTCCGCACGCGGAATTGTTATCGGTTTCACCGGCAGCACGCGGCATTTACTCGCTATAAACGAAACAAATACCTTCCCGTTTCTAGTAACCCAACGCCAGTAAGCGACAGCACTCATTGCTTTGGAAGATGCGTCACTAAATACATGTAGCTGTAGGTCGTTATAATGTTCACTGACCGTAGAAGGAAACACAGAATTCGTAGCGCTCGTAGACGATGCGTTTGAGTCGTAGCAATATTCGGTGTCGTAGCACTTACCTGTAGACGCTGACGTCACCGCAGCAGGTGGCGGCGGCGGCGGCGGCGGCGGGAGGGGGGCCGACTCCTGTGCTACGGCTGGCTCGAAAACCGGTTTCTTATTCGGTGACTCGTACGTGTAACACCGAGGAATACGTAATTGCGATATTAACTGTAGCATGTCAATCCATTTGCACCATTTGCTATAAACATCATCGGGAATAAAGTCGTCCCATTCGATATTTTGACGCCAAGTGTCTTGAAGCATAATTTTCCCTTGAATAGTAAACGGTGAAAGAAATCCTAAAACATCAAAGACTGACATAATAACACGTAACATTAACCTTTTAGTCGGTCTCTGATGACCTTGAATAATGTTATCAGGGATGCGTTTCAATGATACATCAAAACCTAACATATCTTCTTTTGGAAACCAAATTAAACCTAAAGTACGCTCGCCCTGTGTATTTTGATCAATTTTGAACCTAATGGAAACATTACCTAAAGTTTCTTCTGGAATGCTGTTCAGCACAGCCTCACTGTTAGACGTCCAGTTACGAATTTGAAAGCCTCCGGACTCATGTACAAAACTTACATTTTTAACCATTTGTATGGCAGTTTGTTCGTCCGGGAGACTATCTATATAATCGTCCATATAGTGTGAGTGACGAATAGCGTTTACAGCAGACGGCATGGATGACTCAAATCGCTGAGCGTTTTTGTCCCTGATAAATTGAGCAATAAAGGGGGAACAATTAGCGCCGAATATTAAAGACGACATAACATAAGTTTCTACTGGTTCTGTGTTATTATTTCTCCACAGAAATCGAAAGGCATGCTGATCGTCAGGGTGGATTTTTATCCTTAAAAACATGTCTTTTATGTCACCGGTTACTGCAATTTTATTTTCCCGGAAGCGCAGCATTATACCAAACAGTGATGACAACAAATCGGGACCCGTAAGAAGGTAATCGTTTAAACAAAAACCATCCACCCTATCAGCGGCGTCAAAAACCAAACGTAATTTACTTTTGTTGGGGTTATCCACCCCGAAGTGTGGCAAATACCAAGTTTTCGGTGTGGCAAATGTATCTTTTAGTTTTATTGCGTAATCGTTATCTAACAAATGATCTATTCTTTCCTTGTACTTACTTGCAAAATCTGGACTGCGCGTCATTTTTCTTTCAATACCTTTCAGCCTTTTAAAAGAATTAGGATAAGTATTCGGAGTTGTGGCGCTCGCGTCACGCCACGGCAGACCAACGTACCAGCGGCCGTCGTTAAGCTTCGCTGTCTTCTCCAGGTGTGCTATCGCGCGGACCTCGTCGGCATTTTCGCGCGGGTGACCTGAAATACCTATGGAATCCAAGGCGAAGGAGCGACGGACCTCATGATGCATTTCTCTCAACAGGCGTTCAGACTCATCGCGGCTGTCGCAGCGGTCGTTTATAAATAACACGTGAGATGGATGGTGGCGGTCAGCAGTAGGTATAGTGGACATACTTCCATGTACGCACCAGCCCAGGGGTGTGAGAGTAGCGCACGGCTCATTAAGTTTCCCTAACCTTAACTCTAATGGTACAAGCAAGTGGTGATTATCCTGCCCTATTAACAATTCAGGCTTTAAATCAGAAGAACACAATTTATATGAAATATCAAACAAGTTATCAAACTGTTTATAAGGAATAATAGACATTTTTTGCAAAGGTAAATTCAATTCATTAACACTACGCGCACGAATAGAATGAATCTTATTGTCCATACCTGCAAGGTTCACATTTACCACAGTCGTCTGTAGAACCAGTTCGTTGTTTAGCCACGCGCCGCTCACGTGCATGGGCTCGCGGCGGCCGCGCAGCCCCGCGCGCTGCGCCAGCGCCTCGCTTATCAGCGAGACAGTCGACCCGTCGTCTAATAACGCACTCGTATCGATTATAACACCATTCTGACCGTGTATACGTATAGGAACAACTTTGAGTAGCACTGACTTTCGATCACTCGCGCCTATATGATTCACGTTTTCGCTTAGCGCACTTACGGGAGTAGGTTGCGAGTTCGTAGTATCTTCACGGTTTTGAATCGGGTAATGCAGCAACTTGTGATGAGACTGGCCGCAGCCCTCGACATCGCAGGCGGGCGCGGTGCATGCTTCTCTGTTATGACGAAAACAAAGACATTTGTAGCACACACCGTGGCGTTTGACGTAGTCCCATCTTACTTTTCGCAGCGCCTTTTTAAACATTTTACATTCTGGTAAACTGTGCTTTGACTTGCGACAAAACTGGCAGTTATAGTTGTTTGCGAGGTCTGACTGCATCAACACTGTATGTAACCGGTTATTGTTGTGCTCACTCTGTCTAAATCTATTGTTTTGCTCGGTGCGCTGCGTCACAAATTGCACATTTGAAGTTGTTGATATTTTTAATGCTTCTTCATGTAGAAAGTCGGACAGAATAAGCAAACGTGATCGTTTTCCGTCGTTTATTAGCGGGTAACTGTAATCTGACCATTTAGACAGTAACAGCGCTGGCAGCTTAGCTAAAATAACTGAGACCACACTCATTCCCTGAAGATACTCTTCACGTTTCAAGGACTTTATAGCTTCAATTAAATTCTGTACCTTGACGGAAAATATTATAATATCTTTATGGTAATCATTAGACAACGGCTGAAGTTTTTTAACATCTTGTAAAATCTTTGTTATGATGAGGTCAGGGTTTCCAAATCTGAGCTCCAAGGTGGAAATTATCTTATCAGGTGATGTCGCACTTATCAGTAAGGCGGCCACAGCATCTTTAGCGGCACCTTTTAAGCACTTGCGAAGCCTCCACAAGTTTTCTTTGGAGCTGAATTTGCACACATCAGTTGACTCATCATAAGCTTCTTTAAACTGTAGCCATTCCATCGGTTCACCAGAAAAATCTGGCAAGTCTCTAGGCGTACATATACGGCTCAATAGCTTTCCATTCGGTTCCTTAGCGACTGAGGCAGCAGCTAGGTCCTTCAGTGCTTTAGCAAGCAGGTGTACGGTATCGCCGGCGCCGGCGTCGGCACCCTTTTGTTCAGGCACAGACGCTTGTCCATGAAGTGGCGCTGATGATCGGGGCTCACCCGTTTGAAGTTCTCGCTCGGGGGTCAGCCTTTCCGCTTGCTGATAGCTTTTTTCCAGCCACTGCTCCACGTCGTGGGTGATGAACTCATCATCATTGTGCGGACTGTATACTTCTTCGTCTTCGAGTTCTGCTATGTCCGCTTCCAACTGTTTTTCTATTAGCTCCATTTGAATTTTTGCCTTTTGTTTCGCAGCTTCTAGCTCTAATTTCTTTTTCCTTGCAGTGATAGATGATAATGAAGAATTTCTAGATGCATTTTTCGGCGTAACATATACGGTTGGCGGCTGTAACTGTATTTCCGATTTTACACTGGTGCCCGCCATTTTGGTTATGTCGACACGACACGTTTCTGCCTTTTGCGCATCATTTTCACTTTTCTTGGTGAAAGATTGCGAAGTTTCTGCATTTGGCTGCGTGTTTTGAGGCACTTCCACTTTATTGAAAACCATTTGTTCGCGATCGCGACGCACTGTACTACGGGTGTTCACCATTTTCGGCGGCGTGTGGAACACGAATATCCGGCCGAAGACCAACTTGTACACTATAAGTCCCGTAGTTGGTTTAAAAATAAAAAAGAAGGCTCCGTTACAATTTAACAGCGTTTATTGCACCTTTTACACGCACAATACTAAAAACAGGTAAAGCCACGAAACAGAGCTCGTATATCGTAAGCGCGGACGGTCGCAGACTGCCGCGGTGTTCAAAGACATTTCGAACGCAATATAGGACTACCTGCGGTTTACATTTTTATCAAAACTTACAAACTAAATAGGGATGGAGCGCGTCGTTAACACTGCCATTAGGTTACGTATTAAAATTTCTAAATTTGAATGGTCTAAGGTCATAACACCTATGTAATGGACGAAAGACCTAATTTTAAAACACCTAATCGTTATTAGACCTAAGTATTTAATGCCTTCGTTTTATAATACCTATGGACAAAAGACATAATTTTTAAAACACCTAATCGTCGTAAAACCTAACCATTGTTAGACCTATGTTTAAAATGCCTAAATTTAAATAACCTAACGATGGAATAGTACTTCAATTGAGGCATAGATAACATAGGTTAAGGTAGTACTTCTAATCAAAATGTTTACTTATTACTAGTTGATGCCCGCGACTTCGTACGCGTGGACTTCTATGACTCCGACGTATTAAGATAAATACGAACTAATGTAGTTACATAAGAAAATACTTGTATTGTAGCAGTGTTTTATTATTTTTATTTTATTTAGTCCTTAGGTGAATCGACTTTAGGTCAACCGTCCATTATGCGTTTCAACTATTATTGGTAAAGTAGTATAAAGTATTTTAAATTTTTTTTTGGTGATGGTTTAAACATTAGTCTTTATTGTCAAATGCAGTGGCGTGCATACCATATAGGCAGTTAGGCAGTGCTTACCTCATGACGAACCTAATAAATATAGATACCACTAGTCACTAGTGTTACAGTAAAAAATAATTAATTGGTTCCGTTAATATTCTATAATAACCAAACTTCTATTGAACACTCAGTTAGTAAGCAAATTTTCCTTGCGCATCATTCCTACCTACGCGCTACGGTGTGGTAAGCAGTCTCCAGAATGCATATTCGAAGCAAGGAGCGTTTCATACAAAACTCATTTAAAAAATTTCGGTAAAAGTTATACGACCACAGAAAAAAGTGCGCTCTTTGTACGAGTAAGGTTCTAAAACATGACCTTCGCAATATAACAGCGCTAGGTAATCATGCTTACTCGGGCTACCACGGACCACGCGCCGGGCGAACGAATTTTACCGAGAAGCCGACGACGACATTATTTGTCTCACTCGCTCCTATGCACAAACCGCTCGCTCTCAATCCGTGTTTTATTATCTCACGAGTGCGGGTGAATTTAACAAGTTTCAACCTTGTTACCTTGTCCTAAGAGTGTTGATACCCGCGCTTAATAGAATGTTTGTTTTCGGAAATAAAGATGCAAGCAATGCGGTTGTCATATTTTGTTTGTTTTTAGTTCCGTTAGTTTCTGCAGAGAAAGCAATAACTTATATTATATTTTTTTTTTGTCTTCTTGACTTGACACCACGCGCGAGTTAATGAGAGATATTTTTATTGTTTTGTTCATTGATATATCAAAACAAAGTTTAGATGCGTTACCCGCACTCCACAATGGCAAGACGAAAGTAAGGTAATTGCCCGACTTTCAATTAGTCAGACACAGGCTCGTGACACGTAAACACACATCACTCTCGCCAGACAGACACTAAAAAACCGTGACATCCTGATCAAAAATGCCTTCCTGCGTCTATAAACGATGTGCAAATTATACAGCAACAGTCAGAGATCGGAAAATTGATTTATTTCACACGTAAGTACTGTATTTAACCGTAAAATGTATTTTCGTATTTTGTATTACTCTAATCGGCCATTTTTTTACAAACAGCGAGACGCGCCAATGAGCATGCAGCGTATCAGACGAAACTTATGTTGTCTGTTTATCTCTTTCTAACGACAGGGATTCCGTATGGTGGCGTTCATTTTTGTCCCACTATTGATGTAATATGTCAATGTGTGTATCTGCAGTACCTGTCGCTGTTTTAAATTGCATGATGTTGGCGCATAACGCATCTAAACTTTGTTTTGATATATCAATGGTTTTGTTATTTTGTTTTTGTGTACTTAACTATTTAGTGTTTTTTCTGTGAAAACAAAAAGAAATTGCTGTGTTTTGTGATTAAAATATTACCTGATTAAATAATGGAGAAATTAGTAGAGTGTGCCGATTGTGGTGAGAATTCGATTTGTTTACAAAAATTACGTATCCTTTCGCACAGTTTTCAGTCATAGATGGTCATAGAAAAAGTAATGGCCGCTTTTGCTCGCTAATGGATAATTTATACCTAGGAAGCAACTTCACATAACATAACTTTACAACGTGAAGAAAAGGCAATATAAAAGTGGTAGGTAAACAATTAAACATCCTTATTACCTACTAATAGTATTAATTTTAAAATGATAAGAGCTTAATTACAACTGTTTAGATTTAGAGTGCCTACCTAGCTTGAAAACCAATGCACGCCCCTGGTCAAATGTATCATGCTAAGGGAGAGGAGTTTGTTTTCCATTACACAGACAAATGTCTATTGTGGAAGACAGATGAATCGAATTATTGTTACAAATTATTTATACAATAAAGCATTTTTATTATTATTATTATTATTATATATTATGAACTTAGGTATTTTGTCATTAGGTGTTTTAAAAATTAGGTCTTTCGTCCATAGGTGTTATGACCTTAGGCCATTCAAATTTAGAGATTTTAATTCATAACCTGCCATTAGGGCCCACTCACGTCGAGCTCCTCGTCGAGCTGCGTGTCGCCGCTCTGGTCAACGGAGCGGTCCTCGTCTTGGACGTCGAACTCGCTCTCACGCTCTTCGTACTCCACGTTCTCGTCGAGCTCCTTGAAGTCGGGCGCGAACGCCGACCAGTTCTCCACCTGGTTCTGCGCCCATATTGACACCACGCCTGGAAATGGACGCCGTTTAAGCGGACACACAGGAGGGTTCACCCACCAATCCGCATTGGGCCCGCGTGGTGGCTTATGGCCCATCCTCCTTACCACATAAGGAAGGCCTGTACCCCAGCAGTGGGGACATCAAAAATGGCTGATGGACAAGGGGACACATCACTACATATTATAAAACTAAGTCCCTCGCCGCGTCAGTCTGTCTGTTCGCGATAAACTCAAAAACTACTGAACGGATTTTCATGCGGTTTTCACCAATTGATAGAGTAATTTTTGAGAAAGGTTTTATGTAAATTGATAGAAATATGACGATAATTGTTTAAGAAGTCGGCAAAAATTAAGCCGTCTGGACGCTTGCATCGAAAACGCTGCCTGAACCTTTCGAGCTATAACAAAATAATGTAAGTATAAAGGAATTGTTTCTCTGTTATAGGTCTACAAAAAAGTCCGCGACGGGGCATTATGATAGCTTACTATAGCCATTGTTTCCGAACGGACAGCGGCGACGGAGGGCGCGGGGGGGCGTGAATGACATTCACTTTTGAACCTACATGAGACGCTTACCAACGAATTTTGTAAATCCATTTTTTATTCAATATACGGAGTCAGAAAGCAAAATATCTTCATTATTTCACATCAACGACATAAGTTGGTGAACCCGACGTTATATTTGCAAAAAAGGAAGGTGAATTTCCCTAAGGAAGTCTACGGATTATACGAAGAAGCCGCTCCCCGAAGGAAGTAAGCCCATTCCTATCCCAATACATTTCCAATCCCACATTTTCAGTGTAGTCTCAACAAAAGTGAAAATAGTAGTTCGTAAATCAGTGTTCAAAGTGCTTTTTAGAAGTGAAATTTCAATCAAAAATTCAAATTACGTACCTACTTAACAGTCAAATCATTTTTGTCATAAATCCATCTAAAATTCACCCTAAACTAATTATTTGCCGTGTAAAACACGTAATCAACGATATTTGCCGAATATTTCAGCATTTTCTGGGAACAAATTGACGAAAAGTGGAAGTCAATAAGTAAACACAGTGTCATTCCAACTACACGCACTGTGTCATTGTGTTGTGCTACGAAGCTACGATCTCAACGAAACTGCATCGGCCGGCCGCCAAACCGGTTTGCTAACAACCCAGCCGTGCGAAATAAGGTATTGTGCGCTTTACTTGACTATTTGTTCAATTTCTTTATAATCTGCAATTCATTGTTTCCGCACACAAAATGGCGGACTTAAAAGAACTTATTAAAATAAGAGGTCAAATTAAGACCCGTGTTACGTTATTTGAGAAGTTTTTAACGCCTTTATTAACTACAAAGGAAATAACTAAAGTACAATCATCCGAACTAACAGTTCGTTTAAATAAATTACAAGATCTTTTGTACCAATTTGAGGAAAATCAAGGAAAGATAGATTTGTTAGATGAGGATAGTGAAAAGCAAATAAAGGAAAGAGAGGAAATTGAAAATAGGTTTTATAATCTTATAGCTACAGCACAAGAATTAAATGAATTTTTTAACGAAAATAAGGCAAAAAATTTAGATGAATTATCTCAGAGTGGCAGTTGTAAACATTCCAATTTAAAACTTCCATCAATTAAGTTACTAACGTTTGATGGTAACTCAAGCAAATGGTTAGAGTTTAGGGACATGTTTTTGTCGCTCATACATAACAACGAATCAATCGATGATATTAGCAAGTTTCAATATTTAAAAACATACTTAGAAGGTTCTGCTAAGTCCGTTATTAATTCTGTGACAGTTTCAACGTTAAATTATCCAGTTGCTTGGAAGCTTTTGTGTGACAGATACATAGATATAGTATATTAAAAGGGGTAGATGCGCTACCGAGCGACCGGGTGTAAGGGATAGATATATTATGACGTCAAAATATGGGGTTGCCATGATCAGAAAAAGTACCCTTAACGGGGTAGCATCCGTTAATGTGCAGATTACTAGTTAAAGCACGGAAATCGTCTACTTTAAGAAAAATTTCGGTACTATTATGTATTCTGTGCTTTAAGAGGATTGTCAACCACGTGGTCTCCATACAAACGGCGATAACGTTTCCCACCCTCTAACTAAACCTTAACCTACAGCAATGAATTTTTGGTATGTTTTTGAAATGCCTAAAAACTAGGGCTGTACGTTTTGATTTTTAAAATATTCATTGTAGGTTTGAAAATATTGGCACTTCTGTGTTTTGTATGAAATCACTAAATTGCAAATATTTCGAAATCTATTATAAATATTAAAAAAATCAAAACGTACAGCCCTAGTATTTAGGCATTTCAAAAAAATACCAAAAATTAATTACTGTAGGTTAAGGTTTAGAGGGTGGGAAACGTTATCGCCGTTTGTATGGAGACCACGTGGTTGACAATCCTCTTAACTGACTCGACCAGTTAATCTGCTGATTAACGGATTCCGTACTTTAACGGTAACATACGTATACATAGAATAGAAATGGAAAACAACTTTATTCGCAGTAATTGTGGTACAGTAGAGATATTAATAAAATGTTTAGACAATTCGCCATTTCCAGCATGCAAAAACTCAGTATAATTATAAATGGTATTAAGAAAAATAAAAACACGTCTTCCCTGCTAAAATCGAACTAAAGTTAAATAACAATCGTCATTGCAGTCGGGACGGGAGTACACACAACTGCCCTGCTAAAAAAAATAGAGATATAGTAAACTAGCTGGGGTTCGCTCAGGTAGTTGATATTGAGATTGTGTGGTTAATGGAATAAAAAGATAAACTTTAAATTAAAACAGGTAAAGTCTTTATTAAACGTTGGAATACAGAACTTTTTTTATTAACGTTAGTTTTTCTGTTTTTCGGAAACAATTTTTTTCAAAATGTTTTGAACTTTTTGAAATTCGTGTGTGGCACCCAATTCTTTTTTCTAGTTGCTTCGATACATTTTTCACGAGTTTTATCTTCCGTCGGAAATCTGGAAAAATCAAATCGCATGAAATTCCCTGAAATATGGGGTAATTTTTGGGGAAAATTTTCTATATAGTAGGCATCCGGAAATCGAATTATAAACCTACTGATTTTAGTGGACGTCAAAGCTAAGCTGACTTCTACTATTACGTAGATGTACGCAATTTTACCGGTTTGCATGTCAAATGTTTACGAGGTTATTTTTAGAAATAATTTTTAGATTTTTCCTATTTATCAGGTTTTTCATGATATAACTAATGATTTAGCTCAGAAACTTGGTTCCTGTGAGATTTGAGAAAGAAATACGTGATCAAAATATAGAAAACAGTGTACTCACGCATGAAATGTAACGCCCGCTTCTTTCCTTTGATTGTTGCTTTTGCAGCCAAATATCGAACATCCCACCATTTTGAATGCTAGACACAAACACTACACACATTCGATTTATAATAAATCTTCAATATTAATTAGGGAGTTATCCACAAAAACTTTAATTTCTCTGGCACTTTTGGTATAACCCCACTTGTTTGTTTTGCTTAGTTGATCTCTGCCTATAACCCGACCATGAAAAAAAGTCCGGTCGGTGATAGAGAAAAAACATGACACTCTTCTCCATTTCCTCCTATAGGAATCTTAATAAGACGATCTCGCTCTATCAAAGCATGTCAGACCCTTGGACAGATATGATAACAAACGTCTATTAATTAATGAACATCTTAAGGGTTTATTTTCCATTGATACATTAGTAAAGGAGTCGCACCAAGGTTTGCGTAACTTAATAGATATCATTTCAAAGAACTTAAGTGCATTAAATTCTCTCGGTGAGCCAACGGACAAATGGGATACATTAATTATTTATTTAGCTTCGTCAAGGTTAGACCCTGTAACTAGTAGGACTTGGGAGGAGTTTCGTAGCAACTTGGAATCTCCAACATTGAACGATTTTTTTGAATTCTTGCGTCATCGTGCAACCGTATTGGAAACGGTGCAAGTAAATAAAAACACTAAAGTAGAAAAACGTAACATCTTTGCCAAATCAAAATCTTTTATTGCGTCAGCACAAGGGTCTCGTGGCTCATTTGATGGCTCTGCTGATTGCTGCTTAGCATGTAAACAACCTCATAAGTTATACGAATGTGTTAAATTTAAGTCTATGTCCGTCGAGGAACGCAATATGAAGGTCTCTCAGTGGAAGCTTTGCTCCAATTGTCTTCGCAGTGGTCACTTGTCTTATCAATGTAAACTCGGTGGCTGCCGCATCTGTAAAAGAAAACATAACACATTACTACACAAACCATCATATTTTCAACACTCACAAACAAATAATAGTCAGGAAGAGGGTACTACTTCTCTTGTAAGTACATCCATTAACCCTTCTTCATGTCCTGAAACAAGTAATGATGAAATCAGTAACAATATTGTAAGCATGTCTGCTGTCGCTTCCAATCAGACTCTTCTGTCTACGGTCTTGGTGGAGGTGACAAACAATGACAAAGTATACACACTTAAGGCTCTGCTAGATAGTGGAAGTCAGTCTTCTTTTATAACCGAAACTGCTCGTTCTCAAATTGGCCTTCCAAAAATAAAAGGCCAAGTGCAATGCATTTCTGGCATTAATAATATGACAATCAACATAACAGAACATTGCAATGTAGTAGTCAATTCGGTACATAGCTCATTTAATATGTCAGTTAAATGTTACATCTTACCTCACATAACAGATAAAATCCCTCAAATTAAAATAAACCTGCAACAATTAGACATTCCCAGCTACATTAAATTGGCTGACCCAAAATTCAATTGTCCTTCTGAAATAGACATGTTGTTAGGTGTAGATGTTTTTTGGGATCTGATTGGTTCATCTCAATTAAAACTAGGCCCAAATAAGCCTATTCTTCAGGAAACCCATTTCGGTTGGATAGTGGCTGGCTCCATGGGGGGGAGCACTTCTTGTCCTCCAACTAAACGTTCATTTTGCCACTTCAGTCAAGAAATCCAACAGCAACTTTCTAAATTTTGGGAACTAGAAGAAATTCCTAGTTCAGACAATGCACTTCAAGATACTAATCCCTGTCAAATTTTATTTAAGGATACAACTTATCGTAATAGTGATGGTCGGTTTTGCGTGCGCATTCCTCTTCGTGATAGTCCTGAAGCATTAGGTGAATCGTATCACATTGCCGAAAAACGCTTTTTTCATATGGAAAGAAAACTAAAACGTAATGAGTCTTTAAGGGAACAATACACAGAATTTATGAAAGAATACGAAAGCCTGGGACACATGAGTGAAGTGCCTCTTAATAAAAATGGGTGTTACTTACCGCATCATGCAGTGATCAGGGAACACAGTGAAACCACCAAGCTGAGGGTAGTTTTTGATGCATCGGCGAAAACAGCATCAGGAGTATCATTCAACGATATCCAACACGTCGGCCCGGTTGTGCAGGACGACCTGTTTTCTATCCTTCTACGCTTCAGGCAACATCGATACGTAGTAACAGCCGACGTAGAAAAAATGTATCGTCAGATTCTTGTACAACCGGATCAACGACATCTTCAAATGATTTTGTGGCGTGACAATGATAACAGTCCCGTGAAATCATTTGAGTTAAATAGCGTGACATATGGAACAGCTTCGGCTCCTTTCCTTAGCACAAGGTGCCTCATTGAATTGGCTAACGAATGCCCTGATAAAACTGTTGCACAAATAATAGCCAAAGATTTTTTCGTTGATGACATTTTGACAGGCTCTTCCTGCGAATCTGAACTTCGCCAAATAACACATTCAGTGTCCAGTATTTTGCATTCAGCAGGATTCCCACTGCGCAAATTCCGCACCAACACTCCTTCTATACTTGAGAAAAATCCTAGCTTGATTATTCCAAAAAATTTGGATTCTACTTCACAATCAAGTCTATTAGGGCTTCGTTGGGATCCTCGTCTGGACACATTGAGTTTTCCTACTCAGTTCGATTGTCCAGCGGAAGCTACCAAACGGACAATATTATCAGCCTCCTCTAAACTATTTGATCCACTGGGTTTGTTAAGTTTATGCACCATTACACCAAAGATTATCCTTCAGAAGTTGTGGCTCTCAAAACTAGATTGGGACGACCCAATTCCTGAAGAGTTGGAAAAAATGTGGTATGATTTTGTAAAGTGTCTATCGAATTTGTCTTCACTTCAAATACCCAGATTTGTACTTACCAATAATCCAGTCAGTGTAGAATTACACGTGTTCTGCGATGCATCGCAGAATGCATACGCAGCATGTTGTTATGTACGTACAATGGACGAGTCTGGCAATCTTACATCAAGATTACTATGTGCCAAAACTAGAGTAGCACCATTAAAATGTCAAACCATACCACGACTTGAGCTGTGCGCAGCATTGTTAGGGGCTCGCTTGGCTTCGAAGGTGATAGAAGCTGTGCGGCTCACCTTTAATAGAGTGCTGTATTGGAGCGACTCCACGGTAGTCCTAAGCTGGTTAGGATCTCAGGCACATGACTTGAAAACCTTTGTCTCCAATCGAGTCGCTGAAATTCAGCAATTAACATCTTTTAGTTCTTGGAGGCATGTGCCGGGGTCTCACAATCCGGCGGATCTTGCGTCAAGAGGAGTGAATCCAAAGCACATACCTGAATCTCACCTATGGTGGACAGGACCTTCGTTTCTCTGCGAAGATGACACGAGCTGGCCTCTTGATACGGTAAGGATGTCGAACGTACCTGAACAAAAGGTCCTTACTTGCACTCACCTCGATTCTACCGCATCTACACTTCCTTCTCCAATCACATGCACTGCTATAACAAACACAAATTCAAAGGAGAAGGTCCAATCTGGGCCAGGTATATGTACGGCACACCAAAAAACAGGAAAAAATATAAGGATTCTCAGAAAAATAGAAATATTTGAAATTTTCTAGTAATTTTTTGGCTCATCGATGATTTATGTTGAGATTTTCCACGCAAATAAACATTGGCAACATTGGCAATACGTGGTAGCGTTCAAAAACAATGAAAACACTGATACGAGTAAAAGTGTGTTTAAAAGTAATCTAATCATATAAGGAAGAAAGTAGAAAGAAGTTAAAAATATTAAAACTGTAGGAACTTATATTATTTGTTTGCCTAAAGTGTGAAAAAAAGTATTTAAAAATATCAATAGTATTATTTGAACGCAGCGCAAACTAATGAATTTCTAAACGAAACTGACACTTGTCATTGTCGGTGACAGTGACAGACAACTCCCTCTATCCTATATTCCGTCATCATTTGTTTTGTTCCGATTTTGTCGTGAATGTGTTCGTACGTGTATTTTGAGTTTTTCTTTGCGACGACCTGGCTTTCTTCTGGACTACGAATCGATTTCTCTTGTGTTGACCTGGCTTCTGTTATATGGATTTTGAGTTTTGCTTGTGAATTGGAATCCATTTCGTTCTGTGCGTATTTTGCTGCTCTGTCATTTCAGGTATGTAAAACTTACCCTTACTTTTATTCACTAACAAAGCTTTTAAATCTTGGGCAATCAATCAACATTGGAAAACTCGAATCCAACCAGCAGGCAACCTCATAAAAAACACAAAAAAGTGCCATTGCCATGCTTCAAATTATTTCTGAATGTCTATCTCGCTGAATTCCTTATAAGGTTTTAACTTGTAATTCATTTCAGCATATTGACAATGGAGTACTGTCTAAGATGTGCTTCTATAATAGAAGAAACAAGCCAATATTATCATACTGATGATTTGGGTCCAGAAATAATTTCTGTTCTTGAACGGAATCTCAATCATGAGGTGAGAATGGTGTATATAAACTGTAATGTGTAGATTTAAGTAGGTATTGAGCCATTAAATCCGGACAACTCACCAATAACATATTGTTTTTGCTTCAGATTGATCATAATGGAGTCTTATGTTCTCAATGTTTTTCAAACATTATACAAGAGTTATCAATTACCGTGCCTCAGAGAACAAGTCAATCTTCTACATCTCGAAGCGAAGAACATGAGCTACAGTTTTCTCATGATAGCAATGTGTGTGTCTGGTGCCGAAACTCTTTGTTTGAGAGACGTGCGCAGACTATCCCAGCTGAAGGACCTGTAAGGAACTTAATCTCCGACGGAATCTCTCCACGAGTGGTATGTATTTTAGCAGTGATTTATTTACTTGAATAAAACTTTATTGCACAGGAATATGTTTGTTGATAGTCATTTTTATGGATCTTTATTCTATTGATCAGCTAGGCAGTGATGTGTGAAGTGAAGTGATGATATGAACTGTTAAATGACAATTTATTTATATCATATTATGTCAAATTCTGTACAAACTGTATCCGATCAATATGAAATGAACTGCCAAACGAATACAATTTCTTTTACACAATTACACCCTATAATTAGCTATAATTAATAATGATTATTTGGTTGATTCAGGCGTCACTTGGCGGAAGTCCCAAACCATTTTGAAAAAAGAAATATATGTAGCTATTATTAATATTATCATTGTTATTATCATATTATTATGCCTATTTTAATGTACTGTATTATTATTGTTTTAGATACCTGAGAATGGTATGGTGTGCTATGCATGTTGGTATCGTGCACAAAGAACATTACAACATCAAGGAGTTATATGCCCACCCACTGTTAATTTGAATGCATGTGTTTGGTGCCATCGATCACTTGCCCGAACCCGTAGACACTCACTCCCTCAGGGACCTGAGCGTGATGAAATTATTGCAAGGATATATCCCAGAGAGGTATCTTATTCTTCTTAATAAATATTCAATTTTGTTAAGCATTATGAGTGCCCGCAAACTACAGACCAAACTGTCGGCCGATAGTTGGAATCAGTATGAATGAAGAAGTATGCAAGTGCGCACACTACAACAATTTGGTATAGACTGATTCTTCATAGGATATATGTTCCGAACTTTAGACACATAAATGGTGTTCTTTTATAATAAGTAGACTGTGTCATCTAGTGAAGGCCTACTTTTATATTAGTATTTTTCTATAATCTTACTTTATTTTTATTCAGATACCACCAGGAGGGCTTGTTTGCTATGCATGTTGGGTGGCTGCACGTAGAAATGTGCAACGAGCACAAAATGTGGAACAAGAACAATCTTCATCCACTCACTATGGAGCTATTTGTGCTTGGTGTGAAGTATCAGTATATAGAAGGCAAACACACATTTTATCGCATGGGCCTGAAAGAGAAGAAGTTGAAACCACGATTTACCCCAGAGAGGTACAAATTATTTAAACATTAAAAAATGCATCTCGTCTGTAAAAATGTATTAATTACTGACAAAGAATAATGTCGGATTTGTTTCATTCAGTTGCCTGAACATGCCTTGTTGTGTTCGAATTGCTGGAGACGGGCACAAGAAAATATCGCAATTCATGAAGGCAATTTAATACAGCCTGTAAGCACATCAAATGAGAATGTTACTCTTGATGAGTTTGTACATACAACAAGCTCCAGCGGTCACTGCTTTGTTCCTTCTTGTGAAAACCCAGAAAGAAACCGAGTTCCAAACCATTTAAGGAAACTGATTTTGAAAACTCAAAAAATATTTGTGGTTGAGAATGCTAGAATATGTGATGAACATAAAACTTTTTATAATTGGGAGTTCCTGGATCATCAACATTTTTCAAACACTTTTGACAAAAATGAAGTGCAATCTATGTTACGCCTAAGTATACAGGATACTAAAATGTTTCTCGACTTTGAAAAAATTAATGAAATTGAAGACTGCTTATTTCGATTCTGGACGGGCGTAACAAAAGAAAACTTTTTTATTATTTTTAATCAAATAAGTCCTGCCTTACAATGTAAATGTCCTAAAACAGCTCTGGGGGCTTATTTGATTAAGTGTCGAACTGGGGACTCCCATGAGAGACTCTCTTCCCTGTTAAGTGTGAGTAAGACCTCGGTGATACGATTACTAAACACAGCTAGGGAAGCATTATTAAACTTATTTGTACCCTTACATTTGGGTTTACATCATTTAAGTAGAGAAGAAATTATAAATAGAAACCTAATAATACCGGAAGGCTTATTTGGAAACAGGGAAGAGAGGGTGCCAATAGTTATATGTGATGGTACGTATATAAATATCCAAAAATCATCAAATTATAATTTCCAAAAAAAAACATACAGCTTGCACAAATATCACAACCTAGTAAAACCTTTTTTACTGGTGACCACTGATGGGCATATAATCGATGTAACCGGTCCTTATCCGGCAACTGAATCTGATGCAGACATCATGAAAGCCCTTTTCCAAAATGAAAATGGAGATTTCCGACGTTTTTTTAGAGAAAATGATGTTTTTATCTTGGATAGGGGCTTTCGTGATGCTATCCCATTCTTAGAAGAAATAGGATATAAAATATATAAGCCAGAATCATTAGAGCATGGGGAGTTTCAGTTGCCAACATTAAAGGCAAACCACTCAAGGTGTGTTACATTGTGTAGATGGGTGGTGGAAATAGTTAATGGTCGATTCAAACGAGATTACAAGTTATTTAGACAAGATTTTATCAATTTGGCCGCCACCCATCTCATGGATGATTTCAGGATTTGTGCAGCTTTAATAAATGCATTCCATCCAGTTATCGAAAATAGACCCGATGCAGAAATAATTTTAAATCGTGCATTATCACGCAAAAATATGCCTAATCATTTGGCACAGCTTATTATAACAAATAGAATTAACCGACACCGAGCTCAATTCACAAGAATTGATGCACAACTACCAGAATTAGACATCTTTCCTCAAATGACCATATCTGATTTAATTCTATTCGCATTAGGGACATATCATATAAAACAGGCAAGAAGCTATTACGGCGAACACATTAGACAAAATGGTTCATTTGATGTGGAAGTCTCAGAAACTCTGGAAGTTGTAACCCAAGCCGTCTCATCCCAAGAAGACACTGTTCTAGTTAGGGCTCGTATAAAGTCTCGCCATCACACGGGTAGAGTTTATTACACATACATACTACTGGCGAGACAAGGAACGAGTTGGGATGAGACGATTGTAGGTTACTACTGTAGTTGTGTTGCTGGACAAAGAACTGTTGGTTGTTGTGCACACACAATGACAATTGTGTGGTATTTGGGTTGGGCTCGGTTCCAGGAAAATATAAATGCACCTGCATCGTTCCTGGATGGAATTTTCTTAGGAGAAATAGAGGACGAAGATAACTAATGTACCTAATATATTAAAAATAAAATATAAAGGCATTAAAATGTTGTTTTATTGACTTCACCGTTAGTACCATTTATGTTTAAATTAACCAAAGCAAGCATAATTATATTAAAGTGAACGTTAAGTTAGGTAATAAGCTATAAGAAAACAGTCGTTTTTATAGAGAATCGAAAAATAATATATATTGACAATAAAATAAGAGACAAGAGACATTATCAACAGTCTATTGCTAAGCAGTCGAGACATAGTCAACCCGTCACCTCAACAAATTATACACTTTCTAGTTTTTAGCTTCTCTGTGTAGTTAGGTAGTAAGTATGTTATTAGATCAGGCTGTTTTCTTTAGAGAAATCTTTTAAGTAGGTACAACAATAATATCATCGTTTTCAACACATTTTGATTAGCCAGCCAACATAATTCACTGATCCAAAGAAGGCACCGGGAAGAAACCTCGTGTAGCACAACTGTAAGCAAGACTGGCAGCAATCAATTGTAGGTTTCCTTGTTTGTTTGTTCCTAATAGTTCCTTCTACTTTAAGCGTAGAGTACTTATAGGTTAGGTATGTCGCATTTGGGTAGATACCACTAGGTTTATCACTGTTAAAACTATTTCGTCAGTCCAACCAGATAAAATAAATAGTTTCAAATCCATTTCAAAAATTATTGCAAATCATGAGATATATTATATTGATTGAGTTGTCAAAATGACATTGACATGCCGCCATCATGCCGCCATCTCGGTATAAATGTCACTAAGTATTTTAAAATGCTTTGAGCCAGAAAATAAAGCTAAATCATGAAAATTGAATAGTCTGAATCGACATAAAATTTCATTTCCTTCATTTTTCTATGCCGTACATAGACCTGGCCCAGGCTCCATACAGTTTTGGACCATCTCTTTTACCTGAAACCATCGTAAGATTTAATACAAATTCTAATTTCAATACATTACATAGAGGTTTAGCTTATGCTATGAGATTTATTCATAATCTTAAACATCCAAAATCAAAGTCTACAGATTTTAACCACATCAGAATTAAAGTTAGCCTTGAATTACATGATAAAAATTCATCAATCACAATGTTTCGAATTAGAACTAAATTTAATAAAAAATAAAAAAGACTTACCTCGAAAATCACGCATGTTGTCTTTGTCGCCTTTTATAGACGACGAGGGATTCTTGCGAGTCGGTGGACGGTTAGACAATGCTCCAGAAATTTACAGTAAGAAACATCCTATAATTTTAGATTCAAATCATGCTTTTACTAAACTCTTATTCACTCGTGAGCATGAGAGACTTTTTCATTGCGGTCCACAACTATTGTTGACAAATATACGGCAAACTTATTGGCCCCTTGGAGGGCGGCGACTAGCGCAAAAAACAATAAATAGTTGTAAAATGTGTTACATTTTAAAAACGCAATCCGTCAAACCTATGATGGGAAACTTGCCAGCCAGTAGAGTAACTTCCAATTTTCCCTATCAAATTTCAGGGGTCGATTTTGCCGGGCCATTCTTTATTAGAGATCGCAAAGGTCGTGGTTGTCGAATAATCAAGGCCTATCTGTGCTTATTTGTCTGTTTTTCCACCAGAGCCTTGCATCTCGAAGCAGCCTCAGACCTTAGTGCCGACAACTTTCTCTTGTGTTTAAAACGATTCATATCACGCAGAGGCAAACCAAGCGATATCTTTTGTGATAACGGCAGAAACTTTGTGGGCGCAAGCAATGAATTAGTAGCATTGCTAAAGTCAGGTAAACAATCAATATCATCTTTCGCCGCCACCGAAGGTATTAAGTTCCACTTTTCGCCGGCTTATTCCCCCCACTTCGGTGGGCTTTGGGAGGCTGGTATAAAGTCAGCCAAATTTCACGTCCTCAGAACAGTAGGCAATAATCATTTAACGTTTGAAGAGTTGTCTACTCTTTTCATTCAAATTGAGGCTATATTGAACTCCCGTCCTCTTACTCCTCTTTCATCCGATCCCACAGACCTCTATCCTTTGACTCCCGGGCACTTCTTGATCGGCAGGCCGTTGACGTCGCTTCCTTCACCAGACCTGCTGAATTCCAACGTGTCACCCGCCTCACTCAACACTTACAACAAGATTGAGCTAATGCGTCAACAGTTTTGGGAGAGATGGCGCACCGAGTTCCTGTGTGAGCTGCAAGAGAGATCAAAATGGCGCACTTCTCAAGGACAATTAGAAGACGGAGAGCTAGTTGTCATCAAGGAGCCCAACTTACCACCACTAAAATGGAGAATGGGCAGAATTAACAAGCTGTACCCTGGTCCTGATGGAATCGCCAGAGTAGCAGACGTGAGCACTTCAAGAGGGATCATTCGACGTGCAACCCGCAATCTATGCCTGTTACCTCCTCGAAATCCCAAGGTCTTCGAGGGGGGGAGTATGTTTCCGAACGGACAGCGGCGACGGAGGGCGCGGGGGGGCGTGAATGACATTCACTTTTGAACCTACATGAGACGCTTACCAACGAATTTTGTAAATCCATTTTTTATTCAATATACGGAGTCAGAAAGCAAAATATCTTCATTATTTCACATCAACGACAGCCATTTTAACTTTTTTTAAATGATCACAAATAATGTGGTATTGCAAAAGGTATTTAGACGGAAACAGTATTAATCCTTATCAAATAAAATGCGTGCGTTACCATAAACGTTTCATGCACATAATTTTAGCCCTTTACACTATATAGTTTAAATAAATATCTTAGGAGTTATCGCAAAAAGTTTACGCGCGCGAAAATAAATTCAAGCGCGTTTCTCATACCGATGATGACGGGACTCTAACGGGACGGGTACAGACTTTTGGAGCGAGAAGAAAGGAACTTCGGAGTCATAAAGTAAATTCGGAGTCATTTCTTTGGAAACCCGACGTAAAAGATATGATCTTCTTTGTCTTCATAAAATACTCCATGCATCCATTGATGCACCCGATTTACTTTCATCATTGAGCATTAACACACGATACAGGTCCCGCCGTCCCAACACTTTTGCGATCCAAGTTTATAAAAACAATACGTCTTATTATAACCCTGTGGTTAGGATGTGTCGGAGTTACAATGAAGTGGCGGGTAGTAGCAAAGACATCGACATTTTTAACCCTAATTTCGCGCGGTATAAGAGGACTTTAACTAACCTCCTTAAAGACCAGGAATCAATCCCACCCACCTTATAAAACTTACTTTGCATAATTATCTAAGATTTTATTGTTGATTTATTTTTGTATTTTTTTTTATTATTATTAATTCATCTCATTTGTTAAAAATAAGTGGTTCCCTACCTACTGTTAATTTATTTTTCGTTTAATTGTGAGTATTTGTTGGTTCTTGCATTAGATAATAAGTAATCATGCTGTGTACACTACTTGTGGATTGTTGTCTAGTCTAGCTATATCTTATTCTTAAAGTTGTTATTTTAGAGATGATAATCTGTCAGTGTACCTATTTATAAATAAATAAATAAACCGAAGCGAAGCGAGGGCGGGTCGCTAGTCTAAAATTAAATATGAAATAAAATAAAGCGTAAAGCGGGATAGCAACGAGAAAAGACCACGCGCGCGCGGGAGCGAGACCGATTCGGCAGATTTGGCGCAAAAATCACTAAATCAATTCGTAGTAAAATAACTATAATAGTGATTAAAGAGAAAAGGGATGTTGACTAATGAATAAAATAACGAAATACTAATAAAAATCGTAAACATATTAAACTTTTAGAGTAGCTTGTATACCTCTTGGTTTTATATATTGCATATTATTTGTTTTATGACCCTTCAAAGTTGGGTGGACAAGTCCATTTAAAAAGTATACAATTTATTAAAATAAATGATACCTTTAATTAGTCCGTAAAATGTATAGCAAATTTGTCGAAGAAACCATTTTGATAAACACAATATTTAATATAGCTGCTGAACAAATTTCCTATGCGTTGCATACAAACTAGCACGGCGTGACGTCATAACGTGCAAGCCATTAGTATGGAGCGTTTTTGATCGAGTCCATTTGTGCGCATTTCACACTGTGATATCTCGGGCAGTTTTCATGCTAGCGAATTAATTCTTTTACCAATGTTTCTTTTTTTGAGAGGTAATTTATGTAACATAAAATAAAAAAAATAGTCAACATCCCTAATGCTTCTACACGATTCAGAATATTAATGATACAAGTTATTTAAAGCAATTTAGACTTGAATAACTAATGTTGTTTCTAAATAATTTCGATTTTATGAATTTTAAGAGGTATTTTCGAAATTCAAATGTATCGAACCAAAATCACTGAATCTGGAGAAAGATATTATAAAGAAATATATATCTTAATTTCAGATCTCTAAGATCTTTCCGCGACCCATGGCATTACATCAGAAAGTGTACATTTTTAGATGCATCCCCTTAAGCTGCTTGTCCATTGACGCAGAGCGAGGCGGCGGAACGGAGAAACGAGGAAATATTAACCGATAGGATTGCATAAAATCTCCACTCCGCAATCCTATTGGCTAATATTGCCTCGTTTCTCCGCTCCGCCGACTTGCTCCGCGTCAATGGACAGGCAGCCCCATAATCTGGGGTAGAAATTAGAGAGCCTCATTTTTTCTCATCATAGTTTCTACTTTTGTAAACTGCTAAAAATAGCTTAACGGTTAGAGCACTCGCCTGCCTGCCTAGCATGACTGATTTATATCGCGTGATATAGCATTTTATCGACACTCAACTGTCAAACTCCTTTGTCTTTTTGACAGTTAAACGTGATAAAGCGCTTTATCACGCGATATAAATCGGTCATGCTAGGCAGGCTGGATGTATAGTTACACAGTGTTTTGTCACAATCTTTTCAATGTCAATCTCAAATAGTTTGACACAGGGTAACCAATTTGTAACTATACATCTGCTATACAATCTTTATTAGTAAGGGGGTAAGTGTATAAGTTACAAATGATTGTTACCAGCACTGATGCTCGCTATAATGGGCCGTATAGGATGCCACACGACGTCGAGCAGTAGCTCCCCCTTAGTTCCGTGTAAGATCTTGACGATGTTCCCGATGGACTTCTCCCAGATGTAGAGCGCGTGCTGGCGCGCCGAGCCCGCGCAGATGTACTCCCCGTCGCCGGAGAAACAACATTTCTTCCACGTCGTTCTGTTGTTCGATACCATTATTTTTAATGCAAGGTATTGATATCAGCCATTTTTAAATCTCCACACTTTCAGGGGATTTGGGGAACTGGGTAAAATGGTTCCGATCGACTGATCACCCGTCCGACTTCACTGGCGTCCCACCTTCTAAATAATAATAAATGCCCCACTGCTGGGGGCACAGTCCTTCTTTATGGGTAGATAAGGAGGATGGGTGTGGGTGTTAAACGACTGTAAATGCAGCCGAGACCAACGGCTTAACGTGCCTTCCGAAGCACGAAGGAGCTCGAGATAATACATTTTTGGTCAACCACCCCGTGACAGACGTAAGACCTTGCGTAAGTTGCTTAACCTCTGCAATCGCAGGGCCAGGCGCTGCGCCACCGAGCATGCAAGGTAAACAGTGCAAGTATGGTAACGGACAAAACTAGGCAGAAAAATCGCGCACGGAATTTCACTTCAGCGGATGAGCGGAAGAATGTCGTGGATGCGCGGAAAGTCGCATGCTGACAGTCATCTGTCAATTCTGTCATGTCATGATGTCAGTCACTTCAGCGGATGAGCGAAAGAATGTCGTGGATGCGCGGAAAGTCGCATGCTGACAGTCATCTGTCAATTCTGTCATGTCATGATGTCAGTCACTTCAGCGGATGAGCGGAAGAATGTCGTGGATGCGCGGAAAGTCGCATGCTGACAGTCATCTGTCAATTCTGTCATGTCATGATGTCAGTCACTTCAGCGGATGAGCGGAAGAATGTCGTGGATGCGCGGAAAGTCGCATGCTGACAGTTTTGTTTGTCTAAAATATAATTTCCCAACTCAAATAGTAACTGGTACTTAAAGTATCATGGTTAAAGTACCAAAATAGGTAGTACAATATTAGTTATTAAATTGTGATTTATATATATTATGAATTATAGTTGAATAAAAAAAAAAAGTTAATGAACTTACTTGTTAACCAGATCCTGTAGTTTCTGTATTGGTTCCGGTTCACCACTTATGCCACATTTGAGAACTGTTCTCGTATCATATACTCTTATTACTCTATCTGACGTGTTAACTAAGAAACAACTGAAACAAAATAGATATTCATTTAAATTAAAGATTTTTTCCCTCATGTGATATGAAAAAACTGAGAATAGCTGAGATAGCACATCTATGTATGCGAAATTTTTTAGTACGCTATCACTGTAAGCCAGCATCAATGTTAAGAATTACCTTCGACATTCGAATGCAACATCTTTACAGGTGCCAGACAAACTATTCATAATATAAATTAATTATTTTCCATTCAGATGACCTAATAACAAAAAAAGATCACAACCTGATTCTCCTAAAATAGAAGTCCTACTTACTCTCCTCTTCTAGCAAACTCTATGCTTTTTATGCTGGTAGTGCTTGATGTGCCTACTGTTATTTTAAAACTCGCCTTTACTGCCAATGTTTGGGTATCTAGAATAAGTATTTTTCCTTTTGAATTTCCAGTGTAGACATGATCACCTCTTCTGTCAAATGATGCTATTACATTTATATCACCCTGAAATTTGAAAAAACTATTACACATCAACCTAAATAAAAAAAAAACTGGCCAAGTGCTAGTCAGACTCGCGCACAAAGGGCTCTGTACCAAAAAATTGCATTTGTTTTATGGGAGCCTTACTTAAATATTTATTTTATTGTATTTTTCGTATTTGTTGTTATAGCGGCAACAAAAATACATCATCTGTTAAAATTTCAACTGTCTAGCTATCACAGTTATCACAAATATCTTTTAAAACACCTACCCGATCAATTCGTAAGCCACAACTATTTAGTATACCATGTTCAACAAATAATGTCTCCATGAATAATCCGTTGCATAGAATGTGTAGACTTTTTAATTTGGTTTGTATTGATTTTGATATGTTTAACAATAGTATTTCTAAATTTAAAAAATCACTTTTAAATTATCCCAGTGGAAGCTGAGAGTTAGCGTCAAATCTATAGGTAGTTATCGTTTTATTAATCTATCTGTTATGTTGTGTGTAGCTTATTATAATTTGTCACTATTATTGTAAAATTAAAATTAACCTTACCACAGTTGAACATAGTTGTAATTACAAATTACAAGTACCTTCTTATTATTAAAACTTAATAATAAGAAGGTACACCAATCTGATGATTGGTGTACCTTCTTATTATTAAGTTTTATTGTTTAAGTTTTAATCTGTTGTCTGTAACTATGTCATTTAAAATAAAATAAAATAAAAAATAAAATAAAGATACAACCCGGTTACAGACAGACAGATAGAGGAGTCTTAGTAATGGGATCCCATTTTTACCCTTTGGGTACAGAACCATAAAAAGACTAGCTAACTTAAATAAAAAAACTTACATCTTCATCAATTGGCAGTATTTTATGTTCACCTTCCGTATCTACTAGTAATGCGGCGTGTCTCATCGGACACACAAGGAATCGTCTGTTGTTTCTCGGGTCAAACTGAACTCTGAGGATGGGTGTTGGAAATCGGTACCGCTGTTCACATTCACCGGACAGTACATCCCATATACAGACATTGTGATCTGTGGATGCTGATAAGAGCTGTAAAAATGTTTCAAATAATTGACCAGCTATTTGCATCAAGAACTTTATTATTATTGGTCAACTCCAGGGATGCACAGACTGCGGCCCGCGGGCCACATGTGGCCCATCAGCAATATGCCAGGGGCCCACCAGCAATAATATTGTCAGAAGTTTGAAAAAAAATTTTTTTTGGCTTCTTTTATTGTTTTAATTTGTGCTGGTGGCCCACCATTAATTCATCATTTGCCTAAGTGGCCCATGGCATGGTCTCGAATAAGTCTGTGCATCTCTGTGTTAGTGTAATCCAAATATTAACCAATCAAGCAGCTTTCTGCTTGATTGGTTAATATTTGGACTGTTGGTGGTGACACAATGTTTGCAATTTCATACAGTTGAATTTCTTCACTTCACTTGAAGCTTAAAGTACAGTCAGCAGTACCTACTGTCAGTTATACAAAACTGTGAAAAATTTCCTATTTTTGAACTTTAATAACTTTGTAATTTCAGTTTAAAATTGTTTGAAACTGATCATAGCTCAACATGCCTTTGACTGTAGGTACATTAAGAAACCAATATGATGAATAAAATTAACTTCTTCCTACCTTTTTACAATTCCTAGACCAACTCAGACTACAGACAGGATATACATGGGCCGATATTGATTTAGCTATGCCCCGAGTTAGGAAGTCCCAGATGAATATTCTGCCATCGTTACATCCTACAGCCAGGAGTGTGCCTCTACGGTTGAATGCACAAGTGGCAGCAAGTGAAATAGAGTCGAGAGTCCCATCAAATTCCTGTAAAACCAATTAATAGCAATGTTTGATTTGATAGTACCAATATCTATTGTGATTTGATTTCAATTTCAAAGGAAGGGATGAATAATAACCTTAAATTACGTTAATAGCTATTTATAGACTGTGAAATATTATTCAATGAAATCAAACTCACCTCAGGATAGTTTTGACCGAATGATTCTAAAACAAACAAAAATGTTAGAGAAGGATTTAAGGTTAGAAGAATAAGAAACTACAATAGGCACTTACCTAACAACTCTAAATTCATTTTATTAATGAAATGTAATTATTAATACTAATAAATGTATATTTTTACTTATACAAAAACAAAACAGTGAGCAGAGCACAAGAAATTAAAAAACAATAACAAACAAGATATTTTCCTTAGCTTGTTGCTACCATAGAGTAAAATGAAAATATTGAAATTGAACATAGCGTAGCATAGAGCATAGAGTTGATAAATGCTACAAAGGCTGGGTTGCGTTCAGGGGGTGTAGCGTTGTTTTTTTGGTGTATTAAACTAAATGAATGATAGTTTAGTTGATTTCCCTTGACAGAGTAGTTTTTCGAAGTTTAAAGGTACTTTTTCCTATTAATGATAATATTTTATTGTATGGCAGTAAGCCTCATATCCTTTTCCTTATTTCCGTAAAAAGTTCATTTTAAATTTTCGCGTCATCGACCTTAAAAAAAAAAAAAACTTTATAATTATGAGCTATTAGTAAAATCTATGGGTTGATCTGGGTCGCCGTTGTTAACCACAGTACAGGGGGCTTACCATCTGCAAATTAGAAATCGTTCAGTTCAAAAGCAGGCTTTAAACAGGACTGCTTAAGGCCTGCTTTCATACTAACCGTTGAGGTCATAGTACAAAAAAGGAAGGCAGTTCAATATAAGCCCTGCTATAAGAGCTCATAGTAAGGCCCCTGTTCCCCGAATACAGGTGAAGAAACTTATACGGGGCCACGTTCCCAGCCCACTGCTCCGTTCGTCCAAGTAGTCGGAAGACTGGACGGCGAGAGAAAGAAGTCGAGTTATCCTGACGCTCGTCACTCGCTAACGGCTCCTAGGAATCAATAATCAGCAGCCGTCGAATCTGTTCAAATAGGTACTATTTAACTGTTAAATCTGCCTAACATTTAAACTAACCGAAGCGGCAAGTATCCTCGGCAACCAATAGTCTCCGGACTTTAATATTTAGGCATTCTAGTTAATTCTCGAGCTAGATTTTTACAAGAAACTATTCATCCTGATATCCTTCGGGCAGGCATTCCTTACCCACATTATCTTTGAGTTAGTTTTAAGAGTTAACCACTTTTCTTATATAACCACTGGGGAAGCAGGCGATATTTTTATTGTTTATTTACATTTGTACCTCAGTGAAAATTCAGCGGTTAACAGTCAGTGATTGCAAAGATATTTATTATTTATTATTATATAGAATCAAAAGGAAGTTTAAATAAAACTGTATTTTGGTATTTACTTTACATGAAGTTGTGTTCTTTATTTTCCCTGAATATGTCATTATGGTAAGTACCGCATGATTTGTATTTACTTACTTTTTCTTGAACAGAGGGCAAGAGAAAAACTATATTACATGGGGCTTACCATCAGCAAATAAGAACCTGCGGGTCTACCGGATAAAAATAATGAAGTTAATGTTAACTGTAATTTGACAGATGGATATGATACATTGCTTCTTTTCTTTGGTAAGTTTTTATTTGTGCCAAAACGAAGTAGCAATGTATCACATACTTACAGGGGGCTTACCATCAGCAAACAAGAAACGGTTCTGTTCAAAAGCAGGCCTTAAACAGGACTGCTTAAGGCCTGCTTTCATACTAACCGTTGAGGTCATAGTACGATAAAGTAAGGCAGTTCAACATAAGCCCTGCTATAAGAGTTCATAGTAAGCCCCCAGTTAACATTAACTTCATTGTTTTTAGCCGGTAGAACCGCTGCACGCGTAGCATGACCACTCTCGAGAAAAGACTCGACTCACAGAACAATGGCAGAGGCGCGTTCCAAACCTACACTCCGAGTGCAACCTAACTACAACCGAACGCTCTAACGGCGTTCCAAACATTTGAGCGTGACGTTCGGTTGACACAACCGTGTCGTTCCAAACGTCAGAGCGTTGCAACCAAACAACCATCAAAAATGATGGTTGTAAAACGCTCTGACGTTTGCCTATGGAAAAAATGTCAATGTCATTTGACATTATTTTGTATTTTTGATTTTTTTATGTCTAATTTTTAAAATAATCATAGTAGATCCTCAAAAAACGGATTTTATTTGATTTAGTATAAAGAAAAGTTTAAATTATTCGTATTCCAAATGGAAAATGAAGAATTTGTATTGACATTTAAAGTTCTTGGTCGTTCCAAACCTTAGAGCGAGTTAAAAAACAACCAAACAACCGACTCTCGAACGTTCTGAACGCAACCCTTGTCTACACCCAAATGTCACTTTTGTCGGGTTGAGATCGAGATACTCATGCTCGCACTTTTACACTAGTAGACTCGTATTGTTTTTTGTCGTGGCCTTATGTCAAAAGTCGACAAACGACCACTTTTCTCTTCAATTGACATTAATTTGACAGTTGAGTCGGAGAAACTTGTCTACTTGCCCTTGGGTAGTCAAGAAGGTCGAGAAAGAGTTTTTTACGTATTTTATTTTATGTAAATCTAAATTTCGCAATAAAAACAAATAAAAGTTGTCCGTGCTTATATTTTATTATGGGAAAATAATAAATAATGTGTTGATTTAATTTTTTTATTTTATAAAAAATAAAATAAAAAAAATATTAAGTGTAGTAACTAAACGTCGGGAAAATCAAAAATCAAACCAAATACCAACTAATTACCAAAGTACTTTCAATAAAACCGCGCTAGTATCCGTTAAAAGTGTTTTATTTCATGTCTAGTGAGCGCGTAAGCTTGAGAAGTGAATATGTAGTAACTAAGTATTAAAATATTTTTTTTTTATTTTTTTGAAACTTATATTAATAAAAAAATTAAAACAATAAATAATTCTAAATAATTTATTGCTTAATATAATCATTCATATTTTATTCATACGTTGATTTAAATATTTTGAAATTTTCTCGTCAGTTTGCACTTTGCACAGACTACTAAATTAACAAGTGTTTTCAAAATTCTCTTAATAAAAGAAAGGCAAGCGAATCTATATCCATACAGCTAAATTTTACTCAGTTTTAAGTTTTGCGTCGTGAAATGTATAGAAAAGAACAGCACTTTATGAGAAACGATGGCAATTATGATAATTATTTACTATTGGCAACATTATTTCTTCCCGAGCCCGAGAGAGCTTTGTCTACGGAAGTGAACGCTCTCTTGAGTGTCTCTTTATCTTAGAACTTATTTTAAAATAAGAATCATGTTTAAACTAAATTATTTCGGATTATTTTAGATAATTTCAACGTTTATTGATGTTGAAATAAAAATGTTACCATTTAAAATTCATATTTGTAATAAAAAGACATTAAAAGATTGTAAAAATCTGAGAGCGAGTCCCACCTGTCTGTCAAACTGTGCTCGCATATTTAGACGACCCGACAAGCAAGTCTTCGTAGACAAGAGTCCCGTTTGCTCATGCTACGCGTGCTGTTCAGTTCAAAAGCAGGCCTTAAACAGTACTGCTTAAGGCCTGCTTTCATTCTAACCGTTGAGGTCATAGTACGAAAAAGTAAGGCAGTTCAATATAAGCCCTGCTATAAGAGCTCATAGTAAGGACACAGAACGTTTGAGCGCCGGTTGTTTGGTTGTTTATTAACTCGCTCTAAGGTTTGGAACGACCAAGAACTATAAATGTCAATGTCAATACAAAGTCTTCATTTTCCATTCGGAATACGAATAATTTAAACTTTTCTTTATTCTAAATCAAATTAAACCCGTTTTTTGAGGAAGAGCAAGAACACAACCCACCGAGGCCAACACTGCCTTCCCCCCAACCTAATCTGTGTTGTTTAAATCGTGGTTATGTCAAAGTCATTGTCAAATCAAACGAAACTCGAAACGTCAAATTCATTCGCCTCTTTTTTCTTGTGTATTGCTTTCATTTCATTCTGTTTTCAAGAAAAATAATAAAAAAAATATTTATCTTCTTTCATAAATCCAGTGAATTACAGTTGTCACGATTTTTACATTACGCGTTAAATATTGCCTTAGAAATAACTTGAAGTGTATGTATGTAGACAGAGCTTGTTTGCAAAGCGTCCCGTTCCTTTACCAATCGGCACTAACAATATTGAATAGGTATCTTTATTATCCTTTTAGTATTCAATAAGTTCAAAACTATGAGTGAACAAACGTGGAGAGGTGTTCCTATAACAGAGATTTATGGTTCTCAAAGTCCATGGGGAGCGCCGGAATTCCCGCTGGTAGTACCATCTTACAACCATGTCGTTTTATACATGGTTCCGAGTGGGAGACCCCTTGAAGAGTCGCTGCCAAAATCGAAGCCTGGCAATGATGTGTGGAGTCATGATTTTGTGAGAATGCCATGCTCACCCCAAAGTTTATATCCCGTTGAAGTATGTGTACTAAGTAATTTGTTTTAATCATAAAATACTTACTGGTTGTGATCGGAGTAGGTAGATTGATTTGGGGCCAACAAACTGACACGTACATATTAATATGGATATGCCTCTAGAATTCTGTTTTTTTTTCAAAAAACTTTTTTTTAATAATGTGAAGAATGAAGAATATATCTAGATTTTTAAACCCTTTCGCCGTCTCTTTAACGGTATAAAGTGATCAGTAAAAACGTAGCAAATGTAAAGTGGGATTTAAATTTCAGATGTAGTAGGTAGCTCAAAAATTCACAATATTTAATTCAATCCCGTAAGTACCGAAACGAAATTCTGGAAAAAGGCTTATCCATGTTATGATTTCTATGACTATTCATGATGCAAGTTCGTAAAATCAATCTACCTACTCCGATCACTAGTGATAACAATGATAATCTTTCTTTCATAATCTTTCTTTCTTGATAATCTTCTTTAACAATGATTATCTTTCATGTGGTGTGTTTATCTCTATTTTTACAGGTTAACGGCGAAACTAAATTGAAAAAGCGATGGGAGATAATAGAACAGGCTCTCTCAAAGCCAATTCATAATAGTCAGCAGTTGGTAGATGCCATACTATCTTATAACACGAAGTTCAAAAGTCTGTGGAAATTCAGAGCATTGCATAAGCTTTTTAGTGAGGTTTGTTGATGTTAAAATAAATATAGATAGCATGATCAAGAGCTTATTATTATCTTGAGCATATCCAAAATTGTGACAAAGTATAATCCTATTCACTGAAGGAATGATAATCAATAATAATAGATATAATAGATTTGATTAGTCATTCACGGCCCTTGCTGCTTTAGTAAAATTTAAGATTTGATTTATTGCGCAAGTATTGCGCTGACATATCCAATTGCATTGTTGACATTGAAATTTCCATTGACTTAATTATCCATGAAATGTAAAGTTTAGTAGGTATATATAATAATTTATTTCTTAATTTAATTCATTCTTTTAATAATTATTTAAATTTTTATTGTTATGAAATTTTGTATGCCACACTTTGGTAAAACATGTTGGTCTATATCACTAATGTACCACCTGTAATATCCATAATTTGAACAAATAAAAATTCTTATTCTTATTCTTAACTCGTCAACGCCCGCTGTTCCCTATCAGGCACAAACAACAAAAGAAATCTATTGTTGTATTGTTTTCCGGGCGTTGAAGAGTTAAAAGTAACTTTGTTTCATATTCTATGTAAAATATTTCTGTTTTTAGTATTTGGAAGAAGAAGAAGCTGAATATTTCTTCAATGTGACTCTACCAGAAATTGTAAAATTAGCATTGGCTCTGCCGAAGTTGGTGCAGGCTCCTATACCACTGTTGAAGTAAGATTTCACTAAAATTTATTCGTTCACTATTACAAAAAAGTACAAACAAATGGAACAAATAAACATAACAAACAGACTTTATAAGTTTGAAAATCATGAATCCATACATTTTACATTAAAAAAAAAAATGCACAATTTATTTTGAATTTTGCAGGCAACATAAAAACAAGTCCGTCTCAATGTCACAGCAACAAATCGCAAGCTTGATGGCCAATGCATTTTTTTGCACCTTCCCAAGGAGAAATACTTCAAAGAAATCTTCAGAGTACGCGTCATACCCTTACATAAACCTTAGCAGGTACTTGATACTGTTTGTTTTTTGAGCATAAACATTTGGGTGATATGATACACTAATAAAGTTAGTTCCATAATAAGTGTGCTTTTGTTTATTTTGATGATTTGTGAATTTATTTTCCAGATTGTATAACTCGTCAGGATCAGAATCAATATTAGAGAAACTAAAATGTATTTGTCATTACTTCAGAAGGGTAACTACAAAAGGTGATAATACCATTATTTTTCTGGCTACATGGCATTGTTTACAGGGTGTTTGGTAATAGCCTTTTAAAGCCGAATATGGTAGATAGGGACCATCAAACTTTGACTATGGGACCAATTCTGAAATCGCGAAAAAAAAATCTGCTGTTTCATACATTTTGATATTTTCGTTATTAATTTTTGTATGAAACAGCTGATTTTTTAATCGCGATTTCAGAGTTGGCCCCATAGTAAAAGTTGTTCAGTTTGATGGTCCCTACCCATCCACCATATTCGGCTTTATAAGGCTATTACCAAACACCCTGTAGTAATATATGTATAGAACCTAAAAATATTCAGTAATCTGTAGCATTTTTTTTTATCAAAACTAGGAACTTTGGTCTTACAGCACACTACTTTTTTTCAATTACAATTTACAATGATTATTTATTTATATCCATTTATTTCTAGAAAATAACATGCCATGAAATGGAATTCTATAAACCATTAGTAAAGGATAAAATAAATGCACTTTCAACTTTGGCCTTATTTCTTCCATTCATTGTGTTTCTTAAACCCATAACGTGTGTCTCGATTTTGGGTTTAAGAAACAAGAACTGTGTGTAAAAGCAATACCACTCGAACACCATTGAAACACGATTTTGACGATAACATTAGCAGACTTGACCCCCAGGCTGTTCGCATTTGTTTCGCTTGTCGAACTTATGGCGTAACCTCCTGCGGTGTTCCGCGAGCGGACTGGTGCTTCAGGCGTTAGTGGAGTAAACAATATTAGATTACCTTTTGGACCCAGGCTACATATAGTTGTGGTTGCAGTACAGTGCCGCGCGGTGTGGTGACGTTCTCCCGACGGTCGGAGCCCTTGGACCGGCTCCCGTTGTGGAAAGCCTCGGAACGACCGATATCCTCGCTGCCCGTGCACGTGGACTCGGAAACTACTATACAGGACGCTCACGGGTTGATACAAATCGACTTTGCCAACAAGTAATTATAAGTTTTTAATTTTTCATTATTAAAGTGCTTTGTCCTGGTAAACAATACGAATTTATGCTTTTTTTAAGGATGTATTATTTTTATGTTTGTCACAATAACATCAAGACATTTGTTTAAAAAGTGAAAAAGTGTACAATATATCAAGAATACTAGTTTTAGTCGTTATATAATGAGAATATATTCTATATAAGTAAGTAGGTACTAACACTTGCATGAATGAGGAGCTCGGTGGGGCATTGGTTTAGCGCAAGGGTCTTCAACCTTTTTGATGTCAAGGGCCTAATATACTCTGATATTGGTTCGGTGGGCCACAACACAAGAAAAACATTATATTATAACTAAATAGGTATAATTTGTAGACATGTGAATTTAATTTTGGCAATACAATGACGGGCCGCCAAGAACGTAAGGCCGCGGGTTGAAGACCCTTGGTTTAGCGCCTGGCCTTGCGATTGCGGAGGTTAAGCAACTTTCCCTAGGGTCAGTCATAAAATGGGTGGCCAAAAATGTATTATCTTGAGCTCCTCCGTGCTTCGGAAGACACGTTAAGCCGTCGGTCGCTGCTGCATTTGCAGTCGTCAATACCTAACAATCCGCATTGGGCCCGCGTGGTGGGTATGGCCCATCCTTATCCACCCATAAGGAAGGCCTGTGTCCCAGCAGTGGGGACATTAAAATGGCTGATAAATATTTGCTTTTCATAGGTAATAATTTCACTTTAACGCTACGCTGGCGTTTCTCTATATGCATTTAATTTTTTACAGATTTTTAGGGGGCGGTGTCCTCAATTTCGGCTGTGTTCAGGAAGAAATTAGATTCGTAATATGTCCAGAACTAATGGTTTCAATGTTATTTACTGAAATGTTGAAAGCAAACGAAGCTTTGATGATGATAGGTGAGATCAATTTCCATATTTTCCATATTATAATATAATGTAACTAGCGGCCGCCCGCGACTACTTCTGCGTGGATAGTTATTTATTATTCTATTGGTTTTTTTTGGGATGAAAGGTGCCCTATGTCCTTTTCTGCACCCCAGCCCTCCTGACCACCGAAACCCGATATGATATAGCAATTTATCACGTTTAACTGTCAAAAGACAATGGATTTTGGCAGTTGGTTGTCGATAAAATGCTATTATTGATTATCAGCTGAAGTGGCAATGGGCGGGACGCATAGCGAGAAGAACCGATGGCCGTTGGGGCGGAAAGGTTCTGGAATGGCGACCGCGCACCGGACGGCGCTCCGTGGGTAGGCCCCCGACGAAGAAGGGCTCCCGTGAAGGTCGCGGGAAGCCGCTGGATGCGGGCAGCGCAGGACCGATCGTCGTGGAGAACTGGAGATCCTTAGGGGAGGCCTATACCCAGCAGTGGGTGTCGTGCGGCTGATATGATGATGATGATGATGACGAAAATGCTATATCACGCGATATATATCGTGTTTTTAACCGACTTTCAAAAAAGGAGGAAGTTCTATGTTCGGCTGTATATTTTTTTTTTGTGTATGTCCACCGATTACTCGAAAACGGCTGGACCGATTGAAATGATTCAAACTTTATTACATTAGGTACACTCCCAAGTTGGTCCCATTTTTTAAAACTTGGAAATCGGTTCAGTACTTTTCAAGTCGTTTTGAAAAAAGCACGAAAATAGTATGATTTTGTGTGAATTACCTCGATGATTATTACTTCTTTGTTTATGAAATGAATAAGATAATATTTTTTTATTGGAAGAGGGTATCTTAAGTGTATTTTTTTAACCGACTTAAAAAAGGAGGTTCTCAGTTTGACCCGTATTTAAGTATGTTTCTCCGCGATTATCTTACGTTTGGCTGAGCCGATTTTTCTGCATAATATAATATACCTTACCTACAAGGTACCTACACTAAAAATAAAAAAAAATAAAAATAAAAACAAAAAACCGACTTCAAAAAACCTACCTCTAAAAAGCAAGAAATAATATTCGTAATAATAAAAATACGTCTATTGAAGTCGGGTGGGGCTGGAGTACAAATTCCTTTTTTTTATTCTAAAAGCCCCACCCGACTTCAATAGACGTATTTTTATTATTACGAATATTATTTCTTGCTTTTTAGAGGTAGGTTTTTTGAAGTCGGTTTTTTGTTTTTTTTAAACAATTTTTGTTGGTCATGATAGGAAGGATGACAACTTGTATGCAAAATTTCATGATGATCGGTTGAGTAGTAAAGACGTGAAAACCGACGACGGCTTAACGTGTCTTACAATGATAACATAATAGGGAACATGCATCAATTTTGTTTTGTATCAAAATCAAAAGTATAATGCGTGAGAAAATCATCTGTAACATTAAAACTCTTGCGTTTTTTTCTCGCCAGGAATTTTCAAATTATTATTATTATTATTATTCGTTTATTCAGTACATTTTACATACACATTTATTACATATATTGCCGCACCACGAAAACCTCACAGGGTTTATCTGGGTGTCGGCGAGTCGCTGATTCTACATATTTTGTTTTTAAGTGGTAAATAATACTGTTTAAGCTTAAACCGAAATGCTTTGATATTTTCTTTGTATATAATCTGTAGTTCACAGGGCAACTTATTTAGATAAAAAGGTATTAAATATCTGGAGACTCTTTTCCCATACAAGTTGGTGTGTTTGGGTAAGTGGTACTTATTTAGGTAAGACACTGCTCTCAAATACTTAGGTCTATTTTTTTCTATTACATAAACAGGATTGTAAGATTCAATAAGGATTAGGTATTCAATTTTTTCATATATGCTCATGACATTACAATAATTAAATAGCTTTTTCTCATCATTATTAAGTTTCTTTAATATATAATTGGGTGTTATTATTTTTAACATTTTTAATTGTAGTCTATAGATGGAATCAATGTATGTTATGTATGTTCTGCCATATGTACTCAGACCATAACTAATGATCGAGTCTGCTAGGGACAGGTATAATAATCTTAGTGTTTTAAAAGGTAATTTATATTTTAGTACATAAAGCTTACTGATAATGGATCTTAATTTATTACAAACGTGTTCTTTGTGGGGTCCCCAGCAAAATCGACTATCAATCGTGAGACCGATGTATTTATGATTATTAACTACCTCTATGACAGAACACGGACACAAATAGTTTGTAGTGTTTGAGTTGTTTGCGTGTAAGCAAGCATGTTCATGGGCTTTCAAGGTGGGTGTAATTGGTGATTTATTATGTGAAGAGTGTATATGTACTAATTTAGTTTTTTGAGCATTTATTACTAAGCCGTGATCATGTGCCCACTTGCACATGTTTGTAAAATTTTGTTGCAGCAAATTTTGTGCTGTCAGTACATCTTTACAGGCCACCAAAAGACACGTATCATCTGCGAATTGGTACACAGCCCCCGATTCTATGATGTAGCTCATGTCATCGACGTAGAGGAGGTACTCAGTTGGACCAACAATTGAGCCCAAATATCTCAAATATCTCCCTAATTATTGCGTTAAGTACATATTATGTGTCATACAAAATATTATTTCTTATTTGATATTCTATCCGACTGTTAAGTGCATTATATCCGAAAATGAAAAAAAATCGCTATTTTCCCCGGTGTGATAAAACTAAAATAATACATTTTTTTTTATTTTTCTGTTCCTTCATGTTTTTATACGTGTCCGCAGCGATCAAGCTCAAATTTATCAAAATCGGTGACTTATGCATGTTCCCCATTCTAGTCGCCCATCCAATGACTGTCCCTACACTGAGAGAAATCGGGTTCGTAATTTGAACAAGTTCGACTTGTTAAGTGGTTATCTGTTTGAAATAACAGTATTTTTGTTAATCGAAACAAACGCAATGTTAACATTACAAGTCGATTTTGTACAAAGAACAAGATTAAACTTGTTAACGGGTATTTAGTTGAAACAACCAAAAATTTGTTTGAAACAACCTGCTTCATGTTGATTTAACAAAATCGACTTGTAGCTTCAACTAAAACTTGAACTTGTATCAGATACTATTTGGTATCACGTTAAATCAACATGCTTGTTTGTTGTTATTACAGTATAACTTGTTGAAACTACATGGTGTATCTTGTTAAATGCTATCTTGTTGAAACAACGTTACAGCGGTTGAAATAACATGGCGTCATGTAAAATTGACATTGCCGATTTAGTAAAATCAACAGTATATGGTCAAAAAATTGTACTTGTTGAAGTAACAACATAAAACACAAACTTGTAGCAGTAACAAGTTGGCGTCTTGTTAAATCAACAAGGACTGTTTGGTTGTTATAACAATATAATTTGTTGAAACTACACTGTGTAACTTGTTAAATGGTATCTTGTTGCAACAACGTTACAGCGGTTGAAATAACATGGCGTCATTTAAAATTGACATTGCCGATTTAGTAAAATCAACAATATATGGTCAATAATTTGTACTTGTTGAAGTAACAACATAAAAAACAAACTTGTAGCAGCAACAAGTTGGCGTCTTGTTGAATCTACAAGGTCTGTTTGGTTGTTATAACAATATAATTTGTTAAAACTACACTGTGTAACTTGTTAAATGGTATCTTGTTGCAACAACGTTACAGCGGTTGAAATAACATGGCGTCATTTAAAATTGACATTGCCGATTTAGTAAAATCAACAATATATGGTCAACAATTTGTACTTGTTGAAGTAACAACATAAAACACAAACTTGTAGCAGTAACAAGTTGGCGTCTTGTTGAATCTACAAGGACTGTTTGGTTGTTATAACAATATAATTTGTTGAAACCACACTGTGTAACTTGTTAAATGGTATCTTGTTGAAACAACGTTACAGCGGTTGAAATAACATGGTGTCATTTAAAATTGACATTGCCGATTTAGTAAAATCAACAATATATGGTCAACAATTTGTACTTGTTGAAGTAACAACATAAAACACAAACTTGTAGCAGTAACAAGTTGGCGTCTTGTTGAATCTACAAGGACTGTTTGGTTGTTATAACAATATAATTTGTTGAAACTACATTGTGTAACTTGTTAAATGGTATCTTGTTGAAACAACGTTACAGCGGTTAAAATAACATGGCGTCATTTAAAATTGACATTGCCGATTTAGTAAAATCAACAATAAGTATATGGTCAACAATTTGTACTTGTTGAATTAACAACACAAACACAAACTTGTAGCAGTAACAAGTTGGCGTCTTGTTAAATCTACAAGGGCTGTTTGGTTGTTATAACAATATAATTTGTTGAAACTACACTGTGTTGATATGTAGTAGAAACAACGTTACCACGGTTGAAATAACGAGACGTCATTTAAAATTGTTATTCCCGAAATTGTTAAATTAACATTGCTCTCAGTATGTACTTGTTGAAGTAACAACATACCTTATTATAAGAACATTGCTCATTTCGATTTAGAATACATAATAGTACAAGTACAGAAGATCCACTCCGCAAAGTCATTTAAATAAATAGCGACTCTATCCCAGACGCAACAAAGTGCAATTCAGGTCGCACATCGCTCCCTTGCCTATAGTTATATTCACCTAGAAGTTGCCTCTCTTTCTATCGCGTAGCTCTTATTTCTTCTAACGACTTCAGGGTTGTCTTCTTTTAAATAAGAATTCATCTGAATACCTACAAGTTATTGTGTTAGCATTGTAAGGAGCTCGGTGGAGCAGTGGTTTAGGCCCAGCGATTGCGGAAGTTAAGCAACGTTCGCAAGGGTCGGTCATGGGATGGGTGACCAAAATTTATTATCTCGAGCTCCTCCGTGCTTCAGAAGGCACGTTCAGCCGTTGGTCCCGGCTGCATTTGCAATCGTTAACACACACCAATCCGCATTGGGCCCGCGTGGTGGGTTATGGCCCATCCTCCTTACCACCCATAAGGAAGACCTGTGCCCCAGCAGTGGGGTCATCAAACATATTGTGTTTATAATGTGTACTTTAATGTGAACAAATTACTTTTCAAATAAAACTAGGCTAGGTATGTACAGTCAACGCACATCAGACTACCTATGAGGCAGCCTTTATGCCGCCGTCGTACCGAACCGTTGTCGTACAAGAGCTGTTTTTGTAGTTCAACTAGGTATACTAAACTTACCGAGCTGACGTGCGTAGTTAGTGTATAGGTATCTCGTAGATTAGAAAATTATTTCATTTCTCAGTGTCAACTGTCAGCACGTTAAGTTAAACAGTTGAACTCCGAAATATTACGTAGGTACCTAGGTGGTATAGGTACCTACTTACGTTACAACGTGTACCTAACAGAATTAATGGCTAAACCAAAATACGTATGTTAGAGAGGGATCACCAAACTGAACAACTTTTACTATGGAACTAACTCAGAAATCGGGAAAAAAATAGCTGTTTCATACAAAAATTCATGACGACAATATGAAAATGTGTGAAACCGCTGATTTGTTTTCGTGATTTCAGAGTTGGTCACATACCTAGTAAAAGTTGTTCAGCTTGATGGTCCCAATCTACCATATTCTGGTTTAGCCATAATTCTGTTACACATTGTAGGGTAATATGCCTAGTTAACCGGCCGCCCCCAGTTATCCGGCCCCCCAACAGTTTTTCGAATAAAATAAGAAATTCGTGGCAATTTCTTAACAATTTGGATATTTTCCTGGCAGCACTGTTATCGATCTATCGAATGGTATGGACGCCACTAGCGAAACGTTACGTAATATTTTATAATTTGTGTTTCACGTTGAAGCATCTGGGTCGATTTCGCAAGTGGAGATAAAAAAAAAATAGTGGAGAGCTCTTGCCAAATAGTCAATATTGTCCTTCAGGGCATCGTTAAAAGGTAAATATTTAGTTTGTTCTCAAGGTATGTTGTTATTTATTACTATTTTAACGTTAAATATGGCTTAATAAGCAGATATTTAGTAATATCAAGGGGGCCGCCTTACTAGACAACGAAACCACATGTTTCCAGTATACCGGCCGGGGGCCGGTTAACTGGGACTGAGCTCGATATATTGTTTTGTCTCTTTTTGTTAAAAGAGGGATTCCATAGAAGAATGTATAATGCTATCCCTTTTTATTTATTTTAAAGTACTTTGTGTCCAGTACTCGGCCGCCTAAATGTGCTTGTATAAGAAGTTGATTTTTTCTTTTTGTATGGAAACGGGTGGCCGGTTCTACTGGGTGCTTGCCCAGTTAACCGGCCTCCTAGTATACACTAGGAGGCCGGTATACTGGCTATCCTGCAAAATACTCCCAGTACACCGGCCAGCTTTGAAATTTATCTACTAATAAAATTAATTGTGCGTCTCGTGAACAAGCGACGGCCACGTGCCCGCCATCCAGGTCGTTGACCCTCGCTGAATACCTATTTGTCTCTTGTTATTTCCGAAGTGTATGTCAGCGAATTACTCAAACGAACGCTACTGCATTGAACGATGTGTTTTTTTTAAGCAGACTTGCCTATTAGCTAGACTTCTTTATTTCTACACTACACTTTAATACTAATCTATATATTATAATTAGAAAAAAATACACAAAAATATTATTATACCTATATTATTATTGAATACCAATCAATGTTATTGATTGCTAATATTATATTTTTTACAGGTTATACGTACTTCCGGTCATTATCATAATACCCATAATATTTATTGTTATTGTTTATAAGAGACCTATTGACATTCGGCTTTAGAAACTATTTTTTTGTTAATTATTAAATTATTATTTGTAACCTATGTCTTCTTGAGCTCGGTGGCGCAATTGTTCAGCACCTGGCCCAGCGATTGCGGAAGTTAAGCAACGTTCGCAAGGGTCGGTCATGGGATGGGTGACCAAAAATTTATTATCTCGAGCTCCTCCGTGCTTCGAAAGGCACGTTAAGCCGTAGGTCCCGGCTGCATTTGCAGTCGTTAACACCCACCAATCCGTATTGGGCCCGCGAGATGGGTTATGGCCCATCCTCCTTACCACCCATAAAGAAGGCCTGTGCCCCAGCAGTGGGGACGTCAAAAATGGCTGTTGGACATGTCTTCTTGATTACTTTAATAAAATTATTAATCGAAGATTTAGATTTTCTATAAATTTTCCTATTCCTATGAAAAACTGCAAGGCTGATTCCAGAATCAATATAAAGGTTCCAATTAATAGTAAATGTTAAATAAAAGTACAATCAACGATTTTTTTAACTCAAAAATATTAGTTCACATCACAAGCCAAGCCATAGGACAATACTTGTTAAGTATATTATCTGAAATTCAATTTCATACAAAAATCAAAGAAAAATGGACCTTATTTAAACTGTATTAAGAGTCACAGGCCGCTTACTGGGCTAGCTTATCTTTTGCCCAGTATCCGGCCGTCATGTTCTTTGAAAGGCGGCCGGTATACTGGGCAAAGGGGGGCCGGAAATAGGAACAGGGGGGCCGGAAACTGGGCAAATCGTACTTTTTTGGAAAATAATTTCTAATGACAAAACCGACTGATGGAAATTTTCAAAAAAAATACAAGTAATTTTTAAGGATATATCCAACAACATAAAAAATAGTTGGGATAATTACTATTTGTTAAATTTAAGTTACAACTGTTCAAAGTCAACAACTGCCTTAAACGGCCGGAAACTGGCACTTTACCCTAGGTAGGTAATTCATTATTATGTGCCGTCGACTGTACCTACCAAAAACAGAAATTGGTATAGGTACCTACAAGGTACTACCAACCTACCTAATCTAAGTACCTACGATAATTACCTACAAACTTATCAAAGCTAAACTTGATCTTGTAAACAGATCTTGTAAGGACGTAGGTAACTAGATAAAACGAAACAATTAAAAGCGGGCGTTATAACGGAATACAGTACAGATGATCGTATGTAGGTAGGTACTCAACGAACTGACACTGCGTCGCGTCGCGAGTCGGGACTCGCGTCGCGCTCGCGGGGCGCCCTTCCCGCCACCCGCGGGCGGCGGGCGTCCCCGCGGCTTGCGCGTTGCCGGCAGTTGCCGCCAACTACGCCCGTCGCTGGTGAATTGGCAACGTCGCGCCCAGACCGGACAAATCGCGTCCGGTCGGAAGATATTGACCAGACCCCCAACAACTCATTCCAAAACCCAACAGTCCGGTCGAAAACCGGACGGTTGGCAAGCCTGGAGCCAATACAAGAAACGTGATTTTGTAGGGTTCATAGTAGGTATTAAATCTTGTACCTACGATGGTACGGAACCCTCGGTGAGCGAGTCTGATTCGCACTTGGCCGGATTTCATGAACTTAGCTTGACGCGCTGCTGCGTGTAGGTATAGATTACAGAGGAGGCGGCAGGCAAAAAAACTGCAATGAAGGTCATTTGTAATAACCTCGATATTTTTAGTACCTAGGTAGGTACCTACCTACCTACCTACCTAATGTAAAGATAAATAAATAGAGGCATATAATGCCCACCTAGTGTGGCAAACTGTTAGATTATAAGGTAACATGTTGATAATATAGCGATGAATATTTTCCATGATTGATTTTTAGTAATGTTTTTCTATGAGTCAAGAAATTAAAGGCCTATGAAACTTTATAAAGAAAAATAAAAAATATTCATAAGTTCCAATTTCGATGATACCAATTCAGTTAAAAACAGTATAGGTATTGCAAATTAACCCATTATGACTTACACGTTAAAGGTCGCTTTTTATTCAAACGCAATGTTGAGATAATATCCGTAGGTAGGTCGAGTTCAATAATATCAGCTGTGCATTTTTGGACTATGTCGCATTAAGATTTTTGACATCGTCTTTAACTTTCTGTACAAATTGACACAATAATTACTAGGTACGAGTACGACAAAGTTCAACAGTGCAAAGATAATATGAGAACTGGGTAATTCACCAACTGGACACAAAAAACTGGACACACGTGTGTCCAGTTGGTGAAACTTAAAATTAGCAATTCGTCATCTGGACACGCCCAGTTTTTTTTGCGAAAAAAAAGGGTACAGTTGAGTTAATAAGCGATTTTATGTAAAAGCTGCCATACTTTTTTGCTTTTCAACCTTATTAGCTTAAAATGTAGAAATAAAACAAATATGCAACAATTAAATAGTATTATGATATTAATATGAAGACAAGATAGTATACCTAGCGTCAAATACTCAAACGAAATTTAAAGTTAAGGAAGGCCACCTTAAATTCAAAATACTTCTTGTCAGATTTGACAGAGACTCTATAACTGACAGCTTTCTTAAAGTTAAGGAGACTTTAACTTAACTTATTCGGCCGTTAGCTAATGTTACTTTTTTGATTACCTATAGGTACTTTCATTACAATCTAAATATATCTAATAATTTAAAGTCATTACTTCTGATATCACTGAAAAATCAAATAAGGACATACATAATTGAACTCAACAAAATGTAATTTTCAAGGTTAAACGCAATGACTTTCTTAGCCTTAAAAGATACACTCCACTCCTATACAAACTTGTAAAGCTTGCTTGCTTGGTAAATCTCGTTGAAGTAAAGTTTAAGTATACGAGAGTGGAGTTGAAACGTTCAACCACAATTATTATTACTCTCTCTATTTTGTGGTTCAACCTTGAGTACCTAGTATAGAGGTGGCATAAAATAATAAAATCAAATATCAAAATAATCATCAATAGAGCATACTTATGCAATAGACCATGTTTACGGTAGAATGTATCGTGGATTTGAAAAATAATTCTTTATCACAAAAAAAAATGTATTTGTATGACATAACAATACTAAAATGGGTATTTTACAAACAATAATCATTCATCATTGAACTACAAAAATTAATGACAAAAATATCAAAATGTATGCTATGTATACAGCTGTTTTTTTCGCGATTTCAGGGTTGGTCCCATAGTAAAAGTTGTTCAGTTTGATGGTTCTCCTATCTACCAAATTCGTCTTTATAAGGCTATTACCAAACAATTTGTTCAATAAATAATCATCAATGTTATGTTGTTAGAGCATACTTATGATATAACAATTCTAAAATAGGTCATTTTACAAACAATAATTATTCTACCCAACTGTGTAACAACAATATTTGACACTGGAAATAGAGTATCAGTTATTGTTAAATATCTCAATAATTTTACTAAGACAAATATGATATAGATTAATAAAACCATATAATATTATTATAAGACAAGACAATATAGAGTGTACATGGTGATAGCCTTATAAAGCCGAATATGGTACATAGAGACCATCAAACTGCAGGAGTGGGACGTTTAGTGGCTGTGGCTGATAATGATTGTGACACAAAACATTTATCTGCGTGACTGTACTTTGTTATGAATTCGGGTAAAATGCGAACGGAGTCCAGTTAGACAAGACATATACTGGAAAAAAGGCCTCCGTTATGAGTCTAGACGCGAGACGAAGTTTTTGGTAACCGATGTTTTCTTATTAATTCGACCCCGCTGAATCATAAAAAGTCAGTTGTTAAACAACAGCAACAAACAACTTTTTGTGTGGCAAAAAACAAGATGGGTGACTAAATTAGGTCGATAAATATCGTGCGGCCACTTTTAGTGTGGCCAAAAGCAAGATGGGTGACCATATTAGGCTTAATAAAGATTATGCACCCACTTTTTGTGTAGTCAAAAGCAAGATGGATGACCATATGAGGCTTAATAAAGATTTTGCAGCCACTTTTTGTGTGGTCAAAAGAAAGATGGGTGACCATATAAGGCTTTATAAAGATTTAATTTAAGATAAAGATCAAAATTTGAAGACAAACAAATGATTATTTGATATAAATAAATAAATAAACAAGATAACGACCATATAAAAACGTGTTAGAAAACCAACATTGCTATTTGAACTTATCTTTTACTGTGGCAGTATCGTCTATCAGTCTCTGTCTGTCACATTACTTCCACATGTTGACCTTGAGAACGCCTTTATGCCTTAGGTAATAAAGTTTGTTTTTGTAGTACAACTGTTACATCTGACGTGCCGTCCGTCGAAGGTACAGTTAGACTCGATAAATCGTGCGGTACAATTAGACCACACAATTTTAAAAATCTGAAAATCGAGCGGGCTCGGCTGCGCGATTTTAAGATTCTTACTGTCTTACTCTGTTTACACTACGCTGAGTCTTAAAATCGCATGCTTAAGATTGTGTAGTGTAATGGATGCTTTAGGATTGTGGAAATTTAGCTTATTATAAAACGTGTTTCAACTTTTATCAGCTTAAATTATATAATAAAAAAAAATATAGGTTTATATAATAAACCTTAAATTATTACAATCGAGTAGTAAACAACGAAGCTACAGTCGTTTTAGTGAGTGGAGTCCTAGTAAGAAGAATCTAAATTGATGTAACTGGACTGGTTTTCTATTATATTACTAGTAAAAAAGTGTGATAATTATACGTGCACGCATTGTTTTAATATTCATCATACATCATATTATAAAATAATCCCCATTACTTTTTTTTTCATTCGACACCTTATTTATAATAATAATAATAATTATAATTTATTTATTTGCAGATAACAAAGATCCATTATTGTTAGTAACGACTTAAAAATATGTTAGTTTAGTTAACGTTTGATAGAAAATTACATTACATATTATTGGTACATGTCAATTACTTACTTAATTAAAATTATCACAGCTACAAATGTCGAAAAATAAAATTATTAAAATAAATATAATTAAAAACAATAATTAAAATTAAAATAAATGAAACTGTTATTAAACATTTTAAAATAAGATTATTAAAAATTCATTCTAATAAAATTATTAAATATTTGATTGAATCAGGCGTCACTTGGCGGAAGTCCCAAACCATTTTGAAAAATTATTAAAAACAAAAATACTTGATTAAATTAACATCATTAATAATAAAAAATTAAATCAACAAAAATTTAATTATTAAAAACATATAAGTAAATAATTAGGCAGGTAACAAACACAATAAAATCATTTGCAAAATTTGTGAACAAATAAATAGACAAGAAAGTGTCTTAAAACAGGGGCTACTGGGCAACATGCAGGCTAATCCAGTGCTGTAGAATAGGACAGTCCCACCTATCAGCGATAGTGCCCAGCCTGCCTAGCATGACCGATTTATATCGCGTGATATAGCATTTTATCGACACTCAACTGTCAAATTCTTTTGTCTTTTTGACAGTTGAACGTGATAAAACGCTATATCACGCGATATAAATCGGTTATGCTAGGCAGGCAGGATAGTGTGGCGACTGGCTCGTACGCGCGCTATTTAAGTAAATCGGTGTTGTTATCTAGAAATACCGCATAATGTAAAGGGCCGGCCGCCATCTTTGTTACGTCACACGACTGTAGCCTCGTTTATTATTATTTACTTGATTGTAATAATTTAAGATTTATTAAAAAGCTGATAAAAGTTACAACACGTTTTACCTACAATAAGCTTTTCTACAATCGTAACGGTTAACAAAATATTTAAATAAGTAATATTTTTTTGGTCAAAACGTCGTTTTTTTAATATTTAATTTGATATTAGCTTTACATACAAATAGTGCATTACATATTTACAAATAGTGCATTACATTTCCTTGCATTCAACACCTTATTTGAGTAAATCGGTTCAGTAGTTATCTAGAAATACCGCTTTATAAAATGGATCGGCCGCCATCTTTGTTAAATCAAAGCTAAGTACCCGTAAGTGGCAATCGTACTTTTTGTATTCAAGAAAACTTACCAAACAAGTACCTACATACCAGTAGTCTGTATGGCGAAGCCGAGTCCAACGAAAATCGGTTTTTTGGAAAATTTTATACAAATCAATAAATCATGGGCCTGTACCACAGAATATATAATAGTTGCCTGTACTACAATGTCGAAGGCTGTATTTACAAAAACTACTTATCGTATAGATATAAATTTAGCATTGATGTCTAGAAAATTTAATGTAAATTAACTTCTTCTTTGATAATTTGCTCCCATCTGTAAAAGTTGTTTTGTAAAATGAAAAAACGGCGAGGGACACTTTGGAGAGGGAAGGGGGGAGGGGAGGGGTTGGCAACTGGTATTTTTTTGATTCAGCGGGGTCGAGTTAATAAGAAAACATCGGTTACCAAAAAGTAATACGATTTGCTTCTAGACCTTAACTTTTTCAAAACCTGGTCTCCACTAAGTTGGCGAAAACATAAATGTGATTTAATTTATGTTTCACTATGTGGACACGCGTTAAAATCTTGACGTGTCCAGATGACGAAATAATAAGTGATACTTACTTACTAATTTTGAGTTTCACAAACTGGACACACGTGTGTCCAGTCTCTTGTGTTCAGTTGATGAATAACACAATGAACTCGACTACCTACCTGGGGTAGGGTTGCCAACCGTACTATAATATATAGTATTGTACTATATTTCGGGTCTGCGTACTATATACTGTTGAAGAAATATATAGTACGCAAAAATACTATATTTTTAACATCGAACGCTAGAAACAAATCTTTAATTTTTTAGTGATCGTCCATTTTGACTGATTCGATAGCGTGTAGTGTATATCGTATCTGAATTTCTGAAAGTATCTGTCTTATTGCATCAATGTCAAATTCAAAAGCTTCAAACTGGTCATTGGTTGGTCTGCTCTTTTTTGTTTTGAGATTTTGTTGGTAATTAGCCGCAAAATATAACATTATTCTTTCTTTGAGAAATATAACTAAATTAGTTATTGAAAGTGGTAGCGATAACGAAAGTGCGTCAAGTTCAATTCAAGTGTGATTAAAAAGCGATAGATACAAAAAAGACTCCAAAAATATCTAAAACTTGTTGAAAAATGCAAAAACTAAAAAATATAGTTTTTATAAAAATAAAAAGTAAAAAAATATATTTGCCTATTAAATACCTAGGTACTATATTTTTTTAAGTGTAAGTACTATATTTTTTATAGCTTAATTTGAAAAATACTATATTTCGCCTGTATTTACCGCCCTATTTACCTGGGGTGACTCAATTCTGCTAATGTTATTCGCAAAATCGTTTTTCAATGGTGTTTGAATGGTAGGTATTACTGTTTCTTAAACCCAAAATTGAGACACAATAATGTTTCCGTTTTGGGTTTAAGAAATACAATGTGTTATGGTTTTGGGTTTAAGAAACAAGAATTGCAAACACCATTGAAACACGATTATGACGTTAACAATAGCAGACTTGACCCCCAGTTTGACCACCATTCCAAAACGGTATCGTCCATCCGGAGAAGAGCCAACCGAAAAAAACCATTAAGTTTACCTACCAACAAAGATTTTTAAATCTTAGCCTAGCTTAGGTACCTAAGTACCTACTACCTACCTAAATATTTTTGCGCCACCGCTGACCAAAAGGAGGGTTTGAATTGAATGAATGTTATACAAAGGTGATAATATTATGGTTGGTTGTTGGTATATCTTGTTGACTCAAGTCAAGAGTAATAATAATAATAAAAATGAACTTTGTACGCAACATCCAGTCCAGACCTGTGACGACAGGTCTGGACATGCTTGACTACGTGCAGGGTTGCGTTCAGAACGTTCGAGCGTCGGTTGTATGGTTGTTTTTTAACTCGCTCTAAGATTTGGAACGACCAAGAGCTTTAAATGTCAATGTCAATACAAATTCTTCATTTTCCATTTGGAATACGAATAATTTAAACTTTTCTTTATACTAAATCAAATAAAATCCGTTTTTTGAGGATCTACCATGATTATTTTAAAAATTAGACATAAAAACATCAAAAATACAAAATAATGTCAAATGACATTGACATTTTTTCTATAGACAAACGTCAGAGCGTTTTACAACCATCATTTTTGATGGTTGTTTGGTTGCAACGCTCTGACTGACGTTTGGAACGACACGGTTGTGTGAACCGAACGTCACGGTGTAGGTTTGGAACGCGCCCAGTGATGTTATACGTACCATTATCATGGTATTAGTACCATTATTTAGGTTATCGTACCATGTACCTTTGGACTTCCATCATGGTACGCAAAAGTACCATTATTTTCACCTCTTTCATCTAAACCAACTTTTCGTGTAATGGAATGAACATAATGTTTCGTTTCTGCTTTTAATGCGTAAGTAGCATGGCTTAGAAAAATAATAAGTAGTTAAAATGTTATTTTTTTTACTTTTCGTGGTTAAAACGGGCCATGTTAAGTGTGAATGCGGCTTTTCTGTTCGAATTCGATTCGAAATCAAGAAGATTGTAGGTAATTCATGCTCGAAATCCCATTCCCAAGTAACTACGCAAGCTTGTAATAATATCTCAGACCGTATAAGACTAAAAAGCCGTAGGTACCATTTTTTTTTCTGAAGTACCATGATTTTGACAGGCTGATGTCATTATTCCTGAGTTGCCATCTAACATCCCTGAACGCGCCTCTGTGCTGTGAGCTGTGTGTCTAATGGAGTGCCGGTTTTACTTGTGTTTGTGTGTTTGTGTGTGACTTTCCTCGGTTTATTGCTTTAATAGGAATTAAACAAAGAAAAGCTTTTGAAGAAACGAGTACATAATGTACTTTTGTACATACCGAAAAAGTAGATAGGTTGGTAAATTTGAAGAGCACCAGTTTGACATGGGATTTCGGAGGACGAAAAATCTGATAGCCTACAGCTTATCAAGAGTGCGGCTCTAACTTGATGAAAGAATATTTTGTGAAAGTAGGTACCTACCTACTAAATGAAAGTACTACTAATTGCATTACAAGTTTAATTTTCTTTTACTCAATTGGTACTGTACCTACTGTCTTCTTACAGAAGATTTTGTTTGTATGGAAATATGAAGGTGTTCTAAATTATAATTTGCTCTAAAAAGTGTTTTTTTTTGTGTGCAGTCACATCAACATCATGAACAAACACGATTAATTTCAACATCAAAATGAGATGACCTGGACCTTCTTATGCTACCTAAGTCAAATGGAAACAAAGAGTAGGTACTAAATAAACTCTATGTAAAGCTCAGACGGGTAGGTACTACCAGGTGAGTCAACTTTTTCTAGTATTTTTCTATTAAATTAATTATCTTAATATAAAAATAGCATTGTGAACGCCTGAAATCTAAAAATTCCTAGTGCAAAACATTTCTGCACATACGAGTTGCAGTAGCTAGTATTTTTTATATCTATACGTAATTGATGTTACAGGTACTGAAATTAACTAATTGATGGGAAAGCGATTTTAAATTGTGGCCATAAAAATCCAGGCTTACTTGACCAGACACTGAGAAGTCGTCTAGCCAGATGTCTAGAAGTGATCTTCGCCGATGAGTTTGAGGAGTTCTGTAAGTATAAGAAACTAGTTCTGCAACCGAGGAGACACCGTTAACATCAATAAAATGCATAGTGAAGAAATTCATTAGGTACTTATTTTTATTAATCTTTTTTCTTGCGACCATATTATTTTTTCTGAATATTGCATTTTTCTCCTTGGCATCTTTTTAATTTTACAAGCCTCTAGTGTTTTTAACTTTTTAGGTTCATAAATATAATTCTATTTTATTTTCATATTGTTGCACCGCACTGCAAAATTTCTGCGGCGTGCTCAATGTGGACAGGCCCTTAACGGTGATGTAGGAATATCAGGAGGTCATACATTGGAGTATAAGGAACAGAGTAAAATGTGTGATATTTTTTATTTTATTCGTACCAACAAATATGTATTTACAAATAATTTTTTGGTACCATTTAAAAATAAACACACGTTTTACTAAGATATATTGTATCACCTCCTAAAGGTCTTGAATCGTTATGCAAACACTGTATATTACACTAATATTATAGTCCTCCGTGGGAGAGTTCGGAGATCGGGGTTTTTTGTAATTAACATCTTATCTTCATTACAGCTGTTGCAAGATTTTAATCACATGTAGATGAACAACAAGGACTTCTTGTATTCAAATATTATCAACTACCAAAAAAGGATGGCAGGACATCAAACAAGCGATACAGAACTGTATTGATTCCATAAGTGGTAAGTCTCTTCATTTTTATTTAATTTTATGGTTCTCACCTCTGAGATTGTCGGGATTTATGGTCACACATGTACAAGTTAGGTGTGAATTGGAGTTACTGCATTGCAGCTGTCCGCAATGTATGTCCATATATCATAATATACTCATCAACTTTGTCTAGGGATAGTAGGGATACAGATGTTATTTTCATACAAACGAGGTAACTTTGAAGCCTTGGTTTTCTGCCAGGGATGTACCGTGCTGGCCATCCAGAGAGTGAATAGAGGAGATTCAGATCGCTATACACACCCAACTGATCTGATCAGCATTCTAAAAAAACCTTTGGAAGTGTCAGAGTTCTCAGTTTGAGGATCCATACATCATGCTATTTTCGCGGTTTTTTTAAACATATCCTTCAATCTTTTAGAATGCTGGTCAGATCAGTTGGGTGTGTATAGCGATCTGTATCTCCTCCATTAACTCCCTAGATAGCCATCATCAGATCACAGCACAGTACATCCCTGGCAGGAAACCAAGGTTTCAAAGTTACCTCGTTTGTATGTAAATAACACCTGTATCTCTAGACAAAGTTGATGTGTGTATAATATATCTTAAGATAAGTAATATAAATGTTTAGATATACCCATCTGGATATTTAATAATTACATCCAAACCGATTTCCATCCAGAAGTTCTACTATTTTTTTTACTTATCTGTTCCTTTCTATTTCAGATGGTAGAAACGAATGCTGCGTTGTTGCTGCGGGTAGCAGTATTATGAGATTTATGAGTATGCACATGTTATTGTAATGTAATCGGGATTTCGATTTATTTTTTCGAATGTGCTGAAAGTGTCTCAGTTTGGTTTTGTGTAACTAGTTAAGAGAAGTAAAAGTGGACCCAGAAAGTGTTGTAATTTTTTTAAATAAATAATAAGATCTCAATTTACTTGTTTTTCTTTACAATTATATTTAAGGATAATTAGGTACTCATTTGCAACACCCTAATAATGAGAAAACTGGAGTGTGTTTAGTTAAAATTTAAAAATATATACCTACTGTTGCATTTTGTCGGTGTTGTCCAAAAGAGTGTTATTATGGAGATTCCATAAAAAATATTATCAAACAGTAGTTAATGGGGCGAATACATTATCAATTTTATGGCGTGATACACGCATATCAGCGAACAATTTGAAATATTATGATAGACCAGTATCACAATAATATTGACAGTCATCCGCCCCAATTATAATAATTCATCTTGTTTTCTCTACATGATCCGTATTTGTTCTAACATATTTGTTTGTTTGCAATTGTTTTGGTATTGTGTTTGTATACTGTTTACAGTTATTTTTATCTTAGTGTTGTTACGTGCTTGTTCCATCCATAGTTGGCTTGTTTCGAGAGCTTGAATCTGTTTTTTGTACCTACATCTCTAGTCATTTATGTTTAGTTTTTGAATTTTCCTTCTCTATGATCAACAAAACATAAAAAACTTATTCAGGTTGATATTTCATCACTAGCAACAGCCACTACCTACAGTTAACTTGTTGCTTTATCTTTCTGTTATTACATGACGTGCTTGTTTCATTAACAATTTGCTTGTTGTGAGATCTTGTTTAATCTGCATTTTTATGTAAGTACTGTTATTTTCTCCACAGGTAGATTTTTTATTACCTGCCAAATTGTGTATACCTACTTACTCAGTCCATCAACCTGAACAATTTTCACAGGAGCAACTCTGAAATCACGTTGAGAAATCGGCTGTTTATACATTTTTGTCAAGTAATGAACTTTTGTATAAAACACCCGTTTTTTTCGTGATTTTAGAGTTGTTCCCGTAACAAAAGTTGTTTAGATTAATGGTCTGAGCAAGTATACAAAATTTGGTGGGTAATAAAAATCTACCTGTGGAGAAAATAACATTACAAAATGCAGATTCAACAAGATCTCACAACAAGCAAATTGTTAATGAAACAAGCACGTCATGTAATAACAGAAAGATAAAGCAACAAGTTAATTGTAATTAGAACAAGCACATAATGCAGATTCAACAAGTAAACATAGCAAACAACATGTTGATAGAACAAGCACGTAATGTAACAACAACAAGAAAACTTAACGTAGATTCAACCTGACGTAATGTCAAAATAACATGATAAGTAGGTTGTTGAATCAACGTGGCAAGCAGGTCAAACCTATATGCTTCAACATGTAAGAGCAACAAGATATATTTCAAGCTAACTGCTGAATCAACAAGCTTTTCATGTTGCAACAACAAGAAAACTTAACGTAGATTCAACCTGACGTAATGTCAAAATAACATGATAAGTAGGTTGTTGAATCAACGTGGCAAGCAGGTCAAAACTATATGCTTCAACATGTTAGAGCAACAAGATAAATTAACAAGCCAACTGCTGAATCAACAAGCTTGTCATGTTACATCAACTAGAAAATTTAACGTAGATTTAACCTGATGTAACGTCAAAATAACATGATAAGTTGCTTGTTGAATCAACGTGTCAATCAGGTCAAAACTAATATGCTTTAACATGTAAGAGCAACAAGATAAATTAACAAGCTAACTGCTGAATCAACAAGCTTTTCATGTTACAACAACAAGAAAACTTAACGTAGATTTAGCCTGATGTAATGTCAAAATAACATGATAAATAGCTTGTTGAATCAACGTGTCAATCAGGTTAAAACTATATGCGTCAACATGTTAGAGCAACAAGATAAATTAACAAGCTAACTGCTGAATCAACAAGCTTGTCATGTTACAACAACTAGAAAATTTAACGTAGATTCAACCTGATGTAATGTCAAAATAACATGATAAGTTGCTTGTTGAATCAACGTGGTCGATTTAACAAGTTTAAACTTGTAGCTTCAACCAAAGAGCAGATTGGCGCTATTTTAACCTGAAATAATGTTGCTGGCAGCTTGAAAACTTGTTGTTTTTTCTCTCAGTGTAGCACTAAATTACTTAACTACCACAATCACAGGCCGAATTCACACTGTGCCATCAAGTTTTATGAATGACTCGCAGCTTCGCCCACGTGGACTACAGGTTATATCGTGAGGGCGGAGACCCGTGCCCCACAAACAGTGAGATAAAAAGTGCCCAGCAGTGGGATAAAAAGTAGCCTATGTCCTTTCCCAAGCTTTACTCTATCTCTGTACCAAAATCGGTGTAGTGGTTTAGGCGTGGAAGCGTAACAGACAGAGTTACTTTCGCATTTACAATATTATGTAGGGATTTAGTCTTCTTCTTAGGGTGCCTCTCCAACTAGTGAAGGTTGGCAGTCAGCTCAGCATACTTATTCTTGTTCTCGGCAAGGCTAAAGAGTTCGGCGGCATGTTTAGCAACCAAGACTCTCTTCTGCGACCCTGGGGGCTATATGTCTAATTTTAAAAACCTATCGCAATCGCTTTCGTTTGACAGATGGATGTGACACATTGCTGCATTTCTGTGGTAAGTTTTTATTTGTGCCATAAAGAAGCTTCAATGTGTTACATCCTGAAAGCGATTGCGCTACATTTTGAAATGAGACAATAGAAAGGCAGGTCTTCTTTTTCCTGCAACTTTTCCCATCATAATTAGTTGCAAGAGCTCGTATCTATCGTACCTAAGCAACTTTTCTCTGTTTGACGGTTTGCAAGCTTGCGTTTCTGTCTGACTCGTCGCAGAACTTCCTCATTGGTGACTTTCTGAGTCCAGGATATAAACATTATGCGTCTGTATACCCACATTTCGAAAGCTTCTATACGTTTCCTGAGATCTTTAATAAGATTTAGTAACATTTTAAATTGATTTTTTATTATTTACTTAGCATTTAGATTTTCTTATAATTATAGTTTCTCTATTTAGACTATGGTCTCCTATTTTACGCTATACGCGACGTCTGACGCCAGCATGAACATTACGCCGACGTCAGCGTTTAATAAGATATTTCAATAGTAAATGCAAACCCTGTAACCGGCCAACGCCGACGGCGTTTATAGGAGACCATAGCCACTGAATATGTTATAGTGCTAACGTCCATAGCCTTATTAAGTACTAAAATTTTAGTAAATGTTAAGGTAATTTGAACCGTAGGTTGCGAGCGGTACAGCTCATACTCGGGCTACGGCAGCAGTTTCCACTGGGCGGGCGATTACATAGATTGTAGCCCTTTAGACTCGTCGCAGCGGCGGCGCGTGGCAATATTGGCTATTGACGCTGCCCCATACTCCTCCGCGAGACACGAACATTCCGCTGCCATGATCACGAGGGAGCTTAATAAGGTAATGTAGACCTTATGTATTGGTAATATAGCATACACTAGATACATAGATTGTAGCCCGCTAGACTCGTCGCAGCGGCGGCGCGTGGCAATATTGGCTATTGACGCTGCGCCATACTCCTCTGCGAAACACGAACATTCCGCTGCTATGATCACGAGGGAGCTTAATAAGGTAATTTAGACTTTATGTGCTGGTGATAGGGCATAGATTATAATTCACTGGTCTCATCGCAGGCAGAGGCGGTGCGTGGCAGTATTGGCTATTAACGCTGCCCCATAGCTCTCTAGCTAGACTCGTCGCAGTGATGTGCAATTTCCTCTGCGAAACACGAACATTTCGCTGTTATGATCACTAGGGAGCTTAATAAAGTAATGTAGACCCTATGCCCTATATGATGGTGATACAGCATATATTACATAGAACAGCCCGTTAGACTCATTCGGTGGTGAATCTACCTAATGACACAAACAAAGAGATCATGTACGAGTTAGTTTATATATTTTCATAAAAATATTATTTTTTGTATAACGAAACCCAAATTTCCAACTCCCACTAGCGACTCGGTAGCATAATTGGTTAGTGCATTGGGCCGGAATCCTAAGGGTGCGGGTTCGAGTCCCGTCTGAGCTGCTACAGGTGAGTCGATTTTTTCTAGTATTTTTTCAATTATATTAAGTAACGAGAATTCTTGATAAAAACTTTTATTTGATTTCCCAGGTCGAGTACCTATCTAACGATTTTTTTATCATTTCTGTCTCCAGGCGTGGGTTGGTTTTTCGTATGGCACGGACGCAAAGTCTGAAGGATTGAACCACCCAGGGGTGGCGACTGGCAACTGGGGCTGCGGAGCGTTCGGAGGCACGCCGCATTTGAAATCTCTCATACAAATAATGGCGTGTGCGCAAGCCAAACGACCGATGGCGTACTACACCTTTAGCGACGCGGAGTTGAGAGACGCCATTGTTAATGTCTACAACTTGTTGTCTCAACATCATGTTACTGTAGGTGAGTCTCTGTTCGATTATTTTTTTTATATTGAAATATTGTGTGATTGTGTGCCTTCATAGGTCCATATACAACGTGTAACAGAGTTAACAGCTAAACCAGAATTAGGGTGCCTGTCCATTGACGCGGAGCGGAGAAACGAGCAAAAATTAACCAGTAGGATTGCGGTGTGGATATTTTATGCTAACCTATTGCTTAATATTTCCTCGTTTCTCTGCTCCGCCGTCTAGCTCCGCGTCAATGGACAGGCACCATTATTAGACTTGGGGCCGTACCGCCTAACGCATCGAACTTCGGCAAGTCTGCCGGGCTTCAAATTAAAACAGATGAATTGAGCCCCAATCAGGCCATAACGGCGAATACCAAATTCATGATGTCACACGAACATCGATATCTTCCAAATATATTCGGCAAATGGTTCAATACGAAATTCCTTACTTTTATTTATCTGGTTTAATTTGAAGCTCGGCAGACGCTCCGAAGTTCGAAAAGTTAGCCGATAGGACCCTAGATCCAGTTAGGGTTTCGAAATAATAATATTTATTAAATGGATCAGAATTTGTGAGTTTCATAGAGAAATATTAGAAATATCTATCTAATCTAATACTTTTGTCTTATTTCAGGGAAATTGTACAAGTACATAGTAGAATATACTAACTCAGACGTCCGACACAATCAGCTGCACGCGTTCTTACAACAGAAACTATTGGACGAGGCCACACCGAAGTCGCCGGAAACAGTAGAAGTGAGCTCCGTAAGTATCCGAAACACGATATAACGGGTGTAACAAGACACTCAACGAAGCCGAAGTCCACGCATTCAGCTCATCATCAGGATCATTTTTGTTTTTTAGACTTTACCTCGGAAACCAATAGCTACGAAGTTATTAAAGGTCAAAGTCAATTTTTTTTTTTTAATTTTTTTTATGAAATATTATTTTATTCGTTATTTCCTAATTTTTGTCAACTGAAAATTATCAACATTTTATGTATTTCGTAACAAACAATGACTTTAAAACGTCATCACTCAATGTATTTCATGATAAACGTTACCTTTCAACTCGGCCGCAAGCAGCTGTGAAGCATTCACTCGCAGGTGCGGTCTTTTGTACGCGTTACATTGCGTGGAAATGTATGTAATGCTTTTTAACACCAAAAATTAAGATAGTTTCCCAGCAATAATTTTGAACAGAAATGGTCCTGATGGGCAGAATACGTAGACCTGCCTAGCATGACCGATTTATATCGCGTGATATAGCGTTTTATCACGTTTAACTGTCAAAAAGTCAAAGGAGTTTGACAGTTGAGTGTCGATAAAATGCTATATCACGCGATATAAATCGGTCATGCTAGGCAGGCTGGCTTCGTTGAGGGCTTTGTTACACCAAGTATATCGCGTGATATAGCGTTATATCGTCAAAATCCATTGTCTTTGACAGTTAAACTTGATAAATTGCTATAACATATCGCGTTTCGGTGGTCATGCTAGGGGGGTAGGGTTCTGACAGTCTGCGTGTGAGTATGAACCGCTCGGCGTCCGTCCTCAGTGATAACCAATTTAATACGTCGGAAAAGATAAGAGCTACGCGATAGAAAGAGAGGCAACTACTAGGGTGCGCTCTGAATTGCACTTTATTGTGTCGGAGCAAGAGTCGCTATTTATTTAAATGTGTAACTTTTAATATTCTAAATGTATAGTTCTTGCAACTCACTAATGCGCGTCGGCTCTGGACGTTGTTAGGCGTGCACGTGCACGTGCGTCTACACGTTTTCCTATTACGCACACAAAACAATGTGTATGTGCACGCCTAACAACATTAATAGCCGACGCGTATTCGTGAGTTGCAACAACTATACTATTATATTCTACTAGCTTCCGCCCGCGACTTCGTCCGCGTGGACATTCGGAAAATCTCTAGGGAACCTTCGACCGGGATAAAAAGTATCCTATGTTTTAATCCAGGCTATAAACTATCTGTAAACCAAAACAAACATCTAAACATCCAAACCCACACACTTTCACATTTATAATATTAGTAGGAGTAGGATATTAGTAGGAATAGGATTCTGTGCTGTTACGTAATGCTCTCCGATTGGCTTTTGCAGTCACATGATTTTGAGCATTGTTTTAATCATTTTCAATATTTTTGATTTAATTAATAACGCGTTTACAGTTACAAAATATGTTTTTCAGCATTTTAATATTCCCTTCTACAGTTGAAACATAACTTTTTATGTACATATTTGCAATGTCACCATCCGGCATGTCCATTAAAACGTTTTCATTGTATTTCAACGGAGACCGAGTAAACAGGAAACAAAGTTTGAGGGACTGTATTTCGACCAAAAAATGTTACTTTCGGATCACGTTGAAAATACAATTAATAAAGCATATAGGAACTTGGGTTTTGTTCTTCGAGTGTGTAGGCCATTCACTAATCTATCAGTAATTAAGCTCGTTTATTTTGCTTATGTGAGAAGTATACTAGAGTACTGTAGCCCCATATGGTCTCCCCAATACGCTACATACATAAGCCGTTTGGAGCGAATTCAAAAAATTTTTGTTAAGCATCTTAACTTTCGCTGTCGCAATGCAATTGATAATTACCATGATAGTTGCAAGGAGCACGGTCTCCTATCTTTGGAGCAGAGGCGTATAGTATTGGATATGGGTCTGCTTCACGATATTATAAACAGTCGAGTTGACTGTCCGCTTCTGGTTTCTAAAATATTATTTCGTACTCCTAGACGTCGTACGCGCAATACACCCCTTTTACAAGTCCCACAATGCCACACTAACTATTATCGGAATTCGGTTATCTTACGACTTATCCGTACGTATAACGCGCATTTTCGCGGCATCGACCTTTTTTCAAAAACTAAACGTACATTTAAAAAAGAGGTTGTAAAGGTACTGCAAGAAATTTTATAATTTAGTTTTTAGTTTTTCTTTTTCTTTTTTTCTTTATGTAGGTAATAATGTTTGCAAAATAGGCAAAGGGCAAATACAATATTTTGTATTTACTGTTTGATTTAAATTTAAAATTTTTGTTTAAGTGTTTAATTCTCTGGTAACAATACTGTTATATTACTTACCAACGACATAAAGTATTACTATTAACTTAAGGAAAACCTATTATTGGCTATACTAACTAACATGTACCTAATATTAAGTAATTTTATTAATACGCTGTTGGTTTTCTTAATAAAATAAAACAAAACAAAACAAAACCAGTGCTAAACTTCGCACTTTTGTTCATTTTCAGAGTGACATTCCAATGGAAATTTCGTCAACTGATTTATCAGATTCATTGCAAAACGAAATACTAAACAATTCACCAGATTTATTTTCACAAGAGGAGTCGGATCAGAGCGAATTTAGTAAACAAATGAATGAACTCGTCGACGCAGCCGAAAGGGGGGAGTTGTATTCTGACAAAGCTAAAACCTGTGATAAGAAGATAGTTTCAAACGAGTCTACAAAACCTGAACAGACTACGTTGTATGATGAGATGCAAAAGTTCGATGAACAGAACGGTAGGTTAAATTTAACTTTACCTAACAAATCACCTTTGAAACAAAAGCTTACTAGAGGGAATAACGCGGCGAACAGCGATGAGAAAATACAATTAGAAGTGTCACCTGAAGTAAAGAAGAAAATGAGTAAGAAAATAACAGATTATTTTAGCAAAAAGTCGATTTGATGATTCGTAATGTGTTTGTGTGCTGTTGAGTTTTGTGCGCTCTTTGCGCTTTTGATACTCAGGATGTATTTGAAGTTTTGTGTGTTGAAGTATGTGTGATCTTTATGAGAATCAAACTATCATTTAAGAATATATATTTAATATATGTAACAACATTCGATTTCTAAAATCGTCTAGAATCAGTTTGTTATTTTTACACACATCAACGACTGTATCTTTTTTTTAATGACTTATATTTTTGACAATTAAGTTTTTAATGAAATTACTTTCAATACTGGTTGATGTTCTGTAATGAACTGATTTTTATAAAGTAACAAAACAAATGCATTTTATTTATTTATTTGACCTGTTAGTCATAATAAATTTATGATGTAGTTAATGATACTATTTTATTATAATTATACTAGTTAATCTGCATATTAACCGATGCTACATCGTTAAAGTGCGGAAGACAGTGAGTGAAATAGCCAAGGGCAAGGGTTTAGGAAATTTAAGTTAAACATCTCTATTGAAAGTAAATTTTACAAAAACGTCGCTTCTGGCTCATCTGGGTCGTTTTAGGTCGCAGTTCTAACCTAATTAACTCCTTAACGGCCGAATACTGAAAGGCTTATTAGCTAAAATCTTAAGTTAAGGTCTCCTTAACTTTAAGGAAGCTGTCAGTTTCATAGAGTTTCTGTCAAATCTGCCAACTTTTTTGAATTTAAGGTGGCCTTAACTTTAAGATTCGTTTGAGTATTTGGCCGTAAGGCTTTTTCATGGCGGGGGGGCTCGAGGGGGATTTTGTGACTACCCCCTTTTATGTGATTACACATTTTTTTTCAATTAATGAACCTGTTTTCTTACTTTATCTGATCCTTGGTCGTTAATCTGCAGATTACCTAGGGAATCTGCAGATTAACTAGTTAATGTAGGAATTGTAAAAAAACTGCACTTTAGCGGACTCGACCAGGTAATCCGCTGATTAACTAGTTAATCTGCACTTTAACTGGTTTATGTACTTTAAGTGACAAGTACATAAAATTCACAACGAGTAGGATTAATATCCAACCCGTGGATTTTTTTCCAATAAAATTTTTTTTTTATTTATTTATGTAAATATTACGTATTTTCTTAGACATTTTAGTTAATTTATTCATGAAATTGATGTAAATATTTGTAGGTCAGAAATAATATTTTATAACGATACATTGTTTAACAGGGAAAATTGAAGTTAAGCTGTAGATAGTATTGTATTGTTTCACTGTGGGGTAATAAAACACACACCTAATATAATTAAAATTATTTATTATCCTTCATCATATTTCTAGCATACTAAACGTAATAAGTGTATAATAATAAATAATTGAATAGTAATTTAGTTTTGAAATATTTCAGCAATATACATATTAATAACTCGATAATAGGTTTAAACGTTCATTAACTAAATTAGACATGCAAAGTAGGCGAATTGTTATTGTATTAGTTCCATAATAATGTATCTCAATGGACGCAGTCCATCTTTGGCTAAGTACGTCAGATTACTCTAGAACTATAAATAAATTAATATGTTTAATAAATTAAAACGATCAATTAACTAGCGACATTCCAAAAAAGTGATAATAACACTCTTATTTTACAATCTTTGGCGAACTGTAACAATATACGAGAATAAACATTTCCATAGCTAGCTATTAAATGCCCTGAACTTTTATAACTCTGTCCACATATAATTTCAAACGTCCGTAGGCATGGTTCAATGTACAATGCGAAATCAAAACTGAGCTGGTTCAATGTGTACCGCCCGACGGGGATACCCCGGCCGGTGAAGCGACATCTCATTCTACACTACACAATAATATGGTACAGTCAGCGTCGAAATTATCTGAGCGTTTTAACCTATCAAAATACTTGAACATTTAAGAAAAATCCACTTTATCTCAAGATGTGAAGGTGAACTTTCATTTGTCTTAGAACAAATGAAAGTGGACCTTGGGTATTGTGCTAAGTTTGGTTTTTGTTAAATGTTCTGATATTTTGGTAGGTTTGAACGCTCAAATCATTTCGACGCTGACTGTATTATTTTGAAGTACCCCATTGGTAGAGGAGTTAGGGGTAGGGGAGGCGAGGCAGTACACGTTGAACGTCCATGAACGACAGACTCGGTTTGCTCCCCGACGTGAGCTGACGTGCGGGCCTAGCGTGCGCACTGCGACTATCAGTCGACACCTCTCCCGTTCATATCAGTACGGTGTGAGCGGGACAAACACTGCGCTTACGCGAGACAAGTGTCGACAAAGTGCGCATGCTTGGCCCAGTAGGCCTATCTCAGACGAACCCCGCGTCCACACGGCAGGAGTGTTTGAGGTAATAATTTGTTGTTGTTATGAAGTGCACTTTGTTTAAGGCGCAATTTTGTGATCCTCCCTGTGTCTGAGAACGTTCTAATAACATCTAATGGGACGAGACGCAAGCAAGTTTGTCTTTCATACGCTACCCGCGGTCCAGTAACCCATAATAATAACAGTGAGCTCTAAGTACTTTGTATTCCTGACGAGTCCGTTTTCGCGGTTACGGTGAGGGCGAATCCACGTTAATCTTAACATTAAAAGATTTAAAATTGAACGGCCCTAAAACGTGCTACAGCAATCAGTGGGAACCGCATCCATATTATCAACTATAGTGTACGTATCGTCCGTAGCGGTCGTCCGTCGTCAGCGTCGCATTCCGATTCGCCAACGACGGACAGCCACTCGGAATATTATTAAAATCTTTGATTAAAACTGTACAATTATTGTTACAAATAAATTACAATCGTTCAGTCCATAACTGTGAATGGGAACGAAATAGATTCGAGGAGTGCCACGTTTATAAATAGGTACATAGAATAGGTTGAATGGACGATAATTACAAGCGTATATCACAGACGCCTGCAGCGCCCTCGCCCGCGGAGCCGCGACTTTCGACCGACGCTAGGTACAGAATTTTGTCTAAATTCACTCTTATATACAGTAAGTCTAGTGTTCAATTTCCTATCTACGGCTCAGGGCGGTAAGGTCGACAGTCGAACGAGATAATTCGGAACGAAGGCGCTGTACACTGTTAACTCTTAAACTATTCCAATATAAGTTATCCAGAACAATGCGTGTGTTCCTGTCGACTCCACGGGCTCGGGACGTGTGGGCGACTCGCGGTACTATCCACGGTACGTGTGCGGGAACCGCATTCATCGGTCGAAACTAGTATTTGAATATTATATATTTAAAGTGCTCTATACAGCATTAAAACTTAGAACGTAAAATTTTGGATAATTATTCTACTTACATATTTATAGCAAAGTCGCCCATCGTTACCTTATTACCTTATTCATTAAAGAACCAAATCGGTTAATGATTATGATTTCCTCTTAGCATAAACACAGCGACACCCTGTCACCCGCCCGAGAGCGCTCGGGTCAAAAGGCTAGTAAGCTCCTAAGATATGACATATGTATGTACAATTCAATTATTGTGGAACTAATATATACGTAGGGCTTCATCGGTAACACTACAGGGTCTCCTTTATTAATCATTATCTTTTTTACCATGAAATAGAACAACTTCCCAAAAATCAAGGTAACGAAAGAGATAAAGATTTTGACTCTACATAAATTGGGCGATCAGTTGATTCATTCAAGAGATATTTATAATTTACTTTATTGTTTTGAAAAGTTGTTTAGTTCGTTCTAGAAAGGATCGTGATTAATAAGGGCTTTAGCTTCAATCAAATGTACCTGTGGATGACGTATAATATTAATTTTAACAATTCCTTAGCATTAGAACTTAATTGAAAGGAAAACCTGATTCAAGATGTTTTAGTTTAAAAAACAAATAAGCATAAAATACACTATTCCCTGTTTTAGACTTTGTGCTCAAATTTTAAACTACGTTTGAGACATTTGAACAAAACATTACTAAGTTTAAACTCAGTTTATCAGGAAGAAAGTAGAGATAACGCCTTCTCACCGCTCTGGATGTAACCAACAAGAACAACAGGTTTCACTCGTGAATAACACAAGTACACAAGTCCATCAACCCTTAGGCGGTTTTCTGTCTTATAACATTACTTTACGACGACATATTTTGCATTCTGTGGCTATACTCAGAGCGTAATGACATCTCCACATAATCGTCAAAGATCGTCACTAGTGTCATTGTTTATTTATAATCGCCCGATCATCGTTTGAACATCCATACAATCGTCGATGGCGAGTATTCGTCAACCATCAGCGATTAAGATGATGGTCGTCTACTAAAGGCGAGTATGCCCTCCACAGTTGCATACAATATTGTCGTATTGTTTCGGCGGTTGTGTGGTAGAGCCATTGGTTCCACGGGTCATGGATTACATTCGTCCATGCACAGGTACATAGATAGATATTCGCCAGGTACATCGGTGAGGTGTAGTGTAGGCGTGTGCGCGCGGCGGGACGCGGGCGCGCACGGTGCGGACGGCGCGGCTGGCGCGCGGGCGCAACGCACAACCTTCAGGACTATGACACTTACTTCACCTCCATCTAAATCATTATACTCTCCTTACTTATGTTACTTTATGACTTTAATCTCCTAACTTAACCAAACGGTTATACCATTCATAACTCGTGCTCTACCGTTCTATACGAATAAATTATATCAATAAATCTTAAATTTAACTATATGTAAACTATAATGACATCGGTATGTACGATTAGGGCGATACAATATTCTGGATAACTTATCAAAAACACGGTTAGTTGAATTAAAATTATTATGTGAGTAAGAATGTTAAATGTTATGTTATGAGATGAATAAGAGTCGGTTTTAACTTAAACTTAACGTCTCGGCAGGATGTGAAATATCGAGAAAAATAATCGAACGTTCGATTACACGAGAAGTTCGCGCTAATAGAATCAAATAGTAAAACGTGCTTGAAGCTAAACTATGCTAAGCGATAGAAAAAATAAATAACAGAAAAGAGATATGACTAGATCGTTTTGTTTCATTCCTAGGACCTACGATTCATAAAAGCACTATGCGCCTCTCTCCATATTCTTTTATTATATAAATAGTTATCATAATATGATTAATTACTCCAAAATCTAATGTTTGTTTTTATCTGATTAAAATATTGGCATTCATCTTACTAACTATCATCGAACAGTGTTGAATCAAAGTGTGTCTAACGACTATCCGCTAAGAGATCCTCCGATCCGATTTACGTTACATCGCATCGATTCAAACGTCCTTGAGTGCATCGATTAGCCACGACTACGCGAGCGCTACTACCAATGTTAAGTATGAGAACGATATAAATACTTTATAAAATTTTAAGAGTTAAATAGTTTTAAGAAATTCGATTTCGTAATACTAATGTTGATTTCTGAACGGTTTTGGCGAGTGACAAATCGCGGCCGTTTTAATGTTATTGTACGTTCTAGGTAAAGCTTGCGAGACTAGTATTCGGTACGTAAGTACCTATAGTGTTGTGTTGCTAGAGTATGAGCCGAGTCGGCTCGGATCTATTACATGAATCCGCTCTAAGGTTGGGCAACGGCAGACCGGACTATGCCACTCGTGTGTATGGCGCGATGACAAGTGAATGAGGATACTTTAGTAGGTAACTCAAGATCAATATTACTGCCATTTTTTACTCCTGTCAGCTACATCACATTATCGATGTTGCCAGGTTGCAAAATAGTGATGGACTCTATAACAATTTGTTCAAATTGTCGATTGAATTTTGCTGTCCCAAAATAACTTAACAACTGTAATTTTATTTAATGTTCTTATAATTTTGATGATGACTTGAAAATGTATTTTGGTATACTAATATAGATTGTGTTCCTGTAAAGTTGTTTCAGGGTACAATAATAGTAATGATAGATGCTGTTTCACCGACTCGAGTTAAAAATGGCAGTACAATTTGGAATGAAGGACATGGGCCTTTTAAATGTGAAAAGAAGCTTAAGCATCAAGGCTACACTAGACAGTATAAAAGTGGCGACAGACTACAGTGGACCCGTGAGCAGGCGCGGGCTGGCCGTGAACGATCGCAGTCAGGGAGTCGGCATATCTGCCGACATGAAAAACATTTAGATACATTTAAATAATTGCAAAGCATACCCTGTATCCTAGAATCACTTTTATGGGCGTTTGTTTTTATACATTCAGAGAGGACTCATTAATCTATTACAAACGTTCGCGTCTCCGCAATATATCTTTAGGGAATTTTAATTTTAATCAGTATAAAGATATAAGTACACAATCTTATTATAACCGCATTACTCCTACATTACCCACGAGGTGATATTATCGATAGTCGATCTACTAAGTATACTTTTTCCGGTTTGGCATCGAATGTGTAACCTAAAGCGCGCGGCGCCGGCGCTGCACTCCGCCCGAGCTCGCCCTCCGCCATCCGACCTCCACAGTTGCGAGCCACGCCATTATCACTCATTTACATTGACCCAGTAAAAACGGTCCAGTAGAGGTACACTGCCTGGCATGCGTTGATTTGGAAAAAAAACGTCAAACACCATTAATGCTCTTTTGATCGTTTTTACTGGATCAGTGTAAATCAGCCTTTACATTTAAATTTATTTAGCTACGATTTAGGGACGACGATTTGTAAGCGAACTTACTGGTGCGGCCATCATTGCGACCACCGCTTGACTCGACAGCGGCTAAACGAATAACGATATCCAAGAAAGTAGCGCCCCATTATAATAAAAAAAAGTATTTGGCATATTTCAATAGTAATGATGACTAATTTACTTGTAGTTTTTGATATTGTAATTAAAACATTTTTCCATTGGACTTAATTTAGTAATGCTTACTGCATGCAATGTTTGGACCCCTACAATATTTTACAGTAGCCTAGTATAATTATGTTAGAAACATCACTAATCGTATTCACCTCCCTAGCATGGCCACCGATATAGCGATTTATCACATTTAACTGTCAAAAGACAATGGATTTTGGTAGTCGAGTGTCGATGAAACGCTATATCACGCAAATTCTTGTTTTGGTGGTCATGCTAGGGGGGCTGGAGCAAAACCATAAATAACCCTCGAGCTAAAAGTAGTTGAAGGAGGGCTTAGGAGGGCGCCACTTACGATTTTCTACACATATTGTTCTCTATCATCATTTTACGGACATTGCCCAATTACACAATTATGTTTTATTTATGTACAGGAAAAAAATGCTTGTGAGAAAGAAAACAAGTTATTGTATAGGCCGTGTGACAGTAAAGCGGTGGTCGCTCGTGGTGGCTGCAGCGTGGTCGCCTCCAGTCGGCTTATAACGAGACCACGTGACAATAAAAACTAAGGTAACAAAACACCAAATTAAGTACTACGCTCGAACAGAAACGACGCTAAAACAATTTAAAGAAGCGTAACAACGTATTGCACAAAAGTGATTTTGAAAAGGAAGGAAACTCTTAAAACGACGCTCGACGCTCAGTCGTTTTACATAGCTTAGTAATAAATCATAATAGCCTAAAACTAGAATACTATATGAATATAATAATTTGTGTAAATATAAAATTCTATGTCTTGTGGTGAGAGTAATATTTGACTAGAGGCGGGCGACGCGCCCCGCGCAGGGTTGCCCCGCTTGGTCTTCGGCGACTTAACGCTACTTGCATCGCAGTACTTATCTACAGCGTTAACATAACATAAAATATTAAATACAACTTGCTTGACTTTATGCCTGAAAGCAGTACCAATATCGATTGACCAGATTCCACACTCTTGTTTAGCTTAACGCAGATGACCGTGTGTCGGTAACGGACAACCGTTTAAACTTTTGACTAGTGACATTTGGCTTCTTACCGTTTTTTTTTATCAACTTTAGTAAGTAATCAAACCAAAATCGGTCATCTCGTTAGGCTAACAGTTTGTTTTTCAGTAATAGTACGTCTTAGAACAATGGCGCCTAATTTAACTGTGTAATTTGAAATTTGGGTTTAGAATGTCACCGGTCCGAAGGCGTTGTTATTACTGAAAAATCAAGTTACATGACGTAAAAATATTAGACTGAGTGTTATGTGAGGTGGCAGCCCTGGCAGCGGCCCGCGGCCCGCGCGCACGCAATATATCTAAGGTATCTCAGTATCATTTTACATTTATATTGGTACTTTTTTGATTATGAATCTATTTTTGTCTGTATAGAAATTACACTAGTTTTGTAATCTGTTGGTTCGCGTCTCACCCGCTGTTGGCTCCCTGGCGCGTCATATTATTGTATTTAACACCTTAACACGTATAGTTTATATATGTATATGTTATAGACACACACACGAATTGTACGAAATTAACAGGGGAAGCGCGCTCTTAGAAAATTGACGTCGCATGTAGCGAGTGATGCGTCGCTCGCACGCGCGCTGGCGCATGGCGTCCGGTCACAGACTTACAAACACCACACACGTGGTTACATTTAATTTACATCCAGCCAGTCAACATCTTAATAACTGAGTATCGATAAAATAGCTGTGCGATAGAGTTAACATAATATTTGTGATATTTTCTGAAGTTTATTGGCTATGTATAAAAATAAATTATAATTCATTTAGAGAAAACTTCAGAAAATACGACTAATAACGTTTATTATAACAACTTTTAAGATTTTGCCGAGCCGAAACAGTGCTAGACTTGTGCGTAATTTAATTTTTTTTAATTTGTGTGCGTGTTGCGTGCGAGCGACTGAATAAGAGCGTATATAACACACAATGCAATCGATAGACAAACGGCCTGTACAGTCCATTATGTTGATATTATACTTTTTTATATCACAGCCCATTTGGAATTTACAACACATAATAACATGATCTTTCGAAAAGAAGGCCTAAGTATTCGGTCTCATGTTGAAGTGCACTTTGATTTGTACACAGCGTTAAATACAACATTTATTTTTGTCAACAACATCGTCACTAACACGTTCGTGGGTGCCGGGCGCACGAGGCCGCCTGCGCGATGCCGCGCGATACGCCCCAAGTAGATATATCGCGTATCGCGCGGTCGTGCGGCGGCCCGATACATACGTTCGCAGTCGTTCGAGTGAGACGAGAGGTCTAATAGATTCCTTGCAAACTATAAATAAGAATAAATTTGCCTAAACATCTAAGCGAGTTAAAGAGGCGACCCAGGGTTCGCGTCTCACTCGAACGAGGGTCGGAGTGAGTACGAGGCAGGGAGTAGACATTAGGGCTATGTCGCAGTGGTGGCCCGGCGATTAGCTAACCAGACACACACGTAATAATTTAACAAAATATAGGACCGAGTCCGCAGTGCACGCACACGTGCGCGTGCACGTACAGCGGCGGGAGGCAACAGCGGCGCGCGGCCGAGCCGCGCTGCGACCGATGCAATATACAATCATTAAAATACATTTTTTTCTTACATTTTCAACTTACTTAATAAATTCAGTTTGGCTTAGTCAAGCAAATAACTAGTATAATAAATTTGTTAAAGTTTCAGTTAAACGTTAAGTACTTAGAAGTAGAAGTATGATTACGAATGACAAAATTTTTATAACGTGTCATTTTTATAATAATAATAATAATTTAATCAAAGTTAATAAATTGTATATAATAATATAATAGAGTAATTTAATGATTAATCGATAATGATAATAATGAAGCATTCCTACGCGCTGATTTAATAAATTACTTTTAACTAATTTAGTATACTCGCCGAGTGGGCTTGCATAATTCTTTAGGTAAGTAGGTAATGATATTCACTATACATTATACATGTATTAAATTCCATGGAATTTTTGATAATACGCGATCAAGCGCACCGTGGGCGCGGGGAACACACCAGCCGCCACCTGCAACCAAACACACGGCTTACAATCAACTAAATAGGAGTTTCAGACAAGGCAAAGAATATTCTCTGGAATAGAAGAAGCATAGGTATTTAAACTTGTATTGTGGCTCTATGAGCTGTAGATCTCGCATTTGTGATTGAACACTTTTCGAAATGGCTGAAATATGTTTTTTTTTTATTTATTTTGGCACATAACAGTCATTACATGAACTTAGGTTAATACAATAATGGTTCCTTATTGAATAGACAAGACAGTGCCGAATATTACTAAATAACATAAGTATATAAGTAATGGATTGTTGCTTCAAATACACCATGCGCAGTGCTGGATAAGATTAGGCTACTTAATTATTAAAGTATTAAAGTACAGTCAACGGCACGCTGTGCTTCCACGAAAGCGTAATGATATTTAATCAATTTTAATTTGTTTAGATGCAAAAAATTGAGGTTCAAAATAATTTACAGATTTTTGACAGTTTTGTATAACCTCATGTGCTGCTGACTGTACAATGTTCAGTTGCTAGCATTACATTACAAACAGAAACGGGATTTAAAAAACCAAAAGATTATTTAATGTTGATGTAGTATGTTATTATTTTTAATTGAAAAACTGAATAATTATGGAACCGAACCTGCTCACAAAATTAAGGCACATTAAGCTTATTAGTCCCAGTTGCTTTGCCAGTCCTTGACGGATTAGGCCCATTGCGGATTGGTTTGGTTATGCATTCATAACGAAGGGTTACGTTCCAGCAGTAGTGACTGTTGCGGACAGCTTAATTCAGTGAAAAAGTGATTAACAAAAAGACAGTTTAGTGGACACTAAGTGCGACCTAGTGGTGAAAATTGTGTTTGTGAATATTCATGTAAGTACCTTGTTCATAAGCAATAGCTTGTTATAACTATTTGAGTTGATTAGTTTGTGTTTTTAATTACTTTGAAGTTTATTAATGTGTAACGTTCTATTTGATTTTAAAATGTAGCTTATGAAAAGTGCTGTAAAATGAAATATTTAGCGTAGCTGTAAGTTTTATAGTTTGTGAGATATTTAGGTTTTAGCTCAAATAGGTATTGTTTAGGTATTTAGGTATCCTATGCATTAAATGATTTAAAGTCTTGTTGTTTCAATTGCATTACCCGGTAAAGGTTTTGAGGTATGGGCCAGGTACTATAGGTCCAGGAGGTGGTAGTTTCGACCTGAAATGTGTCTAGGTCAAACGCCAGCCTTTGTCCTATAAGCCCTAAGGTTTTGACGAGGTACTAAGAGGTAAGACTATGTAAAATAAAGGCCTCTTGTATAGGTCTCTGATTAAAGGTAATGAGGTGCCTAAATACCTAAAGACAAAATGTAAATACTGAAAGGTACCTAAATAATAAATGAGGTAGGTAGTCTCATAAAGAGAGAGGAGTAGGGGTTTCGCTGTCCCTCTCACACCGCTGCCAAGTTGGTTGCGAGCGCGGAGTGGGGGAAGCGCACTCCCTACCACCGTTAACAAACTCGTTGTAACGTAGGGTAGAAATAAATGTAGATTTATCAAGTACCCAACTTAATTAGATATTGTAAGTTTGTGTATTAGTGTACCAGTTGCAATCATGCAACAGACTACCTCAGGGTGCGCGGACGCAGGGCGATTTGTAAGCTCGCACACCCATTTTTTCTTTGTAACCACAATATACGAGCATTCAGAGTGATTCAAGAAGGTGTTTCAATTCGTTCCCGCTTGACGTTAATATACAGTGTCGAGGTTACCGACATCGGTAACAGTGCTTCGTGGTCCTTCGAGCCGGATAAGAAGAATCTGCTGCTTCGTGATCCTCAGCGCGGATAAGAAGAATCTACTGCGTGATCCTGCAGAGCGGCGGACAGGAAGAATCTGCGCGTCAAGCTAGAAGAAGCGAAGCATCACTGAAGAAAAGAAGAATCACAGTAACTAGTTGCCAATACGCGGGTGGACCGCGGCTCACACTGCCACACCCTTACGGTGCCAAGTGTGGTTAGTGTGAGTAACGCCGTTCAAGGCGGTGCAGTCTAACGGACACGGCTGCCAGCCGCCTTTTTCAAGGCAGCTGAAATTGTCCGATTACGCCGGTACGGGTTGTGTCGCACTGAGGGCCGGACTGTAGGCACTGCCGAAGCTGCCGGGCGTTCCTCCCGGTGGCCGAGCACCTCGGAGTTGCACACCCCCTCTGCCGGGTAATTCCTCCCTTCCACTCCTGCTTCAACCTCCATCCTCACCTGGGCTCCCCGCGGTAGTGTGCCCGGGCGGGATTGTTAGGAGTAGGGTATAGTAGGGCGTCAAGAAAGAAAAAGATGCCAATCACAAGAAGCCAGTCTGGAGGGAAGAAGAGGGGGGCAATCACACATGAAGAGCCACCGGCGTCACCTTCGACGATCGCGCCACAGCCACCGCCACCACCACCGTTATTGACTACAGCCACGATGCAAGAAGAGGCCACAGAAAGTGGTACAGAGAGACCGTTACCGCCGCCGCCCACCAAGGAAGTTGACGATGGCAACGCCGCCGCCGCCGCCGCCACCGACACTGAGGCTTTGAGACGTAACCCGCCGTCAGTGTGTTCATCGAGTGTCGCTGCGCGCGTCCGGCAGGCGCAACTTCGGGCCGCGGAACAGTTGGCCGAGATTAAGAGAAAAGAAATGGAACTAGAACGTGAATTAATTCAACAAAGGTTACAAGTTGAAATGGATACTATTTTGGAAGAAGAAACCCGTGCGAGCTTACCCGCCGAGAGCGTTCCAGAGAGGCTGAAAGAATGGTTGGATACCACAGCCGATCCTCGGTGTCGGGTAGATGAAAATTTAGAGAGAGACAGAGATATCGTCCCTGTCGTTTCACAAGACAGAGACAGAGATATCGCTCCCGTTATCGTGCAAGACAGAGACAGGGATATGAAGCGCAATGAGGCGCGTGCCTTAGAAATGGATAAAAACCGAACTTTTTGTGTAAATCCAATGGAGACTGACGCGAGGCCCGTAGTCGATACGAAAAAGGGCTACGGGGTGGAAAACCTCGCTGAAACATTGGACAGGGTTCTAACTAGACGACCGATGCCGCGGTACGCGCAAGAGTTGCCCGTGTTTAGTGGTTCACCGAATGAATGGTTGTTATTCAAGGCCGCAGTGCGCGATTCCACACGATTATACAAGTTCACTGCAGAGGAAAATCTAGCAAGATTACGCGTGAGCTTGAAAGGGGAGGCGAAAGAGAGTGTGTCGGCGCTATTATGGAGTGCGACCGACCCCGATCGTATCATGACCACATTAGAACAATGCTACGGCCGCCCTGAAGTGCTTATAGATAGAGCGCTCGAAGATTTGAAAAGCTTACCGCGTTCAGGTACGAGTGCTGCCGAGTTGAATGCCCTCGCTGTGAAATTGCAAAATATAGTTTGCGTTATTCAAGCGGTTGATGACCGAGGGTACCTACGAAATCCGCTATTGGTTCGAGAGGTGATAAAGAAGCTCAGCCCGCATTTGTTATCGAACTGGGTCGCCTACGCCGAGAAGAATGAATCGAGTGAACCTGACATAATTATTTTATCTCGATTTCTCATGAAAGAGGCCGACTGCGCGCTGCGTTTTGCATACGTACCGACTACGTCACAGCAAAGAGAGAACGTCGCTGTAAAAAACCGTAGCGAGAAACGCACCGATAAGAAGAAAAATGTAGCAAGAATATACACTTTGGGCCAGAAAGAGACGCCGCCTGCGCCGTGTTTACTATGTGGAAACGATCATGAAGTACCCCACTGTACTAAGTACAAAGCCATGACGGTAGATGAGAGATGGCAGTGGGCAAGAAACAATGGAGTGTGCTTTCGGTGTGTGAACAATAAGCACCGGAGGTTCCGCTGTACACACAAACTATGCGGGGTGAACAACTGTAATGCGCGTCACCACGCTACGTTGCATAAGGACCGTGCCGCCAGTAATGAAGAGACGTTGGTGCGAGAGTCGCAGACTGAGACGATCGCCACGATTAATAGGGCCAACGTCGCGGCGAAAGTCATGTTAAAGGTGTGTCCAGTGACAGTAAAAGGACCCGGCGGCGCCGTACAGACATACGCGCTGCTGGACGAGGGTTCGACAGTGACGATCGTTGATCATGACCTGGCGGACGAAATAGGTGCGAAAGGGCCTGTAAGCGAATTGAGCATATGTAGTATAAATGCGCAAGGGAGCGTAGCGAACAGTGAAGACGTAAACCTAGTGTTAGTAGCAAGAGATGAAAGCACCCATCATGTTCGCGCCAAAACGATGACAAGTTTGACGCTCAATCATCAAACAGTTAGTGAAGATTGCTTACAGTACGCACACTTAAGAAGATTAGCGGCTAGTGACGTGTGTTATGACAGAGTGAAACCACGTTTACTGATCGGGGCCGATAATTGGCATTTGATTGTGTCACGAAAGTTGTTAATGGGCAACAGAAGACAACCGGTAGCGTCGCTCACGAAGCTAGGGTGGGTCATACATGGAACGGCGCCTCGAATTACGGCGCTAGAGGGCGCGTCTAACGTTTACAAGACGGAGCTCATCACACCCGAGGTTGAATTACAAGACATGGTGAAACGTTACTTTGAAATAGACGCACTCGGTATCGCTAGGAGGGAACGCGAAAACCCAATGGAAGTTAAAGCGGTGAAAGCGTTCGATGAGAGTATAAAGCGAGTCGGCGGCCAGTGCGAAGTACGATTACCATGGAAGAGAGATGACGTCACGCTACCGCCCAGTTATTATAATGCTGTGAAGCGCTTGAAATCTATAGAACGCAAGATGGATCGGTCAAGCGACTTTGAAAAAGCTTATACAACACAGATAGAAAATTTATTCACGAAAGGCTACGCGGAGCAGTGTAGTGGGAAAGAGACAGACGATCCACGAGCATGGTACCTGCCTCACTTCGCGGTCACCAACGTGAACAAGCCGGGAAAGATAAGATTGGTTTTCGACGCGGCAGCAAAAGCCAATGATGTTTGCCTCAATGATGAGCTTTTAGAGGGGCCCGATTTATTACAAGATTTAAATGGGTTGCTTTTGCGGTTCCGTGAGAAAAGGATAGCAATAACAGCCGACATTCAAGAGATGTTTTTACAAGTGAAAATTGCGCCTATAGACCAACCGGCACAGATGTTTTTATGGAGAGGCGGTGATAGAGACGGGCCGCCACGAAAATATAAAATGACGTCAATGATATTTGGGGCAAAGAGTTCGCCATTCTTAGCACATAGTGTGCGCGACTGGAACGCGAGAGAGAGCGCCGATGAGTACCCGCTAGCATGTCAAGCGATAACGAACAATCATTATATGGATGACTGGGTGGACAGTTTCGATGATAAGGAACGGGCGATTACTACGATGAAGCAAGTGATTGAAGTGCACAGGCGAGCAGGATTCAAGCTGACAAGCTTCAACTCAAACGAAGCTAGAGTCTTAGCTGAGCTGCCATTAGAGAGCCGTGCTACGTCATCGCCCAAGCAACTGGGATCCAACCTAGATGACTGTGGTCGCACGCTGGGGCTACTATGGGATGCGGCGACCGACACACTGGGGTTCAATACGACGCTTGCAAGGGTACCGGCCGAAGTGAAGACGTTAGCGAGACCGCCGACAAAAAGAGAAGCGCTGAGTGCAGTAATGTCGGTTTTCGATCCGTTGGGCTTACTAAGTTACTACACCATACGAGCGAAGATTGTGTTACAAAACATTTGGAAACTAAATGTAGAGCTTATAGAAAAGGCTAAGATGAGATCGCAACGCGAGTCGAAACGGTGGGGCGCAGCAAGAGCGATACATATGGAGTTGGTGGCGTCGCTATCGACAGACTCGGCAATCATGGCTTTAAGAAGAATGGGCGCGCGCCGCGGGTGGCCGCGTCTTATGTATTCAGACAATGCAACAAACTTCAGAGGCGCCGACGTAGAGTTGCGTCGTGCGATAGAAGAATGGGAACCGGCTCTACGTGATTACGCACTATCAGAGCGTATGGACTGGCGCTACATAGCGCCGGGGGCACCACATCAAGGGGGCGCATGGGAGAGGCTCGTGCGCTCAGTCAAAAGTGCGCTACGAGTCACACTGAACGAGAAGTCGCCGCGAGAAGAGGTACTAGCGACGCTGTTAGCGGAGGTAGAGCACACCATAAACGCTCGCCCGCTAACCCACGTACCAGTCAGCGAAGAAGATCCAGAGGCGCTCACCCCAAATCACTTCCTGCTGGGCGGTTCGCGCGGCCTGCCACTCACTGGGCCGTGCGAGCCAGCTTCGCGTAAGCTGTGGCGTGCTGCGCAGGCGCTGGCCGACGAGTACTGGCGCCGCTGGGTGCGCGAGTACCTGCCCGAGCTCATTCCGCGCGGGGGCGCGCGTGACGTCACGGGCCGCTCACTTAAGCCCGGTGACGTCGTCATCATCGTCGACTCCAGCCTGCCTCGCAATGTGTGGCCGCGAGGCGTCGTGACGGCGGTGCATCCGGGACCAGACGGCGAGATTCGCAACGCTGATGTTAAGACAAGAGGAGGAGTTTTTCGTCGCCCGACAACGAGATTGGCTGTCCTCCCTACTGAAGAAGAAGGTGCCGCGAGTGCTGCACCGGGGGGAGACTGTTGCGGACAGCTTAATTCAGTGAAAAAGTGATTAACAAAAAGACAGTTTAGTGGACACTAAGTGCGACCTAGTGGTGAAAATTGTGTTTGTGAATATTCATGTAAGTACCTTGTTCATAAGCAATAGCTTGTTATAACTATTTGAGTTGATTAGTTTGTGTTTTTAATTACTTTGAAGTTTATTAATGTGTAACGTTCTATTTGATTTTAAAATGTAGCTTATGAAAAGTGCTGTAAAATGAAATATTTAGCGTAGCTGTAAGTTTTATAGTTTGTGAGATATTTAGGTTTTAGCTCAAATAGGTATTGTTTAGGTATTTAGGTATCCTATGCATTAAATGATTTAAAGTCTTGTTGTTTCAATTGCATTACCCGGTAAAGGTTTTGAGGTATGGGCCAGGTACTATAGGTCCAGGAGGTGGTAGTTTCGACCTGAAATGTGTCTAGGTCAAACGCCAGCCTTTGTCCTATAAGCCCTAAGGTTTTGACGAGGTACTAAGAGGTAAGACTATGTAAAATAAAGGCCTCTTGTATAGGTCTCTGATTAAAGGTAATGAGGTGCCTAAATACCTAAAGACAAAATGTAAATACTGAAAGGTACCTAAATAATAAATGAGGTAGGTAGTCTCATAAAGAGAGAGGAGTAGGGGTTTCGCTGTCCCTCTCACACCGCTGCCAAGTTGGTTGCGAGCGCGGAGTGGGGGAAGCGCACTCCCTACCACCGTTAACAAACTCGTTGTAACGTAGGGTAGAAATAAATGTAGATTTATCAAGTACCCAACTTAATTAGATATTGTAAGTTTGTGTATTAGTGTACCAGTTGCAATCATGCAACAGACTACCTCAGGGTGCGCGGACGCAGGGCGATTTGTAAGCTCGCACACCCATTTTTTCTTTGTAACCACAATATACGAGCATTCAGAGTGATTCAAGAAGGTGTTTCAATTCGTTCCCGCTTGACGTTAATATACAGTGTCGAGGTTACCGACATCGGTAACAGTGACATTGAAATCCGGACGACTTCGTAACTTTCTTAAACTATGTCCCAATAAGATGTAATGATTAGTTGGCTTACCATGGTCACGTAATGAACGCGCAGGGACGGCGTCTAGGGTTAGTAAGGCCGGTTGGCGTCCTTGGGCCGCTTCAGCTGGACCTTGAGCCGCTTCATGCCGATCTGGAAGCCGTTCATCGCCTGGATGGCCGCCTGGGCCGACGTTGGGTTGTCGAATGATACGAAGCCTGGGACGATTAAGAGCACATCTTTAATAATGACAACGAAACTAAATATGAAATGAATCTGAAAAACTTGACCACTGTTTTGGATATAAGAGTAGAATAAATACTGACCGTGAAGTTTAATAATCTGAAGAAAAAAAGGAAGTGAAAGATTTGTACAGTTAAAATCTAAATCTGGTTTTAGAAAGTCGACTCTGGTTTCCCAAAATTCCGGGTTGAATTCTCAGGAGGGGGGTATAATTTGCCTATATTCTCATCGAGTCACACTGTGACTGGTTGAGAAAAAAATTCGCAACGAGTAACAGTGTGACTCGATGCGAATTTTTATTCTCATCCAGTAACACTGGTACGTGTATAATGTGACTCGTTCGGAAAAAAAATCGCATCGGGTAACACTGTGTGACTCGATGCGAATTTTCATTCTCATCTAGTAACCCTATATTCTCATCAAGTGACAACTGAATCGTGTCACACTTTGACTGGCTGAGAAAAAAATTCGCAACGAGTAACAGGGGTGGGTCGTTGCGGATTTTTATTATCATCTAGTAACACTGGTTCATGTATAAACTGGTTCATAATAGTGTGACTCGTTCGGAAAAAATATCGCGTCGGGTAACAGTGTGACTCGATGCGAATTTTTTTCCCGAACGTGTCACACCATACCCGTACCAGTGTTACTGAATGAGAATAAATATTCGGTTTGGTTGGTGGTATTTGATTGGCTTATTTCAAGTCCGCCTGACTAGCTACCACTATCTTACCTAATTCTGGCGCCATAACATCATTAAAAAATTGTTGTGTTCCGGCAGTTAGAGGTAAGATAGCCAGTTCCTCAGTGATGATAATAGGCTAGTTGACAAAATTTCAATAACTGCTTAATATTTTAGCTTATTAGGCATTTTATCGAAAAAACAGGTTTATTTATTTTTAATCGAGCGTTTACATTATAAATTTCGCGTTTTAAAAAACCAATTTTAATTTGGTTCCAAAACGCACAAGACTGTCATGGCGTCTTGAATGACGTCACGCCGTGCGAAACAAACCAAAGAGCGATCGTGTCTTCGTAGGTTATAGCTAGTTTTTATCGTTCAAAAATGAATTTCTCATATTATAAGTACTGTATAGTGCCCCAGTGTGATAGCACAACTATAAAAACACCAAACCAGTTATTTATATATGTTCCAAACAATGGAGAAATACGGAAAAAGTGGCTAAAACTTGCGTTCGGTTGTGGTTAGGTTGCACTCGGAGTGTAGGTTTGGAACGCGCCTCCGGTAGTGATACTCGAAACGTCAAAGACAAGATTGGAGTTTCGCACGGCGTGACGTAACGCTTTCTGATTGGTGTTCACTGTCACGTGACTAAAGGTTTCATTTTACGAAATTTATTTTGTAAAAATATTATTAATCTTTAACGCTTTTAATAATTAAAATTGTTTGTTATTTTCTCCATAATATAATTAATCATTATAAACCCCTATCCATTATATTTATTCTTAATGGAAACAAGCCTATTCCGGGTGTAGCGTACTTCCACCTTCGGTCTTATCGTCACTTTACATCAGGTGAGGTGAAGGCCAAGCACTATCCCGTTGTGCATAAAAGAAAAGTAACTATGAATGAACTGAACTTACCAAAACATTTGCTCTGGTTGGTGGCGCGGTCAATAAACACTTTGCTGCTGATGACGTTTCCGAACGGCATGAACATCTGCATCAGCTCCGCGTCGCCGAACTCCTGCGGCAGGTGGTAGATGAACAGGTTGCAGCCCTCGGGGCCGGAGATCGAGCAGCCTGGGAACATCAGAAAATCTTTAAAGAACTCACAAATCTGCTCTCAGACACCATTGTTCGGATTTAAGTATAGTAAAGGTTTTATTATGAAATTTTTCGCCCACTGAAGAAAATATATTATTTTGAACTTTGTCATATTTCTCTAATTCACAATAACGAGGGCTAAAAATCTCAAAGAATTGTTTGCAGATAATAAAATAGCTCACACACGACCAACACTGATTACAAAGTACGAAGAATCAAGTACAGTAGGTACAGCGACAGACTGATAGAAGCTTGGAATTGAATTGCTGAAACGAGGAAAGAGAAACAGTCGTCGGATTTATGTTTGTCACTGTACGAAAGCGGTGTTACAATATCAACATACTATTACAGATATAAGAATGCACAATTTAATTACAAGGCAGAACCGTTTTCCAGCATAATAGGAATTCAAATTTGCTGTTATCTTGGAGCTTTTTAAGAAAAACCAAAACCAAAAGTGACTGGAAAACAGCTCATAAAGATAACCAGTATCAGGAAACAACATGCTGTCTACTCAGGCGCAGAAATTGAAGCTTGTGTCACTCTGTAAAGTATATGTGTTAGCTGAGCGTCGACGGACTCAATATCTACTAATCGAACCAAAGATTATTATTGTGTTTTGACCTTTGGTTAGTGAGTTGTTTAAAATTGATTATTTGTGGCTGCTTTGTTAGTTGTTGGGTGATAGTAAGCCAGTCGACAGTGCTACCTCAGGGCTCCACTTACCTTCTCTTTGCGCAGGCGCAATGGTCGACATCGGTGGGGGGATGGGCTGAGGGAACTGCCCGTAAACCGCTGGGTAAGCTGTCGAACATTAATACGCACATTTTCACAATGAACACCTATTCGTTGCGTACGTCACATGCATACTTTTAAACATGAATAAGAAAGCTATTACAGATAATGCAATCAAATAAAACTTGCTCTGCTTTATCTGTGGAACTAAAGTCATTTATAAGTAAATTAATAACATTAAACAACGTAGGTAATTATGTAATAATAAAACTAAATGTAACATGGGTAACATTAAATAAAATAATTATGTAATCATTCGTGTACATCGATAAATCTGTTACCTACGTAAAATATTATAATTTTCATTAAATTACAGGAACGAAAATATTCAACTATTACAAATAAACATCGAACACTGAACTACTATGTGAATAAACCAATGTTTCAACAGCGTGAGTTACACAGCGCATGAAACCCTAATACGACACACGTGGGTGCCGGCAGAAATACTTCCCAGGGGGGCAGCTTTTAGTTTTTCATGTGGATTAATGCCATCCCAAACTCTAGTAAGTCTAGGTAAGGTAATGTTGATCCCGAGATTCCCAAGGGATGCAAGTACACCTGGCACCCCCTGCCGGCGCCCATGGCCACACATTTTGTTAACAGTACTTCATCACTCGATTGATATTTCATATCATATTTTACAGGGTTATTTAATGATTTAAAGGTCCGAACAAGTAGCACTATTTGAAGTGTCAAAAAATCTTTGATGTATTAATAAATTACAATTCCAATTCTATTTCTTGCAGATTATAAAATTTAATAGACGTAGTCAGAAAGCTGATTTTGTGTTTTCGCAACGTTGATATTTTGTCAATGACTAAAATCTGTTAGGATTTCTTGTATTTCGTGGGTACAAATCACATGCTCTTTTAAAAGAATAAATAGACTGCTTTACGTAAACACATGTTGTTTATGATGTTAGTCTACTCCTGTGAGGTTGCTGGTGTTTTAAAAATAACCTTGTATATGCCTTGTATAAATGACAAGTCATTGTCTTTGTTTTCTCTCACTCCTGTCCAATGTCGATTTTTCTTCGTAATAAAACGAGGTGTGACTGGAAATATTTTATACTTAGTATTTGTGTTTTACTGACTAACCTTTGATTTTATTCAAATCAATCGATTGATAAAACAGTTAACAGTAACAATTCGTTCCTTTTGCACATCAAGTAAATAATGACATCGAAGTGTTTACGATTTTACGATTATACAATACGAACGTGGTCCACATATTTGCATTTTCTTTAAATAGTAAGTAAGTAGGTAGTATAAAATAATTATTTTAATTTTAATGGACTAGGTAATATTGGACTCGTTCGTTATTATAATGAATGGAGAGCTATGAGTTAACAAGGAAACATTGTTTCGAGGTCATGAAAATCATTGAAAAGAGACAGTATGACTGGATGAAATATGACTGCTTTCTGTTGATAACGAAACGATGCATCAAAAGATGTAAATAAGAGATGTAGTTAGGTATCTAAAGATGATAAGTGTTTAGTCATGCACCTATTCACTAAACTTTAGTGAATAGGTGCATTCCAACAGGCTAATCGCCGAGCCTTCGATCGCCTTAGAGTACGTTTTAACCATGGAAAGTAAAATATTGAACATTATACACAAATTACTTTCATGTTTAAAATGTATGTACTCTATGGTTATCGATGACTCAGCGATTAGTCTGTGGAATGCACCCAAATGAATCCGGTTAAGTAATCCGAAGGTGTTTCCTTGTTACCTTCAGCTCGTAGCGCGAGTGGTGAAGCCGAACAATGGCGGTACGCAGGCGGGAGGCACTCACCGACTCCCGGGAAGGGCTGCATGCCGGGGTACGCCGCGTGCTGCAGCGCCGCCTCGCCGTTGGGCAGCCCTTGCGCCGTCACTGGAACAGCTAATATAGAATATCATAGTCCAATAAAACTGTATAGTAGTGTAGTGTGCATAAAAAGGCAGCATTGGATATCAGTTGAAAGTATCATCATATACCTATGGCCTTATTCTTTATCATTTTCACCTTAATGGAAAGAGGATTTAATATTATTCAAGTTTTGTAAACCTATCGGTGGCGAGGGGTAAGATTAGGGCGAAGGTAAGCCGTTTTGCAAAAATGTTATGATCTGCATAGTGGATCGGTGGGGTGGGATTTCTAAAAAGTAAGCCGATGGGAATCGGCTTGTATGGATCCTTCGCCACTGACACCTATTGCTGTTTGGGTTTTAAAGGGCTTCGAAGAAACTTCTTAAGGCTCCGTTACACGAAATCACTTGTCTCTGTCTTTTTCTTTATGTGTAAAGAGTATGGAAAATAACCTCACTTCTGCACTTTTTCGATGTTTTTCGTTGTTTTTTCATCATAATCTTTAGCACAATTATCTTTCTTAAAAAAAAGTTATTGGAGCAACAGCTCAGTACGTTAAAGTGTATTTTGATATAGAATTCAATACGTTTCCGCTATTATTTACGCCAAAAATATGACCCGCGACAATCGCTTTTGATGATATTCTGATTTTTTTTACAATGATCTGTGAGGTTTATACGCAATTTAATACTTGTAGGTACTAGATAATCTCTTTAGCTTGTCGTATGTTTTTTTTGTGCCTACAACTTTACGTTTTCTATATAAAAATATGGCCCGCGCAAACCATGTTTTCCTATTATGGCCCCTTAAGGACTTAGATAATGTGCAATTATATATTAAACATTTTATTGCTTAGAAATGTAAAACACGGCCGGATACTCAAAGGCTTCTTAGCTAAAATCTTAAGTTAAGGTCTCCTTAATTTTAAGGAAGCAGTCAGTTTCATAGAGTTTCTGTCAAATCTGACAACTTTTTTTTAACTAGATTCGTTTGAGAATTCGGCATACAGTCTTTTAGTAGTACGTCCATTTTATAAATTGATCAAAAGAGAGACAAGGACATAATACTCACGGCCAGTGAAAGTCTGATGGATGCCGTTGGTATAAACGGCCTCCTGCGGCGGCGGCTGTCCGTTGGCGGTCTGCGCCGCCATGTTGAAGCCGGGCATGGTGGGCGATGGCAGCGACGGCAGCGCTCCGTTCAGCGGCTGCGCGCCACCCGTGCCTATCGCGAGGCCCGTAAAATTGTCTGTGGAATAAACGGTTCTTCAAGCCTTGTCTGAAGCTTGCCTGCTTGCAAAAAGCTTAGGTAGGTACATATAAGATTTTACCTTTTTATTGGAAATCAGTTTTGATATTATGTCCGGTAAATTATCCCCCTAATGTTTTCAACACGTTGAAGTCATTATCGAAGTTACGATATGATGTAAGGCATTGAAACTTTCTACGATATTACATTATATGATTATACCTAGGTAGTTATTTAGCTAAAGGCGAATTGGGATTTGGCGCTTGGCGCCCAAATTGGAACGCTCAACCGGGCGTTCCAATTTGGGCGCCAAATTATCTGCGAACTAGGTATCTCCTAAAAATAGTGTCTCATTGGTTTCTTTCTCAGAATTTATGACAGAAGCCCTAAATTTAAATTTAAGGTAGAAATAGAGGTAAGTATGTACTAATATTTTTATGTCAGATGGCAGTCATAAAAAGTTCACGCTAGGTATACCATCTCGTAAATATTATGAGTAGGCAGGTTTTCATATCCAATTTTTAGATAGAACGATCTACCTAATCATCATACGACTTGAATGAATCTAAGTAACAACTTAAATAAGTATTAAGATACGTAGAAGTTCGTAGCAATCATTAATAATCGTCATTAATAATAGTAGGTACCTATTCAATAAGCAAGTAGATAGTAAAATAAATATTTAGCAACCGAAAAGTTGCAAAATTAAATCTCTTTTCCGGCGAATTTTAATTTAGATTGCTGCAGAACCTACCTATTATGGGAAAAGCCTAACTTCCTACCGATCAATATAGGTTTGAAAATAAACTAACTCTCATGTTATTATTATTACTCGAATATAAATAAAACGTTCATACGCATAAAATTAAATTAGGGATTAGAATAACAGCGTTTGTTTTGAAAGGACCTTTCAGTGGCAACTTTTATTTTTGTTCTGCGTATAGGTGCACGAGATTGTGTTCACATTTTGATAGACTAAATTGTGAACAACGTCGACATTTGAAAAACATTATTTTAGCGATAAATTCAATCGGTTTAGATACATTTATGCAAAGAGAAGCAGTGCGTAAAACACTTAGAAAATTTTCAACTTTGCACTTTTACTTTTATTAAATACCTAGCTGCAGCTACTACAGTAGTTAAACTTTGAAAGAGCTTCTTGAGATTTCAGTAAAACTTATACTGAAAGCATTAGATAATTTTTAAAGAGCCTGTTTAGTATTAAAAAATAAATAAAATAATATAAAAATAAAATAAAATTTGTTTATTTCGGACAAGGTCCATATTGCAAACATGTAAACAGCTTAAATACCTAAGAACATTATATTATTAAAAATTAAAATTAACATTATTTAAAATTATATAATAAGAAATATTAGAATTACAGATCACTGATTATTGCCTCAGCAAACTAAATACCCTTTGAAATTGTATAGCTTTCCCGCTTTAACGTTTTCTTCCGTCCCGTTCCCTCAACAGTAAACACGCACTCACACTCGAGACTCCGTAGCGATTTTGCCGCTGACTGCCGCTTCTCGCTCGCACATTTCATGTTTTCTCAAGATTTCTTAAATCTGAGTGCGTCAATGAAAAATTTCACTTTTCGCAATTTAAGATTACGGACATTTCAACATATATTTCAGTTTCGAGTTGCTGAAGTACAAAAAGGTAACGTTTTTGCCAGTTCAAATAACTGTTAGAAACGACAACTTTTTGTACTTTAGCAACACAAAACTGAAATATATTTTAAAATGTCTGTAATCTTATACTGCGAAAAGTGGCCGAGACACATTTTTCAATTGCGCACTCAGATTTAAGAAATCTTGAGAAAACATGCAATGTGCGAGCGAGAGAGCTGCAGTCAGCGGCAAAATCGCTACGGGCTCCTTGATTCGTGACCATTCTAAAGGTTTAATAAGCATTGTGAAAGTGTGTGTGGTGTTTTGAAAATAAACAGTGAACAACAGTCTAAACTCTTTTCATTCAACTCCATCTCAAACAGAGTCTTACCAGAGGTGGGGGGTACGACGGAGTTGGCCATGCCGTTGAGGGCGTGCGACGCGAGCGCGGTCATGGGGCTGATGTAGCCCTGCGCCGTCGCCGCCACCATCAGGGCTGCTTGTTGCTGTAAATAATACAATAATACAATCGTCTCTTTCACATCAAAAACGTAGACGCGGGAGTGGATACGGGTGCGCTAGCTACCCACTTGCAACATCATTACCACAGAATACATAACCATTACCATTCAACGACAAATACCTACCTACTTAGAACCTTTATCAGATATTGTGTATGGAATCGCGTGAACTAGCGTGGTGGTGTTGAACTTTTGTGTCTTGAATAAAATTCTTTAGAATAAGAAATGTGGTGGATATCTTTAAGAAACTTTACACTCTCACGAAGTAAATGTAAGCGCATGCGATTATTTTATCAAGAAATACTTATTGCCTTAAGCCAATTTACCAATACGTTTAGACCTCAATTCTTAAGAAGCTTCTTTCATAAATAGCTACTTATATTGTTGATTCTATATAGGTCCGAGATGAGCAGGCTTATAGGTAATAATGTTGTTGGCTGTTTGTTGTAATCGGTCCCAGCAGGCTTCTAGGTGCTAGATTTCGTTTAGCTCACCTGTTCCGTGATGACTTGCGCGTAAGTGCCGTACGCACCGAACTGGTTGAACACGAACGGGTTGAGCAGACTCATGTTGCCGGCCATCTGTTGCATCCGTCGCAGTTGTCGTTCCTTTTCAGTGTCCGCGAACTTTACCACCAAGCTCGAAGACGCCCCCTGCAACGAAACAAAAGAAAATTGTTGACAAATCAATGTAACTGCTACCTACTAAGTAGTTCTTAAATTGAGTAAGTATTCTTATGTTTGCCACATAATCTAAGCAATTTTAACAACCTATTTACCAATTGCTTTTGATGTTAAGAAGAAAGTGTTATTCCAATTTTTCTAAAAGCTTTATTATGATGAGGACGTGTGGTTCCTACTTAGACATCAAAAGTCATTTATCATAGCGAAAATAATATCAGACGGCAACATAATATATTATTTTGATCGTAAAATAAGATTAATGGTCGCTTGTCTATCGTGGGAACCAGGAACGATAATGGCTTTATAAAAAAAAACCTGCTTACAAGCTTTTTGTGTATCCGCATCTGACTGCAGTAATAAGTATGTTTTACTATTGCAACTTTATCACTGAACTCAAGCCACGAGAATAACCTCTACTTTGTCACAAAAGTCTACATCAACAACATTTTCGTAGCGAAACAAACGGGTCATACTTCCGTCTTACATAAAACTATTGGAGCGACTAGCTCACAATGGGGAGGCAATACAAAAGTCGGCACTATCAACGAACCCGCAAACTACAACAAAACGGCTGCAATGCCAGCTAAGCGGCGAGCGTTCGCATTCATTATGTATTGCAGGGAACGGGCAAAAATGGCGTGTGGGGCGTAGTAGGCTCGGCGAAGCAACAGGTCTCCGCCCCGATGCAACAAGTATTTGGGCTCGCATCCAAAAATGCATCGGTCGAGACAGGCCTGGGAACTTGGCCCGCTCTTGCGGAAAACTGGCTTCCTTCCCGCAATAGTTTCGCCGTTCCGGGCCGCTTGCTAATGAACTCGAATTCTGTTGAACCGAGTGTTAAGTAGCCGCTAATTGGCCGGTTCCCGCCCGCCATTGATGGCCGTTTATTCCGCGCGTGCCTCGGCATATCATTCCGGAATCGAATTTATTTGCATTGCGCCGTTTTATTCGCGCGCCCAATGGTGTTTGTCTTCAAAATGGAATCAGTAGTGTTGTCAATATTTGAATTAAATATTACGTCCTCTGTTTATACTGCTCGCTGTCTGCTATTTTCATAAGCGATAACATAAAATTGAATTGTTTTCGAATTTTATTATACGGTTGCAGTTGGTTGAACGAACTTTGGAAAGTTATTGAAAATTCGTTTTCGTGCTGGTACTGGTAGGTATCTTGTATTTTATAATGCTGTAAAACGAGTTATAAAATAAGAAAACAATGTAAATTCTTTAACATTTTATGTAGGTACTTTGTGGATTGTTCGTTAAACTTTACTGGGTTTTGACGATCTAGCTATAGCTAGCTTAGCTAGGTAAAATTATTCAACACAATGACAAGACAAACTGATAGAATAGCGGGTAGGTAGGTATCACAATACAAAGCTAATTGATTTTCACAAAGGAATTTGTTTAGAACTATATTTTGTAGGAGATTTTTTTTCTTTCTCAAGCACTATTTTAAATTTGTCGATTCAGTTACTTTCTTTCCTTTCATTTACTTTGTTGAAAGTCGAGAATTGCCTTTAGATAACTACGCTTTGCGTTTCTGACAATACATTTACTTTGATTTACATTATACGGCAGCTAATCCCCGAAAGAGGCGTCGTTAAGTTCAAACCAATGATCATAACCGCGCAGATAGAGGCAACAAAGCGAGGCGCTATCTCAGCCGAATGCTTATCCGCACCAATCTGTTACTGCTATAAACAGGCACGTAAATTACCCCAGATATTAGGGAGAGAAAGTGAAGTTCTGCAACAACAATTAAGAGACTAATAATATCCCGTTAATTGGACGAAACATTGTAACGAATGGTCCCCATGTACCTCGTTATCGTTAGAGAAATGCTGGCGCCGCGGGAGCGACGCGATTGCGTAATAAAATACGCAGTAAACGCAAGCTTACATGCACAACTTAAGCCTCATATTTAAACGATGACGACCTACATAATATACTCACTGCGAGAAGACATTGTGAAGGTTGTTTGGTCTAAGACGGAGGCAAGAGAACATTGAACCGTGTCTAAAATGAGAGAGTCAGCGAACCGTTTCAAATTTCAAGGGCCCTATAAGATCACTCGGTAGCAGCGTTGACGCAAATTTTTCACGGTCTATAGAATGCACTAGTAACCCTGTGAATATGTTATTTTATACTATTTATAGCTCGTTTTAAGTATATTTTGGTTATTTACTTTCTTACTAGAGATACCTACTTAACTGTGGCTGGTTGTCATAGTTAATATTGGTAAAGTTATTAGGAACATAATACGTAATAAGTTCATAAGTTTCCCCTCAAAATTGCTATCAAGACTCCAGGAGATATTTAAGAAAAATGTTAATTTCTTTCTTTCCATTTACTGTCGAATTCAAGTAACGGACACAATAACTATAATCTACAATCAGTTCGATTTTAGATTTTTAACTGATTTTACTCGTAAATAAATAGATTTAATCATACTTAATCTGAATCCAAAATTTCCGAAATTGGTTCTTAAAACGTTCTCTCCGGTCCGGAGGTAAGATTTTATAAATTCTGTACGTACCAGCGGGATAAAGACATTTGGGAAGGCGAAGCGATTGTTCTTTCTTGGTAATCTCTTTATGAATATTCATGGTAACGGCGACATTATAGTCATTTAATTTTGATTAAACTTCGCACTAAGCCTTATACCTTGACAATTTTGATGGAAAATTGTGGCTACCGCCTTGTTTCTGCGAAGTGGGAGCGTGTCGAGTTAGAGGTAACAAGCAATAATGTTTTATTATGTTATTAGCTTGTGAAATACTACCTCGGCGTCTTCCAGGCCTTTGATACAATGTAATATAAGCACGGGTTACATAGAATTGAATAATCATTATTATTTCTATACAATTTGAATTTTTGGATTTTAGCAATCACAATGCTATTTTTATATATTAAGTTAAGTACTTACTTAAAATAATTGAAAAAAATATTAGAAAAAATCGACTCACTCGTAGCAGCTCAGACGGGCTCAGTTTTTTTTTCAGTTATCTTCTATACAATTTTCTTACTAAATACGACTTCAGTGCCCTTAGCACGAACAGCTATTAAAAACGCACGTAAAATTACTCGATAGACAATTCTCCATGGAAAATTTAATTTCGCTTATCGGCGATAGATGGCGCTGTACAAATTTCCAATACAAAATTTATCTATCGAATGATTTTACGTGCGTTATTTTTTTCGATAGCTGTTCGTGCTAAGGGTACAGAATCGAATGTTAGTCTAAATACGAATTCAGATATCACGAATTTCGCGAATAATTATGAAATAGGTATTACCTATGCATGCATATCATACTATCTACTTAATTTAAGTTATAGATTTTTATACAAATTCCTACATAATATGAGAAAGGAGAACCATATAAGTAGGTAGGTGATGTGGTTATATTTTCAAATTTTGATTGAAGTTAATGAGTTTCATCAAACAAAAGATAGTAAATACTGATAGCTAAGAGAGAATGGTAACTTTTATAGAAACTCATGTCTCTAACTAAGGACTTCATTCTGTATGTAATGTAGAGACAAGAACTTCAATTGAGTAATATAAAGACTATAGGCAGCCATTTTTCTCGTTGTAAAAAACGTTTATGTGTCACAAATTCACAATCGTAAAAGTTTGCCCACTGGCATATTGCGTCGTCAAGTTGCAATTTATTCGTTGCCCATTTTAACCGGAATGTACTGTTATTTGTTGTAGGTACTATTATGTAAGTATTCTGTTCTGCTATAACTACCAGTGTCGTTGTCAATTGTGCTCGCGTGGTGGGGTATTGTAACTTTTGATGGCCAATATGCTAAAATATTTTTTAGAAAGTCGAGCTATTAGTTGTTTTTTTTTAAGGTTACCTATTGTTATTGGTCCTACGAGCTGTTTTGACGTTAATCTATAAACTTGGGTGTTTTTTTTAGAAGAAAAAACAAATAAATCTTAAAGGATCAATTGGGTGACCATCTTTTTACCGTCAAGAGCAAGACCTTCTTAGGAACGTCTGGAATCAACATAAAATATAAATATCATCACAGTTGTGAACTTTCGAAATCAACTCAATCAAAAGCTACGGCTATGCATTTTGCTTATAAACCCATGGAATTTCCCGTAATCACGTTGATGTGAATCATGAAATTTTTTAGAAAGCAAGGTTTAAAATATCGTTATTTCGTTCTTCATATCTCATAAAAAGACATTATTACAGAACGCTTAGTGCGGAGTCAGACTGGCACTTGTGCAGTTTTTATTGTATTTGTTTAGTGATTGCAACTGTAGTTAATATCGTACTTTAAAGGCTCAAACAAAGAGACACGTCATGGTAGGCTACATTAGTTAGGCTCGTGTGTTCGGTGGACAGATCTAGATCAACAGTAAATAACCGCTCCAGAGACAAGAGGGTTTCCTGCCAAACTGGCACTTAATGGTGTGGTGTGGAGGCAGGCGGAAGCGGGAGCGGGAAGGGGGAGCGGAGATGGGGCGCGAGCGGAAGCGAAGCGGGGGAGGCGATGCTCACAATGCCGCCGGTAGTCAGATGTGCATGTGACACTGTCACGTTAATCTGCAGATTATGTTGATTAATCTCAGGCAGTTGTTTGAATTAAAATTGTAACATCAAAGAGGTTTCATTAGATCCGGTTTCGCTGGTCCAATTCGCTTTGCCATTCATTATTTTATTTACTCTTTACAACATGTGGATTATGTTCCCTATTGTTGGTCGCTATCGCTATCCTATCAGTTACCACTGATCACGCTGTTAGCTTCAAAAACATAATAATTTTGGTCCTTTGAGCCGGATACATAACAGTAACACCATAAGAATATATTCTTATGGTTACACAAACCTAATGAGAATTATAAGAAAATAAAACTTAACGTTCCAAGAAACAAATGAACACCGAAATAAAAACACCCGGACATTTCAAATCTAATTCGATCTCCAGATTTTGTTACAGAGGTTGAATTTAGCCACCCAGAGATACGTCAAGCAGAGGTTCTGCAGCCGGCACCCGCTTCAGATTATTGCCTGCATTGTGCCCGCGGCAATTGCCGCCATTGCCAATTCCGAATTTGATTGTGTGACCTCGTAATGTGGTCTGCCATGTGACTTTGTTCGATCACGGACGCTCACTTCAATCATAAGCAATGAGTCGCAAATTCAAAGTAGGTTTTTTATTTGTAAAGGATAGTTTTGTGTAAGTACTAATAAAAACGAAATAGCATTAAGTTTTGGATTCTAACTTAGATAGTAGGTAGGTAATTAGGGTTTATTAACTTTTTGGATACTTATAAAATTCTTACTCAATTATTTAATTAAAGAATATAACGTATTTTAATGTCTTGGTTTAACGTAAAACGCCACGTCAATAAAAGCAGAGGTGCTGCGATTTTTATTACTTATCCTTGCTTATTTTTATCGTCTATCGAATGGCCCGCTAAAACAACATCCAACCAAAGTATTTTGCGTTATAGCCGAAACCATTTAAATCCGACACCCATTCGGTGAGTTATAAACAGTGGAGCTACTTACATTTATTACTGCGATTAATCATAGAAACCGCAGAGCCGGCCGCCTTAATTGAAACACAAATAGCTAGGTGTGATTGGCCGATGGGGAGATTAAACTAGTTGAATTCGGTTCAAACGGATGACAAAGGGTGTGAACGGCGAAAGGTCGACTCCTGAGGAGTTTTACATCGGTGCGATTAAAGGCTTAGTTTCTTCACTAACTGCGGTCTGCATTTTCACGAAAATTGCTGGGAAATTGTAGTTAACGTATATTGTAAATAAAGTTTTTTTTTTACCTTTTTTACACAGTCATTGTCCCTCAAGAAAGAATAAAAAAAGGAAATTTTGAATCATAAGTTTTTTCCATAACCAATTTACTATTAGTTGCCTCAAAAATTGCTTACCATCGGAATATGATTATTGTTTGTACAACAAGTTAAAACACCTTGATGAAAATATCAATACAACTAATTGAGTAAATAAATCTTTACAAAACCCTATCTCATAGACCCTGCGTTAAGAGACAACGCATAAAATCTTAGCACATTTTACGGTGTGGCCGCGCAATGTGGACTCGACTTTACCCGGTTTTATTAGACCGGGTCCATAGATGGCCGGGTCTAATTCTCATATAAATGGGTAGTGTTGAGGCCTCTGTCGGGGCATTGTTCTCTAAGAGGGTAGGACGATAAAAGCCTCGACTATACGCCTGCGACTTAATTGGAATCTTTTAAAGTTTACTCTGGCTATAAAGAGCCTCAACTATGAGCTGGGATGTCGGATTTGCCGGATCGGACTCGGCAACAGATGTTCGGGGCCGTAATTGGAAACGTTGTTTATAAGCATCGCTAATTGTTTTCGGCTCATTGGCTCTGTTTTTCTTTTACTTTGAGAAAATAAACGGCGATGTTTATTTAGTTAAATGGCGAATAGATAGATGTTTGACAAGAATTATACCTATTTCGAAAAATGTTGGTCAATTCATTACCTACACATAAAAATTAATTACTTTCAACCATAGATCTTCGATTAATGATTGAAAGTAAGTAATTTTTTTGATGCCTACGTTTCGATTGTCAATCAATCACTCTTCTTTGTCTTATTATTGGAAAGTACCTAGATAGATAGATAGTTTATTTGCTAATACACACACATTCATACAAATAAAAATGCATACATTAAGTTGAAGACTAAAAATAAAAAAAAGACAAACAAAATTGACATCTAGGTACACAACATAACAAAAGAGAATCAGAAGAAAGCATGCATGTGTGTGCAGCAGCAAGTAGGGTCTAGGCTCGGTGTCAGCAAAACACCGATTTTCAGCCGTCACCCAGATGAAACGCGGGCAACTGTGGTAAGTCGGGAACAACCTACATACAGACAGTTTGTTTTTTCACGCATTATTACTGAAAGAGTTTGTGATATATTAAAAAATGCTCAAGAAAAAATATCCAATAGACATAGGGATATCTCATGTATCGGCCGGCCACTGCCTCCAACCACCATTGTTTACTTTCGAACAGCGCGTAAAACACGCCGTTGTTTTATTCATTGGCCAATTATTTAGAAAGGAGTTTTCTGTTCCCGATGGCCAGGTAAGGGTTGTCTCGAGTGGAGTGGGCCCTATTTTCTTTATTGAATATTAGATCAAACGGCGTCCCCGCTTTGTCACGCCGTTTGAGCATTTCCAAATTTGTTCAAATCATTTAGATTCAAGTGGGCCGACCATTTGTTCCAGCTTTTGAAGACTTGAGAAAGTTCTTGAATTGTTTTATTGCTAATTTGACGTGATTATATTAATCAGGCTTATTATTATAAATTGCAATTCTTTTTTTCCAATCTATGTAAATAAAAAAAAATAAAAACATTTGTGTCGTTTTAAGCATTTTTGCGAAACTTTAGTAAAAGACAATCAAAATAATTCGCAAGGCTTATAAGATTTTCAGAGAGGGTCCAAATGAGTTGTAGCACCTAAAGGTGGATTTTGTTACGAGGCATAATGTAACATGTTACAAAGCGAGCATTCGTGCAGTCAGTACTTACGTGGAAACGAGTACGAATACGAAGAATTTTAGCACATGGCGGCGGCGCAACGTAATATGCTCGTTGTGAATGTTGCATAACGCCTTGTAACGTCGGTCAGTACCCAACTTAATAATAAAAATGAACAATCAACAACAAAACCTACATGGAATAATAAAAATATCCGAATGGAAGCGAACACATAAGGCTTCGCGCAGACATCCCTAATTTGCGCACGTCGATATTGCACCCGCCTCAGGATTAGGCCGGCCTTATTTTATCTCTTTTTTACACGGTACTATGTAATAAGCCGAATTAATCCATGGGACGCGTTCGTCCGGCCATCATGCAATTTTATTTTGTCGTCATGCGAAATTTAATTTATATTAAAGCCTTTACAGAGGTGGTTTTAACGACATTTTTGTTTAAAAAATTACTATAAATTATTTTCATAAAGGTGTTCTTTCAGAATTTTTAAATTCATATACCTGCCTAATTGTTTCTCACTTCTTGTTCGTTTAATAAGATCTTTTTTGTGATAGGTAAATAATTTATTTCAGATTTTCGTAGCGGAAAAATCCGTGCTTAACGTTTTCGTAGCAGGTAAACAAACATGTTTACGTGTAAACGAGGCTGAGGTAAACAAAGCCTCTCGTTCGATTACCGTCGCCGGGTTCATTAAAATGGCTATTGATTGCAGCCGGATTTGTCCGCCTACATTAATTAATGATAGACGATCTAAGCTGATGGTAACCAGCAAATATAATCTACGGTCTACGAGATTTGACTAAAATAAATGGTGCATGTCAATGTGCATTGCAATGATACACTTAATTATATTGCGATGAACACAGTTTTGTGATTTTTCAATGGGTGTAGCTAGATTCAACATTCTGTGAACCCAGTGTTGAATAGTTTCATATTCATCTTACAGGATTGCCGATGCCGATCTTTCTTAGATTGCATTTTTTAAGATAAATAGCTTTTCGCTTGAAAGAGAAATACAAAGTAGAAAGTCGCCTTTACATTAAAAAAATACTGAAGATACTGTAAGAGGTACTCAATTAAAAATACTTAATACCTAGTTAATACTTTTAGCGTGAATGGTTACGTTATAAGTTTATACGAAATGGCCCGTTTCTCTAACGACTATGGAAGTACGAAATTATCATAAAAATATAGTATCCATCGTTACGGATATTAATGGTTCTACCATTGGAATTTTGCACTTATAAAAAGAGAGTTAACCAAAAGCTCTAAACTAGCTCTAAACTCAGCTGTATTGAGTTCAGTATACCTAATATTAGGATACTTATATAAAAAATTCACATACCTACTTACTTACCTACTTACATAAGTGCTGAATAGTTCAGTAAAAATGATGTAAAGGTTAAACTAATAATTGACAATGTTTCAAAGTAAAATGAAAACATGAAAACTTTTTAAATGAAAATGGCTAATAACTTAGAGCAAGACGGGCTTCTGCGATGCTCTAAGACTATTAAGTAGTAGGATAAGATTGTCACTGAGTCTCATTATTTTTTTGAAGCGCTCATGGCGGAACTTAACAGACTGATCGTACTCGATCACGTGTGTTAAGCAACGCTCGGTCCGGCCAGGTGTCGGATGGGTGACCGTTAAGTGCCATTACAACTGAGCGCTTCCGTGCTTCGGAGGGCACGTTAAACCGTCGGTCCCGGCTGTTGTCATCTGATAACAGTCGTTAAGCCAAGTTAGAGGCCTTACAGGCGGCTTGATAAACTCTAACACTAGTCTAGAGGTGGCCACTATTCCTCATTCGATAATAATATTAATTAAAAAAAAAAAAAAATTCATTGTCGAAATCTAAATAAATTCATCTATTTTTGATAGAGTTGCGACCCGTTTAAAGATTTTCGTCAAAATAGGTACACACGTGCGCACACTCGCGGAAACGTGCGAAAACGACCATACGGCACCAGTATTATGTGACGGCACGTTGCTGCACGTCTTCAGTGAATTAAGTATTGTCACAAAATATCTGCGGCGCGCCGCCTCTATACGTACTTTGTGGTATTGTATACCAACTCTATGTTAAAATTCCATATTCAATAGTTATTAAAATATGAAACCTAAGTATCTAGATAAAAGTTATATTTCCTACGAAGTGAATTATCTATTTAATTAATAGGCGGAGGCCAAACTCCCGTAAACTCGGTGCGGCCGGCAGGTGAGCGTTGGGTTAAAGTTTTTACGCTAATCCGTATTAAAACGGCTGTCTTGGTAATTTATTATACGATTATTTAGGCGCCCGTCATTTATCTCTAAACGGCGGTAATTTAATTTTTTTGAAGCAGTATTAATAAAGTTGAGGCGCGAAATTAACGTTGCACAGCGATTAAAACGTTGAGGCTGGTGCAAGGGAGACAACTGACGGGTTTATAAGTGTTGGGTTTATAAGTGCCCACAGTCTTCTAAGTTCCGTTATTTCATGCAAACTGATATTATTCGTGCTATGAAATAGATGTAATTAAAAATTATTTTAGTAACTTTTTTGTCGTCATCAATAACTACAGTAGAAGTCTATAAATGACGTTTATATTTATTTCTAATTTAATAAATTGAGATTATGTAAATAGACAACTAACCAACCGGAATTTTTCATTTCACATCAAATTGAGGGGCGCGTTAAGCACGCTTCCGTAAACATTCAGTAGCTATCTGAATTTGAAGTCGAACGGACCACTAACAAATTACATTCCAAATATTGTCGATGCGTAGCGGTGGCAATATCGCGCGAGCATGAAACTCACTGGGAGAGGAAAAAGGGGAAATAAGGAACACATTACTTCCAGTGCGGCGGCAATCAGGATAAAAGATATAATCTCGGACTCGTCATCGCCGCGTTATTGCCGCCAGATTAAAGCCAACCTGACATCCCGACACGTGTACATTTTCTGGACAATCATATCATCTATGTCAATGCTATTAAAACAAAACATTACACGCAGTCATTGTGTTGAATTATACATAAGTATGATTCAACTGTATAAACTGTGACTTATTGCATCCTACGTATTGCAATATTCTGTATAGTATTTTGATCCAAGTTCAGTTACGTTATGGAAATTGATCGAAAGAGCTTTATTTTTTTAAGTAAAACGAAAACGAGTGTAGGTAGGCTTTTCATTATTTTACGAGTAAATCGTTAAAAAGTTCGTTAAACTAATAATTTAGATACTGACACGTTGTAGCTTAAGCTCAAACAAACCGTCTACATTTGCAAAGTAACTTTTCTTTACCCAACTTTACTTCGCAAAAGTGACTCTATCGCAATAACAATAATCGTAAAACGACGTCAAACCGTCCGGCGATGGAGTTCCAATAACATTCGCGTATTTCAAAACATTAACCGTAGAAATACCGAGCAGAAATACCGGGCAAGTATCGTATCGGCGAGCACTTTAAGCTTTGCCGTTTCTTCCATCTGTAAGCTCGCAAATTGGATTCGTTGGACCAATCAATAACATCGCCAGTTCCACACTGCTGTGCTAAGAAATTCTTTACCTGCCGGAACCCGCCTCAGAAAATTGAGTTCTGTCTTCATTTGCCCCTTCTCGCCGCTAGACGGGGTTTTAAAAAAAGTTTTTCATAAGGAGTTTAGTACCCGAGTCAAGTTTTCCATCAACAAAATTAAGGTGCGTGCCTAATATCAAAACTTCGCCCTAATGGATTTGGAATTTTACATTTATTAGCGGAGTACGCTATAAAGTAATCAATTTGTGTTAAGTAAGACGTCATAAGTTGTGTAATTTGGTGTTGTAAATAATGGAGGTTATAACGAGAGTGGCTCGAGCTCGGGCCGTGAGCGGTGAGCCTACGCAGAGCTCCGACAACGAATGTTGTTCTCGATACAATGATTTTGTATTAGTGCCTTGTTTTCTTCAGAAATCATTCCAACATCTGCACTATATCTGTGGTATTTTAGGACTTTTCGGTTTTTGATACGGTTTTATTAATTTAGAAGCGAATCTTGTTAGGTTATTTGGAATTTAACTTATCTTGTAACTTTTAATGTCTTTTATTTAGGTAACATTAATTGTGAGCTTCTACATTATACGAGTATTGTAAGGAAAATATAAGACAATGGTAGTTTCTACTAACATTTTTAAAAACGTAACCTTACTAAGTAAACCAGCGGTCTCTTGGCATCGCAATAAAATATACTTTCTGAACAATAAAAGAAAATTGTGCGGCAGGGAGCGCATAACAGAACTTACAGAGGCAGCACAGCACCGCCATCAATTCACCCGAACATTGCACTCAACTAAAAAACTGAAAAGAGTCAAACATTAACCGCTTTAGTTTCGCCGGCGGCGCGGCATCGCAAGAACTCACTTTTAGCTCATTAATTTTCATCTTTTCGCTGTAAGTACTCCACATAATTCACTCTTGAGCGCTCCCATACTGGAGATAAGGGCCCAGGCACACTGGGCAGGCGCTACACTTTTATTAAGCGCGACTCGCTCGGCTGTCACCGACTGATAGCGCACCCTGTTTATTTATAAAACAACGCTTTTTCCGCTCAAAGTGTTTCATTTTTTCATTCGTGTCGCTAAGCCCCGCATTACGTATTGTGCTCTTTTCAAACGTAGGGATGCGTTAACAGAGCCACTGTTTTGTTTCAAAGTACAGTTAATGTTAATTCGTTTGCCCCGAACGCTTTAGCAGCGGTTCAGGGGACATTGAATTCATAATTCATTTAGTAGAGAATAATGCCGCGGGATGGAACGGTTTTTAAAACGTCGTTAGAATGTAATGTGGGTATGTTTTTTTTTGTGGTAATGGTCGGTGAGGCCTCATTAACCGAGCTCGGGTAAGTCTATTGTGGGTGGGAGATTTTTGTGGGATATATCCGTTTCAGATATTTTAATGACACACGGCCGCTGGCGTGGAAAGGAGTCGGCGTCTCTCAGACTAGCACAGCGATGTAGTTTGTTTTACGTACGTACCTAATGCGGGAATCGGTCTCGAATCACGAAGTTCGGCAGTAAGAAAAGATGATTAAGTAGTATTGAATCCGTGTGTAGAAGTTTCTTATGTGGATTATGCCAGTAGAACGTAGCCAATCATAAATGTTTTATATCCATAATCTATTAAATTTCAGTTAAAATTGTAGCATGTCACTCTATAATAATTAATTATGATAAGTTGAAAATGAAATTTGACAGTGATACCACGTTCCTGAAAAAGGAACAGCAATTCTAATAAGAATAGGTCTATTAAAAATGCAAGATGGAACATAAAACTCACTTTACTTAATTACATAAAAATCTCTGATTCGATACTAAGTTGAAGCATAAGTTTAAATGGAATTAACTTTCTTACTTATTTTACCTATAATATTGGTTCCCTTATCCATCCGTCCGTATCAAAAACTTAAATTGAGATTGAGATACATTGATCAACAACACGCAATATTTCTCAAACATTTGTCTCCGATTTTTCGGGCACTGGCACTTTTCCGAAATGCACTTCTGAAATTCATAGCGATGGTGGGCAGTGATCGGCCCGCCCGCGCCGCCCGCCCAGCGCCCCGGGTGCTCCTTGTTATTCTATGCTAATGCCGCCCGCCGAATGTACCCTAAACGGGTATTTCGGAGATTCTACTTTTTACGCAAACAGACCTAAGTTATTCAAGTGCGCGCTTTTGCATGAAACTTGCATACTGAATTGGTTGAATGCGCTAACGTTTATGCGATAACTGGGCGTTCGTCCCAGTATTTTCTCCGCCCGGGGCCATATTCTGCTATTGTATTTTCGAGCTAAAGACACGTTAAACGAGACAGTGCAGTGTTTGCACGGACTACTTTAGTCTTGCTATCGGTAACTTTGTTTTTCACTATTTGCTGGCAAAGTATCAAGTTCCGAGTGGACTTGGAATTTAATTTGCTCATGAATGCGTAGTTGAATGACACATTAATATTGGTTACGGAATCCGGAGAAAGTTTTCTACTGGATAGGAATATATTGTGTGCTTCTTGAGATATTTACCTATTTTGGGATAAATAACTTGGTCACCAAAAGATGTATTTTTAATGAAAACCAAAGGATAAATGATTCCATTTTGGTGGTCTTGTGTGGGAGGAGAGATTGGTTTGACACCCCCAAGTGTTTGCAATGACCACGAGAGGTTATTATTGGTTCTCATTATATCGTAATGCAAAACAAAAGAAATAATCTCCGGATCATGCCGATACGAAAAGGTCCTCGGCGAATGCAGATAAAGGCACTCCTAATAGACCAACATTTGCAGCTGGCATATCAAAGTGATACGTCTCACGAATCAGAAATAGTAAGTAATATGGTTATTAAATCTGGCCAGGAGCGAGCAACGAATAATGCTTGGCAATAAATATTAAAAGAGCGGGGTTACGCACGCGGCCCCTAAACGGACGAATTGGGGGAATAACAAATAAATTCCGCAATATCTATCTTGGGATGGGAGGTTAGTTCAGAAATTGTTGGGTTAGGTATTGCCGATATAAAATAAGTAGGGTAAGTAAATAGGCATACATTCTTTAATCATTGGATGTAACCATTGACACTAGCGAAACCCACTGTAGTTTAAATTCAAATAGTAAATAGGTGGTGCAATTAATACCTAGCATTTGGAGGTGGAGGAGCTCGGTGGCGCAGTGGTTTAGCGCCTGGCCCAGCGATTGCGGAAGTTAAGCAACGTTCGCAAGGGTCGGTCATGGGATGGGTGACCAAAAATGTATTATCTTGAGCTCCTCCGTGCTTCGGAAGGCACGTTAAGCCGTTGGTCCCGGCTGCATTTGCAATCGTTAACACCCACCAATCAACATTGGGCCCGCGTGGTGGGTTATGGCCCGTCCTCCTTATCCACCCATAAGGAAGGCCTGTGCCCCAGCAGTGGGGACATTAAAAATGGCTGATGGACATTCAGTGGTAATATTTATTTATCTAATGTATCTCCATCTATTTACCTGTGTCTTTTTATGTTTTATCAAAGAAACTGCACAGACCATATTAGAAATTGTTTGGTGACTTCTATTATGTCGGTGAATAAGTTTATTAGAGATCTATACCGGGTGTAAAAAGACCCTCAACGAAGCCGACGTCTACGTATTCTGCCCATCATCAGGACCATTTCTGTTCAAAATTATTACTGGGAAACGATTTTAATTTTTGGTGTTAAAAAAGCATTGCATACACTACCACGCAATGTAACGCGTACAACAGACCGCGCCTGCGAGTGGATGCTACACAGCTGCGTGCGGCCAAGTTGAAAGGCAGCGTTTATGTGCGTGCCCTTGAAATACATTGAGAGAAGACGTTTGAAAGCCATTGTTTGTTACGAAATACAAAAAAAAATGAGAATGTTTCTTTGGACAAAAATAAGGAAATAACGAATAAAATAAGATTTCGTAAAAAAAAATGGAAAAAAATATTGAACTTTGACCTTCAATAACTTCGTAGCTATTGGTTTTCCAGGTATAGTCCAAAAAACAAAAATGATCCTGATGATGGGCGGAATGCGTGGACTTCGGCTTCGTTGAGGGTCTTGTTACACCCGTTATAGGGACTTTCATCTAGGAAAGGGCCATCGCGTTAGATAACTGACACTGATGACATAAGTTTTAAAATGCTAATCACTTCACGGCAAACCCTCTTTCCTTTTTGGAAGTAAGTAAAGAATTAGTAAACCATGTTTTGCTCCTATGCCATAGGATATTGAATTCCAAACTAGAGAGAAAATTGCACAAAGTATCGAACCGTCCAGCGATCTTCACGACAAGTATGTCTCCATGAGTGAAACATCACTTGAAGCGAAACTTCTATTTTCCAATAGTCCCGCTTGGCTGGTGGCCAAGGCTCTGATCCATCTACTGTACCTTGATTAAATCAGATAGCTCCTTAGAAACAAACAAAGCTCTGTCGGATTGATTCACGGTCTCTTAGTTTAGTATGACTTTGTATTCGATTGTTTCAGATGCTTTGTTTACTTGTTACTCTTTTTATTTATGGAAAACATCTGGTATTTCACACAAGTGTGGTGACGACAACAATCGCTAATAAAACGTTAAAAAGATTGATGATTGACTTCATGAAGATTTTCAAAACTATCTTAAAACTTTAAATCTGATAAAACTTAAGACTCCTTTGAATAAGTTTTCTTTTCTTTCACGAAGAACTTTATTTTAAAATGAAAATGGAACTGAATCCATTTTCCCCACTTTATAATGCGGTGGCCACGTCTAGCGCTTTAAATCTACTTCTAATCCACGCCGTATAGATTGGTTCACACTAACGAGTGAATAATTACACAATGATCCCTATTACAAATGCAAAAATGGGAGCCCCTGATGCATACGTAATGGCCCTTGTGTGGTGGCACAAGTCACAGAATGAGGTTGCATCACTATGAAAAAAAATCATAGAAAGAAAATCACTTATCGTGTACATACATACATACATACACTACAACACACAAAATACACACACACACACAACTTAATATATAAAAATAGCATTGTGATTGTGAATGCTAAAATCTAAAAATTCAATACACTACATCGTTTTAAAAAGAGCTTGTGGAGAACAAAGATGTGAAGGTAGATAGACAAAAAGACCTTTTTTTGAAGTCGATTAAAAAGTTTTTTAAACTCCGTTCAACATAAGTAGTTTTTAAAAGTGTGTACCTATCAGTAAAAGTTTCAAGATAAACAGTCAATTACTTTATCTTATGATATAAGTTACGTCTTTGAGTCGTAGCAAAATTTCTAATTGGCCTTTAAATTTTATGGCGATGATTCCAACCACCCAAAACTAAGTAACATTCAACAAACCCTATATTACAACAGTGAGATTGAACTAAATTCCCTCTTTTCCCTTAAACCGTACCCTAAGGCCCCTTTCCGGCAGCCGTGGAGCAAACACCCGGCAGTAATGACTGGACAAACAGCATCTGCATAAGGCCTCCAGAATGCTCCCAATACCAGCCTCACTGAATTCATTAGCCGATGTTAGGGATTTTTCGGCTTGCGGCCTCCAAAATGTTCCTGTTTAATTGATGTAAGAGATTAGAAAATGGTGCTCATCACACTTTTGAAGATTTAATACGTTGAAGGGATCTTTAGAGCTGTTAAATGTTGACGAGCAGAGTGATTACGGCTTTGTAATTAATTGTCATTACCCGAAGTTCCAGACGCTGCGAAAGGATTGGATAATTTGTGAGATATTATGGCTAATATAAATGTACGTATTCACTTCTCAATTCCCAATTTTTTGAAATGGTAGTAGTTTCAGTAGATTCTCTCTTTTTAACATATAAAATTAAATTAAAACCAAACCAAAATTAAACTAATTAAATTTGATAAATTTTAATTTCTGAACGTTCTAAAAAATTCATCGCTTGAGGGTAGGCTCACAAGTAGCTTCAGTCCCCCGTGACCACGGCAGCTGCAAAGGTGCCGAAACGTCGGGAAAATCAAAAATCAAACCAAATACCAACTAATTACCAAAGTACTTTCAATAAAACCGCGCTAGTATCCGTTAAAAGTGTTTTATTTCATAAATGTACGTGTTACATTCTTGCAAATGTGGAAGTGTTTTTTTTAAATAAAATTCAAGTCTTCGAAACATGAGTCTAGAAATAGTGAATCATCACTTTATATTACGATATCATTAACTTTTAACTAACTTTTTTTAAAACACTGTTTTGTAAATCTCAGACCGTAGGTGCGGTACGCTAGCCGTCTGATTCTAAAATAGCATTTGACAAAAAAATGTACCAAGTGTAAGCTGTGTGTAAGCTGGTTGACTAACCACCGAGCTTCTTTTAAATAAGTTATCTACACTAACTTCGTGCAAGATTTTAATGAAGCCCATACGTAAAGTTACAAAGTGCAATTATAATTGCTCAATATCTCAGCCCGTAGGTGCACCAGCCGTCTGATTTATGCGGCCCCGGGTAATTAGCCTTTGTTATTTTATGTTAATAAACTTTCTGCACAGTAATGAGAGCTCCGCTAATATCAATAGAGTCGGTGCGGGTGCGGTTTAGTTATTTTCTAACCATTTCTTTCTTATGGCGCTGTCACACTTGATATAAATTGTTTTTTTTTAACATTATCAGACACTTTGGTAACGTTTGTTACAATAATTCTCAAAATGTTTTCTAATAGTTAAAGTAATCAGCCTTTGATAAACTTTTTGCAAGGTCTGCTAGAATCAATAGAATCTGTTCATTGTGGGTAGGGTTTAGTGATTTTCTAGCGATGTCATACTGCAGTTACAAATTGTTTTTACGTTATTGAACATTATTATAATTATTATAACAGATAGAGATAACTTAGGTATAACATTCACTACCATGAAATGTGAGAGAAAAGGTGACGAAATGATTTCTAATAAATTTTCAATACTCAATGTTTGAAATACTCCAGTAGGTGCTTATAAGATTTGCTGTTTGCAGGGACGTAATAATAAATAGTTTATTTTAGATCACATACACTACTGTGATCCCAACATAAAGTGACATTTAAGTACCTAAATAGATACTTGTTTGTGGTTAAATTAAATGAAATAACTCCTATCTACGAAGTCAGGTAAGTAATCTTACTTAACGTATAAAGTTTCAGCATTTCCAAGTCTCCCAAAGAACAAACTAGACACATGTCAATTTAGCAGCTCAGTGCATAGGATGTGGGACCGAACTCTCTAAAAGTTCCCGTCGAGTTGACACAAGTCGACTCATTTCCGAGACACTTGTAATACAATTTGGTGAAAGCGCCCAAACGCTGCCGCGCCGCGTTATAAAAGTCGATAGAAAATATTCTATCATTACCTTAAGCCCGTAGTAAATCGTTCTCGATTCTCATCGCCAAGTTTGATAATATTCGAGCGCCTTCTCTCAATATGTCAGTAGGCGACAGGGTTGTCACACACGTGACCCAACTTATGCTGCTGACACATTATTTTTCAGAAAACAACACGAAAATTGGAAAAAATATATTTTAAACTACATATATTATGATGTATAAGGAATGATTTTGCATACAAAAGTGAAGCAGGTTGCAGGTTTTGCTTTTTTAGGTATTAAACAGGCCTATGCCTATTTTTTCGTCAGTGGGTAAATGCAGCTTAACCTGTGCTTAGCCTGAGCCAGTTAGATTCGTACTTGAAGGCAGGTCAGCCCCGAACAGGTGGTTGGGTGGGAAACGCCTCACTCGCAAATTGTGCCAAGCGACCTTACCGGTTATGACTCCACCTACTCGAGAAGCTAAATCCTGTAGTTTGTTTAACCTACTAAGTTACTGTTATAGCTTAACTCACTTAAAATCTTAATCAATTAATTATCTTAATATTAAATACTGTTCAATAAATCAATTTACATTTAAATCCCGAAATTTTAATAATATTGACTTAAATTACGAGATCGCAATTTATGTAATATCAGTCTGTCAGCGTTCTTATCTTAGAACGAATATTTAAGTGTAAGCTTAATTGACTTAAATTATACGAAAAGTAGCCCAAAGCAAGTGATTCTGAATATTAATTAAAACTTCACTTAGGTACGTATATTCATATTAATAAAATGGAAAAGAACTCTCGTATTTAAGTAGGTGGAATTTCACTAACACGATATTAAAATTAAATGGTTTGAGCTGTCCGTCGATAGCTTTTATAATTAAGTAAAAATATTTTATATTACACTAATATTCAATAATAAGTATACCGTTATAATATAGTTGATTCAGCTCAGTGTCAACCCTGGCGGGGAACGCGGCACGTCCTCGCCGATACCTACATAGATATGTAAATGTTTTCAATAAGGGCGCGATGTATGCTCCGGGCATACTCATGATAATTCGGCACCTTCGGAACCGCCGATGTCGCACGCTGAACGGGAATCACATGCCATTTTAATATATTTACACCACGTTTAAAGTAAACACTTCCATCAAACTTTTATAAGGTTTCGACGTATGAAGAAAATATTAAAAAAATATACTTATACGATGCCAGTCCTTGAAGCCCTATTCTACATTTTCAAATTAAGTGAATAAAATAACAAATCTTGAAATCAACTTACAAATAAGTACTTTTCAATAGCCCATTTTTTCCCTATCAATCATTTAACCATGTAAAAACTTTTTAGTTACATCCAACAAATTCATGACTTGGCTAATATATGTCAAATTAATACAGTTGCCTAAGTTGAGGCAATAAACAACAGCGTGAAATAAAAACAAGACCAATTCCACCACGCCACATTGGAGCGGAAACGAATAAAGGGAATGCCGTAATAAAATATTTAATACAAACAAAAGTTCGGTAAGTTTGGTATTCTATCGATTTTGTGTCGTCCATCGTCTATTTACAATTCTTCCGATACACACAAGTTTTGTAACAAGTGACCCAAATAAAAATGGAAGTTTGGATGGAACCGTTTATCGGTGTAATTTCTCACATGTCCACACAATAGTTTCATCGAAGATTTTCGTCGAACACTTGTATAGATGAGGGGAAATTTTATTGTCCTAAAAATTGTCCTGTCTTAGTGCGTCATCCCTTTCAAAAAAATGTTTCTTTGTTCTGTATTGAAATCGTTAGATCTTAGACTAAAGATCCCAAGAGAAGTTCACTCATCTGTTTACCACATGGAACCTATTTTTGTTATTTTCATATTTTAACAAACAATTTGCAAATATCTTTCCTAGTAAAATAAATTCACTTCTGCACGAATAACGGACCTTATCACGTAACTACTATACAATTTCTATAATGCATACTTACTAGGATTAAAAGACTTTTGATGTTTTATTTGGGATGTATTTTATTTTTGAGTATTAATTCTGCCGTGGTTTATGCTAGCATAATAGCATAGCTAAATGATTATCTACATCTAACAGTTTTAGAAGCCACAGTAATGACATATATTAAATATTTACTAAAGGGAAAACTATTTTAGAACGCTAAGGAAATGTAAAGTCATTAAACAATTTAGTGTTGTTATAAATAACCAATATAACCAATTTATAGTCTTTGGAACCATAATTCGAATTGCTGTCTTTATCCGGTTTCTACATTACTATGCATTGGGTTTGATCCCGTTTATAAGTATTAAGGCACAGTATATTTATAAAAAACTTATATATATACTGTGATTAAGGTTCATTAAACTACAGTGAATTCAAAGCAGTGTTATTTATTAATTAATTAACCCGCCAAGCCAAGAATACAATAAGTGTCAACACCAAACTACTCTAATGAACCGCCCAACACTTTTCACATAGACAGCGGAAGGTGACTTTAAAAAGACTTAAAAAATCTTTAAAATGTTAACTTAAGCAGCATTAAGTTCAAGATTTTCTTAACTTAAATGGCCTGCCGACTGAGTTAAGCTAAGCTCGACGTTTCTGACGAAGGTCCGATACTTGGGGATAGTTTTGCTTGCACAGGTGCTTAAAAGGTTAACCTTGTTTATTTTGAGCAGAAAGATGGGGTTGTAGGTACATTATTCTAGGTGAAATCGTATGTGCAGAAGATCAGTAAAGTATGCCAAACACTGCTACAAATTCAGTTGTAAAAACTTTAAAAATGGCTTTTAAAATAAGTATGAAGTAACAACGAACAATTACAAAATGTTAGGGTCTCAAAATTCATATAAATTCTGTTTTATTTTTAAATTGCGCCAGAAGTGCCTTCTTTGCAAAATTTCTCATGGTAAACAGATAAAACCCCATCGGTTGAAATCAATAAATGATTTCTCCCGTCATAAATGGGACTACGAGAAATAGTTCTCCCTCGCGGTACCATTAATGGGTCAAAATCAAGAAACCTAAAAAAGGTTCAAGGATTGGAAGGTTTTTGTTGAAACTTTTGTACTTATATGTTTACATTGCTTACAAAATATTTGTATCCAAATGCGTCTGTTTGCTTACAAAGTGCTTATTTTGTGCAATATAGACTTACAAAAAGAGATATTTCGGGCATTCCAACAATCTGGTGGAACGTAACAACTAGCAAATGATATGGAACGAGCGCGAACATTGCGTTTATTTGTGAACATATCCGGCAGATGGCGGCTCTGCGCGGTGCCCAAATTACTAAATATTTTAAATAACACGTACTCATTTTTTTGGGGTTTTTTCACTTTTCAAAGTGTAAGTTGCACCAAAACGCTGTCAAAGTTTAAGTTATCGTCAAATGATAATGCTACCTATTTGTCACGTTAAACTTGTCAAAGGACATCATGCAGGCTGGTAACCTATTTTTTTGGCTAACTTGTGCCAAGCTTGTTATCGTTAAAGTTAGATGGTGTAAGTAAGTAAGTAATAGTTTATTTGCGTGAATATGGTACATTGTGTTCTTAAATTACTAATTACCAACATATTCTATCGTTGTAAATACGATGTGCAGAAATTTAATGATTTAATTATATAATAAAGATAAAGACATTTTGATTAAATTAGGATATTATAAGTTAACAGTGAAAAAAAAACATGATTACAATTAAAACTGTGCAAACGGTGCAACTCAACTGACAGAAAAAAACTTATATCTGTTCTACTGTATATTTTTTATGCTTTTACATTTTCACCAGCACTTATTTCTTGACTTATTCGCAAAAACCTCGTTATACCAAAACAACTTATTCGAAGCCGGAGACGAGACGGACGGGAAAGGATACCTGAAGTGTAATTATGCTACGGTATGACAAAGTGAGGTAAGTAGTACTCCGTAGTCTCCGTAGCACCGTAGCGGAGACTGCGTCTCGTAGCAGCCGTAGCATTTGTCTCTAACTCGGTTTGTCCTGAGTTATGGTTTAATTTTAGAGTTGATCTCGAAAAAATTTACTAGTAAAATTTTGCCTTTTACTAAAATACTTTTAGGCTAAGCGTCTACAATTTGTCGCTTCTGAATTTGGTTTTCCAGTACTATATGCAATATTCATTTTTGAGAATGTGCCGAACATTTTATTTGCTCAGTAGTTATATTTTGTTATGAACTATTGTTTGATTTTAATATAATGCTAGCAAACAATGTTAAATTGTTGTATTTGAGTAAATTATGGACTGTTGACACGCAACTATGTCTACAATAACTGTTTTAATGAACTATTAGTAAAATAGAGATCACATTGAAATGCTGGCAACACCTGTGTTTGCGTGATCTCTTGGGGTAACTTATGCATATTATAATGAATGGTAAAGTTTGTTGGTATGTCATTTAATACAGTCTCAGCGGGGACGACCGAAACTTAACATAGAGATAGTTTGTATTTATTTTAACCCTGTTTTAAATGCATGGCAACCAAATTACGAGCAGTGGGAGCACTTCGAAGGAATTAATGAGTTATAAATTGAGTTTATATGTACATAACTGGTTTACTAGGACTTGTTTTATCAATATAATGTTAATAGGTACCTACTATTGATGACTAAGTTAACGTTATAAATTAATGGTTAAGGTTCTTATCACACCTAATGAAAATAATGTATTTTTAGGTACTCATTTATGTAAAAGCACAGTCATTGTATAAATGAATCCACTTAATACGTAGCAATATCTATCTTACACATCCTTCATTATCTTTACGGACCTATAAAAATATACGAGACATTATCAATAACTATATAAAACAATATCCATTAAAAGCAGGCATTAAGTCTGCCATTTGTGGGATAAGGGTAAGAATATGATGATGACGAATATAAAAGATTATGACGTCAGTTTATGTCCGAAAATCGACGTCACGAGCCACAGTGCAGTCAGCGCGATAGAAATCCTCGGGTGCCGAGCTTAAAACATATTTTCGATTATAGTCAGAGACAATTCCAATGCCGTTTTTCTGCCATTACTTATCCGCGGCCAGCTGTAAATCTGTGGAATGGTTACCGAGTTCGGCGAAAGTGACGTTTACGGAGCGAACATAATGCGAATGTCACATAAAAATACTAGTTATCAGGTATTTCGGACGTGAGAATTTATTATACGATGTAGTTAGAATTTGATCACACGAAATACCTGTGAAACTTATTCTAGAGTCAATATTTTAGCATGTGGGTCATATGTCTAGTCCATGATATAATCAATACCAAATTATTATTGTACTAACTTTGTAGTTACCACCATTATTTTTAAGGAGAGAGGAGGATTATTACGCATGACTTTTTTTAATGCAAATTATTTGCATGAAGACACGAATTCCTAACGAGCTCCCAAAATTACAACCGTTTTACATCCAGACCGTTGATTTCTAAACAAATATGGCGCCATATCACTGCGTCGTCTTCATTTTAAAATGGCGGGTGGCTTAATAAGGGTCGTTTCACACTGTTTGTACGAGGGAATCTCTTAATTTCGCGCTCGCCTCTTTCATAAGATCCGCAAATAGTGTTTATACGCCATCTAACGGTTTTTATCGCGAATGCTCAAGTTGGGAACGCGCGGCGATTTTACTGTGATGATTTTAGTAATGATATGTGCTCAAGTTTCATAGTCTCTTTTACGATATTAATTGTTTTCGCAAGATATGATACTATCGCTAAAGTATGTAACTTTAATCGTTTTGGTTGCTATAAAACTTGTTGGTATAGTACGTTTTTCTTTTTTTAAACTAGGTTTGAACCTCTGACAAGAACAAAAAGTATTATGAATACCGCTAATACTCATGTGCTGGAAGATAAAATAATTATTACCTTTTAAAGTGCTATTCAAAGTTGATCTTATTATGGAATTAGCAGACTTGTCCCATAGCTAAATTGTAATATTGATTCCTAACTTTACTAGAATGCAGAGAAAGTCTGAGACGATATACAGCTAGACGAACAAACACGATTCGATATAAAATGCTTTACAGGTCGTAGAGAACATTTTCACGACTCATTGTATTAGAAAAGAGTTCGTTGGACGCTCGCCTCGTAAAAACTAAAGCTCTTCGTGAAATGACACGAGAGGAGAATTTAGTGAGCTCTAGTAATTTTTTGGTAACACACAGAAATATCGAGTGACGCCGCCGTATCAGCGCTCGCCGGTTACTCGCTGGTAAAGTGCTTTTTCACTGATAAAATATCGAGCGTTCAAAATGGACTGCTTTATTCTTTGACGAAGGAATGCTGTTACTATGACGTGATCTCATAAAGTTGCATTTGTTTTATCTTTGCCAGCGATTGGATTTTATGAGTGATAAAGTTGATTTTATGACTGCGAAGCTTTGTAAGACCTCTGATTTTTATAAATATCAGATAATTTAAGCATTTTAAGCTATGAATGAAAAAATCAACAGTAGATAAATAAAAATAATAAAATAGGTAAAAATATAAAAACTTGTTTAAATTTCCGTTTTTAAGCCAAACTTGGTACACTTTTTGGCAACAAAATCTATGGAAGGATATTACTTGGGCCATAGCAAGCGCCTTTATACAACGTGTTACAAATAAAACACGTAATGCCGAATATGGTAGATAGGGACCATCAAACTGAACAACTTTATGGGACATACTCTGAAATAGCGAAAAAAAACAGCTGTTTCATACAAAAAAAAATGTCAGACAGTGACAGACAGTGTCTTTAAAATTTGTCTTAATAGACAAAAAGATAATAATTGTATTTTTATGGCGTAAATAAATATCTTACGTATACATTGTAATTGTGAACTCTCAAATTATGTAAAGTGCTTACCGTTCGCAATCAATGAGGATTGCTTACGGTCCTGCATAATACGGTATACAATGGAATCGGTAAGCAATTACGACACATCGCGAGGTACCAAAACGGGCGGTCGCGGGTTGTTCCCACTAGCTAGAATAATAGCCACTAGCTAGAAATACAGCGACCAGTGAGATTTTTTTTTCACAGTTTATCAATTAATTTTATCAGTCTTACAAATTCTTCCGTCTGCAGCATGACCATGCACCGCAACACGATATGATATAGCGATTTATCTTTATACTAATGGTATTGATAGTACTTGTAAAACTTGGATTTCACATAAATACTACTATTAAAAATTTTATGGTATTAACTTGACCAATCTCAAATCTTCTTGCTTTTTGCTGGTCACAGTTTTAACGTAACCTAACTCATTGTTTTTGGTTTCGAATCATGTGCTTATTAGTTTTATTGGCAAAAATTAATTGGTAGTTTTAGGTTCAACCTGTTGACTAAATAGATAAAGAAAATTGTGGACCAGTACATAGATTGGGCGATATAATACTTAACCCAAAATGAAATAAAAATAATAATTTTAGTGCAGTGTTGTGGTACAAGTGTCTACGCAACTGAACAATATGTGGGATAATTGAAATGGGCGCGATCTTGGTTGTGTGAAGTTTACTGTACTGTGGCTACCTCGGCAAAACTGACCAAGTAAACTGTCTTGATATACTTGGTGTCAAATGCTCCAAATAGCATTGGAATGCGATGCACCCGCATTAAAATGTAAACTGAAACAATACCTACCACTGAACTATTCAAAGTGGCAAAAATTACTCCCTAAAGGGGAGAGTAGATTGCCAAACCAAAAATAAGAAGAAGAAGGTACATATTCCTAGTAGGGTACGTGGGAACAACCCGTAGCGACCGCGCGCTGTGGACGAGCCCTTTGTTACGGTCGGATTTCATATGGATAAGTGGATATTCATTATTTGTTCGAATAATGCTCGGCACCGCAGCTCAAGTACAATGGAATGGGAATCATGTTGGATATGACGTATTTTATTTGCGAAAGCTTAAACGTCGTTATTGGAGAAATACTATATTATTGTGAATTATTTTCTAGGATTAATATTAGAAATGCAATTACATTAAAACGTTGAATCGGGTTATATTTATGCTTTTAGAGTGAAATATCATGGTCTGAGAAAAATATAAACTTGCAAGGATAGTTTCTCAATATTATTATTATAGTATTATATTATCTGTGTTATTGCTTACATTATATCACAAATAATATAATCCTATACTAGGTTATAACTATCAAAGTATGTCTCCTTTATAAACCGATTTCCACAATAAACTTAATTTATTTTAACCATAGAAATAGAATGTCAAAGAACAACAATGTCAATAAACAGGTGATCCGAAAAACGAATGAATACATTATATGAGATACGTAAAATATGACTTACATACATAAAATATGACTATATTATGGCAAAGATAATTAATGAACTATTTTCCATACTGTTTTCTTCGTCGATAAACTAATAAATGTAGCGAAATTTGGTTTTAGAGAAATGTGTGGCAATATCTTATTTACCTGTGAAAAGTGTGATTACTTGGATTGTTTCTTTTTGTCACATCACAATCACTAACAGAACATGACACCATGGCTCCACGATATCCTTATTTAAAATTCTAATCAAGATTACCAAATATTTTAAAGAAATTGTGATTGCTCTTTTGCTAGGCGGGACGCTAGGGGCTCTTACTGTAAAAAATGTTGGCACATTGTCACTTGATCCTTTGTCTCTTTTTTTCATAGACCGTTTCCGTATAATGTTAACTTCTCTTTTCCACGCTTTGTTGGTCTTTTTGAGCGCAGGCAAATTTTTTTCTATGTCTATGATTTTAACACTTAGGCCTGAAAACATTAAGACAAATGAGGATGATGTCTTAGTTATAGCAAAAAAAGCTACAATCTCCGCGGCAAAACATGATTGAAGTGAGGAAATACTTAATTTACTTTTTAAAAAAAGTCTAAAGGAGGTTTTACATTTAAGAAGGCAAAGAAAAGAACTCTGAGGAGAAACCAGTAGAAAAATAAACTCGGCATGATTCGTGTAAAGCCCTCATGTTTGTGATTCCCGCGCGCAGGTAACACGGTGTTGTTTTTAATAATTGGGGCTTTCAGGGCTTATTAAGGAAATTTTCAAGTGCTCGCTAGGGGTGTTAACGCCTCAGTTTTTATAATGAAATACATAGGTATATCGATATTTCACTGTAAGGTTTTGGACGAATTTAGGAGTGCAAAGTACGACGTACAAAGTTTTTTTACTTAGATTTTGTGGAAAAAATACGTTCATAAAACTTTTGTAATACAAAATAAATATAGCATTTAGCGAAGTTGTAGTCAGTGAAATAGCAAAGTTATAATACCTAATGTAAACAAAATTATATCCTAATTTTAAATTGGAGTAAAATATCGGTTAAAGTTAATAAGAGTGTGTCAACGCAAATCAATTAATATTTTATATAGTTTACAATTAATTTTATATAAAAACATCTCCTTTTTTACATCAAAATAATGATAACCCTATAGCTCGCCCGAGGCGGTCTGACGGTGGTCGGGGTCGGCAATGTACCAGGATCTTCCAATTCCGTTCCTACGAAACGAAAAACAACTGAAAACAAGCCTTGTTCCGCATACATTACGGCGTCATCTTAGATACATCCAACAGCAGCTTGAACACAACAAGCCATGTACAGAAAATACACTGAATTCATCTCTTTTGTTGGGATTTACAAAGACACAGCTATCTGAAACAAAACGAAAATTAGATTTAGCCGCCCTAAGTAGATACCTACTGTGTTACAATTTGTATGATGGATTTAGACGTAGCTTTAGAATGTCACTATAGAAAAAAAGTTATACAATATTCCTTTGACTATAAAGCATTGCAAATATGAAAATAACTAAGTAATGAAAAAAAGTTTGCATCAATAATGATGAGATACTATTTGCATTTATATCCCCTACAACTATTTTAATGAAAGACTTGAAAAGTAAGACAAATCAATACATTATTAATTGTATTTTATTAAAATGAAGTAGAGAGAAGCTCTCTTTTGCTTTTGCTTTCTCTTTGCTGCTCGTTCCCACTTTGCAACTTAGAGTCGATCGTCAAACATCAGAGTCACAAAACGTGACAAAAAATTCATAAGTAAAAATGTGACCATAAGTTTTGTTGCAGATATTTGTATTGTATCCGATGGCAATAGGCAATCACCTAAATTGAAAGCTCAAGCTTTGTATATTTCTAGAAAAATGTTGTGAAGAAAATATACATTCTGTATTTACTACATACTTGAAGTTGTTGAAGATGTTGAAAATCGGTACCTAATTTATTCTAAAAAAGGATTTTCTGAAAACTCACGGCGTCTTTCAGCCTCCCAAGGTATAAAAGTAAAGAGAGAGTCGATGTTTTCATTAAAAGTTACCGAGTTCGAGATCAAACAAATACAAATTATAAAGTCACTTTTGATTAACTTATTTATTATCCTTTAGTTAAGTAACGCTCAGTGGATGGCCGCCGTAAAATCATTTCTCAATTTGATTGTTAAAGTTAATATAGATTCGGTAAAGTTAATCATTTGGTTATGCGTTTATGCTTTTGCCAATTTCGTTTGGTTAATATTTCTATGTCATTAATAGGCAACTATTGTATTCCATATTAGAAGCTTTTAAGTATTTAGTTTTTTAATATTTTAGTTATTTTCTATTTTTGTACACTCCTCTTATCATCCTTATTATTTTTAACAATCAACTACAAAGTGAAACATGACGATAAAAAGAAACACGTAGGTAGGTAGTAGGTACTGAATGTGGGCTTGTCAAAGAGTTTGGTACTTGTACTATTAGTTATTCTGTGGTTTGGTCTCCCTAAGCAGAACTAGAATTTTTATGTAAGAAATAGCTCTTATATCGTTGCTAAAACTAAATATATTTGAACTTCGCATGCCCAGTCCTTTGGAGGTCAAATAAAAAAATATATCGGTTCTCTTGACCCACGCATACTGCATCCCTGAAGGCAAATATATTACATCGAAGTATCTCGCAGTAGACTGGGTGTCCCCTAAGAGATAGGAGTGTTCGTAAACTTGCCCACGATTATCTCCCACTTGGAATTTCTTTTTGTTACATGTACGATCTGCAGTTTACGAGATAGCCCAGTGGGGTCGTCGAATTATTTTACGGAGTTTTCACGGAGATAAACAAAAGAGTTTTGGGTCGAGAGGTCGTTACTAAAATAATGTATTGATACAAAATGTAATCTTAAGGTACCTACCTACTATATTTTGTCAGCTAAACGTATCATAGGTCTATAATATTAAATAATATATCTAGAAAAAATTCGACTCGCCACCAGATCATTTTCTCGGGCGGGACTCGAACCCGCGACATTTAGAAATCCGGTCCAATGCTCTTCCGAATCAGCTACCGAGTCTCTTATTTGTTTTATACTTTAGATGATGTAATGCGGCACATTGACTGAGTCATCAAGAGACAGATAATGCAAGTTTAAAACAATTTTAAATGGAAGAAACAATAACAAATTCATTTGCCAACACTAATGTAGTTCTTTTTCCACTACCAACGCTTAAATCTCCGCAGTCAATTTATCAAGTCCCAGTTAAACTAAAAGCGAGTTTCGCATCCACGTACAAGTCAATCAATATTTGTACAAAATACAAGAACGGGAGACAGTGCAGACAAAAACGTCATTAGGGTGGGCCACGGCAAATCCGGACTCTTGGGGAAGGGGGGGCTTTTGTATCTCGGTGAAAGGAATTATCGGCACAGAAGTCTCCAAATTCTATTCTGATTTCGGGCCGAGCCGACTTGTCGCCTCGACCCGAGTAGTTCTCACTTGATTACGAACGGGTATTTTGCGCGACCATTTATTTTTGTACTTATTTGAAGCATAAGTTATTGGACGAGTAATAGTAATTTGATTATTATTTTATTCTTGTCGTAACGTAATGCGATTAGTGTCAGATCAAAAGGAAAGTGGACAAATAACACATTAAACTAAATGATCACTGTATCATAACATAAAGACAGGGTACCCTGCAGCTACCATAAACTCAGCATAAAACGAGGGCAGAACGTTCTCAGTTCTCGCCAAGAACGGCGAGACGTTATATTATCTGTGGCGTTATAAAAATGGTATTCTGCGCATCCAGTCACCGATAACTGGGTTTGCATTCTTTACTACAGTCTCAATATAAAAAAAAATCTGCAAGAGTTTTCGATTTTATCAGTGGAATTAAACGCGGGACAAGCATTTGCATGAAGAATATCGGAGGTACATTACAGGGAGTCTGTGCATCCATTATAATAACAAAGTGCGTCTTGGAGTGGCTTCTTTCGGCTTTTGTGCCAGAGCCGGGCGATTACGCCGAATTACCTTTCATTAGAATTAATATTGGGGGATTCGGTTGAACGGGAGTCGGTGTTTGTGTCGCTTGCGTATATTGTGTGGGCGTTTGAGTTATTGTTTTCTAAGTTACCTATTAAAATATTAATAAGATAATACTTGATTAAAATAAATGTAGGGAATGCTATTTTAATGAATGCAGACAACATTTGAGATCAAATAGAAAAAACATCATTTAAGAACAGTATATATTGTTTTAGTACGCAAATACGCAAATATATTTTTGGTTTTGCGTGATAAAAGTTCAGTAATTACCTCAAAACACAAATCCTTGAAAAAAATAACATGTCACAATTGTTTATGAAACCCAGCCTAATTAAGAATTAACTGTTCCGACAACAAAGTTTATGTTTGCACATTGTTGTTTTCATAAAAGCGTTTGAGCAACTCGCGCGTTGAATACAAATGACAGCGTGATACATCTCTTAAATACTACCCGCGGACGTGCGGGGAAGGGCCGGTTCAGATATTTTTAATTTATATTTTATTTTTATTGTATAACGCCAGCTTAATATTGTATAGATCTATGCATATATGTAACCGTACCGACCTTTAGAATTTAAAAAGTTCACGTGTCGCAAAAACTTATTGTTTTTGAATAGTCAATATTTAGTGTTGGGTATACTTATATATACTTATGGGGTCATAGTTTAATCCCGAAAGCAATCCTAATTAGAAACATTTTTCGGACGTTAAGAGCAATCGGCTCGCATGCAACTCTGAAACTCCACTACTTAATGCAGCGTATGACGTTAAGACCAAAAGACCAAATAAACTACTTATGACGCGATGCATAACATTGGGTCCCATTGGCTGAAAAAAGGGTCCCCAGCGCCATGTGAATAAGCCTTAAGGGCGGCCTAATGAATACGCCAGGATCCAGCAAGGGGATTAACTCCGTACTACGCTGGAATCAAGAAAAATAACACCTGCTTTTTAATATAAAATGCTCGCGATTTTGCGATACACGTGTCGACGGAATTTGAGACTGAAAAGTGAATTTCGACGAATTCATTAATTTCAAATTTAGTATGAAATATGGGTGGGATTTTTCTTTGAGATTATGTTTAAATGAAAGTGTCAGCTTTTCTTTGTAAATAAATATTAAAGTATTTTCAATTTCAGCTGGCAAAATTCACTTGACTACATTAAAATATGATGTTTTACATTTATTTCATTAAAAATCAGTATATTGTATAAAAGGTAAACCAAAAAATACGATGTTAAACGAGTAAATTCGGAAATTGATTACGACTTCATTTTCAAGTTGTAAATTACTTCGTGAAGGAGATTTTAATGTTGTTAAAAATCGGATAGTTCAATCAGTGGTGAACTAAAGAGGTCTAAAGGCTTTAATGCTATGCTTTTAACACGTAATTGGAGCATCGATCGTGTACACGGGCTTAAGCCTACGCTCGGAGCCTACAGAGCCACTAATTAAAAAGTTAAGCGTCTGCTTCGGACAGACAATTTTAGGTCTTTTTGTCGGTGAGCGGTTTCTATAGACACCTCGTATAGAGGTTTTATTTCACGAAGTCTATAATAGGTAAATGTGTTCATGGCTTACATTCTTACAGATTAGACTCTTTTGTTACTTGTGGTAGTTAATTATCTTTATTTCTTTATTTATACACTTGCACTAATGTTTAACATTACCACTTTACATCATAAAAGCATTGTGGAAATATAGTGTTTTAAGTACAAATCATATAACTATAATTTTATCGTAATTTTGCGTTGAAATAAAAATTGTTTGTTACTCAAATACGTTAAACTCACTCGATGTTGGTTAAAAATGTCAGTGTAAGTCGGTCAATGCACTCCTAGAAAACAGTATACGAAATAAAAGTACATTTATGTTTCTATCGGTGAGTAGAGTTGCAAGTAGCTTAAAAATGGGATAGAGCCTTTTAGTCTTGGCTGTAATTTTATTTGCAAAAAGAGCATCGTCTAAATATCCGATACTCCATGCAAGCACGTAAAGCTGTACTTACGTGCACCCTTCACGTCCGAGTGAACTCATCGTATGCTTTGTCACGTCATGTTTGGTGAACTTAGTCCCGAATGTGTCCCGCTCGGTTCAATACAGTGAACTCCATTGCGAAGATTGCGCCCGGCACTTTTGTCACGGCACTAACACGTAATGAAACCTCTTTTAATTAACTAATTGTTGTTTCTGTGTCGAGTGCGGTTTCGACGCTTTTATTACTCGTTTATTTTGAAAGCGAAAATGTTTCGATTTTTGCAAGCCCCGCGAATGCTTTTAAGTGAAATTAATTTTAAGGTTTACAAATAAATGGCTTGATATTTCATTTTGTTCTTTATAATGATTTAAGACAATGCTTATGGAAAAAAATATTTATAAGTTCTTTTTAGGTAAACTTTACTTTGTAAAAAGAGATAGATATCTAACTAGTTTCACCGACATTTTCCGATATTAAAACGCTATATGTACACACATCAACTTTGTCTAGGGATACAGGTGTTATTTTCATACAAACGAGGTAACTTTGAAGCCTTGGTTTTCTGTCAGGGATGTACTGTACTGTGATCTAATGATGGCTATCCAGGGAGTGAATGGAGGAGGTTCAGATCGCTATACACACCTAACTGATCTGACCAGCATTCTAAAAGATTAATGGACATGTTTAAAAAAATCGCGAAAATAGCATAAAAATGTATGGAAATCCTGAAACTGAGAACTCTGACCCATCATTCTTTTAGAATGCTGATCAGATCAGTTGGGTGTGTAAAGCGATCTGAATCTCCTCCATTCGCTCCCTGGATGGCCATCGTCAGATCACAGCACGGTACATCCCTGGCAGAAAACCAAGGCTTCAAAGTTACCTCGTTTGTATGAAAATAACACCTGTATTCCTAGACAAAGTTGATGAGTATATTTAGTATCGGATAGGCAACAAATGAACGCTTTACTAACTCATATCTATCATTGTAAACGCAACATCACTCAGTCAATGGGCGGTGTCCAATTGTTTAACCAACACTTTTAACATTCGCCCGCGCAAATAAACACTTGAGATGTTGTTGTTTGTTGTTGATATTAACGCAGCGGGTTTGTTGAAAACGCGTCGAGTGGACCATTGGCAGGGGTGGGGTGTGTGACGGCCTTTATTTATTATTGAAGTGAAAACGGACGCGGGTCGGATGCATGATTCGATAATATCTCTTTTCTGAATAGTTATATTTTAATTAAGTCAATTTTAGATTCAAGATGTAATTAATATACCTACAATTTTTTTCGTTTCTTATGAAAACCATTTTCTTGTAACTATGTGAAAATTAGTTCCTATTTCCAGGTGAAAGTGAATTATACCTATAGGTATAGTTTATTTCTAACATACTTAAGTATATGTTAAAATACACTTGTGAGCAGAAGAATGGAATCATAGGCCTATTTTAATACAAATAGGTAACTTTGAAGCCTTTGTTCTCTGTCAGGGATTAAACAGGGTGTGATCTGATGATGGACATTCAAAGAGAGAAAGGAGGAGGAGAGAAGCCCAGATCGCTAAAGAAACCCGACGGATCAGAAGAGTCGTTTACACTAAAGACCGTATGGAGTTTTTAGTGTTATATTTTCTATACTGTCCATGTAATTTTAGCTTCTTATTTTTTTTAAGTTCAACCCTGAGCTAAACGACTCTAATTTATTTTATTATTTATTTATTATAAATAAAGAGGATACAATATGGGGTTACAAAATAGTCCCACAAAACCAACTAGTCGGTCCAACCAATATCTCTATTATTTAATCCGTTAGGTTTCTTTAGCATTATGGGCCTCCGCCATTAATTCTTTAAATTAACATCATCAGATCACACCCGTTTAATCCTGGGCGGAGAACTAAAGCTTAAAAGTTACCTCGTTTTTATAATAAACCTGAGTGAATGGAATGCAAATGGAATCACTGGCATGTGATTCTATTTTTTCTGTTCGCGAATGTATGTAGTATAGGTTTGTTACTTTATCAAAAAGGCAACACAAGGGTTGTTGTGTCATCTCCCTGAAATACCGTTTCGAACAATTTTATTATTGTTTAATATTTGTTTGAAAACTATCGACGCAAGTTTCTCTTGGTTCTTCAGCAGATCTTTACATAAAAACAATTGCGATAAGCTAGTGATCTAAATAGGACTAATCAGTAAACGTTTTTTTATAAGTTTTTTACTTTAAATATTAAAATTCGTAAAGGCCATTTCAGCTTGTGAGTGTTACACAGACAAAGTGCATGCATGTAGTTGTCGTATTTACCGGCATAGTCTGACTCCCGTGCAGGCTGGTGATGGCGGCTTGCGCCTCCTGGTGTGAGCTGAACTTCACGAATGCACAGCCTGCAACAATAAATCAATGTGTTACATATTGCAACGTTTACATTAAGGCCAGGCCAGTTCACGGTCTGAACTTTTGACCTGATCTGAGTCTTTCGACTCATGTTTGAGCTTCCAGTGTGAAGAAATCAAATTCTATAACAAAAAAATACTGTAGACTGAAAAAGAAATAAGGAACACAATAACGAGGAGAATATTAAAAAAATGTTTCTGGTAACTCTGAAAAAATCTTGAATATAAACTTAAAATTGACAGATTTCGTAATTTTCAACGACAGTGTTTATGATTTTTTTATACAAAACGGTTGCTTATTTTATTGATTGTTAACACAATAGCCGGGTAGATTTTTAATAAATGGGCTCGTATTCCAAAAATAAATTTAAATGTAAGTATATACTAAATTTTCTGTCGAAGCGACAATTTAAGCTATGCAATAATCAACCATATAAGGGATAGTGAAAAAGTCGATTTCGTGAACTGCCTATAAAGTAGCTAGAGTATCAGTGCGAGTCTTTCCCTGTAATACAATGTTTTGGTGTAAAGAAATGACGATTTTATTGGGAGATGTACGGTTCGTGGTGACTCGTGATGATGCTTAAGAGTGGCTCGATGTATAGTTACAAAAGTGAGTGCTCTAGTTTTTACTCACTTTTAGGTATATAACCAGCACGAATTAAATACTTATGCATCTCTTGCTGCGCCCTTATTGTATTTTTAAAGAAAAAATAGGTACTCAATTTGTCTTTGTATAAATAATAATTCGCTGTCCCAATATGCTATAGAATTCTGCTTATTTTTCATTTTGCTAGACTAAGCAGGTGTTTAGTTAATGACACGAGTAATAAGTGTAGGTACTAAATAAGGTACTTATCCGTATACATTACATAATTAATACAAAATAATTTGCTATTCATCTTTGTAGGGGAAGTTGAAACGAATATCGGGCTTTCTCCTCAATAAATAATGTAAAGGATACTTGAAAGCTGATTAGACGTAGTAATTAATTGCTTCCTGATGACTCAGAGATAGTATCTACTTATATAGATAGTAATAGACATGGTGGCTGAAATTTATAGCTTGAATAAAGCTTTAAAACGGTTAAAGAATTGGTTCTTTAAATATAAAACTAAAACGACAACTGAAACTTTAGGTAAAAAATATCGTATTTCATTTGAGGTTTTATGCGTGTGTTCTGAACTACTGATAACTAATTAACATTTTTGGATCTCTATTATTCAATTCAATTCCATTTGTTTGCAAATACAGGTAGTACAGAGGTATTCAATAAGAGTATATTATTATATTGTATGTAGTTTAATCCGTATTTTACCACATGGCATGCAAATTAACAATAAATTTAAAGTTACAAATGCTTATCCTCTAAAAATTCTTTAACACTATAATATGCTTTGTCAACTCATATGTCTTTCAATTTACATCGAAATCTGTTGAAATTCATAATCTCTGATTTTGGATGGAATTTTATTGTACACCTTAGGTGCCAGCATACACAGGACACTCGTCTATCCCGAAGCCTAGCACTATTAAATGTTGTATATAAGATTCTTTTAACAAATACAGCTATTTCATAAATGTACATAAAAGGCAATGTTAGAAGTTTTAGGCATATAAAATGCGGTTTACAACTGTCAGTTTGTTTTAAATTACAAATAGCCCTTGCACATTACTTTTAAGCTTTAAATGCATACTCTTTGTGAACTAAGTTTCCACAAAATATCAGCCCATACCGAAGCGTAGATGCTACGTACTTGACAACTTTAGCAAGCATGTAAAGAGAATCTACTCAAAAGCTGCATAAGCGCTTTCACCGAAAAGGTCTGAAAGCTGCTAATACAAAATCAAAACGCATGAAAGCACCATTGTTAACAAAAACCTGTATGTATATCTACCACGCTTCAGCTGCGGGCCGCAAACAAAGAAAAACAAAAATCTTAAATAATATGGCGGCGCAATGGGATTATCGCTCAATTTTTCAATAACAAGCTGTCAGACGTTGTGGTACTCGGGCGGGTATCAATCTTAACCCCCCAGGTGCGAGGGGTCCGTGTCCGTTTAATGACGACTGATGGATCCCCCGCTTATGACGCCAGGATTATTCGAATACGCCAAGTTCCCGCCAAAACTAAATCTCTTGCTCGGTTGATCTTTCGGCGTTAGTCGGGGATTAGCGAATATGCATATTTATTTTTTTGTTGGATTATGGATTGTGTCCTAGAAGGGCATAGAATAGGTGTAACTCTCTATGCCCTTCTATGATATATATCTCAGGGAAAACAAAGAGTATTTAATTTTGATTTTCATAATTGCAATATAATAAAGAATAATAACAAAACAATGTTAAAAAGAAATAAACCTTTGACTAAAAATATATATTTTTGTATATTATCATACGAATTTTCTCATTTGTCGATTTTACGTAACTAGACTTAATGAGCTCACTTTGCTCAACCATTATGTTTTTATAAAATAAACTAAGACGTTATGCTAACCCGTGTTCTGGTAATATTTTGATATAGATCTGCCTTATTATTAAACAACTAAAGTGCTCCGAAGCATTCAATTAATTCATAATTAGTTTAATTTTTAAACAGCTATTACGAACTTCCTTTTAATCAAGTTTGATTAATAAGTATTTAGTTGTTAGTTTGAGAGCATCTCCCGGCGGATGTAGACGTACAGCTCCCGGCTGCGTTTATTATGCATAATCTATATAAAGCACTTCCGAGATTACGCCGCAGCTAGCCAAGCCCATTTAAAATTGGGCCGTTCGTTTTAGGGTTAATCGAATACAAACAATCGGCGCTCGCAAATTTTCTTCCTCGCATTATCCCAGCCGGTATTTCCTTCACAAGATTCGCGGCTAAAGTATAAGAAGGGTACACGGGCCCTATTTGCTAAGTATGCCCGTAACTTCTTATTGAATCAGCCCAGGATTCGGGAAAGGTAAAAACTCTACGGAGGGAATCGTGGCGACTATTTTATCTCGCGGGCTCCCACGGTTATGCCCGACTGGCTTTTATTCGTATTATCCTTTGTTCGAATGGATAAAAGAGCATGGCCGAAACGCTTTTCGAAAAGGCGTCCGAAATAAATTAGGAAGCAGTTTTAAGCCGCGCCGTGTTTACATCGCCTGAGGAAATAGAGACAACGGTTAGCGGGCGATGTCGAAAAAAACAATTTGTCCGCGCTCGCCGGCGTCGCGTGAAAGAATAATAACGGTGTGCGATTTAAATGGCGACAATCGGAGGAGCGGTCTGGCGGCGCGGCGCGGCGCGGGCACAATGGCCGTTCCCGCCGGAAAATCCATTATGACGACGTCAGGAGCCGACTGAGAAAGAAGTCGAAACTTCGCCGGCAAACATGGAACTATTTACAGCTTCCACATTCGGCGACGTGTGCTCGAAGTTGGGTGCAATTTGTTAACCCTTTATCGCGCGCGGAACGCAGCGGGCGGGTGCGTGCGACCGGTGCAGGTAACTTGGCCGCCGGCCAAAGATCTGTTTTCCTGTTGTTGGCGAACAAACTCACAGATCAGTTTTTATCGCGCGAAAGGCCTTTATAGCCGACCGATAGCGGGCGCCTCCCGCCGAAATGTTTGCGTCGCCGCCGCCGAACACAAATATTATTGGATGGCTTTATGTATCGGAAGCATTACACGTTAAAAACTTTGGCACTCACCGCCGATACAGCTACACTTCAAAATTGACGATTATATACGGTGACTTTAAGTGTCACGCGTTTCATAAACAATAGGTATACCTACTATAAATATTATGTATATGTTTTGATGACTTTTGTTTGTGCCAACCAACCTTTTACTTGCCAAACAAACTGGATATAGAGACGTCTAAAACTAATCATGAAGTCCTGATGGAGAATTTTGTAGAGAAGGAGGTCGTCGACATAGAGGACCAGTTGGACACTCGGGGCCTCTCAAAACGTAATTGCGCCGTCGCCGTATTTATCCGAATTGCTTCAAAGAATAGCAACTCAATGAAATGAACCGTTTGTGCGCTAGGGCGCGTTCCGAGCGTGTTTACTTGTCAAGTTAACAAGATAATTTGTCAAAGGTTCTTTGAGGGCCACTTTTGTGTCTGTCTCGTCGAGCACCTCTCGTTTGACAGCCGTCATCTCAGGTAAACACACGTCGGCAGCCGAGGCTCGACCAAAAGGACAAATCTTCAGAGAGACTTTGTTTCTTTCGTCTTGGGAAACGTTTTTTCGTCGTGACACAGTTCTTAACCTCTGGCGAAAACATGTCGAGATGACAGCTCGTTTTGTCCCGGCGATCTCGAGAAAATACATTTTTTGTTATGATGGGAAATTCCAGTAAGGAACTTTGTACAATCACAATGAAAACATTTGTCTTTTACTTGATATGTAAACAGAAGCCCGTCGATGGAAATGTAGAATGACTTAATTCGTATTCTGTTTGCATTGGAAAATGAAGCAAACACTAAAGTTTATCAGGCGGGCGGAGCACAAATGCGGGGAGAAAGAACAAATACCATTTGACCGTCATTGGAGTGTTATCGGCGTCGGTATATCAAAATATTCCGAGATAAATAATGGAAGTTGGGGCGAGGTGTGCCAACTTTGTGCTGATGGTACTTCGTAATCAATGTTCTTTGGAACTCAGGCGCTCGCTGATATGAATTTATGTAAGACGAACAAAGTTCAGAGCAACATTTGGAATATTAGGGCTCGATGTCTCTGGCGTATTTAAATTGTTTAAATTAGATTTGATACTGGCGTCTGATTTTTGAGTGCGAAATTGATGGCATAATTTACAGACGAAAATTTTGGCCGAATCCCCAATCTGCGAGTATTTGTTATGAAACGCCGACGGAACTCAAAAACAGGCTTACTTTAAATTGAATGAATCTTGGATTGTGTTGTACAATGTGTTAGTATCGTTTTGTTTGAATATAATTCTGCAACTTTGTTCTTTTAATAAACTAGGATAAGATTGCTAAATCAGTAGGATATCATACTCTGATAAATCTTGCCAACAAATAACAACATTTCCTCAGCAGAAACTATTATGTTCTGTTTTAAACCTCTTAATATTCCACATAATAGATCCAACGCTACCTAGACGTAAACTAAGATTAATATTACTCGAACATAAGACGGAATATGTAGAGGAAATTCGATGTTATTACAGTGTGTGCTTGGAATCTTTCATTTTAAAGTTATCCACGGGAAGTTTGCTCGCAGTCGGTAATGTCGGAGTTCTCAGTGTAAACAAGTTGGTTGGTATCTATTCCATCGACCGTAACCGAGTTTGTTTAATTGTAACGTTCCGTCAAAATCGTTCTATTATATTCTATTAGGGCTGAAGTTTGGAGATATGAGTTTCGGTAACTGCAATCAGCGATTATGGAACAAACTTCTACGGGGTTTGTTTTTGAAACTTCACTAAGTGCTTTAAGTATTTGTTGCCTTTTCTTCTCGAAGATAGAAGATATAGAAGAGTATGTAAAAATAATGAAATGAAAGGAATATCTGTAAAATATGTAACATCTCTTGTTTAACTGTGATTTTATCACCTGAGTTTTCTCGAGAAATTACATTACATTTTTATCTAAGCGCAAATTTTCAAACAAGCGCAATGTTAATGTTATTATTTTGACGCCAAACAGCCCTACTTGAATTGAGTTCTACGAATGTAAAGAAGAACAAACCGCGCGGAAATCGTCTAAGCATCTATGTATGCGACAATTGGCCACACTTAGGCTTAATATATCATACATTTTATTATAAGCACGTTCGTTTAAGGTTCGTCATTTAAAATAAGATTGCCAACAATCTTCCTTCTACGTCATCCGTTGGAGCGGGCTCAGCCTTCCAGCGTGGGATCGATTAGTTTTTATGTCTGTCTGAGCGACAGCGGTCATTAGGTCCTGCAGGAGCTGCATTATCGCCGTCTACCAGCCACCCGGGCCATTTAATACTGCGAAAAACTGGGAAAGGTTCCATAAATAACCCTAAATTCTAAAGTAAAACTTTGTTGAAACAATTTCACTCAGTATAAAAAATAAATAAAAAGAAGATAGAAATTCGGATTTAAATGAAAGAGTTGCTGAATCTTCTTTCAGTAAACTTCTATATGATGATTTTATTTAATATTAGAGGCCGCCCGCGACTATCTGCGTGGGCAATTTTTTTGCTATCTCTCGGGAACTGTACATTTTTTTGGATGCAAGGTACTCTATGTCCTTTTCTGTACCTCAACGTGTACCTCAACATATGCTAAATTTCATGATGATAGGTTCAGTAGCTAAGACGTGAAGGCGTAACAAACAAACGGACTTTCGCTGTAAGGAGTAAGAATAAGGATTAGTGCTAGTGCGTGTGCGATGCGAGTGAGTCAGCCTTTGTAGCATCCATCAAGTCAGATTATGTTTTGCCATTTTATGATATGAATAAAAAGCAGTCTTAGCACAAGACGGTTTCCTAGCATTGTAATGTTGCCTCAGAGAGTATTTTTCATTCGATTTACACCCGCCCGAGCAGGCAATCCTCCTGAACTGATACCAACTCGAATGAAACCTTCGCCCCAACTTCCATCGCGTTATCATTCCACGAATTTGTTCCCACTTTGAAATATCGTCGACATTTTTGACATTTCAAAATACGCTCCGAAAATAAGTCGGGCCGCGCCTTCGAGGTGATTTTTGATTAATTCTTATTAGCTGTTGGCACTAATTTTCGTCGTTTCGTTTTGAGTTTCGTCTGTTTATTAAGTAGAATTATAATTTTGATAAAATGCTCTCATACGTCTCTGAAGCTGAGTTTCTACGGAACTAAGATGCCAAAATCTAAAAACGATAAATCGTTTGTAAGATTCGTTTGGTTACAATTAAAATTATTTATTTTGAATTTTAGCGAGAATTTTTAACTTTGAATATTTTTAATTTGAAAGTATACCTACTAAAACGAAAACTCCCCGGTCGACGTAAAATGTAGATAAAAAAAACTATGAGATATAAAAACATCTTTTTACTTAAGTATATGAAAATACATCTCATTTAACGCCCAATACCGTGATATGTAATTAGAGGGCCGTATGTGACACCCAATTTCATCGCGCTCTGGGAGACCAATAATAACACTTATATAATATACCTACTAAGGCAATGTTTTAGCTGAAATTACTTATATAATTCTACTATACCTATAGTAAAACAGCCTGGTCGTAGATTTTTCTATTCTATGTGAAAATTGAGGGAATTGTCCTACCTACTTAAAACTTATTGTAAGCTTTTTGACTCGACGACGCCTTAATGCGAGTAGCTTTAGTATGTCATGCTCACTTTAAACATTTCTGCGGTGGTGTCGTGTGGGGCGGGTCGTTACGTTCCCTCAAATATGGTTGAGCGAAGCGATGGCTGGTCCATGCGTCATGCTCGTGAACGGGTGCTGCCAGTGGGAATGGGTCTGCTTCTGTCTGCTTGTACTAAGGGCGTCGTATATTTATATATTTTTTTTTCTCTGTTTGATGTTATCAATATGTATGGCACTTCTTACTCAAAACATAAAACTAATAGGCAAGTAAACCTTGTTTTGATTTCTCTTTTTTTTTTATTGCAATCATTTTGCTTTCTATAGTCAGTAGTTTTTGTAAGTAAAGGCCTATGAAAAGCTTTTGGATATTAGTTTTCAATTCAGTGCCTTAGGATGGGTAGCCTAAGTATGTCATGCTCACTTTAATCATTTCTGCGGTGGTGTCGTGTGGGGCGGGTCGTTACGTTCCCTCAAATATGGTTGAGCGAAGCGATGGCTGGTCCACGCGTCATGCTCGTAAACGGGTGCTGCCAGTGGGAATGGGTCTGCTTCTGAGTACCTATCCTAACGCATATTGAATTGTAAGAATTGCGTTTTTTTTTTTTTTGTTAATTTTTATGTGTTGTATCAAGTATTTTTTGGTAAATTTTGCCTACTTAGGTGCACTTTCGAGTAGCAGACATAGCGATTACTGATTTCTCAACTAGTTGAAAGTTATTTACTCTCACAATTAACTATCTGATATGTAGTAGGTATTTAATTTCAACCTACCTACCCATTGTGTACAAACTTTTGTTAATTATTGTGATGGAAAATGACCTCACTTTAAATGTGGAGCTCATTTTTCAATGTTGACGACTCTGTATGAAATATACAGGGAGAAAAAAGCAGCCCTTGACGAGTTTCTTGCCGGTTCTTCTCGTTACAAGGTCTCCCGCTCAGGGTTTGCGAACCGATGGCGTAGCTTCTTTGACATTCACAAGTGCTTGTAACAGCCTAGACTGAATAAATGATTTTTTGTTTTGATTTGATTTTGATTTTGATTTGATTTGTATACATGCATATGTTGGGTGAGAGTGGGAGTATTTACTGCCTCTCTTACAGATTTTCGTAAAGCATCGTGTAACTAAATTAAGAAAGCTTGTAGGGTCTGTGCGTAATATACAGGTATGTTATGGGCTCAGAAGTCCGTTGCGATCCTTTAATTGTATAAGAAAAAGCGAGGAGCCTGGCACAGGAGGTCTACTTTTGTTTCTGTAATTAGACGTACAACAATAACTGTATAGTGCAGGAACGTTACCTAAATTTTAATTGTCGGCCATATTTGATGGCGGGCGACGATGCGTGCGCCGACGCATCGTTCGATAACAGGATAATTTTGACAGGTTTGATGGCATTTTAACACATTGTAAAGGTAAGTTATAATGTTAAGGCGCTGGTGAAACTAGCGCCGCCACTACATTTATTTTTATTACTTACTCGTAAACCAAGTCAATATTTCAAAAAGCATTAGCAGCAAATTATAATGACATTTTCTAGACTTATATTTGATTTTTATTTTCTAATGGTTTTAGTAAAATATCTGTTATAATATAAATGTTGAATTAAAAAGTGCCTCGTAGCATTTTGCTACGATGCTACGGCGTAGTAACGTAGCACAACCCTGGTACGTATTGCTTTCAGATAAATTCTGACTTCATTTTCTTAAATTAAATGGGCCAATATTTTTTTACCGACAGCAAAAAAAGTAAAGACTAATAAAATTTAATAATCTTATTACTTAGCAAACTGTATCAGATGCTCGTTACGCTAATATCTAATACCTCGTTTAATATTTACTCGCGACGGCGTATCACTTAAAATAATAAGGATTTCGCAGAGGAGATTACACAGTAACCCTCCAGAGCATAATTAATGTAATACCTTGAATATTAGCTTTTCAATTAGCCGTCTTTTAGTAACTGAGAACGAGAGAAAGAGACGGCTATTCTTTCAGTACACCTGCACTGTAATACGATAGTTAATTAAACCAGTTCCCCGGAGATTTATATCGCGGGGTGGGCCCCACTATCTGTTTTAACATACGAATATTCCTTTGTAAGTTTGGCCGTAGGTAGTCGACTTAATACATTCCTTATTGAAATTAAACGTTTCGCTTTTGTTTCCATTAGGAATAGTTATAGTTGAATGTTACTATTATTTTTAGAGCCAATATTTAAATGTAATGATAAACGCTATTAAAATATATAAATAATGTATAAAGTTAATAAAGTGTTATAATATACCTACAAACATATTAAAGAAAGAAATTGCACAAACACTTCAATTAGAAAGATAACATTTTACGATTTTTTATTGATATGCAAAAGTTTATGATAGTCTTTTTATAATTTAATGTTTTGTAAAAAAAAGTTTATTTTCAATCCAAAAAACAATTGTTAACGAATTTTCTATATAATTGTTATAAAAAAATTAAGTCTTCTTTCTTTCTTATCGTATGAGGAATAGAATAGTGGCCACCTCTGGTGTTAGAGTTTATCAAGCCGCCTGTAAGGCCTCTAACTTGGCTTAACGACTGTTATCAGATGTCAACAGCCGGGACCGACGGCTTAACGTGCCCTCCGAAGCACGGATTGCTCAGTTGTAATGCCACTTAACGGTCACCCATTCGACACCTGGCCGGAACGAGCGTTGCTTAACAAGCGTGATCGAGTACGATCAGTCTATCAAGCTCCGCCATGAGCGCTTCTCTGAAAAATAAATTTAAAAAGCTAGAATATTGAATTTGGGTTAAGCAAATGCATAGCTAAAGAGTTATGACTCGATATAACTTTCAATCCGTTTAAATATTTATTAAGTAACCATTGGAAGCAAAAGCTTATTGAGATTTGGTATAAATTAAAGCTAAAAGTACAATTTGCACAACCCCTAGCGATTAATAAGTAAGTAGTTGTAGTAATTCTTATTTTTAGTTGTATTTTTAAACGTTCACATTCATTCAACATGATTAGTTTTGGAACATACTCATTATTACTCTATCACAACTCTCCATAAACTTTCATCATTCGAAGTAAATACGCTTTTATGCGATACATAGAGACCAAAATCTGAAAGTCAAGAAAAATGGGTTTCGACGTTCCGACCGTCTACCGTTCAGCCGTCGCCCTGCATCGCTCACAATGAGACCGACTCCTAATTCACTTTTTCCACGAATACAAATCGGCTTCTTTCGAACAAAAGACTGTCGCCTCGACGAAGTTTGGCGGGCGTCCTTTGTTTTACAATCCAGTTACATTAGAAGTTAGAACAACGGCCCAATCCGAAAGTGAAGAACAATGGATAGTAAAGTCGTTTTAAACATTTGGCAGCCGTTGGCTTCACGCACGATTGGCCGAGTCGGCCGAACGCTCGTAACTTAGTGGCAGGGTTGCCGAGTTTTGGAGTTGCATTCTAATTTGCATAATCAATTTGTGAAGAAGCGAAGCGAATCCTTAACAATTTAAATTAAAATTTTCATCTAATTGCGTTACTCTCCTTTGAAAGTTTGTCTAAATAGATTTTATATTTAAACTGTTTTAAATGACGAGTACAAAAACTTTACTAAAGAGGAAAACATTAAAAGGTCAAATATTAATGATTTATTTTATTTACTGGCAACCCTACTAGCAAATGAACTCTTTCGCTCTTTACTCCGCTACTGACAACTTGTTTTCGCCATTCGATCGGGCAATAAATTCTTAATTTGCATTTAATTATTTTCAATTTTACGCTTTGAAGTGTTGCAAATTGTTTGTTAACAACGCCAATTTCACCACTCGAATTGTTTTAACTCTTTCACAAAATGTCGGAAAGTAATTATAACGGTAACATTTTGTGCGGGCTTATAATTAACAACTATACTGTGCTCTGAAAATATTATTTGAAGCGATCGTTCATTATTATTGGTTTGACTGAACTTTAAGTCTACTTAGGAATCAGTGAAAACTATTTGGATAATAAATACTTAGTTATGTGTAAATAGAGGTTTTATGTGTCTGAAAGTAAGTCTGAAAAGAAAAGTCTTAAATTACTAACCCCATTATAAAGTAATGACTTTAGTAAAACTTGCAACTTTCAAATGCTTTTAACATTTTATTCACATATAATTTATAACATAAATTAATCTTAAATAGACCAAAACTGCATTTGAAATTAATTTTACTATAAATTGCATGTGAATAATTATATTCACATCTTCTAATATTAATTAGAAGCATTTGAAAATTGCAAGTTCTACTTATTATTTTGGCTTTATAAATATTTGCATTGTTGTTAAAGTTTGTTGTTTTCCAACAGTTAGAGGTCAAATAGCCAGTTCTTCAGAGGTCAAAATTCCGGGTGAAGTACGCTTCTACCTCCCTTCGGCCTTATCGTCGCTTAACATCAGGTGAGGTGAAGGTCAAGTACTTATCCGTTGTGAATAAATAAAAAAACCCTAAGACCTTTTAGGAGAGGTTACTCAAGCATAACGTTGTATGGTATTTTTTTATTTTATTTTAGGGTATTAAATAAACTCTTAGGCAAAAGGGAATCGGGTTATCAACACGCTCGCAAATAACGTGGTCAACATACTTAATTATGAAGTAAAATAAAAACTAAGGAATAGGGAAAGAATTTATTTGTGTTTTGTTTTTTTTTCTAAATAAAATTAATGATATCAATATCAATCACGGTGCTTAAAAGGGGTTATCATTAAAACAAAGATAAAAATCACCATCAAGCCTAAAGATAATTCAAAAGTGTTTTTTATAAGAATTCCGGCGCACTCTGGTAGATAGGCGATAGTGGCAGGGCTGGCAGCCGTCGCGTGCCGATAAGGACGCAGTCACGCTATGGCGGTCCTATCTGAGGGGCGGTCAAAATAGTTTAAATTATAATTTTAGTTGAAAAGCTACTAAAAATAAAATACCAGTATAAAATACTGATAGTAGTTTAAAAAACCAAGTTTATTCTGTTGTTTTGAATGTTTTGCTATATCGATTTTTACTTAAAATAAAAGGAAAGTAATAAAAATTGCTAAAAGTTGATGTTTCAGTAAGCTCTGTTTATCCCAAACTTTATTTCAAAACTTTTAAAACGCTCGCGTTTCATTTGGTAGGTGGGTTTACGTGTCGACGGTTCCATATCTACCGATAGTTTTCACGGCAGGCCGTCTGAGATAAAGGCGTTGGCGACAAGTTGCTTGACACCGCACAGACACGCGAGCGCATGGGCGCGCTCGCTACAATCACCTACAATGTTGGCTGATAAATTGCTCAGCATAGACCGTGCCTTCTATAGGTCAAATAGAGCAAATGCCTGGAAAACGCAGACGTCATTTTGAATCCATAAAGTGATTTTACAACAAGGAAAACTTTTATAAAGTTGCCGCAATGTTTAAGAAAAGCCAGAATGCTTTTTCTCCTTTACATTACAGAGTCTAAAAGATTTGACTAATGATCTCACTATGCAACCTTCTAGCATATAACAAATTGAAAGAGTTTTGAACCAGACAGCATATTTTGCAGTATTACTTTACAAACTTGCTTTCACTAATTTGTTTAAGATATACACACATAGTTTAGTGTAAATAAACTAATGTAATTGTTAAGATCCCAGGTGGCTCTACTCAATTTACGATCGTCAACAAACTAGGCGGACTAAGTACTAGCCACGACGTCCCTGGATGTCTCGAGGCAACCCACTGCCTCCGTCCGAGGTTCCTTTTAGTCTAATTGATAAGTCCTTTAGCCTAGCCTAGACAGCCCTTTGGCATTCAGCAGGCTCGAGCATTGCAAGCATCGCCTTTCCAATCCCCTTACTAAAATTACCTTCGAATAAAAATGCGATATCAGTATTCCACACCAAAATCTTTATCATAACACATTTAAAAAGTAATTCCCATATCGAAAAAAAGTCACCCAATACCTTTAATCGTGGCAAACGGGCAAACGACTGCATAAAAAGCAAATCGCACGTACAACGCAAAGTGTCTCAACGTTAACCCGACTTACAGTGTTGCCTTTAGGAGCACTTTATAACCACTTTGCAACCACGCGGGGCCCCGTAGCCGCCCTTATGAAGGCAGTGAAAAGATATAGCGGGCTATAGCCTCGCGGGCGGAATACGAATGTTGTGCGAATGGTCTGCGGGCCGGACAGAATTACAGGCGGTTTGCTTTTTAATATCGAGCTCTTTACGGCCGACTGAGCTGAGAATCGTGCGTTTATGATCCACGCAGGAATTGGAGGGTTAACTGTGAAGGTGAATTAGCTTTATTGGGATGTTCTGGTGATTTCTTAATTTTTGTATGTGTTGTTTGCAGGTTTTGCTATTGCCCGTGTACTAAGTAAAGAAAAGCGAAACTTAATAAGGGGTTTCTAGCTAATGAAATGTCTTTATGAAAAATTGTTGTAAACTCTTGTGTTTGTTTTAGAGTACTGATTCTCTCGTACTGATTCAAAAAATTTAGACTCGTAATTATTCAAAAAAATGGGACATTTTACACGGCTCTATTTGCCAGGCAATTTTCTGGTCGACTTTAGTTAACTAGCGCTTTTATCGACAATCGCTTTTGAAATCGAATCGCCTCTTCATTGAAATTAGGTTTGCGATTGGATTTTACAAGCGATGTTCGATAAAAAGCGCTAGTCGCCTAAATGCGACCAGCAAGTCGCCTGGAAAATCGATTCTGTTAAGTACTTAACAAAATCATCAAATGGGAAATAACAACATTTATTTTTACCACCATAAAAGTAGATCACATGCATTTTTATCGCCCAAGTGATCGTTCATTAGGCGAAACAAGTTCCATTCACACAGAGTCCATAGTTCATCTCTCGATATCTGTCGGACAATTAGCCGGTCGGCTGGGCCCCTTATCTGCCCCTCCAGCCGTCTTAACACGAACTAACCCTCTATAGGCCGAAGTAGGTCACCGATTCCCTTATTACCGCTCATTCGGCTCCTAATACGGTATTATTGATTATTGATCGGGTGCCAAGCTGTTGATAAATAAGTCGTGAGGGAAAAAAGGGAGTTCTAATAATATTTCGGGAAAAACGGTGATAAATACAGCAAAGCCTCTTAGGAAGGCGCTTGTGAGAGGTTTTTTCACTAATTAATTGGTGTAATTGTTTTGTGAATAAGGTTGGGTTATAGATCGCTAAAGCTAGGGTTTCCTAGGATGACGGTGCCGTCGTATTACGGCCGTAATATAGCGGCGTAGAACGTTGTCTATGTAAACAATACGGCGCGGTTTCTGACGTTACGGTGTCGCCTTATTGTTTACATAGACCACATTCAACGCCGCTAAATTGCGGCCGTAATATGACGGCACCGCTATCCTTTGAAACCCTAGCTTAAGGCGTGATATCGATCATCAACCGACAGAAAGAAGATTATGCACCAAACACAAAAATAAAAGAGTATTGAACAAGTATTTTTAAACCGTTTAAATACACAATGTCCTATTTCTAAATCTTTACGGTGAGCATTGTCTTGTCGGTTATTTATACGAGCGATCCATTAGTGTGCCTGCGATAGCGACGCACCGTTGATAAGGCGGGGCGTACACTAACTAGTTAATTGTCGCGATAAACTGTGGGTTGAGTGGTGAGCGGTGAGCGTTGAGCGATGGTGGCCAGCGTTGAGCGATGAGTGGCGGCCGGAGTGATCTGTTAGCTATGCTATAAGCTAACTTTAAAATCAGATATTTTTTTCACCTTTCAGTATAAACTACTTTTTTGAATAAACGAAGTTCCAGTTAGTAGCTGTCAAAACAAATGAAAGAACATGAGCTTGGGTTGGATATTTTTTTTACACAGCAAACATGAAAAAAAACACGCAAAACTTTTATGTAAATATTTTACATTTTTTTTAAATCAACAAAGTTATTTTTTAGTACATACTAACATACAAGACGAAGGACTAAGGACTTTATTCTTACTTGTCTTATTTGGTAAACAATCTTCACCCAACTCTTTATTGAAAAAATCAATTATAAAATAGAACAAAATAAATGGTTTTCCACCCACAATGGTGAAAATTTGATCTAATAAGACAAGTCATATTTTTAAATAATGATTTTAATTTAAAACATGTATGACAACAGTAACTGTCAAAAGTTGTTTACTAAATAGAACAAAATAAAACGTTGCCTTTCAACTCGGCCGCACGTAGCTGTGTAGCATAATACACTTGCAGGCGCGGACTTTTGTACGCGTTACATTGCGTGGTAATGTATGCAATGCTTTTTTAATACCAAAAATTAAAATAGTTTCCCAGCAATAATTTTGAACAGAAATTGTCCTGATGATGGGCAGTATACGTAGACCTCGGCTTCGTTGGGGGTCTTGTTACACCCGATATAGTTTCAACTTGCACCGATCACTTATCAAGCTTTGGTCGGCCGCGGCACGCAATACCACAATTTTTCAGCTTCCTATTTACAGCGAGTCTTAAATTTGGACAACAAAAAACAATATTAGACATAGTAAAGTCCACTATTTTACGGCCAAAGACAACGTAGAACGGCACGAAGGCTTTTGTCCACGACTTAATTAAACTTTGAATTGGTACATTTTAATTTTAAAATGGTTTTACCTCGTAGCTTTTTTAACCGAGAATATGTAAATGGAAAGATAGGTGCATGCTGAAATTTAATTACTGGCGAATAATAAATTCATAAACTTTTAATATAGTGGAAAGCTTTTTCAGTAACTTCGTGTGTTAAAAATGTCACTCTCATTGTGCCATAGGGAAAAATATATCTTTGGTGTATTTTCCAATTTTAATGGGGAAGAAAGTTGATTGAATAAAATCGAGCGAAATAATAATATTGAAAATATTTAGAAATAAGTTACCACACGATAATTCAAGAATAAAATCTCTCAAAAATTAATCGATTAAGCATCACTGCCAGTGGTGGTAGCAAAATTATATTAGCTTTAAGTCTTTGCTTTCATGATGTTGATAAAATCTATTCTATAGTTTACTTATACGAAATAATATAATATTACTAGCTTTCGCCCGCGACTTCGTCCGCGTGGACATTCGGTAAATCCCTAGGGGACTTTTGACCGGTGTAAAAGTATCCTATGTTTTAATCCAGTCTATAAACTATCTGTGTGCCATTCTTTTCTGTAAAGGTATTTCCTTAAGATCCGGTAAATAGGCAACTGTCCAACGAGGCAGAAGCTAACCTTCGAAACAGACAGTCTGCGAACTCCAATCATTAGAGCAAAAGAAAGGGGCGTAATGGACCCGTTTCTATAGCCCGTCGGCGCACACTGCTCAGCTTTATCAGAAAGACTGATCTTTTTCTTTTTAACTCTTTTTAGAGGCTTGCCAGTGACTTCGCTTTACCTGATGTTGGGGAATGTCCAGATGCAATCTAGCAGATGAAAACAGTTTTACTTGATTGGATGAAAATAAATCAGCTACAACTGCAACAAGGCGGTGTAGAAATCTTTATACATTTAGTGGCTGACAAATTGCAATGGATAATTGTACTACCGTTGATTATTAAAGTTTTTCAACAAAAATAACGACATTCATACCTAGCGCTTGAAATTATGAGGGACAATAAATTCTTCGTCATTTGTTTGTTTGTAACGTTTATTTTCGTAGTCAGTAGTAGTAGTAAATGTATCTCAATCTCTAGGTCTTTAACCGAGACAAATCAGAAATTGAATTTCTAATGACAAACAACGTTTCAAACACAACTTATAGCTATACTCCACGGCGATCGTAAAATCATAAAACTCCAATACACAGCTTCAGGAATCGATACACCCGATTGGTAAACTAAAAAAACGTGCGAAGCAACGTGCACACACCGCAATGTGCGCTGCGCCGATCTCGACGAAGAGTAGTTGTACCGTAAAAATAATGGCCGGGAGTCGGCCGAGCGATCAGCTGCCGCGCGCGCATGAATTTGTGATAGCTCTCCGCTGTTATGGAGCCTTGGTACTTTTTCTGTTACATCGTACGAAAAACTGATCTACTTTATTGTTCATACTTTGAAGGTTTTATTCCTTTATGAGCGCGACGTCTAAAACGCAAAATGCCTTAGTAGCGAAATTCCTATAGCACATAATTGAAAATGTTGATTTTCAAAGTATTAGTTTTGTATGTTGCTACGTAAAAAAAAGCTTGGGTTCGGTAGGCGCGGTGCCTCATACATAATTACTCACTGAGTACAAAAGTCACTAAATTTATATAAAAAAATCTGCTTTTAACGATTGCAGTAAAGTTGGTCTATGTAGAATGTGAAAACTTTTAATACTGTAAAAATATGAAGCGCTGTATAGTTAAAGATAAGAAAAGTGCTTAAAGTATCGATTTTAAATACTTGCATATTTTTAATTCATTTTACAAAAATAGCTTAAATATTTTTTCTTATAAAAAAGAAAATATTAACCAATAAAATAGCGAAGGCTTGTTTATAAAGAACCGTACGTAACAAACAAACGCCAGCAATAGGAGAGTTACTGAATGGGAAACTCGATAAGTGTTAGCGCGCTAAGGGCGAGAACCGCCGCATGAATTCGTGATGACTCCTCTTGTTTATGGACCCCTGGTACTTCTGCTGCTCTCGAACGTGTGAAAGAAGCGCAATACATCGCATTTTACTGCTTTTTCTACTGAATAATAAAAGTCTAAATATTTTTAGACCTTATGCAAAAAAGTTGTCGTTTTAATAACAAAGATGATGTTGAATTATTAAAATACTGTACTCGTAAACGAAAAATCATGTCGTCGGATAAAAATTAGAATCGATGCTTTCAATATCAATCGTTGTTCGTAACTCACATTAAAACTTAAATGATGTAGACTACTAATAATGCATGTCACCAATACAACTACAATCACAATACTATTTGTCGGGCGACACTTTCTAGAAATAATTTCTCAGCAAGAGTTCCCAGTCAATCTACGCAGAAGTTAACTTAAATCCAATCTGCGGAAGATTGATGGCCCACAAACTTGGGCTCTTTATCAAAAAGATATAAAACACTAATTTGACATTGTTCCGACGTCTCGAGACACTTACTGTTTCGGAACGCAAAATGCGTTCTGTTGTGATAAATGGACAATCTTGGGAATTGAGAGTCGCGCCACGGAGTTACCTTGTTCAAAGTTACAAATGAAAGTTAATCGATTTTACTTTATTTCAAATATTGTCGAACTAATAGGGGTTAAAGTATGAAATATTTTTCTTACATACAGGGCTCTCATAACTTCTATGATGTTAAAGATGCTTCGGTTACTTGTTATTATTTCGAAATATGGCCATAACGGCCCACTATCAGCAATAAATATATTTACGTTTTTTTCCAGAACGTAAAACTGTATCTTGAATGGGACTCGTTTTTTCGTTAGCAGAAATGACCACTTAATTTTTTGTAACTTAGCCGATACATAATATATTATTTTTTTGTATCTGTGGAGCTCGGTGGCGCAGTGGTTTAGCGCCTGGCCCAGCGCTTGCGGAAGTTAAGCAACGTTCGCAAGGGTCGGTCATGGGATGGGTGACCAAAAATGTATTATCTCGAGCTCTTCCGTGCTTTGGAAGGCACGTTAAGCCGTTGGTCCCGGCTGCATTTGCAGTCGTTAACACCCACCAATCCGCATTGGGCCCGCGTGGTGGGTTATGGCCCATCCTCCATACCACCCGTAAGGAAGGCCTGTGCCCCAGCAGTGGGGACATTAAAAGTGGCTGATGGACTAGCCGATACATTTTTTTTGCACTTAATACATGTGTCATTAGACTCATTAGTTAGCTGAGTGTATAAACATATTTTCTGCATGAAAGTTTTACATTAGCGTTCATGGTTGTTAATTATAAATTAAGACAATGTTTGTATGGAAAATGCAAATTCTTTCAAATTCTCCATAAAAACGGCAATTTAACACTGAAACCCCTAATAGTAAGGAATAAGAAATTAGCTTGGTTGTTTGTATATTTTTAATAAAATACTAACAAACCCTAAAATTACTTCATTCTAAACTTTTTAGATTTTTATGCATTCACAATGCTATTTTTATATTAAGATTATTAATATAATTGGAAAATATAAGAAAAAAAAACAATATTTCATTTGTTAAATTTTCTCTTGAATTTTTTTGCAGACTAGAATTTAATTCATCAATGCGCCTAACGATATTTGCACTACTGAAAGACATACGTAGGTAGAGATAAAAATGTAAGAGTTTATCACACTTTAAACCGAAAATTTGTAAATTAGTTTCGAATCATGAGTCACGAAAAACATGTCATTCAATACATTTGATTAGTCAGATTTTTACTTAGACCCAGAGAAAATGTTGTGAAAAGTTGATAGCAGATGAATATCTCTTTCCATCAGCGAGTTTTTCGTTCGAAGTCTTTAGGGGACGTCATTCCTACTCAAGATTTAAAAAAATATCTTACCTTTAAAAGAAGTTTTGTTAAAAACTTGAGATATTCAAACTCACTGGGAATTACAGGTGATCGCTACATATCTCGGGTTCGTGAATTTAAATAATTTTTGTGTTAAATGTGGTCCCTTAAGTAAGTGACACTTCTGACAACTTGTTACAATTGAGTGCACTAGTTATTCCTACATCATATTACAGCTATATTAGCTTTTTCATTTTTGTGATGATTACTTAAATCTCTCATCATTAAATATAAGACATTGACACAAAATAGAGTCTGTATCTTTTAGACAGCCCGCTTATAACTCGTCATGAACTTAAGACAATGACACAAAATAGATTTTTATTCATCGCCATAACTAGGTGTGATCTTTCCCTGAAACAGATCAACGAACTGAAAATTAACTTTTCGTAAAATCAGAGGATTACATAATCAAGTTACATATTAATATTGAGTGGTTCAAAAACTCTTTTAGATGTGATTCGATCCATCTTTCTTAGAGAATGTTTTTCAATTTCATAGACTTAAAGTTTGCAACGGTGTTTATGATTTTTTTGAAGCAAGATGAAGTAACAATATAAATCCCGCTCAAAGTCTCATTTCGCCGTCTCGTTTCTCCTTCAGGTAATGCCGGGACATTTGGAAAAGCGATAGGTGTTTCATAATCTGACGCGCCCATCTCGCCAATCGAATCTCCTTGATTGCGTCATCAGCTTCGGAATATGCTGATAGTTTTTTGTTTATTTTGACATACCAAAGTGTAAGTTGCACCAAAACGCTGTCAAAGTTAAAGTTATCGTCAAATGATAATAATGCTACCTATGTGTCACGTCAAACTTGTCAAAGGATATCATGCTGGCTGGCAACCTCTTTTTTTGGCTAACTTGTGCTTAACGAGTTCGTCAGCGAGAGAGCAAGAACCACCATGGCACCGCACCGACAGGGCCCAACTTCCTACTGCGAGCTGCCATACCGACCACGGCCGTGTACCTGTCCCGCCTGCACCATACCACCACAGTGCAGGACGTGATCGAGTACATAAAGAAGAAATCCAACTTTTGTTTGAGAGTTCAGCCACTGGAGTCGCGCCATAATACCAATTTTAAGGCGTTTGTGGTGCGCATCCCGACAGCAAGGCTGGACCTCTTCATGAAGGAGGACTTCTGGCCGCAGGGCGTGGTGTACAGGCGCTTCAGAGGGACGCTGCCTTGTGCCACGGATTCGACACACAAAGTGTCTACTTGATTTTTTTTACTAACATATTATGTTTTAAGTTATTTACTAACAACATTGTTTTATAAATTATATATGTTTAGTTTTTAAGGTATATATCTATGGGCCATCGATGCCTGACTATAAATAAATAAATTAAATAAATTAAAATTAACCGGTACTTTAACAAGCTTGTTATTGTTAAAGTTAGATGGTGCGACTCAGCTTTGTATTCTTTGATCGAGGAGGGCTGAAGTTTAGCTGAAAGTAGTTTTTTTTCTGCTAAACTTATAAATAAAGGAAAATGTGACGTGATTATGTCGATTTTAGATTGTCATACTTCTGAATACATGTACGTAAGACGAGGTCCAATCCAGTCAAAATTGACTGGATATTTTTGGACTGGACAAATGTCATGGATAAAACTTTGTTTGAACAATGAATGAGAATGAGAGAAGCTTATAAAAGCTGTGAGTAACAAATCTATTTCGACACATCGCCTTTTCACCTTAATTTCGCGACGATTTAAGTTATATTCTAGGTGTTACCGATAAAAATAGGATCCGAATTACATTTTACGAGACCTGTATCACTGTCACAGTTTAGGCTAAGACAAGGAAAGAAACGCACATTTTAAACAATGACGCCCGACGGACGGCAACATGGGAGTTCACTTTATTACTTCGTTTGCAGCAGACTTTAATTAATTAGTGTAAGTGCCGGTGAGTCTCTGGAGATTGGTCATTAATTAAACGGCTCTTTGGCTATCGATCTCGCAGCAAACAATACACTTTATTACTTTTATTACCCATTTCATTGGCTGTCTACTGAGCGGTCTGCTTTTTACTATTAATGAGCGCAGCCTGAACTACAGTAAGCTTCCTTATTGTACCCGAGGTGATTTATAAGTAAGAGCTGTGTGTCTTTAAATAAATTGGACGAAGAAATATATCGGACAGGGCAAACACCACGCTGCAGGTACGGGATGCTTTAAATAATATCGCGCCATTTTTCTTTAACACACAAAAAGTATAAATAGGTGCCCATTTTCTTGTTTCGAATATTTTCTCCTTACATAAGTTTGAACTTTGAACTTTAAAATTTGAACATAAAAACCGGCCAAGTGCGTGTCGGGCCACGCGCCGTAGGGTTCCTTAGTTACCTTATACCCAACCATATTTTAATACCACTATCATTTTTCGTCTGTAAAAATAACTTTGTTTTTCACAGTTTTGGTATGAATGACAAAGTTATATTAGCGGTTTTGGAAAATATGATATATCTCGAAAACTAATTACTATATCTCGTTCAAACCAATTCTCTTTGAAAGTTTTTGTTAGATGTTTCACTCACTTATTTCAAAAGTTAGAGGGGGGGACACACATTTTACCACTTTGGCAGTGTTTATCTTTCAAACAGTTGACTTTGAGAAAAAAACGTTAAGCGGTTAACAGAATACATCTACCTACTAAGTTTCAATTGTGTAATCCTAATACTTTCGGAATAAAATGGCTGTGACATACGGACGGACAGATAGGCAGACATGTCGAATCTATAAGGGTTCCGTTTTATGCCATTTTGGCTACGGAACCCTAAAAAGGGTCCTGAAGGAGTAGGCAGGTAAGTTGGCGATTAATTAAAACACGCCATATTTGATTTTTGAAGCTTTTAAGTTTGATTATTATTCAACGTTATTATATTTCGGTTGATTGAGCGGCCGTCTCTGTCTCGAAGTCGTCCGCTCTGAATAGATGTAAAAACGGGGACAGTTTCCAAAAGTGAAAGTTTTAAAAAATCGACTGCGTGCCATTCGACGGAAATTACTTTTCTCATGAATCATTAAAATACAGGGCAGAGGTCGAAATGGACAGATAAAGGAAAAACAAAAGTTTTCAACTCGGAAAGTGAAAAAAAAGCAGCGATGACAAAATATAACTTATAAGCGGACTTTTTCTAATTCCTCTCTTATTATTTTATACGTATTCCGTGGAGTACAAGTCAGCTACTTTTTATCGTGGCGCGCACTCAGTGGTAACTTCGACAGTTCTTTTTATCGAAGAAATATATGCGTTCTTTATTATACTAGAATGGCTGAATGCTCAAGTGTCATCGAATATTCCTTTTAGGGTAATCAGTGATGTTAATGGCGAATGTTATAGCCATTCGGGGTCGCGGACGAGAAATTAATTTTATTTAATTTTAATTCTCGGCATTGAGTTTAAATATTCATTCGGCCATTAAAAGAATCCATTAGGTAAATCGCTGGTGTCACTCACGGTGGAATTAAAAACCGCCGCGGCTCAGGATTCGTGAGAGCCACTTGAAGTGTAGGTAATTGCCGAATTTGTTATAATGACGTATATACTGTTATGATGTTCACTCGTTACGAAGTTTTATGTGTTCTTCATACCGTGTTCGTGTTAACACGTCGAGGAGACTCTTATTTTATTGTTTAAAATTATTAAATAGCTAGAAATATTGTCAACTAAACAATGATTAATTAAATTGAACATCTCGCTAATGCAATAAAGTAATTTCCTATGTATTTGAAATCGATACACAAAGATGTGTAAACACACACACGCGTGTGAGAAATAAATTGAATTTATTAGAAGAACGATTTTAGCATTCTTAATGCTATTTTTATATAATACTTAATAATATACTAGAAAAAATCCTACTCGTCACCGGATTGTCTCAGGCGGAAATCGAACCCGCGAACTTTGGAAGTCCGGTCCAATGTTCTTACCAACAACTGAGCTACCGAGAGTCACTTACCTTCTTTTACTCAGAAGCTTCTCGGACTTCGAAAGGTCACGGGTTTGATTTCCGTCTGAGACAATCCTGGTGACGAGACGAGTCAGATTTTTCTAACACAAATTACTGTTTATCACTTTTAATTTGTTTGCAATTAATATACTGACAGAATCACGTAAAAAATAATACCTAAAAGCTACATACTCATTACCAACGTAACTTTTCAAATAGCTCATTGCTACAGCATACAAAATAATGATTATGACGTAGGTATTCGTTTCATACATTGTGCCTACAGAGTCCGCAATGGATTGAAATCTACGCGTCGGTGCAGGCAGATAAACTGTGCGTGTGTGCTTGTTAATTATGTGAGGCTCATGCAACGTATAGGTACTCTCTTTAGCTGTCGAGCAAATTGAATTAACTACTCTTTGCTACTCAGTCACTGCGTATACAAAACGTAAGTTTTTATAAATATCATTATACCTCTTTTTAATTTAAAGTGCATAAAAACTGTACCTTTATTCGTACTATTCGAAATAATAATAATTAAAAACGTCGCCTTAAATAAGTGAACCAAAATATAATTTAATTTTATTCTGTTTTGATTTGAAAACGATTTCTTTATTTAATACCCAAACCAAATTAATTTATTTTTATTTTTGTTAACCAAAACAATTTATTCGATTTTTATGCGTAAGTATGATTGATAAATTTGTAGTTTATTTTTGAGTTACCTGTGGAACCTAATCAAAACGTTGAATTATTATTACCAACCTGTTTATATTTATTTTTATCATCAATAATTAATTATTATTAACTTTTATCCCTCATAAAGACTATAACTTTCAAGTGCCGCCCTCATCAGTAGGCAAAAGTGCCTAAAGTGGCCACTTTTTGTTCCTTTGCCTTATAACAAAATCAATAAGACCCTCGTAGTTATTAAAAAATAAGCGATTCCCGTGGTTATTTGAATAGAACCAATAGTGTCGCAATAAATCCGTCACTACCGATATCGAGCTTCGGTACCTGCAGAATCGAATTTCTACACATGATTTTAAACCTTACGCTAATAGATGTTAAGAACGAAATCGATTACAGTGATGGTAAGCTGAAATGCTGCTGATGGCATATTTCTTAAGAACCAACACAACAACTTATTTCGCGATTTAAAACGCATAAGAGAATGCTCTGAATAGCGGACGGCTTTTACAATTTATAAATGTTTTTCGGTTCACAAAATCAGTATTCAGTTTCTTTACTGCATGTTGTGTTTGCTCGCGAACGAATTTATTTCATATCGTATAAATAAACCATCAAAGAGAAAGGCTTTTATTAATATTTACTCACATTCATCTGCAACCGCTTTGATTTTAAATTCTTGGTTTTTCTCGTTTTAAATATTGAGTTTACCTTTTTTTATATCAGTTACAAACATGCTTGTTCGTGCAACTCGCAAATATTATGGTCTGTAAAGTAAAATTTAAAGTAAACATCATTATGTTTGTCGATAGTTGACGAAAAAGCTTTTTGTCTCTAGTGAAAAAATAAAAAAAGTAAAAAAATGGTTTTGCGTGCTATACCTAATGCATTCTAACCACTGAGAGAATACTGTGTCAAAATACCAAATCACGTGAACATAAAAATGTATAACACAATTACCATTATGGGGCATTTACATGGATCAATTTTCCGGACGACTTGTTAGGCGACTTTAGTCAGGTGGCGCATCGCGTCGATTCTATTTTAAAAACGATTGTCAACAAAAGCCCTAGTCCACATCAAGTCGCCCAGAAAATATACCCTTGTACCTAAATGCTCCGGTGTCACAAAAAACATCACTTAATTTAAAAAAAACTGTTCCTATTTTAAATCAAACTTAAAGGTAAAAGTTATTTGGAACCTGTAAAACAGGCTGTAAACCTTAAAAACTTAAATCATGATTATTAACAGCTTAATAGAACAGTATTTTCTTAATAATTTATAGACCACATAACTCATTATTTCTCTGGCATAACCGGCTATCGTAAGTAGGTAGGTACAATAAAGAGGCGGGAAGGCCAGAGAGTGCGCTCTAATCTCGCCGGATAATCCGGAATCAATGAGACGCCCCATATTACCGCCCCTATAACGACCTACCTATATTAAATAACATTTGCAAGGCTTATAGCCATCTTGGATAAATTACATGCATTGTGATACTTATAATGCAATATTGTAATAAAATTTCATATTGTACAAGATAAATTGAGAGGTTTACCTTTAAGAGTCTTTAAAGACTCTTCGAGATTACCTTTCATATTAACCACTTTGATGTAAAGTAAGCTATTAGATAGAGCCCCAGAACGTAATTTTATATTAAAGCGACTTTGAAATGAGCTTTCATAGACTGTGATCACGACTTTATTGTTTCATTGTAAGCTATGAAGATCTTCTGATCATGGTCTGACTGTATGTGAAAATTATTTGGAAACTTTTTAGCCAATGCTATCAACTTACGAGATAAACGAGTCCTATACAACAAAAGTGACAAAACAGTGACAAAACAGTCATGAGCTTCAATTTTTTTTATATTTTCAAGTTTACATGTTCGTCCCAGTATTTAGGTACAGTCGAGTTCAATAATACGTACGCACCTTAACAGATCATCTATCTTATGCCTTTGTAATAAAAGTCAACATCTGTCGAAATTGCTTACATATATTTTAAGAACTCGACTGTACCTGCAAAAACTTCTATCTCAATAGGTATATATTACACGTCCACGAATGGTCGGAAACCAACAAATCTGAAAGTAGGGCGATCTTACGATTAATTGCCGTCAGGGGAGGCTGTAAAAATGGTGTAAACCGACCCCGATGGAAACGCTTCGCGCGAGCTTTTAATTACACAAATATTATTAAGTCTCTCGGCGAGAGCCGGACAAACGCAGAGATTTCCATACATGAAAGGCATAAATTATTTTGATTGTGGCCACAGAACTCATAAATAAAGTAGTACGTTCCGACACCATACACACGTGCGCAAACATCCCGGGGCGAGCAAATAATGCGAGTGTCACCGGAGTGGGGGGTGGGGGGTGAAAAATAAATAGGCACACAATCTCTGCGTCACAAATACACATTTCGACGATATAATGTGTTTGCGGTGTGCGGAGAAAAAACGTAGACGTGTCGTGTGCACGCCCCTTTATAAACGGTTAGACTTCAATTAATTTGTTTTGCGCAAAATAAAATTATTCTGTCTTTAGCATCGGCTGTCACATCACATCACACACCATCTTTTAGCGCAAGAAACTCCTTATCTAGGTATTACAGGTAATGTATTTTCTCTCCTACTTAATTGATGTTTTTTCCTCTTTAATCAAAGCAGAATAAACATTGTTGTTGCGGTTGCCAGCCGCGGTCGGCATTTGCATAGGTGGCCAAATCTGGCTGTTTGCTTTGCCCGGCGGTGACGTGGCGACGTAATTGGCTATCACCTGTCTGGTATTTATACGTATATGGTTGACTTAAATTTTAAACAGATAGAAGATGGATTTGTTTGTACTTACTAATATCCAATGGTTTAATCTATAGTTAGTGGATATGGATCTTCCATCTATACAATAATCGTCTGATGAGAGAAATGAGTTTTTCAAATGTGGCCACAAAATTAACAGCGTTTCCAAAATTTACTCTTTCCATAAACAATCGCTGTCCTCCCATTTGCATAGGTCTGTCTGTCTGTTTGTTGTTTGTTCTGACCGTCACTCCTCCGGCCGGCGGTCGCAAATGCCCACACACTCGAGTTGGTTTCATTGCCCACTCGTTCCTTTTATTTTCTAGTAGGAATGTTAATACAATATTTATTTAGATTCTGAGTATGCACAATAGAACAAAAAATATGACCTTGTTTTGATTAACTAAGAGCTATGCTATTTCGATTATAGTTGGACAAAAAAGGGGTCACTCCGCTCCCTAAGCGCCTTTTTTAAAGGACAAAAAAGGTTAGGTCTGGGTAAAACAAGTATTTCATTACTTTGTACTTTATGCATTATGATGGACTATCAATGACTATGGAAGAAAGATCAGCGTTAACACCCAACAGAGCTATTCTGTGACAGACCTACTTGATTATCTATCAAAGTTAATCTAATTAAAGTTAGTCTATTTAAAACAAATAAGATATTGCAGATACGCCTTTTAAGGAAATAGGCCTGCTGATTTTTATAATCATTTAACTTTTCACATCAGTTTTCACATCATTTTTGTGTATCAGACTCAGGTGACGCAAGTACTCACACGTTAAGATGACTGCTGAACAAAACCGTCAGTCGAATCATCTTATTTTCTATCCTAATGAAATTCCACATTTGTCTCTTCCGTGGACGTTTTTACTTAAGTTATGGAAATTAGTTTCCATTGTCCAAGTTTTACTAACCCTCATTCGAGTCGCCTGTAATTATACAGGTGGAATAAAAACCTTTACGGTGCCATATCTCATTGGTGAAGGCACGAGACAAGCGGGTTTACGAGGGCATAAACGGCACAATGGCGACGCCATGTAAGGTTCCATTACTTAACACCATAACTCGCGTTTAGAGGACGCCGCGCCCGCCTACATTGTGGGTTAATTCATGGCGCGTCACTTCTGTGGACGTCTCTGTCGGATTCGAATGAATGCGACTTATAATTTGGGTGTGTCATCTATCCAGGGCAATTTTTATTTGTCATGTTGTGCGAGAGCAGAGGTATTGTAAAAAACGATGTTAAGATACGTCATGTATAAAAATGATGAGTGATGAATTGATTTTCTTAGCAAATAAATAGTCTCATTATCGAGTACGAATGAGAGTTAAGCAAAGGCTTTCTGAAACCTGCTTCTATTACATTAATCTAATGAAGACTTTATGAAATAGACTTTTAAGGCAGGTGTTTAAATTAAAAAGTAAAATAAAAATGAGATTTCATTAATTCCTAAAGTTGATGAAGCATCGTTTCAAGTTTCAGCTACGGTCAGATTTTTATTAAATCCTTTTCAAACCGGCTCAAAAAGGACGCCGGTAAGCCAGCCAGCGGCTATTCTCCGAAAAATGCGAATATTCGGTGTTTCACGTGGATGCGAAAACGAATCCGGGTGACCTACGAATGTGACCTTTGTTTCAATTTCCATCGCGTTTGGACGCACGTCACGATCCTTTGGTGTATCGCGAATCGCGACCCATAGGCCGGACAGTATAGCCCCATGAAAAACGAAATGCACAATTCTAACGCTACCATATCGAATAACTCAAAGGAATTTCCAAAAAAACTGTTAAATTCTTAATTTTAAAACATCGGTGTCAGTGAGAATTTCAATTGTTCATAATGATGAACTGGTTGCTAATATTCACCTGAATTTGCAGCAAGAAATGGACTTCAATATGCTTTCTTGTCTTGTTTGAAAGTGAAAGTGAAAGAACTATGTTTTCTTGCGCTTAAGCACACTCACGCTACAATCAGATTACCTACGTTGCTTTCAATTCCTTAATGATCGGTTATGTAAGAAAAACACTGCGTACTAAAAAAGTTTGTAATTTTTCAATTTGAGATTTTAGCATTCACCATGCTATTTTTATGTAATACTTAAATAATTTACTAGCAAAAATTCGACTCGTCACCGTCTCAGGCGGGAATCAAACCCGGGATCTTTGGAAGTCCGTCCAATGCACTTCCAACTGAGCTACCGAGTCACTAGCGCGTAGTCGTAGCTCAGTGACTCGGTAGCTCAGACTTAATTTTACGATATGAATATTTTACGATATGAATTATACGATATGAATCAAATTTACATGAGATTCATACATGGTTACCTTACCCTATAATTAGGCGCAAATCTGTGATTATCTATAAACCAAAGGTTAACGTGAAAGTGCTACGTCCTAACAATCTATAGCTAAATCTATACTTACTATTTTACTATGTAAACATCAAACCACTATGATGAGTCCATCCAAAGCAGAGTGTTTACATTTTCGAGTCCATTCCAGAGCTTAAACTTAGTGTGCACGAATGCGTGTATATTTCAGCGGAATCGCCCGCTAAGCCGCACGCATCCGTAGCGCCTATAACTTTTGGCATTATACCTCACGGCTTGGATACGGAACTGAGCGACAGGCGGCGCGGCGAGCGAATTTCCAAAACATATTGGGGGAGCTCGATGGCACAATGGTATAACGCATTCGGTCTGCGATTGACGGTAAAGCAGCCAACACCAGTGGTTCTGTGGCCTGTGGACCTCGCGTTTGTGACATTTTTGAACATTTTTCGAAATGGTTGTAACATGTTTTATATCCGAAATTTTCGAAAAACAGAATCGTCATAAAAAACTACATAATTATCGAACAGGTTCACAAAATTTCACGAGAATCAGTTGAGAAATGCACGGTCAGTCAGTGAATGGGTGACCAAAACTTTGTTGTCTGGAGATCCTCCGTGCTTCGGTAGGCTAGTTAATTCGTCTGGCCCTGGCTGTATTAGCTTTTTATCCTCATTGGCGCTGTGTACATTTTGTGGGTTACGGGCCATCGTCTTTAACCATAGATAGGCCTTTAGATGTTCCCACTGTTGAAGTCAACACAACATTTAAAAGGCTGATAATTTTCAGCTTCATAAAAGTCCTTACTATTTACAACTGCGGCCTGTCTATCCATTACAAAATACAGTCCACGCTCTGAACAGATGGTAGGTAACGTGCGGTAAAAGTTTCAACCGTGCCATAAAGAGAGAATTCGTTCTCTGCTCCGCCGCACCGCCGGTCGCTTTGTACCGTGGCCAGTCCGTTAGCTTTAGTTGGAATCTACGTGGGTAGCTGTCTACTTAACGAGGGGATAAGTATAAAACAGGCTAAACTCTCGTATACAACTTAAAATTATTATTATGATGTTTCGTTTTAGCTAGGTAAAAATAAGTAGTTACTCAATAAACAATAAATATGTGTCTGTATTTTTCTGAAAATATGATGGATTTTTTTCTCGAACGCCATCGTTTATTGATAGAATTTTATGTAATGATGTTATCCAATTTTTCTAAATAGAGGTAGAGTGAAAATGCAGTCTAATATTATGATCTCAACGATTACCTAGGAACGGCTTGTAATTATGCACTTGTTCGTCTCGCCCTCTATGATGATTTTTACTACATGTTAGTACCGTTTCTCGTACTCACTAACGCCACATAGTTAAAAGAATAATAAATTAACGCGTTTGGAAAGGAATTAAATGACGTTTTCAAACGCATCGTTTAAACGGGAACGCAACCTGTGCTGTCGCTGTCAAGCTTCCCGCGCTTCTGGCTGTCATTAAGTTTAAAGTTTAGGTCTCACACGCCCTGTATATATGCTGATTCTGCAACTGTAGGGTATAGGTAATGTACCTGTAATATAAGGGTGGGAGGGATTCATCATCTTCGGGCGAGACGAACAAGTGCATAATTTCAATCGAACATCACTTGGTAAGTTTGTTTGATTGTACAATTAGTCGTACATGATATTATTATTAGGTCTTTAGTGATAGAAATGGAGCTATAACAAGGCGGAATTAAGCAAATCAATTACGTACACAAACGGAATACAAAAAGTATTCGATGCAAATGAATGAGGAAGCGTTCGCGCGTGACCCGCGGGATCCAATGACCAATCAGGGCCTCTCCTCACGTCCCACATAAAATTTCGACCACGTCCCAGCAATGTTTACGTTTAGGAATGCTCACTTTCCACCCCCGTGCCGTCTTGGCTCGCTACGACTTTCGTATATAAACAAATTCGGTAGGCCAATGTCTTGCGAACTTTCACTCTCTGGCTGTAAGCCAGCGGTCCCTTTGCCAAATCGGTGGCGACTTTCAACGAAAACATTGAATAAAAAGTAATTTGTTTACACGATATCACCCATTTTTGCGTCACTGTTACCTAGTTTAGCTTTTTTTCTGTTCACATGCAGTTTTGAATTTAGAATATTGCCGACGCGACTTCCATTTGATTTGGGGATGGACCTGGGATTTAACACTATCTATGGAACTGGTAATAGGGATGTTGACTAATGAATAAAATAACGAAATACTAATAAAAATCGTAAACATATTAAACTTTTAAGAGTAGCTTGTATACCTCTTGGTTTTATATATTGCATATTATTTGTTTTATGACCCTTCAAAGTTGGGTGGACAAGTCCATTTTAAAAATATAAAATTTATTAAATTAAATGATACCTTTAATTAGTCCGTAAAATGTATAGCAAACTTGTCGAAGAAACCATTTTTATAAACACAATATTTAATATAGCTGCTGAACAAATTTCCTATGCGTTGCATACAAACTTGCAAGGCGTGACGTCATAACTTGCAAGCCATTAGTATGGAGCGTTTTTGATCGAGTCCATTTGTGTGCATTTCACACTGTGATATCTCGGGCAGTTTTCATGCTAGCGAATTAATTCTTTTACCAATGTTTCTTTTTTTGAGAGCTAATTTATGTAACATAAAATAAAATAAATAGTCAACATCCCTATTACTTTGTTCATTCATTTTGAGAGGGAAAATATTTCACTTCGATGTTGCATTGTTTTTGCGAATGCGCATATAGAATTTATCAGGCTTCGTTTTATCACTGTATCCCATTTGATTCCATGGAAAAGTTTTAATGTTAATTTTTGTAGTGAATCTGGCAACATCACTTCATGCATATTTTTTGGTATGGAAGTTAAAAACAAAGTAAGTAAGTAGTGAAAGTGAAAGTGAAAGTGAAATAAGCTTTATTCAAATAAACTTAATTATTAAGTACTTTTGAATCGTCTATATTTTTCTACCACCCGTTCCAGACTTTTTTAGCTGACAAGAAGAACGGGCGCAAGAAACTTATCAGCTGTAACAGCCATAAGTAACGATATTTACAAACTTGAATATATCGTTACCAGATAATTACAACAGGGTGACAGGATTATTGGCAACAACATTGACTTATTATATTACTTCAACAAAGTTCTTATATTACAAAGTTATGTGTTACATCATTTCCACGAATTTTGATCTTTAAGATAATCGTCAACTTTATAATAACCTTTACCCATGAGCGTTTTTTTAACATGGTTTTTAAATTCATGCAAAGGAAGATCAATCACTTGTTGTGGAACTTTATTAATAGTACATCCGGGAAATGAATCCCAAACTTCAAATACCAGATTTGTCTGAAAGCCAACATGATTGCTAAATGATAATAATACTTCAAAATGAAGAGAAAATAACGACTACGATGAATAACATAGGTAGGTACATAAAACCACCACCTTTGTGAACGTGAAAAAAAATTGCTTTATACGTAAGTTTTCTAATAGTAAAAACTTAAATAGGAGCTCACAAAAGAAAATAAATCATACCAAGTGAAATATAGTAATGAAAATTTCTTTAATCTTCGTCTGTCTGCGGCTAATATTAAACTTTTTACTGTAAGAATTAAATAATAGACAATGTTGACACAAAGATTATTCAAAACCTTTGATTTTTCTCTAAATTATACCTATATTTACTTTATTTTAATACTAACTTTGTAATAAAATTAGAGTTAATCTCTTCTCCAAGTTTGATTCGCTCTATAAACTGGTGGTAGCTAATCCTGGCCGAGCTGTACGTAATCTCTCGCTTATAAATCGTCACGTGTAGCGAATATATCTTTATCTGCCTGGAACTGTTTTATGGTATCCTTAACTAAACTTGCCCGGCGATGGTACAAAGTTACAGCTTGATACACACTGCTGTAGCGGCTATCAATTACTGCGACGATATTCTCAAAATTAGTAGATTACCGATTTTTGATCAACGGCGTTGGCAAATCAATGACGTGTTTGCGACGTAGCAATTTGTGGTAAAATAGCGGAATTAAGGCCCTGGTTAAGTGTTTGAATGTTAAACGTTGACATCATAGAAATAATCATTTGTAATTTCAATGCATATTGAATACAATACATTAAGTTATTTATCTAACAATCTGAATAATATAACCATGACATTTGTTTGGTTTTGATTTTATAAACCATAAAAAATCGGTTAGTTAAATGGTGGAATTAGACTGCTACGCAAATAATCGAAAGCATTATCTTTTCCAATCTTTTTCTTTAAATTTTGCAGAGTACAACATAAACAATACTGACCCAAACATAAACAATGCCAATGACACTGAAACTGATAGCGTTATAAAAAGCTGGGTTCTAAGTGGTAAATCTAAAATCGAAATACATATTTTTATGATGTAGATTTTATTTTACACAAGGCAAAACAAAAAGCTTTGAAATATAATATATAAAATCTTTCACCGCTACGAAATGCCGCTGGCCATTTGCGATTTCAGCATTAAATTACAAAACCGAAATGCGAAAACTTTAACTCAAACAAAACTTGGTTTAAGTTATACAAATATTTACGCTCTCGTAATAGTTCTGTTAGTGTTTGCGATCGCTCGATACATTTTCATCAAGAGCAGTGACAAATAAAGTAGCAACTCTTTTATTTATATCTCAGTTAAATCTTGTTTGGTGTTTGTTGGGTCGGTGGCGATATTAGGTACGTGATGTTGATTCAGTGCAGGAAATGGCCAGAAATAAGAATGGTCAGTACTGGAGATAATATTGTGTTAGATATTGAAGTTCATTGAAACTGCTTTCCTGATTGAAACAGGTTTCATAAGGAAGAAGAATGTCCCTAAGGCTGATCATATGGTTTCTGTTCAGTCATAACTGGTTTAACAGTTTGACCAAAATCTTTTTTGATAAAACGTCAAACTGCTAGCTTTAAAAGCAACTCTACAATCTGTTGAGACGAAATCTGAATTCATGTTAACTATTACAGCTACTTGTACGCATTCTTAAATTGTGTGAAATCATAAAAAATATAACAGTTTTTTAAATCCAGTCAAATGCTGTGGAGTAAAACATAAAACATACAACTCTAGTTTTCAACGTTTCCGTTTATATTTTACCCCTTTTATATGACGTTTTTTTTAAAAATAAGCGTACGTACTAAATAATTTAGCGTACCATAATTTTACGTCCAAGTTCTATGAACATGCTAGCTGTGTGTCGCGGGATAGTTTACGGCAGTATTAGGTACGTGCGGGCTCGAGTATCGCGGCCTTACGTGCACCAGATTATGCTGTAATCAGATGCGACGTCTCAACTCAAGTCGTTTTAAGCGTACAAAACAATATTGATGTTCGAGGAACATGTGAGCCGTGTGTAGTAGAACAGTTTACGGTGGTACGTGCGGAATCGAGTATCGTACCTAGCATATATTTTTGTTTACTCTGTGATCGTAGCCTTATGTTCACCAGATTATAGATGCTGTAATCAGATGCGATGTTTAAGTTATGCTGAAATGAAAACTCTCGTTTTTTTAACCCCCGACGCAGAAAGAGAAGTGAGTGTTAATTAATGTAAATTATTCATTAAAGAACTAATCATTCATAAATAAATAAGTTCATGGTGTGATGTAAACAGGGATTGAAATACCGTTAAAAAAAATAACGATACGAAAAAAATAACGTTAAAAATACCTTTTAAACATTTTATCGGTAAAGTTACCGGTAAAAATAACGTTAAAATTATTGTACCGGTAAAATTACCGTTAAATATAGCGTTAAACTTTGCCGGTACAATAGTACCGGTAAAATTATCGGTAAAAAGTAACGTTATAAAATGGAATAACGTTAATTTTAAAGTAACGGTAACAAAAAGTAAGAAACAACGTAAAAATTAACGTTATTTACTGAAATAACGTTAATTTCAATGTCACGTTATCTAAAGTAACGTTATTTATTGACATAACGTTAATGTTAAAAGTAACGGTAAAAAAGTAAGAAATAACGTTACATTTAAAAATAACGTTATCAATCCCTGGATATAAAGCTTTGTAGTATTAAAATCAAATTAGGTGTACTCGTATTTAATGCTTTCCTGTGGTCTATAAATGTGTACAAAATGGGTAATCAAATCAGAACCAAAACATGAACCCTGTAGGGTTTACTTTACAAGCCTTATGAATACCATACGTATATTTAGATACATGTTATTAAGCGATCAAAGGCCTTAAAATGTTGTCTTAGGTTTGTCGAAAATCCTGCCAGTGTGTCAGCGTAACAAGAAATATGAGGTACGTGATTGAGCCTACAACCACAGTATATTTACTACTAATAATGTAATGTATTTTTGAATAGAAAGCATCAATATCTACTCGACCAAAATGTATGGAACAGCTGTTTATTTTTTGCTCTGATTAAGTTAGTCCCATAGACAAAGTTATTCAGTTTGATGGTCTAAGCCACCCCACAAAGTTTGATCACTGTTCAAAAAACACACTATATATACTGTGCTAAAGATTGCCACCAGATATTTGAATGAATGAATCGTTTATTTATCTTCAAATACAAAGTTTAAAGTATGGTCCCACAAAACTACATTAAGTAGGTAGTTTGTCTGCGGGTACAGTCTCACAAGTTAATAATAAAATTATCGCTGCTTAAACAGACCAAGGGCCTGCTTCACAATATCCGATTTAGTTCCAGTTAATATATTTGACGAGTAAATTAATTTACCTACGTTATCAAGGATTACCTTATAATCAGATGTGGGATTTGGGAGGAACGTGCGGTGCATGTTATGCAGCGGTAAGCGCTTACAGACACTTGTGTCAAAACGGATTGTAATTTACATACGCCTTGAGCAGATGTGGTAGGTAATTAAATTAAGCTATAAACGTCAAGCTGCTCAAGCATTCGACTATTGGATATGTCTAAGGTCGAATAAGAAATTATTTTTACAAATCTGGGTAATTCACTTCTAGAATAGACCATTATTATACTCTAGAAGCAACCTAATGGCCTGACCACGTAAAGGTACGATCAGCGGGGCGATGTGTGAATTCTCTCTTCAAAGCGCGGTCAAAACTCTTGACAGCGATTAATTGGCATCACACCACACGTCATGACTGTATTAGGAATTCGTTAGTCGCGTCATCGGTCGCCCTTGCGCATGGCCAGGCTGATGCATTCTCCGCTATAGCGAATTTGCGACATGAAACCTCTAGCACTTTTCATAATGACAGATATTCAACTAAAACTTTGTTTGTAACATTTTTGTAATTAATATTATTTGGCTATATGTGAAGCCTTTGATATTTATTTAAGTTAACCACTTTCTTCTCAACCTAGCTGTTAGCTTCCCGAAGATTGTAAAAATAAAAAATAAAACAAATAAAATAAAATAAGTAAAAATAAGTGTTTTTAGAGTGCATTCTTCTGTTAAGGGAACTTTATTTGTCCAGGGCGTTCAAACTAAAGCAAAGAAATCTACTATTTTTTTGAGAGACCATTATTGTAATTTCCACGGTGCTCATGTAGAAGTTGCCTAAAATGTTTATTTCTAATAGGTATTCTTAATATGACTGTTTTGCATACCATTTTATTATTGTGTATATTTAATGTTAAATACCGCTGCACATTTGGCAAAGTTTCCAAATACAATAAAATCTATAGTAGAACTAGCGTGTGTAGTCGCGTCGTTTGCATGCAATGTGGAAAAACATATTTTTTTATTACATCGTTCGTGGCTATTGGCGCCATCTTAACTTGATCTTGTAGGAGACAAGATGGGTTTTCTATAAGAAAACGTTCCTATTAACGCCGTTTATGTCACGTTCTAAATAAATTGTTATAGTTTTTGCATCTGCTATTGTTGCTTACGAAAAAAATACTTCTATAAAAATATTATGGGTAGAATTTAATTTTGAGTCAAGCATCTGATTCTATGATTAAACTTCTTCATACAAATCAATGATAAGAGGGCAGTAAATAGGTAGTTAATATAGGTACCTTCCTGGAAAAATCGAGAAAACACTATTTACGATTATAATTTTCTTCAATCAATCGATTCGTTATACGTGCTAATAGCTCTCGATAACCTAAACAAAACATAAAGCGTTTCGCCCACGACGACACAAGCGCATTCGGCAAGCATTAGCTTCGTAATGCGAACATTTAGGCTAATCAAAAAGATATTCGGTATTCAGAGCTCGCGCCGCTGAATGGCGGCACAATCCATATGTAGCCCAGTATATCATGTTTGTATCTTTCATATTTTATGTTTACCTACGAACTATGATTGTTTTGTAAGACTTCATCTTAGAATTTTAAGACATGATGGTTAGTACTCACCGTAGTCTTTGAATACGTGTGAAAGTGAAGTGTCACCCAAATAATCCAGGGGCCCTATTTTTGAGGTAGGTAGTAAATAATTATCTAAAAAATCAAAATGGGGCTTCATTCAAAAATAAGCTAACCAAATGGCTTTTATTGTACTAAAGAATATTTAGAGTGGAACAATTAGTTTGTTTAGTAAAGTTTTTTTTAAAGTTACAAACGTTTGCATGTCTGCGAGCAGGCTGAACACATGCGCATATTTATATTTAAGATCTGTAACAACTGTGTTTTGTGCAAATAAAATTGTATTGTATAGAGAGCGCTAGACACCTTTCAAAAATAGGGCTCCTGGATTATTTGGATGACACCTTACTTTCACACGTATTCAAAGACTACGGTGAGCCGATTCTTATAATAATGTTAAAAACTGTGTTTTGTGCAAATAAAATATTTGTATTTGTATTGTATTGCATAAAGAGCGCTCGACACCTTTCAAAAATAAGGCTCCTGGATTATTTAGATGACACCTTACTTTCACACGTATTCAAAGACTACGGTGAGCCGATTCTTATAATAATAATAGATCGGGCCTAATCGTGTTAATGTTCAACGAAATTTCGTTTACAAATAATGTCTTGAGTTTATTTTTAGATTTATCGTTGTTTGACGCGATTGGCATCCAGAGCTTTTTGGGTATCCGTTTCAACAATGGTCTCGAAACGACCATTGTTTAATTTTTCTAGTTGAAGGATTATATTCTTCAATTTAAACATTTGCTATTCATACATCTTCCTAAATTTAATTGAATATCTCGTGTAGTTTAATCTAGATTAAATTTAATTTTCAAATTAAATTGACAAGATTAAATCCTTCCTCAAATGCCTAACTTAATTTAAGTCTGGTAAAAATGAATATTATTGTTACGCCTCTATTATATAAGAATAATATATTTCACTACTGGTAGTAGAAGCATATGAAAATAAGAAGTTTACGATCCTCTATGATGTGGTACTGTTATTTCTTCACTGTCATATAAGACCGCGATAATAAAGCAGAATAAAAGATATGTATGAAAATGATGTGAACCGCTCAATTATGTTTATGACCAATCATTATGTTGAGTATGCTGAAAAGGAGTTGTTTCGGTGTTATATGAGCTCTTCAAGAGAGTTAATATTATTTAAGTACCAATATCATTTGTGTTTATACATTATTCACAAAAACCGAAAAGTTAAAAGTGACAGTATTTTTAAAGATTAATATGACTTAGAAAAAAAAAATTTTTTCTAGACACAGCTGCGTTATATGTAAAGCTTTACACTCAGAATTATTATTTTAATTTTTCGAAGTCTATCGTCAAATTTATCAATAATATTTTTCTAAGTGAGTACTAAAATACAATAAAGTTTATTCGAAACAAGTTACCTATTTATGAACAGAAAGTTCACGTCCTTAGAGTTGTAACTTGTTTTTAATGAACTTCTAATTTAGGAGTACCTTTATATTTACGCACGTCACAAACACGCAATAACGAAAATAGAAGCGTAAGCTACGTAGGTACAATGATAAAGAGAAACGTCTAATAATAAACAGTTTTGGTGCCAACTGTACGGTTGTGGTTTGAGTTAAAGCTTTCAACTCGATATCTGATAGAAACTTCTCGAAATCTCGAGTGCTTAGAATTAATCTATGTTCATTGTGAAACTTATCTGCGTTCAATAAATACGAACGGTGATTTAATTACCTTCAATGTTGACAAGAAAACTTAACATATTACTTCAAAGATATCTATAGATTTCATCAGATAAGGGAATCAAAATTAAAGAGAGATCTGTTTACGAGAAATAAATGACAAAATGGTGTAGTAAAACTGACTAAAATGTATTATTTTGTTGAAGCGAGTAATGTAATCTGCTAAGGTAAATATACTACGCAGCTAAAGAGTAACAGAACTCATAAAATGAAAACCTTATTTTAGTTACGAGGCTCCACTGAATCACAAGCAGGCAAATACGCCGACGCACAGACATTTATTTACAGAGCGGAGCAATTTCAAAATCATCTCTATTTGGGCCTAACCTCATTATAATACTAAATTAATTCATCGTCACTCATTCGCTGTGCTACTGAAATTGCTGATGGTAGACCTCTGTTTTCGATCAAATTATGCGGCAGGCTCGCGCATTTGCGAGATGAATGTATAGCTAAATGCTGTTGAGAGTGAGAGGGAGTTACGTTTGGCAGGTGTGAGGGAAAGGGACGGTTGGGAATTCGTTTTTCGCGGAATGTTAAGTGAGTTAAGTCTCCAAATAAAAGGTGGTTCGCAGCGTCAGCGTGGAGATGCTGACTGTGAGTCGGTATGGTAATGAGGCGTCCCTCGGAGGGAGGCCCGCTACACTTGTTATCTGTGCGATCATCGGTTACTGTTGTTCTGGCGGTGATAAGCCGCCTCCGAACATGCGATGGCCGCCCCAGATAACCGCCCCGCACTTGTTTAAACCCATAACCCCTAATCTCTCCCACGTCTTAAGCGACTTCTGTTTCAATATTCCTATTAACATTAATTTCATTACGCTCTAAAACAATACGACAACCGACTGTTAGCTTTGAGTAATCCAATCTTGAGACTAAATCAATTCTCTATTTCTGTCGCGCCTAAATATTGGATTTGTTTGCAGACTTTGGAGCTAATATTGTCGAGTATCCTCATCTAATTAAGTTGCGTCTTCAATCAAGATTTTTATCGTAGTTGAAGTGATTCAAACTTAGTTGAATTTTCTTAAGTGGGTAAACTTTTTGAAATCATTGAGCCTTCGCTTCGCTTTTTAAAGAGTTTTTTTTTGAGAAACTAGCCAACGAGAAGCGCTAATGAGTTCTTTCAAGTTCATTACATTGGCTACTTTAAAGAGAACATTATCGCCGAAATCAAATTGCAGATCTGGAATTCTTTCGAGTAAAAAGTAGGTAACTAACTCCATTGTAGCTTTTAAAATTAAACTTATTAAATGAAATTCCTATCACAACAAGCTTGTTTAATGAATACCCAAATGATGATACACCATCCTAATTAATTTTAGCCGCTCAACCGAGTAAATACTTTTTTGTACAAAACCCTTTATTTATTTTGTCCGTTTTTGGATAACAAGGGGCATACGTGATACGAAAATCGTAATTATTATTAAAAAATGGACCACAGATATAATGTTTCTGAGTGTATTAAAATTACACTCGTTGAGGCCCTTCATCAAATACGAATGGTTTCTTTATTTTGCTTTGAAGCCAGTTAATTCGTTTTCGGTAAACTTTGCTTGCGTTAAATAAACCTTTATTATTTTGCTACTCGTATTTCGGCGAGATATCTGTTCAGAATCAACATGCATAGAACTTTGTAATATTTCTGTTTATTTTCTGAGCTAATTTGTTTGAAATCTTTGCGTATTAAAATGAAGGTCTGGTTAAAGTTAATCTTTATGGAATGGAATGCTGTTAATGTTAATAATAATAAAATAAATTGCCAAATAAATAAATTACATGAACGCTTCAGTTATTTACAATTATTTTGGATTCATTCAACCATAAAATTAAATAGCTTGGTAATTCTGAATATTATTAAATATTACACTTGATTTTAATTTAACAAACTTTATTGTACATTTATGAAACAAATGTTACAAAAGGCGGACTTAATGCTAAAAGCATTCTCTCCCAGTCAATCTTTAGGAAACAGATATCAATGAAGGCGGTACACGAGGTAAATTATTATTATTATATATAATTGACCTTGACTTATTTAATTCAAGCATACCTACATTCAAGAGATTATTTAACAATAACTTCTTTAAAAATAATAAGATGTAAGAGAGCAGTAATTTATAATTTGTTGTTATTTTTCTTAAGGCTATTTATGAGCATTATCCTCTAACTAATTGTGAAAACTTGTAAATAGCTGTATTTTGTAAGTTTAACTTATTATAACATAAATTAGCTGTAAGTTTTCCAAAAAGCTGTAAAATAAAATAATGTTTTAATTTTTATTTTGTGTGTGGTCGATGTCTGTCCTATATGGTGACTTGCGGTCTGGTCCTCGGATTACCGTGGTCAACCATTATTTGTTCAGCTTAATTGTTGCGGTTAACGAGTTAATTAGCTCCGTGATGGGCTTATGCATTAAAAGTTTACTTCGTTAACACTTTACGTTTATTAAGGGTATTTGGTAAATTAACAATCTAGGGGACTTTGATTATTAGGTATTTGGCATTCGGTTCGGAGCTCTAATAATAAGTAGTAAGTTCAGGATTAGCCAAAGAGACAGGGAACTATGGACGTATATTAGAGTATACTTATAAAAGAGTTCTTTCGAGTTAACATTGATAATAACAATAACAATACTTGGGCAGCTTCTTATTTAAATTGAAAATGTAACAGTTACTCCTCAAGTATATTAATTGGAACTGAATGAATCGAACTTTGTGAAACAGGTTCTCAAAGATTTGTGTTTGGATAACGCTTTGTCAATAACCTTTCTTTTCTTTCTTTGTTTTCCCTTTTATATTGGGAAGGGACCTGGGTTTCACGACACAAGGAACCCTAGTGTGGAATCCAGGGCTAAGTGCATGGTTTTATTTTCATTTATCTGAACTAGATCATTAGCCAAACTACTATAAATGTAAATGTAAGAAATGTTATCAATTGAATAAAATAATTTTTATTATTTATTTATTTAAACGCTTGGGGAATTTTTAAGGTGGTTCTTTTCTTTCTACATATTTGGCAGATGAATTTAAAACTAGCAACTTTTCCACACTCAATTTTTGGATAGTTTTTGCCATTTGGGCATAATAAAGTAAATACATCACTATAGGTATTTAGTAAATACATTTTAGTTCACAGAGTACAGAGAAACTGGTAGTGGCGTAGATTTTTCGGTCAAAACTTCCCGTGTTGATATTAAGAAAGTTGCCATTGAGTATTTTAAACTTTTATGAAGAAAAATAGTGGTGCGGAGGGACGGTGAAATATTAAATTCTTGTTGCCGTCAGAGGCTTCGCACGTCTGAGGAGGTAAGTTAGTTTACTGACTTGTAGTTATAGCGTTTCTAGCGTTTCGACACCGCAGAATGCGTGCAGTAAGGTCACACCTCTGTAGGTTAGAAGATTTGTTGAAATCATCCCTAGTGGTTGAAGATTTGCTTCAGGTAGCTGCTAAAGGTAGATTTTCCTTTCATATTACATTTTTCAATATTTTTTTTATTAATTCAAATTGTAATACTGAGAAATTCTTTAAGGCACTAAGAATGAATATTTAGATTGCGATGCACAATAGGGAATCACTAACCTGACGTTAAAAGCGATGTTAAGGCAATCGAAATGCAAATGACACACTTTCCTCAAACACAATTAAATCTTTTATTATAAAGGCAGATGAACTTTTTCATTTACAAAACACCCATTCTACATCCAGTTTTACAGCTTCCTAATATAATCTGTGAATTTAGGTAAATTGCAGATGTCTTTTAGATGCGAAATAAACTTAATGGTCATCATTTAAGTTGTATGCCAAATTGAGATGCTCCGCTGAGCGTAAGTTTTAATTCTTTCTAGCGAAATAGTTGCCATAAAGTAACAAAGTTGCAGTTGCTTTGTAATTTACAGTTCCAGTTCGAAATGAGGTGCTAGCAAATGAATAATCATGGAACAAACATTTGAGACGATGCTACTGTGTTGCCAGTAATTACGCTAGATGAGTTGTAAAATATTTTCATAATAAATCAAGTGTTGTTTGATTTTAAGTGCGATTCGATAAACATTGGTTCAAGTACAATTTTGTGAGAAATAATACTTTAGATATAATTATGTATTTTATTTCCTTGATATTAGAAATCTTATTTACCTTAACTTCTCTTACTTTTGACATAAAGCTCTTCATTTTGTTGATTTTGTAGCTTACCTGAAACAAATAGAACATAAATTAATAGGTACTTAAATAAATATTGATAATGAAAATTTGAAAATCGGAACTTGGTACATATCCGACCGAATAATGTCTTATTTTAAAATTGTTATTAGTTAAAAATGTTCTACATAATCTTTCATATATGAAAATGATGATCACACTTATTACAAAGCTTGAAAGTTTTTCTATGTCCATCAGTAATTTTTTTGTGTCCCCACTGCTGACAGACCTTCCTTAGGGGGGTAAGGAGGATGGGCCATAACCCACCACGCGGGCCCAATCGGATTGGTGGGTGTTAACGACTGCAAATGCAGCCGGGACCAACGGCTTAGCGTGCCTTCCGAAGCACGGAGGTAAGTAAGTAAGTAGCTAAAGCACATAGTTTTTCTATGTGCTTTAGCTACTTCATATTTGAAATTGGTGTAATTTATGTGAGGTTGTCAAATTATATTAATCTGGAAGAAAACTGTAACAAAAATATAGAACCTAGCATCTCCGTTGCATGTATCTGCATGCGCTCCAAAGACACAATCACCATTAAGTTAAGGGCTAATTAAGCCGTGAAACTTCCTTGTCTCCCGCCCGAGATCATAGTAGAATGCCGAGGTGGACGCACGGTGAACTCCGAGCGATTGCTACTGAAGATAATCAAAATTGGACGGAGTTGCTTCTGACTTAACTTGACTTGTGAAAGCAGAATGTTTATTTATTAAAGTAGTTTAATCTTATAAATCTTATCTTATCTTAAATCGAATAAATTTTTATTTCTTCTCTCACATATACATGATAATTACTTAAACATTCAACTAAGTATAAAGCTTATTCTATGAACCATAATGATGGTAGTCTATGTGAGAGACTGGCCTCTGTGCTAGGAGAACCTGTGTGACGGATAACCAGTCTCTCCACAACTTGACCAGGGTGGTGGTTAATAGTTTATGTAAAAGGAAAATTAGGCGATTGGAAATCAAAATAACTAGTTAATCCATGAGGATTCCAAGACTAATGATAGTCTTAAACCCTTATCTAGATTTTGGTGTATAGTATAAGTAATGCTTAGTTTACATGAGCTCTACTTAGTAGGTACTAGTACTAACACTAATACCTTGCAAGTAAACAAAACCTAAAAAACCTAAAATGGAAGTGGGCAGGCCATATCGCAAGGCTGACAGACCAGAGGTGGACTGTCAGAACGACACAGTGGCGCGGACCTCAAGGGAAAAGAAACAGAGGGAGGACAAACACGCATGATAACATCAAGAAATCAGCCGGCCCATATTAGAGTCAAACTGCACAAGATAGAGACAAATTGACATCCTTGGAGAAAGCTTTCACCTGATCTGGGGTTCTTGTAGATTCATTTGTTTAAATTAAAAACTAACAACCCTACATATACAAAAACCAATAAATACTATCATAAATAAAAAGTTTTTAAGTACATAAATTAGAAATGAAAATTTATTTTGCAAGAAATAAAGGCTTTATATTTTATAAAACAAAACCTTGCACAATAAGCACTTATATTATATAAGTTTACACGCAAGGTAAAAATAACACATAAGTATATACCTACTTAGATTAATATAATTACATATATTTACTGAGAAAATAGTTTGTCATGCTTTCCGAGTAATCGTCGATGTGGTGAAATTAATGTGAGTCTTTTCTTTTTTTATATTTATTAATCTTAACTAGGTATCTAATACGAGTAGCAGGCATGCATAAAGAAATAACTTTTTCAACCGCCCCTGTGGTCTGGTAGTTCGCCCACCCATGTAAGACCGATTCCCAGGAAGGGGGTACATTTATTCTTGGTTTGGTTGGTGGTAGTGGTAGGGCTTATTTCAAGTCCACCTAGCCACCATCTTACCTAAGTGTGACGTCATAACAATAATTAAAAAAAATTTGTGTTCCAGCAGTTCATCAATAGTGAGGATTCCGGGTGTAGTGCGCTTACACTTACGGCCCTTAACATCTGAATGAAAAAACACGCTTAAGGCGAGGCCAGTTCACGATCTGATAAAGACTGATTTTTTGTACTTTCAAGGACTGATGTAGAATTCTACCTCACAAAAATTACTGTAGACTGTGTTAACTATTCTAAAATTGATTAGTATTTAAATGACATGACTCGATTATTAATCTGTACAAAACGTCATCTGTGACGTTTTGTAAACGTCATTTTGTGACATTGTGTCAAGGTCTGCCATCTTGACGGGACTTTTTGGGGCGACGGTTGGTGCGTTGTGCTTGGACTGCAAAAAATAAACTTATTTGTAAGTACTCTTCGGTGTTTTACTTCTGGACTATTAAAAGTTCAGAAGTGGGCTACCGCGACGAACGCTTTGCCTGTGTAAGCGCCTGACTAACAGCGATCCGGTAAGTGAATTACTGTTTTCAACTACATAGAAAGAATGCAAGCCTACAGCTAAAGTTATTGCACGATGTAAAACAACATGAATTCAATATTTATATGCGTTGTACACTCTATTGCTTATTTTGAAATACAAATGAGGCGAATCATACAAATGAAATGATAATCTAGTTGAACGTTAGCTAAATCGGTGAAAACACATGGACATCAGTATTAAGACATTGTAATCAGATAAAATAAAAATTACAATATGAAAACAGTTTGCACAGTGACTAACTAAGCCGATTGAAATATATGATAAAAAAAAAACATTTACTTAATACTATTTGTACTACTAATAAAATAACAGTGAAAACAAGGCAATGTTTTTTCCTAATTCTTGCTAAAAGGGTCTGTTTCTTTTTCCCCATAGTAATCCATAAGTTAGACTTTTGTTTCTGTGTATTAGTGTGAAGTAGAATATTGATTTGGTGTGATTTCTATGACCAATTGATTATTTTGACTGTTGTTGAAGTTATTATTGAATGGTATTTATTTTACACTAAAATAAATAAAGAATTACACTGACTTATTTACACTTCAAAGGAAAGTTTCTAACACTATTGTTTTTAGCCTAGCACTCTAGCTAGAACAACTGTATTATTCAAGGCTTACTTTAATTACTTATTAAAATGTTACCGCTTTTGCCTAAATGTTTACTGTGAAGAATAAGATTTTCAAGAGCAAAGGTAGTACCTAAACTTATTTGCAAATAAGATTACTATTCACAATAGATAAATGCAGTGAAGCGTTGGAGAATTTTAATAACAAACCCAATTTCCTTTTATTTGAAAATTATCATCTTTGAACTTTATTATGACTTTTTATTAATTGATATTAAATATAGTCAGTAGCATTTAATTCCACCCAATTTATTCCTGCTAAGCATGATAAATGTGAGAATAGAATAGAATAGAATATTTCTTTATTTGCTTATAAATTGGTAAGTATAAAAGATGTTACAATGTATATGAAGCCACACACATTTCTCCAGATACTGGCATGCAAATATAATTAATTACATATTATTATTATTTAATTTAGAAGCAATTTAAACATTACAAATCAGTGTGTGTCATTACCGTCGTCTGTTAAAAAAGTCATTAAATTCATTGATTGAATAAAAACAGTGTGAGAATACTTTATTTGGACTTAATTTTTAATTAGTAATTGTAGGTTATGAATAAAGATTATTTTAATTAATTGACTTTGCCCTGAGTCATAGAATGATTTAGTTTCTATTCTCAATTAGTCATTTTTTACATTGTCTAGTGCACAAAATGTAAATATATAATATTGAAACGATATATTGTGTGGCTTTCAGATAACAGTTTATTCCTTGATCCTTTTATTCCTTACTTAGTACTTATGGGGACTCCTGAGCATAATAATCCAGGCCCATGGTCTAAAAGACAAATGAGTAGAACTCCATCAGGAGAACCACGACCGTTATCACCAAAATTGCAACATAATCATATTACCTGTCGTTCGAGAGTGCGTAGTCGGTCTCGAATGTATAGTGCCAGGTCTCGTTCACCACCGCGTACCCCGCGACGTATTCAGCGACCAATCGGAAACCGCTCTGTGACTAGGAACCTGTCTACACCGGACAGGATATCTCGATCTGGTAAACGGCGTCGTATCTCATCAGTTAAGAGAACTAGTGATCTGAGTCGATCTCCTACGCCATGTCATAAAAGTAATTGTCAGAGATCTTCGAGATCGCGTCATCGTCGAGAGTATAGTAAGAGACGTCGATATAGTTCTAGTTCGGATAAATCTCGTAAGAGGTATTACCAGTCGAGAAGTAATAAATCATCCGCTTTAATTATGCCACGTAATAGACCCCATACTCCATATGCTGAACCTAGTTACTCTAGAAACGTGAAAAGCCACAGCTCTTTGTCTTCATTAGTGCAAGATAAAAGCTCAGATATTCCTAGTAAAGTAAGTGACGTAGTAGACACGGTGGCCATGAAAGAGACTTCTCTTCTAGAAAGATTGGTGAACACTTTAAGTGAACGAAGTGGAACTACCAATCAGGGTATAGGGATGCATGCTGCGCAAAACGTTATACCTGAGTTTGATCCGCAAGGAAAAATTCAAACTATGAAAGAATGGTTAGGAAAGATAGATGAGTCGGCACATGTGTACGGCTGGTCGGAACGTCAAACGATATTTTACGCATTACCCAAGTTGCGCGGCCTAGCCAAACGTTGGTACGATGGTCTGACCAGTGTTAAGTATACATGGGCTGAGTGGCGTGATAAACTAATGGCGGCTTTTCCCTGCGAGCAAAATTACGCAGACATACTATCGGAAATGTTAGCTAGAAAAACGCGACGCAATGAAACTCTGGAAGAATACTATTACGATAAAATAATGCTAATTAATAGATGCGAGCTTAGTGGAAAGAAGGCAGTTGATTGCCTCACGCAAGGTATCTACGATACCAATATAAGAATGAACGTTCAAGGTGCAAATCTCCAAACTCCGGAAAGTGTACTACAATATTTTAGAAATATAACTTGTAAGGTTGCTTTTGTACCTGGATCGCTAAATTCAACTCAACATCAGGTAGAACAATTAACAAAGAAAAACACTAATTTGGATTTTAAAAAATCAAATACTGCATCCTCAACCACTTGCTACAATTGTGGTGAAACAGGGCATATTGTAGCTCGTTGTCCTAAAAATGTTATCAGATGCAATAAATGCCGGCAATTTGGTCACGATGAAAAAAACTGTACGAAACATTCTGAGTCAAAAGCACCTACAGAGCAAACGCCAAAATCCCAAACTAAGTCAAATTATAATGCATCCTAAATATCGTTACCACTGATAAGGGTAATGAAATATATTTTAAACCTATTAAAGTAAATGGTAATTCTATGACTTCTTTTGTAGATCTGGGTAGCCAATGCACCCTTATACGCGAAGATTTTGTAGCAGATCTAAATCTGACCGTTGATAAAGTTAACCTACCTACTCTTAAGGGCTTTGCGAGCGGGACAGTGGTTCCGAGTGGCCGTGTTAACATTAGAATTATTTTAGATGGTTAAGGACTGATTTTTCAATGCTTTATGAGCTTGATAGCATATTAAACTGCCAAATTGAAAATGCTGTCATTCATTTGTCTGTCACATTTTTGAATGACTTTTATTAAATTTGGTTAATATTTAACCTGACGGATATCTGTTATCTGAGGATTGAAAAACCAGCCCTTAGATGAAAATATAGAAGCTTATTTGGTAAATTCTTCTGTTCTCTTTGCCGATGTACTAGTGGTGGTACAATCTTTAACTGAGCTTCCTCAAGTAAGAGCCGTGAAAACGAACGACAAATTAATATTTTACAAAAGTGTAGGTATTGAATATGATAAGTTTCCGATTATCTTGGTAGCGAAGAAAAACGGGGACGTGAGGTTGTGTGTTGATTATCGAGCACTGAATCGGAGGACTGTTAAAGAAAAGTTTCCGATGCCTCTCATCGATGATCAAATCGACAGTCTAAAGGGTAATTTATACATATTAGGTATTATTTATTTATTTAAGTAAGGCTTACCAACTAGGTATTATAGATAGCTTCACCAAGTTCATTATACTGCGTGCTGTGCGAAACACTAAAAGTACAACAGTAAATAACTAAGTAGTTAGGTAATGTCACCACTACCATTGTTTAGCATACCTAATCTAAATACTCTTTATTTGTTAGTATTTAGTCGTATTGATTTTTATAAAGCTAGGAAACTATTGGTCTATAAATTACACATAATTTAAGTCAAATTCTTTGTATGACTGTTTGTTTCTTTACAATAATAAATAAATAAATATCCATACTTAGGGATGTATTTGGTATGTTTGGTATACCAGCACATTTAATCTCGGATCGTGGTACGAGTTTCACGTCCGATGAGTTCAAAGCATACATTGAATCTATTGGACTGAAACACACGTTAAACGCAGTAGCTACACCACGCGCAAATGGTCAAATCGAACGGTATAACCGTTCCATTTTGGCATCACTTACGGTACGGCTCTCTGTCATGATGAAGATGATCGTGATTGGGACATCAAACTCGGGCAAGTACAGCGCAGCTTAAACAATACCGTTAATCAAAGCACAGGGAAATGCCCGTCAGAAATCATATTCGGTAGACCTACTGTTAATACAACCGAGGTACAGTTACATGAGATTAATGATTTCGAGGAAGCTTCAACAGAAACCGTTGAAGAAATCCGAAAAGAAGTATGTACAAATATTCAAGATCGGCAACGAAAAATGAAAATCCGGTATGATGAGACAAGAGCCAAAGCTAAACTTTACAAGGAAGGTGATCTTGTCATGGTCGAAAAGAATACTAAGACCCCAGGAGAAAGTCATAAATTAGTTCCAGCATTCAGTGGTCCGTTCAGAGTCACAGAGGTACTGGGTAATGCCAGGTATGAAATAAGTAGTGTTGGTGGATACTCATAAAAGAAATACACCCATGTATTTTCTGTTGATAAGATGAAGCTGTGGGTACGTTTTGGGTGTTCAGAATCAGAAAGCGATTATGGTGATAGCGAGTGCTTTGAATAGGGTTTTTTTCAATGAAACAACATAATGATTTCAATCTGTGTATATTTTTAATTGACTGATTAACCCCTAATCTACCATTAACCCCTAATTTATCCTATCCTTATCCTACTGTGCCTATAATAAACTGTAACGATACCTAACAAGCAAGATCGAACTAATGTCGTTGCTCCTGGTGCGGGCAAGTGGCAGACAGGCGCGAACTGCAACTGGCTCCTGGTGCGGGCTTACAGTAGACAGTCAAGCGGACAGACGTTATAGCTCCTTGTGTGGGCGTGTTGTAGACCATTGGGTTAACTGAGACCGTAGCTCCTTGTGTGGGCAAACGGTAGACTGAGGTTGTAGCTCCTTGTGTGGGCAAGCCGTAAACAGTCGTACTAACTGAGGCCGTAGCTCCTTGTGTGGGCAAGCGGTAGACAATCGAGTGAACTGAGGCCGTAGCTCCTTGTGTGGGCAAGCGGTTTAAAGTTCAGCGAATTGAGGCTGTAGCTCCTTGTGTGGGCAAACGGTAGACTGAGGTTGTAGCTCCTTGTGTGGGCAAGCCGTAAACAGTCGTACTAACTAAGGCCGTAGCTCCTTGTGTGGGCAAGCGGTAGACAATCGAGTGAACTGAGGCCGTAGCTCCTTGTGTGGGCAAGCGGTTAAAAGTTCAGCGAATTGAGGCTGTAGCTCCTTGTGTGGGCAATCATTAGACAGTCTCTTCCGCAGCTCCTTGTGTGGGCAAATGTATCATAGTCAAGCAAACTGAAGCTGCAGCTCCTTGTGTGGGCAAGTGGTAGATAGCTTGGAAAACGAAGGTGGTGGTTCCTGGTAGTTCCTGGTGCGGTGCAAGCGGCGACCAGTCCAGTATATTGTCACAGTAATGCCAGATGCCAGCAAACAGTATCTGCCTGCTCGTCACTAAAGATCTTAAACCCATAAGCTCTGGAACAAGAACCGGCCGTGACGGGATTGCCACGACGATGTATGCAGTTACACTGCGACCGTTCAATTTCGACAAAGTGTTATCCTGTGTAGTGAAGTGTGTGTGTGTGTGTGTGCGCGCAAATCGTAACAAAGAAGCAAAGAATATTTAAAGACATCATATTATAAAAATGTAAATGTACCTAAAATAGATCTAACTATCTTACTAATATGTTACAAGATAAATTTTAAACTCGTAGAATGCGGTCATTCTTTAGAATTAGGATGGCCGAGGAGTTATTACTTATTCATCTATTATTAATTATTTAAAATAATATCAAGACAAACATAACGATTAAGATTGCATACATTACCCTATTTGTTTTTTTTATGAAATCCTATACTTGCAGTTATTTTTATTTGTTATTTTGGTATGTAATTCAATAATGAAATCAAAATCAAGCAAAATAATCAGTAATGAAATATTTTTTCTCATGCTCTTTTGATTTAATGTAGTAAATTTAAAATAACTTATATAAAGTTATAAATTATAAAATGTACCTATATTCATATTTACCGAAATTAAAGTAACGTTGTGCCTGGGACAGACACCCTTATCAGGATGGCCGACTGTTAACTATTCTAAAATTGATTAGTATTTAAATGACATGACTCGATTATTAATCTGTACAAAACGTCATCTGTGACGTTTTGTAAACGTCATTTTGTGACATTGTGTCAAGGTCTGCCATCTTGACGGGACTTTTTGGGGCGACGGTTGGTGCGTTGTGCTTGGACTGCAAAAAATAAACTTATTTGTAAGTACTCTTCGGTGTTTTACTTCTGGACTATTAAAAACTGAAAAAGATACAAAGAAACAAAATAACCGAACAGAATATTGAAAAATGGCATGGTAACTCTGTAAAAAAATCCTGCCTAACACCATAAAAACATATAAAACTAAATTTCAAATCGTCAGATTTCGTAATTTTCAACGACAGTGATATGATTTTTTGTGCAAAAAGGATAGCTTTTTTATCGATCTAACACAATAATTTAATAAATGATCCAGTATTTCAGAAATCATTAAAAATGTAATAAACTTCGTCAAATTTCTGGCGAAGCGTCAATTAAAGCTATGCAATATTCAACCTTATTCTAAAGACATAGTGAAAGAGTAAATTTCGTGAACTGCCTCGCCTTTACCGCTTTCTGTTTATAGCTTATCCCGCGATTTGCAACTTCCATGTTCCTGCAGGCAAATTGGTTCCGTTCGTGTCAATTTGTGAACGACTTGCGAACAATCGTCGCGACGCGGCACATCCTCGCACATCGCTTGTTAATTATTTCGTGCTAATTGATTTAGAATTAATTAGTTTCTCCTACTGTTAATTTGATAGTGACTGAGCACTGGTATAAAGTTATTTGAGGTAGTTGAAGAGATATTGTAAAAATATCTTAAAAATAGGTTTCTATTTTAGATTTATAATAAATAATTACACCGACACCGACTCACCCTCTCACATACACTTACATTATTACACACCGAAAGGACTCAGAAACAATTATATTAAAACTCAAGAAATTGAATTAAGTTGTTAAATATAAGCTTGCATAATCTCTGGAGCAATTGTATGGATATGACTTGGTAACTTTTACTACAACTCTGAGGCTAGTGGGCGCTGTATGTTGAAATACAGGATTTAATATCCTAGGTCAGCTGCAGATGCTACAATTTGTTGATTGTTATTTTAATTTGTTTTAAGCTTGTACTTACCTATAAGAAAACCTTTATGTAACATTTAAAGTGTGTGGTAATAAATAAAAATCATTATTATTATTGTTATTATTATCTACCTACCTACACTGATGGTAGGCCGTTATCGAAGACATTGGATGCTTACAAATCCAGAAGTATCTATATACAATTAAGTATTAAGTAATAAACTACGTGTAATAGAATTAATGGCTAAACCAGAATATGGTAGAAGGGACCATCAACTAAACAACTTATACTATGGGTCCAATTCAGAAATCGCGAAAATTAATAACGAAAATATGAAAATGTATGAAACAGTTGATTTTTTTTCGCGATTTCAGAATTGGTCCTATTGTAAAAGTTGTTCCGTTTGATGGTTCCTATCTACATTCTGGTTTAGCTATTAATTCGGTTACACGTTCTATATCTTTGATTATCCTATATTATATATTATTATTGAATTCAATTCGATTCGAGATTCACTTGCCATTGGTAGGTAACGTACCTATTTGAGAACATCTTTAAAATGCTGTTAAATGGAATGTGAAAAAGTAAGGGTTTCAGTTTGTGCCAGCGGACCGTGAGAACGAAACATAAACATAATCTTTCAAATGAGGACGTCGTCAGCAAATAGCTTTGATTTACTTTGAAATGAGAGCCAATCATCTCTGTCGGCAAAGAGGCAAAGGAAGTCGATATCATACGAGTTGTATATGTAAGCGAGGGACGGAAATGAGCCGCACATACATACGGAATCTGTCGGATGAAAGACTGGGAGTACCCAGGGAGCTTCTTATTATGAGACATGCTACCTTTAGCTATCTTATTTCAATTTGAACGCTCCATTGATTGCAGAACCCCCGAGCGATCTTCGTTTGCAGTTACCTCGAGCGACAGAGAGGACAACACTGAAAAGCCAACGGCGCGACAGGGACACCTGCTATTTTTCTATGGAGAGACGAAAATATCGAAAAAAGTTATCGCATCAAAGTCTCGGCCCCCGTAAAGGTCTCATTAAAAGTGCTTTGTGAAAGAATTCCCTCCAATTTATAAGGCAGTCGTCGGCAGATTGGGCGGAAGGTAAATAACGACACCGTTCTATTGTTTTAAACGAGATTCACTTATGTTGTTAAGGATCGTGTAGACGGTAATGTGCGCTGCGTGCGCGATCACCCGCCCGATAAGGTCACGCTATTTGTTAGCGCCCTAAAAATTTATTAGCGGCGAAAACAAATTTAGCAGCTTGTAATAACACGTCGTCATTTGTTATTAAAATTTCCCCTCGTTTGCTAAGAAAATTTGCTGTGAGTTTGTAAGAATATCAAAATTCAAAAATGATATTTCTCCGAGGGACCGTCTCCGAGTTCGGCGCGATGATATAAAACGGAGTATAACCGTGTCCCGTTTCAAAATCGTAAAATGAAAGTTTACAGAAATCCCGACTTGAGGTCGACAGCTCGACTCGCGTGATCTGTCAATGGCACACACCGGATTTACTTTTAAAACATGTCATTATTTTTTTATTACGGCGTGTGAGCAAAAATGTACTTATTTCGCGCTCCGTTGGACTGAAAATGTGACATCAGCGAGTGTGAAGGCGCACGTCGTGCTTGCGAGTATATTGCGAAATTTACGAGGTGATGCCACACTCAATATCTGGGCCTCTTCACTTTACGGTCACTGATTTTTATTCGGGCGACGCCGACGTGAAATAAAACAACGCGAAACGATTCAACTATTGCCGGTGCCACAGCCCACTCGCATCCACAAAGAGCCAGTGCGTCAAAACACGAATAAAAAACTGGCAGCTACGCTCACAAAGAATTTATTTGCTTTCATACAGAACTCAAAGCGCCCCGAACAATGTGTAAGAACTAGGTATGAGTATTTTCTTTGAACGCTTAATTTGTAAAGGGGACAGAAGCATTTTGATTTCTTTTATTCGCATAGACAGCGCTCAAATCCGTGTTTTGTTGTATACAAACACGGCAGGATGCCCCTTTTATATGCGATTACGTTGTGTACGGTATTTATGATTTTATTTCCAGTGAACTAAAAGGGGAAAAGCTGGTATAAATAAACTTAATACCTAAATAAAAGTACCTAAGGTAAGCAGATTCTAAGAAAATATTTAATTAATAAAAATGACGAGTGTTATTGTCGCTTTGGTCACAATTTTTACTAATAAGGCGTATTAAAATCCCAGTTATAAACCATAACAAAATAGATTTTGTTTTGATGCAACTGGTTCTCATTTAGTCTGTGTCGCTCTCCGCGGTTGTTATCGCGTGTGCAAAAAGCATAGTGGTGGCGGGCGTGCGGCTCTTTTGGTTTTATTGTGGAATTAGTTCTTTTGTCAGGTAACTTTATGATTACTGGTGTGCGGCACCCTTAACTTTAAATCACTTCAAGTTTTCTGTGCCTCGTAAATGACTAATAAAACAGATTATATCACTTTAGATTTCTTAGAATGGATGTTTTAAGTTGTATTTTTTATCGGTGACAGACGTAATCCAAAGTGTATTTTTATGTTATACTTAGTAATATTTTGTGTCGTTTTTGTGCTGGTGAACCTCAGGTAGGTACTTTCAAGTAACTATAACAAGTTTGGCTTAAATCACAGTGAATGTGATAATAATACTTCAATCTATTCCTGAATTAACAAAGAAAACTTGAGTAAAGCTCCAAATGTTTGGTCACCCATCATATACGTGGTCGCTGCTACGGTTGCTTAACTTTAGTTATCGCCGCCATAAAGGCTGCTACGCACTGTGGTTGTTTATGGGAGCTCGTTGGCATTCATGGCGCGGCCCGGTGTTTTGTCGGCCGGCGTTACTGCCTTTGATCAGACGATGTCGATATTCCTTTATTCAATTTGTCGTGTATTATGCACTTGTGGATTGTTTACTTGTTTTTTTGAGTTAGTTTATGAAATATTTATGAAATATAATATAATATAAAAAAATATGAAATATAATACACCCACCAATCTGCATTGGGCCCGCGTGGTGGGTTATGGCCCATCCTCCTTACCATAATAAGGAAAATAAAAAAAAGATATTTAAAACTATAAATTTATAATTTATATTTGTCTAAGTAAAAAGTCGAAAGAAAACTTACACCGAATAAAAATTCAAACAAGCTATCAATTAACATTGCGGTTTCAATCAAAAGTTAATTAAGCTCTAAAGTGTCCCTTTAAAATTTATTCGTCTGTTAGCTTAGTACTATTCAATGTAATATCACGCTATTTTAAATGATAAATCGTGTGAATTTAAATTGTGATTTAAAAGTAGACATGTAATTTTAAGATCTGACTTCACAATTAACACGTTTATTTGTAGGCGACCAAATTTTCAAATATCATCGTCGTGTTAAGCGTCAGTAAAACCTCGTTAACAATTTTGCGCGCGGCAGCCCCGTAGCCGCGGCCGCGCTCGGGTGTCAAAGGGCCCTAATGACGCGACGCGGTAACGAAAGACGCGCTGCGCTAAAGACGCGACCTTCACACAACAATATTTTGCCATTTTGTATGTTTGTGCAAAATGTTTTACATCTTTATACATAAACACAGAGTATGCTTTAGGCATAAAGAAAAATTGGAAGAATTGGAGATGTATTTGGAATCAAATTAACATTATTTTATTCGCCAAGAGTTAATTTCTTTACAAAACTTTATAGCATTTACTAAAAACACTTCTAAAGCTTCCGCGCGTACAGTTCATTAGAAATAAAACACTTTTTACGGATAACAGCGCGTATATTGGTTAATTTAGAATTATTTAGATTTGATTTGTTAGTTTTTTGGGTTTACCGACGTTCGACACCTTGCCAGGGAAAAATATAAACAGCAAAACTAGAAAATACCAAATATAAACACTGACAATAAATAAGACAAAATTACAGAACAAAAAATTGACTCTAAAAAGATTGCAACAACAAAACGAACCTCCGTCACAAATCACATTCGGAAACAGCTAAATTTCCTGCGCGCCATCATAAAAATGTGCAAATCTTCACGAATCACCAGGACATAGACGTCCGTTCAAAAGAAGCTCAATAAGGATCTATTTATAGGTAAGATAGTTGCGTCCTCGCGGTGCGACCTTTTCACGCACGGCCGGCTCCTACGGTAAAAGGGGCACAGAACCCGGTAGGGGTGTCAACGAGTTTTAAGACTGGTTAAAAAATGGTTATGGCCTCTGACCAATTTATAAAGGCCGCGTCGATGATTGTAGTGATTTCCGAATAGATTAATTATGACTTGGTAATTTTTTTTCAACTTTTTTTTTTGAAGTAATGCATGATACTTATTGGTCAAAATATATATTTTTTTAATTATATCAAAACATTATCAACGTATAAAAAATATTGTTTTATAAAACTAAACTTGTATTATTATATATATATATATATATATATATATACTCGTACTTACGCATCCAAAAATGGGCCCATTTTTAATAACGAATTCTAATGTGACTGAATTCAGCTGTTTTTTAAGAATATAAGTTTTATGAATAATAAAGATAAGAGACGGCAAGTCTTACTGATTGTAGTGCATTAATTTAAAGTTATAAGGAAGTAAATAAGTATGTGTTGGCAGCCCTAGTCCCCCGGGATTAAATATAGTGATACTCAGGTGATCGCCGGATTCCTCTAATGAGATCGCGGGGCCGTGATAGTTTCGCGCACATTTTTCCACGCATGAACTGTAAGGAAATATGTAAGGATAATGGTACTGTGGATTAGTTGGTGAAAATGTATATTTTTGCATTCACAAAGCTGTTCATCACATCACATAACAATTTTAAAACTTTTCTTAAAACGTGTAGAGGACATAGTCTAGACGCGATTAAATATGATAGAGTCAAAATTCTCTTTTTTATTACAAACCTAAAAAGCCCTTTTCACTCTTTTCGCTTCAATTACAGCAAAGAACAAAAAAATGCACGAACGCCAATTAATAAGACTATCAAACTTTGTTTATGAGCTCTTAAGTCCAAGTTGCTCGTCTAACCTTGCCGACTTCCAACGTCCTAGCCAAGGTTAACGCATACTCTCGTCTGTGTCACAGAATAGATTCGTAACAGTATTTTGTCTTGACCAGTGTTCGGTACTAATACCCCCCTTATAAACATTGAACAAAATAGTCAATAATTCGTGTCTTAATTTAAGTATGTAAAGTCCTTTTCAATGGTAAAAAATATGTTTTTCTCTTATTTCCATGTGAAGTTTGATTTATTAAAATCTTTAAATTAAAAATTTTGTTGGCCTATTTTCTTTTTTGTAAATAAATCCTTTTTTGAGATATCACGATGGATTATGAAGCTGAGTTGAGTGAATTTGAGATTTGATAGTTTGTTACATTAAAAAGTTACATTATACATAGTTAAGTTATGTTTTATCATGCTACCTTCCTTATTCGCACAACGTCAACGTTGGAGCAATCGAGTGTTGTGTACCCAAATATACCGAGATTTCTTAGCGCATTATGTCGGCGGATTTTGTACAAAGATGTAATACTGGTACCTATAATATGTATACTGTGTCTGTCTCCAGACGAACGTCTTTTCTCCACACCTTCACACAATTCTATTTACATTCGATTTCATTTCGCAACGAGCGAAAAAAAGTTATTTCGTCTACTCTTGCGTATGTCGAACAGAATTTGGGTTATTTCGGTAGTTCATGCCTCATATTTCTTAGTGAGATGTTAGACTTTTATAGTATGTTTTTGACTTTGATATTCATATTGGATTGGATATTTGTACCAAATGCGAATGTTTTATTATTGCCTGGTATCGTTTTACGATATTAAAATTTGTGATGTTCAGTCTAACATACTTTATCGTGTATACCTCTTATAACCACCATAATGAAGACAGTATCTTCAAGTGTTATTATTTTTATTTTTTACATCTATCTTTTATAAACAAAGATAAAAAGTAGGTAGTTAAGAAGGTGACGAATGCGCTTAAAAGGTTTACAAGATTTACTGTCTCTTTAAACAATATTTCTTATCCAACTTTCTTTACAAAACCATTTCACAAGCACACTACATCAAAAAGGTATCGATTGAGAAACTCACTTCACCGGTACGTCACAGAGGGTAACCGAAATTCGTCACATAATAGAATGCACACCGCTCCCCAGAGGTACCGACCTGAGGCGGGCCAATTTGCATCCGCGAGGGGCGAGCGCCGCTGCCTCCTGCTCAATATTTTACGTGGATTGAGCTCTGTACGCTCGCTCACTAAACGTGCTTGTAGATTGAAAAATTGAATCTCTTCCATACTTAATCTCGCTTTAATAAAATTTCACTCTTTATAAAATGAACAATTATTGATTCTTATTTTTAAATAAAAAAATCTCTATAACAATTAATACTATAATTTATTGTAATGACCTCGTTTGGGTTGTCACGGTTTAACTAAGTTGAGTAGTAATAATTATTAAGATATTTTAATATTAACTAAAAAAAATTGCTAAATAGTTGAGTTGAGTATCTACAGTGAAAAGATTTCAGTTACTTCAAATTAAGTAATCTAACCTCAATACTCAAATATTTTGATCAAAGTAAATTCAAAATTGACGTTCGTTTCGTAATTTTTCATACATTTTTGTGCGTGGCTGTACCCGCTAAAAGAACCGCCTAAATTGGGATGAGATGACGCCTCCTCGGCGAATTTGGCGCGGTTTTTGTATTAGAATGCGATACGATCAGGTATGAAGTATGCAGTTGTATGATATACATACATATGACCATAGTTTTCTTTTTAAAAGGAGAGTAGGTTCTGCAATACTATTGAAGCATACGGAGAAAAACTTTTTCTATGGGCTGCACAAAAAATGATTTTCTAATTTAGTTCACTGACTAAATAACCTCGTTCCTTGTAGTTATATTGTTGTAGTGAATAAGTTCAAAGACTTAAAAAAAAGAATAGCGATAAATGGACGATATTCGTCTTTTGTTTAACTTATTTTGTTACCTATTACTTAGGTGATAATAATAATATTATACACATTATTTCAAATAACAGTCTTTAATATTATTAGCGTGCGTAAAAGTATAATTGACGTCTCCGTTTCAGCTTGGGCAAAAATGTTTTCGTATGTCCGGATGTCCGGCTGTCCGTTTGTTCTCCTCTACGCGGTAATTCTGAACGGTAAAACCAAAAACGTTACGTTGTTATTTAGGTTATATTTACCTAAAAATCTTTGGTTTAGCTTCATAATTTTCACTTAAATTGTCCCAGATTGTAATCCTAGACTCCTTAGGCAGAGTATTCAACAATTTTAACAAAACTAAAGCGAGTATTTTTCTGTAAACGAAACTGAAACGGTAACGATTTAGCTTTGGTTTTATCGCTGAAAATTAGCGCGATTAGGTCACAGGTCGCATTTCTCAACCAATTCTTTTAAAATTTTGTGAGCAAAAAGTAAAAAAAAACATAATTTTAGCTATTTCGATTTTTTTAAATATCACAAACGCGAGGTCTACCAGCTCACAGAGAGTAGGTACTGGAAGGATAAACACATTATATATTAAATAAGAGACTTCAATACACATCCATTTCGAGTAGTTTCATAAAAACATCGAGTATTAAATTCTCGTTCCGAATCTCGTATAATAATGTTTGTGTTGAACAAATACGGGGCAAAAATGAAATGTATTCGTTGAAAAGCGAAAGTAAGATTGATCGGGGAAGTTGTATGGAGTTGGCCGGAATTCTGTGAACATCTTTCCCTTTGGTGCTGGCCGTAGACTGAATGAACGAACTTGTGATATGGTAGAGAGGGGAAAAAAACTTAGAGAGAAAAGAGTCTTAAAATACTCTTATTGAAATATAAAATATAGAAAAGAGTTGCTATTTAAAGCTTCAATATTTAAGTTAGGTACACAAATAGTGTATGGTAAGTTAGAATATTTTTTTTAATGCTTTATTATAACGAATTTGATACTTTGTTATTTATAAGCGAATACCACTCACGAAGTGATACAACTTCTTTAAACTTTTTTAAAGATCGTTATAAAAAAAGGCTAAAAGTTCCGCTCGTGTCTCCGACATGGCCAACATCCCTTTACCAAGATTCCTCAAAATATAAATAACTCACCTCAATAACATCATTAAAAGTTACAAAATACTCATTTTTTACATACTGAAACAAAGGAGTGTTGATTCAAACTGTGTCACATTTTTTTTCAACCCTTCATCTTTATAAAAGAACCTGCTAAAAGTTCCGCTCGTGTCTCCGACATCGCCAACATCCCTATCCCGAGATTCCTCAAAATATAAATAACTCACCTCGATAACATCATTAAAAGTTACAAAATACTCATTTTTTACATACTGAAACAAAGGAGTGTTTATTCAAACTGTGTCACTATTTTATTCAACTCTTCATCTTTATAAAAACACCTGCTAAAAGTTCCGCTCGTGTCTCCGACATGGCCAACATCTCTTTACCAAGATTTCTCAAAATATAAATAACTCACCTCAATAACATCATTAAAAGTTACAAAATATTCATTTTTACATACTGAAACAAAGGAGTGTTGATTTAAACTGTGTCACAATTTTTTTCAACTCTTAATCTTTATAAAAAAACCTGCTAAAAGTTCCGCTCGTGTCTCTGACATGACCAACATCCCTATACAAAGATTTCTCGAAATATAAATAACTCACCTCAATAACATCATTAAAAGTTACAAAATATTCATTTTTACATACCGAAACAAAGGAGTGCCGATTCAAAATGTATCACCAATTATATTTTAATATCATAGTGTATCACAATTTTTTTCAACTCATCATCTTTATAAAATAACCTGTTGAAAGTTCCGCTCGTGTCTCCACATCCCTACCCTCAATCCCTCAATCAGGCTCCGTGGGAGGAGCTCCTAGATTGATATTTGATCCTCAAACTTAAGTTGGGCGCGGACGATCGACCCGCCACCGTCGGGCAAATAAATCGCCCAACAATTTACTACGCCACTATTTCGTATTTACCTACGTTACAATTGTAAGGGAATATTTGGTACGAATGTTGAGATTGAAATATTTTAATGGATTTTGTGTTTTATTTTTGAGCTTATTGAAAAACTGTATTCGATATTATTGATTTATCTTATTAGAAATATCATGCTTTTTAGACTTCTAATTTTAGTTCTAATTACAATGACAGAGTCCGAATGTTTTTTCAAAGAACCCAAAAAAATATTCTTGTAAAAATTCAACAAGTTTGTCTTACTCGTTTGTCTTATTATGATTATAAATACAATGATGAGCACGAGAGGGGTTTTATTGACATCGATTTTTTAAAAAATTACAGCTTGATATCGAAAAAGTGGATTGCTAAGATGTCAAAAATGCCATTCAATTTTTTTCGAAACTTTTCTCAGGCTCCTTATGCTACGTCTGCATGTCGTTAAAATTACAGGTTATAACCAGATTATCTGATCGATGATTATAACAAAATATATTATTAATAATGTCTTATCATTATTAGCGCATTTTGCCCAAACAGCGCAGTGTTTACCGTCCGGCAATATTTGCGGTCTGCTCGGCTGTTTTACGACAGTTTTCCGTTCAATTTCATTCTTCGTTTTATTTGACAATTATTTGTTACTTCGGTTTATTAATGGCTACACTTTAACCGTCTGTTTCAATAGTTATTTTGAGTAATGTCGACTAACTAAATTTTTAAGCAATGCAGTATTTGAAACAAAATGGTAAAAACTTATACAAAGAGATTAATTCCAATTGAGTATATAAACATAATATTGAATTTTTAGATTTTTAGCATTCAGAATGCTATTTTTTTATATTAAGTTACTTAATATAATTGAAAAAATACTAGAAAAAATCGACTCACCCGCAGCAGCTCAGACGGGACAGTACGGGTGAGTCGATTTTTTCTAGTATTTTTTCAATTATATTAAGTAACTTAATATAAACATAATATCTATGTCGCAGCCAACTAGTTAATTAGCCACTCAATAAATTGGCTAGCCTCGGTAATAAACAGCACTGTTTAATCAGTGATTTTGTTCTCTTTCTATAAATAATTATAAAAATCCCATGTAAAGATAAAATCAATGAAAAGTACATGCCTATTTCAAAGTGAATTTTGGTCGCAAAACTAATTAAGACGTTCTTTCTCTTGATAAATAAGATAATGTTTTATTGACAAACATCACCTCAGGTGTGATCGTCCCCTATCAATCAAGTGGCGCCGGTCCAATATCCAAGTTATAATTACTTTTTTCCTCCTACGTTGCATAGAGATGATGTAGAAAAGTTGGAAATCATCCGCGCGGAATTCCACTATGGGCAAATCGGTTATAAAAACATATAACCTATGTTAAACTCAGGGTTATAGTCCAATTAAAAGAACTATTCATGAAAGATTTTTTGAAATTAAGATAGTTTTAGTTTTAGTTATAGTTTTAAGTTATAGTCCTCCTTACCACACATAAGGAAGGCCTGTGCCCCAGCAGTGGTGACATCAAAAATGGCTGATGGACAAGATAGTTATAGAGATTATTTTCTTACACCCAAACATACAAACTCTACCTTTTCACACATAATAATTAACTTAGTTTTTTGTTGCCATTTGATTTTTACCATTGATAATATTCGTATAATAAAAATACGTCTATTGAAGTCGGGTGGGGCTGGAGTACAAATTCCTTTTTTTTTATTCTAAAAGCCCCACCCGACTTCAATAGACGTATTTTTATTATACGAATATTATTTCTTGCTTTTTAGAGGTAGGTTTTTTGAAGTCGGTTTTTTGTATTTTTTAAACAATTTTTTATTTTTTATTTTTAGTGTAGGTACCTTGTAGGTAAGGTATATTATATATGTAGAAAAATCGGCTCAGCCAAACGTAAGATAATCGCGGAGAAACATACTTAAATACGGCTCAAACTGAGAACCTCCTTTTTTAAGTCGGTTAAAAACTACGCTTAAGATATCCCTCTTCCAACAAAAAAATAATTATCTTATTCAGTTCATAAACAAAGAAGTAATTCGACCAATCATCGAGGTAATTCACACAAAACAATACTATTTTCGTGCTTTTTTAAAATTACTTGAAAAGTACTGAACCAATTTCCAAATTTTAAAAAATGGGACCGACTTGGGAGTGTACCTAATGTAATAACGTTTGAATCATTTCAATCGGTCCAGCCGTCTTCGAGTAATCGGTGGACATACACAAAAAAAAAAAAAAAAAAACAAATATACAGACGAACATAGAACCTCCTCCTTTTTTGGAAGTCGGTTAAAAATGGTCGCCTGAGATGTATTTTTGACCATATCTCCGAGGATTTTGGGAGGATCGAGATGGGAATAGTAGCAAAAGTTGAGAAATTTACCGAGAGACGTATGAACGTTTGAATTTTGAAAATCGGCTAATAACTTTTTTGAAATTTCGAAAAATTTCGAAAAATACTACAATGAGCTTGGAAGTATATGGTAAGCTAACCATGACCTGATCAGCCGTTTGAAGATCATCAGTTCTTTAATAGTTGATAAGGGGATCTGACTACCTTTCATAATGTCCTATCGATTCAAAATTTGGTACCGCGTTACTTCAATGAGCTTGGAAGTATATGGTAAGGTAACCATAACCTGATCAGCCGTTTGAAGATCATCAGCTCGTTAATAGTTTATGAGGGGGTCTGACTACCTTCCATAATGTCCTATCGATTCAAAATTTGGTACCGTGTTACTTCAATGAGCTTGGCAAGGTAACCATGACCTGATCAGCCGTTTGAAGATCATCAGCTCTTTAATAGTTTATGAGGGGGTCTGACTACCTTCCATAATGTCCTATCGATTCAAAATTTGGTACCGTGTTACTTCAATGAGCTTGGAAGTATATAGTAAGGTACCCATGATCTGATCAGCCGTTTGTAGGGGGGTTTTTACAATTTTTATTTTTTGTTATTGATACTGTATTCCAATAAATCTTAAATTTTATTGAATTTCATTGATCGCGGGCAACGTGAAGCGGTGTAACCACCACGCTAGAGCAAGTCATGATTTTTACTTTAAAGATAAAGCTTTATATTACTTCGATATTACTTCGAATGCTGTATTGTATATCTGCTAATTCTGATAAAAGTTATATGTATTGGGCCCGCGTGGTGGGTTATGGCCCATCCTCCTTACCACCCATAAGGAAGGCCTGTGCCCCAGCAGTTGGGACATCAAAAATGGCTGATGGACTAAACAGTTGTAGTGATAGTGCCATGTCAGGTTGTAGTGCCAAGTAAATATTTTGGTATTTATTAGTTTTTAGAGCAGATAAAGCTTTTTGCATTAATTAGCTTTGATGTTGCCCAGACAAGTTTAAATGTTTTATTTTAATAAATTTATTCCTTCCATCATATTTTATCCATACATGACGCTAAAGTGACTCTAGATGGTTCAATTAAACAAGTGGCGATCCCGATGGCGAAGTTTTAATTACTTTTTATTAGTTTCATATTCTGTCTTGTATCGCTCATATATAATTGTGTTAGGGACACAACCTAACGTACACAAGAATGGGTTAAAAAGGGTATGAAATTAATATGTTGCTGATATTTTTATAAAGAGATATCAAATTATTAATTTTGAATGTTAATGAGCACACAATTTTTGAATTTGCCTATTTCGTTTGGTGTAATATACCTATGCTACCAATTTTTTTTTTTATATTAATTTTTAATGCATGATTAAAAATGCTCATGAAATTTCGAACAATATTTTCAATAATATTCTTAAGGGACATAATATTTTTATTAAAATAATATTTTGAAAACTAAAATTTTACTTAAGTTGTCCACCAATTTTTTTTTTTATTTTTATTTTTGCTCAGATTAATGCAGATTAATGATTAGGTCACCTGGAAAATTTTATTCGACTAACGCTTTTTAACGACAATCTCTTGCAAAATCGAATCGCCAACTCATTGAAAAGTTTGCGATTAGATTAGATTTTACAAGCGATTGCCGACAAAAAGAGCCAGTCGACTAAAATCGTTCCGTGTAAATCTCACATTACCAAATCAAATAAGGAACTGTAATTTGATGAGAATACTGGTGTACTAGCCATTCTAATGATAACGTAAGTGGGTACATTTAAATACTTAAAATAGACAAGACACATAAATTTCTAAATAAACAAGTACCTATTTATTGCAGTAGTACTTGTAATGAGTCTTTAGTACAGTTTGCATTGCAGTTGTAAAACATAAATAGAGTGTAAAAACACCGCCGCTTCGCTGTAATCACTAGCTCGATCCAATAGTCATTAAACTTTGTTTATTTTGGCCTCCCTCCCTTCCACCCCCTATTCGCCTCTGAAACTTTGCTTTAAACTGTCAACTTTATATTAAGTTCATACAAATATGCCTAAGCACTAAAGTATAAACTTCACTCCGAAATAGGTTTTGATTTGAACTTCACAAAACTATTAAAATTTTCTTTTTATATTTAAATTGCAATCTCTGTTTGATAGAGATTCGATTGCAAACCACTCGTCTGTTTATTACTATCGGATTTAAAAGTTTCATAGCAAGTTTTATTTAATGTATTCTGCTTGAGCGGAGCTGCCGGCTCAGTTAGTTTCTAATGATATTCAGAATTTTATTTTACTGTAATATCCGTCGTTGCAGTGGCCGTAACAATATTAATTGTGGCTGAATTGTTTTGTAACAACGTTTCGCTATGGGGCCTGGGGGTCTACTCTCGATGTCTGTCAAGCGAAATTTTAAACTTTGACAACAACTTTGAGAATTTTCCAAGCAGTCGTCAACGTCCAAATGTTTTGAGTAAATGCATCAACATGATCGACTGACGTATTGTCGATAAAAAATTGCCTTCAGTTGATCCCTTCGTCCGTCCTTTGATTTCTCAATAATTTTCTATAACATTAAAACACTTGGATGTCGACATACTTTTGGTAACTATTGAAATAAAAAATGAACTCTCTGTACTTCTCAATTGAAATAATGAAACAACAGACAACGAAGCAACAATCGTGTAACACAGAGTTGACCCCCCGTAACGGGCGACGATTATATTTTGCGATACACGTCGTTTATTACGTGTAATTGTGAGTTTGTTTGTGTGTCCCTCGTTTTCCCGCCGATGTTTTGAAACATCTGTGATAATTATAATTTCCGCTGCTTTGTTTGATTTTCATTTGCAGTTTTTTTAATTTTTGCTTTTTATGTTTTGAAGCGGGGCAAATACTAAGAAAAATAAAACATTAATGAGTATTACTGTTCTTGAAGGCGTTTTGAAATGTTTTCTATTTGTTTTGAAATCTTATTTGGGTAGACATTGTTAGTAGTAATTTATTAATTTTGTTTCAATGTATTTTTTATTACACTCTTGATTACGGATTCAGGGTGCTTCCTCCTCCGTGGTCGAGTGGTTTGCACGCCGGTTTTCAAGGCGTCACCATCTCTTGAGGTCCCGGGTTCGATCCCCGGCTGGGTCAATGTAGAAAATGAACTTTTCAATATTGTCTCAGGTCTGGGTGTTTGTGATACCACCGTTGTCTCTGATTTCCATAACACAAGTGCTTTAGCTACTTACCTTGGAGTCGGAGCAATGTATGTGATGTTGTCAAATATTTATTTATTATTTATTCTACACGGTGCAAGTAGCCCGCGCAAGTTGAGCTTTTGCGCAGGTTACATGCTTCGTGGAAACACGTAAGCGAGTCCAGCTCCATAGCATTGTACCCCCGCGCAAGTAACCCGCGCCTTAACGTGCGCCAGCTACATGCACCGTGTAGAAGCACCCTTAATACCATTAAAAGTTGTATAAAAAATATATCTGATTTTATTTTTGGATGGCCAAATCTGCTAGGGATTAATTTACTTAAAACCTTGTCTTTTTTATATCAATCCTGGTATGAAAACAACTTTTCTTTATGAGGTCCCTTTTATACAGTTGTCAGTTTCCTTACCGATGATGTGTAGGCAGATACACATACTTCATTATGGCAATAGATTTAGAATTCGTTCGTCCATACATTTTTTGAGTTTTATTTATTAACCCTGGCGTTACCTTAATCGTAAAAATAACATACAACCACCCAATATCGACCCGAACATAAAATTAATCTATTTACTAAGTTATTTATGCGCCGTACAAACCGTTCTGTGTACTAATAAAATAAATATGCATTTGAAAAATTAAAGAGCCGGTGACACGCAGCGATAAACAACAAACAAATTTAATGGCCGCCATAGAAGCCACTTGAAGTTTAGTTTAATTAAGTTTTACTGTCAATGAGTGTGGCGTGTACAGGGGCCATTATAGAAAATTCATTTGTTCGTCTGTGTAGGGCTGATGGATTAAGCACATTCAAGTGTCTTTGGAAAATGCGATGAAATTGAATGAAAATTGTGACGGAAAATAAAATGAAACAACTGAAAAACTGTTAACGTTATACTGCTCACAGTTAGTGCGAGTGAAAGAGATTTGTCTCTTTGACGTTTTGACGTTACGACATAGTTTACGGTAACGTAAACAGTTTGCATCAACTCATTGTAGGGCCACTGGTGGCGAATAAACAGACGAGATTTTCACTTGTGTGTGGTAATAAAATAAAATAAAATACGAAACTGTGTGGAACAATAACATTATTACGTATGCCAAATATAGTTAAAACAGGTAGGTATTATAGTATTGTTTCCAACAAATAAATTAAGGGTTCGTTCGATGTTTCAAGAAATTTACAAAAAAAGGAGTTGTTGCATTTCCCGATTTATCGTAGTGGCATCCCTGTCTAGTTTACTAATTAACCAGTTTGTTGTGGCGTGTGTCTGTCACGTCCTCTATATGTTAAGGTGCATCGATAATTAGAACAGCGGTTTTATGGTCGTTTTAAATGACAGTGTTTGGCACGCAGCTCGTGTGGAGTGTTTGACACGAACTTAATAGGTGATATTATTTTCGCAGTAATGTTAGGTAAGGTAGTAATGTTGTAAATAAATGTATTTGTGTGAATTAAGCAGTAAATATATTAAGGAATAAAACAGAATATTTTATAGCGACAGACATTTTTACTATCATTTTTAGACAGAACACATGACACGTTCTTTATACGAATATTACCTACTCCAAGTATTAAATAAGGTTCATTGCGAACATCAACCAGTAACACTTCCCCTGAACCACAATTTAATACAAATTAAACTTTAATTAAAACTAAAATATTCAGTAACCACTTACGATGACAAATGAACTAAACTAAACCCATTTTCATAGAGCAAAACTTCTGCTTGTCTGAATATAATGGTTTGGTTAGCACATCGGCAACCATTTGCTCCGTAGGAAGGTAACTGTACAGACTACTTTCTTATCTACAGCCTCTCGGACAAAGTGGTGGCGAATATCTATGTGTTTTGTGCGTTTATGAAACACTGGATTGACAGCTAATTTTTGGGCCGACTGATTATCACAGAAAAGTAAGGTTTTACAATTAAGTGAAGTTTATTTTTTTACTTCTGTATCTAATATTCATAACCATAAGCGAATACGTTCAAAAACATCTTTATTGTAAACCCTATTCTTTTACTGGTATGAGCCCAATAAATATAAACTTTTAATCACAGAAACATAAAAATGTACATAACGTCGTACCTAACCATAATCACACACATCATAGACAGTTTAGAAAAATATATTTTACTACATTGAATTCGGCATCTAACCTTTGAGAAACCTTGAGAAGACGATGCCAGACATATTCATTACTTAACAGTAATGTTTTCTAGTCAAAGTCAAAGTAAAAAAATATTAATTCAAATAAACTTAATAAATAAGCACTTTTGAATCGTCTAGATTTTCCTACCACCCGTTCCAGAGTTTTTTTTAGATCTAATAGATTATTTAGCATTAGTAATGTTAAATTTTGTTTTTAATGTCCGGGATGTGGACGCAGTTGTATGATTATAACTTATGCAAATCATTAAATTGTTTAAGTTACCTACATTAAGATGCTTACGTTGCGTGCGACGCGGATATGTGGAAGATATAACGCGTTTATATTACTGACTTCAAAAAAGACACAGTATGGTCACGATCAACGGATCTTGGTCGGACCAGAGGGCCTAGCCAAAGTAACATTGGCAAATATTCGTTATCGCTTCGCTTTCGAAACATGTATTGGGATTGACATAAGGTTTCGTTAACAATTGAATTTTAAAACGTAAAATCCATACATGTTTCGAAGTGAAGCGATAACGAAAATTTGCATATGTTACTTTGGCTAGGGAGGCTGGTTTGGCTGTGTTTAATAAAAAAAAAAATCTCAAATTGTCTTTTACTTTACTGGACATCGTAAAGGAGTAAAAAGCTTCCCGCAATAATGCCGGCTCGACGATAAATGTGACATGTCACATGAGCTGCAATTCTGTTTTAGTGGACCTACGCTACGTTGGAAATAAATTGAGGCGTAAAACATGAAGATGCTGCGAATTTATTCTTTTTTTTATCATTGGTAACATAACGTAATCGTGAAAAAATAATAATCTAAGGATAATTATAATTATGTAATGTTAATAATAAAAGTAATGCATGCATTATCGGTGAAGAATTCGATAGTTAATAAGAAACATGTTCATGTCACGGAATTTAAAATATATAGAGACACTTATAGAAGATTCCTGAAAATAAAAATCGTTGAAATTTCAATTCTAAATAATTGGTTTAACACAACAATAATGTCCCAAAAATTAGGTCGAGCTCAGCTGACGTTATTTACCTCGGATAATTGTAAAAGCTTAACTGAATTTAAAAGTTGGCCGCGCCTTGTGCCAACTTGTCCAACTTTCAATAGTACTGTAAACAAAATTAGTAACTTACTCTCGAAATTATCTAAACTTTTGCTTAAGTAATTGCCGTATTCTAAGGGTGCCTAAATGTGAGAAGTCTGTTCAGTTCGCGGAAAACAATGTATTCATTAGGATAAACAATATTAGTTAACGTCATAGAATGATCATCTTCAACATAAAAACGTTCTTATGTCATAAATATTCTTTATTTTTATAAGCGCATCAAACAAGCATAAGAAGTGAAATTATTACTTTAAAATGTCATAAAAAACATGTTTTTCGATATATCAAACAACAACTTTGTAACTGGCGGCATGCGTTGGCAACCTGTAACACTTAATTTGTTCCTATAAAACAATAATAAAGAGTGCTCTCCTACTAAATAGAACAAGAAAGTTACTAAAATAGATTTTCTGCAACCAATGACTAGTGCAAAACTAACCTTTTTTAGGGAAGTTGTTAACACCGGGTAACATTGTAACCACTTTTTGGTTTGACCTTCTCGCATCTAATTCCAAATTAAGCGTATGAAAGTCAGTAACGTAACCTCTGATATATACTATCTAAGTGTGGTGCGACCGCAGTCGGCCTTTGTTCCACCATAAAGTGTGGCCCTTAAAATTTAGGGCCGTTCCCGAATGGTCCCGAATAAGGTGGGGAACCATTTTATCCTCGGGTCAGTGGGCCAACCTTTGTACACAATGCCGGGAGAAATTATTTTCTTTTGTAATTGGATTCGTGAGTTATTTGCGGCCTTAGATTTATAAGAATGTTTAGAGTTTGTCATCGTATTTTGGTGTATCTTTAAGATATGACTATGCAATAATCATGAAGTAAGTAAATTCCTATAGGGCTTACTAGAAATATCGAATTACTTTTTATGTGAATGATTGATATAACTTTTGTTTTTCAGTAATAGTTTAAAAAAAAACATTTCGATTCATTTATTTATTTATTCATTCAGATCTTTCTACTTGACATAAAATAGAGTGAATGAATTTATATTATTTAATTATATAAAGAAACCTTTTAATTACCTAAATGTCAAAATAACTTTTACACAAACGCGATGTAATAACACAAACAATTTTCGAAATCAAACCATTTTTAATGTTCCCCACTGCTGGTACACGGGCCTTCCTTATGAGTGGATAAGGAGGACGGGCCATAACCCACCACGCGAGCCCAATGCGGAGTGGTAGGTGTTAACGACTGCAAATACGATCGGGACCAATAGCTTAACGTGCCTTCCGGAATCGAGCTCAAGATAATATATTTTTGGTCACCCATCCCATGGCCGACCCTGCGAAAGTTGCTTGATCTCCGCAACCACTGCGCCACCGAGCTCCTCACCACCAATATTTAATTTTGTCCAAATACCTTTCAAAGGCATTCCACTACAAATAATTTAGAAGCTATTGTGATATAAACGTCCATATTTCCGCAATTGACATCTACTAGTACGTCAAATTAACATCCGAATATAATTTACATGTCCAACAATGTCCGAACATTGGTCGAGCCTCGCTAACTTCATGCAGTTATTTCGCAAATACTGTTTATGGTAAAGGCCAGTTTCCAATGAGCAGCAGACGGCTTGAGCGCTTTTGAAAAGAAAAAAAAATGCTGAAATGGGTAGATAAAGAACACCTACACACCGATTGGATAAGGTTAACTTAAGATATAGGTATATTTAGTATATTTTTTCTGTGTCCTGTGTTTGTTATTATGCTCTCACTTTTGTTCAAAGTTTATTAATATTATTTAAATAACATCTTACTTAGTAAAATAGCACCAACTATTCATATTGTCAAAGAAGTCAAGCAATAATTTAGATGTTACTACAACTAATCATCATTATAATATACTTATTATGAGACCTCCGTGAACCAGAAAATGTACTGCGTTCCACGACCCACCTGACAAGAATGAAGATTAGGTATTACAACATCTTCATAGAGGAGAGGCATATATCCTGTAAGTAGTGGACTGTAATGAGATATTTAACATATTTTAATAAAAACAGCTCAAGCATTTTCTAGCTTAGTGTAAACTGACCCTTACTATAGTTATAATACAGTCACATACATATAGTTGCAGTTTTAATAACGACTGTGTTCAAAGGAATGAGCTTTTCAATGGAATTGCATTGGGAACACATGCATTCAGACAGGAATGCCACGGTTATGAGAAGGGATCCAAATAAATTGATTTCCAAATAACAATACAAATACAGGTTGTATATTTGGGTTAAATATTTGTATTTTACATTTTCATGTCAGTTTTTAAAAAAAATCGGATTTTACTGGAAAAGTCCTAAAATTAATAGGTTGCCATAGTCCAACAACATTAATACATGGTAATTAGTAATTTACTCTCAAAAACCTACACATCTACAAAATGACCAACCAAATTAACCGAAGTTTAAATGGAAGTATAATGGAAAAAATCTTCATGAAATAATACCTTTGTAATACTTTAATTGCAATATAACTTTATGACAAGGTAAATCTTCCAAATTAAAGTTCACATGCACAACAATAACGGTAATAAAACAACAAAATTTAACAATATGCGAGGAGATTTCTCAAAATCCAACTAAAACTTCCTGCTTCAGATTAAAACGCTCAAGTTTCTCAACAGTTGCGTTGTATGTTTAAACAAGTTTCGCCCCGATGACGGCTATAACATATTTCGAACAATTTCAAAGTGTAATGTGCGAAAAATAAGGTGCTCATATCGTCGGTGGCAGAGCACTCGTGCTTTAAAGATGCTAGATATGACTGCTATTTCGAAATATTGTCTAATGTAATATTACGAGCATCACTGTTGTTTCTTTGTGACTGTAAGAAGTGTTGTGTTTTGTCTGTTTTCTTATTATTTTGCCCTAAGTAAAATAAACTTTCACAGATGCGGGAAAGAAAATTTTGTTAGTAACGGGAGACACTTTGTTGTTTTTAATTATTGATCTAAAAAGACCGCGACCATTATATAATTAACAATTTGTGTCAGTCACTAATACGATTTTAGCTTTACAAATAAGTCAAATTATTTTACTGCATCTGAATTTTTCTATAGCTTGATTCTATTAAGTATTATTATCTTAAATTTTCACTTAGCTATTATGCGAACTGTAATAATTAAATTATTTTAAAACACTTATTACAGGTGCAAATCACATTTTTAAACTCACACAAATAATCAAGCTTAAATAAAAAACATTGTGCATTGTCCAATTTTTACTTCACCATCCATTCAAGACGACTTTTGGTTTTTGTATTTATAACTATAAGAATTTAAAGACACATCCAGACGATATATAAGCTTACATGAAAACTCCCTTCAGTGTGAGATCAAGAAACAACTTGATCCGCGTCGTCCGCCTCGTCCGCCTCGTCCGCCTCGTCCGATATTGCGACAGAAAACCTTTGAAATTTATATTTATTTGAAGTTGCGTCTCAACAATTCATTTTATTGTAATAAATTCATTGATTTTTTTAAATATGTATTTTAAAATGTATCACGACTATCACGATACATAAATGATCTAAAGTTACGACAAAGACTAAGAACATTGTAGTTTGTATTTAAATAAAGTGTTATGGAAGAAATTACATCATGATATCCAAAAGATAACGCATAATTACTTTTATATATTTTGTATTTTTGCATTTACAATACAATTTTTATGTTAAGATAAATTATATACTAAAAAAATACAAAAAAATTGACTCACCCGCCGCCTTGTCGGAGGTGCTGTAGATGATTCGTTTTTAGCATAATTTTTATTTTTCCTTCATAACAACCAAAGTTAAGATGTTGTGTTTTATACCTAGTTCTTTAATATTGATATAAATATTTAGTCAACGTCAAAAGTGTTTTATAATAAGCCCAGAAGAACAAAACCTAAAAAATTGCTCAATAAAACCCAGCTCCACCCGACCCGCAGTGTGCATATGTAAATTATATTTGGACATTAATTGACGTCGTGAATAGATCCAAATTGCGACGCGGGCATATGTCATTAGGAACAATTGCCCACTGGAATTATATTGGCCCAAATGTTTGCCATTGTGAGAAGTAATTTATTTTGCGTTTTAATTGATACCGCTGATTGTTGTTAGCTTGTTTGGGGCATGCCAATGTTTTTGAATGTATAAATATAATTTCATTAAAAAAAATCTCCCCTTCGGAATATCACCCTCGATAATGAGGAATATTCTTAAAAACTTTTAGAAATTCATATATATTTTCTGACGTACATACCAAACGAACCAAAATCTCTTCAATGGCATGAAAAAAAGGATTTAATTGCTCTTTAGCAGTTCCCTAAATCGAAAAAAAACTGACTAATATTTAGTATCGCTAAACAAAATAACAATAACCAAACAAAACAAGAGCTACGAATGTTCACTGCCCGCGAGTGCTACGGCGCTCTCGTAGCAGTCAGATGTTCCACGCACATCACGAGTATCACGACTACATCAATCGTAGACAGTGCTACACGGTTTACCTCTCGTAGCCGTCTTGTAGCTTGTATAATAAATCGCTGGGATCATTGACGCTGAGTGATGTACAGTCGCCCCTGAAAGTGTGTGTTGATTTATTTACTACTTCATTTGCTACCAAATAAAATATTACTTTTAGTGTTACTTGTAAATTAGCCGTTTTTATGAAAAATAAACAGAATCTTAGAATGTACTTTCATAATTATGTTGAATAGTAAACCATCGCAAAAATAACTGCCGCTTCATAGGATTTGATTATTGTTGATGCATTTTGTGGCATTTTACAAAAAAAAAACAATTACATTCAATACATTGTTACTGGACTGATGAAATCTGCTTTAAAGGAGTCCCTATTAGTTAAAATTAAAGCGAATTCTCCAATATAATTTAATTACATAACTTTTCAGAAAAGAGTCGACGTTTATTTAAAACAAAATATTAATTAAAATATTTCAGCATCAAATATTCGGAAAACGCATTTTGAATGGCGGATAATGACTGGATGTCATTATTTTTGAGTTAAAATTCAATTAAGAACACAAACTGTCGTAAATATGTTATAAAAAATGTGTCAGTGAATTTATCGCTCAATTGAAAGGGTGTTGGCGCCAACAAAAACACGCGCGTCAAAGTTGAAAGAGGCTTTGTCCTAAATAAAGAAGCATACAAGCGAGTTAACGAACTCAAATGAATTCACAATAAAGTTAAAAACAAACAGCGGTTGTCGGCGCCAAGTATTTGGGTAACAAAGATCTGGGGATCAGAAGATGGAACTCGCTAACGCTTTGTGAGTGGTGCAAGTGGGGGCGTCAGCGATAACATCAATATTAATGGATCATTAATGGGGTCTTAAATAAGCAAAGATTTGGAATCTTTGCATTGTATTTTAATATTTGGAACCATCCAAGATCATTCAGAAATTGCTTTAATCAATGCAACGGTGGTATAAATTCTCAAACGTTGAATTTATTAAATTATGATATTTGGTTTTTGTAAAAAAAAAAACTTTGTTCTATAAAAGATGAAAATATGCAATACTGTCTTACAAAAGCTCGCTTCCATTTATATCTTAGACCACACATGTAAGAGTGCCATTTTATTAAGTCTTTCGATAGAATCGCGATCGGATCGAGATAGCTGACATGCGTCGCGGACGTGTCGGCGCACCCAACAAACATCTCTTTGGAATCCTTTGTTACATTTGTAATTGATTGTACATCTGTACTGACAAGGCTTCGATACTTGCTACCAATGAATACTTTGTGTTTTTGTCACAAAATATCGCAAACTTTATGATCTGTAAACAAAGTTATAAAACTGCAATCTTTCAGATATAAGTTTTACAAACTTTCATTTACAATGAAACTATAGTAAATAGCGATTATATTTTAGCTTTTTTTTAAATTATGATGAAATTTTTACGAACCTTTACGTGACAATACTTAATTTAAATATCGCCAACATACCTGAAACAAAGACAAGCACGTTAGTAATTTTTTTTTATAATAAAAAAGTGGAACAGTAATTACTTCGTATTTCCCTGATCCTTTATTTTATTAGTTTTTTAATTACTGTCATTATGGAACATTAAATTCAAATACTGAAATTCAGTTGTCACCTAAATACAAACCTACATTAAATTATGTTCGTGATTGTACGAGTACACAGAGGGTAACAAAAATCGATTGCAATTTAGTCGCATAATATTATTAACCGACCAAAGACAAAATTCCTTTCTTTTTCCAAAAATCAATGCTCACGTAGCGTTTGCAGCAGAATGCTCGTCTCGTTTGTATTCCGCACGTGCCCGTTACCTTCGCTCTTAAATACCGACGAATTCTATTAGGGCCTTTATAGTGAGATACGGTTAAAACTTCATATTGGTGTAATAAACAACCTGCGAGGTGGGTATTATCTGTGAAGCGTCTGTGTTATTGTAGGGACTGTATTTAGCAGAGTATGTTAGCGTCTGGATTGTAGACAGGTATATGAGATGTTTAGATGCTGTTCTGATTAAGTTTTTTAAGCCCAACGGGATAGTGCTTGGCCTTCACCTCATCTGATGTTAAGTGACGATAAGGCCGAAGGTGGGAGCGCACTACACCCGGAGTCCTCATCACTGAGGAACTGACTATTTTACCTCTAACTGCTATGGTTAGCAATTTTCAAATTGTTGTTAAGGCTTAGGTAAGATGGTGGACTTGAAATAAGAGCTACTACTAACCAAACCGAGTACAAATGTACCCCCTTCCTGGGAATCGAACCCGGGACCCCTGCGTCTTACACGGGTGGGAAAACCACTAAAACATAGAGGCGGTTGTTTGGTAAGTAAAAAATATGTGATTTTATATATGAACCCGTTAGCTAAATATGCCATGTAATTATACTATGTATAATATAGTCCGTAAGCCCGCGACAATATTGCCTACGTCATATGACATCACGATGAAATGCATGGCACACAGTCGGAAATGTTGTGCAGAGCGAGGATCAGAAGATTATCGCAAATAAAATTGGCCGGAAGCTTGAGAAAATCCTTCACTTCCGGTCAAAATTTTAAGGTTATATTTACGTCATGTGACATCAGTACGAGACCCGTTGCATCATTTGGCCCTTCAATAAAAAAGTGAGTTAACATAAGTCTGTCACTTCTGAAATGGCCTGAAAGTACTTGACAGACTTCCGGCCATGCATTTCATCGTGATATCATGTGACGTAGGCAATATTGTCGCGGGCTTACGGACTAATAGTAAGTCACCTCGCTACCAAAATAATAATTATATTATTCAAACTGTATTAAATAAATAGAACGCAGATCGCTTCATTCGTATACAAACTCAAAACTTAAACTCATCATAAACATTTCAATGGAAATCAAAGGAAGACCATTAAGTAATAGCCACTCGGCAGGTCGTCAAATTCAACGAAAGTCCTTTCTCGTCCGTTCCTTACACACCGCGCACAGCCTCCGAAGTTTCTCCAACACGCCAAATAAAATGGGAACTTTTTGCATCAAAACTTTAGTCCGCGTACCCGCGCTGATTCGTACGTGAGGCCGACTATATTTCGCGCTGATTACCGTGCCGGCAGCTTTTAGGGTTCCGGACTTAAAAGACGAAATTACAACACGGAAATATTTTTGGCACGACAGCACTTGTATTATAATATTTTATACTGGCATCATCACTTTTTGTTTGTTTTTATTTTTACTTTTTTATTACAAGGATCCATTTAGAAGTACCAAACGTGAAAAAACCTTTATCAACACTCACAACGTAATGTTCCAAATATTAATTTAAAAAAGGTAATATAAATACGTACTTTATTTTCGTGAATAGGTAAAATAAAAAAAAAAACTCATTGCGATGCAGTCAGCTGCATCATTAAATAATATTTTATACTGCCATCATCACTTTTTGTTTGTTTTTATTTTTACTTTTTTATTAGAAGGATCCATTTAGAAGTACCAAACGTAAAAAAACCTTTATCTACACTCACAACGTAATGTTCCAAATATTAATTTAAATAAAAGTAATATAATACGTACTTTATTTTCATGAATAGGTAAAATTAAAAATAAAACTCATTACGATGCAGTCAGCTGCATCATAAAATAATATTTTATACTACCATCATCACTTTTTGTTTGTTTTTATTTTTACTTTTTTATTACAAGGATCCATTTAGAAGTACCAAATGTAAAAAAACCTTTTTGTTTGTATTTAAAAAATGTTAATGTACCTATACACTTCTAAGACTACCGCGCGTAACGCTTCGTACCTACGCTTCGTACCTACGCTTCGTACCTATGCTTCGTACTCGTAGTCGCCTCGTACGTTGCAGTTGTACCTATATATCCAAACAAAATACACTGGCCTTCAAAACTTAGTACCACACTTTTAAAATTGCAATAAAGCTACGAGTATATTTTCGAAATAAAAATGATTAGTAAGTACCTACTTAAGCGCATTCAATAAAAAAATTGAAAAAAAGTCGATGAAATTTTCTATATTTTTTTTATTTCAAGATAATTTTTATTTTTATTTTTTTTATCTATTTTTTATAGTTTTAACTTAGTTTTTAATGAGAAATTGCAATTTTAAAAGTGTGATACTAAGTTTTGAAGGCCAGTGTAGTTCGAAAAAACACCTGACTTAATAATACACGTGCTGAAATCCGTAAAAAGTGATTTTTTTCTAACAAATAGCAGTGTGAAAAAATCAATTTATACCAATTAGTTTTCATTAGTAGAGGTGTTTTTGCTTATCTTAGATATTGGATATTTGCACAATCAAAAGCGAATGATAATTAATTACGAAACTCAAAGCTCACGCGCTGTAAAAATGTAATACGTACACTAACCATACGGAACGCACAACTTCAAATTGTCTTACCGCCATTTTAGGGTTCCGTACCAAAATGGTAAAAAGGAATCCTTTTGGTGTGACTCAGTCTGTCTGTCTGTCTGTCACAGCTGGAAATCTCGAGAAGTACTAATGGTATCAAATTGAAATTTGGAATAGTTTAAGATGACGTTTGCCCAACTATTTTGCAAATAAGAAAGAAAAAAAAAAAAAAATACAACAGGGACTGAAAAGGAGTCTTAAAAATTTGAAGTGGAGCGACTAGGGCAATATAAAAGAGCGCCGTTTGCACATTTTAAATCATTTTTTCTCTTTTTTGAAAAAAAGCCGAAAACTTCGGCTTATGATGAAAAATGTAAAAAATACCGTTCCCCCCTTATCACCAAAGTTTGCAAAGAGAAAAATCTGAAATAATTCTATGTGATAGTAGTTTATGTAAAAATTACAGGAAAAATAAAACTATGACTCAATATTTACACACTTTTTCAAAATTCAAAAACAGACAAAAATCATTAGTTCCACTACCAGCCAAGAGATGGCGCTGACCTAAAAAATAGTTCCACTATCGGTCAAGTGATGGCGCTCCTAATACTGCAATAATAATTTTATTATTCTACTCTGCAGTGTATTTATTAAGATGGTACACGGAAACCCTCGGTGCGCGAGTCCGACTCGCTCTTGACCGGTTTTTTTAAGTAAACTGGAGAATTGACGCGCTGTCACTGAGAGGGCTAACTCAATTGGGTCATGGCGTGGAACTAAGTTAATTATGTATACACTCACCTTCACACGGTTACGTAACGTCTATCTATGTAAACAAGGTCGAAAATCTATTGGCACGAGTGCCTCGTTAGTTTTCGATGTAGGGTTAGAGGTAAGATATTACGTATTTATTAGAATTGATTGAAATTGTCATTTGATTGACATAGTTTTAATAATTCAGTTAGATGTGCCTTTACGTTGTAAAAATATCACTTTATCTATCCTTGAGTGTCATAAAAGGCGAGGGTTAAAATATAAAGTCTCTAGAGTGACATAGTAGATTATTGTTAGCTCTTTTACTAACTGTTTATCGTGTAATTAATTCAGATTCACCATCCGACTTAACATAATTATTGTTATAATAATACTTAATTCTTACTCAATCCTTACTAATATTATAAATTCGAAAGTCAATTTGTTTGTTTGTCACGTCAGAACTACTCAACCGATCATCACGAAATTTTGCATACACGTTGTTAGAGGTACAGAAAAGAACATAGGATACCTTTCATTCAGAAAAAAACACTTTTCCCGAGGGATAGCAAAAATCTTTCCACGCAGACAAAGTCGCGTGAGGTCGCTAGTTTGTTACTTTATTTTTATAGGCAACGATGTCAAGAAATTACACGTTCTCGAAAATGGCTGATGTCAACATCTAACATATCCGTGGACAGTTAAAAGGCAGCAGCGTTTTTCGATGAAGACGTTAAAAAACTGCGATCTCCAACCTTACTGCCCCCACCTTTTAAAAAAAAAAAGTTATTTCCATACATTTCTCCCCGATATCTCTTATCCACTAGTAGTGGACAAACAGTGGGGGGAAAACTTAAGTAGATATTACGGCAACGTCCCTAAAAAGAGACTTTTGTCCAGTGGTAGATTATAAAATGACGATAAGATTATTATGATGATAAAGTCTATTTTATCACTTTTTAAAATCCAAAGATTTTCGTCCGCTTCATATCAGATAACCGATGAAGTCACCTGGGTGACGGCTGAAAATCGGTGTTTTGCTGACACCGAGCCTAGACCCTTCTTGATGCTGCACACACATGCATGCCTTCTTCTGATTCTCTTTTGTTATGTTATGTGTATCTAAATGAAAATTTTGTTTGTCTTTTTTTATTTTTAGTCATCAACTTAATGTATGCATTTTTATTTGTATGACTGTGTGTTTTTTTAGCAAATAAACTTCTTATCTATCTATCTATCTATCTATCATCAAAACTCGCGCGGGAAAGTGAAAATTGGTGTACATTTTTTTTTTCACAAATACTCCATACTGACTGTATGCACTTGTACGCTTTCAGATCGGATGGATCGATGCTGATTTGCTTGAATTCTGTTGTCGGAAAAAATTGAGATATAATTAAGTTGCGTTCGAGCTTTCAGCGCTTTGTCTTTCAGGGATTATTTCTTTTAAAATTATTTATATTAACCGCCTCTAGTTGTAGAGCCTTGTAACGAAAGTAACAAAATTATTTACCTCAAAACTAACAGCGTTGAGTCAGAAACCTCTTTTATTAAGGGCCCTATATATCTCAAAGAGGCGCTCTCATCTTTATTAAATTTATTGCTAAGTACATAATGTATCAAAAATTCACATGTACAGATTGAAGCTATTCTTTTTGCTTATTTTCCTACTAGGAACTACTACACGAACTATATTTTCCTGAGGTTATTGTTTGTAAATAAACTATAGAACTTTAGCTTCAATCTGTACAAGTGAATTTTCGATAGATAGGTACTTAGCGAGCAATAAATTTAATTAAGATGAGAGCACGGCACCACTTGAGTGATATAGTCGCCTTTAACAACAAAATTAATACGTTAAGTCTTTGTCTGTATTAACATAGATTTCCGTACTAACTTTCTCGAGCCTATTAATCAAAAGGCTCACTCCCATAACGCGTAATCATATTTTCTATTGACTCATCTCAAAATCTTATTAACAAGAACAAAATTTCTAAGATAATCCAACTATGTATTCGATTTCAAAGTGTCGCCGAACTATTTACAGAACAAACTGCGACGCGTCACTCCCACCCCCGCCCCCGCCTGGTAATGAGGTACAAAACGGAATCCAATACGGCACTAAGCCACGGTAATGACTGCTTATATATGGTTTATATTAAAGCTCTTTGTTCGACAACTCCTTTGCTGATGTTTGTCTAACAGGCGGAGTGAACATCCCTACCCTACGCTTAGGAATTTTGAATGCGTTCCATAGTTTTTGAAATTCGAATCATAAGTGTTTGTCTTTGATATTGTAGAGCTGTGTCATAGATAATATATATTGCTGTGTGCTCTAGCTGTGTGCTATCTAGCTGTGTATGTGCGTGCTTGTATGCGGTTAACCGTTTTAACTTTATAACTAACTTTTAATAGGATCGTGTGTTAAATCGATTTACAGAATATATCATTCTATTATGTTACTTAAAAGTGTGTTTATTATAACATCATTAGGGCCTTTAGTATGTAAATCATTTAAGAAATTGCGAAACTCTGCAAGAGAAAAAAACTTGCTTCCTAAAGATGTTTCCTTAGCTTTAAGAACACTCTATCAAATGATTTTGCCCCATCAAATTAAAGGGTCGTATCCACTTTATGTAACACGCTTTTCATTTTGACAGACAATGGACAAAACTATCGATCCTGGCCGGTGCGATATGGCTGGACAAAGCCCGTTTTGGGTTTTGGCCGCGCATCGGCTATTGTATAAAAGTCGCATCCCTAATGGATTAGCGGTGGACACGAATGACAACGGACCGGAGCCACTAGATAGCGCAATTAAGGAACGGTAATGAACATTCAAACGAATGACGACGATGACGAATGCGCTACAATAATGTTTAACTACAACATACAAATTGTAGCACACTTCAGCGGGGTTACTCGCGAACGCGATCGAGAATCTGAGAACGAATTGGTATCGAGTAAACACTAAACCTCAAAACGGTACAATGTACCAAAATAACGGATTTTTAATGTTTATTCGATTCTGATGTAAACTCTTGTTAATTTCCTGTCGAGAGAAGGGGGGCTGGATATAAGTAATTATTTTAAGTACATACGAGTTAATTGTAAATGTGAAAAAATATCGTTAGTTGTTTTAGCTAAGTATAAGCATTCGTGAATAGGTTTCATAAAATCAACATATAAAATAATATTTTCGTCGGTTACATTATAGTTAGCTTCGGCAAGTTTTATGTTTTATTTTATTCTCATTTCATTTAATTTGTAATTTTTAATATGGGTTACTTCATTATTATTATCATAGTTAGATTATATTAAACTAGACAGTAGTAATAAAATTTATATTAACTATTAAACATATGCCGTGTTATTAAAAAAATGGCTGATTGATTGTGTTTTTAAAAAAGATTTTTAAACACTGTTTAACTAAACACCTGTTTAAATGTCATGCTGTCACTTTTTGACAGTATTGTTTGACAGAGACAGCATCACATTTAAACATGTGTTTAGTTGAACAGTGTTCAAAAATCTTTTATAATAACACGGATAAAGTCGTTAAAAAGTATTAAACTTACATCTGAGGCGCTGTATGAAACACAATAAAACATTATTAACAAAAAGTCAGCAAAAACATAAGCAGTCTTTTCTCACTACCATCTATTTCCATCGCTATTTGACAACGAAAAATGTCGTTTCTAGTCCACCAAAAACAGTAGTAGGCAACGCAATAATTATTACTGCCGGTGGTATGACTACGTCATTAGTAGAAAGCACTCCGGTTATTGTTATCGAGGCCCGTCGATCGGTGCGGTTTGACGGCGCTTTCATTTCATTTTACCGTTTTAATGATCACTTAAACAGAAAGCCTTAAAACGTACTCGGTGAAAAGGTACGGAAAATCGATAGGCACCAACTATTATTGGACATCGTAACTACGATCGGGTTCGTCATTACCGTGCCCTTTGTGGGCAAAGCTGCATGTATATGTCATTACCATAAAATATTTCTGTTGGCTTTGACAACAAAAGGGACTGCGCTGCCTCTTTTTTAGTCTTTGAGGGTATTTGGACAAATAGAAAATAGTACGGACTAAAGTTGAGCTAGACACAGTTTTGATTTTTATTTATTTTTGCATTATTATCCAATCAGCTTTCAAGTTTCCAATTGTTCGAAACATACTAGAATTTTTACAACGTTCCTAACAATTGCTCGGACGATTGCAAATATTAGGTTCCAATTATCCAGTCATTTAAAATGGACCTAGGATTTTTGCACAGATCCGGTTTATTCGATTATCCTACGACATATATATAAAAAAAAAATAAAAAAAAATGAAAAACCCGCCAGCATAAAAAGACAAGTCAACTGAAAAGATGGATATGCATAAAGAAAGTGACATTATGAATGATTTGAATTATATGACTTCGACTGCATGTCATTATGACATGTTGCCTTTAATATTTAATCTTGTTTCCATCTTTTCAGTTGACTTGTCTTTTTATGCAGGCGGGTTTTTTAATTTTTTTAATTATTTTTTTTATTTATACTTTTTAGTTATTATATATTACGGTCATGATATACCTTATTGAAAACCTTATAATAAGCCCTTTAATTTGACGTCCATATTGCAGTATTCTAAAAAAAATTTTTTCACTACATATAATAGCACCGTACAGCCGCTATGTTGGTTTTTTTTATAACGCCACCTTAAGAACACTTGGGCTGACAAGACAAATCTAACGATATCTTAATCATAGAAATACGTTCAGCCGTTTGAAATATATGAGGTAATAAATAATATTACATACAAACAAACATACTTACAAGATACGCGCGAAAAACAACCCTCTTGCAGTCGGGTAAAAAATCAGATCATACAATCTTAAATGAGCCGATTAAAGTAAATGATAAAAATAATTATGATTTTATTTTAATACGAAGAGACGAAAAATTCCAAAGTTCAAAAAGTCGAAAAAAGTAGTTTCAATTAAATTTTAATAAAAATGTAAGATGTTATTTCTCAACGATGTTTTTCATTAAGCTCCTTCCATGACGGCTGTCAGGGCGCCAATTACTTTAAATTTAATTTGGGTCTCGTCTTTAGTAATATTTCAGTTGATAATAGACTGGTAGAGATCTAACGATTTTTATTCAAACCAATTCGCAATTTCTTTTGAAAGACGGAAACAGTCACAATTTTTTTTTTATCAAGTGAATTTTGATGACTTTTGATTTCATGAATGGGCAGAGTAGTTGCCTTTAAGTAATATTATTTTTAAAAGTATTTATTTTATTGGTTTAATAATTGGTTTGTTTTTTAATATGGATTAATTTGTCGTTTTTTGTATTGAATAGTATGTAAGTATTTTGTACATTTTACGTATCTATTTAGGGATATAGTATAACTTCCTTAACATACGAGCACTTTTGCACATTGTATGACACACTGTGCCACGTATCACGCGCCATTATTCAGAATATAGTACAAAAACACATGTATAAAATTGAATTACTGGCGTAGTGTATATTTTCTTTGTTACTGGCGTGTTACATCATGTGTCTATACTAAATTAGCATTTTAAATGCAACTTTTAAATCTGCAGTCACTATAGGCAGATAAGTTTTAGTTAAATAACACATACATACTTACATACATATACTCACGCCTGTTTACCATGGGGCATTAAATAACCTTCCCCATATGATCTAGTGCTTTATATCTGCAAAAGCTATTCCTAAAAATACTGCTAATATAAATAATAAATAAATAAATAAATATTTGACAACATCACATACATTGCTCCGATCCCAAAGTAAGTAGCTAAAGCACTTGTGTTATGGAAATCAGAGACAACGGTGGTATCACAAACACCCATCATAATACCAATAATAGCCACACGAAACCATAGGTCACCAAGGTACTGTATACATATCCAATCCACTGCTGTGTGGAACAGCTAATAGTAATCCACTACACACTTTAAAACCGCTTTATAAAAGAAGTTAGGACCTCGTAACTTCAAATACATTTCTCGTGAGGGATTTCGAGTAATTACATGGAGACTGTGATCGTTCATTCGTTCACTCGTTCATTCGTTCATCCGGTCCCTTCCTTCAGTTTTTTGGCGGAACTTTTGCCAATTAAGGGGTTGTCTGAAGTTAAATAAAGAACATGGCGACGCTAAGGATGTAGGGTAGAATTTGTCACAAATCTTATTATGTTATTCACCTGTAACTATGTAACTACCTTTTAAGTTAAACATGACCAGATAAAGTTTAGTATTTATTTAAATACTTGTATTATTTCTGTTTTTTTTAATATCTGTGAGTTGTATTTTTGGTGCGAGTTATTCAAAATTTTCCTATTCAATAAAATAGTGACTTGACTGTTGTGAAATTCAATCGCAAGCATTTCATTAGTAGGTATCATGTATTTTTACACTGGTATAGAATAAAAAAGCAAATCTATTTTCTTCCAACATCCGGCATCACTTCAAGCGAACTGCTCATTTACGACGTATTAAATATCATAACATGTTTCAGTGAAAAATAAAAGGCATAGCTACTTGTGAAACGATACGAGTATCTGTGAAGAGCCGCATAATGTCGTACTCAACCCAGAGCTAACGAGCGCATATCTTGGCATCGTGTCTCTCATTCCTCATAATAAAAACGGAAAAGGACAAAACGCACACAGCAAGCGTCACGGCGGGACAAGACGACACGTGCTCTCATTACGTACTAATTACCCGGCCGACCTCAGCTCGAAATTCACATTTAAATTTCGAACGCCCTCGTTCACAAATTGCGATTTTTCACCAATAAAAAAGGGCCATAGCGATTCGAATTTTAAACGGTTATTGTTTCCTTTTTATGTTAATGACTCGTATTGAAATTTCGGAACGGATGTTTCGGATATTGCCATAGGTCGTTTTGCCCCGGTAACGATTGGACAAGATTGAGTTGCCGCCGTTTTTATTGCTGTTATTCCGTTTGTTGTTTTTGTTACGGGCCTTAATTGTTTTTCTTTTCCGAGCGGCCGACGTGCCGTGTAAAATTAAGTCCCCAGTAAAGGTACAGTAATATCAATTTTCTCGTCAGCGCGGAAGCTCTTTTAATAAAAATATAATAATCCCTCTCTTCGGTGAAACACTTCATTAAGACACTCAAAGAGGCTCGGGAGCGATTATCAAGTCTGATAGCGTTTAGCATGGCAACACCATATTATATTAAACATTTTTTTATGCCGGCGGGTTCATCTTTGACCGCGGGGTGGGCCTCCCCACTTTTCGTAATTATCACCCCCCTGTCATCACACCGGTCGGAATCGCGTATTTTTAATTTTCCCCGTCAGCCCGACCGAAGGCCGAAAATTCCGGGCATTCATAAGAATTAAAGTCGGCGCGATAAAGGAAAAGGAGGCTGTTACTTCTTATTAGTGATGACACTAATAACGGACGATTCTTACATAGCAGTACTACACAAATTAGAGGACAGAAACGTGGATAAAAGAGCGGAGTGGTGGAAGGATGAGTAAGGATAAAGCTGGCCATTCGCGTGCCGTTCGAACAAAGTTAGGCGTCGCACATACACGCGAAGCCGGGCGTGAACTGCCGGCTCTACATTAAAACGTTCCACGCGCTCGCCCGCGCCGCCATGCGTGATACTCACCGGACCATATTTTAAAACTCAGTTTTGTTTATGCAAAACGTCACGAGCTCACGAGTGTCTCTACTTTTTATTTGGTTGCCAGTGTAGTCGGCGAATTTACATGTCCGTCTAGTTGTCTCTGTTGACGAGTTTTACGAGATTTGCGAGTCGGAGCTCCTATCAAAAATAACGATGCAGTTTTGAGGCGAGTTGAGCCAGTAAAAGTTTTATGCTGTCATTTATTTTAATGCTAATTTCACAAATATGTACATAAATACTTTATGAGTATGAGCCTTGTATGAGCACAACAAACTTATATAATATTCTACAGTAGAGAATTTATGTAATGATATCTTTACAAATTTCAACAAATTAGATTCAACATTATAATATTAGTCATAGCTAATATCACCAACTGAATAAACTAGATGCTGCGTTAAATATCATAATTTCAGAAACAAACCAGAACTTTAATTTCTACTGATTACGTCCAATCTCGAGAATAAAGCAATACAATATCACTGAACAACCCCCAGTCGCAATCGTAAGATATCTCTCTCTCTCTCTCCTTCCCAGTACCCTTAGCACGAACAGCTATCGAGAAAAAAAATGCGCGTAAAATTACTCGATTGACAATTCTCTATAGAAAATTTCATTTCGCTTATCGGCGATAGATGGCGCTGTACTAATTTCCAATACAAAATTTATCCATCGAATGATTTTACGCGCGTTATTTTTTTCGATAGCTGTTTGTGCTTAGGGTACAGATGCAAGTAATTAAAATCGCATCACATATTTTTAGCACAACAATTTAATTAATACATTCGATAATAGTAGTTTACGAAACTGATGCATAATACCTAGTTTTGTACAGTTTCATACACTACTTTATCTAGGTACTCTCCTAAAATTTGTGATTGAACCTACAAAATAAAATATTAATGATAAAAAGAGTAAGTAGTTTCTCGGTAGGTAGGCAGTACTTACCTCGGTTAAGTAAGACGTTTTTCCGTCGCCGCATCTAAAATATAGAGTGGAGTCAAATTTTCACTCACTACACTCACTACCAAGAATCTTATATTAATATTGTGTAATAGAATATTAATATAAGATTCTTGCTCACTACTATGACATTTTAAGCAAAAGTAAAAATTAAAATCTAAAAACGAATGAGTGTATTCCAGAAGACTAATCGCTACGCTAAGTCATCGATCACCATAGAGTACATTTTAATCATGGAAAGTATGTGGGAATATCGTTGTTTTTTTAAATATGCCTTCTTCTTGGATTTGCCCTGTATCGTAATGAGAAAAAAAAGTTCTTTTATAACATTACTTAGTGTAGCGAAGGTATGTTATTTTTTCGGTATTGCGTGTATAAAGTATGTCAATATAAATTCGTTTTGAAGTTCATAATTCGAATTTTACGATATGAGAGTAGATAAAATACTATATCAATTTGGAAAAACAAAACGATACCGAGAGTTCCGAGTACATTTTGGAGGAACTACATCTATATTGTATACTTGTGTAGATAATTATTATAATGTGGTGTAGGTAACAATCGCTATCACAAGCTATTCCAACTTTTTGAAAGTTCACAAAATTCACTAATTTATGTTTTAATATACACGAGGTCCTCTAATCTTGCAAAATTATACTGACCGAATAATATAGTGAATTCCCAGCATGATTTCAGCGACGCCCGGGGGAGCGAATTAGTGAGCTACGTGACCCAACTGAAGATTTTTTGTCGCCGCGAAATATAACGGGCAGTTTACACAGCGCCGGGCCGACTGCATTTCTGTCAGCTAATGTCTTTTTTGGGGCACTGTAGTCGTAATGTTCATGGGATGCTTTATTTTTAGGACGCACGCTTGGACGCACTTTGGCGAAAGCTTTTATGAATATAATGTAATGTTGGGAAGGTGTAGCGTTCTATTTTAATAGAGTTAATGGTACATAATGCTTTTGTGTTAAAATATGACCGCGGTGTATTTTTGTTGTAAATATAAATGACTTATAAAAAAAGATAAGTTTTATTAAACCATATTGATATGAGCGTGAATTGCGCGTGTACTGTATTGTGCGTGTACATTGACGTCATAATAATACTGCATTAGTTCTTATTCAATATACAATAGGAATTTTACAATACGGTATGCATGTAAAGCTAAGGGTTCTATTGGGTTCGCAAACATTCACCCGCAGCCATTTACTCCGCTCTGACATCTTTATTGCAGTGCGAAGTTACATTGTCATCGACATTTATATTCCTCGGAGTATTTCGAGACGCCAAGAAGTGGGTTGCGTCATAGCGATGTTTATGTACCGTTACTGGGTAAGTGAGTTAGTTAGCGTTTAGTTTCGGAAACGGTGTATGTAGGATCAGCGTCTACAATGTTTTGAAGCTGTAACGTTCTCTTGCAATTGCTTCATGAAATTGTGGAAGCTGATTCCTCAGACACTTGCAACTTTATGGTAAATATATAATGTAACTTGTTTTATGCTTCTAGATTTTGTAAAGGCGTTCAAATTCATAAGTTTCCATTTTGCTGAAAAGGAAACTCTAGTATTATGGCGGTAGCGTAATGCCGATCGCATGAATAAAGTAGTACCATTTTAATTAATGTCAAACAAACATTCTAAAACCCGTCATCGTTGTCCAAAACGAAAAACTTTGCAGTGTGATGTGCCACAGGGTTCTATACTGAGTCTCTTTTTCTTTTACTTTATAGGTAATATAACCTTTTGATTGTTGATTAAAATGAGACTTGAACTTTGTGTTTTATTTTCAGCCTTTTAAGTTTAAAACTAGCATACAATCATATTTACTGCTTTCCGCCCGCAGCTTTACCCGCGTGGACTTAAGGCGAGGCCAGTTCACGATTTGATGAAAAGATCGATTTTTGAACTTCCAATGTGAAGAACGGATGTAGAATTCTACTTCACAAAAATTACTGTAGACTGAACATTATGTCATGAAACACAATAACCGAACAGAATATTGAAAAATGGCATGGTTACTCTGTAAAAAAATCCTGAATAACACCATAAAATTAAACTTCAAATCGTCAGATTTCGTTATTTTCAACGACAGTGATATGATCTTTTATGCAAAAAGGATAGCTTCTTTATCGATCTAACACAATAACCGAGTACATTTTAGATAAATGATCAAGTGTTTCAGAAATCAATAAAAATGTACTAAATTTCGTCAAATTTCTGGCGAAGCGTCAATCAAAGCTACGCAATATTCAACCTTATTCTAAAGACCTAGTGAAAGAGTAAATTTCGGGAACTGCCTCGCCTTAACTCGATCGGGCGAAGACCCTTGCTCAGCAGTGGGATAAAAAATAGCATAGGTATGTCCTTCAAAAAAATAGCATAGGTATGTCCTTCAAAAAAATAGCATAGGTATGTCCTTCAAAAAAATAGCATAGGTATGTCCTTCAAAAAAATAGCATAGGTATGTCCTTCAAAAAATAGCATAGGTATGTCCTTCAAAAAAATAGCATAGGTATGTCCTTCAAAAAATAGCAAAGGTATGTCCTTCAAAAAAATAGCATAGGTATGTCCTTCAAAAAAATAGCATAGGTATGTCCTTCAAAAAAATAGCATAGGTATGTCCTTCAAAAAAATAGCATAGGTATGTCCTTCAAAAAAATAGCATAGGTATGTCCTTCAAAAAAATAGCATAGGTATGTCCTTCAAAAAATAGCATAGGTATGTCCTTCAAAAAATAGCATAGGTATGTCCTTCTCCTATACACGTACCAAATTTTGTCTAAATTAGTCCAGCGGTCTAGGTAAACGTAACAGTTTTTTTTTTCGAATTTATAACATTAGTATGGATTATAGTATAGTATGGATAAAAATAGCTGAATGATTTTCAAAACGTAAGTGTATAGTAATTGTTTCTATTATGGTGTTGCTTTAAGTTTTTTTGTTGTTGTTGTAACCGTAAATATGGTGCCGTGTAAACCTACCTTAAGGTCTAAGAGGAATGTTTTTACAATGGTACAAGTTGGACTTTCCGACGACTTGTAACGACAATTTTATACAACAATATGATAATTAGGCCAGTGGGGGCTAACTTTGCAAATCTTTGACAAGCTTTATTTACGATTATTATTTGGGACAAGTTAGATAAATAATTGTTTTGTTCTAACCTACTTGTGTGTTTTGTGTTCCATTGTTTAATTTATTGTTTATGGTTCCGAATGTCATAGCTAAACAAAAAACTTCATTAAATATATAATAATTTTATCAGTGCATTTTTCATTTTAATCAAAAGTCCAAGCACGAATTTTATAACTATTTTTGTATAATTTTATTTTTTGCATAATCTTCATAATTTGTAAATAAGTGTCGTAACAGCACTAAGTTTTCTTTGCTTTTATTCTCCAATTGTATATTATTACTTAGGTGTTTCGAATAGATATTGATATTCTATTTCATTTCACACTAATATTATAATATTACCTACCATTTAACATAATGGGTGACCATCGACAGTTCCTGATAATACATTTTTACCATCGCCACTCGAAAAAGTGCGTTTAATTCAACGATAAGAGTGAATAATACGCTGTTTTATTCACCGAGTGAATAAAAATATTTTGAATTTGGAACAAGCGCGCATCGTATGAATTAGGTAGAAAAAAAATAAAACGTGCTGAAAGTATGGAGTTATTCCATAGATAAAGCCATAGTTAAACAAATAAATAAAAAAAAATATCCCGCCAATTTTATTTAGGTTCTTTTTAGTGTCTTATCTTTGGGTTCTTTTCTAAAAAATATCCCGCCAAATTAATTAGGTTCTTTTTAGTGTCTCATCTTTGGATTCTTTTCTATATATTAGAGGAAGATTAGATGTTCAGTCTTGCATCAGCCTGGTACGATCTTCAGTCTGTAAAAATTCAAAGTCTATACAAACTGATGAAATGTACTGCCAAACCGATCATGTAATTTCCCTCTTAGCGTGGTTGTTTTAGGTCATTGGAAAACTTCTAGTTTCACTATTTTCTGATGTTTAAATACTTATTTACTGATTACCTACCTAAATAATAAAAATGTGATAACTATTTAATTACATAGGTATAAGTACCTACTGCTATTTGTTTTCTCGCAGTCAATGGTAAAAAGTAGAGTACACAACTCGTGAAAAAAAAATTTCATCTCGGTCCTTTGTATCCCTCGCTTCGCTCAGGATTCTACTTTTGAATCCCTCGCTACGCTCGGGATTCAACTCTAGAATCCTTCGCTGCTCTCGGGATCCAACCTAGTCCCTCGAACTAAATTCCCTCTTTTTTCACTTGTTGTATAATCTACTATTATCCTTTTCGTACCACCTGGGTTATTAAATTGAGTTACTACCTAATATTGACATCATTTTGCTCGTAATTAGATTTCATCTAATTATGTTAATCGAAATAATGGATTAAGTGTGAGATAGGTATTCCAATTGCGTTGTGGTCGCGAGATTGTAAGATCTACGTAGTGATAGATTTGTGTTTAACGTCACGAGACGTGTGTTAAGGCCGCCGGTAACGATCAATAGCGATTGTCAATTTTTACGTCATTGACGCCCATTGATGCGAAAATTGTTCGTTTACGCGTGCAAATGAAGCGATTGTCAATTGCTCCAACAATGGCATTAACGAAAAAAATGTCAATCGCAATTGATCGTTATCGGCGGGCTTAACGTCTAGGCAAGTACTCAAGGTGGCCACTATTCCTCATACGATAAGAAAAAAAGGCAAGTACTTTCATGGCAGAAATATAAAATACGGTGTGAAATAAACACAAAAAAAGAACAATGACCACTTCCCATAAAAGCATTGACCTGTCAAATAGCTATTTTATAAAGTACATGTAAACATAATAAAATTATTCTACAGCAGGCTCTGCAGTGTATTTATTATGATGGTACGAAAACCCTCGGTGCGCGAGTCTGACTCGCTCTTGACCAGTTTTTTTATAAAGTACATGTAAACATAATAAAATTTGAATACTTAGTTGCTTTAGCGTTTAACTAGTGTACTTTCAGTATTTATTGAATTTTAATTAGCAATCAGAAAAATATGTTAATGGTTGAAAATCAATATGTGCAAGTTTGTAATATTGCCGATTTTTATTTTAGTTAGCAATGTAAATGTAATTTTATGAGCTATATTACTTTTCTATACATGATAATTCATAAAATTAACATTTTGATTGTCCTTCTTTGGACAAATTGGGAGTTTTATGGGCCTAGACATCTTCTTCTTATGGTGCCTCTTCAACTAGTGAAGGTTGGTTGTCAGTTCTGCATATTTGGATTTAAACCAAACTAAATCATTACCGTTTCAGTTTCGTTTACAGATAAATACTCGCTTTAGTTTTGTTAAAATTGTTGAATACTCTGCCTAAGGAGTCTAGGATTACAATCTGGCATGATGACGATGATGATGTTTGACATGATGATGTTGATGAAAGGTGCAAATATTTGATAGAAAACATAAATGGAGATGTGTTAAGTGACTCTTATAAGAGTTGTTCAGCATAAAATTCATAATTGATTATTATAAAGGGTGACATAATTTAGATGGTCACAAGTGACAAACGAGTTACATGACCTTACTATTATTCATGCCGCGGCGCGGGTTGAACAATAATTAATGATGATGGGATGGCGTCATGGTGATCTGGCGCTGACCCGACCTTTCCTGTCAGCTGGCAGAAATGGGAGAAATGTGTTCACTTGGGTTTCTCCTTGCATTTAAGTTGGTATATTTTTTAATTCGAAACTTCCAAGAGCAACATTCAGGGTACAGTTGTAGTTATGTAAAGAAAACAATTACAATAGTTGAGAATTACTTGTTACATATTGCAATTTTAAGGCAAACAAAAAGTATGAATTGTTTCAAACGCAAAAAAGTGATAATAAAACTGTTCTTGGCCAAGATACTTATTGAAAATGTTGTAGGATGTAAGAAGCCACAAAGTCTTGTGTCTTTGGAGTATTAAAATAAACAATAACAAGCGTAAATATAAGGTTATCGAACAAAGGCGTAACAATAGGAATACACGCTCCTACATCTCAAAAGAAAGTTTTAATAAACTTGCATTCGCGTTCAAAGGCGCCAGCTAAGGGCGGCCGCCGACTTGCGCACGAAAACAAATAAATGCGAGTCGTATTTAACTTTTTTTCGCGTCACTGCTGCGGGTTGGCGCTATCAATGTTTACGTGACCTCGCTTTATTAAAATTCCTACTTTGGACCAATCTTGTTTTTCCTTCCCGATTTTTCTTTATTCGACCGGCTCTATGGAAAACTTAATTAATCTCTACTACGGGTGACTTGCGCCGTTTATTTTATTCGCTCGTATCGAAGGTTGGGCTCGGATATTGCGTCCCGAGACGCGATATATTTTTTATGGAAATATAAGTCGATTTTACGGTTCGACTTATTAAACACGAGGCGGATTGACCAAGTGGAACTAATTGGCTATAAATAAGCGTTGGATCCTTTTATTTGAAGTGTCTTGATCTTGAATAAGGCTTTTATTTATGTTATTGTCTTTTCTTGGCTATTGAACAATGTTTTCATAAGAATGTATTTGTCTAATCTTGTACAAATTCGGTTGATCTCTATGTAATCTAAAAAGACAATTACATTAAATTTTGAAGTGAAGCAAATAATACAAATAATGAAAATTAGTAAAATCTCTCAAAGTACTTCTATGAAAACATTTTATTCTGTTTTGAAATAGTTAAGATATAACTACGTTAAAGTATTTATTGGGTGCTTAATCTCTCTAGTTCTGTAAATAGGCATGCGTGCCAACTACTGAGCATGAGCATCATGATGATGATGATGAATTAAACGTTATTAAATTAGGAACAAAGATGGAGTGATATAAAGGTTTGACAATACCCAACCTTTGGCAATCTTTAAATTAACAAAGCGTGCCTAAAGTGGAACGTTCCGCGGCGGTTGGCGGTAAATAACTGAGTAAGCGGGCGTCGCTCGTCACTCGAACTGTGCGCAAATGTCACTTCACCCTAAACTGTATTGGCGAGAATTCTGACATTTGCGCGCTAACTACTTTATGCCGCAGTCGTTTAGGCTTACCGTTTTAATTTAGACAGTGGGTAGGTGTAATGTACCTTACTTACTTTGTATTTCTTCAGTAAATTGTTATATAATTAATAAAGTGTTAATAACATTTTCTGTATTAGTTTTTTTGGAAAACTACAATGTACTTGCTGGGTATGAAATTCCTCTTGAAAAGCCCGGGACATACGAGTTAATTCGGGATTGACTTCTTCATTACGAATTTATAGATTATGCATTCATTTTTGTATTCATAATGATGAAAAAAGCACAAATTATCAAATAACGCGTTATAACTCGCTAAATATCACATATCTTCCGGTTATTAACTATATAAAGATACAAGTCACATTTGTGATTTCACACGCCGCTGTTCTGACGTGTCGGCTTTCGCCGCCTCATCATTTCTGATAAACACGATTGTCGGCTCGACACGCCATCTCCATGTAATTTGAAGGTGCTACAGTCACGGCTAATTCGGAAAGACATATTTCGAGTTAAGCTGATTGTTAATGAGAAGCGTTAAGAAACTAATGTTTTATTTAAATTATTTTGGAGCAGGTAATATGAGACTTTTATACAAAATATTAAGATACCGTTTGTCTCTCATATTATCCATTCACATGATGGTGGGATCTGCCTTCTCTTTCTTCTTCACTGAACTATATTCAAGATGTGGTCACGAGAAATTTGTTCAAGTTGAGGTCTCAGCCGTCTCATTTTGACCTGGCATTTTCTTTTTCATGCATAAAACCCAAACAAAATATTTTATATTATGCTGACCATAATTTTGGCCTGTATAGTTGATAAGTTCTACTTTTGGTGTAAAATACTTAACAAAGGATCGCGCTCCGGTAATGGAAATTAAATAGGCTAATGATTTTGATATAATAAACCAATAGGTATATAATTTGAAAACTAATTTGAATAACTTAACTACACAATGTTTTAAAGCTATAAGTCTTAAAGTTTCGACATTAATCTATACAATTCAATATTAACAATTCATAGAGCATAAAAATCAAGGAACCAAAGCCAATGTCACATTTACAAATTTTCGCTATCGCGTCGCTCCGAAAAATGTATGGATTTGACGTTTTAAAATTTATGTAAATCCCATACATGTTTCGAAAGCAAAAGATAACGAAGATTTTCAAATGTTACCATGGCTAGGGGGTCTGATCTTATAGACAAACAAAGCATACAAGTTATTGTATAGTCTCAATAGTCTGATACTGTATACTGACTATACAACACATACAGTAGGTATAGTTATAGTCCATACGCTGTGTGGAAACTAATCAGCCTCCGTCCACTGCACTCGTTACGGCGTTTCCTCATGAACTCAAGATTGAATTATACTTTTATCGTGTAGCCGGCATGGGATGGGTGCGAGCTTCACGCCGGCACTAAAACTTGTTAGCTTACACGTGGTGGTAGGTAAGTAAAAAAATGTAAGTATTTTATTTCAATTGTAAATGTAAGTAAATGAATTTGTTCATTGTGCCAATGATTTAAAATTGTGTGCCGTAAGCATCTTTTATACCAAACAGACAAACAAAATATTATGTTAATGCAAAGGATTTAAGAATTGTTGGTAGGTAAGTATATTGATGAGAAGATGAGTCTTCTGCTTGATGTTTTCTGTTTTGAAAGTTTTAGAATCTTTGTTTTGTTATGATTTTTTTGATCATTTTTTACCTGCAAGAGAGACTGCAAGGAAAGGGTTATGTTTTGCGCGCGTTTCTTGTGTGTTTGTAATGTTTGTATCTAATATTCTTTATTCAGTTTAAACATAACTCTGTCACTATAATATTCTGGTTATTCATCAAACAGTGGATATTACTCGTATAAACGACTCACAGAAATAACTGTTTTCATAAAGGCATTTAATTTAAGCGTGTTACCTATTAAATTCCGCATCTTAATGAAGGTTTATTATTACAGAAATTGTTGCATATCAGCTTGTGGTGTGTAACAATAAAACTTAATAGGCCCCTTTATCTGGGTTCAGATCACTATGGCGTAAGATTATACCACAATGTCGGCCGAATGGCGTCGGTGAAAGTTAATTATCTCTATTTATAATATTAATCTCGCGATGTGTAGAGGTGAACCTATTCAAAACAGACTTTATGGTGACGGTGGGGCGCAATTCCGTGAATAGGTTGGGTTAGACTACTCATATATAAAATTATGTTTTCAAATGCTTAAAATACTTTATTATTAGTTTTTTTACCTTTTAATTACTGCCCCCCTAGCATGACTACCGAAACACGATATGTATCACGTGATATAGCGTTTAATCGACATTTAACTTGACAGTTAAACGTTATAATCGCTATCACATCTTGTTTCGGTGGTCATGCTAGGGGGTAAGTAATCAGATTGTTATCGATTTTTATGGTTTAAAAATGAATTTCGCTGCTGATTGTTGAAAATATGTTAGATCATACATAACTAGAGATCGGATATTCGGATGCATATAACCCTAAAGTACAGATGTTGGGTATAATGGAAAGCACCTTTTTATCGAAAAAAATCCAAGACTTTTAAAAAATCCAAGGATTTTGATATATTCAGGGATTTACAAAAGCCGAATTCAGGGATTTAAAAAAAAAAATTAAAAATCCGCTTCCATAATATGTATGCAAACAATTGACTATGCGTAAATTTGCATCCGATTATCAGATCTCTATACATAACCGATAGTTTGGTATGATCTTAACATTTTGATTTATTTTCCAGTAGAATACTCAAGTTTCTTACTCAATTAGCCCTTTTCAAATACTTATTGTTAAAACGAATGAGTCGTCATTATACTTCTTAAAATTATTAACTGCCTTTACGCGATATTAGCGCTTATTACAATCAGTACGTGTGCGGAAGTCGCGTGCAAGCCTGTACAGCAATCAAGAGTCTCATAGCCCCGTTCATTGAAGACATTACTAGAATGCGCGATGAAATTATATCTGGGGCGGCTCTCTAACGACTGGGTGTTTGCCGCTACTGTAATGTCTGGAGATTATTTACTCTATGAACTATTTATTGAAGTACACTTAGCGGACTCCAAGTTTAAAAGAAGTTTTGTTAGAATTGGTTTTAGCGCCTTTTGTGGATGCTAGTTGGGTTAGGTTAGGTTAGGTTAGGTTAGAAGTTCTAACATGCAGTCGCTGCCATTTGAGTTCTAACTTATTAGTTAGCGGCGAACTGTTACTTATGTAGCGGCGACTGAATGTTCTGCTACTGTAATGTATGGAGATAAATAATTGCTCCATAGGTTTTCTATTGAATAACTTATACCGGTCTACGTATACTGTTTAGCAAATTACACAGATAGTTCTGTTTTTAAATGTAGGCTCTAAGCACATAGTTAACAAAAAGCTATCGGATTTCTTGTGGTTATGGTAGCAAAACAGATACCTACGTGACAATACTTAAGTAAAATATTGAATTTGCAGATTATTTTCATGCATGACTTATTGGAGTAGTTTAAAATTAATATAAAGGCTGAGAGTGATGTAATCTTCACACATTTACCTTTATACTTAATAAAGAAAATACGACTCAAAGCTAAAAAACCCGTCAAAATCACAATCGCTATCAATATATCCTTATTTTGAAACGATCAAGTTAATAGACGGTGACTTGGCGAGTCGGGGCCGTCACGATGACGCTGCGTATCCGAGACGAGAAGCAGCCAACGAAGGCCAAGCGAAGGCGCGAACAGCGACTCGACAAGCGAATTACTTATAATTTTTATTTTATTTAATTCACCTAACTTAGTAAGTATATACATACCTCTATTACAGACTTGAGAAAAATACAAGCAACGAATTTACTTCTTTCTTCTTTTACAATTCTACCTCATTAGTATAACTACTATCTAACTATCTACTTACTTTTGTAGCAAATAACAATCAATGTAACTCTTGTGAATTCACCCTGAATGACCATCAGCCATTTTTAATGTCCCCACTGCTGGAGCATAGGCATCGAACTCCTCACCCTCAGTACATCCAAACAAATCCATTTCTTTAGTGACTTCATTAATGACGCGAGTGAGAGGCGCCTCCTTTAACACACAGGTCTTTCAATATGGCGTTAATGTGATGAATTGAACTGCTGTGCGGTGAGCGACTTGAGCGCGCAATGAAGAGAGAAGTCGCTCGTCGCGCCGCCGTCCGCCGCGTCGCGTGGCCGCCGTTAATCGCCACTCGGACGGATCCCCGTGAACGGTACTTTAGCCTCACAATTGCGTTGTTTACGCTTAAGGAAGCGACGCTTAATTTGAAATATTTCACGGGAACCGTTTATTTGGGCCCAGTATTTATTTATCGGGACGAGTTCTTTTGTCGAATTATTGTTTACGACCTTTTTGGAGAAACGACTCTTGATAAAGGTCACCTTTCTAGATTTTAATTTCATTTTTATCATCAACAGATTATTTTTTATTTCAAACGTAGATAATAATTTTTAAATTTGAGATTTTTGCATTCACAATGCAATTTTTCCAGATCAATCTCGGACGGGAATCGAACCCGCGACCTTTGGATATCCGGTCCAATGCTCGGACCACTGAGCTACCGAGTCACTTACCGCTTACCGAGTGACTCGGTTCCCGTCCGAGAATTGATCTGGTGCGAGTCGTATTTTTTCTAATACACGTTTTCTAGAATCGTAGATAATAATATCTGTGGCACTATTAAGTTCTATCGTGAGACTACGTCTTATCATCAAAAATGTTATTCTATAAACTCTTTATAAAAGCAGTGAAAGTATAATATATTTCAGTCCTCAGTATCAATTACATAGAAACGTCATGGCAACGTTATTAAGCTTCAGCAGACCATCCCTTACATGGAAGATTTAGCCCCGAGCGGGGAAAATATTCAACTATGTGGAAAAAGAATTTTTCATGCTTCGTGCTTTTACCCTTGATATGGAATACGAATTTAATTAAGATTTTATTGCGCGAAGAGAAATTTGAGGGAATTAACGGTATAACTTTTTATAGTATTTATTTCAAACAGGTCATTAAGTACACTTACAGTAACAGAGATATTATTCATATAAACGATTGTTTTCAGTAGTTATTAGAGTCATTTATTACAGAAATCATTTTCAATAAAAAAAAAATATATTCATGTTGTCTTAAAACTTTGCCAAACGAAAGGAAAATACCTTTTCTCACTTATGCTCGGAAATCTTATTATTCCATTTGAAAAAGGAATGCGGGGCGTTCCACATTTCCGAGGGGGTCTGGTTCATCACATTCTAAATTTAAAATTCAGGCCAGGAATGAATTTCAATACTTACTTCCCGCACCAGCACACCAGTGCGGGAAGTAGGTACAGTGCGAAGATGATCTGGGTGGTCTGCGGCAACTTCTTTTTTTTGTTTTAGCTGTTTACAAAAACAAAAAAAGCAAAGGCACATTTGCACCATACAGCCATAACTTTAGTTCCTTTTTTCTGGCACGCAAGCCAACGACAAGACAGTTAATATTATAAAGGTAAAATTATTTAATAGGTACTATAATAACAATACAATAAAAAAAATGGTGCGCACAGAGTATATTACTATAAGAATAAATAAATATTACATTGTATTGTACCAGATTTATCAGAGACAAATCCTCTAAGTAATCTTGAATTATGTACAGCGCCATCTACCGCCGAGAAGCGAAATGAGATGGGTTTTTGCTTCTCGGCGGTAGATGGCGCTGCACGTAATTTAAGATTACTCAGAGGATTTGTCTATGATAAATCTCATTTTTAATATTAATTAAATTTAATTAAGTTTCAATTGAAAAGTTTTTTATTTCCTCGCATTTCTTGAGAAAAGCACTATACAAGCCTTGTTCTGGAAGCTACTTGCATTGCCTCGAATGATTAAAGCCCTCGCCTGCGGCTCGGGCTTCAAACCATCCTCGACAATGCAATCGCTAGCTTCCCGTTCACGGCTGTAATGTACTATAAATATTGAAGCAAATTTTAATGGAAGGAGATTTCATTTTGATTCTACAAGTAATTGGAATTGCATTCAAAAATTTTTAAAATCCTGATTCAGGAATACATTCTGTATATTAAGAAACATGAAGGTTTATTTTGTAATTAGAAAATTTACAGAAACAAAAGCTCTATCGATATACTTTAGTCTTTTTAATATGTTAGGAATATTTTTTTTTTAATATGAAGTTTTGAAGTACTTAAAAAAAACAAGTATTTACGTGAAAGTGTAGCTAGCTAGTTTAAAGTGAATATTTTGTAAACATTTAAAATATATTACAACATATCGAAGAAAGTCTCGAATGGGTTGTGGGAAAATATAGACAAATACAGACAGAAAAAGTATTTTTATTTTCATCTGGCACTTCGATCAAAACTAACTTCCGTAATCCTTGCAAAACGATCCAATGCGTCATTGACAAGAATCCGTAATAAACCGCTTCGAGGCGCTGGGTCAATGGAGGTCCTGCGCAGACTTCTGACAAATGTCTTAATTAGGCACTCAATAGAAAAAGCTATGAACAATGGACCCGAGCCTCCCCTAACGAGGACATAACGGTTCTAGAAGTGTTTTATGATCGAATTAAAACTGCTGTTGAGCGTAACTTGGGAATGTATAGCCTATTTAATTGTTAATCGTGTAATGTTTCAGTGTTATATTTTAGTACTGAGAAGGGGAAATTAATTTTATTTAAAAAAGGTAAGGTTAATCGTAAAGGTTGATTGCTACTTTTTGAGGGGTTAAGAATATCTTACAAGGGCAGTTGCTGGATGGATGATCCATATTTCGAGATCTGTAAACATTTTATTTTTAATTTCTTTTAATAAAATTGTGTTTAATTCAAGTTTATTCTTCACTACATCCGAAGCCCTTAAACTTATAAGTCAGTCCAGGTTTTTTAGATTCTGAAATTCAATTCTATACTTTTGGTATTTGCAGAAACATCTTATTTGTTTATTGTTGTTGTTTTTATTACAAAATTTTACATCGCAACAGACATTATTAATGACCCCACTGCTGGGGCGCACAGGACTTCTTTATAGGTCGATAAGGAGAATAGGCTATACTATAACCCACCACGCAGACCCAATGAGGATTGGTGGTTATAAATGACTTAAAATGCAGTCGGGACCAACGGCTTAACGTGCCTTCCGAAGTTTGTAGATAAACTAGAAATAATACATTTTTGGTCACCCATCCCATGAGCGACACTTGCGAAAGTTGCTTAAGCTCCGCAATCGTAGGGTCAGGCGTCAAATCACTGTATGTAAATCAATATATATAATAACCAGTAAATGTGAAACACTTAGCCTATCGTCTTATGCTAGCTGCCTACTTATGTAGCGTAGGGCTTTAAGGGTCCATGATAGGAAAACATGATTTGCGGTCATATTTTTATATAGGAAACGTAAAGTTTCAGCCACAAAAAAAAACCACGCGACAAGCTAAAGGGATTATCTAGTAGCTACAAGTATTAATTTGCGTATAAACCCCACACACGATTGTAAAAAAAAACAGAATATCATCAAAACGCATGCGATGCGTAGGGTCATATTTTTGGCGTAAATAATAGCGGGAACGCATTGAATTCTATACATCAAAATACAGAAGCAGCTCTAATAACATTTTTCAAGAAAGATAATTGTGCTAAATATTATGATGAAAAAACAACGAAAAACATCGAAAGAGTGCAGAAATGTGGTTATTTTCCATACTCCTTACACGTAAAGAAAAAGACAGAGACAAATGTCTCCGCATAACCGAGCCTTAAGTACTTAACCTCACCCACCTAATTAAAACTAAATGTCGCCACCAACAAACTATCGCGCCTATAAACATTCATCTTGTGCATCATTACCGGGCGTATAATTTCCAAACTCTCGAAGGTGTCTTATTACGCGGGAGGCGCCTGTATAATCCACTGTTTCCACTGGGATCGTGTCATTACCGCGATATTGCCACGGTAATGACGGATAATAAATCGCCCGCGTCTACCGGGACACGGGAGTGATTTAGCAAAAGCGCGGGACGTTTCTCCTTAACTTATTGCACGATCAAGTTTACAAGCCGATGTTAATCTTTTAAAGTTATGTAATTAAGGTGGTTATTCCATTCTCTTTGGTTTAACTATTTTTAATGACAGAAAAGTGGAATAAATAGAAACCACTATAGCCTATTGGCAAAATACTCAAACGAATCTTAAAGTTAAGGCCACCTTAAATTAAAAAAAATCACAGATTTTACAGTCCCCGCAAGAATCGGAGCATTGAAAATGAAAAATTTACGAAAAACCAAAATCAAAACAAATGCAAAATCCTATTGTATTTTTAAACTTACGTACCTATTTATTTTTACGATTGTGACACGAAGCGACTGCCTCGACACGGCCGAAATATTATTAACCGATTTTCAAAATTCCAATGAATGCACTTCTCCTCTGCTTCTGCATCTTTTAACACTATTACGATGATGATCGGTCAATAATCATAGAAGCTACATCACTTTTTATGTACGGAAACACCCGTTTTTCTACAATTCCAAATCTAAAGGGACCATCTACAGGTGACAATTATTAACCGATTTTCAAAAGTTTTTAGCCATTTACTACTAAAAACAATATTACTATTAGGCCTTATTATACCCTGTTTATTTGATACGTAGATTGTATTACTCAACTAACTTAACACACCACAAATTAACAAATATACTCAATTAAAAGCGGTGTTTTAATTTAAACGAGCTATTTATATGGAGCTGCGTGAAACCGAATGTGGATATCACGTGACACTTGACAAATCAATGGCGTTTATCAACACCCCGTGAAAAGAGAAAATTGTAAGAGCACGCTTTTACTAAGTACGTTAAAATAACGTAGTATTGGAATTATATTGCGAGTCATTATTTCTGTTAACTAAATTCTTTCAATTTATAAGTTTCACCTTAATTTCACAAAGTCCGATAAAGTACAAATTAATATACTTACGAGTAATTTAATATAAATTCTGTTCCATTTTTAAATTAATCCAGAAATAAGTGCGTACCTAATCATAGATTGTAGAAACAGACACTAAACTAGCGTTCTTGAATATTCAACTTTATAAATAAGTACTTTGTAGTTCAATAGACTTTTAATGAAAATCAACTTAACCTAAACGTGAAGACCTGTAATTGGCAATCCACTACTTATTGTTAACATTAATAATGTCGCATATGCTGTTGGTTTTCCTTCAAAAATAAATAAATTAATAAAAATAAATAACCCGTCAAGCCAGACAAAATGAGACACAATAGATTTTCCATTGTTGTCCGGCCTCGTGCGGTCGCCTCGCGTTTAATGAATTTAGAAAAAGGGTATACTCTTCTATAACCAAAAGTACAAGGCGATACTTCAGCAAAATTCTTTTGTGTATCATAAATGCATAGCTACAAGGTATGGCATCTGGCGGTGTCACGCTGTTGCGCTGTCAGTCGCCGGCCGCTGGTTAGCGCAGTGTCACGTGCGATGCTGACGGAATTTGTACAATTACGTGTTATATTTCTGTGGTGTAGCATGTTACTGAGAAAAGGAATTGTATCATGTTCCCGTGGGATATCACGGGAGCTTCGCAGAGCTTTGATTTACGTAAATTTCCTTAATCGGTACACTCAAATTGTTTATTTTGGTTGAGATTCATGGGGATTATGGCCGATATGTTGATGATACTTACGGTAAAATTACTTCTTTACATTTCTACAATTCCGTACTAGTTTGTCATCTTCATTTCCTTTATAAAGCTATTTAATTTTAGATGATAGAATTTTACTAGATCATGTACTCGTATCTCTTTACTTTAGTTACATATTTTATAGTCAAGAAGGTTTAAAAAAAAAGTATTAGTGAAAATGTTGAATGTCCGGTAAAGTCCCGGATCGGTCACTATGGCCCGCCGCGCCGCCCGCCGCAGAGGGTTAAACAACGTGTCACTGCCGATGCCGTGGCAAAAACGCTTTCGTTTTATTGTAAATTCTACTTTTAAATGTAATGGTGTTGTTCGGATTTTATAGCTTCTGACTGTGATGTTTTTATACAATACTAAATAATATACTAGAAAAAATACGACTCGCACCAGATCAATACTCAGACGGGAATCGAACCCGCGACCTTTGGATATCCGGTCCAATGCTCTGACCGCTGAGCTACCGAGTCACTAGTGACATCGCCGAATTTCTTCTAGTATATCCAACTCTTACGCTGCAAGCCAGCGTTATTCCATCAATGTGAGGAATTCCTCGACATTCAATTGAAATATCTTTCCAGATATTTTGACAACTGATAAAGATGAAATATTAGCCATATAATTTTTAATTTTCAGATTTTTGCATTCACAATGCTATTTTTATACAATACTAAATAATATATTAGAAAAAATACGACTCGCACCAGAGTATATTATTTAGTATTGTATAAAAATAGCATTGTGAATGCAAAAATCTGAAAATTAAAAATGTGATGTTTTTGTTGAAATTGTTAATGTTTTTTTACAATCAACTTTAACATTCTATATGCCAGTCATAAAGTGAAAATGTAACTTATTTTTGGATTTTGTGATGACTATCAGTCTGTACGCATTTACCATTTAAGTTTTATTAAAGATGTTGGTTTTGCCACACATTGTAAATTAAGAGATAAACAGAGTTTCCTTATTTATATTATATTAATAAAAAACCCTTATAAAACAACCCCAAAACATTTGACAACATTTTCACTGCGAAATTGGTGCAAACACTGTGTAATTACCTTCCAAAATGTAAATGTTTTAATTTCATACCGTCCCAATCCAACCCGTTGTTGACAGAGCACGGTCGTTGTGTCCTAAACAAACGCGCTAGAAAGACACTCGGCTAGCGCAAACGCAATCTGGCCCGCACGTCACACGCCCGTCATCTGCGAGTTGTGTCGCCGCAAGTCAACCACGAGTAGGTAATAACAAATTATGCTAGTATGTGGTTTTTCACGAAAACATTGGCTTAAAGATGATTTAACAATCTGATGACTTACGTAATGCTGAGCTTTAAGACACAATTAAACCAGTATTATTTAGTTTCTAATATGCAGTTTTGATTGTTGAAATTATCTTTTTTTTTATTTTAATTTTTTGTCTATGCGCATGTGTGTTGTGATGCTACTAAATCATTCTATCTATTTATCTATCCAACTTATGTAAAGTATTTGTTTTTAGCAGGCCATTCATAATTAACTTTATTCCGTTCAAGGGCTGCAATGCTGACCGCGTTGTGACTCTGCAAGCTCCGCTTTTGGCCATCATCGTCGCTGCCAGCAACGCAGTTATTATAGACAGCGGCAGTAATGTACTATTGTTACATGAGGTCGATTATGAAATAAAAAAGCATAATATCATCAACGACCATTTTTGATGTCCTTACTGCTGCGGCACAGGCCTTCCCTAAATAGATGGATCAGAATTACGGGCCATAACTCACCATGCGGGCCCAATGCGGATTGGTGTGGTGGTTGATAAAGTATTTTCGTATAAGTATAAAAGACACAATTCAACTTACTGATCTGGTTTTCGTAGCAATTCACAAATATCTGAAGTCATTATGAGGAGCTCGGTGGCGCAGTGGTTTAATGCCTCGCCCTGCGATTGCGGAGGTTAAGCAACTTTCGCAAAGGTCGGTCATAGGATGGGTGACCATCAATTTACTATCTCGAGTTCGCCGTGCTTCGGAAGGCACGTTAAGCCGTTGGTTTAACACCCACCAATCCGCATTGGGCCTATGTGGTGGGTTCTTCTTGTCTTGTCAGTGCAGGCGGTTTCCGCAACTGTGTGGGTATTGGATTGGGTTGTATGGATGGAAATCCATAAAAAAGGCCTGTGCACCAGCAGTGCGTACATTAAAAATGACTGATGTAGAATTATTGTGGCAGCCCATATTCAGTGAAAGTGAAAGTGAAATAAGCTTTATTCAAATAAACTTAATTATTAAGTACTTTGAATTGTCTATATTTTCCTACCACCCGTTCCAGACTTTTTTAGCTGACAAGAAGAACGGGCGCAAGAAACTATCAGCTGTAACAGCCATAAGTAACGATATTTACAAACTTGAATATATCGCTTGAGTATTTTTTATGTGTCCCTATGTATGTATATTGCAATGTTATTCGTACTCCCTTTGCAGCTAACCCTCACGTCACAACAACACTTGCGTCACAGCACCGCGGCTGCGGCACGCCACAAGTCAGCCGGGCGCAATAACGTGCGCCGGCCGCCGCCGCTGGCTACGTGACAGACCAATCAAGGATCAAGTTAACGCTTCAAAGACTGCCGGTATTCATGGAAATGTTATTGTTATTGGTTAGCATGTGGTACAGTATAGGATGTGTATTTACAAAAATGTGTGATCAAAAGCTGGAGCCTAATATTTTAAATGGGACTATCTCAAAAAAAACTCAAACAAACAAAAAATAATCATCAAAATCCGTCCTTATAAGTTACGCGCGACAACTACAAACAAATATACTTACACTTGAATTGAGAACCTACTCCTTTTGAACTACTACGAAACGCGTTCTGTTGGATAAAAAAAAACGGTAAAGCTTAAAGGTGGTATTTAGACTCCATATTTTTTCCCTTTCTGTGCCTCTAGTCTCCCTCAGGTATTGAGAAATTCAGGATTATAGAGTACTAAGCAAATATACACTAGACACTATTGTTTAGCAGCACCGAATATTGATTGTGACCTGGTTAGGTGGCGCAGCAATTAAGGGGTTAAAGCAAATATTTGACGAACTAAGTGTTATGGTTCCTAACTATTGATAAGAATTATTTAGCTGTGCAAATTTCGCTTCGAGCGGTTGGAGAAAATTAAGACTTTGATTTAATGTTTGTTTCGTCCTTAATATTTAGCCAATATACTTGATTTCGTAATGATAAAACAGAGGGCCTATTAAAAAATAGTAGATTGTTATACAAGACGCTAAAAGTACCCATTGCATACGAGGTATTTTTATTCCCGAGCTTTAGCGAGGGAATAAATAGAAACCGAGTTACAATGGGGTTTAGCGTCGTGTGTTACACTATACTTTTCACTACGATTGCGAGAAAATAAAATACAATATTAAATAGTTTATACCTACTTACTTACTTCCGTAAACGAATCCACATGTTTTTTTCCTCCACTTCATAAACTTTTTGTACAATATTTAAATAAATGATTTATGCTTGACGGCAGAAGATTAAAATTATTTCTTTCCAATTACAGTCACACAATTCAATCAGTTTGTAATTATAAAAAAAATCTAAAGATTTCGCGCCATGGTACCTTTTTTAATTTCTGCTGTAGCAGCTAAGCAACACAAACACGCATTCTACGATTCACTCTGTACACAGAGTATAAATAAGTCTATGATTTTACCGAAGAGATGCTTTTAGTTCCATTTTCAAAAATAAGAATGAGAAACTGGGGGCCTATTACGAAACTTGGTCACGATAGTCGTCCGCAGTTCATCGGTTATAGTTATTACAAATATTTTCAATGTAGCTATCGTAGTCCATAGTCTATTGAACGAATAATGACGGATCCACTAGAGAGAAACTGTCAAATTTACGCAATCACTTTGCAATATCGCATACGCAAGTGCTTTGTAATAGGAATCAATCAGAACGAAGCACGGACGCAGCCGCGTGTATCGCATTAAACTTTTCGTAATAGACCCCCAGTATTAAGTCGAGCGAGTTTTTATTCGTGATTATGAATAAAAACTTTTTCGTTTTAGTACGCTCATTGGTAATAGACAAACATTAAAAAAGAAAAAACTTTATCCCCTAGGGCTTATTATGCTATTTTATCTCGACTCTTGTACGTTACAATGACGCACTTTTTGAGCAAGAGGAGTGAAAAAGAATAACGATAGTTGGACGATGTTCGTTGATCGATTAACTTGATTTTGATATTTTATCATGAGTTAATAATGTCACGGAATGAGACGAACATCGTTCGCTTGTCCATCAGCCATTTTTGATGTCCCCACTGCTGGGGCACAGGCCTTCCTTATGGGTGGTAAGGAGGATGGGCCATAACCCACCACGCGGGCCCAATGCGGATTGGTGGGTGTTAACGACTGCCTTCCGAAGCACGGAGGAGCTCGAGATAATAAATTTCTGGTCCCCCATCCCATGACCGACCCTTGCGAACGTTGCTTAACTTCCGCAATCGCTGGGCCAGGCGCTAAACCACTGCGTCACTGAGCTCCTTATCACGATGTTTTTTGTGATAATTATGCCCTCTAACTAACTAGAGGCGCAATTTTTCCTAAATCATCAACACTGTCGAACAGGCTATTTTACCGCTTACATTATTTATTATATGAAAAGCATTTTCATAATGTTATTTATATTTTTAACCGACTTCAAAAAAAGGAGGAGGTTAATAAGTCGACGGTTTTTTTTATTTTTTTTATGTATGTTTTATATTGAAATCTGGACAGCTTACACCAATAATTTAGCCCAAAACTAAGAAGAGCTTGTAAAATGGTTACTAAATAAGAATCTTGGTAAAGGAATCTAGGTAAATGAGTTGTATTCTATTTATAATAGGCAATAGCCATCTTCTTCTTGTCAGCTAAAAAAAGTCTTGAATTGACGGTAGGAAAATATAGACAATTGAAAAGCATTTAATTTCTAAGTTTCTTTAAATAAATAAATTTTCATTCATTCAATCATTATCGCTACCGCTGTATCAAATAATTATTATTTCACACTCATAAGTTTAAAAGTTTATAAACACTTACATACAGAAGATAATAACTATCATAAATTAAATGTGTCGCATTGTATTGTGGCATAAACCCCAAACTGTCTGTCAGAGAATTAACTCAAAAAGTGTATATAATTTATCACCCGTCCCCATGTTGTTTCCAATTAATTCAGGCAGTAGCTCAGCGCTGGGCCAGCTTACCTTTGTATCAGTTTTACACTTTACAAGTTTCAGTTTTGTAGGGTTGCCACGAGGGGGTTGATTTTTGATTATCTACTCTACTATGATATTGGAAAGAAAGAAAAGAAAGAAAGAAAAACCATTTCTTGACCGCAAAAGATTATTAACAGTGAGGTGATTAAAAATAAAAAATAAAAGTTGGATAGTAAAAAAAAAAATTAAAACGTACACAAACTTAATATAACTAATTTGTGTGCGGCCAACAGATGGCTACTAAGATGAAGAGTCAATGAGATGTATGGAAGAAGCTGATCACAAATAAATGTCATTGTAGGAGGATGGCGATGATGTTAAGCAAGTATAATACTGTCTTATTTCAATAGCCACTATGTATTTTATTCATTTGTTTTTTTTACAAAATATCTAAAAAAACGAAAGTGATGAACCTGTCAGGAGAGCAATATTAAAATAAAACTCCACCCAAAATATTATGTAGAACAAAAGTGTGTCATCTCTATAAAGGAAGAAAGTACCTTAATGGATAGAGTATGAAACTACAAAAATGCATTAATGTTATTAAAACATCTGGCAACCCTGCCCAGAGACTTGACTAAGAGTTTACGAATTTCCCAACAGTTGCTAAGTCGACAATTTCACTGGGACATAATGAATTTACGGCGAGGACCAAAGAAATGGGCCGATTTGTGTAAATTAATGCAAATTTAAAACTTCCCTTATAAGCTAACATAATTGGTGGTTAATTTGCTAATACGCATCTTTTCTTTCGTTAAATTTCGAGACGTGACCGCTTTTCATTTTTTCTAGCAATATTTTTTTTAATACAGATTACATGAATTAGTAATGAGCCAGCTTTTTCAATTAAAACTTCATTGTTTTATGTAGTTGTAATGTCTAACGATAATAGTAATTTAAACTTAAATTACTTTTATGAATCTAAAATTCATTTTCAGCTTCAGTTTTTTGTTGGGAAAGTTTTGTTTGATAGCACAAGAAGAGTATACTTACAGTAAGGATTCTTATTTCTTCTTAGGTGAAAATAGGTGAATCCTTATTCGAATAAACTTAAAAATTAAGCGCTCTTGAATTATTGTCTCAACTCTTAAAATTGCTGTTTTTTGTTATTTTTTTATTTTAATTGGAAAATTCTGTACTCATACTAAAAATCTAATTTATAATGCAACTAACTTATAAACCTAATTATGTGGGAATTTGTAAATGCATTGGAAAATCTGTAAATGTTATCCTATTGTTTATTTTTGACTGTAAATTCTCATAAGCAAATAAACTAAATTACATTTAAATAAAATAATAATTGTAGAGGCAATCAAATAAAATCATTAAAAAAGTTATCTTGTTTCCGAATACACAAGTTTTTACATGATATTCACCTTTATGACTTAGCGGGACCTTAAAAAACAATTTTGGGGTAAATAATTACCCCACTGCGCCAGGAGAGGTGCTAACACCTTTATCACCCTCTGAGAGCTCCCTTCAGAATAGAGGGGAATCGACCGCTAAGGTAAGGTCATAAATACATGAGCCAACTACGAAGGATACTTGTCTCAAGAGTATACATAATCGTTGTTTTATTTATTACAAGTATAAACTATTTGGTCGCTCTAAAAAGTATTTTGAACGAAACACTGACCGTTGTTGATTCCAATTAATTTAAATTAGTGAATAAACCTCTACTTTTATTTCTAAAGTAGGGATGTACTATTCATTATTTAGACTCGAACCTTTAAATTGAGTCGTTGTTTATAGTCAAGGTCAAAATCAAATAAGGTTTATTAAAATAAACTTAATTATTAAGTACTTTTGAATCGTCTATATTTTCGTACCACCCGTTCCAGACTTTTTTAACTGGCAAGAAACTTATCAGCTGTAACAGCCATAAGTAACGATATTTACAAACTTCAATATATCGTTACCGAATAATTACAGCTGGGTGGTTAGCTCTTTTAAACACAACTTTGGTAAAAATAATGTCCTTTTTTATTCATTGTTTGTAACCTCAATTTGAACAGAGACCGACATTAGCTGGTTATCTTCAAAATAAAGTATGCATATGAACGTGTGATAGCATCAACGTTCCTGATAACCTCTATCCCCAGTTTAAAATAGGCCGTTATTCGAAAATTACGATTCACGCTTTCATCTGCAGAGTAAAAAGATGTCAATATTGATAGGCCTTTGAATGGATTGCACTGCGTTGGATGTTGTCCGAGTCATGTTTTTGTGGGCCATATATCAATACAATTGGACGGAGAGTCAAAAAACGGCACATCTAACAAATGCCTACGATTTTTGATGTACGATAAGGTATCGTGCAATTTACGAGTGATATTCGAGTTCGGCTTTTATTTGTTGGCACGTTCGATTCGTGTCTGTCATAAAAAAATAACAATTACTCAATACTGTCACCGTTGGTTGAATAAATCAGTGAATAGAAAGAAATTATTTACTAACGTCTTATGTAGAAATGAAAAACCGTGAAGCGTGATTTACATTTATCACAGTAACTTACTTATTTAAAATGTAGCATTGAGAAAAAAACTTTTGTTCAAAACAATTTAACGAAATTCCCAGTCTATGATATTCTTATTCCACTTTTCACAAAGAAATTTTAAGACAAAGACAAACTGTTTTCGCGGTGAAAAACCTAAAACTATTTGTAAAAAGGACTTAAGACGATCCATAACAGGCGACAGTGTTACCTACCCGGTGACTGATATAGCAGGCTGCTCATATTTTACGCGGGAAATATGAGCAGAGATGAGCCGCCTGGGGCGCGCGACACTGTTCTGCACTAACCAAAGGTCGCTCTGGCTAGAGATGGGAAAAACATCAATTTGTGTCACTATTCTATTAATCAAATTAAGATTTTCAATGCAAACAGGCAGTTATACTAACTTTGTCATTATGTGTAACCTGTATCCTAGTTGGTAAAAAAAGTAAAAAGTGAAAATAATACCCATTCAAAATACAATCTAACAATTTAAGCACTTTCAAGTTTCAAGTCACAAGTTATATTTAAAACCGAGAAATCATTGACTAAGAGTGAACAGTTCGATAGGATAATAATTATATAAACCTGAGGCATTTTTTTCATTTTCTTATTACCAATACATTTAACATTAAAAAAGAAAGAAATCCGTTCGACCCCGACCCGAAAATTGAATAACAATTGCTTTGAATAAGCAATTGTTATTCGATTTTCTTGTTGTTTGTCACATCCTTACATCAGGTCCGATAAAAAATAGGTGTCCCTACGGTTGATTTACATCTCCGGCCCTACAAGACGTACAAGATTTTGTGAGGGGTCACTTGGAACGATGTATAGCGAAGGATTTTTTGTTGCGGTGTCACGCTACAAATTGTATTTCTTTTTTCTAGGGATACGTCATATCATATTATGCACTTATATTTTAGTGTAAAATCAGGGCTCTGTCACTCCGCGCGCGAGTCTGAACCGCGAGGCATCCTCTCAGAGGACAAATATCATACATCAGAAAAGATAAGACCTACGCGATAGAAAGAGAGGCAACTACTAAGTGCATGTTTTGGAGCGAAGGGAGCGCTGTGCGACCTGAATTGCACCTTTTTGTGTCGGAGCAAGAGTCGCAATTTATTTAAACGATTTAGCGGAGTGCAACTTCTGTATGCTAGTACTATTATCTATTCTGTGTAAAATACCTAATAAACCTAAAAGGATTTAAGTTAGAGTAGATATTTTGTAGTCGTTTTACGACTGTTTGTCAAAAATGTTTTATTTAATATCACAGGAAACACAAAATCCACAGTTTCTTGAAAAGTTTAAGTTGAAGTATAAGATGAAGAATAAGACAAATATAATACCTATTACAGAGTGTTTGGTAATAGCCTTATAAAGATGAATATATATGGTAGATAGGGACCATCAAACTAAACAACGTTTATTATTAAACCAACTCTGAAATCGCGAAAAAAAATCTGCTGTTTCATACAAAAACTAGTGACGAAAATATCAAAATGTATGAAACAGCAGATTTTTTTTTCGCAATTTCAGAGTTGGTCCCATAGTAAAAGTTGTTTAGTTTGATGGTCCCTATCTACCATATTGGGCTTTATAAGGATATTATCAAACATCCTATATAAGTACAAAAGTATCTATTTAAAACCGAAAAACAATATAAGTAAGTATTTTATATCAAACTGAATCAGAACCTGATTTAGTCATCTTATAGGGTACATAAATCGCAAACGAATGATGAAAAAGGGTTATTTTTAGGTAACCTGAACCTTTTTAGGTAACAGTACAATCCAAGTTCGTACTTCGTATAAAGTTATACCGCGTACATTATATTATTAACTTGAAAGGGTGTATAATGGGAATCCTCCAGAAGTGTCGACTTTGGGAAGGGACTTTGGGGTATTTTGTATATTTTCCTTTAATAACGAATCCGATTGAGAAATAAGTGGGATTAAGCGGCGCTTTGACGATATAAATTATAAAAGCTCTTATCCACTTTGACTGGTATTAAGTTGTATGAGGAAAGTGAATGAGACTGAAAATCTAAATAATTCAAAAACTAAATCGTTTCAGAATAGAATAGAATATCATTTATTTGAATTTGATTAGGGTACGCTGGAGGTCTTATAATATGTAAGCAGTACAAGTATACTTAATTCTAATTAAGTATATCGTTTTTTTCTATAAGTAGATGGCAAAGGTATTCTTAAGTAAAGTTTCGTGCCACTAATGACGTAATTCGCCTGACCATAATTATCAACTAGACTATTATTTAAAAAAAAAAAAGTTAAAATATTCAAATTAGTTTCTTAAATTTTTCTAATCTGTAATGAAAAATATAAAAAATACCTTTTATTTTTTAACCAAAGCCAATTGTATTTTAAAGTTCGCGTACCTAAAGTAGTATTTTGAAATGAGATCTAACCAAAGTGACCATAGGTACTACCTTTTTGGCGCATAAGATATGCAAAGTATTTTTGAGTTAAGGCGGTTGTATGACCGAAAGTGACGCCTTCAGAGGTTTTTATTTAATAAGTTATTAATAGAAAAAGATTTTAATAATGTTTATCGTGGAGATTTTAGGGCCCATGGTCTAGTATTTTTAGAAGGTATCACTACATGCCCTCGTAGTCATTCGTAGAAGTAGATAGCAAATGTGTCAAAAACGGCCACTTTTAACAGTTTTGCTATCTACTTCTAGCAGTTACTATGAGGGAATGTAACGTATCGTTACATTCCCGTCGTTCGTCTAAAAATACTATACTGTGGGCCCTAAAATCTCCACGATAAACATTTTTGAAATTGTGTATTAGAATTATAATATTAAATATAATTCACCGCGGTGCCACTTTCGCTCAGGGTACCACCTTAAACTGCTTTTTAAATTCTGAGCCTTCTAAGAATAATATAAAGGTAAGTGATTTGTTTTACCATCACAGAAAGCCTGAAAAGCCCCAAAACAGCCGCGAACTATAACCACTCATTTGTTTACCAAAGTGCGTTATTCATACCCCCATGATGCTAAACATATCGGTGTATTCGTGTGATCTCTCAGCTATAATGCTGGTCGCGATGACTACAATCACCCTCTTTCCCTCATTCACTCGTTCCCGATCTCTCCCCATTCGCCCGTTCCTCCTTTGTTTTTGCCAAATAACCCTAAATTTCGATTCTAATGTAGCTTTTTCCTTTTATAAGCTTGTTCGCAACATCTCGTAAATCCCTCAATGTAGAAGACACGAAGTAAGGAACTGAAGACGTAATGTATTTATTATTCCTTATGTGCGTGAATTTGTTCATAATGTTTTTGACTGGTGAGAAAATCCACTTAAGTAATGATTCTCAATTACTAATACTACGTTTTTGTTTAAATTGCTCAAAATTTGTGAAGGTTGCTTTCATGTATAAATTTTCGATCATAATTATGGAAAACTAATTAAGGATTTCTGTTTTTATGACTTAAATTAATTCACGAATCATGGTTGCTGAAGTAATAAAGTTAAACAAATTGTACGATTTCTTTTTCATGAGTTTTAAAATAAAAAAAAAACAATCTTATTTATAAATTAGAGCGCTAAGGGATAATGAACAAGAACCTCAAACAAGAAGGCATTGCGAAACTTTGAGACTCACTTTATTTAAGGACTTGCTTAATTATAACAGCTTTATTTAGATCAGCATCGTAGGATTCTAAAGGCTTAATATGAAAACTGATCTAACATGATAATAAATTATTTAAAGCTATATAAAACTTACATGTTTGTTACTCTGTTTTTGTGTTATGTGACAAATTAAAAGGGCATAAGTGACATTAGTGAATGAGATGGCTTTGTGCCATTTTGAGATTGCCTCTTGTCTGGTTTTGGCATTGGGGACGGTGATGGTTAAAGGTGGGTTGCTAGTTTTGTTTGCGGGGTTTGTGTTGGTTGAAGTGTTATTATTGATGTTGACGTTATTGCTCTTATTGGTGCCGCGATCGCCAGGATTCACCAAAACAGATTTCTACACTTACAGTCACGAACAATAAAATGTACACACTTTAGAACTAAATACGTCACATTCAATCAATATATCTCAGTGTGATAATGTTATACCTAGGTTAGTCAAAACATATATAATGTGACAAAGTTCTATGATGTGTACATCTTCTTGCTCATACGATATTATTATACTTGTTTACAACAAAAAAAAACAGAATGTATAACCCGATGTCAAAATATTTTTTAATTCTAAACATGAAATTGAAAAAATACGTAATGAAACTTAAATGTACGCTCTAATTATATTTTATAACTGACGCCCTAATTATCTTATTATAACCTCCATATTTAAATAAGTAATTATTATAGTGCCATTCTGGTTTTATCCCGGGGTCACATCGAATCAATCACTTGGATTCTCTTTTGCGGCCGCGATTTCAATAAATTGAGATTGACACTCCTAAATTGGGTATCCGCTCCGTAATCTCAAAATAATTATTTCTAAAATTCGAACTTCAACTTTCAACTAAAATCTCCCTATTTTCGTTTGCAAACCAATCAAATTACAGTTTTATAATGCTTTCACTCTCCAGTTATAAATCTTTTGGCAACGATAAAGAACATTGTACGATATGCATAACATTTTATTTAAATTTATGTGTTAGAATTGGTGGAATTGGAAATGACAACATATGCGCCACCGCTCACGGGCGCTTAATAGCCGAGCGATTTTTTGTAGCCCAGAATAGAACATATGGAGTTCAATACGTAAACGCCCACGAGCTACAAAAAGTAGCTCACACATAGCTCGGCGACTAATCGCCCACGAAATGACACTGACAAGAGTGACAAGCGGCTTTAACCCTAAAAGACACCACAATTTTTTTCGCTGGCTGACATAATTATTTTTGTAATGGTAGAGTTTGCAATAAAAAGTAAGAGAATTATTATTACATGATATGCTTACCAATTTATATAATTCTTGAATTTGCGCATATAAAGTAAATGCAGAATTTTTGTTCTTCACACTATTTTGACGATAAAAGGATCTGTACCCTTAGCACGAACAGCTATTAAAAAAATAATCATTCGATAGATAAATTTTGTATTGGAAATTTGTACAACGCCATCTATCGCCGATAAGCGAAATGAAATTTTCCATAGAGAATTGTCTATCGAGTAATTTTACGTGCGTTTTTTTTCTCGATAGCTGTTCGTGCTAAGGGTACTGAAGACATTTGAATCGTATACATTGTTTGCTTCATTTGTGAAAAGTATATAATTACTGACATAAATAAATCATAAACTTTATTTTATAGAGCTTAGCAATAATAAAAGTGATTGTTCTATAATATTATTACCGGGTGCCTTTTAGGGTTAACCTACGTCAGCGACTAAAAAGCGCCGTGATTGTCGCCGCGATTATCACCGCGTTTATCGCAGCGATATCGCCGCGATTAACGCCGCGCTTATCGCAGCTACAAAATAGCGCCCGTCAGCGGTAAGCATTAAATATAAAAGCATTTTATAGAACAACAAAAACAAAAGAGAAATGTCACATTCGACACCTTGTGTCCGACCGTTTTACAAAACTATCACCCAGAATACCCGATCACGACGATATCGCCACAGATAAGGTGACGAAATCGCGCGATCGCAAAGTGTGAACTAAATTGTCGATATTTTACGAGTAAGTCATTACGCGCGCCGTAAAGCGCGGCTACGCGGCACTTTTACGACAGATCTGCGCCGTGACCAGCTGCCCTTATTATGGGGTAAGTGGTAACGAGGTGCCCCACTATTTCTTGTGACGCTTATTCGGTGTGACGTCACGTGATTTGCAAGATTATAGCCTCATAAGGATAGTATTTTTTATAATGAAGGAGAGTTTGCAATGAAGATGCCTTTTACCGTTTTGTCTCTGAACACTTTAAGTACTTATCGTTGCAACAAGGACATTTAAGGTGCCCCACTATTTCTTGTGACGCTACATCGGTATGACGTCACGCAATTTGCAAGATTATAGCCTCATAAGTATAGCATTTTTTAATTATGAAGGAGATTTTATTAAAGAGTTTGCAATGAAGATGTCTTTATCCGTTTTTTCACTGAACACTATTAAGTACTTGCGACAAGGACTATCAAGGTGCCCCACTATTTTTTGCGGCACTTCATATCAATGCCAGTGATGGGATGGCGTTACGTGGTTTGAAGAAGATCTTATTAAAAGGTTTGCAATGCAGATGCATTTGACGGTTTTGTCAGTGAACACTTTTATAAGGTTGTAACAAGGACATTCGAGGTGCCCCACTTTCGCGGTCGGTCGGTGTAAGTGATGGGGTTGTTTGCATGATTAAAAGCTCTAAAAGAAGGATGTTGTGTCTGTCGGGGTTATTGTTTGTGGTTTTTGTATTGGTAAGTACTTACTTACATAGAATTATTGTAGCTATAATATATTTTTTTGTTGTTGTTTTTTGACTTGGCAAATACAGAGGATCTAGGTAGGTACTTGATTTCTTCTAATTTAAGTTTACAAACACATATTTCACTTAACATCTAAGAGAGATGTTATTTACCTGCTTATATTTGTATTATAAAAAAACTATATTTGCAATAAATACTTTAATAATGTGATTCACAAACTGGCCAGTTGGGTAGGACGTATGATAACACTTATTTTTTTTAAATAAGGGCTTTATATTTGAATTTGAGATAAAATTATTATAATGAATGAGAGCGTAATAAAGCGTTCCGCGTAGCGATCACGGAATTAGATAAGTTCCCTGTTAATTCGAGCTAATTACAGGTGTAACCATTAAGATTACATGAAAATAAATTAGGCACGTCTTTCATTTATATTTTTAAATACAAATGAAAATTAGATTAAATACATTTTCATGAATCGCTACACCTTGATTACATACTTCAACTCAAAGATATTTAAAGTACTTAATTAACGTCTTTCGTATTCACTTCTTATTCTTTTTCTTCCAGTCATACAAATGGTTGCCTGGAAGAAATTGCTTTTTAGCGATAAGGCCGCCAAATTGTTCTTAATATGTATTTCTTTTTCTTGTAATGTTTTCTATTATGGTGAACAATAAAGAATATATCTATCTATCTAACGTTTTGAATCTAGCTTTCGAATAGATTTTTTATAATCAGAGCTTTTGGGATCTTACTGTAGTTTCTCAACTTAGAAATTATTCAAAAGTTTTCAAACATCTAAATGATAGCCCAAATACAATAGTACCTACGTCTGCAGTTTGGTTTGGCGTTCGCGGTAATCGTACTTTTTTTTAACCGACTTCCAAAAAAGGAGGAGGTTCTATGTTCGTCTGTATATTTGTTTTTTTTGTGTATGTCCATCGATTACTCGAAGACGGCTGGACCGATTGAAATGATTCAAACGTTATTACAATAGGTAAACTCCCAAGTTGGTCCCATTTTTTTAAATTTGGAAATCGGTTAACAGTACTTTTTTCCTTACACATTTGACTACTTGTCGTAGACAGTCTAGCAGTAAACCCGATTTATAATGAAAACGTCAGCAATAATGTTGAAGACATTCCCGTAAAAACCAGTTTATCGTCGCCGCGGCGCGCTTGTAATTAACTAAAATTAACAATTTGCCGTGCTATTCAGTACATCTGTACTCGGTAGTTAATCGCTTTATCGTCCAATAATGACAGAGGAGGCGCTGCGAGCGTAAAAAGCTTAATGTCTACATAAATACAACCCTTAGGTAACTAACAAACCGCGCGTCGCTATACAGGAGTTTACGGGCGGAGCTCAATTAAAATCCAACAATTTTGCGAGTACAAAATGAAATTAAAGTTGCGTAACACCGGGTCTTTCACGTCGTATGACATATTACAGGGTTTCAATTTAGAGTGCTTCGACACGGCGTCGTCACAGTATGACTAGTATCGGTATTCTATCTTCATACAAAAAGGCTAAAAGTGGGCTATTCTGTGCGCCAAGGAATTACGGTACACTTCGGTACTCAACAGTGGCGCCACGCGCGCTAACGACGGACGCAGAAAGTGTGTGATGCATATTTGTTAATGTAAATTATGTTACGAAATTATCAACTGCAATACAGTCGATAATTGCGTAAATACACTGAAGTGTTATCATATCATCTTCACGACACCCACGGTAACTGTGACACCTACTGCACTGACTGAAGTGTATTGTATCTTGGCGGAAGTCCGAAACCATTTTGAAAAAAGAAAAATATGTAGCTAACTTCCGCAAACAATATATGCAAGATTCACCGCCCGCCCGCAAAAATACGCACATGCACATTGCGGGCGGGCGGGCTTTGCATCTTGCATAATATTGTTTGCGGAAGTTAGTTACATATTTTTCTTTTTTCAAAATGAAGTATATTCATTATATTTTTATAACATTCTTACACTTGAGTCTAGAGAGACAGTCAATAAGTACACAGCCCTATTGGCTCCGCACACGCTTTTAGCGCCACCTAGCGTTCGCAACTTTGTTAGTTTGTTACTTTGTTGTTGTTGTTTTTGGCGTTTTGATATGAAATGGCGGCATTGTGACAAAATGTTAAAAAATACTATACATATTGTGTTATTAATGTAAATTTTAAAATTACTGTGATTTGGGTGGACAAAGTGTTGTGAAATCATTTTTGGTCATTTAAATTAAATATGGCAAGTAAAATTTATTCAAAAAGAATATTTTATGTTGGTTATATTATTGTTTACTTCTTTTTTAGTAGTAGATTTTGTAAAACAAGAGGATAAAGCTACTTTAATAATTTTATTAAGGGCGGATACGACCAAGTAAGAATAACTGTTATTCTTAGATAAAATGACCAGTTATTCGAGAGTAAACCGAAATTACGTTTTACCACATACTATTCTCAGAGTATTTTGCCTATTCAGGAATAGTCACTATACCACCATTTCGCGGGGAATAACAGAGTTAATCCGCGAGTATTTTAATGGCATCCGCGTGCCGTATGTCAGTGACATTTGTTTGACATTTGACTTTGACCGCTACAGATACGTACAAGGCGACAAAATAAAGTTGACAAGACTGTGCCTTTTAAATACTTAGTTCGTTTATAGAACAATGACATTTAACCGGATAATACGTTCATTCATATATTCACTCACTAATGAAGGAATAAGAATCTCAAGAGTAACTTATCTTTGGATTGCATGGAAAAATTACCATTTCTTTACTCGAGAAAAAAATCGTAGAATAGATGTATTCTTGGTATAGTTATTCCCGTTTATATTGAAGTTTGGACGAATCCGCCCTAAGTGACAATAAACATATATAATTGTTTCTGTATCGCTAGTAATAAATTAAATATCGTTTTCAAACAGATTACAGAGCCTACATTATTTCTATTTTCGCCACCATGAGCGCTGCGATCGATTATTATACCTTCGCACCCAGCGAATAGTGAGCATATCGTCACAGGGTAAAAAATCTTCATTATTCTTGTGGTATCGGTAGGTAACTAGTACAAGGACACTGGGCTGGGACAGATAAAATACCGTTGCTAATTTATTCTGTGGTATCGTGTAAATAAATCGCGCGTTCATCGTATACGCGCTAGGTGGTGTTCCGTCCGCACGATGCGCGCCCTTTGAATCTAATTGCGTGACGCGATAAATCCGTAACTGTTTGGATGTTTGTTACCGTGATCACGCCTCGGGGAGTTAAGACTTCATTATTCGGTGTGTTTAATGGATTCTTCTTATATGGAACGTGTACCTTTGGAAAGTTTTCCTAAGTTATCTTCGTATATTTAGCTTTAACGATTACGTAGATCTATGCAAAACTTCTAAAAATAACGTATAATTAGGGTTGCCAGATGTCAGGTTTTAGACCGGACAGTACGGTTTTTTGATCGGCTGTCCGGTCTAGAAAATTTTAGAAAACCGGACAATAGAAAGTCGCGTTTTTTTTTAAATAGCCCCAACCCGCTCGCTCAGCTTTCTCTGTTTGATCTGGTCAAAATTGATTTATTGTCAAATTGTAACAAAAAAAATCAAAGAGGGACCCTTTAATAAAAAATGTTCGGTTTTTTTGCCTGGGCGATCTGGCAACCCTACGTATAATATTTGATAAAGCTTGATTAACTAGATTTGACTTTAAAAAATCTATGGTGTACATAATTATTTACACAAAGACAGACTTACCCCAATCCAGATAGATTTACCCCAATAAGCAGAATACCTGTTCCTACTTTTGGGTGTAGGTACAAGATATTTCGTACCAATCGTTACCATCGTAAGAACTCGTTCCCGAAAATATTGAACAAGCCACAGTTTACTTAAGGCCCGGAGCGCGCGTAAATAATTCATCGTGTAAGGGCCCGCATTCGTTACGCCGCCTTATCAATACAAGACGCAGGTACGAACTTAATTCAATTACATTACTGCTTTTTGTATCATATTACATTTGAATGAGTTTTAAAAAAGATGATAAGTAAATATAATTAGAAGATTTTTTCTTTCCATGTTTAGTGATAAGTAATTTTTTATTCAACATTATTTTGATTCTTAGTTTATGGCGTAAACCTTACACAAAGATGAAGTTGTTCCATTTTGTTACAATAAAATCAGTTATAGTTCTTCTATCTCACGAAATCCGTTTTGCTATGAATGTTTTTAGGCGTGCACGCACATGGACATTATTTAAGTGTGTGTAATACGAAAGCGTGCAGACGCACACTAAAACAATGTGTATGTGCACACCTAACAACATTCATAGCAAAGCAGTCTTCGTGAGAACAACTGTATTAGCTACATCGCACAATGAACGAATTATCAGCAACATCGTTTCGATCTTTAGGTAAGTATTTTTTTCTTTAGAAAAATCATCCTTATTTTGCGTTTAGATGTCGTTAGATTGAGTTTAAAGATAATTTTCTAATTTTGAAAATATTTTGTGATAATAATTTGAGGTTATTTCAAATAATCATTCAGTCCTTAGAACTAGAACTCACCTTTACTCGCTCCGTCGGGGCCCCTCAGTATCGAACACTCTTCTATAGTCCCGAATGGTGTGAACAACTGGCGCACATCCTCCTCGGTCTGTTGTTTGCTCAGCATGCCCACGAACAGCTTTCGATCTGTGGCGAAAAAGTCGAAGCTGTCACACACGCCTTGGAACACTAAAGCCACGCCACAGAAGCTAGTGCGTGGAGCGGGAGCCAAAAAGTTAGTGAAGTTAAGCACACCATTTCAGTAACACAATTACAAAACTGTTACATTGGACTGTAACTGAAATGTTGCACTGGAACGTGTACAAGGGCCTTTAGCGCTCGGCGTTCGCGAGCGACCGCAGAGTGACAGGGCGCTGAGCGCAGAGCTTTGGCGCGCGTACACGACGCCACCTCGCGGCGCCGCAGCCGCAACCGCGAGCGCCACGGTTTCGAATTTCGAATGACTTACATTTTGTCAACCCCGCCCGAGAGTTATGACGTTATTGTATTGTGGGAATGTATCATGTATTTTAACTGAATTTCCACACTTGGGTCATTGGGCGAAATACACTTTAAAAAATTGACCTCTACAGTAATTGATATACTTTGCAAAAAAGTTTAAAATCTTTTCCAAATATAGCACACGAAACTAATAATGACAAAATTAGTTTTTCTTCGAAAAACTTTTATGTAAGTAAGTCATTTTTTATACAAAATGAGTTTTTTTTTACCTAAAAGTCTTATATCAACGCGCATACAATGCTAACAATAACAAAAGTGACACAATATACTTATATTTTAAATAATATAAATCTAAACATGGCGTCTGTAGCATTGTTATAGATCTACTTTGACAAACTGATGTTACTAAACACAATGATAGCTGAGCGATTTTTGTGTCTTTAACAATATTAATTTTAGATTTAATTTAACATTAATATATAAATATTTTGTAATAAACTGATTGAAAAATATACTTTATTGTGAAATTAATAAGGCTAAGTTATTAAAATCGTCCATCTATCGTGACTAAAGGCAGGGTATGCGCGCGTACGCGTACGAAGCGTCGTGTGCGCGCGCCCTAATAATACTGTTGTCAACTGAACTGTCAAATTAAAATACGATTCGGAAAATTTAAAGACTTTTGTCTGAAAATTATGACAAGTCGTTAAAATACTTATATTTGACTATTTGTGAAAAGTTTAATAATAAAAATAAGTTACCTAGGTTTTTATAAAAACTTTGAATACAGCGATTAGATTGTAAGTTGAAAGTATTTTATTTTATGACAGTTATCTTCAAAGAGCTTCCTTTGTCATTTAAAGTTAAAACTTAATGTAGTTAATGTTACTTGCAATGTATTTTTGGTATTAATCTTGTTTTATAATAATTGTTTTCAGCTAAATAGTATCTAGAATAGGTACAGGACGTGTCATAAATTTCTTGACAGTAAAAAAAATCAAAAGTTTTAAACCAACAGCGCCCTATCGTATAAAGAGGCGGAATACCGCAACACCTCTGGCTTTACGCTCAACATGATGACAAACAACGATAGCTTCTATAAAACACATATACACACATCTCAGTTAGGTAATGAGAAACAACCAACAAAATCCAAACCCAGTTCAACACAAAAAATTAGCACATTACACTAATGTTGCAATGGTAATATAATGAGGAATCCGTAGATAATTTTTTCACATAAATGGGGGAATACATTAAAGGTTAGCGGATGTGTGAGCTACGGATACCTCGGGGTCAAATTGCCGATTAGTTTGTCTTTTATAAAAAAAAAACTTCAGACTTCTGTTCGAGCGTTGAACGTACGCGGCACCCAATTGGTCATGAAAAATCTGTAATTTTGAAACGGTAAATTTTGGGCGTTGCATTGGGCTCTATACAGAAATCAACGTGTGTTTAAAAATTAATGACAAAAACATAAATCCACACTAATTACGTATCGAAATGAATACGAAAAACAAAATGTTTTTTACAGCACGACGATAACTAAGTGCATAGTGAGTATATTTCGTTCGATGTCGAATCCACTTTGTAACGAGCGCGCCTTGGGGAAAGTAGTAAAAACTTCTTTTATATTAAACTAAAAACATAAAAGGAACAAAAACAAAACAGTAAATAGCTCTTACAGATTACAAAATCACAAAACAGTGGCACTTCACATGAAAACAAAACACAACAGAAAACCACAGATCTACGAAACACAACAGTAGAAATGGAGAAGGCAAAAGGCGCGCTCAGTAGATTCGGCTTGGAACCTCACTCGCGCGCTAGTACAGTGACAACAGTACGCCTATTGCACGCACAACACGCTACCTGGGTCCGCTTACGCGCGCCGCCTGCCCTCGCCCCCTGCAACACAAGAATAAGCTACACACGCTTACTCCACTGCGCACATTGGACATGGCATTCTGGAGTTCCTATAAGACCTCTCTCAATTTACTTTAAACATAGGATTAACTTAAACATTTCTTAAATAAACATATTTACGTTCTGAGAAAGACCTTTATTAATTTCTAAGAAGATACGTCTTTGAAGTTATATATTCGCCGAATTTTGTAGAAATAAGTTGTTGAATGTTTTTTTGAGAGGAACTTAAAGAAAACATTACACACTAATAAATGAGAAGTATACCGTTTTTGTTTAAAGAAAAATCCCTTTATCTTTGTGGTCGGCACATTGAGAGCTATTATTTTATTCATAGGATTGGCCCACTTGTCCTTTTTGTTGTCCAATAAAACAACGTAAAACTAACCTATACTTATACCGCGTGAAGGGCGCTTTACTTCGTTCAAATAACAGCTTTGTCTCAAACAAAATGAAATGCAAACATCCCTTGAGGGTCTCGAGAATTTGCAGTAAGGAAACAAACAGTAATGTATACAATAATCAAAGTTTACTATATTATGTCATTTTATTGAGATTTTCTCGATTTGTAGATTCAAGGTAACACTTAAAATAGACGTGTCCGCAAATTACGTAAATGGCATAAAGAAACAGAAATTTATAAAGTACGGCGACTTTGTAGAGGCACAATTTAATAAGATGAACTCCAAATCTTAATCTTCTTCTCATTTAATTTCTTCCTGGTTTATATTTACACGTGAAATCGACAAGAAAGTGCTTAAATATGTAAGTTTGATAGTGCGACACACGTAGGGATGTTCACGTGCTCGAATTGTTCGGATACATTCGGATACATTGGTCCGGTGGTGGGGCCATTAAATTCAGATTTATATACGCCTGCGGATATCTCCCGTAGCGAGTCGCCTAATGACCACCTAAATTGAGATAATTTCACAGCGGAGCTGCTAATAAGGGCCGTTCGGAGGTCAGTGCATGCCGAGATTAGAAATTAAATTGCTTGAATTATGTACCTCGTAAATATTAATAAGCGTTCTACCTGTGGGATTATCTATGGGGCTTTGAAAGACTTTTAATTGAACCAAAGCTGTTTAATGAGACTAATGCAGGCTAATCTCTCTTTGAATGCAGTCATAAAGCTTGTGTGCATTTGTTTTGCAAAATATCGTTTTAATATACATTTCAATAACTTAAAGATAATAATATATGACAAAGTATAGTACCTATTGCCAATAGATACCTATTCCACTACTTCGGTGTCAAATCCTTTAATATGGCATAACATTTCATCAATATCTACATCACCAAAGTTCATTATCATTAGTACTCGTCTATCATCTCTCATGAGTTTCGACACCAGTCACATTAACAAAGTTAATGTCGCAGCCAATGGACGACCATTCACGCTGCTACAGATACAAATTTCGACGCATTACAGTTCTCAATCTAGCTGCATGTAACCACACCGTGTATCGCACAGCAGTCATTACGACTGCTAACTGTGTGACGATAACAGGGCAGACTCTCGTAAGCTGAATGGACCGAAATTCACGTATTTAACATGAAACTGGACTTAAAGGCACGCGCTAACTGCTATGTTCGGAAATTACAGATATTTTTGAATAGTGAAATGCAAGATGGAGTTGTCTGAAGAATATCCATAGAGTAAATAATTACTGGTGTTTATATCGAGGTTTGAGCAGTCTTTAATTTAGTAGCATCTAAGCTGAATCACACTGTATCGCTCAACTGTAACTATGTGGAGGGAAGACGTCCTTGATAACCTGATACTCAAGCTGAACAGTATCAAGCTCTGCGTATTTATGAATCTGGGATAAACTTAAAGCGGATAGCGAAATTTCGGTTATTACGGATATTTCAGAATCGTGAGTTTGGGCCTTAATTATGAATATTAAGGCTATTGGATTTAAAGGCCGTTACTGTCACTGCGCTAGGAATTCTCTAAAGAACGAACTTCAGTTTATTAAGTTCTTTATCAATGTACCTACGTACTTTGCAATATAAAAGTAATGAAAATGATTATTAAAGCATTACTTATATTTTTTAATAATTGACGCAGAAAAATATTGTGAAGACCATTACTTTATTATGTTAACCACTCAAAATATTAAAATCATATTCATCTTTCTCTCTTATTATCCTCCATAATACCGACTTATCTCCCCGATCTTTATGAGGAACGTCCTCCATCACAAAGGTCATATCTGATTGATAACCCTTAAGTCGTTTCTCTCGTGACTTGTACCCAAGACACCTGCGAGACCCTCAATTATATTACCGATGTAATTGGCTATTCAGCGTCGCGAGGGCGAACGCGGCATCGCTAATTAATAGAATCAACCGAACATTGAAATTTTCGCTTCACCGGTCTGCGTACCTAAGGCCAATTTGAGGAGAATTCTAAAAGGTTAAGGTGATTGTGAAAAGTTTGAGCTAACAAGAGAGTGTCCCTGTGACTCTACTTATTTTATTACAAAATTTTATTTAAGGCAATAATTATTTCGTGTGTCTGTCCGCCGGATGTGTGTCCGTTTGTTTGTTCTCCTCTACAGGTCGCATTTTTCAACCGATTGTAGTGAAATTTTATGAGCAGGTTCGATAATTATATTAGTCGAGCCAGCTTCTCAAAAATTTTAGGCAAATTTTCAAAATGGCGGAGATATGTAAAAAACATATTTCAGCCGTTTTGAAAAATGTTAAAAAATGGAACAAAACGTTTTTGTTTTTTTATTAGAAGATTTAAAAAATTTAATTTTCATAGTTCAAAAAACATTTCTGGGCAATATTAGAAATTTGAAATCTGCGGAAGTAGGTAGGTACCTATATTATTTGCTTTTAAACTACATACCTATACATACAATTTGAGCTACATTTTAATCCGAAGTCTACAACTACGGAGCCACTTGTTTTTACTGTTTTTAAAGCTTTAGTAACAATATTTTTTCTTTTTATTTACTTTTTTTGTAGAGAGTATTTCTGCAAGTGCACAACCACTCAAACTTTTTCACTATCTTATAAAGCGTAAGTGCTTTAAAAATAATTTAAGTTTAGTGTAAATTTCGAAGATCTACTACGTTTCCAACTACTGTTGAAATATTTATTTTTGCAAGCAAATTCTCTCCTATTGTGTTTTCTAGGAGCAACTAGCATCTATTTAAATAAATGCTGTGAAATATAAAAAAACGCACAAAATTCCAATTTATCTTAATAAAAACACAAAGCATAATCTCACATAAAGTTATTAGAGTTGCCGAAAATAAAACAGCTCGGGAGCGGTGTTCGGCCGCTAATGTTGCATGAAACCTATCAATAATCTACGGAACCCTCATAAATTTGCCGAGCGCACCGTTATCCCGGCCAAACAATATGTTGCAATGATTGATTAGGGCGCGATACCACCAGTCTCGTACGGATACCGAGTAGCCTTATTTTTGATATTACACCTGATGTTCTGACGATTGGTTTGATTTTTACATAATGCTTATTATTTCTACTAAAAATCTCGTAAGAAATTACAAAATCGGATCCAATAACTAATGCCATGTATCTACATCACGAGGCTGCTCATCATAATCACGTTGACTGATTCACATCGAAACTGCCACGCGAGCTAGCCACACGATGTGGATGGCATAAGTAGATCATGAAAACAAAAGAAAGTGCAAATAATATCACCGACAGCCAATTGTTATTTTATTTATTACAAAAAAAATATTGGTCACTGCATCAGATATGCCAAGTCTCGCTGCAAAAAGTAACCAAAACGCTTTTTTAACCGACTTCCAAAAAAAGAGGAGGTTCTCTGTTCGTCTTTATATTTTTTTTTGTGTATGTCCACCGATTACTCGAAGACAGCTGGACCGATTGAAATGATTCAAACGTTATTACATTAGGTAAACTCCCAAGTTGGTCCCATTTTTTTAAATTTGGAAATCGGTTCAGTACTTTTCAAGTAATCTTGAAAAAAGCACGAAAACAAAAAACCGACTTCAAAAAACCTACCTCTATAAAGCAAGAAATAATATTCGTAATAATAAAAATACGTCTATTGAAGTCGGGTGGGGCTGGAGTACAAATTCCTTTTTTTTATTCTAAAAGCCGATTTCTTTTTTTTTATTTTAAAAGTTGATTTTTATTATTACGAATATTATCAATTCTTGCTTTTTAGAGGTAGGTACAATTTTTTATATTGTTAACGTATGCTATTCAGAATTTAAACAGTAAGAAAAGAGAGTATTTTTTTTAAATGACCTATAAAATAGAGTTAAGTCTTAGGTAGTTTTAAGGTCATGAGTGTAAAGACCGAAACTACTAATTAAACTTTTCCAGTAGTTAAGTTGAAAGTTATTCCCGGCCATAACAGAAAATCCTAATTCGATAGAACTAGAACTACGTAGTTAACTGAATGATAACGACTGGTCGTTTGAAGCTAAGCCAGTTTGTGTTTAAGATGTCTCTAATCCACTCGAGAGATGTGACTATTCGATAATGTGTTAAAATTTTGCAGGACAATATATCGCTTAACGCCATTACAGGTATTTTAAAATGTTTTCAAAGCGAAGAAAAATTTGATATTTTTAAACTATTTCCACTAAAATCTGCATTACGGAACATGATCCGTGATAGTGTGTGATCGATCACTCTTAAATCGATTGAGGTCGAACCGATCTCGGATAACTTTGAACGATAAAATAGAACTAAAACCGTTAAGTTTTCATTTGGGTTACATTTACTTAAAAATCTTTGTTTTAGCTTTAGTATTCTCATTGAAATCCAAAATAGTCCAAAATAGGCATCCTTAGGTATAGGTTTCAACAATATTCACAAAACTAACGTGAGGTAACAATTAAGTTTTGGTTTTATCGTTGAAAATTAGCACGATTGGGCCCCTAGTCTGGAGGCACCGAGGTTATAAAGTTCAAGTAAAGCTTTCATTAGTATCTTATAAACACAAACGAAACCACCTACATACTCTTAATTAACAAACATTGATATTTTTTTATCCGAACAGAATCTATTTAAATCATTGTTGTTTAAATACTGTTAAAATTGATTGTTTGCGAAATTAATACCTTTTTAGGGTTCCGTAACCTTATGGCAAAAAACTGAACCCTTATAGATTTTCGACTTCCATCCTTTGTTAGATTTCAATTTCTGGAAGCTATAATTTCAGAAATTTGTTCGGTAAATTATTGGTGAATTATTTATCTACGATGTAAAGTATGTAAAATAATGAACATCAGACACTGCTGGGGGTGCTGGGGCACAGGCCTTCCTTATGGGTGGATAAGGAGGATGTGCCATAACCCACCACGCAGGCCCAATGCAGATTGCTGGGTGTTAACGACTGCTAATGCAGTCGGGACTAACGGCTTATCGTGCCTACTGTTATGCCTGAAAGAGCTGGACACTAACTTAAAAAGGTTCTTTTAAATGGATTTCAGACTAGAAATTACCTATACTGAAATAAATCACAAATTTTCACGAATTTCATTGAGAGTGACAATTAAAATATTACATAAATGTATTCTTTTTCAAACCAAAAATAATTAAAGATCGCCTCTTGCAAGGAGGCGACACCTACTGAAGAACGGAGGAGCTCTAGATATTTTTTTGGTGTAAAATAATGGATATTTTAGTTTTAAGATGCTCACCTGCGTCATATTTTCAATCGTTCAAAAGCAATGAAACTTAATAAGTATCAAAAATTATTAAATTTAGAATTTATTGAACTATCGATACTTTTATGACCCATCACTATCAAACAGCGCTGTGATTGGTCCAAGCAGTTTAATAATATGAGTGTATTAAAATTGATTCGTTTCCGTCTTCAGTCGAGGATGCAGTCTACGGGTCTATAAATGTAACTATTACGGACTGTATAATGTCCTTTAAGAGTATTCGCACAAAATATTTAACTTTTGCTAGTCTACTGATTTCGTGGGTTGTACTTTTTGAAAATTCTAAACATTTAATTATTCATTTACTATTTGGTTTCTTTTATAATGAAGTGACTAGGAATGAGTTCAAATTGTTTCAATTTCTACTTTTGATTTAAAATGGAACAGAATTGGTATGAAAGTATCTGTCAGTTCTAATAACTGGAACATGTTTGCAGACTGTGAAAGAGGCCTTCAAAGTAATTCAAATATTAAAGACATTTTTTTACTGTCTTGAATATAATATTTCTTAGGTGTGCTACTCTTGCACTTTAAGGAGAGGCATGCCTCATTGCATTCTATTGAAGTTCTCTACAAAGCGCACTGTCAAAAGTGAGGCAACTAAAACAGCCAAAATGGCTCCGTTTTCAGATTTATATTCTCCATTATTACCTAATCATACCGAATAAGTACAAAACATTTTAAATTTTCTTACATTTAGGAGATTAGTTACTATATTATTGGATTTTAGTTACGATTAGGTAACGTATGAAGAATATAAATCTGAAAACTATGCCATTCTGGCTTAGTATTAGTTGCCTCACTTTGCATATATTCTAAGCCTACCACACTATTCCACTTTGTTCAAATATCAAACAAAACAGCATCAAAATAATTCTAAACTACGAAACCGTTTACAAACACTCGACGTGACAAACAAAACACTGTCGGGCAAAAACAGGTGACGGTCGGCGTCGCGTCGGTTGCACCTCAAAACACTTAAAATTGCTATCGACAGCATTACGGGCGCACATATACGCCACTTAATTAATGGCGCCGAATTAATCCGGACAGCGGCGGAGGTGCGTTTTCAGAGCTTGTCATTGTCAGTGTTCGTTAGACGTGGTCTACCGGCGGGTGCCCCCTATCCCCCCTTTCACCTCTGACAACAGAACTGTATTGACAGCTCGTATGTAGGTTGATGTTGACAAGCAAAACTAGTTCGATATTGCTTTAAAGTTGAGATTTTTGACACCTTGTTAGAGTTTTGTAGAATTATAAAATAGAACTACGTTCAAAAGATAGGCAGATATTAGAATAAACTAACCATCGAAAACAATATATTGATAGGCAAGGCAGGTATTTGTACACTACTTCTAATACTTATGGTTTAAAAGCAACCAAGTTTCGCTACGAAAATTATTCGGTGAAAGTAATCGTTTAATATAAAGTGAGCAGGTGTGTAAAAAACACATATAAAAGACACTCCATCCACACGCAAAAAGTCACCAACCGTCACCTCGCATTTCAAAAAACCGTACGCAAGCAAAATGGCCGTAAAAAATAAACGTTCGCAAAAACATCTTCGCCCGCGCCGTGCCGTCCTCTTAGCAAAAACCCGACAAATCATCGGTCCATATCCTTATTTGTGTCAAATTACGGGCATGTAACCGAACGGCGCCGAACCGGAAAATACCGGTTTCTAATGTCATTGTGTGCCCCCCTCCCCGCACCTGGCGCCCTGTTATTTACCACAATTTCGGTCGCCCTAATCTGATAAGCCCTTGATGAGAGCGGAATCGGTTTTGAGCGAAGCAAAAAGGTGTCTTATGACGTCTCCATTTCAACACTCTGTGGCTTTAGTTTTGATGCGGTGGGATACGATTTAAAATTAAAGGCCAGTATATTCCAAAAACTCTGTCTGTCTTTTTCTTTACGTGTGAAGAGTAATAAAAATAACCTCAATTTTTCATTTTTTCAATGTTTTTGTTGTTATTTTGAGCATAAAGACACTTTTTGAAAAAGTATCCGTTGAATATTCTTCTATATGTCATTACCTATTTTTCTATATATTTTTCGTGAATAATGGATTGATAAACTTTAAGTATTATCCAAAAAATATAAAATTAATAAAAAAAATATTTGTCTTTGCATATTTTTTTAGTCGAGTGAAGATACGAATATCGTATTTTTAACCGTAAAATAATCAAGATCGTTAATGAAACTTCAACATATATTTTTATCTGCTCAAAATAAAGAATATTTGATTGTTTATCGTTGAATCGAACATAGGCCAAATTTGGAATATACTGGTCTTAAACGAAAAGTCATATTCACTTCTCAAGCTTACCCGCTTACTAGACATGAAATAAAACGCTTTTTAACGGATACTAGGGCGGTTTTATTGAAAGTCCTCCGTGACCACGGCAGCTGCAAAGGTGCCGAAACGTCCGGAAAATAAAAAATCATACCAAATACCAACTAATTACCAAAGTACTTTCAATAAAACCGCGCTAGTATCCGTTAAAAAGTGTTTTATTTCACGAAAAGTCATACTATGTTTTGCTCGGTGAAAGCTAAGTGAAATACATTTAAGTGCAGAGATGTTACATAAAACAGTACGCTACCTACTACAAATTCATTTTGTCAAAATTGGTCCCTTTTCTTGACGGTGTATCCTGTCAGATACAGTCAACTTTGAAAAATTGTGTCAAGAAAAATATTATTCCTTTAAAAAGAACGTTGTTAGTATTAAGTAGTTGTTTCTGAATAATTATAATCAGGTCACGCTGTGTCAGGTTTACATTACCGTTTTTCAAAAATATTGAAATTCCTAATCATGAAATATATTTACTTATATCCCACCAAAAAGGTAACAATAATTTCATTTTAAATTGTTTTAACCTAAAGGTTTTAATTATGCATATCATGACGAAGTACATTACTATACACATGTGAATTAATATTTTTTGGAGGAAAATGGAAACTACCTACAAAAGGTACCTCTACCTACCTACAAAAAAGTACCTCTATCACAATATGAAATGAAATATTATGTTTTACTAAAATGATAAGTCAGATTGTGATACTCTCCGTCTCTGCAAAATAAACTCGATTTTTACAAAATATTTTTTCCTGCATTCTACATTCATAATAAAAGATATTATTTGAAAAAAAAAATGGAGTTTTAATTTTTTTGCCAAGAAAAGGTAACGATACTTTTGTAAAAAAACTGAAGTCGGTTGCCATTTATAAATGTCAGAAATTAACAGAGCTTTTTACCCTATTTTCTTAAAGTAGGTAAGTACAAATAAAAAGCTTTTTTACCTTATTTTATAAAATATGTAAATGGGTACAAATAAAATATTTAATAATGTTGTTAACCATTATTTAGTTACTGTTAAACTTAACCGATAAACATCACTGAACATAATCTATTCCCAAATATTCGTCAATTTAGGGAGATTAATTGAATGAGCGTTATCCAGGCTGGCAACCAGATCAGACTGGTGGCCAATTATGAGTATTAAACACGACCGCCGGTGGCACTCGCTTGCAAAATGGCCGATCGGAGTGTGATGTAGGTGCATTATAATCGTTACATAAACACTTTTTAATGTTGAATACATATTTCTACTGATAATTATAATTGTTAAAAATGTATGATACGACATTCTAGTAACAACAAGAGAAAAGGATACGTAAATTAAGCATACCTAATGTTAACTAATTTTTTTTAACTAAAATCTAGTGTGATATTATGTCATTCTTTCTCAGATTTTTTATTCCGCAGAATTCTGACAGCTGTCATTGATATTTAAAAAAATGTCTTATACCTGAAAGTCAAACCTTATAATATGTCTGTCAGAATTCTACAGAATATTTTTTTATAGAGCGTTATAAAGATATGGGTCGTAGGTAACAATTTCACATTCAATAAAAATGATAAGTAAGTACCTAAATTGTCGATCAATAAGATGATTATTGTAGTTTTGAAAAATATTCGATATACCTACTGGATAATTGTTTAATTAATCCTTATTTATCTCAATGAAAGTAAGAAAATAATATTCAAAAAGTAGAAAAAATTGTTATAGTCTTAGATTGTAAGGGCTATCTATAGTCATAGTGCTTAGATTGTAAGAGCTATCTATAGACATAGTGCTTAGATTGTAAGGGCTATCTATAGTTAAAGTTCTTAGATTGTAAGGGCTATCTAGTTGAGACTAAGTTAAAACCTAGCCTCACCCAATGGGATTTGCAGATAGAGTCCCGGGGGGTACATGCACATCTCGCTATGTTGGAGCCCAGATTGTTCTAGGCCGACGTAAAAAGTACCTGAAGAATAAAAAACCTGACGTTAACATGGTAGGGGTTAGGTAGGTTAGGTTAGATTCTCTACTTGGTAGCTAATATCAATGTTCTAGATCATGAGATCATTACAAAATAAAATTAAGCAAAACAAAAATGAAAAATAAATAAAAAAAACTTAAATGTGAAAATATTATCTACTAGCTTCCGCCCGCGACTTCGTCCGCGTGGACATTCGGAAAATCCCTAGGGAACCTTTGACCGGGACATAAAGTATTCTAAGTTTTAATCCAGGCTATAAACTATCTGTGTGTCAAATTTCATCCAAATCTGTTCAGCCGTTTTTGCGTGATTGAGGAACAAACATCCAAATCCACAAATTTTCACAATTTTAATATTAGTAGGATTTAGTCCACGTTTTAACGCAAGTAGGTTTTTAGAGCTTCTCAGATTGGAAAGTACCCTTACACTGTAACAGAATTAATGGCTAAACCAGAATATGGTAGACAGGGACTACCAAACTGAACAACTGAAAACGCGAATAAAATCAGCTGTTTCATACATTTTCATATTTTCGTTATTAATTTTTATATGAAACAGCAGTTTTTTTTTTCGCGATTTTAGAGTTGGTCCCATGGTAAAAGTTGTTCAGTTTGATGGTCCCTATCGTTGTTTAGATTAGTCCCGAATCACTATTTAATATTATAGTTTCATGAAAAAATCGTTGTGTAAACTTATATAACTTGTCTAAAAATCCAAGTAAGATACTAAAAGGAGCCAAAAGGCCAATTTCTTAACTCAAAAAACCTGAGTCAACAATCTTTAAACGAGATGAATGGCACACAGATATTCCTTCAAGGTAAATGGTCCACGAAATTATTTTGAATAATTATCCTGGAATACCACTCAGGGAATAAAATTGCTTCAAGACATGTCTCAACCTCTTATTCAAATGATTTGAAGTGTAACAAAATGGCATCGTCAGGATTCCCGAGAAAAGTTACGGGATTGCAAATTTTAAGGTCCTTTTTATGTTAATATGAGTTTTCAGTGTTTTGATTTAAAGTACAATCTAATGCTTACAAGAAATTTATTTGTGTCAATCATTATGCTCAGTGGATTAAAGTCTAATATGAATGCAAATAATACGATACGAGTACACAACGACAGGAATTAAAACTAACCAAATAAAATGTTCATGAATATGAGAATAGCTGCTAACAATTTAAACAACGCAATGTTCAACCACGTTCAACAAAGCAGAAAATAGCCATCTGGGCCTAACACGAAACGACCACAGACAATGTAAATTATTACACCGCCATCTCACATCTATGGGCTTTTAATCGCTTACAATAAAAACTTTTGTCTACGTCACAATATACAGCCATTATATAAATAAGGCCGACTGTCCACTGACTAATCGCACAGATTTATCTCCGCAGCTTTTATCGCCACATGTTTAAATATGGCGACATTAAAAAGTTTTCAAATGTTGAATATAATTTATGGTTGGATTGTTTTAGGACGCAATCATTGTTGTACATCATCTGTTATTAGGTACTGAAACTGGAAAATATTATATTACATATCGTACTTAATACGTATAAAATAATCTTATTGGTACATGTTCATAAATGTGCAACTGGGGTACTAATTACATGCAGTGCGATCGATAGAGATTCAATTGCATAGTAGTTTAGCTCACATATCAAATAATAAATCTACGTTTGCCATTTACAAGGTAAAAATATTTACATGCCATGTAGTATCACTAATCTACTTTAAGTTCACCTTTTCTACAATCTTAAATGGACGATTCAAAGTGCTATTAACAAAAGAAAAGGTAAGATCATTTTAAACGTTGAAAGTACAAAATTTTGTGAAACTGTCACTAAGGAAGCCTTCCCGCCCCACGAATTTAAAGTGATACTTTCCGTACTCAGTGATTAACTGTCATACCGTTCCACAATTTTCATTAAGCCGTCATTAGGGAGTGGCAAGTTTAGCGTCCCTCTTATCCCGCCTCGGACCCCTGTCCTGGCTGATTAATTTAGGTTGCTCGAATGCTAGCTTACCTTGCCCGATGCTTTTGTTCCCTGGATGAGGTATGCGATATTTTGAATGGGAATTTTAACGCTCGAAAAGAGATAAATAGCTCGACAACGCTATACTATGTACAGAGTGGGCTTTGTGTCAGTGATAACACCATGTGCAGAATTATCTGGAGCACATTTTTATTCTTCTTTGTTATAACTTGAGTATGTCCGGACGATAATTAATAATAATTTACTTACTAGTTAAACACATTCACAATATTTCCATAACGATTTTAAGTACGATATAAAAAATCGATTAAGAAGAAATTAGACATAATTTTTTGATTGACAATATTCATAAAAATTTAACCGATTGTGAACAATTATGTAACTTTTAACTTAAATTAATCTTTGATTAAAAACACATTTTATATAATAAAAAATATACATCCAACTCTCGAAGCAGTATTTTATTTTCCCTTTATATTTTTCCGTCCAGAGTGATTCGAATGATAAGAACTAGAAAATTTAAATGTTACATAATAAAAAATAGCTTCATGAATAAATTATAAAACTCAATAATATTAAGGGTCCTTCTAGAAGTTTAAGGTAGTGTTTCCACAGACTGTGAACGCGACACGCCGCGTCAGCCGCGTCTACAACGAACCATTCGTCAATGTTTGTTTGTTTTATTTGTCTTCGTTCTGTGTATCCATTGCTGCTCCAGATTGAAGGGAAATAATTATATTAAATGTGTTTGCTTCGATACTATGTAAAATTGGATTTAACTCTTCACTTCAGATTAATTGTATTTTTTATTAGTGGAAACCAAAAGATTATATTCAACCGCCTTATGTTTAACCGCCTCTGTGGTCTAGTGGTTCGCCCACTCGTGTAAAACGCAGGGGTCCTTGGTTCGATTCCCAAGGAGGGTATAATTTGTACTCGGTTTGGTTGGTGGTAGGGCTTATTTCTAGCTACCACCATCTTAACTAAGTCTGATGCCATAACAACAATTTAAAAATTATTGTGTTCCGGCAGTTAGAGGTAAGATAAACAGTGCATCAGTGATGAGGATTCCGGGTAAAGTGCGCTTTCATCTTCGGCCTTATCGTCACTTAATATCAGGTGAGGTGAAGGCCAAACACTACCCCGTAGTGCATAAAAAACCACCATCAACATTTAAATATCAATCGTGCGAAAACGTGTTAAAACAAGTACGATTTAATTTTAACAACAACTGTTATTGTAAATGTTAAAACTCGGTTAAATTGCGATTAAAATGATCGCAAAATATAATTATTATGTTTACAATTTGTAACGGGAATTACATTAAGTATCGGTTACCATTCGGTCATGCACTGATTTTATATGATAACAGTTTTCAGTTAATTTTAATGAAAACCGTACACTGATTACTTAAAACTTTATTATGTGATTGATTATATGACTTGTATAGATTAGAAATAGAATTATTTTTGATACGTGAGACCAAAAAATCATCATCTGTCTCTGAAAATAAGTTTTTTTTGTGCAAAAAAAATGTTTGAGGAAATAAATTAAATACAAATTTCCAAAACCAAAGTAACATCATACGTAAAATATTTATTTGAATTAATGATGATTTATTTATTTAGATATCTCATAGTTCAAAACGTATAATTATATAGGTATAGGTAGGTACTGCTACTACATATTTAGAGTTATCTCTAAGTTACATAGGTTACTATTAGACTTGTACTATTATGTATTCTGTGCTATTAGGCTAATTTGTAATTTAAGCCGGACTGTCTGTAATTACAATATTAATCCTTGGGTGCAAAATTACAGTTCGCAGCTATTATGTGTCAAACAATACGGGGTAATTTGGGTGTGAAACGTTATTCGATAACCATAGATAGGTTAATATTGTCTTAGTTAAACTTTAAATGATGTTAATCGTTCGATAGTTTATTTCGGTCTAACGAATTTCGGCAGGGTATCATTTAAATGCAGAATAGCAATTTTTTTCGTATTACAAAATATACTTACCCAGGTTTTTTTTTAAAGTAATTATTGTAACCAGATTGAAAATAAACAGCGCATACGTTGCCACTTTTCAATCATTATTAACAATTGTTAATTATTTGCTATGACCATATCATACATTTCACATGATAACATTACTTTATGTGTTACATTTACAAAATATTTTTTTTCAAACTCAATTCTATTTATGACAGAAAAACACAGTATTGCTCTAGAAAGACACGAGCACTTAACGTTCAGTTTGATAAAGGTCATCGCCGATTATTTATTTACAGGCGGTGCGCCGGCCGTATGAATTCCTTATCGACCCATGAATTAACAAACTAAGTTTCAACTCCATTTTCGACGTAGGAAAGACAAGTATACTTTTTAATCGGCACATAAAATTTCATAGAAACCCACCTTGGGAATTTCGCGAGCGACACACTGGCGCAAACAAGCTCGAAAACAGTTTAAAAAATAAAAACGTTAAAAAAGTTTTTGGTGATCCAATTTGCGTAGTCACGGTACGAAGTATGAACTCCGTTCCTTGCACCTCTTTTAAATATTTTCTGTCGTTTTTAGACGATAAAGTTTTATTCGAAAACTATGTATTAAAATTTTGTTCAAAACTCATAAATTGGATCTGTTTACGCTCAGTCTTTGCTCACACAAAAATTGATTTGTTTGGCTTTGACAAATAACGAATTTCATTGTTTGTCGTGGTACCACCGCTGCATGTTTTTATGTTGGAGTGTTTCTTGTTTGAATTTATATGATAGTTACATCATAATATTATTGTAAACATAGGTCGTAGAATGGTAATTCTTATTGATCCATAAGAAAAATCGATACCCATAGTCGGGACATAGTCGGGACAACAGTTTGCGATCAAACTTCTGCTTATATACCTACATAATTATTTTTATTCCTGTCCCTTTTGTCTTAAAGTTTTATTCTTTAAAATAAACCATCAAAATGCTATAACATAAATCTCATAATGCTCCTTACTTACTTCCTTCGTCCGAAAATTATAAATCACAAGCGGGGTTATTCTAAACATTTAAAATGTAGCAAATTACGTACGAAAATTGAATTATTTATCAAACGAGCAGATATTAAAATCGTTTTATAGGCGGTAAAGTGCGGAATTATTATTTTCATGTTAATAGCGTCTATAAATTTTGAATGTTACAGCTACAGCTCGTCACAATGTTGTAGACAAGTGCTTCGCATGGATTTAAGTCGACAGTATTTATGTACTTTTGATAATACTTTTACGATTTAGACACTTTATGGTACATGGTTGTTATTTTGTTGGTTTATATTCGTTTATTCCTGAGGGTTGGTATGCAACGCAATCTTCCCTTTAACCCAGGGGTGTCAAATTCATTTTTCTAAAGGGCCATTTATAAAATTTTGGGTGTGTTAGCGGGCCATACTCAAAATTAAAAACTCAAATACGTACTAAATTATTTTAAATAAAGCGCGCGCAATTTTAAACAATACGTAGTGGCTTCAAATGCCGTCTAAAATCCTCACCGGATAGATCCTGGTCGCGGGCCGTATTGAGATGGCTTGCGGGCCGGATGCGGCCCGCGGGCCGTATCTTTGACACCCCTGATTTAACGTACTTTAGTGGTAAGTTTATACTATTTATATGACAAATCATGTTTCTACAGCTACGTGGAGATATAATAGGGGTTAAAGTATGAAATTGCTGATATTTTCTCTCACACAGGGGCTCTCATTGTCTTCTATGATGTTATAGATGCTTCGGTTATTTGTTCTTATTTCAAATTAGGATCATTACGGCCCACTATCAGCAATAAAAATAGTTATGTTATTTTTTCCTGAACTTTAAAAAAAGTATTTTAAAAGTGACTCCTTTTCTCGTTAGCAGAAATGACCTCTTAATTGAGTGTTTAAACATTTCTGCATAGAGGTTTTAAAACATTAGTTTTAGTTGTTAAATAAATCAAGAAAATGTTAGTATGGAAAATGCGAATCCTTTCAAATTCTCCATTCAAAATGGCAATTCATACTTTTACCCCTAATATTTTAAAATCATAAGTTGTTTTATTACTGATTCTAGCCAATTGAACACTTTTGTACACAAGCCCGCTAGTGTTCAGTATTTAGGGCACATTATCTCTATAAGGATAGCAAATAGACATAAGGATTGTTATGAATAAAAGTGAAGCAATAGTAAGTAGATAAAAACTGAGAGCGCTATAAGATCGCCCTAACTCAGATAATAAAAAAAAAACTAACAACAAACCAAGAAAAAGTCACAACAATGATGGAAACCTGCAAAAACTATTTTCCCTTAACTACTGTGCCGTGAGTTGCACGAATAACTCAACCATTAAGGCTTCAAGAAAATTGTTCTCTCACACCGTTTAGTGTTGACCCTTAACTCCAAGCACTACAGTCCAATTTACAACAAAAAGATGCATCTAAAGTAGCCTCAACATTCCGTGAGACGTTCCCATAGCAAGATTCCCACTTATAATTTATTAACAGGTCATAAGTGCTAAAATGCGTTCATTTATAAGTCCGGCGTAGCGGGCATACTTATCTTACGCATTTTTATTGTATTTTCAACCTTGTTGGTTACGTAACAAGATCTAGAGGCTCTCGCGGAGTAGTGCATGCGTGTTGGGCGGGTATATAAATAATTCAACGTATCTTGGTGTTGGCTGCTCCTTCTTTGGAGCACGGAATTCGATTGGAGTCTCATTTTATTTTTGTTTGCACGGAAAATAAAAAATATTGGCCGGCTCTTGTTTGCTTTTAGAAATAGGAAACTGGGAATTTACATATTATAATGTTATAGCTTATTCTAGAATAAGTTTAAATATTGAGAAAATTGCTAAGTGGCGTTTTTTACCTAACTAGCAATTTAAAGCCTACTCAAACCTGAGCGGTATCCGCTACCGCCGTGGGCAGCCGTAATACCCGAACGATATTTGGTATGGCAATTTCGCAGCTATCGCGGTACGCGATAAGTACTTACCGCGTACCCATTGGGATATCGTTACCGCCACCCCGGTACAGGATACCGCTCACATACCTATCTGAGCAACATTTTTAGAAATTGGTAAAAAAGTTGCTTTTACCTATTTAATAGCCTTTTAACATAATTAAAAGGCTATTAAATAGGTAATACATTTGATTTAAGTATAGCTTTTTGTTACGTTGTATTATGAAAACAGCAATCCTAGTACATTATACATATACCTTTTGTATTTGATAAAATTTAATAAAAATTATAAAGGACACAGAACCTCACCATGTCATACTACCCCGCTAAAATAAAACTTTTAGGCTTCCAAAACGACCTCAACTAAAGGGCATTAAGAGCCCGTCAAATTGAATTACGAATGCGTACCAAACCGGGTACCAAACCTCCCTTACTAAGCTATTTACCGGAGTGGGCAGAAGAGGTCGACTCCAAATAAAATCATAATTGGGATATAATATGCGGAATATGGGATCGGGGCTTGAGGGACATTTTTGGCCCGGACTCACCCTTCAAGGTAGGTTGATATATTAATTTTAGTAAGATTTCTGGTATATTTATAAACATTTGCTGTGTTCTAAGTTGCAACCAAATTTTCATAAATAGAAAAGTATTGAGATATATAAATGTATTCTAAGTACTAACTACGTACAGCCAATTAATTAATCATTAATATGTTTACAAGTTTGATAGGTGTTGATTTTTATCACAAAGGAAATAAGGTTGTCAAATTGTCAAAAGTGTGTACAGAATAATCGACTGTAGGTACTATCAGTATTCAAAATACTTAAATAAAATTGTGCTGCCATTAAAGTAGGTTACATAAACCACGTATAGGCAGATTCTTTGGTCGCCACTACGTCGCGTCGTCATCCTTGGAAGCGTTATCCACACTATGTTTAATATTTTTCTAAAACATTTTTTTTTCAGAATATACCTAAAATCCTTTTCAACGCAAACAAGCGCCATTTTTTCCCAAATCAAAAACTATGAAGAAGGTACTCGGTTCCGCGAACAAACAACATTCTGGAACTTTTATATTTCAAGTTCGGCAGAAGACGAGTTATTTCCACGATGGCCACCGCCAAGTTGGGCGACCGTCAACAGTGGTGTCACTTTTCCTTCCCCGGTTACTTTAAAATATTTACGACTCGAAGTTGGGAAGAAAAATTCCCCGTCCCGCGAATTTATAGTTCGCATCTTGGGAAGTTCAACATTAGGGGCCTGCGTCCGTTCTCGTATCGGATCTATTTCGGTTTTATGAAGTGGCATTGTTCGCAAGTTTCAATGTTGATTTAATAATGACTAAGTTTCCGGTTTGATAGAAAATTTCGTTGATTTATGTGAACAAAGTTTTAGTCACAATAATAAAATTCCTTTAAATCATATTTTGTATACGTATATTACACGATAGAAGCTCTAAGTAAATAGTTCTCTCTAGTGCCAAGTAACGTTTTATTAAAGCAATTTCGACATTTTATGAACGGGGATCAAATTTCTCAAAAAATATAATACGCAACACAAAAATGGCTGAACGGCTTTGGATTGGCACACAGATAATTTAAAACAGAGTCGCGGGCGAAAGCTAGTTGTTTCATTTACCTACTTTTGGAGACACTCCAGTCAAAAGAATGACTGTTTATAAAATAATATGTGTAATGAAATAAGAAAATCAAACAAAACGAATTTATTTTTTACGGGTGGAACACATAAATAAAAACAAACTATAAAAGCTATCATCCTTATATTGATAAGGCTAAATAAAAAGGATTTATTTTTGCCTCGACTTCTAGATTCGTTTCAGTTAATTAGCATATCTTGTGATCTCTGTTTTGAACGTTCGGATCCATTATAATTAGCCGTGTAACTCAAAAGGTCTAATCCAAAAGTTCAGATTTAATAAAGAGCTTTTCCGTTCGAAGAAAAAGTTTTCTTTTGGGAAATAGCTTCGCATGGATTTAATTCTTTGGAATTTCTGAAAGAACGTTTTTAAAATCTTAAAGATTCATTAGCGTATTTTTATTGCACACTCTTTTAATTCATTTCAATTATTTAATACTTTGTGGTTCATCTTTTAAATACCTTTTTTATTATTAATTATCAATTGGACCTACTTTTAGTTTATCAAAAATGATTCACAACCGCGCTTTATTTGAAATAATGCCATATATAATTACTCTTTTGTTTATTATTAACATTATGAAAAATATAGTTTATAATCGATCAAAGATTTATTATTAAAGCTGCAGTTGTAGCTAATTGTGAAATTGCATGTTGATGAAATCTAGTTGACACTTTTATCGCTTTAGAAGCCCCTATAGTCAGCGTTAATAAATTTATCATTACACTAAAAAAGTATGAATCCGAAAAAAACCAACAAGCAATTATTCTGACACTCAATACGAGAAGTATTAAGTAAGTTTTATTATTATTCATCGAAAAAGGATTTGCCTAAATTATTATTATCCCATTTACATAATTTCTTAACTTATTATAATTATTCATAACAATTTTAAAAGGCACATTAAGCCGTTGGTCCCGGCTGCATTTGCAGTCGTTAACACCCACCAATCCGCATTGGGCCCGCGTGGTGGGTTATGGCCCATTCTCCTTACCACCCATAAGGAAGAACTATGCCCCAGCAGTGGGACATCAAAAATGGCTGATGGACACGCATCAGCAGTTTTTTTACTGTCGACAATCATGTTTAGTCCATTAAAGAGATCATTTTACAATCTTTCTGGGTTACTTTTAAACTAAAAAATATAAAAACCTCAAACCACATGGAAACAAATAGACGTACAAAAAATCATTCATCACCACTACCTTTTCGACTTCAAAAAAAAATAAGACTCTTTAAAGGGTCATTCTGAACTTACCATCCACATTTCAAGGATGTGTCCAGTCCATGAAACTAAACAACTTTCTCCAAGAAACATGTGTCGAATTTCGCCACAAAATTTTGGCCATCCCATACTAAATCGATTACGTGATCTCTTTGATTTGTATAGATAGTCGATTTTTTTTACATATTTGGCCCTGTGTTACTTAGAGAAAGTTGTTCAGTTTCATGGACTGAACACATCCTCAAAATTTGGATGGTGAATACAAAATGACCCTGTATTCAGAATGCCCAAACACTTTCAAGTTGCATTTTATTACATTATCACGGGTATTAACGGGAGTGTAGGTAGATGTCTATACGCGTTTAATACCTATGATTTTAATCTAACAAAAAAGACAAAACACAATAGTTACTTTGTTCATAAACCTGGCTTTTACAATCATTCTTGTGTTCCATCGATCATTGCCAACGCTGGATGTTTGTTGAAAGCTAACATGCCGATGGCTACACGTGATAGGCGTGACAGCTACAGATAATAGTAATAGTCAGGTGACAGAACATGTAGCTTTTATAATGGCTACCGATTCGGTGTGTCCATTTGTTGTTGTAACACTACACGTGTAAACAATTTGGGGAAAGTAAAACATCATAAATGTTTCTTATCTTATTAAGTTTTGTGTTGTTCAAAGACAAATTTTCATAGCATGGAAAATGTTATGTTGAAATTTTACAAAACTTTATTCAACAACAAATTTTTTGTGAAATAATTTTGAGGGTAAATAAATTAGGAACTACAATCATCTTTTTGTGAAATTTCAATAAATCAGAGCTGTGAAATTAAAACTAGCTATGTTCAATTAACCTAATAAATCTGTAATAATTGAAATTCACTAAATTGCAAAGGTTTTGAGTATTTTTTAATATTTTTTTATTTTTTTTTAGTAATAACGTCACTCTGCTGAGTACGCGGGAGTACATACATAGTTCCTCGGTATTTTCTGAAGACATATACTGGGTGTCCCATGAAAGGTGTACCAAAGGGGCTTCTAGTATCAGAGATCACTAATACCTAACTATGCATATAATTATTTTATCTTATTTATTTTCTTTCGTCTCATGTCACACTTAGTGAAAATCACATACACATTAAATATTCATACCATTTGCTAATCCTTCAAGCGCTCACTTGCACAATAACGAGAAAATATAACTAGCAATAAAGCAACTTAAAACTGGCGCTTCTCCGCACGCGCAGCCGTAACGACGTGCCACACGCAACGAAGGAACACTTGTCATTATAATATCATTTGTTACACTGACACTTGATAATTTATTCAGGCATTCCCTTATTTGGGAAGTAAATTGTTGAGGAGAGCCGCTTAAATAATAGCATATATTCATTAAAATCGATTGTAAACGGTAGGGTGTTGGTGTCTTCGTAATTAATAACGCACTTCCCAAATAGGTAGTCTGTAGATGTTTAGTAGGTATTTAAAAATAAATAGCAGTACGTATAAACAGAATTAAATCTAATTGTTTTAATGTTGGTGATTCAAAAAAGTACCTAATGCGAATTAGCGTAATTATTTTAATTTATGTGCACATCCCCACATAAAATTATAGTTACGATTGGGCTGACATGTAACTTTATTACAAAAGCTCCTTTAAAAATAAAGAGATAAAAAAAAGTATTTTGTATAATTTATTTGGATCATTCTTCAGACAGCCGTAATGTTCGTTTCATTCATAAAATAAATAAAAAATATAGAAAAATCAACCACTGCTCTTTGTAAGTAGGTAAATATATCAGCAACTTAAACGCACACTTCACCTTAAAAGCGCCTCACAAAATTCAAAATCACTCTGTTCCAATCTGCCCTAACTATTATCATTAAGATGACTCCCCCCAGAATTTAAATAACTATTTAGCGGGCAATAATGGCCCGGTTGTACGTGCGCTAGATGCTAATTGCTCGAAGCTATTTAATAAGCACGCTTGTTCCCGCACATTGGAGCTATAAATCGCCTAGCCAGTTTTATAAGCAGGCGCGAAAAACGCTATAAAAATGTATAGCAGAACTTTGAACCGTTTTTACGCAATGAACACTTTAGCGAATGTTAGAGGAATACGAATGGTTTGGTTTATGTGGTGGACTTATTATCAAAACTAACACGTATTAAAAATCTTTAGTAACTTAAAAAAATAGTTTATTGATCTACTTTTATATCTTGTAAAGCCATTGTAGTATGATCTGATCAGTGGCATAACAGCCAAAATTATGTATTTTGATCATTTGATTTGGACGAGGACAAACTATCAAATAATTATTGCGAGTGCAAACATGTCTTTCCTTATTCTATAAAAGGAGGAAACGTTTTTTATTTATTTCATTTCTATTACAAGGTTTCACGCATAATTAAATATAGCTTAATATGTGAACATCTAAATTTATTCAATTTTATATATTGAAAATTAATATTAAACAATAATGTATTTCGTCTGACTGTACCAAGCTGGCTAGTTTGGTGTGATGGCGTTCCGAACATTACTAACGAGTGTTGGATGGTGTGTGAACTAACTTGAACTTTGAAGATCTCTATGTAATATGCCAAGTTGGCTGCTTATGAACACCGTGTTATTAAAGAAGGGATAAACGATTAAGAATGTATGAAAATGTATATTTGACTTATATAGATTATCAATGGTTAACTGAAAAATAATTGAATATTCATCTAAATACTGCATCGTCTCCGTTTCTTTTTCGCATTAATTATGTATTTCTTTATTTTAGTTGAAGAGCAAAAAATATTCTCTTTTCTAGGTGTTTCATTTTATTTAATGAAACACAACAACTAGAACTAATGAAAAACCTTTTCATACCTATTACAGTTTTTTTAGTTCAATAAAGATTAAAACGCTATACTGGATATTATACGCCATCTAAATTACGAAATTAATGTTTAGTAAGGTAAACATAATATGCAAATCTTTATTGTCTTTGCCCAATTTTCATAAAAGTGAACCATAACGCGATAAACATCAGCGTCACCCCGTACCAATGTAACTAATTGTTGTCGGCGTTCATTAAGAATCGTGTCGTTAATTCTAACACGCGATTTTTCTGAATGGAACTCTGTTACTTCATGTTACGAGAGCGCGTAATGGTAGATGTTATCAGTGTCTCGCCACAAATGTTTATTTGTTGTTTCGTTGTAAAAGTGTTTATGTTTTTTTTTGGTTTTGATAGTTTGAACGAAGTGGATATTCAATTGAATTTCTGATAGCGTCTGAAGCAAAAATAAATGAGTGTTCTTATATATTTTAACAGCATTTATACAGTAGTTTATAAATAAATCAGACACAGATTCGATTATAATCATAGCCAATGAAATGGAAATGGCAAAACAATCCATAATTAATTTGCTATCATCAATTATTACATTAAGAGCCTTCGGATTCTATTTCAGTTGAGTAATTCGAGCTACGGATAAATTATTCCGAAATAATAAGTAGACTGGCGATAAACTAAACTCATCAAATGCCATCCTAACAGCACTAGTGTCGTGACTTATGAATATATCGATGTATCGATGCTTTATGAATAATACATCGCACATCGATGATGTTACAGCGGAATGATTAGATTGAGCGTAAGTCTATTACATATTGACGGCATCGATTTGTCATGTCAAGTCCTCAATTTGGAGGCTTCGTGTCTTGCCTAATTTTGACGGTGCATATTTAACGTCATTTCATAAATATTCTATCGGAAATACAGAAGATATTTTTTTATAAAGAATTTATATTTCACAACTTTAAAGGATTTTAGATTCAGGATTACATTTTCATTTTCATTCATTGTTTATAAATAACGTGTAACATAATATACATTACTGGTTTTAAGAAAAGAATAGTCCAAATCCTACGATTAAAAAAATATTTCAGAATCCACTCTCTCAAAACTTTTAACTATTAAAAAATACGTTAATAAGAAATATATAGTATACATAGAATTCAATAAATTGCCAAGCTTTTAAATTAGTGAGATTTTACGTCAACTCGAATGACCCCTTCACTAACTTATTCCATGTTTAAGTTTCTGTAATTTCCTAAGGGATCCGGGATATATTTGACGATGCCCAGCAACTGTGAATTATTAACCTTCCCAGGGTCTATCGGTCATTTTGACCCGGAATTATGTGTCCCAGCACACAAATACAAACAAACATGGGTGGATATTAAAATCATTCTCATCCATTTTCGTATTTCATTGGGGACTGGTGAATGGTTATTCTATGCATTTGGTTTTAATTTAAGGAAACTAAAGATAAGTTGACTAAATTTCACAATAATGGATACCAACGTAACCAAAATATAGATTGTTTATTTGAAAAGTTTGATTTATTAAATTAGACACTATAACTAAGTGCATAAGTCCTGTTAATAGCTAAGTAGATTTAAGAAATTGTTTCCATACAATGTATAACTGCTGTTGGTATTCCGAACATAATAAAAAAAAACACAATGTTATACAACATGTTACAAAAAACACATAATTTCGAATATGGTACATAGATAGGGACCATCAAACTGAACAACTTTTACTATGGGACTATTACTATGAGACCAACTCAAAATTGCGAAAAAAACAGGTGTATGAAACAGCTGATTTTTTTTCGCGATTTCAAAGTATTGGTCCCATAGTAAAAGTTGTTCAGTTTGATGGTCCCTATACCATATTCGGCATTAGGGGCTTTTTGTAACACGTTGTATATCTGTAAATGTGCCTGCAAATATTGTTATTATAATAGTAAATTATTAAATTTTGTGTTGTTTAAAAATAGATAAAAGAAGATAATACATTACTGTTTGTTTCTTAGTGAAATCGTAGTCCGTCTACGAGTATGCTACGTCTACTACGAATGTTGCTACGGTGCTACGAACTGTCTCTTATCTAAACCTTCTTTGTTATAATTATGTCTTTGCCAATTTTATTATAGTTTTCTCTCTGCTTTAAAATTTTATTTACACATTTAGCCTTATAATATAATTTCTATTTACTATTTTCATATACCTTAATATAGAAATTCTATATAACGATAAAAATACTTTAAAATAATGTTACCTCCTCTGTTTTCGCTGTCCGCCGGTTTCACCTGTATTGCTCGGTTCATCTGAAAACAAATAAATATTCTATTAGATTAATAGTTACTAATAAGACGGAGGAGGAGGACTCAGTGGTACAGTGGCTTAGCACCTGGCCCTGCGATTGCGGAGGTAAAGCAACTTCGCAAGGGTCGGTCACAGGATGGGTAACCAAACATTTATTATCTCGAGTTGCTCCATGCTTTGGAAGGCACGTTAAGCCGCTGGTCCCGGCTGCATTTGCAGTAATTAACACCCACCAATCCTTATTGGGCCTGAGTTGTGGGTTATGGCCCATCCTCTTTATCCACCCATAAGGAAGGCCTGTTCCCCAGCAGCGGGGACATTAAAAATGGCTGTTGTCTACTAATAAAACTAATGAATAAAATGTTTAAGGCGCTTATAGCGGTCCACTAGCGCCGCAAATACATTTATTTTATTACACGTAAATCAAGTCAATATTAAAAAAACAACCATGCCCTCTTAAATTGTCTCTAATATTTTTTGAATGATTCTTTAACGTTTTTCATTCTTTGTACTAGTTTTAAAATGCAATTAAAATGATGGTGGCTACTTTTGGTTTAAATGGATTTTAAAACTTACAGAAAGAATGAAAACTGTTGAAGCGTTATTCAAGAAATCGTACAGACAATTTTTAAATATTGACCTGATTTACGTACTGATAATAAAAAAAATGGCGGCGCTAGTAAATAGCTATAAGCACTTTAAGTAACTAAAATGACCATAATTCTAAGACATTAATTGAATCTTGGATTTTTTTGTATTAGAATTTTACGAAGAGAAACTCAGCAAACATATAAAAATGTTTTAGTTAGCAATAAATTATTTGAATATCATTTGTTAGCACTACCCACAGTTGGTACTTGTTGTTTGTCTTTGGCACGACCGGACATAAGTTTTAATTCGATTCATTTATCATCTTGCTTATTACCACTATATATCAGACACAATCATTTAACTATCTTCTCAAAAGTAATAAAACAGATTTCAAAATATGATATTGAAAAGACCCTTAAATTATTCCTATGGAGCTACAAAAGCAAACATATTTCCAGCAATCACCCGAATTTACATAAATACTATAGAGTTCATCGGGAAATTTCGCTTGAATCGTAATAAGTGTTAATTTTCACTTTAATTTATTCTAAGCTTAACGATTGGTTTGACGGTTTTGGATAATATGAAATTAAGTTAAAAGAGAAATCAAAAAAAAGCATTACCATTCACAAATACAGGACATTTATAATTTATAATTTTTTACTAAATACTGGAGGATGGATTGTACGAAGAAGCAAAAAAACGTTTTGCTTCTTCGTACATTCGTAGTCTCTCTCTACGAATATGCTACGATTGTTCGTAGCGGTCGTAGCTACAGTGCTACGAAATAAATAGCTGACAGTCTAAGGCTAAACGCATACGGACTACTGCTTGTAGCTGTGACAATCGCGACGATTTTTTCGGCCATACTTTTGTAAGCGATTTTTTGAGCGACTTTTTGTAGCTCGTGGGCGTTTAAGTATCGAACTCTGAATGTTCTGTACTTGGCGACAAAAAATCGCTCGTGGGCGGGAAGCCTAAATATAATAACTATTAATGGTTTCTCTAAAATTTGTAAAAAGACAATATAAAGTCAGATGAAGTTACATGGCAAATAGTCGATGGGCGTAAAAGACTGCGCCAGAGCAGTTTGCAATACCACGAATCAATTTTTTGTGAATTTTACAGAGCGTAGAAAAAACATAATATCTTGGGCATTTAAATACTTTTTTGGACTGAACTTTGAGTGTAGGTATTGTTTTATAGGAATGTGACGTAATTTTACGAAAATTTACGATATTTACCGATAATTTCATAAGATTTTCATGTAATATCCCCTCTAAGCCTTTTTTGGGACTTTCGTAAATACGCGGTATCGCAAACTGCTCTTACGCGTTCTTGCACGCCCTTCGACGAAATGGCGATAATGACATAGTAGGCTGGTTTCAATTAATAGTTATCGTAGGACAGTCGTAACACTGACAGTGTTTTGCAATTACTTATTGTAAAGGTTTATAAGCATCAGTAATTTTTATCTACAATAAACCTTAGAAGAACAAAATGTACGTTGCCGACTCCTCTTTTAAACGTAACAGACATACGAAACACAACTTAACTACCCTATTGCTCCACTTTGTTGCAACTAGGTTTCACTCCTGTAACAAAACATCTCCAGGTACTATGGACTGCAACGATAATATCGGTATTAGCTCAAACGGGCCAGAAAGAGACAAAAATATATGCGCCAGAAGGGGCGGGGCAGCAGCTAGCACACCTCTGCTGCTTTAGGCATGAAATCCTATTTGCTGATTGCTGAATTTGGTGAAAAGTAAAAAAAAAAAACTCTAAAAAGTTTGCACCGTTTAATAGTTTTACTAACTACTGCTGGCGTGCAATCCTATTTGTCGGCTACGTGTAAGCAAGGAAAAAAGCCTCTTTTCATTTAACTTAACTTGACAGATAATTTCGTAGAATTATGTTCCATTTTGAAATTATAACAAAATAGTGCTAAACAGAACTGTGAGACAGGCCCTAAATTTTTATAATATGTTCATACGCGTATATAAAGTAATATTATTTAAAGTTATTGGCTGTTTAAACAATGTGTGATCTTGACCATAATGATATAAAAAAACTGGAATCACAAGGTCATGCGTCATTTTCGCACTAAATCAAAGTCGTATAAACCAATTGAATCAATTAGTGTGTATTGTCATATTTTTATGAACACAATTTGACACATATTTATGAGTAGACTTTATTCCTCTATATATTTATCATTTCCAATGTTACGTCGATGTCTCATTAATATTTAATACTAATGAACGCCTTGTCTCACACAATGTCTTACAAATGACAATTTACTGGATTCAACAAGAACATTGCTACTAACAGTAATTTAACTTATGTATTTGGATTTTTTTACATAAAATTCTTTGCGGTGAATTATTCATTACTTAACATACCTACTTGAAAAAGATAAAGTAGACGATTTTATAAATTACAAACCTAAGTCTTTGAACACGATTAAGGTATAATGTTATTAATATAAATTAATGGACTTGGTTGTAAAGTTGTAAGTAATCTAGTTTACCTTTCATATATTTTCAGTTACAATTAACATTTCATTTAAATATCACGAAACTTGTGTTTTGAAATAACATGTCAAATTGTGGACACTGACAGCTGCAACATACACAAACTGTCCGATTGTTAAATGTCAATGTGATAGTGATGGTCGGTTGCTAGGCAACCGGTTGTCAACAAAGCCAAAATGTATTGAGTCTTTAGATGTAATGGACGGGTAAAGACAGGACTTCATTTGTTTTGATTGTAAATTATTAAGTAAGTGTGCGATGCGCTTTTGTTTGATGTAGCCTAAATTATTACAGTAGAATGTTATTTAATGATAACTATCTTTGTTTACGTTGTTATTATGTGACTATAACTTTACTCGGTATTACGTTATTAGGGACACTTTATAAAATTCATGTAAGAAAGCAAAAGTTGTAATTAAAAAAAAACAAAAAAAAATTATTATACTTTTAAATATTTTAAATTATTTTTAGCAGATTTGTTTTTTAATATTACTTAGGATTACTTTAGGATCAGTTGTTCCTATACAGGTTAGTTAATGGAAATCTGGACTGCCCCCATCTATTACAAGATCTTCAGTTCAACATACCATTTAAGGGCCTATCGTTTAAATTGATGAATAATTGCGTCCGTTCGAGTCCTTGCTATTTCGTTATTACCAAAACGATAGTTATGCGGTCCAGTTGTAAGATGTTTAAGGATTCACTCTATCTATTATATTTTTTAGAAACACGATAACTTGCAATTTTTCGATAGAAAAAAAAAATCCAAAGTTGAGTCCAAATTTTTTTTAGAAAACCACAGTACGGCTTAAGATACTTCACAGAAGTTCAGTCAGCTTTTCAATAATGATAAAACAGCATGGTGTTCTTCTCGTTATAAATTTTACATTTTCAAAATATGTATGTAATATTTGTTATAATAATAGGAATGAAAAACCAGATTTCTCACGTGTTTCGTCCATTTTAATCTCTCCTATCCGTTTTAGTCTTGCTTCGGCCGTTGTACGGGGAACATGTACACGTAGCTATTATGTACAGTTTTAAATACGTTTTTTGTTATTTCACTTAGTTATGAATACAATAAAAACCATACAAAGAAGAGACGTGGTTGGCGAAAAACAATATGAAATATTTACATGAAAACATAAAGAAAGTAAAAATAATTTAAATCCACTGACAGCTTTGACACAATCATTAGTACCATAGCGTAAAAAAATTCTATTAGTCGGTGAACACCTATGTTAAACCAACTCGATCATGGAGGTCGTCAAAGTAAAACCCGTATACGAGTTATGCTATTTGTCTATGTCATTGTATTGAAATTAAATATTATAAAAACTATTTAATAAATACCTACATAAATAATATAAATATAAAATTCTTGAGTAGACTTAATACATTTATAGGGTGAATGCACCAATAGGTGGGCTAGGTAGGTACCACATTATTTTTATATTTTCAATATAGTTTTTAAAGAAATCGGTCTATTATCCGTTGGCAGCCAGGGCGGCCAGGGCAGTGATGTCACTTCATCAGAGGCGCTCTAAGTTTATATGACCCCCGAGTGCCCCCGACTCATTATGGAGTCTAACGGGGGAATCCTTTGCCCAGGATTTAACAACCTTTCAGAGGTATTTTTCGTTCAATCTAAGCTATAAATTATCTGAGTGCCAAATTTTATCCTAATCTGTTCAGCCGTTCTTATGTGATTGCATACCAAACATCTAAACAAAGTTGCAAGCATACAAACTTTTATAGTAATAATAATTGATTCAAATAACTGGTGTAACATGACACTCAACGAAGCCGAAGTCCACGCATTCCGCCCATCATCAGGATCATTTTTGTCTTTTAGACTATACCTGGGAAACCAATACCTAAGAAGTAATTGAAGGTTAAAGTCAATTTTTTTTTTCAAAATTTTCGTGAAATCTTATTTTATTCGTTACCAGCGACCCGCCCTCGCTTCGCTTCGGTTCCTTCCTTTTTTTGCCAATTTCGACCTCCCAACAACACCCCAAAAGAAAACAAATACTTTCAAGTCGTCATCTACATTCACTCCAGAGATCTCCTGACCCGTCATCGGTGTGAGAAACGCGCTGATGGTTAAAATTTACTCTGTGGTGATTGATTATATTTTAGCGATTGGTCTGCTGGAATGCACTGTTGTACTCTTTGACCTTCTGCCACGCGGCATGACAATACTGCCATTATGCGGAAATATTTAGAGCCAAATTTATATCCTTTTTAATTATAAGAATCTGATAAATTAATAATAATAAATATTGATATTTTAAAAATAATTATTGGCGCGATTATCATATAGATAAATATTTAATTATTTAATTATTTCTTTTAATCTTCAAAACGTCATCACTCAATGTATTTCATGAGCACACACATAAACTTTCAACTCGGCCGCACGCAGCTGTGTAGCATTCACTCGCAGGCGCGGTCTTTTGGGCGCGTTATATTGCGTGGAAATGTATGCAATGCTTTTTTAACACCAAAAACGTAAATCGTTTTCCATCAATAATTTTGATCAGAAAGGTCCTGATGATGGGCAGAATACGTAGACCTCGGCTTCGTCGAAGGTCTTGTTACACCCGGTCTCAGGCCTTTAGTACTAGAAAGCTGTAATTTGGCATGAATATATTATGAATCATGTCAAAAAAGTGGTAGAATAAAATATTGAATTTTTTTTAGTGTTGGTACCTCCCCTACATCTACATGATAATTATGTGTGTGACAAGGAGATTTTTTTAGTCAATCTCATAGTGTGGGGTGTTGTTAGATAGGTCTTTTGAAAACATTGCAGGTTTGTGAAGACCACTTTTTGATCCAGAGATTCATTTGCGAAATATTACGTTTTAATACTAAATTTTGTAAGTGTCCACCATAACTTGACTCTTATAAAATTGTGTCCTACTCTACCGATCATCATGAAATTTTGCATACACTTTATCAGGGGTACAGAAAAGGGCACAGGGCATGACTACTAAAGTATAGGAATAGGAAAATATTTGTCCACGCAGATGAAGTCGAAGGCGGCCGCTAGTTAATTAACAAAAATACTTTTATTTATTTATTCGATCACATATTAACAGAAAGTGAGTCATAAAGGGATGAAATTATCTATGGCTATAGAAAACGCATAACATTATGTTTTTAAAGTACCTTTGATGGAACACTATAAATTAACCTAAAGGTATTTCTATTAAGCTCTTAAGAAATGTTATCTATTTGACCTGGATTTAAAAACTTGATCTTTTGTTTGAAACGCGGAGGGTTCATAAATTACAAATGCGTTATCTGATCCCAAAACTCAATCAGAATTTATCAAGTAGATGGGTAATTTAATAAAATAATTGGGAGGCCACGGTTTTAGCTGTTCTAAGAATTCTTTGGGGAAAGTATACCAAAAAGGGTTTGTATTTTACCGATAAAATCACTTGTAAGTCTTGAAGCTTATTAAAATAGGTAATTATTAAATTGGTAATTTGATATTATTTAGGTGGGTACTCAAAATTCTATTCCATAACATTGAATCATATAAGTGGGTAATTTATCAGGTAAGTTATTTTACAAAGCAACCACAGCTAGCAATATAACTTAGTAGGTAAAATCTTTTTGTAACAATATATTTTATGTGAAAATACAGAGTATCATATAACTGCGTTTAGCATCTTGAACAATAGATATGTAAAGTAAGTCATTATACCACTAACGACTCAACAACCTTCAAAGCGAAGGCATTATTTTAAACCAACTTTCTCCAGTATCTGTGAAGCGATGTAGCTGTCGTCGGACGCATTTACCCAAAAGTTGGGAAAAAACCGGCCCAACCTGAGGTAATGGCGTAGAAGGGACACGACTCGCCATCACTAAACTTTTCAGATCCCGATTTTTGGGACAAAATGGCATTAACCACTTTGGTACGTTAAAATATACAATAGCTACCCATAATATAGATAAAGTGGTTCAACAACAATTTTAAGATAATTGTGTTCCAGTAGTTAGAGGTGAGAATATAGCCAGTTTCTCAGTGGCTGACGATTCACAGCCTGGCCATTCTACTAAAATTAACTTAAAAAGGAGCTAAGAGTTAGCTTATGTCATTCCCATACATTGTCATTCTTTTCTACTTTAGAAGGATGGTCATTTAAGTAATGGGGCAGATGGGATAAAGGCATATAGGCAATATATTAGAGACTCATTATGATCCCGCAGTCAAACTGTTCAAACAGTTTTGCAGGACACTGTTATTGTAAATGTTTATGCCTGTCTCAATAAGGAAAAATAAATAAATAAATAATTACCCATAGTGGATAAAAAAGATTATATAAGAGATAATCTCACCTCGTTTCAACGCAACTACACAATTTTGGATATATAAGCTATATTTTGACCGAAAAAAGAACATCAAAGCACCAGCCAACAACATTATTGCATGATGCATAAACACTAAACAATATTTCTGTTATCAAAACTGCTCAAAATAGTTTAATTTGAAAATTGATCAGTTGATCAACAATTTTATGCAATGTACATTAAATGAACACAATATTACCAGAGTAATACCTAAAATTACCTTTGTACTCATTGTGGTACTCAAATATGTCACTCTATGCTAGCTCTGAACCAGTAATTCCCAATTTTTACTACGTACCACTCCAAGTAAGACCTGGAACTCGCGTACCTCTTATAATAACGTAATATTAAGTTATATTTACTAACAATATTGTTTATACATATATTATGTTTTAGTTTTAAGGTATGTATCTATGGGCCATTGTTGCCTGATTATAAATAAATAAAAAAAAAAATATTTTAGCAATTTTTGTTTGCATTATTGTTCGATATTGAATTAATATTTTAGTAAGTACGCATGTACCCCTTGATGCAACCTCGAGTACCCCTGGGGGGTACGCGTACCACTAATTAAAAAATATTGCTTTAAACGATTAAAGTAATAAAAACACTAGACAGGAGAAAATAAAAACACCTTTTTAGAACTTTGGAATATGTTGTTAAATCACCAAATTATCTACTCTAACACAGTCCATTATGTCATTTACGATGGTTTTAATTATTGCTTTTTAACCTACCTATCAAATATGATAAAACCTATTAAGACAGCAATTAATGTAGATACATTACACGAGATAAACAAATAATTGGCGAACGAAAATAACTAAATTACAACAACGTAACGAGCAAAAAGATTCTAAAAAAGTAACACAACCAGTACCGTAATAGATTGATATTATTTAGACAATATAAAAAAAAATTAAAACGAAAATCTTAAATAAAAGCGAATTAAAGAGCGGTAAGTATTAGTTTTGTTGTTCAACTAATATTTGACAACTTATGTTAACAGTTTTCATGAAAATTTTGTTGCGTCACCAAACAAAAACAACTTCAAGATTGACTACCCTTACATAATGAATTGTTTGAAATGATAAAGAAACCCCCAAATAGAACCAAACAAGTTTACTTTACTTTTTAAATTCTCGACTAGAAAAACTTAGTCAGAATGACTCAGCACTTTAAAATGTAGTACACCCTTCACAACAATATTGTGCTAACTAACCTTTTTATTACGTCAAGCGGTATTAATTTCGCTAACGTCATCACAACTTGCGAATTATATACAGTTTTTGCATAATATGTAAACAGTTTGGAAAGGTCATGCAGTTGTGTGGGTGTTCCCTACATTTACAAGTTGATGTAATATTTCTAGGTTTCTTTATTCTATTATTATGTTATATTTTTTTTGTATAATGTCCTTAAACAACATTGATATACGTTGAATGAATATTAAATACTTAACTATAGACTTAAAACTATAAATAAAATTAAATCTGTTATCAGAATTATTTGCTTGTTAGCATTTAAATGCAAGTTTTTCAGTTGCATTAAAATAAATGAAATGAAACTAAAATAAAATTTTATAAAAGTTTTATTGATAACCAAGCACTGAAATAAAACGTAGTGATATTACATTATTTTTGCACTGAAAAAGTATAGGTGATTAGCCATAAAACTGATTAGGTAGCAAAATTTTATTTGGACGAAGTAAATATTCAGTAAGCAAAAGTTAAATATTTTAAGTTTGTAGAACTATATTTTTACAAAAATATTAGGTAATATGTAGTTTTCTATAAGTAATACCGAATATCGAAACAAATTCAAGAGTGCACAGAAAATAATAACAACCAGACTCACTTGTGATAACGTTATCAAATATAATAATAAATAACAAACTATTTAGTAGCAAAAACTTGCTTACAAACAAAACTCCGAACGAACCTCAACCTGTAAAGAAAGAAAAACAAATTGGTAAAAAAGTTGAACAAAAAGTAACAAAAACTCAGGCAAATATATACTTAAGCCACTGTTTTTATACAAAAAGATCTGTTTACTTACAATAACAGGCGGCGGATAGTCAACTTTCGCTGAACGCAAAATATCTACGAGATGAACCATATGGACAGATAAATTAGTCCCAGTTTTTAAATTAAACTTGAGTCGTAATTGGGGAGGGAGCGGACGGCGCGGTCGCGGTGATCGCACGTCACTTGGGACGCAGCGCGACACGTCTCACCCGTGCGAGAGTCGGACGACGACTGAGAGAGGGCCGTGGAAGGCACGCACGCGGGGGAGGTACGCACTCACGCAGGCTTGACAGCCAATCGGGTGCGTGCGCCGCGCGCACCCCCGCACGCCCTTCCCGCCCCGCGGGCTCCCGTCACCTCACAATCGATGCCCTATATTGCATTAATTATTTAGGAAACACGCAATAAGATAACGTAAGGTGGCAGATAAGGGATCTGTACGTTACTTTAAATAAATCATCTCGTCCAGTCTAGCCGCGCTCACGTGTTCACTGATAACCGCTATTTACATTGTCATTCTATTATTTTTGTGTATGTTGTCACCGTAATTTTATTGCACGATGAATAAGAAAAAAATATTCTACTAATAAGACAATGGAGTTTATGTATTTTCACCTTTAGATGTTTGTCAGATGCGATAATTAGTTACTTTAAGATCTAGTAGTTAAGTCGCATGTAGTGCAAATGTATAAATAAAGAAATAAAGAAAGATATTGGAGCCGAAAACAAACGTAATAATTTTTGGAACGTTGTCAAGTTGTCGTTCGCCAATATTATATGGGGTGGGTAGCTATACCTACGAAGTGCGTTGCGTCTCATATCCATAACATTGTACTTGAGACACATCTCTCTTTATATTATAGTTTAGGGGGCTGTAACTTTGCTCTCGTATAAGTAATTTGCATTATTCTACAGTTTCTACAGCCACGAAAATTTGATCTTGAAACTAAAAATAGGTAAAACCAAATTGACAAGTTACTTAATTTTATCTTAAGCTAATAAATAGGAGTTCATGTGAACATTTTAGAATGTTGAGTTTTTATAATGTTCAAACGGAAAAACTTAAATAAAAGACACTTAGAAAAATTTGGATTGTTTTATAAAGATCTTTGCTACTGATAATACCCCACTATCTACCACTTTATCAAAATGTCTATGTACTGTCTTTCAAATATTGAACTTGTCATCATAAATCATTGGAGTCATTATTTCAGTCTCAGCGGACAGATGCTTTTAAGGGGAGATACCTACTACTTGAAAATTCCAACGCAAACCAATAATGCTGAAATCAATGAAGATGAAGAATCTTTTTTAGATTTTTACTTTAAAAAATAAAGAAGTAGCTAGTTTAATCGTTAGCACTTAGGTTATGCTGGTTGCAATCAAAATAATAGTAAGAGTAATGATTTCGAATTTTTAAGTTAAGTTTAGGGTGACTTTACTATATTTTTTTTGCTTTTGACATCGAGAATTTATTCGGTTCTATTTATTTTGTAAGCTACTCTGACATCAATGTTTTCTTGGTAAAATGAAGGTATTGGTTTTATTTATCCTACTAATACTTATAATAAATGTGAAAGTTTGAATGTTTAGATGTTTGTTACTCAATTACTCAAAAACGGCTGAACGGATTTGGATAAAATTTGACACACTGGTAGTTTATAGTCTCCCGGTTAAAGGTATCCTAGAGATTTTCCAAATTTTCTAAATTCCACGCGGACGAAGTCGCGGGCGGAAGCTAGTTAAACATAAATGAATTACTATGTTAAAAAACCGACTTCAAAAAACCTACCTCTAAAAAGCAAGAAATAATATTCGTAATAATAAAAATACATCTATTGAAGTCGGGTGGGGCTGGAATATAGATTTCTTTTTTTTATTCTAAAAGCCCCACCCGACTTCAAAGAAACGGTCGGTTAAAAAACCTACACTTGATATCCATCTTCCTACAAAAAAATATCTTATTCAGTTCATAAACAAAAAAGTAATACGACCATTATCATCGAGGTAATTCACACAAAATCATATCAACTATTTTCGTGCTTTTTTCAAGATTACTTGAAAAGTACTGAACCGATTTCCAAATTTTAAAAAATGGGACCAACTTTATCTAATGTAATAACGTTTGAATCATTTCAATCGGTCCAGCCGTCTTCGAGTAATCGGTGGACATACACAAAAAAAATATACAGACGAACATAGAACCTTCTCCTTTTTTGGAAGTCGGTTAAAAAAGGGCTTCTTATTAAATATGAAGTGTGGTACGCCGGCCGCCATGAGGTGTAAGTACCTCAAACAGAAAGTGGCGACCTCAGAGGTTTTTATTTAATAATTTTATTAATAGAAAAAAAAAACTTTACGTGGAATATTTAGGGCCTATAGTTGCAGTTTCGCTATCTTTTTCTAGCAATGGCTACGAGGGAATGTAATGATACCTTTTAAAAATACTGGACTATGGCTTTTAAAAATTACACTTAAGAGGATTGTCAAGCAAACGGTCTCCATACAAACGGCGATAACGTTTCCCACCCTCTACATTTTATTTAACCTACAGCAATGAATTTTTGGTATGTTTTTGAAATGCCTAAAAACTAGGGCTGCAAGTTTTGATTTTTGAAATATTCATTGTAGATTTGAAAATATTGACACTTCTGTGTTTTGTATGAAATCACTAAAATGCAAATATTTCGAAATCTATTATAGATATTTAAAAAATCAAAACGTACAGCCCTAGTATTTAGGCATTTCAAAAACATACGAAAAAATTATTACTGTAGGTTAAGGTTTAGAGGGTGGGGAACGTTATCGCCGTTTGTATGGAGACCGTTTGCTTGACAATCCTCTTAAAGTTTTATTAAAAATGTGTCTTATAATTACAATATTATAAAATTCACGGCAGCACCACTTTCTGTCAGGTTACCGCCTTAAGTTGAGTATATTATAAGCACGCCTAATGCGGCCTGCCATCTGAATTCAGTACGTAGTGACCACATGTGCGGCGCGTGACCAAAATGCCGATGCACGAACCGTGTGCAAGGTATATTCAGATTCAAATGAAGGAGGTAAACAAATTCTAGTGTTCCTAGGTGGTGCGCTTATTGTTATTTATTTAGATAAACTAGTGGCTAAGTGAGCTGTAGACCTCGCGTTTGTGCGTCTAAAAGTACATACCTCAAATTTGTATGTTGTTTATTTACTTACATATTTCGAAAAATTTCGAAAAACTTGCTCGAATTTTTTTTTTTAAATTATCGAACCTGCTCACAAAATTTCACGAAAATCGGTTGAGAAATGCGACCTGTAGAGGAGAACAAACGGACATACGAAAGCATTATTGACCAAGCTGATGCTTTGCTTTGCTTTGAATTGGGTAGAAACAACTTCGAGAGAGAGGCCAAGAGAAGGATACAGCTGGGCTGGGCAGCATATGGGAAACTTCGTCGAGTCTTTGAGTCGACTCTGTATTCCACAGAGTCTAAAGACGAAAGTCTTCAACCAGTGCGTCCTGCCTGTCATGACATACGGAGCCGAAACGTGGACACTCACTGTAGGGCTGGCTCACAAATTTAAAGTAGCGCAGCAAGCTATGGAAAGGGCTATGCTCGGAGTTTCTCTGAGAGATCGGGTCCGGAACGAGGTGATCCGACAGAGAACTAAAGTCATCGACATAGCCCACCGGATTAGCAAGCTGAAGTGGCAGTGGGCCGGCCATAGTAGCCGTAGAACCGATGGCCGCTGGGGCAGACGAGTTCTTGAGTGGAGACCGCGTATCGGCAAACGTAGTGTGGGACGCCCTCAGACAAGATGGAGCGATGATCTTCGCAAGGTGGCTGGCAAAAACTGGATGGGTATAGCCGCGGATCGTGCTCAGTGGCGTGCTCTCGGAGAGGCCTATGTTCCGCAGTGGACGATGATAGGCTGATGATGATGATGATGCTTTGCGCTCGCTCGGTCAATGAAAAGTATTCAATAAAAGAGATTTTTCAACATAATGCTTGATTTCTTTTCCTAAAATGTTCTTTGTCAGGGGTTCCGTGGAATTTTTTAAATTTTGAAAATGGTGCGTGACTGCAAAATGTTTGAAAAACACTGCTCTAAGCAGAAGGTGACCCATTTGTTTAGTCTAAAAGATTTTGTGTAGTCTAAAACATCCTGTGATCCTACTAATAATATTATAAATGTGAAAGTTTGTGGGTTTGGATGTTTGGATGTTCGTTCCTCAATCACGCAAAAACTACTCAACGGATTTGGTTGGAATTTAGCAAACACATAGTAGATAGCCTAGATTAAAACAAAGGATACTTTTTATCCCGATATTCCCACGGGAACGGAAACCACGCGGGTGAAACCGCGGGCGGCCGCTAGTATTAAGAATAAGGAAAAAAAAACACGCAAAATATTTATTCATATTTGTGGTGTGGTCATATGTGACTACGTATGCGACGCGTGACTGCTGAGATCCTATAATTTAGAAGATAAGATACTAATTGCTGATGTATTTACCGATTGTATGCTTCAAAGTTAACAAAGATAATTTTGGTTTTTATAAAGGAGAGCAAATTTGATAATTTTTCCTCGAAATTTGTAATAAAAAAATTGTAACACAACACAATACGTGTTTTGCATAAACAGACTACGCTTTTCTTGTTAAGGCTGAATATCACAGCTATATTATGTTATAGTACACAGTTTGTCAATATACCTTAGTATGTTTACCGTTAAATTGAGGCAGACATGTGAATGTCAAAGGTATCGCATTCAAAGCGACGGTCGACGGATTTAATTGAGGGTGCTAGCTAAATAATGGTATCAAATATAACAAGGTTAGAGTAAACAATATTGCTATAACATTATTAAATAATTCAGAAAATTCCATGCAGGACTTTTTGTGATACAAAAAGATAAGGTTTCATTTTTTAAGTTTTTTTATCTGTAGGATTATAGTAGCCGAGTCCTTGTATGAAAAGTGAGGAAAAACAACTGAGCCAAAATGGCTGAGTTTTCAGATTTAAATCCTTCATAAGTTACCTAATCGTTACTAAAATCCAATAAAATAGTAACTATTTAATCCCATAAAAGTATTCGTAGGGAAATATAAACTTTTTCGTTCTTATAGGTACGATTAGGTAACGTATGAAGGATAAAAATCTGAAAACTGAGCCATTTTCTCTTTGTTTTATTTGGCTCACTTTTGACAGTGCGCTTTGTAGGGAACTATCGTTCTAGGTTGTCTGTAGGTATTCAGATTGTTTTGAATGTAGTTTCATAAAGAGGTTCAAACGAAATATCTACAGAAGAGATAGAAGAGATAGTGAGTGAAAGTGAACACGAACAGAGTGGAATTCCAGCTCATGAGAAACACTTTGATCTAAAACTTGCAGAACTATCACAAGCAACAAGGCACATAAAACAGAACTTCAATAAACAACCAATATCAATAGGTACAACTATTGAGGCTAACTTCAAAATGACAGAACTTATACTTACCTTATTCCAGCTACTACTACTACTTAACATAATGGGCTATTTATGAGTCGATTTTAGTCACCTGTGACGGTTTAATTATGCCCGTTTACACTAAACTGTTCTTGCTATAGACATAGAAAAATTTTCGCTGCGCTCAAGAAGACTAACAAAGCGTGGAAAAAAGAAAATAAAAAAACATTAAATAAATAAATATATAATAAATTATACGGACACGGTCTATGAAAAAAAGAGACAAAGGATCAAGTGACAATGTGCCAACTTTTTTTACAGTAAGAGCCCCTAGCGTCCGGCCCAGCAAAAGAGCAATCACAATTTCTTTAAAATATTTAGTAATCTTGATTAGAATTCTAAATAAGGGTATCGTGGAGCCATGGTATCTTGTTCTGTTGGCTATGGTGATTGTGATGTGACAAAAAGAAACAATCTAATTAATCACACTTTTCACAGGTAAATAAGATATTGCCACACATTTCTCTAAAATCAAATTTCTCTACATTTATTCGTTTATCGACGAAGAAAACAGTATGGAACATAGTTTATTAATTTCCTTTGCCATAATATAGTCATATTTTATGTATGTAAGACATATTTTACGTATCTCATATATAATGTATACATTCGTTTTTCGGATCACCTGTTTATTGACTGTTGTTCTTTGACATTCTATTTCTATGGTTCTTGCCTAATTTGTTTAGGCTACTCATAGCGACAAAATTTGCTTGCACCTTACGCCATTTCTAATTCCACTAAGGAGATTCATAACTTTACGAATATATATTTCAATTTTATAAAATAAGCCAAAATCTCCAAAGATTTATCTTTTTACTCCAAAGTCTCTTATTTACATAACTAGGGCGCCTCCTTCGTTTATTGATAGAGTGTAACGCGTTTGTAAATTTTAATAAAGCCAACGGCGTCATAAAAGGAGCAAGCCGAAAAAATGATACACATTACTCAAGAGCAGCTTTAATGCTTGGTTGGGGCGCTCTAAAATTAGATAAAAAAACCTGATTTAAGTAAAAGCACAGAATATATTATTATAGTTTGTAAAAGTAAAGGAATTTTAGGTAATATCATAATTATAGTTTATTTTTGTTGCTTTTTTACAATAGTACAAGTCAGAATAGTACAATGAAACTTTATTATTTTTAGGGTTCCGTACCTTAAAAAGAAAAAACGGAAGCCCTACAGGATCACTTTGTTGTCCGTCTGTTCGTCTGTCTGTCTGTTAAGACCCTTTATCTCAGGAACGCGTGGAGGTACCGAGTTTAAATTAAAACCATATACCTACTCAAGTCTACGACCCCTTAAAGCTGTAAAAAAATCAAACTTCTAAGTTTACGTAATTTTTTTACGTTAACATAGAAGTTTGATTTTTTGACAGATACGGCCCGTTTATGCCGCAAAAAACGCATGTTTCGACACTCTCAAGGAATTTAAAGTTCATAAGTACTTCCTGTTCATCTACAACTATGAAATTTGGCAAGTAATATTGTCTTTATTGTCTTTATTTGGGTGCCAACAAATTTTTACGGAACCATCGGTGGGCGGGTCCGACTCGCACTTGTCCGGTTTTTTTATAAAAAATCTCTATGTTCTACTCGTAGGTTAGTGAGAAGAAATATAAAACAAACAAAGCAAAGATAATACTGTATGAAATGTTACATACATTTTATTTGATATTCTATGAGTATTACACAATGACACTTATTTTCTGATATCACTGATTTCTGCGAGACTGATAGGTAGGGGTTCATACAGGATTAATGTTACTTCCACTCATCTACTACATTATGCTGCGCTGACATGCAAATAGGTTTAAATAAAACAAAAAATCAAAATCACAGAATTTTGACAGTAAGTTTGATAAACCTGTATGATGCATGGAGCGACTTGGCAGGCAACTTGGCAGTCTTAGGGCGGATTCGACCAAGAGAGAATAACTGTTATTCTTAGATAAAATGACCAGTTATTCGAGAGTAAATCGAAATTACGTTTTACCACGCACTATTCTCAGAGTATTTTGCCTATTCGAGAGTAGTCACTATACCACCATTTCGCGGGGAATAACAGAGTTAATCCGCGAGTATTTATTTATTATTTTTTTATTTTAATGGCGTCCGCGTGCCATATGTCAGTGGCATTTGTTTGACATTTGACTTTGACCGCTACAGATACGTAAAAGGCGACAAAATAGAGTTGACAAGACTTTGCCTTTTAAATAGTTTGTTTATAGAACAATGACAATTGGCAGGATAATACGATCATTCACATATTCACTCACTAATGAAGGAATTAGAATCCTAAGAGTAACTTATCTTTGGATTGCATGGAAAAATGACCATTTCTTTACTCGAGAAAAAAATCGTGGAATAGATGTATTCTTGGTATAGTTATTCCCGTTTATATTGAAGTTTGGACGAATCCACCCTTAAGCGCTAATTGAAGATAAAAAGCGCTAATTGACTAAAGTCGCCTGCCAAGTCGCTCCGTGGAAATACCCAATGATGGACTTTCTATGTCACATTTTATTACAGAATTAGATAAACAAATAAATAAATATTTAAAAAAATGAGAGCCTTTTAGGAATAATATCTAACTATTACTTATTTTACTATTATAAATATTACCACGAGTATAAGAAAGATAACATTAAATTAAAAATGGTTATCCATCCATAGACTGACTTTTCAAAACTTGCTTTACTTTAACGAAAACGAGTTTCCCAAACTGTACCTTGTAAAAATCCAAGAATTTCTTTTTAATAAGCATTCCGACGCGTTGCCTTTGATCATGTTTACCTATAGCGACGGCCATTAAAAGTTTTTTTTCTATCCTGGTAGGTAGAGAAGTTATAACAAGCTGACTGATCGGCAGACATTTTATTCGTCTAACGAGCCGCGAAGGTAGCACTGGCATTTATATCAGCTACGAGTTAGCACGAGTTAGCACGCATTTGTGCTAATTTGTTTTTTTTGTATTGTAATTGATAAGAAATATGAGTAATTATGTGTTTGACATTTAAAAAGTTTGTAAGCTTATGAAGAGTGCGATTTGTTCTTGTTCGAACATTGTAATTCTATGAAGGTATCAAATTAAGCTAAATAAAAAAAAACTCCATTTGAAAACACAATTATCAATGGTCCTCTGTAGCTGGAATATTTTTTTTTTTCAATAAAACTGATCGGGTATCTAATTATATTAAGCGGCCTTAAGCGCATTCTGGGTTACGCTATGAATAAAAGTTTATATTTATGTTAGGCTTAAAGACCAAAATCGGTCTAAGAGCGAAAATACGCTCACAACGCGTATATATGTTAGGCTCAAAGACTGATTTCGGTCTTTGAGCCTAACGGCTGAATACTCAAAGGCTTCTTAGCTAAAGCCTTAAGTTAACTTAAGTTTAACTTAAAGGAAGCTGTCAGTTTCATAGAAATATTGTCAAATCTGATAAATTTTTAGAATTTAAGGTGGCCTTAACTTTAAGATTCGTTTGAGTATTTGGCCGTAACATATACAGCATATACTTCATAGAAACTAGCAGTGGAGGAACATCAAAACGTGGGCAAAAAGTCTGAAATCACCACGTTCTCCTATGAACTTTATATGATTTGATATCCAGAGTCTGGTATTTTTCTTTTTTTAGCAGCAGTGCCAAACTGGAATAAAATTTCACATTATCATCATCGCTTGATGAGCTTTCAAGACTATCCAGTATGAAACCCATTGTGTGCACACACACTCTGACAGGTCGCTGTCAGTTAACAATAAACAGCTGTTTTTTTTCAGAGTTGGTCCCACAGTAAAAGTTGTTCAGTATGATAGTCCCTTACGCTATCTACCATATTCGGCTTTATGGTTGATAGCAAAATAGTATAGCGTACTGTGAAATGCGCTTAATTTCCTCAAAACTCTTTGTATGTACGTAACACTAATGGTGATAAGATAAACTATGTATCTTTAATTCCTATATGAAACGTATATTTTAGTTACTGAACAGATGAGTTTTTGGCCACCCATCTCATGACCGACCCTTGCGAATCTCACAAGGCGAATGTACTGGCCAACTGCGCTATATGGATCTCCTCGATGTGGTATGTATCACATATTTTCGTTGCACAACTGTCCGAAACCAATCTATTTTTTTTATTTATTTAACTATCTTTATTGTACAATACAGAATGGTATAAGAGGCAGACTTAATGCTAGTAGCATTCTCTACCAGTCAACCTTTGGGAAAAAACGACACTTAGGCTTAACGCCCACGAGCGATTAATCGCTGAGCTATTTTTTGTCGCCGAGAATAGAACATTATAGAGTTCAATACGTAAACGCCCACGAGCAACTTTTTGTAGCTGCGATAATCGCGGCGTTTTATTGTCGCTGGCTAAGTAACACCTTTGTTCGCGGGTGTTTATCGCCGCGATGAACGCCGCGATAATCGCAGCTACAAAAAGTAGCTCGTGGGCGGGAGCCGTTAAATTTCGGAAGTTACAAATATTACGGTACAAACGAACGTTGAGAGGTGATGGGCGCTATATCAATGCGTAGCATCCTAGTTCCTGGAGAGCTTGTTCGCTAAGAGGATTACTTCTGAATAGCTCGTTCCGTTTTGTCACGTGGAATATACCCATAATGCTGCCACTATTCATTAGAACTAACATGTATGAAAGAAAATATAAGAAGATTACATTCCGCTTTCAGAAATCTGAAGGTGGCCCCTTTTCCTTTGTGGAAAATGTAGCCCACTTTAAGATATATTTTAATAAATATAAATAGATACCTGGAATGATAAATAGATAAATGGAATGGCGACCGCGCACCGGACGGCGCTCCGTGGGTAGGCCCCCGACAAGGTGGACCGACGATCTGGTGAAGGTCGCGGGAAGCCGCTGGATGCGGGCAGCGCAGGACCGATCGTCGTGGAGATCCTTAGGGGAGGCCTATACCCAGCAGTGGGTGTCGTGCGGCTGATATGATGATGATGATGATGAAATAGATACCTTAATTATGTACTAATAGGGAATATGCATAAGTCACCGATTTTGATGAATTTGAGCTTGATCGCTGCGGGCACTTATAAAAACATGATGGAACGGAAAAAAAAATAAAAAATGTATTATTTTAGTTTTATCACCCGATGAAATCAGGGGAAAATAACGATATTTTCGGATATAATGGATATAATGCACTTTACAGTCAGATAGAATATCGAAAAAGAAATAATATTTTGTATGACACATATGTACTTAAACGCAAAATTTAGGGAGATAATTGAAGATTATTGGCTAACTCCATATTAAACGCGCCTGAAACGTGACAAGTGACGTCACCGTTTTGTATAGAGCGATTTCGGCGGGTGCTGAGATGCGTGCTAACTTCAAGTAACTATATCACGAGAAAAAAACGCAATAGAAAAGTTTTAATATTACAGTTGATTTTCTCACGCATTATACTTTTGATTTTGATAAAAAAAAAATATGCATATTCCCCTTCGAGCAACGCCGGCTTAGAAGCCCGTCTTACTCTAAGCATATCTTCGATAAGCATATTCCCTATTGCAAAGTGTATTAGTTTGATAGTATCAGCACCTTTCATAAGTTTTTATTAGCAATTCACTAAAAAGGTTGAACTCTACCTGTGATGTGACTCTTTGGAGTGACTGTACTAATTATGAAAGAAAATTTTTCAGAGCATACAATTTTACGCTGGTGCAAATTAAAATTTTTAATAAATCCAAATGACGATCCATAAAACTTACTACAAAGGAAAAAACAATGAAAAATACAAGAAAAGTATAAAGACCGTAGAACTAACAAAACGGAGGGTTCCATCCTTTAAAGCGAATAAAGGCGTCGCTAGAGTTTGCTTTCTCTAAATAAGCCTTAATGAGATTGAATCCATTTTAATTTAAACCGACGCGGGCAAATGTTTGACTAAAATTGTAATATTATTAATGTTGATGGGGATATTCTGTGCTTTTCTTGTCGATAAGGAGATGAGCCTATTGTCTGATGAAGAACAAATTTCATAAAAATACGTGATTATCGAATAACGATTCATAAAAGTTCAATGTTGAAATTGTTTCTGGGATTGTTGGTTATGAGAAAGAAAACATTATTTTTTGACATGAAAATTTTGTTTCGGTAATTCATGAAAAAGGTTCTTTTTTTCATTTGCCATACAATTTATTGTAATTTTTCAACACTTTTGTCGGTTCCTGAACGTGACGTTCCACAATTTTTTTGAATATTGAATAATATATTATACAATATTTTATTATGAAAAGTAGGTCATGCATGAATCTATGCTGTATTTCGATGCATTGCTATTATGTCCCTTATTTAAATCTTATATCATTTGTAATGGGGTATTTACATGTGCGACTAAAGACGCACAACTTTCGCCGCACGGCCAAAATCGACCGTGTAAATGGCAATTCGGCCTAGGCCGCAGGTGACTGAACAAAATTATCTGATCCGGTGCTCAAAACTGTTATCACCATATTGTTACCTAGGTTACGCCATCGACTACATAGACGACAGCGACGCCATCACCTGCGATAAATTTTCGAAGCGACTTGCTAGATGACTAAAATCGACCGTCACAGGTGACTAAAATTATCCCATGTAAATAGCCCATAACAAACTACCTTAATTTAAGTTAACACTCTTGACACCTCTTGACTTGCAAGTCTTTAGTCTTACCCCCGTATCTATAGACGAGTAAGTAATGACTTCAGTAAAACTTACAATTTTCAAATGCTTGTAATATAGAAAAAACTAATCTTAAATGCACCAAAACTGCACTAAAAATGAATAAAATAATAATTATACTTAGCATGTGAATATAATATTAGAAGCATTTGAAAATTGCAAGTTTTACCCAAGTCATTACTTACTCGTCTAAAGATACGTGGGTTAATATTAACCTTTGACTTTTGGACCACTAAATATTGAAATAACAAGTTAATTATAACGAGCCTCCAAAGGCGTGTCGTATTTAAAAATTACTTTAATATTAAACTCTTCAACGCGCGTGCACATCACTAAAGAGGCTTCTTCGGGATAAAATTGCTTTTCACATACACCCTCTAACATGATATTCATAAAATAAAATCTTCGCGTTGGTACTCACTTTATGTCACATGCTATACTGTAATATTTTCAAAAATTTTGTAATAGTGGTTTCTTGCGATTATTAAAATACTAGCTACATCTAAGACTTTTCCGTGCGGAATCCCATTTTCAAAAACTTTTCTTAACTAATGCCTAACTAACACTAACTATTAATATGCAAAATTTTATGCCAACCCATCTTGTAGTTGCAGTTTTGCGATGAAGAATCAGTCAGTTAGGGATTTATATTTATTTTATAATTTTAAAGCACGCCTTTCTGCACGAGTTTTGTTGTTATCAAAAAGGCAATGAAATAAACCAACAAAATATTATGTTTTGTAATGCAAGATGTAACTTGGTAGCAGTCGTATTACACACTCTACAGTATTTAGTACCTCATAGAAGCTTCATCTTGGTATACTTGAAGTAAAACTGCTGTTTAACTACTTTACTTACAACCTCCTAGCTTACCTAAACCTATCTCAAAACCTAACCCCCAATATCAAGATAGAATAGAATTGAATAGAAAAACGTTTATTAACAACGCACAGATCAAGTAAAGAAAACAGTATACATTGGAACGAGTTACAAACAAGAAAATAAATAATTTAATGGAATATAAAACAAAAATTGTGCAACTACTAGGCCCTATCTCAGCAAAATTAACTTCTGGGTCATTCATTGATGTTCAGAATGACCTACAAGCACTGGTATTCTGACAGGGCCTAAAGAGTGATTAGACACAACACCAAATCATTCAACATCTCATTCTTTGTCCTGTCAAAGTTACCTCAAAGTTAATTTCAGGATCAGCTGTCGGTAACAAAGTTAGAAATCCCTTCCAGCGTTAAGCCCTCACCGCAGAGTCGTGTCCCATCAGCCCGTCTCGGGAATCAAACCCGAGACCGCGGTCTGTGACGTCAATCAAGCCTACCTTCGTTCGATCGTCAATATTGACTGGGATTATGGATAAGGGTAGGATAACCTTTGCTCCGATTGAAATTAAATTAAAATTCTAGTTAAAGTTTAATTTTCTTTAGGTGTTTTGACAGATTACCAAAAAAAAAGGTATGCGAAAACCACAAAAATATGCAAAATGATAATAATAAAAATAATAAGTTTATTGGCAACAAAACAATACAAAGGTTTAAGGTTAAAGACATTTTTTCTCATTAAGAATTTACATTATTATTCACATACATAAGAACAACACCACTAAACAAACAAAAAATAGATTTTAGAGATACGTACTAATGGACGGTAGTTTTAAAACATTGTCAACAATTTCATATAACATGTTATTATTAAACTATTCATCTTAGTAACTATCAAAATGACACTGAACTAGTGAAAACTGTATATCAGGTGCAGCGCTCTTGATTGGAATCATGTTTATGCAATAGTTCAACACAAAACTATAATTAACTTTTGCCAAAATAACAAGTGAGTGTTAAGTGAATCCTTTCACGGTGTGTGAAGTGAAACTGTGAGAGTGAGTGAGTGTGTGTAGAGAGGGTGTGTTTGTAGTACCATTAACATAAATGGAATTAAAATTACAAAGATTTCAAAAGTAATTCAGTGTCGTCGTAATATAAAGATTTTAACCAACCAAAATATGTCAACTTTAATAGTTTGAAATCAAGATTTTTCTATTTTTATTGCATTTTACAGGAAAGCGACTGTAACAATTTAGTAAAGAGGAGAGTACAAATTCATAAGATACAATATCCATCAGTAGGTACCTCGTATCGCAATATCTAATCACCGTGTACCGCGAGCTAATTAAATTTGTCTTTATGCTCACCGCTGGATTAATTTCGGTGTACCGGCTTCGGTTGCCATAGCAACGGGGAGATCGGAAATTGTAACAAGTGATTTTAGTTGTACACTCCCTGTGTTTGAAGTTCGGATTAGGGGTATAAATGTTAAATACTTATCGAATACAAGGTTGCTTATATTTGAAGCAGTGTCATAATTACTGCACAACAAAAATTTATAACAAAATAAAATATATCATCAACCAGTTGGTTAGATTGGAAGAAATCTCTTCACCGAGATCCACTCTGCACAACCATAGTTGGTCAGTCGATCAGAAAAAAATAAAGTGAACAAATAAATCGAAAATAAAAACCTTTTAACAGATTAATAAAAGTAACAAACTGATCAACTTTCTTATAAGGGTTAATATAGACGATTCTTCCTCGATTTAAATCTCCAAAATGCAGATGCAAGAAGACAAGAAATCAAACATTAACACTTTTTTACCCGTATATTGTGAAATAGGCCCCTAATATTATAACTTCCTAAACAAAACAGTGTCGACACCTAGCACCGCTATCAAATATGTTTTAATGGCGGGCCCTTATTCGGTGGTAATTGGCATTTCCGTCCGCGGCAGTTCGCGCCGGAAGTCCGCCATGTCACACCGGACCTGTTCACTCCAAAATGAAACCAATTAAGCGTTTGGTCTAAGTCATGAGCTGTAAGATGTGTGGCGTCCGTCAGAGTAGAATAGCACATAGCATAGTTATTACTATAGTGGGGTCGGCCATGTTGACAGGGCAACTATGAGGTGGGGTAAGAGGCGTCTCCCCAACGCTACATTTTTTTTACTACTGAAAGTGCGGTACTGTAGACCAGTTGGGTGTGTATAGCGATCTAGATCTCCTCCATTCACTCCCTGGATCATCAGATCACAACTAGATCAATCCTTGGCGGAGAAGCAAGGCTTCAAAGTTACCTCGTTTGTATGAAAATCGACTGATGTTTCTAAGTATAGCTATAGTATAGGGTGATGACTGATAATAGTTTTTTTTTTGCTTTCAGCGAAAACTACACCGAGCTTTGGCTCTGTTGCTGTTGCACACAGGTATAAGTCATGTTTTTATTTGTAATTTTTTAATGATTACAGTAAATTATGTAAATGCATCTATATCTATCTATTTCTCTGCAAAGAGTTACGTCACTAATAAGAAAAATATGGCATGAAATAACCAAATCGCGTAAGTCTATATCTTACTCTAGCCTCACTTACTAAATATCCACGACACGGTACACGATAGAGGGCCGTTACACTTGACACAATTTTTATATTGGACCTAAATAACGTACCTATACCTATATAAAAACATAGACTATTATTTAATACAATAACAGAAAATTTAAATAAAACCCAACTCACAACAAAATTAAAAAAAGCATTTCACGAGGTCTTAAGAGGATTGTCAACCACGTGGTCTCCATACAAACGGCGATAACGTTTCCCACCCTCTAAACCTTAACCTACAGCAATGATTTTTTGCTATGTTTTTGAAATGCCTAAAAACTAGGGCTTTACGTTTTGATTTTTAAAATATTCATTGTAGATTTGAAAATATTGGCACTTGTGTTTTGTATGAAATCACTAAAATGCAAATATATCGAAATCTATTATAGATATTTAAAAAATCAAAACGTACAGCCCTAGTATTTAGGCATTTCAAAAAAATACCAAAAATTAATTACTGTAGGTTAAGGTTTAGAGGGTGGCAAACGTTATCGCCGTTTGTATGGAGACCACGTGGTTGACAATCCTCTTAATTAACAAAACAATCATATCCTATTTAGACCTCACAAACATACACAATGCCTTGTATTTATAAAACAACGATTAAATTACACAAAATTATGTCGACAGGGAATAGTATTTTCCCACGCATTTGAATTTGTCCGAGGCACCATGAAGGTCCGAGCCAACACAATGTCCTCATCAGTATACCAGTTTTACAAAATCCTATTAAGTATGAATAGGTAGTTATTTTCGGTTTTGTTGTTTTGGTCTCGAAAACAGCGTTTGAAAACGTTTTTCATTTAAATATTCGAAACGTTTGCTTGGTGTGTTTGTAAAGAACCATTTACCATTTATTTCTTTATAATGAGGCCGGTAAACAACTTACATTCGACGATTTTTTTCTAATAAAAGTTATGTTTATAGGTAGTTTACTCTAATTTTTAAATTCGAGATTTTAGCATTTACAATGCTATTTTTATGCAATACTAAATGATATACTAGAAAAAATATGACTTGATAGTTTACTCTAAGTTGATCTTTGTTTGTTCACTGAAACAAGTAAAAAACGGTGATATCGATAAGACTTTTTTATTACTGAATTAATGTGTAAAGGGATAAGTATTAATTAGTGCAAATTCTTTATTGCAAGGACTCCCTAAAAAGGGAAAAATGTTTTTTTTACTATAAGCAATTGTTTTGCTCCATTAAAATTGCAATATTGTGTGAATTAGTGACAAATTAGTAATTATAGAGTGTTTTTATAGCGGAGTGCCTGGGACGTGCCTGCGACCGTTCCCAACAGATTAATGGTGAGCCCTGCTTCTTCATTATTCCGTTTGTTATTCTACTATCATTGCAATATTTAACTACATATTTGTTGCAAAATAAACTTTATTATTGATACAATAGAATAGAGTTAATGAATATCAGAATGTATCAAGTCGCGATTTTTACCACGTCATGCTCAGCTGCACCCATTTATTTTGTTTTATTCTTCTAAATAAGTACTTAGTAGTGATAATATTTGACAAAAGCTCATCTTGGGCTAAACGGTGCAAGATCTTTAAAAATTGAATAAGTTGTTTAAATTGCATAATTCATTAAAAAACGTAAAACACTATTGTTGATATACGATATGTTTCTTTTTAGCAAAAAGTAAACGATTAAAGTAGCAAAATGAAAAAGGCACTCTTATAAAACAATAATCGATAAAGAACAAAAGTGCAAACATCTTAATCATCATAATAAATGTCGACTACAGATGAAGTAAGGCCGTTGCGCAAACATGAGGCCTTGCGTGGCCTCAGCGAGGTTCGTGCCCCCGTACCATGAGCGAGGATTAGCGACGCGCGGCTTGCAATGAGTTTCCGAGCGATTCCATCTGTGTTTGGTGAAAGGCTCTAATAAATCTTACAGGAGAATAATCCTGCACTAATGTGGGAAGATATTAGAGCTCTAGTTTTAAAGGAAATTAGATCATAATTAAGAAATTATCTTCATTTTATTGTTTTTACATTTTACAAACTGAACACCGTTTCAAAGACTTTCTTGTCAAAATCTATACACAAGAAGAGGAGAACTACAGTTTTAAATTTAAGAACTCTCTATAAGGACTAGGGTGTGATCTTAGAAAACTAATTCGTTACTATTAGAGCGCAGTACTGTTACCAGTAATAGAAGCATAATACACGTAAAATTATCTATAGCAAGTTTATTGCAAATCTACAAGTACCCGCGTTTGCTGCGCCACGCCCGACCAATCAATTAGGGTGGCCGCGCCTTCCGTCACACTATATGTTTGCCATGTTCCCTCATTACTTACTGACCATACTCCTTGCGACTTATTTATGCCGCTCTCCTTATTGACACGGGTGTTAAAAATAGGTTTCCAGCACACCGAACACGCTTTCTCCCTCTAAAATGTTGCCAGTGCCAGTGTTGTTCTTTGTTTTACGGACGAAGTTAAACACTTAAGGATTTGGGTCGTTGGTTAGAGGTGAGTCCTTTAGTTTATGAAGTGGGTCAAAGATGAGATCTATGAAAGTTTAGGTTATCCGGCTCGAAGGACCAAATGTTAAATGAGAATGATATGGGATAATTTGAATAAATATTAAAAATTTGTGAATTTCAACGTGACATGTGTAATTTATTGTCGTAATAGGAAAGACAGGATCAAAACATAAGAATGGGGAAACCTTTAACAATCGTGAGATGAAAACTATTAATATTTGAATAAACTAAATCTCTAAATCTCTGCTAGGAAAAAAAATACTATTGATTATCAAAATCATGCTACAAACACGATACTACGAAATGAAATCAACATAAAAGAAATGTAATATCTGCAACAATAATTAATATTGCTCTTTTAACTTCGGCAAATAATAGTTCGCAGTGCGCCGGACGCGCGTACTGGCAATGAATAAATTTCCAAGATTAAGACATTAATTTCGTTGGTTCACGTGCTCGCAACCAGAGGGTGGGCAGAAATTGTCGACGGCAAAATTAATGTGTGAAATTTCTGGTTGGTTTTTCGTGGATTTGTGTGGGTACCATTAGTGAGAAAAGTTAACAGGATTAATGAGGAACGTTTGACATATTTGAAACAATGAACAGGTTAGCAAAACTAATATTTGCAGTTCAGTACTGAAAAACCTCGTCGAGAACAAAGGTATACCTAGTAGGTACTCGTACCTACAATTCTATAAGTATATAATCTCTAAATTAAAAAGTACCAATGAGCTTTCAAAGTTGCTCCAAATTGAAGTAGGTACTTCGCAAAGTTCATTAATTCTCAATTATGATTACAAAGAATATTACGCACCCAGTCACGCTCTCAAACAACCCGAAAATAATTACAAACTTAATGCAGATCAGGCTAAAAAATATTCTCGTCAAATTTTAAATTCACAATTTACTTTCCATCAAAGAGAGAGAGAAAAAAACTGTTGTGCACAGACTTGAAAGGCGTTTGTTATCTAAAGTTGGATGGTTAAGATTTTTTTCCAACGCTTACGAAATGATGCCGAGGAAATTTCGCAAAGTTGCTTAGCCCGAGAAGGTTCTAATTGCTGAAATAATTAGTACTTCACTTGCTCAATTACCACCCTGTTCTTTTTACTTGAGCAAACTTTTCGACAATTGAGCATCTGATGAGCTGAGTCTCATTCGGGGGACAACTTTAGCCTTTTCCGCTGAACTTTTATTTACTGTTAACATTTTTGTTGAGGATTTTGTGTGATGTTGTTGCTTGTTCAATTTAGTTAGGGGCTTTTGTCGTCAAGCGGAGAATTAATATTCTTTTCAACCCTTAGTATGACAAAGAAGAAAAATTTATGTTTAAAGTGAAATTAATATTTTTAATGGTCTCTTTTCATAACATTAGAGGTAGTACCTACTACAAAGCGACTTTTGTTCGTTTCGCAAACTCCACTCATGAAAACAGTGAAATATATAAAAATCGACAAACTGTCTATTTAAAAAAAACTTTGTTGCTATCGGAAAAAAAGTATACTTTTCTTCAAAGGACTATCGTGGAACCGATTCACGAACTTAGTGATGGCAAAGTAATGACATAATATCATACATAGGAGCCTATTCAAGGTAAAATTTCCCTTTCATCATGTCACATTGCCTATTTGAGTTGGCGATATTGCATGCATAAATAGTACAGGTGGGCTTAAATTCCGCCCCGGGTCGTACAAAGGTAAGAGTTCTGCGTATATTCCATGAAAGTTCCTCGTAAACATTTTTAACGTACATTTTCTCCATATTTATATGTTTTTTTTCTCTCGCGTACGCATCAAGCTGTCTCCTACATGATTTCCTGTCCATTATACTGCATTATTTACTTTGTTTTAAGTGGTAATGTTGTATGTTGCCTGTTTGTGATTTTGTTTACGTTTCATATTACCTTTAAGAACTTGGTTTTTTCTTAATTTAAATACAGCATGCGGATTTTGTTTGCATTTGTGGGTTTCATTTATGTGTCTATTACTTCATAATAATGATATATCAGTGTCTAATTTTGCTGCCATCTTCAGGTCGGTTTTACCACACATACCAGACACACATCAAAACTTAACACGGCCTTACCACAAAGGATTTTAAAACACTGTTTAATAAAAAAAACTGTTTAGATGTGATGCCGTCTCAGTGACAGCATCACACTAAAACAGTATTTTAGTTAAACACTTGTTGAACAGTGTTTTAAAATCTTTTGTGGAAAGGCCGACAAAGATCTTGTTTACATAGTAATAACTTGCAAATAAATCCAAACCACTTGCGAGAAACATCATAACTATATAATAGTTTAACAGCTAAATATGAAAGATATTGTGTCTGATGTGTGTCGCATGAGCATGAATCGAGGGCTTGTCGGTTGCACGCGGCAGGAGCGCTCCGCAAACATTGCCCGCGTCGATACCGTTTGAGGGTTATGGTCGGCTAGGGCTGCCAACACGGCGTAAAATGTAAAAAAATGTACGAACTACATGATAACGCGAAAAAGACGAGACACACCAATTCCATTAATTGTCATCACATGCCATGTTTTGGAAATTTGCTAGCCACACTGTCAGTAGCTCACTGGCGATGGTGTAATCAGGGGGATAAATGTCTTATTTCAAAATCTATCGCAATCGTTTTCAGAATGTGATACATTGATGCTTCTTGTTGGCACAGATAAAAATTTACCAAAGTAATGCAGCAATGTGTCACATCCATCTGTCAATTGAAAGCGATTGCGATAGACTTTGAAAATTAGACAATCGCTCGCATACACTATCTTGTGTAATAAAATACTGTTTTTTAAAAATATGATTATCTATTTTTTTTAATTATAATAATTATTATAAGTCACTTGAAGAAAACATTTATTTATCAGCTAAATAAATACATAGATAATGCGTCAGGTATGTGTGGCTTGAATCGAGCGCTCCACAAACACCGCGACGACACCGATCGAGGGTAATAGATAGGGTTGTCAAAATTACACAATTTTATTTTGGTATTAAAAAAAATGTAAAATTAAATTAATAAATTAAATAGTTACTCTAATGTAATGGGTTAATCCTATAAAAATAGATGTACGTGTGGAAATAGATATAAAATAAAAAAACATGTATCCGAAAACATAACAGAATAATCGGTGTAATATTAGCTATTTTTATTTTAGGTAGATCAGCGGTCTTTAGAAGATAGAGGAACTTTTTGTTTATTATTTGTTTATTGATTACCTTGTGATTTTGTAGTATTTAGACCTTGTTTCAAGAATGCAGTGAGTTAAGTATTTCAACATAGATTTGTAATTTGTCATCGACATTAGTCGTTTACTGAAAATATTTTCATCAACTAATTTTATAATTCCTTTTCATTTTATAATTCCTATAAGTGCATTTTTCTAAATACCTATTTAACAATAATTAAACAGATGCAATGGTTTGAATCGTACGACAACCCTAAGCCCTGTATATACTACTCGATAATACACACAAGCCTCGTCAAATGAAACTTGGAGTTTCATTCTGGCACCAAAATGCAAGATATTTTTTCGATTCTATTTTAACAATGTGTACTTGTTTGTGTATAGGTACTTTCTTATTGCACAATTTTACTAAATTTCTGTGTCTCTCTCTCTTTCTGTGTTTAAATGGTAATTGTTACGTTACTAAAGTGAGGTTGCGGTAAACGTGCTAAATTTTGGCTACGCACACATTTTTTTATTTCTCTTATTTAAAGTAGATAAGTTTTTTGTTATTGTTAATCAATATTATACTTATATGTTTGAGCGTTTCGTAGTTTAATTACTTATGCACTGACTCTGTACTGTTTATATTGGTTTGGTAAAATAAAATAAAGAAAAAATCTTTCTACATTTCAGAGCAATGTTCAAAATAGAGAAAATGAAGCTTAAGTGAGTAGATATGCGATTGTTACTGAAAAGACGGTGTGATATTAAATATAATTCTCTAAACCACTTCCTATTCAAAGGCAATATCTTCTGTGATAAGTAAGTACGTCGTATACCTAGCTATTGAGAGCCAAATATTTGGGGGTCGGAACTTGGATCTAACTTGGCACAAGTTTTATTAGGATACTTGTAAAATTTCCGGCTATTACATTGAAAGTGCTCTCGGCTGATTAAACAAGATGAATTTATTGACTCGAGAGAAGAAAGTGCACGAGGTTAGTTGAATTTTTCAATTATCTTCCCTTTTAAAAGGTTCAGTTTTACTTCCGTAAAATGAGGGAGTTTCTTTCGGTTGTAAATATTTGTGTTTCTTTTAAAGAGATTTTTCCCATTTTTAATATTATTGGCAAGCTAATAATTTGCATTGAACTTGATATCAAGTATATTGCATTTTTTACCTTCGGACTCCATTTTGTAAAAAACTACATTATTATAGAATTACCCCCTTACTAATAAAGATAGCATAGCATATGTATAGTTACACAGTGTTTTGTCACTTTCTTTTCAATGTCAAACTCAAATAGTTTGACAGAGAGTAACCATTGTGTAACTATACATCTGATATACAATCTTTTTTAGTAAGGGGGGTTTGTATTTAAATCAATACACTTATACGAATTTTTAAGGGAAGGCTGAAAAGAAATATATACCTACTTATATATGGAAGAAAACACATACTAATAGATGGATTTTATTTTTCTATATAGTCCCCTGCAACTGAAATACATTTGTAAATTAGAGACATCATATTATTTACAAGATGTGTAGGAGGGGAATTTCATCATCACTTAAGAATAAGGAGCCCGCTAATAAGCTCTAACTCCGTATAATTCCACATTTACATGGCCGGAGAACTATAACAAACAGTAAACAGTAGTTGTACAGGCCAGCGCAGTCGTCCGGATATAATCCGGACTAATTACTGAAAGACTGTACCCAAACTTTGCTAATAAAGTGGATGGTTAAGTTCAGACCACGCTTTGCGTATAAGCTTGTGTCTACACTCGACGAGGTGCTGTTGGGCCTCGCTATAATTAGGTTATGAGATTGTCTCACCTTTGATCCGGTGGAAATAAATTGGCGGAATTGCGTAAGTTAAAACAATTAAAACAGTTTGTTTACGTAAAAATGAGTTATATTATTAGAAATAAGTAAAGTTAATTTAATGCCATTTTATAGTAAAACTATAAAACATTTAGTATGTTTACATGGGAAAGTGCTACACAGAGTACACCTTTGAATATTTTTTTTATATAAACCCTTACTCCTGAGCAATATTGATAGCATCTTCCTAATAGTCTAAAGCTAGAAAAACAGTACGGCAGGCTTATTACATAAAAACAAATGCTATAAGCAGACGATGTTGGTTCCACTTGCATTATTATTTCATGAATAAGGTTCAATATCAAGTAAATTGAACGAAAAATTGCGTCCGATTAACGCGATTCTTTTTTTGTAATATGCCTGCAGTTACTTAGAGTAAGACGGGCTTCTGTACGAAGCCGCGATGCTTGAAGTGCAGTTATTTCTTTAAATAAAATGAAGCTCCTTATTTTTAGTGAATGTAAAATATTATAAAATCTAATAATAAAATACATATTTCATAAAGTTTTGGAAGCGCCTCGTCTTTATACGAGAGCGAACACTCCGCCTACAAACGTAAAGATCGAAGTGAAACTTTGGAAATTGATCCGGAGTGTACCGAGAGTTGGGCCCGTCTTTGCCGAGTTTACGGGTAGTTTCCTATATTTATTTTTAAGAAGCTTCCTTAAATTTTTATTGATACCGAAAAAAGCTAGCGTGTATTTTTCATACGATGGTGATTTTTGCATACTTGTTGATCACAAGACAGTAATTTTTTTATGATATCAATAAAATAAGCTTTATTCAAATAAACTTAATTATTAAGTACTTTTGAATCGTCTATATTTCCCTACCACCCGTTCCAGACTTTTTTAGCTGACAAGAAGAACGGGCGCAAGAAACAAAAGGCAATAAATATTGTCCATCAGCCATTTTTGATGTCCCCACTGCTGGGGCACAGACCTACCTTATGGGTGGTAAGGAGGGTGGGCCATAACCCACCACGCGGGCCCAATGCGGATTGGTAGGTGTTAACGACTGCAAATGCAGCCGGGACCAACGGCTTAACGTGCCTTCCGAAGCACGGAGGAGCTCGAGATAATACATTTTTGGTCACCCATCCCATGGCCGACCCATGCGAACGTTGCTTAACTTCCGCAATCGCTGGGCCAGGCGCTAAACCACTGCGCCACCGAGCTCCTCACGGAGTATATATTAGTGCCATATAAATAAAATAGGTCCAAATAAATTATGTTACAGATAAAAAAGAAGAGATATAAAAAATATTTAATATGACAAAAAATACTTCAGGAATCCCTTCACAGTAATAAATTATCATAAAATATTGTATGTACAATAATGATGTATGCTATTGTTTTCCTTTAATAAACGTCTTTTCTTTCCTACCTAAGAGTATCAGATCACAAGACAGTATTTTTTATGATACATAAGGCATTAAATATTTGTGCCATATAAATAAAATAGCTACAAATAAATTATGTTTCAGATAAAAAAGAAGAGAGATATCAAAATTATTTAATATGACAAAAAATACTTCAGAAATAATTTAACAGTAATAAAGTAACATAAAATATTGTATGTACAATAATGATTTATGGTATTGTTTTCCTTTAATAAACGTCTTTTCTTTCCTACCTAAGAGTATCAGATCACAAGACAGTAATTTTTTTATGATACTTAAGGCAATCAATATTTGTGCCATATAAATAAAATAGCTACAAATAAATTATATTTCAGATAAAAAAGAAGAGAGATATAACAATTATTTAATATGACAAAAAATACTTCAGGAATCCTTGTAATAAAGTATCATAAAATATTGTATGTACAATAATGATTTATGGTATTGTTTTCCTTTAATAAACGTCATACCTAAGAGTACAAAAACAAATTCCTTCCTACAATACCTATATCCCAAATACTCCATTATACGTAAAACTAACAGAACATCCACATAAACGCTAACAACTGGCCTAAACGAAATTCTGATAACCAACTTATTGGACAAAAGAAAATGGATTTTCGTATCGATATAACTCGATAAAAGTTCCACCTATTCGCTAAAACAAGAACGACAATTTAATCAGAAGTAATGGCGGGTAGTGTTCGCAAAAGTGTTACATAGTGAATGGTTATAATTGAAAAACGTCAGAGGCAGCGTGACGCCCCGCCGCGCGGTAGGATTAGGGTCCGCTGTCAGAACACCGGCCTCGAGGTGACGCGTGCCTCGAGGTACAGGCGCCGGCGGTTTTGAGGGACGGCTTTCAATGAGGGCTTTTCAAAGTGACATTTAAAAAATAAAATAGTAACTATTTGACTCACTAGACGGCGTTGATGGAAAGAGAAGTGTAAAAATTGGCTTTTAAAAATAAACAAGCGCTCGTTGGCTGACATCTGCCCAAAGAGAAACATTTTAGGGTTACACCTTCCTACCAACCTGAGTACTCTTCGAAGCTTAGTAAAAAACACATTGACACATACATTTTTATCAACGCCATATACCGAGCCTACAGTTTTTTGTCATTTTGAAAAGCCCTCATTACTCGTAGTTAGTTGTAGCGGCATCTACCTAAGCCCGCACATACCATAACACACGGTACAACAACGAATCATCACCGTGTTCACTACATGGCGCTGACGACGTAGAGAATGAAGATTACTATGGAATAGCACCTCGTAGTATGGAAAACCTGCATCTCGGTAACGGAGTTCTCTCAGCGACTCAGCATAATATATTATACAACTTCCAATTTGGATTGGACTGCGGCCCCAGGGCTAATACCACCCAGCCCAGAGAAAGATCTTCCTTTTGGCCTTCCTAATTTCCTATTAGTGGCATACCTTGCCGCTACCAAACCATACTACAATTTCTATTACAAAGACGTGGTACTTGCAACTTGTTGTTAAGCAGTACTTGTTTGACGAGCTGAAGCTCAGCAGTCAGGTGTTGTTTGTCACAGATGCCGCGGGCTCTCTGAAACAAAGATTTCCCTACGGTGGCTAACTGTATTGGATAATGGTGAGAGTCACCATTAAGGTGCATGGGTCTGTGACAATACACTGTGTACCAAACCTTGAGCCGATAAGACAGTCCTATATATATCCAGTACTGTATTTATCATCAATATCTTTTTACCACGTTTTTATTAGATTGCTTTCTTGTTTGTTGTTTGTCCACAAATTTTGCAAACAGTTTTAGACTAGTTTCCCGGTGAGCTAGAGCCTTGATGACTTATTTGTATGATTTATCATCAATGACATTTGCATGCGCCCCACGTTTTTAGGTTTAAAACTTCTGTATAGGGTTATAAAACATATTATTTCATACTTTTTATTTATTATTTAATTCTTGATGCACAATTTGTACAATGGCGGACTTAATGCCTTTTTAGTCTGTTTCAAAGACGTGTTTTTTTTTTAAATAATATCTACTGCAATCAGCCGCCCAATTCGGTATATTGGGCCACCGTCCGAAAAGGAAATTATTAGGTCGCGTTCGCCCTTTGCAACCTTTCGCTGCGCAAAACTAGCAGATCACAAACTTATTTTTAATCATAAACGTCTTCTGCATAAAGCTGCGCTCGCGCCCGCCCGTAATGACGTTGTCACCGACAGACTGTTTCGTTTCAAAAGAAATTTCGTTTGAGACCGTCCCGTTGAAACATTGCCTTCGTGATATTAAACGTGGTGCTGAGTGACTTTGAAATAGTTGACGTCCAGTTATTACGCGAAATGAGATTGGGACTCTTTGTAAACTGTCCCAAGTACATTTTTATTCGCTAGCTATTTGGACTTTGGCACTGACTTGTTTTGTTGTAATATCATTTTCAACTAACTTTTTATTTCTCCAAAGGTAAAATAATATCAGTTGGCACTATTTGGACTTGTGTAAGTAAGAACCTTTAAGCAACCTTTATGTTATGACCTATGTGACTGACTTTGTCAAATGCCTGAACAAGTTTAGCCTAATTAGAGCATTTGTTACGCTCTAAGAACTTTATTATAATTGTTACCGCTAAAGTACGGAATCTGTTAATGTGAGAATTAACTAGTTAATCTGCACATTATCTGATCGAGTCAGTTAAAGTGCGAAATTTTTCTTGAAGTAGCAGATTTCCATAAACTACCCATTTCAATCTAGTATCTGTATCTAGCTCAACTCATGGTTGCCTGGAAGAAACTGCTTTTTAGCGTTAAGGCCGCCAATTATGCTTCTTTTGTTTGTTTCTGTAAAATGTTCATGGTGTACAATAAAGAATATTTTATCTTATCTTATTTCCGCACTTTAACTTTTTCCGTGGGAGCTTTTGTGTCTTTTATGTGATACACATTTATTTAAATTAAAGAACCTGTTTTCTTACTTAAACTGATCCTTGATCGTTAATCTGCAGATTACCTAGTTAATGTACGAAATGAATCAATTTTCCTTACTTTAACTGACTCGACCAGTTAATCTGCAGATTAACTAGGTAGTTAATGTGCACTTTAACTGATTTACGCACTTTAACGGTAACATAATATATAAATTATTATTAGTTTTAGTTCTTGCGAACAGACTGGATTGACTGACTTTATAATGAAATAATAAATGTGCTTCACTATAACTAAACTAGATTATTATTGCAGGTATCGAAGTTTTGAGTGCGCTTATGTTGCTAACTTTTCAATCCACCGGCATTAACGTATCTGAAGTAAGTTTTAATTGACTTATTTCATTAGTAATTTTTATTTCATATCTTTTACAGCGTTTGGAATTTCTCAGATCACAATTTGCCAGTTTTAATCACTCTCATATTTCCAAGTAAAAACTCAGTTCAGCAATAAAACTACATACAGGAAGCTCCGCTCTGATCCGATGCTTTATTATTTTCCAGAGAACGGTTTAACGAGCAATTATTATTGTCTCGGTCTTTTCGACCATCCGATAGCAGTTGACTGTTAATAATACATTCGTAATTTTAAGTGTTTCTGTTGATTTTCCATTAACCTAATTACTTACATAATTTTATGTAGGAAACTTAATGAAAACAAATTCACTACCTTCAAACTGAAGGAGAAAAGCTATCATCAAACGTCTGTATACTAGATACGTAGTATTTTTTTCACTTTAATTTACGATTTTAACATTACAATTACTATAATGATAAGTGTAATTCTTCTTCAATAAGATTATAACAAAAGTCATGATTGTTAAAAGAAAGAAACTAGGAAATGCCAAAAAGAGTATTTCGACGATCCCCTGTAATACAGGAAGCTCGTTAAGCCTTTGGTACCGGCTGTTGTCATCAGATAGTCATTCAAAAAGGTCAAACACACCGCTAGGAGGGTTGTGAATCAAGCTGTTTCTATCATTATGAATGTGCACAGATTTCTATCGGTAAATGTTCTAAAATAGGGTACACTAACAAACAAATCTAATTGGGATTTCACAGAAGATGAAAGATCGGAATTAAAAGATACGAAAAATATAGTTTTTATTAAATAACTTGCCACTGACAATCTGACTAATGCTAATCCTTAAATACAAACCACACTCAAAGAGAAAATTATATTTTTTCATTCAAATTTAGCCCTTAACGCTATCCGCAGAAGGGCGAAAAAGTCCACAAAAGCATCCATAAATAAGAAGCAGCATTAATAGGGAATGGAACTTCATTGCCGTAAGTGGGTGAGAAAGTGCTTGCACATTGCGCTGCCGTTTAGCAGGCTGTATGCTTAAAGCGCTGTATTATTCAACGCTAGACCCAATGAGAATAATACACGGGCACTTTGCGCTTTTTGCGCCACAGAGGTCTAAGGCACATTTTAAATTCGCAAAGGAAGTTGAAACAGCTATTTGCGCTTTCTTTAGGAAATTGGACAAGTGTTTTGTCGGTATTTCTCATTACTTTTTTGAATTTTAGATTAAGTCTGGTTGCTATTATTACTTTAAAAGTAATTTTATTCTTGTTAAGTACTGAATTATATTTTAACAATCTATATTTTATTATGATCGGCTCCTTTATGTATACTGTTGAAATCTGAAAGGAGAATTAGTTCAGATAAAACTATATTGGTTTGCAGCATTTGTCCTCTTTTACAAATATCGGGTGTTGAGAATAGCCTTAGTACAAAATGAGTTCAAATTAATGGCAAATACTGGCTCTTTTATTTGGTGCCAGAGTCAAACATTTGCCACACAATTAAGATGGTGGAAATCAGAGTCGTCGACCCCAAATAGTTGTCCGTACGCAACCACGATATTGATGATCAAAAAAGGGTTGAAGAGGGGACACGGAACGCACTTACGCGTCGTTTAATTGGTCCAAGCATTTAACCCTGTGAAAGTCGAAACAGGCAAATTGGATTTGTGCCTGTAGCGGGGTAGCCTTTGACCGCTCTCAAAGTCACAATTCGACATTACCGCGTATCCGGACTGTAACTAACTTGATTACTTGTCAATTTCATAGGCACCAATCTTTCGCCTTTTACATTTGCTCGCGCGTGAGACCCCGTTTTTGTAGGGTCTGCGGGTCGGGTATTTGAAACGCATGTTCGGCACGATCCTGGCCCTGATCTCGCTTTTAGTACGGGGGACTTTAGTTCATGAGATTGATCGGGGTCAGAACATCTTTTGTGTGTAGTGAAATATCTTTCTCGGGACTCCATACACATGAAATGCGAGACACAATAATTGATCGCTCACTTGGATTCTAGAAACGCCCTTTTTCCAGTTAGACCTTATTCGGTATACCTACCTTATTATTTTAATGTGTACTAAATTCTTCTGTATTTTTCTGTAGGTACTTAGTTAAAGTTTGATACTTCGAATGTTATGCTTCCTTCATTTTGCATACCAACTTTATATAAAGAAAATTCGTTGTATAAAAAAGAAGGAAAAAGTGTGAAAGTTAATAGAGACAATTTCCAATATAAATAATGTTTATAGGCCTAATAGATGGAACCTGAGAAGTTGATTGGCCGACAAAATATATAATAACAAAATGCACCAATGGGAACGCACTGTATGCATATAGTTGGCAGTTTGCCATGCCTCCTTGCATTGGCTCCGCTGAATGTAGGCTTATTCTTGTGCCAGTTTCTTCAATGTTATGTAACTCAAAGAAAACCTTAACACCGTAGCAATAACTTTTAAAATTGTTTACTATATAACAAAAACATCTCTTTGAACAATAAAATAGCCTGAAATATCCTAAAATGGTATTAACCTGTTAAACTAAATACCTGTTAAATAGATATCATAGTGATCTCCATCAAATTTGAATCTTTTTAGTAAAGTATGTAATGTATCAAAACTTCCTGGTATAGAACAACTTATAACCTCTAATTACATAGAGATCTACATATAGACCGTATTCACTTTAGCTTCGTAAATATCTGTAAAATAAAAGTGACACCAACAAAGAAACTTTATAGCATTCGAGCATCCTATCCTCAAGTTAATCTGTCGCCATCCGTAATTGGCAATGTCCATCTCGGGAGTAATCGTCTGTTTAAACTTAACAGAGGTTAACTACAAGGTCCGCGCTCCTTCGGGACGGTGGGGTGGCTCAACCTTTGAAGCTGGTCAAATTTATATTTATTGTTGTTTTGGAAATTTTAAGTTTTTAGTTTTTATTGGACATAAGAAGTGTCAGTTGCTAATAATGCTGGCCATCTTTTGAGTAATTTTTTGTTTGAACTAAATAGAGGTTAGACTACAAGGTCCTCGCTGCTCAGGGAAGGTGGGGCTCAACCTTTGATGCTGGCCGAATTTTAAGTTTTAGTTTCCAATGGACACAAAAAGTGTCAGTGGTTAAACCCTTAATAAATCTAGCTTCACATTTATTGTTGTAGTATTAGATATTTTAAGATTTTATTTTTAATTGCCCAGGCCATGAATGACCCATAATAACACTAGTGTCTGTTTATTTTATTGCGTAAATATTATCGTTTATTTGTATTTCAATCACATGATAAGTGTTTTTTATTTTATTTCAAACGACATATCCGACCTTAACACTTTCTCGACATTAATATTAGAAACATAATATAGTAGCGTTGGTCACTGTTGGTTGGTCAAATTCTCTGCTACAACGTTTTAGAGGAACTAAAACGCTAATGATAAACCAAGTAGTTAATATCCTTTGAATTCAATAAGTGTGGTCCCACTAGGTAGCGTGTCTACTGTCTACATCATCTAATGAACTCATCCTACCATGAAACCGTCAAGGGACGTCGATTTACCGTTTTAAAAGGTTATTGATGACCAACTGCGATTTGGGAATAGCATACTTATTTCCTTAGGTGATTTAGATTTCAGTATTATTAGTAAAAGATTAAAAAAAAACATCTTCAAAAGTTCATCCTTATCTGGAATTATTACAATGATCAAAGTCTTAAAATTCCTGACGTCCGAGTAAGTAACTTTACAAAATATATAATCATCGTTAATCACTTGCCAAGCCAAAGATGCCAAGTTGTTTTGGTACAACATGCCCAGTCATAGGATCCTAACCCGATAGAACATTTTTTTCAATACTTTAATTGCAACTTATCTTTCCATTATTAAAAACCTCAAAATTAATACTATAAAATGTTAAGGAACAACGAACTTATACCATAGCATGGAGTTTTAATAACGTATACGTGTTCAAGACGATAATGAGGCTGTTTATTCCCGTACCATCGTCAACTTTTTAATACGCGCACCAAACAGGGTGGGATTACACCAGTTGTCGAGGCTTAACGCGTATCGAAAGAAACGCAAGTGATGTTTGCGCTCGTGTGCACGGAGCTTAGCTGGAAGTTGCCGGAATCCAAGCTACGTGACGTAATTAAGCCGGGCCCTTAAGGCGTAGGCTTACACGCCCTCTGTAAAGAAGTTCAAGGAGGTTAATTTGAGACGTTGATTATATTTCAGTTATTATTTTTTTGGCTAAAATGTTTTTATAACTGCTTTAATAAATAAATATACCTAATATTTTCTTTATACAGACGGATAGTAAAATGAGTTGTAGTTACTTTTAAACATCTGTGGTTCTACAAAGAATGTATTTGTTTTACTCGTGTCCACTAGGGACCCCGCACAAAATGTTCGAAAAAAGCCATTCGGTCAATTTGGCTGAAATTTTGTGTAAATACACCCTGTAACAGGTTGATCGGAACTGTAAAGTTGCAAAGTGAAATAATTACTAATTTAAGAGATAAGTCCTTTGATAGCTGAAAAGCTACATTAGCAAATGTGAATTGCAAATAAAATATTACAATTGATGGAAAAAGAATCTAAAAACGGCACACATCGTGCGAGTTGTACGGTTTGTTATAGAACTAGTCTACGACCGAGCAGAACCTTCGTCAGTCGGCGTCGGTTATTTGCTGGACGCATTGTTAGCAACTCGTTTCGCGTTGACAGCCGATACCTTTCTATTTGCACAGCTCGTTACCCAAACGAAAACAATGCTAGATTGACGTCGTTACCGGCACACGGTCTTGGTGAATAAATTATAAGTAATCAAACAAACATATAAATTGAAGCGGCATTTATTTTGGCGAACACAAGTTGATATAAATAAAAGGTTTTCTGGGTAAAGCGTTTTATTTAGTTTTGCACGAAATTCAACTGACTACGTTATGGATTCTAGATAAAAATCGACAACAAAAAGATATTAAGTACAGATACACATATCAGATGGATCTGAAGAAACAAATTTATTACTGTTGAAAAATTTACTGCTCTAAAGCAAATTAACGAAATTGGAGTTCCTCAGGGTTGTTAATTAGGGCCATTTTATTCTAACTTTCATTTATTGTTATCGCTGCATTTAAACACTATTTATCCAAGATTTATTTTCCAGCAGACAATGAACGTGATATGGCCTTTGTAATAAGATCAGAGTAAATTAGTTTGCAATTTGCCGAGGGCTATGCAAATAGACTGAAATTATTTCGCTCTCTATGTTGGTTTTCTGTTTAGCTGCTCCGCAATAACAGTACAGAAAAACAAAACAATACCTAATCAGCCGAAAGCTTTGCACTCGCTTATTACATGCAAGGAGAGTGTGCCAATACCTATCCAAGTACGGACAACAAAAACACAAGAACACGTAACTGACACTGCACCAAGAGCACGGGACGTTACTAAAATTGCATTATTTTTGGGGTATTTACTGAACAACCTTTGAGGAAAACAAGAAAAAAGGCTCAATGCATGTTTTACTTTTTCTTTTACCGCTACAGAAGCGAAAAGAAGGGATCGGAATGTTGTGCCATCGAGAAACTTAAAGGTAAAATAAAATGAAGTCGTCATTTTGTTTAGAACTATAAATGAATTGTGGTAAGTTTTTACAGTAAACTTAACCAGAAAAAATCCCAATAGAAATATGTTGAGAAAATCGATGCCAATTTTTTGCTGTCTGTACTGAGTACACCACATAACACCAATTTAGAAGATGCACCTACACAATTTCAGCTTTAAAACAAAACACTTTACAAACGTGTTTCGCAAAAATTCAGCGAGAATATCAGACGGCTGCTTTGAAGATAAATTAATATAAGTTTAAGAAAATCTCTACGCGCAAGATTTGTTTTCATTCATTTACTTATACACAGAATAATTTTTAATCAAAATAAAAAAAAACAGTGATTCATAGAGATTTGTCTACTTTGTATCGTAAAATAACTATAAAAAATCACAGTAAATGATGACTAACGTAATGATTATATTCTATCATATTAAGAATCGTGATAATAATTAATATCTTGGGTTTATCTTTTGGCTATAAGGTTTTGATTGTCAGGTGGTAAGTGGTGTCGACGTACCGACACAACATATCAAATATTAAAGTATATAATATGATGCCTAGAAATATCTAGGTGTTGTGTTGCTATTTTGTCAGAAATTATGTTCTATTATAAAAGATAACTAGATGGGCGATGGTCTTGATGTCTCTATTATCATCTTTTATTATACGAAATAAATTCTTGACGTAAATCCATTTCTTAATGAGAAAAGCTTTTTTGATTAAGCAAAGAATCCAGTAATTATTTTCTCTGAGAAATATAAGGTTACCTAAGTTACACTTGGCATATGGGTTGGCAAAGACTCAAAACGACGCCGGCCTGTCGCTTACGGACTGGATGACCTATGATTTTATCTTATTTTATTTACAAAAACACATATAATATAACTCAAACAATGTGTAACTCGTTATAAATGGCAGGAGACAGATCATCGCACCTATAAATAACGTAAATAACATTTATTTTGTGATTACATGTAGGTTAAGCTGTTAGCGTACAATCTTGTCACTTTATCGTGTTTGCGGTAGAAAGTTTATCAATGCCGATAATCGACAAGGTAGCAGCAGTAGTTTATTCTACATCAAGTCCCAATCTTACTACTTTTCACAAGCAACATTATCTTCCTAAAATAGAACTTTTGAGAAAAGAGAACTTTAAAAGTAAATATAATGTTCGGGAGTACCTTCGTAAAATTCATTAGCGAGCTCCCGTTGGTCGCACTCGCGTCGTCTGAATAATATATAGGAGAGAATAAAGAGAGCCTTTTTATCTATTAAACGCATTTGCCGTAACAAATCTTCGCTCTTGGTGGTAGGGGGCATGCATAAGCATTGGGTTGGGAAAGATGGTGCTCGGGCGAGCGGACGTGTTAAAGATTTTAGCGAAACTGTCTTACTCCGAGGGAAAGTGGTCACGTCATTTTTACGTGCAGAAATGGTTTTTATTTTAATAACGATTTTGATAAAATATGCTTCTCGTCTGCTTATGCTATGAACAGAATTTCCTTATGTTTTTACTTACCAATTTAAGCGCAGGAATGTGTGTTTAACAATTTTGACGAAACTGTTTTATCAAACAAAACCCTTACAGTAATAATCATTTACTAGGTCTGGATTTCTAAGATTATTTGTTTGATTCCAATGATCTTACCTTTTTCATCGTGTTATTTTTAATAAAAGCAGAAGAAAATTGTATCTGTGCGCTGCTTTGAGTACAAGAGTTCGCCATCGCTTACGCTCTCAACGTAACCAAAACCAAAAGGAAATGGCAGTCCCGGTAGTACTCAGGTTGCATTTACGAAAATGCCGCGCGAGCTTTATTTTGTACTCCTTAAACCTGCGCTTTACAATACCGCGTTGTCAGTGGACATGATTGTTAGGATTCAGAGTCGGACTATTATTGAAAGTTGTTGACTACAAAATTTTCTAGTGGTTTATGCCGGAGCGAGGTGCACGGCTAAGTTTGAGCTTGGCTTTGAAAGGTTAGTCCGTATAACGAGATCAATAGTTAATAGTTTTTTCTGTTGTTTCAAAAGTTTCGTCTGTAAGAAGTAAACTTTATGGAGGAAATGGGATTGAGAAACTAAAAGTTCCTATGTGAAAGATGAATGAAAACGTGATTTTAGACCCAACAATAAAAAATTACTTGGTTTTTCATCAATCATCATATTTTATAGCAATACTTATTTTACGTTTCACAATACAATCGGGCGAGCTGAACTCAATCGCTCACCCAATGATGCCAAACAAATTTACTCGAAATTTACTGCCCCAAGGAGCCCGAAATGCAGTTCCCAGATAACGAGAGAAATATAAACCGAGTTGAAATTTCTCTATTGGCCTGCAATGAACCAATATCATAGTATATCTTAATCAACAGTAAGTCAACTTTCGTCGCAGAACTAAGCACGTTTAGTGGAAGCGAAGATATTGGAAATGGCCGATGTCGTTCATTCTACTCGTCGCTCAAGTGGCCAAGTTTATACACCATACGTTTTGATTGCACTATGCCAATAGTTCCTACAGTTCAGCGAGATATCCGAGACGAGTGGAATTATTTTCAACGGTGCTGGACGACAGCTGGTGCGATGCAGTTTACAAAGGGTATGAAGTCTAAAAAGTTGTCGAGAGCTTCAGCTTCGGCGGCGTTCTTTTGTTATTGAGTTTGGCTGGCGTGTTTGGTTAACGATCGGGACTGTTAAGCAAGTTGTGTTGAGGCTACTCATAGAGTAGGTTATGAGCAATATTATGAACTTTCTAATAGCTTATGTTTTAATTCCATTATTCTGCCTTTAGTTACTTCATCCATCAGATGCAATAAAATCTTCCAAAAAACATTTGTATCTTAATATAAACTTAAGTTTCGAATAACAAGGTAAAAACAAAAAGGGCTTTGAGAACTATAAGTCACAAAGTTGCCTTTCCGTATACGACACTGGGAAAGATGTAAGATTTTCCTAGACGTAAACATACCATTGAAGAATCTCATTCAAGGATTCTCCAAACGGCACAGAAGCATCAAAAGGAGAAAAGCGCAACCAGCAACAGTCACTTCTAGTTGGAGCTACACGTAACCAGTAAAAAGACCTCATTCTTTTGACAAACGCCTTCAAGCGCGGCCTCCGCGGATACAATTTGTGCAAAAGGTGGCGGTTTTTTTTTTCTCCGACTCGGCAGTAAGGAACTGAGCATTTCTAATGCAAATGTGCTACGTGGATCATTATGCCCTGATTTCAGACCGTTTAGAGTGCTGCCGAGTTCAAAGATTGTGTATTTCCCCCCCTTTATAGAGGTGAGGTGCGTTTTTTCTACGAAATGTCATACGGTTGGCTTAGCGGTATATTGTTGTATTCATAGTCGGTTTTTTTGTCTGCTTTAATTTTACGTCCTGATGCTCTAATTTGAGTATACTTATAAACATAAAATTAATTATATTATTATAATTTTTTACAAAAAAATAATCTCATTTTTTTATTTGTAGAATTACTAACATCGTACAAGTTGCAATCATAATAACAGATCAAAAATATTAACGGAGAAGAATCTGTATAAAAAAACCGGCCAAGTGCTTGTCGGGCCAAGCGCCGTAGGGTTCCGTTGTTACCTTATATACCATACCATATTTAATACCACTATCATTTTTCGTCTGTAAAAATAACTTTGTTTTTCACAGTGTTAATAAGAATGACAAAGTTATATTTGCGGTTTTGGAAAATATGATATATCTCAAAAACTAATTACTATATCTCGTTCAAAACAATTTTCAGTAAATGTTTTTATTAAGATCTTTAGCATTTTTTTTTTTTCACTCACCTATTTCAAAAGTTAGAGGGGGGACACACACATTTTACCACTTCGGCAGTGTGTGACTTTGAGAAAAAATTGTCTTAGAAACCTCAATGTTTTTGATGACCTATCTATAGACACCCCGCACGTATTGGTATGAAGAAAAAATGTTTTTCAGTTTCAGTTCCATGTATGGGTAGCCCCCCCTTAATCTCTATTTTTTTTATTTTTGTGTTAGAATCGTTAAGCGGTTAACAGAATACATCTACCTACTAAGTTTCAACTGTGTAATCCTAATACTAAACACAAATCAAAATACCCAAAGCACCTGTTTCATTCAATGTCACGCATTTAAAAGCACTCCGTAAAGAATCCTTACTCCGTAACGTAAATCAAAAGAGGCAATCGCAAACGCGGCGAGAGCTGAATTAAACTCACTATAGTCGGCGGTTTGCATTTTAATTAATTAAGAGCGGGCGACCGCGGGGGTGAGGGCGTGCGGGGGCGAGAAGCGCAACAGCCAGTGTTTACGCACTGAGACACCTCGCGACTTGGTAGCGACATTCGTTTCCCGTCGTGCGGCTTAGGGAAGCCTTACTCCATTAGGGAAATTAATGTTTTGAATTACGCTGCCTGAGCGAAGAAAGCGCTTAAAAATAGTATAGTGACGGGAGCAATAAAAGACTTTATTGCATCAAGTGCTGCGGTTCACGAGATACGGAGGGCTGTTCGTAAAAATAATTATACTTTAATCGTGTTAGTTGATACAGCAGTGCGATCGCAGACGTAGGATATGGAGTGGGATTTCAATTTGATCAAAGTTAACGGTTTTGTAAACAACAAGAAATTTTATGAGAATTGCCATTCAGAATGGTTACTTTCTAAACACAAATAAGTATACAGAAACGGAGTGCCTACATAAAGAAATACGGCATTTAAAATTTTGAGACAATTTAAATATTTGTTTGTAATTTTTCACAACGTACAAACCAGAAGAAACTGATAGCCTTTATAAATACAAAAGCGTAGTTGGTACAACACAATGCAACTTCAACATGGTTAGATGCTTTGTGTTCAAATTATCCAGGATCAAACAGCAATTAGTCTCCGATATTGCATCCAGGGAGCGACAAAGTTTATTGGGGACGTTTGTATTTATTAGGATCTCGGACGCTCATTGTCAATCGTACATTTGTAATGCTTGGGATTTGAAACTGTCAAATTGTGTGGTTTGTATCTTAATTTTCTATGGTCTCTGCTAAATGTCGTAGTAAATAAAACTTTTTATCTATCTATCTGAATCGCAGTAGGTACTTGATGTACGAATATCAAGTACATTTTACCCAATATCTGGTTCAATCTGAAAGTATCTACTCGGATTTTGGAACATAATTGTTATCAGTAATCTAAAAAGAATCTATGACTTCAGTAATTCCAAAAACAACATTGACGTGTGGAAAATAATCCAAAAATATGGTTTCAACTGGTCATTCTGAACTTACCATCTAAATTTCAAGGATGTGTCCAGTCCATGAAACTAAACAACTTTCTCAAAGAAATTTTAACAAAATTTATAATTCTATTCAATTCTTTGTTGTTGATAGATAGAAGTCTATTAATTCTTCTCAATCAAGGAATAAAGTACTAGTTTATTGTAAGTTTATTGTATTTCGTTTTGGTCATGTCATACTAAATTGATCACATGATCTCTTTGATTTGTATGGACAGTGTATTTTTTACATATTTGGCCACATGTTCCTTAGAGGAAGTTGTTCAGTTTCATGGACTGAGCACATCCTCAAAATTTTGATGGTGAATACAAAATGACCCTGTGTATATCCCAAGATCCATCAAACCAAAAGCGTTTATCACCAACTTCATAATCCAAATTTAACTTTTCGCCGATTTAAGAACACGAGCACGAGTTTTGCATCAATCTAGCGGCCACACACGCTGTTGAATGTGACACGCCATTATAAATCTCATTGGAGACGCGCCATCCATCACGTGGAGGAAATGAAGCCTCGGGAGTTGTCTACGAAGCGGTCAGACTTGCGCCACCAGAATGGAAGGTGAAAATAGAGGAATTTACTTTAGAAACATGTCAGCATGTGTTGACGTGTGTTGTTTTGGTAAATTATAAGTTTTGAAACCCTAAAGTACGATAAGTCCTCTGCACTAACTGCAATGTCACAGTTTGCGTTCGAGTTAAAGGATATGCATGAGATTTAGATGTTTTAGGTTTCGGGGTGGTAGCGCCGATGCTCTTCGTGTTTGAAATACTTCAGGGCATATAACATAAAATACATTTTGGGCATGAATATATAGGTGATAAACTCGTCTTGTTGTTAATAATTTCATCTCATAAAACTATGGCTGTAGAACATCATTCATATAGAATAGAACATAATTTGACAAGAAGAATAAAAAAAACTACAAGACCTAATAGACATAACTCCTTTCAATTAATTCCATTAATGCAACGGCATTTTGAAAAACATTGCTATTTATTGATCAAATAGTGCCCTAATTTAGTTGCTACAGTCAAGTGGCCCTCAGTCAAGGGAGAATTTTCTTAAAAGGCCGGGCATAAGGGAGGGGCATGCGACTATTACTTATGCATTAACCTAGTCCGACGTAAGCGTTCCCTCAGGATACCGCTCTCATGATTTCATTTTACCACTCCACCGCTATAAAACTGGGCAAGGGAACAAGTTTTGACAATCAATCTCTTACGTGAGCACATGTTATTGGGTTTGCTAAAGACAGTTTTTTTACATTTGTACTTATTAAAAACGGGTTAAAAAAAAATATTTTATTGTTGAACTCATTTATTTTAAACTGAGATTATTTTGATTAAGAATTGTTTATAACATAAACAATTTTAATTCATTCATGACTGTATTCACGTATTGGAAAATGCTTACACGAGCTTACTCGAGTTCAAAAGAGAAAATCCACTAAGATTACGAATGCAAAATGTGTAAGTAATAAAATGGTATATCCAAAACGCAACTAAATACTAAGAATATAGTTGTCTCAAAATAAACGTAGCGCACGATCGAAGGTAGCGCATACAAATATGTATTCCAGTCGGTGGTTCGAAAGACGATTTCCTGCAAATCTGCAAGGCTTCGCCGGTAGATTGGATAGATCTGTATTTGAAAGCAACGTACACTAAAGTGGAACTCGATATTTATGCGGAAATAAAGCAAAGGTTTTGTGGTTAACTTGTATTTATAAAGATGGGAATATAAATATGTTACCGGTCGGGAGCGGCGAAGTTATTGAAAGATGAAATCGTTTTGTACTTATTTTTCTGTTTCTTCCGTTGTCTTTACGTTTGGTTATTGCTTAGGGTTCCGTAACCAAAATGGCAAAAAACGGAACCCTTATAGATTCGTCATGTCTGTCTGTCTGTCCGTCCGTATGTCACAGACATTTTATTCCGAAAGTATTAGGATTACACAGTTGAAACTTAGTAGGTAGATGTATTCTGTTAACCGCTTAACGATTTTAACACAAAATAAAAAAGATTAAGGGGGGGCTCCCCATACATGGAACTGAAACTGAAAAAAAAAATTTATCATACCAATACGTGCCATAGGTACCAGTACGGTGTCTATAGATAGGTCTTTAAAAATAACATTGAGGTTTTTAAGACAGTTTTCTCTCAAAGTCAACCGTTTTCAAGATAAACATTGCCAAAGTGGTAAAATGTGTGTGTCCCCCCCCCTCTAACTTTTGAAATAACAGAGTGAAAAATCTATAAAAAATATATGCTATTGATCTTAATAAAAACTTTCAACGAAAATTAGTTTGAACGAGATATAGTAATTAGTTTTCGAGATATATCATATTTTCCAAAACCGCAAATATAACTTTGTCATTAATACCAACACTGTGAAAAACAAAGTTATTTTTACAGACGAAAAATGATAGTGGTATTAAATTGGTATGGTATTAGGTAACAACGGAACCCTACGGCGCGTGGCCCGACACGCACTTGGCCGGTTTTTTTTACAACAATGTTGCGTCTAAATTTACTCACTTATGTAGCCTGAAGATCAAATGTGACATGAGGATTTATGGTCTTCAGTCTACCTATGTAAGTATTCCAAAGATGACTTTGGCATACTGTTGAACATACTACATACAACCCTCTTATCTACATAATATATACGAGTCCGTCTATTGATACGAGAGATAGAAATAGCCTTCTACACATTATATTATTTATATAGATATTTATTTTTATATAACAACCACACCAAATCATTATACACCATACTAGAGGATGCAAAATCATACCTATTTATTAATAATGTTTGCTATAATTAAATGTTTAATTGGTTGCAGAATAAATAATAATGAAAATCAAATAGTGTAATATGAAACTAAACAGAGTGGTTTTAACAATCTAATTGGCGAACGATATCCATTTTCAAATTAATTGATATTAGTTTGTTACAATTGGAACGTAGTCAAAACATAAGTATTTTATTACAAAACAAAACTAAAGCTAGATTCAGAAACTAATTGTAGTGTACACAACATCAAATTAATTACTTTGTAAGTTTACATTTAATTAGTATTTAAGTTCTATCTAATTTCACAAAGTTGTTTGGAGACATGATGAAATTAATAACAAATATAAGGTATTAGATATGCTTTGCTAATTAAATACTATTCCTAATGAATAGAGATTAATAGAGATTATTATAATGATTAATATTACGAATTAACGTTCGAAGTTATATCGAAATAACTAGAAGGTTTAACAAAAGTACAAATCAGCGCGTATTCTAGCAATTTTAAAACCTCCTTTAACTTAAACATTTGATACTACTAATTATATTTTCTATTACGAAAACCTATTTTTAGAAACAATAATATGTAGGTAAGGTAGGTATATTAATTTAGTCGAATTTTCGAGATAATTGGGTTGCATTCTTAAAAATTGTTAAAAAGGTGCTTCAAATATAAATTGTATTTTAATAACTAAATTAAAAAAACTACTAATCTTTTTGTGTAAACGATATGTCAATAACTTTATCGTATTTTTCTAAAGACGTAATCATTTCTGCTTTTTGATTATTCGCTCCTAATACAACCAATTTTGACAGTCTGCTCTATGTAATTCCCTTAAGTTAAATGCTACAATGACCTCGAAACTTAATACTAGTTTGATGAAAAGTTTTTATTAAAAATCAACAAGCTAGAAAATGAAGAAGCGCGACTTTTCAACTTGTATCATTGTTTGTTGCGCAACTTAGTGAGACGTTAAGCAACAAACTTAATTAGGAGTTAAGTTGGAGTTGCTTTAAAAGTTTTTCTCGATCGTTGATTGAAGAAAGTTCTCTGGTGAAATGATTATTACAGAAATGACTAAGTTGCAATTTTAACATTATGTCCGTTCCATAAACTCGTAGAATGTTCAAACATTGAGTTTCTTGTTCGATAAATTAATAATTAATTTGTGATTATGTGGACTAGCTAGACACAGAGGGGTATAGAATCATAGACAGCTAAGTGCAAAAATGTCAAATTGACAGCAAACGTCTTTTATGTTTACCTCAGTAATCACGTGGCTCACTTTTGTATGGGCCTTAGCTGCCTTTGAACTAATATACTATATCTATGTTTGAACCCAACTTCATTTTTTAGACGCAATTTAAAGGGCTTTAGCTATTTTTGTTTCTAAAATAAAAGAAGTAAATAGTTAGAACCGAAAATTTCCTAGTTGGCGTGATTCTCAGTTCATTTTCGTAATTTATGTCACTTAGCTGTCTTTGATTTTATACCCCTCGACTTCTTTGTAGGTTTTAAAAAAGAATACTTAAAAATTAACTAGGTACTAATTTCCATTTTCAGAACCTTTTATTAAAGTTTGAATTGAATTGTTTAGACGAGTCACAAGCTACACATACGAATTGGACCCACAGTCTGATCTGGGGGCTAATTGTATAATTCCAAAATCTATCGCAATCACTTTCATTTGACAGATGGATGTGACACATTGCTACATTTGTGTGGTAGGTTTTAATTTGCGCCAAAAAGAAGTGTCAATGTATTACATCCTGAAAGCGATTGCCATAGATTTTGAAATTAGACAACGATAGGCAGGGTAATGTTTCTTTATTCTTACATAGGTTGCTTTACCGTTGATAGCGCCAAAACTATTAAACCACACCGATTTCCTGGTACCTCTTTACGGTACTGCCGAGAACAATAAAGCACGAACGCGCCTCGGCACAAAAGTGCTATCGTTTTGTACCGACATCCCCAGCGTGACATTACTCCAATTATATCGGTACATGCGACTCACACCGTGTGTTCTCAGCTCTACAATATGCTGTAGCTCGTATTGTTAGAGAAAAAATTGATGTTGTTTTAAAGTAAAGTGTTTAGATGTTTCTAATTGTTTTTTATTATGTTACTCGAAAACAATAAAGCTTTATCCCGTAATATGCCATGCAATTGCTAAAATGTTAAATAAGCTTATTATTTTTTACCCTTGTCTAAAGAGTAAACTTCCAGCGCCATTTAATCGAGATCACGCCTATTAAAACTAGTCCAGATAATATTTTCTAGTTTCATAGACATTTTAACTTGGTATGTAATTTTGTTTCTCAATCTATCATTATTTGAGAAACAACAATACATCGATTTTTACCACAATACGCCGCACTTTGAATCACTTTAAAAATTTGGCCGCGCAAACGAAATTGACAAAAAAAATATACAGACGAACAGAGAACCTCCTCCTTCTTTTGAAGTCGGTTAAAATGGCACTCAAACACTATTATGAATAAATTCTTAATATTTTGTGTGGCAAACGTAGTCTTATGTTTATTACACATTACAAGAAATGTTTTCTGCTACATCTTTTTAATTTTAACTGAGAATAACTGAATTTACATTTTGTTTTCTTTTGTTATGAGGAATTGTAAACAATATTGTCATTTAAAAAGCCATCGATCTAGGACCGTCGGGCACGGTCCGTGCTTGTATTGCAACGGAAAGATTTAATTGTTTGAAGCGGAACGTGACACGGGAGCGCTACGTGCAATCTAGTGGCTTGGAACTTTGGTACTAGGAAATTCATTTAATTTAAAAAAAATAAACAGGATCGTTTATCATTACAACTTGTTTACGAAATACTCATTTCTTGTCTTCACTATGACCTTTCCTCTAAGCAAAGGGACCGTGTGACATACAGCCAACGCCTAACTTCAAAACGACCGCAAATATTAATGGTACCAAAGAGTAACTGTTTAAAACTTATTAATTAAGTTACGACACTTTGTGGGAAATCATATTTACGGGTGGCACATGCGCACATCGTATTCGGAACTTTCCCTCATAACTGTCTTAAGGACATTGTCTTTGCCTTTTGTGGTGGACACTCATGGGTATTATAGCTATTAGTATTAAGTACAAAGGCGTGTCTTGACTTAATGTCAGACTTTTTTGATGTGACACTTAAGGCGTGTCGTGATACATTAAGACAATGCATGTGGTCGGATTAAAAAAGATATTAATACATACCTATAAATAAGCTCATAAAACTACTTTTATTTTATTTCAAGATTTTGTTGTGACTATTAGCAGTTAAACATGTGAGTTTTCAAGTCCAATCTAGTTTAAAATAAATAAATATCTACGAGATATTTAAAGTGTGAAAAATATGCGTCATCATTATGAATTGAAGTTTTATTAATAGATTCGCTTTCCACATAATTAGTTTGCTTATAGTTTTGCTCACTTTTTAAAAGATTGTCTTCAGCAAAATGTCCCTATTTAAATTGTCGTTCCACAACGTCGACTTCATAAATAAATGAAGCCTTATTTGTACGTTTCACAAGTAGCGCCACCTACTAAAATTTGGCGAGGTGAAACACTTTCGAAAATTCTAACCAAAGAAACTGTTCATTTAGGGCTTCGCCCGGCCTTTTATGAAGCAATCTCGGTGTCGTTTGGCAAACTTTACGCCCCTTTTGAATACTCACAATTACGGGCAATAACTCGTTGCGAAATTGATTCTGCTGGTTGCCACGGTGCTGAGTTAGGGCGGTTTGGAACTGCGAGCGATAACAGCTTTTGAGAAAGTTTGAAAATCTCTCCTTTTGATTTTTACGTCATTTGATGAAGATTAGGTATTTTTGTTTTTAGGGTTATAGCTATAAGCTTTAGCTTATACTGTTAGATGAAATAGGTAAAAACTAGTGTCTCTGTGAGCTGTTGACCTCGCGTTTGTATCTTTTTCGAAATGACTGAAATACCTGTTTTTTAAAATGAAATTCTGAATATAAAATATATGTATATTAAATCCAGTACAAAAAATACTTAAATCAAGGAACTCGTGTGCCAACTTTTGTCAAAATCGGTTGAAAAATGACCTGTAGGCGAGACTAGACAGACGGTCAAAAGCATTTTTGGCCGATCTCTAAACTGAGATGCTTCGCTCGCTCGGTCAATTAAACTATAATTAGAAAAAAAAAATAGACAAAGTATACATCAGATAAAAATCAACCTATTAAGAATAAATACTTAAAGCATTAAAGATACAAACTAAACAACAATTCAAAGCTACAAGCAGTTATTAGATATTTAGTTAGAAAATGTAAACAACGCAAAGTTTATAGCAACATAAAGACACTTTTAATATATTTTATTTGTTAGAACAAGACTCGCTTACTCTGGACCACAAGCTCAATAAGGTACAAGACAAGAGTATAGTCGTTTTATGTAAAGACTTTTACGGTAGCAATGAAACGACCGCAAGATTTAACGGCGCAATGGGCACATTTCTCATCCTAAGTTATAGGCAGGTAATTTTAATTTACTCAAAACTTTGTCTTTGATGTTCCTCCTTATACTCCAACGTAAGTGCCTATATGATTGCAAGTGTAAAGACATGATATAAAACTTTTTGTTTAAATAATAAGGTATATTAAACGATAAAGGCTAGTTTACTGTACACGTTTTTGTTTCCACAACTCTTTGCTTCACATGGTAGATCTTTTAGTGACAATAAAGCAAGGTGGAAGCGCACTGCACCCGGAAACCATTGAGGAGGCTATCTTACTTCCAACAGCCAGAACACAACAATGTTAAATTGTTGTTACAGCGTAAAACCTAGATAGGCTTACAATTTTTTCAAAGAGAATTCGCCTCGAAAAAGTTGACACTGACTTGTGAAGGAAATTAAATTTATTTCTTTTTGAAGAAACCTTTGCTATTGGTCGGAGAAGGCTTTTGTAAATTCACCGGCGATCTGAAGGGGGGAGTTTGATGGCTTCTTGATATTCATTGGACGACTACCAATGGAAGGTTCTGGGGATAATAAGTGGGGATTCGGCTTGGTAATTCATAACTAGATACGTTCTAGATTCTCCCGCAGTGATGGACCTCATACTTTTGTAGTACAGTGGCTAACTACCAATATGTATGGATAGTTCTTTCTCACGAAGTCCGTTTGGCTATGAGTGTTGTTAGGCGTGAGATAGAAGAACTATACCTATTCTGTGTTTGTGGTACATGGTATTTTTTATTACGTTTTAATGAAGTTTGGTAGTCGACATATCGTTTAGTTAGGACTCTCTATCTATAATAATAATAATAACACTTTATTGCACACTAAGATAGGACATTTACAAAGAAATACAATAAACAGAGAAGGCATACAAAAGGCGTCCTTATTGCTAAATGGCAATTTCCTCCAGGCAACCTTGAGTAATAGAGTGAGAGAAGAAGAGGACAGTGGGGAGTGGGTGCAAATATTATGTGAAGGAGAACAGAATATATTGATATACAAGAATAAATAGAAAGAAATGAAGTTTTCTAGATTACTTGAAGTGATAATAAGGAGAGGAAATAAGTTAGATAGTAGAAAGCAAATGTGTTCTGACTTGATCGCGAAAGGAACTCAGAGAACGAGCCATCGTGATACCCTCCGGAAGTAAATTCCACAGACGTACAGCATGCACAGAGAAAGAATATGAGAGGAAATCAGTTGAGTGGCGAGGGATTTCTAGAGTGAGATTGGAAGAAGAGCGCAACGTGCACTGTGTGGATAAGATGCGGAAGGAGAAACATTCCTTGAGATAGGCTGGCTATCTATTTTTTATGGCGACAAATAGATCTCGTGGCGTCCAAAATACTACTACGCGTTTAGTTACCATAAGACACCGTTAGAATAATATAACATACAGACCATGAATATTGTCTCTTATTAATTTAAAACATGAGAAAACAATCATAAACCAGGTAACAACCGCTGAAAATAAGTAGTAATAATAATATTGATTAATATTAGCTAGAAATCTCATGAAGCCAGAACATAAGTAAAACAGCTAACACTGCGTCTGCGAGAGAAATGGCTTTTTGTAATAATATGGCTGAAGCATTAGCGCCATAATAATAAAAGTGTGCTCTTTCTGACGCGACACAGTCTGATTCCCGTTTCCTTTATTAGCAAACATCCGAGCTTTATGCTGACGACTTTTTTATTTCCGTTTATCCGACCCGCCGGTGCTTTTTGCTATTATTTTTTTAAAATACGCCTCAGCGAGAAAATAATTTCGGGTGTAAACAATTTAGGGTTAAAGCTATGCACGAGAAGTTGATCATGGGTGCAAGACAAAAGGGTTAATTTGCATCGATTAAGTTCCAAAGAGGAGCTCGGTGACGCAGTGGTTTTGCGCCTGGCCCAGCGATTGCGGAAGTTAAGCAACGTTCGCAAGGTTCGGTCATGGGATGGGTGACCAAAAATGTATTATCTCGAGCTCCTCCGTGCTTCGGAAGGCACGTTAAGCCGTTGGTCCCGGCTGCATTTGCAGTCGTTAACACCCACCAATCCGCATTGGGCCCGCGTGGTGGGTTATGACCCATCCTCCTTACCACCCATAGGGAAGGCCTGTGCCCCAGCAGTGGGGGCATCAAGAAACGGCTGTTGGACAAGTTCCAAATAGATGAGGCTCACAATTTGTGCATATTTCTTCTGGACAATGATGACTAAAAATAAACCAAACCAATAAGTAAATTTATACAAATCTTGACAAGAAAAAAGTCCAGGAAATGTGAAACTAAAACTATTGTTATAGGTACAATTCCGTACAATTGGCCTTAACAATACCTTTTCCGGTACCTAAAAGAAAAGGCCAAGGCACTTCTGGACGTTAGAATTTTATGGAACATTTCGATTCAATGACCATAGAGGAAAGATTCAATTGTATCGAGTCGGGATCACCATATTAAGCTCTACATTAGACTTAAGTGTCGGAACAAAATCGGGCTAAACTTTTTCGCGTCCTCCACAATTGCAGTATTGCACTAAACGTACTTAACTAAAGTTTGGGAATCGAATTTGGCGGAACAGAAGCGACTTTGCTTTCGTCGACTCCTACTTAAAATATTGTCAAGCGATTGCGAGCCTTATTTCTTCGTGGATAAAGATAGGGATTAAGATGAGCTTTCAAGTAGGTGTATTTAGAGGAACTTTTGACATTAGAATGTACCTACAAGTTAAGATGGTAACAGGAGGCAGCGATGGTGTGTAATGGATGCGAAGGCAATTCCACTTTATCTGCTCGCAGTTAGAAATTTAAGCGTAACTTTAGACTTTGATCGTATTGCTGTTTCAGATTGTGGGGTTTGAGTTAAGTGCGTTGGAGTGCTTTTGATAGTTTATGATTTTAGCATTTGAATTTCTTCTTCTTCGCGAGGGTCGATCATGAGATGGGTGACCAAAAAATTATTATCTCTAGCTCCTTCGTGTTTCGGAAATCACGTTAAGCCGTTGGTACCAGCTGCAATTGCAGTCGTTAACACCCACCAATTGGTATTGGGCCCGCGTGGTGCCATCCATCCTCATTATCCACCCATAAGGAAGGCTTGTGCCCTAGCAGGGCCTATTCCTGCTGTCCCCTATCTTTATTCACCACTGGGGGTATCTGGAAAAAAGTTTTGTCTATATATTTCTTCCCGATATCAAGGGAATAGGTCCCTAGCACTGGGGACAGTGAAAAAATGGCTAATGATCATACTAAAAAGTACACAGAAAGATAATGCGAATACAAGGAAGGACGCTACGATAAGGGCACAAAAAAGTTTATTAATAAAAAATATGTAAATAACAAACTTTTTATATTGGTGCCAGACACAAAAATTAAAAGAGGTTTCACGTCCAAAATATAAAACCAGTACACTGCAGTGCATGATAAACTAAACAGCAAGTATCACCGGTGCACCGAGCGGCGTGAAGATGCAATTGTTCCGGCTGGTGTGCACTAACAAGGTTGGCCTTCATTAAGGCCCTGTTAACGACTATGTGTACCCTCATACGGTCGTCTGTGACGTCATGTAATATCATCGCCTTTTAATTTGATCGCCAGTGTAAATTTGATATTGGTCGCTTCCTTTTTGGTTTTTGTTTTGAGCTCGGACTCGGATGTTTAAAACGAAGTTTAACTTTGGAACTTTTTAAAATTGGAAACAGTCATTCTGTTTCTGTTGCTCTATTTTTATACATCTACCTACAATTTACAATGTTTTCTCATCGATATTAGTGTTTTCTACAAAATACTTTTTCTGACGTTATTTTTATATACCACAAGGGCGAGACATGTTATCTTGTTTTTGAGGTTTTCGATAAGATTGTGTAATTCTGATGGTTCTCATTCAAATTAATAAATCAACTTTATTAACCCTTTTAATTGTTGTCAGTAGTCTGTTCTAAGTTCTACGGTAGTTAAGCCAAACAAAATCTTTGCATCATGTATGCGAGCTATCGATCGCAGAGTTTCATATGGTTTGCACACATCTAGCACATCCGTCATCAGCCATTTCTAATATCCTCACTGCCGGGGAACAGGTCTTCCTTATGGGTGGATAAGGAGGATGAGCCATAACCCAACACGCAGGTCCGGATTGGTGGGTGTTAACGATTGCAAATGCAGCCGGGACCAACAGCTTAACGTGCCTTCCGAAGCAAAGAAGAACTCGAGAAAAAAACATTTTTGGTCACGCATCCCATGACCAACCTTTGCAAAAATAGCTTAACCTACTTAAGCAATCGCAGGGTCAGGTAAACCACTACGCCACTGAGCTCCGTACGTCTAGCACATACTACAAAGTCAATAGTGCTCGCAACTCAACTATCTTCCTGCCTACACTGTCATCTCCTATTATGCCATTACTATTTACGGTAAACAACGAGCTCTTTCCTCACCGTCCATTTATGCCAGTACAATTTTAGCGTACAGTTATTCCAGAATATTCGGCCTTGGATGGGCCAGCCAAAATCAAGACAGAGGTTGGCAACCTTTAACTAATTTTGCACCTCACGCTTCCACATTCCAAAACCGCGGAACACGATTAAGTCCACTCTGGCTGCTATTACAACAAACTGCACCGAACCGGCACTAGCCGGATTAGGGCTGTCTATCATGAGATACCTACTGCTCGTGAGGATTACATTGAATTATTTAATAAAAATTAATATATGAACTTTATTAACCCTTTTAATTGTTGTCAGTAGTCTGTTCTAAGTTCTACGGTAGTTAAGCCAAACAAAATCTTTGCATCATGTATGCGAGCTATCGATCGCAGAGTTTCATATGGTTTGCACACATCTAGCACATCCGTCATCAGCCATTTCTAATATCCTCACTGCCGGGGAACAGGTCTTCCTTATGGGTGGATAAGGAGGATGAGCCATAACCCAACACGCAGGTCCGGATTGGTGGGTGTTAACGATTGCAAATGCAGCCGGGACCAACAGCTTAACGTGCCTTCCGAAGCAAAGAAGAACTCGAGAAAAAAACATTTTTGGTCACGCATCCCATGACCAACCTTTGCAAAAATAGCTTAACCTACTTAAGCAATCGCAGGGTCAGGTAAACCACTACGCCACTGAGCTCCGTACGTCTAGCACATACTACAAAGTCAATAGTGCTCGCAACTCAACTATCTTCCTGCCTACACTGTCATCTCCTATTATGCCATTACTATTTACGGTAAACAACGAGCTCTTTCCTCACCGTCCATTTATGCCAGTACAATTTTAGCGTACAGTTATTCCAGAATATTCGGCCTTGGATGGGCCAGCCAAAATCAAGACAGAGGTTGGCAACCTTTAACTAATTTTGCACCTCACGCTTCCACATTCCAAAACCGCGGAACACGATTAAGTCCACTCTGGCTGCTATTACAACAAACTGCACCGAACCGGCACTAGCCGGATTAGGGCTGTCTATCATGAGATACCTACTGCTCGTGAGGATTACATTGAATTATTTAATAAAAATTAATATATGAATTTTAGGCAACCTTTAATAATTCAGTTCTTCGACCCCACCACCTTAACAAAAATAATGAATTCGGCCATGGCCACTAGATTTTATCAGTTTTTAATAATTTTCAAACTATTTTGTTGTTTCTATTATATATTTAAAGTCACAAAAGAAAAATATTTACGTTTAGATATAAAATAGTTTTTTTTTTAAATAATAAATAAATAAAAAATAAAATAAAATAAAAAAATAAAAAATAAAAATAATTTATTTTCAGACCAAAGATCCATAGTTTGTTAGTAACAATATAACATATAGACTATGTTAGTATACATGGCAACAAAAAGAATTAAATTAGCACCTCCAGTGGGCAGGCTCACCGAACCCCTGCCACGTGCAGCTCGGTGAACCTGCTAACTAGGGCCGAAATAAATAATAAACAAAATAATAACTTGCTTATTCAAATTGCAGAAACCTTATCTTCTTGAGAGTTTCTGAATGACTACTTATTATTTTACACTGTTATAAACTTTAGGTTAAAGCAAGTGTCAACCCTATAATCTAAACCGGTTACGAGCAGTTCCGTCCGGAAATGTTCTTCGCTACTTGTTAATGTGATCGGACGGCGCAAACGCAATCGATGTCAGCTCTGGTTTTTCATGTAAATTATTGAACAAACTTTCACCATGAAATCCTCAAAGTTTCCGAATAATTTATTGCTGCAGGCTATTTTGATTCCTCTGTTTACTATCGATTGTCTTTTGTTTAAATGATCGTATGTAAAAGTTACGTCTATAGAACAAAAGACTGCAGTCACATAACATAATTGAGGTATACTTTTACCCTTATGGGATTAAGGTTTAGTTTTGGAATAATAAAAATTACAACCATAATGTCATAGCAAGAGTTTAGGGTTGCACGACTGCGATTCTTTCAATTGAAAAAACGTACGATGAAAAATGCGATATAAATAGAAAACAGCTGTGTGTTCTTACTTTAACCTTTCAAAAGTAAACACTATCATATTCAGCAGTAAAAAAATAGCAACATTGCAACAGTAGATGTTGTAATTCCCACATCGGGAGTAAGTGGTCGGAGTTTTCCTGGGGCGTTCGTCAAAATAACGCGCCCCTATTAGTCACGTCACCAAAACTTTTCTTTATTTGATTCCCCTGATCTTTTTTTAACGGACCGAGGAAGTGGTGTTGTTTTTCTGCGCACATACGTTTCAGTTAGTGGAGCGGTTTTGATTAGTTACGGTGATTTGGGAAGGTTGTGTTAGTATTAAAGGGCGAGCTTTTGCTATTACTAAAATATGCTGCTGGAAAAATGTGTTGGGATGTTTTTATAATAAAACTTTTAACAGCAAAGTACAACATTTAAAGACAATATTGTTTGGAGACGCTCTTGACACTCCGAAATAATAAAATTTAGTTTTTTAATGCAAGTTTGCAAGTGAAATCGAAAACAGTCGACAAATCTTGTGGTGTCGTAAAAACTGAACGACTTTGTCTATGGGACCAACTTAATCAGAGCAAAAAATGTTCGAGTACTTAGATATTGACGTTTTCAAAGGAACAGCTGATTATTTTTATGCTCTGATTAAGTTGGTCCTATAGATTAAGTTGTGCAGTTTGACGGTCTAAATCACGCCACAAAATTTGTCGGCTTTTAAAAAAAAACACAATTTGTAGTAAGTATATCACAGTCGTACATTTGTACGTTGTCATATTTATTGTCTTACATCACATTATTTGAAGCTTCACACAAGGTTAGTGCCTGCTGCTTCTAACATGCCGGCGGGCGCGTAAACAACCTCACTTTTCTAAGTGTATCTACATCACCCAATTTGTAGTAAGTATATCACAGTCGTACAGTGATGACTGTACAGTATACAACACATTTGAACGTTGTCATATTTATTGTCTTTGAGGGAGAGTGCTTTCCTAAATTAATTTTATTAACAGTTATAGACATTGGAAGAATAATAAAGACCAAAAACAAAGCAAATTATCTTTTTGTTTCATGCTTCAATTCACTTAACTTTATTACTCCTTTCACACGTATAAATTTTAAGCGTTTCTTGTCAACAATCACACCAACGATGTATCCAGGCAAATGAACCTAGCACAATCAAATTGAAGCTTTATGATAACACCATAATAGAGACTATTAACGTGTAACAAGATGAACGTTTCCATAAAATCTACGCTGAGTGACGTGCGAGGGTAGATTAGCATTCTTCGTTATGAAGCCCTCAGCATAATTGCCTGTTTATATGTTACAACATTATCTTTTCAACACGCATGACCTGACTTGATGAATATTTTTTAAGCCAAATATAGGGCCCATAGTCTAGTATTTTAAGAACGCTATCATTACATTCCCTCGTAGTCACCGATAGAAGTAGATAGCAATATAAATGATAAAAGTGGCCGTTTTTTACACATTTGCTGTCTACTTCTACGAATGACTACGAGGGAATGTAGTCATTCGTAGAAGTAGACAGCAAATGATGATATGAGCAAATGTGATACCTTCTAAAAATGATGACTAGAATATGAGCCCTAAAAATTTCATAAAAAGTTTTATTTAAATCGTTTTCTAATAACGACATATTTAATAAAAACCTCTGAGGGCGCCACTTTCGGTCAGGGAATCGCCTTAACAGGATTGCATTTAAAATTTCGAAAAAGGTTGGACGTGCCTGTTCAGCTGATTGCACATTTTTCAGCACCGTACACGTTGCGCGCGCGGCACTTATATGGTGTGGCTCAAATGTGCGAGCTTTCGTAATGATTACATACAACGATTTCTAATTGCGGCGCGTACGGTGCTGACAAGGGTGCGATCACCTTTATATGAAATTACTCTGGTTAAATGCATTCAGCTTGTTCTTTTGTTCTCAGCAGGGACTGCACTTGGCCAACCTTATATGGTGATATAGAAAAAAATGAGAAGGAAACAAACTTTTTTGACATTTAGAACGTCTCCATTTGGATTTGTCTTTTTGAAAAAAGAATTAATATCATATTGACTGAAATAAAATAAAAAGTATATTTTAAGGTGGTACCCTGAGCCAAAGTGGCGCCGCGGTAAATTATATTTAATATTATAATTCTAATATACAATTTTAAAAATGTTTATCGAGGAGATTTTAGGGCCCACAGTCTAGTATTTTTAGCCGGTATCGTTACATTCCCTCGTAGTCACTGCTAGAAGTAGATAGTAAAACTGCTAAAAGTGGCCGTTTTTGACACATTTACTATCTACTTCTACGAATGACTACGAGGGCATGTAGTGATACCTTCTAAAAATACTAGACAATTGGCCCTAAAATCTCCACGATAAACATTATTAAAATCTTTTTCTATTAATAACTTATTAAATAAAAACCTCTGAGGGCGCCACTTTCGGTCATACAACCGCCTTAAAGCAATTCTTTATTTCCTGGCTTACAATTTGAAAATTGATTGAAAAGTAAATATTAATCAATTTGGAAGAACAATAAATTATCCCTATTCACAGAAATGCATTATTCTATTCAATTTGCGATTATTTATTCTGAAGAGTTTTGTCTGATAGGTACTGTACTGTATTAATGAGAAATTGTTCGTTATTGTGCAACGGAAGTAAGATTCGTGTTTAAGCTCAGCTCAAAATTAACTTGACGTCTCGGTATGAGTATCCGAGAGGCAGATTAAAGCTGGGTTTTCACCAGAGAGGAAAACGAGCGATGTGAACCGTTTTTTTTTTTATAATGATATTACGCAAAGCAGCTGTAAAATGGTCTTTTTACCAATCATATGCAAAGATATTGAATGGTACAGGAACTTCTGTGTACTGTGTAGCTGGGCGGCACGAAGATGCATAAAAGACTAGATCGTTCTGGTATGTTATTACTAGCTTTTCGAAAGATTTTCATTTCCCTAGAAATTACAATATATACAGGAGCCCAATCGCGGAAATTCTGAACGATAAAACCAAAAACGTTACGTTGTCATTTAGGTTATATTTACCTAAAAATCTTTGGTTTAGCTTCATAATTTTCACTTAAATTGTCCCAGATTGTAATCCTAGACTCCTTAGGCATTATTCAACAATTTTAACAAAACTATAGCGAGGTATTTTTCTGTAAACGAAACTGAAACGGTAACGATTTAGCTTTGGTTTTATCGTTGAAAATTAACGCGATTAGGCCCCAGGGTTATTTGTAAAACACCAACAACCTCGCATTAGTAGATTACTAACATCATAAACAACAACATTTTGTCCTACGATTTTTCCGAAAACCGACAAGAAAAATCGACTTCCATACAAATATCCCGAACAGCTGATTGAGTATTGTATGAAAAGTCTATATATTTTTTTGTCTGTTTTCGGGAAATTCGTAGAACAAATTAATGTTGTTGTATATGATGTTAATAATCTACTCCTGCAAGGTTGTTGGTGATTTTTTCCCAATGTTTAATCGATCTCTACAACAAAATTTAACAAATAAATTCAGCAGTTTACGCCTAAGTACGTCACAAAGAAACGTAGTTACATTCACATTTATAGCGTTAGTAAGAGATGGACAAGTATCTCGCCATCTCGCCCCTCAACGCAAGCTCTTTTCTTCAAGAGCTATACCGCTGAGCGAAGATAGCTAATTTATTGGTAGGTTTTTTTCGCACTTCGCTCAGCCGCCTCGCACACCTCTAGTGGATACACAGCTTTACAGTAAAAACGGAAATGGAGAGTAAACACTGAAATACCATTAAGTCATCGGAGTATCTTTCGGCTGAACTTTTAATTTTACCAGACAAATCTTGTTGAGTACCTACCTAAGTGCTTTAGTAAAAAAGTGAGAGAGGATCGTGATGATAAATATTGCATTTTTAGCGATAGCACAGAATATAAAAATAGTAATCATTTAGAACTATTAATCATACAAAAGTTTGAAAACTGAATTATTGAGATCAGTAATGATTATTAATGATTTGATTTTTATGGAAAAAAATTAAAATATGATTATAATAGTTATTACAAAACGAATGCCAAAGTGGAAACCCAAATGAAAAATAAACTTAGGTAAATTTGGAATACTTTATATAACATTACACAAAGCATGATAATGAATATTTTCGTACCATAAAATATTGCTTTTACTGGCTCTGTCTAAGTTCCTATTAATGCATAATCTGAACTGCCATGTTTCAATCGAATAAAATTTCAAACCGAAAGTATCACACAAATTCCGACTTGTGAGTGTAATATAAGGAGTGACGTAAGCCAAATCGGGCCGCGCCCCGCTTGTTTTCTCCGTACGAATATAATAAATAATAGAATGACTAGCAGTATTCGCTCATAGTGAACAAGATGTGGTAGACGTGAAATCTCATTTGGAATAGTGTACCGCGATGCATAGTGTTGGGATTCGATGATCGATATCATAAAACAACATGGGTTGTTTTATGATACGCGTCGGTTTTAGTTGTAATCGTCTGCTTTATTTAGTTGTCACTTTGAAAAACGAAAATAAGTTTACAATTAACTATTAAATCTTTTAACTACTCAACAATAACGCTTAACAATACTAATTTAAATTGACATTAACATAACATATAATAGGTATTAAGATTTCAGATCAGAAAAATGTACAGAACATTTTGATTTCATTTAAAAGTAGGTGCCGTTATAAAGACGTCATTCTTCGCAAAGTAGGTATTTAGATTTATCCTTAACTTCATTACGAAATGAGGAAGTAAAACTGGGGAACAATACCCAAAGTTATTTCAGGATGAAATTTAAATCAACCCTGATATTAAAAGCGCCATAAATAACAAGCAAGTTGACTTTTATTATTCGACAATCGAACTTTCAGATACTTTCCAATCGTCTACGGAATCATCGCATAAATCAACCAATCAAACTTAACGATTCAATTAAAGCGGGAAAGGTGGATAGAGGGTGGGCCAATAAAATCCTTATATCGTGCCCTAACATGCGGTATAAATAACGATGAGAGGACGAATATTTGAAATATCGACTGAGGTTGAGGTTTAATCGATATCGAGGTGCGGTCACAAATTACCGCACTCGAAGATTGGTCTCGACTAGAGTGATACATTAGGGGGATAAAAATATTTCTTGGTGCGGAGACCTGTTGCTGTCGATATGGAGTGTGGCTTAGGCCGTATTTTAGTATTCAGATGGGTAGAACAGTACTGTTGGATGTGAAGGATTCTTTACAACTAAAGAGTCCAAACTCAACATAATACATAATTATGTTGAGTTTGGAATCGGACTCTTAGTAAACAAAATAATATTATTACACTGTTGGTACTTATAATCGAATCCAATGACGATGATTGTTATATCACGGTATCTGCAGCTACTAATAGCACCAACTTACCTGTAACAAAACACAAAGAAGATGTAAATATAATGGATATTAATGATGCACTTACAACGGGGGAAGCAATCGAAACATTTTGAACTATGAAAGATGGCGACATTAATATTCAAATTGTGGTACCAACTTTAGCGGTAGTTCAACATGAAGAAATCGAGTGGAAGCAAAGGGAAATCAGTGCGAGCAATAGGAAAATAATGGTTCTGGGTACGGAATGTGTTCGACTATTATGATTAATGATAAGAGTGGATAACCGAATAAGTTGGGTCCGTTCGGTAACTTGACTTACTCTAACGAAATGTTAACAAATGTAAAATTCTTCCTTGTAAGTTCAGTAAATGGTTATTTGTACGACTTCTGCTTTGGAGTTTTTGAATGAATATTTCGTGTAAAGCAAATTGAATAGATCTGTTGAAACCTTTTTAAGTCAAGGGAAACTGCGGGAATAAATTAAATGAAAATTCGAAATGAAACTGACTTAATGACAAGTTCGAGGTTATTCTAACTGGCTTTCTTGCACATAATCTTACAGTTGAACTTGTTATTTTTTATGTACATTTCCAGAATTTATTGCTGAGTAGTGTGTCATATAAGCAACATTAAAATTAAGCTCATTTGACGTTTCAAATTCAAATTGTGGGTAATGAGATAAAAAACATACCTCTAAATGATAATGATCGTAATTTACTTTTTCTGTGATAGCATTAGTCAGAAAATATAAGAAAAGTAATTGTTTTTCTAGAAGAATATTATAAGATAAAACTTTAGGAACATCGCAAGCAAAGAAAATAACATCCACCGCTTCACATCGTGTTGCGTTATTTCCTTTTACGTAAACAAGAGCAAGAGTCATCTTTAAAAAGGTTGCACGCTAAAAAACTTCGTTTCCAAGTTTATCATTTTGTAGCGAGGCTGCACAATATTATGTCTCAACTCGCTGTAGTTGTCTCCGTAAATTGCCGCTTCCTGAAATCCACAGTTTCCGCCGTGCACTTCCTTAGTTCACCGTGTGGAGCGGCCTTAATTTGCACCTTAGGAACAGGTAAGTAGGTGTCATGTGCTAAAGTTGAATTATTACCTTAGAATTTACTCTTAACTTATTAGTTATCGTGACTGTACCTCTGAGAGTTGGAGTTTCGAAGTCATTCGTAAGACGAAAATTGACACGAGTTCATTCTAGGCATATTCCTTTTGGGTACTGAAATTGATTTAGGTTGAAACTTACAGTACCACATAAGATATATAATAAAGATATCAATGAAACTGTTACATTGTCCAAAACGTATTTTGTTTGTAAGACGTTAAGTTTCTGTTTTTACTTTTATTGATAACTCACCATAAGGTAGTATCTACAATAAACATATTTTGATATTAAATATAAATTTCACAAACTCCATTTCTAAAACATAAATATCAAAGGAAAGAGAAATCAGAATTTCACATGGTTTATTTAGCATCAGGAGAATCAGAAGCGATAAAATATTTTAAAATTACCAATTGTTTGGTTATTCCCCGAACATCGATTCTTATCAGAAAGCACGGCAGGTAAAATCAGAATGTGCCAGTCGCTGGCGGCGAGGCGGTAATCCCGGCGTGTTTGAAACGCCGCAAACATTAAAAAAGGGCGAAAATGACATTTCCAATTTTCTACTGTTGCTCCCGGGCAAATTCATTTTATTTGTAGGCTCGGATTTGCCCGTCAGCCGCGTGAGGATCGGTCTCGCTAGTTGGCAATATTTCATTGCCATCAAAGGAATTTCGCTCGGCGCACTCGAGGCGACTTTATTAACGAATAATTTGAACTTCCCCTAAAAGGAATTCCTTAAGAAAATTAAAGAATTTCCGTGCTTTTTGATTCCGCCTTTTTTGGTGGATAAAAAATAAATGAGTTGAGTGCTATAGAGTGTTTTCGTTGTACTTTCATATTTGACGGAATGTTAAACGGACGTTGCTTGTAAATTAGTTTGTTAAGAATTTATTGGGGACGGTATTTTCAGAAAGGAAAAGTAATGTTCTTGATAATTAATAAAATATAAGCATCACTGCGAGCCTAAAAATTACTTTTTTTTGTAATACCATTTGTGTGATTCAAATTACTTTTGATTTTTTGTTTGAGGAACAACGGCATCGAAATAAATGAAGGTGAAAACAATTTAAAATACCATTCCGTAAAAACCACCAAAGATATCTGAAGTGAAACAGCAGAAACCTTAAACCTAAAATATGTTTGTGTTCACAATCGGGCCGCAAACAAGTTTTACTACCACCCGAAAATGAATGACTGAGCGTGTCACACAGATAGATTCATGTAAAATTCATGGCGTCCCCTAGGTGGCGCCCCGCTCTCGCGAATTTGCGATAAAATTACTCGCATCTAATCACGTTAGGCGGGGTTCTGTGCAAACAAATTTAGACACTATTTTTTTAACGTCAAGAGTTATAGCTGTAAGAATGAAGAATTGGGTTAGCCATGTTTAAGATTTACTTTTATGGACGTTTTCATTTCAGTATCACAATAAAATTAGTAACACGATTATCTATAAGCACATAGATAGATACAGTACGGTCACGATGGAACTGAAGAGTCAGAAACGGGGAACCGCTTTTGTAAAAAAAACTTTTGAATACTCTTAAGGCTTCTACCATCACCGTTATAACTGGTAAGGTGACAATAAAATTCAGGCAGTCTAAAATTTTACACAACAAATCGTAGTATCTACTAAATCCAAATGTCTGAAAGCAAACAAAATAGAAATAATTTTAATTGAAGCCGGCGAGTCTCCGGTGTCTGGTATAACAAGTGTCAACAATAATAACGACTCTGATTGTTCGTAATAAAAACTCCAGGGACAGTGGACTGCCTTGGAATGAATTTGAAATCAAATCAAGCATCTATTCCACCTGGAACAAACAAAAATAATTATACTTTATAGAATGTAAACGAATTTATTTACATTTAGTTTAGAAAGTTGTAGTGAACCTACTTAATAATATACTCTTAAATCTTGCTCTATTTTTTAATTTGATATAATTTGTAAACTAAATCAAAGCTTCAGAAAACTATATATAAGAAATAATGCTACCTCCATAAAACACTAAGTACCTACCTACTAGTAAACCCAAAATATTCGAACAACACGAGAAACAACGATGAATACAAACGCCTACAATTGTGCGAAATTCCTCTCCCGTATTCCCACAAAACATTAGAAGCACTGCATATTAAACTTTCAAACAAAAGCTTTAAAATTTCCACTCCACCGCCTCTTTGAACTAGAAAACGTATAATATCACTTCAAAAGTACTTTGTTTATTGAAAAGCAGGCTCATAACTTGCACGTCCAAGTAGATTCACAAGAACAACTCAAATGGAAAACAGAACGAGATTGTGCGGGCATTAAAAAAATCTCTTAGTGTGAATAGTCACGGTTCGGTGAATGCCACCAATATGAACGTTTCGTAATTGAGATCGAGCTTCGATTGTGAAGGATTTATGGAAAAATATCGTGAGAATCACACCGGTCGTGTCCAGTTTGTCTTATTGTTGTAAGTACTCAATGGCGCACAATATTCGCGCGACCGCACGTGCGATCGAGGCGGTGTAGATTTTATGATACGATCGTCTATTTGAATGTCGGGAATGTATTGTCTCACTGCGACAAAGCCCGTATTAAACACGGAAAAGTTTTGTGATATTAATGATTTAGCATGGAAGTATTGTATTGTTGTCTGAATGATTTCACTTATCTATTTGAATTAATTGATAAACTTTTGTTTTAAGAAAATAATTGAAGATTCATTAATTTTAAAAGCTACTGTTAAAAATAGGACTCAGTAATGGATGAGGCATCATATCTACACTTAAGTTTTCATCACTATACTTAAATTATGAATAATTATTTAAGCAGTGCTATGTGATTACAAAACTTAATCAACATGTAGCCGATCAAAGACTTTGAGACAAATATGAAAAAATAGAATCGAATGACTGCCTTTCCACGAGTGCGACAGAAACTTCCATTTCATTAATCGAGTTCCGAAGACTCACTTGATTGAGACCACGGCCAGCGGCAAATTGGCCACCCCGCACCTTGCACCCTTCAACAATTCGATTTGCATTCTCCTAGCGCCAATTACTTGACGTTTTGGCATGCACACTCAGTTGGAGTATTTCGTACGGTGTCGATGCTACTTTATCTTGTTCGCTTGCAACACCTATGTCAATGATCTTTTCGTTGCACTATAAGTTTTATTGACCAGTGCAGACGTCGCTATTAACAATTCAATTTGTATTCTTCTAGCGCCAATTTCTTGGCGTTTTGGCATGGACAGTCAGTTGGAGTACCTATTTCGTAGTGTATCGATGCCACTTTATGTTGTTCGCTTGTAATACCTACCAGTATGTGGATGATCTTTACGTTGCACTATAGTTTTATGGTCGCTGTTCTCTTACCATCAATTACTTGTAGTTGTCATTTAGGAGTTTCTCATAGGTAATGTAGGTATCGTTTTGTTAATTTTTGACACGTGTGGATGACTCGATGATCTTTGTTAAATTGTCAACCATTGAAACTAAAACAGTTTGATCGTATCGTAAAATTGATATTTTAACAAATTTGACCATACTTAATAAAAAACAATTTAGATTATAAATTGTGTATAGAAAATTCATAACGTAACGCATCAGAACCCGAGGCTTGTGTGCTTTCCAAATGTTGAAAGCGTTTAAAAGGAGCCAGTTGTCCGTTTGAGTCTGAGGACTATATACATTCCAGACTTCCACACCGCTGCTCTGCTTAACGATTTTCAGCCTACACCGCCTTTGATGTTACAAAGCGTTATAATATTAAACCTTCTGAACCAAATGAATTATTTCAACGGAAGTTGTCGCTCTAATTTGTATGATCACGGATTGTTTTGGGACAATCTGATCAGATATGTTGAATCAGTCGCAACCCGTGAGTGCGGTGTAATGTTCTCTCGTATTACGTCTATTGTTATTACGCGTCAATGAACATGGTAATTATCTAATGAGTTGGATTGAGTTTCAGGTTTTAGTAAGGTTGAAATGCGTTGTGGAGTAAACGTTTTGTCAATCTGATAGTTGTATCTACTACCTTTTTAACATAATTATATCAAATACAATGGAATTCATGTCCTTTATGAGATAAAAGGTTCCATATTCTGGAAGATTTTTTTAATATTGTTATGGTTATATTTTATAAATTGTAGTTAGTTTCTCATTATATTGGTAGAAGTGTACATACGACTCGTCTATTTCAAATAAACACGCCCATAATTAAAGAAGAATTTTCAAAGCATCATGGATTCGAGACGCAAGAGAACCTAGAGATTTTACGACAAACAAATCACAAAGTCCATTTAAATGCACGTAGAGTCTTTCATCTTCGCCCCTGAGCTTAGCTTGACCCGGTTGTGGCCCACTGTCCGCATTATACAAATCCGCCCCATCTTGTATTCCGACCTACAATTTTATAAGGATCTTTCACAATCGTGGAATTTGATTTTCAATAACGTCATCCGTTGCCAACATGAAAATCGTTCGTACACAATGTAAATATGATAAATATAAAAAAATATCACAAAAAAAAACTTAAAATTATAAAATATGTCACTAATATTTTTGGTAATGTTATGTCAGCTCAGAATGATGACCAATTACTGTTATACCTATATAATATTTAAATGGATTATTTATGTCTTGTCTGATATTTGAATTTTACTTTTATCTATGGTTAAAATTTATCCACTTGCTTAAAAAACGCAATTGAAGTAGATGGGCTGACGTTTAAACCCGAGCCTCAGTTGTCTATTGAATTTTACAACAAACAATTACCGTAAAACAGATGCACATCATTCGCAACAATTAAACATAACTCCACAGCCATAATTAACCAGTGCACGCGTTAACAGCGCCAATTACTAACTGCTCCATCATTACAAACTGGGGTATGTATAGGACGAACTGACTTGTAATTAATTGTCAATTAGGACCTGACCTTTATGTGAATACGAAACATGAGCCTGAACTTGGAAACGTTTTGTTCCGAACTGTGCTAAGACAGAAGTCGTTTGTGTTGTAGCGTTTGATAAGACATAACGCTCGTAGTTTATAATAACAACCGGTTAGCTACGAAACAGTAGTCTACTAGATGTTTGCGATCTTTTTTAATTTCCTGGTAGTGTTTTTATTCGTTAAACGAGATTAAAATATTTAATAGAAATCCGGAAGTCAATTAAAAAAAAACTTTAAACAAAATACAAAAAATGCTGAGAGAAATCGAAAAGCAAACTTGAGGCGGTTGTATGACCGAAAGTGGCGCCCTCAGAGGTTTTTATTTAATAAGTTATTAATAGTAAATTATTTAAATAATGTTTATCGTGGAGATTTTAGGACCCATGGTCTAGTATTTTTAGAAGGTATCACTACATGCCCTCGTAGTCATTCGTAGAAGTAGATAGCAAATGTGTCAAAAACGGCCACTTTTTGATCTACTTCTAGCAGAGACTACGAGGGAATGTAACGATACCGTCTAAAAATACTAGACTGTGGGCCCTAAAATCTCCACGATAAACATTTTTAAAATTGTGTATTAGAATTATAATATTAAATTTATAGCCTTAAAACTGTAACCAGTTCTTAAAAATATACATTATTATTATGTTGTGTTAATTTTACAACTTTTATAAAAATTTACGCTGTTTCATTTTCCGATTCGTCATTCAGACAAAATTCCCAGTCTAAACAGTCTAAACTCCCAGCTAAGTTACAAATGTATTGAAACACATCTAGCACCTTAAGAGGATTGTCAAGCAAGCGGTCTCCATACAAACGGCGATAACGTTTCCCACTCTCTAAACCTTAACCTACAGCAATGAATTTTTGGTATGTTTTTGAAATGCCTAAAAACTAGGGCTGTACGTTTTGATTTTTAAAATATTCATTGTAGATTTGAAAATATTGGCACTTCTGTGTTTTGTATGAAATCACTAAAATGCAAATATTTCGAAATCTATTATAGATATTTAAAAAATCAAAACGTACAGCCCTAGTATTTAGGCATTTCAAAAAAATACCAAAAATTAATTACTGTAGGTTACGGTTTAGAGGGTGGGAAACGTTATCGCCGTTTGTATGGAGACCGTTTGCTTGACAATCCTCTTAAGACCACACATTCATAGATCTGACGATGTCTCCACTATAATTATAGAGCCTTAATTGATTTGCTTTGTATGTGGATTACCAATTAATTAGCCCATAATGCTACAAGGAGCATCTGGCGAATGGGCAAGCATGTATGTTTGAAATGCAATATATTAGATGCGAGTTACATCAAGCCTGACAGTCATAATAGAAACATGTTGTTGACATTCTAATCACGTTCGGACGTGATATGCAGGTACAATTACATTTGCAGAAATGACAGACCTAGTCCCATTTGGTTGGTGAAAATATTATGATTATGGTAAACAAATTATAATACTTAACATACTTATTTATTGACAATGAAGAATATTTTTCTTAGTGTTTGTACTGCTTTCGTTATTTAAATTGATTCAACATGATCATTTGCAATTTTTATACTGTCGCTTTTATTGAAAAGAGTTTGTAGAAATACAGCTAAATAACTAACAATAATACTCGTAAATTTGAATTCAGTAAAAAATTCTACATTTTTTAAATGTGGAGTTGGTACGAATAAAAACCAATAAATAATAAAAGCACAACATGTAAAAAAAAACAAAATTTAATAACAAATGACCTTAATGTATATGACATATATATATATGCGATGAAGGCTTAACTCACACAATGTTATACTAAATATGAATACGCAAAAGGTGTATGCAAAGATAAAAAAAGTCAACTGTAAGAACAACGGAACAAAAAACAGGCTAATGTAAGGAGTATTATCATGAATAATAAAAGTGTACGGTTCAGTATCATAAAGTGATGTTATAGAAGTAAATGGGGGGAAAAATGTCCCATGGGACGGAGGGAACGCTTGCACAGTAACGCTTAATATTTAACTAGAGAAGGAGCCGTCATCGAATTTGCATTAGGATAATGAGTTATTTTAGGCGGTTATTAATAAAGGGATACTTTAGAAAGTAGGTTAAGTTTGTACTAATTATGAAGCACTTCCTTTTAACTTTTTTTGATGGTTTCAGTAAAGCTCAGAACAAGATAGTAGGTTGTAGCCACAGATCACACTGTTTTCTGAGATTGTAGCAAATAGTTGTTCTATAGTAATCCAATTATTTATTAAGTATTCAAATATTAACCTTACATAGATATGAAAAGTAAAATAAATATTAAGCATCTTTATAGAATACAGTTTCGAAATCCTCTATATTTTTCGTCATAAACAGTTTTTACTTTTAACACCGCGAACTGTAAACGTAACACAGAACCCTCTTCCAGAGCTCTTATTTCCGGGATCCACAATACGGCAATCTCTCAAGGGCCACTGGTAAATTCAATCTGTAGGCTACACTCCCAAATCACCTGCACACTCGTGGCGGTATTAGGTTCGCGGCAAATCTAATTTGGATACATTTTCTTTCTCAAAAGTTACATCTTCAAAATGTGCTTTTAATATGGATACGGAAGACGTCAGGAATAAAGGAGTAGATGATCGATGAGTAAATAAACGCGAGGGATTTCGATGCGAGGTGTTATTTTTGTTTCGAAGATTGCTACAAAATTTATATGTCAAGGACAGGGTTGCCAAGACTTTATTGTCTGCAATCTCAGATACGGTAAAGTAGCTAAATATTTTAGTGCCGTGCTACTATAATAACTATTAGGCTTGTTCAAGGGAACGCAACAATAATTGTGCTCAGCCACTATTAGTCCGACTGTTCCTACAATAACATCTATGCTTAAAGAAAGAGTATAATAGAAACTTTGTGCTTTTTCGTGGGCTAATAATTTGTTAATATGGGTTTTAATTGTAAAAGATACCAATATTTTTGATTAGTACAGATTTAGGCAACGAAGAGAGCATTACTCTTTCGATAAATTGCCCTTGAATTATTTAAACATATTTTCAAAAGCAGATTTACTAAAGATATGTGTAAAAACCGCTTGCAATGGCTCCAATTTTAAAAACTTCATTTCCGAACGGTCGACGACTTTAGAAACGTCTAGAAGGGCGACCAGAAATTTTCACTGTAAATTGGAACCTATAGATTCTTTCTTTCGGGCAGAAATTGGCTGTAATAGTGTCGGCTCTCATATTGCGACGATATATCTTGCTTTGTCCCATTCGGTGTGGAGAGACTGAGACGACACTGGCATACTGATGTGTTACTTTTAAAATTTATTACTGCAGCCTCGGCTAGTGGTTGCAACGGTTGTCGATAAAACAGCCGCATTTCTGATTGAGCCAAAGATACAAAATAGAATAAGAGTAGTAGTAAACAAAGGCTTTGTAAGCAAATGGCGTTGAATTAATAGGAAAGATAAACTGATGATTTATGTTATGTAAATTATAAAAGTATACAAAAACGTTAAAGAAGCGTAGTTGTTCTGTGCCTGGGGTAGAAGCTGAACCGACTATAAAGCGAGCCTGTAATTAAGAAATAACGTTTTACTAACCAAGTAATAAATAAAAATTATGAAAATGATTTTCAATTGTGTAGGTATGCCACGGTATTTCAGCTTTGAGGTTGTGATATCAAGTTGACGAATGCAGGAATTGATTTATATTACTATTAAAAGACAATACTTTTTTGTCGATGCTATCAAAGCGGTATCGATAAACACCCACATCGAACCGTCACTACTCGACCAACGTCGGTGAATAAGAAGTAATGAGTTTTCTTTTGCATCGTGCCACCTGACTTCTGGTCGACGCCTCGACTTTACTAAACAAGATTAAAATCTTTTCCCCCCATCGTTCCTTTTTTCTATAGCATTGAATACGAACTCGTCTTTGAGATGTTGTGACATTCGACTGCTTAACCGATTAGAAAATTCTTTTTGATGTTAAAATATTCTCCCTTTATGTATTGAGATAAAAAAAATATGAAAAAAGTAAGTAGGCATCTGATGGAAGCGATCGTTGGTGACTTGAGACATTATTATGCGCATTTTTCACTTTGGAATGTTGTTTTATCAACATTCTGTAGCAAAATATTATCTTTTATTTACGGACCGTCTGCTTACTGAGTAGGTAATATCCCTAAATTTAATTTAGTTTTGCTGAAAGCGCTTTTTTATTATATTTTGTGCGTTGAAGGATTTTAGTCATTTTTGTTTTGGAAAAGTTTGTTTATTTTTTATGGTCAGCATACTGCTAAAAATATTTTTTATTCAAGTGATCTTAAATACCTTAATTGTAGGGTTGTATTCTATAGTCAAGTCAGGCCAGTGACACTCCGCACATTAGGTATGAAGCAATGTATGTACAATTTAAGCGGCGGGCTCAACCATCCCGTCCATCTAAAGACCTACACACATAACCGCGTTGCGGTGGCGCCGCGCCGCATACAAGAAAGCTGTAATTTGGCATAAATGTGAATTATGTTTATCACGCCAAAAAAGTCGTAAAAAAAACCTTGAAAAAAAATCTACTTCTCCTGCTCGTTCTCTCTCCTCCTTCTCTCGTAAAGTAGGGATGTAAAAAAATATTTTTCGTCAAGTGCCCCTGCTTTTGGAAACGTGAAAAAAATCAGGACAGTATAGTACATAAATTATAAAGTTAAAAGGAAAACTATCACTGCTAGGTAGACTTAACAAGTTAACCAGTAATTGACAATCTACTTAATTTATTTATCGTACCTAAAAGTTTTCGTAGAACAAATTTCATTGCATATTTAGGTATATTTTCTTTATGTTTTACATAAGTTTAGGTAATCTCGGAACCTTATACTGGACGTAGCTCGACATGCACTTGGCCGGTTTTTTTATATTATTGCACTGGTTTAGTTTTATTTTGAAATATTATACACACATTTTTAACAACTCTGTCACAAACTTTTTAGTTATTGGTGGAAAAGGGGTAGAAATAATTTAAAGTTTTGAATGTTTATGACCAATACATACCATTTTTAAATCTTTATCTAAAGGACCTATAAATAAAGATAAAAAAAGCATAGGAAGGTAGCAGACGCCATGTCGCTCGGCGCCGCTGACAGTGTGCCATTTGTAAGCTATTTGTATGCAGGGGTGTGCTTGGAGCTCACTTTTTTACTTGCCAGTGACTGGTGATGCCAAGCTTCTAATCTAACATAACGCGTTTTGTAGACAACGTATACTATGGCAGGAAAACAGGATAGGAAAACCCAAATAAAAATTGTAAGTATAAGAAACAGATAATCCATAAGTATAAAGATTTTGTTTATGTATTTAGAAAAGAAGGAATGAAAGACTAAAGATAAGTAGGTACAAAATAACCTTACGCTGCCTAAAAATCAAAATGTCTACGAAGCAAAATGCCTAAAATTCATGTCTAAAGAACAGAATGTCCACTAAGTAAATTGTCTAAAACGCAGAATGACTAGTAGTTTGCCTAAGGATGAAAATGGTCTAAATTGCAAAACGTCCATGTCGCAAATTGTCCTAGCATAATCTTCTTTGTCTGTTTGAAATACGTACGCATATGCGTACGTATTTCAAACAGATAAATGTTCATAGATTTTTAATCAAACAATTGAGTTTAAAGTGTCATTGATAAAAAAAATAAGTGCATTGGGCCGGAATCCTAAGGGTGCGGGTTCGAGTCCCGAGACTATTAAATCTGGTCTGCTTGGAGGCAATACCAGTTATTAAAAATTAAACATGTAATACATTTTAGTTGAATTTTTTAACACTAAACTAAAAATGTCTTTTTTCATTGTTTTATCTTTTTTAAGCTAAAAATGTTACTAATGTATAATTTTAGATTCTAAGAATTAAAGCCTATAAAATTTGCAACAAAACGTTTTTAATTTTAAACCTCTACCTTCTATAGTTAAGAAAAAAAAATTTTGAAAAGTGTGATACTTACTTTTGCAGGCCAGTGCAGTAAATGATGCTACAACTCTTAGCCCAACACCCACATTTTGCACATCATGCTTTTAAACCGACTTCAAAAATTGAAAAGGAGGAGGTAATCTGTTTGTTCTACTATTCGCTCGATCGTGTGATAGGTTGATTGAAAGCATTTTGGTACGTGCACGCTCACTATGATCTATTGTCGTTGCATTCCACTCGAGATGTAGATCGCGTGGTATCTTTTCTCAGCGACGACGTGACTTATTTTAAACATACGAATATTTGGAATTTGAAAGATTTGACCTCCATTCTTCTAGGTTGGTTTACGTTATATAAGAACATTCATTGAAATGGAACATTTTATGGTTACTAAGCTACACTGCAGATTATGATATGTTAAGTTAGGTTCACTGCGAGAAATCACAAAATAGGAGACAATATGCTGGAAGCCAAAACACTTCAACCGAATCCTTAGCTAATGAAGAACTTAATAATATCGAATATATTCTTTACTTTGATAACATGATGTAGTAGCTGGTGCTTGAAGAAGATGGTGGTAGGTAACCAGAAAAAAAAATGTGCTAATTTGTTAGGTATAAGAAAATGTTTCTAAGATCAAGAGCAAACTCAAATCTAGGGCATCTACCCACAAAAAGGTCAACGCCGCCATTTCCAACATGATCTGCATACCCCAAATCTCACAATTAGTCGTAAACCCGACATATCCATGAGTCATTTATAACCGTACAAGTGCAATGTATATAACATTGTCAGGATGTGATATACCGTTTATGATCGAGCTAAGTGCGCTATTGTAGTTTTCGTCTCACCCGTTTCCTAGTTTATTGCTTTGCCCATAAAAATGCATCGAATGTTGCTATACTTTGGCTGCTTTAGAATGTTCTGGGTAAACGACCCTACAGCCATTGAGTCTGCATTGTTCTTATGCGGTATGTGTGGAACCTAAGAGTTAATTCTAAGCTGTAATGACATCTTTGCTTCGAGTCGAATATAAAATAATAATCAATTTAACTTACATTTGCAGTAATTACAGCACAAGCTTAATAGCAGTTTGGTATTGGTATGATTTATCCAACAAGTTTTGTATGGAGAATTTAAAGAAGTTGCATTTTCCATACTAACATTTTATTAATTTATCTACACACGCACAATAGAAGGATGGAAAATCATTTGCCACTCACTTTTCCGGGGCTTGAAGGATTTATTTATTAAACAACCATGAATGTTAATGTTTTAAAAATGTATGCACTAATGATTAAACACTACGATAACATAATATGCCACTTATGTTAAGAGAAAAAAATAAGTTATGGCTAAAATATAATATAATACTAAAATATATGTATCCGTTAAAAGTGTTTTATTTTATGTCTAGTGAGCGCGTAAGCTTGAGAAGTGAATAAGTTATGGCTAAGTTAAAACAATGAGTCATTTTTAAAGTATTTTTCGAATGTTTAGAAAACTAAAATAAGGTTTTTTTTAATTGATAGTTATCTATGATGGTCATTAATCGATATAATATCAAGCAATTGATAAATATTTAAAATCATAGAAGTAACGAGATTCTCTGTTTGTGAGAAAAAAACGCCAATTTCATGGGACCCAATATTATTATGTACTGAACACACAGACCATACAACAATTAACATAAAGGAACACTATAATAACTGTTTTGAGTAGAAAGTAGAGACAGAAAGAAAACATAGTACTTACCTATTCAAAATGTCTATAGTTTATTTGATAGCTTACTAGAGCATATTATAATAGTAACGAAAAATAACTTTTCTCAAACATGCTTGGAAATTCGAACATTATTTTGACAACCTTCTTCGGGCTAAATCGGAGTTTCCGGACAGACCTAAACCGCGCCGGCAATTTTTGTATGAGAATCCATTACTAACGTGTAACAATGGATTTTCATAGAAACATTGCCTGCGTCTGACCGTAAATATTAGTATTGAAACTCATTATACACGTGTAATTCAGAAATGGAACCAAATTTTCAATGAAACACGACAGCCAATGGGGTCTGTGATCATCTTCAATATTTAAAATTAGAACTGGCTTTGCAAATGGAAAGTTCCGAATCACGGTAACAGTGTCATGAGCGCACTAACGCCCGCCTATTAATTTGTATTCCTGGTTACAAAACTTAAGTGTAACATACGATTCGGACAGGTGGCATAAAATATCATTGTATTATCTATGGATCTTGGCGCGGGGGAAGTTATTATTGTTAAAATTGTTTGTTGTTTTGTCAAATATTTTATCTTCGATTTAAATTAAGTAATTAATTTACTATAAAAATGAGTTCAAGCGACGAAAGTGATATTTTGACGCCACCTGAAATTCACGAAGCGGCAAGAACTGTAATAGAATACATGTTGTTTCCAAAATCAAAAAACATTAAGTAAACCAGATGTAAACCTAATTGCAATGCCCAAAAGACATTCACAAGGGTATAAATGTAGGAAGTCTGCATCAAACGTGCAAATTTTCTTGTCAGAAGCATCAGACAGTGTGTATTAGGATCCTAAAAAGTAAGTTTTCGTACTTATTGATAAGTACCTACCTATATAGGTACTAATTTATCACTTTGTTTTAGTTAAACAGCAAACATCACAACTTTACACGTTCTTTATTTTTGTTTCAGGTTTGATTTTTGCCATTTTCGGTGTATGAAGATGCAACGACATATTCAGTATTTATGTAAAAGACCTAAAAACTCAAGACGGTGCGATTTGTTACTTTCAATTTCTGTAATTTAAAATAAAAATAAAATGTTAGAAAAGATACTACTTTGTTTGAATTTCCGCGCATTATTTGAGAAAAGTACTATACAAGCCTTGGCCGCAACTGGGCATTGATGGACTCACGTATGTGTGCCTCGGCTTCGCCTCGGCCCACATTTTCACGTTCGTCCTTCAATGCCTGTGTTGCGTGCCGCTGCAGTAATGTACTAATACGGCTTACAATTTGCGTTGAAATAATAATTAAAATAAATTACGTTGTATCAAAGTTGAGCTTTGGATTAAAAATTTAGCTACTCTACTGTAAAAGATTCACTTAACTAGTATCGTTCTAAAATTTAATTATCACATAATTATAATTTTTTTGCCAAATTCGTTTTCGTTAAAAAAGTTTAACATTGTATACTTGGCGAAGAAATTTTATTATTACTCTTCTAACGATTTTTCGCTAAACTCGTCTTCATTAATGGTATGTAACATTGTATAAGTACTTGGCAAAAAAATTTAAAGCCCGACTTTTAGATAATGAGGGACCTTGTACAAACAAACGAATTTGGAAACTTACATAAGTAATTTCATCATCTTCATCCGTTTTAACTTAACTTTCTTGGCTTACTTGGGTCGGGTTTTAGGGGTTTTTCGGGAATAACTTAGGCTGGAGGGGAGCCTTACTTATTTTTCCAACCGAAATTTGATGGCTGAGAGCGGAGATAAATTAAGACTTAGAATCAAGATAGGAGGAAGTAAAATTCATTGACCTTTTCTTAAAAGTGTGATTTTTCTAAAGTTAGCTTTTCTTGAAAAGTAAAATATTCTCAATCGGTTAATATAATTTGTGAAAGTTCTTTTGAAGTTTTTTTAAGAAAATCCGTTAAGAATTTGATAGTAATGTAAATCTGAAATCTAAACTTGCATTAAAGCAGTTGAAACTTCTAAGTTTTGTTAAGTTAGATGGTGCTAATGCGTCCAATTCAAACTCATCCGCAATAAAAATTCTAATTCTTTGTTGGTGACAGTTTTAATCTGACCTAAAAATATATTTTTTAGACGAATCTTTTATTATTGATAGATATAAAATTGGTAACTTTATATTGAATTTGTGAGTATAAAAATGAAATGTATGTGGGGACCTGTTAAGTAAGATTGGGCAAATTAAAACCTAACTTGCGCTAAGTACCACTTAAACACCAACCAGCTAATTAAACTGCAATGTAAGTTAAAACGAAATACATAATTAATTTCGATACGAGAATTAAGAATTATTGGCTCGCGATACTTTGGACCTCGTTATTCTGAAATTTCATATTTCAGTGGTTTTCAGCGAAAGCATGTAAAATAATATTCAGTATTTATCGTGGACAGGCGAGCCACCCCGAGGCGTCATGTCAGTCTGCTATCTGCAGTCAGATTTATTTTTGTGGCCTAATTAATAGACGTCTAGCGATTAAGGTAATTGTGTATTCCGATTCTCATACATATAACCATAATAAGCACTAATATTATTTCAGTGGTTTTCAGCGAAAGCATGCAAAATAATATTCAGTATTTATCGTAGGCAGGCGAGCCACCCCGAGGCGTCATGTCAGTCTGCTATCTGCAGTCGGATTTATTTTTGTGGCCCAACTAATAGACGTCTAGCGATTAAGTTAATTGTATATTCCGATTCTGATCCTCATGAACCATAATAATCACTAATTTTATACCGACATAAACCTATTAAAAGTATGAAAATCTTAGGATGTGTTATTTTCTTAAGTTTGTACCTTCGAATTCACGTTTACTAAACACCTATAATCATAATAATAAGTTGGTAAGGTTTCATTTTATTTTATTTGAGACAAAAAACAGATATACAATGTGTTTTTAGTCATCAAGATTACAAACTTAATATGCATCCATAACTATAACTTGTTTAGATAATTTAATTCCAAGCGATGGCTATCAGAACATTTTTACAATAGCGTTATAAATGCTTCTCAAAATCAAATAAAGTTTTAATAAAGTATTCTGGCATTAATTTCAACCCGCTTCAGCTTGTCACCCCCACCGCTTCTGTAAGTGATAGCCGATACGCATTAAAATACTTCACCGAACTGACTGCGAAGTTGTAAAACAAAATTTTAATAGCCAGATAAACACTGGATTGTTCGCAACCCGACACTGGCTCCCTGGCTTGTTACTACGGATTCCACAAACAATTGGCCAGCATTTTTGAATCTAAATACGAGAACTAAATTACGCGTGGGGTTTTAACCAATCGGGAATAAATGATTTTAAAAAGGGCCGTGGAATTTTAGTTAAAAAAATCGTCAGTAGCTGTTATAAAGGTTTGTACTCTTTTGTGGTTGACATTGAATGTCAAATATACGTGCCACATTATGACTTATTTTTTTATTTCTTTGGCTGTACTAAGTTTTCTGCTCCGTGGCCTTCATTTAGAATGATACACGTTCAAGCGGCATGAAACAGCGTCAGTTCACGCGAACAAGCAAACGGGTCAACATCGTCACATTATTCCGTAAGGTTGCATGTCCTTCCAATTTTTTCCCTCATACGGTTAAAATAGCTTGATCATGCCACCGGATCAAGCGGCATGATCGTGAGTGGTTACCATAACCATGGCCAAACTGAAAGAGTTTCACTTCTAAGGAATCTATTTTTTAACCGCTTTATAAGTAAATTTTGCAGTTCGATTTTAGATGTATGTCGTGCTGTCACCGTCTGACCACGGAAAGTGACGAACGGCCGGCGTGACGACAACTGACAAGCGAATTCACTCTTCATTGCGCGCCCGACTTGCTCACCGTACAGCGGATGATTCACAGCTCACGACGTCACACGTCATAATATCAGGAACATATGTTATGCTCGTCGTGTCGCTGTAAGCTGCTTCGTGTGAGCATGTCCTGATACTAATGTGATACCTACTGCCTCTCTCAAATCAGTTAGTATAGCACAATTTTTTTCTTTACCCGCTTTTGCACGGTATACCTAACTATAGAATAGAATATCAAAAACCTAAAGAAATATTTTAGTTGAGTCTACATCAGTAACTGTGTCATCTTAACAGTCGAACATCTTAGTTAATTTCGCCTTCCTGAACATCGGGGTGATAATTGAATTCTCAGGAGCTCAAACTAACCATCACATTCAATAGTCTGAGACTCTGCCTCAAGTTGGTTCTACGACCGCGAGTCGAGGTATGGCACTAACTTGCACAAATGTTTGCTTAGCTGTAGGTGCACCTCACTTACTAAGAAGACAGGACTTTGATTTTCCACTAATAAGCTAACTTTGAACAGATATATCAAGTTACAGTCCGTACATATAATAATTCATTAACATTCTATAACTACCTTCTTACCACATAATTTTTACTTGCAATGAAGATAAAAATAAATCTTGTTTCTTAAACAAATCCTACTACTCGGCTCCACATTATTTGTATATCTTTCCATCCTTCAGAAAAATGTTCCCTAGATCGAAAATACTGCTCAACTATTGGCTAAACAATACTAATGAAAAATGCTGTGTAACGAAATGAAAAATAACTATGGAAAATATGCATTGCTAGGCTGGCCATTGGTCAATGTTCAATTTTAATTTTCCTTCCTTATGGGTGGTAAGGAGGATGGGCCATAAACCATCACGCGGGCCCAATGCCGATTGGTGGGTGTTAATGACTGCAAATGCAGCCGGGACCAACGGCTTAACGTGCCTTCCGAAGCACGGAGGAGCTCGAGTTAATAAATTTTTGGTCACCCATCCCATGACCGACCCTTGCGAACGTTGCTTAACTTCCGAAATGGCTGGGCCAGGCGCTAAACCACTGCGCCACCGAGCTCCACGAAGAACGAAGAACATTGCAGGATGCCATTAAAATAAGAGCCAGGTTAAAAACAAGAGGTATTTGAAAAATCGACGTCACAATCAAATGCTTCTTCTTTTTTATCTACGCCAAGTTGGCTCTAGAAACCGCGAGTTGAGCTCTGTCTCTAACATGCACAAATGTTTGCTTAGATGTAGTTGGACCTTGTTTTCTACTAATATGGGATTAAATCTTAATGGAACTATTCTATATTGTGGCATATCCGTAGTTAGTTCAGTACCCATGAAGATTTATACAAAAATATGTAAAACAAAATCTTGAAAAAAGGAAATCGTCCACACGCAATTTATTTAGTTAACAGCTTAAATATGATATGTATTGTAAGTGATAGAAATGTCTGGTTATTTTCATAAAAATGTGTTTTTCTGCCTGCCTTAGGTATATTAAATTAATATGAAACGTCCAAGCTTTATATCAAACAAACGATATAGGTAACCTAATATACAAACTTAATATTCCGTACAGGATAAAGATCAAAATTTACATTCAAGATATTAAATCGAAACTTATGAGTTTACTTTGAGAAGTTTTCTTCATAAAATTTACTCGGAAGCAAGATCAATAGTTGATCTTCAAGACTCGAAACAAACAATGGGAGTGAAATTTCTGTAGACTTTACGAAATTTAACATTATTTATATTACCAAAAGGGGGTTAAGTTAAAAGCTAGTCAAACCTCTTAAAAGGATAACGTAAAATGTTTTATAAAATCATCTTTAAAGAAGCTCAGAAGCAGAAAAGAAATTTTTCAGTAAATTCTTACAATTGCAATTTGTATCTTTGAAAACATTCAGTTTAATAGAGATAGGTTCTGCTTTAGTGTATTAAATAGGTTTTTTAATATGGTAGGAATACAAGACTGATCATTAATTGCCAAACTGACCAATCTATATTGTAGAACTAATGAATAAATTGCACGTGAATTTTATTTTAACAAATAAAATATAAGTTATGGAACACATTTTTTACACCGCAATTCACATCACAACAAAAGAAAACCTCTCTTGAATTTCTGTGTTCAGTTTTTCCTCGATTACGTTTCGTTAAAAATATTTCAATATTTTCCACCTGACAACACAAACTAAATTCCTCCATTTTGCATAACTTGAATATCGAAAATCATTGGAGCGGCACATTCCCGTTGGACGGTATCGAACGGGGGCCCGATGAATCGAGAGTAAATTAATAATCATATTACTTTTCAGTGGAATGCAAATATTTGACGATTGCGTTGCGGCGAGTGGAGAATGCCGATACTGTATCGGTGGGCGGTGGCTGTTTGCTAAAAATGCCAAATAAATAGCACAAATGAATGATTGCATGAATCTGAATCAATGGATATTAAAAAGTCATGAATATTCATTTGATAATTTTGAAATGAAGAATTTGGTAAGGCCTGCTAGTTAATCTCTTTGTGTTTGGTGATTTCTTTTGGAATTTTATTTAAAGCAATTAACATTTTAGTGCTTAAAATCAGCCTTTCTATTGTCTAATTTCAAAATCTATCGCGATCGCTTTTAAGATGTTACACATTGATGCTCCTTTTTGGCATTAATAAAAACTTACCAAAGAAAGGCAGCAATGTGTCACATCCATCTGTCTAATGAAAGCGATTGCGATAGATTTTGAAATTAGACAATAAACCCCAGGTTTTTGTGACATATGTATAAGTATTTTAATCATTTTGTTTTTATCTTCAATTACAAGTTATACTATTAGGAAACTCTGAAAATAGCATTGAAACTTTTTTGCACCATTAATATTTTATACATTTATTTTTGTTCCCGCATTTTAATTATATATCTCGTTAATTCCGGCATTGAGCATTCGTACAATCCTTCCCAATCACACAGGGACCATTTAATTAAAAAACACCGAAAACTTTTTGGGAAGAGCACCCTTTTTAAAACAATCCAAGGATTTATTTTTACGATTCATGTTTATAAAAGGAAAAAATATAAAATGCTAAGTCTTATAATGATAAGTCCTTATTGATGTAATTTAACGCAGAAAGATATAACTCGGACATAGCGATGACGTAGTTGCCATGAAATTAAAAATTAAATACCTACCCGTACCACGAACAAAATTATTATGAAAAAAGGCGCATAATAGTACCCGGAGTAATTGTTTATAGGAAATTTAGTTTCGTTTTTCGGCGGTAGATGGCACTATACAAGTTTGCCATACAAAATTATCTCTATTATATCTCTTTCGAATTTTTTTACGCGCGTTTTTTTCTCTATCGATGTGTACAGTTCACGCTGTACTGTACGGAAAGATGGGTACAATCTGTGTAGTGTAACAGTAGTGACAAAAGTCGTACAAAAGTCCACAAATCGTTGAATCTTAGCGCAGTGACCACTTAAGCACAGAATTTATAATAACTAGTCATCAGTTTTTCAACCACAAAATATCAGATGTTTGTGGTTATATATTTAATGCTTGGATGCGCCTCACACTATTATTGTCCCATGGTACAATAATATACTGAGCCAGGTATAGCATTCTGAGATAGAGTTAGTCACGTGGGTAACACTTAATTAAAGCAAAGATATCACTGAGTTTTTGCCTTTTTCTGTCGATGCGGCACACAGTCTAGTTTTTTTTTCTTCTTTATAAGTTATGTAGTCAATTATCATCTGTGTACGTATGTGATGGAAATAAACGATTTATCTATCTATCTATCGAACACTTACTTACGTCATCTCCGCTATAAGTTAAAAAAAAAATACGTTCATTTATTTTTGTTCCCTTTGTTAAAGTCGCGCAACTCGATATTGATGTTAGCAAGTTCTCGCCCGGAATGCTAAACCTTGTTTTCTTAGATCATGAACTATCCCATAACTTCTTTAGGATTTAAACGATGCCAAAGCTATCACTATCACAATTCTCGTTGACAGCTACTTTGACGTTAACTGTCAACCACATCCCACATTAATGGAAAAGCGTGCATCGCAAAATGGCTGCCTCCGAGGTGTTAGCCTGTGAAGTGTACTACATTATTCCCGCGGGCCTCTGTGGACGGTTTAATGAATGTTTAATCAAGTACACACATAATTACAATGCACTTTAATAATTTTCTAATGTCACAGAAAAAAAGTTCCTTCATTCTTTGCTTGTTATTATAAAGTCGCCCAACTGGATAGTGAGGTAAGCAAGTTCACGCCCGTAATGCCAGACCTTGTTTTCTTGGGTCATAAAATTGTCCCATCATTTCTTTATATAAAACGATGCCAAAGCTATCACAATTCTCGTTGACAGCTGCTTTGACGTTAACTGTCAACCACATCCCACAAATGGTAAAGCGTGCATCGCAAAATGGCTGCCTCCGAGGTGTCGGCCTGTGAAGCGCACTAAATTATTCCCGCGGGCCTCTGTGGACGGTTTAATGAATTTTTAATCAAATTACAACACTGGGCCCCGTGAGAAATTTTACAAATAAATCTTTGCAATGTTATCGTGATATAATAGCTGGATCATTGTGTCTGACGGTTCGCCAGGGGTGCTTCGCTTCGTAGATTTATGAAATGAGATTTTATTTGCGAGGCGGCCGTACAGTTTTATTAATCACACTTGGGATTGGCGTAGTTGGATTAGGGGCGAGCTTGTACTTGCCTTACGAGCGGTGTTGCATTTTTTTATAGTTATTATAATAATCTTTAAAACCGTAAGTGGCAACCCTGACTGCTGAGCCCGTTTTTGGGGCAGCTATTGTTTGTGTATCTTTCTAACAGTGACGTTAATCAAGTACTTACTTTCTCATTTTATTACACTTAAAATTATTGTTTTTTTTTGCAGTTTGCAATAATTTTGCAACTGAAAAATCTACTATAAGAAGGAAAAAGAACATTGTTATTACAAACACCATTTCTATTAAAAAAACACTAAGAAAAAAAAAACTGTTTTGCTATCCCTATCGCAGACTGGATCTCATTCAAACTAAATCTTGGTACACGACTGGAAGTGGCCGCGGCAACCGGCGACGGGAGCATTATTTATAATCTAATATGCATGGAACCGCTGGATGCGCCTCTCGCGAAAATATTAAGCAAATAGCGGTGCCTCGTTCTGTACGGCCCCTAGAGTCGCGGATTATTCTATGCATATTAAGACTGTAGTTTCCGATGACGTTTCATTTTAAAGAATTTAAAATTTCAATACAATTTCAATTCAATACATACCTCGTAGGTTTATAAGCGTAAAGGCATCTTTAGAATAATTATTGTAATGTTATCTGGATAAATAAAAAATAAAAAAAAAAAAAAAAAAAAATGATCGAAACAACTCTGCGCAAGTCATTGTGAAGGCAAACTTTCTTATTCCTATTAAATTACTAAATAATTATATATGGATATATAAAAAAACGCAAATTAGACGAATACCTCATTAAGGCACTAATTGAAGAATTTAGGCATCTAAAACTATACTTTATATCAATATTAATGTTTTAATTCATTAAATTTCTTGGAAAAACGTTAATTTTGCTACAAATTGACGACACGCAGAGGGCGCACTGCCTTTCCTGTTCAAAATAGACAGGTACGTCATTTGCATGCATGCAATATTCTTACCTAGCGATGGAAATAAAACAACTTTTTTTATATTTAACTTGAGCAGCATTTAAGTTATTAATCATATTCAACTTTATGAAAGTACAATCTGATCTGCCATGCATATCAAACGAAGTTTTTCTAAATAAGTACTTTATTTCGCAATTTCGTAAATGAACCCATTCATTCTCTACAATCTCTAAAATATTGTTTATCGACTTTTAATATAGCTTTTTAATTAAAAAAAGGTTAACAAAGAAATAAGGTAGACATAGACTTAAGGTAGAAATAACATATAACCTGAAATCATTTTTTTAATTTGATGAGGAACTGAAATTAATTATTTGCATCACATAACGCAATTTTAATGGCCCGTTCAAAATACACAAGCAGCAAAAACAAACATCGCCAGATTGAAATGTTTCAGCAAACACTTGATCAATAATGAGATCATTTACTCGAAGACGTCGCTTTCCGTTCTAAATTATTTACGTTATTTATTGTATCTTTAAAATGACTCTAAAATATTCAATGGAAAGTAATTTAAATATCGTTCAAAATAGTGATGTGAATTAATTACCAAATCTATATCACTATACAGTCGTATCATAAAACAGTAAATTCTAAATGTTTGTGCGCGAATCACTTAAAAACTGCTGAACGGATTTTGATGGGATTTTCACATTTAGGTAGCTTGGGGTTCAACTTAAAATCTTAATTATGTTTCATCTAATTCAGTTGAGTAGAACTTGAGAAACAGCTTGAACTCCCTGTAGTACCTAGCTTTATACTGGCAAAAGGGGTCTACCTACCTGGGGATTTTTCTATTACCCACTCGGATGAAGTCGCGGGCGGAGGCTTGTCTGAGGTATATAACAACAATAACAATCAAACATAATTAACATACAATTATTACTTAAATTATATCAAAATGTCAGTCATATCATAACTCAAACATAACTAGTTAATATAATTTTGAAAGATTTTTACATCGACTTACAAACGATAGAATGATAGAATACTCGTATGTTGGAAATACCTAATTTAAGAACTTCATTGTAACCATATTCTTGTAATTAAATAATTTACTATTATTATTATTAATTTTATTACCTAACTAGTTACTACTCGCGACATCGTCTACATTTAATTCAATGACTTGTGAGATTTTTTGAATTCAAATACCTATAGCTGTCACTTAAGCAAAGTGAGTTTTGCTATTAATGAAAAGAATATTTGAAAACAGAGGCATAGTTTCGGAGAGACAATTTTATCTCTATTCAATAAAAAGTATTTTTATAATGCACAACGTTGGCCTTTACCTCACCTGATGTTGAGTGACCGAAGGTGGAAGCGTACTACACCCGGAATCCTCATAAGAAAAAAACTACACACTCATAAAACTAACAAAGTTTGAGTCAATCCTACAAACAAAGGAAACCCACCTTATCTTTTCAAAAGAAACAAATCCGGGAACAGAACCAAAGACATTAAGATCGATGGAGCGTTCACGGGTAACATTGAATACGTCATTTAATTTTATCGCACAGCCCACGAGTAGGAAAGGGAATCATTCGAATAAAGCAAACCTGATTCACAAACCGAAGTTTATTCTCTAGAATCCAACGGCAGGAATTTATTTTGAAAATCCACGGCAACGCAGACCGTTCCACGTCCACTTGCTTCAATGTAAGGGGGGAGGAATTCAATGGAATTGAATATTTTACAGTCGCGAATGAGGAACGGGGTTGTTATTAACGATCCATGTAAACATGTTTTAAGCCTGCTAGATAATTTTAAAGTGATAATAGTGATAATATTATCATGCGCTAATATACAAAGGATTGAGCAGACAACCGATTCTGCAAGAATATTTTAAAGTAATTGTTATCACCAGTTGAAATACAATACAACAATGTCGCATTGCAGTAATAAAAAGTAGGATTGTAATTTCATTAGATAAAAACTGCATTGTCACATAAACATAATGTTCACCACTAGATCATAGTAAATTAACAAAAACAAAAAAAATTAAAACCCCTCGACAAACGGCTGATCAGGTTATGGTTACCTTACCATATTCTTCCAATCTCATTGAAGTAACACGGTACCAAATTTCGAATCGATAGGACATATGGAAGGTAGTCAGATCCCCTCATTAATTATTAAAGAGCTGATGATCTTCAAACGGCTGATCAGGTCATGGTTACCCTACCATATACTTCCAATATCATTGAGTCAGATCATCAACTAGAAAAAAGCTGATGACCTTCAAACGGTTGAACAGATTTTCATGAAACATGGCTAAGAACACTCGGGATAAAATTATCTATGACACAAAAAAAACTAAACGAAAATCGGTTCATCCGTTAAGGAGCTGCTACGATACCACAGACACGTTAAACTTTCCCTCCCCTCTCTTTTTGCGTCATCGGGGGTTAAAAATGAGTACTAGCGTAACTAGATCGAAATCGAATTATTCAAATTATAAATAATCGCTTGTAATGAGTGAAGTTAGGTCCCTGTGCTTTCAAATTAGACAAAACTAGGATACTGAAGCTGCATTTGAATCATGGTTGGGTGGAGTTTTTTTAAGTTTAAGCTAAGAATATAAACAAAACAAAATGGTTTTCATATTCATGAAGTAGTAGCGACCAAATCTATGAATATTCGTATCAATACCTAAGTATTCCAAAAATTTGCCAGCCGAATTCCATTAGTAGCATCGTTCGAAGCAAACAATTCTCCAGAGTGTGAAGTTGAAGTTTGCGTTCGGATCGGTCCACGATCTCGCTGGTGCATGCGGGGTCACGCGCCGTGCGTATCGGCCCTTAGGCTGCCTGTCCATTGACGCGAAGCTAGGCGGTGGAGCGGAGAAACGAGGAAATATTAACCAATAGGATTGCACAAAATCTCCGCTCCGCAATCCTATTGGTTAATATTTTTTTTTTTTTTTTTTTTTTTTATTTATTCAGGTAAACAAACAATGACACAATATTTATAACTATGATAATAAATTCAGAACATGAAATATATAATTGTGCCACCAGCACCGTTTACCACTTATTACTAACTTAATACTATCCACTAATTGGGCTAACAATAAGAGCAGGATACAACACTACAACAGTTCCAGTAAGCCCTTCCTAAAAGTGCTTTTGCTTGCTGTCGCCATGTCTACCGAGATGAATTTATTGTTGTAAGTATTGGTTATTCGATATAACGGAGACCTTTTGCCAGCATTAGTGCGACAATAGGCGACAGCAAACAACTTACAAGCGTTACGGCAGTGTGTCCTAGTCGGAATTTTGTATATGAGCTTGTTTATTAATGGGATACAGTCACAGAATATTTCCTCGTTTCTCCGCTCCGCCGCCTTGCTCCGCGTCCGTTCCGATCCTATACATCGCAAATATCGCAGCGATCTGAGATATGATCGCATGACCGGAACGTGCAGTTCTGTGCTATATTACCGAGGCAACTTCAAATTGTACAGTATAGATAGGTCTAAAGGGTAAAAAAATAATCAACGTGAACTGTACTGTGCTATTTTACTGACTTCAAAATTTGATTAAAAACAAGTCATTTCAGTGTGAAATTAATTACCTACATTGCGGTACATAGTACCTGTGGCAAGATATGACAACATTCTTTGAAGTGTATGTACTTATTAAAGATCACGTGACAATCTTTCGTCAATATCGTTTGCACAGCACAGCTCGATGTAGACTGTTTACTTTTATACTTTACAATATTCTCATTTTTTAAAGATATTTTTCTTTAAAAGCCTCATTATGGAGTAGATATTTGGAAGCACGCTTTTGAAGTCCTAAGACATGCTTAAGACACTGCTTTTTGTTTATTATATTTGACTTCGGTGTTAGTATGTAAACTTACTAAAAATATATTATCGATTCATGTTATAAATATTAATATTATGTGCAAATTTTAGCACAGATAAGAATGTTAGCAAGGCGCTTAAAATATTATTTAATTGTTAAAATTGGAAACTTCTAGTTCTATAACGCATTACATTTATAGTATCAGACAATCGCTTGCTGAAATAAAAAATCCAGAACAGCATCAAAGACTGAAACTCCATGGAGTATTATTATTACTCTACTATTATTATGAACTCAAACTTTATAAAACTCCTAGCGCTTTAACATTTTTACTACTTACACAGTGAATAAAAAGTACATCAAACAACCGAGCGCTTTGTTCGATAAAACAATTAAAAGCGACTACAAACTTTAGCAGGTTGCCACTCATACAAGTTGTGAGTGTCACAAGCCGTGTATGCCCCAGTCAAACGCAGCGCAGTGCTCGCTCGGCCAGCGCAAAGTTTGATTACTCCGAGCCAAAGCAAATAGACATATCTCCTTTTATAGCATTCCCCGTTTCATGATTTTGTACATCGAGTTTTATGATTATTTTTATTTTAGGGTTATGGTTCGAAATATTATCCGAGGAGTTTCACTTGCCCATAGTAGAGTGACCCTTATAATGGCCTCGCTTATGGCGTCGTAAAAAGGTGATCGGGCCTCCTTTTTTTTCAATATCCCGGCTTTCGTGGCTTATTCGGGGTTGTAAACTTCGTAAAATTAATTATTAGATGGGATTTTTGATAATGTATTTTCGATTGTTCTTTGAAATTTCTTTTAGTGGGAAGATTATTTATTTAATGGCAGTATTATTTTGCGTCGCTGAGTTCGAGTATTTATTGATGATACTAATAAAAACTTTACGATATTGAAAGTACCTATTAAAATAAGGATTTAAGTTTTATTTTTATTTTTGATGTAGTTCATAAGAATACAACTGAAATAACTACTATCATAGCTCTTTAACAATTTAATATAGTAACAAAGAACATGTAACATATTCACCTCTCAAGCTAACGCGCTCACTAGAAATTAAATAAAACACTTTTTTACGGATACTAGCGCGGTTTAATTGAAATCAAAATGAAAAAAAAAATCAAACCAGCCAACCAACCTACAGCCTACCAACTAAAAATTACCAAAGTGGTTTTAATAAAACCGCGCTAGCATCCGCTAAAAATTGTTTTATTTCAACATGTAACATTACGGAACCGGGAGTGGAGTAACTTTCAAACATTATCCTACGAAAACACGAATTGATTGACCCTTAGTCATAATATACGATGTTATACATATTTGCAGAGCTATCTGCAGCGTCGATTGCTATCCTTCGCTTGTAGCCGATATTAAATGTTTGCATTTGAACGTGGGTAAACGCAAACAATGTGCTGTGTGCGCACAGGCTTGGATTTTCGCCCAATATCACCTAATCCCTTGGTATTTTTGAGCGCATAATTTATTCCTTTTGTGACATCAAAGAAGCGATTCGACGTTTTTACAGCGAAGCATCCGTTTAACTTAATTCTCTATGTATGATGGAATAAGTATGTTGAACTAACAAAATTGTGTTCGTAAGTGTTTTATCATGTTAGCATACACAGTCTTCGAATAATCTTTTTATCTTTCTTGAAATATAGTAAGTAACGGTTTAATTCATATAGTTAACTGAATTGTGATATTATGATAAAATCTTGGAATTTCTGGTAGAGCAAAAAAATACCCTTTAGCATTAAATAATTTGCAACCTGACGACATTTCTGATGGGGCACTTGCATTGTTCATCGAGATATTCGAGTTATTATATTTTCCATTATTAATAATAAAATAACTCATTAATCAACAAATATATTTTTTTATTTTCCTCTATAAATACTGAACAAGCTCACTGGCAATAATGTATTGCATTTTTAGGAAAAGAAAAAAAATACTAGAAAAAATCGACTCACCCTTAGCAGCTCAGACGGGATTCAATCGGGACGGGATATTCAAAACATACTTTCAATAGTTATTTTTAATTTCATCTAGCACTAGTCAAATTATGGAAGACCTTCATGTTCATAAATAGTGATATCAAATAGGAATACCGACACAGCTCGAATGTTCCTATATTCATCTTCAAGAATGTTGGTTTCAAAGCAACAGAATCTAATTAACTCGAAGATATAGCCAACCCGATTTTGCTCATGCGGAAAATAAACTAAGTTTGGCAGATATATAATGGATGTGTGTGTGTTGCCGAAGATTCGAATACGCATATTAATAATGTGTTTGTATTAGAACTTAAACAACTACCCTTTACTTAAATGATCGGAGGCTTTCACTCGTCAAATGTGATTAAAGTCACTAATGCATAATATTAACTTTGTATTAACTTACGACTGTGTGTTACAATCTCTTAATACTTACTTAGAGGACAATTACATTTCTATATGTGACAGCAATGACAAATCAATTTCTAAGTAATTACAGACTGTTAAACTAGTTCTAGACTTAGACTATTATAATTATTTAGGCCATGAACAAGATGAGTTATTTTGGGGAACCTATTCAAAAAATTTAACATTACTTGATAGCAGAGCCTTTTGGCAAAATATTGTCTGAAAAGGTAAATGATGATATGGTCGACCTAATCAATCCCATAATTCTGAAATAATCATTTTTTTATTTATCAACGAGATTTAGGTACCAGTTTTTTTACAGCTCAGCTTTAGATCCATATCTTCTTATAATAATATACAAGTTGAAAGCGGCTTACACTAAGCCAATTAGCGTGTAAATGGTACATGAAAATTAACACTACGCAATATTCCGATAACTAGCTCGTGAACGCACCTTTAGTGTTATAGACTCCGATTTTAAGCATCACTTCACATCGATAATTGACGGATCCTCTATTAATATTGACTCGAGAACATGGGACGCACAGACTTACAAGCCGTCTGTTAGCATTAGTATTACTTACGAAAGTTTGTATAATTTTCTACCCCGTTCAATTACCTCGGGGCTTAGCGATAGAACATAGTGCCGTGTAACTTTTATCGAGTTTAATTGTGCGTGATTTCAACCCCCCCTAATAGTTTCGGTACCGAACAAGTTTCTTTGGGAATATATTTTTTCTTACATATTTGCTTAAAGTTTCGTTCGACATTTTAGAAAAGAGATGATATGAGCATTCTAGAAACAAACTGAAACTTTAAAAGACAAACTAAATCGAAATCTGAAGACTTCGCTAACAAAATTGAAGAAATGCAAATTCAGAACAAGTCGCAAAACTGATGCAAAACTTTTCAATGATAATTATCAAGAAATAAAACACTTTTAACGGATACTAGCGCGGTTTTATTGAAAGTACTTTGGTAATTATCAATTTTTAGTCGCAACAAAACAATCAAACTCACGGTCTTTGAATCTGCAAAGTTTGCTTTAAGGACCAAAATTATACCGTTATTGTTTTTCCCCAATACTAAGACTGATGATCTTTGCTTAGACGTTTATTTCTCCAATCCAAACAGCTTAATCGCCCCACGGACAAGAATTGAGATTAACTGCTAATCGATACAGTAGACTAATAGAGACAAAAAACGGGAACAGTTCGGTAGGTGGCCATAGATTTTGTAATTTGCTCTCGGGGTATTACAAGAGTCAATTAAAAACGATCCTTCTTTTGGATTTACCCGAGTTGGATCTGGTAAAAAAATCTAACGTTTGGATTATTTGATATTGGAATCCAAATACCTAATTAAGGAGGTTAACAACCTACAATTTGTTTGACAAAACATCTTAGGAATATAATGTAACTTACTTCGTAACTATTAAAATTAATGCAGACGATGATCGTTAGTAACTTTGTCACAATAAAAGAAATGACTATCATTTCGAAGTCATTGATAGTGTTTGGGACAGTTTTATAAAATTTCTAAAACTTACGTAGAAGAGTTTTGTATATATTTCTATTATCAGTTTCATAACATTTATTATTTAAACATCTTAAATATAAAATTGAGATAAAAAAGCACTACACTAAACTAGTGCCACCGTATCAAAATGGTCCGTTGTAAGTTGGGAACAAAGCTGGTGCAGTAAAGATGGCGGGAGAGCCAACGTCCCCATTGACCCCGCTTGAGATGCATCTAGTTGCACAATCCCTTTAACAGGGTCCCGGGGAGACGCTGAAGCGATTAATGCACTTAATACAAAGAATGAACATAAAGCGGGCAGCGTTTAACTGATTTTAACCTTAGGTAAAGCGCAAGAGGAGCTCGGTGGCGCAGTGGTTTAGCGCCTGGCCCAGCGATTGCGGGAGTTAAGCAACGTTCGCAAGGGTCGGTCATGGGATGGGTGACCAAAAATGTATTATCTCGAGCTCCTCCGTGCTTCGGAAGGCACAGTCAGTCAGCCAGCATGATGTCCTTTGAAAAGTTTGACGTGACAAAAAGGTAGCATTGTCATTTGACGATAACTTTAACTTTGTCAGCGTTTTGGTTAAGTGTCTAATAATTACTGCCCTGTACTAAAACGTGAAGAATTCATCAAGTAGATTTCAATAAACTAAATTGTGTAATCTGAATCAGACAATCATCCTCAACTTTGAGAACTTTCCTAAAATCTATTGTTTTAGAATTCCTACACAGATCCAGGTCAATAGTTCTTGAAGTTCGCTATCTCCCCTGTTGTGTGCTTAGATTCAGCAACAATGTAATTCTCTTTGTCGAAAACGTCGAAATCTGCAGAGTAGCGTTGGTTACGGTCGCTGTGAGCAAGAAAGCTTAATCTTTAAACTTTAAACTTGACTAATTGAATTTTGACACACAACTTATTTAAATGTTTGAGATTTTGTTCAACTGAAAATGCCTTCAAAAATTCAATTTTCATTTTATCTTTTGACAAAAGACGTATCTTTTGACAAATATTTCAATAAATATTATATTTTAATATAATACACACAGCGGTACACGGGGTTATCTAAATGCACTCAAATAACTTTAAATCATAAATTTTAATCTTTAATATTTATCAAAACAATGGAATATCAAGAGGCTAACCAAATTCGGAGAAATATAATTAGGATCCAATCGAGATAAAAACAAACTATTCACTTGGAAATGTTACTCGTTTCAACAAAAAGGTTATATCCGGGTGTTATCATATTTACGATGATGGCACGCAACTTCCAGTGCGGTTCAGTACTTATCAAGTTTACTACAGCGTTTCCCCTTTTATTTTTTAATTCACAATAGAAAAACAAATAAAGCGAGGCCATAAAAGCACACGGAATGGTGTCAACTTCAATTAGAGCTATAAAAAACGCAGTAAAACTAATAACAAAGCGGTGTTGGGAGCCTAATATGGTCCGTTTGCGTTATAAAGGAAATATTTTTAGTAAACTTCTATTTCCTGGCTAGTAATTACTGATTTGTTCGTGATAAAGTTTTAGTACTCCGTTTTGTAGTGTTGTAAGTCGCTTATCTCACTTGTGGTTTGTAAAGTTGTAACTTGTAAAATGTCATACTCCTTCCTAATTAGATACTTAAATAAACAGTATCTACTCTTGTTAGCTAACTTCATACTTATAAGAAAAAAAAACATTCACATAGAAAAAAAGCAGCAACTAAAATAATAAATTAATAAATTACAAAGCATTTATTTCAAAATATTTTTTTAGCACAAATCCTCTATAAATAAAAACAGAAAAAGTGCTATCGATAAAAAATTCATTTCTTCCTAGTACCTTACTATTATCATATCATAAAATATTCATTCATATGACATTATGCAAAATTATGTGCATTAGTATAGAACAAGTGGTTGTTATGAAATGAATTGTATTTTAAAAGCAGTTGAAATTCTATTTTCTGAGGAGAATTTAAAACCGATGATTTTAAAAATTGCTCAGTTAGATTTTTATAATACGAACTCAATAACGCACACATACAGCAAATTAAGGTCACCAAATTTTTGCACCTGATAAAATAAAACCCATAAGGCAACATTCGATTTTCAGTCCGTTGCACTCTCGGACAAAGGCAAAGCTTGTCACGCCAGCCGTCAAATGCTGCACCGCAACTTTTTTCCGTCAGAGCTTTTCAGCATTAACAGTACAGCGTTTGACACCCTGTCGCCCGCTGGTTCGCACCCTATTTCCAATTTGCGCCTATCAATCAGGACCAATCTCACTGAGTGGATTACTCGCAAATGAAATTTGCATAGGCTGCCGTGCCACTTGGGCAGTTGTAGCTAGTATTTACAAGGCTGCCTCTTGAACAATGCCATCGGTTCAGCTTGAGACGGGTTCCTCAGGGATCAATTTTAGGTCCAAATGTTCTTATGGCAGAATTTTGAGATATTTAAAAAATGTACCTGCTTTACCTTAATTTTTCTAGTACATAGTAATTAGCTAGTAACTATTTTGTAGATTAATTTTTCGAAAGCGATCAATTTTTCAGATTGTTTAAATGAAAAATTACAAATACTACCTTTTAACAATTTATCATACACGAAGACAGCCTGTACTATGGGAATGTCAGTTATATGCAATTTTTCAAGTAGGTACAACTTTTGTAATGTTAAACGTTTTTTTTATAAGTAAATAAATGGATTTTAGTTTATAAAACCAACTGTAGAGTTATATAAAGCGGTAGTCTTTGTAGATATGCCTACTTAATGTTAAATTATATGCAAAATGCCAAGATAATATTTGGGTTAAGCTAAGTAACCGAGTAAACTGAACTTCGCAAAGTAAGCAAAAACAGATAGTGATTTCGTAGCTTATTTGAGCAGGTATATTACTTAACCAATCTAAACAAAGTAAATTATTATCAGATATTAGACTTTGCCTCTGGCGTTTCAGCTGCTAAGCATGTTATTTGGTTCGTGTAATGTTTAAGACATGTTGGTTTTAGTAGTCAATAAAAAGTAATGTATTTGATTATACAAAATTTCGCTATAAATGCTAGTTAATTTTAACTGTTAGTTAATGTAAATGTGCTGTTAGTAATTGAGTATTATCTGCAAATACGTAATACCTATATATAAATGTTGAATTATTAAATTTTTACTTGTCTACAGACGTAGGTATACTATGTGAAAGTGCACTTTCTTGTGAAAAAGAAGTTGCAAGTCACCGTCACATTCGTCGGTTAGTTATACTTTTTAACCGACTTCATCAAAAGGAGGAGGTTCTCAATTCGATTGTATGTTTTTTTTTTTTTTTTTTTTTTTTTTTTTTTATCGTTGTTCGCGCGTATCTTCGACATTTATGGACCGATTTCGATAATTTTTTTTTTGTTCGACTGAGTTTTCTTGCGAGATGGTCCCATTTAATTTTTTTTCAAATCGGTTCAGTAGTTTACAAGTAATCCTGAAAATACTATGATATTAAATCAACTAACTTGACAACTTTGTTATTTATGAACCGAATTAGATGATTTTTTTTGTTGGGGAAGGGATACCGTTGTGTAGTCTTTTTAACCGACTTCAAAAAAAGGAGGTAAGTTTTCAGTTTGTATGTTTCTCCGCGATTATGTCACGTTTGGCTGAGCCGATTTTTCTACCTAAATAATATACCTACACTACCTAATGCAGAAGGAACTTACACTAAAAATAAACAAATAAAAAAATTGTTTAAAAAACAAAAAACCGACTTCAAAAAACCTGCCTCTAAAAAAAGGAAGAAATAATATACAAATCATTAGATACGCATTATCATTGTTATAATAAAACACGTCAATTGAAGTCGGGTGAGGCTTTTAGAATAAAAAAAGGAAGATGTTCTCCAGCCCCACCCGACTTTAATAGACGTGTTTTATTATAACAATGATAATGCGTATCTAATGATTTGTATATTATTTCTTCCTTTTTTTAGAGGCAGGTTTTTTGAAGTCGGTTTTTTGTTTTTTAAACAATTTTTAATCCTATTACTGTTATAGGATAGGTCGGATTTTAAATCGACAAAAGCATTTTGTTTGTCGGCTCAAAAGACTTTAGTAAAAACAGGGGGTCTATTACGAAAAGTTTAATGCGATACACGCAGCTGCGTCCGTGCTTCGTTTTGATTGTTTCCTATTACAAAGCACTTGCATATGCGATATCGCGAAGTGATTGCGTAAGTTTGGCAGTTTTTCTCTAGAGTATCCGACATCATTCGTTCAATAGTCTATGGGCAACGATAGCCAAATTCAAAACGTTTGTTATATCTACAATCGACGAACTGCGCACGATTATCGTGGCCAAGTGACTGAGTTACGCTATTGCGTACGTTATTTTTGTAATAGGCCCCCTGGTCTGCTCTAAATCCGTCGTCTCCACCGAATAGTTTCCCATTAATTTCGCTAAATCCTGTGGACTCGGCCTCGAAGCGACCAAATACTCAATTATGTTTTTAATTGAGCCGCGCATTGGATTTGACACCACTCAGCCTCACCCCAGCAATGGAGGGATATTATGTGATATTGTTTCTATATAAAACCTTTGTTTTTTATATAAATCGTTCAGAAAATCTGAAAAAATATTTCTTACTTTTCTGTATTATAAATTAGCTTTCACTCGAGACTTCATCTGCGTGGAAAATTCTTAGGGAACCTTAGACCGGCATAAAAAGTATTCTATGTTTTAATCCAATCTATAAACTATATGTGTGCCAAATTTTATACAAATCCTTTCAGCCGTGTTTGCATGATTGAGTAACAAATATCCAAACATCTAAACAAACATCCGACTTTCGCACTTATAATTTAAGTAAGATTAAGTCAAAACATTATTTTTATTTGTAGCCAAGTGTCATATTTGTACACATATTTTAATAATGTACGCAACGCGCTGAGTGCAGTCACTCTAAGTAGTGAGATACCTACAAGAAATATACAGGGTTTTTTGTAAAACACCATCAACCTCGCAGGAGTATAATTTACTAGCATCATAAACAACAACATTGATTTGTTCTGCGAGTTTTCAGAAAACAGACTAAAAAATCGGCTTTCCATACAAATGTCCGAACAGCTGATAGAGTTTTGTACGAAAAGTCGTTTTTGTGTTTGTTTTCGGAAAAGTGGTAGAACAATTTAATGTTGTTGTTGTTTATGATGTTACTTATCTACTCCTGGGAGGTTGTTGGCGTCCTGTATATTATGCCAGAATCTCACTGTTTTGTCTAAATTCTGTCACTTACTTAGTGTGAGTTGCACCAAAACGCTGTCAAAGTTAAAGTTATCGTCAAATGATAATTCTACCTATTTGTCACGTCAAACTTGTCAAAGGACATCATGCTGGCTGGCAACCTCTTTTTTTTGGCTAACTTGTGCTTAACCGATACTTTAACAAGCTTGTTATAGTTAAAGTTAGATGGTGCAACTCAGCCTTAAAATCAAATTTGTTTCGTGAAAGTATGCACAATAGATATTTGTTCTGCTTGAGAGGGAAATCATTTTACACTCGGTTCTCGCTCGAATAGGGTGTTGTGTTGCATCGATAAAGTTTTCGCTGTATGTAGTGTTGCAAAATATTTCATGAAATACAAGAGAACTGTCTTCATTTCAACACTATCGAAATATTTAATTTTGCCTGTGGTTGATTTATTGACTAATTATCTAAGGCTCAGATGCACCATCTGACTTTAACGATAACAAGTTTGTTAAAGTACCGGTTAAGCACAAGTTAGCCAAATAAAGAGGTTGCCAGCCAACATGATGTCCTTTGACAAGTTTGACGTGACAAATAGGTAGCATTATCATTTGACGGTAACTATAACGTTGACAGCGTTTTGGTGCGAATCACACTTAGACGCTAGAATTCTGATCTCAGAATCTTCAAGTGGATTTCATGTGAAATTACTCTATATACACGTCTTGTGAGTTGTGACTGATGTTAAAGTAAATAAATAAAAATACTTTAAATTTCTTCTTCTTCAAAAAAATATAGAGTTTTTGTAACTAGTTTGTATCTACAATTATTCTAAAATTTTCCTAAAATTGCATTAAAATATTTCGTATTCATCACTTGGGTGATTCTGTAACAGCAAATTTTTCGCATACACTACTTGGATGTTGGGTCATTCTGCAACGGCAGCTCGCCCGCAGTGTACCCGAACGTCCCGATACACACGAGTGAGCTCGTGACACCTGTTCCCGTCGCTATCGAGTTCGGAAGACATATTATTGGACCATGTCACTTCTGCGTACGATTTACTTCGAACAGCTGTCGAGTTGTACTATTGATTGACAAACTGTGCAATCTATTGTGCGTTTATTAAATTTTATTAGTTAATTACTAAAAATACCGTCGACTTGATAACGTCGTCCTTTTTTGAAGTCGGTTAACAAAGAATGAGGTTTTGTGAGAAGTATGAAACTGACTCTATTAATTGGTAGTTTTTTTTTCGGAAAAAAGCTAAATATTTTATAATTAAACATATTTTATTTTATTTAAATATTTATAAAAACGACAGCTTAAAAAACTCCTAGTCTAATAGAATACAAAGCAAATAATCAGAATATTAAATTTACTACTACATTACTATAATAGGAGGATAAGGAAGAATAAGCTAATATGAGAGATATATTATTAACGAAGCTATCGCTGTTAATATGTCGTGTTTAATCAGCGTCAATATCTTATTAATACTAATAGGTACTTATTACAACAACTCATAACGAGGTAATGCGGAGGAAATATACAGTCGACTGAATGCGAAAGCAATTTGCTACTAAATTATCAGCGCCTTAGTTCGTTTTGCACCTGAGCAGACATCAAAACTTGTGATCAGTACCTAATTAACGGTTTAATTATGAGTTGCGAATTCAGCAATTTGTCCCTTCAATTTTGTCGCTTATTTCAAACTGTGATTCGTTTAATGAGAGACGTTTGAGGGCGTTTGATTGCGAGCAGAATCACCCCATTGAAAGGCAATTTTGTTTTGAACTCTTGTTGTTGATAGGTGTACAATATTATAATTGGATTGTTTCTTTTTATTTATTTTTTGGATCAACACTTAAAAAGTTCAAATCTCTTATAGGATCACTTCATTAATGATCGGTCTATCTATCTGACTGTCCCTCAAAATTTTTTTTAGAAGTGGGTGGTTAAAGAGTTTTTCCAAAATAATAAATCAATGTGTAGGTAGTTTACAAACACAAAGCTGCTGATTAATGATTTTCTCCAGATCATGCCTCAAATTTTTTTTTTTTCTATAATAAGTATTTAAAATGCCAATTTATTCTAAAATTTAGATTTTTATGAATAAAAAAAGCTGAAATTTTATATATAAATAAAACATTATATTCCGTAATATTTTATAACTTTCGAAAAAACTTTTAGTTGATTAGGCCATCTTAATTTAATTCACAAACTTGAACAAGATACTGTTCTAGATAAGATCATTAGCCTAATCTGATTTTACATGTACTTGATAAAATTATTCCGCCATTAAAAGGCGGCTCCAAACAAGATTACAGAATTCTGTTAAAATGCTAATTCGTATTAAAATCTAATAGAATCACTAAGGCTCAGTTCCATCTAACTTTAACAATAACAAGCTTGTTAAAGTACCGGTTAACACAAGTTAGCCAAAAAAAGAGGTTGCCAGCCAGCATGATGTCCTTTGACAAGTTTGACGTGACAAATAGGTACGAGTAGTTAGCATTATCATATTTTGACGATAACTTTAACTTTGACAGCGTTTTGGTGCAACTCACACTAAATGTTTAGAAACTCGCGCTTGCTGGCTTGATACTTAATAAGCACTTTTTTTTAATGAGGGCTTTTCAAAGTGACATTAAAAAAATAAAAATAGTAACAATTTGCCTCACTATATGGCGAAAGAGATGAGTCAAAATTGGCTTTTAAAAATAAACGTCATGTAACAAAGAGGAAAGTAAGCGCTCGCTGGCTGACATCTGCCCAAAGATAAACATTTTAGAATTACATCTGCCTGCCTACCTGAGTACTCATCGAAGATTAGTAAAAAATAATACATTTAGACATACTTACATTTTTATCGACGCCATCTATCGAGCCTACGGCTTTTTGTAATTTTGAAAAGCCCTCATTGAACGAGCGGGCGAGCGCGAAGCGTCTCCGTTTTAGCTTGGGGAAAAATTCTTTCGTATACTGTTCTCTTCTATATAATAGGTCGCATTCGTCGTATTTGAAACTGATTCTCGTGAAATTTTGTGAGTAGGTTTGATAATTATATATTATTTTTGTCGATTCAACTTTTCGAAAAAAAAAAAACATCAGCCCTTTAGGAAAATGTTCAAAAATGTCAAAAACGCGAGGCCTACAGCTCACAGAGCCACTAGTATCCGATCTTTTGCGAATCCGACCAAGTGCTAAAAATTGGTAATGTACCTACGTATACATGGGAGAAGTTAACGTATTTATAATAATTAAGGTATATTTTTAATTTTAATATTATCTTTTGACGTCGAAGTATGAAAAATAATTTAAAGCAATTGTGTACGACGATTCTCTTTATTTAATAATCATATTTACCTACCAACAAAAACATTTTTTTCTTTACGTTTTCATAATGTAATTTCTTAATCAATCAAAAATGTTTCCTTGCGTTATGTCCTTTATTTTGTGAAGTAGTAATTGTTACGCAACCAACCGCAGACTAGCGACGAAATAACAATAAAATTTGAAATGAGTTCAGTAATATTGAGTCCTTTTCTTGCGAAAGCTAGTTGAGTTCCCGAGCTCGGACTGAGGCCATCAATTGCAACTGCAGACTTCTTTGTCTACAGAATAAAGAGGGGATGGGGGGGACCCATTTGGGCGCCTGTTACCATTCTGTTGGAGTTGGAGTTGTTTAAATGACAACGTTAATTACCTTTTGTAAGAAATTCTACTTTTTTTTAACATAGGTAAGTCATTTGATCCTGAATCTACTTTAGACAAAAACCCAGACCTTTTTTTTTTTTTTTCTTTATTGGTTTTCGGGATTTTTGTCATAAGTTGACGATGCCAATCCCATCGTACTTATAATATTATAAGGCTAATCTCTAAAAACAGAATATAAAGACTTAGCTGCTATTGAGTTTGGTTCTGACAAAATTTTGTGGAACATTCCTATATCTAGTCTATTAAGTTTTAAATTGCTCATTAGCTGCTGCCTCTTACTCGCAAAACGGGCACAATCCATCAAAATGTGTTGCAGGCAACTTTTCCACATTGGTCGCAGTAAGAGAATGAGATTTCCTCATCATGTGTGCAAATGATTTTGTTGGATAATGTCCAGATCGCAGTCTATGTGCGGTAACAATTTGTTGTCTATTGAGCTCATTGGCTGCAAACCAAGGGATATGAGGGGGTTCACTTTGTATGCTCTTGTACCAAATGCCTTTGCTTAACCCGGCGAGCATGAGGTGAAAAAAGTTACACCTAGCATGTGGTGGGGTTTGCCATACCCCAACATATAATTACCTATAAATGCCAATTTATTAAACCAAGACTTAAGAATTTATTCGTATTTTGAAATATGGTTTATATTTAGTGTATAAAATAAAAAACAGTGTATATTTACATACTTTTATTGTATTATTTATCAGAAATACTAAAATATAACATTTACAAAAAAACAAAAAAAGGAACTTCTGAAAAAGGAACTAAAATCAACTAATTCTTTAATAAAAATATAAAATCAACTTTAAAAACTTAAAGAATATAAGATTCTCAATAACATATTTTTTTTAAAGAATTAGTTGATTTTAGTTTTAGTATTTTTGATAAATAATACAATAAAAGTATATAAATATACACTGTTTTTTATTTTATACACTAAATATAAACCATATTTCAAAATACAAATAAATTCTTAAGTATTGGTTTAATAAATTGGCATTTATAGGTAGATATATGTTAAAACTAACACGGAGCATGTGGCGGGGTATGACGCACCCCACGAACGTTTACACGCGTGTAGCTCCTGCGCCGGTTGACGCGACACTGCGGTCACGCCACTCTCCCCCCGCGGAATACATTGGCTCCAGCTACTCGAAGCAACAAACCAATTGAGGGGCAAATTTAAAAAATACACGACTTCGCGCAAAGCATGGGCATGTCACACCCTACCTCAAGCTCGCCGGGTTAAGGATCTTTCATCAAAGTACAATTTCCACTGTGTATAGCATTAATGTTTGTAATTATGGACGCCAACATAAAACAATGTTTAACATGAGGTTAAATTTTTAACAGTTTGCAAGTATTTTTGTATTAAAATATTATGTTTTTTTTTCACGTTATAAATAGTCGGTCTATATGCTGGTCGTCTGGCTTACCTGTAACAAAATAAAATAAATATTATTTTTTGTAGAGTTAGAAACTGTTATCTATATGCGTTCTTTGTAGAGAATGTGTTATAGGATAGAACAGAAATTGACAAACAAAATTGCTGAAAACTAGTGTAATGTTATTTCGTGGGTTAAGTATCTGTTTTCATTAAATCCAATGTAAGTATAGTTATTAGCTGCTGTTAGAAATAATTCCCAAATTGAAATCTATATCAAAACCCTGAATCCACTTAAGCTCAAAACTTCTCCTCGCCAAATTGCCAAAGCAGCGAGGCTGGCTACCTGTTATTTTTCCTTGTTTGTTTTTCTATAAATGCTTTACTTAATCAAGTGTAATCCATCAAACTGTCAGGGTAGACGGTACACCTTCTGGCAACACCTTTATTCAATATTCGTTGGGATTTCGATACAAAAACAAAGAGCCGATGAATAGGTCTCGAGTTTCCAATCACTCATTTAGGACTGCCAACGGTGCGTTGACGTGACCACAAAATAATTTTAACGCCGAAGTACCGCGGCAGTTGAAAAATGGAAGGTATTTCAACTTGCATAAGGTAGGAATTGGTATTTTGGCGGAAATACACCGTGCGGAAAAAGTAAAATATTTTTGCGACGACGTGCTGTAAAATATGATTTTTTGTTTAAATAAGGATACTTTATTAAGCTTGTCTCCAAAGCTCAGGTGATGTGTAACAATGCCTTTACAACACTTAAATCATTACTATCATCTTAAGTAATATTATAAATGGTTTGTAAAAGTTGGTTTGTTACGTCTTATACGTTACTACTTAATAACTAAGTTTATTTGAAAGTTTATTTGACTTTGACTCAACCGATCATCATGATATTTTGCATACACATTGTCAATTTAAATAATATATTATTATAATTTACTAGCGACTGTCCGTGAAAATAAATTATAATAATATTAACTGTTTTCGGAATTATAACAATATATTATTATAATACCTAGTGTGATGATGCTATTAAAGAATCACCATTCTCAGACTACAAAAAGAAAAATCAGAATTAAATAAAAGTAATCCTAGATCAAATCGAACAAATACATATGAAACCGATCAACTGGTCAATATTGTTGTTAAATAAATCACAAGTAATCTGGAATCTATATACTAGCTCTGAAGGTCTAAACTATCGTCATTTCCGCAAGAATCTATCCAAGAACGGTACGGAAGAAATTCAAATACTTGAACGGTAAAAGCATTTCTGATATGGATTTTTCTAGAGGAGCCTTAAAATTTCATACTCGCTGAGTTTTCTAAGAAATAATAGAGGAATTGGTTCTGATAAGTGTCCTTGCGTCTTTATTTTACTGCTGAGACGAAGTTCATTTAATTAGTTTTGGCATTTGAAGCGTAGGTACTATAATAACAGGTTGGTTACCTAAACAATATTTTTTTTTTTAGTTTTAGGAATCTGTAAGTAGTTTGTATAATTATGCCATTGATTGGTCATGGCAAATAATTGGTTATTTTTATTTGCAATAACAGTAAAGTTTTAAGGCAAACATTGATTCTGAGTAATTATTTTTTTAATATTTTTTTTTTAGATATAGGCATATTACGGCCATGATATACCTTTTTGAAATCCTTATGATAAGCTCTTTTATTTGACACCCATATTGCAGTAATCAAGAATATTACATTTTTAACCGACTTCCAAAAAAGGAGGAGGTTCTATGTTCGTCTGTATATTTGTTTTTTTTTTTTTTTTTTGTGTATGTCCACCGATTACTCGAAGACGGCTAGACCGATTGAAATGATTCAAACGTTATTACATTAGGTACACTCCCAAGTTGGTCCCATTTTTTAAAATTTGGAAATCGGTTCAGTACTTTTCAAGTAATTTTGAAAAAAGCACGAAAATAGTATGATTTTGTGTGAATTACCTCGATGGTTGGTCGAATTACTTCTTTGTTTATGAACTGAATAAGATAATTATTTTTTGTTGGAAAAGGGGTATTTTAAGTGTAGTTTTTTAACCGACTTAAAAAACGAGGTTCTCAGTTTGACCCGTATTTAAGTATGTTTCTACGCAATTATCTTACGTTTGGCTGAGCCGATTTTTCTACATATATAATATACCTTACCTACAAGGTACCTACACTAAAAATAAAAAATTGTTTAAAAAAAACAAAAAACCGACTCCAAAAAACCTACATCTAAAAAGCAAGAAATAATATTCGTATAATAAAAATACGTCTGTTGAAGTCGGGTGGGGCTTTTAGAATAAAAAAAAAGGAATTTGTACTCCAGCCCCACCTGACTTCAATAGACGTATTTTTATTATACGAATATTATTTCTTGCTTTTTAGAGGTAGGTTTTTTAGAGTCGGTTTTTTGTTTTTTTAAAACAATTTTTTATATATGAGATTTTTGCATTCACAATGCTATTTTTATACAATACTAAATAATATACTAGAAAAAAATACGACTCGCACCAGATCAATACCCGTCTGAGTATTGATCTGGTGCGAGTCGTATTTTTTCTAGTATATTATTTAGTATTGTATAAGAATATTACATACAAAGATACAAGATGGCGCTGATTCGTACGTCTGGTTGTCCGTAATTTTAAGCTGCAATGTAGCTATCTTCATAGACGACAAGTTGCTGTGTGTTTCTTCCACTGTCCAATCCGGTAAATAAACCCATTGCGCGGGACTTGCGCAAGTTGTTACGATCACGTGTCTACAACTAATCTTGTGGAGCTCTTAGCGCAGTTTCGTTGCGACGGATATTGCTGCACTGGTATTGTTGTTTTGGACGAGACATCGACGAGGCAAACATTGGCAACTCTTTAAGGCGGTTAAATGACATAAAGTAGCGCCCTCAGAGGTTTTTATTTAATAAGTTATTAATAGAAATAGATTTTAATAATGTTTATCGTGGAGATTTTAGGGCCCATGGTCTAGTATTTTTAGAAGGTATCACTACATGCCCTCGTAGTCATTCGTAGAAGTAGATAGCAAATGTGTTGAATTCTAGTTATTTATTTTATGAAGACAGTAGCAGTAACATCTTTTTTATGAACTGTGTATTTTAAGTTTATAGATCCCGAGATTTACGTTCATGAAAAGAAGGAAGTATGATATACACTATGATCATGACTATTTAGTCAGTCATTGACTATAATGACTGACTTTATGATGATGTTATGATCGTAAGACGGAGGTTCGGAGATTGATGAGTTGGACTGCTTTCATCAGAAAAAGCCCCTAGTCGATTCTTCTGGTCATCATCTCCTTTATGTTACAACACCTCAGTGTGAAAGGAAAGTCATAATCCAACAATAAACAATCATAATACTTAAATAAATGAATATAAGTTTTGATTCGTTATTATGGTCTGTTGATTTGTTGTTAGATTGTGAAACAGGCACCTATTATAATATATACCAGTTTAAAAACAGGGAAATCTGTTATTGGCTTTACGTATTGTTATAACCTAAGATATAAGTACGTTGTGGCGCTGTTGATTTTTCTTAATAAATAAAAATAAAGCAACACAAAATAAAAAAAGATCGTATCCCAATCACAGTTTCATTAAACACTAAACATTCTGGAATCCGAATACTCGTGCCAGCATTTTCATAAAATGAACAATTAAAACTTACTCAAACACGGAATGCGCTCAGAGTTAGACACTCCGCAAAATTAGAACTAATTGGCTTATTCGCTGCACCGCCCGCCCGATACCGGCCGCTGCCTCCGATGATATGCGGAACAAACGCTAATTCTGTTCAGAGTTAAGCCTCATTTCCGTGGCACTGTTGAGTAGGAGCGGACTCAGCGCCATTTGAGTTTTAACCAATGTATGGGAAAAAATGTACATTTTTACACGACTGCCCAAAAATAAAACAGAGAGTGTAATTTATTCATAGTTCATGTATGTTTGAGGGTATTTTTAATGTATTGGGTATCGTTGGAATCCTGGCTTACATAATTCCAAGTGGTATATTATCTTTTTGAAAAAAAAAATATTATGGCGGCTGTGCGACACCACCCTCCAATGTGAAAAAAAATCTTCAATTATTACAACATAGGCATCAAATGAAAGACCTATTCCAAACTCTATAATTGAACACTGAAATATGTAAAATAAAAATAAAAAAATAAGTGAAATTGTTCCATATATAACGGTCCTCCAAGTCGATTCGGTTTTAGTTCGTTTTTGGCAGGGCAGTCTAATTATTTTTTTTTATTTGTTATTGTTCAAAACATAAAGTACTCAGTGGATACTGAATGCACTGATATGCGAATCAAACGATAGTTTTGTTCAGTACCTACACAGTTAGTACAATTTCCCTGGAACCATTGAGACCATCGGACTCAAGACCATACATTGAGATTTTATCCATAATCATCATCACCAAATAATTGATCATTGTATTGCCGTTTTATTGTTAGGTTAGGCTTTCTGAATGTCTTGGTTAACTCGTTACGTGTATTCCCCGAACAATAATAACTTGGGCGTCTTTAAGGCCAAAGTAAATAGGCATTTACTGACTGAGCGTGCTCCATCTTCGTTCTCCCTGTCACTTTCCATCAGGTGAAAGTGAGGTCAAACGCGCAGAAAGTCCATGCATAAAAAAAACGTAAACATTTTAACACATTTTGTAATATTTTAACCACTATAAGTTCTAATTCCGACCCTGAAAACAGCTTAAGAGGATTGTCAACCACGTGGTCTCCATACAAACGGCGATAACGTTTCCCACCCTCTAAACCTTAACCTACAGCAATGAATTTTTGGTATGTTTTTGAAATGCCTAAAAACTAGGGCTGTACGTTTTGATTTTTAAAATATTCATTGTAGATTTGAAAATATTGGCACTTCTGTGTTTTGTATGAAATCACTAAAATGCAAATATTTCGAAATCTATTATAGATATTTAAAAAATCAAAACGTACAGCCCTAGTATTTAGGCATTTCAAAAATACCAAAAATTAATTACTGTAGGTTAAGGTTTAGAGGGTGGGAAATTTTATCGCCGTTTGGATGGAGACCACGTGGTTGACAATCCTCTTAAGGCCAGAAGACAGCCGTCATTCCAAGTAGGTTCCCCATTACACGAAATTAGATTTAACTACAACGCACGCGCGGCCTGCATTCATGATTCACTTTGCAAAAGCGTAGCAGCATTGGAAATGTATGCAGCTTTTTATCTTTAGCCAATATATTTACACAGTGTATTTACCCCCTTACTAATAAAGATTGTAAAGCAGATGTATAGTTACACAAAACACTGTGTAACTATACATCTGCTATACAATCTTTATTAGTAAGGGGGGTAGTTATTAAGCATTATTAGTTAGATTAAACATTATTGATTGTACTCGAATTCTAAAATATTTTGACTAAATTTTTTTTTTAAGTGATGCTATTGTAGCAATTTTGGTGCAAATGAATATTATAGGTACTATAAATTAAAACAGGGGCCCAATCGCTCTAATTTTCAACAATAAAACCAAAACTAAATCGTTACCGTTTCAGTTTCGATTACAGGAAAATACTCGTTTTAATTTTGTTATTATGTAAGTAGATTTATGTAAATATCGTTTTCTTAAATTAGGTTAAAATTATATTAATGAACGTTTTTTGTTCCTACTTTTAAAACACAAAGAAACAGAAAGAAATCGCTTTTCAGCGATAAGGCCGCCAATTGTTCCACTTTGTACTGTTCTTGTATGTATTTATTATAGTGAACAATAAAGTATTTATTCATTCATTCATTCATAATGTACCTAATTGTTGAAAGCTATGCCTAGAACACCCAGAATGCCAATCTTGGACAATTTAAATGGGAGTTTTCGAGCTTAACCAAAGATTTTTAGGTAAATGACAACGTAACGGTTTTCGTTTTATCGTTCAGAATTAGCGCGATTGAGTGCCATTTATGTACTTTGAATACCTATTGCGTAGAATACGTTCGTTTGCGTCTATTCAAAAAAGGAATTGAAAACAAAAGAAAAAACGTTTCCCAATGCAAACAACTTACAGAAACGCAAAGACGCTGCAATTTATACATTAAAACAAAAGAACTCGAAAGCCCCATACGAAATTACTGTAACACCAAACGAAAAATACTCTCGCATCTCGAGCACTGCGAGTAACAAACCATTATGTCTCGTTCCACCTTTAAGTCGCCGCTTCCACAAAAGAAATTACTTCATTCTTTCTAAATTTCAACCTCCACTTTGGCGGGGCGAACGTCTAACAGCGAGGGAGTTATTTATCTTTGTGTCGTATAATAGAATTTAATTAAGTTACGTGCGACATGGTTCACGCGCAAGGAATTCCACAAAGTTCAGACGAAGTAGGTACATTGTCGATTTCGATTCTATCCTACTCCGATGTGCTCGAGGTGAATGAAATGTTGTTGAGGTTTCGTTTCGCATCGACGCCGACACGCCGCTGCACGAAACAAATGACAATCGCTAATTTGTTTAGGCTCAAGATCGAATAATGAATTTTTAAGCCTTGCTTGAGATGCCACTAGGTTTGTTGTGTTTTTTTTAAACTCTATGAATGCTAAAGGCACAACATGGCTGCTCCAACCCAGAATTTCTCTTCCATAATACATACATTTTCATTCTACGCTAAAAAGGAAATCACAGGGCCTAATCGCGCTAATTTTCAACGATAAAAGCTAAATCGTTACCGTTTCAGTTTCGTTTAAAGAAAAATACTCGCTTTAGTTTTGTTAAAATTGTTGAATACTCTGCCTAAGGAGTCTAGAATTACAATCTGGTACAATTTAAGTGAAAATTATGAAGTTAAACCGAAGATTTTTAGGTAAATATAACCTAAATGACAACGTAACGTTTTAGGTTTTATCGTTCAGAATTACCGCGATTGGGCTCCTGGCAACCAAATTTTGAAGTACGAGTAAGTAAGTTTATTGTTTTTGTCGCCATTTTATACCTTTATGCTTATTTAGATGTTTTCAAAAGAAACTCCAATACTTACTTTCCACATAATATCGTTCTCATTTTTTTAAATCTAACGTGACGTCACCACCATACAAGCCATTAAACCCAACCACTGAGCAATTCATTTCCAATTTCTAACTGTCTAGTGAACAACAAAAGGAATATTTTTAACGGAATCTCTGCCACTTTAATCACGACCCTGATCAAATTTCCTCTTACAAAGTTTCAACGCGGAACCGGATATTATTATACTTTGCATCCATGTTTACCCACAGACTGTAGGAATGGCTAGATGTAAATTTCAATGTAGAAATTCTACATTGATTTAGTCGGGACTCTTTTATTTTTTAATGGGAAATAGTAATAATGAGGAATGTCAGAAAAAAAAAATTGGATAAATATTTTAAAATAAATTTAAAATTAAGTTTTAAATAAACTCCCTTAGCAATAGAAAAAAGTTTCAGAATTTTTGATTGCGTGAAATAATATAAAAAATTAAAGTAAACTCGTCTACATAAATGTACGGACAGCAGAATGGAGATTATACTTTAGCCATTGGCCACAACTACAACACGTAAAAAAAAAGTTTTGACATTTTGTGACGACCTTTTTTTTAATACAAACCCAAAAATTCTGAAACTTGTTCATTAAGGGAGCTTATTGCTACCACCAAAAAATATTCATTAATATTCATGCAGGAATCGAACCTGCGACCTTTGGAAGTCCGATTCAATGCTCTTCCAACTGAGCTACGGATTCCCGCTAGTGACGAGTCGAAATTTTTTTTAATATATTATTTTGTTACCCTGTCATAATCATTAATGATAAGACTTATTACAAACTACACTACACTATCATAAACATAACAATGCCTTGTCAATTTGCTCATGAAGCAAAAATCGCAACTCTAGTATGTCCATCAGCCATTTTTGATGTCCCCACTGCTGGGGCACAGGCCTTCCTTGTGGGTAGTAAGGAGGACGGGCCATAACCCACCACGCGGGCCCAATGCTGATTGGTGGGTGTTAACGACTGCAAATGCAGCCGAGACCAACGGCTTAACGTGCCTTCCGCAGCACGGAGGAGCTCGAGATAATACATTTTTGGTCACCCATCCCATGACCGACTCTTGCAAACGTTGCTTAACTTCCGCAATCGCTGGGCCAGGCGCTAAACCACTGCGCCACCGAGCTCCACTCTAGTATGTACACAGGATATTAATAATCACACATTAATATAACCCGATCAACTACTTTCTCACATTTGGCTCATCTATTTTCAGCATACCATCAAAATAGAATTTATGAGAACCCCCGCTCCCCTCCCTTGTGGAGGTAAAAGGGGGAGGGGAGGGGTTAATCGCGTTACGTGTACGCGTGTTTACGTCGGCGCGACTCACGCTTGACTTGATCTTTAGTTCCTCGCGAATGAATTAAGCAGCAAATTATGTCACTGGGGTCTTGACTGCTCAGAATTAAAAGTAAGTAAAAGTTTCGACTTTTATTTATTTACAATTATATTTTTTTTTATCCGACCCAGCCGGGGATCGAACCGGAACCTCAGAGATGGCAACACCTTGATCATCAGTGTTAATTATATCGTCTTAATTACCACAAGTAAGTATAGTTTGTTCCAACAATTCATATTTTATCATTATTTGCTGAACATCTACAGGATACCTTTTAAACAATTATTTTGTTACTATACTATAGGTACCTACTCGAATTGTTAAGATTTAGATTTATAAAGTCCCACCACAATATTCACAATGAGGGCTTTTCAAAGTAGCATTTAAAAAATTAACATATATGTAGTAACTATTTGCCTCACTAGATGGCGTTGATAGAAAGAGAAGTGTCAAAATTAGCTTTTAAAATAAACGACCAGTACCAAAGAGGCAAGTAAGCGCTCGTTGGTTGACTTGACATCTGCCCATAAAGAGAAACATTTTAGGGTTACATCTGCCTGCCCACCTGAGTACACATCGAAGTTTAGTAATCAACAATCACATTGACACATACATTTTTATCAATGCCATCTATCGAGCCTACAATTTTTTGTCATTTTGAAATGCCCTCATTCATTCAATAAACATTTTTTTTAAATAATAAATAGTATTACGTTGTTTTTCTTTAGAGCTCACGAAATCCTTCAAAGGATTTTGCGACTACGTGACTTGATTGGATTATAAATTAATTAATAACATACAATATTTTTAGTTCTATTAAATGACAAATTATTTTACCCAAGAGTTACTTTACTTTGAAAGATGATTATTGTGAAGTACAGATAAATTTATCTTTAAATAAAAAAATAAAACAAAATTCATTTTAGCCCTGGGATTTAAGTACCTACAGTTACAACTGATATAGCGACCAAACCATATTGCTAAATAAATAAATAGAAATGCTAATAGAAATTGTTAACAATGTGTTCCTAGAGACATGATCTGTTACTTGATAATGCTACAAAAACAAAAAACAATATCTGCACAGTTTTAGTTTATTAAGGCGATTAGTATCCTCACAGTGGCGCCCTTACCTTAATTAAATTTTTTGTTCGCTATGTACATACTGTATTAAGAATTCAAACGTTGCGATTGAAGCTAAAGTTCTATAGTTTATTTACAAACAATAACCCCTGTAAAATATAGTTCATTGTTTTGAAAAAATAAATATATGTAGCTTACTTCCGCAAACAAAATATGCAAGATGCACCGCCCGCCCGCCCGCGAAAATAACTCCTGAGGATGCTCCGGGTTGGGGTGAAACACGTGTAGAGTAGCCTAATTGGTGAAGGTGCAAGGTGTGTTGCTGTCTTGCTAAATGCAGGTATTGTGCACTTATATTTTGTAGTGTGCATGTGCATATTTTTGCGGGCGGGCGGGCGGTGCATCTTGCATATTTTGTTTGCGGAAGTAAGCTATATACATATATTTATTTTTTCAAAATGGTTTGGAACTTCCGCCAAGTGACGCCTGATTCAATCAAATATAGTTCATTGTTGTAGTAGTAGACAAAAGAGCAAAAAGTGGCCACTTTTGGCACCTTTACCCGTACCATATTTTAGAGAGGTTATTGTTTGTAAATAAACTATAGAACTTTAGTTTCAATCGCAACGTTTGAATTTTCGATACATTATGTACTTAGCGAACAATAAATTTAATTAATATGAGGGCGCCACTTGAGGATACTAATCACCTTAATAGGATTACCTACTTGCTTAGTAAAAATTGAACATTTTAACCGGAAAATAAGACACAACATATTTTCTAATGTTGTCCGGACGCCGGCGTCCGCGCGGGCAGCAGAAACTCGTGCGATGTTAGTTATCTCAATAATTTAGTTTCCGAGTAGATAAAACTATCACTATTAATAATATGTGTCTTGTCAGCTAAAAAAGTCTGGAACGGGTGGTAGGAAAATATAGACGATTCAAAAGTACTTAATAATTAAGTTTAATTGAATAAAGCTTATTTCACTTTCACTTTCAATATTAATTGAATTTCTTAGTATACCTGTAACATAATACTCGTATTATTATTTATTATGTTGTTTTAACAAATGACGAAATTATTTGTTTTGTTGATAATCACAAAAAAAATCCTAGAAATATGTTGTGCTGGTTTTCATTCTTTTATTATTGTTTCTGATATTTTATACCCTTTTTTATAATAATTTTGATATGTCGTCGATTTGATCATTATTATTTGAATAAGTACTTTATATTGTCAGTTGTATTATATTTTACTACCACTGCTGAACCAATTTTATTGCTCACATAAGATATTGCACAAATTGAGGACTATATTACTTCTGAAATTAACTATAAAATATTTTATTCCAGTATTATTAGGCGTTCCGTAAGTTTATACCACTAAAGGCAGTAGTAAAAAAGTATGTTTGCTTACCTACTACTTAAATTTATTTTTAATTCAATTCAATATACATAATACTTTTTGCATTCACATACCTAGAGAAAGTACATACTTGCCTTCAGCATAAAAAATCTTTTGAATATATATAATGACGTAATAAATTTAATGGTTAAACCAGCCTTTCTATTGTCTAATTTCAAAATCTATCGCAATCGCTTTCAGGATGTTACACATTGAAGCTTCTTTTGGCACAAATAAAAACTTACCAAAGAAATGCAGCAATGTGTCTCATCCATCTGCCAAACGAAAGCGATTGCGATAGATTTTTAAATTTAGACAATTAGCCCCCAGAATAATGGTAGATATGGACCATAAAACTAAACAACTTTTAATAAGGGACCAATTTTGAAATCGCGAAAAAAAACAGCTGTTTCATACAGAAAATAATAACGAAAATATGAAAATCTGAAAAAAAAAATCACGATTAGGGAACATAAAACTGAACAACTTTTAAAATAAGGGGCCAATTTTATTTTGAAATCATGAAGAAAAATCAGCTGTTTCATACAGAAAATAATAACGAAAATATAAAAATCTGTTTTTTTTTTTTCGCGATTTCAGAGTTGGCCCAATAGTAGAACTTGTTCCGTTTTATGGCCCCTATCTACCATATTCTGGTTTAGCCATGAATGCTAATTCACGTTGTAAATATCTATTTTTATACAATTAAGTTGTAGAATAAAGTTTGCCGAAGTTGGTCTATCCGAAATATTCTCTAACACTTTGATCAATTTCAATAACAACAATTCCATTAAAAATAATCATCGAAAAATGCAGGAGTGCGCAAACAAAAAACAACCTCTTATTAGAGTAGCAAAACCCCCAACTAACAGAGTTTTATCAGCTGCGAACTCTCTCTCATAAATATTCGATTGGGCCGCGCCCCGGGCCGCTCTTTGTAATATTGAGATTCATAATTTGACCCGCAACTAAGTTGGGAACCCCTGAATTCGTGAAACACTAATAAGCCAATATAAAGTCTTAAGACAATAATAATTAAATGGTTTGGGATTTTGATATCATAGGGTTCGTTGATGTTATTGAAAACGTTTCGGGAATGTTATGATAATATTATAAGTATGATATTAGAGTTATATCTGTGAGTTCGTCTTCGTTTACATTTTCTTAATTATTATAGAACGAGTTTCAAAAAGGCTCGAATCTTAATTTAGTACCCAACTCTAATTGGGGCTCTAAAAACATGATAAGGTTAATGTCCATTAGCCATTTTTATGTCCCCACTGCTGGGGCACAGGCCTTCCTTATGGGTGGTAAGGAGGACGGGCCATAACCCACCACGCGGGCCCATTGCGGATTGGTGGGTGTTAACGACTGCAAATACAGCCGGGACCAACGGCTTAACGTGCCTTCCGAAGCACGGAGGAGCTCGAGATAATACATTTTTGGTCACCCATCCCATGACCGACCCTTGCGAACATTGCTTAACTTCCGCAATCGCTGGGCCAGGCGCTAAACCACTGCGCCACTGAGCTCCTCATATAAGGTTAATAATTTTACTAAAATGAAATGCTTATTAAATGCTAATGTTACTAGACCAAGGAAATAGTAATTACTAATTGTACAAAAATAAACACAGTTATTTAATAATCTCGTAGGTAAAGCTTGATATTTGCATTGCATTGCATTGCACAGTGTTTAACAGTGTTCAGTGGTTTAACTTATGGGCTATTTACTTGGGTCGATTTTAGTCATCTCTTTTTAGTTGACAGACTGATCGTACTCGATCACGTTTGTTAAGCAACGCCCAGTCCGGCCAGGTGTCGGATGGGTGACCGTTAAGTGGCATTACAATTGAGTGCTTCCGTGCTTCGGAGGGCATGTTAAACCGTCGGTCCCAGCTGTTGTCATCTGATAATAGTTAGAGGCCTTACAGGCGGCTTGATAAACTCTAACACCAGAGGTGGCCACTATTCCTCATTCGATAAGAAGAAGTAGAAGTCATTCCTCAAGTCGCTTGTAAAATTGAATCGCAGGTGACACATCGGTGACGACGGCGCTGTCGTCTATGTATTCAATGACGTAACCTAGGTAACAATAATCTTGACTTATGACTTTAAAGTCGCGAAACTGGATAGTGACGTAAGCAAGTGCTCCCGAAATGCTAGACCTTGTTTTCTTGGACCATGATCTTAATGAAGTATTAAAAATAATTAAAATTAATTGACGTACTCGTATAAAAAAATGTAATTTAAGGTTTCACATTGCATATTTTGACAAACGTAAGCCATATTATTAAAGCTGTTTGTCAGGGCTTAAAACCTGGAACTTAATAAAACGCGACGGAAATAATGCTCTAAGTAGCACTCGAAATGCATGAACCTAAGGAGAGTTGTTGGTGTTTAGCTGTCAAACTTTTAAATTGGTGCTACAAGTGAGAGGCGGAAAGCGAGAAAAAATATCCTCTCTAGATAAGGTCTATTTCAAAAAGCAACTATAACTATAATTTATTTCCTTTATTCTCATAAAAACAGATTCTCAAAAAGATAGATTCTCAAAAAAACGATAATGGTACAGCTGCACTCACAAATATTTGTTATGCTTGACCCGGAAGGAATAAGAACTTTAGTCGAAGTCGGCGTAAACCACTTTAGTCAGACATAAAAGTGGTTTTTGTCGAAGATAAAATGGGTCGATTAAACATAAAGTTATTTAGAACTGCAGTGACTTACGTGTTTGTTCCAGTTGGCGCATTGAACAAAAATTCGCGTATTGTGACTTTATCAATTTTTGAGCAAAAATTGACTTAAACTTTAACTTGCCTGTGTTGACATAAACATTAACACAGAAAATCAATACGTTCAAATTTTGCATTTAAACGCTCACTCAACAAGTGCAGTGTGTCGAACGGTAAACGCAATTTACCACCCACCCACTAACCTGCGTTGGGCCCGCGTGGTGGGTTATGGCCCATCCTCTTTATCCACCACCAATAAGGAAGGCCTGTGCCCCAGCAGTGGGGACGTTAAAAATGGCTGATGGTCAAAGTTTAAAGGGTAAGTGCTGTTCTACTCTACCGGATTCCACACGGCTAAGTATCTCTCATTTGTTTTTTGAGTGGCTGCGTTCAGACGATAACGCACGACCCGACCTCAACTCGACCTCAACCCGAACTTAACTCGAACTCAACTCAACCGGAGCCCACTCCTTGAAATACAGCGCTTACAATTTTGAGTTTTATGACACTTTAATAAGCTCCATTATATTTTGTCGATGCAACTGCATACGCCCTGCGATCAACCCGAACTCAACTCAAACTCAACCCGAACTCAAACCAAACTCACCTGAACATTAGTTTGTCATAAGACTCAAAATTGTAAGCGCTGTAGTTCAAGGAGTGGGCTGCGGTTGAGGTGAGTTCGGGTTGAGGTCGGGTCGTGTAATATCGTTTGAACGCAGCCGAATCGCTTTCGGCTCATGACTTACTCACCCGTAATTTTGAGTAGGAAAGCGTTCGATGCTACCTGCTCGGAGCTCCTTTGACTCCCAGCAACTATTCACTAAGTACTTTGCTGAAAATGTTCAGAACTTGTCACCTCCTGATGCCTGCATAATTTGCTAGTGACGTTTTGGTAAAATGAAAGCAGAAATGCATGGCAACAAGTAAATAATGTGGATTTTCAGCTTAATCGCATTGTAATCAATGCGATTAAGCTGAAAATGTGCAAGATCTGTGACCAACTTCGCTTTAGTGCGCTTGGCTTGTGGTGATATTATATAGGTATCTATCTTTGTGGTGCGATGCGGACCATACTTTTTCGAGTGAAGTTCCCGAGGACCGGCTACATTGTCAGACTAATCACATAGTAAATAGTTTCTCTTGTCCATCCATAGAAAAGAAATGAAAAGGCTGATGATTAGATGAAATAGTTTTAGTGTTTTTTTTTCGGTAAATTTTCAGTATTTCTTATCTAAACTTTGTAGTCTGTTTTAAGTTTATGATTAGCATTAACAACAATGAAAATTTGACGAAAACTTGTGAAACAGGTATTTTTTCTTTTGGTTACTTTTAGTATGAGTACCTACCTTTATTTTGTTATAAGAATAGGTAAATATGTAAATATAGGCAATTTTTATTATACTGGACTTTTAATTTAAAGTGAAAAATAACAGTAAAGTATATCAAAAGTAAAACATTATGTATCTTTGTAGGTATTTACATAACCACAATTAATTATTTCGTAACTACAATTCAACTGTAACTTCGCAATATTAAATTTAATTACATGGATACCCGAGGCAGTTTATATAATTAAGATGATTTCAAGAGCACTCGATAAAACCAGTCAATTTGTTTAGAAATATTCCATTTATCTGCTCTATTTGAAATAAAACCATTACTATGAATATTTTTGAAACGAACAATTTAGTTCGGTAATTAAATTCAATCATTTTGTTGAATATTCAGAATGTTTCAGTTTACTCATGTTTTACCAAATAAATAATTGACCAAATATTATTTTAAGTAGGTATTATATAATAATTATTATATTCATGCTAATTATTATGATGATTTAATAACGCGATCAATGGCTGTCTGCCGCCTGTTATCAAATCATATTTAATTTTATAGCTTCAAACCAGGTTTTAGGCAAATCTAGAGCTTAATACCTTATTGAATACTTAGCAGATAATGTTCAGTCTTTATGCGAAATCGACCAATAAAACAGAGGATAAAATATTATTAATATCTTTTGTAAAGATTCATAATAGATTCAGAATCTAAGAAAAAAGATCTTCGCTTTTCGTTCGCTTTTAAAATATCCCCATATCCCCAATTTATAATACACACATCGACTTTGTCTAGGGATACAGGTGTTATTTTCATACAAATGAGGTAACTTTGAAGCCTTGGTTTTCTGCCAGGGATGTACTGTGCTGTGATCTGATCTGACCAGCATTCTAAAAGATTAATGGACATGTTTAAAAAAAACCGCGAAAATAGCATGAAAATGTATGGAAATCCTGAAACTGAGAACTCTGACCCATCAATCTTTTAGAATGCTGATCAGATCAGTTGGGTGTGTATAGCGATCTGAATCTCCTCCATTCATTCCCTGGATAGCCATCATCAGATCACAGCACGGTACATCCCTGGCAGAAAACCAAGGCTTCAATGTTACCTCGTTTGTATGAAAATAACACCTGTATCCCTAGACAAAGTTGATGAGTATATAAGTTTCTCTAACTATGGGTTTTTAAATGTCAAACTCTAAATCTAACGAAAGCGACGCGATGGCGAAGATTTCATAATGTTACATGGGCTAATAGCCCCTGGTTTTAATATAGTTTTGAAAACATGGTCATCATCATTATAGCAGCTTATTAAAGTCCACTGAAAAACCTAGGCCTCGCCGGCGATGGAAGGACGTTTCTAGATGACCAGCGGGCCCGAGGCAGGACCGTCGACATCAACTCTTTAATGCTGCTGGGGCACAGGCCTTCCTTATGGGTGGAAAAGGAGGGTGCGCCATAACCCACCACGCAGGCCCAATGCAGATTGGTTGGTGTTAACGACTGCAAATGCAGCCGGGACCAACGGCTTAACGTGCCTTCTGAAGTACGGAAGAACTCAAAATAATAAATTTTTGGTCACCCATCCCATGACTGACCCTTGCGAAAGTTGCTTAAGGCCCGCTATCGCAGGGCCAGGCGCTAAACCGCTGCGCCACCGAGTTCCTCGATAGGACCGTATCTATCGGAAAATGCTGCTGTTCCTATTCTAAACCACGAAATGTTAGATGTAATGACCTCTAAGTCATTAGTCTGCCTTTATAACCACTCCTTGATGCAAATGGTAATCCTCTTCTACTCTGCTTACATGGCAAAAATCTCATTTACCCATCAAATTATGATTTTTATAGTCGATAAGCAAAATACAATGGGCGAGTCAATATAATTTTTAATGTTACAGCCCATCAGAATTTGATTTGTGAGAATAACGAAGCGCTCGCCTCTCATATGTTATTAGTACTTGAGTCGCACTGGATCCTCTGGCTTGACACAATAAAGCTCATATGAAAAGTTTCATAAGACCATTATCGTGCCACAGTCTATTCGGAGACGTAGAACCGCATGTTTTTTTGTTGGAAGAAGGATATCTTAAGTGTAGTTCTTCAACCGACTTAAAAAAGGAGGTTCTCAGTTTGACCCGTATTTATGAATGTTTCTTCGCGATTATCTCACGTTTGGCTGAGCCGATTTTTCCACCTAAATAATATACCTACACTACCTAATACAGAACACTAAAAATAAAAATTGTTTAAAAAAAACAAAAAACCGACTTCAAAAACCTACCTCTAAAAAGCAAGAAATAATATTCGTAATAATAAAAACACGTGTATTGAAGTCGGGTGGGGTTTTAGAAAAAAGGAATTTGTACTCCAGCCCCACCCGACTTCAATAGACGTGTTTTTATTATTACGAATATTATTTCTTGCTTTCTTAGAGGTAGGTTCTTTGAAGTCGGTTTTTGTTTTTTTTAAACAATTTTATAGTATAAATAATAGACTAGAAAAAATTTGTCCCGCACCAGATCATGTCTTTGGCGGAAATCGAACCCACGACCTTTGGAAGTCCGGTCCAGTGCTCTTACCAACTGAGCTAACGACCGAGCCACTGCTAAAATGTAACTATAAGTAGCTGTTGTTTACCAGCTTAAATTAAGGTCAGCGCCATCTCTTGACCGATAGTAACTAATAGTTAACTTTGGTTTATATTTTAGTTTATGTATGAATTTACACATCTATGATAGCTTTGCTCCTTATCCACTCACCCATAAGCTGTCTCAGCAGTGAGGACATTACAAGTGACTGGTGTGTAATAATAACTTTACAAAGGAAATAAGAAGTGGCCTTAGCTACAAATTAGCTTGTAATCTATAATTGAGAATGAGCGATGAAATGCATTAGTCGGATAGTGATAAAACTAAAAAATAATATGTAAACAATTTTATGAAAATAAACCTGATAGGAAAGAATGGAAGAACAAGAGGTGTTAATAAATTGGAAAAAGAATATTTTATACAATATGTATGAAGTCTGTTAGATCAAAGGTTTAACCCCAAGTTGTCTTTCTGAGATAATATTATTCACGGTTACACCGCACTTTCAATAGAGTCGTCTCGCCGTAAATAATAAACCGATAAAGGGTCTGTATACTTTTTTTTATTTATGTGTACGTAATTGAATATTGGAGTCACTCGTGATGGTAGTCCCGGGGTCACGTCCGACCAACCCACAATATCGTCTCAGAGCGATATTACAGTTTTATCATATCTTTTATAAGATTTTCATTTCGAAGTTTCATCAAAACTGTATAGTGGCTTTTTTAAATCTTTTGTGTGTCGTCTTTTGATCTCTTTTTTTAAGTTTAATTTAACCTTGTGAAGTTTCTTATTTAGCAAAATATGTTGTTTGTTTTATAAAGTTACGCAATTTCGCACTAACAATTTTTGTCTCTCTCTCTCTCTCTGATTTATTTTATTTTTTCAGTAAGTACTTATACATAATTATTTTTACACTACATTAAAATGTGTATGGTAAACTGTTTCATATCAATTTTTGCTATAAATTTCTGTTTCGCGTTTGTCAGTTTTATTAAAAACATTTTGCTTTTAAGTATATTTTTATATTGACCAGTTAAAATCAAAGTAATTTAATGATTACACTTTGAAATCTGAATTAGTGCACTGCTATAAAATCAAATACTAGAACATCCTTCACAGATCCCTTCACATCGCCGAAAAACTGCAGCCGCTGGTCTACAATATGCTTTGACACTTCCCAATTTGTTTTTATTTCACCTCTCGCCGGCGTACGGTCGATAAATTCCATAGTACTTAGGCGGACGTCAGTGGCAGTGCCGACCTCGAGGACTCTCCGGCAAATTGGGAAGGTACGTCGCCCTTTGCTCCACTCGATGCCACTTCTAGACTTGATTTGTTTCAATTCTACAGCAAATGGTGCTATTGCCTTTCTTTGAAGTAACTTTTAAATAAATACTATGCTTTGGCGGAGTAGGTTGTCATAAAGTCTTGGAAAATGTCCGGAACTATTTATTGACTTAAAAAATAATTGATTTCGGTCAACTAACAACAATTATTGACGATGTTTATATTAAAAAAACCGGTCAAGAGCGAGTCGGACTCGCGCACCGAGGGTTTCCGTACCATCATAATAAATACACTGCTGAGTAGAATAATAAAACTATTATTGCAGTATTAGGTCAGCGCCATCTTTTGACCGATAGTGGAACTATTCAATATGCAAACTTCTGAGATAAGGGGGGGAACGGTTTTTTTTTACATTTTTCATCATAAGTCGAAAACTATGCGGCCTAAAAAAAAGAAAAATAATTTAAAATGTGCAAACAGCATTCTTTCAATGATACCCCACATGACCTAGTCGCCCCACTTCAAATTTTTAAGACCCCTTTTCAGTCCCTGTTGTAAAAAAAAAAATTTTATTAACTTTCTTATTTACAAAATAGTTGGGCAAACGTAATCTTAAACTATTCCAAATTTCAAGTTGATACCATTTGTAGTTCTTGAGATATCCAGCTGGATATCCGACAGACAAACAAACTGAGTCACACTATAATGGTTCCTTTTTACCATTTTGGTACGGAACCCTAAAAATCATCTCGTGATGTACCAAGCCGTCAATAAGATTGAAACGTATAATGTATCACCATCACGATTCCAAAATTTACCCATTAGTACCCTATTAGTTCTTAGATCTCTATCGTTAGTACTATCTCATCGTATGTTCTCTGTACAACAGAGAGGTGAAATCAATCAGCACAAAATTCTGCTGAGACTTATACTTTTCAGACTTTTCAAACAACCAACAAAGCCTATAAAAACCCACTACAAACAACTATTTTAAACCAAGTTCCCACGGTAAAAGCCTACCGAAATTCAAAGAGGTAATAGCACTATTGAAAATGATAACTCCATCAGTTCCGTTGCAATATTCAGCTGTGAGAGGGCGCACCGGAACTTCCTGTTTGTTGCGGACCACGGAAATTCAATTACCCGGCGATAAAAGTGCGGGAGTGGGGGGTGGTGGGGATGAACTTGAACCCCCACTCTAGAAAATCGGACGTCTTTTGAATTCGTTCGAACTGTAAATAATGAGGATCAGGCTCTGGTCGGGGGATGTTTATTTTACGTTAACTAGTTGAGTGGTAGTATGTCGGTTGATCTAAAAACCTTAGGCTTTCAAAGACCAATTGGTGGTACGAAAAAAACATCCAATTCGGTTACGTTTTCATGCCTAGAACGCTGGACCGATTTTAATGAAATTTGATACGGATATTGATGGGACATTAGGAAAGGACATAGGCTACTTTTCATCCCACTGCTGCTCCGCCAGCACGATATAACCTGTAGTCCAAGCGGGCGATGCTACGGACAGAAAGCCTATTATAAAATATACAAATAGAAAATACAATAATACTAATAGTGGTCATCTTTCTTATTACATATCTACAATTTTCAGACGGGACTCAAAACACGACTACAAAAAAATCTTTGAATCGAACCGTGAGTACCGCATGACTACATTAGATCGCTGAAACTAATTGTCTAAAATTCACCCAAAATAAATATATTTCACACTGCAATCGCTCTTACTATATTCCGATATAACCTTCGGATCCCGCAGTTGTTCGTAGTTCGTACATCCACGCCGATTGCCTACAAAGCCTCTTTAAATAGTTTTCGAAAGCATCCCTGAGGCTGCTCGCTCTTATTTACACTGTCCGAGCGAAGGAGACATTTATACGTGACGATTTATTTTTGTTGGTAACGATTTTGAGATTTAAATGTTTTTATCACAATAAAGTATGATGAACAAAGTTTAAATTCAAGATTTTTTTATCAACTAGTGTTGGCGACGACAGCATGAAATACAAGTGCAAGCTGGGCACTCAACCCATAGATATAGTATACCTACCACATCGAGAAATCATCGAGTCATTTTATGTTTTTGGAAGTGATTCCTATACTTTTTTTCATAAAGAAATTATGGTACTATGGTAATAGTTGTTTTCATCATACTGCTCGGAAACTACGATTTACTAGTATGGTAAGAGGCTGTGTAAGTTGGTATGTGCAACACAGTGCATTGTTTTTTTTTCAGTAAAAAGTTTCGTCATTTTAATAAGAAAAGAAATCGGTTCACTAAGGAGTTTTGCATAGCTTGAATGGTAAAGTGAAAGCATTCGCCATATGCTTGAATTGTAAAGTGATTTGAAAATGGAACGTTCTATTTAAACAGTGCACATGCCTGGCCAACCAATATCACTGCCTTTTAATAAATTGTAACAATGTAACTATTAATTTTAATAAATATTTTTTTATAAATATTTTCTTTCTAATGAAAAATTCATTTTGTCATACCAATATAAATGTTTTATTTACCTCGCATGAATGCTGTAAAGTAGTATGCTTACCTCGGTTGTAAGTAGCTATTACACCCTCGAACTTTATATAACAAAAAAAGAGCAACTATATTCAATCCCAACAGATTAGTTTAATACAAAGCCATAAGAATAAAGAACTTTAATTAAACTCCTGTATTTGTAAACTGTTTATAAAATAAAAAAGAAAAATGCATTTTTTAAGCTTACAAGATCGTCTGGTGTAAAAGTACATTATCTCTTTTGTTAGCTGAACTTAGTAGAAAACGGCAAATAGCCGACATTGCAAGTGATAGGCGAACTCAAGAGCATGCCGACAGCACAATACGCTCGTTCGATCCTTTTAAAACCTACTTTGTGGAATAAAGACTGGAAAATGAAAGGAAATGCTCGGTGTAAATGAAGAAACGTTGAAGAAAATGAGGAATACAATATTTTGATAGTTCATTATACATAGTTACTTTTTTGTAACTACGTAAGTATACAACGTGTAAATAAAAATATGGCAGAAATTGAAATGATGGATTTTAATTTCTGTGACGGGTCTGGGTGTTACTATGTATAAAAAGGGTATTTAAAAGTAAATAAGTAGTATATCAGTTTTATATTACTTATACAGGGTGTTAATGAATGAACCAAAAATGGGAAAACCGTTTCTTCGGACCATCAAACTGAACAACTTTTACTATGGGACCAACTTTGAAATCGCAAAAAAAAACAGCTGTTATATATTATGTCGGAGCGAGAGCGTATTGCTGGTGATTAATCGGAACAGAATCGGTGCAGGCTGAATACGACTAAACCTTATGTTGTTAAACTCTTTTGATTATGGTTATGGTTGACTGGCTGTTTGGAGAAATGTCAAGCAAGCGTTACGTCAGTTTTGACATAACGTTGGAGTGTGGTCTGTGTTTGGGTCGTCTCCCTCGTATAGCTATTCGGTGAGCTCAGGGTAGAAAGATGGAGGTTATAATATTGGAAAATGGAGATTATTGATTATTGCGAGTTGTGTTGTGATTCATTCATGGAGAATTCGTGATTTCAGATTTTGACCGATTTTCCGAAAACATGTTGTTATATTATGCTTATATACAACAACAGCTTTCTTTCAAGAGTCATCTAACGAAGGAGAATTTGAAATGGTTTCAACCTTCGACGCTGCATTTTACATAACTATTCTTTAGTCTTAATTTTAAAGTCACGCATTTAATATTCTTACTCAACTTTGAAAGTTTCGATGTAAGAGGTAAACTCTGAAACTAGTAATTCGATTTAAAATATATTTTTCTCACTTATGCTCTGAAATCTTATCATTCCATTTGAAAAAGGAATGCGGGGCGTTCCACATTTCCGAGGGGGTCTGGTTCATCATGGTGGCATCACATTCTAAATTTAAAATTCAGGCCAGGAATGAATTTCAATACTTACTTCCCGCACCAGCACTAGTGCGGGAAGTAGGTACAGCGCGAAGATGATCTGGGTGGTCTGCGGCAACTTCTTTTTTTGTTTTAGCTGTTCACAAAAACAAAAAAAGCAAAGGCACATTTGCACCATACAGCCATAACTTTAGTTCCTTTTTTCTGGCACGCAAGCCAACGACAAGACAGTTAATATTTTAAGGTAAAATTATTTAATAGGTACTATAATAACGATACAATAAAAAAAATGGTGCGCACAGAGTATATTACTATAAGAATAAATAAATATTACATTGTATTGTACCAGATTTATCAGAGACAAATCCTCTAAGTAATCTTGAATTATGTACAGCGCCATCTACCGCCGAGAAGCGAAATGAGATGGGTTTTTGCTTCTCGGCGGTAGATGGCGCTGCACGTAATTCAAGATTACTCAGAGGATTTGTCTATGATAAATCTCATTTTTAATTAAATTTAATTAAGTTTCAATTGAAAAGTTTTTTATTTCCTCGCATTTCTTGAGAAAAGCACTATACAAGCCTTGTTCTGGAAGCTACTTGCATTGCCTCGAATGATTAAAGCCCTCGCCTGCGGCTCGGGCTTCAAACCATCCTCGACAATGCAATCGCTAGCTTCCCGTTCACGGCTGTAATGTACTATAATGTACCTTTAGAAAGATATATTAACCTTGAGTTACAATGCTATAATATTTTAATTACCCAAAATTCTTACGGCAAATTAGGAAGCAAGCTGATAGTCACGATCACAAATTAGTATAGTATTTATAATGATCAGATTGTATTAGTAAAACTTCAGGAAAACCAAATCCTGAATCAATACACAACTTCCCTACTAATTTAACAGAACCACTTTTCCTAAACATCTAAGTACCACTCACAAATTAAATTGCATTAAATCACAAATATAATCTGCACATAACATTTAATTAACTCCAATCTGCCGCACAAATATTTAAATAGCTTACTAAGGTGCTTCCACCGAAGTTGCCGAGCATGTAACCAACTTAGACTATAAAGAGAATTATTAACTTGCATGTCTAGTTGGAAAACATTCTGGTAACCCTTAGGTGAACGCAAATGTTTTGAGAGGATTTTAGCGATTCACTAAGGTAAGTTTGCTGGCGGCTGTTATGACAAGTTGCGTTAGTGAATTTTGGAGATTAAATCGTGTTATTACGGAAGAATTAATAGCTTTTCGGAGGAGCCCGTAGCGATTTTGCCGCTGACTGTCGCTCTCTCGCTCGCACATTTCATGTTTTCTCAAGATTTGTTAAATCTGAGTGCGTAACTGAAAAATGTGTCTCGGTCACTTTTCGCAATATAAGATTATGGACATTTCAACATAGTACATACCGGGTGTAACAAGACCCTCAACGAAGCCGAGGTCTACGTATTCTGCCCATCATCAGGACCATTTCTGTTCAAAATTATAGCTGGGAAACGATTTAAATTTTTGGTGTTAAAAAGCATTGCATACATTACCACGCAATGTAACGCGTACAACAGACTGCGCCTGCGAGTGAATGCTACACAGCTGCGTGCGGCCGAGTTGAAAGGCAACGTTTATGTGCGTGCTCATGAAATACATTGAGTAATGACGTTTTGAAGCCATTGTTTGTTACGAAATACATACAATTTTGATAATGTTTCTGTAGACAAAACTAAGGAAATAACGAATAAAATAAGATTACAAAAAATTTTTTTTTTTACTTTGACCTTCAATAACTTCGTAGCTATTGGTTTCCCAGGTATAGTCTAAAAGACAAAAATGATCCTGACGATGGGCGGAATGCGTGGACTTCGTTGAGTGTCTTGTTACACCCATTATTTCAGTTTCGAGTTGCTAAAGTACAAAAAGTTATCGTATTTGCCAGTTCAAATAACTGTTAGAAACGACAACTTCTTGTACTTTAGCAACAAAAATCTGAAATATATTTTAAAATGTCTGTAATCTTACGAGTATATTGCAAAAAGTGGTCCAGACACATTTTTCAATTACGCACTCAGTTTCAAGAAATCTTGAGAAAACTTGAAATGTGCGAGCGAGAGAGTTGCAGTCAGCGTCAAAATCGCTACGAGCTCTTAATAATAAATATTATGTCATATTAAAATGAGTTACGCACTGTGTCCACTGATGGGAATAAGTTTTCCACGACAACTGGGGTGGAATTGCGTAAGGTAATCGTATTCATTTGACAGTTCATATCGAATTCCATCGGCTGCAATTTGTATGGGGATGACATATTATTATGATACAATAATATGAACTGTCAAATGAATACGAATGACTTTACGCAACCACCTAGCTGATCATGCGTGTCAAGAAAGTGGTCTTTTTTTAGGGTTCCGTACCCAAATAGTAAAAACGGGACCCTATTACTAAGACTCCACTGTTCGTCTGTCGCTGTTTGTCACCAGGCTGTATCTCACGAACCGTGATAGCTAAACAGTTGAAATTTTCACAGCTGATGATGTATTTCTGTTGGCGCTATAACAACAAATACTAAAAACAGAATAAAATAAATATTTAAGTGGAGCTCCAACAAACGTGTTTTTTTTTTTTTTTTTGCCGTTTTTTGGTACGGAACCCTTCGTGCGCGAGCGAAACTCGCACTTGGCCGTTTTTTTAATAAAGCTTTTACCCTAAATACTCATGAATTAGTTACTACAGGCACAACTCGAAAAGCTTCTTTGACAGGTTATAAGCTACCTAATCCAGGATACCTATTTTTACAGTAATTTTAATAGCAATCTATTTTGATATTAAACTAAAGATGTGATAATATATCAAACCTATATAAGCCTAACCTAAAGCCTTGCGGATTTTAAACCGAAACGTTTTTGGATCTCGATCCAGACAAAAGCGAAATAGGTAGTTATCAAAATCGGTTCAACATCGCCCCAACAATCCTTACTAGCAACGAACGCCCGGGGATTATGTGTGTTTCGTTCAGATATCTCTTACCGATGTCTCTGCGTAATTGTGGATTACAGAGCTCATGTTTTCATCTGTTCCCTTCGCGGGCAACTTTTTACAACCGTTTTTATGCTCAACGGAAACGTACGAACGAGCTTGTTTTTTATTTGTCGATTCGTGTAGTTTTTCTTTAACGCATATCGTGTTTGTTAATTTAATCGTAAATGTGGGACTGTGATGGGACTTAAATGTGTTTTATGGCATACTTTTCGAAGTAAACATCGTTTTTATTAATAAAACATTTGACATGTTTAGTCTTTTTGAGTATGTTTTGCACTTCTGACTTCACGACTTCGTCTGCGTGGAATGTTTTTTGCTATCCCTCGGGAACAGTACTTTTTTCGGGATAAAAGGTACCCTATGTCCTTCTCTGTACTCCTGACAACGTGGATGTAAAATTTCATGATGATCGGTTCAGTAGTTAAGACGTGAAGACGTAACAAACAAACAAACGGACTTCCGCATTTATAATATTAGTAAGGATATCTTAACAAATAAATAAATTAAATAAATAAATGTTTGGACAATTTCACACAGCGCCATCTAGCCTTATATTAAGCAAAGCTTGTAATATGGGTGCTAGACAACTGATATACTACTTTTATACTTTTAAACATTTTTATGATACATAGTAACACGACCCGTCACTGAAACTAAAATTCATCTGCCCGGCCCGGAATCAAACCCGGGACTTCTTGCGTGGTAGGCGGCATGTTGACCACTGCACCACTCAGGTCGTCAAAGATATAAATAAGAGCATTTTAATTTATATCACTTTTGATTAACACCAATATTTTTAAATAAATTTCAAAAATGAAATGCCATATAAATGTAGTTTATTTATTTCTTTTCTTACTTTTTTTCAAATCAGACATAACAGAATGGATATGTTAGGTAAATAAATACTCATCTCTAGATAATACGACAGTTCTGAGCGTTACATTTGTCGCAGATCCGCCGCCGATATTCCGCCATCGCCCATGGGAGTTGGACATGAAATTCCTGGTACAATCGCCGATAAAAGCGGATGGAATTAGTGCGATTTGTTAAACCGAACGGATTGGAAAAGATTGTCAGTTTTCATACCGCAGTTGGTGTGGTTTAGAGATATTTTTAGTAAATAACATAGGTACTTTTGCATTGGGTTAAACAAGATTGTTTAAAAATTTGCCTGTTAAAAATTTAAATACAACCCTAGATATGTAAACTGTCGCGTTACGGAAGGTAACGGAGCAAAATTTGGAAGAAAATAAAATGATAAAGCTGAAATTCAGAAATTTCTTTTAAAATGTCACGTCCTAGGGTTACAGAAATTCGGAGTACAGACTAACTATTAAGCTAAGTAAGTAAGACTAACAAAGGTAGGATTAGGTTAGGGCGAAGCAGGATGAAGTGGCCACACAGGAACGTCCAGGTAACGGGAAGGCGCTCGAGGTTGGTAAGTGGTGGTGGACCTGGCAGTATTGTAATATTCACCACAATAATAATATCATTATCAATAAATTTTATCGAAACAAATTGTTAGTAAACAATATTGAAACTATTATTGAAATATGGAAAGGGCTATGCTCGGAGTTTCTCTGAGAGATCGGGTCCGAAACGAGGTGATCCGACAGAGAACTAAAGTCATAGACATAGCCCACCGGATTAGCAAGCTGAAGTGGCAGTGGGCCGGCCATATTAGCCGTAGAACCGATGGCCGCTGGGGCAGACGAGTTCTTGAGTGGAGACCGCGTATCGGCAAACGTAGTGTGGGACGCCCTCAGACAAGGTGGAGCGATGATCTTCGCAAGGTGGCTGGCAAAAACTGGATGAGTATAGCCGCGGATCGTGCTCAGTGGCGTGCTCTCGGAGAGGCCTATGTTCAGCAGTGGACGATGATAGGCTGATGATGATGATGATGATGAATATTGAAACATAACATTTCATTACCTATGTCCAATTCTGTTATATCATGTCATCATAGAAGCATTTAATTAATTTCAATACTGTTGTGTCGTAGATTCTTTAGTGTTCTGCTTACCGAATACATTATTAATTTGATACCTTGTTCTGCCTACCTAATTTGGTGCCTTTCAATGTCAATCTCTCAGTATACAGGCAGTAATTGTTTCACAAAATCATTAAGCAGAAAAATAATCCGTAAAACCTTTCTGTCCTCAACTGTACCCGACATTGTTACCGGCGACTTCAGAACTAAAGATCCACTCCTATTTTCCGATAGGGAGGGCATAGTATCATTCAACTTTTTTATTATCTCGTCGGGTCAGTCGATCGATGCCTAGGTAAATAATACGGCCTGCCTTTAAGGGTTATATTTGATGGCCATAAATTTTTAAGCGACTGGAGTTTCTTTGACGTGTTTAGGCTACTGTAGGAAATTCGGGGGTTAGGGATATTTTTTATAACCCGTTAGAAGCATGATTGTGGGCAGATGGTTTATTTGCGATACTCATTGTAGAGTTGATTTTTTATTACATGTTAACAGAAGCTATTTTGTTGTCGATTATACTTTTATAAGAAGTTATAACCTATTTTTAACCGACTTCAACAAAAGGAGGAGGTTCTCAATTCGATTGTATAATTTTTTTATCGTTGTTCGCGCGTATCTTCGACATTTATGGACCGATTTTGATGATTCTTTTTTGTTCGATTGAGTTTTCTTGCGAGATGGTCCCATTTTTTTTTCAAATCGGTTCAGTAGTTTTCAAGTAATCCTGAAAATACTATGATTTTACATCAACTACCTTGACGACTTTGTTATTTATGAACCGAATTAGATGTTTTTTTTTGTTGGGAAAGGGATACCTTTGTGTAGTCTTTTTAACCGACTTCAAAAAAAGGAGGTATTCAGTTTGTATATGTATGTATGTTACTCCGCGATTATCTCACGTTTGGCTGAGCGGATTTTTCTACCTAAATAATATACCTACACTACCCTAATACTTACCTAATACAGAAGTTACACTAAAAATAAAAAAAATACTTAAAAAACAAAAAAACCGACTTAAAAAACCTGCCTCTAAAAAGCAAGAAATAATATATATAACAGAAATAATATATAACAATGATTTGTATATTATTTCTTGCTTTTTAGAGGCAGGTTTTTGAAGTCGGTTTTTTTAGAATAAAATATTAAAGAGAATTCACCTAAAAAGTTCAGTTAATTTAATGACCCTAATAATATTATTATGTAAATCAGATTAACATCAAACCTACATTCGTTAAACAACCAATTACGTGAAGGATATACAGTTAAATTTTCCCCTTATCGACCCAAAACGTCCCAAATGGAATCATTCTCTACCTTACCATTTGACCTTTCGGATTCACCCAAAATTGTCGCAGTATTCGTTTCATCTCAAAATCAGCCAAATCTATTTAAGAGCCACATCGATTCTGCACTCGGAACGCCATCCCACGAACGGTTTAAACCAATTATCGGTTGACGGACTACGTCCAAATTAGATTTTTCAACACCTCCGACATAATCCGGGTTAATTTTGAATCAGCCTATCCTACAGTTAGTTTTCGTTCGCAAATTAAATTTTTCACCGGCAAATGGACGCGATTGGATAGCCTAATGGTCGGCGACATTCCTTTCTCTGTCGCGTATGGGTTTAAACTGATTTGGAGTTGAAACAGGTAAAAGCTTACTGTCAAATGGAATTTTCTGAGGGTAAGTATTAATTCTTTCATAGGGCTTGGATGTGTTTTTCTGAGTATAATTTTTTAGAGCTTATGGCTTGGTAGCAGACTCATTCAACGTATACGAGAATAAAAATTATTTCTGCCTTTTAAAGGGCTAAATGTTGGATAATAAAAAAACAAATTAGAAATAGACATGTGCATAGATAATAATGATAAGGATACGACTCGTATATATCTTTTAATTTTGCACAATTACGAAAGATTTCTGAAATATTCTTTGAAAAAATGAGAGGAGTTCAAAAATATGCAATAAATGGCAGGAAAATTCGATTTTCTTGGCCGATCATCAAAAGAATCATACCAGACCAACATTCGTCAGCATCATCATAGTTGCATGAAAAAAAAACAGATGAGATAGGGTAAGTTCCTACACCTTTTAGGCAGCCCTTACATAACATCGTTTCGTCTTCCATCCCAGACGCCGCCGTCTTAAAGTCTCCTCACACCCAACGTCGGATTAGCCGATCCGCTTACTCCCGTAATGTGTGCGATGTTCCGAACCTAATTGGACTTAATTAACATCTGAGTCTGTTTGCCGGCTGATGGTAACACAATTGCAGACGTCTCTTTGATGTCCAAATTCGTACCGTGGACATCACGGTCAGATAGCTCCGAAAAGCCTGTGACTCATGTGACAAATGAAATTGGGTCATCAAATTAAGAGGCGAAATCGGTCAAGTGAGGTTCCGAACTATTTTCACTGCGGTGAACAGCCTATGGTGATGACCAGTGTGTTTTATTAGTAGTATCTAATCATGATGATGATAGCAAAAGAGATTGTCATTATGGTGTAATTGTTAATTTAGCAGCAATAAAGATTTTAAGTGATACTAAAGCAAATTGTGTATCCAATTCCATCGGCATACTCATCCAAGTCCACGTTGCACACCAACAGTTGCACTTTACGTCAGAGTCACGGCCAAATGGATATCAAAAGATAAATCTGTATGTAAACTCGAGAAGGCTTTGACGTCGTTCATGGACCAGGGTAATGAGAATTGGCAGCGTTTGTTGACTTTGGACGGGGTATTAATATTGACAGTGTGCGTCACCTTTGTCCACTTGTGTGTGTGTTACTTTACAAATACATATCAAGTAAAAACTGTCGCTGTTCATTGCTGGTGAAACTAGCCAAATGTTACTCGTCCAAAAGTATATTTGTAAAGCTTTAAAAGCCAAATAGCTTAGATATATCTCTCGAATAATAAACTATATTTTTAAAATTAAAATCTAAATGAACTAAGAAGGTATGTCTCTATGATCGTCCTATTATTTATTCTGTGCTATCGTTCGAATACGACTCTGTGCGATAGAAAGGAATAGAGCGATAGTAAAATGTGGGCACGCACAAATGTGGTTATTCCCTCATACTGTTTACTTACTAAAATAATTCAAGGTACAGACATTTTATTGACTTCTTTTACGGCAAACGATATCTCATTCGGTTCATAGTAAAGGCAAAACGGCGTTATTCTAAGTTTTTATATTCCAACTACCTAGTTTCGTTCCTTTTCCTTAGGGGCTTCTCACAGACGGCAATAAGTACATTCTTTTTATTAGTTAAAAAGTTTGAATTACGCCTGATTAGTAAGGTTTCTTGCAATCAGAACTTACGAGTCTACTAAATAGAATTTCTTTAGAGTTGGCCACAGAATCCGTAGTAAGTCAGCCTTTCATCTCGCCTTTGCTTTTAATTTTGAAAATAATATCTGCAAAAAAAAACAGTACTTGAGATTTTAAATATTCAATTTATTTTATAATCATACTTTGAACTGGTTAATTTTAGTCTTAGCTTTTATTTTATTATGTGGTCTTAGCTTATTAGGTAAAAATTAAACGGTACAAATATTGAGCGGTAACTTTATGTCCATCAGCCATTTTTTATTTCCCCACTACTGGGGCATAGGCGCGGGCCCAATGCGGATTGGTGGATGTTAACGACTGCAAATGCAGCCGGGACCAACGGCATAACGTGCCTTCCGAAGCACGGAGGAGCTCGAGATAATAATTTTTTGGTCACCCATCCCATGACCGACCCTTACGAACGTTGCTTAACCTCTGCAATCACTGGGCCAGGCGCTAAACCGCTGGGCCAGGTAACTTTATGGGCCTGTGACTATTGCAGCAATTACTTATTTAATAGTAAAATAGCATTCAAAATTGTTACTATCATATTTATAACAGAGAGGTTTCTTGTTGATTAAAGCTATATCGATAAGTAACATAAGCTTTAAGCCTCTCATTAATAAAATATGGCTAAGTAACTTCCAAAGGTACAAATAGCGGTCAAGCACAATCGCCAGATTTGTTAATAATAAAACGGGTCTTCAGTGGGATTAACTTTATATAGGTTTTGTTTACTTTGGTAATCCTTTTGCAGTACGCTAGTGGGGCCATTTGGGCCTCAGGCTAGACGTTGGTCTAAGTGATGACATGATGGTCTTTTTACAGTAAAGTCTTTATTGTTTTAATTCATCAACGCCCGAGCGGTCTCCGGCGACCGGACAACAATAGAAAATCTATTGTAACAACGGGAAAATGCGCCGGCGCAAACATTATCGGCTTGATGTATTTGTCACAGAATAGGCACATAATAGTAGTTACAAGAGTATTGTGCGGGCTTACACTCTTGATTTTGAAACTTGTAGCTTTTACCCATAGACTTAGAAAAATTTTCGCTTACCAGGGCTCTGTCACTCCGCGCGCGAGTCTGAAGCGCTCGGCGTCCTCTGAGAGGACAAATTTCATACATCAGAAAAAATAAGACCTACGCGGTAGAAAGAGAGGCAACTACTAAGTGAATGTTTTGGAGCGAAGCGAGCGCCGTACGACCTGAATTGCACTTTATTGTGTCGGAGCAAGAGTCGCCATTTATTTAAACAATTTTGCGGAGTGCAACTTCTGTACGCTAGTACTATTATCTATTCTGTGCTTTTACTAATGATATTGAATGTAGAATAATATTACACTTACTGTCAATACGCATTGTATCTACTTAAGTCGAATCAGTCTTTCGATAACTCACAAGGTTACTTTTAGCCAGATATAAAATGATAAAAATCTATTTTTTACGAAATTCAGAATTCACAAATTTTTAGTTTACTGTCGGCCACAGAAGTAACTGAAAATGTCAGTACCGTGTGGCGCAAACTACTGGGTTCGCATGGTAGATTATTTCCCTGTTTCCACATTCGCCAACATCCTTTTTCGCCAATTCTTAATTCACCAATTCCTGATTCACCAATTCCAGATTCGCCAACTCCTGATTCGCCAATTCCCAATTCGCCAACTTCTGATTCGCCAACTCCTGATTCGCCAATTCCTTACTGGCCTACAGACAAACTCAAACATGGTATTGCCAATGTGTTTTGTAATATTTTGTAATAAATAAACGTCAAAAAATTCACATTTACAGTTTATTTATTGTGGAATTGGCTGTGAAAGCCCATTACATCAACGTTCGAGCGAATAGAATCTCAATCAGAAATTGGCGAATTAGGAGTTGGCGAATCAGGAATTGGCGAAAAAGGAAGTTGCCGAACGTGGACACCCCCGAATATTTATCTCACCTATTTATAGTGAGTATGCCAAATTACTGAGATGTTCAGCTCCTAGCTTATCTTGACATCGACCGTACAAGCGCTTTGTAATGAAAATTTAAGTGAGCCCGCTACCTCTCGTGACTTAGACCTCATCATAAAGAGCGTCCAGAAAAGCGACCTCCTCTCTAATTAGAGAACATGAAGACTACCCCATGTTGCCTGCAGCGGTCCCGAACAGATTTTTAATTTGATCAGGATTTTGCGAACTACTACAGGGGGAGAAAGCCATGGATGGGAGCCTGTCTAGTTAGTATAGTTTGTTAGTCAAATTGGTGATTGATATGAATGAGAATGACAGTAGGGCAATAGTTTTATTTTTTATGGGACTGAAAGGAAGCGCACTCTAGTAACAGTGTAGTTCATTATACTAAATAATATACTAGAAAAAATACGACTCGCACCAGATCAATACTCAGACGGGAATCGAACCCGCGACCTTTGGATATCCGGTCCAATGTCCGGTCCAACCGAGTCACTAGCTCGGTAGCTCAGCGGTCAGAGCATTGGACCGGATATCCAAAGGTCGCGGGTTCGATTCCCGTCTGAGTATTGATCTGGTGCGAGTCGTATTTTTCCTAGTATATTATTATTATTTAGTATTGTGTAAAAATAGCATTGTGAATGCAAAAATCTCAAATTTAAAAATTAAAAAGTGTATTTCATTTATAAATTGTAAAATGGTTAGTTTTTTATAGGAAATAATTTTCTCTTGGAATTCGTTTAATACTGTACCCTCGCAACCTAAAATATTGTATACTGTAAGTAAATGTTTATTTTGTGTGAGAAAATAAATATTTTATTATTATTATTATTATTAATAAATTATCAATAAGTACTTTTCATAATTTCTTTCAGTTTTTAAACGGACTTATTAAATTAATAATTTTTTAAACAAAAAAGCGGATTTTGTATGAAGGTAGTATGAGTTAAAAATGTATAGGTACTTCATTAAAACAACAATTCGTACTAATATTTCTATACCTTCAAGTCTTACCTCAATCAAGAGGAGCTCGGTGGCCCAGTAGCTTAGCGCCTGGCCCAGCGATTGCGGAAGTTAAGCAATGTTCGCATGGGTCGGTCATGGGATGGGTGACCAAAAATTTATTATCTCGAGCTCCTCCGTGCTTCGGAAGGCACGTTAAGCCGTTGGCCCCGGCTGCATTTGCAGTCGTTAACACCCACCAATCCGCATTGGGCCCGTGTGGTGGGTTATGGCCCATCCTCCTTACCACCCATAAGGAAAGCCTGTGCCCCAGCAGTGGGGACATCAAAAATGGCTGATGGACAAGTCTTACCTACTCCGACCTACTACAACCGATCATCGTGAAATTTTGCATACAAGTTATCAGGGGTACAGAAAAGGACATAGGGTTCCTTTCATCCCGGGAACTGTTCCCGAGGGATAGACAAAATACTATTCACGCAGACGGAGTCGCGGGCGGTTGCTAGTTAGTAATAGTTGAGGCTTGAGACAAATATACTATTAAGTGAAAAAAATTCTACCAGTCTGTGAAGCCTTTTCTTTGGCCAATGGCAAGTGACAGCAGACTCGAGTAAAGAGATCCTTTTTTACTTATTCTAGAAAAGCTCCATTCTCTCTGGTTTAATTAGGTCGCCTATTGGTAACACCTGAGGTTCATTTAAGAGTAAATTGATATAAAAAAATCTAGGCACTTCTCTTTAAAATTGATTAGGTTAGAAGCAGATTAAATTTTCTTCTGTTTTAAATTATAAGCCTGAAAAAATTATGATAACTAACGAGCTCAATCGATAATGATGTTGATTTAAAAATAATCAAAAAATAATACTGATACTTATTTTTTCTTAAAATAAATGGTACAAAAAATAGTTAGATGAGATTTAGTTAGTTAGATGCGATTTTTTCGATAAAAAAACGCCAAATTTGATGTACCTACTCATTAGCTTTTTTTTCAAATATGTATACTGTATCCAGAGATACGGTAGAGGTACAGACAACAGACAAATGCTAATGATATCGAGTTTACCTTATTTAATAAAAATCTAATTCCAAGCTTCAAGAAATGCAAGTAACGACGTTCATATTGTCATGACAACGTGCATGCGAGCAAAAGCCAATTAGGCACAAATTGTCCCCCATCAAACTTTTCTTGCGAGCTGTAAACTTGTTACGGCACGGTGTGACATAACTCCATTTCACGGTTAATGGAAGTGCAAGGAGTATTGCGACGTTACGGAGATGCGTTCGATGAAAGGGGTTCGTGCTCGGCATAGCTGCGTGCTAAGCCAGCCGTACTGATTGCAGTAATTGGTGACGTCTTACCAATCTATCTTGTTCAGTCTTGTGTAAATTTCAATAATTATATCGTGTTCTGTGCCCTTATTCACAAACGTATCGGTATACGATGCCATGCTTTCCATATTATTATATTTACTATCCCCCTTACTAATAACGATCGTATAGCAGATGTATAGTTACACAGGTTACTCTCTGTCAAACTATTTGAGTTTAACATTGAAAATAAAGTGACAAAACACTGTGTAACTATATATACATCTGCTATACAATCTTTATTAGTAAGGGGGTTATGCTCATTTGCACTAAACTTAAGAATCGCCTTAGTTCTTGCCTAATTTGTTTAGGCTACTCCTAGCAAAAAAATTGCTTGCACTAACCTTAAGCCATTCCTAAATCCACTTAGGACATTCCTAACTTTATGATCTCGAATAGGAAGCGCCCAACGCGTTAGGCGATACCTAAGTAGTATATTTGTGTTACAGCATGGAGGTTTCCTTAGCCTGTCCAATTTCGCTTGACAAACAGCAAAATAAAAAAGTATTTTTATGTCATTTTCTGTCATTTGTCAAAGACATTCTTCTTCTTATTTTTGGTTTGCCAATCGACTGTCCTCTTTAGGGAGTAATATTTGCCAGTTATCAAGTGTTGAATAGTTCAGTGTTTTGACAAATTCAAACAGATTTTGTTTTTAAAAATAATTGATCATAAACAACCTATCATTTCAATTATAGTATTGCTTTCTCTGTGATTTCAATCGTTCGTCATTCGTTTATCATTTGCTTTACTAGGCAATTCTCAAGTTTTGTCACAGCTGAGACAGAACTGTTAGTGCAAACCAAACTTCTAGTTAGGCTGCTCTTAAGCTTAGGTGTATCCTAAATCCTTACAAGGACTAGCCTTACCGAAGTTTAGTGCAAATGGTCATTAATGTTTTCAAAGTGACATTTTTTCCCCGACGGATACCTAACTCTTATGACACCAAATAGCTGTTGGAAATGAATCGAACTGTCATAAGTTACGGAAACCATGGAGTAAATGAATGAAAAGCATAGCATCAGATATGGAATGTTTCGGACGTTTGTGAATAAGGGCCCTTATCGTAAAATACACAATTTTCTGAACAAGTAATTTACACAAAGAAAGTCTTGTTTTTCGCAAATCGATCAATTTTGTTGATTGCAACCGCCTCTGTGGTCTAGCTAGTGCTTCGCCCTCCCGTGTAACACGCAGGGTTCGATTCCTAGGAGGAGTACAATTTGTTCTCAGTTTAGCTGGTGGTAGGGCTTAATTTAAGTCCGTCTGGCTAGCCACCATCTTACCTAAGTCTGACGCCATAACAACAATTTAAAAATTGTTGTGTTCCGGCAGTTAGAGGTAAAATAGCCAGTTCTTCAGTGACAATATTTCGGGTGTAGTGCTCTTCCACTTCCGACCTTATCGTGAGGTGAAGGCCAAGCACTACCCCGTTGTGCATTAATTCATCAGCGCGGACGCCGGCGTTCGGACAATAGTAGAAATTCAATGGTGTCTCATTTTCCAGGCGTTGACGGGTTAAAAATAAAATATCTAGTGAAATAATTACAGCTAGTAAAATATCAATAATTTGATGCAAAAATAAAGGTACCTTAACCAAATGCACGTAAGAAATAATCGTCAACTCATACCTAAAGATAATCAAAACAAAAGAACTTAAGGTGCTCCAACAGCCGACTTAAAATTAACGAACGAACATCAGTCATATTTGCGAATTCATCAACAAAAGCCTGTTTTAAAGTGGGGAGTAAAATGCAGCATTCTGAGGGACAATACCACGTACCGACTAATACTGCGAAACGAATTGAGAGCGGGACAAGTTCATTGTAGCTTGAACATAAATAAGCATTTGCTTGAAGCCTTGCTGTGTGGTACAAGGTAGGGCCGCGAGCGACAGCTGAAGTAATTCACAAAAATGAGAAACATTACGACAAACAAACAATGAAAGCATATGCAACTGTTTTTTTATACGAGTGTGAAAGCATACATTTTTAAGTCATAATATAGGTAGTATGACATAAGGTTTTTTGGCACAATTATCAATTCGCATAACATTAATAAGTAGCGAATAAATATCTACACAACGCAATTATTACCATAAGAGTTGACTAAAACATCATAGTTTTACCAAAAAACAATTAATAATTATGTATTAATGTGGGATTTAATAATTGGTACCTGTATTTTCACCGCAATTCATAGTGGTAGACTTACCTGTAAAGAAAGAAGAAATATTGAAATTAATAAATACACACGTTTATTTCTTCGAAAACAACCAGAAGATAATAAAATAATAGAGTTTTCTTTGAGTAGTACTAGCTTTCTCTACTTCTTATGACTTACACTCTACCTCAGGGGCATCAGGGCTGTCCCAAGAATTAAGATCGCACTGCCGGTGATATATTGAAACGGTTGAACGCATAATAAATCATAAGCAATTATTTAAACAATACCCGCGCGTTTGTGTTTTAGTAAATGAGTCGTCGTTATTCGGCGGTGAAATATTTGGTCGTGAGGGCCATTTTATTGACATTCTGAGCGTATGTGAGCGGGGGATGTAATAAATTGTATTTATTATGCGTTGACTAAACTGCTTGATAGTTTTAAGAGTTGGGCCAACCCTAATGACGTTTATAATGTGTTGACTTTTTATGTTGATTTTGTCGTTTTACAGTTAGAGTTAGTTAAAGTTAGTAATCATCTCTAGTTTCGTATAGTTAGTTATCTTTCTTTGGAGTGCCTCCCAAAGAGTAGGTCTTAGAATGAACATGGATAAAATGTAAATCATGTCGAATGCCCATATTGTAATTACCTAAATGTAACTAAATCATTACGCCAACAAAAATATTACTTTATTATAAAACAATAACGACGTCGGCGTTTACAAAACCAAACTATTCCTACAACAAATCACAAAAAATAATGTTCATAACATATAAAAAGCCAATTAGCGCAGTCCAAAAAGAAAACTCGCGAAGCAACGTAAAACAGGCACACCTAAAAACAATTTTACTTTTACCAAATTTAGAGCGAAAAGTTTTGCACTTAAAAGAAAACAGAACACAGTCGTTTTCATAAATAACGGATTCTTTCCCCCTCCTATTCTGACGTAACGTTTGTTAAAAAAATCATATTATCTATTGTATGATAACATGTTATAGGTACATAAAACTTTAGAAGTGTGCTTATTTAAATTGGTGTGAAACAAATATACCATTATGGTACATTCTACGAGATATCCTCATTCGTTCATTAATAGTTTGGGAATACATGAGTTTTTGTTTTACTTTTACTATCATTGAAGTGTTGCTTTCCTTTTACGTTGTCATTGTATGAATTTTTTTTTTTTTATGTGACCGTATTTTATTAATCTTCATTGACCTTTCATTATATTAATCTAAGTATTGGGCTACGTCGTAAACGTCGCTAAAAAGTAAATAAATACAATACCACAAAAAATTATTGCGATGTCTCAGAAAAATCTCCAAAATATAATTATCAAAGCAAGCATTTCCAAATAGAAACACCTTAAACTAGAAACAGATGAGCTCGGAATAATCTCAAATAGCTCCAGCTCTATCGCTCACAGTAAACAGGTGTATCCGTCCAAATTATGTTGACAGTTGAAGTTTGCGCCTCATGCCGGCCGTGTGTCTGCTGCCTCTCCCGGGATTATACCCTCGTGCTATTAACGTTTACCCACAAATGGATATGCAGTTATACATATAGTAATGAGGAACGGTAAACTTATTACTGATGAGGTTAGTAGTAAAGAAGATGATTCAATATACGTAGAAGTGCTACTTGAACATAATTTTTCTACCTACTTACGTAATATTTCTACTACTTACCCTACTTCCAATCTGGCTGAATATATCAAAATACTATCCATAATAACTGTTGTAACCATGTAAATAATTGTCAATGAGGTTAGTAGTAAAGAAGATGATTCAATAATCGTTAAGTGCTACTTGAACATACTTACGTAATTTTTCTACTACTTACCCTACTTCTAATCTGGCTGGATATATCAAAATACTATCCAAAACAACTGTTGTAACCATGTAAATAATTGTCAATGAGGTTAGTAGTAAAGAAGATGATTCAATAATCGTTAAGTGCTACTTGAACATACTTACGTAATTTTTCTACTACTTACCCTACTTCCAATCTGGCTGGATATATCAAAATACTATCCAAAACAACTGTTGTAACCATGTAAATAATTGTCAATGAGGTTAGTAGTAAAGAAGATGATTCATTAATCGTTAAGTGCTACTTGAACAAACTTATATAATTTTTCTACTACTTACCCTACTTCCAATCTGGCTGGATATTATCAAAATACTATCCAAAACAACTGTTGTAACCATGTAAATAATTGTCAATGAGGTTAGTAGTACAGAAGATGATTCAATAATCGTTAAGTGCTACTTGAACATACTTACGTAATTTTTCTACTACTTACCCTAATTCTAATCTGGCCGGATATATCAAAATACTATCCAAAACAACTGTTGTAACCATGTAAATAATTGTCAATGAGGTTAGTAGTAAAGAAGATGGTTCAATAATCGTTAAGTGCTACTTGAACATACTTACGTAATTTTTCTACTACTTACCCTACTTCCAATCTGGCTAAATATATCAAAATACTATCCAAAACAAATGTTGTAACCATGTAAATAATTGTCAATGAGGTTAGTAGTAAAGAAGATGATTCAATAATCGTTAAGTGCTACTTGAACAAACTTACGTAATTTTTCTCATTACCCTACTTCCAATCTGGCTGGATATTATCAAAATACTATCCAAAACAACTGTTGTAACCATGTAAATAATTGTCAATGAGGTTAGTAGTAAAGAAGATGATTCAATAATCGTTAAGTGCTACTTGAACATAATTACGTAATTTTTCTACTACTTACCCTAATTCTAATCTGGCTGGATATATCAAAATACTATCCAAAACAACTGTTTTAACCATGTAAATAATTGTCAATGAGGTTAGTAGTAAAGAAGATGATTCAATAATCGTTAAGTGCTACTTGAACATACTTACGTAATTTTTCTACTACTTACCCTAATTCTAATCTGGCTGGATATATCAAAATACTATCCAAAACAACTGTTGTGTGTAGCCATGTAAATAATTGTCAATAGAAATCAATCATCATAAGACAATTAGAAGACACATTTTGTAAACTAACCTATTAATTGACAAGAGGCAGTCAAAAAAGATTATCTCAAAAAAATTAATTTTTTAACACAAGTTTTCTGAGAGGAACATTGATATTTGATAAGAGATAATGTATGCTATGGAGAGAGCTCGCTAAGCCTTGTGGGTACATCTCTAATCGAGATCAATCGTCCTAAGGTACGATAATCCGGCAGCCGAACTTCGCCGGGACTCAATCTGGGTCCATTATAACTTTATATTTGTCGAGGAAACGCTGTCTCACTCCCCTGTAAGCCCGATCGGTGTGTATTAGTTTCAGTGATATTATTAGATGTGTTTTCTTTGTTAAAGGTATATTAAATTTTAATATCTTTACTTTTTGTCCTGTCACGATTATTACTAAGATATTTCGTGCCTTGATCATTATATTCTTTTAAAGTCATGCATTCCAGTTTTACTAAGATGCCTCTTCTACCATTGGTCAGTTTCTATCAAAAGAACATTAAAATAAGTTTACTATCTACTATTTAGTTCTTATCCGACTCCCTAAAAAGCTATTTCAAAAACAAAATTAGGAAGCGTTCGAAATTCTGACTTCACCTCTCATTGTTTGTTACAATCATTTTGTTCATAGTTTCTTCTTTCTAGAAGGAACTAGGAACTAAATGACAATCTATATATCTAACGGTATATATGTTGTCATCTAGTTTTTAGCTTTACCGACTCTCTAAAATATCGAGTTTCAGGACTAATTTCAATAACAAAACTTGGAATCGATTTGCCCTCCTGGCCTGATCTGGATGCACGCCACGTGATTTATTTCGCGTCAAAGTTGAAATTAATTCACAACACCGCGCCAAGCCGTGAGCCTATTTAAGAGGATATACAGTTACCTTGTTTTGGATACTGAAGCTTCATCGTTCGGTAGGCAGAATGAAATATAATTGATTTTTAAGTTTAGTTTTTTTTTCAATTTTTTGGTGACTTAATCGTTGGTTCTCAAGTGTGGGCGTTGTTCAAAGATTGGTAATGAAGTAAAGTGTAGGTAATTGTTTTTTCAGTCTCTATTTAGGTAAAAAAAAGTTTATATTGCTTTGAACGAGACGATTAAATCACATGTCGCAAGCTATAATGTCAATCACAAACATTGACGTATTTAGTGTAGTTATCGAGTAGGTGTTGTTTCAGCCGATAGAGTTAAGTATTTTAGATCCTCAGGAATTAAGTTTATTTATTAAACTCATAAACTTAACCAAGATACATAAAACAACAACTATAATTAGGTGATATTAAAATACGCTCTAAAGATACTTTAAAGTACTATTAATACACCAGTTTTAGTAAACACTTTGTGCCCTGGGACCTCTGTTTTGCAGTCACAACACTAAAGCATTCCTGCCTTAACGAGAAGATAATTAGCACTGTTCCTTCTACCGTGTAGTTCATTCATAAAGGACCAAACTTGTAGAAAACCAAGTTTTGCACAAAATAATTTTTGTACGCTACTAAAATAAAATCAACCTTGTCCAACAGCCATTTTTTGATGACCCCACTGCTGGGGCACAGGCCTTCCTTATGGGTGGTAAGGAGGATGGGCCATAACCCACCACGCGGGCCCAATGCGGATTGGTGGGTGTTAACGACTGCAAATGCAGCCGGGACCAAACGGCTTAACGTGCCTTTTGAAGCACGGAGGAGCTCGAGATAATAAATTTTTGGTCACCCATCCCATGACCGACCCTTGCGAACGTTGATTAACTTCCGCAATCGCTGGGCCAGGCGCGAAACCACTGCGCCACCGAGCTCCTCAAATTAACCTTATTTCCCAGAAAATTATCAACACCATGACGGTATAAAGTGCAGGTAGCTTCCCTATTTAAATTATGTTCGCATGAAAATTAGTATAGTTGACAACAAAATAATAAACTTTATATTAAAACGGTGCGTCATATTCGTTTCAAACTCGTTACAACATGGTTCAGTTACTTTCAAATGAATATGAATATTGTACTGACAATAGCTTTCTAAATACAAATAGTAACATAATATAGAGGTAGTTTGTAGAGGATTTGTTGTTATAGTTAGTATATGAGATTTTATGTATTACCTACTGTAATTGTGTACTATTCACTCAATTTTCGTACTTAGTAACTTAAAGACCAATTGACATTTGAATTTTTAGGAATTTTGTTTGTACCTATGACAAAACTCGTTTAAAAGAAAAAGATAGACCGAAATTCCGTATTATACCTAACTAGCTGATACTGTTCAAAATGTAACTATAAGGCGATCTAGAATTAACTACCCACATGTCAAGGATTTTTTTTAAAGTTTACACAACGATTCCATGTTAAATTCCACGAACATTAAGCCCCAAAGTTTAAATTCCACTTAGTATTAAACCATACAGCAACAAATCATGTAGCCGTAACGATTAAAAATAAAACCCCGTGCAATTGTTCTGGCCATAAATAAAAATTGTTGGGGAAACACCTCAGCAGTTTTAATATTTTAATCCTCGACACGGGAGAGCATAAATTTTGTTTGGCTGTTTCATCGGGGGCCTATTCTGTGAATGTGTGTGCAAATTAAAACTCTGAGATGGGATGTTGGGCAGTTTTGGTTGATTATTTATCGAAATATTAACAGTAAAGATTTAAAATGATTTTATGGCTTTTTTAACACGAACATGGTTAAAAAGGTTAAAGTTATAGCCTCATTTTTGAAAATTGAAGTATTTAGTTATCTAGTTTTGAAATACTTACAGCAATCAAAAAGTAAATCCTACAATTTTCTTTTTCATAATATCCTTAATAACGAATTCAAACCCTGGTCGATTTTTATGAAATATTTATTTTAGTCAATCATCAATAGGTAAACGTGAAGCGTCAAAACAGAAATAGAAAAGGCATATGACGCGGCCCGGGGCCTGAGTCTATTAAAATATTCACAATATGCACTGCCCGCAAAGTGGTCAATGGAAAGTTAGAGGTTTCAACGGACTTCACGAGAGCTTTCACGGATAAAATGTGCCTCGGACGTGAGACTCATACATTTAAAAAAGAACGCCGCACAGTGTTTTAGTGGCGGGAAAATTAAAACCATTATGTTCTTCGGTTTAATTGAAATAATTTACTTTTGAAAAATTCAGCGATCAAGCTATTCGTTATAATTTTTTTAAAGAATTATGTAAAAACATAGCAGCACTGTTTCAAACAGCAGAGAAGAAATTTAGAATAAAAACCTCATTCTTATAGTAATAGTAATAGTTTATTCGGAACAAGTTACATTGTTACACTTAGTATTGTACGTTAATAACCGCAAAAGTTATAAAAACTGTGTCGCAGCACTAACGCCCGTCTCCGGTAATTACAGGGACAGCGTTCCAATAAATAAGTAAACATTTATTCTTATCCTTTATGTCGTTTACTTATTTTTATTCCTTTAACGTAGGTAATTTCTAAGTCGATTTTTTCAAGAGTGTGTATGCTATCAAACACATTTACAGCAGCATTGCAAAAAGTGTAGCTTTTTAAACTCCACTCGAGAATTGGGTTGGTAGGGACTGACGCGGTATATTTATCCCCTCTCCAAACATTCGGCTGTAGGCAATAAATCATAGGCGTTTGTCAGCCTTACAATTTGTATCCTAACCGAAGATTATTTGCCGAACGCCGGTCAGTTTCGTTTAAATAATTTATAGATCAATGTCTTACTGGCTTGTTTCTTTACTTGTATCCGCTATTACGCAGATTTTAAATCTTAATACTCCAAAAACAAAATTAAATTAAAAGATAAAAAAAACCTTAAGATCATTAAACACTCTAAGGCTGAGTTGCACCATCTTAACTTAACCATAACTTTAACAGATACAAACATAGCTGACTCGATGACAGCGTCGCTGTCGTCTATGGCGTTACTTTAACGATAACAAGCTTGTTAAAGTACCGGTTAAGCACAAGTTAGCCAAAAAAGAGGTTGCCAGCCAGCATGATGTCCTTTGACAAGTTTGACGTGACAAATAGGTATCATTATCATTTGACGATAACTTTAACTTTGACAGCGTTTTGGTGCAACTCATACTAAGAAAATTTCAATTAAAATCTACGTTTTTGGTACCACATTAATCTTTATTACATTGTCAAAACTAAGCAAATTTACAAAAATACATCTCATCAAAACCAAAATCATTTTCATGTGAAATGTTGGCAAGACTTCCATATGGCTCGCACTGACAAAAAGTTATTGGACCTGATGTAGAGCCAAGTTTCTAACTGTACAAGCCCTAACTTTACAAATTCTACACCTTAGTGAAAATATGTGGCTTGGCCATTTCTTTTGACTAAGGTGTAGAGTTAAGGCATACATTTTTCATCTTACGCCTGAATTAATTATCATTTGCCTGAATAAATAATAATTCTATTCTATTTCGCTACATTCAGATGGGCGTAAGATGAAAAATTTATTCACTGTACATTATTTTTCTGTTTTAAGTAGGTACAATAGTTCCTGTAGTAATGAAATGGCCAAGCCACATATTTTGACTAAATTGAATGTGAATTTAGGGCTTGTAGAGTTAGGGCGTTAAGTTGGCTAAGGTGATTCCTATTCAAGTACAAAAACACGCCTCTACAGTTAAGTTATTCTAATAAATTGAAGCGGGAAAATCAGCTGCCATGATTGCATCACTCTTGTCAATATAACCTACGAGTCTTACGACTAAGATAGATAAATAATGAAAACTGAAGCATTTGACGGCGGTCGGCTCCTTGCACATTTGTTTAAACAGCCGCAAGTGGTGAAAATATTTGAACAAAGCTTGAAAGCGGCCTGTCTGATTCCCTAACTGCAGACATTTCTGTGGAGATCTAATATTGAGCTAATATTTTTAAAATGAAAAGGAACTTGATGGTACCTGAGTTTTTAAATTTTGATGTAGGCTTAACACACAGACATTAAGTACTTGTTTTATGGTCTGTGGCTTAACATTATAAAGATACTAGCAACCGCCCGCGACTTCATCTGCGTGGTCAGTTAACAGTTATTTCTCTTTCTCTCGGGAACAGTTCCTTTTTTCAAGATTAAAAAATGGTGGGTAAAAAGAAAAAAGAAATATTTTAATATTTTAATGAAAACTAGTAGTTTTTCTTTCTCCTAGATGTGGCAGTTTTGTTCCACATCTAAACAATGTACTTAGTAATCTCTAGGTTATGCATTGTATATCATACCATTGTTATTATTCCGGGTATTGGAGACCTGGTGACCTGTAAAACAGGTTCCTAACCTTAGTACGGGCGCCAGTCTCCACATTACTTATCAAACACTTACTTATACAATCTAACCATAAATGTATAAACATTGTAATTGTGGAGAAAATAAAGCATTTTATTATTATTATTATGTTGAGTTATCTTATGTCCTTCTCTTTGCCCCTGACAACATGTATTCAAAATTTAATGATGATCGGTTGAGTAGTTAAGACATGAAAACGTAACAAACAAACAAATAAACTTACACATTTTATAATATTAGTAAGGAAGTAAGGATGACCAAAAGTAAAGGGCGGTTTCCTGTGTGTGAGATAGAAATAATTATTATATGTTGTCGATTATTAAAGCTAAAATTTAAAAAGGGTCACTAGTGACATCGCCGAATTTCTTCTAGTATATCCTACTCTTACGCTGCAAGCCAGCGTTATTTCACCAATGTGAGGAATTACCTCGACATTCAATTGAAATATCTTTCCAGATATTTGGCAATCGATTAAGATGAAATAGCTATTTAATTTTTAAATTTGAGATTTTTGCATTCACAATGCTATTTTTTATACAATACTAAATAATATACTAGAAAAAATACGACTCGCACCAGATCGCTATTTCATCTTAATCGATTGCCAAATATCTGGAAAGATATTTCAATTGAATGTCGAGGTAATTCCTCACATTGGTGAAATAACGCTGGCTTGCAGCGTAAGAGTAGGATATACTAGAAGAAATTCGGCGATGTCACTAGTGACTCGGTAGCTCAGCGGTCAGAGCATTGGACCGGATATCCAAAGGTCGCGGGTTCGATTCCCGTCTGAGTATTGATCTGGTGCGAGTCGTATTTTTTCTAGTATATTATTTAGTATTGTATAAAAAATAGCATTGTGAATGCAAAAATCTCAAATTTAAAAATTTAAAAAGGGCTTGGTAAATTTCACTTTGCACAACCTACTGCTAAAAACCAAGTTTAATTAGTAACAAAATCATTTTCCATTACACGAACTGCCACAAACGAAATATCATGCACAAAATATAAAAGGTACCCCAATCCCGACTCCAATCACACAAGCTCTGGTTTTTTATTGCTTGTAAACCCTGTGAAAAAGCTTAATATTTGTCACAGGAAATACCCTCTATTTACCCATTGGTACACATCCGGCCTGTAGGGCAGTCTCATTGATTCCCTTCGAGGGCACCCTTTGATATTTGTATCGCAGGGCCAGTAAATAACGTGTATATCTAATATTTGCCTCGCCTAGCGCATATTTTGCTTTTATCGCTCTGGGTCATTCTTTTAGGGTATTCAGTGAACGGGTTTTGAGAAAGGTTTTGGTGCAATTGGAAGTATTAATTAAAATGTACGATGTTTAAATTCTTTAGGTTTCATAAAATTATCAATCGTTTATCCACATTAACCCTACGTTTGATAATTTTGCTGATTTTATTAAAGTTTATTAATTCATTATACTCAAAGTATGATTTCAAATAGTAAGTCATTGTGTATAGATGACTGATAAAGTCATATTTATTTCATGATTATTAGTTTCAATATTTCCGATTTTAAGGTTGAAAATAAAATTGCTATCGCAAGTATATCACTATGCTAACTATTTATCAATACCCCAACAGAGTCACTCCAAGCATCTCGGCATCTAAAATTATGCTCGAGATATTCAAAATAAAATTCAGTTTAGAAGCAATAGCCAGAAGATAGCCCCTTCGGCCCTGAGCACAGTGAAAGCTGATGCAGTGTCGCTAACGCTTTATTATCAAACTTCTGAGTATGGAATAAAAATATTAATGGTTTGATTTTGATTTAGTTCATTAGAATTAATAGACTTATCTCTATGTAACATTGCTTTGATAAGTTCAAGTGTTTTAAGAAGATCAGCATTAAAAAATTGTTTAAAAAACAAAAAAACCGACTTCAAAAAACCTGCCTCTAAAAAAAGTAAGAAATAATATACAAATCATTAGATACGCATTATCATTGTTATAATAAAACACGTCTATTAAAGTCGGGTGGGGCTGGAGTACATCTTCCTTTTTTTATTCTAAAAGCCCCACCCGACTTCAATTGACGTGTTTTATTATAACAATGATAATGCGTATCTAATGATTTGTATATTATTTCTTACTTTTTTAGAGGCAGGTTTTTTGAAGTCGGTTTTTTTGTTTTTTAAACAATTTTTTTATTTTTAGTGTAAGTACCTTCTGTATTAGGTAGTGTAGGTTTTTTAGAGGTATTAAATTTTAAAGCTTTTTTGTTTTCTTTTTTAGCTTTTTTGAAGTCGGTTTTTTGTTTTTAAAACATTTTTATTTTTTTATTTTTAGTGTTAGTAAGTACCTTCTGTATTTGGTAGACTTTAGTTTATTTATATTATCTTATCCAGTAAGTATATTATCTAGGTAGATAAAACATGGGTAGACCCAAAGTTATTATTTTTTTAATTTAACTTTTTTGTGTAAGTATGGTATATTTAGCGACGATATTATCTAAGTTACAATAGTCTTATGTCAATATGCATTATGACGAACAACATAAATAGCCTAGCAACCGTATTAAAGTAATCGTATCGCACCAGTGAGATACTTAGTTTAGTACCTATTGAATAGTTCCGGTGATCATCAATGGTCTTCATCATCAGTTCCAATTCACCAAAATGGTACTTTTCGAAAGCAAATGCACGAGTTACTTAAGAAAATACCAAAATCGCTATAGGTGTGCCTATAATATTTGAAGAGTTCCCTTGATTTCTCCAGGATCCCATCATCAGATCGTGATCTTATGACAATGGGACCAATCTGTAACTATATGCTTTCAAACAAAAAAATAATTTTTAAAATCGGTTTGAGATTGACAAAGTTATGTTAAAACATACATAAAAAAAAATACCGTCGACTTGAGAACCTCCTCCTTTTTTTGAAGTCGGTTAAAAAGTTTGAAATACTTCCAACGCATTTTAAAGTAATACAAATCTAATCAATAACGTTTGTTGACATTATCAAAATGACGCCTTTAAAAATACCAGTGTAAAAATATCCCTACTGTTTATTTACGTGTTCTATGCCCCGGAGTGTTCGGAATTCATTACGTTCAAAATTTGTTTGGGATATGAAATTCCTAAGACGCCTCTACAGTTTTCGAACAATTTGCGTTATTTTCAAGTCACCGATATTCGTTCGGAAATTCTCGGAGATAGATAATATTGAAGAGAAGCATTTGAAAGTGTTTCAGTCGTAATGACAAAATAACACGACGATGATAATACAAATACTATTAACACAGTTTTGTAAAAATTAAGACATTATACTAACAAAGTTTGTTATTTCCTATTTCATTTATTGATATACGTCATTGAAATCATATCCGATAAATGTTTAGCATCTCGCTCTTTCTCGTCTCTCTTATTTGGCAATCAGTAAGGAGCAATACAATATTTGTTATGACATCATAAAATTGTCGATAAATGCGAAAATATTGTGCACTCATAAAATGACTCACAAACATTCGAGAGCTCCTACTAAGTCCCGTTTTAATTAAATAGCATCTTCAGTTTCAAACCTTACGCCCTTACATTCCGCCATTCATTTGTTTCCAGAATTTAAATATTTTACTCCTGAAAAGGTTCTTCGATCGTTACCTTAGGCGTTTTAATGTTTCACTGCCATTACTCGAAGTTCAATTAGATGATATCTGACGTTTATAGTTCTTTATGCATTCAAGGAGTCAGATTATGCTCCAACAGTGTCAGATAATGCCATTTAACGGCCGTCCGATCATTACACCACTTTAAAGGGTCTAATGAAAATTTCACTCTGGTTTTACGACGGTTTCCTAAGAGCTCCTTTTAATAGCCATTTTTGTGTGTGCCTGTTTATTTTTTAAGATTCGATAAATCATAAGAGCCAGTTTGTTCTTCGGATGACTCTATAAAATGGTGCTTTTTTATAGGAAATTTGGGATAAGGGGCGCTGACTTCATATTTTTTGGTGTGGAGGTGAAAAAGTTTATGATACTCGGAAATAAAGGAACTCTAGATAGGTACTTTGAATAAGAATGATATTTAAAGATAAAGACTTCAATCGGATTTTATTTTAATTATGAAATGTTACGTTTAAGATTGTTAGGAGATGATGATAAAAAATCTGGAAGTATTAGTTTTGAACCACACCTTGTAAAAATCTGTGTTTAAAACATCACTTAATTTTGATATTATCAACCAATTAACTCATCAAACAAATTAATACATTCTTAAGAACATATTCTTACAGAACAAAAACTATTCTTATTTCATTTTGTCAAGATTGAAATTCTACTGGCAGATTCAGTTATAAAGTGCAAATAGCGAGTCTGTAGTAAACACCGTAACTCGCCCGTCTCATAAACAGCACTGTTGGGATTTTCTGGTGCAAGCGAAAAGAATTGGGAGACAGGGATGAATAGATAAAGTCTGCGGCTTTATTAACTTACAGCTATATCATGATGTTTGTTATTTAGTAGCATCCGGATTTTGGCACAGTTTCAAACACCATTATCTCGGATAAACTGCAACTTGTTAGTACTTCATAAGTCATGATGCATTTCATCTGTTGTATTGTACGTTTCTGGCATTTGTTTTATGGGAACTTTTGTTTGTTTTGCTCATGAGAATGATTGTAGATTATACACATCAAACTTTCATCCAAGAGATTGTCAGAGGTTTTTAATCATTCGTGAAATAATATTTTGGATTACATAATTACATACACAATATCAAAATTTGAAATAAGATTACAAAACCAACATTCGGCAAATGTGGTGGTTCTGATGTACCATACCAAATACCTCATTCCCCTCAATCATTATTAAAACTACTTTAAATGTTATTAATAGGGAATGATACGTCGATATGAAAACCCCGCTCCAATGTTATATCTTGTTCGGATCAGGAGGGAATCAATCAGTGATCCTCTGTCCCTCGATCATTTATCCAGATTTTATGCGACGCCCGCCCGGCTCGGCTTTACGAGCCATCAGCAAGCGTTTGTTTTACATGAGTCTAAAACGCAGATTCGGGTACGGGGATTGTTTGAATTTGGGAGTAGTCTCTACAAGATTTGGGATTTTTTTGAATACCCTCTTTTGAATTTGAGTATTATCAGTTGGAATAGGTAGCATTGGGTTGGTTACTTATACTTTCTTTATGTCTAAAATTATATTTGAATATTCACTTCTCAAGCTTACGCGCTCACTAGACATGAAATAAAACACTTTTAACGGATACTAGCGCGGTTTTATTGAAAGTACTTTGGTAATTAGTTGGTATTTGGTTTGATTTTTGATTTTCCCGACGTTTCGGCACCTTTGCAGCTGTCGTGGTCACGGGGGACTGAAGCTACTTGTGAGCCTGTAGGAATGAAAGTATGGTAGTATGGAGAAGGTAGCCACTGATAGGAAGGCCAAAGGGGAAGATCTTCCTCCGGGCTGGGAGGTATTAGCCCGGGGACCGCGGTCCAACCGATGATGGTTGGCAGTTGTATATATGCTGCGTCGCTAATGAAACTTCGATAGCGAGATGTAGGTTTCTCCATATATTCTCCATACTGCGAGTTGTTATTCCTTACTAATCTTTTGTGTTCTTACGATACTAGCGCCATCTAGTCACATGGTGATGAAACTTGTTGCAACCGTGTGTTGGTTGGTAATGTGCGGCGTTAGGTAGATGCCGCTACATCACTCCCCCCCTGAGACCGGAGGTCGATAGTCCAAGGATTGTCCAAGCTCAGCTGTCAGTGCGTCAGAGCTATGCAAGTGCCAGAGTAGAATGCTGCAGGAGATGCCCCAGTCTGCGGTGAGTCGAGACAGTCTACGGTGAGTCGAGACGTTGTGGGGTGAAGGAAGGCGCGTCCGCCAGTGCTGCAGTAGATCCGTGTCCACGGTGAGTCGGGACCTGTCCACGGTGAGTCGGGACAGTGGAAGGTGACGGTAGGTCCGAGCTGCTGGTGTGGTGCGCAGAACTGCCATGCCGGAGTAAGGGCCCAGTGATGCTCCAGTCGTGGGCTGCGAAGACCAGGTCGGGATAATGCCGTCGAGAGTTGCTGAAGGTCCAGGAAGCGTCGTCAATGATGCTGCGATGGAACCTTAAAGGCTGGTGTGCTGGCTGCTGTGCTTCTCTGCTTGCGGTGTGACTGCTGCGGATGCTGGATAAGGTCTGAGGAGTGATGGCTGCGCTGCGTTGCTGAAGGTGCTTGATGTGCTCCGTCGGGGGTCACCAGTGTAGGAATGAAAGTATGGTAGTATGGAGAAGGTAGCCACTGATAGGAAGGCCAAAGGGGAAGATCTTCCTCCGGGCTGGGAGGTATTAGCCCGGGGACCGCGGTCCAACCGATGATGGTTGGCAGTTGTATATATGCTGCGTCGCTAATGAAACTTCGATAGCGAGATGTAGGTTTCTCCATATATTCTCCATACTGCGAGTTGTTATTCCTTACTAATCTTTTGTGTTCTTACGATACTAGCGCCATCTAGTCACACGGTGATGAAACTTGTTGCAACCGTGTGTTGGTTGGTAATGTGCGGCGTTAGGTAGATGCCGCTACAAGCCTACCCTCAAGCGATGAATTTTTTAGAACGTTCAGAAATTAAAATTTATCAAATTTTTAATTAGTTTAAGTTTTGGTTTGGTTTTAATTTAATTTTATATGTTAAAAAGAGAGAATCTACTGAAACTACTACCATTTCAAAAAATTGGGAGGCCCCTCCAAGAAAGAAATGGCGAAAGAAAACTTGGAGAGAAAGGCCGACCTCCGTCCGGACGTCGGGAAAATCAAAAATCAAACCAAATACCAACTAATTACCAAAGTACTTTCAATAAAACCGCGCTAGTATCCGTTAAAAGTGTTTTATTTTATATTTGAATACTTGATTTTGCTATGATTAGTACCAAATTTTATTGTATCGTCATTCATTGCATTAAAATCAAGTTTATTTTCTTGTGCGTGCTATTTTAGAAACTGTCATCAATGTTATTCAACTCCTGTTATTATCTTTCCAATAGGTTCTCTCTCTTATCTCATACTCAAATGAGATTGTATAAAATTAAAATTTAATCATAGCATATCTAACACTTTTAAATATCCCAATTCCCACGATTTCCACGAAAGATAAAGCACTTGTTTCGATGGCGGTAATCAATTCGTTATTACTCAGTACTGAATATGAACAACGGTATGCATACCTTGTTCTCGTATTTATGATTAGGCTGGTACACCCCGGGAATACCAATGAGCTCGATATTGTATTTACACTCCATCCATCATACTCTTGTCTGCACTCTAATCAGTGAGAGTCGTGACAAAACAAAATTATGGCAAAAGTGTTATACGATTTTGTTGTACTTTGTGTTAGTTACTAGTGGTCTTTGTATTAAGTCTCACTCAATGGTAAAGTAAAAAAATCATCTAATTTATCTCTAGTTTACAGTGGACTTGGCTTTAGGCGTTTATTTACATATTTGCAGATAATGAAAGTTGTAAATGTTGGGCATATTATTTTTGTTATACCCTCTAATGAGTAGGTATCTGTTAGCAATAGAGTGTAACTTCCTCCATACAAAAGTTATACATGAACATTTGTGCCTCCACCCAAACCATTTAATTTGTCCTTGTTTTAAATATACCTCAGAAGCAATTTTCATAAACGCTCTAATATTTTACAATTCATAAAGACCACGACGACTGCCGGGACACTCTGAGGGCGTTTAGTGTTTTATATGCCGAAGGGATTTATGTTATTACCGTCCATATTTCTGCGGACTCAAGCCGCTGAGAGGTCACGAAATCTCGCTGAGTTGCGTTGTTTCTTTCTGCCGCGATGTTGTATCCCTTTCGCACTCTTCTGCCGCTTTAAAGCGATGAATATTAGGTTGGGGCTCATTCTAATCACGTACGAACGCAGCGTGCGGACCCTCGCGAACTCTGATCTCCAGCAGCGAGATATAACGCTAACAATGAAAAAATTTCGCCCGCGAGCGAAGGTGGAGGTTGCGATGACAACTTCTCGCAAACTTCGTAATCAGTTGTAACAAATTTATGTTGTGTGCGTGCCACGCCGACCAAGTTTTCGGTTAGTCTCGAAATTATTTATCATGAGCATGCGATGCGAAGTATGTTACGGGTTAATTAATGGTTCGGTATCTCAACGTGACTTTATTCCTTCGTCGTACTTTATTAATATTATATTCCCTTTCCTACTCATGAACCAACTTAAGTAAGAGAATAAAAATATTTCTAGCCACTAAATTACAGAGGTCATTAGTTTACAGACTAATAACATTATGAGATACAACGAAAGTGAAATTGAAAATCAAATTGAGATTGCTTTATAAATCCCTAAGAATGTCATTGCCAATTTCAGACAAAACTATAATATTATTGTTCAAAAGTAAAAGTACAAAGACAAAAACTTTTGCTTAGTCCATTGAAAACTTTGTTATCAAACAAGATAAACAGTTAATCCTTTCACGTCGGGTGAAAATCCTAAATCGACGAACTTAAGAAACTCATGCAAAACAAAGTTGCGATGCAAGAGACCTTAGAATGGCATTGTGCTTACTTTTCGTATTTCTTAATACGACATAATGCGTGGTTGTAAGAGACAAGCGTAAGCGAATAAAAATTATTTTCGAGCGATGATATAATTATAGCTTTTTTTATTGAAATATCATCTTCAGTATCAAGATTTAATATATATTTCTCGTTACATTTGAAACAGCTATCAGAGCACATAGCGTGGGTATTATATTCATACAATACGCATTAAATGCTTTAATTTTTAGTTTTCCTTCAAAGCTTTCGATAACGTACCTATGATAAACATGAAACACTCAATAACATTAACATACTGTAAATATATTTTTCCTATAGTGAGGTAACTCCTTATCTCGGCGATGAATGCAGACATAATTATAACGAGTAGTACTATACAGTACTGCATTGGACCGCACTTAGGTGCATCTTGCCTACGGGGTAGCGGTGGGGGGACGCCCCCCTGCCCCACACTCCACCTGTCAACACGGCAGAGTCACCCCACTGTAATCATTACGCTAGTAACTCCACAATAATTACGCTATGCTCTTATTACCACTCGCTGCCGCTTAACACTGTCACCAAAACCCAAGAGCTGAGCTGGGATGAAAGAAACTGCAGCTTAAGCGAATACGTGGAGTCAATTTGCGAGTAAAGTTGAGCAGTTGGGTGCCGTTGCAGCGCCACGCCGCCGTCGAGACTCCACAGAGTCCTAACGAAATAGTTGGTGTTATTACAACTTACAACTAAGTTTTTTATCTGAGCATTTGTAAATATCACAGTATTGTCGAAGTTTCAAATAAGTTTTTCCTTTAATCCCTACTAATATTATAAATGAGAAAGTCCGTTTGTTTGTTTGTTACGTCTTCACGTATTAACTACTTAACTGATCATCATGAAATTTTGCATGCACTTTGTAAGGGGTACAGAGAAGGACATTGGAAACCTTTAATCCCGAAAATAGTACTGTTCCCGAGGGATAGCAAAAAACTTTCCATGCAGATGAAATCGCGGGCGGCTAGTTTCAACTATTTTAAACTGGCCGTGATACAACGGGTAGAAGATATTGTTTTTAAGTTAATATGGAGCTTTTTCTGTAGGAATACAATAAAATATTAATTTGAGCCGATTGTTTTTGCAATGTTCAAGTTTGTGAAACTATTTTAAAAGGTTATTTGAAAAGAAAATGTATTAAAACGAATTAAAGCCCATTTTACATTTATTTTTAGAACATATTGTAAAAAGATATTTGAGTTTAAATTGTTTGTATCATAATTGAAGTCACACCGCAACAAAAGACATCTGATTCCGAGAGTTCGTGTGAAATCAGATACACTTGGTTTCAAAAGAATCGAGCTCGTTGCGTAGCACGTACGCCGGTAATATGGCCATGAATATTAATGTTTGTCAGTTTATTTGCTTATTTATTAGCTGTGGGCCCGATAATAACCAAGCGACGTGAACTGATGACAATTTGGCCATATAATGCGATGTAACTATTTACGTATGCAGTTGAATAATGATGATGATCGATCGGGTAGTTTTGGTAGTCGATTCTTTTTAACGTCGCTCGAAGTATTGCTCAGCTGAAGTGGCAGTGTGCTGGACACAGCGAGAAGAACCGATGGCCGTTGGGGCGGAAAGGTTCTTGAATGGCGACCGCGCACTGGACGACGCTCCGTGGGGTGGACCGACGATCTGGTGAAGGTCGCGGGAAGCCGCTGGATGCGGGCCAGGATCGATCGTCGTGGAGATCCTGGAGGAGGCCTATACCCAGCAGTGGGTATCGTGCGGCTGATATGATGATGATGATGAGGTACTGAGATCGTAAATCATTGTTACTTGTACATAGTTATTGACTGAATTTAAGTATTACTTAGTGCATTGGTAGCCATCATGCTGACGGTCCTAACGGTCCTTATTGACAGGGTTCTAACCCTGGTCGGGGAAAATGTTACTGTGAAAAGCATTTATATTATCGTAGTGTGGACGTTTGTTTTCTTATTTAGGTGTGCTATCCGTTATTTAGTCACCAGAAAAATGATAACTTTTTAAGTGAACGATGTTAACCATATTATCTGCAAATAAATTATCTCTTTACGAGTATATCGTTTCTCTTCCGCGTCCCAACAAGCTGAAGTCCGTGTTGAAGTTAAATATTTTCCGTAAAAAAAATCTCGATCAGGTATTTCTCCAAAGAAAACTTTCCGCCGACAAGATTAGTTCCGATGTCAGTGAGAAAACATACGAACTCCACAGAAGTTTATTTATTTCAGAAACTCTGAAAAATTATTATAAAGTATTTTGGAAGATTCACGGGACCGAGGCAGAGATATAGAGGTTTTCTAGAAATGACCAAACAAATCTTGTTTTGTTACAAAAATGCATTTGTATACTGTTTTTAGGGTTCCGTAGCCAAAATGGCAAAAAACGGAACTCTTATAAATTTGTAATGTCAGTCTGTCTGTCCATCTGTCTGTCTGTCTGTCTGTCTGTCCGTCCGTAGGTATGTCACAGCCATTTTATTAAGAAAGTATTAGGATTACACAGTTGAAACTTAGAAGGTAGATGTATTCTGTTTACCGCTTCACGATTTTAACACAAAAATAAAAAAAATAAAAAAGATTAAGAGGGGATGAAAAAAAATTCTTTATACCAATACGTGCGGGGCGTCTATAGATTGGTCTTTTAAATTACATTGTAATTTTAAAGACCAAGACAATTTTTTATTCTAAGACAATTCGAAATAAGACAATCCTAAGACAATTTTTCTTAAAGTCAACCGTTTGAAAGATAAACTTTTCCAAAGTGGTAAAATGTGTGTCTTCAAACTTTTGAAATAAGAGAGTGAAAAATCTAAAAAAAATATGCTATAGATCTTAATAAAAACTTTCAACGAAAATTATATTTTCCAAAACCGCAAAAAAAACTTCGTCATTCATACCAACACTGTGAAAAACAAAGTTATTTATACAGACGGAAAATGATAGTGGTATTAAATATGGTATGGTATAAGGTAACTACGGAACCCTACGGCGCGTGGCCCGACACGCACTTGCCCGATTTTTATTAACTGGTGTACTATCGACAACACTTCCGTTTTACCACTCCTAAGGTTAATGCTCTTAAGGTTAATGCTCCTAAGGTGAATGCTCCTAAGGTTATGCTTGCACGCTGCGCTACATAAGTTTAGTTCGCGCAGAGGCGATACGCGCGCACACTAGTTTTTCTGCAAGTGGTAAAGTACGTGAGCTGCCGATCGTACCTATTAAGGTATGGCATATCTTAAAAAAAACAGTTGGCCAAAAATTAATTTTCTTTTGAAACTGTCTGCGCTCTAAATATAACTAGGTAAAACACAAAGGGAAAAAAGTTGACCTTCAATTAGATTAGATTTTCTTTCGCTATTAGTTTTAGTCTTTCGTTAAAAGAAGAAGAAGTAACGATATATTTTATAAAAAGTGATTTCTTTATCCGCTCTACTGCCAAGCAGACACACTGTGTCTGCTGTCAAAAGATCCGTCAACTGCCAAGCAGACACATCGTGTCTTGCCAGATGTCGTCATGTATTTCATTGTTTTGTTAGCGTGAAACTGATCGTGCCGTTGAATCAAAAATACAAAACGCTCTATGATAGACAAGGACCGCCTATGAAGCGCCTATGAAGCGTAAAAAGAACCTGTGTCATAGTTTTTCCATAGGTACAAGGTTAAGAATACTAATAAAACATTTTGTCAAAAGTATAAAAGTTTTGTGAGGGCAGTTTTTGAAGTCATAGAACACAAATTAAAGGCAAGTTTGAATGAGCAAGAGTATAATATTAAAAATTGAGATTATCGGTCGGCAACGTACAAGTTTGACAACAAAATATGCAAATAATATCTAAGATTAAAAAGTTTTCAAGAAAAGTACGCTAAATAATAAATAAAACTTTATCAAAGACATGATAACTTTAGCTTATAAAATGGAGCTCATAAAATATGTCAATTTCTGTAGAGAAACTTAGTAAGAGTTATGCTTCAACTTGAAACCTTGAATGACTACTAAAATATTTTTGTCGTGAAAATTTAGTTTTGACAATAAAACTAAATATAAGAAAACTAGCAGAGTTTAGATTGCAACATAATCAAGTCCCATTACTTTAATTTTAGAAGTTACTTCAAATTAGTCTTATATCGACGTCTTCTTTAAGGTTACCTATGTAAGAATTCTAATAGTTCAGGCAATAGGTAAATCGATTTTATCTCTTTTTATTTTACACAGAGTATTTAAGTACATGTACAGTTTAGTTCATTTAGTATTACCCTTTCTCTGATATTACTTAAAGCAAGTCTCCCGTGGGACAGAGCTGTCGCATAAAGTCCATTTGATTTATAATATCTGAGATTCTGGGTCTGATGGTAAGCAGTGGTTGTCAAATAAGATAAATTATTGTTTTCGATCTGCTTATTGTTATTTAGGAAGATTTAAAGCTGCAGTGGTCAGAGATCACGAAGCTTAATCTACGTCACCTACACTTATATTGTTTGGACGTAGTTAATCACCAAAACAACTCATGCAATTTCAATAAAAAAACTATCGCCAATGTAAACTACACTTGGGAACCTTGAGTGCCATATTTTTTGCTGAATTTCTAACGGAATGTGAAATTACAGGTAAACAAAGTCGCAGGGAAGCCTGCTGTAAGTAGTTCATTAAATCGGGGTTAATAATTCCAATCATAATTTCAGTGACAATTAAAATTTTATAATAAACAAACAAAATATTGGGATGACATACTTACACATTTACAGATAAGTAGGAAGATAAAAAGCAGACTATAAAAAGAAAGATACATAATTATAATCACGACCCCCGCGTGTTTTTAAATCGAGAACTTTTGCAACCCAAGCATATTTTGCTCAATTTCAAGACTAAAATCAAAATTACGTTTAGATTTCAACAAAGTATAAAGATTTCCCAGTAAGATAAAACAAAATGTTACTTCCAGCTCCAAACCGAATCATCGTGAGCGGTATCAGTAAGTATATTGATTCTATGCTTCAACAAACACCTGTGTCGAAACTTTGATAAAGAGGGATCTTAGCATAACTCGTCAAATTCGAATCGAGTAACTCACTCCTTCACGGGACAACACTCTCAGCTTTACGATCAGTGTGTTTTTCTACTGGGAAAACTATGGCGCGCGGCGGAGTGTCTTATCTTGTTAAAAGTTCGTATTTTCTTATGACTTCGACTTTGGAGGGAAAATGAACGTGGATCGTACTTTGATGTGGTACAGGCAAATGTGTTTTGTGACACTTTTTGCCATTTTTTAATGTCGGAGCTCTTTTTTAACCCCCGACGCAAAAAGAGAGGGGAGTTATAAGTTTAACGTGTCTGTGTATCTGTCTGTGGTATCATAGCTCCTAAACGGATTGAACCGATTTTCGTTTAGTTTTTCTTGTTTCATAGATAATTTTATCCCGAGTGTTTTTAGCCATGTTTCAAGAAAATCTGTTGAGCCGTTTGAAGATCATCAGCTATTTTCTAGTTGATGAGCGGATCTGACTAACTTCTTTATGTCCGATCGATTCGAAATTTGGTACTGTGTTACTTCAAAGACATTGGAAGTATATGGTAAGGTAACCATATGACCTGATCAGCCGTTTCAAGATAATCAGCTCTTTAATAGTTGATGAGGGGATCTGACTACCTTCCATATGTCCTATCGTTTCGAAATTTGCTACCGTGCGTGTCGGGGGGTTTTAAAATTTTTACTTTTTAAGATATTCAATATTCTATTCTATATTCTATTCTATTCTATTCCTATCGATTCGAAATTTGCTGCCGTGCGTGTCGGGGAGTTTTTATTTTTTTTATTTTTTTAAGATATTCAATAGGTAGGTATAAATTATATATAACAGGATGGGAGGAATGTTGGAAGAATGTACTTGATAAATGGATATATTTTTAGTATAAACATGTAATTTTTTAAAATATCAATAATATTTTAAAAGAGTATTTGAACCACGTAAATAACACTCGCTGTTATAGTAATGTTCTTCTTGTTTGATGAATGGGAGCCTTTTTAATAGAACTATTACCTTAAAAACACTGTAACGAATGTAAATGAATCAAAAGTTATACAAATCACTAAAATCAACATAGATCCAACAAACTTATCCTTTCACATAAATGGGAGTAATTTAAGAATTCTGATTCTACCAAACATCTGTTTGCAGGACCCGAAGACAAGCAGAGAGTCCATCTCTTGAAAGTCCGCGAACTAAAACGTGTTCGGAAAATAAACCGACGGATCCCGACGGATTCAGATGAAACGAATTACATAGCGATCGGGCGCGGGACGTTTGTTTTGATGCAAGTTACGGTTCGGATTGCGAACAAAACTTGTGTAAATAAGTGTTTTGTGTGATTTAGTGTGATTTAAGTTTCGAACGAACTAAGCCTTGAACATTGTGGAGCTCGGTGGCGCAGTGGTTTAGCGCCTGGCCCAGCGATTGCGGAAGTTAGGCAACGTTCGCAAGGGTCGGTCATGGGATGGGTCACCAAAAATTTATTATCTCGAGCTCCTCCGTGCTTCGGAAGGGACGTTAAGCCGATGGTCCCGCCTGCAGTCGTTAACACCCACCAATCCGCATTGGGCCCGAGTGGTGGGTTATGGCCCATCCTTCTTACCTGAGGTAGGCCTGTGCCCCCCAGCAGTGGGGACATCAAAAATGGCTGATGGACATACAAGCCTTGAATAGGTAGGTAGTAAGGTAACCAAAAGTAGTAAATTAACATAACAGTAATAAATTGAAATCATGTTTTCCTTTACCCGTGGCACTTCCCTTTAATGGCAAGGAATTACAAAAGATTTTATTTTCTCATTTATAAAAAAGAAGCCGTGTGAAACAGTTAAAAGCATCGAGTAAACAAACATCACCAACGTGGGTAAAAATTTGACTACTAAATAATTACGTACATAGAAAATATTTATACCATTTTCTTTCTCATTTTCATTATAAAAATATTGGAAAACAGCCTATAATAACATGAATATTGGCTATGGCTGCGATTCGAAGATACCAACTGCCTGATGCCTGGTTTTAACGGGTCAGTAACATGGCTATACAGTAACCCAGTCCAGCGCTCACTTGCTACTGGGCTTGTGTTGACACGAGCTTCAACCCAGTCCAGTGCTGACTTCTCGCTCTCAAGTCAGTCCAGCTGACTAGCCGCCCGTTCTATATCCGGGCACAGTACGACTTACTGCTGATCCTGTCTACATGTACCCAATTGACCATCACAGCCATTTTAATGTCCCCACTGCTGGGGTACAGGCTATCTTTATGGGATTATAAGGAGAATAGGCCATAACTCACCACGCGGGCCCAATGCGGATTGGTGGGTGTTAACGACTGCAAATGCACCCGGGACTAACGGCTTAACGTGCCTTCCGAAGCGCGGAGGAGCTCAAGATAATACATTTTTGATCACCCATCCCATGACCGACCCTTGCGAAAGCTGCTTAACCTCCGCAATCGCTGGGCCAGGCGCTAAACCACTGCGCCATCGAGCTCCTCCCCAGTTACTGGGTCCGAAATTCTGAATAACCGGGTCCCGTCACTGGCCCCCGTATTAACCAGCCCATAGCACAGAATATATAATAGTCTAATTTAAAAATCTATCAGCTACAATTCCTATGATAAATGAATTACCCAGTCAGTACCAGGGGGTCTATTACGAAAAGTTTAATGCGATACACGCAGCTGCGTCCGTGCTTCGTTTTGATTGTCTCCTATTACAAAGCACTTGCGTATAACTCGCGAAGTGATTGCGTAAGTTTTTGCAGTTTTTCTCTAGAGTATCGGACACCATTCGTTTAATAGTCTATGGGCAACGATAGCCAAATTCAAAATGTTTGTTATATCTACAACTAACGAACTGCGCATAATAACGTGACTGCGTTACGCAATTGCGTACGTTATTTTTGTAATAGGCCCCCAGTTTTTAATCATTTGTATTTTGGGGCGAAGGAGACATATTTTTAGGACGAATCGTGATTTTTTTATGTAGGGCGAAACTCGGTGAGACGAACGAGGGATAAATCGTTTAAACTGGAGCGGACTGGTTATTTGTTCGGTTGCAATCTCTTCCCGTATATGATTAAACAGCGCATAGGACAAGCTCCTGTGGGAAATCACTGGCGAATGCACTGCATAATTAGCTGCAAAGGCGTTCTGTTGGAGTGTATTTTCATATCACACGATTTATTGCCTTATAATGAGAAACTGACTACAAGCCCGTTAGGAAACTGGTACTGTAAACACAAATAACATTTATGATTCATATTTATGTTATATTTTATTAAATCAGGTATCTAAGTACCTACCTACCTAAAAAGGTTTCTAAAAAAATACATTGGATCTTTTATTTACGAAACTAATGTAATAATTTCGTGTGTTTTTCAGGCTTTTCCTTAACATAAAATTATAAACTCTTAATCAACTTTTAAACCAGATAGTAAGTACGTTAGTAAAAATAACACTATAACATTCGACGATGTCACTAGTGACTCTGTAGCTGTGGTCAGAGCATTGGACCGGATATCGAAAGGTTGCGGGTTCGATTCCCGTCCGAGAATTGATCTGGTGCGTGTCGTATTTTTTCTAGTATAATGTTTAGTATGGTATAAAAATAGCATTGTGAATGCAAAATTCTTAAATTTAAAAAAAAAAACTATAACATTACTTAGAAAGAGAGAGAAACAATAAAAGAAATAGAATTCATAAAGCTTTCGTTAATAATTAATATTTTTTTTAGAAAAAAAAACAAAGAATATTAGATGTACCTATTTTCAAAGTACAAATAACTTTTTGTGAAGAAGAATAACCAGTCAAAAAGTCCGAGGAAAAATGTCATATCCTTATTATAATGTCAAAATTCTCATACACAGAAGGCTGTGCAAACATCCAACAGACACAACTACGACACACACACACATAAGTCGCACAGGGAGCTGAAATAAAACCGAGTTGACTACATATTCCGCTTCTTCAATTATATCAGAGTTGCAAATATGGTAGCCAGTGTAAAATTTAAAATTAATTTTGCATTTTAAGAGCCTTGCGCAACGAGGATGGAATGCTTTATAGAATCTGACGCATGGACGCTTGAATGGTTTTTAATAAGGATTTAATATTATGAGACCTTAGAACTTCGATCAAGAATACCCTAGATGTCCGGTCAGAGTCTCAAAAATGGCACCGCAAATAGCGTCCCACTTACAAACTGGGCGCTTATTTTGCAAAAAAGTAAGTGATAAAAGATGTGTTTTTGTACATAATAAGCTAATTTTGCACAAAATAAGTGATATAAAATGTGAGTTTGTACAAAATAAGCGATGATTATGTATAAACTAAGCGCCAAGTTTGTAACTGGGACGCTATTTGAGGTGCCATTTTTACGTACTGTTTTAGTTCGTGAAGCGTTATCTAGGATATTCTTGATCGAAGCCTTAGAATAATAACACCTAGAACGATAGTTCTCTACAAAGCGCACTGTTAAAAGTTAGGCAACTAAAACAGCTAAAATGGCTCCTTTTTCAGATTTTTATTCTCCATTCCGAAATCCGAATCCATCATCATACCGAATAAGTACAAAACAATTTCAATTTTCCTACATTTAGGAGATTAGTTACTATATTATTGGATTTTAGTTACAATTGGGTAACGTATGAAGGATATAAATCTAAAACTAAGCCATTCTGGCTTTGTATAAGTTGCCTCACTTTGCATACAAGGACACGGTTTCTATATATTATTATTCTAAGTATGAGACTGTATGGAAAGGTTAATTATTTTGAGAAATAAAATTAGAAAAAAAAATCTCTCTATATTAATATAGTAAGTGTTTTAATAAATGATACGTAAGCTATTTAGCTAGTTTAGAGGTTAACGTTAGCTATTTTAAAGGGTATATAACTAAGTATTTGACCTTTTAATCCTGTTAGGACAAACTTTGATACATAAATCTTCATTACATTATTCGTAGAAATTAGTGAAGGCACCGCGCCTCCGAGCGATGAAAGGACTCACATTTAGTGGGTGTCAACGCAGATGATTAAAAACCGTTGCTTATCACAATAACAATGCCATTAGCTGCAGGCATTTATTGTGAGCCCTTTACACGTGACGACTGGAATATTGAATAAATTAATAATTAATAATAAATAAAATGAAGCGCTCATGGCGGACGGAACTTGACAGACTGATCGTACTCGATCACGTTTGTTGAGCAACGCTGATGGGTGACCGTTAAGTGGCATTACAATTGGGCGCTTCCGTGCTTCGGAGGGCACGTTAAACCGTCGGTCCCGGGTGTTGTCATCTGATAGTCGTTAAGCCAAGTTAGAGGCCTTACAGGTGGCTTGATAAACTCTAACACCAGAGGTGGCCACTATTCCTCATTCGATAAGAAGAAGAAGATAAATAAAACGTTAATTTAACAATTTAAAAACATAAACACAATCTTCTAATAGCGATTTTTCTGATACAAAAGTCGATTGTTGAAGGTTTAATTTATTCCAAATTAATAACGAGTATTTATTCCACAAAATATTACCACTAGTAATCGCAAAAGTGATTTAGATATCTAAAAACTAAATTTTCTAACAATTTTATTTAAAATTAGCAATATGATTTAGGTACTTAAGGAACCCATAAGCATAAAAACCCTTTAGGCCCATAGTATACGATGTCGGATCGTACCTGAATCGTGAACTATAAACGCGATCATAGTTCACAACCAACTTTTATGATTGATGACTGGAGCAGACAATTTTTCCATTCATCATTGTTAATTTTATCGAAGTGTCGTGTGTACCTCATTGTGATGAATTGGCGGGCGTGCCGTTTATTTACTAATCCAGGTGTGCTAATTCACCTGTCAAATGGTAGCCCTGATGAGTTTTGGAATTGTCTTTTAATCTTTTATCAATATTTTTGATGAACTGTGTTTTTCCTTTACTTATCTTTTTTAACTACTTTAATTTGTTAAAATTTGACAAATTAGATTGTGTCAATTTGGGTGTAAGGTAGTTTCTTTATTTCATCATATTTAACAGATGATGATTAACACCTATTTTACTTTTAACACAAAATCGCATTCTAAAATCGAAAAAAGTGTTTCTTTCTGTCATTTATTTCGCTTTGGTCGTAAAAATAATAAAAAGAATACATAAAATAATAGTTTTTAAAGAAAAAAATATAAGGTGTTACAAAATAACCCCTATGACGAATATGGTAGATATAGGGGGCATCAAACTGAACAACTTTTACTATGGGACCAACTCTGAAATCACGAAAAAACGAGCTGTTTCATACATTTTGATATTTTCGTTATTAATTATTGCATTAAACCTTTGATCAAGAATATCCTAAATAACGCTTCACGAACTAAAACAGTACGCAAAAATGGCACCTCGAAATAGCGTCCCACTTACAAACTTGGCGCTTGTTTTGTACATAATCACCTCTTATTTTGTACGAACTCACATTTTATATCACTTATTTTGTACAACATAAGCTTATTTTGTACAAAAACACTTCTTTTATTACTTATTTTGTGTAAAATAAGCGCCCAGTTTGTAAGTGGGACGCTATTTGAGGTGCCATTTTTGAGACTCTGGCCGGACATCTAGAGTATTCTTGATCGAAGCATTACAGTTGTTTTTTTTCGCGATTTCAGATTTGGTCCCATAGTAAAAGTTGTTCAGTTTGATGGTCTCTATCTACCTTAATCGGCATCAGGGATTATTTTCTTACACGTTGTATAAATAAAAGTAAATACATATTGCTTCGGGCTTTACTTTCGGAGACTAACTACAATTGTAAGACCCTCAGCAGGACTTATCGCTAAGAGACGTTAGTCCATCTTCCCAGAATTTCCCGTTTAATGCCTGGTCGACGCAGCTTAGTGTAGCTAAACCTTGATTTATTTGCAGCATATGCATCCTCCGACGCCACGACCCAAGATTTGGTAGTGCTGCAAATTTGTAGATTCAAGGATATGCAAATATCGACGTTCGCGCTATATGCAACTAGCAATATTTGTGTTGTCTAATTGAATTTTATTAGTCAGTTATATTACAATAAATTTTGCAAGTTTTGTTACAATTTATTAATGTTATCTTCTTCTTCTTCTTTGCGTTTCGACTCCAGTATCATATTTGTGAGGATCAGAACTTGGACACCGATACAGCATTATCAGTGGCCTTATTAAGACCGCCTTAATTCTTCAATAAAAGTAAATAATATACCAAAGCTTTTGACAAAGAATCAATATGATAATATTTTCGTATTTAACCGTATAGAGGTCTACCACTTTGTTTTAAAAGCAATTAAATTGTATTATGATTGTTTGATGAAACGGCTAGCTTATAACGCACGAGAAGACGCTGTTCATGTAATTTTTCATGTCGAGATTTTTTAACACCTCTTCAATTTATCCAACATGTTATAAAAAAACGGCCATGTTACGTGTTGGGCATAAAAAAAAATAGTCTTTATATAAAGTACCTACTTAATCAATCATCGAGGTTAAACAACGGTATGTGCGGTCATAATTTTAACTTCTAATTGACCTATGAACTTGAGGTGATAATGTTTATTATTACGTATTTTACCAACAAATATAAATGATAGTTCGTTTTTTTTTCTTTCAAATTCCCTCATTTTCCTATTACAAACAAACTTAACTTTGCGGTTAAGCCCTGCCCTTTAGCCTTATTTACGGTACCTTATAAGTTCGAAGTCCTACACGCACTTGGGCGGTTTTTTACTTTTTAGTTAGTTTTTTGGAAATCGTATTTTTAATATTTTTTATTGAATTATAATTATTTGATTTATTTTATTAACAAATTATATAGTTTTGGAATGTGCCTTTAAATTAATATTGTAATAATTAACGAAATTCATATTAAAAATTCATAAACAATAATGTTTTCTTTTCAAAAAAACATTGCAGCCAGTGTCACTTGTGATGGTGTAAGGATTTTTACTATAAACCACACATCCAAATCTGTTAAGGCATTTAGAAGAAATGTATGGTGGAATAAAAAAACTCACATACAAACTCGAACATGAACTCTAAACACAATACACTCCTTCTTTTGGAAGTCGTGTAAAACAGTTTAACATCAACAGACCAAGCAATTACAAGATTCGAAGTCAACGCAATTTACCATTGCGAAAATAAATTAAGGAGAAATTCTTAAGCAAAACTCTCAAAGGTTCGTTTTACTCGAGCTCTTTTAATTCACAACCTGAAAAATGAATACGTCTCGAAAATGACGGCGGGTATGCCAAATTTTAGCACTTCTCGAATAGAATAAGCTATGAATACACGCGGCACGTTTCCCAAAGAGACATCCAGACAGGGCTACAAGGAATGGAAATAAAAAGTGCAGTTGGAGATGAGTGAAACTTTAATAGTTTTTGAAGCAGAAAAAGATTAAGAAGTTTGAGACAACAATTATGAAGAAATTCGCGTAAAAACTATTTTGTGACATGAGTTATTAAAGCTTACATATCACAAAGTTTGTATGAAACATAAATCGCAAAACCCAAATAAGTTGAACGATTCTCTTAATCCACGTTGGTAACTAAACTTACCTAACCAGTTACAAGAAAAGATTTTTCTTTCGCTGTTTGGTAACTAGTTATGACAGAAGAATAATTTTCCATTTTCGTAGATCAAATTATTTCCATTTTAGCACATTCTAAAATTACTTTACAATCACATCTAGATCAACTCTAATATAAAATTGACTTCGAATATTTCAATACCTTTATGAAGTAGAGTTTTTAATATGACATTGAAATACCGACAAAATGTAACTTTTTAATGTAAGCTAAACTTCACTTTGACAACACGATTTCAATGTTGTAACAGTATCAACATCATTTCGAAATTGGAACACTATTTCGCGGAGCCTTCGAGCGACCTAAAAAGCATCAAATCCGTTCCATGTCAACACAATTTGGAAACCCTTCTTCGCAGAATACCCAGTAATGAAGACGCGGGCTGCGTTTAACACCCTTTTGTTTTGGGTGCCTGTATTTTAGGGCTCATTAAATTAAAGGATGGGATTTAGACTCGTTAGAGAACATCATTCTCCGGAGTTTCAGTCGGTTTCTGTGTACTTTGTTGCTCTGTTCGTTTTGAATGCGTGCGCTAAACAGGTGTCGCTTGTGGTTGTTTGAAAGATATGTTTGTGGCGAGATATGTTTTTACTGAGCTTAAAGGAATGTAGGAAAGAGGAAAATAATGAGTGAGGTATTAAAATGTGAATAAGCTTGTTCTTGTAAAAGATGGCTCAAAGTGTTTAACATTTTTTAACCGACTTCATCAAAAGGAGGAGGTTCTCAATTCGATTGTATGTTTTTTTTTTTTTTTTTATTATCGTTGTTCGCGCGTATCTTCGACATTTATGGACCGATTTAGATAATTCTTTTTTTGTTCGATTGAGTTTTCTTGCGAGATGGTCCCATTTAATTTTTTTTCAAATCGGTTCAGTAGTTTACAAGTAATCCTGAAAATACTATGAAATTAAATCAACTAACTTGACAATTTTGTTATTTATGAACCGAATTAGATGTTTTTTTTTGTTGGGGAAGGGATACCTTTGTGTAGTCTTTTTAACCGACTTCAAAAAAAGGAGGTATTCAGTTTGTATGTATGTATGTTTCTCCGCGATTATCTCACGTTTGGCTGAGCCGATTTTTCTACCTAAATAATATACCTACACTACCTTATACAGAAGGTACTTACACTAAAAATAAAAAAAATAAAAAAATTGTTTAAAAAACAAAAAAACCGACTTCAAAAAACCTGCCTCTAAAAAGCAAGAAATAATATTCAAATCATTAGATACGCATTATCATTGTTATAATAAAACACGTCTATTGAAGTCGGGTGGGGCTTTTAGAATAAAAAAAGGAATAATATGTACTCCAGCCCCACCCGACTTTAATAGTCGTGTTTTATTATAACAATGATAATGCGTATCTAATGATTTTAATATTATTTCTTGCTTTTTAGAGGCAGGTTTTTTGAAGTCGGTTTTTTTGTTTTTTAAACAATTTTTATTAAATGTCTTTCATCTATACTCCCTTTAATTTTTAAGCAAGTATATCAAAAAATTAAATGAGGATTGATATCCTCTGATCGGTCTGATGACCACGCGGTTAAAAGTAAAAACCCGCCAAGTGCGAGTCGGACTCGCCCATCGAGTGTTCCGTACAAATTTGTTGGTACTTAAATAAACATTATATTTTTTATGTTTTAATTACAAATTTGTAGTTTTCAGATTTTTCCCTGTACTTGTAGCATAAGATGAAATAACTTGCCAAATTTCATAGTTCTAGGTCTACTTATTGATTAAAAAATGGAAAGGATACGCTCGTTGCTTTATTAAATATACTTAAAAAATAACCGAGTATACATTATATTTGAGGAAATCTTTTAGATGGACTTAAAATCTACTTAAATATGGGCTAGTTGTAACCAAACTTCACTAATTATTGTTAGTACTTACCTAATAATAATCTTACGTCGTTTCTTTTTGACTAAACAAAAGAAAATCTACTTACAAATAACTTGAATTCATGTAAACCATTATGATACAAGTTAATTCAGATTAGTCCGTCTCTGCTCAAAAAGATGTAGGAACGCTTACCTGAAACAAAGTAACAAAATATGTTAAATATATTTAAATAGAGCTTGAGATAAAGACATGGATATTATGTAGTTGCTCAGCTCGGTAGTACATTTGACTTCATTAATTTATATGTTACTGTTACTATTGTTCTAAACAATGTTCTCCACAGTGCGCATGGTTATAAAATAATAACATTTCATTTCTATGATGTTATGATATGCTTTAAAGATGTCAAAAGCTTTTATGCTTTAGCTTTAGCTGCTTTATAAATGTTTTGAAAGGAGCCAATACTATCTCTTGCATCTTACTTCTGTACTTCAGATCCTTATACAAGACTTCCCGAATAGGAATCTCACTCAGATCAAAATACAACATTTGCCTCAACTGATGTCCACCACAGCAACTCGAACGAAAACCTTTAACTTCAAAACGCAACATACATGTTGAAAGGGCGAGCGGATCCGGCCGGCCAAAGCTGTGCTACGTCGTCGTGATTCAATTTACATGCAAATGGAGGAGGGGATGGCGGCGAAACCGTGCCAATAGTACGCTGATGTATCGCGTCAGAACGTGTCCTGTGAAAACAGGGAGAGGGAGCAATGCAAAGGCTGAAGCGAGTTTTGTAGCGGTTGACGTATGTGAGAGCAAAACTGAGGGCCTACACAAAATGCCAATCTTCTTCTTCTTAATAAATGGCTTGCTCTGAGGTCTAAGCACAATTCCGCCAATGTCACGTAGTTAGATTTTACACGATTGGGAAAATTATTAAATTAGGCTTTTGAAATTTGCACCCAAGCAGATTTACCTAGAATAACAGACGTCACATTCAACAACACAAACATTTAACATAAAGCAAGGAAGGGAAAATTTAGAATTTTAAATTGTTATAGGAAATAAATTTGGCCAGAACTTTTATAAAGGGGGTATTGATGAGGGTTAAAAGATATTTCATATTTACAGGACGGCGAATATTGTGGGGTAGGATCTCGTAAAGTGAAACATTTAGTCTGGGGCAGTTAAAGAATAGGTGGTCAACAGTACCTTCTTCCAACTCACACTCACAAAGGGAACTATCGCGAATTTTTAATCTAGCTAGATGAATGGGAGTACAAGCGTGACCTATGCGTTATCTGCAGATAGTAGACACTACTTTCTTGTTTAGATCTTTGTCTCTAAAGAACCAGGGTTTGGGTGGTATTTCCCTCTGAATGTCAAAGTAAATGCCAATCTACTAAAATTAAAGAATAGAATGACAATGTAGTATGGGATTGACAGGAGCTTAGCGTTAGCTAATGTCATTACCATACATTATTATTTTATTCTAGTAGTGTTAATTTTAGTAGAATGGCCATTTTAGTAGTGGGGCTAGGTAAAAAGTGTAGGTATCTATCTACAATTAAAATATATTTCAAATAACGTTGTATAACGACAAATTCTATACTGATTTCCTTTCTACTTAACGGTAGGTAGTTATTTCACAGAGTGACACACATATTTCACAGCATATAAAACTGTTATACTCTATTTATTGCTATACTCTGTGTGATTAAAAATTGATGTATCTATGAATACTTTTCATTGTGTTCAATGAAATTGCAGTCTTGTTTGATACAAGTCACTGTTATCTATGATTTTTTTATTAATCTTTGGGTAATCGGGAAGACTACAATACCTGGTTGAATTGATGCACAATTTTAGACCATAAGCTTAAACATAAGACCAAACCCCAAGGCGTGTAAAATATGACGCTACAGTAGGTAGGTGTCTCGGATATTGATAGGGCATATCGGGTCAGCTCAAATCGGGTCTGGTTCGGGTTTTTTTAATAATGTCAAAGTAGACCAAAAAGGTTTTGCTCCAAAAAGTATTCTAAAGAAAAATCTAGAACGCCTTTTCGCAAATCTAAATTGAGAATGTAATGTTCACGTTCATACGTCGTATAGATGACTCATTTACATTTTGTTGAGAGCGTTAAATTGTGGAAAATCATACATTTCATAGGCGTGACATTATTTAATTTTGACGTGTAAACACATTATTTTAACCTCGCTTATCTTCGCCATTTTGAAAAAAAAACGAAAAACTGAATCGACGGAAAATTAAATATAATTTATCGAACCTGCTGAGCAGGTCCTGCTCACAAAATTTCACAAGAATCGAGAAATGCGATCCTTAGAAGATAACAAATGGACAGCCGGACAGCGGGACAGCAGGACGGACATACGAAATCATTTTTGCCCTAGCTGAAGATCGCGCTTTACGCTCGCTCGGTCATTTATTTTCAATTATCTTGTTTTTATTCTTTTTAACCGACTTCATCAAAAGGAGGAGGTTCTCAATTCGATTGTATGTTTTTTTTATTTTTTTTATCGTTGTTCGCGCGTATCTTCGACATTTATGGACCGATTTAGATAATTCTTTTTTTGTTCGATTGAGTTTTCTTGCGAGATGGTCCCATTTATTTTTTTTTCAAATCGGTTCAGTAGTTTACAAGTAATCCTGAAAATACTATGATATTAAATCAACTAACTTGACAATTTTGTTATTTATGAACCGAATTAGATGATTTTTTTTGTTGGGGAAGGGATACCTTTGTGTAGTCTTTTTAACCGACTTCAAAAAAAGGAGGTATTCAGTTTGTATGTATGTATGTTTCTCCGCCATTATCTCACGTTTGGCTGAGCCGATTTTTCTACCTAAATAATATACCTACACTACCTAACACAGAAGGTACTTACACTAAAAATAAAAAAATAGTTTAAAAACAAAAAAACCGACTTCAAAAAATCTGCCTCTAAAAAGCAAGAAATAATATACAAATTATTAGATACGCATTATCATTGTTATAATAAAACACGTCAATTGAAGTCGGGTGGGGCTGGAGTACATCTTCCATTTTTATTCTAAAAGCAGGTTTTTTGAAGTCGGTTTTTTTGTTTTTAAACAATTTTTGTATATTTTTTTGATCTAAAACTTTATTTAACACTTTGGCCGCTGCGTCGGTCCCCGATGACCTACGTTTATTTTTTTTTTCCAAAAGAAGTTCTCGATTATTTTTGCTATTGGTGGAAGCTGAAATTTTCTACAATCGTTTTTCTTAGTCTTCATTTTTTATTTTTATTTTATTTTATTTTATTTTATTTTATTTATTGAACATTGTTACCACAGCATTTACAGAGCATTAACGCAAGTATAAATTATACAATACATAAGCCAATTACGGAAACAACACTTTGTAAACAAAATATATAAATGGACCGGCGGCCAACCAGGGTCATTTTCGATCTATCGCATATTGAGTTCAGACCAAATTGGCAAGATAGCCATTAGCTTGGTGTTATCAAATATCATCGTCGTGGTTGCGAAGTAGGAAGCTTCTAGGAGATATGCCACCCTGATCATGATCACCCATCGCTAAAAAAAATTCTATCTGTTCGAGCATGCGCCTACAAAATTGGAACAGCAACGCAACACTCCAGATTGTTATTGCTACGTTGAATGCATCCAAACGCCATCTTTTTTACTTTTATATTGTCACCCGCACATCATTTTCATCCATTGTACGAGCTATACTCAATTACAGTTTTGCAAAGAATTTTGTGTTATTTATTCATTAATGGCACCATATGTCGCGTAGACATAAATTGGTGGCCCATGAGGGGAATTTATCATCAAGAATCAATCAATAAATCATCAAATACTATATTTCGAAACAACGAAAATCACCGTGCTTGTTGGTGAGCGTCAGCAGTACTGAAGTTTAAATCAAGTTGTCGGAGCAAGGTATAAGGCATTGAGGTAAACCATCATCATCATCTGCCCGGACCAGTGAAGCAGCGAAAGCATCACACCGCAGCGCAGGCCAGAATCCAGGAATTGAGTTAAGTGCCCTCCTTTGACCTTGTTCCCAAAATTTTCTCTTCAACAAAATCCATTTAAATCCATTCAATATCGCCTAATTTGTTTACAATTCTATGGATTAACACAATATTTAACGCTATATGAAGGTTTTTCTCACTAAATTTCTATATTTTATTGCAAATTGTGCTTTTAAAAATCTCAACCGTAGGTACCTTACCTACCTATATATTCGTTTCCGATTCAATTCTATTTTTAGATTATTTTCAAGTTCTTAGCAATAATTACAAGCAATAACATAAAATAAACAAAGTAATAAAACTGATTTCGTGTTAGTAAGTAAAATTTTCCTAAAACTAATTATACATTTCTTATTAATTTCATTTTGTTCAAATCCTATCAAATTTCAAAGTGTCATTCATAAATTTCCTATCACTATTTCCCGATATTTAAACCGTTTCGCAATCGAAATATTCACTTCGTTTCACCGTGCATTCCAGGTGAACATTATCAACGAATAAGCAAGTACTTCATCGCTGTCGCGCGGCTGCTAGCTATCACATCAGCTGTGCGCGGTAACCGGTTTGCTGTTTCGAGCGAGTGCCGTCAAAACGAGGAGCGTGAGAATTTTAAACATTATTACTTATCTGTTAGCTACATTCGCTTTGCAAATCTCGGCGAACAAAGATGACGACAGAAAGTTCTAGTGCATCCAAACCATATTCTAGTGATTCTAAGCAATTAAAGGAGTTAATTATGAAACGTAGTTCAATTAAAGGGCAGATAACGAAATTTAAAAAATACCTAAGTGGTTTTAGCCCTCAAACTACTTTTACTAGCTTGGAAATAGCCGAATTAAACCTTAAGATTACTAAGTTTGAATCTTTGTCAGCCAAGTTTGAAGAGTTGCAAAGTGAGATCGAGGTATTGAATTTTTCTAATTTAGATACTGAGCTCGATGATCGGGAAAGCATTGAAGCCGATATAATATGTTCCATGGCAACTGCCAAGTCTATAATTGAGTATCAATCTCAGTTCGAAAACCAACAAAGGCGTGAATCTTTATTAAACAATGATACTCAGTGCTTGCACGATCATCACGATTTTTCCGTGAAGTTACCTCAAATCAATATTGCAAAGTTTGATGGCGCATATTTTCGATGGCTCGAATTCAAGGATACGTTTGAAAATTTAATACATAAAAATGAACGCATAAAACCTATTCAAAAATTTCACTATCTTTTGTCATATTTACAAGGCGACGCAGCTAGAATTTTATCGAGTTTCGAGGTGTCATCCTCAAACTATGATGACGCCTGGAAACTACTATGCGATCGCTATGATAACAAACGGTCACTTATTAATCAACATCTTAATTCCTTGTTTAATATACAGAAACTTAATTCTGAATCAGATAAATCTTTACGTTTTATAGTTGATCACGTGACAAAAAACTTACGTGCTCTGGCCAGCCTTGGCCAACCGACGGACAAATGGGACACGTTGATTATTTTTATGATTACTTCTAAGTTGGATAGTCGCACGCTATTAAAATGGGAGGAGTATCGGAACGCTTTTGATGAAGTGCCAACCCTTGAGCAATTTCATAGGTTTTTAATTGATCGTGCTGACGTTTTAGAATCAGTTAATCGCAATAAACATGAAAATATTTCAAGACTCTTTCAGTCCAATTTACGACCAGCTTCTTCATCTTTTCAAAACAATAAAAATTCATACACAAAGTCATTTACTGCCAATACCGATTTTAAATATAATTGCGTAATATGTAATGATGAGCACAAAATATACGATTGCCCAACATTTAAGGCTCAAAGTGTAAAGGATAGGTTGGCTGAAGTAAAGAAATATAAATTGTGCATCAATTGCCTCCGTCAAGGTCACGCGCTAAAGGATTGCCGTTTGGGTCCTTGTCGGGAGTGTAGACAGCGGCACAACACGTTACTCCATAATCCGACCGCGTCTGTTAATAACAACGCCATCAGCCAACCCGATCCCGTTGTTAATTTTTCTAATAATTCTCAAACGCAAGTAATTTTATCAACTGCTCTCATTGAGGTATCTAATTCAAGTACGGGTAAGACTCAAAGGGCAAGAGTGTTGTTAGATTGCGGTAGTCAATCGTCATTCATTACAGCAAAATTAAAGGAATCGCTACAATTACATTCGAACCCTATTAATAACCTAAAGGTAATAGGAATAGGGAACCATCATTCAAATAACATAGTTGAGAGTTGTACAGCTACAATACAGTCTCTTTGCAGTCAATACCAAACTAATTTATCTTGTCTAGTCTTAAACGAAATAACTAGCGAGTTGCCAAAGATTCCATTAGACAAAAATTCATTCAAATTTCCAAAACACATAAAACTGGCAGATCCTACTTTCGACCAGCCAGCTCCAATTGATTTGTTAATTGGGGCCGATTTATTCTGGGATTTACTCGAAAATCAGGAGTATTCTCTTAATCTATCAGGACCTAAGCTCCGTAGTTCAAAATTAGGTTGGTTGTTATCAGGCCCAGTCTCTTCAAATCATTTCATGCATAATATTCATTGTAATCATGCGATGACCGATAGTACTTCTCAACTAATCGAAATAGAAAATTCATTAACTAGATTCTGGGAGCTAGAGGAGCTTCCCAAAAAAAGACACATCAGTGACAACGACATAGCATGTGAGGAGCACTTTTTGGCTCACACATATAGGCTAGATGATGGAAGATTTTGCGTAAAACTCCCATTACTAGATTCTCCTGATTGCCTAGGTGACACCTATTATTTAGCAAAGCGACGTTTAATTAACCTAGAGAAAAAATTTAAAAGAAATCCAACATTAAAGGTTGAATATTCTCAGTTTATTAGTGAATACGCAGAATTGGGACATCTATCTAATTCATTTGTTTCCCGACCGTACTCGCACTATTTCTTGTGTCATCATGCAGTCATAAAGGAAAATAGCGAGTCTACTAAGCTCAGAGTCGTATTCGACGGCTCAGCTCCCTCTTCCTCTGGCTTATCTTTAAACAATATTTTAATGGTGGGCCCTAATGTGCAAGATTCTCTTCTCTCCATTCTTATTAGGGCAAGGCAATACAAATACCTACTTACTGGTGACATCGAGAAGATGTACCGCCAAGTGCATGTTCACGATGAGGATCGGGACCTTCAGATTCTACTGTGGAGAGAAGACGAGTCGCAGCCCATTCAAACGTTGCGATTAAATACTCTAACTTACGGAACCGCGAGTGCGAGCTATTTGAGCACACGATGTTTGTTCCAAATTGGGGAAGAGCAGGATGATGAGCTAGTTAAAACTATAATTAAAAGGGATATGTATGTCGACGATATAATAACTGGTTCTAATGATGCAAATCAGTTACGTTTTATTCAAAATTCAGTTGCACAAGCTTTAAGCTCCGGTGGCTTCAATTTGAGAAAATACAAAAGTAATCTTCCTAATTTACTAAGTGATTCTAATATCAAAACGCAAGAGCATCTCACAATCAGTGAATCAACCAGCACTCTCGGGCTTGGATGGAGTCCCGCCTCAGATACATTAAATTTTCCTATACAAAGTTTTTCAAATGACGATAAAATTACTAAAAGATATATCATGTCTAATTCATTCAAAATTTTCGACCCACTGGGCATCTTAAGTCCTTGTATTATTATACCTAAAATGCTTCGGCAACGTTTATGGCAGCTTAAAATATCCTGGGACGAGCCTGTTCCTTTAGAAATTCAGGAAGAATGGAAAAAATTCGTTATCAATTTAAACTACATTTCTAAGTTTGAAATACCGAGGCATGTTCTTTGTGATGATCCAGTACGCATTGAACTTCATTCATTCAGCGATGCTTCAGAGCGTGCATACGGGGCGTGTATTTACATGCGTTCAATAGACTCAAACAATAAAGTTACCGTTAGGCTCCTATGCAGTAAGTCTAAAGTAGCACCATTAAAACCAACCACCATGCCACGTCTGGAGCTATGCGAAGTTTACTTGCCTCACGGCTTTATAAGACAGTGATGGATGCTCTAAGGAACAAGCCAGTTCAAGTTTACCACTGGTGTGATTCTAGCATCGTACTAGCCTGGCTAAATAGTGACACTAAAAATCTTAAGGCATTTGTGTCGAATCGCATTTGTGAAATCCTAGAGATCACTAAGTCTTCTTCATGGCGGTATGTGCCCACTGCCGCTAATCCAGCGGATCTAGTATCGCGTGGTGTACATGGTAAGCAATTAATTGACCTTGAACTTTGGTGGTCGGGACCTAGTTTTCTATTGCAGCCGGAAACTGAATGGCCTATATTAAATTCTAAATCTTGTAAGGATTCTTTACTACCTGAAATAAAATGTAATGCCTCTGTCAACTCGGATCCATTTATTAATTTTGAAAAATACTCTAGTTTAACTATGTTACAATATACATTTGCATTTGTTAATCGATTCATTTTCAATTTAAAAAATCCTAAAAATAAACGATCTGGTAAAATTTCTTTGGCAGAACTAAATGATGCGTTTAATTTACTTTGTCTCATTGCTCAAAAACAGTCATTCCCAACAGAATATGATGCACTATCTAAACAGCAGTCTATTAATACTAAATCTAAAACATTGGCACTATCTCCATTTATGGATAAGAACAATTTAATCAGGGTTGGGGGCCGAATCGAGGCGTCCTGTTACTCCTACGATATGAAGCATCCGATATTACTTCATTCATCTCACCATTTAACTAAACTATATTTTCAGCTTGAACATGTTCGCAATCTTCATGCAGGACCACAATTATTGCTGGCAACAGTACGTCAAAAGGTTTGGCCTGTCAATGGTAGATTTCTAGCGCGACGTACAGTTTCAAAGTGCGTCAGATGCAAGCGTGTTCAAGGAAAAACTTTAACTCCCAAAATGGGTAACTTACCGGCTCAACGTGTAACTCCCAATTTTCCATTTTTGTCCGTTGGTTTGGATTTCGCTGGCCCATACTATATTTTGAATCGTAAAGGGCGAGGAAGTCGCCTCATAAAATGCTACCTATGTCTATTCGTATGTTTGCGCTACAAATGCATTCATTTGGAATGTGTCAGTGACCTATCAAAGGAAGGTTTCATTATGACTTTAAAACGGTTTATAGCGCGGAGAGGAAAGCCAATCGAAATTTTTTGCGACAACGGACGCAATTTTGTGGCAGCCGCCAAAGAGGTAGGCACTAGCGATGTACGTAACTTCATAAAAAACAATACTGAACCTCTATCTCAATTTGCAACTCAAGAAGGCGTCAAATTTGTTTTCTCACCGACATATGCTCCTCATTTTGGCGGTATTTGGGAAGCCGGGGTTAAATCCGCTAAATACCACGCGAAACGTGTTATCGGCAATTCTCATTTAACCTTTGAGGAAATATCGACACTGTTTTCTCAAATAGAGGCGATATTGAACAGCCGCCCCCTATATCCTTTATCGTCCTCTCCCAACGACTTTTTACCTCTAACTCCCGGGCACTTTCTCATCGGAAGACCTTTAAATGCGCTGCCAGCTCCCAATCTAGAAGATGCGAAAGAACACAGCCTGAAGAGGTATGCACGATTGGAGCAAATTCACCAACACTTTGGAGAAGATGGTCCAAAGAATACCTGGCCGAACTGCAGCAGCGTTCAAAATGGCGAAAGGACACCTCTCGACTCAATGAAGGCGATCTGGTCTTGCTTCACGAAGACAACACACCTCCGCTAAGCTGGCGACTGGGAAGAGTCGCTCGTCTATTCCATGGAGCCGACGGAATCGCACGTGTTGCCGACGTAAACACCACAAGAGGATGCGTCAGGAGACCATTAGTCCGTTTATGCCCATTACTTACTGATGACGACATCACAAAGGGTTGAAATTTCAGCATTTCAACGAGGCGGGAAGATGTTCGAGCATGCGCCTACAAAATTGGAACAGCAACGCAACACTCCAGATTGTTATTGCTACGTTGAATGCATCCAAACGCCATCTTTTTTACTTTTATATTGTCACCCGCACATCATTTTCATCCATTGTACGAGCTATACTCAATTACAGTTTTGCAAAGAATTTTGTGTTATTTATTCATTAATGGCACCATATGTCGCGTAGACACTATCGCATATTCATATAAATGGTGAACAGGGTCGTGGGTGGCATCATTACCTGAACTTTTTTTTGTGTTTTCATATCGATTGAATAAGAAACAAGGATCACAAGAGCATATATCGATACCTTAATCCGCAAATCTGTCAACTCCATATGTCAAAATTTTACAGGAGACAGTTAAAACTTTCTGAATTCATTAATAATTAGAAATTAAAAAAAACTAAAATCCCGTTGGTGTATTATGTTAGTAGCTACTAAATTTCATTGTCAGTTTTATTTAAAACATTGTCGTTACTAAAATATAGACGCTTTTTTAAGTTATCCGCTTTTCCTACTAAATAAAAGTATGGATTATGGAGTAAGCTGGTTTTACTTAGTATGAAGGTAAAATATTATAAACACAATATTAAGTATGACGTATAAGGTTATTTATTCTTCGTGAGGGAGGTTTTCATAATAATTTTGGTAGTCATCAGGCATGGTATTTTTTAACTCTTGTAGATCTAAATATTTTTTCTTTTTTATTTTTCTGCGTTGGTCGTACATGTGCGGCAAATTTTCAAATGGAGTTTGATCCACATTGTTGTTTCTGCGTTGGTTCAACAATGTATATTGGTCAGAGAATCTGAGTTTGTAATAAACTCTTCCGGAAGGATCGTACTTGAGACACCTTATGTCGGTTACCTGAAAAAGATCAACATTATCATAGCTATAACTACACCAAAACCACGTAAGTACGAGTAAGTTATTTGATAAATAGTAGAAAATATTTTAAAGAATATGTACAGGATGCATGAAAATGATGGTCTATCAGGTCGAATCTTGAATTTAATTAAGATCTTTGAAAGACCTATCATGTATGAGCAAAGCAAAAGTTATGGGTAAGATAGATGTGCCAGGATATTGAAAAATGATTAAAACCATTCAGAGGCCCATGATGACTGGGAGACAAACGTGATGCTAATTTATGTATATGTGTAGGTAAGGGTTGAAGTATGTATGTGTGTTTGTATGGATATATGCTATCTGTGTATTATGTAGACACTAGACAATAGCTTTGATTGCTTAGTGATCAGTACCTTCGGATCCCCTTTCATTTTTCCTGGTCTGATAGATTTGTAAAAGCTCAGGTTCTGGAAATTCTTGAAGTAGCCATAGTTTAAATATTTGACTTGATATGGTTTGCTGTTTCTGGCCTTCCGACAAATATTAATATATTCTGCCGGGACATTAATCGTTTGGTGTTTTAGCTTCCTCTCAATCATAGCGTGCATGCTGTCAACCTCCATTTGGGTATGGCCCACTTCAAGGTATTTTTGGATAATCGTTACGTTATGCAACATTGCAACATTGATAAGAGCGTTGGTCAAAATAGTATTCCGATTTTGATACGTACACCCATCAGAGTATAATATGATTTCTCGGTTATCTTCTCCCATTTTTGGGATGACCGTTTCAATGAAAAACTTGGAGATTATAGTTGCAAACTCGTCAGAGTTTAGACCACCCTCAGTCTCATTCCACAAAAAACAGTTACCATCACCTGTTTTCATATCATATATACACCAGTTGTGCACACAAAGCTTTGTTTTATAATAATGTGATGATACGTTGGACCGTGGTGCTAAAAGCACCGCTTGTAAATCTGCCGTAAACACAAATTCTTTTTCTTTTTTATCTGATTCTTTCTCTGCTCTTGCTGCTTCTTTTTTATTCACATGCTCGTCATAATCATCCTTGCTAGTTTTCCCTAACTTATATCCATTGCAAATGACACACTGGTCTTTTTTTGGTTTGAATATTGATATTTTTTGGACGGTTAATGTATTTGAAAATGTGGCAATCGACAAAGGCTTAACATTTTTATCGTTGCAGTAGCTTTTGTAAAGGTCATACAGTTGTCGCTTTGACTCGATATCGGGCTGTAGGTAGGACTGTGTTGTTCTTTGTCTGCAGTAATGCGAAGGCATTTTTGGCAACTCATTTAAAAAGTTCTGCATTTCGACTAGCTCTTTGTCAAAAGGCTTCTTTATAGGCAGAGTGTTTTTACTGGTAGTTGCTTGCTCATCAGTGTTTTGTTTGGATTTTGTCTTCCATTCCCAAACACATGATTTTCCTATAGAGAAAGTATTCAGGAACAAGGTTTTGCAGACCCTTATAGTATCTTCACCTTTCTTCAAATAGTAAATAAAGGTGTTCACTCGTTTTGACTCTTCGGGATTTTTTCTGTCTCTTTGCCTGTTAGTATGAATGACTTTTACTAAATTTTCAATGTACACGCGTTTTTCATCCCAAGTCATATCCCAGAATTTATCGAACAGCTTTCTTCTATCCTCTTCAGAAATCACATGACATTGAATAACACTTTTGGTTTTTTGTTTACAAGTACATCTTGGCTTTAATACTCTTTCTGGTTTCATAATATTTTTTTTCCATTCATTGTCTACTTTTTGTTTGCCTAAGTATTTTTTCCCCTTTTCTCTATTTTTTTTGTTGATTTCGCCAGCCCATTCTTCTTTTTTTACTTGACATCGCTTTTTTCTTTTTATAACAGGCTCATCGGGTCCAGAATCTGAATCACTGTAAGCGACTAGTTTTTTTATTCCCACTTCCGACGTATGATTTACTGATGCACTTTCTTGAGTACTGTTGGAAGGATTTATTTCAAGCGGAAGGTTTTCTTCAACTCGATTGTTCTCATCAGTAAATACAATTGGAGTTCGAAGCTGGGCGATATTATCTTGTAGAGAATTATCCGAAACATTATCGTTGCATGTATTGTCGTTTAAATCTGAGTTTACACTGCTATTGTTTGAAATCGAGATTGGGTTGTATTGCTTAAGCAAACTAGGGGAACAGTTTTCCGTTTCAGTTACGCCCTCGTTTCCCAATACAGTTTCTTCAATAGTGACATTTTCTACAATATGAAAGCTATCTATGTTCAAAAGCATTGAACTGGAAATAAAATTGCTGGTCGAATCATGGTTAATTGTTTCAATAACGGTATATTCATCTGAGTTATTATCAGTCACAGGCAGTGCAAAAGATTGAGGATAAGCGTCGGAGTATGCGGTGAGCAAGGGATCACAGTGTTCTATCACATCATTCACATCATCATAGGGTTTAGGAAACTGGTTATTAAGAAATAAAGCAGTGTCAGGATTAGTAGTTTCATTAAGATCATTTCTGATAGGATTTTCATTTTGAAGGCAAAGCAGAATTTTTCTAGCTCGTGAATGTTTTGCAGACATCTAACACACATGAAACAAAAGAAAGCGAATAAGCAAAAAATCATACCAGTTAAAACAATGCAAAATTATAATAAAAAACATTGTTTTTAGCTCTCTACGAGCAAACTATAACAATGAGATGAAATTAGGTTAACTCCAAATACATTCACAGAAAAGTAAAAGAAAAGCAGCCAACTCCACGCTTTGAATGAAAACACCATAATACCTTAGAAAAATGGATGTTATGCTAAACAAATGCAAAATAAACATACCCTGAACAAATGGGGAACTAATGAAATAGTATTTGATAACTTCTCGACGTTTGTTTTCTGTTTAACGATGAAAAACCGGAGCAGCACGCGTGTTTCTCTGCGACACTATACAAAATGGCGGATTTTCGGGAGTTGGCTGTCAAAATCGTGGCGTTTCGTTACGCGTGGAGTTATCTGGTTGTCGCATAGCAATTTATTACACAAGTAGGGATAAAAATGGAGTTGTTGTTTTTTCTAATCATCCGTCAGGCATATAGGCCGAAGACTGCATCAAAAAAGTATTTTGCATAAAAAGTGGAGTTGGCTGGTTTGCGGATTAAGGTATCGATATGTGAAATGTACTTACCTACCCTGACCTCCTAGACGCTTCCTGAAAGCGACGCAAGACTATGGTTTTATATACGCCTGGGACCTGCCTCACCCCCTAAATGTATGTACATGTCAATATGTAGTCGATTATTTTTTTGGAAAAGAAGTATCTATGTTTCTACCCTGGCCACGCGCATGCTTCATGAAAACTAACCAAGCCGATGTCTAACATGTTTGTAATGATGCCACCTACGACCCTGTTCACCATTTATATCAATATTCGATCGATTAGTTTTTGCTATTGGAGATCATTGTATGGGAGGCCAGGAGGTTCAGGGTGGCATATCTCCCAGAAGCTTCCTACTTCGCAACCCAGACGACGATATTTGATAACACCAAACTATTGGCTATCTTGTCAATGTGGTCTGGTTCCAATATGCGATAGATTGAAAATGAGCTTCTTGGCCGACGGTCCAAAATGGTTACAAAAAAAATAATATGATTTTAAACAAATATTAAGTTTAACGGATTTAAAAAAGAAATCTAATAATAATGAGAATTTAGAAATAGTTTATTATATATAGTTTATTTTAGTGTTTAATTCATGAATTGTAAAAAATATGTTTGTATGGTGATGGTTAAGGTGTTAAATTGTCTACATTTCGTTTCACACTCTCCAATAGTAATGTAACATTCTCTACCGCCCATTCGAATAGTAATTTCCGCCTCGATTCAGAGTGCAAGACTGTTTCTAATTACGCCCAGAGATTGCTTCCGATAATGTGGTCGCCTAGAGATACATTGTAGCCGCCAAGAGATACGTCGTGGTCACCGTGGAAATGGCTATGTGATTTTTGAGGTTCTGTCGCTTCATTGGTGTGGAATGGGATGTGAATTTCCGCCTGCTGATTGCTTCGTTGATTTGAATTGTAAGTACATATTTGCAATAGCAATATCCTATGTAGACTAGTGTTAATAGTTGTGTGTTTTGTGTTTGAATATTGCGGAACTTTATCGACGTGACAGTTTTTTTGTAGTATTTATTGTACTTGGATCAAGTTGATCACAAACCTTTTCTCTCCCAAAATATAAAATGCAACTCATCTAACATTGCATTAACATCTTTTTCAGAACTGAATGTTGAGGGTTAGATTGAATTCTGATAATTCTGTCTATTTTTTCAATAAAAACGTTATTGTAAGTACAACCAATTTTAATGAATTTTTATATACTTACAGATTAATTAAAAATTGCGCGAAAAATTACGACCAAACAACAAAAAATTCAATTTTTAAGCTAAAATTTATTTCAGTTTGCACCAATCGTATGAAGCACCCAGACCACAGGTTTATAACCACAGAGACTGATGGCGTGGTAAAGCTATTATTGGCTGTGGTTGCCTAGGAGATGCACGACTATCGGCAATAGTTAGGTAATTCATCCATCACCGTATTGGTCTGTCTTGTTGCGTATATAATTCATAACCGTGGTATTTTCACCATTGTAACATGGTGGTGTTGTACTTTAGGGTCATTTCGTAGGACTCGACGCAGGTCGTGTGCTGAAATTCTTTCAGCGACGCCAAGAAATGGCCATGAAGTAAACCACCACAAATGTAATGGTTTAGAGTTATCTTTCAGTATTTTCTGATGTTGGTCACTCACCGTATCTCACATACATGTGCATTTGTTTTGCCTTTCATGATTGTAAGGGTATTTTCCGGCATTTATGCATATTTTTCACATTTTCTTTATTGTTTTCAATATTTGTTATTCCAACCTAAAAGAAAGTGACATTGACAGGTGACAAACGACATTGACGCTTCAATGACATATTCCAGCGGGCTAATCGCTCCGTTCCGTTGTCTTCATTTTTCTATATCCTTCAAAATTAAAGGTCTCCGTGTTGTCTTCATAAGAAATATTTGCCCAACGATGTGCACATAACCTGACATGGGCCGCAACCGCGTGGCATCTTATCATCTTTTACCACATAATAATTGAAGACCTTTCCTGGAGCATGCGAGGAAAGCAGGCAACATCTTGGAGGCTGGCTGAGTAAGCTAAGGAATCCACTCCGTATGTTTTTTTGTAACTTCTTACCTCAACATGTCGGCACATTTGTGAGTTCAGAATTTGTTTAGAATTAATTTAATTTAAGTTTAAATGCATGTATTTTAATACTTTTCTATAATGAAAAGCTTCATGGGGGGATGCTTCCACTTATTCCTGAACCCAGGTCATGACCAGGAAACATTGTGATGTTACCTAGAATACTTAGTACTTACATTCCATATTTTACCTTAAAGGACTAGGATATTTTCTAGATGTTATGTGCTTCACACAAAAAGAATAAGGTAATGTTTCTGCCATTGTTGATTATAGTATTTGTATTCAACCAGAATTTATTTGTTTGATTTATTCCAACACTCTTGTGTTGGTGGCGCCCTTAGAAATAAGAATTTTAGAACAGCCTAATCTCAATCTTTTCTCCCGAGTGTAACAGCCATCCAAGGTAGAACCTACGATCCTCTTCCGAGTCTCATGACCATCTGAGCTGCCGAGTTTCTACTGACACCTTGGGGACTGCGAGTGCATAAACACCACGGCCGTCCCCGGGTTGTAACAGTCTTCACCGAGTCGCATCAACTTTCAAGTCAACGCAAGCAATATTAATTGCCTCCAAACCATGCGCTTTCACGTTCAACTTTCTGCCATTAAAATTTGATGTTTTTTGAGAAGATAGGGCATGCGCTATTGCGTTGAAGTTGAGGCGTACATACATACATACATACACTCACGCCTGTTTCCCATGGGGGTAGGCAGAGACTATGGACCATGGGAAACAGATCTACAATGAATATTTTATAAATTTGAGATTTTTGCATTCACAATGCTATTTTTACACAATACTAAATAATATACTAGAAAAAATACGACTAGCACCAGATCAATACTCAGAATTCGATTCCCGATTCAGGGTTCGATTCCCGTCTGAGTATTGATCTGGTGCGAGTCGTAATTTTTTAGTATATTATTTAGTATTGTACAATAAATATTTTAAAAATCAAAACATACAGCCCTAGTTTTTAGACATTTCAAAAACATACCAAAAATTCATTGCTGTAGGTTAAGGTTTAGAGGGTGGGAAACGTTATCGCCGTTTGTATGGAGACCACGTGGTTGACAATCTCTTAAAAGTGCAAGAGAAAAGCTAAAGCGTACGGTCAGCGTGCGCTATTAAACGCCACAAGGCATGCGTCAGATGAAGTGAAAGGGAACAGGAAAGCAATCGTCTGTCGATTCGGTTTTTCGAAATAAAGAAAACAAAAGTGAAATAAAGAAAACAAAAATGGAAATGGAATTAACGTATTTTAGTGGTTAGATGACTTTGCAGGATGTGCCATGAAATAAAACTATCAGAAAATCTCGTACTTAATATCACTCTTTGTAACTTGTGTAATAGTGACTTGTGTAATACTTTGTCAAATCATTTTTAATCTGAACTGCCTTTCAATCTCTGCCGAAACCGTAAAAACAGCAAAGGATTCCACATCACATATTGCGGTAGCGACCGCACGCGCCCCGTCAAAGAGACACTGAAATTCTGGCCCCACTTAAATAAACATCCCGTATAAACACTGTCCCACCATTTTATTTTAATTAGCATGTCCCAACTTGTTCTCTCCACGTAAATGTTGGCGGAACAAACGCCAAACCGCAGTGTTGCCAGTCTCAGCAACGTAGCTTATTACCACGGCCTGATGTAACAGCTGACAAAACCAACGTCAAGATTGTTTTCTGTAATATTTAATTGTTTAATTTAACTCAACACAAGTGAAAATCCTCTCGGATGTCTTTCACAGTCTATGATAAGGCACTAGCCTCTCTCTGGTTAAATTAAAAAAATCTGAATTTATCATGAAATTACTCTTTTTTTAATTTGAGATTTTTGCATTCACAATGCTATTTATACAATACTAAATAATATACCGTCCGAGAATTTATCTGGTGCGAGTCGTATTTTTTCTAGTATATTTGAACTTAATTCTGAATGTAATCGATAACTTGAGAAACAGACCCTCACTAGGTACTTTACTTACAAACTAACTGATAGAATAGAATGCGATCAATTTTCTTAACGAACAGGTATTGTATATGCGTAGTGAGCGTTTTTTCCCTCAATGAGCGATTTCGGTCTTTCTTCTTCGTTTGAGCCTAACATAACAAGTAGGTATATTTATACAAAACAACTAATGATGATTCAATGATATAAAACTAATTTGTATAAACAAAAAAGATTCTCAACATTTGCTCAGTAGCTATGTCAGTCACGAACTTTTAACTGGCACATTGATTGAATGTTTTATAACTTCTAAAGCAGCCAATAAGAAAACAATATAGCGTATAGTCTGAATAACCTTACTTGTCCTAGCGTATAGTCCGTATAACCTTACTTCTACTAGCGTATAGTCCGTATAACCTTACTTGTCCTAGCGTATAGTCCGTATAACCTTACTACTCCTAGCGTATAGTCCGTATAACCTTACTTGTCCTAGCGTATAGTCCGTATAACCTTACTTCTCCTAGCGTATAGTCCGTATAACCTTACATGTCCTAGCGTATAGTCCGTATAACCTTACTTGTCCTAGCGTATAGTCCGTATAACCTTACATGTCCTAGCGTATAGTCCGTATAACCTTACTTGTTCTAGCGTATAGTCCGTATAACCTTACATGTCCTAGCGTATAGTCCGTATAACCTTACATGTCCTAGCGTATAGTCCGTATAACCTTACTTGCCCTATTTGGTAAACAATCTCCATCTTCCGAACGCAGCTAATCCATACAAATCTATGGACCTAAATTCCGTTCGGAATTCCGAATCGGGATTCCGTCTGTATATGGCCGGGTCTAGAGTGTCCACATACATTCAAAATTCCGTTACGGAATTCCATATATGCATAATGAGCTGTTTTCAAAAGGCAGTTTAAAAAAAATACTACCTAAAAGACGGCTAGATGTCGTTGTCCAACTAAGTAAATAACTTTTTAAGAAAAAAGCAAAGGATTAAAGGAGTCAATGCCAATTTTTGACGTTGTTATGGCAATCTACTCCTCTTCAGGCAGTATTTTTTGCCAGTGTCAAGTGTTGAATAATTAAGTGGTACCTATACTCAGCTGCTAGGAAAAGTAAAAAAAAAAACTACCTAGTTGAATAGCGCCATCTATCAACATAAAAATAAACTCAAATTCTCAGCTCTCAGAAAGCCGCTCATTCCAAACGCAGCTAATAAATACAAACCTACCACACATATGCGGGATTTTCCGTACGGAATTCCGAATCGGAATTCCATCGTGTATGTGGCTAGACTTAATTTATAAAATAAAACAAATGGTTTTCCAAAATAGATTACGGAAGAAATTGTTAATTAATGACGATTTGATTGGACCACATAGTTTAAATGACGATATAAGTTTAAAAGTAATATTATGACAACAATCAAAAACTGTTTACTTAGGACACGTAAGGATAAACAGTAACTAACAATAAATTGTACGTTTTAAGAAGATTTAATGTTCAAAGTACCATTGCTTTTAACGTCAGAGGTTTTCATTTGATGACCAAACGAGACCTGGATTTAAACGCACAGCTTATTAGTCACGTCCCTAAAGAATTGTTCGCAAAGCAAAAATTCTACTTTCCCAGAACGATACGTTCCAGAAATTTCGTTAGCAGCATTGCTTTTTTTGCTGGCGAAATTTTCGTGGACAGAATTGGGAGGGCAACATTATTGCTCCGAACTATTGTTGAGCTGAAGTCTAGTTACGCTGAAGTAGGATTAAAATTTTAGATATTCTGCACGGGTTTAAAATTTGTTAAGGTTTTATTGTCATCGAGTTCGAGACTAGTTGAAGGTTGGAGTGGAAAGGCATTAAGACTTTGTCAAGACAAAAGAATTGGAAGTAGGTTTGAAAGGTACAATATCTAGCTAACAGTTTGCATTTAGGATTAAGTAGCATATTCTTGATGTAGGAATTCTAATGATATTTTATTATAATCAGTTATTATTCTGTGGTCACTTTGGTTTTGTTTACAAATAAAGAGAAGTGTTAAAGTTAATGCAACTGTTCAGTATCTAAAAATAATCTGACTTTTGCAACAAATTATTCCTAAAATGTCTTACTCAGAATAACGTTGAAGTTACCAAATAATAACAATTGAAATTCAACACCAAGCAACCGGCATCACACGTCTCCGACACAAAAGGCGTCTTAAGGCGGCCTACACGCTAAAACATCCGAGTACAAAACGGTTAAGAAACCCTTCACTGTCTTATTACACCTTCGTCATAACTGATTAATTATTTACTCAACAAAGGAACTATATTATTGTGAGATCCTGTAACAAGATACCTTTAGCGCTGGCGTAGAGGAAAAGCGGCGTTACTTGTCGAAAATTAGGTACGTTTTTGCATAGCGGCTTCACGTAACAAACAAAAGACTGCTAATGGTGTGTGAACTGATTTAATCTAGCTTTATGTCTGTCTCGAACTGGTTGCTTGCCTTTATGACAGTGGTTTTTGTTCTCGGAATATATTTTTATTTCCGTCTCTAACGCGTTTACGTTACAAAGTAATATAAAATCTTATCAACTCAAATGAGATGTACGGATATTTCTATCATTAGTAATTTAGATAGGTAACTTAATATTTTGAACGAAACTATAAACGCATATTCGCTAACTGTGTGCATTTTTCATTGGTGATTCGTACCTTGTAATAATAAGCCCTTAAAAGCACTTGATTAGAAGAAGGTACGAGTAAATTCTAGTTTTAAAACATTGTATTAGTAATCACATTCAGTTGTATGTTAAGAGACAAGAAGACAATGACACAAGAAATCACAGATCTTTCAGACAAGTCCTTAAAATTAGAAAGCTCGTCAAAAATCATGAAACATATAAACGAACATAGGCTCCGGAAGTACTCGCAAACCAGCTAAAATATTACTTACATTCCTCAAATCTGAGTTTCGAGGGTACAAACTACTTGGTCATGTTTCTACCTCATTCTAACTTGTAATTTGTTGCTAACACAATTATACAGGGAACGCTGGAAGGTAATAACTGGGAATTTCGAGTCCGCGTTCCCCGATCTACTTCGCAACAACAGGGTATACTTGATAGCAAAATATTTGGATGCAACTTCTTGCTTATACTTATAACCATTTTATAAACTTGGATGAAACTATTTGTAACATTTTTTCCTATAACTTTTGGTTTAAAAGTAAAGTATTCTGAAGTGTTATGTTGGAAAGATGTGTGATAAAATATGGAAAAAAACTGTAACAAAAGGTTGAACAAGTAGATCCAATCTCGTTTTAAGTTAAAAACTATTGAAGAAACATAAGCTTTAGATAAAAGAAAAACTTAAAACATATTTGTTCAAAAGCTATTCGTCTTGCTGAGCAACGGCACAGACACTGCATAAAACTGTTTGTGGAGCTGATGAAAAATCAACATAACCCAACTTTTATACACACATAAAACAGTCAACGTAGTCGAAGTTGATATGTTTGACTCAATTTCGGTTGATTTAAACGGATAAAAGAGGGGGTAGCAGTTGGAAACGGTGATTTTAAATCTTGAAGTTTTAATAACTTTGGTCGGTTTTCAAAAATGTATTTTGAGTAAAAGGGCTGTGTATTTTGAACTTTGTAGATGTAAGTAAAGTTCAGGTTGGCGAGGGAAAAGAAGAACACATAACATATAATACTAGAAAAAATACGACTCGTACCAGATCAATACTCAGACGGGAATCGAACCCGCGACCTTTGGATATCCGGTCCAATGCTCTGACCGCTGAGCTACCGAGTCACTAGTGACATCGTCGAATTTCTTCTAGTATATCCTACTCTTACGCTGCAAGCCAGCGTTATTTCACCAATGTGAGGAATCACCTCGACATTCAATTGAAATATCTTTCCAGATATTTGGCAATCAATTAAGATGCAATAGCTAGATAATTTTTAAATTTGAGTTTTTTTGCATCGGGTGCGAGTCGTATTTTTTCGAGTATAATATTATTTAGTATTGTATAAAAATAGCATTGTGAATGCAAAAAACTCAAATTTAAAAATTACATAACATATTTTAAAACTTTCGGAAAATATTGAATATTATTGACGTTTCAAAAGCGCTTCATACTTAATTTTATTTCAAAAATTGTATTTTTTTTACTTTTGAATTTTACCATAGAATAACTTATTAGTAATACAACAATCTTCCTTTTTTGCGTCATCATCTACAAGTCTACATGAATTGTTTCGTAATAATAAGTAACTATTTTCTGTGATGCTCTTACATGGGTGCTACTGTGTAAAATCTAAACAATGTATGTATTTCGTTGAAATTATTTAATAAATTTATTAAAATTATTAAAGCAAAGGATAGAGCTGTCAACCCCAATACTTGTCGGCTTGATAAATATACGGAATATACCCTTCTATACGGAACCTCACCAACAATACACTATTGAAAACGGGGCACGAGTATTCCGGACAGAGCATTACCGGACGCCTGAGTATTACCGGACGCCGAGTATTACTGGACAGGTGGGGGTAAGTCTCGTTGAGCACTCTGCGCAGTATATCAAACGGCCCGTTCACTTCTCGCAGTAATTTAATACTGCCTTAGTGTCTCCTAAAACATTTATTAAGGAGCTCGTGTGATTAAAATATTATATTGTTGATGAAAACGTCATTATTTTTATTGATCTACCACTTCAAAATTATTTTGAAATTGTTGTTTTGGAAATTAATAATTAAACACCACAATTGTTTTTCGAAAAAATATTAATATTAACACCACATTAATTTTGTTTAAAATTAGGTATGACAAAACTTGGGGGAGGTTTATAACAAGCAGTAGACGTCATGCGGATGACGATGATGTTGAGGTGATAAGATAAAATCACTGTTATTATTAAACTATGTTTTTAAGGTATCGAAACAATGATAAAATATTATAAATCAAAAGAACACCTTGCGTTTACGTTTAGGACTGACGACGGGATGAGCTGACTGGGGACAAAATTTACTCCCTCTTCTTCCGCTGGGAGCCAAAGCCTTTGCTGATGGTTTGAACATTTCAAACGAATGGAGATAAAAATATTCTTAATATGAATTATATTGCAAAGGATATCTTATCGGTACAATTTTACCTCTATTAAATTAAAATCAGACACAATTCTTAATAGACTGCAAGAAAAAAGTGTAAGCATGAATCTTGCTAAGAATATTAACTTCAGCACAAAATTTAACTTTGTCTCGACGAAGAATTTGACCCTCACAAAAGAATCGGCGAAGTCATCTTACAAAGTAATGGCAACCGATATTCAAAAGTTGTTTGTTAATTAAGCAACGTAAAATTAAACCGATCGAAATGCGACGTGGCATAGTTGCAAACTTAAAAGTATTCGAAGCTCGCGTTCTTAATTTAAAAACGGCCGGTCCAATTTGGAGGCCTTCCCTAATTAATTGATCTGAAGATCCGCGGAAATTGCTCCCGCCTCCCTCCACCCTAGTGTATCTTTGGCTTTAATTTAGAATTGTTAGCGCAAAGGGAATGCAATTTACGTAAAATAATTGTTTGATTTCGGATACTCCGTCGCTCACCCTTCCGTTGCGGTTCGCAATTCGTTTTATGGTTGGTTTTTGGGTTTCGTGGTGAGATAGTGGAAACCGATCTTGATGGGATGTCCTTTTCTATGCGATAATCACTATTAGTGTACGTGTGTCTAATTTAAGTTTAAATATTCCAGTAGAATCAGAGAATTAAGAGCCAGTCTGTTTGTTTTTTCGAAATAAAAAACACAAAAAATCACTATGTTATTTTCTTTCTTTTACTTTTATCTTAAAAAGACATACTACTATCTAGTCGGCTATAACGGACATTAGGGAATTAAAAAGTGAAAAAGTAAAATCTGTAATGTAAACAACCGTAGCTAACTCAGTTTTCTCTATAGATTATACAATAATCCCAATATCGGAAAATATTAAGTAAATAAACTTGATAAGACTAAACCAGTTTGTTTTAAATGAAGTGAATACTTTTTTGTTCAGTAATAATATACAGAACTCCAGATTTCGTTCCCTTAGGGGACTTTCCACTTACGAAGCAGGTTTTAACGTAACGGGATCAGAACTCATGACTCTAATAGACGGTAATAATAAAAGACATCGGATCTTACCCTAATTTTGTAAATCCAGTTACTGCAAAAAAGTCGAATCATGACGTTACGAAGTGAAAGCGTGATAGGCAAAAACCTTACAACGTTCAAGGGATAAATAGGGTGTTTTTATATTCACTGGAGATGAGTTTTACAATACAGAGGTTCGTAAATAACTACTTACCTTTTTTGCTTTAAACACGACAAAACTAAATAACTAACCAGATCTTAATATATCGTTTAAAGATTCAACCAAGAAGTAGATCAAGTGGTTAGAGTAACTAGGTATTTTAACAACAATTCCACTTCAAATTCTAAATTTCTACATGATACAGAAAATTGAGTCCTTGCTGAACATTATTGGGCTTAATTTATAGTAACAATAATAAATGCAAAAATCTGAAAAAAAATACCAAAGCAAAGCATTTAAAACAGAACTAAAGAAAACTAAACTCTGTATTCTACAAAAATACAGAAGATATGAGGTTCGCAGACACCCATCTGAAATTATAGTGTATGCAAATCACCATTAAAAAAGCAATCTGGATTTGTTACTCCCGTTTTCTACATTCGCCATTGGAAAAATTCACTGCAATCTACATTTAAAAAAATTCTGCTGCAGAAATCTCAAGAGACAAAGAAGATAACATAATTCTATGAACAAAATTTTTATATGTCTTCTATTCCATGTAGGTATTAAGTAGGTCCCCTTCTTATTCTAACTTAGATGTTTTTTGTTTTTAGTATGCTCAAATTCCATACCAGTGATTCCTGTTTCTTTTTTGAAAAAGAGCTTGTTGCTATTGCTGTAATTGTAACATAACACAAGATTTTTTTTCATTGGCAAATCATCAATCATGAGGACACAACACTACACTAACTAGTAACATTGAATCTGCTCTAGAATCAAGAAACGCAAATTACCCATGGCATCAGTAGGTACGATAATTGAGCAGTATTTTTTTATTCAAACTTGAAAATTCTAAATTTGAGATTTTTGCATTTACAATGCTATTTTTATACAATACTAAATATTATACTAGAAAAAAATCGACTCGCACCAGATCAATTCTCGGATGGTAATCGAACCCGCGACCTTTGAATATCCGGTCCAATGCTCTGACTTGACTGACTGACCGCTGAGCTACCGAGTCACTAGTGGCGTCGTCGAATTTCTTCTAGTACCTATATCTTGCTCTTACGCTGTAAGCTAGCGTTATTTCACCAATGTGAGGAAATAATGAATCGACGACATTCAACTGAAAAATCTTTCCAGATATTTTAACAATAATTGATAAAGATGAAATACCTAGCTATATAATTTTTAATTTGAGATTTTCGCATTCACAATGCTATTTTTATACAATATGACGAAATAACGCTTACAGCGTAAGAGCAGGATACTATAATAAATCGACGATGCCACTAGTGACTCGGTAGCTCAGCGGTCAGAGCATTTTACTGGATATCCAAAGGTCGCGGGTTCGATTCCCGTCCAAGAATTGATCTGGTGCGAGTCGAATTTTTCCTAGTTCCTTGAAAATTGAAAATTCTAGTTGGATGCAGAGACCAAAATCCTTAATTTATCCCAACAGTGATGTTAATGATTTGACAAATTACACCCAAGAGTTCTTGACTGATCTAAAAATAACTCATTTTACTGAAAATGCAGATGACAGTGATTTACTAAAAACTTTAATACATTCTAAAATTCAAAATTATCTTAACGATTTCAAGGTCTAAACTCATTATAGCAAATCAGACATAACTAAACACATGTTTGATCCACGATAGGATATGTACCGCGACAACTGGAGTCGCGCCTACCTGCGATGGAAATGTATGTAAATTGCTGTTATTACATTATAATACACTGTAACAGCGATGAAAATGATTCAATAGACGATTGATAGTTTCTAGAAGAAGTTAATTAAGAACCTTAATAAAATTATCTTAATGATTTCAAGGTCTAAACTCATAAGAGCAAATCAGACATAACTGAACACACGTATGTATATCCACGACAGGATATGTACCGCGACAACTGGAGTCGCGCCCACCTGCGATGGTAATGTATGTAAATTGCCGTTAACTCGGCGCGCAGTCTGCGAGCGCTGTATCAAACTTGTTATTTGTGTGTTTTAAGTTGCGATGATTTACGCGCAGATTACTGCGGGCTGCAGGATGCGAAGAGTAGTTTGGAGCAACCTGGATTGGATATACCAGACTACCTATTTTGATCTTTTTAGCAGTTTTTATTTTTTTTGGACAGAGATGTCTGGGTAGCATGGGAATTTTTGTCTGTGAAATTGCTGATATGGAATTTTCATTATGCCTATTCCCAAGTTTTCATGTTTGATTTCGATATGTATAGTGATGCAAGTTCTTCAGCTAGACAAAGTTCTTTGTAGGTACAACTTCCAATATCACATAATTCAAACTTTGAATGACCGTAGTACCTATATTCTTTTTCTAGCTGTGTCTAATATCAACCGAATCTAATAAGTTTTTCGACCGCAAGTGATGATGAATGATTTACTTTGTATCCACAAAGCTCGTTTTTATGTCTTTCGTCTGTATGTACGAGTACATTCACATTTCACAACAGCATCACTATAATTGTCTGAGTGTAGCAGGTGACGGTGACTTACAGCGTTTACCGCTGGCAAATCTGTACTCACGTCGCAGTAACGAGATTACTTGTTTATCAGCATAGTGTAGTAGTCTTGAATTATATTATGGGGAGGATAAATGGATCAGCAGTCAAAACGTGCCAAATTTGGAGTTAGTAAGGAATTAGTATTCAAGTGATATAAAGTTGTTATAAGACATGTTTTATTAGAACTTAAACATATTTAAGAGTCAACACGTTGTCCTATGCGTCCAACATTTTTAATTTATTTTACTTAACACTTTGAAAGAGACTTTTAAATGTAACATGTTGAAATGAAAATAAATCATAAACGATAATCTCTTTCCCATTTACGCAACGAAATTTGTTATTTCATCCAAAATATAATTTTCATCGTTTATGAAACACGAAATAAAACCAACCTCTTTTATACACCTTTATCCGGTATTTGTCCAAATACTCAATGTGGAGGGTTTAAATGTTCCTACCGATGAATAGGACGATTAAAATCTCCCTTCAAAGAGGAGTGCCTTTAAATAAAACGTTTCAGATCTTAGCCGCTACGTGGACGCGAGGAAAAGGAAAATAAAAAACAACAATGTTATGAAAAGAAATAACAGCTTAAGTCAAGTTACTTTCACATTGAGAGCCCTTTATCTACTTCAAGATAAGTGTAAATATGCTCAGGATGGATAATAATTCCAATCAAAATTGGCTCTTGCTCTTGCAATGGAAACGCAAGGGAAAAGACTTGTAAAAAATATTTTTAGGTATATTTTTTACTTTAATTAAAACAATTTATTTTTGGTGGTGATCAGAAAAGGCAAGATGACATTTTCTTCGATATTTTTTTTCAATCCTTATTCGTTCTAGCGAAATCGTATGTAATTTTTATTTGTTGTGCTAAATGACAGATAAATTACAGCAAATTTAAAATTCCAGTATTCTAAAAATAAATTGATGAAATTTCTGAAATGCTGGTTTTACTTCATGCAAATTAGCAGTTTACGGGAAAACAAAAACATTGTCTTGTAATTGAAATAACGAGAAAGGTCTTATATAAACAACTCAATAATAATAATATCTTGTTCTTTGTTTTATAAACAGCGTGAAATTTTAATCATTTGGTTCCCGCAGTGGGGTGGTTCCACTCATGATTACAAGCAACTTTTACTATGGGGCCAACCCAACCCTCATATCGCGAAAAAAACAGCTGTTCCATACAAAAGCGCAATACCTACTTGACCTTAATGTATGGAACAGCTGATTTTTTTTTCGCGCTAAGAGTGTTGGCCCCATAGTAAAAATTGCTTGTAATCATGAGTGGAACCACCCCACTGCGGGAACCAAATGATTAAAATTTCAGCGTGTATAGTTAGTCTTTAACAAATCGTTCCGTAAACACTAACTTAACTACGCATATTGTCTTTGGCATAAGAAGATTCATTAGAAACTATGACAATTCTTTTGAGTTATCCAGAATATTTGGTGATTAGATTACTAATACCTTTTTTCTGTATCTCTTGCTTTCTATTGCAAGGTCTAGACACAAACCAACCAGTTATGCTATATTGGATCCACATATTCCCTTAACTCTATTTATTTTCGTTCTTAATTACATTAGACATGTCATGAAAAAACGATTTTCTGAAATTTTGTTAATCCTACTAATATTATAAATGCGAAAGCTTGTATGTGCTTTTTGTTACCTCTTTACGCCTAAACGGCTGTACGGATTTGGATGAAATTTAGTTGGTAGACAGATGACGACCTGGATTAACATATAGGCTACTTTTTATCTTGGCCAAAGGCTGCTAGTAGTAACTAAATCATCTTTATTGGTTTAGTACTAAGATTTTTAAAGCTATTCCTATCCTATTGAAGAACTTAATGAAAGGATAGAGCAAAATGATAGATTCAGTTAGTAAATTAGAAGGAATTGAGCCAATTGTGGCGCTCACGGGGCGATGTTCTCGCAGGCTTAGCGGCTAGACTCTCATCAATCATGTCGCTCAAAACGCACAGCCACTGGAAAATCTATATTAAAATCCGTCAATTTATGTCCTTAGGGTTTGCGAGGTAATCAAAATTTTCTGAAAATATTTCTGATAGGCTTCCAGTTTGATTTATTTTTACGAACACTAAAAAATTTGATTGAAAAATTATAATTAATGGTGATTTAAATGAGAATGTGTTTATCACAAAAGCAACAATTTTGCAAGAAGATGGTATTATAAACTGAAAGAGAAAATAACTGTGTAGTAAATATTGAACAAAATTTATAACCATTCAGCCTTATATGTGTTACCTAAAGTGGCGATCATAAATTACAACTATTTAAGCTATGAGCAAAGGTAAGTACAACATTAAATACATTTTATGGGAATGAAGGATATTGAATGCGTTTGGAACGGTTCCAACGAACGCTGCGAGAAAACAAGCACACAAAACATGGACTATCTTTGATGCGACCTGCACGAAAAGATTGGGATTCCTTTTCGTAGTATTTTTTTATTCTTGTATGGATTTTTATATCAAACTTATTTATTTCAAAGATAAAAAAGAACATTATGAACAGAACTAAGCGCCAGCGCATACGAGCAAATTTTGTCTCCGCAACTAGGTAATTTGTCTCTCACATCAAGTCTACGGGTTTGTATGAAAGTGCGCACACGTAGCGACCGACGCGACAGCCAGCGACTTTTCATACAAACCACGTGAAAGACAAATTAGTTGCGGAGACAAAGTTGCCCAAAGTATACAAATATTGCATAATGTGTTATTTTTTTAAATTTCGAACCATTTTTATCAAACACTTGAAACATTTTTAAACTCCAAACGACGTAAGAAAGAATGAACCTTCGCCAACTTTCAGTCACAGCCACCTAACAAAAGACGCTCTAAGATTTTAGCAACTGCTCCTTACAAAAATTCTGGTTACATAACTATAAAGTAGAGGGCGCTCTGTTTTGAGCGTTATTCAATGCTGGGTACCATATAAGATGCATTTATATATAGCTAAGTGAAGCTGCGATGCACTACATTCAGTCTGGAGCACCGTTTCTTGACCGGTCTAACTTAATAATAAAACCTCTTCAGTCCTACACCTCCTTTTTGGGGTCCCACGAATTTTGCACAATATCGCGATTTTCGTAAGTTGATTTGTCATCATAATATGCGAGTCATCGTTTCCTAGAGTAATATATAATCTGACACGAAAGATGGTGTATACGAATGTATACGAAAATATTGAAATACATATTTCATGAATAGGTAGGATATGCAAGTAACCTGAAGGCGAAAGTATATTCCGCAATAACTAAGTAAATTCAGCTTACAAATTCTATACCTGCGTAATTGGGACTAGTTTACAAAAAAGTATGAGTAAAGACCTACCTCACCTAAAATAGATAATTTGCCAGTTTTGATTTTTTATAATTTATAAACCTTATGCAATTAGCACTAAGAAAAATGTCTTGGTAACGGAAACTACACTCAACATTCTTTACCGTGAAGTTGTAATAAAAAGTATTCTCAATATAAAGTAAAAGTGCAACTTCACCCCGTCCCAAAACGAAAAGGCAATTTACTAATGAATTTGCAGTGACACGAAACGAACGGAACCCTTTATCCGCCGCGAGTGTACAAATTTTTTCCGCGCCTCGTTTTACTTTCGCAAGGTTCTCCGGAACGGAACGGAAAACGTTCCTTCCTTCCTTATTTGTCTAAAACTGACGTGGACTCCAGAGAGGGTATTGGAGTAACTTTATTTAGTTTAGTTTTCTATTTCACTCTGTGTACATCGTGTAAATGAAAAAGGGTCGGTGCGAGTGCATTTGTCATTTGGTTTCGGGTGTTTTTGTTGGATTTATAGCCTTTTTCGGGTAAATTCCGCGGTAAATATATTTATCTGGTAAGATTGTGTGGGTTTTGCGTATAATGAAATGATTTACGTCTGTGAACCTTTATCAGATCCCTTTTATTTTGGACGCACGTTTCTTACAGATTTAATTCATTAAACAAAACTCATTGAAGAATGTTAATACTTTGAAATCACAAAATTCATAAATCATTAATGAATATTATGTTTTTATTATTCTGGTGAGCTAGGCACTTTCGTTATTTCTATTGGGAAGTAAAAAATATTATAATGTAGGTATAATATGCCTTCTTATTTTACTCAAGTCAAGTTTACTGAAATATTATTATTCATAATTTAATACGCAAAATGTTATGTGTCTCTGATTTCTATACAATGTGTAAATGTGTATTGTGGCTACGTCCAAACGCACCGGCCTGTCCATTTACATGTCATTCATTGAGTTCATTGTCTGCCAACTATAGTTTTCCGTAATATTGTATTAAATTCACGTTTTAATTATCAGGATCGGTTACGTTAATTAAATTTTACGTGTTTACAGAACGTGTTGTACGGTTTCCACTGGGAAATGTATCAGTTACGCTTTTATGAAGTTAATTTAAAGGTTCGCGTATAGTAAAATTTTGGGCATTTTTGTGACTTCCAACGTTTAAACATTGAAGCTGTTTAAACAAATTGGGATGATGCTGAAATTTTTAATAATGAAGAAGAGATTTCTTTGAGTAAACGCCAATTATTGTCAAATGTTTCAATAAAGCAGACAGTGACAACATACTTGAAAGATGCGAACAAAATCACGAAGTCTGAAGGGTACCGGCCCCAGAGCGCTACCCGGGAGAACTCCGTACATCTGTCGCCGACGGGCCGTAATGCACATTTAATCTCCCAACCACTTCAAAATCTGCCAAAATGCTTTATTGCTTTCCTGAACAAGTTCTCAAGCTGGCTCTCGGTGCTGAAGATAAAACTTTACAAGCACAATGAATCCAAATCGCGCCGCCAATTTCCAAAATTATTCGAAAGTTTTGTTTAAAATAAAACTCGAATTTATTTCGTCTGCAGAAATTAATTTCGCCTTTTGTTATTGCGTAATCGGTTACCTGCCTGCGTTTTTAATTTTACTTTTAATGGAATAATGTTTTGTAATAAGATTTGAGAGGTGTGAAATTTGCAATTCATTTTCTACTCTGAGTTAAATGCCTATTTAAACAATAATAACGATTCAGATTTTAACATCCCTGTTTTTCTGACCTTCGGTTTCTTTATTTATGCAAATGGAATGAAAGAAAAACGTTGTGCCAATTTAAGCTATCATAACATATTAAAGAAAATACTTTTGAATCTGAAACTCTCATTGTAAATCAAATAAACTGGAGTCAAACTGACCACCACACAAAATCTTCTTCCGAGGAAAAAGCCATATTACTTTGTGTGAAGATTCTATTTAACAAAGCAAAGACCTACAAGAGCCGCAGCTTTGGCATCAAGTCTAGACTAACTTTTAATCCCTAATATCCGTTCCTAGGAAATGAAGTTTAAAGTCGGCATCCGTGGCCTTGTGGACGGAACCAGGCTTAGACCGGACGAAACAAATCCTTCAGAGAGTGTGAGGCCATGTGTACTATTAGCTATAGATATGTTTTAATAAGAAACAATTACTATGGGACATTATAAAAACGATGTTGATGAAGTGGTGATAGTTTCAATGACAACAACAAATAGTTCAGCTGATATCAAAACAAGTATTGGAAGTGTATGGCAGGCATGTTATCATTAGAAACTATAGACACATTCGTATCAAATTACAGTTTTCTAGCACTAAGGGCCTCTGAGCTAAGCCGCGGACGGACGAAAGGACGGACAGACGGACATGGTGAAACTATAAAGGTTCCTTGTTGACTTGACAGCGGAACCCTAAAAACGATGTTGTTAATAATGAAGTGGTGATTTCGTAGTTTCTACGAGAAAGAAACTACGAACCACTCGTAGTTTCAATGCTAACAACGAATACTTCAATTGATATCAAATAATTATTGAAAGTAGGAATGAGATTAATTTACGATACGAGTCTAGAATACTCACATCATTATAAAACGCTATTTGAACTTTTGCGTCAACCAAAATTAAACCGTTTGCCCGCCCTAATCCCTAGAGTCCGGCGTACTGTCATGAAATCCAGTCTTCGAAGTGTAAAGTACCCAAACTAAATTATGAATAGCCAAGTCTGTTTGATAACATTCTGTTATTAAACCTTTTACAAAGCGAAACTGCTTCTGTGATTCCCTTAATGCTAGGGTTGTCATTTTCAATGTAATAGAAATGTTACTTCTGACTAAACTTTGATTTTAGACTGTTGCCAATAGTAATCAGTTAAACAAAAATAAAAGATGTTTGAACTGATGCAGTAAAAAGTACCAGTATATTTTATGTGGTCATTCAGAATGGAGGCTAATATAAAAATCCACTGTAAAATGTAGCGAAGTAGAGTTAGACAATTTGTTTGTGAAAACTACAGTGTCTGGTGTGTTTAATGTGTTCATTGTCCAAAAACTTAGTGAACGATCATCATCTTCAACATTAAGAAATCAACATGTAAGTATTTTACCTACTCAGTATTATAATGTTGTATTTATATGGAGTGACTTAGTAGGCGTCTTTATTCAATTAACGCATTTTATCGACAATCGCCTGTAAAATCGAATCGTCAGCGCCATCTTATAAAAATTAGGTTTGCGATTAGATTTTACAAGCGATTGTTGATAAAAAGCGCTCATTGACTAAAGACGCCTGCAAGTTGCATGCTAAGTCAACGCGTATATATATCGCGTAATAGCACACAATAAATAAGAGTTAGTTATATTAGAGCTGATTTTTCAATCCCGGATAACAGATATCAGTCAGTTTAAATATTAACCAAATCTAACAAAAGTCATTCAAAAATGTGACAGACAAATGAATGACAAGCATTTTCAATTTGGCAGTATAATACGCTATCAAACGGATAAAGCTCTATCTAGGTATTGAAAAATCTGCCCTTAGTATAGTAAAATTATTATTAATAGTTAAATTACCGTAATTTAGCTGATTAGCAACTGCTAAGAAAAAAAACTACAATATTTTCTATTCAATACCAAAATATCACCAGTGGTTAGTGATCTCTCAGCTGGCAACCCTGCTTAAATCACGTAAGCCCTGAACTTCCCCGGGCGGTCATTGGGTCCGCGGGCCGTTGCCGGGGATTTGCTGTCAACTCCCCTCATTAGTTTGATTGCATGAATCTGCAGCTATGTCAAAGAGGTACGGACGCGAGATAGACAAGGATTGGAACTTTTGCTAATACAATTGGGATTGGAATAATCCTTTTAGTTGTATAATAAAATCGATGCTTGATAACTTGACCAAAGCAATGTCATTATAAAACTTGTTTAGGTACTTTAAATAATGTACGGACCATTTATAATAAATAAATATCTTAATGATGACCTTAGTCAATTAACATAATTTATACTTTTGCTAACAAGAAGACTTTAAAAATGTTGTGACTTATGTGGTATTTACATTGGTTGACTGGGCAGGCGATTTTAGTCAAATAACGCTTTTTGTCGACAATCGCTTGTAAAATTGAATCGCCACCTCATTGATATTAGGTTTTCGATTAGATTTTACAAGCGATTGTCGATAAAAAGCGCTAAAGTAGGGCCCATTTAATAGATCACATTTGAGATCTGCCAGTCTAAATTTGTCCAAGTAAATCGTAAATTTGCTTTCTTTTGTGATTATTACAATAAATATTGTGGGTATTATTAACTGAAAAAAGTTACGCAATTGTGCCTTTGAATAAATAAATATTGTGTGCCCGCTGTTATAAGCGGTTACTTTGTTGAGTTTTGATGAAGACAAGTGATCTATTAAAGTGGCCCTACTCGCCTGACAAGTTACCTGTCAAGTCAACTCGTGAAATTATACCACATAAGTTTTAAAAACCGCCCATAAAGTCAACTAATCAAATAATCCAATACCTAACCATTACCTAACATACAATTTATGCATTAACGGCAAAGCAGTAACCAAAAAGGGCTTCGAAATATCGCACCTAAGGGCGTATCTCATTAACATTCGTGAGTAGCCAACAAATCATACGAAAGAACTACGCTTTAAAGCCGAATACACAATAATGGCCCTTGAAGGCAAATACTTCACGGCAATAAGTCAGCCGGCATTTTCACACCACCCATTTGCGTGCTTTCGCACCTCCAAAGTTGAAATAAACAAGGTAACTTTTGCCATTCCGCATTGTGCGGATGGAAAAGGCTTTTATGCTGAGCCGTAGTCAAATTAAATTTGTCAGATAACGTAACTGCATCCAGGTGATACAAACAATTGTGTTGAAGGCGCTGCAGTTTTTGAGATACTTAAATATGATTGTGATAGTACAACTTTGTACCAAGTTTTACGTTTGAGATTTCGTAAGTGATGAAAGTACATTTTGCATAACATTTTTAGTTACCTACACAGGTAAGTACTTACCTTGTCTTAGATAAACCTTATTTACTTTTCCAATTAACATCCTCATGACTAAGTAGCAAAATACTACAGTAAAACCTTTATTTTTACAACTTCTGACATCATAAAAAATGATAAGAAAACACAAACCATCAATATATCAAACCAAAAAAATCATCAAAATTTAATTTTAAGGAAAAACGACTAATGTAGTAAATTAGTGACTATTCATTATTAACTCCTGTAAATAAATTAATGCTGAAGTCAAAGTTAATCATTCATTTTGAGTCAATGAAGACTCCAGATAAATAAAACTTTTTCCTTTAAACAAACTCCAAATATTTTTAAGGGGCCGGGTAAATACCGCGCCTATTCTACTTTATTACAGTACCATTCAGATTTTAATTAATTGTCAGAAACTGAGGAGCGTTTGATTGAAACACTTCGAAAACTTGTTAGATATTGTTTGGACAGGTTTCGTGAGCAAACCTTGTCTATTCAGATTACAAGCGTCTTGCCAAGTATTTTCGATTAATCTGACTTTATTTGGACTTCGATCGCTGAATAGATTTAGCATTTTTCATATACCTAGGTATACAAAAAAAATCAAACTACAGTTTCTGCTAGTAACGAAAAGCAAAAAGATTCAATTTCAAAGAATGTATCTTTACCTGTAGTGATTTTAGTCTACGCCAGGATAAATATCTTCTATTGACTTTCAAATGTCATTGATATGACCTCCAGTACCTATAAAGCTGAATTGAACCAAACAAAGTCAGCCTCATAATCAAAATGTAAGTATCGTTAGAACTCAATTAAAAAACCTATTAAACACCCGAAATGAGCTGAAATAAGCTTCAACATTAATAACGTTTGCCTAAGAGTAATTTTAACAGAGACATTTACGAGTGTTTAAATGTAGTTGGTGATATATTATGAAATTATAGTACCGACGCCTAGTGGATGAAGAGAAATTTACAGAGCACCGCAAACAATCTAATTTACATCTAGGAGAGCTGACGTATGGGCCCATTTTGTACGTCTCGCACGCTTAAGAGGATTGTCAACCACGTGGTCTCCATACAAACGGCGATAACGTTTCCCACTCCCTAAACCTTAACCTACAGCAATGAATTATTGGTATGTTTTTGAAATGCCTAAAAACTAGGGCTGTACGTTTTGATTTTTAAAATATTCATTGTAGATTTGAAAATATTGGCACTTCTGCGTTTTGTATGAAATCACTAAAATGCAAATATTTCGAAATCTATTATAGATATTTAAAAAATCAAAACGTACAGCCCTAGTATTTAGACATTTCAAAAAAATACCAAAAATTAATTACTGTAGGTTAAGGTTTAGAGGGTGGGAAACGTTATCGCCGTTTGTATGGAGACCACGTGGTTGACAATCCTCCTAAGCCGTATGCATACTAACTACTTAAGACAGTTTGAATTGAACATATCCAATTGCACTGAAAGATGTAAATTGATATTTATGAAAAAGGTTAATAAAGCAAATTGTTTCTTTGGTTGAGGTAATACATTCATTCATCAAGGTAAGCTGTATTTGAGACATTTAAAAATGTTGTGGTCCTCATTACAAGGTAAATATTATTTGGTATACCTAGGCATAGACGTACTAGTACTAGCGTATCATTGGATAAGAGTACAAATGCTAGAGTGACTCAAATGTAATCGCTTATGATTTAGTTTATTATCATTATTATAATTAGGAGAACCATGAATACACATGATTTTCACAACAGTCAACGTAGGTAACGAAAATTATTATTGCAATAGGTAATATGGGCAGTTTTGTGTATGACTTTGATATTTTCATATAACTTTCGTGAAATAAATGAAATGAAAACGTTTGTGCATAGTATAAAACCACAGTATCTGAAGAAACTAATCTATAAGTACTGTGATAAGGCCGAAAGCATGTAATCATGATAACAGAACAAGTGGCGCCACATCTCTTCGGTTTTCGGAACTAGAAGCATATTATATTTTTCATGTATTGGAAGAAAATGTGAACCGATTTTCATAGTCATTTAGTAAAATAATAATGTGAAATTGAAATGTTTTTGAAATTCCTTTACATTTCGACTTTTTAATCGAATAGTGTTAATTATCTTACCTATGATAATGTCATCCAGATATCCGAAAAACTAGATTCTGCAGCTGTTATATATTTCACTTTACTTGAAATAGGAACATTAATTTAGGCAAGGCATTGTTTGAGGCATTAGTACCTGATGTTGCAAGTCTTCATGAACTTGCACGAGCGGGATGTAGTCACGACGACGCGTGCGTTGGAACGAGACGGTGACAATAGTTGTACGCTTGTTCATAAAGTCTTTTACTTCGCACCTTTAAAATTGGATCATAATGATTTTATTGTTTACAGTCCTGTTGTTTGTTTTGTGTGGTCCATGAGGGCCAAAGAATGACTGGCGTGCTCCGGACGCGGCAGCAACAGGCGGTCATTGGGGCGGAGCGAACTTGGCCCGCGCCTGCGTGTAAACCTACCCGTTACCATGACAACGCCTCCTCGAATGTTTGTGATTACTCGATGTATCCAGCCTCTGGAAGGAAACTTCTCTGTGATTGACGCGTGATGTTCAATAATTGTGTTTGGATGTTGGGCAGCTTTTTATGAGGTATTAGCTGGGCTTTAAGTTCAGCTGATGTATACGTTCCGAAGTAACTCATAATGAAATTGGGTAAAGTAAAAGTTTCGTGTAATGATGAATCTCGGGATCTGAGGAATAATTTTGCCCACTAAAGTAGAACAAAAACTTTTTATAAGTATTAAAAAGTATGAAATAAAACACTTTTTAACGGATATCTAGCGCGGTTTTATTGAAACTTCTTTGGTAATTAGTTGGTAATTGGTTTGTTTTTAGATTTTCCCGACATTTCGGCACCTTTGCAGCTGCCGTGTTCACGGGGAACATGCTGACGTGGTCACGGCAGCTGCAAAGGTGCCGTCAAACCAAAAACCAAAACAAATACCAACTAATTACCAAAGTACTTTCAATAAAACCGCGCTTATCCGTTAAAAAGTGTTTTATTTCATATCTAGTGAGCGCGTAAGTTTGAAAGTGAATATATTAAAAAGTACTTAGTCATATTATACATATCGGTCAGTTACATTTAATTTTACAAGCACATCAGATATAGGTGATCGAAGAAGCACATACTCGTATTTAAGGCGCTGTTCTGACCGAAAGTGGCGCCGCTAATACACAAATTTAATAAAACTTCTTGTGGAATTTTAAAGGCCCATTGTCTAGTATTTTTAGACGGTATCATTACATTCCCTAGTAGTCACTGCTAGATAGAAAAACTGCTATGAGTAGTTCTACGAATGAAAGCGAGGGAATATAGTGATCAATAGTGCTAATGCTAAAATAATTTAAAATAATAAGTAGCAAACAGTCTGTCACAGTGACGTCCGTGATCCGTCAGTGACAGTGACAGATAGCTCTCCGGTCCGGAGCATAGAGTATAACGCAGACTAAATCTATGTTAGCAGAAACACAGTACGGTCACCGACGCTCACAGTGATTTTTATTTTTATTTTTGTGTCATCGAATCGCACGCAGCGTCAACAAACCGGTCCCGACGGAAGACCAGCGCTGGTCGCAGACCAGCATTATGCTGAGTTTGGGACCGTTTTGAGACTAATAGTGGTTTAAGTTTTATTGTAAGTAGGTATATTATGTAATGTCTGTCTCGAATAAATTTTTTTTTTCTTTCTTTCTTTCTGATACCTTCTAAAAATAGGTATTATGAGCCCTAAAAATACCACGAAAAGTTTTATGAAAATCCTTTTCTATTAACAATTTATCAAATAAAACTTCTGAGGGCGCCACTTTTGGTCAGGGAATCGCCTTAAATGAATAAAATATTTCAAAAATCTCTCGAAGAGATCAGATGCATTAGAGCTTTTAGCACAACTACTTTAACCGCTATAGTAATGTCATTCACATATTTTCAACCTGACTTGACCCGCTCCATCTCCATACGGTATTGGCTATATCCATAAGGGTAACTATCTGGAGCTCACTCAAAGTGAAACAAAACTTTATAGCCTGAAGCTCTTAGCTGTAGCACCGCAATATTGCAGAGTGGCCCCTACTATTGGCAAGTTCTTTAGTGAGACACATTCTAATTATTCCTTTTACAATAACGAACGAATAACGAATTGTCATTCTCACGTTTATTAAATTAAATAAAGCCCTGCCATGTCAATCAAAACTTGCAATATAGGTACAAGCATTTTCCTTATGACTCCGTTTATCAAAACACGTTAAATTACACGCTACACGTGTGATTCTTTATCCCTTGTATTAGTGATTCCGTAAATAAAAAAATCACAACTTGTAAAAAAACTTACAACTTGTATAAAAATCTATTATTAGTGATTTCGTTAATAAAAACATCACAACTTGTAAAAAACTTACAACTTGTATAAAAACCTATGGAAAATCCCGAGTATTTCTGAGGGTGTCCGGCGACTCTCCATTACGTCTGACAATTATTACAAGTGTCCTTCATATTTTTTTGGAAAAAAAAAGACATAATTTACATGAACTAGAATTTGTTTTCTTATAAAGTATACTTGTAGACTTGTAAGTTTTGATAAACACGGTAGTCTCAAGTATGTAGCTAAAGCACTTGTATAATTAAAATTGGAAACAACGACTTTAAAATGTTAATGTTAAAATTATGTTAGTTCATCTCGGTATCTGGTAAATTAAAAAATCCTATTTCAATCTTCACTGTGGCCAAAGAAGGTCTTTTTCATTAGCTTACTATCAACTTTACAATAATTACACTTTAAGATAACAATACCTGAACAAAGCGCTTACAAAATACCATTTAAATGTAACTTATTGTAAAGATTAAAATGAAAACAAATCTAGAACAACCTCTCGAAACGTTTTCAGCCAAATGAAAAATTGTAATTTAATTTGCAACGAGATCCTCTTAACACTAATCTCTCTTTTGATGTCCATTGCTGTGATGCTAATAAATTGATGGTAGCATTATTAGGGGAAAGCCTAAAAGGGTATTCTTTCATGCATCTTTAGCAATATGAATTTCATTAATACCAGGATTTATTCCGAAATTAATTAATTACATTATCAGTTAACTAAATACGGATTGAACGTGTATAATAATTATTATTTTGTCAATTTGTCTGCCAGTCTTTCAATTATACTATCTGGAGAGAACCCTTGAAATTGAGTTGAAATTGCAAAAAGTGCCAAAAACCTTACAGACTTTGATTAACAAGCTTATGTCAAAAATTGTTTAAAGAAAAACAAAAAACCGACTTCAAAAAACCTACCTCTAAAAAGCAAGAAATAATATTCGTAATAATTAAAATACGGCTATTGAAGTCGGGTGGGGATGGAGTACAAATTCCTTTTTTTTATTCTAAAAGCCCCACCCGACTTCAATAGACGTATTTTTATTATGTAGAAAAATCGGCTCAGCCAAACGTAAGATAATCGCGGAGAAACATACTTAAATACGGGTTAAACTGAGAACCTCCTTTTTTAAGTCGGTTAAAAAACTACACTTAAAATATCCCTCTTCCAACAAAAAAAATATTATCTTAATCAGTTCATAAACAAAGAAGTAATATACGACCAATCATCGAGGTGATTCACACAAAATCATACTATTTTCGTGCTTATTCAAAATTACTTGAAAAGTACTGAACCGATTTCCAAATTTTTAAAAATGGGACCAACTTGGGAGTGTACCAAATGTAATACGTTTGAATCATTTCAATCGGTCCAGCCGTCTTCGAGTAATCGGTGGACATACACACAAAAAAAAATATACAGACTAACATAGAACCTCCTCTTTTTTTTGAAGTCGGTTTAAAATAGGATGTGGATAGGATAGGATAGGATTTTTACCAAGTGCTGAAATAATATTCTTACTATTATTTCAAACAATTTCGCACTTTGTGTCACCTGCTGACTTATAAATTCTCCAACAAATTCTGGGTTGGCTGGAAGAGATCTCTTTTACCTTTGCTCACTTGTTTTGTGTAATTGTTATTTTAGTGCAATAAAGAGTATAATTATAATAATGCTGATAAAACCAGACTACTGCTACTGACTAGTTCTGTTTCTAATTCTAACCTAAATAAAGTCATCCGAGGGAAGATCTCAATAAAAACTTGGCACATCAAGAGCTTTACTGTTCATTAAGTTGGAATTAAGTGGGATGTGCTATACGCCGATACATACGTGTTGTTACGTCGGATTTTATCGTCCAACTTGTATCGTAATCGTTAACATACATACATAAATAAAGGGGTAAGGTTTCAAAACGAAATTGTATGTGGTTTTTCTTATAATTTACATAATATTATACGCAAAATATGCATACATCGTATACATAGCAGTATTTTGGCACATCTTCAAAAATATGAATTTGTAACAATGATCTTTCGTACGAACGAGAATCATCGCACTAATTGTGGTTCGCACAGGCCTCTCTCATGGGTGGATAAGGAGGACGAACCATAACCCACCAAGCGGGCCCAATGCGGATTGGTGGGTTTTAACGACTACAAATGCACCCGGGGCCAATCCAGCGCACGGAGGAGCTTGAAATAATAAATTTTTGGTTACACATCAAAAAACGAAACTTGCGAAAGTTGCTTAACCTACGCAATGTAGCTTTAGTATGTCATGCTCACTTTAAACATTTCTGCGGTGGTGTCGTGTGGGGCGGGTCGTTACGTTCCCTCAAATATGGTTGAGCGAAGCGATGGCTGGTCCATGCGTCATGCTCGTGAACGGGTGCTGCCAGTGGGAATGGGTCTGCTTCTGTCTGCTTGTACTAAGGGCGTCGTATATTTATATATATTTTTTTTTTCTGTTTGATGTTATCAATATGTATGGCACTTCTTACTCAAAACATAAAACTAATAGGCAAGTAAACCTTGTTTTGATTTCTCTTTTTTTTTTATTGCAATCATTTTGCTTTCTATAGTCAGTAGCTTTTGTAAGTAAAGGCCTATGAAAAGCTTTTGGATATTAGTTTTCAATTCAGTGCCTTAGGATGGGTAGCCTAAGTATGTCATGCTCTCTTTAATCATTTCTGCGGTGGTGTCGTGTGGGGCGGGTCGTTACGTTCCCTCAAATATGGTTGAGCGAAGAGATGGCTGGTCCACGCGTCATGCTCGTGAACGGGTGCTGCCAGTGGGAATGGGTCTGCTTCTGAGTACCTATCTTAACGCATATTGAATTGTAAGAATTGCGTTTTTTATTGTTATTTTTTATGTCTTGTCTCAAGTATTTTTTGGTAAATTTTGCCTACTTAGGTGCACTTTCGAGTAGCAGACATAGTGATTACTGATTTCTCAACTAGTTGAAAGTTATTTACTCTCACAATTACCTATCCGATATGTAGTAGGTATTTAATTTCAACCTACCTACCCATTGTGTACAAACTTTTGTTAATTATTGTGATGGAAAATGACCTCACTTTAAATGTGGAGCTCATTTTTCAATGTTGACGACTCTGTATGAAATATACAGGGAGAAAAAAGCAGCCCTTGACGAGTTTCTTGCCGGTTCTTCTCGTTACAAGGTCTCCCGCTCAGGGTTTGCGAACCGATGGCGTAGCTTCTTTGACATTCACAAGTGCTTGTAACAGCCTAGACTGAATAAATGATTTTTTTATTTTTTTTTATTTTTCAATCGCTGCCTGAGCCAGGTGCTAAACCACTGCCCCACCGAGCTCCTTCAAGAAGAACCAATCTCATATAATGACTGTAAACTCTGCCCAGAAGACTCATTTGTTCAATTGCGGACGCGCATTATATTGGTTACTTATAGCTATAGAATGAATGGTTCGGTTATTTTTGGGTACTTTTTATTTTAGGCCTTCATCGGTCCACTTTGGTGGTCGCAACTTTTCCGGACGAAATAGGAGGGTTTCTTTTCTAAAGTTAGATTTTACCTAGAAATGTGGCCTGCCACCTTTTTGTATGGGCTTGGTCGGTACAGGTTCTTTATAGAGGCCATACAAAATATATTGATACGAAAACGTACCGAGCCAACTGTCAAAGTCAAATTTTATCTTTATTCAAATAGAGCGCTTTTGAATCGTCCATATTTTCCTACCAACCGTTCCAGACGGTTTAATGAAAATAAAAAAAGTACTATTTACTACTATACCTACATACTATAAAAATCCCAATATTTATGTACTTACTATAAGTATTCGGTTTTTAAACCAGACTCCTATCATAGTATCTTTTTATCCCATATTTCTTCAAAACTCAATAACGAGTTACTAACATCCAAGTTGTTTTTAAAGCAAGTGTCATTACTTGCGTCTACAGGTAAGATTGCGGTGAACTTTCAACTCATCGGCGAACTTCCTTCATGGCCGATAAATTGCCGAGTCACTTTTACAGCTCCCGAGAACATATGACTAAACTTTTGGAAGCCCGTCTAAGTTAGCAGCTAGTGCGACTAATAAATCAAGAGATTAGCGCTGGCTGTTAAAAGAAAACGTTAGTTGCGATAGTCGCAATGGGTGCTGCAGCCAAAATCTGAAATTTATATGTTACAAGTTTCGTTTTGTTTGTAATGGGATTTGTCGTGTTGTTGAAGTTCTGTGCGAAGTATTTTTATTCTTTGACAGATTTTTTTTATAAAACAATGATGATGGACACAAACTCTCGACGGGAATTAATCAGAATCGAATAAACAAAAAAAAAATGTTATTTTAGTTTAATGAAAACGGTATCGATGATTTCTATTGTACCGTTTTGACGTATACTCGATACCAATTCGGTCTCTCGATTGCATTCAGAAGTAACCCCCAAATTATAATTTATTATGTTCCTTTACATTTGAAGGCGTTTAAAGCAATATTTTGGGTCTAGATTTTGGAAAGCCAGCCTCAATAACATTGACCCAAGCTAAAGCTTTCAAAAAACTTGCGTTTTCACATTTAAAAACCCTAGTTTTGTGTGGAATAAAATCACACGCCTACGCTCATGGCTTGCGACACTTGTAAGCCCCAGTTGCATTAAGTGGATAATCCCAAAGTTCATACTTTCATCTCTCTAATGGATGCAGCAAAACCATTTATTGCCAGCGGATGGTTTTATGCTCAGTCGATTGGAGTGACAATATTGAGTTTTTACCGAGCGCCGTAAAAACTGACACGCATGGAAATTCGGTTTGAGAATTTTGCACCGCACAGCTGCCGACATGTTCGATTAAATTTGTGATTACGTCCACTCACTTTTATAGATTTAAATAAGTGAGAATGAAGTTGGTATGAAAAGTTGTTGCGAGTTTTTATTTAAAGGGATTCGTAGATACTATCGGGGAAATGATATTAAGGATTTTTTTTATTCAGAAGTTTAACTGAAGCAGTCTTCATAAGGTACCTTTTTTCTGCTTTATAAAATTATTTAAAGACATGGGTTATTTTTAGTATGTCAAATGTACTCAAAAGTGATCTCGAATGCTTTAATGAAAATAATTACATCCTTTAAGTTTGCAAGCACAAGACGTAAACTTAAATCTGAACCGAGTTAAATAAAGCTAGTTTTCCAACTCTTTGTTAATGCATAACAGTCTTGATATTTACTTACTCCGTTTATAGTTAGACGGACACGTCTCAACAGCAAACAGCAATGGAATATACCCGCTTGTAGACAGTTTAAAAAGCAGCAAGCTAAGCCACGTCAGCGCTTACTTATAACAGAACAAGTTCGTGCCTGTAACTGGAGCTTTTTAGAAGCTGATTAAAATAGTTTTACAAAGCAAATACTTGTTATTTCAAGTCGCTTACCATTGAGAATAGAAGTTAATAGCAGAATATTTAAAATTAAATTTAAAAATATAAAACCTTGATAAGCATTTGATAAACATTGACACTAATGAAAACTTCGCACAACTTTTGAAAAGCAATTTTAAAAACCTGTAAAAAGAGGTTACTTACATAAAAAAAATCTAATTACATTTAATTTTTCCTTATTTTTTTATTTGTTTGTGCACAAAGGGATAGTGCTTGGCCTTCACCTCACCTGATTCTGTTATCTAAGTATATTCTGTTGAACTAAATAGCGTATTTGAACAAAATCACTCAATCTTTTTATACTGCGTCAATGATAAGAGATGTCACAATTAATTCTGTATTGGTAATGTATTATATACAGACGACAGCACATCAGAATATACATGTTGAAATTGAGACTGTCTTTGTGCCTTACATCATTTCGCTTCGCTTAAGCTTTGCAGTTCAACTATTTATACCATCAGCTTATTCATACTTAGTATTACTTAATAATTTTAATGAGATATTTCAATACAATATTCTGTACATCTATTAAGGAGCTTCAAACTTCGCAACCAGCTTAAGAGCTTATATGACATGATGTTGGAAATGCAGAACATCCATCATGTTGAATTTACAAGCAAGTTATGCTGAACCAAATGTTTACTATGTATGTGAAAATTTATTTACTTTGTTCAGTTAATAATTACATGTAAGTATATTAAACAGAAAAGTTATTCATTATTCTTGTGTCAAGTACTAACCACGATTATACTTCTTCTTCTATCGAGTGAGGATTAGTGGCCACCTCTGGTGTTAGAGTTTATCAAGCCGCCTGTAAGGCCTCTAACTTGGCTTAACGACTGTTATCAGATGACAACAGCCGGGACCGACGGCTTAACGTGCCCTTCGAAGCACGGAAGCGCTCAGTTGTAACGCCACTTTAACGGTCACCCATCCGACACCTGACCGGACCGAGCGTTGCTTAAAAAACGTGATCGAGTACGATCAGCCTGTCAAGTTCCGCCACGAGCGATTCACGAACCCATATAACCATTTAATTCCATTTAATCCCCATATAACCATGAGAAAGTTCGAAACGAGTTGTTAAAAAAATCGCAAAATAGTAATGTAGACAACTTTCCATTATCCGGTCATGGTCTATAAAATAATGATCGAATTTATTTTACTAGGACGATAATTTTGTCGATAATTTTACATTGTATTTGCAATGCTGTGACAAAATTTATTATTATGTAATAAATAAATACATTGCATTTCAGCGACAAAATATAACGCCTGAAAATCGAGGTAAAAGTTGCTCTGTATTTTATGGACAAAAAATGGCACATTTACAAAATATTTAATTGCCCATCACTCAAAATATTCCTAAAATCACACAACAAGTTTGGTACAGAAGGAATTATAGATACCATTGCACCAGCCGGTCGCCACAGTGAAATGTTGTCAAACTTACCTAAAACAAAAGAAGCATCTCATTTAGTCATTGACCTGAAATATTTTTTTTCTATTAGTTATGAACACAAAGCTTAGAATAATAACACCTAGAAAGATAGTTCTCTACAAAGCGAACTGTCAAAAGTGAGGCAACTAAAACAGCCAAAATGGCCCCGTTTTTAAATTTATGTTCTCCATTATTACCTAATCATACCGAATAAGTACAAAACAGTTTCAATTTTCCAACATTTACTAGATTAGTTACTATATTATTGGATTTTAGTTACGATTAGGTAACGTATGAAGGATATAAATCTGAAAACTAAGCCATTCTAGCTTAGTATTATAGTTGCCTCACTTTGCATACGAGGACACGGCTCCTAGGTGTTATTAGACACAAAGTATATAAACAAAGAATTATTTTGTTATTACTTCTGCTTTATATGAATCTGCTCTAAAAGAGAAGATTAAAAAATCATATTCATATTTTACTTTCGCGATAGACAATTTATATCTTAACCCGAACGTAATAAGAACTAATATGGACAGCTAACGCATAGGGTGTGTAGCAGTCATTTATTACAAGCTTATTAGCGTAGCCTTGTGTTGTGGGTGAGATAGGTTGTCTAGGGAACAACAAGAATATAGACTAACTGGATAGAAAGTTAATTCTGTTTATTATGACAATAGGGAATATGCATTAATTTTTTTAATTAAAATCAAAAGTATAATGCGAGAGAAAATGAACTTTAATATTAAAACCTTTCTATTGCGTTTTTTTCTCGTGATATAGTTACTTGAAGTTAGCACGCAGCAGTACCCGCCGAAAACGCTCTATACAAAACGGTGAGGTTTTTTTCAGGTGTGTTTTAGGCGCGTTTAATATAGAGTTAGCCGATCCTACTAATCCTACTATATTATTTATTATAATATTATAAATGTGAAAGTTTGTGGGTTTGGATGTTTGTTCCTCAATCACGCAAAAACTACTAAACGGATTTGGTTGAAATTTGGCACACAGATAGTTGATAGCCTAGATTAAAACATAGAATACTTTTTATCCCGATATTCCTACGGGAACGGGAACCACGCGGGTGAAACCGCGGGCAGCCGCTAGTAATAAATAATAAATAAAAATCTTTTTATTTGCGTTTCCCACAAGTACGACTTAAAGATAGGTACTTATGATTAGTAGGTACATTTATATGTAACATAGTACCTTGTGGAATCTGATGCCTAGGATAAGCAAAAGCCTGTGTTCCAGGATCACCAGAGCCCCAGATGTACAACCCGGATGTACTACTTTAAATAAATTATAGCAGTCCTATATCCGAAATATGAATTCGAACTTGTTAACATTAATGTTCTAGTCAGAGTTTGTTTGTGTGTTTGTGTGTGTGTGTGCGTGCGTGTGTGTGTGTGTGTGTACTGTGCTCAGCCCTACGACAATGTTTTGGGATCGATTTACATTTAAAACACAGAGCACAGCACAGTAATAATCTCGCGTAATAATTTGAAAATGATGTAAAAAAAAAAAATTTTTAGCTGAACTGAAATCCTTTTATTTTTGCCGTTATTACTTATCTGTTTAAATAACCGTTTTCTATCGTAATATTGTACAGCTACTTCCTTAGTAAAATACGAAGAAAAGACATGCCACTTCCAGTGTCTGTATAGAAATACAAAGATTTTAAATTACACTCCGTTGATTGTGAGCAGTTTGCATATTGCAGTAATTGGTTGTGATGGATCCGGGTGGGTTGCAAACGGCAGTTCTCATTAACTAATCTAGAATAACACCATTATTATTAGCTATTCATGGTATGAGGTACGAAATAAAATATTAAATACTGTCATAACGGTTCAAGGAGTTTTTGTAACTCTGACTTAATTTAAACTTTAAGTTAAAAAATGCTGCTGACTGTATAGCTAAAATTCGTGGGCTTTCTGTAATCTCATTTTACTGCACAAATTACGGTAGGTAAGTAGATTTTTTTTTATTTTAATACCTATTATTATTATTATATGTATTATGTTCAATTTTTATTTTTTCTCATATTATTATTATTACCTATATTCTTAACGACGTTGTTAGTTTTTTTTATGCCATGTCTAATCTAAGAGCCGGTCCACGAGGGTGCGTTACGTCAGCGTTGCGTTGAAGCATCCAAAATAAAGAGAGAGCCAGTCCACACAACGTCGTCCCAACGCAAATATTTTGCCCTAAGTCTTAACAAATATAATATTTTACATAAATCATATTATGCATAACTGTAGACATACCAAACCTCAATGACATCAAAACAAAGAACCCTTCAAAAATGCAAGCAAAAAGAATAGTTCGTGAAACCTTGCATATATCATCCAGATGTTGTTCCATCGAATCCAATAACCATTCCGTAGTAATATTTATTATTTACCGGCGTTCTCAGCGCGGATGATACAGGGCGCCCATGCGTCAATACCGAATAAAGGTGTATTCAATTTGTAAGAAACTCGTTGCTGTGATATACGCGAGTGGTTGGTGTGTGCTTGTACAGAATTTATGCCAAAACACATGTCTTGTTGGTATTTGGAAGGGAACGGGACTCACGGCTTGTGAGGATGGCAAGCTAATGAGTAATAATTTAACATAACTATATTGAAGAATTTGAAATGTTAAGACATACTTAATTGCAAAGCTTTTATTTAAAAAATATTTTTATGTAATATAAAGTAATATAAACGATTTGAGGCAAAATTAACTAAAAACTCTATTGTTTAATTCGACTCGTAGTTTTTTTTATTTCTCACTAGTACAAAACAAACAAATACAAAAAACAGCACTGAATCCAGTGGAAAATATCACGTTAAACATAGAGTTTATTTGCTGCATTCACGCCTGTTGGTGCCGACAAATCTAATCGTAGTGAATAAATACATAGGTACAACTAATTAGGCACGATTAAAAAATAAAAAAATTAATACAGCAAATTAATTTTTTGAAAAAAAAACTGTCCGACATTCACCATTATGCACGATCGATACGTGTTACTCACGCGGCTCCGTCACAATTAGGAGCAACGAGGTTTTTAGTCAAATATGTAGAGTTTCAGTCACATCAAAATAAATTATTTCAGTGAAAGAATTATTGAAATTGAACCAAAAATGACAAAGATAGAGCGATTTTCGTGTCGCATTCTCAAAAACGCTCCCCAATTCACGATTGGCTGATGACGTCATCAGCCACACCGCTTAGCGGCGAGGCAGGTGTTTGTTCGGGAGATCGTGGCACGTGACGTCATCGAATGATCCGTAAGGGCCGGCCGTGTTTTTTTAACTCACTTTTTAAATCTTTAATAATTTTGTCATTTCTTGATGGATTTGAGAAATTTAAACAGAGATTTACTGAGATATTGATATTGTATTTGATGTGATATACAAAATTGATATATTCAATTGTCGTGTTGATCCTCATTAATGACGGCGTCACCAGCGGGGGTTACAAACGATGATTACCAAACTACCATCACTTGGCGAGCGACTAACTAAACTGTCATTGGATGGATGCGTTTCGGTAACCAACACCCAAACAAAACACAAAACTAAAAAAATACAAAAAAGGGTGTTTAGTTTGACCACATAATATGGTTTGACCTTAGAATTTGACCTAAAAATATGAATCGTGTAAATAAATACACTTCACTCAGGTATATAAAAGAGTTTATGCGCTACACTAGCGCCGCCAATGGAAAAAAAACTCATAGGGATTAATTAAAGACAAAATTGTGAATTGTGTTTTTCTAGTGTACCTACTCCGAAGAAGCTTTGTGGTATTTTTATCGCTATTGCCAAAAGTGGCCACTTTTAGCAATAAAACTCAATTAAACTAAACGACAGACTAGAAAATATTGTTTAAGGTATAAAGAGTACCACAAAACTTCTTTGGAGTACACTAGAAGAACACAATTCACAATTTCGTCTTTATTTAAGCACTATGATTTTATTTCCATTGGCGGTGCTAGTATTGCGCATAAACCCTCTTTAAGTAAATTGCTAGGATTACTATCAATAAATGTTTTTAATAATTATTATGAAATAATAATAATTTATCATAATCAATAAGCATTTTTTTGATATAGTCCCTTTTAATCTGTATTTAAATCCCTTAAACCTCAAAAAGAAGTGTCAAGCCAAAATAAATTTATGACGTCATCCAAATAAGTTATCCGAATCGCACAGTCGTGTGTATCGCCTCGAATGTTGGATAACTTAGGTCTTAGAGCGTCGTTAGTTTGCTTTGAGATAGGTTATTTATGTTGCTTACTACAAATGTACAGGTTCATTAGGGGTTTTGTTGCTCCGGAGATATTGATGGATCCGTGGGTAGATACTAGATAGGAGTATTAGGTACAGAATATGATAAGTACAGTACTTACACGTTCTGAACAACGTAATTGAAACAACTTAATGCTAAATGAGAACAAAACTTGAGACGTTATAAGGCTCTTGTTTCTAAATTTCGAAGAATTTACAATCTGTTGAAATAAATTCAAATGTTGTGTCTTCATTACGTAGTATAAAAACCGACTTCAAAAAACCTACCTCTTAAAAGCAAGAAATAATATTCGTAATAATAAAAATACGTCTATTGAAGTCGGGTGGGGCTGGAGTACAGATTCCTTTTTTTTATTCCAAAAGCCCAAAAAAATCATACTATTTTCGTGCTTTTTTCAAGATTACTTGAAAAGTACTGAACCGATTTCCAAATTTTAGTAAATGGGACCAACTTGGGAGTTTTCCTAATTTTAATCATTTCAATCGGTCCAGCCGTCTTTGAGTAATCGGTGGACATACACAAAAAAAAACCTCCTCCTTTTTTGGAAGTCGGTTAAAAAGTAGTAATTCGCTTTTTTAGATAGGTACTTAATATTGGATTACGGCTGCGTTCCGAAATGACTTCAATGAACTAGTCGGAGATCCATTAGATGAAAAATGTGTCTAACGGTCTTTTTACCCGACTGCGGGTTATGTTTTCGCGCGTATCTTGTAAGTATGTTTGTATGTATGTATGTATGTTTGTATGTAATATTCTTTATTACCTCATATCTTTCAAACGGCTGAACGGATTTCTATGATTAAAATATCGTTAGATTTGTCTTTTCAGCCCAAGTGTTCTTAAGAAGGTGGCGTTTTAAAAAAAACAACATGGCGGCTGTACGGTGCTATTATACGTAGTAAAAAACATTTTTTTTTTTAGAATAAGTACTGCAATATGGGTGTCAAATTAAAGGGCTTATTATAAGGATTTCAAAAAGGTATATCATGACCGTAATAGATAATAACTAAAAAGAGATAAATAAAAAATAAAAATAAAAAACCCGCCTGCATAAAAAGACAAGTCGACTGAAAAGATGGAAACAAGATTAAATAAATATTAAAGGCAACATGTCATAATAACATGCAGTCGGAGGCATATAATTCAATCATTCATAATGTCACTTTCTTTATGCATGCCTCAGACTGCATGTTATTATGACATGTTGCCTTTAATATTTATTTAATCTTGTTTCCATCTTTTCAGTCGACTTGTCTTTTTATGCAGGCGGGTTTTTAATCAAATGAATTATTTAACTATTCCTTGTTTATAGTCCGCTAAACGACCCATTGATCCAAAACTTGGCAAGGTCCACACATATGTTAGCGGTGGGGCTATTAGATTTTTACAACCACCCGTTGAAGTCTAAATCTGTTTTATGGTTGGAACGTGAGGCTGGGGCACTACCAGGCTACTTAGTCGGTCGTAAATCTCTGTACTGGCTAGTTTATACCCGTGCCGGTTATCGCAAGGAATTGAAGCTTTATGCTTAAGTTGTTTGTTAATCTGAAACTAAAATAAGATTTAGGGTGGATTCGTCCAAACTTCAATATAAACGGGAATAACTATACCAAGAATACATCTATACCACGATTTTTTTCTCGAGTAAAGAAATGGTCATTTTTCCATGCAATCCAAAGATAAGTTACTCTTGGGATTCTTATTCCTTCATTAGTGAGTGAATATGTGAATGAACGTATTATCCTGCCAATTGTCATTGTTCTGTAAACAAACTATTTAAAAGGCAAAGTCTTGTCAACTCTATTTTGTCGCCTTGTACGTATCTGTAGCGGTCAAAGTCAAATGTCAAACAAATGTCACTGACATATGGCACGCGGACGCCATTAAAATAAAAAAATAATAAATAAATACTCGCGGATTAACTCTGTTATTCCCCGCGAAATGGTGGTATAGCGACTATTCCCGAATAGGCAAAATACTCTGAGAATAGTGTGTGGTAAAACGTAATTTCGATTTACTCTTGAATAACTGGTCATTTTATCTAAGAATAACAGTTATTCTCTCTTGGTCGAATCCGCCCTAAATTACTTATTACTAGCACGGACTTTTCCGTATTGTTTTGTCAATAGTTGAAGCTTTACGGGCCTTCCGAAGCAGCTAAGAGCACGAGATAATACGTTTTTGGTCACCCATCCCACGGCTGAAGCCTTTGAACAACCGCCTCAATCCCAGGTTGAATATGTTAAGTCTCTGAGTCATCGAGGCCCTGAAAATAGTTCATAATTGAACCTCTTTTTATTTTGATATTTTTTGTATCTCAATAAATACTGACGGCCTAACCACAAAAGATTTTAAAACACTGTTTAATTTAGACAACTGTTTAAATGTGATGCGTCTCTTTCAAACAATATTGTCAAAAAAATGACAGTTAACCTTGTTGAACAGTGTTTTAAAATCTTTTGTGGTAAGGCCAATTGGGTCTGTTTAACATTAAAAAAAAGTTTTGAATAGAACCTACCTACACTTATACTTTTCATATCACAACAGCTGTCATTTAAGCTATTCCGAGGTTATTCGGTAGTCGAGAAACAGAGTCCTTATTTACATGCTGGCGAAACGCATGGTGGTGCGCGAGTATTCAAGAGTAGATAGTATTAACCTATCTTCACTAACTCTGACTCTCAATAACAATAAGTCATCAAAAAATAAAGCTTTTGTAAAACTCCTCCTTTAAATTTTAATCAAAAATTTCATTGCCGTCCGGTTTTTATTTCGCGCCGTACAAAAGCAATAACTAGACCGAAATAAATTGACCTCCAATATAAAAAGCGAGTTTAAATTGTTCAGTTCTGCGTAGCAAGCACTGATTCGGGTCGCACGACGAAACGAAAAAGTGTAAAAAAGGGGGCAGGTATCGGTCGAAAGCCGACAGTTTTCCGGCTGGATTTTTTTCTCTCGTCTATTTTTCGGGTTTCCCGTTCGAAATCATTGACTGCTCCGAGTTTCGCAGTTGCATACAAATGTAACTTCGTGTGCTTCGTGAAAATATCTGAGGATTGGGGAAATGGGTTAATTTTTTTAATTTTACAACGTAGATTTGGTGTGTCCAGTGCAGAACAACCGTTTTTAAAATGGCGGACAAAATTGATGATTGGTAACACTGACCTCGGTGTGGAGCTCGGTGGCGCAGTGGTTTAGCGCCTGGCCCAGCGATTGCGGAAGTTAAGCAACGTTCGCAAGGGTCGGTCATGGGATGGGTGACCAAAAATTTATTATCTCGAGCTCCTCCGTGCTTCGGAAGGCACGTTAAGCTGTTGGTCCCGGCTGCATTTGCAGTCGTTAAAACCCACCAATCCGCGTTAGGCCCGCGTGGTGGGCTATGGCCCATCCGCCTTACCACCCATAAGGAAGGCATGTGCCCCAGCAGTGGGGACATCAAAAATGGCTGATGGACAACACTAACCTGATTTTTTTTAATAACCTCAATACCCTTAGCACGATTAGCTATTGGAAAAAATAACGCTCGTAAAAACATTCGTTAGAGTAATTTTGTATGGGAATTTTTTACAGCTCCATCTAGCGCCGTAAAGCGAAATTAAATATGCCATAGATAACTACTCTATCGAGTTCTTTTACGCACTTTTTTTCTCTATAGCTGTTCGTGCTGGACACAAAAAGGACGTAATAACAGAATTGGTGACTTTTGGTTTAGATTTCAATACCTTTGATTGAACTCGTTTCAAATAATGATGAGGTTAAACTTAGGTCTTATTTACAAGTTGTAGACCCCCAATCAAATATTTTCAAGACGTATTGATTACAAATCGCATTTTGACTCATTTTAAGTCTACAATTCAAAATAATTTTAGTGGTATTTAAATTATACTTAAATGTACTTTAATAAAAAAAAAATTTTTTTGATTAAATATTTGCTCGAAAAGAAATACCTACCTAGAACTGAAATATCAATCCAACAGCCATTTCCCCATACAATAACCCGTATCAAACAATATTGAAATATCACATTATCGTATCGCGTCGCACATAATATCATACATACAAATCACAGCATTTAGTTTTATGGTTAACGCCATTTTGTGACGTCCTAAACTACCTAAAATATTCAGGAAGACCATTTGCAGCACCAAGGGATGTTTCACAAGTTCTGGATAGTTTTAGTTTCTGGTTTAATTAAAAGGCATAATTTCTACTTTGATAAATATTATTTAATTTCATTGGAACTATGAAAGTTTGACGAGTTTGACGACTTAATTGAGTGGTGCAGTGATCAACATACCGGTTAACCTCGCATAAGGTATATCAGTTGACTAGCACCCATCTATCTTTCATTAGTTTGGGGCTAGACGGCGCTGTATGAAATTGTCCAAGCATTTATTATTATTATTATAAACATGCCTTCAAAATGTCAAATTTATCACAGCCAAAGTTTGGCTTGCTGATAAACGCAGCCTTCTAATAATCTGTTATATCTACGTCATCATCATCATATCAGCCGCACGACACCCACTGCTGGGTATAGGCCTTCCCCAAGGATCTCCACGACGATCGGTCCTGCGCTGCTCGCATCCAGCAGCTTCCCGCAACCTTCACCCTCACGTCGGCCCACCTGCCTACCCACGGAGCGTCGTCCGGTGCGCGGTCGCCATTCAAGAACCTTTCCAGCCCAACGGCCATCGGTTCTTCTCGCTATGTGTCCAGCCCACTGCCACTTCAGCTGAGCAATCCTTCGAGCGAAGTCGGTTACTTTAGTTCGCCTGCGGATCTCCTCATTTCTATATCTACGTAATACATAACAATGTAATTCTAAATTACACTGTATACTAAGGCTGAGTTGCACCATTTTGACTAAACCTTAACTTTAACAGATATAAACTTATCTGAGCCAGTGGTCAAAATTGGAATTAAGGTGTCATTCATTACATATTGTTATAATCCGCGCGCGATGAGAATGGTATAATTCCTTTTGGAACTGAGACGCGCACGGTACCGCTAACGCGGCAGCGCGGCGCTGTACACTACTGTTTTACAGTCATTTTCAATTCACTTTGACAAGGTCCCTTACCATTCTCATCGCGCGCGGATTATACCTAGGTAACGCCATAGACGACTGCGACGCTATCATTGAGTCAGATAAGTTTTGTATCTGTTATAGTTATATGGTTAAGTCAAGATGATGCAACTCAGCCTGTAATTTATAATTACCTTGTTATGTATTACGCATATATAATAGAATATTATGATCTTTCGTATTGTATACCTTTCACCATAGCAGCTAAAGTTCGGATGGCGATATGAAAATTCTCATAATGCTGTTCGCAGCTGATGCAATATTAAATTTTAAATATCGAACGCCCACCGCCAACCGCCCGCCGCCGCTCAATTTGTCGCGAAATCCTGTCGCATCAAACGGTAGGCGCGCTACAAACTGCTATTTTATTTACTAATGAAAGCATTTGACAGAATTTAAAATACTTTACAGAATAATTTTCATTAGTTTCACATTCACATTTGGCTCCACCTGAAAATCAGTGTCGCACAGGATGTGGCAATAGCTGAGGTTGGAGACCATTTTGGCTAATTTTCTTTTAAATTGTGTTGACTTTTTGTAACAAATGCCTTTAAGCTGAATAAATTTTTTCACTTTCACTTTCACTAGTAAAGTAATAAAATTAATCATATGTTTGGATGCATTCCTTATAACTTTAAATGTATTTTAGTACACTAATTTGCTTTAGTAACCGTGTTAGGATAAAATGTAGTAACTTATGAGATTTTTTTAAGAAACAAATTTCGTCAAATCTTTTTTTCAAAATGAAATCGATTTTTCAACGATTTCAGAATAAACCACATAATAAAATTAGGTTTAAAATCTGTTATTTGCTCTAAAAAAGCAAACACAACGCTGAGATGTGACCTTTTTGGACTACTACATATGCATGATAGAAGGTCATTTAAGTTTCACTGGTTTTATGTGTTGTGTTTGTCTGTATAGTTGTCAAATAAAGCTGTTATCTATCTATCTAAATCAATTAAATTTTATTCAGTACCCACCTACCCAGTGTAGAGAACTACATAAACTTAAGTTTTATCCTTTGACAGACTAATAAAAGTCAACGTCAGTTGGCGGCATTCTCAGTTCTCGGTCTAAATTCGCGTCTATAAAATAACTATAAGACAGTGATGGCATCGTTTCCTACGGATAGTGGTCGTAGAAACGTTTGCGTGTGTGATTATTGGCTTTCTAAGCACATACCACGAAACTACCGTAATGGCATAAAAAAAAAATTGTACCTACCTATCTGTAATTGCATGTCTTTGGTTTTATTAGCCACTGAAACGTCCAGAGGGCGCTGTTGGAACCTGTTTTGACGTTCGTTCGCTGATTTTGATAATAAAAAATGTCCTTAAAAAATCGAGTGGCGCGAAATTGATATATTTTCCGAAATATGGAATCATCAAAATGCCCACAAAAATCACCATAAAAAACGATTTCTAATAAGCAAAATGACTTACCTAAGCTCAAGTAAACAACTTTACTGCACAAATAAAATAGAGATAACGTAAAAGAAATTTAAAAAATCTTTTGTCTTTGTAAATAAAACTTTGTTTTGTTTAAAAACATAAACCTTAGTAAAAAATATGAAAATAGTCCAAAACAATGAATGTGATTGGCCCAAAATTTCAGAGTACCCAAAATGTCGAGGACAAAATATGTACTACACTCCAAACGTACAGATTACACGTGTTAAACATTCAATAGCGAAAATGTCGAGGTAAACAATCAAAGATCAATCGACGCGGTCTTTATATTCGAATCCCACAAAGTTGTTAAATACAAAAAAAAATTGTTCTTTGACAATCTTTATTATATTTTTTCGGTAGAGTCTAATGAAGAAATTAAATCAAGGCAATTTCCGACTGGAGTTGTAGGTATTATTAAAATAAATAATATACAATCAAAAAATAAAATTATAAAATATTTTTTTTTGTAAAAATAAGTATTCCACTATACGTTCATAATTGCATACTTGATTTATTTGTTACAAATTACAAAACGGTGAATTTAAAACATTAATCATAAATTCAGAAGATTAACTTAATTGCTGTAAATACCAAAAAATATAAAGTAAAAATAAGTAAATTAAAAGGACAAACAATTTTATTATTGCAAAAAAACTTTTGTTTTTTTTTTCAATTTTTAAAAATATTTCATGATAGCATTAACATGCAATAAATAGATCCTATAATGATATTTAAAAAAATAACGCAATGGCTGCCTGTAAAACGTAGTGATTATTTCCTCTGTGGCTGCCTGTGTGTACCCACCTTAACTGCCCCAGAAGCCGCTCGGAGTCGCTACCGTCGAGCAATCGATAGCCGTTGCCAAGCAACGCTCATGTTGCAAAATAAACAATCACAGCCGATCCGTGCCGTGAGCAAATTTACTTTCTTATTTTATTACTTGTACCAACATTTTAGATATATATTATTTGATTATTTACTGTAACATGTTATTGTGATCTGTTGGGATATCAATATGGTGTTGTTACCTCCATGCGCGCCCGATATATGCGGGAAGGACTTTAGGCAGTCTTTGAAGAAGCCTAGCCCTAACTATCCTCATGGAAATAAGACTAAAAAGCTGAGGCTAGTGCCTGCGTTTACTATTCAAGGTATTTATTTACTGTACTATTTTATGGCAAGAAATAATTTTAAGTTTGATCGCGTCACTTAAAAATGCCGCTGAACAACAAACAAAATATGTATGAGCGTCAACGGCTCAGCTCAGCGGTCTTTTTACTATAAAAAAACAAAGATCTGCGAATCTCCTCCTTTTAAATCATTAAAAAAAAACGAATCCTTGATATTGAACCTTATTTGTTAGTTAATAACGTCACGGAGTGAGACGATTGTTTTTATGTTGGTTTGGTAATAGACCAGCTGATGCCACCTAAAATAGCATTCACTCTGAGATCTATTCTTTCAATGATTCATTACCTAACATTTAATACAGCAAAATTGGTGCTGAAGTTGCAGTGTAGCAAATGAAAATGTGTGATTAACGTACCACTTAAAAATTACTGTTAGCTTGCTGTGAGCAGGGTGGCGGTGCCGTCATATTACGGCCGTAATTTAGCGGCGTAGAACGTTGTCTATGTAAACAATACGGCGCGGTTTCTGACGTTACGGTGTCGCCGTATTGTTTACATAGACAACATTCAACGCCGTCACATTACGGCCGTAATATGACGGCACCGCTATCTTAGGAAACCCTAGCTTTAGTCACTTATGCTACTGCTCCACCTGCGTCTTAACGCGTAGCCTAACACGTTAATCTAGGCGTTACGCGTGGCCAACACTTGAACGTATAAATTTACAAACGACAGTACTAAATAAATATGTATAATGCCTTAGCTAACGCGTAGTTGGACATTCCCATTAACGTTAACGCAGGTGAAGCCGTAGCATTAGAGAAAATCTCCTATCTCACCGGTAGCCTAATCGCGCTAATTTTCAACGATAAAACCAAAGCTAAATCGTTACCGTTTCAGTTTCGTTTACAGAAAAACCTACTCGCTTTAGTTTTGTTAAAATTGTTGAATACTCTGCATAAGGAGTCTAGGATTTCAATCTGGGACAATTTAAGTGAAAATTATGAAGCTAAACCAAAGATTTTTAGGTAAACATAACCTAAATGACAACGTAACGTTTTTTGTTTTATCGTTCAGAATTACCGCGATTGGGCTCCAGTCAAACTATAATACTACAGTTTTAAGGGAATAAATAGCTTGTTAATAATACAACTACTGTTAATAAATAATTTTATACCTAAAACTAAAATTTCGTTTGCAGCATTACAAAAGAACACAAAAGTAATACCTCCACGCAAATGTGGTATCTATGAAGCACAGCCTCCAAGACCGACTATGTTTAGGAAATGCTATCAAAGAGGGGAGTTTCCTGTCAGCATTGAGTTCACCAATGCTGGAAAGAGGCTGTCATGGAGGGTAACCAAATTTTTTATAAAGGACATCATCCATTTTGGGCCAATTGTAAAAGTGCCGGCAAAAAAGCAAAAGTGCTTTATTCTGATAGATTTTGTCCACCTTAGCATTTCTTATTATGGCACCGAAGCTATAGCACCACTATACTTGATTTTAAATAAGTTCAAAAAGCCTGTCTTTTCATACATTTTGGCACAAAATGTAAAAAAGTCGGCCAAAAAGCAAATTCTGATAGATTTTATCCGCCTTAGCATTTCTTATTATGACATCCAAGCTGTAGCACCGCTGTACTTGATTTTAATTGAGTTGAAAAAGTCTGTCTTTTCATACATTTTGACACTTACAAAATTGTTAAGCGGTGCTACAGCTTCGGTGCTATAATAAAAAATGCTAAGATGGACAAAATCTATCAGAATAAAGCACATTTGTCTTTTGGCCGGCACTTTCATATTTGGACCAAAAATGTATGAAACATGGATGATGTCCTTTAGTGAAGTTAATGGATTTCTTGAGGAACTTTGAATAATAAAAACGGGCAATATCCTTGATAGTGGCAACAATTTCATTACGATCAGTTGAGTAGCTAAGACGTGAAACAAACAAACACACTTTCGTACCTATTTACTTAATTAGTAAGGATTTAATAATATACCAATTTTGTTTTTATTAGTGTGGCAACATTAAATAGAACTGATAAGAATATTTATCTAAGATACCAATAAATTATGTTTATTTTATAAACCTTTTCTATCTTCTCCCTAATTGGATAAACAGATTTTAATCCATGACAAAAGCCCAATCAAATATTTAAGTACTATAATGAGATAGTGTTTTTCAAAACAAAATTGACTTATTTATTTTTAATTTATGAAATATCTCTGAACCATCAGTTTTATCGTGTTTATTATTCAGTGTTACTAATTTCTGACGGATAGAACACAAGGGCGGTATGATAAGTCTATGACTAAGTTAAAAAATAAATAAATAATGCTTGGACAATTTCACACAGCGCCATCTAGCCCCAAACTAAGCAAAGCTTGTAATATGGATGCTAGACATACTACTTATATACTTTTAAATATATACTTATTATATATAGTAACACCCAATGACTTTTTATAATTTATTTTTGTTTTTCAAAAAATACTACCTATAAAGTTTTATGCTACATTTTTTCAAGTTTGGCAAAAGATTATTACTTTTGGAAACAAAAAGCTCAAGCGCATTTGCCGACGAGTAGGCCCAAATTTCAAGTTAACACATTTTTAGGCGATGGAAGAAAAAAATAATGGGTTAAAGAGGTAGGAATTTCGCTCGACTGACTCCGCAGAGCTACAAAAAGATTATCTAGAGAAAAAAAACTAAATATGCCGAAAAAAAGTGTTTCTTCTTTCCAAAGTCATGGACTTATCAAACCACCCTCCATAGCTTGATTTATGACAAAAAGTGTTCAAAGCTTATTAATATAAATTTCAAATTCCTCTGACAGGTGCCGATTGAGAAGTTGGATTTCCACCACTACCTCCCCATGTTCTTCGATGGTCTGGCTGAAGAGTCGTATCCGTTCAGCTTCATCGTGGAGCAGGGAATCAACGATTTGGTCTCAAAAGGGTCGTATAAGATACTACCTGTTGTGCCACAACTGGTGATACCCATCAAAAGTAAGTTCCGATTGATGGACTTGAAACTTCTGGAACTTTGAGATTCATCCTGCCTTTTATCTACACTCAACTGTCAAATTCCTTTGTCTTTTTGACAGTTAAACGTGATAAAACGCTATATCACGCGATATAAATCGGTCATGCTAGGCAGGCTGGCTTTAAGATTTATCAACCAAGCTGTAAAGTTTTAACTGGTTCAGAAAAAAAGGTTTTCAGAGTGTAATCGGTGAGGTGATGGTTCATCCTCCTTTTAAAATTAGCTTTTTCTCGTCTGGGTGTTTGTGGGCGTAGTTGTGTCGTTATAAAAAAAATCTTGATTAAAATATACGTTTTAATGTGAGTGTTTATTGAAGAGTTATTTCCGTGGTAGATTTTAAGTCAGTAGTGTCTGTTCTGTAAATTGCATTGATTATTGTGCGTCAACGGCATGCTGGGTTACCATAACAGGATTATCAATTTCATTTAATTTAAACTTAAATGCAAAGAAATTAATGTTTAAAATACCTATTTGATTTTTTTTGGCAATTTTGTATAACTTGACGTGTGCTGCTGTATTTATATTTTTATCGATGGAGTGAATTTCCTATTTATGTGCTACGCAGGCGCTTTACAAACAACAATGATAATGTTATTTATCCCTTTTTTCAATTACTATTTTACTTAAAAGTGAATTTTGAAGTTTAAAAGTCATGAAAAGCTACATTTAAAATCGAGTCAAGAATCTAAAATTCCACCGAAATACTTTGTCATAGTGTTGTTAACAGCCGAAGTTGTATCTCGAAATCAAAGTTTAACACAAATTGCCTCGAGTCAGTTCGATATTCAGCTCGTTGGTTATCGATGCGACAGACACCGGATCTCTCACAATCAAACAGCTTGCAACTCGATCGGCCCTATTCAGATAGGATCGACCCTCCATCCGTACACGTCAAAAATAATGAAATTCCCCGTAATCTCGGGATTATTGCTTAAAACAACATCTGTATTGGATTACGTTTAGAGGATCTTCTTTTCCAGTTCATGATGATTTGGATTCTTTAACGCTCATTCCGAGTTTTTTTTTGCTTTCTTCAAACAAAATCTTGCTCTTTGGTGTCAATTTACTTGGGTGATGCTTTAATCGTATTTTCAACGTAAAATTTTCCAGCTTTTTCCGGCTTTCGTACCATCAATAATTTATAATAGATTTTACTTTGGCCTTCTCTCTGCTATGTACTTACAGTCTTCTTATGATTTTAAGGGGTTCCTGTAATAATAAAAAATAATTAAGAGCTTTCATCTATACTAATATTACAAAGAGGAATGATTAGTTGCTCTGTCTGTTTGTTTGCTTGTTTGTAATGAATAAACTTAAAAACTAAGTAGTTCGGTTAAGATATGCATTTTTTTTTATGTCCAGACGCGCTGTCAACAAAGAGACCTTCAGTGCTCTGCCACACGCTAAAGTGCATCCAGATGATAGTCACCGGCTCCGACAAAGTGGGGGAGGCACTAGTTCCCTACTACAGACAGATACTGCCGATACTCAACCTCTTCAAAACGCGAAATCGTAAGTTATCCTCTTTTTACACGATAAAAAAGAAGGGTTCATGTATGTTTGTATGTCCACCATAATTTCTAAATGCCTGAACAGGTTTTAATGTGTGAGGTATCAAGTATTATTAGAATCTTTATATTATACCTCGGTGACAATGGCTATACATTTTTCAAAATAAATCAATTATGTCGAGTGAAGAAACGAACGACGAAATGAATTAAGTTATTTATTTAATTTAATATAAGTAGGTACCTAATTAATTATATTCACTATTCTATATTATTTGGCATTATTTTGCCAATGAATTTAATAGATTTTAGAAATTCAAGTTGAGCTAATCGCTAAATTATTTTAACTAAACTAGTCAAAATATCATACATGAATCCGCCGCCTAATAACCTAATAACCTTAACCAAAACATAGAAGAGCCTAATGAGGTTGTTCACAAAACATTAGCTTTAGACGCCATTGAGAAAAACGATACAGTGACGTCGGCCACAACTATTTGCAGGGAAGCATTAGGGCCGGGACGCGTCGCGTAATACCGGAATGTTTATGTTGAGCCTAATGAAGTCACTTGTAAATAACTGAAGCAAACCTTTAATAGATCTTGTTTTATAAATAACATGGGCAGGATATCGAATTTGTGTCCAAACAAGGTCACAACATACCCTATCTTACTTCTCATAGATCACGATTTTGAATTAGCAATATAATTAATTAATTCTATAATTTTGTAGCCACCAAGTAAAATTTCAAAGTTGCGTAAAACTAGATTTGCAAGTTCAGATAATTAATGCACAAATACAGTCCTATTTGTGCATGATCTGGTTAAGCATGACAAATATTCACTTGTATCAACTATGCCACAGAGTGGATGGAACGTTCAGAATTCGCCCAACAATGCCACCGTGACGCGGAGTTGTCGCGCAACACGAGCCATGTCACACGTAATTAATCTGCTCTCAAGCCTGACATTCTGTTATGTTGAAAACAATGCGTCTTGAGGGTCTTTTCAGTGTCAATATTGTTGGGAATCATGGCTTGCGAAAGAGTTAATTTATTTATTTATTTTTATTAATGGCAAAATACTAACTTCTAATGTTACTCTTTAGTTTTTAAACCATTATATTATAGAAATAGAAAATGGTAAGTATCCCAAATAATGTAGTTTTAGAATGCTTAGTTTCCACAGTGCCGTCACCAATGAGGTCAAAAATCTTTACTTTGGAAGTTTTATGTTTGTTAACCCAGAGGCACGGCACAGCGAAAAATCCAGCGTTATCTTTTTATTTTTCTGACAATGTCATACAGCATTGGCATTGTCTTGTCATAATCTTCGAAATCTTCTTATAGTTTTGTAAAGCTATATCTATTTTAAGTCAAAGCAAAATCTACTAGTCTGGTAACTAAAGTGTTGGGTGACGCTCACCGCCGACGCGTAACAGGAGCACAGTTCAGTCCCGTTGATTGGGTCGCATCCATCATGCGCAAAATAATTGACACCCACGGCTCAGGAGATATTGTTTTCGACGTAATAGACTTGTCAGCGGTAGATTAATTACATGCATCCTATGGTGCCAAGGGTCTGACATGCTTTGATAGAGCGAGATCGTCTTATTAAGATTCCTATAGGAGGAAATAGAGAAGAGTGTCATGTTTTTTCTCTATCACCGACCGGACTTTTTTTCATGGTCGGGTTATAGGCAGAGATCAACTAAGCAAAACAAACAAGTGGGGTTATACCAAAAGTGCCAGAGAAATTAAAGTTTCTGTGGATAACTCCCTAATTAATATTGAAGATTTATTATAAATCGAATGTGTAGTGTTTGTGTCTAGCATTCAAAATGGTGGGATGTTCGATATTTGGCTGCAAAAGCAACAATCAAAGGAAAGAAGCGGGCGTTACATTTCATGCGTGAGTACACTGTTTTCTATATTTTGATCACGTATTTCTTTCTCAAATCTCACAGGAACCAAGTTTCTGAGCTAAATCATTAGTTATATCATGAAAAACCTGATAAATAGGAAAAATCTAAAAATTATTTCTAAAAATAACCTCGTAAACATTTGACATGCAAACCGGTAAAATTGCGTACATCTACGTAATAGTAGAAGTCAGCTTAGCTTTGACGTCCACTAAAATCAGTAGGTTTATAATTCGATTTCCGGATGCCTACTATATAGAAAATTTTCCCCAAAAATTACCCCATATTTCAGGGAATTTCTAGCGATTTCATTTTTCCAGATTTCCGACGGAAGATAAAACTCGTGAAAAATGGATAGAAGCAAATGGAAAAAAGAATTGGGTGCCACACACGAATTTGTTCAAAACATTTTGAAAAAAATTGTTTCCGAAAAACAGAAAAACTAACGTTAATAAAAAAAGTTCTGTATTCCAACGTTTAATAAAGACTTTACCTGTTTTAATTTAAAGTTTATTTTTTTATTCCATTAACCACACAATCTCAATATCAACTACCTGAGCGAACCCCAGCTAGTTTACTATATCTCTCTTTTTTTAGCAGAGCAGTTGTGTGTACTCCCGTCCCGACTGCAATGACGATTGTTATTTAACTTTAGTTCGATTTTAGCAGGGAAGACGTGTTTTTATTTTTCTTAATACCATTTATAATTATACTGAGTTTTTGCATGCTGGAAATGGTGAATTGTCTAAACATTTTATTAATATCTCTGCTGTACCACAATTACTGCGAATAAAGTTTATTTCCATTTCTATTCTATGTATACGTATGTTACCGTTAAAGTACGGAATCCGTTAATCTGCAGATTAACTGGTCGAGTCAGTTAAGAGGATTGTCAACCACGTGGTCTCCATACAAACGGCGATAACGTTTACCACCCTCTAAACCTTAACCTACAGTAATTAATTTTTGGTATTTTTTTGAAATGCCTAAATACTAGGGCTGTACGTTTTGATTTTTTAAACATTTATAATAGATTTCGAAATATTTGCATTTTAGTGATTTCATACAAAACACAGAAGTGCCAATATTTTCAAATCTACAATGAATATTTTAAAAATCAAAACGTACAGCCCTAGTTTTTAGGCATTTCAAAAACATACCAAAAATTCATTGCTGTAGGTTAAGCTTTAGAGGGTGGGAAACGTTATCGCCGTTTGTATGGAGACCACGTGGTTGACAATCCTCTTAAAGCACAGAATACATAATAGTACCGAAATTTTTCTTAAAGTAGACGATTTCCGTGCTTTAACTAGTAATCTGCACATTAACGGATGCTACCCCGTTAAGGGTACTTTTTCTGATCATGGCAACCCCATATTTTGACGTCATAATATATCTATCCCTTACACCCGGTCGCTCGGTAGCGCATCTACCCCTTTTAATATACTATATCTATGTATGGTGCCATGCGTCAACCTTGACAGCGGTTATGTCGACGGATTGATGCGGTTTTGAGATTTTCGAGCTTATCAGATTATGTTATAGGTCAAGGAAAATATTTGTTTGTTAGATATAAGGGTCAGAGTTCTCAGTTTCAGGATTTCCATACATTTTAATGCTATTTTCGCGGTTTTTTTTAAACATATCCTTTAATCTTTTAATTCTTTGAATGCTGATCAGTTCAGTTGGGTGTGTATAGCGATCTGAATCAGCTCCATTCACTCCCTGGATAGCCATCATCAGATCATAACACGGTTCATGCCTTGCAGAAAACCAATGCTTCAAAGTTACCTCGTTTGTATGAAAAAAACACCTGTATCCTTATCCTTAAGTTGATGTGTGTATTTCAGAAGTATACTACCAAGACTCAAACAAAGTGCTTGCGTAACTTATCTTACTTTCCAATCACAGGTAATCTGGGTCCCGAGATAGATCATACGACTAGCCGCGATGAGAATGTCGCTGACCTCATCGAAGATACTCTTCAGATTCTCGAACGCTACGGAGGACCTGATGCCTTTATCAACATCAAATATATGGTACCCACCTATGAATCTTCTGTCCAAAACTAATTATTGAGGTCTGTTAATCTATGGTCCAAATTGTTTCTTGCTTATAGTTTAAATTTAAAAGCGATCTCGAATGATTACTTAGGGTTTACATTATTAACAACGAAGGATATTTAAAATGAATTCATATTATTCCTTTACCAATATCATCAACGAGTAATATTTAAAAGGATTTATTGAATCTCAATCCTCTTTTGCTAGCGTAAATGTACAGTAGTGTCTCTGTTAAAAAAACAATTTACACTGTTGTAGTTCTTACATCACACATTTCCAACTTATTTATCAACATAATGACAATTTCCCAACTTATTTGTCAACATAATGACAATAGTCATTTTTTAATAAATGCTCTAAAGTTAATATCCATAAAACCTAATTGATATATTAAATCAGATATAGCAGTAGATGGTCAATGAAAGGTCCAAAATACACAGATTGAAAAATATCATGCTTATTCCAGAAATCCAATATAGAGTTACCTACATTCAAACATCTTCAAATGTAGATATAATAATAATAAAAGGAATCCAGCAAGAAATACTAGTTTTCCATAGAATTTTTGGAAAGATATTTGATACATACATTTTGCTCCTTTAATTTACGATTCTACATTCCTCTTACTTTGCGGTTACAATGTCGTATGTTGATTAGTGAGTTGGCGGCACGCGGTAAGACAGATCGTCGTACTATCAACACCACATCAAACAGACCACTTTAATTTAAAACTTCTATTAGTAGCGAAATAAAGACCAATTTTGATGAGTATGCTGTGTTTGCTGTGTTGTTGGTATTACCGCGGCCTAAATTTGCACCACGTATACATGCTTAAAATTTCTCGAGTGTCGTGTGTAGGCTTTTGTAATTGGTGCGCTTTCGTATGGATATTAGATATTACTAAAAAATATTTAAATGATATTGTACTTTAAGACATAACCAGATATTTCTACCGAAGGTATTAAAGTAGGAACAGTGAATGAATTTTAAGATTTCGTTTACAAGAGTTGATAGAAAAATGAGGGTACATGTTGGTTTTTTATGGCTATCTTGATGTTAAAATAGCTTCGTGGTTGAAGAAAGCAACATTTTGAAATGTTTGTCAAAATATAGATGGTATAAATTAAAAAAATAAATAAAATATTAAAGAATTCCATGTTCTAGTCACAATGACTGTATTGATCTCAACCGATCAGTTTAAGGTTTTATTAGTTATCTTTTAATTAATTTTATCGCAATATTGTTTGTAACTATTTAATTATTAATACTCATTATGTTTTAAAATTTTATGGAAATGTTATTTTTAGTATTTTATTAATAAAATTTGGTTAATTTGTTTATTGGTGTATATTGTTGTTTTATTTGTATTATAACTTTTTTTAAGTGTTTTATTCCACTCATGGGAATGATAGTAGAATATCGTAAGATTTCGAGAAAAAAGTCCTTATATTCTAGTACCTAACCTTTTTTTTACATTAAGCAATGGACAGCTAGCTACGGAAATAAATTTGCAATTTATAAAGCAACGAAATTCCTCTAGTTAGTGTGATTTATGAATTTATACGGCCGGTATGGTCACATAAAATTAAATAGGTATAAAGTGTTTTAATTTGGTTGGGTTTCATGGCTAAGGGAACAACGGTTAAAATTTATTTTCCACTGTACTTCCCAAGGGTACACATGAAAATAAGGACGCCTGGCTGCAGCTCAGCGGTGGGGGCGAGAGTGGTTGGGCAGTTGGAGATTTGCAATTTATAGAGCTCTAGATTTGGTGTGGTATTATGGCTAATTATGTATTATGTAGCTATAATACCACACCAAAACTGGGCCCTATTTTTGAATCAGTCGAGCGCTCTTTACTACTGATTTTCGTTTGACATTTAACTCAATCTTATTCATTTGAGCGTTTCAAATATAGGGCCCCTGAGCTAGAGCTCAGAATAATTGCACACCTTTAATAATTGCTTTTACAACCCCTTTGTTGCCTAACCACTCTTACCCGTTACTTGCCCGTAGTCTAAGTTCCCCTTGGGGTACCACGAGCAAGTATTTTGCTCGTGGAATCCCCTGACTAACAATCTCCTATTTATACACGCTAAAATTCTAATCATTTGGTTCCCGCTGTGGGGTGGTTCCACTCATGATTACAAGCAACTTTAACAATGGGCAGGGCTCTGTCACTCCGCGCGCGAGTCTGAAGCGCTCGGCGTCCTCTGAGAGGACAGATTTCATACATCAGAAAAGATAAAACCTACGCGATAGAAAGAGAGGCAACTACTAAGTGAATGTTTTGGAGCGAAGGGATCGCTGTGCGACCTGAATTGCACTTTATTGTGTCGGTGCAAGAGTCGCAATTTATTTAAACGATGTTGCAGAGTGCAACTTCTGTACGCTAGTACTATTATCTATTCTGTGCTATGGGGCCAACTCTCCTCCTCGCAAAAAAATACCTGCTGTTCCATACATTAAGGACTGCACTTTTGTATGGAACAGCTGATTTTTTTTGCGAGGAGGAGAGTTGACTCCATAGTAAAAGTTGTTTGTACTCATGAGTGGAACCACCCCACGGCGGGAACCAAATGATTAAAATTTCACGCTGTATACATATATTTTATTTGCCCATGGTACCACATCTTAAACATTCAATGTAACATAAAAAAGATTAGGGTCCCTTTGTCCCCCTTGGGTGTTCCCAAGGGGAACAAAGGATTTCGAAATATTTGCATTTTTGTGATTTCATACAAAACACAGAAGTGCCAATATTTTCAAATCTACAATGAATATTTTAAAAATCAAAACGTACAGCCCTAGTTTTTAGGCATTTCAAAAACATACCAAAAATTCATTGCTGTAGGTTAAGGTTTAGAGGGTGGGAAACACAGTATATAAGTTTTTCAAACAGTAGAAGAGCTAACGTCACTTAGGCCCTTTTGTCATTGCACTCCGTCGGATCGCTAGGGTTGGCATTCTCCGGCCGTCTCGTCGAATAGTAGGTATTTACACTAAAGCGAACGATGTTTCCGGGAAGCAGAAAGAAAAATGCGGCAATTTTAAAATTGAAAGTATATTATATAATAAATTTTTGAGAACTTAGTAGGTACCTACCTAGATATAGTTACCTATATACTGTGGTGGGAAACGTTATCGCCGTTTCTATGGAGAACACGTGGTTGACAATCCTCTTAAAGAGTTGCAATAACTTAAAATCAAGATAGGAGTTTATTGCCACTTATAAAAAACTTTAAACTACGCTGTAATATGGCTGTAATAGTGGTCAGTTCAGAGTGTATTATCATCACAGACTACTATATCTATGATCACAGATCAACAAGTACTTAATTTTTTTAATATACTATATCTATGGTCCATTATCATGCATATGTCATGCATAGATATAGTATATTAAAAGGGGTTATCATGTATGTCGCCTACCTCCCCCCTCCCCCGTGGCGTTGCTATGCAACGCTCATGTTGCAAAATAAACAATTTGTTAACAATCACACACCCAACTGCAAAATCACAGCTGAATCGTGGTGCCCCAGGAGCAAATCTCAGAATACAAATTTATATTTCTTTATTACTTGGTGTCAACATTTTAGATCTGTAGTATTGGATTATTTATTGTGATCTAGTGGGTTATCAACATGGTGTTGTTACCTCCGTGCGAGCCTGATATATGCGGGAAGGACTTTAGGCGGTCTCTGAAGAAGCCTAGCCCTAACTATCCTCATGGAAGTAAGACGAAAAAGCCGAGGATAGTGCCTGCGTTTACAATTCAAGGTATTTATTATGACAACTTCTGATGCTTCCTTGATATACGAGTAGAGTATATAGCATTCACTCTGAGATCATTTCTTTCAAAGATTAATTACTAAAATTTAGGGCGTTTTCATATCTGACCGAAGATGCGTATTACTTATTTACCCGTAAAAACTAAAATACCATAGTTGTAAAGGAAAGACATGTAGTGGCTCTATAGAGCTGTAGACTTCGCGTTTGTGATATTTTTGAACATTTTTCGAAAGGAATGAAATATGATATCTCCGTCATTTTGAAAAATTTCGAAAAACTGATGACTATAGAACCTGCTCATCAAATTTCATGAGAATCGGTTGAGAAATGTGACCTGTAGATAAGAACAGACGGACAGCAGGAAAGCCGGACAGCGGGACAGACATACAAAGAAAGATTTAAATCTTTGCATTAACATAACATAAACAAAAGCATTTTTGTCCAAAGACACTTCGCGCTCTCTCGATCAATTATGTATTCTGTACTTAAACTAATGAACCTACTGCTAAAAATATTCTTATTCCAAAACACATCATTTCCTTTGCAGCATTACAAAAGAACACCAGAGTAATACCACCACCCAAATGTGGTATCTATGATCCACAGCCGCCAAGACCAACTATGTTTAGAAAATGTTATCAAAGAGGAGAGTTTCCTGTCAGCATTGAGTTCACCAGTGCTGGGAAGAGGCTGTCGTGGAGGGTAACCTAAATTTTCATAAATTTGTTGAAGTAAATGGTTTTCTTAAGGAACTGGGATGAAAAGGGGTAATATCCTTAGTAGTGTCGAAAGGTCAAGCCTATTGCCTGTATCCCGCTATTATTGTATCAAAAAAAGAAGATGAAATCATAATTCACCACTCGTTGCCTTGAGACACTGGTGAAATTATTAGCGCTTCGCCCGCCTATATTGTAATAAACATTCTAAGCCACAGTTCTTTAAGTCAGTGCAACTGCAATCTCCAAAAATTCCTAAGGTTTATAAAACTATTTAGTTAATGAGAGTACGCTTTTAAAGGGGTTTATAAGTTTGCTATTTAGACTAAAAAAACACTGATTAGAATTTGTTTATCCAAGATGCCAATTAGGTACCAAATTTTTTTTTATTATAAACCTTTTTCTGTAAATTTTCTTCCTCCCTAATTGGATAAACAGATCGAAAGTTAAAAGCTCAATCTAATATTTAAATTCTATAATGAGACAATGTTTTTCAAAACAAATAGCTTCTGTCTTTTTAAGAAATAACTCTGCACCATCTATTTTATCGTGGTAATTATACATTACTATATTGATCAAAAAGCTTTTAAAGCTTTTCAAACTCTGACAGGTCCCGATAGAAAAGTTGGATTTCCACCACTATCTGCCCATGTTTTTCGATGGCCTGGCTGAAGGGACGTATCCATTCAGCTTCATCGTGGACCAGGGAATCGACGATTTGGTCACAAAAGGGTCGTATAAAATACTACCTGTTGTGCCACAACTGATAATACCCATCAAAAGTAAGTTCCGATTATTATTGATTTTTGAGATTCTGGCTTAAGGATTTATCAATCAAGCTCTTAGGTTTTAGCTAATTTAGAAAATACAGGTTTTCAGAGTGCCAGCTCTGTGAAGCTTTATCATCCACTGTGGAAAAAGTAAGTGGCCGCGTGGACAGTTATTTTTAGTATCCTTTGGGAACAATATTTCCATTAGTTTCGTATTATATTATAACGGGAAGTTTCTGGATAAAAGGTCCTCCCCTGACAACGTGTTATGCAGAATTTTATGATGATCGGTTAAGTACTTAAGACGTGAATTCGCTACAAACAAACAAAAATTTCGCATTTGTAGTATTGGTCAGTATATTTTTTAAAGGAGCAATGGAGACAAAGCGACCTTCAGTGCTCATCCACGCGCTAAAGTGCATCCAGATGATCGTCGTCGGGTCGGACAAAGTGGGGGAGGCACTAGTCCCCTACTACAGGCAGATACTGCCGATACTCAACCTCTTCAAAACGCGAAATCGTAAGTCAACCTCTTTTTAAACGACTGCCCAAAGACGCACACACATTATACTAAGAGCTAGCCCCGGTAATAGGTGGACAAGTTACAGAGCGACGAAACCCTTCTTGTTAGTATGCTATACTATCATTATTAACAGATCCGAACATCTGGCAGATTTTCAGTGGTGGGGGTGGGATTTCCAGTGGCGCCTGGCACTACTTTTCTACCAGCCAAAATGCCTGGCAATGTTATATTCGATTTAGATACATGATTGGCTTGCTATTATACCACACCAAATCCAGAGCTCTGTAATTGTATACCTCCATTCGGTGTTTCAGCCGCTTTGTTGCCCAACCACTCCCACCCCCTCCACTGAAAAGCTATCAGACGCCCGGATCTATCAATAATGATAGTATGGCACACTAACAAGAGGGGTTTCTTTGCTCTGTAAAATTGTCCACCTTTTTCCGGGGCTAGCTCTTAGTCCACATATTATGACAGCTCTCACCGACCGTCGACACTGAACACACACTTGAACTCGTTTGATGTTCGTTTGAGATTCCAGTTATACAGCGTCTGATAGAGGTGTAGCTCTAGCACTACGCGTACTAAGCTTAGCCATAGCCAGTGTACTCTCTCTATATTGTGCAAAAAATCTTTCAGAAGTATACTACCGAGGGTGTTGCAAGTAACTTACCTTTTCTGTCCTATCACAGGTAATACTGGTCCTGAGATAGACAACACAACAAGCCGCGACGAGAGTATCCCTGACCTCATCGAAGACACTCTTCAGATCCTCGAACGCTACGGAGGTCCTGACGCCTTTATCAACATCAAGTACATGATACCCACCTATGAATCTTGCATCCTAAACTAATTCAAGTCTGATAATCTAAGGACCAAACTGTTTTCTTGCTTTTAGGTAGGTAGGTAGTTTAAAATTTTAAACTAGGTTTTATATTATTATTAACAAAGGAATTTATAGTTTTATCCATACTTATTTGTAATGAACGAATTTATTGAAAATTAACTTTCTTTTGTACTATTTTGCGAAAGGTACATTTTTCGAAAGGTACGATTTTTGGGACTGAACGATTATACATATACAAAGTTATATAACTGTACTGAAACAGGTGATAGTGTTGTTAAACTGAAAATTTTTCTCCTAAAGTCAAATTATTAATTCACTGGAGTAATAATGAAGTTTACTTTATTCGATCCTGATGTGAACTCGATCTCGTTAATTCCCATCGAGAGTAGGGGGGGAGGTCTAAAACGTAAAAAATATTTTTTACCATCGCCACTCGAAAAAGTGCGTTTAATTCAACGATGAGAGTGAATAATACGCTGTTTTATTCACCGAGTGAATAAAAATATTTTGAATTTGGAACAAGCGCGCATCGTATGAATTAAGTAGAAAAAAAATAAAACGTGCTGAAAGTATGGAGCTATTCCATAGATAAAGCCATAGTTATACAAATAAATAAAAAAAATACCCGCCAATTTTATTTAGGTTCTTTTTAGTGTCTTATCTTAGGGTTCTTTTCTAAAAAATATCCCGCCGAATTAATTAGGTCCTTTTTAGTGTCTCGTCTTTGGATTATTTTCTATATATTAGAGGGAGATTAGATTTTCAGTCTTGCATCAGTCTGGTACGATCTTCAGTCTGTAAAATTCAAAGTTAATTTATTTATACAAACTGATGAAATGGACTGATTCCAAACTGATCATGTAATTTCCCTCTTAGCGTGGTTGTTTTATGTCATTTTCTCAAAAACTTGTTCAAAACTTCTAGATTTACTATTTTCTAATGTTTAAATACTTATTACTGATTACCTACCTAAATAATAAAAATGTGATAACTATTTAATATATAGAGCTAATTAGGTATAAGTACCTACTGCTATTCGTTTTCTCGCAGTCAATGGTAAAAAGTAGAGTACACAACTCGTGAAAAAAAAATTTCATCTCGGTCCTTTGTATCCCTCGCTTCGCTCAGGATTCTACTTTTGAATCCCTCGCTACGCTCGGGATTCAACTCTAGAATCCTTCGCTGCTCTCGGGATCCAACTTAGTCCCTCGAACTAAATTCCCTCTTTTTTCACTTGTTGTATAATCTACTATTATACTTCAATATTTAAAATGTATTGGTTAGTTGACTGACTTACTATGGAAAGGCGAAACAAAAAAGTCGTTTTACAACCCATGTTTCTATTATGTTTAATGATAAAGTTGTTCAGTTTTAGCAACACTATCACCTATTTCAGTAAAGTTGCATTATTTTGTTACGCCATTACATAATTCAACCAAGGTGCTTAGTTGGGTCTATCTAGTAGGTACTGTACTATTGAGTATATAATATTATCTAGAAAAGGTTCGTATAATAATAAAATATTTATAGGTTGTGATAATACTCCTCTATTCTTAAATGTTTTAATTAAGACGACGTTCTATTGTTTGATCAATTTCAGCATCCGATCTAACATGCTTTTACAGGCATCTCGTGTTTTCAGCTACATACTGATACCAGATTTCCTTTTTTATTTGTTGTTTGTTGTATATTTAAAAGATGATGATGGACAAAAAGTTGGAAGTCTCTGTCGTCTTGTCTCAATATTTTTTTGGTTATACCAGGGGTAAACTTATTCTTCGTTATTAAGGCCGTTAGTGTTTATCATGAAAATAGGTCCTTATGATTTATTAGTTTCAGGGGAAAAAAAGAATAAGAACCTCTGTGGTCTAGTGGTTCACCCACACGTGTAAGACTCAGGAGTCCCGGGTTAAATTCCTAGGAGGGGGGTACATTTGCACTCGGTTTGGTTGGTGGTAGGGATGATTTTAAGTACGCCTGGTTAGCTACCACCATCTTACCTAAGTCTGACGCCATAACAACAATTAAAAATTGTTGTGTTCCGGCAGTTAGAGGTAATTATAGCCAGTTCCTCAGTGGTGAGGATTCCGATAGCTACCACCATCTTTCATTCAGCTTACACTATCGGCCGTATCGTCAATTAATATCAGGTGAGGGGAAGACCAAGCATACCGTTATGGATAAAAAGTATATATAATAATATGGTAGGTTTTTTTATTCAACGTCTTGATATCAAAGAGCATGGTTGTTTGTTACCACGTATTACAACATAAACATTATATTTATTTCATGTCTACAGGACTATCTTATGATTAATAATAAAAAATAATAAAATAATAATAAAATGATTTATTGTCTCTTCCATGTATCAAAATTCTCTTAAAAACTACTTAAATAAAATACAAAGTTTGAGCACAATAATTTACTTAGACTTAGATTATAAAATGATAGTCAAGGAATAAAATAAAATAATCTTATTGAACGAACATATTATATATTTCTAGCTCTAATTTTAGTCATAATAACGGAACTGTATAAGGCTTTATTAGTTATATCTCAATTGTATTTGTAACTATTTAATAAGTACTCATTACATTATGTTTCAAATATTTTATGGAAGCGTTATTTTATTTTTAATGTTTTATCTAAGTATGATTTTGGTTAATTTGTTTATTAGTGTCATATAATTATTTTGTATGCAGTAGATGTTTAATCAATAAATTAGGTGAGTCTACGATTCTTGTTTTATTGGTAAATTTTTATTTTTTTAATAGATTTACTACAGTCGCGTAGACGTAAAGTTTTTTTTTACATTAACGCATCCTATTTCTGGATGAACTGTTCAATAATGTCAGCTTACCTACCTTAAGAGGATTGTCAACCACGTGGTCTCCATACAAACGGCGATAACGTTTCCCACCCTCTAAACCTTAACCTACAGTAATTAATTTTTGGTATTTTTTTGAAATGCCTAATTACTAGGGCTGTACGTTTTGATTTTTTAAATATCTATAATAGATTTAGAAATATTTTCATTTTAGTGATTTCATAAAAAACACAGAAGTGCCAATATTTTCAAATCTACAATGAATATTTTAAAAATCAAAACGTACAGCCCTAGTTTTTAGGCATTTCAAAAACATACCAAAAATTCATTGCTGTAGGTTAAGGTTTGGAGGGTGGGAAACGTTATCGCCGTTTGTATGGAGACCACGTGGTTGACAATCCTCTTAAGGGGACGTACAACGCTGGAAGTATTTTCATATTAAGGGAGAGCGCCCACGAGCAACTTTTGTCTCCGCAACTATTTTGTCTCTCACATGATTTGTATGAAAAGTTGCCGACGGACGACCGCGTCGCCCCGTGTGCGCGCTTTAATATAAACCCGTGGACTTGATGTGAGAGACGAAATAGTTACGGAGACAAAAGTTGCTTGTGGGTGCTCTCCCCAAAAGTTATCGAAATTACTGAAAACACTATCGGTTTTTTAATACTAAACTATATTATATATTTGTTATTTTGGAGAACTGTCAATCAGAAAACTAAAAAGCTAGCTAAAGTTTTTATTATAGTTTCAAGATTATGGGTAAGTATATTATTGGTTGGCACAGCATAAAAAAACTACGAAATTGGAGGTCATTTCCTTATGGGTGGATATAGAGGATGGGCCGTAACCTACCAGTAGTTTTTTTACATTCTCTTTGACCTACCACACGGGCTCCTACCATGCGGATTTGTGGGTGTTAAAAGAGCAGGGGCGTTTTTTCTTACGTAACCCAGTATGGGTGGATAAAGAGGATAGGCCGTAACCTACCAGTAGTTTTTTTTACTTTTCTCTTTGATTCTCTTTGATCAAATTAATCATAGGTACAGTGAGCTTTTGATCTTTTCTTTCTCATTTCTAATGATGCTTTTTAGGGTTCCGTATCTAAAGGGTAAAAACAGGGCCCTATTACTAAGACTCCACCGTCTGTCTGTGTGTCTGTTTGTCTGTCTCATGAACCGCGACAGTTAAAAGACACTTGAAATTTTCACAGATGATGTACCTGTTTCATTTGCTGCTACAACAACAAATACTAAAACAGAATAAAACAAATATTTAAGTGGGGCTCCCATACAACAAACCTGATTTTTTTCTGTTTCTTGGTATGGAATTGATCACCGACGCGACGCCAGGTTCACATAATATTGTGCCCGTGTTATACAGTCTGATGCAGTTTGCATCTGCCCCTTTGATATACCAATATGCATGTAATTGATGTTGCAAATTGCTTCTCGGTTAGTATGTAACATCGTTGATTAGAGTACACTGAGTCATATTGAAGAGCGTCAAAGTTCTTTGTAGATTGTTAGTTCATTTCCAAAAGTATGCTATGCCTGTTTATTCACGAGCATGTTTGCAATGAAAAAATAAATTTGGTTTTGTCCTGTCAACTTAGTTTAGTCGTTGCCAACCAAATCGATACCACTAGTCCCACTTGGTAGTCCCCAGTAGATTTTGGTTTATTCAGAGTCGAATGCGACATAAATGGTTGTATCTTATGTTTGAGATGCTTTAGAAGCATGATTATTTTACAGCTCCACAAAGAATTTGATGCTTCCACAGTTTCCAGAAAAAAAAAATTGAAAGGCAGACACAGACGGATTGATAAAGACTCTGTTTTCTCTTCCAAGGTCTGTAACTTTAAGGCGAGGCCAGTTCACGATCTGATGAAAAGTCTGATTTTTGAACATCCAATGTGAAGAACTGATGTAAAATTCTACTTCACAAAAATTACTGTAGACTGAAAAAGAAACAAAGAAGCAAATTAACCGAACAGAATATTGAAAAATGGCATGGTAACTCTGTAAAAAAATCCTGAATAACACCATAAAAACTTATAAAAATAAATTTCAAATCGTCAGATTTCGTAATTTTCAACGACAGTGATATGATTTTTTATGCAAAAGGATAGCTTTTTTATCGATCTAACACAATAACCGAGTACATTTTTAATAAATGATCCAGTATTTCAGAAATCAATAAAAATGTAGTAAAATTCGTCAAATTTCTGGCGAAGCGTCAATTAAAGTTATGCAATATTCAACCTTATTCTAAGGACATAGTGAAAGAGTAAATTTCGTGAACTGGCCTCGCCTTAAACATTCCAAATGCAGTGTTCAATACTCAATTTGACACCTGTAAGTGAAATTCCAACATTTCAAACGTCTCTGATGCATCTGGTTGGAATAGTTCGGCAGCTCGGTACACGACGTTCTGCCGTATTGGCAAAGGGCTGAATGAGATACGTGATTTCAAAGGATCAGATTTTCGTTCGCTTTTCACAGTGTCACACTCACATTTTACCGTTGTAGTAACGGTGACGGTGCAAATTGAAAAAGATCAATCTTAGTTTAAGTAAGAAAATGTTAGATAATTGGAAAATGTTTAATACATAAGCTTGAAGAGTATTGTTAAAAAAACTGCTCTCATTATAGTTATAAAGTGTTTTGTTTTACTTTTAAAACTTATCTTACTTTCTGTTATTAGTTATTTCGATATAGGTACTATATTTTACTTATTACTTTAATATACTAACACTATGAAGATAAAGTGATGACCTGTCAGTCACTATAATCACTTAAGTAGGTACTTACATGTTTTTTTTATAAAAAAAATGTTGAGTTACTATTTACTGCTGAGCGTTAAAAAATACTCGTAAAAGATCTTGTAAAATAACATGTCAGAAACCCAAAAATTAGAGTCTCTGCCGTCAGTTTAAAATAAGCAATAAACTTGTTTATTCCCACCAAAAGGTTGTATAATCTTAAATGCTTTAACCCCTGTTTTACGAGGTTTCCCTCACAATTTTATCACCATCACGTCACGGTGCACTTATACATAATAAATATTAATACAAATTGAGTAAAGCCTCGCGGTAGATTTATCAGCTGGTTGCAGACGAAGCTCAGACGACACCTTTTTAGTCGGCCAACATTTATAATGTCCAGGACCTGAGTGTTAATAGATGTGAACCATTTGTTAGCTGCTCTGTGGAGAATTCAAATTTGAACTCCAAACTTTTTGCTTTGGAAAACAAAGGAAGTTTGAAATGCGTTTTTATTCTATTTTGATTCTATGAAATTTTGCTATTTCTTATAATGTTTATTGAATGGTTACATAGTCATCTCAATTTAATAAAATTTTCATATTGGTGTCCAATTTTTTTTTCCTTTTTAAATTTTGGCGAGAGCAACATATTATTATCATTTATAGGCACATGAATAATTGTTTACCCTTTGAATAATTGCGATACCTATAGGCATAAAGAAATATTAATGCAAATAAAAGTCCAGGATTTGACAAAATAAGGGCAAAGGATATTAAATACATAGCCTCGGACTTAACACCTGTCCTAACTCATTTAATAAATGTATGCATAACATGTTCAAGTTATCCAGATAAGTTAAAAATTGGTGTTATTAGACCAATACACAAGAAAGGAAGCTTTACCGACACAAACAACTACAGACCTATTACAATATTATCATGTATTGACAAAATTATAGAAAAATACATAGGAAGGGAAATTAATGAGTTCTTATCAGGGAATGGTATCATTAATGACAAACAATTTGGATTTCAAAAAAACAAAAGTACAACCAAACTCTTATCCCTATTCTCTGATGAAATAAATGGCCACTTAAATGATAAGAAACATGTACTTGCAGTCATGATTGACTTCAGTAAAGCATTTGATACTTTAAATTACGAAACTTTATATAAAAAAATGCAGCAAACTGGTATACAGGGTCCCCTGCTGGAATTGTTAAAAAATTACCACCGAAACAGGTTTAACACTGTAAGTATAGCCGGGGAAAAAAGTGATTTAATTCCAACCTTGCGTGGAACGGCTCAAGGTTCAATTTTGGGTCCAACCGAATATCTTGTTTATGTTAACGATATGTGTAACCTATTCCGGCAGTGCTCTGTATACCAGTTCGCTGATGATACTTGCCTCATAACTGCTCACCGAAGCCTAGAGGCTGCACAGCATACAATGCAACTCGAATTCGACAAACTATGTAAATGGGCACACGACGTAGGATTATCTATAAACTTTCAAAAAACCAAATTGCTCCATATACACTCACCATACCTTAAATGTAAACACATACCCCAAATCGTTGCTCATGATCATAGCTGTATGCATCTGCAACCTGGGCACTGTGATTGTACACCCCTAGAATTAGTAAAAGAACATACCTACCTTGGATTGAAAATTGATCATAAATTCAACTGGGGTCCTCATATAGATCATGTATGTAATAGGCTAAGGGCAATACTTGCCAAGCTATGTATCCTTAAACATAAACTACCTTATAATACATTGAGACTGCTGTATATGGCATTAGCAGATTCTGTTATTAGTTATGGTATTTCAAGCTATGGACAAACGTATAAGACTTATCTAGAAAATATTTATAACCTTCAAATTAGATTGCTGAAAACTATTGTTCCTCTTAAAATTAAATATAAACTTAAAGATAATTATGATAAACTATTCCAGTATTGTAATGTGATGAATGTCTTTGATAAAGCAAAATTTGCAGTTATTGTAGAAAATAGTCTAAATTTCAAGTTGCTAAAAACCAAAACAAGACCAAGTTCGTTGCGTACATTGCAGCATCTCACCATGTATGAAATACCTAAATGTACCAACAACTACGGTAAAAGAGTATGGATGTGTAACCTTCCTAAAATTTTAAATGAACTACCTAAATTTTTTGTAGATAAAATCAAAGATAAAAATACCATGCAAATTAAAAATACATTAAAAAAGTATTTTTTAAAAGATCAATTCCTATACAAAGGGTCGGATCCACATTCAAACTCCAACATAACTAACAAATAAGAGGGTAGCTAGGGCCTCACAATCTTTAATTTTAAGATTTGCCTGCAATTGTAATTATTGTATTGAAAAAAACTATAAAAAATAAACAGTTTAAATTTTAAAAAAAAAAACATAGGATGATTAGAAAAATGTAGAGTTTATAAAATAATGTAGAAAAGTAATGAACAAATTTCATAGTTAAGTGAAACAGGGACTCATTTAATTAACACACTTATATTGATGACAGTAAGCTTTAACAACAAATACACCGCTACATATTTTATCGGGAAAAATTTTCAAACGGCATTTTTTTTACATAAACGAAAATAAACGAGGGCATTTCTAGCTCTAGTTATTTAATTCAACGATTCAAGACTTGAGAATGGAATAATTTATCTTGAGATTCTTGAGAGCAATCAAGGCGGTAATACTCGTGAAGAGTACGTTTTTCAACTATTTCGAAGTTCGCATTTGAATCATACTCAAATTGAACAAGCTCCACTAACGAAAATATTTCACTAAGTGCCTACTTTGAGAAATAATGTGATGTAATCATTTCATATTTTCATTGTTTTTACTAATGCTACGTTTCATATAAAAAAAACATTATTGCATAGTTCTAATTTATCTATATACTCGTAATTAAGATACAAAGGAAAAACAACCGTAGCACGAGTTCTTAAATACATAATAAGAACATACTAATTTTACTAAATAGGCAAGTACCTACCATAATTAAAATTTAATTTTGCAATTTTGTGAGGAATGAAATCACTGTTTGAAACTGATTTTATAAGGCTTCCTTAGCACGCAACTTGAACAATTCTAAAGGCCTACTAACACGTGCTAGCCTTTCAGCTATTGAGACGTTCTGATCACTTTCCAAAAGCTCAAATATTTCAAATCGAATTTCTAAAGTGAAATTCTAAAGGTCTAAGCGTCCATTGTTCCGCATCGTACGGAATGTCCAATGTCCATACTCTGCCAATCAGAAAACTTCATCAAACGTCATAATGTATACCGCAGCGAAAATAAAGCTTAAGGCAATTTGTGTAAAACCTCCGATGGTTGTTGGTTTGCAGTCGCAATATCGCTTACAGCTAAAGCTAAAAGTAACCAGTATTTCATTCCCAAGTTTCACTTACAATTAACTGTGCTACAAAGTGCCAGGGAAAACATAGAAACATCAAAGTTCGTTCAGGACACAACAAACTTTGTTGACCCCGGCCAATAAAATAAAAGAGAGTACAGACGACAAAAAAGTAGACGAGCTGAAAAATTGCGACTATTAATATCAGGGTAGGGTGGACTGCCATATTTTTCATCATTACGTTCTCATTAAAAATAAGGCTTCCACGAGAATTCGGATCAGAAAAGGCGGAAGGCAACTCGAGATATTTTATTCAGAACTCAAACGACTGTTTGAATCCTTATAAATTTCAATCGGAGCCTTTTCGCTGTGATTTATTGTGATCGAAAGAGGGCAATTAAATGATAGTATTTTATGAAACTGCTACCTTTGTGCTTACGGTGACAATTTTTGACGTCGAGAAATTCATATTATTCTGCTTAACGACGTATTTTATACTAACTTTTATGTTTTAGTTACGATTCCAGTGGTAATAAAATAAGTTTAAATTCAATTTATTTCCTTAGAGAAAACTATATTGGCGTTAGAAACTTATAATGTTTTGAACTAGTTCAAAGAAATTGGACGATATTTTAATCTAAATATTTGAATTGGTGTATTTTGTCAAGTTTACTATTTGATGATAAAAAAAGCTTTGTTTTTGTCTTTCCTATGATTAGAAAGTGTGTCTCTTATATATTCTGCGAAGCTATCCACAGAGCATAGGTTTAATATCTACAAAGCATAGGTTTGATCCTTCAACGTCCGGCCGCATTCGGCAGGACAAGAACAGAAAATCTATTGCGTATCATTTTCCGGGTGTTGAAGTGCTAAATACTGGGACAATATTTAAAGCATATGACGAGGAAGTTCTCCGATACCGGAAATTAAAGTGTAGTGTAAATTTTTTCTTAAAATTTTCGGTAAAAAAGTTCCAAATTACTTTGTCACAACAAATAAGGAAAACAATATCTTTAATAAACAGAAATTTTCATCAAACAAAGCATTGCTAATTGAGCTACGAGAAAATGGACCAATATAAAAATAAAATGAAGCAACACCTTTGATGGGGGAATAAGGCTCGCCGCAAACATTTATTGGTTTCTTTTCCCTTTGTTTGTTTTTTAGTCGACAAGAACATTGAGAAATTGGGAATTTATCTCGTCTATTGTTTCGTTAAAAATATGGCGTTGAAAAACTTTATTTGGTTACAAGAACTGCTGAGGAATGAAAGTAGGTATTTTATTGCTTTGTTTACCAATGAATATCGTATTTTTTATAATATTATGAGATTTTTTTATGGCAGAATTGCTTTTTCAGTATCGAGTAAGAAAAACTGGGAAACTAATCTGCAGTGAGGTAGGGCCCTAAGTTCAGTAAACAGTTATAAATTGAACTTAGTTTTACTGATGACCTCAAAAATATATCTTTATCTTTGCCTTAGCAACGACGTCAAAAATAAATGATAGGTAAAATAACATACAAATAGAGCGTTTTTCGATCACCATCTTGCTCCTACGAGAACCAACCATCTGACACGAAGGGCATTTATCCAAAATATTATTCCCTTTACTAATAAATATTGTATAGCAGATGTATATAGTTAGTTACACAGTGTAACGATACATCTGCTATACAATCTTTATTAGTAAGAAGGTATAAGTATAGAGTACAAGCAAAACCCACATTATTCCATAAAATAAATCCTTGGATAGATTTTAAATTCACAATATCTCCTTCATCAATACCTATTTCAATCTGCATTATTCAGAATGTTTTGCCAGTGAATTTCGCTAATTAAATTGCACAAAGAATTTACAATGCTATGATTAATATTTCACAAACATGAACACAGAACGTTTCTTTCTTTTTAATACTGGAAAGGGTGTAGTCCATTAATGGATTACAATTTGATTAAAAAAAACAGATAGCTCTTGCTTAATTATTGGTTTCACTAATAGGCCCTTTGTTTTCGGTGTCTTTGAATAGGAATAAATATGGCTTATTCGTAAAAGCGTTTGTTAAAAAAATGCAAAAAAATGGAGTTTTATTTTTGTAGGTAACGATAGTTGAGTTAGACATTTTTTACCATCGCCACTCGAAAAAGTGCGTTTAATTCAACGATATGAGTGAATAAAACGCTGTTTTTTTTCACCGAGTGAATAAAAATATTTTGTATTTGGAACAAACGCGCATCGTATGAATTATGTAGAAAAAAAATAAAACGTGCTGAAAGTATGGAGCTATTCCATAGATAAAGCCATAGTTATACAAATAAATTAAAAAAAAATATCCCGCCAATTTTATTTAGGTTCTTTTTAGTGTCTTATCTTTGGGTCTTTTCTAAAAAATATCCCGCCTAATTAATTAGGTCCTTTTTATGTCTCATCTTTGGATTCTTTCCTATATATTAGAGGGAGATTAGATGTTCAGTCTTGCTTCATTCTGGTACGATCTTCAGTCTGTAAAAATTCAAAGTCTATACAAACTGATGAAATGGACTGATGCCAAACTGATCATGTAATTTCCCTCTTAGCGTGGTTGTTTTATGTCATTGGAGTTTTCCACGAGAAGTTTTTCTAGTTTCACTATTTTCTAATGTTTAAATACTTATTACTGATTATCTATCTAAATAATAAAAATGTGAAAACTATTTAATTATATAGGTATAAGTACCTACTGCTATTTGTTTTCTCGCAGTCAATGGTAAAAAGTAGAGTACGCAACTCGTGAAAAAAAATTTCATCTCGGTCCTTTGTATCCTTCGCTGCTCTCGGGATCCAACTTAGTCCCTCGAACTAAATTCCCTCTTTTTTCACTTGTTTTATAATCTACTATTATTTTATTAACTTATGTTTTTCACTGTATAATACTTTTTATAGTTATGGAAGCATTTTAATTCTTTTTTGCAATAGTATAAAAAATATTTTCTAATATACTTGATTCTTTTAAACAAAGAATTATCAAAATGACACAATAGACCGATACCAATACGTTATTTTGAGGGTATAACCTTAAAAAAATTTATGAAATCTTGTCTGTCGATAGACTTGCATATAAAACTTTTATTTTTGCGTTTTGTGTCACATCTAGCTGATGCATCTTTAGAAATTCGATTATTTGTCGTCGATATAAATAATTGAACACAAAACTGACAAAATTGATTTAAAGTTAAAAAACTCAATGGTATTGTATTTAAGATAGCCTGAGTAGTGTACAAACCTAATTTGTGTCATTTTCGTCCAGTGCAAACTGACTTATAGTAGGTAACGGTAACTTTAACTTCAACTGTATCTGATTTAAGATTCCATTGATAAAAACGACACAAATTGTGTCAGTTAAATAACAGTGTTCCCGTGGACAAAGATGACACAAAAAGCTCATGTACATCGATTATGACTTCGTAATCATCATGAAAGTAAAATTTTCAACTTTAATTTTCTTTTCGATTGATAGTGTTAAAAAAGACAAAAACCTAAATTGTCACTTATGCATCCACCCAAAATGACACAAATTTATGTATTAATCTTAGTTAATGGTGCAGAAACTATATACAAAAAAAAAACAAACTTTAATATTTTTGAAACCTAAAACTCTAGCGGTATTGGTCTACAATGCATGTAATTAATAAAACGAAAAGACGAAAAGTATAACGAAACGTTATAATGTTTGTCTCCAATTTTTATTATTTTGTGTATTACAAGCTTCATTATGGATAATAACCTATTTTTATTTTATTTTATAAATCTTCGGAAAACTTACAGCTAGGTTAAAATAAAAGTAGGTAATTTTAATAGTTATTGAGAGCCAATTACAAGTTTCCACATATAAATATAATATAATGATAATCTGACTTGTACAAAATATTACGTACAATTTCTAGAAAATCATAAGTTTATTAAAATTAGAATTTCATACATTAAAAACTTGTACTACAACTTTACGACATCAGATAACGTTGGTTTTCATTAGTTTAGCAAAAACGGGGGATCCCATTTTAACAAGCACAGCAATAAAGGCTGCACCGTCTAAAATAAATCGTGGTAAGAGCATCTCGGCGAGGTATCTGCCACTTAAACTGACAGCCTGTTACACCGAACACTTTAGGGAGATGTAACTGAACGTTTAATTTTAATTGAATGCACTTATATTATTCAATATGCCCACAAGAAAAAGAAAAAAAAAACATTTTTTTTCTTTCTGTACTCAGCCTCTATGCAGTAGTGGAATCAAATAGTTAAATAGTTGTCAGTATAAAACAATATTAAGCTCACAAACTAATCCATTTAGGAATAGTGGTTACGTACCGTATCGTACAGTACCGTAATCGCGAAAAATATCAGCTGTTTCATACATTTGATATTTTCGTTATTATTTTTTGTAAGAAACACCAGAGGCCGTCCTCTGATCTCTTATAGCAACCTCAAAGTGATGTTGCTAAAGAGACAGAGCTATAAATTGCGTATAGCGCCATCTCAATCACAAGATCGCTTCGATATTACTTTTGACAGTCATTGAAGGGGGGCAATTTTTTTTTCGCGATTTCAGAGTTAGTTCCATAGTAAAAGTTGTTCAATTTGATCTACCATATTCGACATTGCGGGTTGTTTTGTAACACTCTGTATAACTGAACACTAATAATTTGTCACTAAAAATATTTTATTATGGCCAACTATGATTGTTCAATAACTTTTGTTTTAACTCTTCTATAATAATAAAGAAATGTAGAATATCGTACACAGGGTGAATTTTTATTCACTATTAGGACTGTACCAACTTTCTCTATAAAATATAAGGCCAATATATTATGTAAAAAAAAATACTATCCATACAAATCAAAGAGACCACGTGATCAGTTTAGTAAGGGATGACCAAAATTTTGTGGTGTAAGTATTTCGAGTTGACACCATGTTTCTTGGAGAAACTTGTTTATGGAATGAACACATCCATAAAGGGAGAGTAAATAAAAATACAGCCTATATTACTCATGTCCATACGCTTCAACATTAAGAACCTCCATCATTTACAGCAAACGGTGTGACACAAGGAAATTTTTAGACTATTTTACAGCATCGCCTAGACAAATTTTGCAGGGAGATAAGAAAGAAACAGGACACAAGCCGCATTATAGCCGCTTGTGGCCCTAATGGGGATTACCCGGGAACGAATGACGGGGTCGATGTGCCCGGCTTAGTTTTTGGAGATAGCAGTGTAATTAAGTGAATTTGGACTGATTTACACTTCTTTGTGTAAAGGGTAACACCAGAAACTGACTTTGCCGTGATCTTTAAATGCGTTAGTACCTAAAGAAATGAAACCATTAAAAAAACTGGGTCTACATTACATAATAATTGTAGTGCTGGGCCGTGTCAATTAGCCGAGAACGAATGACGGGGTCGATGTGCCCGGCTTAGTTTTTGGAGATAGCTGTGTAATTAATTGAATTTGGACTGATTTACACTTCGTTGTATAAAAGATAACATAAGAATCTGATTGATGATATAACGCTGGCTTATAGCGTAAACGTAAAAAGTTCTAGAAAATTTCGGCGCTCCCACTAGCAACTCGGTAGCATAATTGGTCAATGCATTGGGCCGTAATCCCAAGGGCGCGGGTTCGAGGCCCGTCGATTTTTTCTAAGTATGAATTAATTATATTAATCAGAATCTGATTTTGCCGTGATCTTCAAATGTGTTAGTACCTAAAAAAAATGCTAGGCTAAAGCTAATATTGTAGTGTAGAAGGCGCTGTTAATTTTCTGGCCCACGAAAATGTAGATGAAACTACTTTGACCATGTTACAAGGTGCAATAAACTAATGATTATGACTATCATGAGGATTATGGTCACTAGTAGCCTTTTACTACATATGTGTGAATAGTACTAATCTAGTCTGTTGGACGTCAAAAGCTAAGAGACAATGCAATAACAAAAATTTACACAAAACTGAACACTGTGTTTGCAGGAAGTTTGACTGAAGAAGTTTTTATATACTAACACATTTCCATTACCTAAGTAGTTCAAAACACGTTTAAAATAGGTATAGTATGTAGATAGAGGCTTCTGGAAGTCATAACAGGTTATTATTTGTAGTTGCAGACATCCGTTAGACGTAGTTAGCGAGCGCAGCCATGCGATTCATTCGCCCAGTTGTTAGCAAGTTGCAGTTACAAATAACTGAGAATATCATCCTTAACATTCCTGTTATACTTATTACATTATTGTATGAGTATTTTTTTCTTTTTATCGCTAGCATTGGACGTGCTTTTTTATACACAAAATATCTATTCTCAATGTTCGTAAGTCAATGTTTCAAACTATAAAACAAACAGAATGATGTCAATCCCATAAAAAATATTTTATGTAAAATGTTTCCAAGACGAGACCATATGGCTCGCACTGTCAAAAAGTTATCAGACATCATGTAGAGCCAAGCTTTTAACTCTACACGCCCTAACTTTACAAGCCCTAACTCTACACCATATTCAAAATATGTAGCTTGGCCATTTCCCTACATTCACTTCACATTAAATTAATCCACTGTTCATCACTTTTCTGTTATAAGTACAAAATAGTTCTTAAAAGGCCAAGCCACATATTATTTTGAACAAGGCGTTGAGTTTGTGAAGTAAGGGCTTGTATGGGATTTTTACATTTTGAAAGTCTTAATCGTGTTGAGGTGTTCAAAAGCCCATTAATTAATAAGAAAAAACTTATCATATTGGCCAAAAATAATTTAATACCCTATCAGTTGTAAGTATTGTATAGTTCTTTTTATGATGAGTTATAATTTATTTATATAATTAAAAATATCGCCCGCAAAAAGGGCTTTTGATAACCGTATATAAGTAGTAGAGCAAAGACATTAAGAACATTATACGATAAGGAGAAAAATATCAAAAATTATCTTATTAAGAACTCTTGTTGAGAAAGGAACAAAATTTCTGTGATCTACGCTTTATCATATTTTAATAGGCATGATCAAGTTTTTGTACCTACTTAGTTCAAATAATTACTGGTCGAAATATTTTACATGTAAGTTTGTATATTTTTCTGACATTTGAAACGGAAATTTTAGCGTAATTTCTACTCATTCATCTAATTATAGGTTGTTTTAAAGATATGTGGAATATAATGCTGGCAATCTTACAATATTTCAGTGCATTGAATCAAATATCGTTAATGTATCGCATTTATGCCAAGTCTTGCCTTTAAGCTTTTTGCCTTACTCTTTGAGTACCAATCTTTACAGCTCGTAAGCTCATCACAACGATGATAAGCGCGTAATAAATTATTAACGCAATAACTTCAAATGTAGCTGAAACATATTTTAAATTGTTCAGCATTATTTTAATAAAACCTCTCTTAAAACTTCGGCAGTAAAATTCACCAACAAAATTCCACCCATCAAAAACTGACCACCGGTAACTCAATACTATATTGCATTACCACCTCATCATGCAACCACCCACTGACCCGATTCCAGGTGACCTGTACTAAATAATCCAACCAATGGGAAACCAGCCTGCTGTCAATTGGTTAATAATTTTAACCAATAGCAGGCCTAGGCGTGGCGTGGCAAACTGCCAGGAATGCGCTATTGCAGTTCACTTGTTGATATCTCAGTTTCATGAGAGGGCGGTGAAACGTTTTTAGGTCATGTTGTAGGCTTTCTAGGAATTGAATACGTCATTAGTATCTGATGGCATCTGATAGCATCTTGTTTTTTTTTAATAGTTTAATAGTTTTATTTGGAACAAGTTACATTGTTGCACTTAGTATTGTACGTTAATGACCGCAAAAGTTATAAAAACTGTGTCGCAGCACTAACGCCCGTCTCCGGTAATAACAGGGACAGCGTTCCAATAAATAAATAACACAAAGTCACTAATTTTGATAGATAAATAAAATAATACACTGACTGTCTGAAACACAGTAAAATAAAAACTTAACAACATTAATTTTCAATGTGCTACACCCTTATTTCTAATGTACTACACAAATGCCTCACTCAATATGATGATATATAATATGATGTTTAATTATTTCTATTGTTTTTATTATGCCTTGTTAACAACGCAACATTTTGGTCGAACTAAATTTAATTAGCAAGTTTCACAAAAAATCGTCATATTGCACCCCATTAATGTTGAATGATGTTGTGCATCGTCACGGATCATGTTTATCTATTCATGTTGCACAAAAAAAGGATTTAAATCAGCCAAATAGACTTTTATGATAATAACAAATGCAATAGTTTATGTAAATGTTAACAAGAATAAATTTTATGTCGTTCTTTTATCAAAACTTTTCTCAGGTTAAAACTATTAAGTTTGTATAACCATAAATAGCAAAATTAAATAAAATGTAAACATTTTGTTGTAATTTCAGCAGCTTTTGAACTTATATGAAAAAATAATATTTTTGTTGTGTAAGTTTGTACAATGATGGTATAATGCTTGAAAACTTCTTGAATAAAAAAACATTATTTTGGACTTCAAAGTCATATTTAAATACATACTTGTAGCTTTTTAATTTGTTTCATAATAGCGTGATAATTCTCAATGAGATCATTCCTCTTATTACGTGTTTCATTTAAATTCCTAGTGCCTCGCTATTCGTTTGAGTAAAACAACACCGATTGTAATAATGTTCATCTGTCAAAGAGCTTCCACGCCTCCACTTTAATTTAAAAAGAAACCTGAGACAGATATCTCTCTGCAGTTTAAAATTTATTCTGGAGTTGCGTTAGTTTTGAGAAAACATTTTACCATTGAAAATAGTTATCAGATGCAAATTGCCTGAGACGTATTTTTGGCCATATCTCCGAGGATTTTGGGAGGATCGAAATGGGAATAGCACCAAAAGTTGAGGAGACAGTTATCGAGACACGTGAGAACGTTTGAATTTTGAAAATCTACTGGTAACTTGTTTTGGAATTATAATCGTAAAAATAAATAGGTACTACCTAGGTAGCTTTAAAACCATAATAGGATTTTGCATTTTTGATTTGATTTTGGTTTTTCGTAAATTTTTGGGTTCATTTTCAATGCTCCGATTCTTGCGGGGACTGTAAAATCTTTGAATTTTTTCAATGGTTTTCTTTGAATCCAAAGCTCGAGAGCTAACAACAGATCTTGAATGGAAAGAGCTCATCCAGAATGCACAAAATATAAAAACTGTGCAGAAGGTGCTTATTCACCATCGCTTGCCTTTCCATTTAGATATTTTATTAATTACTTTTTAAAAGAGCATGCAAGACTTTGGTTTTTGACCACAAGGACAAAGTTATAAATTAACATTTCATAGATAACAAAATAAGTAATGCAAATAAACTAGACTTTATGATATTGAAATGTTGCCTACCTTACAGACGACGGTACCTCTTCTAAGAATCTCCACAATGATTGGTTCAGCACTGCCTATTACCCCGGCCACTTACACGAATCCACAATAGGATGACATTCGTCAAAATATGTTGTTCATGCAGTCGCGGTTCTCCAAGCTGTGTCTTTCTGTGGACGGTCCTTCACATGCGTTCAAACATCTAAGTTTGTATACTGTACAATTAATATCTGCGCGCATGTGTGAAACCCTAGAAAAAATATGCAAAACGCTTAAATATTTATTGCGTCGTCCTCACCGTATTTTTGAGCTTTCTCTGTAAATATACCGAGTTGCATTACAAAAGGTTTACATTGAAGGGGATTTGAAAATATCATAGCAGATTCCAGATAGGGAATATTATGCTCAGAGTCGTTTGGCTGCGAGCCTGGACGTGAAAATAATGTTTGGGTGAGGTCCAAGTCATAAGATTTTTTTATCTAAGTGAAGAGGTCGAGGTTTTTGTCTTTTAGACATGCCAACCCCATCGCTGCCTTATATTATTTCGTTTAAATAAGAGTAAGCTTTTGCAAAACCGTAACCAAGAGAGTCTTTTTGCAACATCTGGCCCTACCATGAGTTGATGCAAACTGTTTACGTTACCGTAAACTATCGTTTTGTCTCTTTTACTCGCACTGACTGTGAGCAGTATATCCGATAGTTTACGGTAACTTAAACAGTTTGCATCAACTCATGGTAGGGCCACTAATCTTGTTTCTGATAAAATACTTTGAACAATGCCAATATCAAGAGTGTTTAAATTGTATTACTTTTATAGTAATCACTAATAACACGTTAGGTAGGTACTACTTGATTGTTATCTAAAGTTGTATTTTTAAATGATCACGAAACTTTTCAGAAGTAATTCCGTAATTAGATACTTTTATTTTTATTTCATTGTTTAAATTAATACAATGTTAGGTATACATAAAAATAAACACCACTACAAAAGCCGCACTTAAAATCGGTAAAACTTATTATATAATAATTTAATGCTTCTTTATAATAGCTTAATTATAAAGAAACATTAAAATATTGCTTGTCTAACCCGCTCGCCTAGTAGTCTAATTTAACCTCGTAAAAGAAAATGAGATAAAAAACTATAGATAAGTTGGAATTAGTATTTCATAAATTGTTAAAAATGAAAATAGGAAAGAAGTAGGTAGGTATGCAGTAAGTAAGGAAGTAGTAATAAGAAAAGTTTGTTTTCAGAAAATAAAATGTAATAGAATAAAAAAGAAAAATCATGTAGTAAGTAGAAAAATGTCATTAAATAAATAAGATAATAATGAAATATTAGATGGAAATTAGAACAATATGAATAGAAAAATTTCATATAAGATAAGAATAAAAAAGTAGATAAGAATAAGAAAAATGTAAGTAGAAAATGAGAAAAATGTAAAAATAGATTTTGACCTTTGTCAGAGGTAGTGGATTATATAATAAAAAAAAACTTTACAGACATATACGGCTTTCAATCTTTTCTTTTCATTGTAATTTTGAACTCCGTAGACTAAGTTTTTATTTAAATAGCGACATCTTGTAACTTGCACCAAACAATGAGATCACATGCACGCCATTTGTTTGAGAAAACTATAAGGTTGCACTTTTTATTATAAAGCTTTGGTATCACCATTCGCCGTTACATTTTTATCCTTTTTCCTTTCTGCAGACAGAGTGGAACAATATATTTACAAAATAGGGCATTTTGGTGTAACGTTGGATACTAGGGGCAATACGTGCGAATAAGCTTTAAGGGTAGAATCATTATTTTTGTTATAGTGGCAATCAATGATTAAACAATAACGTTACTTAAAGAAAAAGGCTACATTTAGGTCTTTATTCATTTAACACAGAAATGTGTGATGATGTAAATGAATAAAATGAAGCCGTTGTGGTCATGCTGGGTAACATGGTATGACAAAAGAAATTGACAGATAGGTCACAAAATAGGCAGTCTGTATTTTAGTCAGGTACCGCAGATTAAAAAAACTGGCCAAGTGCGAGTCGGACTCGCGCACGAAGGGTTCCGTACCAAAAAACGGCAAAAAAATCACGTTTGATGTATGGGAGCCCCCCTTAAATACTTTTTTCTGTTTTAAGTATTTGTTGTTATAGCGGCAACAGAAATACATCATCTGTGAAAATTTCAACTGTCTCGCTATCATGGTTTATGAGATACAGCCTGGTGACAGACAGCCAGACAGAGAGACGAACAGCGGAGTCTTAGTAATAGGGTCCCGTTTTTACCCTTTGGGTACGGAACCCTAAAAAGACTTCCTTACCTAATTATAAAGTCTCCAATAAGTACATACATACAACTTGTAACACGTGGACACGTGTAACTTATTGTAATAATAGGTGTACAATATTTGACACACTTATTACACCTTACCAAATTTCTCGTATCTATACAACGTGCAACAGAATGAATGGCTAAACCAGAATATGGTAGATACTGAACAATACTAAGACATTCACAATGCTATTTTTACACAATACTAAATAATATAATGCAAAAATCTCAAATTTAAAAATTATATAGCTATTTCATCTTAATCGATTGCCAAATATCTGGAAAGATATTTCAATTGAATGTCGAGGTAATTCCTCACATTGGTGAAATAACGCTGGCTTGCAGCGTAAGAATAGGATATACTAGAAGAAATTCGGCGATGTCACTAGTGACTCTGTAGCTCAGCGGTCAAAGCATTGGACCGGATATCCAAAGATCGCGGGTTCGATTCCCGTCTGAGTATTGATCTGGTGCGAGTCGTATTTTTTCTAGTATATTATTTAGAATTGTGTAAAAATAGCATTGTGAATGCAAAAATCTCAAATTTAAAAAAAGATACTGAACAACTTTTACTATATGTATGTTTGAAGTTTGATGGTCCCTATCTACCATATTCTGGTTTAGCCATTCATTATGTTGCACGTTGTATAGATACGAGAAATTTGATAAGAGGTAATACATGTGTCAAACATTGTACACCTATTATTACAATAAGTTACACGTGTCAAATAAAACACGCGACCCATTTTCACATCAATGGCAGTTCAATCAAGGACTCATAATACGAAGTAATTTTCCTTGAGATACCGTAATTGGTAGGAATATTATATTGATTGGGCGTAATTTGAGAATCGTAATCATATCAAGAAAAAGATACCAAATTAAATAAAAATACGCCGCCTATTCTAGAACTAGAAATGTGGCGTCCGGAATAATACAATATCAAAAAACTTCACACTTATACGGGCCGGCACGTAACTTAGCAAGACAAAGATGAGACAAAAGATGCGCAGCAGCTACAAACACTGAATTCGACGCTGTTTTTGTACCAGCTTTATCTTGCCAAGTTAGTTGCCAGTTTGCTAGCTAACAGACTTTACAGAGACACTGGGTTTCCGCCCTGATTAATCCTAAGGCAAAATCAGTATATCGCATTAATTGTCATTTTACTAGACATTGTTTTGGCGGGGGTGGTGTGATGCGAATATTCCGCCAAGGTATATAATCTGTGCTGGTACTTAGCTGCAGTAGGTAGCCGGCGTAATAAATCCAACAAACAGCATACAAGTCCACAGAGTTTATTGGGTACACAAGCACGGAAGAAACAGAAGGAGAACAGAGCACAGCAGGAAAGATTACAATCACAAGAAAGTGTAGCACAAGCAAATATAAACAATAGGCTAGGTATTAGCGCGTATCGTAAGCAAACGGCGGAGCAAATTATCGTGCGTCTCACGTCAAGCTTAGGTTCCGACTGGCGTGGGAACAGAGCGCGGCGGCACGCAGGCTGCGCGTGCACATACCAGTTTCGAGAACAATGGATCGCTACTCGATTGCACGTTTCCATTCTACCGGGCGGCCAGCCGGTACGTGAAATAAATGACGGATGATTTTATTTGTTTTGTATAGAATAAATATTTGTGAATGTATTGTGCTTGTGATGAATGTAATAAATATAATAGTAATGTAAATAATATTTTGTACATATATGTAAATATATATATTTAAGGTTTCATATTAAATATAAATTGTTTGTAAATATATATCTATTATATAATATTTTGTGAATAACAAAATAATTATATAATATGTAAGATAGTGTGGGTGCTTCCCCACATCACTCCCCCCCAGAGACCTGGTTAGGGTCGATAATAACCCGGAAACCGGACGTGTCTCCCGGAGCGTGTTATTTTATGAGGCTGAAGTGATGTAGGTGTGTCAGTTGTGTTTGGAGGTGTGTTAGTGTGTGTGTCAGTGGTGTTTGGAGGTGTGTGAGTGTGTGTGTTATGTAGCAGGTCTTCCTCGTCTGTGAGCGTAAACGCGGGTTTTAGGCGGTCAATACTAACCGTGACAGGTTTGCCCTTGACCAGGATTTTAAAGACCTTGTCACTTCTCTCTAACACCTTGTGAGGTCCAGAATAGGCTGGCTGAAAGGTCACGTGCGAAGCGTCTTCACGGAGGAAGACGTTTTCGGTTGTGGCTAGCTCTTTAAAAACAAACACCTTGTGATTATTATGGCGAGAAGCTGGAACTGGCTTAAGTTTCTCGGCGAACGAGCGTAAGCGCGCTGTGAAGTCTGACAAGTCAGATGTACAGGGTGTGCTCGGATGGAAAAATTCACCAGGGAGCCTTAAGGGCTCGCCGTACAGCAATTCTGCCGAAGAAGACTGCAGGTCTTCTTTGAAAGCGCTGCGGATGCCAAGCAGCACAAAAGGTAACACCTCTATCCAATTCTGTTGCGCATGACAGGTGATGGAGGCTTTGAGCTGTCGATGAAAGCGCTCCACAAGACCGTTGCACGCCGGGTGGTAGGCGGTTGTACGTTTGTGGTTGAAGCCGATGGTTTTTGCGAGATATTGAAACAGTGCGGACTCAAACTGTGCGCCGCGATCTGTAACAATATCTGTAGGGCAACCGTAACGGGAAACCCAACCTGAAATTAACGCCTTTGCAACCGTTTCGGCGGTTATGTCGGGCAGTGGCATGACTTCCGGCCACCGTGTATACCGGTCTATAGCTGTCAGGCAATATTTGTAGCCTTGGCACACAGGTAAAGGACCGATGAGGTCGATATGTATATTTCTAAATCGCGCACGAGGCAAGTCGAAGGTACCTAAAGGTGCGGATACATGTCGACTTACCTTGGTGCGTTGGCACGGTATGCAAGTTCGAGCCCATTCACGGCAGTCCTTCCTGACTCCGGGCCAAACAAACCGTTCAGCAACGAGTTGTGCGGTAGCTGAGGCACCGGGGTGGCTAAGCGAATGGATGCTTTGAAATACCTGTTTACGCAAGTCCTTTGTGATGAATGGCCTGGGAGTCGGTGTGCTGACATCGCAGTACAGGGATGACGAACTTCCAGGGTATTCGATTTTTTCAAGCCGGAGAGATGAGCCCTCAGACAGATACTGGGCTAGTTCTGTATCCGACTCTTGAGCTTGAGCGAGGTTAATGAGACAAGCTGGAGCGCTCAGTTCATCGACGCGAGATAAGGTGTCGGCTACGACGTTGTTCTTGCCGGAGATATGCCTTATGTCGGTCGTGAACTGAGATATGTAGTCCAGATGTCGGAACTGCCTTGGTGAGCAGTTATGCTTCCGTTCGTGGAAGGCATAACTGATCGGCTTGTGGTCCGTGTAGACCGTAAAATGTCTCGCCTCAAGCATGTGTCGAAAGTACTTTATTGCCTCGTAGATTGCGAGAAGCTCGCGATCGTACGGTGAGTACTTTTGTTGCGACGGGCTGAGTTTGCGGGAGAAAAACGCTAGGGGTTCCCACACGTCGTCCTTTAACTGCTGCAGGACGGCCCCGAGAGCCAGGTCTGATGCGTCTGTAACCAACGCCAGCTTTGCTCGGCAATCTGGATGTGCCAAAAGAGCTGCGTTGGAGAGGCTTTCTTTGGTCTCTGAGAAAGCCTTCAGAGCATCACCGGCTAGGGTGATAGGTGTGGACCCTTTTATTGCCCCCGTGAGTAAGGCGTTTAAAGGCGCTTGGGTTTGGGCGGCGTTAGGCAAGAATCGCCTATAAAAATTGGCCATGCCCAAAAACCGTCTGAGCGACCTGACGTCCTTTGGAGGGGGAAACTCGCGGATGGCTTGGACTTTTAGGTCCAGTGGTTTGGTTCCGCTCTCCGAAATACGATAACCCAAAAAGGTTACCTCGGGAGCCCCGAAAACACACTTGGACACGTTGACAACCATGCCGTAGTCCCGAAGCCTGGTGAAAATTTGCCTCAGGTGGTCTTCGTGTTCCTGGTGGTTCCTACTGAAGATTAAAAAATCGTCCAAGTAAGTGAACACGAAGTCTAGCCCGCGCGTTACCTCGTCGACAAAACGCTGAAAAGTTTGGCCAGCATTACGCAGACCAAACGTCATGTATGGAAATTCGAACATACCGAATGGGGTGGTTATGGCGGTCTTCGGTATGTCCTCCGCGCAGACAGGTATTTGTTGGTACGCCTTTTCAAGGTCGATGGTGCTAAAGACCTTGCAACCCGAGATGCTGTGGGTGAAGTCATGGATATGACGTATTGGGTACCTGTCTGGGATGGTCCGTGCATTGAGCTGCCTGTAATCGCCACAGGGGCGCCAACCGTTGTCCTTCTTCGGCGCCAGGTGTAGCGGAGAGGACCAGGAGCTTTCAGAAGGCCTAGCTGTGCCATTTGCGAGCATAGCATCGAACTCGGCCTTCGCTATTTTGAGCTTGTCCGGAGCTAAACGCCTAGGTGCAGACGCAACTGGAGGACCTGGTGTAGTGCGTATGTGGTGCTGTGTGTTGTGTGGTATAGTGCGTTGGGTACCAGCTGGTCGCGTGATTTCAGGAAACTCACGCGACAGTAAATGATGATAACGCGACTCACCAGTCAGGACCTTAACTGAAAGCACATTATTACAATTATAAGCCAGTGAAGCTGGGGTGGAAACAGTAGTTAAGTTATCAGTAAGTTTCTTATTTTTACAGTCCACTATTAAATTGTAAAAACACAAAAAATCTACACCAATAATTGGTTTAGTAACGTCTGCCACTACGAAACGCCATGGATAGGTACGGCGTAGTCCTAAGTCCAGGTTAAAATGTGCATAACCATAGGTGGAGATGGAAGTCCCATTGGCTGCGGAAAGTTGGTAGTCCGTTGCTGCGCGGCGCTCTCGAAGTTGGCTGCGAGGGAAGACGCAGAGGTCGCTGCCAGTGTCGACCAAAAACTGAGTCTTCGTGGTGCGGTCGGTTACGAAGAGGCGACCTGGAGAGGTGAGGCAATCGTCTGTCGCCATTACCGACTGCCTGCGGCGTTTCCCGCCTTAAAATCGCATGGAGTTTGGCATCTCTTCGCGTTCGAGCCAAACATGAAGTGGTACCAGCAGAGAGGGTGTCGTCGGTAGCTGGAGGCTGATCTCGACCGTGAGCGTGATGATTCACGACGTCGCTGAAGAGGTCTCGAACGATTAGGACTGCGCGACGAACGCGTGTACTGGTCGAGTTTCATGGAGAGGCTCTCCACCATCCGACGAAGCTCGCTCATCTCGCTCGACGTGCTGTGGCCGGCAGGTGCTATGCCAGGCGAAGAGGCAGCTGCGACTTGTCCAGGTGCAGTTATCTCCTGGATGCGGTCGGCCAGGTCTGCCAGCTGCTGCAGAGAATGTGAGGGCTGAGAAGCTAATACCGTCTGGATATTCTGCGGCAGGCGACTGGTCCAGATAGACTGAATAAATTCCTTAGGGACGTTTGGCCCAGCCAGATCTTGTAGATGTCGAAGAAATTGCGACGCCTTGCGGTCTCCCAGCTCTTCATGGGTTAGCAACTGCTTGACCTTCTTTTCATGGGAGGCGGTGAGGCGCTTGATCAGCTCGCTCTTGATCGTCTGGTAGCGGTTTTGTGACGGAGGGTTCATAATGATGTCCTTCACTGCCTTCGCGTGGGTCATATCGAGGTTCGTGATGACGTTTGTAAATTTGACAGCATCCTCTGTTATGCCGTAACTGTCAAATTGGCCCTCCAAAAGCGCGAACCAAATCTCTGGGTCGTCCGGTGAAAATGACGGAACCTTCATGGCACACGGTTTAAAGTCGGATGACTCGTGACGTGAGGCAGTGGAAACGCACTTTTTTGTTTTGCGACGGGTAGTGACGTTCTCGTTTGCGCCTTTGTTCGACTGAACGGTTTTCGCCGAATCACTGCTGTCGCTCATTATGTATGTTCTAGGAGGTCACCAGTTTGGCGGGGGTGGTGTGATGCGAATATTCCGCCAAGGTATATAATCTGTGCTGGTACTTAGCTGCAGTAGGTAGCCGGCGTAATAAATCCAACAAACAGCATACAAGTCCACAGAGTTTATTGGGTACACAAGCACGGAAGAAACAGAAGGAGAACAGAGCACAGCAGGAAAGATTACAATCACAAGAAAGTGTAGCACAAGCAAATATAAACAATAGGCTAGGTATTAGCGCGTATCGTAAGCAAACGGCGGAGCAAATTATCGTGCGTCTCACGTCAAGCTTAGGTTCCGACTGGCGTGGGAACAGAGCGCGGCGGCACGCAGGCTGCGCGTGCACATACCAGTTTCGAGAACAATGGATCGCTACTCGATTGCACGTTTCCATTCTACCGGGCGGCCAGCCGGTACGTGAAATAAATGACGGATGATTTTATTTGTTTTGTATAGAATAAATATTTGTGAATGTATTGTGCTTGTGATGAATGTAATAAATATAATAGTAATGTAAATAATATTTTGTACATATATGTAAATATATATATTTAAGGTTTCATATTAAATATAAATTGTTTGTAAATATATATCTATTATATAATATTTTGTGAATAACAAAATAATTATATAATATGTAAGATAGTGTGGGTGCTTCCCCACATTGTTAACAATATTAATTTTAATAATCAAACTAAATGTAATTTTTTGACATTATGAATTGAATTTGAATTTATTTTTTGACATTTCTATTATTTAAATTAATTCTCCATGTATACTAACATAGCACCTAAGTATTTTTTCCTATTATTGTTTTACTAACAGATCTGGATCTATGATATCTGAAAATAAATGATTTTAATTTAATTTTAATTTATATGCCGGCACCTAATTACTATTATATATTCTGTGCCTATACCAACCACGCTAACGCCTCGGCCTCGTCCTGCGTCGTGTGTCTCAGCAACCACTGCGCGCTATCTCGATGTCGGCCTCTCAGCTCATCGTCGCAACCACGCCGCAGTGGTTGCCGAGACCTCGCGCGGTGCTGTCGCGTCCGAGGCGTTAATGGCCTGGTCACACGAAGGGGTGAATGGCGGTGACCCGAGCGATTTCTCACTCTATTACCCACACAGTAGATAATTTAGCATCACACGCCATGAATCAGGAATCACTCACTACGTCGCCGTACACTCTTTTGTGTAGCCAGGCCGTAAGGTGTCTTAGAGGCGGCTGATGACGTTGTGGTGTCTAACACCTCCATTGATCAGGAAATAGAAAGAATAAAGAAAAATAAATAGGCAGCAGCATGTTCCTACTTTCTCCCACGGGAGCATCCTAAGTCCTGCTGCAGTGGACTATTAATGGTCCTGTTATAATGTTTCTTGTGCATGCATGATAGATTTATCATTCGGTTTCTATGCTACTGATTAAGAGCGCGTAGTCTGCACACTAGCGCCGCCAATGGAACGAGAATCATAGTGCTTAAATAAAGACGAAACTGTGAATTATCTCTTTGTACTCCGAGAAAGTTTTGTGTTACTTTTTATCGCTTAATATTTTATAACCTGTCGTTTATTTTTAAGAAGTTTTTTTGCGAAAAATGGCAAATTTTAGCTAAAAAACTCAATTAAACTTAAGATACTTATACAGCTTCTGCAACACCAACTTCATTTGAAAATTTAAAACACGCAAAGCTAAACTTCCACCGAAAGTAGGAATGAAGTGGACTTGGCTTAGTTACAAAATGACAAAATGAATATAGACGAATACCGATAGAGTTAGGTTTCAAAAATATTAAAGTTTGTTTTTTTTTCGTATATAGTTTCTGCACCATTAACTAAGACTAATACATGAATTTGTGTCATTTTGGGTGGATGCATAAGTGACAATTTAGGTTTTTGTCTTTTTTAACACTATCAATCGAAAAGAAAATTAAAGTTGAAAATTTTACTTTCATGATGATTACGAAGTCATAACCGATGTACATGAGCTTTTTGTGTCATCTTTGTCCACGGGAACACTGTTATTTAACTGACACAATTTGTGTCGTTTTTATCAATGGAATCTTATATCAGATACAGTTGAAGTTAAAGTTACCGTTACTATAAGTCAGTTTGCACTGGACGAAAATGACACAAATTAGGTTTGTACACTACTCAGGCTATCTTAAATACAATACCATTGAGTTTTTTAATTTTTAATCAATTTTGACAGTTTTGTGATCAATTATTTATATCGACGACAAATAATCGAATTTCTAAAGATGCATCAGCTAGATGTGACACAAAACGCAAAAATAAACGTTTTATATGCAAGTCTATCGACAGACAAGATTTCATAAACTTTAGAATTTTTTAAGGTTATAACCTCAAAATAACGTATTGGTATCGGTCTAATACTTTTGTACTGACAAAAACAGTACAACAGGAATGCTCAAAAGGGTCATTGTCAAATTCAGTGGTCATTTTGTTCGGAAGCTATAATAGTACATTATGAGACAAGTTAGCTTAGGTTGCTCATTGCACACAAGGCTGTGGGTTGCAGCCCGAGCCGCAGGCGAGGGCGTAACTCAGCCGAGTGTGCAATAAGCAAGAGCTCACGAGTTTTATACGACGTTTTTCAACACATTTGCGAGGAAAAAACAAAGTAATTTACCACACAGCAACAAATACGACAAAAACAATATATGATAATTATTGGAAAAGGCGCGCAGGTTTTTTTTGTTTTTTTCACACGCCCAACGCAAGAATATTTTGCGAACAAAGGGCTGAGTGAGCATACAGCCTACACAGCCTACTTCAAATTTATAATTTTATGTGATAAAATGCAAATATTTTATTATTTTATAACAAAATATTGTGAGTTATGAATAATTTGATAATAATAAATATTTGTTTGTCTTAATTAAGGAGTTACACATTTATTTATTCCAAAAATGTATATGAATTTTCAGCAGCATAAGACCTCTTTGTTGTTACAAAAAAAGATTCAGCAACCGTTCTCCTACGACCGATTTGCAATTGGACTGTTCGTCGACAGGACGATTCATTTATTTCCGTTTCCCCGTCAGAGTCTTTCACCTACGGACTGTTCGCCGACAGAACCATTGGTATTTGTCACTTTTGACGACACGCCGTTCCACCTACTGAATGGTTCACCAACACGACGATAAACCTACAACTCTTTTACCTGCAAACCTTTCCATCTGCGGAGGCTTCGCCGTCAATATAGAGGCAAGCGATAATTACAAATAATATTTTTTGTAAATACATAGGAATTATAATTTACTTATAAATATATGTAGTTTGGTTTTAAATTTTATTTGGTTTTTGGGGGTGGGGGGGGGAAGACATGCATAGTTGTAATCCCTGAAATCATCCCTTTAGGGGGTAAAAAGAGGATGGAAGTTTTTGAAGTTAATCTCAAAAATATTTTAATTTATGGTGATGATGTAGACATCATCACCACCATAAACTCTCCTTTATGCTGATGTTGACTTTCTGGGATTATAAAGTAAAAGAAAATTAGCAAAAATAAAGAATTTAATATTAATGTGATTAGGAAAAACAAAACATAAAATAATATATCAAACTCCTAAAAGCATATTATTCATTTTAAACGAAACCAAAATCCAATCGACGACCTGTGTGGTGCAGTGGTCAACATGCCGCCTACCACGCAAGAGGTCCCGGGTTCGATTCCCGGCCGGGCAGAAATTGAAATGATGAATTTTAATTTCTGTGACGGGTCTGCTCTGAGCGTTGTAGGTTTATCGTCGTGTCGGTGAACCATTCAGTAGGTGGAATGGCGTGTCGTCAAAAGTTACAAATACCAATGGTTCTGTCGGCGAACAGTCCGTAGGTGAAAGACTCTGACGGGGAAACGGAAATAAATGAATCGTCCTGTCAACGAACAGTCCAATGGCAAATCGGTCGTTACGAGCAAGTGTGTTGAAAAATTTAATAAGGAATACATTTAGAAAAGAAAACTTTACCAAACAATATCAACTGAACTAAAAAATGTGTACTGAGATGGTAATAAAATCCTAAAATCATATTTTTGCCTCAAAGTGTCCTCTTCGGTGGTCTGTTCGGAAACCAAATCTGCTTTAATTTGTGATCTTAAGGTATGTTAAAACAACCCATGTTATTGAATTTCGTTATTATTCAAAAACCTAAGACTGTAATTTATCCTTATAAACGTTATCCAGCAATATACCATTATTAATTATTTTATTACCATAGTCTTAATTTTGTTCCGAAGATTTAGATCTTTTCGGTTACCCTATTTTATTACTTGAAAAATCAAAATATTATTTTTTCCAGAACGCATCTTAACCTTAATTGAATAGTTGCTTAACTGTGAACGCATCAATAATTCTTAGTGCGAGTGAGAACACTGCTGCATAATCATGTCGAAAAGGAACAAAACAAGAAATTTGTAAAAGATGACTTTTCTTTTCGGTGACAGCTGTAAAAAGTTAACAACTTATTAAACTACAACGTTTCTACATGGGCCTATTTGATAATTAAGCCATTTTACTAATTTCAAAGTGTTTTTATCATTATCCCCAAAAAGTTTGGATTTATGATTTTTTTAGTGAGGAAGATCCATTTGGTGGTCCTCATTTCGGTGGTATTTTTTTCATAGTTTTTTTTATTATTTTGCTGTATCGACCTCTAATGTATGTTGATTTAGATTGCTAATGTTCCAATGGATATAAATAAAAACAAGTTTCCATTAATTTCGGACTTTTTTTTAACTATAATATTTTGAGCCCCGTTTTGACAATGACCCAAAATCAAAATGTTTTTTGAAAAGTCTACCCCTAATTTCTTTTTGAAGAATGTATGTATGAAAAGAACTTTTTTCTGCGTTTAGTTCTAGTCGTAGAACTAATACGGATACAATGATGTGCACAATATCCCTTACATTATTCGTTTTAATTAACATTGGACTCGAATGCATGGACAAAAGACAGTCGAATATCCACTCAGGGGTGACACAGAAGCCAATATACAACTCACGACCAGACGACGATCCGACTACGATTTTAGAACTAAACATAAGTCTCCATGTGAAGTATGAAGTTTTCACCAAAACCCAATCAGTATGTGTATTAAAATTAACGTCCTGATTAATTATATATACCTACTAATTAATATTATTTTTTGTTAAACTTTGTATTTATACAGACTGTATTTTTATTCACCCCAACTTTTTAAAAAAAATATAGTGCCAAATATTTAAAAAAAATCCTCTCCATACAGATCAAAGAGATCACGTGATTAGTTTAGTAAGGGATGACTAATATTTTGTGGCGTATTTCGACACAAGGTTCTTAGAGACATTTGGTCAGTTTCATGGACTGAACACATTCATTAATTTGGAGAGAATAAAAATAATACAACCTCTATACAATACAGGGTGGAAAAAAAACTGTAGTTGGAGGAAAAGTACATAATAAATAATAATATTGATGATGGCAAATTTTGATGAAAGGAAACATTCCTTAATTTTTATAAATAAGTAAGTAATCTCTAAATGCAGTTTTGCTTATTTAAAAAAAATTAAGGAATGTTTCCTTTCAGCAAAATTTCCCATCATCAATATTTAGGGTAGATTTCCGCCAACTACTGGTTTTTACCACCCTGTATAATAGGCCTATAAATTTTCTATATTTCGTAGTAGGTAAATATACTTTTTACATTTAAAAGATATTTCGAAAACCATGTGCGACTGAGGGATGGTAATTAATTAGAATATAGGATGGTCTAAAAGGGTTTCTAGTTAAATTATTCGGGCTCCTCCGACAGAGGGCGTCAGTGGCATTGACAAAGGTCATTCATATTGTGCTTCACGCTCAGCCGCTCGCACTAATTCGGATTATCTCTATTTGAGCCTAGGTACGCTTTAGATAGACTGCATTGTCAACCAAAACTAAACCATAATACTGCAACATACAGCTGAAAGTCGTAACACCGCGACAGTTGCGTATATTCATACTATTGTTTCCAATGGTAGGAATGTATCGAATTTCAATATCATATTCATTTGATGAACGTAATGCATTTTGAGTGAAGTCACGCACGGCCCTATAATGCAGTGACGTTTAAATAGGCTTTTCGCTGTTAAGCGCTTCTATGCCTATTATTTCTGCAGTTTCCTCGTGGCCAAAATAAATTGCTAAACTAATTTTCATGTAAGTAAGGTCTTATTGACTTCTCCCAATTTGATTGGCATAGCAACATACAAGTTCGGTCTCGGCAGCCGCGGCGAACACACGTGACGTGACACGGCGACGCCGCCGCCAGGCCATTGCGCGCACATCTGGTGGCCATTCCTTAACAAAGGACTCGCAGACCCGTGCCCCTTTTTTCTTGACCACGCTCAAGACAAAGTAAGGACCGTTAGCCACTAGTACCTACTGGCCAAATGCAATACTTTCGATTGCATCAGCCCGAGGCAGGCTGATATGAATGCAGAGACTAAGGGAGGGCCATTAGGCCCTTCCGACAATATTGAAACTAGTGAAATGGACACGGACAGTGCAATTGTGAATAATGAAAAAAACAGTGAATACAAATTAGCTAGTGTAAGTGAACTTTCTCCGGACAATGAAGGACAATACGCAGTTGCCTGTTGGCACTGCACACAAATTAATGTAATTAAAAAATTCCATGAGTGGCAGGGACTCCAAACTAAGATTAAACAATTAAATTGTAGACTGTGTAACATGAGAAGTGCCGTGAAATGTTTTCTGAAAATCTCAGCAAATATCTCAAATGGACACCTAGTGAACAGTGTAAATGAAATTAATATATACTCCTGTAATATCAATTTTTGCAAAATTAATAAGATAGACTGCCGCAAGTGCAACGGACAGATAAATGTGAAATACATGCCAATCATGGGACTTCAAAGTGAAGAAAATGTAACCTGTGAATGTGGCATAGTGAATAAAATAACATCGGAATATAAAGAAATTCCCAAGACACAACATACGGGCGCTATGCCGCCATCAGGTGGCTCAGGCCACATCACTCGCCAGACGCCATGTCACATGCCTAGTGGCGCAACTACCGCGAGTCATGCGCTTGGCAGCATGGCCGCCACCGTACGAAAGCGCAACGATGCTCCACCAGCGCACGCGCGGAGCAAAGAAACTACTCCCGCTGCGCACGTAAACGAGACCACTTTGATGCTTTCGCACGTCGATCCCTGGAGCCAGTTCAATCATGTGCCGGTGCGCGCACGCACCGCCAGCCCAGCCGTTGCCTTGCAACAACGGCCTGGCATAACAACAAGCAACCGCTTTTCCTCACTCCTTACCGAAGAAGAGCATGGAGACGAACTGGAAAGGGAAGAAGACTACGCCCTGGCGACTTCTATCTCACACAGCCCTAAGAAGAGGAAGAGAACTGCCGCCACTCCTAATACACCAGTCACCCAGCAGCAACCGAGAGTGATCACACCACCCACTCACATCCCCGACATAATTATAACGGACGTCAAGAAAATCAACGATCCGGAATACCTCAACAAAATCAGAAAAATTACCATAGAGCACGGAGCAAGACACACCATGGCTCCTAATAAAAGAACCATCACGATCCGCGTATATACCGCGGAAATAAGGAAAACTATTATAGAAGAGTTAAGTAAGATTGATGACGGACTTCGCTTCGTGGCACGAGTCCCTAAAGCCCAGCAGAAACACCAGACGAAGGTGGTGCTCAACACGAACATTTACGATGAGACAAACGAAGCATGTCTCGAGGAAATGGAGAGGTGCATCGGTGTGAGACCAATCAAAATGAGGACTATCAAAGGTAACCTACAATTATTTATCTTTGATGGTGCTCACTCATACGACGAAATCGCTACGTTCATGAAAACAACAAAGCATGCGTACTTTGGGGCTTTCAGCATGAAGCCTCAGCAATACAAAGATGACCCCAAGAGAGTAGTACAATGTAAGAGGTGTTTCCTCTTCACACATGCGACATCGGCGTGTCACGGTGAGAAGAAATACCCCACCTCTACAACTCAAAACGAAGAAGGCATCGAGATTGAAATATGCATAGCCTGCAAGAAACCGGGCCATGGGGCCAACCAAGCCAAATGCGAGAAGTTCCAGAAGGCCGTTGACCGCCAAATGAAACAACATGAAGAAAGGGAGAGGAAACAAAGAGAAGCAGCTGAACGCAGATACATAGCGCCGAGATACCATCAAAAAAACGTCTCGTACGCGAACATAACCTCAATTTCACAATTTCCAACATTGCCTAAACAGGCACCCCAAGCACAACCTCAGTACCAGCCACCAATGCAGCAAAACGAAGACAAAACAAATAAAGAAAACGGCTTGGAGCCTCTAGGGCCAGAGCTACAAATAACCATGAAACAGATACTACACCAACTACAGCTACAACACGAAATCCTCATCAAAATTCTCAATAAATAACCCAAGAAATCAATATCATAAGCTGCGCATACTACACCTTAATGCGCAAGGACTCAAAGGCAAATTTCTCGAGCTAAAATCCTTAACCGACCGTCATAAACCACATATAATCGTTGTCAACGAGTGCCACGTGGACTTTTCAAAAATCCGTATGAACCTCCTGAACTACGATAAGATCACTCACTCGATTGCGCCGCATCTAACCACAGCCATGTACGTGATGCGAGGAATACGCTGGAGTCAGACCGACGTAACCCCAGGTACAGAAGAAAGTGACCGCCAGATCGAAGGCGTCGCTATCAACCTCACTTACGACCATCTGACAGGAAACTCCCTCAAAGTTAAGGGAATATACATACCGAACAGATCAGAGCACATCGACACCGCATCACTCAACGATGAGCTAGAAGACATAATAACCGAAGCCCCAAGTATCATTATCGGGGACCTGAACCTTAAAATGATCAAACTCAATCAGACGAGAGATGAAGGGGCGGGTATACTCGTCCGTGACCTAATTAACTCAGACGTCTGCACCATACACCACACAGGCCTACCCTCACGACCTAACAGTGCGGGCTACGGCATCCTCGACGCAGCTATCTTCTCGCACGATGCTCAAGCCTTCGATACTATAACATGCCGACAAACAACATCGGTCGGTTCTGATCATATGCCCTGGTTAATGGACCTAAACATAGTGATAGACAGAGAGAAAACACTGGTAAGAAACACCCGCGCTATTGCAAACAACAAAGAAATCAGACAACAATTTCAACAAACCCTATGGGATAAAACCACGCATCTACCAAAAGAGATCACAACTGACGCAGAATGCGAGCAGTACATACTACAACTAGAAAAAGCCATCACAGAAACTCTAGATGAATATGCGCCACTACATGAAAACAACAGAAGAGATCAACTCCGAGAAGAAATTAATAAATTAATCGACAAAAGGAACCAAGCAAAAAAGAAAGCATGGCGACTACGCTTCAACCAGGACAGAATAACGGAACAAAGAAGAATCTATAATCATCTGAAACATCAAGTTCAACAAACACTCACAGAATACAGCAGCGATAAATGGTCACGGATAATAAACGATCCACAGAACAACAGAACCCAAATGTGGCGAATCCAACGCAACCTGAAGGCGCCAGTACAAAGACTCCCCCAAATCGAGGGTTGCAACAATGAGAAAGAGACCATCAACGCCCTGGTCGACGCAGCGATTGTTACAGAAGCCGAGATAGACAGAGAAGACAAGAATACAGAGAAAACCACACCTTTTCAGCCTCTCGACCCCACATCCACAGAGGAAATCAGATACGCGCTGAGACGCTTTAAAAATAAGAAGGCACCTGGCCCAGACAAAATCAAAGCGGACGCCCTCAAACTCGGAGGCGATCCCTTCCTCATCAGGTACAAAGTGATAGCTGACTATCTATTATATACAGGTTATTATCCCAACAGATGGAAAATCGGGGAGTGCATCTTCCTACACAAAGCAGGCAAGAACCACCGAGACGCCAAATCGTACCGACCCATCACCCTCCTAAATATCATGGGTAAACTACATGAACGTTTGCTCTTGTCGCGCCTGCGACAGACGGCCGACAGACTCCAACCGCCGTTCCAACACGGATTCACCAGGAACAGAGGAACAGGCACGCAGATCCTTCGCACCGGCAAGTTCATAACGGACGCACTGGAAGCGAAAGAAAGCGTGGCCATGGTATCAACGGATCTCTCGAAGGCCTTTGACTCCATAAATCACGAAGGTCTAACGAAGAAGCTTCAAACAGCAGACATCCCGAACAACATCATCAAACTAATAGAAAATTACCTGAGCGGCCGCAAAACCTACGGTCGCTTCAGAACCACCAACGGTGACGAGAAACCAGTACCACACGGAGTCCCCCAAGGATCTATCCTGGGCCCGGTCATTTTCAACTTGTACGTACACGACGTTTGGGATCAGCGGGACCGCATCCGCGGACTCAAGCTCTCCCAATATGCCGACGACTTGTGCATCCTCAACAGATCTCCTAATCCAAACTACGCGACGCACAGGGCAGGCTGGGCTGCTGACACCATCATCGACTACTACCGTCGCTGGGGGCTAAAATGCAACGTGGACAAAACGGAGTGTGCCATGTTTACTCACAAGAGAAATTACTGCAGAACCATTCGCATCAGAGATGAGGTACTCGAATATAAAAACAACATAAAATATCTCGGTGTACACCTAGATAAAACCATGACCATGGGCAAACAGACGGATTACGTCGTGCAGAAGGCACGACGAGTACGCGGCGCGCTAGCCTCTATCATTGGCTGGCACGCCAAGACGGATCTGACGGTGAAACTTGCCGTCGTTCAGGCTTGCCTACTTCCTATATTGGATTATGGTGTGGTACAATTACTCTCACGTTACAGTAAGAGCAACTTACTAAAAATTGAACGCCAATATCGAATGGCTCTCAAGACTACTGGACAATTCCCAAGACGCCTAGAGACTACACAACTCTGGGAAATGCTCGATTGGGATCCCTGGCACCTCCGTGCACAAGATCTAAACGAGGACATGCTCCGCCGATTACACGAAATGCACGTCGAGGACTTAGAGACCCCTGGTGACGCCTATCTAGGCTACGGACAGCACAACCCTCTCCTAACTAATACTAGATTAGGTGAAATAGATTATATAACTAAAAAAGACAGGAGCCGACCGCTCAGCAAACGAACTACCGCTCCACGTCCCCATAGACTGTAATTATGTAATCGTAAATATTTAGGATAAGACAACATGAAACAACATTATAAAATTTATATAAATTCATTCTGTATTACACTAATAAGCACACAGCATAGCACTACACGACACCTATACAGATCTTTTAGACTAATATAAGTAGACTGTAAGTAGCTGACACACATACAGGCCGAATACACCATCGACCTGTAAAGAAATTGTAACATACAAACTAAAGAAATAAATATCTTTCTATTCTATTCTATTCTATTCTATTCTAGCAACATACAGTTGTCAACTAAATGAGGGGTGGTCAACGATAGATAATCATTATTTATTTTCTATTGATCACCACCGCGCTTTTTGCTGCTGTTAAGCTTTTGATCTCGGCTTCATGTTTGTCTGCCCATTGATACGGGAGGCGATACCTACTCTGGGTCGCGCAGAGTTTTTAAAACACGTCGGAAAAACCCGTGTATTTCAGAGCATCACCTACCTCTGTAGCGCGATAGGTTTTATAACTAAAAATGTAATATAATGCTAAAAAGTCTGTAGACAAAAAATGTCTGTGGAACAACTAGTATTTAATTTGAAAACCCTGTGCGGTACAGAGCTGCAGGTAGTGTCTGTACCACACAGGCATTTCTAATGTCGCATAAGGGAGTCCTAGTGGAGAAATTAATCAGCTGATGATACCAGAAAATATCTTAGCTAAATCAAATCTTCATCCTATGGCTTGTAGTGAAATATCAGAGTGAAGTGGCTCTTTTATGTAATGTTAGCTCCATCTTACTAACTACCAATGGCGAGGGTCCATACAAGCCGATTCCCATCGGCTTACCTTTTAGAAATCCCACCCCACCGATCCCCTATGCAGATCACAACATTTTTGTAGAACGGCTTACCTACGCCATATAATTTCACCCCTCGCCACTGCTAACTACATAACATTCCATAGAGTCACTGTGCTCATGAAGATAATAAGATTTTCTGCTGCTTCTATAATGATAGTAACATCATATAGGGTCATGAATCAGACACTAATCAGTCGTAATTTCCAGCACACCTCGTCACACATTAATAAATCAAAGGACCATGAAACCATCCTCTAATCGCATTACCTACCGCAACATCTGCACTAGCCACAATTGCTATACTATAGTCGTGATGACAGTATTGTGGCGGCATAATCATATCTGGGTCTCATTAATTATTCCCGAAGGGTGCGATGCCAATCCGCTGTTAATAAACATGGATTGTTATTTATGCATTTGACCTGTCATTGAGGTGACAGCGGGATTCCAAGGTGAAATGAATATTCTGACGTGGGAAATCGGTGGGTTGAACGCGCAGAAGTAGATCATGAGTCGTGTAAATAAGATTGAAATTGTCAATTACCGAACACAAATATTGAAGCTTCGAGAACTTAAGCAATGTTTACAGATAAGTAATGATTTTTTTCTGTATTCGATCCACAGACCATACAACAGTGATTTGATTTGACACTAGAGAGCAAATATTGGAATAGTCATGATGAAAAATATATCTATAAAATTCCATTGGTCCTTGAAATCTTATTCTACGACACAAAAAGACGCAATTTCAGGTGGCAAATAAAACAGACTTTCATTTAATTTTATGCAAATCCATTTTACAATATAAGAGTAAATTTTTATATTCTTATTCATATACATAATTGACTTTGAATTTCTAGCAAAATTTCCAACATCACCGATTACAATGACAAAAAGAAAATGAGCATTGTCTTAATTCAAATTACCAGCAAACACCGAACGCCATTGTGTTCCAACGAAGACTTACCTGAAATCAGAAAAGCGGAAATTAGAAACAATGTTAATTAATGACATTACTTTTTATATTACGACCGGGTCCAACAATTAAATTTTCTCCTCGTAACAATTTGTAGGCTGTTGAAAATAATTTGTATTCGGCAGAAGCTTTGTACAAAGATGTTAGACTTTCGCAGGGGGAACTCTCGGTCGTAAAGTATATGAGTACTTTGCGCATTTGTAATTCTAATGTTACACGTCATATGTCAACGCTTTAAAATTTATTATTTTATTGCTTATGTTTTAGTTCTTGGAAACAAACGAAGAAGAAAGAAAGAAAATACAATTATTTTGAAAACAGACAACGATACACAACATTACAAAGACAGTACAAAGAACTAGTAGTAAGAACAGTAGAAGAAGAAAAGAATCGTTATAAAAATGCCTGTGTAGACCAGTGCTTTGATCAACTTTGATGTAAATTTTTACTTAGTTATACCTAATGGTATTTTTTAAAGGTAAAATATATAGTACCTACTTAACATCCTAAAAGGTATATAGATACGATGATATAATTAACTCTTGATCTTTTTACCAGTATTTCCATATAACTACTAAATAATGTGAACAAATATGCACACCTCGCGAACTTAATGCTTTCAAAAATAACCTTAAGGGTACCAACTGAGCGAAAGTGGCGCCGCGGTGAATTATTTTTAATATTAAAATTCTAATACACAATTTTAAAAATGTTTATCGTGGAGATTTTAGGGCCCATGGTCTAGTATTTTTAGAAGGTATCACTACATGCCCTAGTAGTCATTCGTAGAAGTAGATAGCAAATGTGTCAAAAACGGCCACTTTTAGCAGTTTTACTATCTACTTCTAGCAGTGACTACGAGGGAATGTAACGATACCGTCTAAAAATACAAGACTGTGGGCCCTAAAATCTCCACGATAAACATTTTTAAAATTGTGTATTAGAATTTTAATATTAAAAATAATTCACCGCGGCGCCACTTTCGCTCAGGGTACGAAAGATTTTAGGGCCCACAGTCTTGTATTTTTAGACGGTATCGTTACATTCCCTCGTAGTCACTGCTAGAAGTAGATAGTAAAACTGCTAAAAGTGGCCGTTTTTGACACATTTGCTATCTACTTCTACGAATGACTACTAGGGCATGTAGTGATACCTTCTAAAAATACTAGACCATGGGCCCTAAAATCTCCACGATAAACATTATTAAAATCTTTTTCTATTAATAACTTATTAAATAAAAACCTCTGAGGGCGCCACTTTCGGTCATACAACCGCCTTAAACGGAACGTTCGCAAAAACTCTCATATAATTTTTCTTCCAATAAAATGCGAGCAACGCAAGATGATTGCTTACGAGCAATAAGTACAAATCTCAATACAAGCACGCAATATTAAGCATATCGAGTTTCAAGAGGGATGTGTATAGAAAAACAAACGAATTGATGTATCTGCTACTTCCCATAGTGCTTGTTAGATACATGAGTAGGAGCTCCTAATGAGCTGCTTAGCCTCCCCTCTGCTTCGTTACGTATCATAGAGATAGCTCGTTATTCCTATTATATGGGTAATAGCTGGATTTATTGACTGTACACGCTTAATGGATAAGTAGTTCGATGTTTTAGTTCGACACATCGAACAGAACGCATTATATTTAATCCCCTTATTACCTTTCAAGATTAATTTGTGATACTCATTTGAAATCAAATAACAAAGTAGTTTGAGGTGTAGTATTTCTTATATGGTTTGTGTTTAAAGAACGATCATAATAAGATGGCAACAAACCGATTTGATAAAATGACAATAAAATTAATTCAGAAAGCAGCTTGCCGTTGCAAAAGCTCAAACGAATCGATTTTGGGAAGTAGTTAAAAACAAATGAAATGAATAGCGACATCGTACATGATTGACTGTTTTTACACTGCGACGTTAATGACACTGAGATGATAACGACACCGACACAATATAAACACAGACACGATAACGACACCGTCACGATAACAATGCCGACACGAAAACGTCACCGACACGATTACGACACCGAAATGACAACGACACCGACACGACAACGACACCGACACCGACACCATAACGACACCGAGGCGATAACGACACGGCGACATGATAACGACACCGAAACGATAACGACACGGACACGATAACGACATCGACGCGATACCGACACGACAGATAATTAGCAGTTCAGAGAACAACGATGTCGTCCGACGATGTCGGCGACAATATGGTGGACAATAACATTTACTAATTGTGCAACTGCGGTCCTACGACATATCTAGTTATCGTTGTCGTTATCACCCAATATGAATTGAATGGCTCTGTATGTTTTATGTTATTGTGTTTAGGTTATAGGTGTGTGTGTCGTTGTCATGTATTAATGTATTATTGTGTATGTTTGTATTCGCTTAATCTATTGCATTGGGCTAAGCCTGTAATAATAGATATAAGCTTGGAATGAATAAATAATAATAATAAAAATATGAAAACGGTCTTTTTAAGTATGTAATAAAAACAAAGCAATAGCGACACCGTACGTATTACCCCTCCCATCGAGGGCTCTCTCCTTGTAATCGGCTAACCTTGTTCTACCTGTCGAGTAATGCGACGTCGCGTAAACATGTCAGCGCACGCCTACCCTGTCTGCCACTTCCATATCGGCCAATATGAAAATTGGATACTTTACCTTGTTTGGGGTCAACAGTGTTGCTAACGAGTAGGCAGATATACTTGAGTTACGGGGATAAAATAATGTCATACATATTGGTGATAAGTATTGATTAGTTTCTGTAATGGTACTCGACAGGATTATGTGACAGAAGTGACTAATAATAACATTGTCCAATTATAACTTTACCCGGTGTATTTTATTTTATGTGTTACCTCCACGTGCAAGAAATTGACTAATACTTGTGTAATCGTTGGAAATAATACCATACCCCGATAGCAAGAAATTACTCCTTTTGAAAACTACACTATTTCTAATATAATATTATGATAAACATTAAGCCAAATAAAGGAAGCAAATTAAATTACTTCACGTATAATAAAATAGGAATCCTGTTTTTTTAATAAGACTAAAAGTTATAAGTTGATATCAAATTTCCTTCAATAGAAAAATGAGATAAGAATGTAATATTGAGTTGAGAAAAGCAGAAATTTAATGAATCAGGGTAAGGATTTAAAAATTAAATTCATTGAGGTACCTTCCTACTAATAATAAATAGTGTTTGGTAGTAAATATTTGTCATTTATGTCCTACGAGTTTATTGGAAAATGTGCTAGTCAATAAAATAGACGGTTTCCCAAAAGTCGTATCACAAATGGTCATTGTCAAAAAGAGATCTATAAAATCGTAACGCAAAAATTAATTTTCCATACACCGTTAAGCGAAGCGTTATCTTTCAAAGGTGTGTAATACGGAAAGACGGCCATTATTCCATTTGTCAAGAAGCAGAAAGATTCGCAAAGTTAAACGAGCCAGTGGACTTTTACAAATGACAAAAGGAGCTGTGGCTAAAATTGGAGGGAAATGTTATTTGAAATATTACATAACTGTGCGGTTTAGTGAAATGTGAGATAGGGACGTGGAAAAAGTGGATTACTGCTGAAAATATGAAGAGGAGTTAGTGGGTTGTGGAATAGTTGGTGAGATACTTTTTTGTACTGATTACTTTTGCTTAAATAAACAAGATTTTTCTTTTGTGTAGAATGTTTGGAAAGATGTAAGCTTGTTGTTGTTCGAGTTTTGATAATATTAGGTACTAAAAGTATTCAAATAACTTTAACCCATAGGAAAATGAGACACTATACATATTTCATTGTTTCCCGGCCTCACGTGGCCGCGTCGCATTTAATGAATTGGCAACTTTGTTATAAATACTTATTTGTTATTATACATTTCTGTATTAATTACATTTGTATTGCTTTCATGATGAATTCCTTGTATTTTTTTTTCACTTTTAGCAGTGGTAATTATTGTGCCAATTAAATAATTAAGTTACCTATCTTACATCTTATCTCTTATAACTATCTTCATATTGCCGCATGTAATTATTATAATTTTGAGATTAAAGCAACTGAAGCATTTTAAACTCACTACTTCCCACCGAAATTTGTAGCACGTATCCATCATTATCAATCTCTAGGTACCTATCTACATTACACATCTTTTATCTATCAACACTTGCACAATCACCATTTTATGTTTTTATGCATGCAAAAGTATGTATTACTATAAAAAACCACCGTTCTTGTTATCCCTTCTCGTGTATCTCTGTTTCAGGCCCAGCTGAAAATCAGCGTCGTGACCCTGAGTGGTCATGATATTGTTAGCTGAGCTGGTTGCTTTTTTGGTTACCATTACATAATTATTTATACCTATAATTAATTTAGAATGTGTTTAAGTATTTTATAAGTATATATACCATTTTGTTTGTAATTTGTAAGTACCTAACCAAATAAAGTTTTATTCGTTCATTCATTCATTCACGTCAAATTATCTAACACAAATTGCAACTTTTTCGCAGTCTGCTCCTCTCCGACTACGTGCAAAAAAGTTGACGTATTTCTCTACCCTCTCGCGTCGAGTGGCAAGAAGGGTTTGCAAAAACGAGCTTTTCGAGCTATTGATAACTCGAGAGCCTTGCGTGGCAGATAAGATAAGATAGGAGTGGATAGAGGGTGTGCTCAATAAGACGTCTTGTGACGAAAATGAAAGATTTCGAAGATAGATAGACGCATTTGTTATGTTGGAGTGTATTTTATTTTGGAGCGACAGGTATTGCGTGATTTTTCAACGTTTTAGTTGATTTATTCCTTTTCTTTTGGTTTAAATTCAAACAAAAACTTTTGGGTGAATATTTACTTTAGTAAGTTCCTACATAGCTCAATACGAACAACAGTTATAACTTTTGTTAAATAGATAAAAAAAAACAACAAAATCATTTATCGGACTCAAACTGCTATACCGTTCTTGTATCACTTGATAAATGTTTTTTTTTTCAACATATTAAAAAAAAAACATTTTTTCATACCCATGATCAAATGAAAGGAGTTAATGTGCGTGAACATTCCAAGAAATGAAAAAAAATCTTTCTCTTTTCTTCTTTTTTCAATTACTGTTATTGAAATAAAAATAAAAAGTTAAAAATGCTACCTACTTGGTTTGAATTTCCTCACATTATTTGAGAAAAGTACTATACAAGCCTTGGCCGCAACTAGGCATTGTCTTGCGTGCCGCTGCAGTAATAACGAAAATTATATTATTTCAATCTCTCAAAGATACACCAACCCTTTCAAACAAGCGAATACAAAAACCCTCCTGCAATGTTTATAATTCTCGTAAAACAAAGAGCCTTTTCAAAGCAAACTGGCAACCCTACTTGGGTAATAGAGTGTCATCTTGACGTTATAAATGATCGACCCATCGTAGGTGGATCTACCTCAACACTGTTTTTACATTTACCACACCAGATTACAGCAACCCTTTTTGGGTTCAGTGAAAAATAATAGTAATGATAAACGTGATTGAGAACTAACATTAACTTGAAGAAATATTTTTGGTGTCACGGATAGAATGGTTGGAGTGAATTGTAGTGAAACTCTTTAAAAGCAAATTAAGGCCTTAAGGTGCGTCAAATCCTAATATTCAATTCAAATAATTGAAAAATTACGCGCGTGAAGCTATCATAGAAAAAATATATAATGTACTTAAAATAATACACAATAGATTTAATTGAAAGCATTTATAAAAATGTTACCACCTTTGATGTAAAAAAATATTCCGTGGAACCTGTTTCTGGTCTTATTTGCAAAATATCTCGGAAACAGAACATTCGTTTAGGTATGTTAAACCCAACCATAAAAATCGGCGATGTTAATACCTTTAATCTTAATTGAACAGATTTTTTTTAACTAACTTGAAAGCGAAGAAAAGTAATAAAAACATGTAAAAATAGAGAATTCGGTGCTAGTTCTCATCGCAAGCGCCGCGTTAGAACGCGCACTGATTTGAACCCAAAGTTAGTAGAGTTACGTTCGATTTCACTCCATCACGGATCGACCCGCTCGGATTGACGCATGTTAAGGCCTTAAATAATGAAACACAATATTTTGGTGGTGACATAATCTGAATAAATTTTACAGCGACCCAATCGCTACAAAAATACACTATTAATCGTTTTGTAAGTTTTAAGCGTTTTGTTAGTCTTTCAAAAATAATAAGAGTGGTTTTATAGGCCTACTTAGAAGCTATCAAAAATAACGACACAAACTTAGCGAAACCAAATCGTCTGTGTAGGTAGATGAACATCCAGATTTGAAGTCTAATAAAAAACTTCGATAAATCCGAAGAGTACAAACCCGAACAAACACCCGCAAACCCGAAAGCAATTCACATTTCCAGTCAAAGCGAGAAACTTCAAAAACAAGCATCCGCGAAATGTTAAAATCTATCCGTAATACTCGTGTAGGCCAGGAAACGTTCACAAAGAGCAGGAAATTGCCTATCAGGGTTGGCAGTAATCAAACCTGGGCCAATCTAACTTCCACTGTGGACGGTACACGGCTTAATGAGATATTTCGAGAAAGTAACTGCGTTTTAGATGGGACGAGATAATATCTTACCCGATGTAAATAGGACCCTGACCAAAGATGTCATGAAAATGTATACAGGTACAGCTACATCTGTCCATAAATACTGACACAGCAAAAAAGTTAAAAGAAGACAATACGTACCTACTTGTCCATCAGCCATTTTTGATGGCCCAACTGCTGGGGCACAGGCCTTCCTTATGGGTGGTAAGGACGGGCCATAACCCACCACGCGGGCCCAATGCGGATTGATGGGTGTTAACGACTGCAAATGCAGCCGGGACCAACGGCTTAACGTGCCTTCCGAAGCACGGAGGAGCTCAAGATAATATATTTTTGGTCACCCATTCCATGACTGACCCTTGCGAACGTTGCTTAACTTCCGCAATCGCTGGGCCAGGCGCTAAACCATTGCGCCACCGAGCTTCACATACCTACTAAATACTATTAAATATTATAAACCAAAGACGTGCCACAACAAATTGCGCGTGTAGAAATGTTAGAGCTAAATACTAACTTCTCAGAAACATGGGTACTTCAAAATTTTCAATTGTTGAAACATATTATCTTCAGTCTGAACAAATAAGCCTCTTTGTGAATTGTTTGTAAAAATACGGTGTGCTTAAATCCGCTTATTTCACAAACTGAAGCACGAGAAGATTTAAGTAAGCATATTTCAATGGAGTATCATAGAGTTCTTTTCCAGAAATAAATATTTTTAAGTATAAAATAAGGTGTATTGTTGGAAAATTCTTATGAAGAACACTTCAGTTTACCTTTGAAAACAATTTTTTGCCTATAAGACTCGATAACTCGGAAAATAAAATCTCACAATACCTACTTAACCTTTACAGGAAATACTAGATTGTTTTAAATGGAGAATTTGGTCTATTTTGAATTATCAGGATCTATTAGAATGGTTCCATTTTGCAGATCAATCCCAACTATTGATGTTTAAATTTTCATTTCAACAGTAAAAATTTTAAGGACTTATTTCACAGTTCAAAAAGCTCCGAATAAACTTTATTGAAGCTTCTGAATTTCGATTCCGTTGTTTTCGTCGTGTATCAGACAAAAAATTGGTCGAATAGTTCCACCAAATATTACTGGTCGTATAATAGTGAAGAATGCTTTTGTGGTCCCACCGCTACCCCATATGACATATCGGTTAACATATATTACGGTTCTATAGGTAAATTACTGCTACTACTGTTTCGTCCCAAAATTAAATATTAATTTTATAAAATTTTTTTGAAACTTGTGTTTGTTTTTTTATGATAGATAGGCAAGCGATTGGCCGCTATCACGCCCGATGGTAAGCGAATCATCGCTTTCACCGTAGAACGCATTAGCGTTCTACGGTGAAACGCGCTTGGCTAGAAGATACGTAGGTATTCACTCGCTACTTGAAGGCCCCTAGATTGACCCCTAGATTTATCGGGAAACACAGACTCGAGCAAAAAGTTCCACTCTCTAGCGGTACGGATGATAAAATTTGAAGCATGATGCTTAGTGTGAAGTCTTTTATGATACTACCAGTGGATTTATACCAATCAACCTTAAGTTTTTTTTAGACATAAAGTCAAAGTCAAAGTCAAATAAGCTTTACTCAAATAAACTTAATTATTAAGTACTTTTGAATCGTCTATATTTTCCTACCACCCGTTCCAGACTTTTTTAGCCGACAAGAAGAACGGGCGCAAGAAACTTATCAGCTGTAATAGCCATAAGTAACGATATTTACAAACTTGAATATATCGTTACCAGATAATTACAACAGGGTGACAGGATTATTGGCAAAAAAACATAGACTTATTATATTACTTCAACAAAGTACTTATATCAGCAAGTTATGTGTTACATCATTTCCACGCATTTTGATCTTTAAGATAATCGTCTACTTTATAATAACCTTTACCCGTGAACGTTTTTTTAATATGGTTTTTAAATTCATGCAAAGGAAGATCAATCACATGTTGTGGAACTTTATTACTGAAGGCTTGCCTTTCCCCATAAATGAACCTCTTGTTTTTGCAAGCCTAAATCTTGGAACGGCAAGTTTATCTTTATTTCTTGTATTAAACTTAAGTAACTATTTAAAATAAATGCAACGTTGATTATAAACAAAAGTAGTTTTTTCACATGTTCACAGAAATTTTTGAGAAACAACAACAAAATCTCAATAGTTTTCTTTTGTAGTAGGTAATAAAAGTGTACAATATCCTATAAGATAAGTACAATTTCGACAGTAAAATCGAAATTATTATCGTCGCAAACTCGCAAGTTACTCGAACCCAACGACCGGAGTAGCCCTCCAGTCGGAATATTCAAATTCTTTGCCATATCCGATAATACCACACTCATGCAAAATGCATACAATATCATTCTTTACCCATACTAGAATGCTTCCCGGACGTAATTCATGTAAAACTGGCTTTATTTGAATTTTATGCGTCCAAATTTTTGTTGAATTTCAACTGAACCACTGTGCAAAGGGTCCATTCCCGTGTGTGTATATTTTTATTGTCTTGTTCGATTGAATGTTTTACAAATGATTTTCATTTCGTTGTGAATTCCGAATACTGATACTTGAAAATAATGATACACTATATAACGCCGGATGCGTTCTATTGTGTTTATTTCTCTTACTTTGATACTGATATGAGTTTATGCTTTTATTAAAGAAACTATTTTACATAAATTGTTTTCATTTCAGTATAAAGAGACTCAAATACAAGATTTTTTTGTTTACACTAAAGAAACCTAATAATTTTTCATCATTATGATAAACTTTTTGTACGAAAGCAAAAAATATCGATTAATTAGTATTCTAATTATTTGCAAAGCAAAGATTTCGATAATACGAATTGTTTGAACTCTGTAATACTCACCTAAGATTTACCTAAAAAAATCCCTTCACTTTTAAGCTGATGTACAGTAAGCAGCACTTGATGTTATACAAAACTGTCAAAGAATTGTTATTTATTTTGAACCTTAATAGCTTTGTATTTAAGTATAAAATTGATTGAATATCATTCCCCTGTCGTGGAAGCCTAGCTGGCCGTTCACTATAATCATTTACCTAATCCACAGAACTAAAATAAGTTATGTAATATTGAATTTTTAGATTTTAGCATTCACAATGCTATTTTCAATTATACTAAGTAACGTAATAAGTTATGTGACTTATTTTTGTAGTCTAACCCATAACTCGAAAACCTGGATGCCGCAAAGCTGATTTAGTTAATTAGGTGGCGAGTCTCAATATACCTAGGTCACTCAAATAATAATACCTAACTCTTATATAGCCGTCAAGTCAAGACCAGACTCAAAACAAAAGCAAATCACTAATTCAACCTCATTTAACAACATAATTACAACTAGCAAACATTGATGCAGAAAACTTTTCAATTAAACTTGCCAGCCTATACCATCAATCGTTTTGCAACATAGTTGATATTTAGAGGTACCTATTCAATTTGTATTCGTTGTATGGCCGCGCGATTCATAAAGGACTCGAGAGGGGGTGAGTTGCTATAGATACTGATGGGGGGCGTTTCGTTGCTATAGGTGATCTGTGTTGCCCTGGTATCCTGGATTGAAGATCCTGCGTCAAGTGAGAAGAGCTTTAATGAGTACAAATTACCTGTTTATAAGAAACTCGAGTTATTTGTGAAATGCAAATAAATTGCCTTGTTAACGAACAGAACAATACAGCGGTAAGTCCTGATGATGGTACTTGGCTGGATTAAGTATCGAGTAGAGTATCGGAATATTGTATTGTTCGCGTTATTTTTGCTTTGTAGAATGTAGATTTGTTTTTATTTATGGCGTGAAAGAATAAAAAAGAAAACGAAACGTGAATATCTTTAGAACTTTTATGCGGACTTTTATGCGAAAAATGTAGGTACTTATGCTTTAGAAAAATCACAAAATCATAACTTAGAAAATTAGATACTTAGATAGGTGCCATAAATCATTTTCATTTATTTCAGAATATTATTCCATAGTTTGTTAGTAATAATGATGTCTTAATATAAGTTAGCAATTTATATAAAAGAAAAAAGTCAGTAATTTACTATATACGATTACTTTCCCAGCGTCACAACAGATGTAAAGATATTCAGCTTCATTTGGCTTAAAATTATCAGTTTTGCCTCCAACATATTGTTTATTGTTGTTGTTAATCAATCCCCTTGATTTTACATTTGTTTTCTAAATCACTCATAAAGAACTCTAGAAAGAAGCATTTTGATAGTTTGTAATGTTTTAAGACTACTTAAAACTTTGATCATTGTGTTCTTAGAATCACAACTAGTGAAACGTTTAGTTATTTACTCTATCGGTGACATATTGAACTATTTAACATACTTACTTACTTACAGGCTTACTTACTTATAATGAAACTATAAAAAAGAGATAATTAATAAATTTAAATAAAATATAGAAAAATCGACTCACCCGTATTACCTCAGACAGGACTCGAACCCGCACCCTTGGGATTCCGGCCCAATGCACTGATCATAATTATGCTGTCGAGCCGCTTGAGTCGAGTTTTTCTATTATTTTTCTAATAAATTAATTATCTTAATATAAATTGTGAATGCCTAAAATCTAAAAAAATCTATAAAATACAAATAGATATTATTAGTTATAATTATGTGGGAATATTGAAACTCTACTAAAAGCTTATTCCTTATATAAGACTGCGTTCATAGGTATTATGTACCTCAAGTAAAAACATTCTATACACTTTATCAAAACAAAAAACCGACTTCAAAAAAAAGACAAGTCAGCTGAAAATATGGAAACAAGATTAAATAAATATTAAAGGCAACATGTCATAATAACATGCAGTCGGAGGCATGCATAAAGAAAGTGACATTATGAATGATTGAATTATATGCCTCCGACTGCATGTTATTATGACATGTTGCCTTTAATATTTATTTAATCTTGTTTCCATCTTTTCAGCTGACTTGTCTTTTTATGCAGGCGGGTTTTTTAATTTATTTTTTTATTTATCAACTTTTTCGTTATTATATATTACGGTCATGATATACCTTTTTGAAATCCTTATATTATGCCCTTTAATATGACACCCATATTGCAGTATTCTAAAAAAAAAAATTTTCACTACGTATAATAGCACCGTACAGCCGCCATGTTGGTTTTTTTATAACGACAAGACAAATCTAACGATATCTTAATCATAGAAATCCGTTCAGCCGTTTGAAAGATATGAGGTAATAAAGAATATTACATACAAACATACATACATACATACATACAAACATACAAACATACTTACAAGATACGCGCGAAACACATAACCCTTTCTTTGCAGTCGGGTAAAAACCTACCTCAAAAAAGCAAGAAATAATATTCGTAATAATAATAAAAATACGTCTATTGAAGTCGGGTGGGGCTGGAGTACAAATTCCTTTTTTTTTATTCTAAAAGCCCCACCCGACTTCAATAGACGTATTTTTATTATAACGAATATTATTTCTTGCTTTTTTGAGGAAGGTTTTTTGAAGTCGGATTTTTTATTTTTTTTTATTTTTAGTGTAGGTACCTTGTAGGTAAGGTATATTATATATGTTGAAAAATCGGCTCAGCCAAACGTAAGATAATCGCGAGAAACATACTTAAATACGGGTCAAACTGAGAACCTCCTTTTTTAAGTCGGTTAAAAAATTACACTTAAGATATCCCTCTTCCAACAAAAAAAATATTATCTTATTCAGTTCATAAACAAAGAAGTAATACGACCAATCATCGAGGTAATTCACACAAAATCATACTATTTTCGTGCTTTTTTTTTAAAATTACTTGAAAAGTACTGAACCGATTTCCAAATTTTAAAAAATGGGACCAACTTGGGAGTGTACCTAATGTAATAACGTTTGAATCATTTCAATTGGTCCAGCCGTCTTCGAGTAATCGGTGGACATACACAAAAAAAAAAAAAATATACAGACGAACATAGAACCTCCTCCTTTTTTGGAAGTCGGTTAAAAATGGATCATTTATAAAAATTTCAAGTCCCTATAACACTTCAGATAGTGGCTACAAAGTTACGCCTTTATATTTAGTCCCTTCGTGGAAGGGAGTGGATAATCTAATACACGGTTTACAGTTTCCTTACCTAGGTATTTCTAAACTTATTAAATTATAAACAATATCGCTCGTAAAGCAAATAAATACTTTATTACGGTAAGTGCCTAAGTCACACCGGTTGATATTCTATGTGTTAGGCTTCATGTGACGGTGCGGGCGGTTGTGAAAAGTTACTGATTATTATGGGCAGCGCAAAACTGTAGAGTATATTTTTATGGAAAATTTAATTTCGCTTTTCGATGGTGATGGCATGTGTTTATGTTTTGGATGGATGTTGAAACTCCTTTAGACGCACAATACCACCTACGCAAAACACCAACTCGAGATTTTGTGGTGCTTTGCAGAAGTCTTAAAGTTGGCCGCCGAATAACATAATAAATATCTTAATATTAATATTGGCTTCATTCTTTTGATGTAAGTTCAACTACCCATTGTACTAGAAACCAGTCACAGTATTTTTTAATTTTTCTATATTTTTAAGCTTAGCATTTTGTATGTTTTTGAATAAATATACAGCTCACGCCATCTACTTCAATACAGTGGAAACTGAAATATTTACAAATGGTTATGGTACAAAAATCATAAAGGTTTTTTTTAAATATAGATTTTAAAACTTTTTTTAAACCGTATTTTAAAGCTTTTTAGTACTGAAATTACAAAGTTAAATAGATATAATCGCAATGTTGTTCAATTTTACGAATCGCGCCATCTAGTAGCATTTTCCCGAAACTCTTGCTACGGCGGGGAGGCTAGGCGGGCGGAGACGAAGCCTCAATTTGGAAGCGAGGAGAGGTCGCCACCAACGCTGTTCGTAGCAAAACTAGCGACAGCTTTGTGTCTATAGAGATGGCGCTTGTAGCTGCCTCGATGAAAACAGAGTAAAATTAATCACAATGAGAGAGAAAAGTATGAAAAAGTCGACTCTAATCTTTTAAAGTTTGTTGTAATTTATTTGCTTTTGAAAGTTTTGGAAATCATAAAATATTTAACGTGTAGGGGTAAATGTACATAATTAGTAATTACATTCTTAAATAATAACGCGCGTAAACCTTACAAGTGAATTAAGAAATCGTTTATAAATCTTACTCCCACAAATAGTGAAGTAGGAATATTTTAGTGACTTACTCAATGGTGACTTTCTCATTAACAAAGAGACAACAAACTCTGTTACATTACCACTCATTAGCCAAGGTCTTAGAGTAAGACGCGCTTCTGTACCAGAAAGAGTAGCCATACGAAGCCCTTTATGTCAAAAACGTGTCATTGTGTGAGTTAATTTTTGCTGTTTTGTTTTATTTTTTATGTGTTGGTGTCATATTACAGTGTTGTTTTTGTATGTAAGTATGCGGAACTGCACTTGTGCGCACTTCCCCCCCCCCCCCGCAAAAAATAGTTTGGATAGAATTAATCGCTAAAGCTCCTCCCTTCGGGACGAAGCCACGATGCTCGAAGGCCAAGGTGATCAACGATTTTAAAAAGGCGTGAAGATGTAAAATAACGCACAGTAACCAAATCGAAACAAAACACGTCTGCCGTGTAAATGCCGTGGGGGCTCCGATACTGTCCGAGTGTCCGCCCGGACGGTGTCCGACGATAGTGTCCGGGTTGCCGAACAAATTGCCGGCGACACGTCGCTTACACGCCGCAGGCACGTGCTGTTTGCAACCAGCTAAGGTTTTGGCGTTCAGGGAATTGATACAAAAATGTTTTACATTTGTATTTTATTAGTTACTAGCGACCCGCTCTCGCTTCCCTCACCTCCATTTGCTCCAAAAGACTTTCCCTCCCGTTCGTCCCGTCCCGTTTATTTTCACGCGCGTTAATTTTTTGTGAAAACTCCTAAGATATTCATATAAATGGTATGGTGTTAATGGTTAAAATAATGTGCATAAAATGCTTAAGATAACTAACGTATTTAATTTGATAAGTATTAATACTGTATCAAAAGGTAAGCAGCGTTTTCAATGCAAGCTCCCAGTCGGCTTAATTTTTGCTGACCTCTTCAACAATTATCGTCATATTTCTACCAATTTACATAAAACCTCAACTTATTATACACCTATAACCTTTCTCAGGAATCACTCTATCATTTAATGAAAACCGCATAAAAATCCGTTCAGTAGTTTTTGAGTTTATCGCGAACAGACAGACAGACGCGGTCTTAAGTCTTTTCCTAAGTACACTTAGATAATTTAGGTGCATGACAGCTAAGTTCATGACAACGTTTTAATTTGGTCGAGTTGTAGTTGGTAAAAGAATTGAGCGATTCTTAAGTTAAGTGCAAACGGCCGTATATTATAAGCTTATCCTAACTTTCATAATAACAATGCTGATGATGATTAAAACACCATTTCCATATTAATGAAAAAAGTACCCGAGTACAAAATTGTAGGACATAGAGTTTAAATTATAATTAAATTATTCATTGTTATTTAAGATACCTAGGTTAAGTTAAAGTTTATTATGAATTTTAAGGGCGACATAATTAGTAAGTAGCAAAATGCCGAATAGTAATTAACGGCAAACCTGACATTTGAACGTATAACGTGGGTGTAGAGCAGCACAAATATTGTTATGGTTATTTATTAGTATACAAGCGACCGACCGTGACTTCGTCAGCGTGGTCAGTTATTTCTCTATCCCTTGGGGACAGTACTTTTTCGGGATGAAAGGCAAGCTATGTCCTTCTCTGTACCCCTGACAACTTCATGATGATCGGTTGAGAAGTTAAGTCGTGAAGGCGTAACAAACACGTCTTTGACGTAGCACTTCCCGCTACGCCGTAGCATCGTAGTCTCAAATCAGCTATCTCAACTTAGGCCCGTAAATAAGCCGTTTCTCAACGTTAAGAGCTATCTTGACATTACACTTGAGATGCTGATTCTTATAATAACAGCACCTCAAGTCTGATCTCAAGATAGCTCTGAACTTTGAGAGCAGCTTATAAATACGGGCCTAAACGATGTTGAGATAGCTGTTTTGAGAGTACTATGCTACGCCATAGCGTGAAGTGCTACCTCAAAGAAATTATTATCGTATCGATTTATAAATACAGGCCTTAGTATCCGATTCTTTTTCATTCTATTTATTACTTCGACTGGTTTGTTTCTCTGAGGTCCTAAATTGAATATCCTGTTCTAAAATGTCTCAGGTCTGGGTGTTTGTGGTACAGTCGTTTTCCGTTCGCAATAAAACGAAGAGATACATTGTTTCGAGGCCATCAAGTTCGCTTATTCGGCAATGCATATTAGAATTGACCGCACGTTTTTGTAACGTCAAAGCTTTCTTTTGTAAACTAGGTACTTACCTATAGCTAAACTAAACTATAGCTTCTCAAAGACATTGTGCTCAGAAATAGACCACAAAGCGTAATTACAAATGCATGCAACAAGAGGGTACTAAATACCCGTCTGGTACCCTATTCGTATGGGTATTTATCTCGGACGTCAGATGCAAAGGGTTGTATTGTATGCAAACGAGACGTTTGACCACTGTATCGGTAATAGTCATGGCTACTGTGACTTTAAGGCCCGTATTTATAAACCGCTCTCAACGTAGAGAGCAGTATATTGAGAAATGTTTCTGACTATGTTATTGCACCTATTTATTTAATGTAGTAGTTACTATTGACGATATCCATGGTTGAGTAACTGACTCGCCAGTCTTCATGGTCACGCTATCTCTAAGGTCTCTGGTTCTATCCCCGGCTGGGTTTATTTAGAAAAACAAACATTTCCATATTGACTCACTTGGACCGTGGTATGGTACAGACACGCTCCCCCTAGAATGAATACCAAAACATATGATTTATATCGCGTGATATAGCATTTTATCGACATTCAACAGTCAAAATCTTGTCTTTTGACAGTTAACAGTGATAAATCGCTAGGTATATCATATCGCGTTTCGATAATCATGCTAGGGGGCAGACAAATTGTAACATATACCACTGTTGTCTCTGATCTTACTTTGGAATCAGAGAAATGTATCGTGATTTTGATTTACTTCTATAAACGAAACTCTATATGCATCCGACCCTTAAACCAAAACACAGCCAACGAAACTAATTGCAGCAGACCTCCGCTACAACCTCATTCGGGCAGGGATTTATGTCAGGGAGGCATGTCGGGAATTCGGCCGGCGGACAGTTGAAAAAGGCGATAAAGAAGCACCCACATGCTCCTCGCTTTGCATAAGGGTGCTTCTACACGGTGCATGTAGCTTGCGCACGTCGGGTTACTTGCACGGGTGTACTATGCTATGGAGCTGGACCTGCTTTACGTGTTTCCACGGAGCATGTAACCTGCGCAAGTGCTCAACTTGCGCGGGCTACTTGCACCGTGTAGAAGCACCCTAAGGTTCGGACGTTTTCGGCCACTTTATGGCCTCTTGTCATGTGATATAAGAAGTGTCTCTTGAAGTATGCATTGCCGAATAAGCGAACTTGATGGCCTCGAAACAATGTATCTCTTCGTTTTATTGCGAACGGAAAACGACGGTACCACAAACACCCAGACCTGAGACATTATAGAACAGGAAATTGAATTCAGGACCTCTAGGACCTCAATAGTGTACCAGACGGGTATTTAGTACCCTCTTGTTGCATGCATTTGTAATTACGCTTTGTGGTCTATTTCTGAGCATACAATGTCTTTGAGAAGCTATAGTTTAGTTTAGCTATAGGTAAGAACCTAGTTTACAAAAGAAAGCTTTGACGTTACAAAAACGTGCGGTCAATTCTATAGAATTGAATTAGGATTGCAGTTTTAAAGTGATCGTGACACTTTACAACTGTCTCGATCAGTTTGCACTTTGCAACATAAATAATAACACCCAAAAAGTCGAGTCCTTGTATGCTAAGTGAGGCAAAAGAAACTGAGCCAAAATGGCTTAGTTTTCAGTTTCATATCCTTCTTACCTAAATGTAACTAAAATCCAATAAAATAGTAACCAAGACTGTGATTTTGTTTGAAATAGGTTGTTAAATATTAAATGATTGAAAATAAATATAATAAAGTTTGAGAATTCTAATACATTTCAAACTTAAATAATTATACGTTGTCTGCTTACCTACGAGTATACTCGTAGTATTTTTATGGGCCCCACAAGTCACTATACCAATATGCTCGTCTGGCAGCCAACGAGCTAAATTTCAAAAATTGTAAATTTCTAAAATTCTCTTATTGATACGCACAATCATGAGTATCACGACAGTAGTAAAAAAACAACATGCGTGATGCAATATTTTAAGTTTTAACCATATACTTTTCTGCAACATATTAAGTAAAAAGTCATCATTTTATAATTATATTCATCTTTAATGAAGGTAGCTTGTAAATTATATGTCGTAAAGAAACACCATTTATTAGCCGAAATTAGAAAATTGGGTGGTAGTAAAGATTTTTACAGCTAAAATAAACCCTCGTTAAAACCTCGTTAAAATAAAATTTTAGCTGCATAAAATATGGGGTAATAAAGCACTAAGTATTAGGACCACTTATTGTATGTTTATATGTTGAGAGATTATGTTTATGTAGATAGACTTACTTTGTTAAATAAAGGTGCAAGGAGATAAGTAGGAGCATAATAATCTACTCGACAAAAAAAAACAAATTCAAAAAGTGATTGAAAATATTATTTCTCCATATCAACTAAAATCTGACATTTAAACTATATGGCATTTGTCGCTGTTTTTTTTTCTGATTAAGTTGGTCCTTGTTCAATTTGACGGTAGCCACACCACAAAATTTGTCAACTGTTTTCGATCACCCTGTAGAGTAATTTTGTTGTATCAAAGGTGTCATAATTTTATGCGCTTTAAAAATGTTCATTGAAATGAATCAATGTTAATATCTCTATAATTCTTGATCTAGCGAAAGATTTTTCAGAGCGGGCGGAAAGAAAAACAGTTTAAAAAAAATACAGAGCCGTGTGGTCTAATATGCTTTCTTCAGGTATGTTTTATGTTATGTATTAAAACTCTAAAATGTTTGTTATATTGTAGAGTTCTTTTATATGTAAAAGTGATACTGTAACAGTGATTTAATAAAATAAAAATATGACCACTACTTTGAATTCTTCTTAGGATTTAGCCAGTAACAGATATAAAAATCAGGCTGAGCATATTTCTTAAATAACTAGCGAAAAATTCCGAAAAGGAAAAAATATACCGTCTACAAAATGCCAAAGGAAAGGTGGAGAGGCGAAAGAGCTTTTATGGTACAACTTCGGCGTACTGTGTCGTGCTCAGGGCGTTTACTAGGTATGACAGGGTTTGGCTACAGTGGTAACGATTTAAAAATAAATGCTGGTTAATTTAATTAAAGGTGTGGGTGGGCACGCCACGTGTTAACACGCCGTTAGATGACATCGGTTTTCATAGTAAATGTACGCACTAGGATCACATTTGTCTTATAACACGTCCAAATAAATACGGCGTGTTACAACGTGGCGTCAGACTTAAACATTACCAAAAATATTACCGAACGAACACCAGCCATGAAAACGTCGAGCAACCTACTTTGCCTGCCAGAAATGAGGGAAAGAATCTAAAAAGAAGCACCGAGCAGTTGTATCACTAACTAAACCAGAAATCCGGCTTGATGGCGTAGGACACACCGAGGATCATTCCTTTAACAGAAATCCGGCTTGATGGCGTAGAACGGTATCCTTTGATTGCGCTTATATTACTCTTCACCATCTGCTTTTAGTCGTATCAATGTCTTCAGTACCTGCCAGCCTTGAAACCCTGTTTAATCCTGGGCGGAGAACCATAGCTTCAAAGTTTAAGTCGTTTGTATGAAATAGGCCTTTGTAGTACTTATTTTTGCTCGTGAGTGTATTTTATAAGTATAGATATATACGAAGTCAAATGACAAAACTTAATTCATTAATTAGTTACAATGAAACTATTTCGCAATACTATCTCATGAGGTTATATTAAGTTTAAGGCTACTTTAATATATATTTTTATGTTTTTTACCCAACGCTCTCACTGCAGCCACCGCTGAAAGAAACAGAAGGAAAAAACTGCAGCGGCGTGCGCAAAACGTCTACGACAAACATCGTCCCCGAGTCCCACCGATCTTTTGTAGATATGCAAAGCGTCGTTCTTTGTAACATGATCTTATTGTGCCGAGAAATCCCCGGCGCCGATGCGAATACGAAACAACTTATGTCGATTTAGAAATTTATTAGGATAGCGGTAAAATTTTCATGCTGCACGCGCGTATTCGACGGGTGCAACGAGATATAGCATTCCAGTTTTGCATTCTCCTGTTCTCATCTTGTGGTGAAATTCAGATATTTTGGGTTGAGGTGGGGAATATTAAGTGGTGTTGTTTCGGATATTTCGACGTATTCCGCAATTGGTCCATAAAGGTTGTGAGACTCAAAGCATTGTCTTGTTAGCTTGATGTGAACGATTGTAAGGTATGATGATTATGATTGGCATACAAGTTCTACATTTTATCGACAATATTGTAACGTAACTACTTATAAGAAAGGATACGTTTCGGTTAAAAGGTATTTTTAAGACAATGCGAATATTATTTCAGTAATGTAAAAAAAAAATCTTTTCAATTATATTTTTGTGCCTAACCTCATCAATAACAGACATTTGAGTGAAAAAAAATATAATCATTGAATGCCACACGCACGCTTTCTTTCCCATCCTGGAATTTATGTGTTCCCTAAGGAAATTAAGGGTGGTTACATAACTCACGCAACGCGTTATTTACAGAAAACGATTTCACTTACGTTTATGGCCTATCCCAAGTTACATTAACGAAATTTCATTTTGAACACTTTCAATTAGCTTATTTTGTTGTTACAATTTTACAGTTTTGGTATTCCTTAAAGTTTTCTGAAAACCAACTCTAATCGCTATTACAGACCTACGCTACGGTTATTTTTATTTTATTGTATAAAGCATAATCGTCCAGGCAAATAATTATATTGAAGAGACTTTATTAGTAGATAATAGTTAAGCCCGATTCACACATATCAGTGAAGTCACAGTTTCGGCACAGTATTGTCACCGTGATAATTATTCTTTCATACATTCTCTATAAACGCGTCCACACCTGTCAGTGTCAATGACGAGACAGTGCTCTCAGTCAGTGTCAGTGAACGCGTGTTTGTAGAGCATGTATGAAATAATAATATCACAGTGGCGGTACTATGCCGCCAAACTTTTTGTGCTCTATATTGACACCTTGGAAATCTTTTAAGTCTTTACTAAAATTATTTGAATAATGCAAATGTCTCTAACGTCCATTTGTTTGTCTCCACAAATCGGCTACCCGCAAGATCGCCGAGACGGCCATTCGCTGTCCATCCAGTGTGACAATGACAAGTCGAAGATTGCACCGAATGCCTGCAGATCCCACCGGGCCGAAATTGATCGGAGTAATTTGGCTGAATCGCACCGAATCGCCTCGGAGATTCGTATTTGTGCGATATACCCAAGATATAAGACGGGGATTGATGAACGGTTAGTTTTGGATGGAGCGGTTACAGTTGATCAAGGCTGCTTGAGAAATGCGCGGCTTGATGTCCCTCTAAACTTCTTTATTTGCCGATTTTATTTCGTTAGTAACCAATTTTTAAATGTTGTTTTACTGTACCTTTACAATAAAAATAGATAATGTAGATAATTTAATTCTATTCGATGACTATTTCACTTATCTGCAAATATTTTTTATTGCATTAGTTTTAAGATTTGATAGATTTATCTCTCTGTTAGATTTTGATGTAGCATTTTTGATGACTGAAAGTAATATTTATTATCATACTGACAAATTACTCTTTTGTGAATATTTACGCAACCGTAAAAGTTAACGTACAATTTATGACTATAATCCAGTCCAACCCTCTTACGTCAGAATGCAAACATAAACATTGTACAAAAGATACCTACATGTAAAGTGCAGGTCACAAAACTCGAACAAACTGCTCAACAAATTCTCTCAGTTGCTGTGCTCATTCTGCCACCAATCGAAGGTTATTGTGAGATTTAAACTGATTTCTCCAAATCGTCGGGTACAATGTAGCGGGAGCAATTTTGCTGGCGTTAAGTCAAATCGTGCAAGAGTCATTGGCTTGAACGTCTCGAATGCTCTATCGAAGGCATCGGTGACGGAATGGCCTGTTTCCAATACATTTTACTTTATACATTCCAAGTAGGTTCCAAGCTCCTAACGAGATTCTAAAATGAAAATTATTAACACAGATGGTACTTTTTGAGATCTAAGCTATGCCTTTTATTGCAACCGTCTGGATTGAGTGCCCCAACACATTACCTATAGATAGGCCGGTCATATCTAACACTAGAAATTGCTAAAATCGCAAACTAACGGCTAGTTCTGGTTTTTTAATATGTTGTTAGGACCACTACCAGTAGCGTAAATCTAAGTTTGCAGCTTCGAAAGACCTGTGCTAACTTTGCAGCACTCGAAAAACCGCGAAATTTTCGCACTTTTTTTGGTATATTTAACATTGTAAGCCCTAAACTATGCGTTTAAAAAAAATATCTACATGTTTTTAAAGAAGCAAAAATTTCTATAATTTAATGTCAGACTTAGCTCTGTAGCTTAAATACTTACCGAGACACAGATCTCCAAAGATTCACAAGTTTTTCAAAAAAAGTAAAATTTTAAGAGCAGTTAGCTTGCGATTTTAATGTTAGACATGATGGGCCTAAGAATATAAAAGCTTTAAGTATTTTTTTTTACCTTTTCTTTAAGTTTTTAGAATTGTTTACTGAACCCACTAGTCTCAATTTGATTTCCAATTATTTAATAAAAGGGTTCAGTTCAGATGCACATACCTACATAGATTATTAGAATATTTTAATATATAATTGTAAAGATGCTTTCATACGCAATGTTCATACATAACTTGACGTAAGATAGCGTTCAAATAATAAGTTTATCTGACTACAAATAAAAGTCTTATTTAGTATAATTTCTAAAAAACACAGAATAAAATATTTATCGTTATCATTCTAATATAGTCTATAAAAACATTGATTTTAGTTTGCAACGGTAAAGCTGACATTGATTTTACTTGTATTTTACTTGATCTATTTCCCTACAGAGACATTGAGAGCACAATGTAAAAATGTTATTCAAAAAATCAGTTTCTCCCACGTTTCTTCGTATAAAACTGGTCTGAATGAAGCAAAAATACGTAGGTATAGTCATTGTACGTGTGCAGCGCCAATTTCACGGAAGATTTCGCATACAATTCTGAGAGCCATACTCTGAATCTGTATATGTTCAGGCAATATAGCTCTGCAGATAGAGTAAACAGTGTCAGCAATATGGAAGTACTCATATATTTTTGAATAATATCTGATGGGAAGCAGACTAATTTTACTGGTTTGTCGATGAAAGTTATCTTTTGTAAAAGCATTGGAAAATTTGAAAAGTTGCAAATGCATTCTAAGTTCAAATATGACTCTTAAGCAAAATTAATTTGAAAATTCCAGCCCTAAATCTCCGTCAGAGACATAATTTGCTTCGCATTTCCTTTACACGAACTAATTCGAACTAATTAACAGTTTTCTAGTCAGATCATGCAAATTATTTAACGGAATGAATTTGTGAGTTACTTAACGAGCCGATTAGATCTGTATTGTAGTGCAATAAGACACGTCAAAAGTTTAATGACCGACGACTTATTAACACTGCTTTTTGAATGCTTTCACTTAATTAATTTCATAGCTAATATAATGCTTATTTAGTTTAAGTCTAAGTATTGTGCAACAAGTAGCTTCTATCTGTGGAAGCTTGTAATTAGCTCTTAAGTACATAAATTTATTTCCATAAGTTGTAAATGATGCTGTAAGCTCCCCAAATAAAATAAAATAATATAAACAAATAAAATAAAGTAAATAATCGTAATAGTAAAATTTACATTGAAATGTTGATTTTGTAACACCAAGCCTTAAGAAATCACTATTGTTATTAAAATTTAAATTAACCTACTTAACGTTTATATAAAAATTATTGAAGTCTAATAACCTAAATTGACCTTGAAAAAGGAAAGTTATTTCGTTCAAGTCCTATTAAGTAATAAACAAAGTCTGATTTAGGATTCCTTGAAACAAAGACACTATTATCCCTTTATTTTTGTTTAATGATACAGAATCACTTACATGTTTGGTAATGTAATTTTCATCCGAGTTCCGTTTTATCATAAGAGTGGAATTATAACAAGGACCTTGAAATACTACCAGAAAGATAGCGATGTCACGTTATATGTGGAGGTATAAGATGAAAGATGTAAAGTTATTCTAGAAACGACATAGAGATGTAAAATTGTGAAAGCGTATCATGGTTAATTTTAAAAAGATGCTCTTTAAAAATTCAAAAGCTCTAAGTAAAAAAAGAATATCAAAAAAATCAAAATATCTTTATTATTTACTGCAAGTAATATTTAACAATGTGTGGGTCTCTTTTAAGTTTGAAAATACCTGAATTAGAAGAGGCCCCTCTCTTTAGTTTACAATAATTTATTTGTAGTACATAACTAGGAGCTTATATTAAATATAATTTCTTTACTTAATATACAAATTATAAGTAGGTACATGATAATTCATCTTATGAAAGCAAGCAAATACTTTCTTGAGTGAGATATCATAATATTGGTTCTGCAGTTGTTAATCACTAATAAAAGTTGTTAATAAGGGTATTAAACTCCTCCTTTTTTGATGCCCGTTAAAATACGAAATTAAAAACATTAAAAAGTAAAAATTGAAATCAAAACTTTTTTGTATTGCTTTAAAAATAGCGCAGATGGCCCGTCCCAGACCATAGATGCTACATAGGAGTAATGTATCGTAATAGTAAAAAGTTATTTTATAACAACGTTTTGTTAGCGATGAAGTGTTTGTACTTATATTTGTTAATTTCGGTTTGCGTGTATAAACCTCGTTTTAAATTCAAACTTTACGATATGAAAGTAGATAAAGACGTCTACTTCTAACTCCAAGTTGCAAGAAGAAATTCAAATCTTGGCACCAATAGTTTTATCTTTTCCCGCTCTTATGTATGTACCTGGAAGCGGTAAAGTTGTTCAACGGCACTTCCAGTAATCGAAGATCCGAAGGCACCCCTATCAAACGCTCGTTTGCACAAAGTATAGACTGGAAGTATATCCAGAACGGCTGCGAACACGGAGCGAATGGCTTTACGAACACTTTTTCCCTATTTCCGAAAGAATAAAAAGAACTCAAAGGGAACTTCATGACTTTTGTTATAGCGTAACGCTTTTTGGCGCCTTTGGCACGTTCGCGGGCAAAGGAGAACCGGCACTATCCATAGAAATAATTGTAACTTGTAGGTTAACTTGTATACGAATCTTAAAATGTAGCCAATAATATTTTATACATAAATCAAGTTCTGTCTTATTTAAAGCGCATTTAGAAAAAGAGATATTTTTAGTGATGAATATCTTATGATACTACGGAACTAAAACATTCCGATAATCACATTAAATCTTCAAAGGACAGAAATGTCACTATAAAATGTGAAAACGTGGCTCCATAAACATAATTACTTTGCTTTTTTCGAAATTAAGAAAACAAAATGTCAATTTGACTTTAATATTTTGACATTGATATTCGTTGCCAGAGACATAATTGCCAAATTAAAGATCACAGATAAAAAAGTACAAGTACAACTAATACAAAAATTTTCAGGTGTCCTTTTCTAAAAACCTTTTTATCCCAATCTCTTTGTAAGTGCCGCGTTGAATTTATAATAGCCACTTTTAGTTTAGGGTGAACTAATTTTAGGCGCACACCCATTTTATAATATGAGCTTCTTAGCGTATGTCGCTTGCCGAGTGCTTTTACTGTTTAATTCTTTAGTAATGGCTTTTTGTCTTCATTTAGTAGTCCATTTTGCAAGGAGCTTGGAAAAGGGCTTACAATATTCTGTTTAAAGAAAACTGTGGATTCTTTTAAGCACTTCCTTTAACGAGTCATTTGGGTACTGAGTTACTGGTCGAGATGATCTTTAATAGGGACCTAATTGATAATTATCGAAATACCTATTATAATAGGTATTTCGATTTATGTTACAGAATAAAATGTAATTAACAGCTAACAATAAAAAGTCACTAATTAACTCTTCAACGCCCGGAAAATGAGACAATAGAAAATCTATTGTGTCTCGGTCGCCAGCGACCGCTCCGGCGTTAATAAATTAATGTAAATAAAGAAACAAATTGCTGCTGCCATTTGATGCTTGTATCATCACATCATCAGTTTGCTTTGACAAAAATTAAAAAAAAAACTGAACTTACTACAAGAAGCGAAACATAATAATAATTATGAAATAATGCGAAACTCACAAAGCGAGTAATCAGTTAATCATTTAACCTGCCTTTTATTATTAAGATATTTTGAACAAATCCATGTTTATTGTTATTAACTGAAAGTTAATGACCCATTGGTTAAGCAACTTTAGCAAGGGTCGGTCATGGGATGGGTGACCAAAATTTATTATCTCGAGCTCCTCCGTGCTGCGAAAGTCACCTCAAGCCATTGGTCCCGGCTGCATTTGCAGTCGTTAACTCCCATTGATTCGCATTGGGCCCGCGTGGTGGGTTATGGCCCACCCTCCTTATCCAACCATAAGGAAGGCCTTTGCCCAGAGTGGGAACATCAAAAATGGCTGATGGTCAAATTAAATGTAGGTAACTTCCTCCTTACATAACTATATTTTTTTTATATTTACTCAATATTGAACATACGACGGCATCTCAGACTATACATGTTGACGTTGAGACCACCTTTATACCGTACGTAATAAAAGCTGTTCTCGCAGTTTACCTGTATAACCTGACGTGCTGTCGTCTGTACCTGGGTACCTTCTTACACAAGTAATTTTGAATGTCCGATTCGACACTAATACATGTGATGAAGATTCATTTTGGCTTGTACCTCTTGTATCGTTTTTCTCACCCGCCCTACACGCCACGGTGTGTGCTCATCAAAGGATTATATACTTACCTACATCTCGACTTTGTAGGTGACCTTGCGAATCGGACGCATTGCAGGTTTTCATACATCAAATTACATAGTTATATTGACGAGAATGAAAGGTTTATAACTATTAATCTTTTTACTCATGACTTCACCTGTAAAGTAAGATAAATAAAATGTGTTTTCGTTTGATTTGTGTTTAAAAAAGATCTTTACTGAAAAGTCTATACATGAGCACATCTAGCATTCGTTCATAATATGATTATATTTTATTCAATCAACCCAACCAACTTATAATAGGTAAGTTGATTGGGTAAACCTTACTTACGCGCTTAGCAAAAGCCTGAGCAATCAACACTCGTTCTCAAAATAAAAGCTCACAGACAGCTGTTGATAAGTTCCATCATTAAAAAAAGAACAACGCCACTGCTCTACTCTATTACACAATCCTTTTCTAAATCATGTCCAATCAGTCAGCAGCTAATCTTTCCAGCTTAAAAAAAGAAAGCTGATAGTCAACCACTCGTTACTCACGACTGAGCAGCTTAAAATCAGCGTCAATTTGTTAGCCGGCTTAAAAATCAGGCTTCAAGCTAAGCTGGAGTGATTAAGCCGTTTAGTGAGACCACCTGATGAGATCATTACCTTTTATCGATCGTTTCGGATTAAAGAAAATGGAAGATAATAAATAATTGGCTGCAAGCTTTTTGAGCGAGGAAATTTTAATAGAATATGTGAAAGTTTTAAAGAAATAAAAATCTCTTAAACACATTTAAGAGAGTACATTGACACTAATGGTATAAGTGTTTAAGTAACTCTCTGTCTGTTACCTATTCAAGCATCAACCAATTTTGGAAATTTTGGTATAATTAATCCAAGGTTTTTGAGTAATCGCTCAGGAAATGTGAAAATTTGGATGATGGGCAAGATCCAAGGAGTTGGTCTACTCACCCTCTACCAACTTTTTTAGGAGTTAAAGACTCAAAAGTGAGGAGACCTTTAAACCCCTCCCCCGACTTCTGCTCATCTCCTAGACGAGAGAAATTTATGTTCACATTATATACTATACAAGTTACTGATGAAATCTCGTGTTTACTTGCTCACTATTCACAATTGATTGGAATACAATATTATGTTAACTGTTTACTTGATCTTCCTCAAGAAGGAAAGATTTTTAATCTCATTAATAATTTTAGCCTTTATAATCTAAGTAATAAATCCCAAACACTTGTTTTAAAGCTGCGAATTTAAGGAGTCGTTAACATTTTACGTTTACAATTAGTGCTCATTAAACTGACCTACATTGAGATCTCGGATTAAATTAATGAGTGCTGTTAATGATCAAGCCTCAATGGGGAGCCATAATTAATTATGGCTTTTGTAAGCCTAATTTTCATGTTTAAAACTTATAAAACTTGTGCCTAAAGAGACAAAAGTTATGAAATCAAACAAAAGTTCAGGTTCAGTCACGAAGTCTTAAATATGTATGTATGCAGCTTAGAATTTTGTTACTTTGTTGTAGCTGTCATTTGTCATTGAAATCTGTACCCTTAGCACGAACAGTCATCGAGAAAAAAAACGTGCGTAAAATTACTCGATAGAGAATTATCTATGGAAATTTTAGTTTCGCTATTCGGCGGTAGATGGCGTTGTACAAATTTTCCATACTAAATTGCACTATCGACTGATTTTACGCGCGTTATTTTTTTCGTTAGCTGTTATCGAGAAAAATAACGTGCTGTTCGTGCTAAGGGTACTGTTCAAAAAGTAATAGCTCTTAGAGTGACAAAGTTCTGTATTCATATTTATAGACGTGACTCTCCTGAGTGCTTAGTGCGAGTTTTCTTACTTATTCGATCGCGTTAAAGTAAACGCGATTTAGTATGGAATCGAAACAACGCCATCTCGTGACGAAAGGCTGTACTAGAAATCCTGAGTGCCAGTTTTTTACGCGGTCGATACCGAGCAACGACAATCGAAAAGTGAGAACACCACGTGACCACGTGAGAACGTTCTTGCTTGTGATTGGTCGTTTGATATAACTTGCGAGTGCGAGTTGGATTTTTGACATTTCAAGTGGTTAACTTCAGTGAGAAATACGTGAAATCAAGTGAGAAGATACCGTAACGTTGTCACCTACTTTTATTCAGTGAAAAGCATTGTATTTTGTAGTGAGAACATGGAAGTGTACTTTATTTGATTGTTGGAAGATGCTGGTTGCCGCAGAGGCTCAGATAAATCGAAATTTCAGCTATGCCAGTGAAGCAAGAGTTCACAAAGATATTAGAATTAATATCTTTGAGAGTTCAAGTTTCATCAAACAAACATTAATACCGGATGATGAATTTGGAGGTTATAGCTTATCAAAAGGTGGTTTAAGTTGCAAAGAATTGGAAGACAAAAACCAATTCAAAGGCATCCTAAAGAGCATAAATGTTGAATTAAAGGTATGTATAAGTCTCCCTTCTCAACACTGAATAATATTTATAAAATTTTATTGACAGAATTACAAAAACAAAACTTTTGACCCCGAACCTGACTCTCCGACCCAATTTAGATTAAACCATAATAATATACAATTTAAACTTAAAACATCTGCACCCAAACTAGGAAACCTGTATAACCTAACAACTGTGAACTAGATACAAAGCTTGTTTGACTTAACTCTTTCTTTTTAATTTCAGGTGATGGACGGACCCTACCAAAGGCTTATTTGGGTTGAAAAGTGTTGCAAAAATGTGCAGTGTGTATCTACATAAATTAAGTTAATGAAGTAATAAGGAAGTCTTGACACCTAAAGATATTATACACCTATAAACAACTTCCTCTCCTGCTGCCAGCCTGGCTGTTAGTCAAGGTTAGTAATAGATATTCTAGTAAAGTAGCAAAAATAAAAGCCTATATTCTGGCTTGCTAATAACATCAAAACATTTAACTTGTAATTTAATTTGTCATTGTTTATTTGTTACAGAAAGTATGGGATACCGAGCAAGCTGGTCATTGTCAAAATAGTTGTTCCATTATTAAAGAAGAACTTCTTTAAGTTTAAGCAAGAAACATTATTATTCGCTGAAGGTGCAAATGGTTAATATTAATAAATAAATCGCTTTGAATTGAATTGATGTCTTTTATTCAATAATTTCAGGTATATAGGTATTAATAAATCGTTTTGATTTGAATTGTAGTCTTTTTATTTCAATAATCAACGGTTTACTTACTTACCTACAATAATTTCAGGTTTAAAGTGCTTACTGCCTAAGTACTAAGTATGATGTGTCTATAACAATCGCTAATATACAAAGGCAATTGTTTTTGTTATCTTTATACCTAGAGATTTATTGTAATCTCTGTATTGAACATAATAAAAAGGTTCTTAATAAAGTATATAAAATCGTAGTAAAATCATCTTTTTGAACTAACAATATTTAGATTTCATCATAAACTGATCATAAATGATCTATTATTATATGACAATTAAAAATAAGGAACAATTTAAGTACCTAAATTGAATTGTTAAAAACTACCTACCAATATCTCATTGCTAATATTACTTCTAGACACCTCTCCATAAAACATAAAATGCAAATCTCACTAAATACTTAATTTTAATAGGTAAAAATATAAAATAAAACTTAAGAGGTTACCTACTTTTAATCATAAAAAAATCATTATTAAGTAAGTATAACAAATGGCCAAAGCCAACAAGTAAACATAAGCATGTTCCCGCAATAAATTAACCACTTGAAATTTGGGACTCTTTAAAAACATCTTGAATTGGATTCTAGAAACAAAACATTGGTTGTTCACTAAAATAAACAGACACATTCCTATCTTATAACCCTGCCAAATTAAAAAGCAGCTGATTTCCTTTGACCAATCAATAAAAAGACCATTCTTTAGTCGGTTGGATTATGTCACGACGTAAACTTACTACCAACATAAGAAGACAATTAAACGCTAGTCACGGTGAGTAAACGTGGATCGAGCGGTAACATGTAACTTCATCTCGCACTCGCTCGTTTTCGATTTACGCCGCGTTTGGCGTTTACTCGATTAACGCGATAGTAAAGTAATTCGCATGATATTAAGAAACTCGCACTAAGCACTCTGTACACCTATAAACGTCTTTGGGCTTTGATATCCACATCCATCATATTTTATTTAAAAAAACTGTAAAATGTGCTGTACCTATTGGATACTTTAAACAAGGCATTTCGTCACTCTTAACTTTTTTGGCCATAAAATAAACTGATGTGATGAGTGACGAAATGCTACAGCGATGTGGTCACAGGAAGACAAAAGTTCGAATAATCGATAAAAAAATAATGGGAATGAATACTTTAGCATACCATAAAAAAACATTTTGTACACCAAAACTAGTATATGCTCACCAAATCCTTAACCGCCTAAGGTGCAAGTTCACCAACACGTAAAACAGCTGATTAGTTTTAACCATTTGTTTTTGACGTTTTTATGTATGGAGAAAATGTCAAAATCAAATTATTAAAAATTTATCGGCTGGTTAAGTAGTTGGTGAACTTTAATATAAGAAGATTTAGACCTGAGTTCACCAACTACCTAAACAGCTGATTAATTTCTGACCATCTGTTTTTGACATTTTCTCCATACATAAAAATGTCAAAAACAGACGGTTAAAACTTAATCAGCTGTTTACGCATTGGTGAACTTCAGCCTTAGTGAGCTTATACTAATTCTGGGAAAGGTTAGGTTATGTTATGGTGATCATTTAAACATAAGCCAAAAATAATCAAGAGACAAAGAACCATTATTTATTGATATTGTCCATCAGCCATTTTTTGATGTCCCCACTGCTGGGGCACAGGCCTTCTTTATGGGTGGTAAGGAGGATGGGCCATAACCCACCTCGCGGGCCCAATGCGGATTGGTGGGTGTTAACGACTGCAAATGCAGCCGGGACCAACAGCTTAGCGTGCCTTCCGAAGCACGGAGGAGCTCGAGTTAATACATTTTTGGTCACCCATCAAATGACCGACCCTTGCGAACGTTGCTTAACGCTGGGCCAGGCGCTAAACCACTTTGCCACCGAGCTTCACTTATTAATATTAGCTGTCCAATATTATTTTATCTAGATACGCTAAGCAATTATGCTTTTCAAAGACATAAAAGAGGTTATAGAAGTATAAAGTTCACTTCATTATTAATAACGTCATTTGATTTACAAAGAACCGATTCGCCGCCAACGCGCTTGCGGTTTAACATATTAACGTCAAATTAATTTATAATTTTCAACATTTGCCGCCCAACGTGCAAAGGGAATTGATTCAGAATAATACTACAGTATTACCTATTTACATGTTTAATAAGCAATTTATTATGAAACCACGAACTGTTGCCGAGGCTATCAAATGATTTCAACTATTTTGTCATTTCTATATATCCGCATATTTGATTGGGTTTTTGAATAGGTTTTTTGGGTTTTTGTAATTATACCTATTTTTGATTGCTCAAATTTTATCTAAGGTAGGTTTGATTATGTTTTAAAATTTAATATAAAAACAAAGTTGTGAACTTAGTAAAGCATGCCGTAATAATTCTAAGATTATTAATAAGTCAACGCTGTAAATGGCATAAGTATAACTTTTAAAAACTTTGTTTTCTTATGTATTTTTTGTTCTCCAAACTGTTACACTCTTTCAGAGTCAAAATTGCCATTATGTCGTCCACCACAGCGTAAAGATTAAGATGTTCTTTAATCAACTTTTTTATTATTCAAATACATCTTCCAAGCAAGTGTTGCAACAACAAAATTGTCCAGATTGAGTCATAACCCCGGTCGTTATGTAAATTCTGGGTAGAAATTTTAAATTTTCTCATTACAGCCTATTTGATTAGGTCGTGGCAAATTGTTTCACCCCGTGTTTGCTTAGGCGTCTTTACCAAATCCACTGCAAGTACCTAATTCGGGTTTTATTAAGGGTAGCTACCAAGGGGAGTTAATTCCGTTTATTTCATGACTTTATACAACCGTTGTTTTCTTAACTGTGTATGTTGAGATGTTTTGACATATATCTGAAATAGGGTTTGATACATTTTTTATTCTTGGTTTTTGTTAACTATTGTTCTTTAATTATTGATGTCTTTAAATAATTTTCCAAAATCATTTTCCTATGAGGAAAAATTTATATAGTAACTCGTACTTCAATAATTAAATAAATTTTTGCCCACTTTCGACGAAAATGTAATAAGCATTAGAATATTTTGAAGTGTAGATAATTCTCAATAGCTCAACGGTCACATCATTCGTCTGGATTGCAAAGGATGAGGGTTTGATTATCGCGTATGTGATTCAAAACAAGTAGTTTTCTCTACTATTTTAACCGTGGTGTTTTATATCAAAATGTAATTTTGCTTTTTATTTTTAACTTTTAGAAAATTCATACGTTATCTAGTCTAAAAACCGCATCTAGATCGGTTAAACTGTTCTGGCTGGAGATAAATGGGAACATAATAAATGCAGCACCCCCTTGCTGCTAAACACCATAACACCTATCTAAGTACTATTGTCGATAAACTACAAAGCTATTACAGAAAACCGCATCTAAATCGGTTGAATAGTTTCTGAGAAGCCCTCAAGCGCCAACCATCCTGGCTGTTGCAGTACCACCTGGTGATCAACAGTTGTCCTGCAAAACCTCCTCTTAAACCTGGTTGCTGCAGAGCCCCCTGGTAGTCTACCACCACGAATCATTAAAGAACCTGCTTTAAAATGAAACCTTTTGAATGCAAAAACCGCATCGAAATCGGCCTAGTAGTTTTCGAGGAAAATGGTAACATACATACATACTAAAAAACAAACAAACAACCTCTAACCCTAAACGCATATGTACCACCTCTGTTCCATTCCGTTCGTCGTGGGTGGGTAAAAAAAGAGACGTATTGATAGCTCGGGCGTAACAACATAGTTGTAAAACTTGATTGATTCCAACACTACAGCTGATGGATCGGTTTGCCAGTTGCGTGGGTGTTGTAAATTGTTTCAGATATTACGACCACTTTCGAAACATTGATCTAAGGGTCGCAGCAGACACGATACTACTGTTAGTACAAGTCAAGAAAATTACAAGTCAGTTACAAGACGACACAATCGCAAGATCGACGATAGCGTTTTGCGATTGCAACAGTTCAGCGACAGCTAAAACGCGTGTTATATCGACTGCATTGCGTTTTGGCAGCTAGTCGCATCAAAAACGCTTCCACAAGTAGCTGTCACTGGCATTCAAACGTGAGCGGACCGCGTTCAGTCGCTGTGATGGGCAACTTGATTGCCATGATCGTTGTTGATGGGCAACTTGATTGCCATGATCGTTGTTGATGGGCAAATTGATTGCCATGATCGTTGTTTTGGAGCGCTCGGTCGCTAGATCTAGCTTCAAAAAACAGCTAAGTCGTCGATCACTGCGAAAAGTATCATGTCTGCAGCGGCCCTAAACGGAATGCCGCGTTAGAATGATAAGCGAACTCGGTATAGATGTACGAAAATAACTACGCGTATTGTGTTTCTTTTGATTTATGATTATAGTCGTAATCGAATTCAAGGCAATACACAATTTGGTGTGCCTCATAGCCTCTATCTTTTTGATCATCACATAAAGTAAAATTTATTTAGTAAATCCTTAAAACAAATTTCAGTCAAAGTTGACGTGAAAATAATCTTCAAAATAAGATTGAAAACAATAAAAAATTAAGCTCTTTGAAAGCGTAAACATTTTTATCACTGAAGTCTGCTGAAGTGGTCACAAAGTGGACAGACAGTAGCTGAGTCATGTAATACAACTAATATAGAACTTAAGGAACATTTACATTGAACTTTTTACTTACAAAATAATAAAGAGAATTAAGCTTTAAGTCGTTTATGATTTTTGTATGAATGAACTTTTGCGACAGACTTTTATATGCCTATGAATAAAGGTAGAAAATAATGTAAATAAAAAGCGTATTCAAAGCGGAGTCCATTAGCAACCACTCTTTAATTATTTAAGTAAATTCAGCTCAACAAATAGGTGAGAAAGTTTCCCTGGTGTGTTTGCTAAGTGGCCGGCGAAATTATTTAAAGTTAATGCCGAAGGAAAGTTTTAGCGTACCGCGCCGCCGCCAAACTCGGTAACTCGTTGCTACAAAATCTTTTTACATGCTTGACAGACTTGTTCAAAGTTAGAAGGTTTTTGAGTCAGAAAAAAAGTTCGGTAAAAAATGGTTAGGTTACAGCGATACACGCAGCTGCGTCCGTGCTTCGTTATGATTGTTTCCTATTACAAAGCACTTGCGTATGCGATTTTGCAAAGTGATTGCGTAAGTTTGCGTAATTCTCTAGCGTATCCGACAACATTCGTTCAGTCTTTGGGCTACGATAGCCAAATTTATTGAAAATGTGTTTAATAGCCACAACCGACGAACTGCGGACGATTATCGTGACCAAGTGACTGCGTTACGCCATTGCGTACGTTATTTTCGTAATAGGCCCCCAGCACTCGATAAAATATCCCCGCACCTGAACGAACATTACAGTCTAACTGTCTAAGCGGTCAACTGTCCGAGCAGTGCTCTTTTTTAACATAAAAAACCGCAAAAAGACACTCCAACTACTCCTTACTAAATGATACAAAGAAAAATTGGAGTTATAGACTGCTTGTGGACTAGGTATGTATGTGTATGTATGTATGTATTATAGGTAAAGTAGGTATATTTATTTATTTATATATTGTAGGTACTATATTTTAGACTTTAAATTGTCAGTTTTTCTTATTTAATTTTTGCACTTTATGTCACCCGCTTAATATCGAAATCTCGAACACGTTCTTAGGTTGGCTGGAAGAGATCTCTTTTAGAGATAAGTCCTCCTTTGTGTAAATATCTCAATGTATTTTTGTGTAACTGTTTTTATGAGTGCAATAAAGAGTAGAATATAATAGGTATGCGAGCCAAATAGGATAGTACTGTCAAACGGCAATCTTGATCTTTGTTCCTTTTCTTGCACATCCTTCACGCTGAAGTGGAAGCGATATGCTAAAAAGGCCGTTTTGACAGTACTATTCTTATTTGGCTTGCATAGTACGCTTGTTGTCCCTTAGAAGGGCCTCGTATTTTTATGTAGTATGAGTAGGATAAAAATTAATTAATTAAGTCATATTGGTATAACCTTACACGTATGGGAGTACCTAAAGCCTGAAACATTTTTACCGACTTCCAAAAAAGGAGGAGGTTCTCTGTTCGTCTGTATATCTGTTTTTTTTGTGGCTGGACCGATTGAAATTGAAATGATTCAAACGTTATTACATTAGGTAAACTTCCAAGCTGGTCCAATTTTTTAAAATTTGGAAATCGGTTCAGTACTTTTCAAGTAATCTTGAAAAAAGCACGAAAATAGTATGATTTTGTATGAACTACCTCGATGATCAGTCGTATAACTTCTTTGTTTATGAACTGAATAAGATAAATATTTTTTTGTTGGAAAAGGGATATCTTAAGTGTAGTTCTTTAACCGACTTAAAAAAGGAGGTTCTCAGTTTGACCCGTATGTATGTATGTTTCTCCGCGATTAACTCACGTTTGGCTGAGCCGATTTTTCCACCTAATTAATATACCTACACTAAAGAAAACTAACCTACATTAAAAATTAAAAAAATTAAAAAATATTTAAAAAAACAAAAAAACCGACTTCAAAAAACCTACCTCTAAAAAGCAAGAAATAATATTCGTAATAATAAAAACACGTCTATTGAAGTCGGGTGGGGCTTTTAGAATTTAAAAAAAAGGAATTTGTACTCCAGCCCCACCCGACTTCAATAGACGTGTTTTTATTATTACAAATATTTTTTCTTGCTTTTTAGAGGTAGGTTTTTTTACTAGACCTACAATCAATATCGATTGCAACTATCACTACTTACTTTTAACTCAAGGCCAAGTTTACGGGTCAAAGTTGCATATTGCAAATCTGTAGACTGGAGTAATCGTATTGGAGAAATCGTAATCGAACTTACCTGAAACAAGAAAAAAAAAGTAATTAATCTAATAATCAAAAAGAATATAGGTAAGTTTTACTTATTTTATATGACAAAAACATGAAAATGTATGATGCAAAAGTATTAAAAAAATGATATATTAAATGGATGTTGATAGGGGTCTATTTATCAGCATACTGGCAAGAGTCTCGATAATCGCTAATAGGGATGATGACTAATGAATAAAATAACGAAATACTAATAAAAATCGTAAACATATTAAACTTTTAGAGTAGCTTGTATACCTCTTGGTTTTATATTATTGCATATTATTTGTTTTATGACCCTTCAAAGTTGGGTGGACAAGTCCATTTAAAAAGTATAAAATTTATTAAAATAAATGATTCCTTTAATTAGTCCGTAAAATGTATAGCAAATTTGTCTAAGAAACTATTTTGATAAACACAATATTTAATATAGCTGCCAAACAAATTTCCTACGCGTTGCATACAAACTACTTATTCGGGACGTCATAACTAGGAAGCCATTAGTATGGAGCGTTTTTGGGCGAGTCCATTTGTGTGCATTTCACACTGTGATATCTCGGGCAGTTTTCATGCTAGCGAATTAATTCTTTTACCAATGTTTCTTTTTTTGAGAGGTAATTTATGTAACATAAAATAAAAAAAGTTGTCATCATCCCTTATATCAAATACTAGCTTTCCGCTTTTATCTGTAACTTTCATCAAAATTGGTCCAGCGGCCTAGGTGTGAAAACGTAACAGACAGATAGACAGAGTTTCTTTCGCATTTATAATAATAATATTAGTATGGATATGTATGAACAATTAAAATTAGGATACAGTCGACTCTACTCGCAATTTTAGAGCAATCGACGCTGTTGAAAACACCCAATTGAAGTCAATGAAACTCCTATTTCCCCATAAATTCTTAGTTAAGTACATAGATCACAAAAAATAAGAAGTAATCCAATTTTTAAACATCCTAATCCCTCAGAATATTATTTTAGTTCCCCTAATACTGTTACTTTGTATGTTCTATCGTTCCTAAAAACTTTTAAAAGTCAACTACCAAAACAAAAACGTTCAAAGTGAACTAAGTCGCACACAACCACAACTTGTGACGTCATCGGCCACGACCACTCCGTTTTCAATTACCCATAATTGTGGCCATACCCATAATAACGAGGAAACCTGCAATTTTGTGCATCGAACGCAAATTGCATTTGTTTTCCAATGTCTGCCAACTAGTAATTTCTTCAGTGCATGTTGAAGCTTCTGATCCGATCGCATGTCAAAATAGATCCTCAATAGATGCATGCAACTTGATCTGGTTAATTTATTTTTATCGATTATTTAGATTACCTATTGCAACTCGTGTTGCAAAGTCACACTACTAGAAAATACTGTAAACCACCTAACACCAATATTTTTTTATCAGAGCAGAGCTTGGTGTAGTACGAATAATTATGGTGAGATAATTTCTGAAACAATCAATGCTTAGAGGTTTACAAATCTTATTGTCCTTACCTAATAAATTAGCATTTGTATAGAGATTTTTTAACAAATTGCATTTTCCATATTAATTTATTTAACGACGTAATTTATTTAACGACCGTGAATGCTATTGTGACAAAACTTTTCATAAGCGAAAAAAGTTTAGGCTAAGTTACAACGGATAAAGTGGTCATTTTCGCTAACAAATAAGGAGTTACTTTCAGGATATTTTGTAATGTTAAAAAACAAAATAAATAGACTTGAATGCCTACTAGGAAAATATAGACGATTCAAAAGTACTTAATAATTAAGTTTATTTGAATAAGCTTATTTGACTTTACTGTTAGTTGACGGCTATGGTAATAATTTTATGAAATATGCAGCAACTGATAAATATTTTGAATCACAGAAGTTATAAGGTGTGTGTGAGAAAAAACACCAATTTCATAGGTAAGGGCGCAATATTTAGAAACACTCGGCGTGCGTTGCTACTTGACATGCCCGTATGGCAATTTATTTAAACATCACATTAAAAACAAAGCACTGACACGATTGTCACTGTCTTTATGTGCTATTTCTAATGTCGAAAGTTCTTCTGTTCCAGATGGCCTAACCCGTTTGCCCCGTTTCTCAAGTCCCAAGATAGCAATAACCCACGAACATTGCATCGTCATCGTTACGAACTAGATCTCGATGATCCATCAATTTCTTTCCGCCACTTGATTTCGTATGGCCTCCATGTTTTTATTCAGTACGCATTCATCGTGCAGTGATTTATTCCAATTAAATATCGATATGTTTTCATTATGCTATCTCGATTAGACACATCGGTTTTCGCGGTGTCTATCCTTTTGCGTAATAGGGATGTTGACTATTTTTTTTATTTTATGTTACATAAATTACCTCTCAAAAAAGAAACATTGGTAAAAGAATTAATTCGCTAGCATGAAAACTGCCCGAGATATCACAGTGTGAAATGCGCACAAATGGACTCGATCAAAAACGCTCCATACTAATGGCTTGCACGTTATGACGTCACGCCGTGCTAGTTTGTATGCAACGCATAGGAAATTTGTTCAGCTGCTATATTAAATATTGTGTTTATCAAAATGGTTTCTTCGACAAATTTGCTATACATTTTACGGACTAATTAAAGGTATCATTTATTTTAATAAATTTTATTCTTTTTAAATGGACTTGTCCACCCAGCTTTGAAGGGTCATAAAACAAATAATATGCAATATATAAAACCAAGAGGTATACAAGCTACTCTAAAAGTTTAATATGTTTACGATTTTTATTAGTATTTCGTTATTTTATTCATTAGTCAACATCCCTATTGTTTTGAAATAATTATTATATGTAAAAAAATCTGACTTTCTTTAATGAATGATGTGTTGTTTTAGTTGTACAAGTAATTTATGTTTTTAAACTTTTGACCGAATATTGCATACCATAAAAATCAACTATTTTATTCGCTTTTTTTGTGGAATAAAAAAGTAATGCTCTTAGAAATTCTCCCTAGGAGTTGCTGTTTTAGGACTACCCTAGATTTTCCCGTTAAGTCCTACCTTTCCAGAGACTTATCCAAAGTGATTCCTGCCGCCGGCCGTCGTCGGGTCTTAAGTCCTTTTTGCAAAGGATTAGCGTTGTCTACCCTTTTAATGCAGGTTCAAGGTAATGCAGTGACATGTTTTGGCGTTTTGAGGCAACTCCTCTATAAAACTATTTTATACACATTTTTGTTTTTATTAATGCTTAATTTTCTGAGTTTTGCGTGTACAGTCCGTTCACCGTAAGTGTCCTCTGCTGACCCTGCCGTGATGTTGGAACTATTGCTTGTCAATCGGTTGTTGTCAGATTGTCATTAGTGTAAAGTGCTTCGCTCGTTTTTGTTATGTTATTATTTAATATTTTCTGAATAATTAGAAAAAATGCTAAAGCTAAAGCTATTTAGAGTGCATGAGACATTGTGCTAAGAGATTCCCAAAGCAGGGGACATCTTACGGTGAACGGACTGTAGTCATAATACTCAAGTTATCAGTCACTTTAATTTCAAATAGTGACAATAAAATCAAACTAAAAATACAAATACTGTTTTAGGTTAGCAAAAAACCTAACTTATAATAAAAAATATTCTCCTTATCAATTGATAATACGAGAAAGAAAGTTGAAAGCTATGTATCTTGAAACTTAAATTGGAAGTGGGTCTAAAGATTTTTTTATAATAAAAGAACAGCTGCTAACAATAACATTATTGTGTGTTAACAACCAAAGTTTTAGTACAAAATGCTATTTGAGCTTAGAAGTACTTACTTGCTTTCTTGATATTCAGAGCACAGATTAAGTTCTTTGATGGTAATAAGAGGTTAATTTTATTGAAACCTAATTCAAAACGAAGCGTTTCTTAATTATTTCAGAGCTTAATTAATACTAATTTCTTTTTCTGTAATTGCAGTAATTAATTTTGCCCTGTAGTAAAATAAACAACTCGGTCTTGGACGACTCTCAACCATTTTTTTTGTTAAACTTGGCAATATTTTTTAAATTTAGATTCACAGTAACTGATTTATTCAAGCGTACATCAGAACATAATAATTATGTTTTATATGAAATGTGAAAACCGTGATGGTATTTTTAATACAGAAAGTAAATTTAAAACTTTTATATTTACCTAATTTCTAAAGCTAAAGAAGTTGTTAAACTGATTAAGTCACGAAATTTAATAAAGTGTTTCGACGCATTAAAATAGTTTAGTCGAAGAATTAAGCTCAGCTATTTCATTTGAGATATAATATGCTAGTCTTGTTTAATTACTAGATGCAAGCTAGAAAACTGAGTATTTCTGGAATGTTTAAGATTTAGCGAGAATTCAAGCTAAATTTACGATTTAAGAGAACTTGTTGTATGTCAGCGATTGGCGCACAAATTGATACGCGTTTTTTTAAGAACAATTCTCGATTTGCAATAAAAGCTTGCTCTATTGAACGGCAAAAACCTTGTGCGTGGAGACGACCATTAGCATGTGTTAATAGTACAGTTTATTAATTCTGCAGAAGTACCTACTAATGCTTGAGTTCAGAAAATTAAGCAATTTCAAATATTGCATTATCTAAAGACAAGCATTTAAAGATAAGCATTATTACTTGCGAAAGTCAGTATAAAACATAGCAATAACACATTTGATAGTGTAATTTTGTTTTTGTAAGATAAACTTCATATTTTCAACGTTTGCCTCAAAAGTTTCACCAATCCATAGTCATTTCAAGCAAAGCACTTCTTACACACAGGTGAAAAACGATTCCAAAATTCAGACAAACAAAAAGTCGTGAAACAACAAAGGTCTCACACCTCAGCGTTCAGGAATCTCTGCCAATATGCAAGTTTCTGGAAAATTTCACGCTTTACAACGAACGCTTTTCAAAAGCGGCATTGTTGTCGTAGCATACAAAAAGAGTAATGCACAGTCATTCGTCTCGATCGAAAATTTCATTTGTTGGCACGGAACACTGGAGTGGAGCGCTTTGTGTCCCACCAGACGGATGTACACAGACTAGATAGGGCATCGCACCTGGAGCGCACTTCAATTAAGAACCTGGATTTTCTTATTTAATATTTCTGAAGTGTAAACTCGTAATCTCAAGGATTGCCAATAGCTCTTGAAATATATCCTGATATGTTTGTCTGATACGCAATTAAGTACGAGGACCAGCAAGTTTTATCACTTTGTAAGCCTTTTTGAAGATACAACTGAATAATCCTGGTTGTAACAAAATAATCATTACTCCCAAGGTTTTCTCTGTAACTGATAACAACTGCAGACTTCGCTAAATATACGGAAATCTCAATTGGTCCTTTCTGATGATAAGTTCGGATATTTATTTTTTAATTAAATCGAATCTAGGTCGTAATTAAAACTTGATATTGGTTCTGGTTGGCAACAACTTAACTAAATTGACAGGACTAAACTAACTTCAATTTTTCATCCTTTTCTTTCTTATCGAAAAGACGAGAACAGAATGCTAAAGTAAGAATGTTAAGTTGAGCCAACCGAATCGACACCATTGCCAATTTAACATTTTTTTTTATTTTTTTTAACTTTATTGATATTTGGGGGGTTTACAGCTCTTAATACAGTTTAGTATATTGGATAAAAACTAAAAGCTTATTACAAACCTCCACAGGTATGTTACAAGTTTAGAGCAAAATGATTAAGCCAAGCTTATAAGGAATAACCTATAAAAAGAAAAAAAATTTTTTTCAAACATTTAATTTTGTCTGATTTATTAACAATAGAAAAAAAAAGTACAGCGGTTATTCTAGGAAAACGTTTGAATGTCATTGTCACCGATTCATCACGTGTATTTGTACAAATAGTTTTTGTACAAGTTTGTTCCGTATTCGCGTTCCGTAACAGCAAATTGATGAGCATCTTCTTTGGAAACTTTCTCCTATTTAATTTGTTGTCGTGATAAAGAATAGGTTGTAGTTGAGACTTTGGAATTGGACTGCATGGACTCTTGAATAGCTTTAAAACCACATTTTTGATTAAAAGAAAATATTCTTACAGTGCTAGTTGTACGTGTAAATCGATGTACAGTTTTTCTTCGAAATTGACCACTAATAACATTTATAGTTCTACACATTTGTGTTATTTTGTAATTACAAATTACAAGTCACGAACACTTTTCAAAAGTGATTTGGATGTCAGTTACTCACTCTTTAGGTATGTGTTTCATTTCTAGTTTAAAGGTTTATAGGTGATTCTAGTATAATTTTTGTGGTTACTTTCATAATTAATAACTAACAAACAATCATAAGGACACGTCTTTCTCCCATATTTACGCAGAGATTACTTTCTGCGATTTGTATTCCACTTACTACAACACGAATCTGCCGTTTCAATTGAGCTTATCTGCAAGTTAAAGTTTAATTCTAGTTTAATGACTGGAATTATGCAGACGAGAGTAATCTGAATATTTCATTAGTTTTGTCTTTCGAGATTGCAAATGAGAATGGCTGTCGACTGTAGCACAATCACACAAAGACGAGCTATTATTTCACTCATTCTCAATAATCGGTCTCTCAAAGATATATATATCGTATAATATCGTTTAAATAAAATAGTTTAGTTACAGGAAATATTTTTAAGTAAATGTTTTCAGTACAATCTATTTTCGTGCTATTTAGTTTGTTTGTCTTTTTTTAAATTTGGATCCTAATAGGAATTTATTTCAAAGTTTCAATATACTCCTATGAACTATGTCATATTGTCGTCTCCAGGGTCATATTTAATAAACGTGACAATTTTCATGTCATGACAAAATATCCATTGCGTCAACCAATTTGAAAAAGAACAAATTACTCATACTACACCGCAACGTACACCAAATTATTGTAATCACATCATCATCATCATCATCATTATCAGCCGCACGACACCCACTGCTGGGTATTGGCCTCCCCTAAGGATCTCCACGACGATCGGTCCTGCGCTGCCCGCATCCAGCGGCTTCCCGCGACATTCACCAGATCGTCGGTCCACCTTGTCGGGGGCCTACCCACGGAGCGCCGTCCGGTGCGCGGTCGCCATTCCAGAACATTTCCGCCCCAACGGCCATCGGTTCTTCTCGCTATGTGTCCCGCCCATTGCCACTTCAGCTGAGCATGATAAAGAGAGCCATGCTCGGCGTTTCCCTGCGTGAACGAAGAGATCCGCAGGAGAACTAAAGTAACTGACATCGCTCGAAGGATTGTAATCACAATTACTGACAATTTGTCACGTTATTAAATATTGTATGATCTTTTTCTATTTTAAGAATGCGATTCAGTCTCGTACTTTAAAGATGTTACAATATAATATGTGATGTAAATTCACAACAATATTTAAAAGAAATCTTAACTTGTGCATCTGTAGAGCCTTACTTCTCTATTGCCAGACATAAATTTAATGGAAAATGAGTGATTTTGAAAGGGTTGCTTTTTTCTTTACGAGGTACATATCCCAATAAATAGTATAGACAAGCAAAAAAGTAAATCATCTCAACGAAACTGTTAACAATTGCAGCCTTGTGGTTTAGTGGTTCGCCCACCTGTGTAAGACGCAAGGGGCCCGGGCTCGATTCCCAGGAGGGGGGTTCTTATTTGTACTCGGTTTGGTTGGTCCGCCCCACCGGCCCCACCGGCCCCACCGGCTTATTTAAGTTCGCCTGGCTAGTTACCACCATCTTACCTAAGTCTGACGCCATAACAACAATTAAAAAATTGTCGTGACCCGGTAATCAGAGGTAAGATAGCCAGTTCCTCAGTGGTGATGGTTCCGAGTGTTCGGCCTTATCGTCACTTTTACATCAGGTGAGGTGAAGGCCAAGCACTAACCCGTTGTGGATAAAAAATACAGATTTCATTGCTTCAACAGATCATCATCAATCATATCAGCCGCGCTCATGGCGGAACTTGACAGACTGATCGTACTCGATCACATTTGTTAAGCAACGCTCGGTCCGGCCAGGTGTCGGAAGGGTGACCGTTAAGTGGCATTACAACTGAGCGCTTCCGTTCTTCGGAGGGCACGTTAAACCGTTGGTCCCGGCTGTTGTCATCTGTTAACAGTCGTTAAGCCAAGTTAGAAGCCCTTCAGGCGGCTTGATAAACTCTAACACTAGAGGTGGCCACTATGCCTCATTCGATAAGAAGAAGAATCATATCAGCCGCACGACACCCACTGCTGGGTATAGGTAGGCGTCCCCTAAAACAGCTTCAACAGATACGAGGTTTTAATTAAAATGAAACTACGACTATAACAGGTCCGTAAGTGTTCTTAAGTGAGCTCTTTAACTAGACACTGCCTCCTATGATTTAGCGTATAACTTTATTAATTACTGCATACTTGACAATGTTATAAAAGAGCTTAATTAAATTAAGACATTGTGCGTATTATGTTTAGTGGTACTTGAATCAAGTGTTTGTGTAAATTAGCTCACTACTCACTAATTATTAATTTACTAACACTGACTTAGTATTTGTTAAATGGTCTGTGTTTACTAATTACAAACAGCCTTTTTTTAAACAGCATAAAACCACTAGGCTTTATGTCTGTCATGCGTTAAATCTACGATGCCCTTAAATTGTCCAAAAAATAAACTTATCGCAATTCGTGATAAAACAAAACCTTTACCTAACATAATATTTTGTGGTTAAATTTCCTACATACAATCATAATATTAGAGGGAAGATCTCACAGTACAAAATGAATTTAAATAAAATAAGTATCGGATAACATCAGATACATTGGTCTTATTCAAAGTTGCAAAGAAAGAAAGAATGAAAATTTATTTATTAGACACAGACATGAGATAATAAATAAATGCTGTAGGTAGGTATGTTTATAATGAGAAAAAATACATAATTTTTATATGTATAAATAAACCAAAAAAAACTTAAAAATAAAAATAAAACGGATCTCACGGTTGCACCAAATTAGGAAGCTTATGTGTTGGGTTTGTAAACCTTATCGCTGATTTTCAATTGGCACCTTTATTTGTTTTTTGACAGCTGAATGTCTAGAAGGAAAAGCAGCTCACATTCATAATATGGTATGTAATAAAATGTAAAATAAAAATCAGAATTAGAAAGAGACAGACTGGACCATAGGGATGGACATTGGCTACCTCTTATCGCAAAAATAAAATTAAAGTTTTTATAGGGACTCGGAATAAAGTATGTATACGGGAACAAAGCCCGAGCAGGCTCTAGTTCTGAATTAAAATTTCACAAAAACTAGGCGCTAAAATTACAAGGCACAAGCGACAGCATATCAAGCTTAAACAGTTGAACTTCGAAAACAGCTTTTATCACGTAAGGCTTAAAGACGGTCTCAAGTGGCCCTACAATGAGTTGATGCAAATTGTTTACGTTACCGTAAACTATCGGATAAACTGCTCACAGTCAGTGCGAGTGAAAGAGACAAAACGATAGTTTACTGTAACGTAAACAGTTTGCATCAACTCATGGTAGGGCCACGACATTATTACGTTGTCTGTGCTGTAAACTATGACGTCATACCCTCAAAAGAGCGTGACTTCCATGCGCGTTTAATTACCACCTCCGTCAGTCTATTTAGCACCGTATCTGGGGCACGGTGAGCATCGATTTCTTATCGATACACTAATAGATACCCAATAACCTGCCAGTTACTTATCTGTTGCCTAATGGTTTACTGTTCACTAGCCCGCGAGTTCTTTCACGTATTTTTGATAAAAGTTCAGCCTCCCTAGCCAAAGTAACATTTGCAAATTTTCGTTATCGCTTCGCTTCGAAACATGTATGGATTTGACGTTTTAAAATTCGATCGAAAGCGAAGCGATAACGAAGATTTGCCAATGTTACTTTGGAGGCCCTCAGCCCTGTTTAGTCCGACGCAAGATTTTTTCGATAATATAATCATTAAACTGAATTATCTCCAGTTTATTTTGGAGTTATTATTATTTGACCAGTGACCACCGTAAAATTATTATGTTCATGAGAGAAGCCAGTATTTTCCTTACTTAATTTTCAGCTATCCGAACTATAATCACATCACAGCCATAGGCGTATAGATTAGTATTACCTCTATAAATACATACATAATTATAATACACATTTTATTAATTTGATAAAACCAGTTAAATCTTTCTTTGGTTATGGTATTTTGGCATTAAATAGTTATCAACACAGCTGTCTCTTGAAGACAGTTTGTCCAAAGTGAAGACGAACACAATTTAATGTCATCGCTTAAATGGCTCCGGGGTTGTCCGTAATATGTTAATTTTGCGTCCGTCTGGAGATGCTCGAGAAGCTATAACTTAGTTATATGTAACGATAGAGTTCTCTAAAATAACAGTGGCGACAAAGCTAAAGCCGTAATACAGGACAATGTTGTTATAGAGAGATGAGGTTGAATATACTAATCACAACAAAACATGTTTTAATTTTTATTATTGTGAGCCGATTCGACCAAAATCTTACAATAAGGTATTATGAAAGTAAATGTTAGAGATTTTGACAAAAGTCAACATTTATGAATAGTCAATAATATGAATCTTTTTTATTTAATAGATAATAGTCAAACCAAGTCTATTTTCCTTGAAAAAACCTATTTTCTAAAGTTTAATAAAACATGAATAACTGAAAAATACAAAATTCCAAATTTTACACTGAATCATATCTTTTCTATCTTACTTGCCAGCAAAAATGCTTTTATTTAAATGAAGAAAAAAAAAAACAAAATGGTCCGCACTTTAATATCATTGAGCTAAAAGAAAAACTGGTTGACATTTTGTTCAGTGCCGTCGTGCTACTCAAGTAATGAATGCAAATTTCATCAAGCTACCAACACACGGTTTTCATAATAAAATGTTTAATTTAAAAAAAAGTCAGAAAGAACAACTCAGCATTATTTAATCTGTAAGTCACATTTTAATAAAAAACTTTTTAACAAGTACACTTTTTAGTTTGCGTGGGTGGTCATTTTAAAATTTATCGTTTTTTGTGAAATTATCGCTTCCATTTTCAGTTTAATTTGTTGTTAAGAGCTTTACGACTCTTAAAATAGCCTCATTTAAACGGAACGATTACATATATTACCATAATTTTAATAGGACAGCGGAAATAATCCACAGTTACTGATATTGTAGCACAGAGTCTGTTAGCTTATACTAAATTAGGATTAATTTCTAATCGGGAGTTGAATAAACAATTCAGGGTAGGCATACTAGGTTTCACCCACCAATACGCATTGGGCCCGCGTGATGGGTTATGGCCCGTCCTCCTTATCCACCCATAAGGAAGGCCTGTGCCCCAGCAGTGGGGACATTAAAAATGGCTGATGGACATACTAGGTTTCACAGAAATTTTTTATTTCGTTTGATACTGTTATTCTCAATGCATTGCAAATTGAAACTGAAAAGATAGGAAATCAATGGTGTTTGATTTATTTATTATCAATGCATTTTAGGAAATTGGGTGGTGTTAGAAATGAAGTAGAATATTGTTGATTCAAAGTTAATAATATTTTAGTAGGCACTGCATGCGGATTGATCCATCTCTACACCTGATAAAACTCAAACTCAAAGCCATTTTACAGTCTAGGCTGTTACAAGCATTTGTGTGTCATGCCATGTCAAAAAAGCTACGCTATCGGTTCTCAAACCCTAAGCGAAAGACTATGTTATGAAAAGATCCGGCAAGTAACTCGTCAAGGGCTGCCTCTTTCTCCCTGTATATTTCATAAAGATTCGTCAAATTGAAAAACGACCTCAGCAACTAACGTGGGGTAATTTTCTATCTCGACCATTAACAAAAGTTCACACCAATTAAGACCGCTTATTAGTCTATTCACCTCAAAAGTTGAGAATACAATGTTAACTCCATAAAGTTCACAATGAACCGGTTTACTATCAGAGAAAACATACGAGCAAAATTAATGTGCTCACCCCAATAATTCAGAAACAGTGTTACTCCGACGATCCTCATCTCACCCAAATGAGGATTCGGTCCAATTACTTCGCTTGCTGCACAAATTCAGCGAAATTCGGCGAAACAGGTGGTGACGCGACGCGAGTGTTAATTAGACGAACTTTATCTTTACTAAACAGAGTGATGATGCACTGAAATGAGACTTAGTACGAGACTGACATACTGGTGGGAAGAATGGCGAGCAAATATTTGGGATTGTCAAAAAAGTGTGAAAGATATTTCTTGAACTTTACAGTTATAAGGGGGTAATAGAGTCGGTTGAACTGGACAACAGGTGGTGACGCAACGCGAGTGTTAATTGGATGAACTTTATTTTACTAAGCAGAGATGCTTTGACATGCGACAGTATACTGACGAGAAGAATAACAAGCAAAAGGTAAATAGTCAGAATATTTCATTGTCAGGGGGAATAAGTTGCTTGATCCCTACAACCCCTTTAAAATAAGATAACTTTATGCAAGACTACCTAGCTTCCGCCCGCGACCTCATCTGCGTGGACATTCGGAAAATCCCTAGGGAAACTTCGACCAAGATAAATAGAATCTTATGTTTTTATCCAGGTTATAAACTATCTGTGTGCCAGATTTCATCAAAATCTGGCTGAACGGATTTAGATGAAATTGAATCCTGATATTTTTTGCGTGATTGATTAACAAACATCTAAATAACTATCCAAAGATCCACACTTTCACATTTATAATATGAGTAAGATTTTAATGTTTGAATAATATCACATTTGAAAACAATACCGCTCTTAAAAAGCATATTGTACTTTTTTGTACTTAAATACAACATAGTTGATAGATATTTACTTACTGCTTTGTTAACAATTTTCATACAAAGATAATTATGAAAGTTGTTAACAAAGCTGGGCTTATCTCTAAAAGACATATTATTTACGTTAGTTCGGTTCACTGAATCAGAATATTGTGTTCCTATTCTTAGCTATTGTGAATACTTTATGGCTACCCAAAGCAAAGTGCTGCAGCTAAGTTTATAAGTAAACACACTGATTCTCAAACTACCAGTCGATATGTCCACCGACTTAGCACGCGACACAAGTGGAGCTAAAACCCCCCGCAAGAAGAGCGGGTCTGATTCGGATTAAACTTTGAATATGTACCAGACTAGTTCAGACAATGTCGGATATTCTGTCTGGCCAACGGAAAGTTTGGGATGGACTACGAGTATGTCATTTCGGGGATTCTTTCGGTTGACATTCAGCTTTGGAAGTAATGTTGGAGAGCGCTCTTTTACTTTGCGCTTCATCAAAGATAGAGTTGTTCATTTTATTCAGAGTCTACTCAAATGCATTATTTATTTGGGCTGTCATTAAAAACAAACGTATTAAAAACAGCTGTAATAACAGTTGCAATTTAAGTACCTACAGTTATACATAGATGATCTTTCTGTATCTCTGTCCAGCGATGCTAGACAATACTTATAAATATTTTTTTTCTTTTGATTCCTTCTTCTAAGCCGTGTGCCTCGATAACGTACTGTTTTTACTTACCTGCAACAAAAAAAACATCATTATTACCACACAATTAGAAAACTCAGTAGGTACGTACATGAATTAGATATAAAAGGATGGTGCTTTTGTTCGTTATAGAATTCATATGAAATGATCTACCAATTTTGGTATCTGAAGCATATCCAAAACCTGTGAAACTGGTTCTTAATCTTACACCTAATTTAATATGCCTAAAGTTCACAAACCGTGATTTTTCTGTCGTTGCGTACAAATGGCTACAAGCCCATTCTGTCCTTGTCGCCAGCGAAATTTCCGTTACGTAATTCGAACAGACTGAAGCGTTTTGTCGCTGTCTCGAAGAAATTTGATGGATGGAACTTTATAAGCCAATATTAAAGGAAAACCCTATTGGAAGATCAGCCGTTTTGTTACGAAATGTTCTTTGTGTGTTTTTTGTATTTCGACGGATTAGAGATTCATGTTTAAAATTATTATGATTGAAAACTTGACTTTTCCATTTACTAAGGGTAGAAATAGTAATTATCTGTTTCAAACAGCCTGAGCCCGATCGCCAATTATAGTGTCATTTTTATTTCTATTTTACATTTCATAACAGCTTTCTCTTTAATAAAAAAACGATAATGTTTTGAAGAGATGGTACAGTAAGTATCTTTTTTAGTTGCTACCTACAATGCTTTTGCTGATTATGCTGTCAAAGAAGTAAAATTAAGTTTGTCATTTTAAGTCTTGTGGTTGTTTCTTCACCAACGAAAAATAGCTAATTTTCCTTAAAAATACGAACAGAAACTCAGCGAAAATCCTTTCATTGTAACCAGTGTGTGGCACAGAAACGCAAGTCATCCCACTAAATTGCTCAAAGCAAGCTTTGCCCCAACTTTTCCGAACTAGTTGGTCGATCGGTCGGACAACCAATCTAAGTGTCACGTGAAACTATCAAGTTGGTTAATGAAGCAATATTAGTTCATTACCTACGCTTCAAACTTTGCAGGCATTCTGGAGTGACCAGCTTTTATAAGGGTAGGTAGGTATTATTTGAATGATATCTTGTTTTGTAGGTATATTTTCTTAATAGATTCCCTGAGTCTTCATATACTATTTAAACATTTCTATTGGATAATAGGGATTCACTAACTTGGACATAATTTGAAAAAGATTTAAAGATACGATAATGATTTACAAACTCACTATTGTATTCAACTAGAAGCCCATTTAGTCTATTTCTAATTCACACGTTTGTACTGAAACATTTCCAAACAGACACAATAAATTTTCCACCACAATATATTATTTTAAACAAACTATTACTAACTCGTACAGGTCCCCAGTGATTCGTATCGCACTCGCAATGTATTATACATCAACGTTCCAAATAAATAATGTATTGCATTTTTAACACAATTCGACGGTTGCACAGTTATTGTAGCAAAGTTTTTGTTACGAGTATATTTTGTATTTTCGCTAAACCTGAGAATATTTTGTTTTAGATGAAAAATAGCTGTGCACGAAAATTACATTCTTTAAATTACTTACACTAAAGATTTAATTTTAAATAAAAAAAAGAACACCTGATTGTGATTAAAAATTGTATCGCAAAACTTTTATTGAAATCATAATAAAAATAGCCAAGTAAACGTTTCAATTTAATTTGCAAGACATCAGAATAGTCCCTTGGGATCGCTGAGTCAGTCATTACGGAGGGCTCAAATGCGTTCAAATTATTTATGGAAATAACTTGGGGCTACCGGGTTGTCGGCAGATGTTAATATTTTTTTTATTTTATTTCGCGCTGCAATTTCGCTGCATGATTGAAGTCGCGCGTCTTTAAGTTTTAAGATTTAGTTATGGGTATTTTATATTAGGTACCTTAAAAAGAAAAGTATGGGTATTTTAAAAAAGTATCAAAGGGAAGTATCAAAAATAGTCTTGAAGTATAGAGTAAAATTATATATTTGGTCCAAATACCAGATATCGTTTAAGAGTGAATTGGCACAGTTTTGGAATTTAAATCTTTTGGCACTCGACAGAATTTTTAAGCACGGAACAGTTTATGGAAATTTAATATTGGTATATAGGTGTGTACTTTTTAGATTTTTTGTGTGAAATTATAAAAATAAACTATTGTTTTGTAATTATAATGCAATAATTCAAGGGAGGGTCTTTTATTAGTCAAGTTAATTTGACATTGAGTTGTAGGTAGAGCTTGTGAATTCCAAATAGTTTTTTGTGTGAGTTTTTTTACACTAGTTCAAAATCCTTTAGTATTATAAATGGTGTTAATAACACACAATATATAGGTAGTACTAATTACATTATAATACCAAATACCACATAATCAAACAAGATAGATATATCCGAGGATAAGTATATTATTACCAATAAATCGACATAATGATAGGCAAAACAAGGGCGCAAATTCTTATTATGTCTCCTCTACACATCGACAGAGGCATTCAGCATAATCCCATCTGTGGATGCCGTCCACCGATGTGGGGGGAGAGAGAGGGGGGGGTTTTTGTGGGCGGTAAATGAGCAAATAGGTACTTCCTAATACCACATCGGTAGACACATCCGCAGATGCGAATACCTTCCTCTGCCACATCTGTGGATCTGCTGGATGCATCTGTCAATGTGTGTAGGAGGCTTTACAAAGTAATATTTTTTTATTCCTATTCCAAAGAGTGAGAATAATTATATCGACGCTTAAGAACCATGACCATCTACAAATACTTTTGGCGATTTTTACTTTTTAATGCAGTTATTTTTATCGTTGATTTACGCATCGTTTCCTTTTATCAGTTACCTCAAATTCGCATTTAATAAGGAGTTATGATAAAATATCAATACCACCTAAGTAACTTATTTTAACTAAACACCAGCTATCTACAGTAATTTCAGAACTAATTAAGCTTTTGTTTGAAGAAAAAAAAGCTTTTTTCGTTTTTTTCGTCTCCTGTGAAGTAGACTTTTTGTAGAAATGGTCTTGGTTCTTAAGCGTCGATATTACAAACCGACTCATTTCTCGCATCGAGTCATTTGCAGTAGCCGCCGTCATTACATATTCTGGCTATCATCCTCAAAGAGCTCACAAAGGAGTATTTGATCAGAAAGTTACGTTTTAACGGTTCATTTACGTTGAAACTTGTGACTTTTACTTCTTTATTATGCATTGAAGTTTTATGGATGGTAAAGAAATTAGTTTTAGAACTGTTAATATCACCAGACCAAACTAGTTGACAGATTTTTTTACAAATTAACATGGATTTTTCTTTATTTTTTCTTTGCTTTTGAAGTTTTTGAACCACTGTAGGCTAGCTAATTTAAGTTAGAGATAAATTAATATACAACTGTGGATTTCTTGCAATAAAGAGAGATATTTTGGAGTGACAATACAAGATTTAAGTCCGAGAATTAAAGTAGAGCGAAGAGGAGTTTTGATTCCTTCATTACATATTCTGGCTATCATCCTCAAAGAGCTCACAAAGGAGTATTTGATCAGAAAGTTACGTTTTAACGGTTCATTTACGTTGAAACTTGTGACTTTTACTTCTTTATTATGCATTGAAGTTTTATGGATGGTAAAGAAATTAGTTTTAGAACTGTTAATATCACCAGACCAAACTAGTTGACAGATTTTTTTACAAATTAACATGGATTTTTCTTTATTTTTTCTTTGCTTTTGAAGTTTTTGAACCACTGTAGGCTAGCTAATTTAAGTTAGAGATAAATTAATATACAACTGTGGATTTCTTGCAATAAAGAGAGATATTTTGGAGTGACAATACAAGATTTAAGTCCGAGAATTAAAGTAGAGCGAAGAGGAGTTTTGATTCCTTAGTAAGTTCTTAGTGTTAGCTGACGCGGATAACACTTAAGGCTGTTAATAATACGTTAAATTTGCGCCCTTGAAAACTGGGTGGAGGTTTTAAAAAATACTTTTTTAAATACTTGAACTTCGAAAAAACATCATAAAAATGTTAGGAAAGCAAAAGGGCGACTTTTGCTACAATTCATTATGCTTCAATATTTTGATACAATCAATAATTATTAAAGAGTGACAATACAACCCAATTAACATTAGTAAGTTACTGTTTGTACAATTAGCCATGTTTATTATGTTGTCACCTGACGCACAAGAAATCAAAACTCCTTGAATTATTTCCAGCTAGAGTGGAGTATACCAACCTGACTACTGGATTACTAGCTTTACCCTTAGGCTGTGAACGCACCGGACGGTGCCTAGTTTGGTACCTAGGGGTACGTATCAGAATGTCTAAAGTTAGAATGTCTAAACTTAAAATGGCAAAGTTCAAAATGTCAAAAATTTGAATGTCTAACGATTAAAATGTCGAAAGTTCAAAATGTCAAAAACGAAAATGTCAAGCGGTCAGATAGTCCAAACTAAAAATGTCTAAGTTCAAATGATCAAAACTTAAAATGTCTAATAGTCAAAATACATATAATGACGTAAAGAATTTACTTATGCCTTTCTTTCATTTAGGTACCTAATTAATTAGGTAAAATAATTGCGTGTTAATCTCTGTGTCTCCGCCGCACATCACCATAGCCACGCCGCTTCCTGATTCGGTAGCCGGTGCCAGTCACTGATTAAGTAGCCGCCGAACAAAATCCACCAATTGAGTTTGAAATTGATTTTTTTCTGGCGCTTTGCCGGCCGCTGCCGCGGCACGCTTGCTTCGCTCGCTCGGCTCGCGCGCTGGGTTCATGTCAACCTAACATGCTCGTCGCTACGCTCCTAGCACCTATCTCGTGACCTATGATCTACGGTTTCTAAGTCCCAGTAGACTAGTTCAGGCTCATTTCCGGCAGCTAAATTTGCTATAAAGCATTTCAGGCGAAGCCCAAAGACCTCCACAGACTCAATTAACCTCAAAGAAAGCGATTCGTTTTAAGATCCAACCCAATTCAAATAAATCATTGTGAACTTTAGACTTAATGACCATTGATATTTCAACTCGTCAAGTATTTGATACGTTTGATACTTTGAATTTTGCTATTTTGAAGTTAAACATAATGATTTTCGACATTTTAAACCATTTGAATTTTAATTTTTGACATTTTGAACTTTGCCATTTTAAGTTTAGACATTCTAACTTTAGACATTCTGATACGTACCCGTACCTAGATATATCCAGGTTACATGGTGACGGCACTGGTAGGTAAGTCAAAATTGAAATTGAAATTGAAATAATCTTTATTTAAATAAGCTCACATAATAAGCGTTTTTAAATCGTCAATTATTTTACCCTACTACCCATTATTACGTATTTTAACTGACAAGAAAAATGGGCGCAAAAAACTTGCCAGCTTTATCAGATGAAACGATATTTATAAATACATATATAGGTATATCGTTTTCAGACATTATGTTAACATAGATTAACAAAAAAAATAACATTATTTAATGAACACAGTCATTTCATTATGAATCAATTTACAGGGTTCAAGCTAAGTTCATTTTTTTTTAAAGTAATTATACAGTCTAGGCTTTTACGAAAAAAAAAATATTTTCATAAAATTCAATATGCATTAAGATAGGTAGTCAGAAGCAGACCCATTCCCACTGGCAGCACCCGTTCACAAGCATGACGTGTGAACCAGCCATCGCTTCGCTCAACCATATTTGAGGGAACGTAACGACCCGCCTCACACGACACCACCGCAGAAATGATTAAAGAGAGCATGACATACTTAGGCTACCCATGTTAAGGCATCGAATTGAAAACAAATATTCAAAAGCTTTCCATAGGCCTTTTACAAAACTACTGACTAAGGAAAGTAAAAATATTGCAATTAAAGAAATCAAAACAAGGTATATCTAAGTTATGAAATTTGTGTTTTGAGTAAGGAGTGCCATACATACAGACAATAATAAACATATTTTTATATACATACAACGCCCTTAATACAAGCAGACAGAAGCAGACCCATTTCCACTGGCAGCACCCGTTCACGAGCATGACGCATGAACGAGCCATCGCTTCGCTCAACCATATTTGGGGAACGTAACGACCCGCCTCACACACAATCGCTAGGATAGTCGCCTTGGTCTCATAGTCTTTTGTTGTAACTGTTGTAAGGAATGTATCATAGGCCTATGATACATTCTAGGTAGTCACCTGGATGTATCGAGGCACCTAGCGCGCAGTGCTGCCGGTTGCGAACATTCGTGAACGTTCGTTTTACTTGGTTTCATACATATCTAGGCTCTAGGCACTAGTAAAGGCACCTGTCGGTGTGTAAGCGGCCTTATGCGGCCTCTATCCGTCCTTCGGGTGACAGTAAACCTTACAACTTCAATTGTCAAGGCGTCACCGTCGTAATTTAAAGGTGAATTAAAGCACAAAAGCTTTATTACCGCTCCCGCTTGTAATATCCGCCACGCCGTTAATGTTCGGTTTATGTAAATATTATGAGAGTTTAACTATTCAGTTATTCACTTAGCGTCAGCTCTCTCTCGAGTTGTCTTTTTGTATCGCAAGGAATACTTCCTTAGTACGAGTTAAATTGTTTTTGTCGTGCCGCCCAACTTTTCTAAGTCGATTAATTCGAGTTTGCGAGGCTCGTGTTAATTATGGTTTTTTTAATGTGCTCGCTATCCTTACTAAAGGCTTGTTTATACTGATGGGCATCGAGAAAACTTAAAAGTTAAGTAAAAGTCCGATGTGTAAAAAAATGTGGCTATAAAGCAAATCGCTAATCTTAGATTGCATTTTTACAGTACTAATATAAAATGTCATTTCCCAAAAATATTATAAATATTAAATTTTTATAGTCGATAATCTAGTAAGCAAAAACAAAAAAAAATCGGTAATAAAAATTACGAAGTTGCGTCTAATTTAAGACTGAAATCTATTTATTTCCAATAGATTGCATATTACTGAGTTGAACTTTAATACATTTATTCTAGTTGACATTAAAAAGCGACTGTATTAGGGATTTTTTTAAATGTAAGTAAGTATATTTTACGATTTATATTAATTAAGTTACTTAATATAATTAAAAAATACTAGAAAAAATCGACTCACCCGTAGCAGCTCAGACGGGAGTCGAACCCGCACCCTTAGGATTCCGGCCCAATGCACTAACCAATTATGCTACCGAGTCGCTAGTGGGAGTGGCGAAATTTTCTAGTACTTTTTACGTGGTTGGACGAAGCGCACACGTAGATTTCGTAGTGCGCACTGTGTTACGACCACGCCATATCCGACGCGATATCCATATCGGCCAGTCTTTTTACGATAATACCCCTCACGAAAACTTATTATTCAGGGATTTCATGTTTTGTCAGATTTTTCTTTTTTTTTAGGCCGCATAGTTTTCGACTTATGATGAAAAATGTAAAAAAAAAATTTTGTTCTCCGCCCTTTATCTCGGAAGTTTGCAAAGAGAAAAATATCAAATAATCACAGAGCACGGAATCGCCGCGCGCCCGCTACGGCCCGTAGCGGGCGCGCGGCGATTCCGTGCTCTGTGCAAATAATTCTATGTGATAGTAGTTAGTGTAAAGATTACAGGAAAAATAAAACGATGTCTAAATATAACACACTTTTTTAGGAATTCAAAAAATTAATAAGTTCCTCTACCAGTCAACAGATGGCCATGGCCTAAGAAAAATTAAATTAGTTCTACTATCGGTCAAGAGATGGCGCTGGCCTAAGAAAAAAAAATAGTTCCACTGTCAGCCAAGAGATGGTGCTGACCTAATACTGCAATAATAATTTTTCAACACACTTGCTCGTAAAGTGAGCTCTAATACATCGCTTTTAGGGCCATAAACCGAGCTATAACAAACGCGTGCAATAATATATAAAACACTAGTTCGTAATAGAATTAACCCTACAAAGTTTGCAAAGAGAAAAAATAAAATAAATAAATAAAATAATAATAAAATTTTAAAATAAATAAAAAAAAAAAAGTTAAATTTTTTGACAACAAATAGGTTTTATGCTGCGGAAACTTCATATACATTTTTGGAATAAATAAATGTGCAAGTCCTTAATTAAGTCAAATAAATATATATTATTATCAAATTATTCATAATTCACAATATTTTGTTATAAAATATTACAATATTTGCATTTTGTCACTTAAAATTATCATTTTGAAGTATTAGTAGTATAAAAGAATAAAACGTAGGCTCGACTAACCGATTATTATTTTACTGTACATAATCTCACGATAATCTTAATTCAATACCATAGTTTTTTCATTACTACTATTTTGACAGTTACACAGATTAGATTGGCACATTTCTTAACAAGTAGTAGGCTGTATGCTCCTCACCCCTTTGTTCGCAAAATATTCTTGCATTGGGCGTGTGAAAAAAAAAACCAAAAAAACATGCGCGCCTTTTCCCATAATTATCATATTTTGTTTTTGCCATATTTTTTGCTGTGTGATAAATTACTTTGTTTTTTCCTCGCAAATGTGTTGAAAAACGTCGTATGAAACTCGTGAGCTCTTGCTTATTGCACACTCGGCTGAGTTACGCCCTCGCCTGCGGCTCGGGCTGCAACCCACAGCCTTGTGTGCAATGAGCAACCTAAGCTAACTTGTCTCATAATGTACTATTATGATTCTACAGCTCTGCAGTGTATTTATTATGATGGTACGGAAACCCTCGGTGCGCGAGTTCGACTCGCTCTTGACCGGTTTTTTTTGTTTTATTTTTCTGTAAGCTCCCTCGATACACGAATTGTTTTAATTAAACATTTAAAGCCGTAAATAAAGACACATTGAGCAGTAACATTCCAGTGGCGGAAACCAAACATGCGCTAAATGGCTCGCTGCATGGACTACCTACACGGAATGAAGTTAGTTTCATGTACATCCATAGAACAAGCGATTTAAGAAACATTACAAAATTTTAAAAAGGAGCTTTTATGAAAAATGTCATGAGAAAACTCACTTAAGTAATCCTTCAAACCCCGGAAAATGAGATAATAGATTTTCCATTGTTATGCGGCCCGATCGGGCCATCTCGGGCGTTGACAACTTAAAGTAAGAACCAAAAAAATATTAAAATAAAATTTATAACAATTCCTGTAAAAAATAAATTAGAGAATACAGTGCTATGTTCTATTTAAATGACGCCTTATGATTGTTTTTCATAATTATAAATTGCTATTACTGTATTAGTGTCATTATTAATATAGAGTTGTTTATTTAATAAAATTACAATGAAATGTTAAAAGAATCCTGACTTTATTTTATGCAAAAGTTTTATTTTTAACAGGGTATTGGTAACAAAGTCAATTGGAATTTCATAATGAAATACCTATTTAATTTCTTTTTCTATACTGCGTGTACTTACGAGCCTAATCGCGCTAATTTTCAACGATAAAACCAAAGCTAAATCGTTACCGTTTCAGTTTCGTTTACAGAAAAATACTCGCTTTAGTTTTGTTAAAATTATTGAATACTCTGCTTAAGGAGTCTAGGATTACAATCTGGGACAATTTAAGTGAAAGGTTTGAAGCTAAACCAAAGACTTTTAGGGTAAATATAACCTAAATGACAACGTAACGTTTTTGGTTTTATCGTTTAGAATTACCGCGATTTGGCTCATTTACTCTAAATATTTTTGTAGACCAAATGCAACTCCAAGTTATAAGGTTTTAAAATTCAAAATCGCTAAATTTATAGCCTCACGTCAATAGTCCAGGCACGTCCCACGTGTCTAGCGTGTCCACCTGGTGGGACTTCTTGCTCGGATTAACTCGAATTAAGTCCTTGTTACTTGCCTCTTTGTTTTTCGTTCGATCTCGATACTCTGCAGGAAGAGCGTTTGATGTTTAGCTGCATGCTCTTTGATTTGAAAATACAGTCGGCTCATGAAAATGTTGAGCACTTTAGTGCTCTGTCAAATTAATGACAGATAAAGCAAAGAGCGACAGTGAGATGTTATTTAAACAGAACTTTCAATATGACAAGGTTCTAAGATATTCAACATTTTTATGTGCTGATTGTACATGCATAAAGAGTTGACTCTCATGGACATTGTGTCAACATGTGCATCTAATGATGTAAAGAATCAAAGACGTTTTCTATTATAGTTTTTTTGGTGGCTATATAAATATACCGCATACGATAGCTATATAGTTAGTATTCATAATAGCACCGGCTTCTGCAACTCAATTCAGTGAGATTACTAGACAGATATTTCACTAATTCATAGTTTGGTATGAGAGCCACTAGTAATGTCAAATATGCTAAAAAGAAATAGTGTTTTAGTATTATTCCCATAAATGCTTTTGTTTTTGATTGTCCATCAACAATTTTTAATGTCCCCACTGCTGGGGCACAGGCCTTCCTTATGGGTGGTAAGGAGGATGGGCCATAGCCCACCACGCGGGCCCAATGCTGATTGGTGGGTGTTAACGACTGCAAATGCAGCCGGGACCAACGGCTTAACGTGCCTTCCGAAGCACGGCAGAGTTCCAGATGATACATTTTTGGTACGCCACCGAGCTCCGAGTTTTTGATTGGCTAAAATTATTATACATGAAAGAGGCCTGGATCCCAATCGCGGTAATTCTGAACGATAAAACCAAAAACGTTACGTTGTCATTTATGTTATATTTACCTAAAAATCTTTGGTTTATCTTCATAATTTTCCCAGATTGTAATCCTAGACTCCTTAGGCAGAGTATTCAAAATTTTAACAAAACTAAAGGGGGAATTTTTCTGTAAACGAAACTGAAACGGTAACGATTTAGCTTTGGTTTTATCGTTGAAAATTAGCGCGATTAGGCCCCAGTATACCTATTTGAAATTTAAAAACAAATCTACCATCTCTTCCAGTAATATAGTTACGAATCGTTCATGCAGTGGCGAGACGGTCCGATTTATAATTCAACGCCATGTCAGCGACAAACGTGTTCACACGGATTCAACAAACGATTCCCGTTTCAATAATTCTGGTGTAAACATTCTGTCCACTAGGGACGTATTACACTAATCATGTTTTGTTGATGACAGGCTACTAGTAAACGTGACTAAATGCTGTGAACAATATTTTCAAACGGAATATTTGAAAAGATTAATGAATTTTTGATTGAAAAAAATTGTGTTTCCTTTGTGTTGCGCTGCGAGGTTTTCCTTTGCGTTACAAAAACGATCACATTTCATTCTGAGATCACTACTTTATCAATCTATTTTAATCACCAAATTATTGTTTACGGTTTAATTAATTGATATAAGTTGTCATGGTAAGCAGATCCATTATTTCTTCATATTTCACTTGAGATCTTCCCACAACTTGAATATTGTTTATTCTTGTCAATTTAGTAAAGCGTAATGGGCTGTTTACATATGTCGATTTTAGTCACCTGTGACGTTCGACTTTAGTCACCTAGAAAGTCGCTTCCAAAATTGAATCGCAGGTGATGGCGTGGATTATGATCATCAACATAAAGGTCTCCACAGGAAAGTTAAACCAATACATGTTGACCTTAGTCTGCAGGGATATGCTGCGTATTTCAGAATGAACTTTACTTGCACTTAAAGGAGATCCTTTACCGGGATTTATTTTGGAGTTTTCCTTCTTCTGGATTTGTTGCAGGCAGTGGCCCATCATCCCAATGTATGTGTATCCAATTTCATTCTCATTGGATACTTATAGCCATACGATCATCACTGCAGGCACAGAAGATCGGCCGACATTGTTGAAATGAAAAAGAGGTGAAATTTTGAAAACTGTGCTAAACACATTTATCAATAATAACCCCTTAGTAGTTGTTTGTTCTTTTACAGCGTTTAGACCACATGGCTATAACTACCTAAAGTCTAGATAATAACAAACCTGTCTGGTTCCGAGAGGAAATATCGTGGGAAGCGTCTTTAGTCCTAGCAGGTGCAACTGCACCGTACAAAGTACCTACCCTTACGTCGTTTTAAATCGCTGAAGTTTTAAGAATATTTTATTTCTCGATGCTTGTGGTTAAGTTAAGTGGGAATTCAGAAAAATGAATCCCTTTTAAAGGTAAAACTGGTACGGAATTATAGCGATTTTAAAGTCTCCGGTAGTTACAGATGTGATGCATGACTAGGATCATTGAAGATTTCTTTACTGGTTCTATAGTAAACTTAAAAAAATTATTACCTACATACTAAAAACAAGTAATGGGAAACGAATCTCTTTTGTTTGTTCGCATTTTAGTAAAGTGTAATCATAGCGATTGATTTTGCATCGTGATTAGTTTCATTGAATTTATTTTATCCAAACCTCTAGTATCTAGAGGTCAACCTAGGATCTAGAGTCTAGATCCTTGGTTGATTGTATTATATTGCCTGGGAGTCAGACAATAGTTTTACTTCATCCCTCAAGGTTGTGTCATAGATGCTGATTGGTAGGTGATAATTTTACTTCCACGATTTTTTTTTCTCCTGTCACTCGTTATCCAATCGGCTTTACCAAGTTTTTTGTTCACACGAAATTCTCTGGATTCATTTACATAAACATTCAACAGAATAGCATGCACAAAGGTTTTATTTGTCTAATAAAAGCCTCGTAAATTCAACTTATATTAGCCGGAGATGTGTTCAGCTCCGTTGTAAGAAGACGGGTTGGACATAAATCTCGGGTGTACATTGCGCGACGCACACCACTATGTGTATACGTATACATAAATGAAGGTATTCTATTAGAATTACAGTGTCATTCCGCTTTGAGAGTAAAATTGCATACCTTTTTATACCTACGTAAAATACCCATGAAACGGAATGGATTTATGAGGGTTAGTTACTTAGGACTAGTATCAGCTGTATTCTGTACTTTATACATCAGACATCGTGTGGTATAAATTGCCTCAAGAATAGAAATTACAAACAATTAACTATCCATACCTGTATTTTAGTAACGTCTGGAGGTTTCACCTTATATTCCCATGCTGAGTTAAAGATAAGGCTCATTTTATTTTGTATCACTGGACTATCGTATTGCATTAGTTGACGACCAGTAATTCGCAAGCTTCAGTGAAACTACCCAGATATACATATATTTAAAAAAACGAATCTGTCAGACAGTCTGTTTGTTTACCTTACTGAACCAATTTTGATGAATTTTGGTATAGAAACGTATAGACTCAACCATGGGGAAGAACATAGGCTACTTTTTGTTGCGTAAATTATTAAAGGGGGTGATAGGGTAAGACTCTTGCCGTAACACAATTCGTATGGGACACAACGAAGCTTCGCGGACGGCCGCTACTTTACAAAACCTACTACATGTAGATAGCCAATCATTGAGTATAACTTTTAACATTCTCATTGGTTATATGCAAGATCCACGTCATTCACACAGAGACAACACGACGGCTATAAATCCAAGCCGCCACAGTCTTAGAATGCCACTCACTGGCTGGTAACGTCTCGTCGTCTCGGCAGGTAAATCAATGTCTAGTTCTAGGCACAGAATAGACCTACTATAGAATGGCCTATCTCTCTATATCTATGAGATTTCAAACTGTACGGATGATTATAAAAATCTAACTTTTGGTCCTTGAGTTAATTCATGAAAATATACATCTGACGTCTAACGTCAATGTCATGTTGTCAAATCGGTACATGGTAGTAGTAGTAGTTGTAATTCGTCCTTTTGGACAAGCGAAGGTCAAAGCCATACAGCCAGTTCTTGTTCGGTACATGGGCGGAAGGCGTTTTAGTCTCGTTTTTTAGCAAAAGGATCGCGCTCCATGGCGTCTAACTATAATTAAATATCGTTTGTGTTATACTTATATTTATTTGTGAAAATTTTCTCGTACGAGTTTTGGTTTATGTTATTTGTTATACTCCTTGTATGTCATTATTCGTTAAATTTGTGGCATGTGTTGTGTTGTGTCCGACCACTGACTGTTTCCAGGCCCTGGCAGAATAACAGTGCTTCTGGGTCATTCTGACTGATCTACGAATAACTCAGAAGTTTTTTTACTGAGACAGGACCTTTTGGCAGCACACTTTATTATCCTTTTTATCCCTCTTCTGTTCTGTGTAAATGTGTAGGTACCTATATTTTTTTTCTCTTCTTAAACCTATTGTGTGTTGTTAATAAACGTTTTTCTTTCTATTCTATTCTAATTGCAATCAGCCTTTTTAATGTTTCCACTGCTGGAGTAAGAGGTTTTTAATTCATGTTCAATTTAGTTTACCACGGAATTTTATACCAAATAAAAAAATCTATTGTTCCCACACATGCTCATACCTTAGTCGTTACGTAGCTGAGTGGTCGAACCTAAAAGCGAAGTTTGCTTTAGACGTTGTCGAATTTAAATGGATGTTGGTACGTACCATCATTACTAATTTTATTAACGGAATTATAGGAGCTCGGTGGCGCAGTGGTTTAGCGCCTGGCCCAGCGATTGCGGAAGCTAAGTAACGTTCGCAAAGATCGGTCATGGGATGGGTGACCAAAAATTTATTATCTCGAGCTCCTCCGTGCTTCGGAAGGCACGTTAAACCGTTGGTCCCGGCTGCATTTGCAGTCGTTAACACCCACCAATCCGCATTGGGCCCGCGTAGTAGGTTATGGCCCATTCTCTTTACCACCCATAAGGAAGGCCTGTGCCCCAGCAGTGGGGACATCAAAAATGGCTGATGGACAATCAAAACATGATTCACCTAAAAACTTGTTTGATCTACTTACTTGACATCATCAGAGCAATGATCAACGTTATACCTGTACGTGGATTAGTAAGTCTGTTGCTATCAATTCTCGATTGAAATCGATTGAAAGCGCAGTTGCATTGCTGCTTTAGTAAAGATAGTTGTCAAATTGGTTCTTACTAAAGCAGCGATGTAACTGCGATTTCTGTCAGAGTTGATTGCAACAAAGTTACGTAATTACCCCCGGGTCATTTTGTATTCACCATCCTTGAGGATGTGTTCAGTTCATGAAATTGAACAACTTTCTCTAAGGAACACATGGCCAAATATGTAAAAAACGACTATCCATACAAATCAAAGAGACCACCTGATCAATTTAGTATTGGATGACCAACATTTTATGGCGAAATTCGACACATGTTTCTTAGAAAAAGTTGTTTAGTTTCATGGACTGGACACATCCTTGAAATTTGGATAGTAGGTTCAAAATGACGCGATATAATTGTGTCGTCATGATCTGTTAGTTTTCGTTGAAGATAATCAAAATATGTCAAGAGTACGAGATGCATAATACATTATGGTTCACAATAACTTTCCCACTCCAGACACTTGAGCAGTTGAAATTTAACAAGTTTACATAAGTTCATGTGACGGCTCCGGCGTACGGCGCGGCGTAGTGGCAACTCTAAGTGGCACTTGAGATTTATAGGCGTCTCCTTGTGGTTTCACCACAGCTTTGCTTCGAACAATGCCTTCATACCAACAGTACCTAGCAGTGTTATTGTAAAATACAATTTTGATATTTTTGCTATGTTCCGCGAAGTAGTTCTGTTTGCAAGGCTAGACTTTTCAGGTTGGTACCTGAAAATGTTTAATGTGAGTGAAATTGAAAGTAAACTACCGACTTAATTTTGACATTACCAAATCGTTTCCTTTTCAAATATGGATGGTATTGTTTTTTTGGATGTGGATTCCAATAACTTGCTATGAAGTTGCTTAATTTAGTTCAAATTAAGAATTCCCAAACATAAACCGGATTTGCATTTTAGTAGGTAATTTAATATTTTTTTTAATGAATCAATGAAGTAAGTAGTCATAATATATTTCTTGGTCTATGCCTAGCAAGCATGGGCATCAATAGCTGATATTATGATTCCGTATTAATTTTAAACAGTAATAAATCAAGTGACAAAAATTACTGTGCCTTATTCACACCTACATTGTTGATTGTTTATTTGGTTTTAATAAATGTCCTACAATTAAGTACTCTAAATAAGAGAGTTACGAAGTTCACGAAATGTTTATCCTTTGCCGTTCATCCAGCTTAAAGTTTATAGTAACAATTGTTACTGTTGTTATTTCTCTATAATCCTAGCATGATGCACCGTAATACCGTTTATGATAGACGGTCATAAATCTCAGCTGCTACGTAGACTATGCGCAGCATATCTGTGAGATAACTGTCACACCGTTATGTAACAATTTAGTGGAATTAACAAAAACAAATTCGCAATGCAGACTATTTCGCTAAACGTAATTTGACATTTTTGTAGTTAGTGCTTCCTTTACAATTTTTCAAAATCTGAATTCTGATAGATTGCTAATGGACTTTGCTTTATTTCATGTTTATTTTTTATATTTTATTTAAGTGTTACTATTTCCAATTTATAAACACTTGTTTTCTTATCATGCCAAATACCTATGCAGCATAATTATTACCGCATTCGCCTCTTGCCCAGTACCTACACAGGATACTATTATCGCATTCGCCTCGATTTTAAAAGCATTCATAATCAAAATACAATTACTTACAGCAAAGCATTCGCTGAGCAACAACTGTTTCTAACAGGAATTGCAGTCGCTAGATGCTTGTTCTTTTTAAAAGTATTGTTATATAAAATTAAATTCACCTTACATTACACCCTACATTACTCATCGGTGTACAAGGCATGCCTTAGCACATGCAATGGACACGAGAGACGTTGTGAGCTGCACCGCTGACGACAACTGCCTATTGCGACATGACAAATGACTTATGTGAAAACGCTGTATGCATGTAAACCAGATTTGGGTACGGAAAGTATCTAAACCTTATTTGAAGCTGGTTTCACGACTGTGGCATTAAGGATTTGAAATACAGGCTTGAGTGATCGTAGCTATGCATTTTTTTTTAGATAATACAAAGTGCATAAGAAGTCTTATGGTTAGTAATTTTTCCATTTAGTTCCACAATAAAAATATTTATTGTACTTAACATTCTCTTTTTGTCATTTCAATCAGCTGTTATTTATGCGGCATGGTATTCACTTAAATAGGGATGAAATAGGCAGCAACACATGAGTGAAGAAGTAGCACCCTCCTAATAGCTTTATCAAAGGTTTATAGTGAGGTTTATATGAGTGTCTGGAATCCACAGTATTCAGTATACATCAATTCTATTGAAAGGATACAGAACAAGTTCATTAAAAGAATGAAATACAGGTTTAGAAACTTCAACGCAGATGATATTGTTCCCCTTACTCTGCGAAGAGAACATCATGATCAATATTTATTATTCAAGATAGTTAATAATTATGTCGATTCGCCTTATCTATTAAGTAAAGTTTTGTTACGATGTCCGAGGTTCAACATGAGATCATGTGATACATTTTCTATATCTTTTTGTCGTACTAACTATGCAGGTAACCGTTTTATACTAAGATCCATGAGACTTTATAATTCGAAGTATTGTCACATCGATATTTTCTGTACAAAGCCTAAAAAATTCAAAAGTCTTTTAATACAATAGTTTTCCCCTATCTGTACTGGCTTGCTGTCTTATCCGAATTTGTGTCCAATGTCTTTGGTTTTTATTTTTTCTGCTTAATGTGTTTGTTTATTCAACTTTAGATACCAATGTGTAAGCTATTTGTGGAAACTGTTTTGGCAAATGTGTGATTCAATTGTGGTACCCATATTTATTGTAAAATTGCTGTTTGTTTCCCTAATAAACTAAAATAAAAAAATAAAAAAAAATAAAAAAAATAAAGCGTTTGTCGCTATTGAGTGATTCTGAATAATGATTAACCAAAAATTCCTTATAACAAGCTTGTATAGGCCTTCCATATTGTTTTATGAATAAGACGGTCTTTTAATGTAATTAGAACATTGTGCATTTCATTTGTATTCAAAAGCTTCTCATCTAACTATGTACAACTTTCAGTCACCCATCCGATAACTGACCTTCATTACTTAACTTTCAGAAAGGCCATGAATCACTGAACTCTCTCATTTGATGTTACATTACTACTAGATTCAAGCGTACTACTACCCATACATTTGTCATAGCTACCAATGGCGTCTCTGTCATTAGCAAACATAAACACGAGTCCAACATGTACCTATCTGTAGGTTAGTTATCCGCTAGTTAGTTATGTATTACATGGAAGTGACAGTTTGCAATTACTCCTCCGGCCATGCTTCTGATTGAAACTGAACTATGGTTAATTGAGAATGCGATGGTGCAGCGAACATCAATTTGTTTCTAATTAGGGAGGGATACGTAATACTGTTGTGGCGTTAGTAATTATGGGCACTCTGTATTATCCAACATTTTCATCACATTATTGAATTAATGTCGTAATTTTAGAAAATCAATATTTTAATTTATACATTTATTCGCATACCATTATGGATATAATAAGTGTGTCGTTTTGAATTTCAATTCAAAGCTATAAAAAAGCTTGACATCTCGATCAGAACCTGCTTGATATAATAAATATCTGACACATCATTATATCGAAAGTTATTATAGCAAAGGGACTAAAAATCAACTATAGTAACGTAAAATAATAATTAAAAACAAATAAACAAAATAGATTAAGTATTGTGGAAAAAGAATCAGTTTATTACATCTATAGTTCGGAGTAAAATGGACAATATAAGAGCTCGAAAATCTTGTCTTTGATTGTAACTAATACAAAAACTATGATTCAAAGTAGCCAGCAACACTATTTTCCGCATCGAAAGTATTTTTCACAATCAACTATCAGCAAAAGCAGACGTAATATCAGAATTTCGCCAAACAGCCTTTTGGTCACGAGTCCAACATCTCGTATTGTCAAAGTCTAATGCAAAATCGATGACGGACGGACGTGACGCGACGACAGTTTGACAAACACCCCGTGTCCATTGACGTACTCCTACAGGGTATCAATTTGGGGCCACTCGGGTGAATTTAGCTAGCGAAAGTGTTATCTAGTTTAATTTACTTTAGATCATGGGCCATTAACATGAGTCGATTTTAGTCACCTGTGACGGTCGACCTAGCAAGTCGCTTCCAAAATTGAATAGCAGGGGATGTGGTAACCTAGGTAAAATAATCAAATCACTTAGGGAATTGACCAAACCCCTGTTTGTATCATATCCCCGCGACATATATAACAAGTAACAAGCTTCTATCGTAGAGATTATAATTATGATCTAAAAGTTATATTCATAATAAAAAAATGATCGTTCTATTTTTGTTATAAAAATCGAAATATACGAACTTACCTTACACTTAATAACTTACGATTTTCATACTAGTCAGGCTTGTTATTTATTAGTTTGAAAAACAAACTAATAAATAACAACCAAATTGTCATAATCTTGCTAACCAGTCTAGGCCCGCCGTTGCCCAGAGGCAACGGTCGCGAGGTCCGTACCTTGTCAAGCACCGCCGTTGCCTGGGGGACTCAGAGGTGACTCAGAGATCGCACGCCTTATTGTCTATTCAATTCTAAACCCTATTTCATAGACAATAAGGCGTGCGATCTCTGAGTCACCTCTGAGTCCCCCAGGCAACGGCGGTGCTTGACAAGGTACGGACCTCGCGACCGTTGCCTCTGGGCAACGGCGGGCCTAGACAGGTAGTTAAAATCTAATCAGCATTTATCTCAAAATGATAAAGCTATAAACTGTTATTAATTTAAAACACAACGCTTTAAATATAACCTTTTGAAAACTGAAATTGAAATGTTAACTTTAAAATATCGAAAAGAAAATTCCCGGTCTCAACTTACTTTATCAATATTATTAGCGATCGAAATAATAAGCATGCACAGGCGTGCCAAGATTCTTCGATACGAACCCAAGTAATGAGATATAGAATACGAATTACGAGTTAACTTTCATACCTTTTGAGGTTCTTGCCAAGTCTTTCCATTGGAAATTCTCCTTTGCTAAATATGAAAAGTTTCGCTTAATACACTTCGATGGAAACGTTTTTTGTTCCTTTTGTCGAGAATGTGGAAAGATATTGTTTATTGGTGAAAGTTGCGCTTTGTGTGAAGAGTTTGATATGAGATGAAAACCTATATTGTTTGCGCCGTTTTTAACTGTTGGTAAAAATGTAGTAACTTTTCGCTGTAACCGAATAATAATAAGAAAAGTAATAAGAGAGGTGGTATGGATTTTTTTTATTTGAGGTCATAGTATTTAATGTCGCCTCGACAAAGACCTTAAAGACTTATTAAAGCTCAAATTGCAAATCTATCATTCCTGGCTAACTTTAGTTTTAGAAGTACTGCTAATTTCAACAAGATTACAAAAAAAATATCAACAAAATGAAATAAAAATTAAGCTTTTCTGGCTGATTCCTATAGAAAAAAACCAATTTCACGAAGCTCAAGGACTTATAAAAAAGACTGCAATAGTTTTGTACACATAAATATAAACAATAACGACAGTCCAATGTACACAGCCCTTTGTTTTACCCCTTTTGTTCGGTAAAACAATGCCAGCCGTTGACCAAGTCGGCTCGAGAGCTGTAAAAAGTAGCATTTGAACTTGAGACTCTTTACGTGAGAGTTTCGGAGTGAGCCGTTTTACACTTGCGACTAATGAAATTGGCATTTTGTGAGTAAAGCCAGTATTTCATAAAGACGATAGTAGCGTTCATGACTATTACCGGAAAAAGTGTGTAAGTTTTCAGCACCTACGGAAACTAATGTTAAATAGTTATATAAAGCCATATTAATATTGAATTAGTTAAGCCTAAGAAATATTCTTACTACAAAATGCTCTTTCCATTGTTAGTTACTTTTAAATTAACTGAGTTTTGATATACATTCTTGTTTAATGTTAGTTATTTTTAACATGCGTTAGCGTTTGTGACATTATTGATCGATTTCGAAATGGCTGAAAAATGTTTTTTTTTTTTCAAAAAATTTCAAAAAACTGAATCGACAAAAAATCTAATTAATTATCGAACCTGCTTACAAAATTTCACGAGAAGCTGTTGAAAAATGCGACCTATAGAGAGGAACAGCTAGACAGACATAAGAAAGTATTTTTGCCCAAGCTAAATCGGAGACCTGTGCTTCGCGATGGCTTGCCAAAAAACAAAGTCTGAAAAAAGAACATTTGAATAGAACTCGTCTCATATCCCTCAAGATGGAATCGAACTCTTATTATAATTTGAGTGTTAGGGGCTATGCAGCTCAAGATGAAGTAGTCACTGCGACCTAAAAGATCTATTGTAACTCGCCACCTAATTATAGTAACTCTTTGAGCCCAGCGGCTTCCAAGAAATCTAGTATCTTCCTGGTTTTAAGAGTTTTTATTTCCTCCGGGTCGATTACGTGTCGTCCCAGATGGATACTATGCCTGTGGATTAGAGGTCCACAATCACATAAGAGGTGCTTGGGCGTTTTCTGCTCCTCATTACAATATCTGCAAATGTCAGTATCACTCAATTTCATATGAAATAGGTGTCTGTTTAGTTTGCAGTGTCCAGTTAAGGCTCTAACAGTCGCGCTGACGTTCGATCTACTGAGCTGTATAAGCAAATTCGTCCGTCTTTGCGAGTAGCCTTCTACCAAGGATTTGGCGTGTCTCAGTCCTGACTGTTTTAGCCAGAATTTTCTCGACTCGTCCAAGAGATTGTCTTTAAGGAGTTGCATAGCCTGGTTTTTTGAGATGCCGCAGAAAGGATCTGGGCCGATATGTTGGCCTCGCGCTCCAGTTCTAGCAAGCTCGTCGGCTTTTGTATTCACCAATTATTGTTATATTTTCGACACAATGAACATTGTTATGAAATAAATAAACTTGAAACTATTTCATAACCGATGATGCCCGAATGACCGAATCGAACTCTTGCTCTTTTCACTAGAAAATTTCTGAAAACAAGTTATCGAGTATGAAAATAAGTATTATCATTGTGAATGCAGAATTCTAAAAGTCAATAATAATTTGAATACAAGTCGTCCGTCTACAACTCAAGTCAATCGATATCCCGGGCGGGATAATGAGACCGGCGATCCCCGATTGAGGGTTATTGACTGCCATCGCAGCGGCTGCCGATTCACTTTCGATTCCTATTACCTCCCATATTAACTTCCTTGACTTATGACGTTGTTGATTGGAACCTTTTATTGTAGGTAATGGAATGTACTGGGGTTCAATCGAGCTTACTTTGTTACGATAAAACAGAAACTATTCGTTACGTTATTATGTTTACAATAAAATATTTACTTTTACTTTGGGAATAGAACAAAGCACAAAGAACCTTGAATGCTAATCGCACCTTAACAATTTAGCCAAGCTGCTTGCTGCGATTAGAAATTGTGCGATAATATTTAATAGTAAACAGAGTTTCATAGAGCCAAAATGACGACGACGACATCCGAAATGTTATGTCTTCTCTCAATGGAACTATTGGGAAAACTTTGAATTTATTTGTGTAATATTATATCCCTTAGGTTATCTCATCATAAACTTATAATGTGTATGAGTAGATTATACCTTGACTAGGTGTTGTGCACCAAAACGTCATGGTCCTTTCCCGGAAAACCCTTAGCTGTGATATCGATAATACCAGAAATGCTTTCACAATTTTCAACTCTGTTTATATTTTTATTTTATACATTATTTCGTTACATACATAAAACACCGTCATTTCATGTTTTAATGCAACTATACTATTTAGAATAAAGCCATTAAAAATGTCAGCTAGAAAAACTGTACAAACACTAATTCGATTAAACAGACAAGTTAGCAATCAAACGAAACAATATCGCAATTGAAATCTAAACTACAAGCGATCAGCGCTCATTTGAACTAGCACGGTTTAAATTAATGTCAGTGGAAGTACAGGATCGAATGCAGGACAGAAACGAAAATACATATAATCGATAATTATGTTAAAAGTTTTACAACAGCGCAGCTTCACGGCTGTTTATGTACGAACTTTAACGAAAGCAGCTCAATAACGTAGGTTCTTGAGGTATAATTTATATGTAGTTTCGTAAGTTTATCTTTTTTGCAGCTAAACAAATAAACTACGCACTGTTAAAATGGATAAAAAAATTGATTATCACGTAAGACGCATCGAATCGTGATAAAATAAGAAAAAGATAAGATTTTACTGTTGATCACACACAGAAAAACTAGTAGCAGTATTAGTCAAAATAATTAACGATGGAAATAGGTACCTACTATTTAGGTAGGCACCACATTGTAACATACAAAAGTCAAATTAAGTTTTAACGTGAAGTAGTATAATGAGGATCAACACGACAATTGAATATATCAATTTTGTATATCACATCAAATACAATATCTATATCTGAGTAAATCTCTGTTTAAATTTCTCAAATCCATCAAGAAATGACAAAATTATTAAAGATTTAAAAAATGAGTTTAAAAAACACGGCCGGCCCTTGCGGATCATGCGATGACGTCATGTGCCACGATCGCCCGAACAAACACCTGCCGCGCCGCCGAACGGCGCACGTGGCTAATGACGTCATCAGCCAATCGTGAATTGGGGAGCGTTTTTGAGACTGCGACACGAAAATCGCTCTATCTTCGTCATTTTGGTCCAATTTCAATAATTCTTTCACTGAAATAATTTATTTTGATGTGACTGAAACTCTACATATTTAACTAAAACCTCGTTGATCCTCATTATGATATATTGTTTCTGTTCGATTAATAACACCGCAGGCAGGTTGAAAGTTTACACGTCATTAACTCGAAGTGGTTAAGTTGTTGTATTGAATGGTTCGGTTTTGTAGCTGAGTAAGGGGTAATGATGGAATCGATTGTGAACTCATATGAACCAGTCTTATAATCATTAATTACTTTGAGAACATAATGCGTTACTCATGAGAAAATCATAAAGAATCAAATATCGTTAACGTTTTGACGACCTCCGTGGTCGAGTGGTTTGCACGCCGGTTTTCAAGGTGTCGCCATCACTGAGGTCCCGGGTTCGATCCCCGGCTGGGTCAATGTAGAAAAATGAACTTTTCTATATTGACTTAGGTCTGGGTGTTTGTGATACCACCGTTGTCTCTGATTTCCATAACACAAGTGCTTTAGCTACTTACTTTGGAATCGGAGCAATGTATGTGATGTTGTCAAATATTTATTTATTTATTTATTTATTTATATTTACAGTGAAATTTTCGCTTTGACTTTGAAAAACTCTTTGAAGGCGCATGCTGCGATTGTCATCCTGTAAACATGAGAAGCTTCGAGCATCGCGGCTTCGAAGCGCGTCTTATATTTATTTATTTATTTATATACTCTTTATTGTATACACACAGAACAAACAAGTAACAATACAAACATAAAGGAGACATACAAATGGCGGCCTTATCACTAAAAAGCGATTTCTTCCAGGCAACCTTGGGATGGACAGGACTTACTCTAGGATGAGAAGGTATTGTAAAGTATACATGCTATCTATACAGAGTTATTTGTAAAATATCAAAAACCTCGCAGGAGTAGATTACTAACATATTAAAAAACAGATTTTTCTGAAAAATTACAAAAAACAATTACTTTCCATAGAAATGTCCGAACAGCTGATCAAGTTTTGTATGAAAAGTAGTTTTTTTTGTCTTTTCGGAATGTGTTTATAATGTTAGTAATCTACTCTTGCGAGGGTGTTATTGTTTTACAAATAACCCTGTATACATTAAAAATGCAAGTGAAAATAGGTAGTAGATAGATACTACCTCAATTTTTTCCACATTTTCGAAATCGTTAATAGCTACATCAGTAATCAAAAGTAACCACCTCAATGATATTTCTAATCATTATCCCTACCGTATCTCAATTTGCTGGAACAGAAATAACACCCAATAATAATTGTCAGTACCATTATCGGAACAGAATTGAGCATTCGCAACACAACAGCACTCCATCGGCAGTTGCAAACAAGTTGTGTCACTATTAATCGATTCTATTGATAGTAGTTAGTTTGGCTGCAATTAGTTTGTGATGGAATTGTATTATTTATTGTGCAGAGTTCGATAGTTTAATTGCCAACACGATTTTCAACGGCTTTTGTAATCAAGCAATCTCGTTTTGGCCATCTATTGGATGGGTGACCGATAACTATAACTAGCGATTTTTAAGAGACTACGAACTCTCACCTTGTAATGGACTTAATGGACTTAAAATTCAAGCTTAATTATTGTGCTTACTGACTTTACATCGGGCCAGTAACTTAATTCGGATTCATAATGAAATCTTATTTCCATTACAAGAAAATAATAATTACGCTGCCATAGTAACACTATACTCAGCTTTACCGGCTTCCTTACCGATACAGCAAGCAATTATCGTTAAAAGAAACTACCCACCACTAAGCGAATAATACAGCCCATTCCAGATTATAGCGCGGGAGTTACTTTGCTTGGCTAAAAGGAACTTTCATATTTTTCCATTGTACTCTCCTTTTCAAACTTTATCGTGGATAGTCGGCGATCGCTCGAGAGCCGAAAAAGTGTGTTAATTGCGTCGTTTAGGTGGATCAGAACACCTTTGTGTTCAAGAAAAAAATACTCTTTTTCGGATAGCTTGATCTTCTCTGTGCTTTGTAGTATCTATGGATGGCTATCGATATCGAAAGTGATATTCTCAAAGTGATTTCTGCTGCAGTTTTTAACTATATTAGACTATCAAATCTTAGTAAACTTAAATAGGTTAATGTGCATCAGCCATTTTTGATGTCCCCACAGCTGGGGCACAGGCCTTCCTTATGGGTGGTAAGGAGGACGGGCCATAACCCACCACGCGGGCCCATTGCGGATTAGTGGGTGTTAACGACTGCAAATGCAGCCGGGACCAACGGCTTAACGTGCTTTCCGAAGCACGGAGGAGCTCGAGATAATAAATTTTTGGTCACCCATCCCATGACCGACCCTTGCGAACGTTGCTTAACTTCCGCAATTGCTGGGCCAGGTCTAAACCACTGCGCCACCGAGCTCCTCAATATACCAATAGGGTAATAAGGTCTTCAAATTTTAAACTTACAAATGCAAAACTTACGGAGATCATTAACAGCGTTGGAATATTTTGGAGATAAATGTTACCCATGTTTCTATTGAAATCATTAAGGGCACACCGAGCCTCCACTAGCGCCGCCACTCAAGAAAAAAATATTACAACGAAATAACTATGTTTAATGGAATTCTGAAAAAAATGTAAAACTAATATTAGTTATAAACTGTTTTTGTATGTGTTTTTTTCCTGGTTTAAATGTGTTTGTGTAGACAAAACCTGGATTAACGCCTAAAGTGGCCACTTTGAGCGTTGATTCAGATTTTAACTACGCGAACACATTTAAAACTAAGAATTACCACATACAAAAATAGTAGATGGCTAATACTAGTTTTTTTATTTATCAGATTTTTATTTATCATAGTTATTTCGTTGTAATGATTTTGTCTTGATTGGCGGCACTAGTGGACGTACTATGCACCCTTAAGTTTCTCATTATTGTCCGTAGAATCCGTTCTAAAACCCATTACATCAAAGCAAGCTATTGAGAACGGAAGCAGAAACTGGCCTGCGTCCGGCAAGCTTCCGCACAGCTGGAAGCCTGGCAGCACTCACCCTTTGTTTTATGCCCACGCATGTCACGTGGAACTGCATTTCATTTGTGTGACCACTAGCGTTTATGTAGAACAGTAGCGGACTGAGAATATTACCCTGAGGGACTCCAATAATAATATTACTTGATTTATGTTCATTGAAGTAATTATGTAAATTGTATTATTTTTTATGCACAACGGGATAGTGCTTGGCCTTCACCTCACCTGATGTTAAGTGACGACAAGGCCGAAGGTGTCGCACTACACCCGGAATCCTCATTACAGAGGAACTAGCTATCTTACCTCTAACTACCGGAACACAACAATTTTTAAATTTTTATTATGGCGTCAGACTTAGGTATGTTGATGGTAGCATGGCGGACTTGAAAACAGCTCTACCACCAACCAAACCGAGTACAAATTGTACCCTCCTCTGGGAATCGAACCCGGGACCCCTGCATCTCACACGGGTGGGCGAACCACTAGACCACAGAGGCGGTAAATTAAGTAGCCTGACTATTTCTGACAATTAAATTAAATTAATGGAATGCCTACTTCAAACAAAATAGTTTCTTCGCGAAATTCAGTTGAAAAACTCTTCCTGTTAGCTGTAACAAAGAATAAAGAAATTTTTAAATAAAAACTACAAAAAAGAAAAACAATTTCTTTCTATTATCCAATACCTTGGAAATGGAAAGAAATTTGAAGAAACGTCTATTAAAAGATTCATTATAATATCAAAGATATTAAAATGGGACAGAAAGTAATCTTTGTCCAAAATAAGTCCTTAAGAAGTTTGCTTTGCTCTCAACTGAAAGTACTCCAGTCTCTTTTACTTAAGTAATACCTTTTCGAAGTTGTACTAATTAGTAGATGAAAATTATCATTCCTTTGGTGGATTTCAAATATTTTAGTCACGATTAGTCTCGTGAGAATATTTGTAATGTAAAGAGTTTTAATCAATAAGTGACTTTTTCCACAAGCTCTTGAGTTAAAGATAGGTACCTAAACCATTATTTCTCTTATTTTTTTATATTGTACATCACTCTTTATTTTTTTATATTGGACAAATAAATTGTTCTAATTCAAACGTTAATAACTAAAGCACACAAGTGTGCTGGGAAACAGAGTTAATGATGGTACTCTAACTTAATAATATAGCAAAATCGGTCTTTCAAAATCAACCCAGCCGGGAATTAAGTCCGGGACCCTAAAGATGGTGGGTGGCACCATAAAACCGGTTCGAAACCCACTCGTCCATGGGGCATATAAAAATTGACAGTGGTATGTATTTCAAATTATACTCAGGTATTTCAAACTTTACTCAGTGTCCAAACGTACTTATCGACATAACAGCCTCTTTCATGTAATCGTGACGTGAAACTTAGCAAAATGGGATGCCATAAATGGTCGGGTTAGTTCAGGAGCTTAATCACAAGACTGGCTTCTAGTTTGAATTCTGAAGCGCAGTAACTAATATCTTAGTAACTGAGGCCATCCATGAGGGAGCGTTCGCTCGATGCAATGAAACGCTGTGTGGGCCACTAAAAGTTTAGGTATGCATGTAGCAAGTGGCGAGGGGTGAAATTATGGCGAAGGTAAGCCGTTTTCCAAAAATTTTGTGATTTGCATAGTCGATCGGTGGAGTGATGTGGGATCTAAAAGCTAAGCCGATGGGAATCGGATTGCATGGACCCTTCGTCACTGTTATGTAGTATATTATTATATTTATAATCTCATTACAACTAGCTCTCTTTTTAATATATTTTATAGGTCTGTCAATAACAGAGGAGGGTTTCAACAAAATATGATACACATGAAAAGGAAGAAAAATAATTAAGAGTTTCGAAGTAACATGAAACATTATGACTATATTATATAGTAAATTACGAACTAGCAGCTAATTAACTAAAATCAACAACAGTGAACTTAAAAAATCTGTAGAGCCGAACTCTACATTCTCCAATACAATTCACAATTGAACTACTTGTTCCGTACCCTGGAAATGTGAATAGCCGGCCCTTTTAAACTCGCCAACTGTGTAGCCCAACAGTTCACCTGAAATGACGTTTTGCGACAAAGTTTACTAACAAGACAATAAAGCAGGCATAACCCGGCCTAGGAAGCGTTTGTTAGTATTTCACGCCGCGGACGGAACTTTGTGGCGGCCTAACGTCGCGTCGTATAGAACGTACTTTGTGATTATGTAAAGCTTTTGTGATCATACAGTCAGCTATAAAAATAAGTAGACGTGTGATTATATTTGATGAAAAGCATAATCATCATCACCGTCATCATCATCATCATCAATATCATTGTCATCATCACCATCATCTATATAACTTTGTCACTTTTTTTGGACATTGATTTCTGATCAAAACAGCTATAGCTTTTAGAGTAATATTGTTCTAAACTGGATACATATTTGTAGACGTGGGTGGTTCAGTAGGCAAAAGAAAGTCGCTTTAAAATGGCTCACCTCACTTTTCAATATAGGTTGTAATTAATGGTTGGTTAATTAATTGCCTATTTAGCTACTTATATAGCTTGTTTCACAAATTTCGAATAACTCTCTCTCCGTTCTTGGTAGATAACTTCATATTTTTCCCATTTTTTAAATTAAACTATAGGTATGTAGAATAATATGTGATATCTAAAATCTATGAAACAGGCCCTAAACCTCTTGATCTTGTTAAGAGTATGTTTGTTCCTAATAACGGTAAATCGAATCCATAATGGATTACATCCATCGTTCCTAAATACATGAGTAACGCGGTCGCAAATTGGATCCATTGTGGCTTACACCCAGATCATTCTCAAGATCAATTTAGTTGCCAGTAAGCTGTGGACAGCGATCATTGAAACTACTACTATAACTAATAGGTATAAGGTTGTTTTAACGAAAATATTTTTGTAAGGCTGTATCGATATTTGTACATGAATTCTAATTGTTTTTTTCGTTATTAACAATGGTTATAAACCTGTATTTCTTTATGGCTCCCCTAGATAAGATGAAGACAATAAAATGATCATTGTAGTGTGAGTTATGTTCTTGAGTTATTATGTATCAACATTGCTCAAATGGCTAATGTCCCAGATTTTAGCCCATTTTAGAAAAATCTTTCCAAACCATTATTATTTTAGACTGATTTAGGTCACTGGATTTATAAGAATGATGAATATTTTATTAGCTATAAACTAAATGAATATCGAACCATTTGATCGTTAATTCCTTTCAGGTCGTCAACCTCCCTTTAATCTTCACGTAGTTCATATGCACATAGCGCCAAAGCTTTTCTGAATAGAGCAAGCTCAGTCTGTGTCCAGTGTTCGTCGTCGCCTCGCTGTCGGCTCGCTCCCGTCGCGTCACAGCCGGCATCCGCGTCATTTGTCACAGCTATTGATTTCTAGTCTGGTTCCCATGACGGTTCGTTTAAGGCTCCGGTTTTATCATGTTCTCTGGCGCTTCCAATGTTCAAAATGTTTGTGGAGATTTGGCCAGCTATTATGAAGACTATGTCTCTTTGGGAACGACTGGAAACTTTATGTTTTAGACAGTCTATATTAGCAAATAGATTTGTCGTTGCTCATCGTCTTAATATCGCTGTTAAATTTCTTTTAAATGAAAACAATAATAAAATGTTTCAATATTAGACTTTAGGTTAGGACCTAAATAAAATTTATGATTTTGATGTATTATGTAGTGCGGTGTAGGCGAATCAGTCGCATGACATAGGCTCAAAATGTGAATGTGGTTGTAACATTTGGTGCAGATCCTAAAATATAGCTTATTTCAGTCAAAGCACTATTTACATCATCTGTTGAACAATCTTTACTACGTCTGTTAATCTTGTCCAATACACATTAACAAGCAAACCTAACGTACTATAGCTAATAAATTATCACATCATTGTGATTCCATTAGCTGACAATGATCACCTATCACAAACCAGCTAGTGATCCTTCATCATGTATGTTAATGGTTGGTATTGCATTTGGTGGTACAGTTTCATGTAATTAATACCTTTGATCATAGCCTAAGGCTGTACACAGAATATGCCTGAAATAGGCAATTTGTAGTAGATTGGGCATATCAAAGTGACTTGTAAATGTGCTTCTGTAGACATTTAGTATTCTGTGGATTCGTGGAGGTTGAGTTTGTAAATACTTGATGTCATCAAAATATAGTCATTCTTTACAAATCGTACGTAGATAATGTGATAAAATTCTTACTTATAAAGAGTAAAGTTCAATTTCGAAACAATGTTGTAATGTTGTAAATTTTAATTTCGTCGTAGTTTATTTTGTTGTGATCGTTTGGCATTCTGCTATGCTTTAATTGAATTATTATTTTGAGAATTAATGTTTAGTTTACTTTTTAACTACACGTTTGGTTTGTTATGCCGAAATAAATTACCAACTAAAATTACAAATCTCTCGTTGGAACTGTCAAATTACTAGGTAGGTAACTTATTACTTTTTAGCGATGTTTTTACTTTATCAGACATAACACATATTTACATACTACCTCCATCTCGTTTCGTATCAGCCCAAAATAAAGTCCACTTAAAAAAGTTAGTGCGTTATAAACTGGAACCATAAACAGCGTTATCTCCACAAAATAAAGTTAGGAATAGGCAAGCGTTTAGAATGCGAAGTTTGTTTGGCTATTTCCATATGACGAGTCCCCTGATTAAACCGAAGCTATCTATAAAGTTTTATGCGCCGATTGGCCGGTTTTATTGCTTCGGGGAAATCTCCTCCTTATCTGTGAATAAACAATGAAACTAATGATAGTATGTCATTTTAGGATAGGTCAAGTCAAGTCAAGTCAAAATGAGCTTTATTCAAATAAACTTAATTATTAAGTACTTTTGAATCGTTTATATTTTTCTACCACCCGTTCCAGACTTTTTTAGCTGACAAGAAGAACGGGCGCAAGAAACTTATTAGCTGTAACAGCCATAGGTAACGATATTTACAAACTTGAATACTTATATCGCTACCAGATAATTACAACAGGGTATCGAGTTGTACTGTAATTTAACCCAAGGGATGCTAGATACTAATTTATTATGACTCATAATTTATTTATTTTATTTATATATGTCCATCAGCCATTTTTAATGTCCCCACTGCTGGGGCACAGGCCTTCCTTATGGGTGGTAAGGAGGATGGGCCATAACCCACCACGCGGGCCCAATGTGGATTGGTGGGTGTTAACGACTGCAAATGCAGCCGGGACCAACGGCTTAACGTGCCTTCTGAAGTACGGAGGAGCTCGAGATAATAAATTTTTGGTCACCCATCCCATGACTGACCCTTGCGAACGTTTCTTAACTTCCGCAATCGCTGGGCCAGGCGCTAAACCACTGCGCCACCGAGCTCCTCTTATTAATAATTTATTTATATATAAATAAATAAAGTATGAGTAAGGACCTACCTAGCTAAAGAAATCGTGTCATAAAAAAACAAACTAATTAAATCCAAAAGAAACTCATAATGGGTTTAAGTTACCACAAAATATTGAAACTCATTAATTGTTAATCTCCAATAACTAAAAAAAAAAGGTTTGTGCTCTAAATATTGTTTTAAAATTGTACTTTCGCCAAATTGAAATTAAGATTTGATTTTATAATTTATCTAGGAGGGTACTGAGTAATAGAAAAAATCCCGACTAGTATTAAAAAAATATAATAAAAAAAGGTTTTTATTATATTAATAATTACTTACCTACTTTAGTCTTTTTATCTTTTTATGTAAGACACTATAATTGTGTAGTAAAATATTTTCCTTTTGTTTTATTATTTTAATTTGTTTTTTTGTTTATCGTTAGAGTTTCTTTCGAATGAACTAAAACATAGATTATTTCTGACAAAGCATGTATACAAGTCATAAGAATAAACATTCAAAATGAGTTTTACATTAACCAAAATTATTTGCTCATGTAATATCAATTGACAGTGACAGTTTCAAACATAGCTTTCTGTTTGCAGTTTACTATGTTCCTGGTCTATCGCAATTTTGACCGTTATATTATGGGTGTATATATCTTTATATTTTACTGCTCAATCATGCTTCCCGGACACAATGATAGTAAACTCGGAAGATACCGCGAAATAAAAATGATAGGAATTTGAGCGTTTGACAAAAGTGTATACTTACTTACGTTATATTTATATTTCGCAATACTAGCCGTTTTTTTAAAGCTACCTATCTGTTTTCTTAGTACTAGTTGACACAACACAATGTAACATTAAACAAATTGTTTGATAAAGTAGTAGGTATGCGCAAAAATATAACAGCAAATTAATAAAAAATTACAAAATCATCAAAACGTAAGTTAAATATTTTCGTAGACATATTCACTTCTCAAGCTTACGCGCTCACTAGACATGAAATAAAACACTTTTAACGGATACTAGCGCGGTTTTATTGAAAGTACTTTGGTAATTAGTTGGTATTTGGTTTGATTTTTGATTTTCCCGACGTTGAGGGTAGGCTCACATGTAGCTTCAGTCCCCCGTGACCACGGCAGTTGCAAAGGTGCCGAAACGTCGGGAAAATCAAAAATCAAACCAAATACCAACCGCGCTAGTATCCGTTAAAAGTGTTTTATTTCATTTTCGTAGACTTCAACGATTACAGATACCGTTGACTTATGCACTAATTTTTCGTGGATTACTTCAAATAACTAAAAGCACTAAAACTGAGGCACATAAGGTATATCTGAACATAAAATTAGATTTACTGACCTGCAACCAAAGTTTAGACACAAGTTTAGTCAGTCAGTGTGGAGCTCGGTGGCGCAGTGGTTTAGTGCCTGGCCCAGCGATTGCGGAAGTTAAACAACGTTCGCAAGGGTCGGTCATGGGATGGGTGACCAAAAATGTATATCTCGAGCTCCTCCGTGCTTCGGAAGGCACGTTAAGTCGTTGGTCCCGGCTGCATTAGCAGTCGTTAACACTTACCAATCCGAATTGGGCCCGCGTGGTGGGTTATACCCTATCCTCCTTACCACCCATAAGGAAGGCCTGTGCCCCAGCAGTGGGGACATCAAAAATGGCTGATGGACAAAGTTAAGTAGTTTTTCGAACAAAATCGATGAAAGTAATTTCGGTTAAATTTGACTAGACTCTATTCACGTCTATCGGTTCGCAACTAAATCCCCTTGGATGCCGGTTTGATTCCCGTTTAAAGCCGAATAGGCCGGAAATCGATTGCTTTGGATGCTTCACATTCGAATTGTGGACCATAGATAGCGAAATACTGGATAGAGCATTCAATTAAAAGAAAAAAATACTACAATTTATTTTCACTAAATACTCAAACGACATAACAATTAAATAAAAACACTGTTTAAATGTGATGCCGTCTCTTTCAAACAATATTGTCAAAAAAGTGACAGCATCACATTAAAACAGTATTTTAGTTAAACACTTGTTGAACAATGTTTTAAAATCATTTGTGGTAAGGCCGAAAATAAGTTTAGGTCCTGTATTTTTTAATAAGTTGTCAGATTTCTGAGAAAAACTATACATATTTGTTTGTTTTTTGTTTTTCTATGCAACTGACAGATTCATTAAAATTAAGCAGACTTCAACCAAAGATTAGCTAAGAAGCGTTAGAGTATTCAGCCATTTATCAGCTTTGCTTTGCTTTCAACCAATGCAAACACTGCGTTCGGAACGACTAGTTCCTCATATTTCAAGGCTCAATGAACAAACAGTCCGAAGTAGTCCAGTCCACACCGTTAATAGAATGACTTTCTTATTTCGGCCAATACAGCACAAAGGAGCCAGTGGCAATTTCCTCGAATGGCCGTACCATTTCCATTCACTTTGTATCCACGAGGGCTTGTGCGAACGGAAATAACGCGCTTAATAGATTCGCTTCGGCTCACAAGTGCGCTGACAACTGGATAATCTATTTATGAGGAAAACTGGCCGCTAGAGAACGCCACTGTGCCTGTGACTGTATGGACTGTGACTGTACACGTGCTGTACAAACGTGGTTACAACGAGTTTATGTACAAACGAGGAACTCTTGAATGTATCCTCTTTGTTAGGTTGGTTTAGAAAACATTGGGAATAGCATTCGTTGATAACTTAGCTTATAATTCGATAGGCAAACACTGAAATAAATTATGATGTGTTTATGTACAATCAATGATGTAACTTTTAATGATCCTCTTTGTGAGATAACTTTATCGGGGGAAAAATATGTGTGTCTGATTGTATACTTCTGCGGGTGTAAGAATGCCTATTTTTACAAGCATTTATTTAACTTGCAATGTAATATGTATGAATATTGGTTGAGAGAATTAATAAGGTTTTGTAAAATTTCATTTAAAATAGGTCTTTTCAACTTAACTTGCATTCAAACTTTATCTAACAAAATTTATCTAATAAATTTCCTATTAAAATAATTTTAACTTTAAAATAAAAATAGTAGCAATCCAAACCTATAGTCGACTCTAAGTATTTCCGTAGCCGACCGCCTCGACTGTACTTGTGATCGGGTCGGGCATCTTGCTTTTTCCGATCGTTCGGTTTCTTTTTTTTGCATAGTGCGCGTACGCGTATGGTTTGCGTGTGTGCGGTATAAATGGCTGTTATGATAACCATTTTTTTTGTCCAGCCACATGCGACAGTCAGTTCGAACATTAGGCATTTGTTTAGTATTATGTTTAAGTATTCGTATTGTAACTATTGATTGCATTTGCGCTGCGCCGCTATAATAACATTAGTTATAAGTAATTAATATTATCTCATTTTAAGTGAACATGTAAGTTATTATGAGAAATAAATGTCTTTAAACCCAATATTGCAACTCGATTTTGAAGCATATTAACTTCAACCGATTGACCCGAAATTTTGTAAACACGTTTAGTTTGAACTTTTGAATTTTTATGCATTCACAATGCTATTATTAAGGTTATTGATATATTAAGCTGCTACAGGTGAGTCGATTTTTTCTAATATTTTTCAATTATATTAATAACGTTTAGTTTGGATGACAATGTATGGTTTTGCCAACATAGGAATTACGAATAATAATATTGTGAAAAGATCTTATCTAATATTAAAAAAAATCTAATTAACAATCAACCAACCAAACATGTATATTCCTATTTTCCATTGGTAATAAATTGCGAAAACTCGATACATTTTATTAATCGCTTGCTCACTTACTGCGAAATAACACTGTCGAAAACACTCACCTGAAACAAACAAAAAACGACACAAATTAAAAATGCACTCAATCACCAATCAGTTAATGTTGCCGGGTATTACAAAGTTTATACTCATGATTTATACTGCACAAATGGCGAATGCAACGGGTAATATCGCGCATGCAAATAAAATATGTTGGATAGGCTTTAACACTTGTTTTATGCACATTATTTTAACCCTACACACCTATCTTAGGAGTTGTAGCAAAAAAATTACGCGCGCGAAAAAAAATTCAAGCGCGTTTCTTACACCGATGACGGGATGGGACTCGAATGGCACGGAAACTACCTTTAGAGCGAATGGAGGTTTCGACTGTGGTATTTGTTTTCTTTTTGCCTTTTTTGATGTTGTTGAAAAGTAGGTTTTGGATGAAAACCGCCTCTGTGGTCTAGTGGTTCGCCCATACGTGTAAGATGCAGGGGTCCCGGGTTCCATTTCCAGGAGGGGGGTACATAAAATTTGTACTCGGTTTGGTTATTGGTAGGGCTTATTTCAAGTCCGCCTGGCTTGCTACCATCATCTTAGCTAAGTCTGACGCCATAAGTACACTAGCGAAGAAATGGAAAGCAAATATTTTCTTTAAGAGGCTTTATGCGCTATACTAGCGCCGCCAATGGAAAAAAAACGTATTGTATTCACTTCTCAAGCTTATCCTTATCAATAAAACCGCGTTAGTATCCGTTAAAAGTGTTTTATTTCAAAAACGTAGTGCTTAAATGAAGACGAAATCGTGGATTGGGTTCTTCTAGTGTACTCCGAAAAAGCTTTGTTGTACTTTCTATTGCTTACAAAATATATTCTAGTCTGTCGTTTAGTTTAATAGAGTTTAAACGATAAAAAGTACAACAAAGCTTTTTCGGAGTACACTATAAGAAAAATATTCACAACTAGCTTCCGCCCGCGACTTCGTCCGCGTGGACATTCGATAAAATCCTCATGTTTTAATTTCATTAAATTCTGATCAGCCGTTTTTACGTGATTAGGTGGGTTCCCACCAAGCGCGCTGCCTCGCGAGGCAGGACGTTTGCCGCACGGGCCTCGCACGAGGCTGCTCGCTTGGTGGGGACCCGCCTAGTAACGTAAAAACGGCTGATCAGAATTTAATGAAATTAAAACATGAGGATTTTATCGAATGTCCACGCGGACGAAGTCGCGGGCGGAAGCTAGTTTATAATAATCAGAATTATATTCAGAGATATTGGTATCCCGTTCCCGTTCCCGTTCCCGTTCCCGTTCCCGTTCCCGTTCCCGTTCCCGTTCCCGTTCCCGTTCCCGTTCCCGTTCCCGTTCCCGTTCCCGTTCCCGTTCCCGTTCCCGTTCCCGTTCCCGTTCCCGTTCCCGTTCCCGTTCCCGTTCCCGTTCCCGTTCCCGTTCCCGTTCCCGTTCCCGTTCCCGTTCCCGTTCCCGTTCCCGTTCCCGTTCCCGTTCCCGTTCCCGTTCCCGTTCCCGTTCCCGTTCCCGTTCCCGTTCCCGTTCCCGTTCCCGTTCCCGTTCCCGTTCCCGTTCCCGTTCCCGTTCCCGTTCCCGTTCCCGTTCCCGTTCCCGTTCCCGTTCCCGTTCCCGTTCCCGTTCCCGTTCCCGTTCCCGTTCCCGTTCCCGTTCCCGTTCCCGTTCCCGTTCCCGTTCCCGTTCCCGTTCCCGTTCCCGTTCCCGTTCCCGTTCCCGTTCCCGTTCCCGTTCCCGTTCCCGTTCCCGTTCCCGTTCCCGTTCCCGTTCCCGTTCCCGTTCCCGTTCCCGTTCCCGTTCCCGTTCCCGTACCCGTTTCCGTTCCCGTACCCGTACCCGTTCCCGTTCCCGTCCCTGTCCACGTCCTCTGGATGTGCATGTCCAGGTCCAATCATGTCCACCGTGTTGGACTTCAAAATAAATGTCATTTTCGCAATCACCATCCCATGAAACCTCAAGAACCACATCCATATCGATTTTTATGTTTACTTACCCCATTTATCCCTAAGTGGTTGATTTTCAAAATTACAAAATATATGTTTGCCTATTTATTTTTAGATGTGCTCCTACGAAGTTTAAAGTAATGTCTATTTTATATAATTTTTCCATACAAAATTTGAAACCCATTTTCACCCCTTTAGGGGTCAAATCATGTCCACCGTGTTGGACTTCAAAATAAATGTCATTTCTGCAATCGTCATCCCAGAAAACCCCAATAACGACATCCATATGTATTTTTGGGTTTTTTACCCCTTTTCAACCCCATTTTATCCCCATAGGGGTTGAAATACTAACAATAACAATATAAGTTGCGTTAGATTTCCATCCATAAGCTTACGATTTTTCTCCTTAACAACTTACCGGTTGACTGGTAGAGAATGCCCTTGGGCATTAAGTCCGCCATTTGCTGTTTTTATTTTAAGCAATAAAGATTAAATAAAATAAAAAAATAAGCCTAAATTATAAATTTAGCGATTTTTACTTTGAAAATAAAGGATTTTCTTCAATACACAACTTCATCCCCCTTTTGACCCCTTCAGGGGTAGAATTTTGAAAAACGCTGAGACCCGTATTTATTTATTTTCAATGGTCAGCCTAATGACAAAATTTGAAGATCCTATCTTCAAAACCGAGGGACTTTCATACAAACTTTGGACCCCGTTTCACCCCCTTGGGGGGTGAGTTTTGAAAATTCCTTTCTTATTGCACCCCTGGACCTCATAAGAAACCTATGTGCAAAATTTCAAGTCTCTAAGTGCAGCGGTTTGGGCTGTGCGTTGATATCTCACTCAGTCAGTCAGTCAGTCAGGACTTTGAATTTTATATATATAGATTTCGTCTTTAATTAAGCACTACGATTTTTTTCCATTGGCGGCGCTAGTGTAGCGCAGTAACCCTCTTAACATTGAAAATGCCAAAAGAGAAATAAATTTAACAATGTTTGTCACTAATAAAAAACCTGAAACATAAATATAGCACCCCAAATTCCCAACACCTACAATCACAAACTGTATGAGTAGCAATCATTCATCAATAGAGGTGTCATTAAGGCTCGCTTTATAATTGGGTCGCCGCGCCAGTCTGGACCCTCGCGCCATTCATCATCATCATAGCACTGCCTACACTTACAACATACTCCGCATATATGTGGGGGTTAAACTCTAATGAATTTTATTTCGATACAGTACAGACAAGCATTAATTAAAAAAATTTACAGCCCTGCTGATTTTTTTACTTCAAACTGTATCTCTAAAAGGGGCGCGCTGCTTGTTTTAATGTTTTTAAAAAAAATGAGGTTCTATTTTCTTTGTTATTGTATAGTTAAGATATTTTCGTCAAACAACTGCCTATACATGTTGTTCATTTGTCTGCAATACATGCTTACAATTCAAATCCTTACTTAGAAAGTCCGTTTGTTTATTCATCTCTCCGTTTGTCTTAACTAACGCGTAACAAACATTGTTTGTTTATTATTACGCGTTAGAAGTCGTGAAGGTCTTAACTTCTGAACCGATCATCACGGAATTTTATGTAAACGTTGCCAGGAGTACAGAGAAGGATACACCTTTCATCCCGGAAAAAATGATTATTCCCGAGGGATATCAAAAAAACTTTTTTCGGAGACGAAGTCGGGGGCGGCCACTAGTATTCTATATGATGTGTCTTATTAATTGTTTATCTTGCAGTAAATATCAGATAAATCGTTAATAGTCCACGATTTATCTGATGACGGCACACCCAGTAAACAGAAAAATGAAAAGCCAAAAGCTATCAAGTGCCGCAAAACTAACAGTCGTAACAAAATACAAAACCAACAATCTATCAAACCTAAACTCCACTTAAACACGTAAAACCACGCGTATATTCGAATTTCCAACAAAAAGCCGCAGCATTTCGTATGAATTCATTGGGCCAAATTCATTGGGCCAAATTCATCGGGCCGAATTCAACAGTATAAAGAATTACGTGCGCGCGATGATCGGAGCGAATTACGTTTTGAGGAATGCAATTGCATTAGTTAATGCACTGGCGGGCGGTGAAAAACGACGGAACGAAGATTGAGATCCGCTGGAAGTGAAAACTATTAATAGACTGTTTAAGTAGGTAAGATCGTGGGGTCTCATTGGGAACATCAGATGTAGCTTAGTTAGCAGGTACCGCCATCTAGTGAGGTAAATTTAAACTAATGTTGGAAAAATGGCAGTACCTGCTTCGATTTGTTTTTGTAATATTCAATACAGATAAAAAGTCATGAATCTTTTAAATTGTTTCTTAAAAAAATCACCAAATGCAAAATTGTAGTGAAACAGTAAAATTAAGGGTTTTTTTAACAAACTTCAATAAAAATTGATAGGAACGCGGCTTTAGACGGGCCATTTCTTTAGTATGGGATGTGGTATGTACTAGTATAGTATTATATTATCTGTGGTAAGATAAAAAGTTTAAACATATTTATGAAGAAAAGCTAATATACTTAGAGCGTTTTAGTCGATGAAAGTGAGATAAGATGAGCTACAAGTATGAAATAACACATCACGCTGGAACAATGCAGGTTGGTATATTATAATGGCGGCATGATTTAGAAATATAGACAGAAGAAAATATTTTGTCATAAAAATGATAATTGGAACTTGTATGATTGTGTAATAATATAAGGCCTGAAACAGTGCGATGCAGACCGAACGCGGAGATAAACTACCAGAGGATGAATTGTATAAATCCGTGTGACGGAGAGCTCCGTTTCGGAATGGAATTCGATCCGAATCCGCTTCCGCGTGCGGAATCGCACTGGGTTGGCCTAAGTCATCATCATCCCCCTACCCTTATCCCAATTTATTTCGGGTCGGTGCAGTGCGTCTCTTCCTTTCCTTCCAGTCACTCGTCATCTCCTCATCCACTCCCTTCACATTCTCCTCATCCACTCCCTTCCCTTCCCTAAGTATTCTTATATTATTCTATAGTATACAAATCTTATTATAATTTAAAATAAATAAGTAATAACGCGCTCTTCCAGTGCATATCTTTCTCCTTGTCGAATACATTAACTGGCCTTGCACCCGAATAATGTTCAGTTACGGTCGAAAATTTTCGGATTTCGTGTAATTGTGATTTAGTACGGTGGATCTGATATGCGATCAACTTATCGGCCTTACCAGTGTTGCACGAAAATCGGTAAGTGCCTAATGTTCACTTAATAGCCACCTATCGACTTGTGGCACAGAATATTATAATAGTGCCTACTAAAAATTGTGGTATGCAAAGGCTATTTCATCGAAATTGAAAGTTAATAGTTTGGTAATAGCATTTTTTTGTAAAATAAATTGAGTATTTTTTTCTGATAACCTTATTTACAATATTATTTGTAAATATCTTTTTGATGAATACAAAATACTTTACCGAACCATTGATAACAAAAAACGAAATTGCGACATTATAATTTAAATTAATTATTAAATAAAATAGCACTTTCATTGTGAAACAGTCAGAACAAAATTATGATGCTATGCGATTTTATGACGTAATCTGACCCGATCTTGGTCTTGAATCTTTTAGTCTCCGTGACCACGACAGCTGCAAAGGTACCGAACCGAAACATCGGGAAAATGAAAAATCAAACCAAAAACCAACTAATTACCAAAGTACTGTAATGAAACTACAATAATAACGGTGAACCACTTTTACTTTCTCCACAGGAATACATCATGACTCTTATTAACTAGGTTATAGCAACAGTACGTTAGCAGTTTTCCCTAACTACTTCTTTTCTCGACGGTTGAACAGTGACTGCCTGCAACTGACTTTCGTTGACTGTCCCGCCGATTATCCCCACCACTTTACCTCCCCATTCCACTACAAAATGGCGGGAAAATGTGGCGGGAAACGGTGGAGCCAAGCTGCGGTGTTGCCAGACTATTAAACGAAGATACTATTATCCTTTCAATTTCATTTGAAATCATAACAATAAAATGAATTTATTACTACCCAACGACAAAACGTCACATTCGTCCATCCTGACGTCGTGCGTGTCCTCATGCACGGTCAAAATATCGTCACATTCGGCAGGTTGTGTGTTTTATTTTATTTATTTGGGATAACAAACAGTTAAATTATATTGCATTAATTTGATATTTATAAAACGTTCAGAAATCTTATGTTATACAAAGAATTTAATGGTTTAATTTATTGTTTTATTTCAATTTTGTGAATTGATAAATGCTAAAAAGAGAATCTACTGAATCTACCACCATTTCACAAAATTGTGAGGCCCCTTCAAGAAAGAAATGGCGAAAGAAAACTTGAGAGGGTTGTTGACCTCTGTCTTTTATATATATTATTATTTATTTATTTACAATAGAAACTAGTTTTATCATTAGATCCTGCAGTGTGTGTTTGGGGCTATAACTGGTGACTTATGGGGTCCCAAGCTGGGATTATTCATATGGCATACACAACAGATGACAGTCAACAATAGCACACAATAACAGCTAGACATATTGTTTTGAACTAAACTGACATCCAAACACGTGCACACACAGAAATATATGCGATGCGCAATTATTTAAATTATTATAAATTGGTATCTACTGTTAAAGTTGCGTGATTGCTTTACATAATTAATACTAATGGGAAAATATTAAATTAATTACCTATTGAAATTATTACAGTGATCAGAGTTAATTTGACATAAATTATTTAATTATTATTGAATTATAAATATCAAAAATATAATAGTAAATGAAATCAACATAAAACTTTTTTGACATGGGACTTAAAAATAGTGTGCTTTGTAGTGTAGATATAGAGTTTCATCACCTCATCCACTCACACCATCTCACCATCATGAAATTAGGATATTTATTGATTTCAATTCAATAGCCTCGCGGAGTATACTAGAAATGAATCTTTGTTCCATGATCATTTATAAAAGCCTGTAGGTAATATTGTATTACAAATATTAACTCTTAAACATCTTCAATTCTTAGAAACCCACAATACTGCAAATAAATTATTTTTATGTAAGTAGATACAAAGTTAACACTTCTTATTAGTTCCTTTTACTAAATTATGAATTTAATTATAATATTAAACGAATACAAGAATAAAAAGAATATAGCAGCCAACAGCACGCTGGGTAACAACGACAGGGTAACTCAATCACAAATTGCAGATCTTTGACAGACAATAACCCCTGATACCCAACTGAATTTATCAATGATTTTAATACAAATTTAAATTTTATTCAATTTACAATAATTCTTATTAATGGGGAATATAAATGTAACTTCCTTTCTTTGCTTTGTTACTACACAGTAAGTGCACTTCATAAACAACGTTCAACGGCTATACAATCTTGAGTCTTGTTAAAAATAAGAAAATAAATATTACCACTTACAGTAAGTAACTACACACGTAAATCAAATTGATTAAATTTGTGTTGCAACAATAATTATGATGCATTAATTATTTACTTCATAATCCGCAGCATGACTTAGGTTCGGTACCTACCTAATATTTTTATAGTATCTGTGTTACTTATAATGTTTAATTTAGTTAAAACTTTCTACTTTAACAGGTTCTAAATAAGATTTAAATATAATTGATAAATCAATTTGTAGAAATTCTGTTATATTTCTCAGTTCAACCAGAAGATAATTGCAGCTGAAACCCATCGTCTGTCGCAGCCCGTTGCCGTCGTGCCACCAAAACTTCAATAACGCAATCGTCGTTTCTACCATTCAGTCACCCAAAAATCTTCCGTCGCACATCCTTCAGCCTGCTGCCGCGCTACCGCCACCTAGCGTCCTCTATAGCGCATCGGCATCTTGTTAGATGCCACATGTTTCTGAAATAAATAGAACATAATCGACAGTAAGCGCCAACGCTCACGGGCGCTTAATCGCCGAGCGATTTTTTGTAGCCCAGAATAGAACATATGGAGTTCAATACGTAAACGCCCACGAGCTACAAAAAGTAGCTCACACATAGCTCGGCGACTAATCGCCCACGAAATGACACTGACAAGAGTGACAAGCGGCTTTAACCCTAAAAGACACCACAATTTTTTTCGCTGGCTGACATAATTATTTTTGTAATGGTAGAGTTTGCAATAAAAAGTAAGAGAATTATTATTACATGATATGCTTACCAATTTATATAGTTTTTAATCCTGTTCCAAAAAAGGTAGGAACACACTACGAACCTAAGGTCGGTTATAGGCAATTATTGTTCTGGGATTATCATAAGTTTATAATTTACCTATATTATTATGGAAAACTTAACGTAAACGTAACAAAAGAAACATCAAGTTAGCTAAAGAATTTGACTAGTCGCTAATAAAATCGTATTGAAAGCACTGTCGGATTGTCTAAGAACAAACATCTAGTAAATTTTATTTATTTATAAATAATGAAAATCAAAGCAGTCGCCGTTTAAATATGTTTTCCATAACAATGCCTACCTACATACTTCTGTTTTGCGTAAAAGAATCGCAAGATTCAGTTTTTTAAGTAAGATGATTTTGGGCATGGAATAGGGGATAATACTGAGGAAGTAATGGTCCTAAATTGCGACTGTCCTAAATTCGTTAAATTTGATGTTTCAGATGTAAAATGTAATTTCTGACGTATTTTAGCCACTCAAAACCATTTTTGTTTACCACAGAGTACAATGGCGCCATCTGCGAAAAGTTTTACGTATTATTTCCTATTGCGAGTTTTTACACAAAAAAAGAAAAACCATAAGCATTCTATGGGTTCTTTATAAGGGTTCCGTAGCAAAATGGTAAAAAGGAACCCTTATGGTGTGACTCAGTCTGTCTGTCTGTCTGTCACAGCTGGATATCTCGATAACTATCTATTAATGGTATCAACTTGAAATTTGGAATAGTTTAAGATGACGTTTGCCCAAATATTTTGCAAATAAGGATGTTTTTTTTACAGCAGGAATTGAAAAGGGGTCTTAAAAATTTGAAGTGAGGCTACTAGTAGGGCATGTGGGTATCATAACATAATGAAAGAGTGTTGTTAGCACATTTTCAAACATTTCTCTTTTTTTAGGCCGCATAGTGTTCGACTTATAATGAAAAATGTAAAAACATACCGTTCCTTCCTTATAGTATAGAACTTATAGTAAAAAAGATAACTATAACGTTCGAAAAACATGAATAAAATATTCTATTGTACTGTTAGCCGATCGGTAATTATAGGGTTTGAGGTTATTTTTCGCACAAGTCATCACGAAAATACGAAAATGTGGTATCGATGCATTCAATACGATGCCCCGATCACAAATATATAAGATGAAAAGCGTGAAAATGGCGGGGGTAGAAACTGTGATGTCATAAAGTTTTCAGTATTTACAAAGATTTTTTTTCATACCATGTGGTATATCAAAGCCCTTTGGCTTTGTGAGTATATTGCGAATATAAAACACACTATTACATGTCATCAAAATCTCATCATAGTAACATACATAGTAACAGTTAAAACACATAAAAAATACCGTTTGTGGAACATGGATAAAAATATTATTTTTTAATATGTCATAAAATGATGTAATACAAAAACGTCTGCAAAACAAACACTTCGAGCGACTCGCAATATTTTTTCGGGGTCAAAACCTTCCTGTAGGTATCGAACAAATTTTTATTAATTCTTGAATTTGCGCATATAAAGTAAATGCAGAATTTTTGTTCTTCACACTATTTTGACGATAAAAGGATCTGTACCCTTAGCACGAACAGCTATCAAAAAAATAATCATTCGATAGATAAATTTTGTATTGGAAATTTGTACAACGCCATCTATCGCCGATAAGCGAAATGAAATTTTCCATAGAGAATTGTCTATCGAGTAATTTTACGTGCGTTTTTTTTCTCGATAGCTGTTCGTGCTAAGGGTACTGAAGACATTTGAATCGTATACATTGTTTGCTTCATTTGTGAAAAGTATATAATTACTGACATAAATAAATCATAAACTTTATTTTATAGAGCTTAGCAATAATAAAAGTGATTGTTCTATAATATTATTACCGGGTGCCTTTTAGGGTTAACCTACGTCAGCGACTAAAAAGCGCCGTGATTGTCGCCGCGATTATCGCCGCGTTTATCGCAGCGATATCGCCGCGATTAACGCCGCGCTTATCGCAGCTACAAAATAGCGCCCGTCAGCGGTAAGCCTAACCGTTCATATATCATAGTACAAATGACAACCAAATAAAACATCAGAGTCAAAAGGAAAATATTTAAATCTATAAGTACATGGGAATTGTTTGAGATAAGAACAGGGATTGAATAATTTACCAATATTTTTACCGTTACATAATAATATAATAGGTAACGTCAAACTGTATCAGTAAATTTACCGGCAAAAATAACCCAACAAACAGTGTACCGGTTAGAGTGTATATTCTGTTAAATTACGAGATACCTAAACAAGAAAATCAATCGCATAGAACTCTGTGTAAGTGAACATTTCCTCAGGCTGAATACTTTCTGTATACCAACATCGTCTACCTACGCGTTCACTTCACGTTGAGTTGGCAACGTCGCATTCGCGGGCTGGTATCGGAATGAAAATAACGTTTTTTTTTTTTTACCTAAAAAAAAAGTAACGTTATTTATTGAATTTTAAAGTAACGATACAAAAGCAACGTTATCTATTAAAATACCGTTAATGTAAAAAGTAACGGTAAACAGTAAGAAACAACGTTACATTTTAAAATAACGTTATCAATCCCTGGATAAGAACGATGTCGTAAACTAATTTTTTTACATACAAAACGATAGATATCTATTTAATTGCATTGTTTTGAAATTATAATAACATCAAAGTAATAATTAAAACTTTGCTTTCTTTATTTGATCATAATAAAAAAATTGTTATTAATAGACAAAGTTTCTGCAACAATTGAAGCGTTTTAATAACGACAATAAATTTAGTAACTCATCATGGTCTGAAGCTGTTAAATTTTCCTGATAATTCACTCATTTTATTTCACAATTTGTGGTTCTCAGACACTTCATATATAATGTGTTCAATTTTAGTAATTGCTAATGTTGATACTCGGGGCTACCGTTTGCCACTATGTGGACACGACCTGCCAAAGCGCTGATATTCCAGCCAGGGCTACCATTAGTCATCATGCGGACAGGGCCTGCCAAGACACTGATACTCAGGGCTACCGTTTGCCACTTGTAGGTAGACACGGCCTGCCAAAAGGCTGACATTCCGGTCAGGGCTACCCTTTGCCGCCATGTGTTCACGGCCTACCAAGGCTTAGATATATTCAGGCCAGAGCTATCAACTGAGGACACACATGGCCCATAGATGCGACACACTTGGCCGCTTAACCATTAAACTTTAGGACACACATGGCCCATAGACGCGACACACTTGGCCGCTTACAGAGCTTTCAACTGAGGACACACATGGCCCATAGATGCGACACACTTGGCCGCTTAACCATTACACTTTAAGACACACATGGCCCATAGATGCGACACACTTGGCCGCTTAACCATTAAACTTTAGGACACACTTGGCCCATAGACGCAACATACCTAGTCGCCTAAAAACTACAAATAGTTCATATTATAATAGTAGCTTATACACTGCTATGTACTTAACATTGAAAGACTTATTTTCTCAAGCATAAATATAATGTATTCAAATTAACCATAATTATATTAACATCGAATTGCAATATTATTAACCAATAGATAACCATGTAAAATGAAGTTGTGTCTTAAAGAAGAACGCGGACTACATAAAGTCTACTTATTTCTTTTTACAGATCTTTGTTCGTAATTGAAAAGTATCCCAATATATTTATTTAAGGGCCAGTGCACTAAGCTAAGCAACAACAACTTAAATAATCGTATGCAGATGACGATTCGAATATGAAATTAATAAAATGGCATAATATAGTCACATAAACGCGTAACATAATTAAATGACAACCTAGCCTTGTAAACCGCTGGCGCTTCTAGCCTAACTGTAGGCGCATCTAACAAAATCGTAGGCGAATCTAGCCCTCTAAACTGATGGCGCATCTAGCCCTCTAAACTGATGGCGCATCTAGCCAAACTGGATTTGCATCTAAATAATAAACCAATCATTTATTTCCCAGAATATTGTAGTATACATTGATGACATTATAATATAACAAAATCTGCATATCCTGCCTTAGTTAGGCGTGGAAATCTGCAAGTAGCTAGGTGATTATAAAATTTAAATTTGAGAATCTGTACTTAACATTAATCATTAATAAAAATATTATAACTAGGTACTTTATTTACCCATCTTTCCATTAAATAATTTAAAATCCCAATAAAATAAATGTCAAACTTTAATGCCAAATATGATAAATTGACATTAATAATAATAGTTGCCTGCCAGTACAATGTTATTTTAATTTAAAGTAATAAGATATTAATTACAACTAGTCAAACCACAGGTGAATCTAGCCCTGTAAACTGATGGCACATCTAGCCTTTTAATATAAAGGCGCATCTAACCTTGTAAAATAAAGGCGCATCTAACCTTGTAAAATAAAGGCGCATCTAACCTTGTAAAATAAAGGCGCATCTAACCTTGTAAATTAAAGGCGCATCTAACCTTGTAAATTAAAGGCGCATCTAACCTTGTAAAATAAAGGCGCATCTAACCTTGTAAAATAAAGGCGCATCTAACCTTGTAAAATAAAGGCGCATCTAACCTTGTAAAATAAAGGCGCATCTAACCTTGTAAAATAAAGGCGCATCTAACCTTGTAAAATAAAGGCGCATCTAACCTTGTAAAATAAAGGCGCATCTAACCTTGTAAAATAAAAGCACATTAACCTTGTAAAATAAAGGCGCATCTAACCTTGTAAAATAAAGGCGCATCTAACCTTGTAAAATAAAGGTGCATCTAACCTTGTAAAATAAAGGCGCATCTAACCTTGTAAAATAAAGGCGCATATAACCTTGTAAAATAAAGGCGCATCTAGCCTTGTAAAATAAAGGCGCATCTAACCTTGTAAAATAAAGGCGCATCTAACCTTGTAAAATAAAGGCGCATCTAGCCTTGTAAAATAAAGGCGCATCTAACCTTTTAAAATAAACGCGCATCTAACCTTGTAAAATAAACGCGCATTTAACCTTGTAAAATAAACGCGCACCTAACCTTGTAAATAAACGCGTATCTTAACCTTGTAAAATAAACGCGCATCTAACCTTGTAAAATTTAAACTTTAATTGTTAAAGACTGATTTTTTACCTAAATAAATAAAATGAAGGCAAATCCGACCTTTAAAATGCTTCACCCTTATAAATTCTCAAACCTATTTATCATTCTAGTATGAAAACGAACAAAAGCTATAGGTACCTAACTTTAGGTCGAAGGCGCGTTTAGGCTTGTCCTAGCCTTACAAACTGGATGTGCATCTAGCCTCGCAAGTCAAAATAAATTTTAGTTCATATAAATATCTAGTATAAACTGCTTAGGGTTGGGTGAAATATTTAGAATATGGTTCATTTTAGTTTGAAATATTTCATAAATTCCATATAAGTAAATTTAATTTTAATTTCATTGAAATTTTCACTGGACCCATCCATATGTATTATAGAAAACCAAAAGTTAAACCTTGTAAACCAAAGACGCGTTTAGCCTTCTAAACCACGTAGGGCACGTCTAGCTTTCTAAACCGAAGTATATTTCTTCAAACTAAGAAATTAGGACAAAATATCATGTACTTCAAAGTAAACTTACATCATTCATTTAGGAACAAATAAAAATGAAATCAAAATTATAATCTTTTACTAGTAAACATACCGCGCATCGAAACCATGTAGAAAAAAAATAAAAACGTAGCTCGTACACCAGATAATGAAATTATCTTTCGTTTTATTTTATTCATGAAAGATGAGCTACTTGTAGGTAGGTACAGTTTTTTTTTTTTAACTGAGATCACTTCTGTAAAATCACGTTAATTAGTGAAATCGGCAATTTTTGTGAACGGCCTCTTAATAGAATAAAAATTTACTTCTTGAACTAAAATAAAACTCCTTAAGGGTCCATTATAGGAAAACATGGTTTGCGAGGGTCATATATAGAAAACGTAAAGTTGTAGTCACAAAAAAAACATACAACAAGCTAAAGAGATTCTCTAGTAGCTACAAGTATTAAATTGCGTATAAACCTCACAGATTATTGTAAGAAATATAAGAATAACATCCGAAGCGTTTGCGTAGTTCATATTTTTGGCGTAAGTAATAGCGGAAACGTATTGAATCCTACATGAAAAATATACTTTAACGTACTGTGAAGTAATAGCTCCAATAACTTTTATTCGAGAAAGATAATGATGAAAAAAAAAAACACCGAAAGTCATCGAAAAAGTACAGATTTGAGGTTATTTTCCATACTCTTTACAAGTTAAGTAAAAGACAGATAAATGTTTTGCGTAACGGAGCCTTAAGCTACGACTATAGCGTCATTGTACTACTAAAACCCTTTTGAAGGTCAAAATAACTTGGTGCTAATTCTACAGTAAGTATCACGTATCCGTACATCCCCAGGGTACAGTGTAAAGGTAGACTACTAACGACAATTACCTACAATGGTATGAAATAAAAAAAAAATAAACTTGATAACCTCTGCGAAACACATTGTCCGAGATAAAAATACTCAGTAACATAGATACTGAAAATACACAGTTCCTATTTCCATAATTCATTATGTAATGCATTTCCAGAGTTTAAATCACGAAAGTTACAGTTGGGCAGTAAAGATAACAAAACTTTCATTTCATGACCTCGCTATATACAATTATGAAAATTACTATTCCATTCCATTATCATGCACTATTTCATCATGGTGACTGACGACTGAGTGTAGTTTTGTGTGCAGTATATTGCACGACCGAAGAGTAGCCTCGATCACGTGCAGTTTTGTGTGCAGTGTATGCACGACCGAAGTGTAGCCTCGATCACGTGCAATGAATGTGAATAATGGTATATGTATGCACGGCCGAAGTGTTGCCTCGACCACGTGCAATGTTTGTGAATAATGGTGTGTATGCACGGCATGGCAATGGTGTATTATGCAGTTTATTAAAACTTGAAACTACCCAACTTAATTTCGTAATTTTAGCTCGGTTTAAAACGTTAGATAAGTAAGAAGTTCGTGAGCGTACATACCTTGGTTCTTCCACTGCTGATTTGTAATGAAACTACAATAATAACGGTGAACCACTTTTACTTTCTCCACAGGAATACATCATGACTCTTATTAACTAGGTTATAGCAACAGTACGTTAGCAGTTTTCCCTAACTACTTCTTTTCTCGACGGTTGAACAGTGACTGCCTGCAACTGACTTTCGTTGACTGTCCCGCCGATTATCCCCACCACTTTACCTCCCCATTCCACTACAAAATGGCGGGAAAATGTGGCGGGAAACGGTGGAGCCAAGCTGCGGTGTTGCCAGACTATTAAACGAAGATACTATTATCCTTTCAATTTCATTTGAAATCATAACAATAAAATGAATTTATTACTACCCAACGACAAAACGTCACAGTACTTTAAATAAAACCGGGCTAGTTTCCGTTCAAAAGTGTTTTATTTCATTGTCCAGTGAGCGCATAAGCTTGAGCTGTGAATTTAATATGATCTTTTACTTATTGTTTTTTCATAGGTGTACGTACTTTACTCCTTTTCCTTGCAGTATTATCAGTTCCAAACAAACACTTCAATCAGAGTAAGAATAAAGCCAACGCAAAATTACAAAATTAACCCAACTTGGCCGGTCAAAATGCGCAACCGTTAACCGGCTTTCAAAGCCGTCCGGTTGATAAGTTTGTCTTTCACAATATTTTATGACGAAAAGAAAAATATTATCAGTTCCAAACAAACAAATGGTACTGCAATCAATGCAAGAACAAAACCGACGCAAAATTACAAAACTAACCCAATTTGGCCGGTCGAAATTCGCAACCGTACCTAACCGGCTTTCAAAGCCGTCCGGCTGATAAGTTTATCGGCGATCTGATTGGCAGTGTTGAAACTACCGAAATCCATTGTGAATTACTACTGCACTTGCTAGTGTTTTAGTTAACTAAACACACACCTACCTACATAGCTGTAGGTACTGTACCTACCTAAACACAATATTTTTTGTTTATTCATTTCAATCGCACAATTTGATGCACAGAAAAAATACTTAGAGCACAAACACGCAACCGACTACCATAAAAAACCAATACAAGGACCCGAAAGCGATGCTTAAACCTAAAAAAAAAGTTTTAAAATAACTTAAAATACTTTATTCGGAAATACTAGTAATTCTATGAATTTATTACTGTTGTTGAGGGAATTTTAACCAGATGTTTACTAATAGTGTGGGTTAAATAATAATATTAAATTTACTTATATTAATGTCAAAGTTTTGAAATAAGTTATCTTCTTTCTCTTTATTTTATTTTATTTATTCATCATAATGGGCTATGAAAAAATCATTTTGTAAAATGTTGTCAAAAACTGATGAAATGAGAACAGAGTGACTGTGACTATAAGCATATAGCTGATGTAAAGTATTAAATATGTTTTGGCTTATTTTCGTAAAAAAAGTTCTTTTTCGGGATCAATATAAAAATATTTCTATAGCCTGTAAATAAAAAGGTTTAATTCAACAGTGAGTTCGTAAAACGTAAACTCAGCGATAATAATTTACAATTATTGTAATGTAATCCTCATAAAACCATTTAATATAGAGTTTCCAGCACGCAGAACATTTTATTACATTTATTACCATCGCGTGGAGTTATCTCCTCGTTACTGGCAGTCATCCATCATGCTGGCGTTGAAATTCCATACAAATGTATGGCTAGATGTCAAGTAATTAATTATAATGGGGCAGTTAGCGCTTTAGAGCACCAAAAAGTTATAGTCTCAATTTGTTATACGAGTAACGTCAATTTGTAATAACTCATTTTTAGTGCTGAATTATTGACGTGTGAACAAAATGCCTTGTTAAATTTTACTGCCAAAATTGATTGTCGATAAATACTTAGTACCTACTTACACTTTTGATACTAAAAAAACAACTCGTATCTTCCATAGATTAGCTAAGAACTCAGACAGGAACCGAACCCACGACTTTTTGCAATCCAGACAAATGCTCTGAAAGCAACCTAGTCATTCATCATTCCATGTTACATTATCACGTAAGCAAGGTGTGATTATGGTCAAATGCTTACCTTCATTCTACCACAGATAATATAATAGGTACTATCCTTCATTCTACCACAGATAATAAATATAATACTATATTTTAAAAACAAAGTAGTGTTGTATACCTGTTACTATTTGTGATGACCTATAATTGGCTTTCTGTTCGTTCGTTATGTAAGTAATTTTTTACCATCGCCACTCAAAAAAGTGAATAGAATAGAATAAGAATAAAAAGTGCGTCTTATTCATTGATAACAGTGAATAAAACGCGTTTTTATTCACTGAGTGAATAAAAATATTTTGAATTTGGAACATGCGCGCATCGTATGAATTAGGTACAAAAAAAATAAAAGGTGCTGAAAGTATGGAGCTATTCCATAGATAAAATTATAGTTCTACAATTAAATGACAAAAATAATCCCGCCAATTTTATTTAGGTTCTTTTTAGTGTCTTATCTTTGGGTTCTTTTCTAAAAAATATCGCGCTAAAACAATTAGGTCCTTTTTAGTGTCTTATATTTGGGTTCTTTTTTATATATTTGAAGGTTGTTATCAGTCCATTCCATCAGTCTGGTACGATCTTCAGTCTGTAAAAATTCAAAGTCTATACAAACTGATAAAGTGGACTGATGCCAGACTGATCATGTAGTTTCCCTCTTAGTTAGCTCAGTGGCGTAGTGGTTTAGCGCCTGGCCCAGCGATTGCGAAAGTTAAGCAACATTCACAAGGGTCGGTCTTGGGATGGGTGACCAAAAATGTATCATCTCGAGCTCCTCCGTGCTTCAGAAGGCACGTTAAGCCGTTGGTCCCGGCTGCATTTGCAGTCGTAAACACCCACCAATCCGCATTGGGCCCGCGCATTGGGTGGGTTATGGCCCGTCCTCCTTACCACCCATAAGGAAGGCCTGTGCCTGTGCCCCACAGTGGGGACATCAAAAATGGCTGATGGACAACTATAAATACTATAGGTACTGCTATTTTTTTTCTCGCAGTCAATGGTAAAAAGTAGAGTACACAACTCGTGAAAAAAAAATTTCATCTCGGACCTTTGTCACAGAATATATAATAGTACTAACGCCTTTGTATCCTTCGCTGCTCTCGGGATCCAACTTAGTCCCTCGAACTAAATTCCCTCTTTTTTCACTTGTTGTATAATCTACTATTATCTGTTAAATACAGCTGTTGGTCGTCCGAAAATAAATAAATAAATAAGTAGGTATTCGGTAAGTAAATCATAATCATAAATCATAATCATAAATATATTTATTTGCTTCAAAAACGGTATGAAAGGTGGTACAAAGTAATATGGTTCACATGTTTCGCCATCAATAGAAATAGCATGCAAATATACAAGTAAGATTTGAAATAAAATGTCAATTCACAGCAAAAGAAATTAAAAAATATGTCCAAAAAATATCAAATTCGAATTATTAATAACCCTTTACACTCTAAACTCTTTTACACTCGACACTTAATCGATCGTCATCAAGTTAAGGGTTAAGTACAGCTCTAAAAAACTAACACCATCGTTTATGGTAAACCATAAGCAGCGCTTTCAGCAGCTAAATTAATTTGAACAACACAGTTAGTGCCGAAAACGTTTTGCGTCAAAAGGTTCTTATTAATTTTAATGGTGCAACAAACGGCTAACTTGGCGTTAGTTTTAGTTAGACAACTTAATTCCATGTCGGACTCTTAAAAGGCTTTGTTAAAGGAGTCATAAAATTAATTAAAGTGTTTGTAGAAATAAAATTAATTTTGAATCCGTGTGTTAAGTATTTCCTTTGTGAATTTATATGTTATTAGAAACATAAGCAAATATTTCATTTTGGTTTGTTAGTAGGACGTGACGTGACATAGTAACTATCTCTTCAAATATTCATATTTTCACCAAAGAGTATAAAAATAGTTAGGTACATATACGTCAAGCACTTAGGGTGGTACCCTGAGCGAAAGTGGCGCAGCGATGAATTATAATATTTACTATTATAATTCTAAAACACAATTTTAAAAATGTTTATCGTGGAGATTTTAGGGCCCACAGTCTAGTATTTTTAGACGGTATCGTTACATTCCCTCGTAGTCTCTGCTAGAAATAGATAGCAAATCTGCTAAAAGTGGCCGTTTTTAACATTCGCTATCTACTTCTACGAATGACTACGAGGGAATGTAGTGACACCTTCTAAAAATACTAAACCATGGGCCCTAAAATCTCCACGATAAACATTATTAAAATATTTTTCTATTAATAACTTATTAAATAAAAACCTCCGAGGGCGCCACTTTCGGTCATACAACCGCCTTAACGGTTAAAAGATATTTTGAAAAAAGAAATATATGTAGCTTACTTCCGCAAACAAAATATGCAAGATGCACCGCCCGCAAAAATATGCACATACACACCACAAAATATAAGTGCACAATACCTGCATTTAGCAAGACAGCAACACACCTTGCACCTTCACCAATTAGGCTACTCTACACGTGTTTCGCCCCAACCCGGAGCATCCTCAGGAGTTAGATCGTGCGTAAACCAAACCACAGGGTGTTGGTTTACGCACGATCTAACTCCTGAGGATGCTCCGGGTTGGGGCGAAACACGTGTCTCTATACGTGTTTAGCCTAATTGGTGAAGGTGCAAGGTGTGTTGCTGTCTTGCTAAATGCAGGTATTGTGCACTTATATTTTGTGGTGTGTATGTGAATATTTTTGCGGGCGGGCGGGCGGTGCATCTTGCATATTTTGTTTGCGGAAGTAAGCTACATATATTTCTTTTTTTTCCGCCAAGTGACGCCTGATTCAATCAAATACTTATGGTTAAGAGATACCTATAAATTATTAACTCTTCAATTCGAACGATCTTGATGAAATTGACATTGAAAGAAAATGTCTTGTTGCAATGGTTTTTTAACTTTTTATTTTAACGAAGAGAAAACAATAAATTCTGCATTACGAAAGAACAACTGACATCCACACATGGGCGCACCCAAATTCTGGGCCTGGGGGAGGCAAACCTATTGTACCGCCTCCAGGGGGGGGCAAGTTTATTGTAAATCAAAATTAAATATATTGTATGGCAAACAAGAATTTTTATTGATAACAATGATAGCTAGTTGGAGGTAAACAAAATCCAGGGGGCAGCTCTCTGTACGCACAAGCATCCACATAAGTACTTAAATCAGTTACACAAAATATTTATTGGTGAAAATTAAACTTTCAATTCTCATAACTGTAGTTAAAACATGTGATACACTCCCTACTTTGAAGTGTTGCGCCATTTAAAATATCGGCCTACATTAAAACGCTTAACCCGACGCTGGCAACACCAAATGAAGCGGCATTAATTTATGCCAAATTGGCATGGCAATTACATGTTGTGCGGATATAACGTACCCGGTTACTGTAATTATGGGGGGTAGATGCGAGCGGTATTTATTCCACTGTACAGACTCGTATAAAGAAAAGTTTCATTGATACACGTGCACAATAATATTGTAAGTATCAAAATAATTACGTAAGTAATAAACTTTGAAATAGTTTCATAACGTAGAAACTATATTACGAGTAGTTTAGGTATATGGCACTGTTTGTAAAAAAACCTAATTAGCCCACTTCTTACTATTGTTTTGTAAATTGTTATAGATATAGAGATAGAAATCACTTTCAAAACATGAAATGATATATTCTTCATAAAACTTTTTGTACTTGCTCTTTTTAATTTAATACAAATACTACAAAATTATACCTTAATAATAATAATCAGTTCAGAACGCAACCAAAATAGCAGTCATTGAAAGCACATAAATTGATAAACTTTTTCAAACGTTTGTTTAAAACATGTACCATTTATTCTAATAATAGAAGCAGCATGTAATGTTACATTAGAGAAATGAGATCATGACCGCATTCACCGGCCTGTTAAACTTTTATGATTTCTTTTAGATTGCGCGTTTCCATTATATGAAACGATACGTCTATTTTATCTTTACCAAACCTTTTTCACCACTTCACTAACTTAGAGCATAATAATATTAAGCTCTAGCATATGGGGTATTTACATGGAGCGACTTGGTAGGTAACTTTTGTCAATTGACGCTTTATATCGACAGTCGCTTGTAAAATCAAATCGCAAACATAATTTCTATAAGGTGGCCATTCGATTTCACAAGCGGTTGTCGATAAAAAGCGCTAATTGACTAAAGTCGCTTACCAAGTTGCCTGCCAAGTCGCTCCATCTAAATACCCTATTATGATTATGTAAAAAATACAATTACTACCGTAATGAACCTGGTTAGCAATTTCAACATGAGATGATAGTCAACTATCGAAGTTTCTAAATATAAAAATCTGAATTTTGCTCATAATGTAACTTCAATTTCGATTAAAAGTGACACGATTGTACGTGTAAATATCCCATATTAAACTCGTAATCAAGCTTAAAGATTTGATAATGCAAACGAAGATACCTAATTCTTTTCTTAGAATAAAATGTTTCGTCACGTCATTCAGCTTACAATGGAAACAAACTCGAGCACATCTTGGCGTGCTGTGCTGCGATAAAATTTAAAATATTTACAAGAGGTCATCCCTTGGTTACGATGTGGCCGGCTCGAGTTCTGCTCGATGGACTTGGTAATAGATTGATGAGTGGAATTCGGACCGTTGCTTGCGGTTTTTATACACTTCTACGAGTAGCTTTTGACAGTAACATCATGAAATAGAAAGTCTATCTGTACAGAAGTGCCGCTCGGGCCGTATTCAAAAACTCTTTCGTCATTTGGTTTTGCCTGTTATGCCTGTTTTATTTCTAGATGCAAATCCTTGCCGCGTAATAATATACTCGTAATATTGTATTAACCATGATTACATTCTAACTAGTGGAGCTCGGTGGCGCAGTGGTTTAGCGCCTAGCCCGCAGCGATTGCGGAAGTTCAGCAACGTTCGCGAGGGTCGGTCATGGGATTGGTGACCAAAAATGTATTATCCCGAGCTCCTCCGTGCTTCGGAAGGCACGTTAAGCCGTTGGTCCCGGCTGCATTTGCAGTCGTTAACACCCACCAATCCGCATTGGGCCCGCGTGGTGGGTTATGGCCCATCCTCCTTACCATCCATAAGGAAGGCCTGTGCCCCAGCAGTGGGGACATCATAAATGGCTAATGGACAATCTAACGAGAGATAGTCGAATAGATGATGCAGTAATACTGTTAATAACAAAAATAATTTATCATATCGTGTTCCCTGGCTGACACGGTTTTTTTTCTGTAGTCTTTAAAAAACACTTTTCCACAGCCTCTACATGGCGGCCATGGCGCTATCATAGAATACGCTGACTACGTTACCACGTCTCCACGATGCATACGCTTCGGATCGTAACACTAATTGGCGAGGTTGCAGTTTCGAACTACACTCGACTCGGCTTCGCTCGAGGCAGACAAAAAAGTTTCTGCCACAGTTTTATTATTATCCCGCAGTTAAAATAAAAACTCTGTGAAAGATAAGTTCAATTTCTTTTTAATACCTAATGAAATGAGCAGACATTGTTTTAAGATAATATTGTGATCAAGAAGAATTATTTTTGATTTGTTATTTTATAACTCTTCGTAACATTTATCATCATTATTCGTCCAAATAATAGGAAAACTGAATTAATTTAAGGACTCTAAAAAGGCTTTGTTAAAGGAGTCATAAAATTAATTAATGTGTTTGTAGAAATAAAATTAATTTTGAATCTGTGTGTTAAGTATTTCCTTTGTAAATTTATATGTTATTAGGAACATAAGCAAATTTCATTTTGGTTTGTTAGTAGAACGTGACGTGACAATCTATCTCTTCAAATATTCATATTTTCACCAAAGAGTATAAAAATAGTTAGGTACATATACGTCAAGCACTTAGGGTGGTACCCTGAGCGAAAGTGGCGCCGCGGTGATTATTATATTTAATATTATAAATCTAATACACAATTTTAAAAATGTTTATCGTGGAGATTTTAGGGCCCACAGTCTAGTATTTTTAGACGGTATCGTTACATTCCCTCGTAGTCACTGCTAGAAGTAGATAGCAAAACTGCTAAAAGTGGCCGTTTTTGACACATTTGCTATCTACTTCTACGAATGACTACGAGGGCATGTAGTGATACCTTCTAAAAATACTAGACCATGGGCCCTAAAATCTCCACGATAAACATTGATAAAATCCTTTTCTATTAATAACTTATTAAATAAAAACCTCTGAGGGCACCACTTTCGGTCATACAACCGCCTTAATAATATGGAGCTTAATAGTTCATCGGTTTTATTTAAAATTAAATGGTTATAAAAAATAGCACTTAACTACATTATGGGATCATTCACATAGCTCAAAAGTCAAAAGTCAAAGTTCAGTCAAATGAGGGGTTTTCAAAGTGACCTTTAAAAAATAAAAATAGTAACTATTTGCTTAACTAGATGGTGTTGATACTCTTCGAAGCTTAGTAAAAAATTACCTTGTCACCTATTTTTAGCAACGCCCTCTATCGAGGCTACAGTTTTTTGTCATTGTGAAAAGCCCTCATTAAGTTTTTATTTGCCGGTGACTGACGCGTCACGTAACTGCCAAAACTTGTATTGAAATTTGACTGACCGCTGCGTTGTTGACGTGACTGATACGTGACTGAGCTGTGTGAATGATCCATAAAACCTAAATTATTATTTTAGTACATTTGCACAAAAGTACACGCACGTATTAATGATGATAATATAAACTTGATTCAAAATTCAAAATTCAAAAATTATTTATTTGTGTCTATACATTTTTAACAAAATCAAATTAACGTTAATAACCACATTAGTCAAAGACTGTGTCGCAGCTATTAGCGCCCACCTCGAACTTATAGAATTATAACAGTAAAACACAAAAATAAATTTGTTGAATCTAGAAGGAACTTACTATGTAAAACAAACTTTCTTATAAATGCAAATGAAAATTAGTATGTGTGTGTGTGGGTGTGTGTGTGTGTTGTGTGTATGTGTGTGTGTGCGTGCGTGCGTGCGTGCTAAATGTCATTCGTAATGTAAAACAAGAGACTCGACATCTTCGTATTTCAGTAAGATCGATTACATAATAAAGGTAATTGTCTTACAAATTAAGATTAAATTAATCAGAAAGTTTCGATTTCCCACTTGGTAACCAATTTAATTAAAAGCATACGCTCCGAAACATAACTCATGGATTTATCCGTTTTCCGTACCCGGCATATTTTTTATTGTTTCCGTTTATTTCGAATGCAACGTATTTATTGAAAGATTTATGTTCTTTAAAGTTCGATTATTCATTTCACTTATTGGAGAAATTGAACGAAGTTCGTTTTTAAAATTAATTTATAAAAAACGAGGACTTCATTGTCCTCGTTTTTTTTCTAGTATTGAAACGACACTTTTGATTTTAAATAGGTTGGGCCTCACCACAGACCATATAACTGAACCGGCGGCCAACCAGGGTCATTTTTAATCTATCGCATATTGGAACCAGACCAAATTGGCGATAGATTGGAAATGAGCCTCTTGGCCGACGGTCCAAACGTATAGTGAACCATCACTGCAAAAAATACATGACAAATTATTAATAAATAGTAATAAGATTTCTTGTCTTAAAAAAATGCTTCTGATTTCGGCATTCTCAAGTACTGAATATTTATAAGTCCGAGGTACAATATTAACTAAATTTCTTCTGGAAATCAAAGCGAATCGTACAAACGCCTAGAGAGTCGCGGTTTATGAATAAATAAGGTTCGCTTATTCAAGTTTTTTCTGGGACTAATGAAAATTGTATATTTTGCAATGGCAGAGCGGGCCTGTGACCGAGAGAGTGAAGTGACACACGCGCTTCAACAGTTGCTTTAATAAAAAAAAAACCTGACCAAGTGAATGTTGGGCCACGTGCAGTATACAACGTGTTACAAAAAACCCCTAATGCTAAATGTGGTAGTTAGGGACCTTCAAACTGAACAACTTTCACTATGGGACGACTGATCTCGACGGACTCGAATGATCTGTAATATATTTTTGGGTGTTACAAAAAAGTGAAATAAGTATTTTTTTAGTATGTTCTGAAATATTACTATATATATATATATAGATATATATAACTTAACAATCGCCCTTGTTTGTATGGAAAAAGACGTCTCCTTCTTAGTTTTATTCCAGACTTTGTTTACATGCCTATTTTTTCCACTTTGTTGGTCAATATCAAAAGCAGTGAGTCACTCATGTTAGGCTAGCGCCCTATTTCTAACACTAAATTATTCATAGGCTCCAAGGCTCGACTTAGCACTAGCCGGTTGGTGAGTCTGCGAAATCTCACCTTGTTATACAGCCACTATTATCATCAAATAAGCTAACCGGCAATTTCTTTTGAGCAGAATAAAATGATGTTTTAAAAGCTACAAGAAAAATGTCTGAAAAGTTCTAGATTACAATGTGATCTATCTATTATTCTTAAAAGCACCAAAAACTTATTTAGCTTACCTAATTTGTTTAACGAAAGTCTAATTTAATTGCCTCCTTTATTGCCAAATCGTCCTTCATATTTTAGTGATGGTGATAGTTTGAAAATCAGGTATTCTACAGCTCAATTTTAAATGAAAATAATAAAGAAGTAAATTAAATCATCAGGAAAACCTCAATTACTCTAAGTACTTTTCATACTTTTTTTAATGTATTTCAATGAACAGTGAGTGCCATACTGTACGTTTAGTTCAGACTATTCTATTCAAAAAATATATCCTTGGTAACCTTTCAAAGCATTTTCTGTCCCAAAGAGGCTGCCAAAGTGTACCATAGATTCCAAAAAAGTAAAAACAAGCACCATTCCCGTCAGCCTACGAAAACTCCAGCTCTCCAACTTTTTTATTCAATTAGGAGGCTACAAAAATTACTCGGGGGCCCATAAATCAGCCTTAACTGCTGCCTGTATTATTTATTTATGCTAAATACACTTAAGTACGTAGATACAAGGCGTCTTTCTACCCTTTTCGTGGCAGCCTTAGAAAGTTTTCTTGGGTGTTGTTCATTTCGCTCTGAATACAGCTTCGAAAAATGTTTTTATAAAGGTCATTTCTAAAGCTCCGTACACATATAAAAAACGTACAGCATTGGCAGCAGCTTCAGAGGGCCTATTGCAAAAAGAATCGTGAGATCGGACGATGTGCGTCTTTCGATTTAATTTTGAGTCCGATTATCGCGATTATGTTTTCGTAGTAGACCGCCAGTTACAGCAATTATTATAATTGACGACGCGTGAGATAAACTTAAATCATTTGTAACTTTGAGTGATTATTCTTTATTTATTACTAAACTAGCCTCCGCCCGCGACTTCGTCCGCGTAGACATTCGGAAAATCCCAAGGTAACCATTAACCGGGAAAGAAAGTATTCTATGTTTTAATCCAGGCTATAAACTATCGGTGTGTCAAATTTCATCCATATCGGTGATTGTTTTTGCGTGATTGAGAAACAAACATCCAAACCCACAAACTTTCACATTTATAATACGAGTATTAGTAGGATTAATAGATTTAGTACTAAATTTATCAATCAAACACATTTTAATTAAATCAACAGTTAAGCCCAGTATATTCCAAATTATCGAAATTGGCCTGTTTTTGATTCAACGGTAAACAATCAAATATTCTTTATTTTGAGCAGATTTAAATCTGAGTTGAAATTTCATAAACGATCTTGATTATTTTACGGTTAAAATACGACATTCGTATCTTCACTCGCTTATAAAAATATGCAAAGACAAAGAAAATTTTCATTAATTTTATATTTTTTGGATAATACTTAAAGTTTATTAATCCCTTATTCACCTATCATATATAGAAAAATAGGTAATGACATATAGAAGAATATTCAACGGTTACTTTTTCAAAAAAATTCTTTATGCTTAAAATAACAGCAAAAACATTGAAAAAATTAAAAAGTGAGGTTATTATCATTACTCTTCACACGTAAAGAAAAAGACAGAGACAGAGTTTTTGGAATATACTGGCCTTAAACAAAAAAGTATCAAAATCAACTTTTATCTAGTGCCAATAGTAGTGGTTAAACTAACATTCATTACGTGGAAACTAAACACAGGAAACGGCTTAAGAAAGCTTCTTCTGCCATCAATCAATCTGGAAGACAGTTTGTGTTTTTACGGAACAACTAATTATACGGCTTGCGAAGTTTCTGCGAACTGAAACGTGTAGTTTCTGAAGGTTTTTGTTTGAAATCTTGTTTTTGTCATATGAAGACGGACCAAGAACTCTTTGCAGTGTTATATGTACAACTAGCGGCCGCCCGCGGTTTCACCCGCGTGGTTCCCGTTCCCGTGAGAATATCGGCATAAAAAGTATCCTATGCTTTAATCTAGGCTATCTAATATCTGTGTGCCAAATTTCAACCAAATCCGTTAAGTAGTTTTTGCGTGATTGAGGAACAAATATCCAAACCCACAAACTTTCACATTTATAATATTATATATATTAGTAGGATAAGTAGGATAGTAGGAAGGGTGTTGGTAATATTACCACTTGTCTAAAAAAAATGTTACCTACTTTCTTTTCATGAAAACTGCAATTTCACTATTATGGGTCAATAGTGACCCGTTTGAAATAATACATAATTATACCAAACTCATTTATTTAGTTATGCATAAGTAATAGTCAACGGCACATCAGACTAATGTGGACCTTGAGACCGTCTCTATGCCGTACGTAATAAAAGCTGTTTTCGTATCTCAACTGTTTAACATACCCTGCTGTCGAGCGTACATAAACTTTCAGAACTCGCATCATAAAAGTCCCAAACTAAACATAGGTCCCCAAAATGTCCGAAACCCCTTATTTCTAAACGCAGTCCCCTCTGTACCCCGTTCCTCTAACCACTTCACAAAACTTGCAGGTAGAGGCATCTAATGCGGCTCACTCCTAATGATTGCATTACTGGGCTCTCTAGAGTTTACCAGCGAAGTATCTCGGCAATGTATGACGCAAGCTAAAGACGATAGCGACAACCATCTAAAATGTAAGCAAATAAAATAAAATTAAATAGGTATTTAGTTTTTGATTAACAAGGCAGCAATGTTTCTCATTATTAGTAAAATACCTACGTGTCAAAGTGTCTGTAATTAAAAATTCAGTAAATAATTAGAAACTATATTCATCATCATCATCATCATATCAGCAGCACGACACCCACTGCTGGGTATAGGCCTCCCCTAAGGATCTCCACGACGATCGGTCCTGCGCTGCCCGCATCCAGCGGCTTCCCGCGACCTTCACCAGATCGTCGGTCCACCTTGTCGGGGGCCTACCCACGGAGCGCCGTCCGGTGCGTGGTCGCCATTCCAGAACCTTTCCGCCCCAACGGCCATCGGTTCTTCTCGCTATGTGTCCCGCCCATTGCCACTTCAGCTGAGCAATACTTCGAGCGATGTCGGTTACTTTAGTTCTCTTGCGGATCTCTTCGTTTCTGATTCGATCACGCAGGGAAACGCCGAGCATGGCTCTCTCCATTGCACGCTGGGTGACCTTGAGCCTCCTTATGAGACCCATAGTTAGCGACCACGTTTCACTGCCGTAAGTCATCACTGGCAACACACACTGTTCATAGACTTTCGTCTTGAGACACTGAGGTAAGTCGGACGCGAAGATTTTTCGAAGCTTCCCGAATGCTGCCCACCCGAGTTGGATTCGACGAGAGATCTCTTTCTCGAAGTTGGACTTACCTAACTGAATTGCCACAGAGAAAGCAATACTTGGATTGCCTGTCCTAGGTATACGTAATGGTCAACAACTTCAAGTGTAGTGTTCTAGTGTAGTGAAACTATATTATTATTTGATAAAAAAATGGAATGACAATAACTAAACATAGGTACCAAAAATTATTAAAGTAAACCTATTTCAATGACTAGGCAGATATTTAATACACTACAATTATCTATACGGTGAATTATAATTCTCTTACTAACACCTGCACATATTTCTGGCTTCGTCTCCAACTCTTTTACCCTTTCGGCTATACGACTCTGGAACGCTTTACCTCTAAATATTCGTTCACTTAAAATTTCACCTAGCAAACATGTACATGTTTGCTAGGTGAATTTCGAATATTTAGAGAGTATAGTTTAGAGAGTATAGAAATTGCTCCGTGAGCACTAGGTACCTACTCGAGTTCTTTATGCTAGTCTCGTCGTATCTGACATTGCTGCTCTTTCTTATTATGTATGTATGATTTATGTAGGTAAATAAATGTATTTACTCGTAATTATATATTTATTAGGATTTATATATAATGTATAATTATATGTATTATTTTGTTTTTTTTTATATATGTATACTGTATATTTCTTTTATTTTTAATGAGTTTTGTTTATTGCCGCCACGATTTTTCTCCTTAACCACTTACCGGTTGACTGGTAAAGAATGCCCTTGGGCATTAACTCCGCCATTTGCTGTTTTTATTTCAAGCAATAAAGATTAAATAAAATAAAATAAATAATAACGTCAGCAAAACTCAACAAAGCTGAAAATTTTTAGGGAGAATATAAAACGGAATATAGCTAAACGTTTAATAACTGTACCACGCATTATAATATTTATTGATAAAAATGTAATAGCAAACTTAATTATAATGCCAATTTAGTTTTAATTGGAATCTGTCTAAGATACACACCGATGCTATCAAAAGGTCTATAGTTACATAGGATTATAGATATTACCTTTACATAGGTCGATATTAATTTGTTATCTCTAACAAATTAAAAAAAGAAAATAACTGCAGGCTGATGTTTAGAAAATATGTTCCTAAACATAACGGATTCCGAAACAAAACGCATTCCGTTACACCAAAAACACGTATCGCATAGCCATTGAGCCAGCATGTAGCTAATGGACTAAGCTACTCCAAAGTTTTAACGATCTTTACTTAGTGCTAATGTTGCCTTCGGTACCTTGCAAATGGATCGCATACTCTAAACTTGAAGTAAAAACAGCATTAGGTCTTTAAAAAAACGTCGTGAATGGCCCGTTCTGAGAGCTTACTGAATATTTTACAAGTCAAATTTTGCCCTGACTTTTTGATGAGAATAAAAAAGAACGCGATGTAAAACAGCCGCTTGTTTCCTGTAAAGAAACGGATTTGTAAACTTGTTTCAAAGGAGGCTTTACTATCTTTTCTTTATTTATCGTAGTACCTATATTACCTACTCGTATCTTCTCATGTCAAAAACTATCGTGAAGGTATTAACCAAAATATTTAAGGTGCATGGTACACTGAGCGAAAATGGCGCCGCGGTGAATTATATTTAATATTATAATTCTAATACACAATTTTAAAAATGTTTATCGTTGAGATTTTAGGGCCCACAGTCTAGTATTTTTAGACGGTATCGTTACATTCCCTCGTAGTCACTGCTAGAAGTAGATAGCAAAACTGCTAAAAGTGGCCGTTTTTGACACATTTGCTATCTACTTCTACGAATGACTACGAGGGCATGTAGTGATACCTTCTAAAAATACTAGACTAAAATCTCCACGATAAACATTATTTAAATCTTTTTCTATTATTAACTTATTAAATAAAAACCTCTGAGGGCGCCACTTTCGGTCATACAACCGCCTTAAGGTGGTTATCCACTGAATGTTTATTACAATATTCAATAAAATTCACCGCGGTCATACAACATTAAGCTTAAACTCGTAGGCATACATTTTTGTTACAAATATACTTTCAACATGCAAATATCCTAATTGTGTAATTTCCTTATGTAAAGTAAAAGTGGTTTGTTCATGCTGTGTAATATTAACACATTCAAAACAAATACACGTAACGCATATTGCCATAAAGAATTTAATTGACTTTTCGTACTCAACTTGGTTTGACTTGGGTTTGAGTCCATGCTTTTAAAGAACGCTTTAAAGATTTAATACATTGATTGGCTTACTTTCATTTGTAAAACTGTTTATTTCATAAAGTTAACGGCCTATAATTCCAACTGCGTATTCAAAGCAATTTTCTTACCCTATAAATACAAATCTGGTCATAAAACAGGCACCCCATAAAATACAAGAGTCAAGTCATTTATTCGTGTAAGTAACTTATACTTACAGGACTACTAAGCACAGAATATAAAATATGTGTGTTCTAGACAGATTCGCCACTCTGGTCAATACAGGATGTCCAATTTGTCACACGGAGGGAAAGTACCTTGAATATTGAATATAGGAAATATCCTAAAAGAAGACTTTATTTAGTTTTAAAAAAGGAACTAGGTACTTTCAAAGATTAAAAAAAACCGCACACGATACGATACAAATAAAACAATACGTAAAAAATAAAATTTAAATGTTTAATTTAATGGTCTTCTTTTTCTTTAGGGTGCTGTGTTATTCAAGAAAAATAATGCTAATTAGTAACCCTTTGGATCAGTATCGTAAAAATAAAAGATAGATTTTTTCATATTTGCTGGTTTTCATTGGTTTAATTCCTGATTAAGGCAGGCCATTTGTTTAAAATCCAGTTCCATTTGTTTTAAAAATTAAAGTGAATAAAATTTCCTACCTTCAGTATTTAAGGTACTTTCCCCTCGTGTGGTAAAGTTTTGGGACAACCTGTTAACTGTGCTCTTGCTGTATTCGAAAACACTAGGAACTCCTTGGAAACAGAACTGATTTTAGGCTGACTTGGCCTCAGATTGCCTGTACGAAATGTATCTGTGTGCGTGTACGGAAAAGCGATTTATTCCGAGCGGCTCTTCTATCTCCTCTGAATTTTGTGCCGAAAGTTTTGTACGGAGAACCAATAAAATTCACATACAGACTTCATTTATCAAAGTTAGCTAGTTTTGTCTTTGATCCGAACTTGGCAGTCCAAGCGACATTGGAGTGTATGACTTTCAGGTACTTTATCTTGTTGAATAGTTCAGAATAAGTTTTATAAGGATGTTTCTTCATGATCCGAGTTCATATAGAAAACGTAAAAAAATCGTGGATTTATTTGCTATATGGGGGAATTTGGGGAAGGATTATATGCCATGCCAAGAAATGAAAGTAAAGCGGTCGTGTAAGTAAGAAAGAAGTTTTTTATCTCTTTTTCTGAACAGTTTATTATGGATAAAATATTCGCTTAACTTGGATAATATATGTATATCTTGTTGGTGTAATACTTATTAAGTTGCATGTTTTCATTCTTTTCTAGTAGCTAACCATTGTATTAATTATAATAGGTACCTACTTACAAAAAAATCTATTAGAAACACATTTGAAAATAACAACTTGCCAAAATCAAACTCTTTTGCAAATTAACATCTAGTTATGTCCCGTCCTCCTTACCACCCATAAGGAAGGCCTGTGCCTCAGCAGTGGGGACGCTCGGACCGAATACAAAATGTCCAATATTTTTCCTGGTACTAATGAGGACATAAAGTTAACAGAAATCATAAAGTATCTAGTCTTTTTTTTAATATGAGTTCATTAATTATCTTCTTTGCAACAAAAGTCTTTTTGTTTGCAGTCCAAAGCTTGTCGATAAAAGACGAAGACAAAAACAGTTCCTATTGCAAGAGAAAGCTAATGAAAACGAAATCGATTACTGCGTCGGGTCGTAAATATTTTCTGGAGTAGCTATCTTGATGGCGTCTGAACACTTTCTCGCCTTAGAATGGGGATAAAATTTATAGCATATGCGCTGTGTGTGATATTTATAGTTTTAAAACACCTTTCAGATAGTTTCGGGGTTCATTTCGCATTAGGTTTTATAAAAGTTTCCTAAAGTTTTTTCTAATTTTCAGTGATAAACTTTTACACTGGGTGTATGTATGTGGATGAAGTTAGTAACCGGCAGAAGAAGTGGTCTGTAACGAGACCAACGTATAAACTACGCAAGTCACCGTAGAAACTGAAGAACAAGATAAAAAAAGATGTAAAAGTAAATTATGTAAGTTAATTTGTTCGAAAAGTAATTTGGAATTATGCGAAAGTGGTCCCAATTATTCACTATTCGCTGGGTGCGAAAGTATAATAATCGATCGCAGCGCTCATAGTGGCAAAAAGTAGAAATAATGTAGGCTCTGTAATCTGTTTGAAAACGATATTTTATTTATAACTAGCGATACAGGAACAATTATAATATGTTTATTATCACTTAATAAAATTATTAAAGTAGCTTTATCCTATTGTTTTATAAAATCTACAACTAAAAAAGAAGTAAACAAACCCTGATTATAACCAAAATAAAACTCTCCTTTTGAATAGATTTTACTTGCCATTATTAATTTAAATGACCAAAAATTATTTCACAACACTTTGTCTACCCAAATCACAGTTATTTTGAAATTTACATAAATAACACAATATTATAGTATTTTTTAACATTTTGTCACAATGCCGCCATTACACATCAAAACGTCAAAACGGTCAGCCCCCCTAGCATGACCGATTTATATCGCGTGATAAAGCATTTTATCACGTTTAACTGTCAAAAAGACAAAGGAGTTTGACAGTTGAGTGTCGATAAAATGCTATATCACGCGATATAAATCGGTCATGCTAGGCAGGCAGGTCAGAGCCAACAAAGTTGCGAACGCTAGGTGGCGCTAAAAGCGTGCACAGAGCCAATAGTGAAAATGATTGAATGAAATATTATAAATCTCCCTTGGGGGGTGAGTTTTGAAAAATCCTTTCTTAGTGCACCCCTACACCTCATAAGGAACCTATGTGCAAAATTTCAAGTCTCTGGGTTCAGCGGTTTGGGCTGTGCGTTGATATCTCACTCAGTCAGTCAGTCAGTCAGTCAGTCAGGACTTTGAATTTTATATATATAGATTTAGCGCCACAAAAAGTTACCTAATACCATAAAAAAATAAACAATAACCGTATTATCTAGTAAGCGATATCAGTGTAGATAACATTAAAAGTGGCATTTCAGCATTTTATAATCGTTCCATCTAAGGCAGGGGAGAACTTTAATGACACTTCATATTATAATGAGGTGCTTGAATGCTCCTGGAGCTGAGCTTCTGCTTACGATGCAAGCATAAATCATAATTATAAGAAAAGTTTTATTTATATTATTAAATCATAAACTACAATAAAACTAGACTCGCTACCAGATCATTTTCCTGAGAAAATTATCTGGTGGCAAGTAGTTTTTTTTTCTAGAAGTAAATATACCTACTAATCTATTAGGTACCTGTATTATTAAATATTTTTTTTCTTTAACTTTTATTTTTTCATTTTATACTTATTTATTTTTTAAGTTCTTTTCAGAGTTTTTGTTTTTGATATTTGACTATATCCAAGAGAGCTGATATAGGTTTTCTTCAAATGAAACTGATAAATTATTTTGATTTAGTCACATAATCTGGAATATTAACTTAATGTTGAATAAAAAAATCTTAAGGCTGATTTGTGCCACGGAATCGTAATAAAAAAATAGGATCCTGCTTAAACTATAACATAAAAAGCTTCTTTTAGCAATAAAATGCAGACTCAAATATTGTCAAAAAGCTTTTAACAACAACATATTCGAAAACACATCCGTTTAACATCTAAATAATTAAAACGGTATAACTTTTTATTTTATTCCGTTGTAAGTTTAACTGATCGTTTTGCAATTCAACATTTCTGTTTTGCATTTAAGTATTTAAAAGTGAGAGTACTATTTTATCTAGCGCATATTTTTACTGACTAGTAAATTGGTGACATAATATCATCAAGATTTCAATTTGATTAAAGGCCTGTTTCTGTATCATATTGTAAATAAGGTTTTAAGGGGTTCGTAAGGTTAAGGATATGGTTAGGGTTACTTTTACATAATACTAACACTTCTTCTTCTTCTTATCGAATGAGGAATAGTGGCCACCTCTAGTGTTAGAGTTTATCAAGCCGCCTGTAAGGCCTCTAACTTGGCTTAACGACTGTTATCAAATGACAACAGCCGGGACCGACGGTTTAACGTGCCCTCCGAAGCACGGAAGCGCTCAGTTGTAATGCCACTTAACGGTCACCCATCCGACACCTGGCCGGACCGAGCGTTGCGTAACAAACGTGATATTAATACTAAACCTTTACTGTAGAAGTAAGTCCAGTGGACCCATGTTCAATCTTTAAACGCGTGTAAAAGACATTGCGTATCCCCCAGCGCCTCCAGCTTATGAGCACCTTATAGGTACCTTACAGTAAGCCGTAGAGTAACTAAGGGGAAATAAGGTGTTTCGCTCACTACTACTAAGGTGAGCATTGGTGTGCGGGCGCCGTGGGTCATCAGTTTATGATGACAAATTTTTATTGGACGATTTTTTTAAGTTTATTACTTTAAGAACTACTTTTGTGCATGTAACGAGTTTCATTTAATTTTTTATTCTGTTTTTCTATTTTATATGATTTGTTTTGTCTGTTATTAATTAAGTACATAACTACTGATTAAAATAATACGATTGTTATGTTTCAATTTAAAGTTTAACAAAAAGAAAAGTGTAAAAAAATAAAAAAAAATTAAATTATTCCTATAAAAAATATTCCTGTAATTTGTGAGCAATAAAGAGTTTTATCTATCTATCTATCTAAATTTGATTTTGTTTTATTTTAAATCAAAAATAGCCGGGTCCTGTGGACCCACGACTATTATTTAAGTGTGATTATTTTTCACCGCTAGAGTTAAAGGTTAAAATGAAATAAAGGAAGCATAAAAAGCATCATAGATATTCTCGTCAGTATAAAACAGGTGTTTTCAAATCTTAATTACAATAAAAAATAAGAGTAAAAGACCAATTTGATAGCTAAAGTAATTCCAAACCATATTATAGAATTTAAAAAATACCTCATTTAGGCTTCTGTTATACCAAAGAATACAAACTACTGTTTTATTACTAGTTCCACTTACTTTGAAAATGTTAAAAGCAACTACAAACTGAACCAAACTTGATGGTTCGTTTCTCAAAAGAAAAACCGCTGACTGTAAACCCAAAATCGTGTCATAATTGAATTAAACAAAAACTGACCAATTTCTATACTAATCTATTGCGTGGCCCAAATCCCTGCGGTCCGACCGCGCCTATCTTTTTAAATGGCCACTGAATTCTAGGTGTGGTTACGACCAAATGTAAGATCGCTGTTCGATTCTGAATCTTATTTCTTTAATGTTAGAGTTGTTAAATTTAAGTTTAGTATATTGTCGCTGGCTAGACAACCCACTGGAGATCGCAAAGCTAAATTGGACTAGGGGACAAGTGAACACTTGCCTTTTTCCGATCGGATAGTTCCTTACTTATTCTTATTGCCTCATGGGTATTGCTTTGGGGATTTTTGCTTTAAAACGGGTAATGCTATTTCATTCATTTTAATCCCCGTTCGTAGAATTAAAGTTCAAAAGAAATTGCAGCTTTCCAAAAACTGAGATCTATGCATAGGTTCTGTTGGTGTAGGGGCAAGTTATTATTTTGACGACCTCCGTGGTCGAGTGGTTTGCACGCCGGTTTTCAAGGCGTCACCATCTCTTGAGGTCCCGGGTTCGAGCCCCGGCTGGGTCAATGTAGAAAATTAACTTTTCAATATTGTCTCAGGTCTGGGTGTTTGTGATACCACCGTTGTCTCTGATTTCCATAACACAAGTGCTTTAGCTACTTACTTTGGAATCGGAGCAATGTATGTGATGTTGTCAAATATTTATTATTATTATTTATTATTATTATTATTTATAGCCATTCTAATCCTAGAGAAATGATAAGTTAGTTAAATATCTTAATAGGTATATCAGTATAATCAATGTACTTAAATACAATCTTGTTTAGATACCTGTTAAGAACCGAAACGATCAATCCATATAGAAAGTACCGGTTTTTTGTTTATATCATCCTAATCTCAGATTGTTGATAAAATCACATGTATCTCACAAGGTATATTCGAACTTTCGTTATTAATTGTAGCTAAACTTTTATTAAAATACAAATTAAAAAGAAAATTTACATTTCGTTAATGTATCAAAGCATTTTCTGAAACAAACACTGCTACTAAAAGATAGAAGTGTTGCAGTATAAAAACGAATCAATTGTAAACGTCGTAAGAAAAGATCGTAACTTTACAATCCGCACGTGTTTTACAATCACGACAGTGACAGTTCCGTTTACTGAGCTCCGAACGCATTCGATTAACTGTAAAAACTTTATATTTCGTTACCAGGGTGTTTGATTCCTTTCACCGAAGGTACTCATAAATTTAAGATTGGGAAATACGCTCCTACCCAAATCGTGATGTGCTTCTCTGACGTTGTTCTTTTGTTTTGACGTTACCGTGTTTTACATATCAACTCATAAGACAGTGATATTCATGTATTTCTTGTGTATTTCAGTGTTTTTGTTTTGGCAGGTACTTTTTATCATGGTATAATTTATGTGGTATTTCAAACCCAAACAGCAGTAAGTTGAAAACCGTACTCAATAATCATCTTTTCTTATGAAACAAAATTGAGTAAGTAGAGTATTTTGTGTTACTTAGTTTTAAATTTTAATGTTAGTATTACTTACATCAATTTGTGTACAGTACTTTTTTTAGTGTACTGAATGTGGAAATTTCGACGATAAGCACTTTAATCCGCATGTTCCACGGGAATAATCGTCCGACTACGGTCCTTATACGGTCCCTAAGAAACACAAAATCAAACTAAATAACACAAAAACCTAAAAATACCATTGTACAGTAAGCAAACGCACAGAATACAGAAAACAATTTTCCGAAGACATAAAATAAAAGTGTAAATATATTGGATGACTTTTTGAGGATGGCTTACCGTACATTTTGGTGTAGAAATTCAGTCAACAGTAAACAGAAGCGTATGCAAATTTTATTAGTCATAAAACATTCTCAATAGTCGCATAACCACATGTTGAACCGTACTGCCATATCCAAAAATCTATGAGAGGCGATTTTCACTCAAAATGGCAAAGTCAGATTTTGAAAATAAATCTCCATTCAGATATTGGATAAAAGTATTATTTTATCTTACTAAGGTAATTCATGAAAAAATCTTTTTTTGAAATTCGTAGCTAAACATAAATCTGATTTTAATCCAATTTAGAAAAACACGTCCTCATACACATTTGAACAATGCTTTCAGTACCCCAAAGTTTTTTAATCTTTTTCCAGTTCAACGTCGTATGATAACCGTACAAATAGGATCTTTACAAAAATCCTACTATGATTGAAAAAATCTGATATTGAATCTGAGAGAGAAAATTGCTAGAGTCCTATAGAGTCATAAAAAATAGCACTGTGAATGCAAAATAAATCTCAAATTTGAAAAGAAGAGTCATGTTCTGACCAAACTAAATCGACTCTTAGATTATCCAATCAGCATTCAAGATTTTCCAATTGTCCGAAACATACTAGGATTTTACAAAGATCCTTAAATTTCCTCGAACGATTAAATTCCAATTATCCGGTCCTTTACAATCTACCTAGGATTTATGCAAAGATCCAGTTTGTATTATCCTACGACATATACATGAATAACGAAAAATGCGTTATTATCATTATGACGCATGTTTTAATGATTATCTGCTTGCCGCGTATTTGCAACTCCTTTGTAGACAGCACTTTATAATATTATCAAATAACCCAAAAACAAATGTGTGGTTTCAGTTGCATTTGCTTACGGGATCGCGACAGCAAATTGCACCCGTGGGAACTTCGATGCTGGCGCGTTCGGCTGCGGCGGCGAGATAAATAGGAAATGGCTTTTGCTTGGCTCTCGAGCCTTCAAAAGCGGAGGGAAACTGATGAGCGCTTAAGGCGGATTTCACCTGCGAGGCGAAAATTGCTATGATGCTAGATTGGGGAAGAAATCCTGCTGGTTATTTTTTAAAGTAGGTCTGTGGGGAACGGTTTATCTAAAAACGTGCAATTACTGAGGGATTTCCCAAGTGTAATTTAAAAACAAAAAACAGTAACTATTTGCCTCACTAGATGGCGTTGATGGACAAGTGAACTGTCAAAATTGACTTTGAAAAATAAACAGCTTGTGCTTAAAAAACATTTTTATTTCTTAGCGTTAGTTTTTTGTTAGCGGTGTTTGCATGTGAATTGTGTTTTCTTTTTCATACGCTTTCTACAGTTGACACTTGCCTGTTAACGCCATCAATCGAGCCTATAATAGCTTTTTGTCATTTTGAAAATCCCTCATTCAATAGATCTATCTGATTGGACCGGTTTATCTAACATGTGCACAGTTATCGAAAGCCTTCTATTATTAAGTTATACTAAAATAAAAATTGACAATAACATTTTTGGCCATACTACAAAACAATGTTCAAATTGTTCAAGAAGTGTTTAACTCAGACACTGTTTAAATGAGTGATTCGTCAACTCGTCCCACATGCTTACGGCCCATTTGGTACGAGTTAAAGAAAATCAAATTTATTAATATTTCTATTCTGCAACTCGTCCTACTTTTTTTGTATGGAATTTTAAACGTTATAAACGTTTGGTACAGTTAGCAAGACAATTTCCGGATTTTTTTTTGAGTTCTTTATTCAAGCAACGGAAAAAATGGATTTCGGGATTAAATTAAGCTACAGTTTGAGCCGTGATGCTGTCACTTTTTGACGATATTGTTTGAAAGAGACGGTATCACATTTAAAAAGTGTCTAAATTAAATGGTTTTTTTTTCTTTTGTAGTAGGGCCGATGAGTTTTCGTCGAATCACAAAACTAAATTAGTACCTACCTATTGATACAATAACATCTGTGCTAGCAACTTATTGTATCATTAATTCAATCTTATTGGTTTTAATAGATAACCTACTACAATTTAACTTTGAAAATAAATATTTTAAATAAAAATTACCTTTTAACTCACGGAACGTTGTTCCAACTTGCACAGTAATAAAATGTAACAGAGTCGTAATAAAGAAGCCTAAGTGGCAAAGGGCCAACTTGTTGAAGTCCGGTGTCCTAAGTGCCATTGAGGTTGGACTAATTACTAGTCTATTCTTGTCTCTTTCGTTCAAAATTAAGTGTCTGTTGAAATCGTTAACGAGATTTAAGGGTGCCAGAAGAGGTTTCATTGATGAAATTGGGATTAAGTTGGTACTTATTGGAATAATTAGTGATATAATAGCTCCTTAACGTTTTTTAGGCTCTTAGAGGTAATTATGTTATCATTTAGCAGAAAGGCACAAAACTGACACATATACTTAACAGCATTATTTTAACCGCCTCTGTGGTCTTGCTAGTGGTTCGCGCACACGTGTAACACGCAGGGGTCCCGAGTTCGATTTCCAGGAGGGGGGTACAACTTGTACTCGGTTTGGTTGGTAGGACCATGGGCGTACCGAGGGGGGGCAGGGAGGGGCAGCTGCCCACCTGGACTTTGTTTACCTTACTTCTTGTTCTTATTTGCCATACAATATATTTGATTTACAATAAATTTGCCCCCCCTGGGGGCGATACAATAGATTTGCCACCCCCCCTGGCCCAGAACCCGGGTACGCCCATGGTAGGACTAATTTCAAATCCACCTGGCTAGCTACCACCATCTAAGCTAAGACTAATTACAACAATTTAAAATTGTTGTATTCCGGCAAGTTAGAGGTAAGATAATTTAAGGTCAGTCTTTTCAAGAATTATTTTTAAATATAGCATAACCCTAGACTAGACCAGAGACGTCATAAAAATGAATATAAATATATAGTTATTGCAGGATAAACATAAAATTCTCATAAAATATCGCGACGGTATCTTTATTGCTCTAATAGGCGACTTATCGACTTAAAACTGTGGCTGGATGTTTATGCACCCTATCATAAATAGAATTTCTGTAGAGTTTAATGCTACGGAAGAATGCGCTGCTGTCTGTATAAATTGAAAATTTTATGTACTTTTTCTTTATTTAATATTAGTTTTTTTACTAAATTAACTTATTAATATGGCAGCGTAAGGGCGCTTTTAGACGTTTTTATATGCACGATAAGCTCGTTCCTGAATATGCGCCTTACATACGCGCTACATTTCGTGCTTCATTATACCAAACGCGCTTTCAAAAACTAGCTAGCTAGAGCGAGAAAAATTGCTAATCTGAAAGGACTCGAACAGTGGCGTTTATTAAAAATATAATATAAAGTTGTAAAGTGGTATATATCGACTCCAAGTCCCTGAGGTTCTAGAGCTGACGTTCTAGTAGCTGGTTGGAAAGTTTTGGAGCGATTTTATTAAACGGATATTTTAAATATTTATAAAATGTATATTTTAAATATTGTTTAAAATTAAATATCCAGCAGAGAAAAGATAGGTCTTCAAAAGAGATAGATCCAAGATAGATTGATGCAATAGAGAAGAAAGGGTATTATGAAAAACAAGAACTTTGGGAACCAATGATTGGAGCGAAGAGAACGCACAAATTTTTTTGAGTGATTTAATCATTATAGATTTAAACATGTTAATGTTAAAAATGTTATATTTAAAATAATATATTCCAAAAGGCTGTTAACGTTGTCGCATTATTCAAAACCACGGTCTGAAACCGAACATAAATTCGTGTTTCGTTGAACGAGGCTTTCCAAGAACGCGTCGGCCCGTGAAACCTATCATTGCAATTTGTGTACGAGTTTCATCAGGAAACAAAACATTGCCACGAGAAATTCAACCTTGCTACACAAGGAATAAAAGATTCAGACGTATTTTCAAATACAGTGGACAGCGGAATACAGAGGATGCCAAGAACGGACGCTTGAAATCAATTTGCAAATTATTTTACTCGTAGTTTACGGAGATTTCACTTTGTTACTTTCCTTTAATATTCATATCTTTTGAAACTTAAGGGTGCATCGCGCGTCCACTAGCGCCGCCAATCAAGATAAAAAAAATTCTGAAAAATATAAAAGCTAGTATTAGCTAGGTATTAACTATTTTTGTATGCGTTAGATTCTTAGCTTAAAAGTGTTCGCGTATTAGTTAAAACTCGGATTAACGCCCAAAGTGGCCACTTTAGGCGTTAATCTAGGTTTTAACTACACATTTGAACCAGGAACAACACGCATACAAAAATAGTTTATAACTAATACTAGTTTTTATATTTTTTCAGAATTTCGTTGTTATGATTTTTTCTTGAGTGGCGGCGCTAGTGGAGGCTCGGTGAGCCCTTAAAGGCCGATTGAAGTCAAGCTTAGAAGAGAATTATTAGAAGTAACTAAGGCTTATTTCATGAATTTAGCCACCTTTGCCTCACCAAACAACAACGGCGCGAAACATTCTCTAATATAAGGATAGTTATCTTGCTGTGACTTGTTTTGACTTTGACATAATATTGTTATGTTTCGGCAGTTAGAGGTAAGATAGCCAGTTCCTCAGTGGTGAGCATTCCGGGTGTAGTGCGCTTCTTTCGGCCTTATAGACACTTAACATCAGGTGAGGTGAAGGCAAGCACACTATGTTTTATTTTATTTGCTACCTTATGGGCCTGTCTTCACCAAGTCGCTTCAACTTTCGATTCAACTTGAGTCAGACGCATGCAATATTGTCTCCAACCCGTGCGCTTTTTTTCAACTTTCTGCTATATAAATTTGACGACTTTTTTGAGAAGATATGGCATGCGCTATTTAATACAATGAGGCATGTGTTGAAAGTGCAATAGGAACGGGATAGTGACTGTGTCAAGACACACCTTATTAATTCTACTACCTATAAGTTGCATTGGAAAACAAATACTCAAGACATTCCCCTTCTACTTCAACCCGGTAAATGTTGTTTCTACCAGACAATCTGATTACTTATACTGTCTTTTTTTTAATTTATTTATTTAATAGGTACAGAAAAAAAATACAATCCAAAACATTATTTGTAGTTCCTATAAGATAAATATAGATAGTGTTAAACTGTATTTCTAAAAGTATTTTATTTTATTTATAATGGTATACTTACAGCTAAACATACACAATATTTTAATTTTTATCGCTTATTACACAAGGGCATGTATGTAAGCCACTTACAAGTATACACAGCATTCTTAGAGTACTGCGCACAGCATTCGCAAAAGTATAATTTACAATTTACAGATACCCGCTTTTAAATATACGGGATTGGTACTACTACTACAATATCTAAAAAAAAATATTAAAATAAAAAACTTAAATTTAACAAAAAAATGAACACTTTTAAACTCAACAGAAAGATAAACCAAATTAAATTAAAGCAAATTACAAATAGACAAATAACGCCTAAATCTTATACCAAAAACCTTGGCATCGTTCGTTAAGTCCGGACTTGAAGCTCATTTCCCGAAAACTAATATAGCATTGCAATATCAATAATCAATCGGTGCATTCTTGGCGTCGGTTCAAGTCTATTACGAAGAGTATAAGCTGTGCACATTCAAATATATTGCACATCCTTTTGTGGGAGACTTGCAGCTGGACGAAGCAAGTTCCCACTTTTATTGCCAAAGAGTTTCTGCTTTATATATTTTGTTGTTCTTAATTCGATGGTTTGGGAAACTTCGGTGTGAAGTTAAAGAACGATTTTGTGAACATCTACCTAAGTATATTATTGGTATTTTAAATAGGTCTTTAGATTTTTTTTACAAGTCTATGTTGTTGCCAATAATCCTGTCACCAATTATCTGGTAACGATATTTTATTCGTGTTTGTAAATATCGTTACTTATGGCTGTTACAGTTGATAAGTTTCTTGCGCCCGTTCTTCTTCTCAGCTAAAACAGTCTGGAACGGGTGGTAAGAAAATGATATAGACGATTCAAAAATACTTAAAACTTTGACTATTTTTTATTATTATCATAAGTAACTTATCGTGGTGATTTTTACTAAATATACTAACTGGGTATCAGCCTATCATCATGTAATATTAAAATTATTTGGTTGACAAATTTATATAATTACAAACAACTAGGTACTAAAACATAACTTAAGCAAATTAACCGTGAAACATCACAGTTTTCTTCGGTCTATTCGACAAAACAGTAGACAATACAGCTAGAATGGGATTTGTCACCATGACTTGTAACACTACATTGTGGGGTTAACAAAGTGAACTCAACCCTTGCCCCGTTTCACATTGAATAACTTCGATAATGAACTGAGTAACAATACATATTTGTTTGTCAATTTAAGTTTAGTATTGGCCTTCAATTTGACAAAATTTCGGTTTCCATAACAATATTTTTATTTTATTATATTGTAGCATCAATGACTGATATAGTACATTACAGCCGTGAACGGGAAGCTAGCGATTGCATTGTCGAGGATGGTTTGAAGCCCGAGCCGCAGGCGAGGGCTTTAATCATTCGAGGCAATGCAAGTAGCTTCCAGAACAAGGCTTGTATAGTGCTTTTCTCAAGAAATGAGAGGAAATAAAAAACTTTTCAATTGAAACTTAATTAAATTAAATTCCCGCCAGTTTTTTTTTTGGGTGCATTCCAGCAGTTTAATCGCTCGAAGCGCCGAAAAGCAAAATGAGATTTATCATAGACAAATCCTCTGAGTAATCTTGAATTACGTGCAGCGCCATCTACCGCCGAGAAGCGAAATGAGATGGGTTTTTGCTTCTCGGCGGTAGATGGCGCTGTACATAATTCAAGATTACTTAGAGGATTTGTCTCTGATAAATCTGGTACAATACAATGTAATATTTATTTATTCTTATAGTAATATACTCTGTGCGCACCATTTTTTTTATTGTATCGTTATTATAGTACCTATTAAATAATTTTACCTTTATAATATTAACTGTCTTGTCGTTGGCTTGCGTGCCAGAAAAAAGGAACTAAAGTTATGGCTGTATGGTGCAAATGTGCCTTTGCTTTTTTTGTTTTTGTGAACAGCTAAAACAAAAAAAAAAGTTGCCGCAGACCACCCAGATCATCTTCGCACTGTACCTACTTCCCGCACTGGTGCTGGTGCGGGAAGTAAGTATTGAAATTCATTCCTGGCCTGAATTTTAAATTTAGAATGTGATGAACCAGACCCCCTCGGAAATGTGGAACGCCCCGCATTCCTTTTTCAAATGGAATGATAAGATTTCAGAGCATAAGTGAGAAAAAATACTTTTAAATTTATGTGAACTGAAGTAAGAGTTACATTAATTCATGCTATGGGTTTGATTATTACACTAACAAAGAAGCCGTGGATGACCGCTTGTATGTGTGCATAAATAATCGATGGACTTACACAAAAAAAAACAAATATACAGACGAACATAGAACCTCCTCCTTTTTTGGAAAACGGTTAAAAAAGTCATGTAACAGGGGAAAATGACGACAAACTTAAAGGCGCCCAAGCTTTTGATCGTTTTCTATAAGATCAAATCCTAAATGAATAACGTAACAAACTCCCAATTTTTATCTGCGACAAGAAAAACAACTGATATTTATAAATAATAAGATACGCAGTCTTTTTGTATAAAAAAAATTGGTCAGCAACCCTCTGTGCCAACACACATTAAACCATGACCTATTTTATGATAAATATGTCGACTTTCATTACTTTGGGCGTATAAAAATAATTGTCCTTAGGGATATGTTTTAAAGGAGTGGTGCTTACTACAATTTGGCCTTCTTTCAACAGTAAATTTTTAGATAGTGTTTAACTAAATTGAAATGCGGTCATCTATCATAGAGCTATTAAAAGAAAAATGAAAAAGCATTTTAATGTGACGTAAGTAAAAATTTGAATTAAAGTAAAATATTTGTATTCAACTCTAGCTCGAAGCTTCCAAAGAAAGACGAACATAAAAGTCTGTACATTGAAGTCGTGAAAAGCTGTCCATTATAAAGTACGTGATCATTATAATACAGAACTAAGTGCTTCAGCCCGGTCCAAAACACGTAAAAAGATCCGATAGGGAACCATTAGTCATTCCTGCCTATTCACCGGGCCTAACTCGAATGAGCCATAGCAAGCACTTATCGTTGTAACGTTGCCAAAATCATAATTGTGTCCATACAAAGCCACCTAGGCTCGAACGGAGATGTCATGTACGCATTCAAAAATCCGGAATAAAAAGGTTGGTCCCCATTATTCCGGACAACAATGGTCCCACTGAAAAGTACCGGATAGCAGCTGCAACATTATAATAAAAGGTAACTGCGAATAGGTTTCCCGGATAAAATTTTATTGTGAACCATCGACAAAGGGGCCCGGACAAAAGTCGCGCTGAAGTAATTCTCCGGCGCAGTGAGTTACTCTGTTGCTTTGGATTTTATTTCCCTCTGAGAACCGTAACTTGAAGTTATCTATTGGTTTGACAATGTATCGTGATGGAGGATTCTAGCTCTCTAGTTGTTAGCATAGAAATAACTCAGCTTGGAAACCGATAAATTTTTTGAACCGGTTTGACGAAATTATAATATGTGGAACTTTTTGAAAAAGCTTCTTTCCTCTGAACCGGTTTTTAAACCAGTTTGGAAAAAAATAGAATTTCATTAACCGGTTAAACTTTTCACACTTTTGAACACTCAGCCTGCCTAGCATGACCGATTTATATCGCGTGATATAGCATTTTATCAACACTGAACTGTCAAATTCCTTTGTCTTTTTGACAGTTAAACGTGATAAAACGCTATATCACGTGATATAAATGGGTCATGCTAGGTAGGCAGGACAACGAACTGAAGTTCGCGAAATCTGCGCAGTGGTCTCAAAACTACCGACTTTTTGGTATTATTATAACTACCGAACTGAATCTACAAGGACTTATGAATCCATTTTTCAAACGAATCAAAATTAAATTGACATCCATGTGAAGCCTAAGTTTTGAAACAGTACTTAAATAGTTTCAGTCAATATTAGTATTTCTGTCGATGTTTTTCACTTATATTTCTACTAACAACCGTCCGCGACTTCGTCTTCTTGTACAGTTTTTTTTCTATCCCTCGGGAGCAATTTTTTTTTTTGGATGAAATGTACCCAATAGCCTTTTCTATACCCCTGACAATGTATAATTATGTAAAATTTCATCGGTTGAATCAAAGATATTAGAATTGGTTGAATAGTTAAGACGTAACAAACAAACAAAACAAAAACATTTATATTATATTTTAAACTTAGGATGGAATGAAAGCCTTACTAAATAAATATATCATTTTGTTGTTAGATGAAGCACCCATTATATTAAAGTAACCAACGTTCTTATTAATCTAGATAGTAATTATTTAGATATACAAAATTAATTATAATTAGGTCCTTACCTATAAAATTGACGTTTTGTATGGAGAATTTTAAACAAATGGCATCTTCCATACTAGCACTTTCATAATTTAGTTAGTAACAACCGTGAAGGCAATTGTAACTAAATTTTTATGGACAAATGTTTGAACATAAAGCTAACTTATACCTAATTCAAACGAAAAAATAAGTTTAGGCTAAGTTACAAGTGGTCATTTTCGCTAACAATGACAGTCGTCCGTCAGTGACAGTGACAGATTAGATAGCTCTCCAGTCTCCGGTCCGGAGCATAGAGTAATATGCAAAATGTCAGTCTGTTTCATAGCAGAGTCACAGACTATTTTTTTTTATTTGTGTGACCGAATCGCAGCGTCAACAAACCGGTCCCACGGAAGACCAGCGCTGGTCGCAGACCAGCATTATGCTGAGTTGGGACCGTTTTGAGACAAATAGTGTTTAAGTTTTATTGTACTACTGTATTGTTTTATTGTGTGTCTCAAATAAACTATTTTTCTTTCTTTCTTTCTTTCTTTCTAACAAAAAAGTAGTCACTTTCAAGGTACTTATATTTTTTAATGCAAAAAAAATATATGCTGATAGTTGATGGCTATGGTCATTATTTGATGTAATATCCAGCAACTGATAAATATTTTAAACCATAAAAGTTATGAAATTCTCTGTGCATGGGGAAAAAATCACAAATTTCACAGGTAAGGACCCAATATTTAAATAGCTTAATCGCTTTATTTTGCTACAGAGACCAATAAATTCGTTTAATATTATCAACCGTTGTAAACAATTGGGGAGCAATAGGGGTAGCTAATAAAATATAATTGGCCGGTTAGTCGCATGTGTTCGGGAACTCAGATTAGAAATGAACAGGCACGCGTGACTTTGGTAAATCACCGATTAGGGAGGCGCGGTAGAACAAATGAGGCAATCGTCGCCTTAGGCTAAACGGTTTTGTAAACCGGAAGTTAAGTGTAAGTAATTATTTTTGATTCAATCATTTTGATTAGATAAGTTACAAGAGCACAGAATATATAATAGTACTAACGTAACAAGAGTTCGGATTCTACGCCTAACTTGCTTAGACAGTGACCGAACGTGCGCGAAGCATCTCTCTTCAACTTGGGCAAAAATGCCTGTCCGGCTGTCTATCCTCCTCTAGAGGTCGCATTTCTCAAACCGATTCTCGTGAAATTTTAGGTTCGATAAATTATATTGATTTTTTGTCGAGACAGTTTTAGAAATTTTGAAAAAAAAACAACAAATTCGAAAAATATTTAAATTTAGAAGCGCTATCTAGAATAGATATATTAAAAGAATACCTAACCTACCACACAGCACATAGTGCTGCTTTTTAAAAACAGTATCAACCTCGTGTCGACATCTATTAGATTAGTTTTTAAACAACATACAAATTGAGTGAGGTCTAGAGCTCACTAAGCCACTAGGATAATTCGCTTTGATAATAACCACTATCTATGAAACAACTTATTGAAGAAAAAACCTCTGAGGGTGCCACTTTCGGTGGGGTATTGACCTTAAGTTTCGAACGGCGTCACAAAATAATTATACCCTCGTCTTTATAAGTTACGCACGATATATAGGTACCATCAACTCTTTGTTTTTCGACCATAAATTCACCCTTTTAAGTTTCACCCGTTTCAGTTGAAAGCGGATCTTCCCTCCATTTTCTTTTAAAAGTACAAGACACAAACGGTGAAATTGTCGATGTATCAATCAATTACAGAGGCTGACGCTTCAAACGATACCCGGCGTAGATAGGGCGTTCGCATCTACATTGAACCTTTGGTGTTTGTCATAAGCTGTAGCGATTTTACAATCGTGTTTTTTTCTACAGTTAATAAGGCACATTTAGTTGAAAAAGGTTGTATTTGTGGTTTTATCTACAAATAATAATAATTAGCATATGCGATTATAGATACCTATTTAAATACTTATAATTGAATGGAATATACGATGTGTTAAATAATAAATCAAATCTGAACTCTCTAAAATGATGAGGCAATAATTGGAGATAGCCAACATTTTATTAAAAACTAGCGGCCGCCCGCGGTTTCACCCGCGTTCCCGTTCCCGTGGGAATATAGGGATAAAAGTATCCTATGTTTTAATCCAGGCTATCTACTGTCTGTGTGCCAAATTTCAACTAAATCCGTTCAGTAGTTTTTGCGTGATTGAGGAACAAACATCTAAACATCCAAACCCACAAACTTTCACATTTATAATATTAGTAGGAAGTAGGATTTAGCTAGCAGTTAGTGTGATTTCTTTATTTCTTTACACTAATTGCTTAACATGATCAGATCAGCAACATTGATGAACTAAAATGAATATAAGTTTAAATATGTCTAACTCTCATCGCTTGGACCACACGAAGACATATTGCTTACAGCCTTAATCAATATCCGTGTGATATTTGCCGACATGACGTTTTTATTAAATAAACGCCAGAACAAACTGTACTTATCGATATGTTCGTAGCATAAATGGGGATTATGACAGATGGACTAGTGTTTACTATAAAAAAGAAAATTATGTGTGTAAAACGAAAAAAATATTGTAGTTACATACTGTAAAAATATTATTGTTTGTATTATATTACTTTGCCTTACGACCAGTTGCGATATAAGATCAATATCAATGTTTTTTGTAACTTTATAAATGAATAGGATTGTCTTGTATTACTTTAATACTACCTCTTTTTTATGCTTAACGGAATAGTGCTTGGCCTTGTTAAGTGACGATAAGGCCAAAGGTGAAAGCGCACTACACCCGGAATCCTCATCGCTGAGGAACTGGCTTTCTTACCTCTTAACTGCCGGAGCACAACAATTTTAATTATTGTTATGGCGTCAGACTTAAGTAAGATGGTGGTAGCTAGCCAGGCGGACTTGAAAATAAGCCCTACCACCAACCAAACCGAGCACAAATTGTACTCCCCTGGGAATCGAACCCGGGACCTCTGCGTCATATACGGGTGGGCGAACCACTAGACCACAGAAGCGGTTCAAACAAAAAAACTTTAGAAAAAGCAGTCATTGAAGCATGCGAATATTTTGCTCTCGGTTCATTGCCAATGCCCTTAAATTTGTTTGTGTCCCATTTTATAGATTTTTGATTTAAAAGAGAATATTTGATTATATTCCAAACAAGAAGAAATCACGAAATTAAAATGTTTAGTGTAATTTTAATACCTTCAAAAACAAGTAAAGTTGCCAGCAACATTACCAATGACTCAATGACATCTCAATCCGAGCTTTAAAAAGGACTAACAAATAAATTCTAATAAAATACCAGCAGGGATTATCTCGTTAATTGTTCGCATCGCAGTCAACCCGTAATACAGTGCGGAGAAATTATTAATACAGAGGTTGGCGTCACCGTGGTATGCGCCCTCATTCTCCGCTTAGGCATTTCTGAGCTATGCCTTTATGAATATTATGCACAATACATTATATTGGACGCGACCTTCTGCGCTTCAGTGGGCTCAATTTGGGGATTGAATAGTGCTTTTTAGGCTGCTAATAATGCCGTGTATTCTTAGCTCGTGATCTAGAAAAGTTCCAGTTATTTGGGTTAACTTATAATAAAACTTGTTATGCCATTTCCATTGCGAAAAATCTGCTACAGCTTACTACTTATTAAATCTGATTTAAATAAAATTATTCTCATAGTATGGGTCGCAGCTATATTCTGTATGACTGTGGGCTAAAACGTCAAAAAAAAATTCCTAAAATTATGTTTATTTGATGAGAATAGCGCATTTATTGGTTAACACATGGCGTTATCACCAAGGGAAAAAATTAAGATTGCCGCCATGGTAACTGTAATTAAAATGTCATACCCATTAACTATCCACGATGTGTAAAGTATTCACTTTCAAGTTGGCCTAGTTGGGAACCCTGTGGGGTTCCCACATGGCTTAATCAGAGACTTCAAACATTTATATGAATGAAGGAGCGTCTCCTAAATTGAAATTAGAGTCAAAGCAGCCTCGTCTTAGAGAGGCAGTGGGCTGTGGGTCGGCCATGTTAACTTATTATGAGATTCTAAGTCAAAAGCGTAAGCGAATTTGAAATAGTTTTAGTAGTTCCAAATTTTCATACATTTCAGCATACTCTTCCTCTAATAAAGTATTATTGCGGTGTGAGTTAGCATTAAATATCCGGTGGATAAGATGTTATTTGGAGGGCAATTACTTTAAATTGTGATGATGGCACATTTTACTAAAAGGAAAAAAAAAGTAAAACTGCATTCAAATTTTTTTGATAAATCGCTTGATACCAATCGATAGGGTCAATGATGAGGGTCAATTTCTTCTAAATACATGGTAGATATCTTTAGTTAAAGGCAAATCCAAAAAGAAAAAAGATAAAAAATGGTAGTTTTAGTTAAAAAAAATAGAAAAAAGGCATGTTTCCTTTAGTAAAATTTGTCCTCGTCAATATTTAGGGTACGTTCCCTCCAACTACCGTTTTTTTCCGTCCTTAATATTAATATTAACTAAGTACTTAGAACAACCATTATGAAAGTTGATTAGCATATTACCATATCCGCTACCGCTTGTATATTCTACCGGTGTTCGTAACTTTATAGGTAAAGCTTGAATATGCTTAGTTACATTTCATACTATCTAGACAGGTCTCTAGAAGATAGGTAATTCTTAAAGGGACTCTTTGAACCACTTGTTTGTTTGTATATTTTTCAAATTTTGAAACCAACTTTATAAGTTTATCGAGATTCAACTATGCTCTCGAAATTTACTAGTGACATAACCAGCGCCTCCTGGAGGCTTACCATCACCTTTTAGAAAACCATCATGTTTTATGAACGTTTTGTTATAAGCTTACAATAAGATTTTTCAAATTCGTACCACAACCTGCACAAAGTAATAATACTTTATTCCTGCCAAAGAACGAATGATGTTGCGAAATTGTCTATTCCCTGCTAGCCATCACTACGGCTTATTTGCTATCTACACTTGACACTGGCAGAAATTACTTCCAAGAGGAAAGTAGATTGCCAAAACAAGGGGTTGGCAACTGTCAAAGTGGCGCTAGCATAGCTAGTTCCCAAAACATAATAATTTTATATGGTGTATGGAAGAAAACAATTCCAAATAATATTATGACTCGCTGTATTGTACCAAAATGCTCTGAAATTGGAGTACATCATATTCCCAAAGATAAAAATATTCGTCGGCGTTGGTTAAAGCCATACGCCGTGTCAATTTAATTCCGAAGCCTAGTTAGAGGTTATGTTCAAAACATTTTGTGGACAATGACTATGAAAAAAGCAGTAAATATACAGGTAAGCTGTTTAAATTAATAATGAAATACCAAAAAGTATATATTTTGAAAGATCAGTTATAATAGAAATTCTTTTTTGGAACAATAATAATGTTGACATAATTTTTTGTTCTAGGTGTGGATCATCAACGTAAATACCTTAAGAAAAAAATGCTGTTCCATCTATTTTTCAATGGAATATACAACCGGTTTCAGAAAAGGCAGTTGCAAGAAAGATAGATTAGAGTCCCGGGTCCCGGAATCTCAGAAAGAAACAGCTTTTTGAAATGCAGATGCCGTCAACATCTCAGTGCTGTGAGGACATAGTGCCGCTTGTAAAAGATAGCAGTGTGTGCATGCTGCATGGACAGTAATGTATCTCATGTGGTTGAATCTGAGATGAATACTACTGTTCCTACTCCACTTTCATTAGAAAATAAAACAAACCAAGAAACTCAAACTCCACATATAGTTACTAAGAATATTCTCAACTGAGCTTTGCCTTTTACTTGCAGACCAGAAATTGGCTTGTTAAAGGGTACATATCGAAAGGCTTATTGGGTTAACTAAAACATATTTGATATTGCAAAATAATTTTAACCATTTTTATGTGCCCTTAGCATCAAAAATATTTTCAATATGTGTCATGTTGTGTAACTTTAAAGAAGGGATTGTAAATAAAAACTGATTACAATATTATAAACAAGTGTTTTATTGCATTAAGAGGTCTGTCACATTTTTTATAGATATAAAATATTCCTATGATTAGGTACCTACTTACTAAGATAAATAATGCTTATCATAGTCTTATTAGAGGTGGTAGAGTTGTGTGGCTATTAATATCCAAATAAGTTTCTTCTAATGGTAGCTGCATTGTTGGATCTTCATCATTACCATCAGGACATTCAGGACGCCAGAAATGAAAGTTTTTGTCATAAAGCTCCAACCTGAAATAGGATATGGTTGAACAATTTTTTTCCATATTTTGACTGTAGTTTGCAACCTAAAATTAATACTGCTCGATAAACCAGTTACTGATTGAGTAAAAAACAGCGTCAGTAAAGTAGAATAGAAGATTTAGTAAAGAAATAAAAATACCTTTTAACAAGATCTGCTTTTTTTCCTCGTAAAGAAGCACCACGTTTTATTAATTCATCCTTAAGTTCTTTGACTCGCCAGTGAGTGTACATGGTGTCTTGAGGAATGTAACAACATAGATATCACTATTAACGATACCCTATGAAGTCAAGAATGGAGAAAATTTTTTTTTAAGTTGTAAACAAACGCAAAACAAAACCATGACCGATGCACTTGGGAACTAACTATGCTGGCGCCATCTGCGTTTAGTTTTCACTGGCCAACCCCAATGTGTAAGCGCGCTTGTGTTTGAACTTTGTAAATTAATAAAATTTTATATTTTAAACTTAAATGTCGGACTTAAAGTAAGTAAATACAGATTTCCTTTCATCACCTTTAAACGCGCAGTGCTTTAGTTTAACTATAAAGTATTATTTCTTATTATACGACAATAAAATTAGAACTTCTATGGGAGTTTCTAAATTCCAATAAGGATATTGCTTCGGCCTATAATAGGTCATTGCAGGCTAAAGAATACACTCGCACAGAAAATGTAACGAAATTACAGCAACAGCAGCAGCTAATTTTACAGGGGACTTCAGCAGAGGTTTCAACTCCTCGATGATGTTATAAACCAATTTCAAGTCGATAACGTTTCACAAACTCAGCATCCTCTAATTCGAAGGGATCACTTTCTTCAACGCAACATTAGTCGACGCTGCCTTCGATTTCTATTAGTTTCTGCGTTATCGGCTGCCAAAAACTCAAATACTTCGTATTCAATTCACTGTCCATCCGAAAACAAGTGTGTCCATCAGCCATTTTTGATGTCCCCACTGCTGGGGCACAGGCCTTCCTTATGGGTGGTAAGGAGGATGGGCCATAACCCACCACGCGGGCCCAATGCGGATTGGTGGGTGTTAACGACTGCAAATGCAGCCGGGACCAACGGCTTAACGTGCCTTCCGAAGCACGGAGGAGCTCGTGATAATAAATTTTTGGTCAGCCATCCCATGACTAACCCTTGCGAACGTTGCTTAACTTCCGCAATCGCTGGGCCAGGCGCTAAACCACTGCGCCACCGAGCTCCTCCGAAAACAAGTATTTGTTATCAAATAGAAATGAAACATAATAACTATAATATTACATTCACAATGAAGAACAATATGTATAAAAACGTTTCACTTACTGTTTATGACGCAATTTCCAATTTCTAAATAAAATAACTCAAAATAGTTTTGTTTCCGTCGAGAAAAAGCAACTTTTTTAAGACTGCAAAATTTCTCAATATTTGACACAAAAACAATAATGCTAGCTGTCAAAAGACACGTCGTGGTACGGTTTAAGTGAACGATTGAACGATGACGTCACAAAACTTCCAACGGAAACATTATTACAATAATCATACTTTATGAAGGTCGTGGTACGAAATAGCATGGTAAGAATGTTATAATACTGCGCTAAGACATGGCAGTAGGCACCCTGAAATTGTATGTGTAGTTAAGCCTAGGTCCCCATCGAAGCTCATCAACTATGACATGGCAACTTGCCACCACAATGCTGGCACATTTATCATGACGACAAAGCCTCCAGAAATAATGGAAGAATTGCACCCGTTGACAGAAACAAAGGTGAAACAAACGGTGCGCTTGTAGATATCCCATGATTAATGGTACCACGGAAAATGGTGGGATCATAAAAATTCAAGAGCTGCTGTGTATTTATGAGATGTGGTACGCGATTGTAATAATGTCGATACGTTTGAGTGTAAGTAATGTAATTCTTAGTGGGGTCGGTGAAATATGAAATTTATTGGAGTCGTGTTTTTTCTAGTATATTATTTAGTATTGTATAAAAATAGCATTGTGAATGCAAAAATCTCGAATTAAAAAATTAAATAGCTATTTCATCTTAATCGATTACCAAATATCTGGAAAGATATTTCAATTGAATGTCGAGGTAATTCCTCACATTGGTGAAATAACGCTGGCTTGCAGCGTAAGAGTAGGATATACTAGAAGAAATTCGACGATGTTACTAGTGACTCGGTAGCTCAGTGGTCAGAGCATTGGACCGGATATCCAAAGGTCACGGGTTTGATTTCCGTCTGAGTATTGATCTGGTGCGAGTCGTGTTTTTTCTAGTATATTATTTAGTATTGTATAACAATAATTCCGTTTGCAACCCAAAATACTTTTTACGTCAGTATAGCATATTATAATAAACCACTTTTATTATGGGTCGAAACCGGCATCCATTTTGGGTAGACAGCGGAAATATATTAATTTGTTGCATCGAAGGTAAAAAACGCAATTAAATAATAATAAATATAATAAATTCGTGGGTAGAAAAAGTGGGTAAAATATGGAATACATATTTTTTATGTTTACTGAGTTGCATGCTTCACAGAATTTACCCAAATAAATATGATACTTATGATAATACCTATCTCGTATATGAACAGGAGTAAAAGATAACAATGAAAAACAAAAATACAAAGCAAACAATACAAGCCCTTATCACACAACAACAGTCATGTCACAAATAAAGCTAAATATACCACAACAAAAATACGAAACGACATCTTTTGTTCGCACATAACTATATTACGGAGCAAACAACGTTGGAACTGTAATAACCTGTTCTTATTAAGAAAAAAACATGTCGCTTCCGTACCCGATGAAGCCCAAGTTTTTCGATCCGACGTAATTAAAAGAAAACAAGCACGTACGAGGCATGTGAAGGGGTGTGGGTGATTGCAGGATTCAGCTCCGGGGCTGTGGTGCACGGGACAAGATTAGGGTGAGTAGAACAATTTTGCAACGTCATTATAACATTCTATGATAGGGTTAGAAAAATATTTAAAAAATAATTGGAAAAAGTCAAAGTCAAGTCAAAGTCAAATAAGCTTAATTCAACTTAATTATTAAGTACTTTTGAATCGTCTATATTTTCTTACCACCCGTTCCAGACTTTTTTAGCTGACAAGAAGAACGGGCGCAAGAAACTTATCAGCTGTACCAGCCATAAGTAACGAAATTTACAAACTTGAATATATCTAAAAAACAACAACTAAAACAACGAAAACTAAACAAAAACAAAACAACTTAACAAAATAAATACATCTGGACCCTATTTAATAACGTGATTTGTCAATTGTCATGACAATTTGGTTTACATTACGCTGTAGCTATGAATTCGTTCTATTTTCAAATTGGTTGATGCAATGGATATAAAATTGTCATGACAAGTGACAAATTGCCACGTTTATTAAATAGGGTTACTAACATATTTTTCTATTCCTGTTCACATGTCCATAATAAATGTTGTCTGGGTTTTTTTCTTGTTAGTTAATTTTTTAAAAGATTAGTAGCATTTTACTTTATTTTAACGTCATTTCATCGTATTTTAATAAATAAGCTAGCTGCCAGGATAACACATCTCTTATGAAACAAGCCAACAGCAGACGCCTCGTGATGTTTATTTTAAAAACATTTTGGTTTTGCTTCAATCGTCTATTGATACATTTTTTTCTAAATATGCTGAACTGAGATATTTATAATCGTAACTATTTATTTCAGAGAGATAAGAGATTGAATTTAGCCCGCATTGCTCTAAGGATTGAATCAATGGGGCGAGCTATCGCAAGTCAATTGTTATTTTGTAAATATTTAGCTAAAGATTAATGTTGGAAGTAAAAACAAAAAATGATGAATAAAACCACAAAACAAAGAAAAAAATACGATGATTATTAAATCAATAGTAAAATGAATAGCAATTTTTTCCGACAAAATTGTACAAAATATATCTTGCCTAAGGCAATTTTCATGAATTTCTATAATGTTTTGGATGAAATTGTAATACCATTAACATCATGTAAACCTTTTGACGAGCTGTTTTCGGCAAAATGCCTAAACTTCTGAATACAGATATGAGAACATCCTGGCTGCTGAACATTTGCAATTTTTTGTAGTTTTTTCCCTGTCTCCAACCAAGTGACAAGTTGGCGCATTCTCAAATAAAGCTTGGCAGTATTAAGGTACAAAATACGATAAATTAGCAACACTTTGTTTTGTTTTAATCCGTCCATTGTGTGCTAAGGAACATCTTGGCAGGACGACTAGCCTTACTGCTTAATTTTAAATAATATTAAGAAAGTGCTTGGATAAAGTAATCTTTTTATAACATTTTTGCAAACGTCATCCGACTATATTCTATTAAATTACTTACTTAAGTACTATTGCGCGTAACCTTAAAAGTTGAAAATAAAAAATCATGCGACTTAATATTTTACATTTATTATGCCTAAGATTATAATTTATAGTCGGGATTAAAACACAATCATAAAAAAACTTTAAATTATTATTATCGAATAACCCAACTTAACCCTTCAGTATCAGCGCAACGCGTATCAAAACACTCTATTTTTAGAGTTAACACTAACAGCGAATGCATGCGTTCGATTCCATACAACATGGATTATTTACGATGTTTTGTGATTAAAATAGAAACAGTGGCCCCGCACGCATTACACCCGACGTAATACAGAATTGTGCAATGGTACACTCAAAACATATGTACATACATTTGTCAGGAGCCTTATTCCCATGCAGTAAGAGTCAACATTCGAATGTAACATGGAACTTGCCTATGCTTTAGATCTGAATGCACTTTGGGTTTTGTACTGGATTGGCGAATGGAGACGATAAGCCATTAAATATGAATGTAGAAATATATAGAGCGTTGTTGCATGCACTATCATTAAAACAGTTGGGTCTTTTGGGAGCTTTAGTGAGGCTTAAGTAAGGATTAACACATTGATTAAAGGTTTCAACTTCAGTAAATTGATAATAATATAAGCATAATTTGTAAATCAATCTCGAAGTGAGTAGAAATGTTCTAGGGTTTTCTAACAAAGCTTATTATAATTAATGAAAAACATGCAACAATGATTTTGATAGAGAGAAATGTTATTTACAGTTGTTACCAGCGGAATATATAATTTAACGAGTATGCTAATAAATTCAGACATCTAAAATTTTAACAAAATATCAAATTGATAGGTAGGATAGGTATTAATAATCTATAATATTTTTGTTTATTTTAAATAGTATGGAACAAAAATACTTGTACATTTGTTTGAAGACCGCAAAAATTAAAGACGAAATCTTGCTTTTCTCATACAAAATTATGTCACAATAATCTGCTTTTATAACAAAACTAGACAGAATAGAGCGGACTAATGCCGTCCTAACTTTGAAACTTTAATTAAAACAGCAAACACGAAAGAGCAACGAGACATTTTAATTAAAAACAAACGGTGTTTTGTTATATTAACGCTCAATACGTGTTATCTTTTAAACAAATCCGATTATCACTTCATAACGCAGCAAAATTAAAACGGCCCCGTCGTTGGGTCCCGCCATTTATAGGGTTAATTATGTTGACAATATAATTTTGTCGGATAAAAATTAATTTGGAGCATGGGTTTTCTTTTGTTTTGAATGTTATCGTGTGTATTGTAACTGATATTACACCTTGTTATTAAATAAACGTAATAATATCTTAATGAAGGCAGTTAAATATAAGTTATTAGATCACAATTCAGTTTAAAAATAAATATTAATGCATCCACGTGTTACCAGCCTGTGAATCACTTACGGTACGGTATTACTGTACTTTTAGTACCTAAGAATTTGTGGAATTTTCGGCATACTTCAACACCGCTTTGTTTTCAAGAAAAATTAGCACTTGGGCATTTGTGGTATATAAACACAAAGAAACGCAACGTATTTAATTTAAACTAAAACGAATATGTCGAATTTTAATTTCCAGTGGTTGTATGGGGAATACATGCAATACATGCTTTATTTAAGCAGCTGCACTTAAGCTATCATATTTTTTATTAATTTCATATTTAGTTAGTTTAAGTTATTCAAAAAATTCATGTTAATAAGAACTGAAACAAGCACAGTTTAGGCAACCATTAGGACAGCTGGTGTAAATTGTAGTGAAACGTAAACGGTTTTTTTAATTTAAGTTAATACCTAGGTCCTTTTTTAGGACAACAGACATATGTATGATTTATAGGCACTTGTGAAATAAATGCTATTACATTTACTACTCACGAGGGCCGAGGAGATAAATGTGTAAATATGCTCGTGCGTTGATTGAGAAGCTTCAGGAATGTAGTTCATAATAACAACGCTTTCACACTTTTACTGAACCGGTACGTTCATTTAGGGTTAAATATAGAACTGATGTTTGTCTTATACCGAAACTGAAGTTTTACAGGCACCTAGTGTGTTAAAGATTTGGGAGTCAACGGGTTAAAACATTTCTACCTGTTTTATAAAATAAAAACCTTAATCTTATAAACTTCATAAAAAAAAAATTGATTTGGTCTTTATCTTTTTTAATAAGCGATGCGACCTATTAAATCAAAAAATACAATAAATTAACCCTCTACTGATAGGTTTATTCTTTCGGAACGAGGATGTGATCAAGCGCTTTGGACTATGACATCTCTAGCGGTCACTAATATTTTAACCATTTGTACAATTTTGTGATAAAATAGTCGCATTACCTTTATTTTCATTATCTTAACAGCCCTTTAGAGGTGGTCTGCTGCAAGATGTAGTGCCTTTTTGCGGAAATATTTTGCCATAATCTTAACTATAATTGGCAAAGTCGTATTGTAGAGACTAGCCAACGTGTGGGTTACAGACCCACTTCGTAGGGACCGATAAACTATGAAATTCTATGAAAGGTGCAGATGAAATGGACGTGGAATACTGTACCTGCTTTAATTTACTAGTCGTTTCGAACTGTTTGTAATGCACATAGACTGCAACTGGATTTATCATGTTCCAGTGGTCATAAATTCCCATTTGATAAACGCATTGCTTGACCAAATATTGCTTAATGCACCTTTCTATTTCTAAGCACACAAGCATTGTGCTGGCGCAGTGACTCATTGTTTTACCGCCAACGCCTACGGCACGCCGCTAATTGTTATTGAGCTCGATCACCAACTCGCTGGGGTCTAATTGTCCCACTAATTATAGGCTCGTGAAAGGCCTTTTTGTAGGACTGCTGTATAGGCCGCGTGGTTTAGGGTTGACTTTGATGCGTTTGTTTTAGTATGTAGTTTTTAAAGTTATCTTTAAAAGTTTAGAAATTCATATTGAAAAATTATTGATTTGTGATCTTGCTTCCTATGTGTTTTTCAAAATCTTACCGTCACAAAATAGTCAACTATTCTGCCGCAAACAGCTACTATACATTATTTGATTACCATCAAATGTATTGTATTTTTTGTAAGTATATTAAAATAAATTACTGTTTTGCAACTTATTTCCCATAATTTCCAACCACTAAGGAACTGATTATTGTACCCGCAACTGCAGGATGCAATAGTGTAATCATAACAACAATTTTTTTTTGTGTTCTGGCAGTTAGAGGTAAGATACCCAGTTCCTCAGTGATGACGAATCCGGGTGTAGCGCGCTTCCACTTTCTTCCTTATCGTCACATCAGGTGAAGACCAAGCACCATCCCGTTGTGGCATCAGACTTAAAACATCAGTCCAAGCCAATCAGGTTCAACAAGAACAACTGTTTGAGTTCATAATTTCTATGATTTTATCTCTGACTCTGATTTTGATAACGTTGGCCATACCATAGAATCACATAGATGTTCAAAATACGATATTCAAGCAGAATACATAAGTTATACAAAGACAATATTTTATTTTCGGGGCCCGATAGTTCTGTTCGTATTTTTTCAACATCAGAATATGGAACAGATTCAATTTATTCCAACAACGAACGTTGTGTGTGTGTAGCCTTTTGTGTAGCTAAATCTTAAATAAATAAATACCTAATAGCTATAAAGTACAAAAAAGATTTTCTATTTAACTTTTAATCCAATTTCATTTGTTCTTTTAAATGGTTTTAATTATTTATGATAAACTTGCACTAAATTAAGCGCGCTAAGTTAAAGCGTGCTTTTTTCATGAGGTTTCTTTTAAAACATTGGCATGAATAATCATTACTATGAGTAATGTAATCATTACTAAAGTCTCCCTATTTTAAATACAGTAAGCAATAACCGTTTTAGGTACTTTGTAAGAAGCTTTGTTTCTTTTGCTAAAGTTATCTTATGTTAAAAATAAAGTTTGCAATCAATCTAGCACATGATAATATTATACCTACTACAGAAAAACTTTCTAAACTTATATTGTGAACACAAAGTTTTCAAGTTCCTTTATTCAAATTAATAGGAATTCAAGTTTTCTTAATTTAACTTTGAACTTTTATCAGCGGGCAGCAAGTAAGCTACGATTTGCCAAGTTGAGGTTACTAGACAAATCTTTTCATTGAGTTTATTTTCAGAGATTTAAATTTAACAAAAAAAAGTATTTGTTTTATAAAGACCAGAAATAAATGAGGCACATCTTTATATTAAACAACTTTTTAGTTAAACATTGCGTTGAAGTTTAATTTCCTTTTGATAAAAATAATTTGTCAGCACTATGCTATTTCTTAAAGTCATTAAATTATCAAAATTTGGAAGAATGTGTATTTTTTGATGAATAGCTCTTTCAAAAGTTCCCTTTACCTCTGTAATAAGAGTCAGAATCGCAAATCTCAATGCGGAATTCTAATCGCGTCATCCGGTTTCCTTCCGCTTGGCAAATGGTTAGAACATAGTTTCTAAAGGTAATATAGTTACATATTTTTAACTACTGAGTACTTCTGTAAGGATAATGAAAAGCTTTTAAAAACGTTTCGATGTTAAAAAGTTTAAGTTTTATATGATTATAAACAGCCATCAGAACAATATGAAAATTGCATTGTTTCCAATTTGTTTTTTCAACTTTGAAAACGATTCAGGCTAGAAAAACCTTTCGCAAAAGAAAAACACTACAATAACTCACCAATTCTTCATAGTAGTTCGCAATCTGTGAATATACCAGCGAGTCGTAATCCATTTTCCACAACACTTCACTGTTATAAAAAAACACGAATGTCAACTCTCGTCAATTCGCGTTTCACGGGCGACGATGATTCGTCAATTTCTCGAAACCACTGATTTTTGTGTGCGAGGCCGTCGATTTAAGACGCATTGAACGTACACTCTGACGTGTTCTAACGTCTGTAAAGCTAAAATAAGACCGAAATTTAAACATCTCTGCTTGCCGCGCATATATATAGAGATGCGGTAACCCCTTACTGACGAAAGACTCGTAAAATTTTAATGCAAATGATAGTTAACATAGTTCATATTGTAGAAAGCATTACCTATATCATATCTTCGTTTTGATAATCATAAAATACTACTTTATACATGAGTCTAACAGAACAGTGGCCCTACCATGAGTTGATGTAAACTGTTTACGTTACCGTAAACTATCGGATATACTGCTCACAGTCAGTGCAAGTGAAAGAGACAAAACGATAGTTTACGGTAACGTTAACAGTTTGCATCAACTCATGGTAGGGCCACAGGAGAATGTAAAATATTAAATATTATTACCAATTCCTTTCGCTATCCAAATTGAACTTATTTGAAAACAGACAATACACAAGACCGATTTTTAAAACAACTAGTAGAAATCATCTAGTTTTACTGATGAAAAAAAACTACAACAAACAATGGGCTTTTGAGTTTTCTTTGATTGCCAAAGAAATAGGTTACATTTTGTATGCAATCAATGCAAAACAAAACATGTCAAGATTACAGTTAATGAACATCATCGCCAAATTAAATGACCTAAATATATAATTAAAAAATAGGTAAGTCACACAAAGACCGCCACAGGCACAGGTGTGCATCATCTCTATAAATTCGCTTTCACGTTAGTTAGCAGGAAGCTAGTTACGGCGCACGCCGCCATGAGTTACTTCGGCCATTTAAAATCGGTTTGCTTTAAAATTTCTCAGAACACTTTTTGAAATTTGTGTAGTATTGCGTTCCGGTTTCAATTGCTCAGGAAGTTCGAAAGTTTGATGCTTTATGATTTAATTCAAGTTTTCATTGGCCATACCTAAGTATTCAATTTACAGCTACTTAACAAACAATTTTTTCAGCTCGTCTGTTTATTCTTTTATTTTCCAAATTAATATTTTTGCTAACAATTTCATTCAAAAAGTCTTAAAAATAATAGTAATATTTTTAACAACTTTTCAAATACCTAAACGATCACTAAAATTTAAACTATTTTTTAATCCAAAAAGTAATTCGTCTTTGTCACTTCAAATTTAAATACACAAAACGCTGCAAACTACATCGAACACGTACAACAATCCCCAAAACAATATATTTCCCCTGAAACATACGTTACATTAAATAAAAAGTGTAATTGGAACATGCGACGACAGCCCGACACGTGATACGTCACCTAATCGCCTCGGTTGGCGCCCGCTGAAATATTAGCACGCACTCTGCAACGGGAAAATGGGAATGGGAAAATATCACTTAATACTATTTACATAAGGGTGACAAGCGTAGGCCTTTTAGGTGATAATAAACAAATGACTATTCTGTATGATGTTCGAGCGATATGAGGATGAAAGAGAAAATGACCACATGAGACAGTTAGTGGCTGAAATATTAGCACACACTCTGCAACGGGAAAATGGGAATGGGAAAATATCACTTAATACTATTTACATAAGGGTGACAAGCGTAGGCCTTTTAGGTGATAATAAACAAATGACTATTCTGTATGATGTTCGAAACAAATGACTTTTCGATATGAGGATAGAAGAGAGAATGATCACATGAGACAGGAGTGGCTGAAATATTAGCATGCACTCTGCAACGGGACTTTGGGAATGAGAAAATATCACTCTTTTTACTTATGGGCGACAAACGAGCGTAGACAGGCCTTTTTGGTGATAATAAACAAATGACTATTCTGTACTTAATTCTGTATCATGTTTGAAACAAAAATATCTTCTTCTCATTAAGAGTATAGAAGAAAGAATAGATGAGGCAATGGCTGAGTAGCACAAATATATCACTTAATTCTACATCTACAGGATGAAATCGAAAACAGTCGATAAATTTTGTGGTGTAGCTTAGACCGTCAAACTGAACAACGTAGTCTATGGGACCAACCTACCTAAATAACCAGCTGTTCCATAAATTTTGGTCGAATACATATCGATGTTTTCTATGGAACAGGCTTATTATTTTTTTGCTCTGATTAAGTTGGTCCCATAGACAAAGTTGTTCAATTTGACGGTCTAAGACTTGACTTGACTGTTCAAAAAATCATCCTATATATAAGGCCGACAAACAAGCTTAGACTTGAATAGCACGCACTCTGGAATGGGATTTTGGGAATAGGAAAATATAGCTGAACACTATTTTAAAGCGACAAGCAAACTAAGTACAAACTGTAAAAATATCTGAACCAACTCAAAACAGCAATTTGAAATAAAGAAAACTAACCAGCGAACAAAATAAACTGACTGTCCAAAGCAGAGTCACAATCCGCACGGCATAACAAACATGCAATTTCACAACATATAGCATGAGAGCGTGCACATTAGAGCAGGCAGATGCAACTCGTGCTCTCATAGAGTAAGACATTCGGAGATAAAATGTCGCACTAAGCGAGACCGCAACAGACCGCTGCCGTCCGATTTATCGCGCTGCGGCCTGGCACGCGTTTATAACTAACTATACAAGATTATGGAGAAGGCATTAACAATTTTATTATAATTAGAAAATGTTTATGTTTTCTCGAGAAAAGAGAAGAAACGCAAAACAAACTCACGTACAGAGAACATTAAAATACATTCTGAGACGATACTGAAAATGCTTTCGCCACGCGCTTATAAAGAATCCAAAATAAAGTTTCCTTTTTTTCTTGTCTTAAATAATACACAAGGATCTTGTATCTTCTTTTAACGATAACACTAATACTGAGGAAGTGGTGTTTTAATAATAACCCAGAAATCCTTAGTTTCCACATAGAATAAACAGTTGCAACCTCCAACATTTGTAGATCGTTGTAACGCACGCATGACCTGTTGCAATCCACACTGGATCCTTTCCAGTGTTTAAGTGAAATATACTCAAATAAAAGGCATCGCAGTTATCATTTACATTTTTCAATTCACCGCAGGCTTGCCAAGTGCGTGGCAAATGGCTGGTTTAGAAACCATTATGAGTTGGACGTTATTTTTTTAAATTATTGCAACGTTTCCTTTTTATGAGGTTGTAGTTGCCAGCAATATATTTTAGGGGTTGTCAGCCATTGTTTAGTTGAAGCTATAAAAGTTGGGACTTGGGTTTGCACGCTGTTGTGTCGCCATCATTGAGGATTCTCGGATACGTTGTATAAAATGTACTTTTGGGATTATGCAGCTCACGATAATCTTTTTGACTCGAATTAACGTAGCTTATACTGTAACAAAGATGCCTGTTACAGATGGAAGACATGAATGAGTTAACAACAATTTCTGACCGGATTTATACTTGTTTCTCCTTGCTGGATTTGAAAACGCTAATTTCTCAATAAAATTGAAAATATTATTGGAAAACATGCCAAGCAAAACCATTATGAAAAGTGAATAAGCTTTCAGAAAAACTTAGACTTTTCTCCTTAAAACATTTACGTAGGCAAATTCGGAAACACCTCAGGGAGTTGGCGGGAAACCCTAAAATATGTTATGCGGACGTGATCTTTGTAGAATCATAACAAACATACACGTGCTTAGCTTTCGCAAGTATTATATTTTTCTTTTATAGCTAAAGGTTAGCAAACAATTATAACAGGTACAACCGATCTGCCGTTAAGCGTTCACCGAGCTTATACACTTTCAAAAATAGGGCGAATAGACGCTTAGGATGAAAACACAACATTATGGTCCATAGTAGTAACGTGAAACTGCCAAACCACCTTGGATTTCTGATACTTAATTCACTTATAAACAAAATACCTAGTTCATTCAAAAGATAGTGAAAGCATTAAGCCATTCGTGTCAGTAAACGATTCGGACGGCCTCAATTCAAATACAGTGCCTCTACTCTGCCTATTTGAAACGTCACATATAGATAATTTAATAAATTATGTAGGTACAAGTTATTTGAAGTTTATATGAAGTTTGAAGTCAAACACTCAACATTAACTTTTAAGTAAATCCCTAATATCAAGCGACAAAACACATTACATTAAAGTTACATCAACCGTCACAAGTCCCAATATGGGTCGTATTGCAGTCGGTACTTAACTCCTCTTGAATTATTACCCAAAGCCTTGAACACTCAGGTATCCTTCAATTCCGTAAAAAGACTTGATAAGGGTCCATCCCGAATAAAGTAATTGTGCCTTACAAAATTTAAAGCGGACGTAAAATTAACTAGTAGGTACTTTATATTCGTATCGCGCCGCGGAATTTCGTACGGAGGCAATTTTATTTTAGGGCATAAAACGATTCTGGCATAATGACTGTATCATCGTAAGTGCACTCGCGTGGAGAAATCACGTTAGTTTTGTGTAGCGGCTGTTTTGCTGGATATGTTATTATTTGATGCGTGATTATTTGGATGTTTCCTTGGTACCAGGCAATAAGTAAAATCGACTTTTCTCCTGCTTTCTAGTGTTCCTCACTTCAACCGGTATCCACTTACTACATTTAGCTAAATCCTGGATATCGAAGGATTGAGACAAAAAATCTTTTCAAGTACATCCGGTTTGATATACGCATGGGCGTACCGAGGGGGGGCAGGGAGGGGCATCTGCCCCTGGATTTTGTTTACCTCCAACTAACTATCAATTGTTATCAATAAAAGTTATAATTTGCCTTACAATATTTTTGATTTACAATAAATTTGCCCCCCCCCACCCTGGGGGCGATACAATAGATTTGCAATTTTAAATTGCGGTACTGAGGTAATAGTCGTCATCTGTCTGTATTCATCGCCGAGAAAGGAGTAATCTTCCTCACTAGGTATAGAAAAGGTATCCCTTTCCCAACAAAAAAAATCATCTAATTCGGTTCATAAATAACAAAATCGTTAAGGTAGTTAATTTAATATCATAGTATTTTCAGGATTACTTGTAAACTACTGAACCGATTAGAAAAAAAAAATGGGACCATCTCGCAAGAAAACTCAATCGAACAAAAAAAGAATCATCAAAATCAGTCCATAAACGGCGAAGATACGCGCGAACAGCGATAAAAAAAACATACAATCGAATTGAGAACCTCCTCCTTTTGTTGAAGTCGGTTAAAAATCATAATTATTACACTTTAATATTACCACTTCAAGGCCCGGAAAATAAGACACAATAGATTTTTTATTGTTGTCTAACCGCATGCGGCCGCGCAGGCATTGATAAATTACCATCCGAATATTATCCTTACCCTATTTTTTTAATAGCATCATCATCATCATCATATCAGCCGCACGACACCCACTGCTGGGTATAGGCCTCCCCTAAGGATCTCCACGACGATCGGTCCTGCGCTGCCCGCATCCAGCGGCTTCCCGCGACCTTCACCAGATCGTCGGTCCACCTTGTCGGGGGCCTACCCACGGAGCGCCGTCCGGTGCGCGGTCGCCATTCCAGAACCTTTCCGCCCCAACGGAATTTTTTAATAGCAAGGAAAATAAATTTAATCCATTTAACATCTAAACGAGAACCTCCATGTCGATACTAAAAAGTGTTTATTCCGATTACTAATCAACCCTCAAATACGGTTTGTATCATTATTTTGTTATGGTATAATTATGGTTATTATATAACGTGCTTTGTTATTATACGTATGGTATTATAACCAAGCACGTTCCAGCAAAAACGTAGCGAATGCGATACCGTTCCTACGTATTTTAATTTTTGATCTGAACCCTAATCTTTCCATAAAGTCATACTCGTGAGTTCCCAACGTGCGACCTGAATATAAATTGTGTCATTTCACCAAAACCCTAATGGAAAAGCAGATTAAATAATTCAGCTGAAAGAAATTTTGAGCCCATAAAGGCATCCATAAATAAAGAGTTTAACACATCGGGGGTGTGCGAGCGCTTCCCCATTACCGTTTTTGTATATATATTTTTTCTTGTATCTTTTGTAGCTTAAAATATTCCCTATACACAAAAGTAGGTTGTAAATCATTGAGATAAAATTTTGCCGAGCCCAATGATTTATGGAGAAATTTTCGGGACCAATTTTTTTGTTTAACCTTCACAATCTATTTCGTGGGTGCGCAACGCAACTAAAGATTTAGCGTTATGAACTGTGAGGAATAATTTATTATCATTTTACTTGGCTAAACGAAATACAATGACGCTTAATAATTATTTTACTTCGGTTTTTAATGGGTTATCTCTAGAGTAAATTAATCTTTTGACTATTTCAAGACTTTTTTCTGAAATACACTTCTAAAACATCTTTCCATATTAAAAAGGCATAATAATGCCAAGTTTATAACATTCGTACATAATTTTTCACTCCTCTTGCTCAAAAAGTCCGTCATTGTAACGTACAAGAGCCGAGATAAAATAGTAAATTAACCCCTAGGGGATAAAGTGTTCTTTTTTAATGTTTGTCTATTACCAATGAGCCTACTAAAACCACAGAATAGATAATAGTACTAGCGTCTAAAACCAAAAAGGCTTTATTCATAATCACGAATAAAAACTCGCTCGACTTAATACTGTTTCTCATTCTTATTTTTGAAAATGGAACTATACTGCGGTGAAATCATAGACTTATTTATACTCTGTGCACAGAGTGAATCGTAGATTGCGTGTTTGTGCTGCTAAGCTGCTACAGCAGAAATTAAAAAAAAAGTACCATGGCGCAAAATCTTTAGAATTTTTCTATAATTACAAACTGATTGAATTGTGTGACTGTAATAGGAAAGAAATACTTTTATTCTTTCGCCGTCAAGCACAAATCATTTATTTAAATATTGTACAAGAAGTTTATGAAGTTGGAGGATACAAAAACGATTGGATTCGTTTACGGAAGTAGGTAGGTATAAACTATTTAATATTATATTTTAATTTCTCGCAATCGTAGTGAAAAGTACAGTGTAACACACGACGCTAAAACCCATTGTAACTCGGTTTCTATTTATTCCCTCGCTAAAGCTCGGTAATAAAACTACCTCGTATGCAATGGGTCATATTAGCGTCTTGTATAACAATCTACTTTTAAATATTGTATTTAATTTACATATTGTATTTTAATAATGTACGAATATTATTGTATAAATTATTATTATTTATATTAATGTTTAAATCGAATCGGGTGCGACTTTGCTCTACATCTTGCTGTTTCAGTAATTCGTATTATGTATGCAATAAAGGTCATATTATTAGTATAACTACACTCACCCCTGGTAGTGTCCGTTTTTCATGGAGCGCCGACTGGGCGCTTGATGCGCTCTCTGGATTGAAATACGTCAAGAATGCACACCCTGTAACAAGAGATTATAGTTTTTAATATTATTATATCAGGGTTCATTATTGAAGTAAACATACATTTAAACTAAACATCATTACACACATTCCTTGCTCTGTTCTTTAGAAGAAAAGATCTGCTGCAAGCGAATTTACGAATTAAGTTATGAACAAGGTAACTTATAAAAAAGATTTTTTTAAAACAAGCTTTTAATAATTACACGTTAATAAAAGAGATAACTATAAAGTTAAAAATAGCTTCAAAATTTTGATAACTACTAGATAATTATGAACATCTATGATTTTATTTTGAAAACTTTTGACTGTCATTAATTGATTTGATTACTTACAGACGGACAAACACTATGGATAGGTGAAACTGATAAAAGCTTGTAAAAATATTTCAGTGTTATACAATAACAAAGGAATTTCAGACTTACTTTTACTTATCAGTACCACTTCTCAAGCTTACGCGCTCACTAGACATGAAATAAAACACTTTTAACGGATACTAGCGCGGTTTTATTGAAAGTACTTTGGTAATTAGTTGGTATTTGGTTTGATTTTTGATTTTCCCGACGTTTCGGCACCTTTGCAGCTTCCGTGGTCACGGGGGACTGAAGCTACTTGTGAGCTCACAAGTAGCTTCAGTCCCCACTAACTAATTACCAAAGTATCCGTTAAAAGTATTTTATTTCTTATCAGTACCAATAAATTGTAAATAAGTAATGTAATTGTTGGCTAAAAAGCGTGTGTTTCTGTTATAAAAGGAGATTGTTCACTACCTCAGAAACCAAGCACTAAAATATGTATAAGACTTCATCCAAAACAAGAAATAAAATAATCTTTCCACCATTTTCCCTGTCATGTCAGCGTCCATCATCTGTACAAAGTTCCTATTTGTTTCAAGTCTCCCAACGTGTATTTTTACTATAATCAAAACTATATTCCAATAGGTATACTCAGTGTTGCCGTTTAGTTTTATCTTTTTGTCAAATTTATTATTGAAATTGGCTAAATACAAAATAATAACATCGAATCCATTTAAAAAAGGGCAATAAAATAATTTCAAATTAATTGGTCACGGCTCCGCGCAATACGATTGGCTTTCATATAATAATGGTAGGATTACACGTGCGCGGCTTTATTCGGATGCGATGCGATGCCAGCGTAATCGAATGGGAATGGATAAACGATACTGTCGTTGACTGTGCTTCGGTTATTCAAATTTATATACTGCTAACTTTCGTTCGCGATTTTGGCAGCGTTGACTTTTATTACCTACATGCTTCCCAGTTTTGTGTTTCGGATTCATAAGACTGCTTTTCCATTAAAATGAGAAATCTGTTTCGGATTCATAAGACTGAATGAGAAATTAAAATCTTATGGAAGTCTAAAGAAGAGGTTAAGTATTCACATTTGAGTCTGGTGCCATATTTTTTTTAGAAAAGAAATAAAGAAAGAAAGATGATATCATAGCATTTAATAATAATGATAACGTTTGATTTTCGATTTACCAACTTAATCGATATCCGTTAAAGTGCGATCTTAGTTTAAATTTTTGAACGAGTTAACTTAAAATACTTATTTGCATAGAGTTAGTGTCTTTGTTGCTAATAATATAGAAACGTACATTAACAATATTATCTTGGTTTCTGTAAAAATTGGCAAGTTTATATTACCTAACCAATGAACATTTTGCGTACCTATTGAATGATCATTTTGCATAAATACCTTTTTCGTATGGTAAATTTTGCGTATTGTACATTTCGCGTATGTACTTAATGCGTATGCGTATCGCGTATGTACTATTTGCGAATTGTACATTTTGCAAAAGATACACACACATTTTTTGAATTGTCATTCAAAGTCAAAGTCAAAAATAGCTTTATTCAAATAGACTTAATTATTAAGCACTTATGAATCGTCTATATTTTCCTACCACCCATTCCAGACATTATGCTACGAAGGGTAAATATAGAGGGCGTGTGATTTATATATTATTTCAGTCAATAACTATACCTAGTACTCATTATTATACTATGCCTATACTAAACATTTGAGATTTATCGAGTATGGTAAAAACGCCAAATAACAAAACCCGACAAAAACAACCTTAAAAGCCCCACCTCATTGTGCTAGGGGCAAGTTTCATCGTTCGTCGAGGGCTCTAAATCGAAAACAACACCAAGAAAACCAATTTGATCGAGGCCGATATTCAAATAGTTCGCAAGACTTTCGGAAAATAGACTAGAATTGCCGCGTGGAATATTTCGCGGTGCCAACTTACACAAAATTTGTTTCGAAGAGTTTTTGGTGCTTGCCTACTTTTTATGCTAACAGGCTGTATGTCAGGAATGTGCCTATGATTTCTAAAAAATGCATTTAAGTTTTCTTAGAAATCTCATTTTTAGGGTTCCGTAGCCAAAATGGCAAAAAACGGAACCCTTATAGATTCGTCGTGTATGTCTGTCTGTCCGTCCGTATGTCACAGCCATTTTATTCCGAAAGTATTAGGATTACACTGTTGAAACTTAGTAGGTATTTAGATGTATTCTGTTAGCCGTTTAAAACGATTTTAACACACAAATAAAATAAAGATTAAGGTCTCATACATGGAACTGAAACTGAAAACATTTTTTTCTCAAAGTCATTCGTTTGAAAGATATACACTGCCAAAGTGGTAAAATATGTGTCCCCCCCATCCAACTTTTGAAATAACAGAGTGAAAAAATATATATATATGCTATAGATCCTAATAAACAATTTCAACGAAAATTGGTTTGAACGAGGTATAGTTATTAGTGTTCGAGATTTAATTTACGTATTCTATTCCAATATTAGGTTATAACGTGTAATATTGAAAAAGGCTGAGCCGACAGTGATTCATAGAACTTACATTTGAGTCGTAATAGAAACTTGCAGCAGAAAAGATATACGATACATATTTGCTAGGCAAAATGTGGAGTTGGAAAAGGATGCTCTTTATCCCGGAATAGAAGTAGGCTCCCGGGGGAGAGCCTTGCGTAGCTCCCTTTAGATTTTAAGGTGTAAGGATACAATAATGTTTGGGTACAAATGAAATTAAACATTTTGTTAGGGAATAAGAAGATGTTGTCGCCATATGCTTGGTGGACACGTTAAAAATTTCACAAATCTTCTATCTTCTCCTAAACACCTGGTTTTCGCGTATTGGAAGTCAGTACATACTTCACTAGAAAGATACCCTCTATGATCAAACTTTCAAGAACTATGTTTTGTTTTGTTATAGTGATATTGAGATAATTGATAGAGATAAATTATCTCAGCCTCATCCAAAGCCGTATTTTTATCCTCCAACGTCAATTCAATTCCTAGTACGTTGGTTTGATTCAACCAGTCATTCCTTACCACGGCCAGGAGGCGTTGCGCCAGAACGCAGTAGCTCAGATAACGTCGGCTCGGAAATAAAGGCTGGCTAACTGGTAATTAGAGGGGATGGTTCAAGGCAAAACCGCATAATTACTACCTATATATTGTACCGCTTTTATATTTAGCGTCGTAAAATAAAACTATGGAAAAAAAGTTGAGACAAACTTTTTAGGCACAGAAAATGTGGTAACAAATTTTGGAAAAACAGAAAATGCATACTGCTGTAGTATGCATTTTCTGTTTTTCCAAAATTTGTTTTTTGGAAATTAATCTCTTTAGATAGTATTCGTAAAATGATCTAAAGGTAAAGGTTACTCATTTTCACTATCACTATCCTTTTCTCTTTTATGTTTTTTTACTTTCTAATATTTTTTGCGGTAGCTCTTATTCACGTACTTTCATTCATTGAACTTGTTTGAATAACATTTTAGCAGTTCGAAGTTCGATCGTATCATTTCAAAAATAAACTTTAATATTCATGATGCCATTATACGTCAGTATTATGATTGGCAGATAGGTTCTATCGTTGATGCAAATTCGAGCCATGTCAATTACGGTACCCACTCATAGGTATCGTTGCAGCAAAACCTTTCGCACATACATAATACCTACTCTTGACCTGATTTTTTTTCGAACAGTCTATGTAAATATAGATCATATAGTAACACATAAGTGCTATATCTAGCGACTAGTTTCCCTAATACAAGAGCCGCGTAAATTAGCGCCCCGGCTCTATCATTGTACCGCGTATCATTGTACCTTTCGATCAGATTTCGTTAAAATAAATTAATCGTCAATTACCGTACCTACTTTTACGTATCGTTGCAGCAAAATCACATGCAAGTACAGAATTCTCTTGACCTGGCTTTTTACGAACAGTCTATGTAAATGTACGTAGTCCATCTACATCATAAAGCCACACACTAGTGTTATATCTAGCGACTAGCTTCCATGATGCAAACAGAGCCGCGTAAATTAGCGCCGGCTCTAATTCGCATACCATTGTACTTATTTGAATCGTCGCAATCAGTTGTTATGGCGCCCGTGCGTTTGCAGATATCTCGGATACTGAATGTTTGGTGTTCGGTTTGGTTTAGGGCTGCTGATTTTGAATTTAGATTGGATGGAGCCCATTGTACGTTTTACCTGTGAATGTTAATTGCGTCATTTGAATTTTTAATGGAATAATTCTCTTTGGACAAATTAGGAATGCCTGTTTCGCCATTAGACCTGTTTCGCCAGGTTTTTGTTACGTCAGTATTTTTGATTCGCCAGTTTTTTGGTTCGCCAGTATGTTTATTTCGCCAATATTTCTGTTTCGCTAGTATTTTTATTTCGCCAGATGATTGTTTCGTCTGACTTTTGTTTCGTCAGATTTTTTTTCGCTAGTATTTTTGTTTCGTCATTATTTTTTCGCCATTATTTTTGTATCAGATGATTGTCTCGCCAGATTTATGTTTTTCCAGTATTTTTTGTTTAGCCGGTATTTTTTGTTTCGCCAGATTTTTGTTTCGTCAGTATTTTTGTGTCATCAGTATTTTTGTTTCGCCAGATTGTTGTTTCGCCAGTATTGTTGTTTTGCCTTACTTATGTTTCGCCAGTATATTTGTTTCGCCATTATTTTGTTTCGCCAGATTGTTGTTTCACCAATATTTTTGTTTTGCCATATTTTTGTTTAGCCAGTATTTTTGTTTCGCCAGTATTTTTGTTTCACCATTTTGAAATATTTCGAAAAACTGGTTCGACAAATCTTGTGTTCGGGGTCAAGGCTCCAAAGTCCGCCAACAAGTTTGCTACAATTTCTAGCTCAATTAATGGTCAGTTCCACCTATACATATAGGACAAAAAGGTTAGCCGTGACCGTACGAAATCGCCGTGTATTTTCACTGAAAGCTTAAAAATTATGACTTGGCAGCATCGAATGGACCGGAAATGTATAGGCGCAGGAAATGAACCCGTTAGCGCAATCCAAGATGGAGGCAGGAAGGGGCCAGGCCGATTTATTCTGGTTGCAACTGGACCGGCGAGATGAATACGACACTCCGGCCAGTTATCGCTGTAGGCTTTTTAACGGGCTGTTAGTTTTTAAGAGGCTGCAGCTTGAAAGCTATATGAACCACCCAGACCATGTTCCTATATAGCCCTATCTCTTTTCACCGCTATAAACATCCGGTCGGTGAATACCGGTACACTGTTGACGATAAGCGGAAACAAACGTAACGAAACTCTTCCCGCACTAGTAAACGGTATTAATATCGGACAAAAAAATAACTCTATCGAAAGGCTCCAATGTACTTCAGCCCTAAAACAAAAATATTCTTCGAGAGAATCAATGGGTTCATGGAAAGTCAACATTTTCACTTTTAGGTTTATTGCAGACTGAAATTGCTACGGGTCTGGTTGTATCATACGAGTATGACGGTGCCATGTGAGAATTGCCTAAAAGTTGGCATGTAGATGACGCGTAACATACGCGTGTCTAACAGTGTGCACATACAATGTCAACGGAGAATAAGTCCAATGATTTGCTTTTGTAGCCTCTTTATTATATTGTTAATATCAAAGAAAAACTTAACAGATTTGTCTGCCTGTCAACACAGAACATAGTTAGAACCATAAGCGAAAAATTTTCTATGTCCATGGTTAGAAAATTAAACAGAACCGGTGCGATGAACGGTAATTATTATTATTATTTAATACTCGTATATCTCTAAAAAACAAGAGACATAGTAATAATGAATATTGAATGAAATAAATTTCAAACCAAATACAAGAAAAGACTTTCAACGAAACACTACGCAAACATTATTCACTGCTAATAAAACCGACGAGCAAACAACAGCAAACATTATTTTAATGAGAATATTCAAACTTATGAATTCAGAATCATTAATGAGGAAAAATTCAGAAAAAAAAGTCCATTGCGAAAACTTTCCTTGGACTGTTGGAAGACGCAGCGTTGCATCTTCTTTTATGCAGCGTCAAGAGAACTTATGGTTCATATCACTTTTACGTAATAAACACTCTGCTTCACCGCATTAGAACTGAATTTTGTTTGTCCGCTAAATATCTCTAAGTCATTCTTCTAGTTTTCTGTTAAAAGTTCGCTTCCAGGTTTACATTGTTGCCTGAAATTAGTTCCAGTTGAATGTCAGAAGAGATATAAAGTGTATTTAATCTGGTTCGCTGTATGTTACTGGAGATTTTGGGAGTATGACTGTCTCTTCAGATAATAGAATTTGACCAAAGCATGTTTGCAGAGTTTCTAATTTAGAGATTTTACGCCGACGAAGAGTGACAGTTAATTTATATGTTCCTGTTTTAGAATCCGGGATTATAAATCTACTGGTTTATTGTCTGAGTAGATTGTGGTAACAGTTGTTTCTTTGTAGTTTTCATGGTATTACTGTCGAAGAAATAAGTTGTTTCTTTAATAAGTAGATATTGAAGAAATCATCAAGAACTTAAGACTATGTTAATAAAAGAAATACTCTGAACTTTCTTCATACTCGTATGTTTAGCACATTAGAGACAACTAACAAAAAACATCAACTATACAATCTCTAACTGAAATAGTTACGGCATAACCTAACTTAGGCTTTTAATAATTACGATCAATTCTTAAGGTAAGAAAATCCGCACCCTTTTTTAAAAAAAGACTAACTAATCTTTATAACATAAACGCCGTTAAATTAAAAAGAATACAAAAGTAATAATACTTAAAAAACTGTAAGAATAGACAGTTCATAAAAATAAAATCTTTTTTTTTTTTTAATTTATTTATCACAAGGTATGTTACAGATATTCACATATATAATTTCCTGCCAAACTGTGAATACAGTTTGTTGGCGGGATGTGCGCTCTTTAACAATTCATCACACATACCTACCTCACAAAACATGCAAGTTACTTTTAGGTGTAATTATATAAATAAGGATTAATTTACAACATAAATAAAATAAAATTATTTTGTTACTTCGTCCAAAAGAGAATTTTTGAATCTAGTTTTTAACACATTTTTACGCAAAGCTGGAATTTGTCTTAATAGATTGTACTTATTAAATATTTTCGGTACCATATACATTGATGTTCTTTCACCATAATAATTCTTAGAACGAGGTTGCACCAGAATGCCATCATTTGCTCTCCTGGTGTTATGGTTGTACACTCTTTTTGTTTTAAAATCATCACAAAAATAGTTTTCTAGTGCAATGAGAAACTTTACTTTCTTGTCTACAGGCAAAATTTTACACATTTTGAATAGCTGATCATAATCTTTGTTACACATTTTTTTAGTTTTTTTATTAACAAGATATTTTTTTATTATTCTTAGCTGTATATTCCTTATTCCATTAATGTATGTCGCAAAAGTGCGTCCGTATATACTTAATCCATAATTAATTAAAGAATCAACTAAGGAATAGTACACCACAAACAATGTGCGTTTACTGAGTATTCTATTGAGATGATAAAATCTCCCTAATAATGCTCTAAGTTTATTATTAAGCTCACAAATGTGGGTTTTCCAACAAAATTTTGTATCTACTGTCAAGCCTAAGTATTTATATCTTTGTACATATTCAAGTGGTTTACAAACACAATTATTTTTGTTGTTGTGCAGACATTCATATGAGTGTCCTATCACTGCCAGATCCTTCTGATCAACAGCCTTAGCTCGCTGATTGTAGGCCGAGTGTATATGCATGCATTTTGTTTTACCTAAATTTATTATAATCCCATTATCGTGTGCCCATTTAGTTATGTTTTCAAAATCCTCTTGTATGCATTTTTGAATTTCGCGAATATCTTTTGATGCATATAACAAGCACATATCATCTGCATACATATACGCCCGGCAGCTACGCACAACGTTACACACACTATTGACATGGAGTATGTAGCCAACTGGCCCGAACACCGACCCGGTCGGCACGCCTAAGTCAACCGAAGCCTCGTCCCCTACTACACTATTTACTACAGTACAAATTTTTCGGTTATTTAAATAGTTTCGGAACCAATCGTTTGTTGGCCCTCGAATTCCACACTCTGACATCGCCTGTAAGAGTAAATTATGATCAAGCGTATCAAACGCTTTTTTATAATCAATAAAAAGCGCGATTACCTGTTTTCCTGAGTCGAGACTTCCGTTGACATAGTCGGCGAACCGAGTCAGCGCTGTGACCGTGCTGCGCCCCTTTCTAAAACCATGTTGAAATGTGGATAAAATATTATTGTGCTCTAAAAAATTACTAATCTGCCCTATAATTAACTTTTCTACAATTTTATCTATAATAGACAGTATGGCTATCGGTCTGTAGTTAGTGAAGTCTAGATGGCTACCAGATTTATAAATGGGACGTATTATTAAAATCTGGGTTCTGTGATCAAGATGAAACAATCTTACTTCCTTTCTCCTTTAATCCATGCATCCCTACAACACAGGATACAATAGACAAACAATAATAATATAATCCAAAGCATTACCGTCATAACAAGCCTTCAAATATTACGAATTACATTCAAATAACGCAGAACCGAAGCTTGGCAAAACCATCATTTGTTTTAAACATTCTCCTCCAAGGTACTGATCTCCATTTAATTCTCACTTAAGGTGCCTCAAAAGGATAGGAGCTTATATCAAGCGGGTTTCCAACAAAATTGCATTATCACCATGCTTTAATTAGCGAGCAACCTGTGGAAAAGCTAGACTTTTTAAATCTATCTTGAGATTATAATTGGTGCCTAGGTAGGATATCTTGAGACTGCGATAGTTCCTACGATTTCTCGTAATTAATTCATAGTTTTAGTATTCTATAAGGTTTTTGTGATTATTCAAATCTATTGGTAATTTTTATTATTGTTTTATCTTACACCTCTTCGAATACTTAATGAACTTAGAATTAATCAGCTGTTGGTGTTGTCTAAAATTCTTAATTCTTTCTTCAATTGATATTTTACTAAGACTCATAAAAATGCCGAAATTCCCGTTCCCGTGCCTTGATAAACTTTTGATGTAAACACACTAGATAAATTCACTCCCAGTCCAGCTCAAGTAATTTTATTAGCAGCCTCTTAATTAATCAGAACCGAGAGTGGATTTATTGCACCCAGCCCAGACGTCTAAACGGGAGACGGGTAAAAATGTAACGTTACCATTTTAATGTTATTGAGTCTGAAACTTTTTGTATTTAGAGGTAAAACGATTTTTTCTCTTTGCGTTGTAAAAAATTAATCAAAGAGAGTTTGATTTTGTTTATAATTTGAAGACTGTAAGCTGTAACAAATGAGACTGTGGTTTTAGGATCTTCCTACTATTAAGCCATAGACTATCAGCTGTCACTCCTGCAACATGACATGATTCGTCAGAACAACATACTGCAAACACTGTTGTTACTTCTTTTCATTAGTAAATGAATCTTTTTAAGGGATTTCTTAGATACACTGTCACTTAATTAATTTGGCCAACCAAACTAAAACCAAAAGTAAATCTCTAAAAAGCCAACCGAAAAGACAAATATTGTAATAATTAAATAATTTTAAACGTGCTAAAATACAATCATAAAACTAAATATGAAACATAATGACAAAACATACTTCAAATGAATGGCCAGGCATAAATTCTACCAGCTCAAAAGACTTATGAGTTCCAGCCACCTGCAAATTATCCCAGCGGCTCACGGACTTCTAAAATGGACAACCGTGCACATAAATTGAAATTTCAAAGTACTGCCTATCGCGCCACTAAATTGTAAACTTGAACATACTCATCCACATTTCGTTGGTGCACCCAGAAAATATGTTAGAGTCGACAAAATAAAAGAAACCCGTGGTCACTAAAAATATAATCCACAATCTTGCCTTGATCGGGCACCGCTCGTATTTTCAAATGTTTATTACACTGCAACGAACGTTCCCGTGGCCACTTGCAATTCCCTTCTAGCTAAAGTTTTTCAGTAAAATTCCTTTTAGACTTAGCAATTTGCACATTGCTACCTGGTTGTTTACGTTTCCTTTTGCTGAGGGATTTGTTATTTTTACTAGCACGCCTTTTTCGCTGTCCGCTTTAATTACGTAATAATACACTGGATTGCTCGAGGTATCCTTTGTCTCAGTAATGTGTCGCTGTTTTTTTAATTGAGTTATACTTTTAAAATTGGCTGGTGGAAGTTTTCTGAGGAACAACGCGTTTACGGTCACACGAGGCTGTGGAAAGCGGAACAGAAGCCAAGTTTCGAAGTTAGCACGGTGCCAAAAAGATCCGTGAAAGTTATATGACATTAAAATGTGTTTACTGACAGGATGGTTACAGCTGCGGAAAATAGATTTTCGGCAAACACAACATGAAACAGACGATCATTCAGTGAGCGAATATTTTAAGTTAAATAAGATAATGACTGTGGTGTCCTTGTTTATCTATAAATCTCTACTGGAAGGTCACATTCAGAAACACGGACGTACATCGGTACAATACACGCAACTAAGTTACAGACCCCAGTGACTCGACTACATAAAACGCACAAACAAGGATTTCACCTAAAAATTGACATGTATAATAAACTACCACTTTTCATCACCAAATTGCCACTGACCAAATTTAAGATTGTAATAAAATTATTTTTTGAGTCACACCCTTTTTATAAAATTAATGAGTTCATGACAAAGACATGGAAGCAAAATAATTTCGATTTGTAATAATATTGTGTCCGAAATTTTTTAATTTAATTTATTATATCTTTTTGACAATATCAAGACATTTTACAACTGCGATAGCTAAACAGAGAAAATAAGAATAGGTACTAAAATTGAAGTCTCCTGTAATTAATAGAATTCTAGAATGACTTATTGAATGTATGACTTAAACCTAGTATTTAAGATTTATTTAAATAATGTAACGCTATGACATGCCAAATGTAACGTTCTATGTAATAATATGGTCAATAAATAATTGAAATTGACGATAGATCTTATCAAACTTAGACATTCAGTGATAGTAAAAGGTATATTTTTCGTCCATGATAATAAAATATTCTTTTATGCTAAAATTAAGCAACTAAAGTTTAAGCGCAAACAATAACAAATGTTTACATAACTAAATAAAGTCTGCCAGTGTCATGTCAACAAAACATTTTCACAAAATTTCCCTTTGCTTTTAGACAAAGTGATGGAACAAATCCTGGCAGATAGGGATTTGCATACTACAAGAGTTTCTGGCAACTGAAATAAAGGTTGAAATTTTTCTTCATCTTGACCCACTTACCTTTTTGAATAATCCGTTACTTTCAAACTGATATAAATGAAATCAGTTAAAATAGGTTGCCTTCTACCACAGGTCTTTTGATCAAAAGAGATCCAAACATAAATTAAATTAAATATGACAAATAAATAGATTCTTATAAAAATACTCGTACAGTCCATCAGCCATTTTTGGTGTCCCCACTGCTGCGGCACATGCCTTCCTTATGGGTGGTAAGGAGGATGGGCTATAACCCACCACGTGGGCCCAATGCGGATTGGTGGGTGTTAACGACTGCAATTGCAGCCGGGACCAACGGCTTCACGTGCCTTCCGAAGCACTGAGGAGCTCAAGATAATAAATTTTTGGTCACCACGACCGACCCTTGCGAACGTTGCTTAACTTTCGCAATCGCTGGGCCAGGCGCTAAACCACTGCGCCACCGAGCTCCTCAGCGTACAGACCTTTTTAAAAAACATACAATTTAATTCTTCAACTAAATGCTCAGCTATTTTGAGCCAGTAGTTTCCCCTAAACGATTTTTTTTTAAATTTGGTCAAATGCAAAATCTACTCCGTCCCTCTGCAACATAGAAATGCTTTGGCTTTGATATTTTGGCGTCGGCTTAATCCGCAGCGGTCGCTGGGAGATTAGTATTCTTTGTCCGTTCGCCAACGGAACATTTTCCGTTGAAACTGAAAGTCGAGCTATAGTGGAGAGCAGCAGCTGAGAGCTGGAGAGCTGCAGCTTGTCAACGGGACATCATGTCACGCGCTTTTGAATCCGGATTAAATGACTGCACTTCAAATTCAAGATGTGAAGGAATACTAATATAATTTAATAATAAACTAATAGAATATAATTTAATCTCATTTAAAAGAATCAAGCATCACATTTCAAAAATTCAGTACAATGGATGCTAATCATGCATCTTTTCCATTTCATCCACCGCGGGTATTTCCGCAAGTAGATACTATATTTTATACAACTCTTTAAACTAATGAACTCTATCAAAAATATGCATGAAAATTTTACTTAAACATCTTGTTTATTGGTTATACAGAAAATATTATCAAAATCTTATCATGCTTCTAATGTGTTTATATTCCGTGAATTAAAAAGAACTTAGCTAATTTCTCTACGGAACGTTCGAGTAAATAGGAGAAAACAATGCAAGGCCTTACTCGGTACAATCATTAAGGCTGCCAACGAGAATGATTAATAGCTAAGTAGATTGGATCACCTGTGAGGCACATGACATGGCCTCATGAGCAACGAGAGAAGCTAACGAACCTATGTTCATTCCTTTCTTCTTTTCTTTTTATCGAATGAGGATTAGTGGCCACCTCTGGTGTTGGAGTTTATCAAGCCGCCTGTAAGGCCTCTGACTTGGCTTAAAGACTGTTATTAGATGACAACAGCCGGGACCGACTTTAACGTGCTCTCGAAGCACGGAAGCGCTCAGTTATAATGCCACTTTGACGGTCACCCATCCGGCACCTGACCGGACCGAGCGCTGCTTAACAAACGTGATCGAGTACGATCTGCCCTGTCAAGTTCCGCCATGAGCGCTTCAATCCTTTCTAACCAATGATACTTAAATGAGACAGACCTAAGTGTTCACTCGGGGAAGCATAAATGCTTGTGACATTGCACAAGCAAGTGTAGATATAATACCAGAGTTAAAAAAATATCTTTGAAGTTTTACACTGCTGATTTATTCACTGTACAGCTTTAAACTTTCTACAATTATTATTGTGAACGGTTTTCTATTACGATTAAAATCGTCTTTTTTAATTCATGACGCATGATCAAATTGATCAACCTCCAATTCAATTTTAATTCGAAGTAAGCTTAAAATTTAACTTAGTAAAAGTTGAAGGAATAGGTATTCATAAATCGCGATTGACTTAGAAATAATAATATTTGTAGTTTACCGGCAGACAACAAATTTTTCTACTTTGTTCAAATTACAGTAATATGATTCTGAAATAAACTAAATTCTTGTATAAAAATTAACTTGGTATAAAATGAATGGAATTGGGAATGTTGTCATAATCTGCACTAAGATAGAACCACATGAGCACACGTCGTGTAAGTATTGTTTCCTAACACATAAGCCTCAACTTAATAACACAGTAAACTATCCTCAAATAGACGTTGTATATAATTTAATAAAGTAATAATCCAACAACTTTATTGCTTTATCGCTGTTCGGAACTTCGCGAAATGGCCAGAGTTTGTTACTCCATTTACATTCGTTACTGGGTGTTTATGCTGCAATAAATAGAGAGGCCGTCTTACACCTCTCGCTGAAGTAATTAATAGAATATGGCTTTTATAGGAAATTAATAATTCATTGAACGTAACGACATTGTTACACAAAACACCAATAACGTTAAGTTATGTTAATGTTATGTTAAGTAATCGAAAACTGCAGCGATAAAAAAAACTTTAAATAGTACATTACAGCCGTGAACGGGAAGCTAGCGATTGCATTGTCGAGGATAGTTTGAAGCCCGAGCCGCAGGCGAGGGCTTTAATCATTCGAGGCAATGCAAGTAGCTTCCAGAACAAGGCTTGTATAGTGCTTTTCTCAAGAAATGCGAGGAAATAAAAAACTTTTCAATTGAAACTTAATTAAATTTAATTCCCGCGTTTTTTTTTTTTTTGGGTGCATTCCAGCAGTTTAATCGCTCGAAGCGCCGAAAAGCAAAATGAGATTTATCATAGACAAATCCTCTGAGTAATCTTGAATTACGTGCAGCGCCATCTACCGCCGAGAAGCAAAAACCCATCTCATTTCGCTTCTCGGCGGTAGATGGCGCTGTACATAATTCAAGATTACTTAGAGGATTTGTCTCTGATAAATCTGGTACAATACAATGTAATATTTATTTATTCTTATAGTAATATACTCTGTGCGCACCATTATGTTTATTGTATCGTTATTATAGTACCTATTAAATAATTTTACCTCTATAATATTAACTGTCTTGTCGTTGGCTTGCGTGCCAGAAAAAAGGAACTAAAGTTATGGCTGTATGGTGCAAATGTGCCTTTGCTTTTTTTGTTTTTGTGAACAGCTAAAACAAAAAAAAGAAGTTGCCGCAGACCACCCAGATCATCTTCGCACTGTACCTACTTCCCGCACTGGTGCTGGTGCGGGAAGTAAGTATTGAAATTCATTCCTGGCCTGAATTTTAAATTTAGAATGTGATGAACCAGACCCCCTCGGAAATGTGGAACGCCCCGCATTCCTTTTTCAAATGGAATGATAAGATTTCAGAGCATAAGTGAGAAAAATCATTTTTTTATGTAGTTAGGTAGCTGACACTATCCATTTTCTGTAATTTGATTCTATTCAGTTCTATATGTGCCCTGCCCCCTGATTTTGTAACATAGTTACATAGTTGTCACACAGAGCTGCTGATTTAGTAAGAACCAATGTGACAACTATCTTCCTTAAAGCCGCAATATAGCTGCGGTTTCAAACTATTTCTGTAAACGAAAACGAAAAAAAATATATGTTCTTCCAAGATATGCGATGGCAACCCACTAAAATCCAGTGTTCCTAAGTAATATCTATTGCTGTAACACATGTCTGCTGTTCCACCTTATGAGGTAAGGTTTCATGCAGTGGGAGCTCGGTCTATTATGTACATGGGGCTGGGTTACAATGACACAATTAGTAAAAAATACTTGGAACTAATCAGCAATCCAAAGTTAGACGTAAACTTAAATTTTACTTATTCCGTTTGAAATCACAGCCCAAACCTTCAAACATTAATGATAATCTGAATCGATTTGTAAAAAAAACGCAATCAAACAAAAAAATAATCATCAAAATCGGTCCATAAATGTCGAAGTTACGCGCGAACAACGATAAAAATACAATTGAATTAAAAACCTAAGATTTTTTTGAAGTCTGTTAAAAAGTACGAGCAAGTATTATTGTTAATTTATTCATCATCTCATATAAAAAACACAGCACAGCATCTAACGATTGGTTCCCTCATAAGTAATCAGGTCGCAACAACTTTCCTCTTGGGTAGCTCGTTAAAACTGACACCACCGCAGCGTTTTTACTCTTAAAAGTCACCAAATGAGCACTTTTTTCTTTCGCATCTAAGAAAATAGACAAAATATGTTTGCTTCGCATTGAATATTGTCGTATTTAGTCCCTCATTGAAGCTTCCATACTCGATACAAGCAATGTTTTGAATTCATCTAAGAAAATATAAAACCACGACTAGACTCCTCCTTATAGTTATGGAAATCGAGAACTTTGGAATATACGTAAATTCATATATTATCCTTGTACAATCCGATTGGTGCAAAATTGATAAAAAAAAATTGAATGGTAATTATACCTATCTCATGAAATGTAAAACGATTTCTCCATTTAGTATGAGCGCAAAACACAACATGCATTTCAGTTTAAGTAAGATAAACATGAAAAAAGCACTCGTACACCAAATAATCTGACTCATAAACTTGTACTTAAGAGTGCAATTAAGGATAATATGATCCCGGCTAATCCCGGTGCTGTATTATACCTATTTAACGGGATCCGGGACACGGTTATGAGTCCCGGCCCATAATCCCGAAGTAATTGGTGTCCGAGGCATTCCTTGAAAGTTGGTTGCCATAATTGTAGGAATAAATAACGATGGGATACCATCTTCAAAGGGATGCAGTATTAACTTTCGACAATTTGATACACGTTTGTGTAGGTACGTACGTTTGATTATTAAAATCGCATTAGTGAAAAATACAGAATTTTCATCCTTTTGTAAATAAATTTGAAATTCAACCAGAGAACTTATTGACATTGAAGGAAATGATGATGCTGATAACTAGTAAATATAAAGAAATACTTTAATATTCAACATCACGGTAGGTACTATGTCTCTAATTAATAGTCAGATAAATAAAATTTAAGTAAGAATGTTTCTGTTTGTAATTCAGTTCCTAATATTGTTCAGACTACAAACTGAGAAAATAAGAATAGAGGTAGGTATTCAAATAAATTAAAGTGATAGGTACATTACCATTTACCACTACAAATAATTTACACTAGAAACTGTTTTCGTCATTACTGAAAACATCATCATTACAAACGCACTATTTCATCCAGAAAAAATGGATGATATCAAAAAGCAATAGTCCGCAGATCTGGAAAACTACTTTCGTTGAATGATAAAACCATTCGTTTCCCGTCTGACCCGCTGCGTCCGCTTAGCAATAATGTACGATGGGATCTGACCCCGAATAAAGTTGGTGACGATAACGAATTATGTGCAAGGAAATGACTGCGGTCAGTAAAAATAGACGGTGTAAGCAATAAAATTGCCTCGGTAGAGATAATATTGGAAGATTGCAATCGACAAAAAGGTCTACGCAGGGAGATCCCGCTGATTTTGCTTGGCACGTAGGGGTGGGTGGGATTAGCGCGGGATTGCTACTTCACGACGGAATAACTCATTCTTATTTCTAATGACCCATGAGGACGATCAGATTGCTAATTCGGCGGTATTAGAGGTCCAACTTGTTAAGGACTGTGATGATAACGTTACTGCGTATACGTAGATGATTTTATCGCTATGAAAAAAAAAACTATCTTATATTTTGGTTTGACACCAATCCTTACATTAGTAAGGATTGTAATGAGCGGTTTTCAAAAGCCAGTTTAAAAAAAACTAGTACCTAAAAGACGGCTAGATGTCGTTGTTCAACTAAGTACGTAACTTTTTAAGACAAAAGCAAAGGATGAAAGGAGTCAATGCCAATTTTTAACGTTGTTATGGCAATCTAACTCCTCTTCAGGGAGTAATTTTTGCCAGTGTCAAGTGTTGAATAATTAAGTGGTATACTCAGCTGCTAGGAAAATTTAAAAAAAAAACTACCTAGTTGAATAGCGCCATCTATCAACAACAAAAATAAACTAAAATTCTCAGCTGTCAGAAATCCGCTCATTATGATTGTGATTAGTAAGGATTGTAATTAGTAAAGATATTAATTATAAACGTGAAAGTCAATTTGTTTTTTGTTACGCCTTCACGTCTTAGCTACTGAACCAATCATCACGAAATTTTGCATACACGTTGTCTGTCAGGGGTACAGAGAAGGCCATGGGTACCTTTTATCCCGAAAAAAGGTACTGTTCCCGAGGGATAACTGTTCACGCAGACATAGTTGCGGTTGGCCGCTAGTAAAGAATAATTTGTGGCACTACATTTCGTAAATTTCAAAATTCACTTGAGAAAATATACTATTAAAACATTCAAAGAAACAGTCACAATCAATAAATTTACAAAATCATTGGTACACAATCTTTAAAAAGCACGTATTTATAGTTAGGCCAAAGTGTTTTTCCATAATACAAAATACTTAGCTTTAAAAATAATTTAATTTCCATCCAGCCTGGCAACACTAGCCGAGTCTAATGGAACCACGTGAATCAATAACGGCTGACCGTCTCATTACAACCCCCGCTTTCAATCAAAGCCGGCCATTCTGTTCTGACTTCTATAATTGGAGCAGCAACGTCGAGTATCCCTTGTGCAAACACACGTCGTAAGGCTTTTAATCGTGACAGTTGTAATAAAAGTGTCAAACTGCTGCGTCCAGTAAGCGAAGGAAAACACCGACTGATTTTATCGACTATTGCTAATAAAAAATGGGAATTGGTAAATACCATGAACTTTAAAATCATGTAAACAGCAATATTGCCTCTTCACTATTTGTCATTATACCATTTTTTAATATCGTTTGCGCATAAATTATAAATCTGTGTAACACAGATCTGATACTATTTTGAACTATGTTTTCATAACCTTGAACTTGTCCAACAGCCATTTTTGATGTCCCCACTGCTGGGGCACAGGCCTTCCTTATGGGTGGTAAGGAGGATGGGCCATAACCCACCACGCGGGCCCAATGCGGATTGGTGGGTATTAACGACTGCAAATGCAGCCGGGACCAACGGCTTAACGTGCCTTCCGAAGCACGGAGGAGCTCGAGATAATTCATTTTTGGTCACCCATCCCATGACTGACCCTTGCGAACGTTGCTTAACTTTCGCAATCGCTGGGCCATGCGCTAAACCACTGCGCCACCGAGAACCTTGAACTTAGATTCAGAGTACTTGTTATTTTCGTTTTTCTTCTTTCCTAATGCACTTGAACACCTAAGGTTAGTGTGCAACCATATCATCGATTCTCCTAACTGGATATTAGTTGATTGCTTCTTGATGCCAAACAATACATGTTATCAGAAATACCTACTACTTGTAGGTATTATTATTTATATTGTGGTAATCACCAAAATGCAATAAGTAAATTCTTGTCACAGCTAGCTTATTGTATATAATTTTTAAAACATTAATTTTATTGACATTAATTACCTAATTTTATTGTATCTTAGAATTGAATTATTGAATTTTTTTATTATTAATTTCTGTGATTGTAGTGAATAATGCCAATAATTACTATTACTTACATTACTTTATAATATAAATATTTGCATGCTATTGCTGATGGCTAAACGAGCTGAACTTAATTAGTAATATAAGATCTCCAGTGTACCTTGTTTAAAAGCAAATAAATTATTTCTATTTTCTAATTATGTGTGTCTGTGTTGATATCATCGTCACTACTGACTTCATGGAACTGGTCAAGAGCTTTCTAATCTATGAGAAGTAAAATAGATCCCTACCATACAAGTTAATAAAAAAAATGTCAGCGTTAAAAAGGTATTTTTTGTTTAGCAGCGAAACAATCACATGAAACCTTCACTGCTTACCCGCTTTTACGTTGTACATCTTTTTAAACCACCCCAAAGCCTCTCTCTTCATACTTACACTAATTTAGGCTTTTTTCTAACACGTTTCATGGCCCGTATGCAAATACGAGGGCCTTGATGAATATCACATGAACAAGAGGGTCGACTAAGGGCTGTCGCGGACGGGACAACTTGGATACCTGGAATGGCCTTTGGATTGATCCATTTATTTTAGAAGAGAATCTACCTGTATCATTGTGATACTTACTACCAGCTTTATTTTATTTATTTTTTATTTATTTATTAATTTAATTCAGGCGACTAGGCCCATACAATATATACCTTACAGACTAACATACATATATTTAAATTAAATATACTAATATATATTAATTATAATAATAATATATTAATTATACTCGTAACATATTATTTAATTTAAAAAAAAACGTTCCAATATAGTGGAAATATCATAGCGAAATAATCAAGGATGCACAGTTTAAGGACTTTTTAAGTCTGTCGTGTATAGTTTATGATTGAAGAATATAGTAGTCGTTACCTACCTAATACGATACGAATCTAAGACGATACACTACACATACCGAACTAAAGCTCTCGTAAGTTTGTATGTAATGTTTTGTTAAGAGTTTACTCTAAATCAACAAAAAAGAAAGACGTAATGATTAGCATTCTGTTAGCTCTGTCTCCGTATGAGATGATTAGAAGTAACTATTGAACAATATATAATATTAGAAGTAATGACATTTTGGATAGCGTGCAGTCACCTTAAGGGGCACATTTTTGCTGTCGGCAAGGCGGTCCACGGTCCAGCAATAGCGGCGTAAATTGTAAATTTAAAATTTGCCCGGCTTCATTAATCATCTTGAGGCAGGCCGAAAGCTGTGCCGGTGCAGACAACATAACAAACGGCCCGCTTTAAGTGCGCCGGTTGTCCTTCTTCTTTCTCCAAGGAGTGAGGGAGCAAGCAACCTCATATTTCAACGTCGATTCGGTTTTAGGCGACGCGATCCATATTTCCTAAACAAAACGGAAAAAGTTTGCAGGTTCGCACGAAACGGAACAATACGTGGCCTATTCCTGGTGGATTTGTGTAGTTCTAGCAGGGATATTGAATTAGGAATAATAGAAGTTATAGTTTGGTATTTGCATGGAGCTGCAAAGTTTTCGCTGCTCCGCCAGAAAAAAAATCATTTTTAAAGGTCTATAAGCCAAAGTTAAAGTTAATTAATATTGTAAGTGCGAGAGACTAGTTAGTTATTTTAATGGAACAGAGCTTAGTTTCTTTAGAATAACGAAATTGAGTAACCATGTGTATTAAATACTAATTATCTTAAGATATGATATTAGCATGGAAGAATGTAGCTTTTATCTCATTTTGTGAATAAATGACACTAGAAAAAAATCGACTTGCCTGTATCAGACGGGACGAGTGAGTCGATTTTTTCTAGTAGGTATATCATTTTTCTTTGCATGCGAAAAAATTCAAAATTTAATTATCTTCTGAATATTTATTCAGCAGCCAAAACCCACTATCGCTAACAAACCACAGCAAGTCAATATGATACAATGTGGTTTAAGTAGGGAGTACTAGGGAGGTAGAAAGCCTTGGAGCAAACGTTTTCATTTATAATTTTAAATGGCAAGCGTAGACGAGAGAGACATCACAATGTTATTAAAGGATCCGTCAGTCGGAATTTTTTGAAGCGAACGTCTCCGTCGGACCATTCCCTGTAATTATTATTTAGGTGGTGTGTTTTTAGCTGAAAAACAAATACACACATCAACTTTGTTTAGGGATACAGGTGTTATTTTCATACAAACGAGGTAACTTTGAAGCCTTGGTTTTCTGCCAGAGATGTACTGTGCTGTGATCTGATGATGGCTATGCAGGGAGTGAATGGAGGAGATTCAGACCGCTATAAATATCTAACTGATCTGACCAGCATTCTAAAAGATTAATGGACATGTTTAAAGAACCCGCGCAAATAGCATGAAAATGTATGGAAATCCTGAAACTGAGAACTCTGACCCATCAATCTTTTAGAATGCTGATCAGATCAGTTGGGTGTGTATAGCGATCTGAATCTCCTCCGTTCACTCCCTGGATGGCCATCATCAGATCACAGCACGGTACATCCCTGGCAGAAAACAAAGGCTTCAAAGTTACCTCGTTTGTAGGAATATCACACCAGTATCCCTAGACAAAGTTGATCAGTATATTACTATGCTACTTGGAAAACATTGATTCGATTTTAAAGTGATTTGATGACATCATAACCTCTTTTACGCATAACGGGATAGTGCTTGGCCTTCACCTCACCCTGATGTTAAGTGACGATAAGGCTCAAAGTGGAAGCGCACTACACCCGGAATCCTCATCACTGAGGAACTGGCTACCTTATCTCTAACTGCCGCAACACAACAATTTTTTAATTGTTGTAATGGCGTCAGACTTAGGTAAGATGGTGGTAGCTAGCCAGGCGGACTTGAAATAAGCCATACCACCAACCAAACTCAGTACAAATTGTACTCCTCCTGGGAATCGAACCTGGGACCCCTGCATCTTACACGGGTGGGTGTTAAAAACGTTGCTTAAAAACATGCTCAATGTTATTTATTTTAATAGTCCTAGTGTAACCAAAAAGACTGCATGTAACTCTGATTGTGGTTTATATTCTCGCCATCATCTTGAAACTACAACTCAGCCAAATAAATAACACAATATATTTAACATTCCTCAGTACCACTAAGTAAAAATGTTTAAAACTTTTCTCCATTCCTTGAGAATTTTTATTCCGCAAATGTTTATTTACTCTCCAACGATATTGCCTTTTAAATCTTTTCTTTAAAACGTTTCAAGCTTAATATCATTTTCGCTAAAGTTTAAATACCTATCAAATAGCTAGACATTTTTAATTATGCAAAATCAGCGATGAGCTATTCGGGTCAGCTGTCGGCCAGCACCGCTGAGCTTAAAAACGAGACAATGGCAGGGAAATGAAGAATGCTCACCTGTGCAACCGGGCTGGATTGGAACTAAATGCCTGCGTTTTGTAGCCAAACGATGCTCAGTAACTTTTACTGTAGCTGTGTAGGGTACCGCTAGTGATTGTACTGTGCTCTATAGTAAGAGAAAATTTCCACAAATTATGAAAGATTTGGTTATTACCTACTATTGGTATAAAGGATTCTTATTATGTCTAGAGTCTGCGACAGCTAATGGTGATAATAAACGTTACATTGATATTAAATAAAATAAAATTGAAACAATACGATATTATGGCAGGGAAATGAAGAATGCTCACCTGTGCAACCGGGCTGGATTGAAACTAAATGCCTGGGTTTGTAGCCAAATGATGCTTATCGCGCAGTAGCTTTTACTGTAGCTGTATAGGGTACCGCTAATGATTGTGCTATGCTCTTATTGCAAGAGCTCCACCAATTATGAATGTTTTGGTTATTACCTACTGGTATAAAGGATTCTTATTATGTCTAGTGCGACAGTACATTAATACTGATTAAAATAAAATTGAAACATAACGAGAGAAGGAAAATGAAGATCGCTCTCCTGTGCAACCGGGGTAGATTGAAACTAAATGCCTGGGTTTTTTAGCCAAAAGCTTTTACTGTAGTTATGGGTACTGCAAATGACAGTGACAGTGCTGTTCCTACTCTTACAAATTGATCTGCCTACATAATTTTACGCAAATTATTAACATGGACACTGTAACAATCATACTGTATGGAAAAAAATACGGCTGTATTCATTTGCATTAAGTAAAATTGTATATAAAGTTATAAATAACTATGTTGAGTTGGAAACTGAAGAACTGCAGAACTGGAAGAACTGTTAAGTTAGTTTATGATCATTTTGATTTATATTCCAGTCTCATGAGGAAGAATAAATAAATAAACTATTAACAACAACTATTTTATACACTTTATACAAATTAGGCTAAATCCATTGTTTGTTAAAAACCTAGCCAAACTTCAAAAGTGTATTTAACAAAAGAACTCTAATGTAGTGCATACTTAAATAAAATGTATATCAAAGATACGTAACGATATGACAACGGAACTCAAAATCATAATCGAATCATTCCCAGTAATGAAAGGGTCGATAATGTTCCAACATCGAGGAGGTTGCAATTTCCGAAGAGCGTTGGACCGTAACTGTGCGTTCCGTTTTAGTCCCGTATTTTATTGTTGCGCATGGACGCATCTTTACGTTTATTGCCACGTCTGTTGACCTTACAGATGCTTTTATAGCATCGCAGGTGTAATTAAAACAACATATATTATTATATGAGTAATATTTTATTGTCTTCGTGCTTATATGAGTTTGTTATGACTGGGTTTCAGAGTAAAGTCACTTTCTATAAACGCATTATGTATGGTGATTTAGTAACAAATGTAATCGAAAAAAATATTTATTATTATTATTATACGAAAATTTTAATATAAGCTGCAAAATATAATTTTATATAATCATAGTTGGATCAAACCAAATTATTATTCTAACTAAAGAATAACAGAGCAGTAGACTCATCACTAATAATGAGCTGAGCTTAATTTTGGCATTAACGCTTTCTAGAACCGATCAATAAGATCAGTTATTATGTTTTTTTAATTACAACTTATTGCTCTCATAAATTCAAATCAAAGGTTTAAAAATAAAGTGAAAGCCAAAAAATATTGCTTACAAGTAAAAATAATATTTCACTCACAACCAACTTAAACGCAAAGCAAATAAAAGCTTGCATTTCAAAATCGCTTCAGGTGCAAACTTCCGGTGTTAACATTTAGCTTTAACATGTTCCCAAATTAACTCTATCAGAGTTTCTTTTGTGGGAATTTTTAAGGAATTCCTGCAAGTGAACAACTCGCAAACACATATGGCGCGACTTGGCACTCAAACTTGGACTCGGTACGAGGAACAATTTTTAACTTTCGACGGGTTTTAAAACGCTCTTTCTCCGGTATACTTTAAGATGCTACTGTAATGAGATTTTAGTACTAGCGACTGTGCCAGAAGTAGCATTTCATTAATGATTTTACAGTTGTAAAATGAACTAAAAATAATCGTTTTTTATTCATTATACCTAGTATTGTTTACAGCTTTTTTGGTGTACTATATTATAAAGTTATTTAAGTTATGCTGGGTTTTAAAAGCCACAATGTGTTTGTAAAACACGCAAAATTGTGAACTTGAGTGAGGTATTGAACGCATTTTTATATACTAAAATAACAAAATGTGACTCAGCATTTACTCACAAAACAACGGAAGAATTTAGTCAAAAAATGGTTTTGGGACAAACCAAACAAGAAACAACAGACATAACTTTTTCTCAAAAAATAACGACGTTCTACCAACAAGTTTCCTCTCAGCTACACAACACAAGTACGACTTCTACAAAAGCCCACCGGCAAATATTTAGCGGTAGGTACCACCCTCGGCTAGATTGGAAATTCTTTCGTTTGATGCGTGCCTTTCAAAATCAATTGGGTACATTTCGTGTTACGTTAGTGAAACTGTACCCAACATTGTTCGAATAACCTCTATTTCCACTTTGTACGAGAATCGAAATAGTAAGGCAGATAACTTAGGTATTATGAGGACAATGGTAGCGATACTTTTACATTTTTTAACCCGACTACGGCGAAGCAAAAAAACGGAGGGTATATGATTTTTCAATACAGTTGCTCGAAAATGTAAGTTTACGATGACAGTCGAGCGTGCGGAAAGTTGATTTTACCGCACGCCGTGCGTTTTTGTTTACGGATTAGTACAGCGTGCGGAAAGTTGATTTTACCGCACGCCGGTGCCGTGCGTTTTTGTTTACAAACGTTTTTTTAAAATTTCTACTAGTTTCCGCCCGCGACTTTATCCGCGTGGACAGTAGAAAAATATTTTAACCAGTTAAAATGACCCCTTTAGTGTATGAAAGCTAGTACTACGGAGAGTTCAAGCTGTTTCTCTGGTTCCACCCACCTGAATTTGATGAAACATAGCTTAGATTTTAAGTTGGACTTCAATCTACTAAATTGTGAAAAATCCATCAAAATTAGTATAGCGCTTTTTGCGTAATTCGCGCACAAATATTTAGAATTTAAAGTTTTATTATATGTATAGATTGCAATTTCAGTAGTACCTATGTTTTCTCGCAAATGTATTGAAAAACGTAGTATGGCACATGGTTGTTAAGGTTTTTTAAAACTCTGCCTTACCAACCTTGTATCATAAACTACTATTGATTTCGTCGCTATGTCTTTTAAACAAACACAATAAATGCAAAAAGTTTTCTGTAAAATATAAATATGAGACATAATTTTATTTTGTGACTGTTTTGTACTATAAAGGTAGTGTATAAAAAATCTACCTTGAAATAAATAAAATATTATATAATAACATCTGTCTAAAAACTGACGGCGTCGTACGAAATTGCGCCATCTCACAAACAATAAGAAAATACCTTTCTCAGGTCCATGAAATTTATATTACGCGATAGTATCCTTAAATTACCTACATCTTCACTTCCTTGCATGGAAACCAGAACACATTCGCACACAACACACCCAAGAAAGAGTCGTAAAAATATTACATTTTACGCGGGAAACGTACGCATAACAAAACGGCCGTGGACTGAACTGTCATAAGAAAGTGTTGCCATATTTTGAGTCTAGAATCGAGAACAGAGTAACAAACTCAAATTATTAAATGAAATATTTAAATAAAATAGCAACACTCGCGGATGCGGGCGGCCGTTAGCATAATCCAAATTATAGTTTATTTTGTATTATTCTAAAGTCACTTTGAAAAAATCAATAAATAGCGAAATACATCGAGTACAAAATCTTGTTTATCATCGTCGTATCAACCGCACGACACCCTTGCTGAGTATAGGATAGGCCTCCCCAAGGATCTCCACAACGATCAGTTCTACGCTGTCCGCATCCAGCAGCGGCTTCCCGCGACCTTCACCAGATCTTCGGTCAACCTTGTCGCCTACCCACGAAGCGTCGTCCGGTGCGAGCGAGCCATTCCACAACCATTCCGCTCCAACGGCCATCGGTTCTCTCTTTATGTGTCGATGTGTCACGCCCACTGCCACTCCAGCTGAGCAATCCTTCGAGCGGATGTCGGTTACTTCAGTTTTATAGATCTCCTCAATTCTGATTCGATCACGTAATCTTGTTATGTGATAAAAAATACAGTTTGCAAGCAACGTTTCTATATAAATGCGCGTATACCTAATAGAATTTGTGATACTCCTCTGGTTGTTATTTTTGAAAGTTCATTTATTTTAAAGTTAATTAAAGATATGTTTACAAAATTACAATTATTTATTATCAATCTGGACAAAAACGAGTGGAGGAAGCCGGCTCTTAAGTTGAGAAGAAGAAGATTATCTATCAATTCTTGTATTTGATTTTTAAACTGAGCTATACTACAATTGAAAAAATCTATGGATGGGAAACTTTTGTCATGTTCCTTACCATGCTCAAAACAAAAAAGTGCTACCATCATATTTAGTGCTGTATTTACTTTAACAGTTATATGAATGCACAATACCTGCAAATCTTTCAATGTATCAATGATGTGGCTAAAAACTTAAAAGTTCTCACGGATAAGCAAAGTTATTTTTAATATCATTGCGGTTAAGCAAATTTTTATTAACACTTAAGTATTTTTATTAAATTTGAAACATAACGTCAACAGACTACCTGTTACAACATGTGCAGCTACTAAAAAAAAAGTTATGACACTGCTACGTTCACCAAGAAGGTTTTTAATGAAATCCGAAATGAAATGCAAATTGCGGCTGTATAACAAATCCGGGGGCTCTGTTTTGCCATTATAGGCGTGTCTATTACAAAAAAAAATAAGGGAGCAAAGAATCTTGAAGGCATTTCTTCATTAGAATTTATGGAGCTCTAGCGGGTTCAAAGATGCTGGCTGAAAATCAGTTTTTTAGGGTCCCACTAAAAAATACGATTTAAAACTTATAGGTAGCTGTGATGAAGTTATCATTAAAAATAAGTTCGGTCAGTAAATTTTCCACTTGTGATAACTGCTAATCAAAGAACAAGGTCGCAGTGCTTGGTATGGTAGTGAAATAGGGCATGTAGATGAATGAGAAAGATATTTTATTTTTCACTTCTCAAGCTTACGCGCTCACTAGACATGAAATAAAACACTTTTAACGGATACTAGCGCGGTTTTATTGAAAGTACTTTGGTAATTAGTTGGTATTTGGTTTGATTTTTGATTTTCCCGACGTTTCGGCACCTTTGCAGCTGCCGTGGTCACGGGAGTCCCCCGTGACCACGGCAGCTGCAAAGGTGCACGGCAGCACCAAAGTACTTTCAATAAAACCGCGCTAGTATCCGTTAAAAGTGTTTTATTTCATATTTTATTTTTAACAAAAAACATAGGTAGAGCTCGGTGGCGCAGAGGAGCTCCCACACATGCTCATACCTTAGTCGTTACGTAGCTGAGTGGTCGAACTTAAAAAGCGAAGTTTGCTTTAGACGTTGTCGAATTTAAATGGATGTTGGTACGTACCATCATTACTAATTTTATTAACGGAATTATAGGAGCTCGGTGGCACAGTGGTTTAGCGCCTGGCCCAGCGATTGCGGAAGTTAAGCAACGTTCGCATGGGTCGGTCATGGGATGGGTGACCAAAAATTTATTATCTCGAGCTCCTCCGTGCTTCGGAAGGCACGTTAAGCCGTTGGTCCCGGCTGCATTTACAGTCGTTAACACCCACCAATCCGCATTGGGCCCGCGTGGTGGGTTATGGCCCATCCTCCTTACCACCCATAAGGAAGGCTTGTATCCCAGCAGTGGGGAAAATGGCTGATGGACATAGGTACCTATATTCAAAAATATTGGGGGGTCAGCCGGCTTGAAGGGTAACCAGTCTTCTGCAAGCTGGGACCGTACCGGCTAACGCATCGAATTTCGGAAAGTCTGCCGAGTTTTAAATTAAAACAGATAAGTATATCGAGTCCCAATTGGGCCAAAATGGCGAACCCCAATTCATGATGTCAAACGAACATCGATATCTTCCAAATAACTTTGACAAATAGTACAATTCGAAATTCCTTACTTTGATTTCTCTGTTTTAAGTTGAGGCTCGGCAGACCCGCTGAATTTCGAAAAGTTAGTCGGTAGGGCCCCTGATCTAATTTGGAGATATCACAGGCGTATGATGTAAATCATCGCTGTGAGAAAGACGACACGTAACGTAAGTCAAACTCATACAAGTAAAAACATGGTCCAACAAAACTAATATTATTATATTAGTTTACAGAGTCTCACTATGGGATACTATTACAACAGGATCTGATATTTCCGAAGGCTTCTATAATATTACGAGCATCATCATAGAGCGTTTTAAAACATGCAGTACACAATAACTTGTAAATAAACTCTTTATGTGATATTATACAGAACCATTTTCGCTTTCTTTGTATACTTTCTTTGTAATTTTTAAGGATTTCGTTTTTAAGGTCGCTACAGACGCTGAGAAAAGTAGCTTAGTTTGCCAACGCGGTTTCAAAAGCCGAGATAATACAAAGTTTCACTTTGAATAACAAACTTTTTTGGATTTGCACGGTAAATAGACTGTAAATTGGAATAATAATAACTTTGTTACAATCAAAACAAGATCTATTTGATTTTACTATTTGTATTCGTCAGTTTTACCACACTTTATCTATGCAGTACAATGTAATTATTCTTATGTAACGATTACTTTTTTGACACTTCTTTCTGAGCTCATCTCAAATCAAAACTTTATCTTCTAAATAGAAACACGGTACACAATAATAATACACAAAACATAGACAGGTATTTTCCAAAGAATACCAAGATACTTTTTGCCACCTCCTTATCGTTAATTTTTCAAACAAAATTCCACCTTATTTCATTTACTATTTATTTGACTTCACATTTGCACAAACCATCCCGAGTGGAAGTCTAAAAACGTCCCATATTTTATATTGAATGTTCGACCTCAATTTTCTAACAAAATTCGATCAATATACTATCTGAACTATTTAGGTATCGTAGGCTCGTGTATGATGTACGGTCTGATCCACACTCAGTCAGATTCTATAAAGTATTTATGCCAAATGCTAAAACAAATACAATTTTCACAATCGATATTAAGGAAACAGTTTTTATGTTACGATTACAGATATAAGTTTAACAATTTCAATGACAATAATGAGTTTTTATATAAAAGTAAACTAATAACTATCAAGACTAACTTTTTACGGACCCTCTAAATACCACATAGAAGTTTCATACCAGCTATTTATTATATCCTGAGATTCGTTACTCGAAAAAGTAGGAAACTATAATTTCGTAAATTAGTAGACAAACTGTTTATGAATTAAAACTCTAAAGTTTGAAATTTGCAATTTCCAAAAACACTGAAGAATCAAGCTCCCCAAAGTAAACAAACACCAAACACCTCCAGACAAACCCGCTTCCCCAAAACAAATTACTCCACCTAAATTCAAATCCCGAAAAGAACTCGGCAAAAACAAAAGCGTGTATTAAACAAAACTGGTCCCAGATAAGATCCTTGCGAGAGTCCCCAGGAGTTAATCATGAAGCTCCAGCCTATTTACATAATGTTTCCTTCATCCAGAGTTGGGATCGGAAAGTTTGCTGCGTACGCTGCGGGACCTTAAGAGTTTGCGGATGAATTAAATATTGTATTAAAGCTTCCGAGGCGTTTAAAGTTTTTGAAGATAAACTAGAAGGCTTATGTGGAGATTACTTTTTAGTTAAAATGACTTCTTAAATGTTGTTAACTTTGTAGAAGCAATTTAACCATTGATGAGTTTTACTTAGTTGCTAGGACATCAACGGATACATAAGTAGTCAAACGTGATAATTAAGTTGTCGTCAATCATATTGAAATTATTTCTTTTAACTATATCAACCTTTTCGTTTCGAATAACACAATAAGTTGTGTTTGAAAATTAAACATCGTCTACGTTGAATTTAATCTTAGAATGAAAAATCCGTTAAGAAGCTGTTGCAGAAACTACTTCACTAACCAAGAAATCAAATTATGCTTTTCAAAAACATTCAATTACTAAACACAAAGCAATTGCGATTCAATGCGTTCTTTTTTTTAATTCACACCTAACTTCACTATGAAAAACGCCATCGTTTACAAACCACTATCGTTCTGAACCAGCAATAGTTGAACAAAACAAACTGTTGTAAAAGTATTCATGTTTCATTTCCGAAGCGTTTTTTTGTCCTCTGTGTTGTTTTTCACCAACCTTTTTGTAGTCACACTGGCCAACGTAATTGGTTTTGGAATCTGAAGGCTTAGTTGAGCTTTGGTCGGGTTACGGTTTTTAATGCGATGAAACAATAGGGGTTTTCATTAAGTGGTCTAATAAATAATACAATATTGCTGACCCTCACAATTTAGATGTTTATTATGTTGCTTTATAAATATTAGTATCAATTTAACACAAAAACACTTGTTTACATTAGAGTTTTTTTTGGAAAACGTTTTATAGTAAAACCGTAGGCTCCGGTGGTTTGGACACATTTAACGTTGACGACCACATTATGTAAGTAAGGCTTAATCTCCCTGGGTTTAAAAGGAAAGGAAGCAAACCTAAAAGAAGATGGCCAGACTTGGTACAAACAGACCTCTGCTCGAATAATATCTTTCAGGACGACACCCTAGATAGAGTGTGAGCGTGAAGTGGAGGAGAAATATTCAGAAGGCAGACCCCACCATCTTGTGGGAATAATAATTGCGCGCGCGAGAGAAAGAGTTATATAGTAAAAACATCACTGATCCTAATTATGAACAACAACCACATAATAGCTGTTAGCTATCCAAAAACGATTGTTTGAGCTGGGGTGGAGTGCTGGTTCGTGCAATTGAAAGTACGTTCTGTCGTTATAGTATTTCGAACGGTATGGTAGACGAGAGGGGAAAAGACGCGCGCGCGCGCTGTGGTTTCTTGACAATGACGTTGACGTTTATGAAGTTGACAGGTGACGTTTCGATGGCAGTATTGCCAGGCGTTAACAACGATAAATAAAATAACATAATGTAAAATTAGTAGAGTACCATGAGTTGAATAGTCACTGTGTATTAAATAATTCGTTAGATATAATATTTCTGGTGATTTTATATTGAGATAACATCGTCAAATCATAAAACTGCAGTTTGCATCAAACTAATAAAAGTCATGCTCTTCAAAAACATTCGATACCCTATTGAACAACTTTATATTGAATGTGGTTTGCTGTCGGTGAGAAAATTATGCGTAAAATAAATTATTCTAAAAACACACTGGAGTTTACCTTTGGTTGAAAATTTAAAAAAAAGTAGGAGAAAAAAAAATGTTGCTAAAGTTATTCAAACTAAAACTAAGTTTGCAAGATCGCAATATAGCAGTCGTTCAGCTCGGATTTACAATAACGTCTACAAAAAAAATATTGAATGTAAACAGGTTGTAAACACATGGTTAGAATCTATTAATAATGATGAAACAGAGATGCTTTTACAATAAATTAACACACACCATTCATAAACACACACACGTACTCACACACATACACACACACGTACTCACACACATACACACACACATACATACATACACACATACACCTCTATTCATAATGCTATGTAACTTTAGTAGTGAGTAAGTTTTGATTTCTTATTGAACCTAATAATGTTTATAGCACAGTTAAATTTTTGAAAATATGTAATGGAAGAGCGGAGTCATTTGGTAAAGGCAATAATTGCTTAAAAGATGACATCAGTCACTAGCTATTGTATAAACATGCTTTTAAACGAAATAAACTTATTATTATAATTATTGTTAACTGCCAACCACTACCTGCAACTTTGTAATTGAAGTTAACGTCTGAAAATTTATCACCGACACGTTTCAGCGATCCCATTCCACAACCGTATTCTAAACTCATTCAAAATCGAATCGATAACCATGTCCCCATTGTCGGAAAGAGTCCATCTAGGCGATATGGTTGCAATCCGTCGCGTAATGTATTCACAATGAGCGCGACACGAACATTCGTCGTAATATATTGTGGCCGGTCGACGCTCGACGCGAGTTTAATATCTGTCAGGGACAGTGGGACGCTCGAGCACTCGCGGTATAACATGTGCGTTTGACACTGGAAGATTGTTATTTAAGAGCACTTACACCCGCTTGCACTAAACTTAAGAATCTCCCAGGTTCACAATTTGAACAAATAAAGTAGGTATTGTTACCAAAACGGTGCCATGAACATAGCTGTCATGCACAATCTTGGTCGAATTTTAGTTGGGAAAAGACTTAGGTGATTCTTAAGTTTAGTGCAAACGGGTGTTAATATTTTTGTAGGGCTCACAGTTACAGCCGTTTAGGTTTAATAGATGAAATCTATTATGTATGACATGAAAATCTATTCCTAAAGGTATCAGAAAGAAAGAATGTCCAGCCCTTATCATAATCGCTCGATAATGACCAGCCAAGAAATACAAGCTTTCTAGGCGTGTACATGCAACTCACGCATATTAGTCAAAATATATTTCTAAAATATTATATTTCATATTCAAATCGAAACAGGGGGCTAATTGTCTAAATTTAAAAAATCTATTCACTTCTCAACAACAAAAAAAAATCTATCGCAATCGCTTTCGTTTGGCAGATGAATGTGACATTGCTGCATTTCTTTGGTAAGTTTTTATTTGTGCCAAATAGAAGCTTCAATGTGTTACATCCAAAAAGCGATTGCGATAGATTTGAAATTAGACAATAGAAAGGCTGGTTCTCAAACTCTCTCTCCCATTACATAAAATCAAAGAAATGCCAAAGCAAATGTTATAAATTTGGTAAACCCAATAATAAACTTTGTGACCTCATTGCCGTTTCCATACAGATAACTGAATCACGAGTTTAATATCTGTCAGAGGCAGATGCTTGGAAGTTTCCAGTTTAAGTACAACATTCGGCCGACCGATGTGCGGCCGTGCGAGAGGAATGCTGTAGACTAATTTGGAAGGGAAATTCAATAATAAGTTAAGAATGGCACAATGTACGCAGACAATGTATTGTATAAGTGATAAAGAAGTCGTATGATTTTGTTAGCTAAAAGCGTGTTGTAAAGTTTAAAGTATAAATTAGATCACCTAGCGGCCTAACCATAAACGTCAAGTAATGTTGGGACGCTCAGTAATAAGTATTATTTTTAATTTTGTTACTATAAGCATAACTTAAAACGTGCTAATGAACAACAAAAAGTGATTTGCAATTCAAAACAAGTTAATGAAGATTTTTTTCGAGCCACCACATAACAGAGCCGCTTTGTCAACGTGTGGAGTCAAATGTGATGACAGCAACGCGTGTACACCCGCCAGCACGAGCAGACTCATACGCCTGTGTTATGAGACATCTCATTTCACGTGTTCGCTCCCATTGTGCCCGATGGGACTGTCGTGTTTACTAAAGGATTTTGCGATGCTAACACAATTTTACAACGTGTTTTACTTTGTTTTGAATGATTCAGATGAGATTACATTCGGTAAGTAATGCGCTGCGAAGTGCGAGTGTAAGCCTTTCGTCAGCTGTGTATGTTCTTTATGTAAATTGTTTTTTTTTGGGCGGTGCGATTTAATATTTTTGAAGTATTAATGATTAATCGATTAAAATACGCGAAGACATCAGCTGTTGAGTCAGGTCAGACGTCTTCTCGTATTGCGTCTTATACTACCACTACATTAGTAATAGTTAGTATTCTTTATCACCATTGACAGTATAAATGACTGCCTTTTATTTTCTTTTAGTTTTATCAATTCAGTTTTACTTCGTTTTACGTCACAGCTTACATCTTGAAGTACCTAAGAAATCAGAAATCAGAATATTTATTTGCACAATATTGTGTACATTACATTGAGATTGGTGACAATGTTTTTAATAAAGTTTCAACAATATTCTGCCTTAAGTCTAAGTAAACGACTGTGATCAGCATGGTAACGTAATTAAACAGATTTCAATAGATTTATTGTATAATTTCGTCTTGTTTAACTTTATTAACATAAGCGTACATATAACTTCTATAGGAATATAATTAAGGTAAACCCCGTTACTTAATTAAGAATCTGAAGTCTCACGATCCATTTGACGTATAAACACCCACCCGCGCGGTTTAAAGTCAAACATTACTCGCTAGATGTCATTCTAGTGGTTGGCTTAAGATATAAGAGGCAAAGTTAAAAAAAATATTATTAAAAAAAATTTTTTTCTACGCAAGAGGTCTCGGATTCTGGGTTTTACTATGTATAATAATTATATAATTTAAAAAGTATATAAGTAGTATATTATTATCAGTTACTAGCACCCATATTACAAGCTTTGCTTAGTTTGGGTCTAGATGGCACTGTGTGAAATTGTGCAAGCATTTATTTATAATTTATTATTAATCCATCAACGCCCGGAAAATGAACACAATAGATTTTCTCTTGTTGGCCGGACGCTGGCGTCCGCGCGGGCATTGGAAATGCGATGAATAGAGAAATTGGTAATTTGATATACTTAATCACATGTTAAATTATTTTATTTTTATTTTATTTTATTTTAATTATTGGGAAGACCAACAGCTGAATTCATCACAGTAATAATAATAATAATAATAATAAAACATTTATTGACATAAATAATACATGTTTTTGAACATCTTACTTAATTAAACTAGACATCCTGTGTGACGATCTAATGACATCTGCACCCAAACTAGTAAAAAACTGTATCTCAGGTGCAGCGCTCTTATTAGGACTCGATTACATACTTAGATGGAAATAGTTCAACGCAAAGAATGTGTTTAACATTGCCAAAAACTTAAAATAATTCTTAAGTGTAGTGAATCCTCTCACGGTGTGTAAAGTGAATGTGAGTGTGTGTGTGTAGAGAGGGTGTGTTTTATGAAAAAATACGCGTAAATGGAATTAAATTTCAGATTTTAAAAGCAATTCAATATCGTCATACGATAACGATTTCAACCAGACAACTATAGAGTTTTTTACTTCATGCATGTTTAGACGATATATATTTATATTTTTGTTTACCTTATTATAGAGAAATGGACCTAGAAAATTAAAGAATTTATGAGCGAAGGAGTGCCCAGTAACAGAGGATGAGCACACTTGATACTTACGACGCCTAGTCTCAAAATCCTTGTTGTATTGTAAAAGTGAGTGTTGTTTCAGAATCACCTGCAATACGAATAGTTGTCTCACCGTTAACACATCACAATCCTTATACAAGAGAGTAGTGGGATAGAAAATTGGACGGAAAGTGAGAACTTTCAAAACAAATCTTTGGGCTATTTCTAAATTCATGAGCGTAGTCTTGGCGGTTCCTCCCCATGCAATGATGCCGTAGGTTAAAACAGACTGGCATAAAGATTGGTACACTTTCCTGAGGAGATCAAAGTCAGCAACGTGTCTCAGATTCTTAAAGACATAAATTAGTTTGTGGACTCTGCCAACTAGAAGTCTAATGTGTTCCTTGAAAGACAGAGAATAATCAATGACTAAACCTAGGTATTTAATACTATCAGTTTTTTCCAATCTAACACATGAGCATGCCTGAGAACGGAAGTCATCGCAGCAATGAGCCTTCAGTGCAAATTCTTCAGATGGTAGGCCAGAGGATCTCATAGCAAAAGTTATGTATTTGGTTTTATCTGGGTTTAAAGTCAGAATGTTTTGGCGAAGCCATAAAGAAACCTCGTTGAACCCTTTCTGAGCAGCACTGAAGACATCAGACCAGGTTTTAGCTGAGAAAAGTAGCGCGGTATCATCGGCGTAACAAATTAACTTGCCATGGGTAAGATGAAGTCCCAGAAGGTCGTTTATATAAACTAGGAACAAGATGGGCCCAAGAACACTGCCCTGAGGCACACCATATCCCACACTGATAAAATCACTGGCCTCTCTTCCTATACTAACACATTGAGTTCGATCCGTCAAGTAATCGCGTAAAAGTTGCAGTTGTATACCTCGAATTCCCATATTCTCAAGCTTCCCCAGAAGGATGGGAATAGACACCGTATCGAAGGCCTTAGCTAGGTCTAAGAATATTCCTAAGCATTTACTGCCCTGATCCATATTAGAAGCAACGAAGCTAGTTACCTCCAACATGGCGTCATTGGTCGACTTACCAGATCTAAAACCAAACTGAGAGCTAGATAATAGATCATTCTTGTTAAGGTACTTGATTAAACGATTGTATATAAGGCGCTCTAATATTTTAGAGAACGCAGGTAGAATAGAGATCGGCCTATAGTTGTTAATACAGCGTCTATCCCCAGCCTTATGAACTGGGTGGATGCGCGATTTTTTTAAAACAGATGGAAACACTCCCTTCTCAAAACAGCTATTAAAAATATGAACCAGGCTGGGTATCAGAGCGTGACTACAAAGCTTGATTATACTATTAGGTATTCCATCGCAGCCAGTAGCAGAATTTTTTTTCAGATTCCTTATAATATTATCTACCTCATACTCATCACAAGGTAAAAGAACAAATGAATTCCGGCTAACAGCTGTAGAGGCTTGTCTCTCTGGAGGTACAGTTGTTTGAGCAGTTGCTTCACTCATTAATTTGTCAGCCAGACTTTTCCCCACATTGGCAAAGAACTCATTATATTCATTAATTTTAGAAACACTTTTGTCATTACTGAGGTCTAATAGCAATTCACTTGGTGATGACTTCTTTTTATTTGTGCTCGTAATTTTTTTAATAGCTTCCCACAACTTTTTATTGTTCTTATTAGCTTTAATGATTTCATTGCGTTCATATTCTCTTTTAACAGTAGGAAGCTTATATAGCACTTGGAAGCCAATTACAGGTCCCCACCGATAGAAACAATTTATAAAACTAAGCACTTATTGAGTAGGTATCCTACGCATTCCACGTGGTAAAACTTACATAATTATGAAGACAAGATAGGCTAAACAATAAACAAACAAAAAGTAGATTACCTAAGCTAAGATACTAAGACTAAGATACTAAGACTAAGTATACGGCAAACTTAAAAGACTATTTGCCAAAAAACTCGCTGCTCATCAGTCGCTTCAACGATGCAACGCTAGTATTAAACAGGTCAACGTCAAACTGCTTAGAGATCAAATTAAAGCTATTGCTTGCACGCAAGAGGTACGAATTATGACGAAATTTTGAAGATGCAGATGGTACGCATATAAGGGGGTTAAATCTAAGGGGTTTCCTCGGAGCTCTAAGGGAGATTTTAGAGAGTAGCTCTGGACTATCAACTACACCAGAAGCGATTTTCAATAGGAAGACCATATCAGAAATTTCACGGCGTTTCTCCAGTGGTAACAGATGGTGTTTTTTACAAAAATATATGTATTGGCTGGACTCATAGCGTTCTTTAGTACGAAAACAGAGATATTTTATAAATTTTCTTTGGATATTCTCGATCCGTGCTATATAAGTAAGGTACTGAGGGTTCCAGACCTGCGACGCATACTCCAGATGACTTCGAACAAATGTACAATATAATATCTTTAGTGTTTTTGCATGTTTGAAGTCTTTAGAATTACGCATCACAAATCCGAGAGCCCTAGAAGCCTTAGAAATAATATTATTAATGTGATCGTCAAATATTAGCTTATTGTCATGCAGAACACCAAGGTCCCGCATGACAGTATCACGTTTCAATTTCGAGCCTCTCAAAGTATAGTCAAAATGGACCAAATTTCGTTTGCGGCTATATGTGACAACACTACACTTCGACGGATTAAGGTCTAATTGATTCTCGGCGCAATAGGTATCAAGTCTGTTGAGGTCCTCCTGCAACAGACTAGCGTCGGTAGCTGAAGATATGGGTGCAATAATCTTCATATCATCCGCGAAGCATAGAAGCTGTGATACCTTGAAACAATGTTCAATGTCATTCACGAAAACCGCGAACAATAGAGGCCCAAGCAGGGACCCCTGAGGAACCCCACTTGGAACCGTAAGCCAACTGGAGATGTAATTTTTCACGACAACAGCCTGGGACCGATTATTAATATAAGAAGATAACCATCTAAGCAAGTCACCACTAATACCGATCTTCTGTAGTTTAAGCACTAATAGATCTGGCCGAATTTTTATTTTTATATTAAATTATTATAAGACTTTGTGGTCAGTTCTATTTTTTATGACATAAAGTAATAATAATAAATACTATAACGAGACAAGGGGCCCAATCGATTTTCAACGATAAAACCAAAACTTAAATGCTCGCTTTATTTTTGTTTTTTTTTTTTTTTAACTATGCCTAGGTAGCCAAGGATGCCAACCATTAGAATTCTAAAGCTAAACCAAAGATTTTTAGCTAAATATAACATAAATAACAACGTAACGGTTTTGGTTTTATCGTGCAGAATTAGCGTAACCCAAGATGAAGCCAAATAAAAATGTAAGGATTGTAGCAAGTGGAAATAAGTGACCATTTGCTTACCCCTATGGACAAGACCTTATCCGTGTTATTACAAAAGATGTTTAAACACTGTTTAACTAAACACATGTTTAAATTAATGTCATGCTGTCTCTGTAAAACAAACAATGTTGTCAAAAAAGTGACAGCATCACATTTAAACATAATCGGCCTTACCACAAAAGATTTTAAAACACTGTTTAATAAAAACACTGTTTAAATGTGATGCAGTCTCTTTCAAACAATATTGTCAAAAAAGTGACAGCATCACATTAAAACAGTGTTTAAAAATCTTTTGTAATGTGTTTATGAGAAATTACAATTAGCGCAACGAGGCCCAGGAAGTATATTTATATGAGTTTTAAATTTTTTTATGGAGCGAGGCGCGCCGCGCCCTGCCGCATTACTCAAGTGCGTCCTGCTTCGTACAAACTTATATTATTAAACTATATTTGCCGCGTACCCCGCATCGCGTAGCGCAGCGCAAATGTGTTTGGACCTTCCGTTGCGCAGCTATTGTTTATAAAGCGATTGCACCAGGTATAATAAGGATTAACAATCACAATAAAACCACCCCCCACCGCTACCTCTTATGAGATAAACCAACAACCCCACCCTAAGTAATTCCACCCACAAGGGGTGATTACCCCTTCACGGCCCGAGCCCTAACGCGTGACACTATTAGTATTACGCTTCATGTTTGCTTATATCTTTTTATAAAAGGAATTATTGTAGTAAACGTTTTAGTAAATATACGCTATCTACACCGCTATTTTTTAAGTACCTATATAAATTGGGATTTCAGACCACGCGAATGAACAACTTTTACTATGGGGCCAACCACGGAATCTCGAAAAAAAATCAGCTGTTCCATAGAAAAGTACAACATCTGTCATTTTTTTCGCGTTTTGTCAAAAAGTTGTTTATTCACGTGGTCTGAAATCTCCATTTCATTTTTAGACATACTTAAAAAATAACAGTGTATAACTTTCTTTTTCTTTTACCAAAAATAAATGTAGTTTATACACTGAACACACAACTTGTAGACACTGAAATAACAAACATTTTCTACAGTTACGTTGCTAATTGAATCAAAATACTAAAACAAAATAACTAGGTACCTCTTATTTAAAATTATTTGAACCTAAATCAAAATGTAGAAAAAGTAGTCTAAAATACTCGTAATATGAAAATTTTCATTTTAATTCCAATCCTAACATTCTGACGACCGCCCTCGAAAATGTTTAATAAATTGTATTGTGACACGATGTCACAAAAAACCGTTAATGCCAAATATGGTAGATAGGAACCATCAAACTGAACAACTTTTACGATGATTATCAATTACTCTTGAAACGCGAAAAAAAAATCAGCTGTTTCATACATTTTGATAATATCATTATTAATTTTTGTATGAAACAGCTGATATTTTTTTCGTGATTTCGGAGTTGGTCCCATAGTAAAAGTTGTTCAGTTTGATGGTCCCTATCTACCATATTCGGCATTAGGTATTATTTTGTAACACTTTGTATACGTTATTTATAATGATAACAACTTTTTTTATTTTATGTTACTTAAATTACCTCTCAAAAAAAAGGAACATTGGTAAAAGAATTATTTCGCTAGCATGAAAACTGCCCGAGATATCACAGTGTGAAATGCACACAAATGGACTCGCCCAAAAACGCTCTATACTAACGGCTACTCAATTATGACGTCACACCTGAGTAGTTTGTATGCAACGCGTAGGAAATTTGTTCGGCATTAAATATTGTGTTTATCAAAATGGTTTCTTAGACAAATTTGCTATACATTTTACGGACTAATTAAAGGTATCATTTATTTTAGTAAATTTTATACTTTTTAAATGGACTTGTCCACCCAACTTTGAAGGGTCATAAAACAAATAATATGCAATATATAAAACCAAGAGGTATACAAGCTACTCTAAAAGTTTAATATGTTTACGATTTTTATTAGTATTTCGTTATTGTATTCATTAGTCATCATCCCAATTATCATTATCAGATAAACTCTGCCATGATATAATTCCGCTCAGTCGCCAAATATGGTCAGATGATAAGTGAATTGGTTTGTATCGTGCCGGTTTCAAACTCCGTGTCTGGAATCTAAACGGTTGCACCATATTTGTTCTGGCTCATCGCAACAGTTAGTTTGTCCCGCCTTACAATCTATGAAAGTGCTCTATGTTAGACGTGCAAGAAGTATCGTTATGTCGAAATACTTTTAGCTGTTTAAATAATCGCAAATGTGAAGGGTGCTTCTGGAAATTCGTATTTGGAAATAATGCCACCGATATTGAAAATAGTTTGTAAAAAAAAACCGGCCAAGTGCGAGTAGGACTCGCGCACGAAGGGTTCCGTACCAAAAAACGACAAAAAAAAACACGTTTGTGGTATGGGAGCCCCACTCAAATATTTATTTTATTTTGTTTTAAGTATTTGTTGTTAAAGCGGCAATAGAAATACATCATCTGTGAATATATCAACTGTCTAGCTATCATGGTTCATGAGATACAGCCTGGTGACAGACAGATAGACAGCGGAGTCTTTGTAATAGGATCCCGTTTTTACCCTTTGGGTACGGAACCCTAAACAGCAATCACAGCCTGCAGATTAAAAAAGTTCTAACTATAAATAACTTGGATAAAGTTTGATGCCAAATTAACATAACCAGCTGCACAAGCGAACTTTTTTTAAAAGTGTATTTACGAGAAAAGTGGATCTTAGTGGAACAATTCATTTTTTAATTAACTCGATGATGAAAATCTCAAAAGAGTTAATATATATAAAATTTATCTACGTTTATATACCTACCAAAAAGGAATGATTACTTAGGCTGAGTTGCACCATCTGAGCTGCACATCAGTTGTCTAGCACCCATATTACAAGCTTTGCTTAGTTTGGGGCTAGATGGCGCTGTGTCACAGAATATATACTCTAAGCTGTGTGAAATTGTCCAAGTATTTATTATTTATTATCTTGACTAACCTTAACTTTAACAGACACAAACTTATCTGAGCCCGTGGTTAAAAGTGGAACTAAGGTGTTATTACATATTGTTACCTAGGTTACGCCATAGACGACAGCGACGTTGTCATTGAGTCAGATATGTTTGAAACTGTTAAAGTATGGTTAAGTCAAGATGGTTAGTCAAAAAAAAGTTTGGGGAATAAAGCGAATGGAAATTAAAATAATAGGGAAAAATAATTTCGGAGAATCCGCCTCTACAGTCGGAGAATTATGTTGTGAGAATTCACCTTTTTCAAAAGTGGACTTTTTCAAAAGTGATCCTACGAGTAAAGTGTATTATAGGGGAATAAATCAGTAGGCCCAAAAGCACATCTTTATGACTATACAAGACAATAAAATCGTCCACTCCTAGCTTTGTTTACATGTCTAGATAGAGTGTTGCGCTTTGACGTACTAAACAAAACAGGCTAACATTTTTAGGTTGGTGTGCGTTTTTAGCAGCATTGTGTCCATAGACAACTGTTGGGTGATATTTTTTCGACGCATTCGTAGCTTCGACTGGCTATCTAGTCATATAAATAATCAAAGCTTAAATTACACTTTTGTCACTCGAAGTTAGTTGGTTGGCCAGTATAAACAGATAGAAACACAATTTGCCAGCGGAGAATCACGCCGAGTCGCTGGATGAATACCAACATCCCGCTCTTTGTGTTATTGCCAAAGTTTAACAGCCTATTAAAGTGTAGACTGCATAATTTTAACTGCAACAGATAGCGAAGACACTTACACAAACGTCGGAAAGTTTCAACGGATTATATGACGTGGGGGTAATAAAGTACACAATTTATGATTAATCGATTGTGCCCGGTGGATATATTGTTATACATACGAGTAGTGTTTGAATTGAGCAAAAATCTAATTTCTAACGTTACCTATTTTAATTGAGAAAATTACACTTGAGACATTAGATACAGTGCTATGATGTTACTATGAATACGTTGTAATAATTAAGCCTGATTCACACATAACAGTGAAGTCACAGTTCCGTCACAGTTCCGGCACAGTTCCGCCACCGTGATAATTATCTTTTCATACATTCTCTAAGAACACGCGTTTACTGACACTGAGAGCACTGTCTCGTCACTGAAACGGAAGGGTGTGGACGCGTTCATAGAGAATGTATGAAATAATAATTATCACGGTGTGACGGAACTGAGACTTCACTGATATGTGTGAATCTGGCTTTAGTATTCCAAAACACCGTAACCGCAAGCACCTAGATCTGATAGAATGCAGAAAATTATCGATTTTCTTCTTTGAGATACCCAGAATAAAACCTAGAATATCCGAGAATAAAGCCTGGAATGCCAGACTCAGCGTGCTAGCCACTGTCCTATTATTATAAGGCGCGTTTAGCGTTCTAACGACAAAACATAATTTTCAACACACTTGCTCGTAAAGTGAGCCCTAATACATGTATCGCTTTTAGGGCCATAAACCGAGCTATAACAAACGCGTGCAATAATATATAAAACACTAGTTCGCAATAGAATTAACCCTACAAAGTTAAATTAGTACCTTACTGCAAGTTCTATGCGAGTAAACAGAGCATTCCCAATTTAGCCGGGTAATACAGTTTTTTTTTTAGTAACAACAAAGAGGTTTTATGCTGCTGAAAATTCATATACATTTTTGAAAATAAATGTGTAAGTCCTTAATTAAGTCAAAAAAATATTTATTATTATCAAATTATTCATAATTCACAATATTTTGTTATAAAATTATAAAATATTTGCATTTTATCACTTAAAATTATATTTTTGAAGTAGGCTGTATGCTCACTCACCCCTTTGTTCGCAAAATATTCTAGCGATGGGCGTGTGAAAAATAAAAAAAAAACCTGCGCGCCTTTTCCCATCATAATTATCATATTTTCTTTTTGTCGTATTTGTTGCTGTGTGGTAAATTACTTTGTTTTTTCCTCGCAAATGTGTTGAAAAACGTCGTATGAAACTCGTGAGCTTTTGCCTAAGCTATCTTGTCTCATAATGTACTATTACCATCTAAACGATAGCTATAATTAACATGGATTGGAATAGTTATCTCGACATAGCAAAAAAGTCAGCCTTAACAATTCTACTCTTAATTGTGTACGAACCCAAACTCCATCGTATAGATATGTCAGTAATTAGCCGATACGAGTCCTATTCTGACTGTTCTCACCTCATTACGGGCGCAATATCGGACGGGATCAAGTACCATTGCTGCCCTAATTGTGCTCCTCCGTCGAGAATACTCTTCTACTGAGTGACGAAGGCTGAGGTCACCATGATGTCTAATGAAGTAGGAGAAATAAAAAATAATAAAATGCTACTACAATATAATAATATATAAATATATTTATGTTTTGTAGCATATCATAATATTATCGTTATAATAATCTTTAGCCCAGTTGCTTCATTGATATTTCAATTGATCTGATTGTAGGAGGAAATGTTTAATAGAATCAAGTGCAATTCCATTCAATTTACGAGTATTGTAGAAATGAGAAGCAAATAAATATAATCTAAGTTCAAGGCTTTGTCATATTCTATCCCATCGATTCTCCGCTTAAAAAAAATTAGGTACATATTAGTATTTTTAATTTATTTATTTTAGAATTCATCTACTTCATGTTATAAAAAAATCCGTTTAAACACTTTCCATCCAGACCTGTGGAAACAGGTCGCATATAATGTGCCTATTGATTTAAGAAAATTTGTATGTCAAAAATATTCAAATTTTACAGTTGAAAAGGGCTCCATACCTGACACTACCAAAAGAAATGTTGTGCTCAAACATTGCTAAAATAATAAACGGTTGACGAATAAAATCCTGTTTTTCTGTTCCACTGGGGCGCTGCTTCCTACCCTCAACAAATACCTGCGTTTACTATTCACATGTCCATCATATTTGATTTCCCCACTGCTGGGGCACAAGCCTTCCTTATGGGTGGTAAGGAGGATGGGCCATAACCTACCACGCGGGCCCAATGCGGATTGGTGGGTGTTAACGACTGCAAATGCAGCCGGGACCAACAGCTTAACGTGCTTAACTATTCACATAAAATTCTCAAATTTTTACTAAACAGTAAGGAACTTTGTCTGTCTTTTTTATTGGAAACGCTTTTATCCTGGCTTCTTTGAATCCTTGGTGACCCTAGCGTATAGCACCTGCACTTAACGCGGGTAGAGTGATTCAGAAGCTTAATTGTGACGCACCGGGCGTTTGTTAACGAGCCCCATACGATATTTTGGGCCAACTTAAGTATTCATAGACCCCTAATACGCAGTGATCAAAGGTTAAAATAGAATTTTAGGGTTTTAGCAAATGGAGTTAAAAAAAACATTTTATTCGCAAAGTTGCTTATTTGAAATCTTGATTTTGTAATGAAAGGCGTTTTTTACTTTATTCATATTATTATGTAAAAACATTTGAACAGATGTTAACTTAGTATATTAATTGCATTGGAACAACATCAAAACCCTTTATGATCAGAAAGCCTAACTTGCAAAATGTCTTTAAAGCAAAACGTCTAACAATTGTAAAAATGATAATAATTTTAGGCAACGTCTTAATAATAGCAAAAATAAAACTACTTATGCTACTGACCTCAAATATGTTACAGTTTGTGACAAGTGAAATTATCAGATTGCAGTTTCCTAATTTGACATTTTAGCGTTTTCAAGCATAAGTACTTCACTATTAGCACAGTATATATATATATTTTTAAAGCTAATATATATACTATGCTATTAGTGTCTCATTTCAATTAATAAGAACAGGTTCGACCTAGTTTAGTGTACTTAAGTGTCAATTTATTAAGCTATGTAATATTTTTGAAAGAATAAAATATTTTTATTATTTATTATTATTATTAATTATGTGCGGAAAATCTTAGGTCTGTATTAGAAAAAAAAATATATAATTAATATTGTCCTGAGAGGTTATTTCCAAGATTCAAATTCAAAAAATTCAAACATTATTTATTTGTGGCTAAATTTTTTAACAAAATCAGATTAGTCAAAGACTGTATCTCGATTGTGAAGATTGTGTTTTAAACCAGTAGGCTGAACATAATATAAATCCCTCCACTTAATCTTCAACATACCTACCTATCTGGTTTTTAAAATCAGCTAGCTATTGCATGCAGAAAGCACCGAAGCACTTTGGTAGGAAAAAAGCAGGAAGGATATCATTTGTATTCCGTTCCTTGCCCACTGCATTAAAATAAGCTGTCAGTCTCTCCGTTTCCGGCTTGTATGCAATTTTCATGATGTCACACATACATGACTGCTTGAATAAGTCTCTCGGATAGTGCATCTGGAGCATTGTGTGTAAACACCGCATTGTATTTGCTGTTTTTGAGAACTTATAACTACTTAATATTATGTGATTGCGTCATAATTAGAGGTTACTTGCTATTTTAAACACAGAAAATTAATAAAAAATAAGTGGGCGGGCTTGTTTATGTTAATTAACAAAATGGTCTACACCATCTACGTAATTTAGTTTATGTAAGTTAAGTGGTAGTAGGGGGATTTACTGATTTTATTTACTTTTTTTTCTATCAATTACTTTGAATGACCTTTATTGATCATTCACTAAGAAATTTAATATTAAAAACGCAGTAAAAAAAAAACGTAAGAAAAAGTTTTAAATGCAAGCAAGTTCCGCATTCTCAATGCAGACGATCTTTGTAGAAAATTCAGCCCATTTATAGATGCGAAGTTAACGAAAGATATTCTTATGAAAAGAAAATCTCCATAAAACATTATACTCGTAATTTAATAGATTCAAAAAACGAGGAATATCTTACCAAGATCTTAATCAGAGTATTGCAATAGTGACATAGATTTCATTTCTAGTTTTTTTTTTTTTTTTTATTTATTTATCCAGATAACATTACAATAATTATTCTAAAGATGCCTTTACGCTTATAAACCTACGAGGTTTGTCCAAGCGTTGCACATTCGACTCGGACGATAACAATTAAGTAAAAACAATAACAATACTGTGACGTGCGTCAGTCGCACGCACACAATAATAAGATACAAATAAGTTGCATTGATGCGCATGAGTGAAATAGTTTCGTGTGCGTCCACCAGTTATCCAACAGGTTTCTGGTTTACGCGCTACAGGATGTTCGGAGAAAACTGATTGAACATTAGTTTAATAAAATTGTTGTTAATTAGTTATGTTATTTTTTTATATTACTTAGTTATTAGTTACGACTGTACTTTATTAATGTAGTATGTAATAATAATAATAATAAGTTTATTTCGTTTAAAAGCATGTTTATACAATAGCTAGTGACCGGAGTCATCTTTTAAGCAATTATTGCCTGTACCAAATGACTCCGCTCTTCCATTAGATATTTTCAAAAATTTAACTGTGCTAAACATTATAAGGTTCAATAAGAAATCAAAACTTACTTACAACTAAAGCTACATAGCATTATGAATAGAGGTGTATGTATGTATGTGTATGTGTGTGAGTACGTGTGTGTGTATGTATGTGAGTACGTGTGTGTGTTTATGAATGGTGTGTGTTAATTTATTGTAAAAGCATCTCTGTTTCATCATAATTAATAGATTCTAACCATCAGTTTACAACCTGTTTGCATTCAATATATTTTTTTATATAGGTAAATGTATGTATATTTTTTGAAACAAATATTTAGGTAAGGAAAATTTATTACGAATTTGTAACTATTAAAAGAATTAGGTACATTTTCAATGATAGATGATAGCTCCATAAAATGTAAAAACTTTTAGTCATTGATTTTGCTATAATTGTAATACAAAAAGGATTTCTCATTCTTTAAGTCTAAAAAGGGATCAAAATTCTAAAATACCTATTTTATATAAAAGCGTTATCAAAAGAAAAGCCTTTTTAAATTAAATCGGTCTTTCAGTTAAGTTTCTCAAATATTGAAGTAAGGAATCAACATTGGCCAGCGATAAATAATGGGGCCCAGTTGAGAAAATCGGTAAATTTGAACAGGGTTTCACAAAAAGTTGGGCTATTAAATCGACTGTTAGTACGCGAAAACTATAACGTCGTTATGATAAATGTCCCATAGTTTTGCGATAGATCACCGATGTCGAATGATTTTTAATGTATTTATGTGACTCTAAAACTTTGGTGTAGGAGTTTTACTCCACATGAGCTCTGGTGGGTGCAGAATTTGATTTATTCGTTTATGAGTAAGTATGTTTTTTTACACCGAGGAGCTCGGTGGCGCAGTGGTTTAGCGCCTGGGCCAGCGATTGCGGAAGTTAAGCAACGTTCGCAAGGGTGGATCATGGGATGGGTGACCAAAAAAATATTATCTCGAGCTCCACCGTGCTTCGGAAGGCACGTTAAGCCGTTGGTCCCGGCTGAATTTGCAGTCGTTAACACCCACCAATCCGCATTGGGCCCGTGTGGTGGGTTATGGCCCGTCCTCCTTATCCACCCATAAGGAAGGCCTGGGCCCCAGCAGTGGGGACATTAAAAATGGCTGATGGACATGTTTTTTAAGTTCAAAATTAATTGACACGATGCATTCAATAAATCCAAATAAATAAAGAAAAGAAAAGTATAAAGAAAAATGTCTCATCCCGTTAATAGGTTAAGATCGTAGGTTAGGTGTATACTTTAAAATGGCTAATGTTTAAATGATCACCACACTAACCTTAATTAACCCAGAAATAGTTAATGCTCACTAAACTCCTTGGGCGGTTTAGGATTTGGTAAGCATTTACTAATTTTGAAGAACCATATGTTTTTCTTGGTATGCTAAAGTTATTCCCCCTTAAAATTAGTCTTCATCTGATCAGGTACAAATTCACAAAATATAGCAATTTGATGTAAGCTAGTATTAAACGTATAAGTAATAGTTACTATCTCAAAAAAGAAATAGAAAATTTTCTTATTATGATAAAAATATACAAAATTCAAAACTTTATAAATATTTTTTGGGAATCTTAATGTTTTTGGAATTAAACGGATTTGAACAATTATTTCAAACCCTTTGTCCTACGCAGGTCAGGTTTTGGAATCGCAGTCATTTTTATACAATGGTAAACTTATCAATTGGTTAAATTAAGAGTCAGATATGAGATTGGGTTTTCTGATTTAATTCTGAAACCAACTACTTATATAACTTGAAAAAAATTAAAATGAAACCACTTTTTACGGATTACAGCATCGAAGACTAGCGCGTATATTTAGAATTATTTTGTTTGCCCGTGACCATGGCACCAGGTGTCAAAACGTCGTTAATCGTGAACCAAAAAACCAATCAATCAAAACTACTCGTAAATAATTCTAAAATAACAAATGAATTAACTGAACATACACGCTGTTATCTGTAAAAGTGTTTTATTTCCTGTACGAGCTTAAAAGTGTAATATTTGAAAAAATATTACATACATTTTATGACTTTTCGTTTCTCATAAAGTAAAGTACGGGTATGCCTGGTTAACATGTATGCACTTTTGATGCTTCTACTCATTGGCCCTCGCATATTATATCTCGGCTAGTTTCTGATTGCCTGAAGCCGTAGTATGTAATTTGATCAGAACTATTATTGTATTATGTAGGTATATTACTGTTAACAACGCTATGGGAATAATAGTGATTATAATACTGTGTTATAATGTTGATTAAATGTTGCAAATTCATATGAATCTCTTTTTGATAGGAAAAATAAAAAATTTTTTCCACACATTGTTAGTTTTCACTACTTCCCTAGCATGACCATCAAAATACGATAATATCACGTGGTATAGCGTTTGGACACTCAACTGTCAAAATCCATTGTCTATTAACAGTTAGTCCATCAGCCATTTTTGATGTCCCCACTGCTGGGGCACAGGCCTTCCTTATGGGTGGTAAGGAGGATGGGCCATAACCCACCACGCGGGCCCAATGCGGATTGGTGGGTGTTAACGACTGCAAATGCAGCCGGGACCAACGGCTTAACGTGCCTTCCGAAGCACGGAGGAGCTCGAGATAATAAATTTTTGGTCACCCATCCCATGACCGACCCTTGCGAACGTTGCTTAACTTCCGCAATCGCTGGGCCAGGCGCTAAACCACTGCGCCACCGAGCTCCTATTAACAGTTAAACGTGATCAATTGGTATATTATATCGCGTTTTGGTGGTCATGCTAGAGGGGCTGTGAGTATACTTGCATTAATTGTATAAAAAACGACTGCAACAAAAAAATGCGTTTTATAAAGACCAAAAAAAACATTTGCAGTAGTGTAACATTTTTCTTTATTTATTAAAGAAGTTAGTCAGTTTAACATAATTTTGTTCACCTGTTCACTTATTTAAACGAAACATATTGTCGTTGCTACAGCTTGCATCCAATAATTAAAGTGCTGTTTGTTCGGTCGGCTTTGAAAGGAGCTAATTGGTTTGTTAATTACAAGGGACACTGTGTGAACAAATGGGCACTGTTAGTGGGTTTTTGCCTCACCATTGCTAGTTCAGGCTACGTTTATATAGGTAATTAATATAATTATAGAAATACTAACTAAAAAAATATTTCGATTTTTATCGAAGTTCATGTTTTTTTTTCAAATAAACTGTTTTTTTTAAATAGACTAACAGTAGATAAATACTTTTTTTGATATTTTTTTTGAATTTTCTGAAATTTTTTTGAATAACAGAAAATTTATTTACTTACCTATTGTTAGTCTTTTTAATTTTCTTAAGTTAAATACTTAGTTCAAAAATGTATCATGTAAATCACTATCTTTGACATTTTTTAAGTGTTAACAGCACAAAGCTCAAGCAAGAGCAATTAAATAGCATTTATAACATATTATTATTATAATTATGTAAAGATTTTACCAATTAAATATACAAAGACGTATTTCGATTGTAGTTAGAAATATTGTATTGAATTGGATCTCGGCTATTTCTCTACCATTTTACAGTTTCATGAACCACGAGAAAAAAATATCTAAACACAATTTTTAATAACATCTTCATTTTTTTTTTAATCTTCTAAGCGGTCACCTTTTCAAAAGCCTTTTAACCCTCCAGCCCTTTATCTCGAAGCGTTCAACTTCTCGATAACAATCTTTTCTCAATTATTTCGCGATCCCTTAGGGATCGTCCTAATAGCACGTGACTACGCGATCAACGCAAGTTCGCGCAAATTTCAGTCGTACAAATCCACGATCAAACATACCTACTGACTTCGAGCATCGCGGCACAGAAACGCGTCTTACTCTAAGCCTACTGATGCCGAATAGGTGTCCTAATTGGTATTCGCGCGAACTAAGTTCGTACGAATTTGCGATCAAACATACTGATGTCGTATAGGTATCCTTATTGACATTCGCGCGATAATCGCGTCGCGTCATCGGTACGATAAGGTGATCATTCGCTTTGTTATCATTTGACACACATTTGTTATCATCGCGCAAACACGAGATGATCGCGTCGATTACTTGCGCGATGATCGCGTAGTCGCGTTCTATTAGGATGATCCCTTAGCGCGCACGGCGATGCAATTTTTTATGCATCATTAAATCGACACGCAACGGTATACGCAAATAATTTCTACACACATCACAAGTTTGAATTGAACTGCGCGAAAACATTCTAGAATGACTTATGAATGTATGACTTAAACCTAGTATTTAAGATTTATTTAAATAATGTAACGCTATGACATGCCAAATGTAACGTTCTATGTTATAATTGTGGTCAATAAATAATTGAAATTGAAACAAATACAATCAAAAAACCTAATAAAAACATAAAAAATCAAGTTAGTGTCCGTAAAAAAGGTTTCATTTCAATGTGGTATCTTTATTTATTGATAGACTAAAATTGATGTTTGTGTTTTTTAACGATTTCTTGTCATACTTAGTGCGTTCTTTCTCTGTATTCACAAACATTACTATGACGTCTCACAGTGCCTACGAACGCACAGCGTTCCACTACCAATCACATGTAAATACATAAAACAAACGAACCAATCACAGAACTCTATTCCCGCACAGTGCGTTCGCTTAAGCAAGGGTCGTTTGAATATTGTTTTTATTCACTTCTCAAGCTTATGCGCTCACTAGACATGAAATTAAACACTTTTTTAACGGATACTAGCGCGGTTTTATTGAAAGTACTTTGGTAATTAGTTGGTATTTGGTTTGATTTTTTATTTTCCCGACGTTTCGGCACCTTTGCAGCTGCCGTGGTCACGGGGGACTGAAGCTACTCGTGAGCCTCAAACGAGTATTGTTCTTTTAGGCCGATGTAGATCTTTTTAAACAACCGAGCTCAGCATCAAAACAATGTAAAGTTTTTGCCGTAAAACTCGGAACTTGTGAGTACTTTTAGTTTTTACATCAGTTTAAGAGCCAGAGTGGATATCTATAAAGAAACAATACTTACTAAAGACGTAAAAAAGAAAGCGGGAGACGTAGTTGGTGCATAACAGTATCTTACAAACATTTCATAAATAGTTGAAAGCTTTTGCGATAAAAAACAATTATTTTATTAAATTTACTGACATTCGTTTCTTTCTTGTGTCATTGTCGCTGCACAACTTAAATTCCACGAGCAAAGCGAATGAATTATTTTGAATAATGTTGTAGCATTGTCACAAAATATTCACTACTCAGTATTCATAAAAAAATAAAGTTTTTGTATGTAATATTCTTGCAAATGTAATTGTAATATTCTTTCCATGGTTGTAAACTTATCACACTGCTTAAAAGTTGACTATGTAAAAGATGTCACAACAGACGTCAAAGTAAGTCCGTTTTTTAACTTTTCCAGTTTGAACTTTGCGATCATTTTGTTGGGGATAGGATTTTGCGAGCGAAGTTGGTAATATCATCTGCTTTTTTTTGCGTCGTAGCCAATTTTTGTCAAAACAAATACATAAATCATTTATTTATCTTGCTACGAAACTATTCTTCACAAAAGTCGTCAGTTATTTTGTTAGTCAGTCAGTTATTGTGAATTTTTTATATTTATTTTTTGTCTCATTCTTACGTCGAGCCGCAACTGAGTGTTGTGATCCTGCATGTTACTGCTTTATAATATTAAATAATTTTATAAAACGTTATTAAAAATAGGAAATTAAAAAAATATATAATTCTTCCACAAAGTTTACGTGGTTAGTGTTAGTGTTAGTTTAGTTAGTTTCAATATAAACTATAATTAGTTATCTAAAAATTCTAAAGTAATACTTTGTGGGAGACTGATGCCTTAACTATCGTTTTGCGGTGTGTTTATTTCGAAAATATTTCCAACGATGATAGTGGCCATGCTATCATCAAAAATGCAAAATTTTATGAATGGCTCCAAATTGGTGTGGTCGTGCTCGACAGCGATAATTATGATGTGGTCCTCATTACTGATGTCATCAACCAATTTAATATTGATGGAATTAATGGAAGCCAGCGTATCAATTAGTTTAGAGTATTCAAGCTAAAATGAAACACTTTTCAATGACTTTTCGGCGAAAAATGTTAAAATCTATCAACAAATAAATTACTTTCTATAAGTTTTTTGTCTGCTTAATCACAATATTGGGATCTAAATAAATTTTGAATAATTTTGGTAACTATATAGATTATCTAAACCTCCAAGAAAGGCATAATATGCTGTTCATCATTATTTTGAGCATCTAACAGGAAATAAAATTTACGCACAGCAGTAAAGTTGCAGGCAAAATAATTAATTTGTATTAACAATACACTGGCCAATGAGTACGCGAAATGATCCTTACTAAATTAAATACAGAAGTGTGTTTGTTTGTTTATTGCGCTTTCAACATCTTTACTATCAATCGATCATCATGAAATTTTGCATGCACGTTGTCAGAAGTAAGGACATAGGGTGCTATTCATTGAGAAAAAGTTTCGTTCCCGGGGGATAGAGAAATAACTGTCCAGGCAGACGAAGTCGCGGGCAGACGCTAGTCTCAAATATTTGGATTATCGTATGTATAGGCACCAGCATTTTAGAATCCCCTAAACAATGATTGATCATGGCATTCAGCCAACTTGGTCGGGCGACATCGTCGTGGCATGTCATCGGTGCTCGCTGCCAAAAGTTTAATGGTCAACATTAAAATATTATACTCAATTGAAAAACTGCTGAGTAAAGGGATGTGAAAATTTGAAACGTTCTTTATGGCGTGGTGAAAAGTGTCTTTTTTAATTTACATACCTACTAGCTTCCGCCCGAGGCTTCGTCCGCGTGGGCATTCTGAAAATCCATAGGAAACCTTTGACCGGGATAAAAAGTATCCTATGTTTTAATACAGGCTATTAACTATCTGTGTGTCAAATTTCATCCAAATCTGTTCAGCTGTTTTTGCGTGATTAAGTAACAAGCATCCAAACATCTAAACCCACAAACTTTCACATTTATGATATTAGTAGGAAGTAGGATAGTAGGATATTGTTTATAGGGCATCGTATAATAATAGGAAACACAGAACCTTTATAGTATCATTAATCACTCTTTTCTTAGGACCATGTGAAATAACTTTTTTGTCTACACATCAAAATACTCAAAGCAGTCTCTTGGAGCTGTAAAATTAACCTTCAGTCAACGATAATAGTGGCTCCTCTGTACAGATGTAGAACTCGACATTTTTGATCATTTTTCGAAATGGCTGAAATAAGATTTTTCCCACATCTCCGCGATTTTGATTCAAAAGCTGAATTGACAAAAAAAATCATGTAACCATAGAACTTGCTTACAAAATTTCACGAGAATCAGTTCAGAAATGCGACCTGTAGAGGAGAACAAACGGACAGCCGGACGGACATACAAAACATTTTTTCCGCTAAAACGAAGACGCGCGCTCGCTCGGTCAATCCGCCAAATCAACACCTTTATGGTATTTTTAAACTTGAGATTTTTGCATTCACAATGCTATTTTAATACAAGACTAAATAATATACTAGAACAAATACGACTCGCACCAGATCAATTCTCGGACGGAAATCGAACCCGCGACCTTTAGATATCCGATCCAATGCTCTGACCGCTGCGCTACCGAGTCACTAGTGTCATCGTCGAATCTTTAGGGTACTTCCCGTTGATCAACAATCAAGTGGCAAGTGTGTAATGATTATTATTCTTAGCTAAAATACATAGACGGAGTTTTAACACGAATGTTTTGAACCTTCATAATCTATGCTTGATGGGTTTTCTAATACATAAACTACTACTACTACTACTTCTACTACTACTACTACTATAGATAAACTACTTATCTATCTATCTATCTATCTAATATTTTGTAACACCATTTATAGCCCAGTAAACGAAAAGGTATAGAGAGAAATGATTGGAACACAATTTTTTACTTTTTAACTTTGTTTGATCGACCTTGAACTTTGCTTTAAGCCTGTTCTTTTTTGACATTAACAGCCGAATATCATCAGTTAACCAAGGCGCCGGAAGGTGCTTTATTTTTTCTGGTCGTACTGGTTGCTTGCACATCGTAAAGTTCAATGAGGAGGGTGTTAAAAATCTCAACCTGTTCATCAACGGATGGAGGAAAAAATTGCCGACCAGTCCATGTTGGCAGCGTCCTCCTCTTCAATCTCGTCAATCCTATTGAAGCTACGCTGAAGCTGAACTGTGGGTTTGGGCGTACGGAGTTAATAAGACAGATAGACCAGATCATGATAGGAGAAAGCGTCCGCAGAATGTTGTCCATATTTTACAGCTAAGGTAGGAGAGGAGACACTCATAAGGTCAAGAAGAGAGGGAGTACAGTTGGGAAAGTGATGAGTTTCCTTTAACGGTAAGATGTGTAGATTAGAGGAATTTACAAAAGATAGTAATTTTTTGGCCCGGACATCATTTTGATATGTTCAATTGTTCACCTTTTAACTGGTCTAAACAAAGTAACGAAGTCAAAAATTGTGTTTCCCCCACACTTTTTTTTGAGCTTTCATTGCCTGAACTATTAATTAATTCAAGTTACAATAAATAGCTTTCAACATTGTCATGATAAAAAAACTATTTATTTTCAAAATTTTAGAATTCCTTTAATGATGTTTTTATATAAAGCATCGTTCATAAAAATATCAAGAGCTTTCGCACCGAAAGCTTTCGCCCACGGGAATCGCGTTGAAATTTTAAAAATATTTCGCCGGTCGCGTTTAGCCATTTTTGTAATAAATTGAAAGAGTGATTGATGATGCATCGGCGTGTGCCCGCCGTACACAAAAATAGTGATGGGATGATGAGAAAGCGTTAATTCCGATATTTTCTTTGTTCACCATTCAATCGATTTTAAATGAATTAAGCATCGTTCTTTTGTCATAAGCTCTAAAAATCTTTTTAACTACTACTTTCAATTTTACACACGTTATTGGCCTGATCGTTTATTTCCAAAAACTTGACTTGACTAATTGAAAAAATGCTTATTATTTGTATACCTAATCATAATGAGAGTATGGTAGCTATGATAAAGTAGAGTCTGATGAAAAATAAATATCACCTTAATAGGGATGTTGACTAATGAATAAAATAACGAAATACTAACAAAAATCGTAAACATATTAAACTTTTAGAGTAGCTTGTATACCTCTTGGTTTTATATATTGCATATTATTTATTTTATGACCCTTCAAAGTTGGGTGGACAAGTCCATTTAAAAAGTATAAAATTTATTAAAATAAAAGATACCTTTAATTAGTCCGTAAAATGTATAGCAAATTTGTCAAAGAAACTATTTTGATAAACACAATATTTAATATAGCTGCCGAACAAATTTCCTACGCGTTGCACACAAACTAGCAAGGCGTGACGTCATCACTTAGTAGCCGTTAGTATGGAGCGTTTTTGGGCATTTGTCCATTTGTGTGATTTCACACTGTGATATCTCGGGCAGTTTTCATGCTAGCGACTTAATTCTTTTACCAATGTTTCTTTTTTTGAGAGGTAATTTATGTAACATAAAATAAAAAAATAGTCAACATGCCTATTATAGCTATTTCTAATAAATAAAAGCATATAAACTGTTTGAAATTCCATAATAATTTCACATAGTTACTGTTATACTCCATCATTATGTAGTCGTTATAATTCCCATAAGAGAGTGTTCTACCAATGAAACTAAAATTAATTGTCAAAAAAGCATGGGTCGAAAAACGACAAAAAATTACGGTCCTCCCAAATAACTAGACAGCTAAAACATTGTAAGTATGCTTTTTGACCCGTGTTTCTTGTTGTTTAGTTTCATTGGTAGAACAAACGACTATTAAATTACAGTGTATACAAAGGAAGGTAGTGGACCCCCACAGTAAATTCTCAGTAGACGAAACTTTACAGTATGATAAAGTATCATAAGTGAATCATATTTTTTAAATTATCCAAATCGTTTTTTTTGGATATTTGTACAGTATATGTTATGGTTCATACTGTATTACATCCCTGCAAAGTTTCATCGACTGAGGATTTAATGTTGGGGTCTCTATACAAAAGATAGCTTCATTTCCTATACTAGTATAAAAAATTCCAATACGTATGCGTATTGGAATGCGTACCATCTGCATCTTCAAAATTTCGTCATAATTCGTACCTCTTGCGTGCAAGCAATAGCTTTAATTTGATCTCTAAGCAGTTTGACGTTGACCTGTTTAATACTAGCGTTGCATCGTTGAAGCGACTGATGAGCAGCGAGTTTTTTGGCAAATAGTCTTTTAAGTTTGCCGTATACTTAATCTTAGTATTTTAGCTTAGGTAATCTACTTTTTGTTTGTTTATTGTTTAGCCTATCTTGTCTTCATAATTATGTAAGTTTTACCACGTGGAATGCGTAGGATACCTACTCAATAAGTGCTTAGTTTTATAAATTGTTTCTATCGGTGAGGACCTTTAATTGGCTTCCAAGTGCTATATAAGCTTCCTACTGTGATGAATTCAGCTGTTGGTCTTCCAAATAATTAAAATAAAAAATAAAATAAAATAACATAGTAGGGCAATAATTACTAGATACATATCAAGTGATTTTCATGCCAGCACTACAAATAAGGTAATAAAATGAGGTGCAGGCATCGAACATTATGAATGATTGACAGACCTACATATTTTCGATGGAGCTTTTAAGGTGGCACAATTTTGCCTGTTTTTTTCTTTTAATGTATATAACTGTCGGAATTCCCCGGAACTTCCATTTCACGTTAATGGCCTTTAAGAAGGCTCGCCTATTGGAAATATTGGCTGTCAGAAGAAAGACATAATGTGGTGAACGTCGACTAAAGGTACAATACAATTTTTACAGGACTTTTTGATAAACATAAATGTCAAATGCATCTTAGTACAGTAATAAAATAAAATCATATATGCTAAAATATTAAGGTCAACAAGGTGAAATCGAAGTCATTGGAAATCTTTCTAACACTGCAATATAAATTTTAGTTGAATAGGATTTTATCGACAATGAGGGCTTTTCAAAGTGACATTTAATAAGAACACTTGGGCTGACACTTCGAGCAACGCCGGCTTCGTAGGAGCCCGTCTTACTCTAAGGGCTACAAGACGTAACTCAGCCGAGTGTGCAATAAGCAAGAGCTCACGAGTTTCATACGACGTTTTTCAACACATTTGCGAGGAAAAAACAAAGTAATTTATCACACAGCAACAAATATACCAAAAACAAAATATGATAATTATGGGAAAAGGCGCGTATGTTTTATTTTGTTTTTTTTTCACACGCCCAACTCAAAAATATTTTGCGTACAAAGGGGTGAGGAACATACAGCCTACTACTAATACTTCAAAATTATAATTTTAAGTGACAACATGCAAATATTTTAATATTTTATAACAAAATATTGTGAATTATGAATAATTTGATAATAATTATATATTTATTTGACTTAATTAAGGACTTACACATTTATTTATTCCAAAAATGTATATGAATTTTCAGCAGCATAAAACCTCTTTGTTGTCAAAAAAAAAATAACTGTATTACCCGGCTAAATTGGGAATGCTCTGTTTACTCGCATAGAACTTGCAGTAAGGTACTAATTTAACTTTGTAGGGTTAATTCTATTACGAACTAGTGTTTTATATATTATTGCACGCGTTTGTTATAGCTCGGTTTATGGCCCTAAAAGCGATGTATTAGGGCTCACTTTACGAGCAAGTGTGTTGAAAAGAATATTACATACAAACATACTTACAAGATACGCGCGAAAAACATAACCCTTTCTTTGCAGTCGGGTAAAAAATAAAAATAGTAACTATTTGCATCACTAGATGGCGTTGATGGAAAGAGATGAGTCAAAATTGGCTTTTAAAAATAAACGGCCTGTACCAAAGAGGCAAGTAAGCGCTCGCTTTCTGACATCTGCCCAAAGTGAAGCATTTTAGGGTACCTAAGTACTCTTCGAAGATTAGTAAAAAAAACATTAAGGCATACATTTTTATCAACACCATCTATCGAGCCTACAGCTTTTTGTCATTTTGAAAAGCCCACATTGATTGTAAAATCTAATCGCAAACCTAATTTCAATAAGGTAGCGATTCGATTTTAGAAGCGATCGTCGATAAAAATCCCTAGTTGACTAAAATCGCCTAGCAAGTCACCCGGAAAATCGACCCCTGTAAATGCACTGGGTTGATAGTCGGGGCGACAGTTATCAATATCGCGGTTAGATTCTTACTTCAAAGATTCGATTTCACCCTGTATATTAAATTATCAAATTTTCAAAAGAGGACGACATAGCAACCATAATTAATCTTACTCTGCAGACCCTAAACTCTCTTTTAATAGTTAATATGTTTCCTCCATATTAAATGACATGAGATAGTATAAAAAACGTCGCCAACGCGTCGTTAAGGAAATAAGTAACGTACCGCCATACATATGATTATACTACAAGCTGCGGTTATGTTGAGAAATAAGGCATATAGTGTAATGGCCAAAAATCTAGCAAGACTTTTGAAAAAGTTGTGAGCTCTAGCAGTAAACGACGACAACTCACTGATACACTACGGTCAATATTAACAGATTATTAATACCTACGCGATATAATTTATAACAGTTTATCCAATTGTTAGTGGGTTAAATGGAAAAGGCGGATATGGCAATTGAGTTAGATCTATGAATTTATTACGTATTTAATGGCATTCTCAACATTATATAGCTAGACACGACACGTAGTATTTCATCCCTTTCCCATTTATATAAAAGACCATAAAAATATTCATGGTACATCATTATGTGAAAGAAGCTAACTTGTACCCGTTTAAACATCGGATAGAGGGCTAAAGCAAATACTTTGGCTTTAATGACAATATCTTTTTTTTTCAGTTACCACAAACATTTTTTCGGTTTCAAAATTCATAGTATAGGTTCCAATTTTATATATTTTTACCAATCATTATAGTCATTCATTGAACTGCCAGACTTCCGCAAATTCTAAGTTTCACTGCGACACACATATACGTATACGTAGTAACGTCGCATCTCGCGGCCTACCGTAGCATTGAATCCCGGCTTTTTTAATTATATGGATAAACCCGGCGGGTTTTCTTTTCAAATCTTTTTAAAGGAAAACTGTGTTTTTATTTTCGTGGAGGGACAAGTGTGTGTGAGTGTGAACGTCGGAACTTAGTTTCCGCAAAGCTCTTTAAGCCCACCTATGATTCATTCGAGGTTTTTAAAGTAGGTGAGTTAAGGCCATGATTGTTTTGTTAGGGTGGCAGTTATTGCGGTGGGAGAGAGTATATTTTCGAGCGATTTTTTAATAATTTATGTTAATCTCTCTTTTTAGGGTAAAGTTGGATTTAGCTATAGCGAGACATTTTGCATTGGACGAGTCCGTAAAAATACTTACCCACATCTCTAGATAGCAATGGCATTATGATTCAGAGGGCTCAGTTTCTGTAATATTTTTTAAGGTATTTCCAGTTATGGATTTTCTTAAACTTCGGTAAAGATTGACTGATATTAGATCTTGTTATAAATATCGACTCAATAATGGAACTCTAATCTTTATACCTACTTTACTATAGTACATTATGAGACAAGTTAGCTTAGGTTGCTCATTGCACATAAGGCAGCCCGAGCCGCAGGCGAGGGCGTAACTAAGCCGAGTGTGCAATAAGCAAGAGCTGACGAGTTTCATACGACGTTTTTCAACACATTTGCGAGGAAAAAACAAAGTAATTTATCAAACAGCAACAGATAACTATGGCAAAAACAAAATATGATTATTATGGGAAAAGGCGCGCATGTTTTTTTTTGTTTTTTTTCACACGCCCAACGCAAGAATATTTTGCGAACAAAGGGGTGAGGAGCATACAGCCTACTACTAATACTTCAAAATTATAATTTTAAGTGACAAAATGCAAATATTTTAATATTTTATAACAAAATATTGTGAATTATGAATAATTTGATAATAATTATATATTTATTTGACTTAATTAAGGACTTACATCCAATGATATTAAATGTAAAGATAGGTTACCCGCGCTTCACAATGGCAAGACGAAAGTCAGGTAATTGCCCGACTTTCAATTAGTCATGCACAGTCTCGCGATCGCGACACGGTAACACACGCGGCACTCGTCAATCAGACGCAATAAAATTGTGAAATACCATAAAAAAATGTCTACTTGCGTCTTTAGACGATGTACAAATTATACAGCAACGGTCAGAGATCGGAAAAATGCTTTATTTCACACGTAAGAACTGTATTTAATAAAAATATGTATTTTCTATTACTTTATTCGGCCATATTGTACAAAGAGCGAGCTGTCTGCTTTGCGTGTGGGAGTGAAGGAGACAGCTGACGCGCTGTCAATTGGCAGCCAATGCGCATGCAGCGGCCAATGTGTGTATCTATAGTACCTTTACGCTGTTTTAAATAGCAATGATGTTGGCGCATAACCTATCTTTACATTTAATATCATTGCTTACATCCTTATTTATTCCAAAAATGTATATGAATTTTCAGCAGCATAAAACCTCTTTGTTGTCAAAAAAAATAACTGTATTACCCGGCTAAATTGGGAATACTCTGTTTACTCGCATAGAACTTGCAGTAAGGTACTAATTTAACTTTGTAGGGTTAATTCTATTACGAACTAGTGTTTTATATATTATTGCACGCGTTTGTTATAGCTCGGTTTATGGCCGTAAAAGCGATGTATTAGGGCTCACTTTACGAGCAAGTGTGTTGAAAAATAGATTATTTATGCTGATCAATTTGTTGGCTAGTAAAGCGATTTAGTTTTATTATCAGTCTATGAATCTTTATGAAACTAACCAGAATAAAAACAAATTATTATCCACTGACACGTGATAGGTCTATTTGTTTTATAAATGGTTTCAGATTTATGTTAAACGTTACATAACTTTCATGACCTTTTTACAGTTAGGTACAAAACATAAAAAAACTTAATTAAAACTCATAATCCTACTTATAATATTATAAATATGAAAATTTGTGTGTTTGGATGTTTGTATGTTTGTTCCTCAATCACGCAAAAGCTACTGAACGGATTTGGTTAAAATTTGGCACACAGATAGAAGATAGCCTAGATTAAAATATAGAATACTATTTATATATTCCCACGGGAACGGGAACCACGCGGGTGAAACCGCGGGCGGCCGCTAGTTATAAATGAATGCTAGCTAGGACTATAACGGAAAATTTTAGGAGTTTATTGTTTTCTGTAGCATATAAATGCTTATTATGATTCAAGAACCTCGCGTTTGTCATTTTTCGAAATGGCAGAAATGCGTTTTTTTCCAGAAAAATTCGAAAAACTGAATCGTCAAGAAATTTCTAAAAATTATGATTATTGAACTTGCTCATAATTTTTCATGAGAATCGATTGAGAAATGCGACCTGTAGAGGAGAATAGCCGGACAGACAGACGAAAGCATTTTTGCGCTCGGTCAATAACACGTAAATAAAGTCGATTTATTTCATACTAGCTTTCCGCCCGCAGCTTCGTCCGCGTAGACTACAGGGGCCTAATCGCGCTAATTTTCAACGATAAAACCAAAGTTTCAGTTTCGTTTATAGAAAATATTCGCTTTAGTTTTGTTAAATTGTTGAATACTCTGCCTGGGGTCTAGGATTACAATCTAGGACAATTAAAGTAAAAATTACGAAGCTAAACCAAAGATTTTTAGATAAATAATATAACCTAAATGACAACGTAACGTTTTTTGATTTATCGTTCAGAATTACCGCGATTGGGCTCCAGGTTATGTCCGTGTATTTCCGTGCCAAGCAGTGGGATAAAAGTAGCCAATGTCCTTCCCCAAGTTCTCATCTATATCCTTACTAAATTTCGTCAAAATCGGTCCAGCGGTCTAGGCGTGACAACGTAGCAGAGAGCTGAGTAACTTTCGCATGAATAAAATTGGTAAATGGATTTTCTCAAGCAATTTTTGACGTAAACATGTTATTATGATATAAAGTTACCCGCCCACAAAGTCACAAATAATTACAATGTATGTTCTTAATTTAGACATACTATCTGATGGAAGTTTAGATAAAGGGAAAAAATACCCTGTTATCTGTATTATAAAGCACTTTTCGACATATCAATACCGACGTTATCGCGACAGCATCATAACGGTAGTTTCATGTTATTTAGTGCGTATCAGCAACTATTGTTTAATCTGTAGTATCAGTACTGGATATTGAACGGGGAAATGGAGAAAATTTGCTGTTTGCGCGGACGTGACGTGACGTTTCAATTCACAATTTTGTATTTAAACAATATAGGTGTTGGTTTTATTTCATGGTTGCTTTTTTATAAGTAGTGTAATTTTTATCCTTAGTACAAGTTTGTTTCCTCTATCATCGATTGTTTTGCTGAAATTAGCGGTACACATTTTATTTATACAAGGTGTATTTGTAACCACTCTCCAAATTTTAAGGATGTGTTCAGTCCAAAACTGAACAACTTTCTCCATGAATCATAGGATCAAATATGTAAAAAAAATGACTTTTCATACAAATCAAAGAGATCACGTGGTCAGTTTAGTATGGGATAACCAACATTTTTTGGCGTATTTCGACACATGTTTCATGGAGAAAGTTGTTCAGTTTCATAGACTGAACACATCTTTAAAATTTGGAGAGTGGTTACAAATACACCCTGTATAGTTTTCGACGTCGGTTTAGAAAAGCCCATACTAAGCCTTTTTGTGAAAGTGTGCCCAAATTGGCACTAGATATCGTAAGGTTCACAAACCGATAAAGGTGTTACAATATTTACAAATTGCCTTTTTTTAATGATACTTCGTAGACTTTAGTACACAAAACACAATAAGTTAATTTTGAAAAAATAAATATATGTAGCTTACTTCCGCAAACAAAATATGCAAGATGCACCGCCCGCCCGCCCGCAAAAATATGCAGCACACCACAAAATATAAGTGCACAATACCTGCATTTAGCAAGACAGCAACACACCTTGCACCTTCACCAATTAGGCTACTCTACACGTGTTTCGCCCCAACCCGGAGCATCCTCAGGAGTTAGATCGTGCGTAAACCAACACCGAATGAGCAACTACGCCCTCCGACACCGTATTTATTGTCACTTTTGCGGGCGGGCGGGCGGTGCATCTTGCATATTTTGTTTGCGGAAGTAAGCTACATATATTTCTTTTTTCAAAATGGTTTGGGACTTCCGCCAAGTGACGCCTGATTCAATCAAATACAATAAGTTAAATTAATACCTGAAACCGCAGCAGCAATTATTCACAAGTATTTACTTGTACCTAAGCAAGTAATGAGAATACTCTACAACTACAAAGATAAACACCTATATGTTACTTAATAATAAAATCTAAATTTAAATGTAAATATTTACCTGCCACAGGGGATTTGTACAAACTCAATATCGGCTCAGACATAAGCGGGCTCGGCTCTGGAAGGCAAACATTTTACTGTAGAACAAATACTAGAACAATGAACATTTTCATACTTTACGTATTAAACATCTTAGGGGAACGAAAATAAAGTTTATTTTACAAATACTATTAATATTAGGTATACTTAGGTATATTGTAGGACACCGACTACGGAAATTTTCATAAATATTTTTGTATAAAAAATCTGATGGGGTCAAAGATAAATATTATTTTTCTAATACCTATATTTATTTTAGGACAATTAAAATAACTGTACCGTAAATATGGGAACTAAAATAAAGTATTATTTCTATTTTTTGGTAGTCTGTTTTTACAAAAATGATTTAAAATAACTAGAATCTTCAAAGTAGTACTTTTTCTTACTAACTAATTGTTCTTGTTCTAAAAGCAATTATATTGGACGTGATACAGTTCCAACATGTTTTACTACTTCTTACCATTTACTATAGGTACTTTATAATAGAGCATGTTTTTCTATTGCAGCTATTTTCTTCAAAACATATTTGTAAATTATACACTAATGTGAGTAATTTTACTGTCACTAAAACACGTAATATTACCACCAACATAATGTTAATACAACAAGAATTGAAAAGAACAACCCACTGTTTATAGTGGAGTTCGTAAAGTCGATAATAGCGTGCGACTAATTTGGCATTCAAGTACTGTTATTAAAGGTTTCATTATGCCACTTGATACAAGAGTTTCGACTTTATTTACACTTTTCACATAAATAGGTAGTGGAAATGCAATGTGTTTTTTGTTCCGTAGTCGGTATGAGCTAACAAACAATTATGAAACCACGAGTCTAACCGAGTTTATATGTTTTACAACACCACACATTTTCACCTTTGAATACCGTCAAATATTATTATTATTTTTCATTTCGGCATAGTGAAATACCGTGTTTCCTGTTACATGCAACTAACACCATCCATTTAGTCGTCCGCAAAAAGTAAAAGGCATTTAGCTAGAAAATCGCGTACACATTACAACATTCCGAACACTTCACACGAAACGGACCGTGACACATTTTTAAAAAAGGAACTCAAACTTTTTAAATTATCGGCGAAAGTTCACGAGGCGTAATGCCAAATACGAAAAATATTTCACAACAGTTTCGGTGATACTGTAACCACTTATAGTACTAACTCCACTAATAGACCGGAAGCACATCTGTAGAGAATGCCAAGAAACTCAGTACGAATTATTGTTTTAAACGTCCGACACAATATTTTACATTTAAATAACTTTATCTTAATTGAAATCTTATGATAGTCTCCGTTGGAATACATTCTTGAGCGGAATAGTGGAAATAAAATTCCAGTTTCTTTTAGCTGTGGTACATTTTCATGATTGTAAGTGGTTACTTTATGGATGGATTAACACTTAAATACGTTTTATATGTTACTTTTGTAAATATATACGTTTACTTTTGTGAATTACTGTTAATAAATCAAGATTCTTTTTTTGTTAAAAAAAACCAAATAGTAATTTCTTTGATAATAAATTTATTCCTCAATTAATTTTAATTTTATTTATTTATTTAACAATATTTATTGTATATTTAATAAAACAAATGTTACAAAAGTCGGACTTAATGCTAAAAACATTCTCTCCCAGACACATTAAAGGCTGTTTTATCATTAATTTTCATTAAGTTTGTCTTGCTTTATTTATTTTCAAATGTCACGTTTTGTTATTAGAATTAGTTGCATAAAAGTGTTTACTGTTAATACTGTTATACATCATGTATCTAAAAAACCTTGTCAGATCCTGAAACAGGTGATAGTGTTGCTGAAACTGAACAACTTTCTCCATTGAACATAGGTCGAAAAACGAAAAAAAAAAACATACTCCCATACAAAATGTATTGATCAGCTGACAGACATACTATGAAAAGGCGAAAAAAAAAATTCGTTTTTCGACCTATGTTCCTTGGAGAATGTAGTTCAGTTTTAGCAACACTATCACCTGTTTCACGATCTGACAGGGTTTTTTGATACATTATGTAGATGTAATACGCTATGAATTCAAACTAAGTCAACCTGTCATTAACCTATACTTTTACAAAGTCAAAGATTTCACGACTCGATAAACATTGCATGACGCAGAGCGTCGACGACATCGCATCGCCTTGAAATAAAACAAATCTATGACGATGATTCATTTCAACTCGACATGTAGACTCGTGGCTTCAAAATTTATAAAAAACTGATAAAGACAAAAAAAAACTCATTTGAATGAAATTACTTCAGGCAAATGTTTTTTTTTGTTTATTCTTTGAAGATTCGTACGTAACTCACCTCCACAAATAAGAGACATTGAGACCACTTTATTTTTTAAGAAACTTGATAACGATAAATCCCTTATTCAAAAGTATTTTACGAATTATCTAGCTCTCCTAATATTTAACACTCGAAGCTTGTCTACTTTATCCTAATCGGAGGCGAAAAGGCAATGGATATATTTTTTGTACTGGCAATAAGATGTCGTGGCACTACAACTAATCATATCACTTAATAAATGGCACTAAAAAGACACGATATACAATCGATTTGTGTTAAAAAATACCGCCGTAACACTTTGAGTTGTGTTTTAAAAATTAATTACGACATTAAAACTTTGAAAATTAATACACCAAACTTTAAAATAATTTTCACCCGTAATTTCGGGTCAAAGTCGCATGTTGTTTACTGTTTGCGGCGCGGCGGCGGCGTCGCGAGGCCGGTGGTGTGCTGTGGACTGCCGCGCGACAGACGCGTGACGTCACGCGACACGTTCACGCGCATGCGCCCCTTATCAGCTCGCTTGTAATGCCCGTAAAAGTTGCTTAACAGTTAACTTCGCGAGTGACAGTTTTCGCACGTTGTTTTGACGGACTGGATGCGATGCAGTTGCGGGTTTAACTTTACAGTTCATTTGCTGGCTTAATCCACATGCAATGGAATAGTGTTTTTACTGTTGAATATAGACTGTGAGTTTTTATTTATGTGACAACCGCAAGCGCACGTGTTTATATTCAAAATGTATGAAGCACAGAACAAATAGCACTCTGTGGTGCTAGTAACCACCAACCAATGCGTTACATCCAATAAAATTGCATTGAAAACAAAATCTGAATTTGTCAAACCACTGAACTATTTAACACTTGATATTGGCAAAAATTACTCCCTAAAGAGGAGAGTAGACTGACATAATTACTAAAAATAAGAAGAAGAATGTCTTTGACAATTAATGACAGAAAATGACATAAAAATACTTTTTTATTTTGCTGTTTGTCAAGAAAGGTTGGACAGGCTAAGGAAACCTCCATGCTGTAACATAAAAATACTACTTAGTTGGGCGCTTCCTATTCGAGGTCATAAAGTTAGGATTGTCCTAAGTGGATTTAGGAATGGCTAAAGGTTAGTGCAAGCAAATTTGCTAGGAGTAGCCTAAACCACTTAGGCAAGAACTTAGGCGATTCTTAAGTTTAGTGCAAATGGGCATAAGAGAAACGGGAAAGCGACACACCTATAATTTTATAACTTATAATCTATTTATTATCAAAGTTATGAGTATAAAGTGACAACACTCATTTCAGTATGATTAGTCATTTGTTTCAAATTTGCCATACTAATGCATTTTAAAGAACTGTAATTAGACACTAGGGTTTAAACCCCAGTTGGCGACACACAATTTGCGTGGCGACTGGCGACATACCGTGTTGAGCTACAAAGTTTGCTTCAACTTGAGTCATTTGCCTGGCGTCTTTCTGGAGAGACTTTTATTCTTCAACATTCAAATATAAATGATGTATCATTTAGTATTCCTTCTATGCACACCAACTACAGGCATAATAGTTTCCTTATTAGAGCTTGTTCCACCATTAATAACGCTGACGCCAATATTGATTTATTTTTCAACAGCATCACGACTGTTATTAGGTTATTGTTTAAAATTTAGTTTAATGTTACTATTTTACGCACCTGTCCTTTCTGGGCTACGATTACCTTCTTTACGATCAATTTCCTTTGAATTCTACATGTGGTAGCTTGTCAATAGCTTTTAGTTATATATATTTGTTGTTATCTGTATGTTTGTAAGCTGTTAGCTATCCATAAACGATAAATAAATAAAAAAAAAAAAAAATATTTTTTGTTTTGCTGTTGTTGTTCTTCCAAAATAAATAAACTAGGTAGGTACAAAAACATCAGCTTGTCAAAAATTAGTTTTTGTAGAATTTGACAGAATAAATGGCAAAGGCATAACAAAGTCAAGAGGGCGATCTGTGCAAGTCGTAAAATAAAATTTCAAAGGTCACTAGGGTATAATTAGTTTGACCGCTCAATATCAAGCCAGAGCCGACATTATAGTTTATTTCTTATATATTGATATATACACCGTCATTTTGTAGTCGTTTAAATTAACTTACCAACTACATTTTTGCCAAAGAAACACGAGTCGAAAAACGACAAAAAAAATAACTTTCCCATTCTTATGGGAAAGTTATTTTTTTTGTCGAAATATTGTACTAGTATCTTTACTAGTACAATATTTTGGCTATGTAGTTAGTATGGAAGGATCAAATTTTTTGTCGTTTTAGGACAAATGTTTCTTTGTCAAAAATGGTAAGTTTCATTGGTAGAACACTCCCTTAAGTTAATTTAAATGACTAGAAAATGATGGTGTATAATCTTAACTTTGGTTATGTAAATTCTCAAAATGTTAGATTTACACGGGTCGAATTTCTAGGCGACTTGCATGCCGATTTTAATTGACTAGCGCTTTTTTCGACATTCAATAAATATTCTAGTCGATTAAACAAAAATACCAGCCCCCCTAGCCAAAGTAACATTTGCAAATTTTCGTTATCGTTTCGCTTCGGAACATGTATGGATTTGACGTTTTAAATTTCGATAGTTAACGAAACCTTATGTCAATCCCATACATGTTTCGAAAGCGAAGCGATAACGATTACTTTGGCTAGGCCCTCTGATTTGATGCAACATTCATGCCCTTTTCATGTCTTATTTGATTGGATTATTACCCGACTGCAAAGAAAGGGTTATGTTTTTCGCGCGTATCTTGTAAGTATGTTTGTTTGTATGTGTGTTTGTAAGTAATATTCTTTATTACCTCATATCTTTTAAACGGCTAAATGGATTTCTGTAATTAAGATATCTTTAGATTTGTCTTGTCAGCCCAAGTGTTCTTAAGACGGTGGCGTTTTAAAAAACCAACATGGCGGCTGTACGGTGCTTATACGTAATATTTTTTTTTTTTTTAGAATACAGCAATATGGGTGTCAAATTAAAGGGCTTATTATAAGGATTTCAAAAAGGTATATCATGACCGTAATATATAATAACTAAAAACCGCAAAACGAATTTTGATGGATTTTTCACAATTTAGTAGATTGAGGTCCAACTTAAAATCTAAGTTATGTTTCATCAAATTCAGGTGGGTGGAACCAGGGAAACAGCTTGAACTCTCCGTAGTACTTGCTTTCTTAGAAACTTTCTTCCTTACTAAAGGGGTCATTTTAAACTGGTTGCAATATTTTTCTACTGACCACGCGGATGAAGTCGCGGGCGGAAGCTAGTAGAAATTACAAAAAACGTTCGTAAACAAAAACGCACGGCGCCGGCGTGCGGTAAAATCAACTTTCCGCACGCTATACTAATCCGTAAACAAAAACGCACGGCGTGCGGTAAAATCAACTTTCCGCACGCTCGACTGTCATCGTAAACTTACATTTTCGAGCAACTGTATTGAAAAGTCTTTTATTCGAAGGTTAAGTGACTGAGGTACTAGGCATTCATAGACCAGTATAGCTATCTGTAAAATACCACATAGCCATAATGTTTTGGGAAAAGGCATGAATTAAGATACAATGGCATCTTTTCAGCTTGATGAAAAATTGCTTACCTACTTAGGCGAACTTACGAGTATTGTCATAATCGTCAACCACTTGGCCCACAGTTGGGCATAGTCTGGCCATGTGCTTTATACCAAGTCATGTTTATGTTACACAAAATTCGTGAAACAGAAAATAAATCTAACTTTATGGAACAAAAAATATGTTATAAGATTTTGTACTAATAGATTCGCTTAATAATAATGTCTACTTCATTAAAGATGTGTCACAGACGAAAGGCATGTTTCAAGAGCATCGGCTCAATTTTGCGAAAAAGGAAGCCTCTATTGGGCCAATTAGATGACAAAGCCGACCACAGATTGGACAGAATTGGGATGCGGAATATAATTCCTTGTTATCGTTGTTTTGTCATTATTCTACAGTAAAAATCCTCTAAATGTTATATTGTTCGAAAAATACGTTGGATTTTTCTTTAGAAAAAATCTTGGTATAAAAAAGTTATTCCTGACAATTCACACTCAACCCTCAACAATTTAGTACTTAAACAATGGTGATCATACAACGGATATAATAAAAAATTGAAATATTAAAATTCATGACTCGAAAATGCTAATACTCATCACACTAACATTTGCCTCGGCACCCAGCATATTTTCTATAAGTAGTTAAAAATAAAAAAGTAAAGTTTTGAATCCACCATCAGCGGTATAGAGTTAGGCTGCTTGTCCACGTGGAGCTAGGCGGCGGAGCGGAGAAACTAGGAAATATTAACCACTTCGCAATCCTATTGGTTAATGTTTCATTTCTCCACTCCACCGCCTCACTCCGCGGCAGGACAGGCAGCCTTAGAAAATATTGTTTAAAAATATTGTCATATTTAAAAAACAATATGTGGTTAAAATTATGTCGATGCTTGGGCTTGGGACTTCTAATAAGAATATGTGTTACGGAAACAGCATAGTAGAGGTGACGGCGATCGCTTCATATTTACTTTTGTTGGCAACAAAATACAGTGTTAAATTCTTGCAAACGACTTGAGTCTTGAAAAAGTACAATTTTCGTAATGGAAGGTTTAAAAGATTTTTTATTTAAATAATAAGTCAAATTGCACTTACATACTTTCTGTCAACAATCAATAAAAATATTTTTACCACAATTTGATTTCACTTCACTTACTTGGCTCTCACCGGATATTGCGGAATAAAAGAAAATATTCTTACCTGTAACAGAAAAAAAAAATGTTAGTTACATAGTCGAACCGCTTATAGCACTTTTTTATATACAATTTGGAACCTTCAAAGACATGAGATGAAAGCAGAGTTCCAAATAGTTATGTTTTATTTTTTATATCTTTTTTATAAACAACTTAATATTGTAAGTCTCGTATAAACTGCCCCTTACAAACACAAATGACATTTTAACAGGTAAATGTGGATTCCAAAAATTATGTTCCATAGCCATTCCATCATAGCTAAGTTTTAATCAACATCATTCTTCTAATTACAACTTTAGCCTAATATCTAAATAGATCCCTCGAAACACAACGGAAACCAAACTCTATGGAACAAGGAAAACCGCGTACAATCGCGTACACAACGCATAGCGTAATGGCCCTTATAATAGGACGGCAGTCTGAGATAAATGAAATGGTCATTGAAACAGATACAGTCTGGCCCCGGCTGGTGCTGCGATAAATTCCACTTCACTCAGTTTGTTGTGTGGAACAGTTTTTGTAGCACTCTTATTGTTCTGCTCTTGAAATTTTGCGGGCATTTTTGGCGGACGACACGACTGTGTAACGAACAAATTATAAAAATGGGAGGAAATGCATGTACAAAATGATGGAGTGACCACCTTGATTAAGTACAAGAGTAAAAATACATAAATTTGTTTACCAATGTTGATTTTACCTTGTGATATATTTTTAAACGACTTTTATTTAGCCTGCATTAATTATAATTATGAAGATAATAAAGTGAAGAAAAAGTATCACACACGAGAAAAATCAAATTATTTTTGTTTGTGTACACGTACACAAACAAAAATAATTTGATTTTTTGATTTTACTCGTTTGAGGTTATAGGCAAAAATAAAAATAAAATGTCAATAACTTTCAGCAATAAATTAATACTACAAGCACTTACAAGCACAGATTTTTAGTGTTCAAAGTCATCCTTAATAAATGGATTCATGGAGTGTAATATTCACACTGACAAATCTCCTCTCTAAACGCTCCATTCACACTAACCAAGGTAGATAGCCAGCAATAAATATTAGCGAAGGTAGTTGAGGCCCATATGGCGGTCTATCAATTTATTATTGACGCGTAAGAGGCCGCGGTGGGCCATTCGCTGAATAAATGATCTGATTTGTGCACGCAGATGTACCGGCCACACGCCACCGGCTGTGGTTTGGCTAAGTGTTTGAAGTGGGTATTAAAAAAATGGGCTGTTTATTCGTATTTTCAAAAAAGTTGTCAATGTGGTTGACTTGAGGCTTGCTAACTAGTGAGGCTATTTAATTGTTTGAGATTCAGCGAGTGATTCGTGCTCGCAGTTGAAAATCTCTAGCCAGTAGCGGTTATAATATGACAAAGGGTTATCCAACGAGGTAATTATAAATGGATGTTAGTCCAATTTAAAAAAAAAAAAAACTGAAGCTACTTTCCTAATTATTATTATGTTGGTCGACATTGTTACATCTAGGATACCGCAACTGCGTCACAAAATTATGGGTTAAGGTACTGTTTCTCCTGTGGTGCCGAGAAACTTAATTCAATTTAGAGTTATTTCAATACAGGTTATTTGGTTTCAGTAAAAGACCTGGAATATCAAAATACACCTCTTAAAAACAGTAACTCAAAATTATAAGACAAAATTATCTCGCAAGCCCAGCATTGGAATAATTTATTCAAACGTACTTTATATATGGCTTATTACTCCGCCGTATCGCTTTATAGGCATATAAAGCCGTCTGCACACGGAAGGGCAAAGATCACCGGGTCACGAGCGGGGTCCGAGGCAATCAGGCGGCCGTCAGTCCGCACCCTTACTTAATTACCCTACATCGCATGTGGAGGTATTGAGATTGATGTCTAGTGAAACATATGTAGAGCTGTGCTGAGCTTTAAGATTTTTCTAAAATATAAGTTGTTGTCAATTAATGCATTCAAGTAATTATTGCCAACTTTACAGAAATGTTAGTATATTACTTACATGTTTTAATAACACGCATGTCCTTTGTCCTCGTGGACCCTAAGGAACCTTTGACTAGAATGAAAAGTAGCCTATGGTTATAAACTATCTACATATAAAATTTCACCCAAATCCGTCCAGCCGTTAAGGCGTGAAGAGGAAATAAACTCACAAACTATCGCAGTAGGATTACTCGTAAATGCGTAACAACTATGTAAATCTGTTTGGTTGTTACATTTTCACAATTAAACTACTGAACCAATTATGATTAATTTTAACAGTTTGAACCCTGTATAAGTACATAGTTGACAATTCTGATGTTTCGGAAAACGATACTCAAAATGGACGTAATCGCTAAACTTGACAGCGCGCGCAAGATATCACAAAGTAGTAAGTAGGTATGTCTTAGTGTAATATATAACATTTCTTTCAAATGCTTTAACATTTACATTATTCCTAGTGGACAGCACACCTAAAAGCTGCAATCGCCCCACAATGCATAGCATTGTAATATAACCCTTATTATTGATGTTCAAAGCGCAGAAGCGGTAATCACTTGCATGGCTACAGAAATAGACTTGCTAGAGATTAGCTACAGCTACGCTACTTACCGTGTAGCCTACTTTGCATTTTTATTTAAAATGTAAGAAGGGAACTTCTTGTGTTGTAGCTAACGAAAGCTATTACGAATCGGTGTGTTTGAGAGTCACCTTTGAGAGTCAATTTGACGACCTTCATTGAAGAGTGGTTTGCACGCCAGTTTTCAAGGTGTCACCATCTCTGAGGTTCCAGGTTCGATCCCCGGCTGGGTCAATTTCTATATTGACTCAGGTCTGGGTGTTTGTGATACCATCGTTATCTTTGATTTCTATAACACAAGTGCTTTAGCTACTTACTTTGGAATCGGAGCAATGTATGCGATATTGTCAATATATTTATTTATTTATTTAATGTTATGTCGTATAATTTTAAATGTGTGATAATAATAATAATAATTATAAAGCACAAACATGAATTTACATGTTACTTCTAATTTTGAAATGTGCCACTTTTTACCTCAATTATTTTAGCAAAAATGTAATGTTTGAGTTTTATGTTACCTACGAAATATGAAACTGGTTGTGTTGGTTGATAATATTGATTTATTGCATTTTATTAACTATAACTAACCATTAATTTACCAACTTTATTGTGCATCAGCAGAATCTCGTAGTCAGTAGACGTAGACACTTGCTACGACGCTCGTAGCGGCTACCAAGCTACGATTAATGGCAATAAGATAAGAAAAATCTACAAAAATTAGTACTGTTAGTACAGCTTTAAGTTTCATTCTTCTTTTAAAACTTCAAAAAATTAAACTAAAATGCACCACAAATAAATTCATGACAAAAAACAAAAGATTATTAATTTCAATACCCAAAAATAATTATAATAGCAATTTCCAACATATACTTAGTATTTTTTCTGTTCTATTTAAGCTATATGCCATCGATACCGACCCGTCGCCGTTAATACAAGGCTATAGCTAAGCGGCCATATGAACAATCGTTTTCGTTCAGTCGAGCAGAAAACGTGACAGCTTTTTTTAAGGTTTATTTTGCTTTAACTGGAGTAAACACTCCTGTTATTCTTTGAACCAACCCATCCATTCGTTAACGTACACGTCGATTATACAAAGTTAACCATGCTAACGAGTGACACCAAAATAAAATTTTACAAACTTTTCTACGAACAAGATAAAGTCGAAATTTAGAGGGCAATCGTTTTGGTGAACGCAAATATGTTGGTTTAATCGACGAAATTATGCATGTATGTACTGTACATATGTCTCTGTTTAGTTTCGTGTTGTGTGATTTACATAAAACCCGTATGTCGTTGGAAATAGTACTGGATATAAATATGTGAAGAAATTGTGGAGAAATGAGGTCACATCACTTATTTTATGGATCTGAAAATTATGTGAGCAAGTTATATTTGGAATGGGAAGGTAATGGAAAGATAACAAAACCAAACGTAACCTACACAGTATGCTTTCCAGTCATCCGATCCGATCGCAGATCGCTGCCATTTATGCGATGTTTTACGTACCTATTAAAAAAAACGTAAAACTACACACTTAGATCATAGATCGCAGCTATCTGCGATCGGATCGGATGACCGAAACGCATCCCGTGTGTTTAAGCATAAAATTAGGAACATAAGGGTCTTCTATTTTGGGGTTTTTAAGTCAAAGCATTACTTTCTTAAAGCCCGCACCACCCGTTAGTCAAGAGAAGTATGACATTGACATTATTTATTTATTTATTGAATTTGGGTTACATTTGCTACGTTTTATCTAAATAAAACGTTCTTTTAAGGAATTCGAACTCGCTACCTTCAATTTAATCTAAAGTAATATCATAATATTGTTACACTAAACATTGTACAACATAATCATAGTATCTATAAACCGAGACATTTTTACTTAATTTACCAACGAGCTATATTAAACTCACCAGTTTGTTAAGAAACTTATTCGCCAGCGCGCTATATTAGCTTATCTTGTTACCGAGCTAATTTTATAGGTCTCATTGTTATTTAAGTTAATACAAGAAAAATAAGAAATATTGTTCTTCGCTCTACTTTATGTGGTTAAAAATATTTAGTACACATGGTTTTCATCATACATACACTTAATTAAATAGTACAGTTAGTTAGGACTTGACTTAGAAAATATCAGTATTCAAAGCTAAAAATTGAACTTCATACAAATACTTAAAATTAATTAAAATTTTCCTCTTACTACACGTCACTTTAAATTATGCACTTTATCACACTAAATTAGGGTTCTATAATAGAGTTTGAAAGTTTTTATTATATCTAACAGAATGTATTGTAGCTCTGTAGTGCGATGTTTTATTCCATCGATGCTTTATTGGTATGGTGTAACGTCAGTGCAAAAAACGCAGTATCGACAAACCTTACAGCGACAATTTAATTATTATTTCGACTATAATATAAATACCGGGTGTAACAAACCCCTCAACGAAGCCGAAGTCTACGTATTCTTCCCATCATCAGGACCATTTCTGTTAAAAATTATTGCTGGGAAACGATTTTAATTTTTGGTCTTAAAAAAACATTGCATACGTTACCACGCAATGTAACGCATACAAGAGACCGCGCCTGCGAGTGAATGCTATACAGCTGCGTGCGGCCGAGTTGAAAGGCAACGTTTATGTGAGTGCTCATGAAATACATTGAGTGATGACGTTTTGAAGACATTTTTTGTTACGAAATACATAAAATTTTAATAATGTTTCTGTAGACAAAAGTTAGGAAATAACGAATAAAATAAGATTAAATAAAAAACGACTTTGACCGTCAATAACTTCGTAGCTATTGGTTTCCCAGGTATAGTCCAAAAGACAAAAATGATCCTGATGATGGGCGTAATGCGTGGACTTCGGCTTCGTTGAGTGTCTTGTTACACCCGTTATGTCGGTTATTTTTTTCAACCGTGTAGCCTTTACTATAATATGGGTCCTATCTTTGGTGTGATATGGATTGTAGTAAAGTGTTAAGCTACTTTTGAGACTGGTTGATCAACGATCCAGTGAAGCTCGCAATAGCCTCTGGATACTGGCAGCGCAGGATCAATCGTTGTGGAGATCCTTGGGGAGGCCCATACCCAGCAGTGGGTGTCGTGCGGCTGCTAGGATGATGGCGATGATAAACAAGATTTTGTTACTCGGCTGATAGGTAAGTAGATGAATATTGAACTAACGTAGTTAACATCGATGCAAAATCTAATGTTTTGGTACAGTTTAGTTGGCAACTTGCCCAATACAAACTCATCCGATATTTTAACCCAATTATTTTGATTTGATTCACAGATTCGGATTCATTCACATATAGATATAGCAACCAATTAAAATTCACAGTACTGTTAATCCATACGTACGCAACGACAGGTAGGTCAGGTTTGGTTTGGATTTTGACCCAAGAATCAAAATTTCATTTAGCAGAATAGGAATCCTACGCTTCGATAATCCCAAAAAGACCTATACCTACCCAAGCGTTAGTGTCTTAATTACTTCATGACCTACATTCAACTGTAAATGATAGCAACCGTTGATTGATTAATTAAGGAGTGGCCGATCTTGACATTTCAACGACTCCGTTCAAAGGAAAATTAACTTAACATTTATAAGTAGAAGGGCCATATTCCTGTAGCAAGCTCAGCAAATTAAGGCTTTAGCTTAATGAACACGGCGAATGATATTACCTCATGACTTTTGCTTGTGGAAATTTAGTAGTAAACAGATTTAGAGCCGAGTTCACCAACAGATGTTTAAATTTTAATCAGTTGTTAAAACATAAACGACTGATTTACAATATTTTGCTGTTCACCAAACACTAACCATTGATTATATGCTGTAACCGACTGTTTAACTTAAACACAGGAATTGACTTAGTTTAACCGCTGGTTAACTCTATTCTTAGGTTAAAGCATAAGGAAATAAAATGCAAGATGCTTTGAATTATATTTTTGATGGAGAATATAATAATGTATTAGATGATTTTGAAAATATTGAGCGAATTGTTCGCGCACCTCGTATTTTCCAACAACGACGCAATTATTTTGAGGAATATGATGAAAAAGCATTTGGTACAAGATTTCGTTTATACAAACGTAGTGCTTTGGAGTTGCTTGATTCAATTGAAAGGAAGTTGGAATATCCAAGCAACAGGTATTTTTTTATAAGAGTTCAGTGAGTATTTATAAATTAGATCATTGAGCACGAACTTGAAAATATTTTTTTCAGGTCCGTGCATTTGAGGTTATATTAATGCATTGAGGTGTCAAGGTCAACATGTATAGTCGTGAAGTGCCGTCGTTTGTACATAAAATACCTGAATATTATATATTTTTTAGGAACAATTCTCTGTCACCCATAAATCAGCTGCTTCTCACTTTGAGGTACTATGCCACAGGTGAGGTGAGGCATTTTCCATATTATGGTATAACTATTCCAATTTATTGCTTTTTAATGAAAATCAAAACAAAATAACCACGCACAACACCAACACAGCACGTTTGTTTGACACTGACATGACAATCAATGACAATGCGCGAGTTCAACTCAGACAAGACAATAGAAAATGACATTCATAATCACTCATTTACAGATCATTCGTTCAAAAACGTTTGGTTAGTTAACCGTTTGCTAGAAATAGCTGGTGAACATAAAAAAAACGTGGTCTGTTTAAACAACTAATTAATTTTAATGGAACGATTACGTAATCAATGATTACGTTGTAGTTGGTGAACTCGACCCTTACTGGATTTTCGAATGATGAAAAAACAGTTAAATATTTGTTGCAACTGATGATAAAAATGAGGAATTAATTTGTGTATAAAATTAACTCTTATTATTATACATAATTAATATTTTTTGGGTTTGTTGTATTTTTTTATACGTTGGGATTCTGTTGTGAGTTAAGAAGTAGGTTTGTAAGTACCTATACGAAGATTAATTTTAATGCTATACTAATAAGGTATTTCAAAGTTACTTAATTTCCATAATTTACAAAACAGATACCACTTCTTAAACTCAAACGTATACAACAAAGTTATTAAAGTCCCTGGAGGTTGCAGAACCCTTAAAAGGGTGAAAATTTACGGTCAAAATTAATTCTTGAGGAAAATTCTACTCCCCTAGGCCTGTCTTTTATCAACGTGCTTTATTAAATTCGATATATAACTTTCTGGAATTATGTTATTAAACCTAAAATGTTAGCAATCACCCAAAAGCAAAAAATAAAATTAATTTAAGTATAGTTCTTCATAAAAAGAAAAATGATCTTTTCCCACACTAGTTCTAACCGGCTTTATTTAATAACTCAACCATTTTCATCGATTATGGAGAACACAATTAACGTGACTTAAAACAGACGTTAAGTGAAAAGAAATTAACTACTTTAAAGTAGGTGTACTTAATAAAATTATAATAAAGTTATATTGAATTTTAATTTGGCAATCAGATAAATATGTAATGGTAAAAATAATATGTTCTAGTTCTAAATAATTACAACTAGAACATATTAATTTTACTATTACATATTTTTCTGTAATTATTTTAGTCAGCAATTTATAAATAGCATTAAAAATGCAATTTTATGAACTATATTGCGCCTCTCTAGCTTTCACCCGTGACTTCGTCTGCGTGCACATTCGGAAAGTTCTTAGGGAAACATTGACCGGGATAAAAAGTAAAACTATATGTGTGACAGATAATTGATACAATCAACATTTTGACAGGTCAAAAATAGACATCCTTCTTTGCGTCGTACGTATTTAACTCTTCTCTTACAGTTTTAGTAGAAAATATTATAAAATAAAACATTTTATATTAATTAATGTGTCAAATTGTACCACTAATTATTTAAGTAACCGCTTCAGCAAAACTCCAGTACATGAAACTCATAATTGATCGAAATAACTCCAGCTGCAGAAAATTACCTTTCGCAGAAGCATATCTTTTGTTCAACATTGCAACCCTCAAGTTATGACGTGCGTGCATTCACTGTGGATAAGCCCCAAGTTCGCAAACAATGCGCTTAAGCCTGCTTGATTATGTTCCAAGCACGGAATACTTTTTTTTATAGACGATGTAAAAGTTACCTATGACTTACGAGCGGTTTCGCTTATGAGTTATAAACATTTGCATTTTAGTATTCCTAATAGTGTTTAGGAAATAAAATGGTTTTTATTCATTATTTTAAATAATGAATAAAATTAGGTTAAGTATGCAAAGATTAAGATATACCTATATAATATATTAATAACTTCGAGGAGAATTTACAAGTTTAAATAATTAGTATTAGATAAGTTGCTAAAAATTAAAAAGAATTTTATATCTTTAATATGATGTAACGTTTACATCGTCATCTCCCTGCTCTTATTCATACAGTGCGACCTTTTCTTTCATGCACTGTAGATTTATTATAAAAAATATATGCGTATTCTAAATTACTTGAAATGTTATATTATAGCTTTAATAAATATCTTTATTTTTTTAAGATATTCGCATTAAGTTACATTATAAAAACCAACGCTCTAAAACACTACAAAAGACCTTATATTGCTGGCAATATAAAACTTTAAGTACCCACAAAAAATGCCTTGGCCGAATACTCAAACGTCACTCAACTTTGAGGAGCTCTCCATCATCGCCCTGTGTCGCATTAAATTTCGAAGATATGACAAAAACAGCATGATGTTTGAGAGCCCCTCAAAGTTGAGTTGCGTCTAATTAAATACCGAGCAAACTACGTGTACAGTGTGACTAAAGCTTTATTTGCAAACACTGCACTTGTAACACGTAGGCACGCTACAATAATGAATTATTTTTTTATCGCCCACCTCGCCATAATCAGCGAGTGACGTGACCATTCCATATTTATTGTTGTACTGATTCTGATAAGAAAAGCCACTATATAGGGCGCGGCGCCATTGACAGCTATACAAAATAGTGAGCTATTAACTATGAAATAGCTGGCTAAAAACTACTCTTTGACGACACTGTGCTAAATAAAATAGGGAGAAAAAGAAACTCTTGACGAGAGGATGCTTAGGACTTGAGAACTGAAAGTGAAAGTAAAAGTGAAAGTGAAATAAGCTTTATTCAAATAAACTTAATTATTAAGTACTTTTGAATCGTCTATATTTTCCTACCACCCGTTCCAGACTTTTTTAGCTGACAAGAAGAACTGATTGCATAACCTCATTTACAATTGCTTGCAATAGCCGTACGGCTAGAGAGTGTAACTCCTTGTCTTAGTCTGTGTCTCCCAATAGGTACAATCTGGAGCCTTCAACTCGCGAGTGAATAGGTTACTTCTAGGCAAGCGCGTTTCATCGTAGATCTCATCATCGCTTACCACCAGGCGTGATAGCAGTCAAGCACTTGCCTAAGATAAAAAGCTGAATAAAATGATTTTGACTTGATTTAATTAGACTAGCCAATGTCACATTTATTGTTGGTGAGCTTCAAACTATAAGATAATAAGCTAATGCAACACATTGGCAAGATATGAACTGAATAACTAGCTCTCATTCACTGTAAGAGCTTTAACTAGATGTCCACATCCACGCTCTTTATTCTCAGAGTAGACTACACAGGTCGCAGAAGCAGAGTTTAAGTACCTTACTAATAATGGAGCCCAAGTCTGCTATTGTTTCAAGTGTGTTTGAATTGTAATGCTTTTAGACACGGGGGTCAATTCTACTAATGTTAACATCGAAATCGTGGTTGAATGGTGTTTGAATGGTAATGCTTTTTAACACAGTTCTCGTTTCTTAAACCCGAAACCGAAACCCATTGTGTTTCTTAAACCCAAAAGGAAAACAAATTGCGTCTCGATTTTGGGTTTAAGAAACAAGAACTGTGTCAAACAATATTGAACCACGATTTTGACGATAACATTAGCAGACTTGACCCCCTGTTCTTGTTTCTTAAACCCAAAACCGAAACACAATTGAAACACGATTAAGACCTTAACAATAGCAGATTTTAGCCCCTGACCTGAAGACTAGTCACCAATGTTTTGTTATTTCTCTCTAACCTTCTAGATCAAATTGCAGTTAACTCTTCTAGAACTATAAAATAGCTCTCAATGGGACCGTGCCCTTAAATTGTGCCAACGTAGATTTGAATGGGCATAAATGACGTAATTACACGTCCGCAGTTTTGTTCTTAAAATTGTGAGCTCACGAAAATGTTGTAATAAAAATTGTGGCGACTAATTTCGACGTTGAAAGGCGAAACACTTGGTTTTTACAGCTAAAAATGTTGTGCAACACGTGAAAATAGTTCTGGCTGTTTCTTTTGTTTTCATTTGAGTTTACATTTAAATTTAATACCTATAAAATGCTTAGGCAGAATTCAGTAATAATATAAGTTCACGTATATCTCCAGTACTTTTTATTATTGACTTAACAACTAATTGAAAAAACATTTTATGTCATAAAAGAGTTTTTTGACTAAAGAACAGAAATTGACTTAGACGCTAATGACATAATTAAATCTACATACCTAATGATTATTATTTTGACATTTAATAAATTAATGAATTGTATTGTAAAATTAAAAAAAACTGTACCCAGTATTCTAATGTTGATGAATTAATTCTAAATATTGAACAAATGTATTTGCATGCTGTATACTAAAAGCAAAACATGAGCCCTTTAAAGTGTACTAAGACCATATTATTACCATGTTTTTAGCAAATTAAGTTTTATTATTATTATTATTATGAATGTTATTTGTAAAACATCATAAAACTTCGCAGGAGTAGATTACTAACATCATTTACAACAACGTTAGTTCTACGGCTTTTCTGTAAAGACAAAAAACGACTTTCCATACAAACGTCCGAAGAACTGATCAAATTTTATATGAAAAGTAGTTTTTTTGTGTTTATCGGAAAATAGAATAACAAACGCTGTTGTATATGTATATTGATGTTATCCACTCCAGCGAAGTTGTTTGTGTGTTTTACAAATAATCTTGTATTATTATGTCTGTTTTAATTCAGTGAACAGATTGTATGCTGTTTAATTTTTGTATTTAATAATGAACCAGCTTACCATTTAAGCCAATAATCAGAGGTTTTTGAATTACGGTATCATCATCATATCAGCCGCACGACACCTACTGCTGGGTATATAGGTATAAAGGTAACAAACAATGTTTAATGAATTAGGTACCTAACATAATAAAAAATATTATTGCACTTTTAGATTTGAAGCATTTACAATGCTATTTTTATATTAAGATAATTGTATAATTGAAAAAATACTAGAAAAAATCGACTAAGATAATGATTTGATTGAAAAAATACTAGAAAAAATATTGTTTATGAACTGGCAATTTAAATTTTACAGTCGTGTAGTAATTATAAGAGTTAATAAGTTCATTATAAATTTGATGAGTTATGTAATAGAATGATTGCACAGATTTTATAAATTATTTATGAAAGCTCTGCTGTTAAGGGGCAATATAGTGATAATATTATATATAATGTCCTCAAAGTTTAACCCTACCGATATATTTTCATACTCATGTATTTTGAGATAGAAACTAGCTTGACGTAAATCAAGGAGCGTAACTTAAGATATTATAGCTTATCATATAATTTGTAGGCCCTTCCAAACAATTTCAGTGGAAATAAATCATAACTTACCTTTATGCATACCCGTGTGCTTATCCTTAAGTACGGTCAGCTCGTAAATCTTTCCGAACTCCTCAAACATTGGCCGAAGATCTTCTTCATCCAGATGCCGAGGGATTTGGCCGATGAAGAGTTTGACAGCATCTTTGCCAGCGCCTGGAGGTGCCCCGGTACGCTCTGAAGGCGTCAGAGGCGGGGAACGCTTATCATGACTTGAAGAATGAACGGGTGTGGGGGGAGTGCTCCCCACCACGCTACCACCACTTGACCCTTGCCGCTGCCCAATATTCATGCTCACCAGCTGATTCTGCATATTATACCCGAACAGAACGCCAGGGTTCACACCGCACAAATTGGTGCCGACAAGCATTATCACAGAATGAACACAAAATTCTTACAATCACAGTTACTTTGTACTTTAGTTTCCTAATCTATAAATTCGGTTTGTAGTTTAAAGCTTCGCTGTTGACTTTCGGTTTCGCGGAGGTTGGGGAGGGAGGGAGGCTGGGGCGGTGCGTGTGCGTGTGCGTGCCTGCGTCTGTGTGCGTGGCCGCGTAATGCGTAGTACTATCGATCGCTATTTCCTCCAGTAGTAGGCAGTTCTCGACCCCGGTGTTTTTCTCACTGACGCGGATTACTCACTTCGCACGTGCTGTGCGAAAAACATTCACTCGATTATTCGGAAAAAATATTTTGTTGTTTTTGCGGCTTTCTTTTGATTTAATTTTGTCTCGCGCGAAATGTCTAAAGCTACGTTTATTTATAATTAAAACTTACATCAAAATTTACTTTGGCACTAAATTTACGAATTTCGATTAAACTTGAGCGTAAACACACTTATTATAAAAATTAGAACGTTTAATTAACACTAATTTAGAATAACGTCTACGGACAGTTCGGTTTACATGAAAAAGCAGTTTCGTGTTTACGTTTGTTGTCACAACGCACGCGGCACTGTTTACCAACAACCTACAGTCAAACACAGTTTTATTTTTTCACACAAGTTTCTATTCCAACAGCACTGAAAAAGTACACAGCATTTGTTTTTCACACACACAAAACTCCACCAGAATTCCGGATTCAAAAATTTGCGCGCGAAACGTTACTTTCGCGTGGAGAAAACACAGACTTAAGTCTAATTTTTACAATCGACAAAGAAGACGAGACAACGATAAACTATGACTTGACGCACAAACGAAAAGCACAAGACGACACGAACTAAATTAGGCAACAAAATTGCCGTGTTCCCGTCAATATGCCTACATGTCCACTAACCTAAAATTCCCGAGGTCCCCTCATAGCGAAAGCATGGGGGTGTGCCGTCTCGATACAGTCCTCCCTTTCACTCTCCCTCGCTGTTAGATATTTAGATACGCGAGTGAATTCGCTTTTGTGTGAATTGGTTGATTATTTGGTATATCTTGCTGTTACAGAAATGACGTCGAGTGTTGCGAATGTCGCGTCTCGTGTCGAACACGCATTATGGAATCACAATTTGGAATTCCAAATTCGAATTCGCCGTTGTTATTGGAATGTGAGCGGAATATTTAGGAAATGGCGGAGGTTCTAAATCGAAGGTTAATTAGGTCATTTTCAGGAGTTGATTATGATTGCATTGAAATTGGATTATTATTAAGTTCTATAGATGTGTGTGTGTAGGTTGGTTAATTTGCTGTGTGGAATTCTCCTTTGTTTCATAATGCTTAGGTAGCTGTTAAATGTTATATTATAAATTATATAACATGATACCTATAATGGTTCATTTAATTTTGATGGTACTGTACAATAAACAAAAAACTAGAACTATAATTGTGTAATCATTTTTCTTAAAAGATAAATAAATAATTCACTTACATTTTTTTAACCCATTCTTAAAAAAAAACTAAATGAAATGACATTACAACAGATGGTAGGTCTTTAAAACATCATAATCTTTTTATTACAAAAGGCCTCCTTGAAACAATAATCCTATTTCAATTACTTCCATACCGGTTACGGCCATTTCATTACTCGAAATTATTAATAAGCGAAATTCAGGCGAGAAAAAAGTTGGTGCTGAATATTTTAGTCGACCAACGCTTAGGAGTAGTCGTAAAACGGAACGTGAAATTCGGTAAAAGGTCTTCAATGTTTGGTTGGGCCATAACTCAAGGGCCGAAAATAGCAAGGGGATGCGCCCCTCCCCTGAATACGACTCAGTAGCTCAGCTTGAGTGCGGGAAAAATTGGGCAATTAAAAAAAAAGGTTGGCGATGGCAGGAAAACAAAAAAGGATTAACTAAGTTCTTTATAGTTTTTAATTTTTTGTTGGCCAGAATGAACGGTACGCAATGTAAAAATTTAATATCAGTAGTTTTTTCTTACTTGTTTTTCCGGCGATAAAAGCCACTAGGTTAGTTTGTGTCATATTAATACAAACATAGAATCCGCAAAATGTATTTTATTTCGAGACTAATACATGTTATATAAAATTAATTTGTTAGTTTTTCACTTAAATATATTATTAAATAGTAACCCGTCTGTTGTGATCATTTGACAATCATAGCGTAATGCAGGCATTTAAGTACTTTTTTGAATATTACTATAATAATTTCGCTTTAGTTGTTTCAGAGAAAAGTGTGCTAAGTAGTAAACATTTCCCTGGGAATAAATCACGCTACCCTTGTTGCTGTCTATCACCCAAAATGCAGGCGGTTTCTCCCACCAGCGTGCGAGTGTGGCCAAGCTTAAATTGAGCAATCTATCTAAAATGGACGCACTGTGTTCCAACCTTTATTATTCATCCTGTTGGTTTCCCGCCAACTTGTATTTGGATGATTTTACCCCTCCTAATGGCTGCTTAGGCAAAAAAAGAAATATAAAGTGCCTCATCGAAATTTCCGGAGAGTGATTCGAAATTTAAAATTTACGATCGCAATTACTGTACCTTTAAATTACTCGTCTTTTTCGAAAGAAAAGAGTACGAATGGTTTTTGGGGTATCGTCTTTTCGTTGGATTCTACATTTAAAATGTGAACGCAAATTATTTTTCTTTTGTTACTTTTTTGGTTGTTTGTATATATAGGCTATATTATATTAACTAAGCCTAATTTTGTATTAATTATAATTTACTTGAGTGTTGATGAATAATATTCATTATTTTAGTATGATTATATGTACGTTTAATAGGCTAGTTGACAAAATTTCAATAACTGCTTAATATTTTAGCTTATTAGGCATTTTATCGAAAAAAAAGGTTTATTTATTTTTAATCGAGCGTTTACATTATAAATTTCGCGTTTTAAAAAACCAATTTTAATTTGGTTCCAAAACGCACAAGACTGTCATGGCGTCTTGAATGACGTCACGCCGTGTAAAACAAACAAAAGAGCGATCGTGTCTTCGTACGTTATAGCTAGTTTTTATCGTTTAAAAATGAATTTCTCATATTATAAGTACTGTATAGTGCCCCAGTGTGATAGCACGACTATAAAAACGCTAAACCAGTTATTTATATATGTTCCAAACAATGGAGAAATACGGAAAAAGTGGCTAAAACTTGCGTTCGGTTGTGGTTAGGTTGCACTCGGAGTGTAGGTTTGGAACGCGCCTCCGGTAGTGATACTCGAAACGTCAAAGACAAGATCGGAGTTTCGCACGGCGTGATGTAACGCTTTCTGATTGGTGTTCACTGTCACGTGACTAAAGGTTTCATTTTACGAAATTTATTTTTTAAAAATATTATTAATCTTTAACGCTTTTAATTATTAAAATTGTTTGTTATTTTCTCCATAATATAATTAATCATTATAAACCCCTATCCATTATATTTATTCTTAATGGAAACAAGCCTATTAGTTTTGTATCGAGTCACTTTTATAAAATGTACAAACCTCGATGCAAAGAGATATGAAACCTCTTTGCAACAAATCTCAATGCAAAGAGATTATTTAACCTCCTTTGCATTTCATACGATCAGTTTATTTTTCTTAAACAAAAGAAGATCGATATTCAAAATATGGAATTGACATCCCGCCATTAATTAGCGGGTCGTACAAAAAGGCAAATGTAAAACAAACATGTTATTTGCATAATTTTGTAATAAACAGCTAAAAGTTCAATTGCTCTCTTATTCAGCATTCCTTGCATTTTGAAGTTATCCCTACATTTGATTGTTTTATTTTACTATTTTCAAATAAATTTTTGGCGTAAAAAGTATGTCATGCCAGTGCCTCGTAGTTTACTGCTTTAACAATTTTATAATTCTCTGTTTTTTTTGATAAAGTGAACTGATTTCCAAAACTATATCATTAGATACTTCCAATGTTTCCACGCTACTGTAGATTCAAACAATTCTACCTCTTTATACAATTAGTCTAGTTAAATATTCTGATATCATTACGTAGTCGGTGCTCACGTTTGTAAAGGCAGTGTTTGTTAGTGAAAATTTACAGAGGAATTATCATGCGCCAGTGGTCGTGCGGCCTAGTTGACATCATTAGTATGCTGACCACTTTAGCAGTCTTAATTTAAAAGTAAATCTATGTTTTTTTAAATAAAAACGTTGAAAAACTTGCCTTATGGTTACGCAACCTGTTAAAAGTTACAGGACTGTCATACCTATTTATCACAAAATTATTAATTCGAGTAACATTACGTTATAATAATATTATGCTTCACTGAAACATGTGAACAGAATATATTCAATACTACGTTTTCCGCACGTACCTACTATTCATTGAAATAAAACACTTTTTACAGATAGAACTACGTTAGTAACAGAAAAGTGGTTTATTTCAATGTAAACACTTGTTGCGTAGAAAATTCAAAACAGCGATGTAGACGGGTAGGTATTAGTAGGCATTCATAAAGTGTACAATTTTAATTTCGATAACCCATATCAAAAAGATGTTTTGACGAATTATATATTTTTTATTTTTTTTATTGATTGTCATAAAATTACAATATCAGTTAATCTTAATGCCAATAAATTGATTTTGTAAAAAACACGACTGACCTGTCAAAAACGAACTTAAAAGTTAAATAACAAGACAGTTCCACAAAAGGTCCCCCACTGCAATAACACTTGTTATTTAACGTTTTAGTTCTCATTTTAGTTTTGCTTATATTTTTTAAATGCATTTATATTTATTTCACACATTTTAGTAATGAATAATATTGTTTTGTGGAATGTGCTCGTCAAGGCCTTTCGTTTGATAATTGAAGATTTTTTTTTAATTGGAAATAGGCGTCACAGAAGCCATTAAGTTTTTTTTTAATCTACTCAGTATTACTCGGGATGAAGTAAGGATTCTAATGATACCCCATACATCCAAATCTGTTAAGCCATTTAGAAGGTATGGTGGAATAAAAAAACTCACTACCCACATACAAACGTACATGAACCCTGGACACATTGCACTCTCTGTTTTTTCGGGCAATATTATTTACAATCTATTTAACAGAAATCCTGTTTGAGATAAGCATAATCTCGATCAGCAGTTTACTTTGAATAGGTTTCTTCACAAATTCACCTATAGGCTGTATCGGAGTGAATTTAGATCTCAGCCTCAAGTTCCAACAAAGGCAGCGTTGGCCCACTTACTGGAAATTTGTGTGTTGAATTTTGAATCAGGCAAGGTCGAGCGCACTGTTCATTACATTATTTTTAAGATACTAATTATAAGCTCTGCTTAATACTTTCTAAACGCGTGTTTCAGGGACAAAAAACCAACCGCATACAATTCAAAAGAGGTACAACTTCACTTAAGAAATTTAAAGCAGTTTTTTTTTTATATAATTGTAACTTGTATTTTTTATGATGACATGTATTATATTGAGTTTTTAATAGTTATTTATGCAACAGTACTATAATACATAATTATGTTCAGTTGCACACAAGTAAAGTCTTGTGTGTGTTTACCCATTTTTTATTTTTTATTAGGAAACAAACAATATTTAATATAATGGATTAAAACACCCATTATATTTATCTACACCCATCATAATGTATCCTCTATAAAGAGTTTTGACTTTGACCTTGACTTTGACCTTGAAGGTGACCTTGACCTTGAATTTGTCTTTAACTTTACTTTTACTTCGGCTTTAACTTTCCTCCCCCATTTTATCATACGAACGAGTGTTATAATGTTGTACTGAATTTTATAAAATCAAATCAAAAATCAAAAATCAAAAAATAATTTATTCAGTCTAGGCTGTTACAAGCACTTGTGAATGTCAAAGAAGCTACGCCATCGGTTCGCAAACCCTGAGCGGGAGACCTTGTAACGAGAAGAACCGGCAAGAAACTCGTCAAGGGCTGCTTTTTTCTCCCTGTATATTTCATACAGAGTCGTCAACATTGAAAAATGAGCTCCACATTTAAAGTGAGGTCATTTTCCATCACAATAATTAACAAAAGTTTGTACACAATGGGTAGGTAGGTTGAAATTAAATACCTACTACATATCGGATAGGTAATTGTGAGAGTAAATAACTTTCAACTAGTTGAGAAATCAGTAATCACTATGTCTGCTACTCGAAAGTGCACCTAAGTAGGCAAAATTTACCAAAAAATACTTGAGACAAGACATAAAAAATAACAATAAAAAACGCAATTCTTACAATTCAATATGCGTTAAGATAGGTACTCAGAAGCAGACCCATTCCCACTGGCAGCACCCGTTCACGAGCATGACGCGTGGACCAGCCATCGCTTCGCTCAACCATATTTGAGGGAACGTAACGACCCGCCCCACACGACACCACCGCAGAAATGATTAAAGAGAGCATGACATACTTAGGCTACCCATCCTAAGGCACTGAATTGAAAACTAATATCCAAAAGCTTTTCATAGGCCTTTACTTACAAAAACTACTGACTATAGAAAGCAAAATGATTGCAATAAAAAAAAAAGAGAAATCAAAACAAGGTTTACTTGCCTATTAGTTTTATGTTTTGAGTAAGAAGTGCCATACATATTGATAACATCAAACAGAGAAAAAAAAATATAAATATACGACGCCCTTAGTACAAGCCAATAATGTACTCTACAATAATGTACCAATAATGTAACTCGTCGGGCGGATATTGTGGTTACTATGACACTAGTAGTTATATTGTTGCCAGTAATCTAACTGTTACAGAACCCTTTACAGAGGATATAAAGCATGGGTGTAAGTAAAATAATTTATGTAGCCAATTAAATAGTACCTACTTCTCGTAGCATGCGTCGCAGTAGCGTTTTTCGTAGCATTGCTGTAGCAACTCCGGCGTAGTCGAGTGTAGTCAAAATGGTTTTAAATCAGCTGTGTCATAACCACAGTGAAAAAAGCTACTTTCAGTATGTTAGTACAAACACTTAAGTTCATTAACATCACAAAGTGGTGGTGGTGTAAAGACAGAAAGAAAAAACCACCAGAAATAGGTTGTATTTCTTAACAGCTGAATAAAGTTTTCGCATTCCTATCAAGGTTCAAAAATGATGCTGAAAATCATCAGTAGGTTCAAGATCCGCGTGCTTCTGCGATGAAGGGGATAAGCAATGACGGTTTTTGCTTCGAAAGTGAGGGAAAATCAATCGTATTGACATATTATGGGAAAATTAACCGTAGTATTATTACATCTTCTGTAATTGCTTTACAATAAACTTCACAAAATATTAGATCTAGCTCCTTTGCATAAATTTAACTGTGCTTCTCCAATTGTTTATGTTTCTATTATACTTTTGTTTGTTAACTGCATAATTGCTACGTCAAGAGGGGAGGGAACTGGTGCTCTGAACCACAGGCCTATGGCTTAGCTCGGGTGCCAGTCTCTCGCAATCTTTACACTTAATAATATCTTAAATGTAACACTTAAGATTGTTGGAGAAAACAATAAATAAACATTATTTATTATTTAAATTAAAAAAATAATGTACATAATAAAATAAATAAAGATCTTGTAAAATGGACAACAATATTCTTATTATCAGCAGTCTAATCGAGAATCGCAGATAACAAGCTCCCCCCCCACCACTGCGTCGTATAAAAGCGCGGGAAATCGACGCAGGTATTTTATTTTCGCGATCAAAGCGATCGTATCGGAGCTATTTGAAGCAAACCAAATCGATTTAAGTGTGAGGTGTTAAATTATACATTTTTAATATTGCGCCGTCGTCGTTAAAATATATGAATAAGAAGTTTCTTGCATTTTCATTAATTCGATAGCTTTTGACTATTAAATGAAACAAATTTTAGATTTCAAGACATATTACGTGCCCGACCCGTTTCTTGTTTATTATTCGCTTTCACGTGTTATTACACGAACTTTATTACCTTTAGTTTAACGATGAATAATGTTTAACCCCGTAGTATAATCAGAGGATAGTAACACTAATAGTCAAACTTTGGGAGCACGGAAGCTTTTAATTTCATCCACCTCAACGAGACGCTAAGTAAATTATAATTTTGGTCCCAAAAGCCATACATAACGGGAACAGTACCGCAAGCTAAAAGCAACTACAAGACTTTACGCAACTTTAAAATTCCCAAGGTGACATACGTGTTTCTCGCACAACGTAGAAACGGGCAAGTGCACAGAATTTTGGCACTTATCCCTTTATACGATGGACGAATTTCAAAAATTCTTACTCCGCAATTCAGTAGACACTAATATCGTATAACCTGCTGGGCAACAGTGTAACCCTCATGACGTCATTATAGTTTTAGTACGGACATTTATCTTATTGGCCTCGAGATGAGCTACGCAAAATGGCGGCGGGGGTATACCGGGCGTGCGGGGCGACGTGTTCACGGCAATTATTTGGCGCGTCACGTGTCGTTATTCTGTGTATGTAGGCTTTTCCTTTTCTACGCATTTTCGGAGGTATGAAGATATAAATAAGGAGAGAGAATTGGGAGTAGGTATACATTCCGAGAAATATGAAAAATTCATTTTGTTTTAATTTGACCTGTACCGTTGCATTTTGCAATTTTGACTGACTTATGTTTAAGTAACTTATAGATAAATTATGCTAGATATTTGGTTTGAAGTAGATCAAAAAGAGACTTCCTTCCATAACTAAAATATTATATTGTTTTGAATTTCCATGGTTATTGACGTTATTAGAATAAACTATGTCTGGATTTACACCATGTACCTGGTGTATACCTGGGTGTAGTGTAGGTACTGGTGTTGTTTTAAATTTCCATGGGTAGCGACGTTATTGGAATAAACTTATTTATAAGTAAATTAAAGTAAAATTACTAAAAGGAACGTTTGTCGATTACGGACCCAGCGAAAATCCTACTAAATATTTATGATTATGAAATTATGTGTGTATTTGTTATCTCCTCACGCCTAAACGGCAGGACGGAATTGGATGAAATTTAGCACAGACATAGTTTCTAAACTGGATTTAGCCAGATATTTCCTAGTACTCACGCGGACTAAGTCGCGGGTGCTATTAGCTAGACGCGGACTGCTATTACAAAAAGCTCTGTACAAAAATAAACCGGTAAATTGTAGAAATATTTCTTGTCATGATCGTCACACACCGACGGGTGCGAGCGAGCACTTCAGCGCGTGTCACAAAGGTCTGAGGAATTGTGTCATTGTAACCTGTCACATTACACGTGACTAGACTGACACAAGAGAGGACTGCGAATTTAATACGCGTGAGTTGGCTATTCGTTGATATTTATCGTTAATTACAATCGTAACAAAAATTACGCATTCGCAGTGTCTCTAAAGGATACAATTTATCCGTTGGTCTACCTTATCATTTTAGTTTGAAAAAATATAGTGTCATTCACAAAACAAAAACAATAAAAAAATTCAAATTGCCGTACAAATATGCTATAAAACGAATAAGTTTAATCAAGGCATTGCCAGCCTCTTTATTATAATTTAAAAAAGACGAGCTTTTTATTTCGGTCAAAGTTCTCTAGACATTTTCCGAATGTCCACGCGGACGAAGTCGCATACGAAAGCTAGTTAAATATATAACTGAAAACATTACAAAAAAATTAATACTGATGATTTTGAAAATTTACACAAGTTTTAAGAAAATTATGTTATAAAAAAAATTACTGAAAAAGTAACACGTATTATGAGGAACTTTAAAGATTAAACGCCAGTAATAATTAATATTTAAACTTTAAGTTCATAGAATATTTAAACTTAAATGCCTCAGGCCACAGGATTTTACAGTAACTTAATTATCTAATTTTATAAGTATAATATTGTGTAGGTACCTAAACATTTCTTGTTTAACCGGATTATTAATATATTTACTTAACTTACCTTAACTTACCTTTTTCTTTTTATATTCATAAGTTAATTGTTAGGAATTTATTTTTTGTAAGCACAACTTGTTGTTATTAATTAGTTTTAAAGGCCAACATTTTATTTTTTATGCATGCTGAGTACACCTGTAATTGATGTCATGCAAGCATTCTAGTGGCAAATGTTTGTTTATACCTATCTACGTTATTGTATGTATATTGTTGGAGTACCTTTAAATAATATAAAAATAATAAAATAAAATAATAAGAACAATGGAGATCGAATCGTTCGTGTAGTTTCCGCTGCATTTTAAATTGTTTGCGTCCAATGCAGCGTTTGAAGGTGAACACAAGTTTTAACGTGTTTTTATTTGTTCCACAACTTTCTTCCAAGTTGAGAGTGTATTTTCAAGGATTCCACCAACTTTACCTATTCGTTATTTTCCGCCGACAAATTTTTATTTTTGTTGCAGTCAGGTATTGAAAGTTCTGCGCCAATATTATGAGTGATTCTTTAAATTTTATCGTGATGCTGTGTTTTTATTGATTTATGAACCATAGGTACTAAAATTGTTTTAGTATAAAAGTTTCACGTAAATATACAAAAAAAAATATATAAATTAGTTTTATGTTGAAGCCAAGTTTTAGTGACATACCGGAGTTTCATTTGAGATCGTCTATCGTTTTAGGCTTTAATAACATAACTGTTTAGATATCCTACTTCCTACTATTATAAATGTGAAAGTTTGTGGGTTTGGATGTTCGTTCCTCAATCACGCAAAAACTACTGAACGGATTTGGTTGAAATTTGGCACACAGATAGTAGATAGCCTAGATTAAAACAAAGAATACTTTTATCCCGATATTCCCACGGGAACTGGAACCACGCGGGTGAAACCGCGGGCGGCCGCTAGTATCTGATAAGTGCGTGTTCCTGAATCTGCTTTTTACATAAGTATCTCTTTGTCACAAATTAATAATAAACGAAGGAATCACAAACTTTGAACAAAAGCCATACAATATTATTCAAAGCGCATAACCAAAATCTATGCATAAATGACATAGCTACTTCAAAATGGGAACAAACCGCCCCGAATTCAAGGGGCGCCCCATTGTTCGGCGCACGCGAGCGTTCAGCATTTAGGCAGTATGAGACAGAGCCGTATCTCCGGTCCCAACTTCAGTTGCCGGCCCATTGCCCCCGAAACGATTCTGTGTTCTCGCTGCGATTAATTAAAATAATATCTTGAATTTTTAACACAATACTAAATAATATACTAGAAAAAATACGACTCGCACCAGATCAATACTTAGACGGGAATCGAACCCGCGACCTTTGGATATCCGGTCCAATGCTCTGACCGCTGAGCTACCAAGTCACTAGTGACATCGCCGAATTTTTAAGTTTGCTGATAAAATTTCCTTTGTTTTACAGATAATTGATATTTAAATGAGATAGTTTTGATATTGTATTATGATTTGTTTCATTTAAAATACTGCAATTGCGTTACGCAGTCACTTGGCCACGATAATCGTGCGCAGTTCGTCAGTTGTAGATATAACAAACATTTTGAATTTGGCTATCGTTGCCCATAGACTATTGAACGAATGATGTCGGATACTCTAGAGAGAAACTGTCAAACTTACGCAATCACTTCGCGATATCGCATACGCAAGTGCTTTGTAATAGGAAACAATTAAAACGAAGCACGGACGCAGCTGCGTGTATCGCATTAAACTTTTCGTAATAGACCCCCTGGTCAAAATGGTAACCACACGAAAGCAAAAGTTACAGTAGATAATGAAGATAAGTAATTTAAAATGATTTTTAAAATAGGGTGGAAAGAATATTTTATTAATTACTCCATAAAATCCACGAATCGATGTTTTATCTCATAAAGATTTGGCTTTTGATAATAATCGATGACTTTTTGTTTATTTTATTTTATTTTATTTATTAAAAGTTTACATGCTGACTTACAGTAAGGCCCAAATCGCCAGCAAGCTACATATTAGGAAGTACATTGCACATAAAAAATAACATTACACATAATTTCATGCACACTACATTATAAAATTAAAAGCAAAGATGTCAAATATGGGTAAAATATTTTAAAATTTGAATATAAATTGTCAAAATAAGAAAACAAGATAATGTCAATACATAGTACTCTACAAAATGTTAAAATTTAGTTATAAGAAAATTACAAATATCAATGTCAACAATTCATCTAGTTTAGTTATTTTGATAAAACCCTGCTTTCCATGATACAGAATTCAGCAGTCCTATTAGCCTACATAAAAAGAATCGCGATAATCGGATGCAATTCGTTGTTCAATTGACTTGATATTGAACCTTATTCTCTTGTCAATAGTGTCACGGAGTGGGACAAACATCGTCCGCTTATCGCTATTGTTTTTATGTAATAGGCCTTCAATTTCGATATTATCAAAATCTTAAATTGTAGCTGTAATCTAGCTGGAACATTAGCAGATTACCAAGTCGACGTAAGAAATTTAATCACATCCTACAGTTTAACGAGAAAGTATCTCGAATCCGGGGCTTACTTCGGTAATCACACCGGATTACCAACATTTTCAATGACAAGTATGTGACACCGAAAAATGTTCAGTCGATTTCAATAATTATTCTTATGGTTACTTTATATTTATAAATCCGAAAGTAAGTTTGTTTGTTACGTCTTCACGTCTTAACTACTCAATCGATCACAATGAAATTCTGTATAATCACATTTTGTCAAGGGTTAGACAAAGGGTACCTTTAATCCCAAAAAATAGTACTGGAGAGATAGTAAAAATAACTGACCACGCCGACGAAGGCAACGTTTTGTAATAAAAGTAAAAAAAAATCAGGAGTATTCCCCTTAAAATGACTATTGTATACAAATTATTTGTCCGATTTTATAAAAATAAAAAAATAAGAATCTGACAATAGCATCACTTTCAAAAGTCAAGGGTTTTTGTAAAGTAGACGAAAACCACTTGATTTTATAGGTACCTACCTGTTTAGTGTTTTACAGTTCTACAATGTTTGGTCTTGTATAAAATTGTCATTTTGTATGTACACTATTTAATGCTTATGATTCACTGTTTATTAAAATAAAAATATTTGATAATTTTATGAGTTAAATGAGGTAAGATTGTACATTAAGATCTATTTTTTTTCCATTTTTGCCACTTTATATTTGACAACGAACATACAAAACAAGAAAATAGCGTGATTAACACCACTTCATCTCTAAAAGCCATTTGCGAAGGAAGTTGTAAAAATACCAAAACGAGCCGGCGAAGTATGAAAGGCCTTTTATTGCGATGCCTTTAACATGTCGTCATGCCACTATGAATTCCTGGTTGAAGTATTGACTGCATTTTTGGTTGAGCAAAACATTTTATGACTACTCTCTGTAATGGATGTCGGTAAATTTATGTTTTACCATCAGCCATTTTAATGTCACCACTGCTGGGGCACAGGCCTTCCTTATTGGTGGATAAGGAGGATGGGCCATAACCCATCACACGGGCCCAATGCTGATTGGTAAGTGTAAGCGACTGCAAATGCAGCAGGGACCAACAGCTTAACGTGCCTTTCGAAGCACAGCACGGAGCAACTCGATATAATAAATTTTTGGTCACCCATCCCACGACTGACCCTTGCGAAAGTTGCTTAACCTCCGCAATCGTTGTGTAAGAAAAAATAATCCTAATCCCTTTCGGTCGGTATCGTAAAAATTTAAGTTTGTTTTTTTTTCCTTTTTGGTAGGTTCGATTTCTTGTGGTGGGAAATGAAGTCTTATTTTAGTAATATTTCCTACCTTAAATATTTAAGGTACTTTTCTTCCGTGTGGAAAAGTTTTGGGACACCTTGTATACTCATCAACTTTGTCTAGGGATCAGGTGTTATTTTCATACAAACGAGGTAACTTTGAAGCCTTGGTTTTCTGCCAGGGATGTACCGTGCTGTGATCTGATGATGGCCATCCAGGGAGTGAATGGAGTAGATTCAGATCGCTATACACAATCAATTGATCTGATCAGCAGTCTAAAAGATTGATGGGTCAGAGTTCTCAGTTTCAGGATTTCCATACATTTTCATGCTATTTTCGCGGTTTTTTTAAACATGTCCATATTAATCTTTTAGAATGCTGATCAGATCAGTTAGGTGTGTATAGCGATCTGAATCTCCTCCATTCACTCCCTGGATGGCCATCATCAGATCACAGCACAGTACATCACTGGCAGAAAACTAAGGCTTCAAAGTTACCTCGTTTGTATGAAAATAACATCTGTATCCCTAGACAAAGTTGATGTGTGTATATACAAAAGCAATAAAAACATCAATTGGATAATGGATTGCATTATTTAAAATTCTTTTTTTTTCCACAACTGTTCCCGATTTCGTGACAAATAATGTTCCTCGCCGAACCCCTATAATTGTTAAGCGTTGATTACAAGTAAAATTACAGCCGCCATTCACGATAAGACATTATTAAAAATTTACAGCTGCAATGACTCAGTCGTTGGCTTTTATGGCCGCCTTTAGTAATTTTGTTGCTTTCGTTCAAATGTGTACTTTGTTGTACTTTGAACAAAGTATTACAAATTGGTATGCAAGAACTTTCTTTTATAAACCGAGTGTACACTTAGATTAGTTATGTAAATATTTGTCCTGATATTCAATCATCATTGTAAGGTATTAACATTTTACTTTTAGGTACTTAAGTATTAGGTAAGTCACGGAAAATGGATCCGCGTCTTTCGTTCTTATTTGCAAAGAAAACCTTTCTATACCTTGGAAGTATGTGATACCATATTCCCTCGTGAAGATAAAATAAATTTCTCTATTATTACAATATCGAGCAAGAAAAATATTTCCTATTTACGTGTAATATCTATGAACGCAAAATATTTCTTACCTATATTTTTCGTTAACTTTCTCTTTTTTCTATAACATACTAAAATTACAAGTCAAATATATAGTAAATAAATCCATATTTATGAGACAAATAAATAAATATAACATCAAGAACGATTGCTCTGATTCCAAAAAAACTGCAATGTTATTGTGTTATGGAAATCAGAGACAACGGTGAAACTACAAACACCCAGACCTGAGCCAATATAGAAAAGTTCGTTTTCTACATTGACCCAGCCGGGAATCGAACCCGGGACCTCAGAGATAGCAAAACCTTGAAAACCTGTGTACAAACCACTTGACCACGGAGGTCGTTAAATAAAAATTGATTGAAAACTGAAAAAAGTGTAATGTAAACAAATAATAACAAAAGTATTGGATAGGAAAAATCATTTTGATAAACAATGAAATCGGTAATGGAATCGAAATTGTGATTCGATTCTGAAATAGAATTGGTAACGAAATTAAATGACTTGTGCTATTTCTGACATCCATTTTTATTTTGTGAGAAACACTCTCAAAAGAATAAAATTCAGAATATTGGAAACCCATGCTAATGTAATACGGTATGTACGTACATAGGTACTTACCTAGCTTCCTTTTTAATTTGCCAATCAATTAAAAAAATCTGTTATTATCAGCTGATGTAACTGTTATCCTCGATTGGAAAAGTGCTAGTGAAAGTGAGAATGAAAGTGAAAGTGAATAATTCTTTATTCAAATAAATCTTCTATTCCTTTATCCCATCACCTATTATAGACAGTTACAACACATTTTTTTCAATAATTTCTTTACGAAACTAAAATTCTCCATCCACCACAAAAAATAATTATGTGTTACTCGTACGCCTTCGAAAAAATCAACACATTTTGAGGTTCCATTAAAAGTACGACCACGTACCCTAAATCCCTCGGAAGTGGGAACTTCAAACGTTGCAAGGACGTCCTGAGGGATGCCCGGATTCCGGGATTTGTGGGACGATCCTGGGCAATAAAAACACGGTGGGAATCAACGGCGAGCGGGATTATGTGTTCGGATACATAACGCGTGTTACGTCATGTTCTCGGATAATTCATCTGTGACTGTGAAATCATGGCGATAGAACTTCAATCAAATTGAAACAATGCAATAATATGATATCCGATCGACTTTCGTTTTGATGATAGAGTTCATTTTGCATTTAATCAAAATAATAATAATAATAAACGTTTCCAAAAGCCAAATGAACAACCTTTTAAAATCAATAAAACTATACAGTACTTAAATTTAGGTACCTAAGTTTCTTAAGGGTCTCTTTACATCCGTCATTATAAAAAAATACATGTTATTTTAATATAATTTTTAATAATAACGGATGTAAAAAGACCCTCAACGAAGCCGAAGTTTACGCATTCCTCCGATCATTAGGATGATTTTAGTCTTTTAGACTATACTCGAGAAGGCCTTAGTCAAAGTGTTTTTTTTTTCATTTTTTATTCGTTATTTCCTAATTTATGTCCAAAGAAAAATTATTAAAATTTTAAGTATTTCATAACAAACGTCACAAGCTTCAAAATGTCACTCATCACTCAATGTATCTCATGAGCACGCACATGAACGCTGCCTTTCAACTCGGCCGCACGCAGCAGGCTGTGTAGCATAAGTACACTCACAGGCGCGGTCTCTTGTACGCGTTTAACACCAAAAATTAAAGTCCTGATGATGGGCAGAATACGTAGACCTCGTTCTCGGCTGCGTTGAGGGTCTTGTTACACCCTGTATATAATACGAAGCATTATACAGTCTGAATGTTTTATCCATTATTAATTTTTTTACATCAAGCTTTCTCAATATAGCATTTTTTTTAAGAATTTAAGTAAGTACATATTTATTAGGGTTCCGTACCTCAAAAGGATAAAAACGGAACTCTTATAGGATCACTTTGTTTTCTAATATTTTACTATTCTCTCCCAAATCATGATGTATCTTGCATGCTACGAATACAACCCTTAATGCGCTACAATCAGCCATAAAATTCTGAATTATTCCGTCAACAAACCTGTCTGTATGTAGATATTAATCCATGGAATTTATTGCCCCATTTAACACAAAGAGCTGTTCGTTTTGACATAATATAAATTTGACATAAATTTTGACATAAATTGGGCATAATAATTGTTATGTTGATTGAGCTGTTATGAAAAGGGTGAACTTGCACGATATAAAACTATTGTCAAAGTAAAGATTTGATATCACATGCTAAAATGTGTAAATAAAAATAATCTTTTAATAATTATTGCTTATGGTTTTGTTAAGGTGGTACCCTGATCGAAAGTGGCGCCGCGGTGCATTATATTTAATATTATAAATCTTACACACAATTTTAAAAATGTTTATCGTGGAGATTTTAGGGCCCACAGTCTAGAATTTTTTGACACATTTGCTATCTACTTCTACGAATGACAATGAGGGCATGTAGTGATACCTTCTAAAAATACTAGACCATGGGCCCTAAAATCTCCACGATAAACATTATTAAAATCTTTTTCTATTAATGACTTATTAAATAAAAACCTCTGAGGACGCCACTTTCGGTCATACAACCGCCTTAAAATATCTAACAAAAGTAACCCAAGTGTAGATCGTAAAAAAGGGCAATTTACTTTATTACTAAAATTCTAATGTTTTGATTGAATGCTTTCTCGGTTTTTCTCGACTCGTGTCTATAAAGAAAAATATTTTAGTTTCATTTCTTCGAAATTGTTTTGATTTCGAATATACTGTTATATTTTGATTTCAATTAAAAACATTTTAGGCAAAAGTTTTATAAATCATCATCTCAATGTTTTATCATCATCGACCCGCCTGCGTTTATATCATGTACTATTTAACAAGACACTCGACCTGCCAAACAAAAATGGTCCAGAGTTACAATGGGTCTCTCCGACCCCAAATTTGGTTCCCTTTCATCTCAAACTGGTTGGTACATCTTACCCCGCACGCGCCAGTTGAAGGTTATTGAACTAAGGGTGCGAACTTTGGGGTGACCACAGCAGGTCGATATTTGGAGTTTTTTTATTGACAGTATTAATGGGAGGTCTTAAAACAACTTTGAAAAGTGGGTGGAACGATTTTTTTTGGTTAGAGTACTTTTTTATTTGAGTTTTTTTATCCTATCAAAAAACATCATGTATTTTACTTGTCTGTTTAAAGAAATGTTTCCTTTTGCAAAATTGTTTCGCATTAACACCAAAACCTGTTTTTAAATCTTTGTCAAAGTTTAGCAAAAATAATTTACAATATGGTTTCAAACGCAAGGATTCAAAGCATTTCGGAAGCATATTTCGTTTAACTTGAAGCTGTATATACTTTTTAGTGTGAGACTCAGTGAAGTTTCCAAGATGGAACTTTAAGTTATAAAAGTCTCTTGAAACTGAAATGAAGAGAAAATTAAAATGAAAATGAACTTTATTTTAGTTGCAGGAAATTTCACTTATAATTTATGTGTATTTAAAAAATGCATAATAGTATTTAGATAACTTGAGCTGTGACATTAATCAGGACATAATAATTTATAGCTGTACGTACAGGTATGCAACTTTTCTTTTGGTCTGTCTTCACCGGTTCGCTTCAACTTTCTATTCAACTTTCAAGACATGCAAAATTGCCTCCAAACCATGCACTTTCCCTTTCAACTTTTAATTCAATTTACGTCAAACGCATGCAATACTGATTGCCTTCAAACCGTGCGCTTTCACGTTGAACTTTCTGCCATAGTGACGTTTTTAAAAAGGACATGCGCTATTGCATACCATGAGGCATGCTTCTATTGAAATTTATAGAGAAAAGTGAAAGTGCACGGTCAGCGTGCGCTATTGAATGCGTCAGATGAAACTGAAAGCAAATAGAAAAGCGGCCGTATAAATAAAGACACCTTTTAACAATCCAATGCTTACTTACCTGTGAAAACAATTGTCTTTCCTCCAACAAAATAAAAGCTAAAATGTTTGTCTCAGGTAAACGATTACATTGATCTAAGCCGAAAAACAACCTTCTGCTATTTTAACAAGAAACCGATACGACCCAATCAATCATTGAGATTAGAAGCGCCACCTTTACGAATGCGTCGCGACATAGTTGAATAAGTCTAGTAAGTCTCTTCAATTTTTATTGTTTTGTAAAGGCTTTGCGCACTTATGAGTGGCCCGCATCGTATATTATGAAATTATCTATCTTTTTGTTTGTTTGTGAGGCCTTCACATCTTAACTACTCAACCGATCATCATGAAATTCTGCATACCTACAAACATGTACAGAAAAGTCATAGGATACATTTCATTCAGAAAGAAGTACGGTTCCCGGTTGATATAAAATTATTGTTCACAAAGACGATGTATGTGGCGGCCGCTAGTAGTATTAAAACTCGCCCTTTATTTAGGCAATATTTAAACCCATGTTCTCCACAATTCAGGTCAACGCTCTGCCCGCTGAGCTACCAAGAAGTTTTAAAATTCGTTGAAGCAATCTTTCGCTGTTTTTTTCATCAATATGTTGTGTAGTCAATAAGAATTAAGTATCATTATTCTACTTATCTCATCTCCTTTTAAAATACTCGTAAATCATAATTACACAGAATTATTGTTTATTCTTCAATGCACTTTGAATAGTGATTTTTCAAAAATGTGTTAGACGTTCAAAATACTAAAATAATCACACAATATTATCTGTGCAGTTAATAAAGCAAGTTCTATATAAACAGATATCAAAATGATGTCTTGTAAACATCACTATCTTTTCCACTATGTCGCAGTTGTTTGTGCGTGTGTGGGTATTGATGTCACAAATAGGGATAGTACGTGCGAGTTATCGGATCGTCCCCGTTGTATTTAAAAGCAAGGAGAGGAGACGGATGTGTGTGGAGCGGGCTAAGGGATGAATGGAGACGTTTCAAACATGCATTTTTTTTTAGTCGTACCAATGACTTTGTACTAACTTTGGCATTAATAATGTATTTGATACCAATCTTAATTCGTATATCATTAAAAAAAAAATATTGACGCATAAAAAAGTAAGAAACGCTTACTTATACTGAAATACTGCTTAAAGTGTTTCAAGGTTTTCTACATAATATTGTGAAATTTTTGGTCTCATTATAATTCCAAATATTTTCTTAGATCACTACGTAACTAAGTGACCAATAATATGAATTATTTATTACCGTATGAAATAAGTATATTACTAACAATAGTGACATCTAAATGGTTAATCCCTCCTTACGGGTATTAAATACTTACTTCCTTACTAATATTATAAATGTGAAAGTCTGTTTGTTTGTTTGTAACGCTTTCACGTCTTAACTACTGAAACGATCATCATGAAATTTTGCATACACGTTGTCAGGGGTACAGAAAAGGACATAGGATACCTACTTTTCATCCCGAAAAAAAAAGGATTTTTCCTGAGGGATAACAAAAAACTTTTCACGCAGACGAAGTCGCGGGCGGTCGCTTGTTGATAAATAAATATCCATTGTTAAAAAATCTAATCGTCGTCAACATCATCTAATACACTTCAAACTTTTACGTTAATGGTCGTCTCTACTCCATGCAATATTCTCAAGGAAGGCACCCAAAACTGTAAGGGCTCGGACTCGCGGGGAGTATATTATTGATTTCCATTACTGCTCAAGCCATGTCATAGGTTCGCATCTGTGTGAGTTTTGGTACATAAACTCTACTATATTATATTATAACTAGCGATTAAATTCAAACGTATCGTAACAACATATAATAATACTTAACAATATTATGAAATCAAGAGTTTCGTTTAAAAATAAATGAATATATTTTACTATTTAAAGAACAAACAATGTTATCACACGTTTTACATTCGATGTAGAGTTTAATTTAAATCGAAATCATAATTAGATTTTTTTACAAAATACATAGAGTAGGTAATCTTTTATCTGCATGCTGTATACCCAAGGTGAGTTGTGCTATGTAAAATTTAAAATAACAATTAAATCATGTCGAACGTGTTAATTCTCTTGATATCAAAACAATTCTACGCGTACAACCTCCTGCCTACATTTATCGGAATGTTTCCCTATGAGGCAATAAAGCTGGCAGATAGCGAAGGCGGAATGGTAGCGGAATGGAAACGGGTATAGGCTAAAGGGTTCCTTATCTGAATATCGTTGCATCAAAACAACTATGATTGTACATCGTTGGTTGGTACCGTTGAGAAATGCATTAACGTCTTGGGTAGTACCATAGAGTAAATTATTAGAGTTTATTATTACATTACGTGCATGTAAAACGCAGTTACGCACACGTTTTGTTACGAAAATGTACAAAATGTAACGTTCATGTTGACATAAAGGTCGTGTCGTTTCATAATATTTTTTTTTTCATTTTTTATTTAAGTCTATTTATATAAAATTCAAAGTCCTGACTGACTGACTGACTGAGATATCAACGCACAGCCCAAACCGCTGTACCTAGAGACTTGGAATTTTGCACAAAGATACCTTATAATTATAGTGTAGGCATCCACTAAGAAATATTTTTTGTAAATTCCAACCCTAAAGGGGGTAAAATAGGGGATGAAATTTGTATGAAAGTCCGATAGTTTTGAAGTCAGGATCTTCAAATTTTGTATTTAGGCTGACAATTGAAAATTAATATTTACGATATTTACGATGAGTACATTATTATGATGTTTGTGGAAAGAGTATTTAAAAGTTTATAATTTTGGTAACAGCACTTTGAAATAAGTAGCTCCTTTAAAATGTCGGAGGGTGTTATCTGAAATATACATAAAAATTTACACTAACGAGTAACTATCTACAGGGTGAAATCGAAAACAGTTGACAAATTTTATGGTGCGGCTTAGACAGTCAAATTGAACAACTTTGTCTATGGGACCTACTAAATCAGAGCAAGAAAATATTCAGCTGTTCCATACATTGACGCTGTTTTCTATGGAACAGCTGATTATTTTTTGGCTCTGATTAAGTTGGTCCCATAGACAAAGTTGTTCAGTTCGACGGTCTAAGCCACACCACATAATTTGTCGACTGATATAAAAAGCACCATGTAGTTTAGTTAATTTCATAAAAATGCAGTCTAAGTGTGAGTTGCACCTAAACGCTGTGAAAGTTAAAGTTATCGTCAAATACAATACTAAATTTAACATTGTGAATGCAAAAATCTCAAATTTAAAAATTAAAAACTATTGTCAAATGATAATGCTACTTATTTGTCACGTCAATCTTGTCAAAGGACATCATGCTGGCTGGCAACCTCTTTTTTTGGCTATCTTGTGCTTAACCGGTACTTTAACAAGCTTGTTATTGTTAAAGTAAGATGGTGCAACTGAGCCTAAGAGCATCAATAAAATTGATTTGGCGCAAGGCTAAAGTCAAAAGTAGTTAAATAAAAAACTATTAAGTCAATTACTTAAATGAACAGTATGCTTAAGTGTAAAAACACAACCGTTATTTAAAGATACAACAATTTCAATTGTCCTTTATGATTGGATGTATAATCATAAATCATAATCATAAATCATAAATCGTTATTTGCATAAAACACGGTGACAAGGATGTAAATTAGAGCGTAGCACTACATGTTTCATCGATCTGTCGATATGCAAATATTTTGTCGTCATGCTTCTGATAGTAATTATTAATTAGGTACATAAATAAAATTCTAAATTGCAATATTTACTTACATTAGATGTGTGACAATGTCATTAACAATTTATAAAATTATATAACAAAAATAAGATAAAATAATATTAAGAACATTAATTACTATACTAAATTCAGGATCAAAGCCATCGTCCACCGAGAAATAATAATAAGATGTCAACAAGAAATGATAATAAGATGCCAATAATATTTAAATTACCTATTTTAGATTTCCCTTACGACAAAAGTTAACAAACTCATTTATGTCATAAAAACAATTTTCCATAAGGATTCCAAAAACTGTCTTTTTAAAGAGATTTAATGGCATATTTCTGATATCATTAGAAAGTAAGTTGTATAATCTAATCCCCATACTGTAACAATTTCTTGAGAAACAGTATTTTTTTTTATATATGTAAAAATATTTTTATCGGAACCGATCACATCAGTAATTATTACTGACTTCCTAAACCCACAACAGTTTTATGAAAGCGGCGCGTAAAAAGTCAACATAAAACTGAATGCCGGGAAATAAATTCCGTGACCCTCATTATGGAAAAAAACTTATCAAGGAGACCCATCAGAGAATAAAGATATTTGTCCCTCACCCTTTCCCTAGTGAAATCTTTGGTGAATACACAAGAAGGATTTTGAAATCTAAATATTTATTATATACAATACTTTACATAAAAGCTTAAATTTTTAAAGCTTAAGTATTGTAGATCACATACATTTACAGTGAATCTTTTTGGGTTATCAGTTGTAACCTTTTGGTAGTTAAGATGAGTGGAGAGATGACTATCCTTAATATTAGAAAACTTGACTCTGGAAGTACTAATATGTAATCTGTGCCTAAGGTCTCAAACTGAGGGCAAAACTATATGACCTAATTTCCTAAAGCAGATTAAACAAAAAAATGTAAAGACTTTTATTTCAGTGCCTATAGTGTGGGAAAGTTTCCGAGGGAAACTGGTGAATGTAAAAAAATAGGTCATCAGGCCTCAGATAAAAGATAAAAGTCATAAATAACTTTTTTATATACTAGAATAAGATATTTCACAAATAAATTGCCAATACATTCGAATTATACGTACCTACCAATAATTTTTTTAAATTTATTTATCACTTAAAAAGATACAAAAAAAATACAAACTTTACTTTCGCCAGACTGCATAACAGTTTGTCGGCGAAATATAAAACTATGCTCTATTTCTTAACAAAACACATAATCCAATATAGGTGTTGGAGGTAATGTAACCTAACATGAAACATTAAGTGCCTGTTTCACAATCTATGTTATGGCACTAACTTCTGATCTAAAAAATCGCTTGTCGTAACGATTCCCTTGCAGTCGCGACATAAATTTCTATGTAAAGTTAACGAATTCGGTCGATAAGTCACACCGAACAATTATTTATCGATTTTTGGTAGTCTACCGTATACTAAACACCGATAACTACCGATAATTTTCGATAGCTTATTGATATCAATACTGTCACTCGAATGATTTTTGCTGTCACAGTATATTTTTTAAATCTAATACAAAAAAATGAGTCAACGGTCGAGTGTCAAAATGAGAGTAATCAACATGTAGTGATTATTCCTCTGTGGTAATCGATACGGTACCGAAAATTGTTGTTAGTTATGATTGTGGAGACTACCAAAAATCGATAATAAATTGTTAAAATGACATATCGACCGAATTCGTTAACTTTACGATCGCTATCTATGTCGAGACTGCAGGGCCAGAGGGCCTAGCCAAAGTAACATTGGCAAATCTTCGTTATCGCTTCGCTTTCGAAACATGTATGGGATTGACGTGGTTTCGTTAACAATCGAATTTTAAAACGTCAAATCCATACATGTTTCGAAAGCGAAGCGATTACGAAAATTTGCAAATCTTCGTTATCGCTTCGCTTTCGAAACATGTATGGGATTGACGTGGTTTCGTTAACAATCGAATTTTAAAACGTCAAATCCATACATGTTTCGAAAGCGAAGCGATAACGAAAATTTGCAAATGTTACTTTGGCTAGGGGGGCAGGTATAGTTTACTATGGATTATAGAAAACTACCGACAGCAAACAGTAATATTTTTCACTTAAGGCGGTGTATGTGAGGAAATAAGCAAATGATTTCCCCTCGGCGGAAAAGTCGAAACATATTCCCGATTCGTGTAACATGGGGTCCGAATATGCACTGTCATCACTTGACCGTACTTCTTTGGGGGAATTCATGGAATCAAATGGTCGGTAATAGAGATAGATATACGACTTTAACGCCATGACGAATCGAATAATAAATCTGTTAATGTTTTGTTGACAACCATGATGCAGTGATGTTTCTTTTTTAAATAATTAATAATTTTATGTTACCTATTTGTTTATTGTTTCCTTTCTGTCGTCGCCTTTATTTTATTTATGTTTAGGTTAACTAATATCACCAATATAGGTTAATTACAGAAGAATTGTCAATTGAAAACATAGCGTCGCTGTCAGTTTAAAAGGACGTATGTATTTTTTATAATTTTTTTTTATCATCTGTATGCGTAGTTTTGAACGTAATCTTTATGGTGTCAAAATGCCATTAGTAGTTGTGTTGGACGATTTTGGACTTTAAAGTAATAGACAAAAAGTATGTAGGTACTTACTAATAATATTTTTAAACTTTGCAGACAGGAAACTTTCATGTAAGTAACTAACTAATTTTACTTCTAACTAGACTAGTAGTGACACGCCCTAGTGCATGTTAACAGTTTAAAAAGTGCCTACTACACTGATATACTTCAATTACAAAGCTCAGAAGTTTTCATCCGAAACTAAACGTACGAGATTATGTACGATTGGATTTTAGTTTTTTACTGTAAAATTTTAACAAAGAAAATCTATCGAATGTCGCAATTCAGTTTTTTGAGAAGAAAAGAGGAATTATGGCGAAGGTTAGCCCGAATGGCGGAAAGGGCAAAAAGAGTGAAGCAAATATATTTTCCAAGTTCGCCTATAATATATAGTATTATTATACATTTTCTGCTAACTCTTCACCAGATGTAATCTTTACTGTCTTGATTTATTAGTCAAATGTACTCTTTGCTTGACAGGAGAAAGATTTATCGAGCCATTTTTTCGTAAAGGTACATAGTCTATCTTGGGTTATCTTGAATAATGTGAAGTGAAATTAGATTCTACGTTCGTGTATTGGAGACGTTAATAAATTGTTTAGTGATAACTTGATTTGAGCTTTGGTGATGTGAATAATACTTCCAAAATGTAATAAATAATTTATTTCCATGAATAGTACGCACCGAAATCTAAAAAGTGTAATTAATAAGTAATACCTATGTAATCAGTCAGCAACATCTGAGGTTACCACAAAATACGATTTTCGAGTTTGATAGAAAATGTAATGTAATTTCTATATCATCTCCAGATAAATTAATCTAAAATAAAGCAATATTTGCAAGTCTACAAAATATGACATGCCATATTAAAAATACTTGGTCGTTCTTAAATTTTCATTTTCTCAATTTAGAGATTTCAGAATCCTTGTTAAAATTGATTTTACCTGTTTCAATTGATTCAAATCACCATCGACAAAATAAATAAAAAACTTATTTAAGCCCCTAAATTGAAAGAACCTTCGTTTCTTTTCAATAATGAGCTCGCTCGCACAATTTCAATAACTCCAATAGAATACTTTTAAATAATAATTCGAAATACAAAATTATTATCTTTCCACAAAAAATCTTATTTCAAAAATATCCTTTTCCAATAAAAGCTAACGATGTAAATCGACGCTTCGTCTATAAAGGAGTCCAAATTATTATTCTGCCTTTGTTTGTCATCATCAAAGGGACCCTTTGGGATAGCTTTAAAAAACCATTTGTGAGTTACCCCGAAGAAATGCCTTGAAGCGATTTCTTATTTTCATGTTCACCGTCTTACGGGATGGTGAGGCAGTATTTAGGTGACACACAGGTGGGCAGATTGATATAATATCTAATTATAAGATTCAGGTTTTACTATAACATTTTACAATTGGTAACTGTCAGAAAGTGTGACCTTATAAGTCTCTATTTATTATCCTGTAATTTTCTAATAATTTCAAGTCTGAAGTAAAAAAACAGTAAAACAACACAAAAACAACAAACAAAATGAAATTTTCAATTGTCATGGAAATCTAAAGTCAAGTCTTACATTATTTCAGGTAAAAATTGTTATTCAGATAATATAATAGTTTGAGAGAAAAAAGGAGCATATCCAAAACCTGTAAAACCTGACCTTGAATAAAATTACTAATCATTAACATTAAATGTTTATTAACTACATGTTATTATATGTATTAGAAAATGTTATTCGCCCAACGTGCAAGTCATACCGTACAGGGAAAGGGAAACGCTCAGATGTCGCACCAGTAAATTATAAATTACCTATCTACTACCTTAATCAATTGAACAAAAATACAATCATAATAAATTTTGTTGATATTATTGAAATAAAACTAACAAACGTTTCACCGAAAGTTAAGTGTGTCTCATAAAACTCAATAGGAGAATGGGTGTGACCGCTCATTCGCCCAACGTGCAATCCATACCATACAGGGAAAGGGAAGCACCCAGATGTCACGCTAGCAAATTATAAATTACATATCTAGTATCTTAATCGATTGAATATACATACAATCATAACATAATTTTGTTAAGATTATTAAAAATAAAACCAACAAACATTTCACCGAAAGTTAAGTGTCTCATAAAACTCAATAGGAGAATGGGTGTGACCGTTCATTCGCCCAACGTGCAATCCATACCATACAGGGAAAGGGAAGCGCCCAGATGTCACGCCAGCAAATTATTTACTGCCTTCCTTTGTGCGAGCCTGCATCTACATATTTGTTATCTGTGAATGGAGTGCAGGTGGCTTTTCGACGCCAAAGGTTTTTCGGGTGTCCTCCCAATTTTCGTTATTGGAATCGGATTTGTTTGCTTTTTGTAAGTGTACAGCGAATACCAAGGTGTATTTTGGTTGCATTTTTTATGAGCCTACAATCTTGTGTAACAGTTTTACTGTGAATCGTAAAAGCTGAGTCTTGACCAATAACAAAAGTCTAATCACTACACTACATAGTATAAAAACATACATAATAAAAAAACCGTCGACTTGAGAACCTCCTCCTTTTTTTGAAGTCTGTTAAAAAGTCGCTTCCCGCTGTCTGTCCCTATGTATGCTTAGATCTTTAAAACTACGCAACGGATTTTGCTGCGGTTTTTTATAGATAGAGTGATTAAAGAGAAAGGTTTAATGTATAATACATGGTGTAAAATTCCACACTACACCGAAGCTAAGCGAGGTTATAAATGTTAAAAAACCGAGGGTTCCGTACAAATTTGTAGATAAATACATATTATAATTCAGAAATCTAGTTTCGCAATTTTTTCTGACCTTTTCCCGAAATTTTGTTATGGTGTTTTCAAATTTTTCCCTGTACTTGTAGTATAAGACGATATTACTTGCCTACATAGTTCTAGGTCAACAGAAAGTACCAAAAATTTTGATTCCCTCTAGAGTGTCTTAAAATGCATTTTTTGCGGCATAAACGTACGGCCGTATCTTTTTTACGTCAAGTGAGAAGTTTGATTTTTTCACAGGTTCAAGGATCCACGCGTCTCCGAGATAAAGGGTTTTGACAGACAGATGGACAACTAAGTGATCCATAAGGGTTCCATTTTTCCCTTTTGAGGTACGGAACCCTAAAAAACTTATTACAAATGAAAAAATTGTAAGAGCAATTAATCAAAATGTTTTACAAATTCTCAATAATAAAATGTGGAATATCTGTCGTGCTAACAGCTTAATAGTTAAATTATTATAGCGACATAAATGACGAATGTTTCGTCGCGATTAGCCGCAAAAAGCTTCGCGTGCGCCGTTGTCATGTAATTAGCCCGCTGGTAATATTGAAACAACAATGTGTGATCACAGAATTAGCGACCATGTTAGTTTGGTTAACTATGCATGACTTATTCAAAGGATTGTTGGGAAATTTTAGCTATGTGATTCTATGAAGGTATATATCATTTAGTTTATTCATTTATTACATTGATCAAGATGCTCAGCTGCACGATATTCATTGCTAAACATAGGGTCATCATCATCTCGTGCCATCTTCATATTGAAGTTTGGCGGTTAGTAGACAATAGTTATTGCGATACCATGTAGCATAGCCAAGTCGAGTCCACTGTTTGATGTCGTCCAGCCATTTGCGTCTCGGACGTCCCGGACCTCTCTTTCCCGGAATTTTGCCTTCGAGGATTAGCCGTGGGAACTCGTACAAGGATCCTCTCTGCATGTGTCCGAAAAAGGCGACCTTACGTCTCATGACTGTGGAGATCAGTTCCCTTTTGCAGTCGGCTTTCTGTAGAACTTTGGCGTTAAATGTGAAGCTAGTTTAAGGTATTTTGAACATTTTACGTAGGGTCCACAGTTCCACATGTCGAACGCTTGCAAACGTTCGCATATTTCTTTTAATTAGACCCACGTTTCACAGCCATATAAGAGTGTAGACCAGACGGGTTCTCCAAAGATATTCACTAGGGCCAGTAGGTACTATTCTGCCCGTATCTAGCGACTTGTCGTTTGTACATTTGCGATACACTTACTACTTACTTTAAGCTATCTCACATGGTAGATAAGTTTTAACAATAACCCATCACTACAACACAAAATATTAGTTGTTTAAATTATGAACTATTGATCTTCGATCAAGAATATCCTATATGTCCGGTCAGTCTCAAAAATGGCACCTCAAATAGCGTCCCACTTTCAAAATAAGCTTATTTCGTACAAAATAAGTGATATAAAATGAGAGTTTGTACAAAATAAGAGGTGATTAAGTACAAAATAAGCGCTAAGTTTGTAAGTGGGACGCTATTTGAGGTGCCATTTCTGCGTACTGTTTTAGTTCGTGAAGGGTTATCTAGGATATTCTTAATCGAAGCTATTGATAGAACATTTCTAACACAATAAACGTGTGAAAACAAATTAGGTACCTTTAGTAATTTAGCACTTTTATAAAAATCTTTACCATGAGTTTTAAATAATATTGTCACCGGCAACATTATGTGAGCGGAAATTCGTTTAGGCTAAAACGTGCAACTTTATTCTCAGTCTATAAATATTCATACCAATTTAACTCCTTCGAACTTCCGAGAAATTTTAAGCGTAAAATGTTCAACTGCAAATTGTTAGGTGCCTTAGTTGGTGTCGCTGTATGATGTTCCCAATGGTTCGTTTTCAAAAGAATTTTAATAAGCCTTTGATAAAATGCCTTTTTTTCTGAAATATTACTTATTTTTTTTTCTACTACGTTTTTCTAAAAAGGATAATGTGTAGTTTTGTATTAAAAGTGATAAAACATTATAACTACAATGGTTGTTTGCTTTGAGTAAATTGTAAATCTTTATGAAAAGTTAGACAATAATATACTTACTTACGACTACAAAAAAAATCCGTAAGCACCATAAGCAAAAGTTACTCGTAATTTTTAAATTTGGGATTTTTGCATTAACAATGCTATTTTTATACAATACTAAATAATATACTCGGTAGCTCAGCGGTCAGAGCATTGGACCGGATATCCAAAGGTCGCGGGTTCGATTCCCGTCTGAGTATTGATCTGGTGCGAGTCGTATTTTTTCTGTATATTATTTAGTATTGTTACTCGTAATCTTTTTTCAAGCCGTTTTCTCTTCGGTCATCTATACCTGAGGATGAAGCACGTCATACAATAACAAAGCTGAAATGTGGCACAAATCACGCGACACTAAATGTCAAGTTCTATGAAAAGTCGTGGGGGACTTTCATAGTAGGCTGCGTTTTGGGGGAGTTTGAGGTGTCCCACAAATGCTATTGTCATGCAATATCCGCAGGTATAGATGATCGAAGCGTTTTCAGTATAAAATCGAAACTTGCGTTTCCGTAACAATATTCTCCCACTGACTAATCCAAAACAAAATATGAAAACAAAGACACATCGCCCACTAAAACAAGAACAAAGGATTCCGGTAACAAAACAGAAACGAAACGGAATTAAAACCTCCGTATAAATCCGACCAATAACACATGCGCGGTGACGTCATAAAAAAGTCGGGAGCACGTGGCGCTGATAAAGTGCATATTCCCTTTGCAGTTGTAATAACGATTTGTTAAGTTGCAACGACTCCGTTATATTATTTGTGCGGAAAATATTTGTCAGTAAAAACAAATTCGAATTCGCAACGTTACAAAATTTCGCAACTTTCTATCAGAAGACACGCCACACACTCGGGACTGTCGTTACATTGAATTTTAGTTGTTTGTATTTTTTTAAATTATTGGCACATAAGCGTTTAAAAGAATTATATTTTTGTTAAACAAGAGCACTGAGAAAAGATTTGACTGCGGCCTGATCCAATTTAAATAACATCCTCGCAAGCGTGTCTCAATAATATTTCAATTTAAAAAGTAACACTTTACCTATGTAATGATTTTTATTTTACTCTTAAGTTAGGTTTTCTGGTTTTGTGGCCCACTGATTCTACGATCAATATGCATTTGGCCCACCAATGATTTTGAGTTTGATATTGCTGAATAAAAGTGTTTAATGTGTCTAATGAATAGTCAACATAATTAACAATCTATTTGTGTTCTAATATTATTTATTAGAACCGTTAAAATAAAAGTGGTGCAGGTTCTTTACATACTTACCTACTGTAAGTAACATGTTTACATTTAACCCAGTTACTTTTAACCAAGTCTTTATAAAACCGAACCAAGTGTGCAGAGCTTTTTTCAATATTCTGATGAAATATTTCAGTTTCAGTGTATACTATCTAACTCGATATCACCGTCATAACTAATTTAAAATGATAACAACGTCCATCCCGGTCCCGGCCAATTTTCAATGTTGTCGTTCAATATTAATGGCAAACATCAAAGGGTATTTCATGTTAAAAATATTTTTAAAATATGCGGAATATTTAAAATTGAGTTTATAACGTTACGATACTTTTTCTCGGTAACGGTTATACCTGAATTTATTGGGTACTGATCAGTCAAATATGTAAATGAACAAAAATATTATATAAACAACACAAGAATAATTGATAGAGTAAAGAAAAAAATAATTGAATTTTTAGATTTTAGGCATTTACAATTCTATTTAGCTCTTTCATAATTGATGAAGGGATCTGACTACCTTCCAGTCCTATCGATTCGAAATTTGGTACTGTGTTACTTCAATGAGCTTGCAAGTATATGGTTAGGTAACCATAACGTGATCAGCCGTTTGAAGATCATCAGCTCTTTAATAATTGATGAGGGGATCTGACTACCTTCCATATGTCCTATCGATTCGAAATTTGGTACCATGTTACTTCAATGAGATTGGAAGTATATGGTAAGAAAACCATGACCTGATCAGCCGTTTGTCTGGGGGTTTTTAATTTTTTTAATTTTTGTTTTTATATTATGATAATTATTTAATATATTAGAAGAAATACTATAAACAACCGACTCACCCGTAGCACTTCAGCGACTCGGTAGATGAATTTAGTGCATTGGGCCGGAATCCCAAGGGTGCGGGTTCGAATCCCGTCTGATCTGAAGTGCTACGGGTGAATCGATTTTTTCTAGTATTTTTTCTAATATATTAATTATCTTAACACAACAATAGTTTAAATTCGAGTTAAGTGCACCACTTTCTTGTAATGTTAATGAAATGGTAATAATAGGTACCGTTAAAATCACAAGGTACCTATAGAAAAAAGTGGTCTGTTAGAATTAAGAGGTGATTTTTTTATTTGGAGGTGACTGTCGACTACATCAACATTTGCTGGGGCACAGGCCTTCCTAATAGGTGGATAATGAGGATGGGCCATAACCCACCACGCAGGTCCAATGCGGATTGGTGGATGTTAACGACTGTAACTAACTGCAGCCGGGACCAATGGCTTATCGTGCCTTCCGAAGCACGGAGGAACTAGAAATAATAAATTTTTGATCACCATCCCATGGCCGACCCTTGCGAAAGTTGCTTAACATCCGCAATCGCAGGGCCAGGTGCTAAAACACTGCACCACCGAGCTCCTCGAGGTGACTGTATTCGATAAGAAATAAAATTATATTTTTTTTCTTCTTTGTCTTTAGAAAAGTACTTAAGAATTCAGTGCTCGTTATTCAGTAAAAAAAAGTAATTCGGCTATGATACTTTTATTACGGTCTGTTTGACAAATAGAGCTGTTATTTTACCCCATTTCACCGAATGGGAAAATTTCTTAAAAGGCATTTTTTTTATTCACGTAAGTACATCTTTTTTTGTAAAGACTCATCTCTACTCGCATCATTAAATCTAATTTACTATTGTGATTAATTTTCACGACTTCAAGGTAACTTTTTATTTTTGTGTAGTAATACGAGTCTAAAATTTATTGAAAAAAAAAACGAATAATTTCACATATAATGATAAAACAGAACATCTGATAGCACACAAAACTACGAACACATAACAGACAGAACTTTACAGTCCATAGACCGTTATGAAACTGATTTAGAACCTTAAGTGATTGGAGTAAAGATCAAATTTCAGCGTGTAATTCACATTGTCCTCTAGCCGAAATGTTTTGAGCAAATATTCATAGCAAGCAAATCCTGTTGGAATTAGAAAATGGTTATTCAACCGTATCGCATTGTTCAAATTGTATTGTTTCATTTAAAAATATCGATGAAACGGTCTGTTCGTCATTTCAAACGATGAAAAGATAATTCTGCATCGATAAAGCTTTGTTATAAATTTGTAGACATGGTTAATGTTTCACTAGGTTTATTATTTATGCCATGATGATTATTTATATGATTAAACCATTTTTTTAACTTGAAAATTATAAATTGCAAAAAGGTATTTTTAAGCAAAAGGATTTGTAACTACTTATTTCAATACTTATAGCACTATAATAACTTTAAAGTCAAAAAATCGCTAGAAATTTGACGAAACATTTTAAGGTATTTTCACATAAAAGATAAAAGGTTGGGGTAAAATTATTCACAAAATATACAGAGACCATTAATAATAAAAAATATTTTAATTCGATCAAAACATGCCAAGAAACTGAAAAAAATAGGCAACTCGAATTCGTCAGTCTTTTTAAATAGCACAACAAAGAGATTTGAAATTTAAATCCAACGTTATCAAGAAAAATATTCAAAAAAGTTTGCTTTCACAAAATCTCTTGTCATTGTTTCCAGAGCCGGTTTCAGGGTCAGTACAGAGGACCTAGTATCAAAACCGAACAACGATAATAGGTATCACGATTGTTCGTTCCGTTTTGTGACGTCAATGGTTGGAATTAAATTATGGTCTTAAATGAAAGCAGGAGGTAACTTTAATACCGCCGCCAATAAGTTTAATTTTATAACTCTTAAACCAGGTCAATAATGAAAAAGAAAGAGACAGAAGTTTTCTCCATAATATGCGTTTAATTGGACAGCTTTTAAATTGTATCTATTCATTCTTTCTATCAAATAGGTACGTCTAGTTTATGAAAACAGAATGTTGCCACTTTCTTTTTAAGTCGCTTAAAACGTTGTTATTTTATAATTATTAGACTCATATAAAAATAGTTCGTTATTTTTTTAACTTGGATTTGGAAGGTATAAAATTAAATACGGGTTGGAGACGACAATGCGACAATAAATGAAAACATTGGTGACACTAGTTACTGTTCATAGTAGTATTTTGAAACTATCAAATAATTCCTAGCAACGAAATAAAAACTTTTTTTCTTTCAAACTAAATAGCACGAAAATTAATTGTACTGAAACAGTAACGGAAAAATATTTCCAGTGAGCTATTGGATATTTTTAATAGATTTTCTTATGCAGACTGGGAGCGTTCTTAGCTATACGACATTTAATTTATTGTCGCATTGTCATCTCCAGGTTGTATATTGACGACGCTAGTCAGCTTCTGTAATGTCAGTTACTTTATTTTAATCAAATGACAAACCTCGTCCGATTATCGTGGTTCTTTTTTCGTAGTAAGCTCTCAGGGCTGTAACGGGTCTCAAATTAACATTTTTATATTCTCATTTGCATACGCGCCATGATAAGTCAGTGAATTGTAATTTATGAAGGGTTCCTTTGCAAGTGAATCGGTGGGTCGCCCACAAAGAGCCGTGTGTCTAAATTGTAAACCAGTTTACAAAATTATTCTGAAAAAAAGCTGTTTGTTTACGAAGGACATACTTGCCTTATACACATAAACAGTGCCATGAATTGTATCATAGGGAAATAACCAACCATTGATAAGAAATGAAACTTGGAAATGAAATTGTCAGCTTTATTTCAAATAAATTTTAAGTGCCTTCATACTTTATTTGTTTTTTCCATATAATTCAGTGAAGTTAAAAGCATAACCTAATATTTTACAGTTTACATGCTTTTGTTATTTTTGTGACCGTTACAATTAAATTAACTTGCGATCGCTTTTTCCGAACTTTGACTATTTTTTCCAAATAATCTTACATTCATACTATACAGGGTGTATCAAGACCTTCAACGAAGCCGAGGTCTACGTATTCTGCCCATCATCAGGACCATTTCTGTTAAAAAAAATTACTGGGAAACCATTTTGATTTTTGGTGTTAAAAAAGCATTGCATGAATTACTACGCAATGTGACGCGTACAACAGGCCGCGCTTGCGAGTGTATGCTACACAGCTACGTGCGGCCGAGTTGAAAGTCAGCGTTTATGCGCGTGCTCATGAGATACATCGAGTGACGACGATTTGAAGCCATCGTTTGTTACGAAATACTTAAAATTTTGATAATGTTTCTTTAGTCAAAAAATAGGAAATGACGAATAAAATAAGATTTCATAAAAAAATTGAAAAAAAAAAATTACTTTGACCTTCAATAACTTCGTAACTATTGGTTTCCCAAGTATAGCCTAAAAGACAAAAATGATCCTGATGATGGCCGGAATACGTGGTCTTCAGCTTCGTTGAAAGTCTTGTTACACCAGTTATGTACCCAAGTGTTGATGAACCACATAATTACCTAACATCCCCACATGTACTGTTAACACAACTAACCAATTATAATCAATCTCACGACCATCCATCATCGGGGCCCCACTAATTCTGCGCACGTCGTAAATCTACCGACCGCAGCCGATTATTCGAGCTCAGCAATCTGAGAGTTACATCGATTCCGATTCATCGATACGAATCGGTTACGGTATCATCGTTTAAAGACATACCCATTTGTCTATGTCATTTCTTTCGGTAACACTATCGAGTACAAACGAAAATGTGCGATTGAATCGGTTTTGTATTTTTTTAAGAGGGAGAGTTGGTAGGCGTCAGAAAGTGAACAAAGTAACTTGATATGATTTAGCGATTCATTGTGGAAAATTATAATAATAATAATAAAATGCTTTATTTTCTCCACAATTACAATATTTATACATTTATGGTTAGATTGTATAAGTAAGTGTTTGATAAGTAATGTGGAGACTGGCGCCCGTACTAAGGTTAGGAACCTGTTTTACAGGTCACCAGGTCTCCAATACACGGAATAATGACAATAGTATGATATACAATGCATAACCTAGACTTTAATAAGTACATTGTTTAGATGTATAACAAAACTGCCACATCTAGGAGAAAGAAAAACTACTAGTTTTCATTAAAATATTTAAAAAATAAACTTTTTACCCACCACACTGATTGTTCTTTTGGTTGATAATGGATTTCAAAAGTCGTTAAATCGCTCTGTCACATCATTACCAAGTTTTTGTGGTCATGCTCTTATGTTTGCACTAAAATCGTAACTATAACTCGACCAAGATAATTAGTTAGGAGCAGGACAGCTGCTTTACAGCTTTTTGACACTGTTTTAATTTGGTCGAATACTTGATTGAATGCTCTGAGGTCGAATGTGTAAAAGATGTAATGCAAACGGGTGCCAAAAATGTGTTTCAATAGAATAACGCAATGCATTATAAGCAAGTTCAGTAGGTATGTTTTTTTAAATAAAGCATGTTTATTTCTAATTTATTCATCTGTTTTTAAGAGAAGATTAGATCACATCATTCACAACCACATAGAGCGATAAGTATATCTTTAAAATTAATAAATATTTAATTACCCACTGTAATAAAAACACGTATGAAATGAAATTAAAAATGATAATCTAAATGTAAATGAAAAAAAAATCAAATGAACTTAGAAATGATTATGCTTTTGAATTTGTCCATAGTTTCCTACCTATTCGAGACTTTTTTGCTGTAAAGAAGAATGGGCGCAAGAAACTTATCAGCTTAACAGTAGTAACGATATTTACAAAACATTGTATCGTTACCAAAAACTTTTAAAATATAACTTAATTGAAAACCAATTTAAAGATAAAATCGAAATCGGAAAATATAAATAATTGTTCATATAATTCGAAAAGGGAATTAAATCTGGCTCGCAATTAAGGCGACCAATAACGAGTAAAAAAATAGCCTACTGCAAAACGTAATTGAATGCGTGAGGTTTACGAGACATTCATTTTGGTGCCCACCGGCGGGGTAGAGACTCCATGCGTCGTGGGATTCGCAGGACAGGATAAGTGACGCTAAACTTGTGTCTGTGCTGGACCACGTGATAATTAATTGGGATGTCATTTTACTGGTTTACTTATAATAGCGATATTGGAAAGCAACAAAAAGTTCTATAAAAGTTTTCACTCGCTACGTTACGCTTACGTCTATCCATGTGATGTGCAGTGTTTACTTTATGTGTCGTATCATGTCTAGTCTGTATTTTATAAAAATATTTTCGTAGCAAGAAAGTTGATAGGTGTTTATATTTAATGATATATGTATAAATAAACTAGAAAACAATCAACGTCCAAAGGTCGCGGGTTCGAGTTCCGTCTGAGAAAACGCTTTGGTGGCGAGTCGATTTTTTTCCAGTAAATTTTAAATGATTATTAAAAAAAATATTAAAAAGTATTAACTTAAAATGTATAATATCTGTTAAGAGTCACAATAGTCTCGCTTTTGAATCTTAAAATTATGGTCATCCTATTTTAACAGGCGGTCACTTGTCTGGCTTGTGCTAAAATCTGGAATGAACCTGCAACGCTCGCAAAATGTGATGGGGGCTTTGTTGTATTGGGCTTATTTCTGCTCTTCACGTTGGCCTAAACCTTTCCCAATTTAACATTCGTTGATGATTTTGAAAGAACCTTTTTGAAGCATTTGTTACAAAACCGGCAACGTATGATGAATTTGCCAATATTGTGGCCAACATGTGGAGCCGGCACGACATGACAGGGCAATTCTCACTATGAACCATTCAGGCGTTTTTGCGTAGATTAATTGATTGAGTAACAAACATCCAAACATACAAACTTTTACATTTATAATACTCGTTTTAGTAGGAAAGTAGAAAAATTAGGATATAAATTCTTCCAACCAGTTATAATTTTCTTGGAAAATGAAAATGATTTTTTTTTTTATTTTATTAGACTCACTAAGAAGTACTGTTAAAGGGTCCAGTTATTTTTCCCTACTACCCATTCAGGACTTCTTTTAGCTGACAAGAAGGGAGTGAGTCGGTGAGTTCTAATTATTATTTTAAGGTTACATTCAAGTGCCTACGTGGTAATTAAAACGGTGATATGTATAAACACACATTCGGCGATCCCTATGAGCCTTCGCTAAATGAATGGCGATATCTTTTGGAATGGAAACGGCATCCCGGAAAAAGCCACTGCTAGGAAAAAATACGAATGTGTTTTACGAGTTTATAGCCACAGTCGAATGAAGTGAAGTAGTATGGGCAGATAGAAATGAATTCTGTGGCGTATTCATGTGACAGTTTTTTTTTGCGAATTATATGTATCGTGAAAAAAAGGTAGGGTAGTTAATGTTTCAGACGGTTGTAGTCTCGTTGTTAAGACTAGTTTACATTATCTTAGTCTTTAGTAGCGTGCGAGTAGATTCGAATGCGAGTGCTTTAGTAGTTTTGGTGCCTTTCCAGTCAGCGTTTACATGCTTCCAGTACAGTGTCATTTGGCTTTAGTCAACTCTACTAAATACGCTACTAAAATGTCGATTTACATGCTTCCAGTGCGAGGAAAGTGTCGCGCGTGAGAGGGCGGCGCGGGCGCGCAGGGGGTTCTACTGGAAAGCGATGATTCCAGTTGAAAGGCTACTAGAACGTTACTCTCTTTAGTCATAAGACGACCGTTTACATGTTTCAACTAAAGCACTCTTCTAAAGCACTCTACTAAGACTAAGATAATGTAAACTAGTCTTTATGTACATAATTAGTCGTCGATTATCTAATAAATACAGGATCAGCTTAAACTAGAGTTGTTGTAAAAACTATACGAAAGCGTGCGTGATGTCGCACTTTGTCACGATTTTTATTACTAATTAACATGATTATCAAAACTGTCTTTGAACACAAAGATCTATCTCCCAGGAAGTACATAATTCCCTTCTTGCTGAATACCGGTGTAAAGATCTTCTCTCGACTTTGGTTTATATAAAATACAGTGTATTTCTGAGTTATTCGCCCCGCTGTGGTAATAGGCCCGACGCTAATCTCTTAACTCTTGGTACAGAAACAATAAAACGTTACGTTGAAATCGCACGTGGAAATATTTGGCACTTCCCCGAGGAAAATACGAGGGGAAAAGTGTGGAAATCACCCGTCCTATATATCGGTCCATTAACTTAAAAAATACGTCCCACAGAAGAAGGAAGAAAAGTAATGAGACAAAAATCTGGAACGGTTTATTTGATCTTTTCTAAAATGAAACATAAATTTCAATTCAGTAATAATTTAACAGCCGGCATATTGTTTATTATACGCCCCTCTCAAACTGGTTCCACATAACACCAGCGTCATTGCATTAACATGCTGTGGCATTTTGCTGAGTGGAGGCCTTTTCGGCTGCATAGCAATTAGATTAAAATGTATTTTTTATAAATGTATATGTATATGCTCCGAATAAACATTTTTTCTTTTCTTTTCTTTCTTTTCTTTATAAAAAGTAGAGCAAATTTTTTGAAAGTTGTTTTATTTGATTATTCTTTAGTTAGAACAATATTTTTTTCTTATTTTATTATTTAAGTGATGTCATTTACGTTCGGAAAATTTAAAAAATTCAAACATTTAAATTTTCTGAATAGAAATAGTATTGCTTGCAAAGAGCAGTATTTAAATTTACATAGCATAAATTATGGATCTGACTCTTGAAACCTCCCGAAAAATTTTAATCATACTAGGTATAAAAATATAAAATTATTTTCGCCAATATTTCGGAATCAGCAGATAAGCTTTTTCGTGTGTTTATATCAGCCGGAACCGGAACTCATGAAAGCTGTTTGCTTTGACGCTGCTATTTGCATGTAAACTGCATTAAAATATGTATGTGCTATATATTCAGCTTTTGAATACAGACAATGAAGAAAAATTGGATCATATTTAGTAAGTTTACTCATGATAATATATTATTTATGAATGTTTGCAATCAATTATCGAGGATAATATTAATGTTTTAAAATGATTTTACATTTAATAAGCAAATTAAAATTGAGGGTATTCAATTTGTAAGATAGAAGGACTGAAAACAGGATAAGCAAATGATTAGCTTATCTTTTCATCATCATTTTCATTTATCTTAAATTTGGCTAAGTAGGTAAAAAACAAAGGTTGGCTTCTCCTACGAGTAGGTACCTATAATAAGAATAAGTAAATGTTAACATGTTAACTGAAAAGCAAATAAAAATAAATAATTACTTATATTATAAATGCGAAAGTAAGTTTGTTTGTTTGTTACGCCTTCACGTCTTAACTACTGAACCGATCATCATGAAATTTACATACACGTTGTCAGTGGTACAGAGAAGAACATTTTATTTTATTTTATTTTACTTTATTGATTTACCAACGCTTGTTTTTATTACTTACATAAAACAACTTTTACTTAGTATCAAATTAAATCAAATGTAACAAACACAGGTAAATACCGCATGCAAATTTAGTGGTTAAACAAACAGGAATAAATAAACTGATATAGGCAAATAATAACAAAAATTATAGAACTAAGATATCTTTTATACATAAGGTTCCTTTCATCCCGAAAAATAGAATTGTTCCCGAAGGATAGAGAAATAGCTGTCTACTCAGACGAAGTCGCGGGCGGCTCTTCGTTTTAAAATAAATAAAGAATAAAATCATAACACTTAACGCTTACCCATTGCTCCTTTCAAATCCAACATGGCTGCATTTTGCAGACTGCAACTTATATTGCACTTTATCTGCATTTCGAAGTGCACGTTTCACTCAACACATCTTAATGCTACATTTTAAAGTGCCGCAATCTTTCTGAAGAGAAATAGGTAAATAACCAGCCCCCCTTGCCAAAGTAACATTTGCAAATTTTCGTAATCGCTTCGCTTTCGAAACATGTATGGATTTGACGTTTTAAAATTCGATTGTTAACGAAACCTTTATGTCAATCCCATACATGTTTCGAAAGCAAAGCGATAACGAAGATTTGCAAATGTTACTTTGGCTAGGCCCTCAGAGCATTTATTTGACCGAGCGAGTGCGAGGCGTGAGCGAAGTGTCTCTGTATCAGCTTGGGCAAAAATGCTTTCGTATGTCTGGCTGTCCGTCGGTTCTCCTTTTGCCCATAGTAAAACAACTTTTAACTTTGAAATCTCGAAAAAAAGACATACTAACGAAAGTATCAAAATGTATGGAACAGCTGTTTTTTGCGATTTCAGAGTTTGAAAGTTGTTCAGTTTGATGGTTCCATATTCGGCATTGTTTTCTAACACTCTGTATAATAAACCACGTGACGAATAAAAATATGAAATATAATTTCCGTGGTAAGCCGAGTAGAATAGGCGTGGCAACTATACGGGCTTCTTGATCTCAGATAGCCGAAGCGTGTGCTTGCATGCGATCGGAGCGTTGCATGCTACTTTTAACAGGCCACTGCTGTTGCTTGTAGATACACGGAGGTACAATGTGACAAGCAAATCCTTATAGCATGTTTATTTATTTTATTGTTAACGGTACAATAACAGAATATAAACTATTACATTGCAATCTACATCAAACAGAACACTTTTTAAATTTATATCCCAATAACAACTGTATTGTACATAGCAGTTATTCCATTATATTGTTCTTCATGGAACTTCACAAATAATAATAATCAGAAAAGAAGAAAAAGACAACCATAAATGTTATCTACTGAAGGAACTTCTAATATGCTTTTAATATGTAGCATTGCACTAACGATACATTCGTATAATGATTGAAATAAAAAAGTAAATACTATGAGGAATACCCTTCGATCATCTATAGGGATACCTATTTGATTATTTGAGTAATGGATAAAAAATGTTGTGTTGATTTGTCATCTGGAAAATCAACTTAAATCAAAATAATATACTAGTGGCTCTGTAGAGCAGTCTGCTGTAAACCTCGCGTTTGTGATATTTTTTTTTTTTCTAAATAGGTGAAATATAATTTTCCCCATATCTCCGCCATTTTGAAAAATTTCGAAAAACTGAATTGTCAAAATTAATCTATATAATTATAGAACCTGCTCACAAAATTTCACTAGAATCGGTTAAAAAATGCGACCTGTAGAGGAGGAGAACAGACGGATAGACACAGGAAAGCATTTTTGCCCTAAATGAAACGGAGACGCTTCGCGTTTGCTCAGTCAATGGTATGAAAGACAGCAGAATATAATTCGGTATGTTTCCAGATCGCTATCGGCGCCTATGACGAGCCCGCCGTCGTTCAATCGACTTATAATCAAACATTGATAGCGTCTGTCATGTAAATTCTGCCGAAATTACCGAATAATAGCAAGAGCCTTCACTTTGAAATGCACTATGGAATATACTTAGATGAAAATTACATAACAAGTAATATCAAGTGCAAGAGCGTTATTAGATATTTCCAGAGAAAAATAGGTTTAGACCAAAAATATCTTCGTCCACTTTTATTCTTGTAAATATTACGTCTATTCTACCTGTTCTTAACATCACTAAGTATGTAGGTATAAAAGTCAATTATAAGAAGAAATTGGATAAAGTACCTACCTAATTGTGTTAAGTAATGATACCTTGAAATGAACCACCTTTTAACGGATACTAGCGCGGATGGCGAAATGTGTTTTATTTCATGTCTAGTGAGCGCGTAAGCATGAAAGGTGAATAATGATACCTTGATCATTTACGCTAACATACCTCCATTAAGTTGCACCGTACAACACAGTTACACGTCCAAACGCGTCCCTATTATCACTATACAGGCTGTGAAATATAATTCACTTTGCTGAAAGCCCTCAAGGACTCTTAGGTCTCAGCTGGCTCCAAGACGTTTTCTCTGCCCGTCGCGCTAAAAAGCACATAAGCCGATTGTTAAGGCGAACTCAAGTTACGAGAGCATGCTTGAGTGGTGCGGGAATTATTGTTCAAAATGTTGTGTGTTAGCACCTCGACTGTCTTGCATTTTAAATGAGCATCTTGGCTGCGTGTAATATTGCAGTACAAAATCGTCTAAACCATTTTGAATTCTTTGCTATTATTTTGTTTAACATTTGATTTTAATTTAAGATTATTTTTTTCATTAAGTATCGTGTCGTCTTATACTATCACTATGGAATAGAAAGTGATAGCAACAATTTTAATGAAACATTAAACTTAATTGACGTCTCTGAGTGCGGCCGTCATGTACTCTAACTTAAATTATTGTCTGTTTATGAAACTGATTATGATCGTGTAATATTTTATAAAAAAAGTTTTTTTTTGTAATGAAAAGGTTATTGCTCTTTTTCTTTAGAAGTGATAATTATAAAAAACCAAAAATAATACCTTATGCTTGTCGCACCACAGTCATTAGGATACAATGGAAAAGAAAACGATCAAATATTTAAATAAAAAAAGATCATCATCATCATATCAGCCGCACGACACCCACTGCTGGGTATAGGCCTCCCCTAAGGATCTCTACGAAAATCGGTCCTGCGCTGCCCGCATCCAGTGGCTTGCCGCGACCTTCACCAGATCGTCGGTCCACCTTGTCGGGGGCCTACCCACGGAGCGTCGTCCGGTGCGCGGTCGCCATTCCAGAACCTTTCCGCCCCAACGGCCATGGGTTCTTCTCGCTATATGTCCCGTCCATTGCCACTTCAGCTGAGCAATCAAAGATCAAATAAATAAAAAGGAATAAAATAATATATTGGATACAAACTGTTGATAGGTATTTAAAAATCGCCCTCATCTCCTCGCCTATACCACCACCAAAGCTGAGGACAGCGTGGAGAGCTCTCAGGCGACTAGTGTATCGCGGGTAGTTCAGATTTACGAGCCGGTTCGATGCCCGACTGAGCCCGACTTAATTCCGAAGGTCGTATCGGTTGCCGATTTTAGTTTCCACTTCTGAGTTTGGAGATCAAAAGCTGTAACAGGTTTTTAGGAAGGGTTTTTTCTTGTCAGTTTATCTTGAAACCACAATGGAAAAACAAGCCAATATTAATTATTACCTTTTTACTAACAATACTAATTAAATAAAAATCTTAGAGATATAAAAGAGAGATAAAAAACATTTCGCTCATGTCTGGCATCTGTAAAGATGTACAGCGAAAACGTAAAAAGTACTAGAAAATTTTGCCACTCCCACTAGCGACTCGGTAGCATAATTGGTTAGTGCATTGGGCCGGAATCCTAAGGGTGCGGGTTCGAGTCCCGTCTGAACTGCTACAGGTGAGTCGATTTTTTCTAGTAAAAACCAGCATAATTTTCTGGCCATAGGATTATTTTTATTAATATTTTTTCATTAAAAAGTAAAAATATCCAACTTTAGAGGGGTTATGTGGTAACTATTTACACGAGTTGACTTGACAGGCAACTTGGCAGGCGATTTTAATCAATCAGCGCTTTTTATTGACAATCTCTTGTAATTTTTAAATTTGAGATTTTTGCATTCACAATGCTATTTTTATACAATACTAAATAATATACTAGAAAAAATACGACTCGCACCAGATCAATACAATAATTCCCGTCTGAGTATTGATCTGGTGCGAGTCGTATTTTTTCTAGTATATTATTTAGTATAATCTCTTGTAAAATCTAATCGCAAACCTAATTTCAATGAGGTGGCGATTCGATTTTAGAAGCGATTGTCGATAAAAAGCTCTAATTGACTAAAATCACCTACCAAGTCACTTGGCAAATCGACTTGTATACTAATCACGAGCCAGCCGCTACGCTAACTTTACACTCTTTTTTAACAATACTCCCTTTTTGGTATAGATGAAAATAATATTCTACTGAAACGGAAAAAACCGGCCAGGTGCGTGTCGGGCGTACCATAAGGTATTAAATATGGTATGGTTTATACCATACCATATTTAATACCATTATCATTTTTAGTCTGAAAAAATAACTTTGTTTTTCACAGTGTTGGTATGAATGACAAAGTTATATTTGCGGTTTTGGAAAATATGATATAGGAATCTCGAAAACTAATTACTATATCTCGTTTAAACTAATTTTCGTTAAATGATTTTATTAAGATCTATAGCATATTTTTTTTTAGATTTTTCACTCTGTTATTTCAAAAGTTAGAGGGGGGGACACACATTTTACCACATTGGCAGTGTTTATCTTTCAAACAGTTGACTTTGAGAAAAAATTGTCTTAGAAACCTCAATGTCATTTTTAAAGACCTATCACGTAATGGTATGAAGAAAAATTTGTTTTTTTCAGTTTCAGTTCCATGTATGGGGAGATTGGGGAGCCCCTCCTTAATCTTTTGTTTTTATGTTTGTGTTAAAATCGTTAAGCGGGTAACAGAATACATCTACCTACTAAGTATCAACTGTGTAATCCTAATACTTTCGGAATAAAATGGCTGTGACATCGGACGAACAGGCAGACAGACAGACAGACATGTCGAATCTATAAGGGGTCTGTTTTTTGCCATTTTAAAATAATAAAAAAGCCATAGCAATACCTACCAGACATGCTATTCAGCCAACCATAGTCAAAAATTGTAACTGAAATTCTTAAAGATTTAAATTTAGTGTAGAGACACTAAGCTAATGGAGTTTAGTGTTACACCTAAGCACTAGATGCAACGGGATATTCAGTCTCTTAGCTTAGCCCGTTATATTACGCCTCGAGGAGTTTCAGATTTTATGTCGTCGTTGTTCAGTTTACGTGTAAAACTAATAGAAAACATTTAGATTAGATCGTTATGTTTTAGATTATTTTAATAAAAAAAATATGTAATAAAAAGGTGAAAATGAAAATTCAACTCGGAAAAAAATCTGTAATCGCAACCAAAAAAGTGCCATAATATATGTAACAGTTACTTTGTATCTTGAATTTTCTTCTTGACCATCATGATAATCAAAATCACAATAAACAAAATCAAACCAAATACCAACTAATAACCGAAGTACGCACGACAGCACGCTAGGTTAAACATTTGAACTACGAAAACAGCTCCTATTACGTACGGCATAAAGGCGGTCTCGAGGTCAACATGTATAGTCTGATGTGCTGCTGACTGTACTTTCAATAAAACCGCGCTAGTATCCGTTAAAGTGTTTTGTTTCACATCACGACAAGCTAAAAAATACATTTTGAAAACAAAGCTTTTCTTTTATTTTAGTTTTTATTCTTATTTATTTAGTTGATTCTAAACCAAACTTTGCCTAATCCTAACCGTTGACGCAAATTGTGCTGTCGGAATGCGACAACCTCTCTCGGCTATTCGACGTGACTATGCGAGTGTTGAGTGCGTGAATATTCAATCGATAGTGTGAACTCCGCCTAAGGGTGACAACTACTGGATACGAATGTAATTGACTGACCAGACTAATTGACTTTTTTACGAAAAATTTTCAGGTAGAATTGAAGCTTCAAGAATGTCAACGTTGGTCCTTTTCATGATCATGAATAAGTTTTATTATAAGTTAATAAAACGGGATGAATAAGGTATTTGGCCAAAAATAGTAATAGCAAGACGTGATAGCTACGTACGTTGTTACCTTCTCATCCTCAGATGATCCCTTAAGTGGTATTTACCGGGTTGACTGCCTCTTGGTATTATAAACAGAATTATATTGTCTATATTCTCATGGATTAATTTACACAAATTCTTTAGGTAAAACAGCATTAATATGCCGCTGTGTGTTCGTGGATCGTCTACTCTCGGGTATTTAGCACAGCTATGCGATCTCGGTGGCGATGGCGTGAATATTCAATCGATAATGTGCACCGTTTCAACAATGTACATTGAACGCATAATTTATGGTAACGTGTTGTTTTGTCGAGAAATATTTTTAATACCTACGTACTTTATGCTAAGGAAAATCCATAAAATCTGTTGTAGATTCAATTATTGGAAAAATCATTATTGATATCACAATCACCATCTAGAATCGTATTTTTGTGCTACCGTTATAAAGTTGGAAGTCAACACTCATGATTCCTTTGGATGTAAGTCTCTCCATTTGCTCTGTTTATCTGTTCAACAGATAAAGATATTTTAATATGCTTGGTAAACCAAGGTTCCACTCACATACATCGACGACCTGAGTGGTGCAGTGGTCAACATGCCGCCTACCACGTAAGAGGTCCAGGGTTCGATTCCCGCCGGTCGGGTAGAAATTTAAATGATGAACTTTAATTTCGGTAACGGGTCTGCGTGTTACTATGTATAATAAGTATATATTTAAAAAGTATATGTAGTATAACAGTTGTCTAGCACCCATATTACAAGCTTTGCTTAGTTTGGGGCGCTGTGTGAAATTGTCCAAGCATTTATTAATTATTATTTATTATACTTTTCAAACACATTAAGTAAAAGTGTATAGAGAGTTCTCTTTAAAAAAATGTAAGAGACTTACTTGAGTAGCCTTCGCCGAGCATAAGAAGCGCGGGGCCTATTCCGTAGGAGCTCAGCGCTTCCATTTCTGACGGAAGATGTTGGTGTTGCCTGCGAACAAACAGTAGTGTTCAGCAAACACTAGCTTATATCTGGCTTTCAATTCAATTCAATTCATTTATTTTTGCATAAATATGAGTAGGTACATAAAAGGTGAAAAGATAAGATACATTATTAAGTTCGTCATATTTTACCCATAATGGGTGTGCAAAACAATAACATAATGATTTAAATATTCTCAAATAGAATGACAGCAAATTAACTAATATTAAGTATAATTACAATGTCAGCGAAGTATTTTTTAAAATTAAATAATGTCACAATTATAAATGTTATATTATGTAGGTACTGTATGTCAAAAAAATATTAATGAATTTAGTAAATTACAAATCAAATTTAAATATAAAAACTGTGCTTATATGAGTAAATTGTCACAAAGAAAATCCTGTATAGAATAATAACATTTCTCAATAAGTATTTGTTTCAATTTTTTTCTGAAAATTGGCACTGGTAATTGCTTTAGTGGTTCTGGAATCTTATTGTAAATACGAGGTGCTAAGTGCAGTACGCCTTTCTTGAAAAATGCTGTTTTACAAGGTGGTATTCTTAATTTATTAGCATATTGTGCGCGTGTGGTGTTCCGACACATACGAAAACTTGTATATAAATGTCCATTATTTTTAACAAATAACGCCACTTCCAAAATATACAGGCAAGGCAATGTTAATATTTTCAGTGATTTGAAAAACGGTTCACAACTATCCCTTGTACCAAGCCCGCAAATTGCCCTAATGCATCGTTTCTGTGCTCTAAATATGTGTTCGCGTTCACTACAGTTTCCCCAGAAAATTACACCGAACCTCAATACCGATCCCACTAATCCATGATAAGCGGATAGAACTGCATCTCTGTTGACTGTTTTGCTTAAGTTAAACAAAGCATATGCTGATTTGTATAATTTTTTACATATTTCGTCTGATTGATGTTTCCACGTTAATTTATCATCTATTAGTAGTCCTAAGAATTTTGTTATGTCAGTCCGTTCTATGCTCTGGTTTCGATAATTAGTATTCAAGTTGTCAACTTTATTAGGATTTTGCGTAAAGTGCATGATTTTAGTTTTAGATAGATTAATTTTTAAGTTATTGTTATTAAGCCAATTAATTATGTCTTCTAAAGTACTATTAATGTCATTTTCATAATTACTACAGTCATTATGTTTTACTATAGCGGTGCTATCGTCAGCAAAGAGTATCATAGGATTACGAACATTTGTCGGCATGTCATTTATATAAATTAAAAATAATAAGGGCCCAAGCACACTACCTTGCGGGACACCACATTTTACCAGTCTTGTATCGGACATATATTTTATTTCCATACGTTTTATTGGACAGATCCTACTTATTTCGGTTATCTGTTTGCGATTAGTAAGATATGACTCAATCAATTTAAGAATATTTCCTCTGATTCCATAACAGTTTAATTTATTTAACAGGTTTTTATGATTTACATAATCAAATGCCTTTGTCATATCAGTAAATATGGCACATATTGGAATTTTATTATCCATTCCAGTTATTATAGGCTTAAGTAGTTCATGGATGGCCATATTTAGAGTTTTATTTTTTCGAAATCCTTTTTGTTCTTGACATAAAATATTATATTTTTCAAGAAAACTGTACATCTGCATGTAAATAAACTTTTCCAAAATTTTTGAAAAAATAGAAATCAAAGCAATTGGACGGTAGTTTTTTACATTTTCCTTATCATTATTTTTATGTAAAGGCTTAATTATTGTAAATTTTAGTGCATCAGGGAATTTACCTTCTGTTATGCACAAATTTATTATGTAAGCTAAATGAGGGCATATAATTTCGACTACATGTTTTATTACCTTTGTGCATATTCCATCATATCCTACACTAGATGTATTTTTTAAAGATTTAATAATTTTAATTAAGGATTCACAAGTCACCGGAGACATAAACATCGAGTTGCTGTTATTGCTTGTAATATTTTTATTTGTACAAGGTGATTCTTTAATCTGGTCTATAAAAAAATCATTAAAATAGTTTGCTATTAATAAAGGATCTGTTACTGCTATGTTTTCGTCTGTTATTTTAAGGATTGGCTCTTTAGAGTTCTGTTTTTTATTTTTGTTAATAATATCCCATGTTGCTTTTGTTTTATTATCAGCTGTTTGTATTAGGTAATTATTTTGTACTCTTTGTGTCAATTTGATAATTTTGTTAAGTTTACGAGAGTAATTTTGAAATAGATATTTTTTTTTTGAAGAAGGTGACCGTCTATATTTCCATAGCAATTCACGTCTTTTTTTGCAACACAGTTTTATGCCTTTTGAAAGCCATTTACATTTTTTGGTCAAAGTTTTTTTAACTGTTTTATGTGGGAAACAAAGGTCATATAATAATTTAAAGTGTTCGAAAAAACAATTGTACGCAATATTTGGGTCATTGGTCTCATAAACATCTGAAAAATGCAGAGATTGTAAATGAGCTTTAAATTTGTTCATATTTTCGAGTGAATAATCCCGTTGTTTAATTCGCCACGAGTTAATTATACACGATTTCTTGACGGGAATCGTCAGTAGCTGGGCGGTATGGTCAGACAATCCAAAATCAAGTACCTCACCCTTGCATCCTCGTTTTGTATTAAGAGCAAAATTATCTAGACAGGATTTGCTTATTAATCTAGTAGGTTGATTTATTATTAACTTTAAACCAAAACTTAGTAAAAAATTCTCAAACTCATATGCAATATTATTACGTTTTAATCTATCAATATTAAAATCGCCACATAAAACAATTTTTTTGCAAGTTTTAGAACATATGCTTGTTAACATCGTATATAATTTTTCATAAAATATATCAATGTTAGTTTTTCCAGGGACTTTATACAAACAGATAACAATAATATTATGAGTAATTAATTCAATTCCACAACATTCCATAATTCCAGATATTGAAAACTTGGCAATTTTTGGTAGTTCCTTCCACTGGTGACCATTTTTTATTAATATACAGGCTCCTCCGCGTTTTTGATGCTCTCGAGAGTAACAAGCTGCCAGTGTGAAGTTAGGTACATTTAATAGATCTTCGTGACCGCTCTGAATGAAATGTTCTGTTATGCAGATGACTTCTGGGGGTTTTCCCTCTCGGTTCATATGGTCAATATGGGTAATGAAAATGAATATGGGAAATGAATGGGCTTTAAACTTCATCATAAATCAGCCGCACGACACCCACTGCTAGGTGTAGGCCTCCCCCAAGGATCTCCACGACGGTCGGTCTCTGCCCTCATCCAGCGACTTCCCGCGACCTTCACCAGATCGTGTCGGTCCAACTTGTTGGGGGCCTACCCGCGGAGCGTCTTTCGGTGCGCGGTCGCCATTCCAGAACCTTTCCGCCCCAACGGCCATCGGTTCCTCTCGCTATGTGTCCCGTCTGCTACTTTAGCTAAGCAATCCTTCGAGCGATGTCAGTTACTTTAGTTTTCCTACGGATCTCCTCATTTCTGATACGATCACGCAGGGAAACGCCGAGCATGGCTCCCTCCCTTGCACGCTGGGTGGCCTTGAACCTCCTTATGAGACTCATAGTTAGCGACCACGATTCACTGCAGTAAGGTTTAAAACTTATGATGCCTTTTTTATTTGCTGAACACTGCATCAGTATTTAATCAATGTGACAATTTGTCAAATATCATGACAATTTTATATCCCTTGCGTCAATAAATTTGAAAACAGTACAAACTACTCATAGCTACACTTCAATGTAAACCAACTTGTCATTGTAATTTACAATTGTCACTTTTATTAAAAATGGCCCATGCCTAACTTTAGTCCACGTTTCAGAATGAGGAAGTAACAAAAAAAAATAGTTTTTATTTCTCAAAATACAACAGTACAGCCCTAGAAAGTAATGGAACACTTGTGTTGGAGTATCTTTGCCTCGCTCTTAACCTTAATACCTGATTACAAGGTGGGAAATAATCTCAGTAACTTAGTAAAAAAAGTAACAGTCTAATACCCTATGCGAATGTTATAATAACCTTTGTGATCAAAGATTCAAGTTCACATTTTCCACTACAAGGATTTCCTTTTATACACGCAATTACCGCGTTAAGGCGAGGTCAGTTCACGATTTGATGAAAAGATTGATTTTTGAACTTCCAATGTGAAGAACTGATGTAGAATTCTACTTCACAAAAAATACTGTAGACTGAAAAATAAACAAAGAAACACAATAACCGAACAGAATTTTGAAAAATGGCTTGGTTACTCTGTAAATAAATCCTGAATAACACCATAAAAATAAACTTCAAATCGTCAGATTTCGTTATTTTCAACGACAGTGATATGATTTTTTATGCAAAAAGGATAGCATTTTTATTGATCTAGCACAATAACCGAGTACATTTTTAATAAATGATCCAGTATTTCAGAAATCAATGTAAATGTACTAAATTTCGTCAAATTTCTGGCGAAGCGTCAATTAAAGCAATGCAATATTCAACCTTATTCTAAAGACATAGTGAAAGAGTAAATTTCGGGAACTGCCTCGCCTTAAGTGATTCAGTTTCTTAAGTGCATTTAGTGTAAGTGCAGAGAATAAATGTAAGGCAGTACGATTAAAATAAACGCCGCCAATATACTTAGGCGCGATCGAGACCACATCCCAATGAATGCAAATTCATTAGAGCGTTAAAGCTCCGCCGATGCGGCTCTAACCACGTTGGGGTTCCGCTTTTTAACAATATTTTAATCACATTTTAGATTAAAAAAAAAAGTACCTATTAGAGTACATTATTAGACATTAACATTATTGGAGAGTTAAGACCTATTTGTCACTGGAAGGCCGAGCCGCGAATAAAATGTTATCTGGATGGCCGCTCATTTGCGTCATGCGTCAGTCGTGGTTTTTTTGAACTACAAAATTTGTCGATTGTTCTAAAAACACCCTTTTAATTACAAATACTTAAGCTGGCATAAGCTGGCACAAATAAAAAAATATCCACGAAAAGCTAGTACCTATTATAAGTATTCATTATTGCATATTTTTTTTATTAATAATCCAATCCATTTTACTATCTATCGAGGTTTTTTTTTGTTTTGACTACAGCAGCGTCATCTACTTTCGTAATGGGAAACTAATAACTAACTACCTGGATGAAATTGCTATTTAGCAATAAGGCCGCCTTTTGTGTGCTTTCTCTGTTTATTGTTTTTCTTTGTAATATGTCCTGTCTTACTGTGCAATAAAGTGTTTTTATTATTATTATTAATATTTCCGATACAAAATTTTACTCACATTGTGTTCGATACAGATTCGATTCTCTTTCTCTATTCGTCGCAGTAATAATTCCAACAGTATACTTATTAAAACTAATGTAACAATAGTATGGTATTATATCATATCACTTATTTCCATTATATCACATAATTCCACTTTATACGTAACCCAATTTCTTTTACTATAATTTAAATTGAACTTTAAAAGTAAAAATATAAAAAGCCACAGAACCCTTGATGCATTAGCTCGTCCATTAATGCGTTTTAATGGCCTGCGGAATCCTGATTCCAATTAAAATGCAAATTGGCCCTATCGTGGTTCGTCTTACGTTAGTTTTTGATAGTGATGTGCCACAACTTTAGTACTTGAGTACCAAATATCATTACTATACACGGATTTGTTAGATTATTTTCTTTCTGATAATTTTGTTCTTAATTCCTGTTAGATAACAATTGAATAGTGGTTGTTAAAACATCGTTGGCAATTAAACGCTCATTTAAATCTGAACGTGGTCTGGTCGTAACGTAGTGCTTGATCCTCAAAAATTACAAATTATTAAATTTTAGATTGCTTTGCACAATTAAAATGTCAAAAAATTCAATGATTTGACGATAATTAGGTTTTTTGTTCATTTTTTGACAGTTTTTTACCCTTACACACTGTAAAAAATACAGTAAGTAGAATACTACATTTCAAATTGGTTCCTTGTTAATAATGTATTCTAAAATTCGGTGTTGGTTTACGCACGATCTAACTCCTCAGGATGCTCCGGGTTGCGGCGAAACACGTGTAGAGTAGCCTAATTGGTGAAGGTGCAAGGTGTGTTGCTGTCTTACTAAATGTAGGTATTGTGCACTTATATTTTGTGGTGTGCATGTGCATATTTTTGTGAGCGGGCGGGCGGTGTATCTTGCATATTTTGTTTGTTTGTTAATAAGTAAGCTACATATATTTATTCTTTCAAAATGCTTTCGATAAAAGATTAAACTATGTTGTACGATACTAAAATATTGTGCTATTTATTTAGTATATATCAAAACATCTGTATATTGTTACGACACTTACGACTTTTATTAATCGATAACTCTTTCGTACTCCAGTTTGTCCCATCACTGATCACAAACTTATTGGACCAAAACTTTTGCAAAGATGAGTGCTATGAATAAAACATAACGTTCGGGACATCTTAAGATTTTAATATTGAAGATTATAATGATCTCCAGTAGCAGTAGCGTTCTCTTTGATTTCCTGAAATAATTTTAAGATACATATTATATTTTTAATTTAATTATAATCATTCGATTTCATAATTAACAATGAGTTAATTATGAAAACTATAATATGTAAGTTTTTAAAACAGTGGTTATAGTTTTTGTTATATGACGCATAGCAACAATGTGCGAAAATGCCTCTTGAGTTTTATATTTTTATGAGATAAGATCACACGATTTGATTTGATTTTTTAATATAGCAATCTTCAACGTACAAACAATTCTGTATACAGAAGTATTTGCAATTTGAATAATGAATAAAAAATAAAAGAGTTGATCAAGACTTTCTTTTGTTTTCCATGTTTTATTGTAGCAATAGTTCAGAGGTCCTTGCCCTCAGCTAGACGAAATGTCATGGCATTTGACGTCTCACTTTAACAGTTTATAGCTTGTCTGCCCTCAACTATCGGTTTATAGTTTCTTTAAACTTTGTTCGTGATGTGTAAAATATATACTATAACTTTTATATAAATTCATGACAATGAATAAGTAGTAGTAACTCGAATTATTTTTAGGTTATTAGTTTGAAGTAATAGATATTCGTTTAGTGATAAGATAATAGTAATGAATAAATGTACAATCAACGGCACGTCAGATTATACATGTTTGCCTTGAGACCGTCTTTATGCCGTATGTATTAAGAGATATTTTTGTAGTTCAACTATTTAACTTCCGTGCTGACAACCGTATTAATTTCATATCATAGCGCTCAAACAGATAAAGCTGAAATAAAAAACCGGGGCAAATTATTCATTTATTTGCTTCTAAATACAAAAAAACTTATTTACAATCGCAATGGGCCAATAATGCCCCGCCAGCATGCGGGCAGATATACACAAATCTCACTTAATTGAAAACACTCGCAACCACACACGAGATTTTACATGACATACCTGAAAAATTTCTGAATGTTTATAAGTATGTAATCTTATCGATACGGTACTTATGACAGTTTTTGGGGCATGATTTCGAGCTTGGGGTGATAGTGTTTGCTGTCATATTGGACTCATTTTCATATGCCGTGGATATATATTCAGGTCCTCAGCTTATTTTAATATACCGTGGATATATTTTTATTGGAATTTTGTAACATAACCTCACTAAACCACTTGTTTCTTTCAAACACTCAAATATTATTCTGTGTATCTTGCACGTAAGTCACTGACACAGCATATAGACCCTAAGCCTTAGAATAATAACACCTATATAGAAACTGTGTCCGCTGCGTATGCAAAGTGAGGCAACTGAAAACTAAGCCAAAATGGCTTAGTTTTCAGATTTATATCCTTCATACGTTACCTAATCGTAACTAAAATCCAATAATATTAGTAACTAATCTCCTAAATGTAGGAAAATTAAAACTGTTTTGTAACTATTCGGTATGATTAGGTAATAATGGAGAATAGAAATCTAGAAACGGAGCCATTTTGGCTGTTTTAGTTGCCGCACTTTTAACAGTGTGCTTTGTAGAGAACTATCGTTCTAGATGTTATTATTCTAAGCTCTAAGCGAACAATGCGACTTTAGAAAAACGTTTCTCAATCGCGCGTAGTTCTGAACAGGGTCTTGTCTTATGCATGGTCACCGCTAATATGCATACGCCAATAGCTACTAGTAGGTACATACATAGAACTACGCGTGTTAACAAACTTGAAACATTAAAACCCGCGACTTCGCGTATCGCCACGAAGCGCGTGTGAGAATCGCTTCAAGATTCACCTCTTGTACGATGCGCAAAGTAATCGGGTTCCATCTGAAATTGAGTCTGTAAGTTTCGGCATGACACGTTATCGGATTTGTTCGGCTACGCGCTCGGAATGCGACGGCTGTTCCGCCTACACTAAAATTGCATCTTCACCGTCTGGATGCTAAGCCACAGTGTAGAGAAATACTTTGCTTGAAATCTTGCCAACTGACCAATTATATTAATTAACTCTATGTTTGTTTGTTTTGTTGTGACTTTGAAGATTTGATAAACTCTTCCTTGTCTGAAAATTAAACGTAAGACTCTACTCAGGCAGGTGACCTACAGTCAGCAAAGCTATGAGCTGAACACCTTAAGGTTCATTTCTAGATTGAGTACTTAGTCTATATTGTCTTGCATTTACCCAAAAGTCACAAATGCATATTTTGTATAAAAAAAACAAATGGAGGCAGGTAAAGACGAACTTTTAGTTCCATCCTTGCAAGCGATTTGTTTTCAAACTGTTAAGATTATAACATTGCTGACTGTACCTATTTTTACAGAAAAATATCTGGCTGTCAACAATATTTGGGAATATTCAAAAAATCACGATTATTTTAGAACATCCAAAGTAACAATATGTAGCCATAATTTTACTGTAAATTCTTACAATTTCACAAGAAGAACGCGAAGTTGTTACAAACATAACAAAAATTACTATCTTAATAGTGATAAATTAATGATTCGCATTCCATATCCTGCTCGAAGGACCAAATAACTACAGCTAATTCTGTTATGTACCAATATTAGAATATAATCTACTAGATTCACTTAAAGCTTACGAAAGCTGAAGTATGTAGTCTGTGTCCTGATTTGAATGCCAGCTTCACGCTTTTGAAAGGTAGTGTTAGCTCTTTAGGTACCTCGTTCGGGACGGGTTTCAAATCCACCATTTTTGTATAAGGAACTAGTAAAGTAATAGATTTTTTTTATAAGGATACCATTCAAGGTTGTCTGAATGAGATTGGTACTTAATGATAATCTCGTCTTTTGTATCCTTTGTATGTCTTTGTCTACTTTGGTTCTTATCATGATTAATGTGACCAATGAAATGACGATCAAATGATTCTCAAAGAAAATGAATTCTGAAATAAAATGATCAAATGATTCAAAATAACATAATTTTTAAATGCTTCGATAAAAATAAACAATCGAGTGAGTAATAAAAATAAATATTTAACAATTTATTTCTGGAATTTACTTGATCTATGTCCAAAGATCGGTGTTATTACAAAAGATTTTTAAACGTCTATTTAATTAAGACACTATTTAAATGTGATGCTGTCACTTTTTTGACAATATTGTATGAAAATCTTTTGTAATAACACCATTTTCACACACCTGCTCCCATAAATGAAACCCTGATACACAAATAAAAAATATAACAATCCGTAAACAAACAAACGGACCGATATTTGACAATTGTCTTATTGGCGAATCGATATAGCGTCCTTTGCATAGAACGTGGCTCTTAAAACCACTCCACCTTTACATTAGCATACTCGGTCCCCAATACAAAAAAATGTGCGAGTTTGACTGGCGCACTGAGGGTCCTGTACCTATATTTTTTCTATTAAGGTTTATATAGGTAAACTTTGGAAGTTTGGACATAGGACGTACGACGTCTCATCAGATTTCAAAAAATATTTGACTTTTTTTTTAAAGCTTTACCATAGTCTGATGCTATGCTTCACTATCACACACTATCCCCGAGTGGCATAAGGCTATGGTATTTTATTACACTACGGCAAATGAAACTAGTTGCGAGTGGAAGTTAATATTTAATACATATATTCCCATTAGACAATAGAATACGGTAGAAATTATGATAAGTCTGAGTGCTGTTACAGTCCTTAAATAATTAATAAACATTTATGGGGAAAGGCATAGCCTTTATTAATAAAGTTCCACAACAAGTGATTGATCTGCCTTTGCATGAATTTAAAAACCATGTTAAAAAAACGCTCATGGGTAAAGGTTATTATAAAGTTGACGATTATCTTAAAGATCAAAATGCGTGGAAATGATGTAACACATAACTTGCTAATATAAGAACTTTGTTGAAGTAATATAATAAGTCTATGTTGTTGCCAATAATCCTGTCACCCTGTTGTAATTATCTGGTAACGATATATTCAAGTTTGTAAATATCGTTACTTATGGCTGTTACAGCTGATAAGTTTCTTGCGCCCGTTCTTCATGTCAGCTAAAAAAGTCTGGAACGGGTGGTAGGAAAATATAGACGATTCAAAAGTACTTAATAATTAAGTTTATTTGAATAAAGCTTATTTCACTTTCACTTTCACTTTCAATGAAGTTTAAAAAAATATTTTTTGTTAATGAACGGTACCCCAAAAAGCAGGTGCGTCCATCCCTTTCTAACGCCAGAGGTCGCACCTCAGGCATCGCAATATTTGCTCTCCCATTTCAGCCACAAATTGTCCTTATGGCTTGTTTATGTTGGACCGCGCACCTGCTTGCAGAGTTCTGTTATTGTACAGCTTGGGAATAAAGGGTTTTGCATTTCCGATAGATAAAAGGAGTTATTTGGCGTCAGGTGGAATGTGTGTGTAGTGGTGTCCAATGATTGTCAACATTAAATTTTTTGACGAAACAAAAAAGAAAAATGAAGTTTTTTACTGAAGTTTAAAACGCTTTAACAGTAGGTACTAATTAATCCTTCAGACTTAAGGGAGGTTAAGAAATTGTATGTAATTTCATACAAAATTGCGCACTTTATTGTTGTTACCTCGTAAAATCAATTTCTATATTTTTTTATAAAAATTGATAATATAACAACAATTATAAAATTGTTGTGTTCCAGCAGTTAGAGGTAAGATAGCCAGTTCCTCAGTGATGAGGATTCCGGGTGCATACAAAAATACAATGTCAGGCTCAGTTGCACCATCTAACTTTCACAATAACCAGCTTGTTAAAGTACCGGTTAAGCACAACACAAGTTAGCCAAAAAAAGAGGTTGCCAGCCAGCATGATGTCCTTTGACAAGTTTGACGTGACAATAAATAGGTAGCATAGCATTATCATTTGACGATAACTTTAACTTTGACAGCGTTTTGGTGCAACTCACACCGTTGGTAGTTGTGAACAGTAAGGTAGGGTATACTTATTACTTCTTTCAAGATATTTACTAAAATAAAACCATCTGTTTAACTTAAAAACAATTTCAAATCTTGAGTATGAAGTAGACTTCTAAACTTAATACAAATAATAAATAAATACCAACATAAGTGGTTAAATTAAAATAAATAACTATTAACTAAAAACTTCCACTTACTTGCAAACAGGGGAAGTGATAATTGAAACGCTCGCATTAATCCTGCTAATAGCCCGAGAGATTAGCGACCGTGTATACGTTGCGATCGGTTTTACAATACCACCCCGGATTAACTTGCCTGCCGCCGTTAGTGATAATGGTTAAATATGGCTTCATTATTGACCGAAAGTGTGAGTTATAGTCTAAAACATAAATTATATAACTTACATAATTTTATAGGTCCCCATTTCCTACTACTAATACTACCTACTATCCTATTATAATAAACTAATAGTAAATTACAACCAAGTTTAATACCTATGCACAAAAAAGTACAGACTTTGTTGAAAATGGAAAAAATAAATCTTAATTTTCGATTAAGTAACAGGCTTGCAATTTTTTTACTGCAACAATCGACCTTATTTTTCTCACAGCGTTTACTTTATAACAGTTCATTTCATACATATAAAACAAACCGAAATAATTATTCATAAATTCAAAATTTCAAATTCAACCCTAATCTTATCCTCAATACAAATTAGTTCTGCATTCTTGCGCTGATTGACCAAAGAGTTTCAATGCTTCGTATTTCTAGCGGGTAATAAAGGTGTGAGAGGATAATTAAAACTACTAAGTAAAGGAATAAGAGGACAGTATGTTGACCATTACCACAGTGTTATAAACCACTAGACTGTGCTATTATATACCACTAATAATAATGCATACACAAGATAAAAAGTACTACGTTCAAACAATCACCATCTGTTCAAAATCAAATTAAGAATTCCAAAATCAAAATTTCAAATTCAACCCCAATTCAAATTGGCAAATTCCTTCAGTACACCAGCTAATTCATTATTTTCGCTGATCGGCCAAAGGGTTTCTATGCGTCGTATCTCAAGCGGGGAATAAAGAAGGGGTAGGGGGGCAATTAGTACCGCAATTAGAGGACAGTATGTTGAACATTACCACCGCTGCCTCCACAGATTCGCATCCCAGCGAATAACAAAGCTTGCCAACTAACTATTAAGACGTTGAGAACTCGCCCGAAACGGTTTACGGCGTTTCAAATTGCACTTGTATTTTTGTGTCGGAATTACTTAGCCGTAATCTTGGGCTTGTTGGGCTGGCACGGATGGAGGTTTGATGGCCTAGCTAGGTAGTTAATGCTGAAATTAGAAGTTAGAATTCATGTTACATTAATATCAGTGTTGAATATTAATTATAGACTATAATGTAGTGTAGTCTACCCCAGTAGCAAGAAATCTGCTATTTAGAGCCAGCGCGCATTTGTGATTTTTAATCGGCCGATAGTTTAATGGTGTTGAGAAACAATGTCCGCACATCAGAACGTGCCTTATTACTACTCTGTATGGCAACCCTTAAGTTTTTAGTCTGTGGTTAACTTCCTTCTCTTTGGTTCTCTGTAAAAATGTTTGCACGGTCGCTCGCTTATAAAAATGTAAAATTAAATTGTGTTCATGGAATAAAACAAGTCGTTGTATAAATATAGTGTTTTTAATCTACAAGAAAAACCTCAATAAATGGTTCTATGAATCTGTATAGTAGTGAGCGCATTTGACGATTGAAAATTACCGACCGATTTAACTACCGAAATTGATTGTCATACGTAGGTACATACTCGTATATCGACTATACTATCAGTCGATTTGAAATCAAAAGCTTTTTTTATTACAAAAGTGAATAAAGAAAACATGCCTTTATCACAGTTTTTTCAAATTTCACGAGCGCCGGTGGCTTTCGGCCGAATGATTTTAATATGCGAAAGTAGGCGGTGCGGTGGCGCAATATTTCGTCCAATAATGCCTTTTGGCTCGCTCCGTCTCGGCGAAGGATTCGCATCAACGTCATATTGGATGTTATCACTTTCGTATGTTCTATTGAAAACATCTTCCAAAAATTACTCTTAAACCTCTATTAATTTCCAATTAAATCCTTCAGAAATGAATAGAAACTAATAACTTTGTGTAATTTCATAAAGATCGTAAATGTTTAAGCATAAGTCAATAAAAGAAATCCCTAATTCCTATTACATTCTCCTCGATTTTTCAACTAGTTTATACCTTCGCTTAAATGTTTGATAAATAATGTTACTCGCTAAAAATAAAATGTAGAAATATACTTTGTTGAATTTTTTTAAACTTAAAAGGTTAAATTATCTACCTATTCCAACAAATATTTTAACTAAAAAGAATAATCATTATCCAAAAATATGTTCCGTAACCACAATTTGTTTTGTGAACAAAACTCAAGAGCAAACAATATAAATAAATTTAATCAACAAAAAAATCATTCTCTCAACAAGTCACTCAAGTCTCGCGCAAAAACCGCGGTGCCGGTCAGAATAGTTCCGAAAAAAAAATGCGGGAAAAAACCGGAAAACTGCGGCGATGCAGTACGGATTCGTTGAATTTCCGGTGTGTAGCGGGCTCTGATTAAATTTGCAGGTGGATGCGAGCATGCGTCCTCAACTATTAGTAAAAAATCTACTACAGTATGAGTACTATTTAAAGTAAAAATGTGTATTAAAACAAAGAATCAGATGAAAAAAAAGAATCACAAATACATAAAGTAAGAAATTAAATAAAATTAATAACAAAATATTATGATTCCGAAAGGATCTACACTTAGCAACATGCAACGGCATGTCGATTTCTAATCGGTTTTACTACCTTTATCTTAGAAGAAATTAGCAGCTGCACAAATAAAAACGACCTGTTTATAATCCTACTAATATTAATGTAATGGTTTGTGGGTTTGGATGTTTGTTCCTGAATCATACGCAAAAACTACTAATACCTGAATAACGCATAAACTACGCACACGCACAGATAGAAGACCACGGGAACCACGCGGGTAAAACCGCGGGCGGTCGCTAGTACATATTATAAAATGTAGAAGTTTGACTGTTCGGATGTTTAGATGTTTGTATGTTTGTTACTCAATTTAAAAATCAACTAAACGGATTTTTTATGAAATTTGGTAAGCAGATAGTTTATAGCCTGCATTAAAACTGATGATAATGATGTCCTCTTATCCCTTACTAGGGACATAGGGCTCTCAGAAGGTACATCCACTTCCTCCGGTCTTGTGCGGCCACCTCAAGATCTGTCCAGCTCTGACGGATTAAAACATAGAATACTTTTTATTCCGGCAAAAGGTTCCATAGGGATTTTTTCGAATGTTCACGCTAATGAAGTCGCGGGCGGAAACTAGTCATGTTATAAGTAAGTAATACATATTAATAAGGATACTGCCATTGAATACACTATGTAGTCAGGCGCAGGCAGAGGCAGTAATCAGTGTATTGTCTGAAAATAATTTTAATTATCTCTCTTGTGCAAAGGAAATTACTATTATGTAAATTTGTACATTACCTGCGTTATTACCTGATTAATTAATTCAGTCATCCGAAAGTCGGAAAGAGGATTTATTCACCAAATTATATTATAATCCTTTATGTAAAAGAGCATTGCTTTTGATGTTCGTGTTTGAAATCAGTTAGGACAGGTTAAGTTAATTTAATGTTTTCTTTGGTAATTAGGTATGTAGATAAATTTCAGCTTACAGGTAACTAAAATGGCTAAAAATAGGCTCGAATCATGACAATGCCTCAGCAGTGAGGACATAAAAATGGCTAAATGATACTCTAGTCACTAGTGACTGCGCTATGGTAATTATCAAAAACTTAAATATAGTAATAATTACTGATCATATACCAATTTGGCGGAAAACACTAATCAAATCGAATACCTCACGAACCTAAAAAAGAAATTATTTTTCCAGATAATGTTTGTTAATTGTCTGCAACTCAATACACACAATAGTTGTGTATCAATCTACTTTATTTTATTTTATTTAATTTTCAATGATGATGATGAGATCTCTCGTCGAATCCAACTTGGGTGGGCAGCATTCGGGAAGCTTCGAAAAATCTTCGCGTCCGACTTACCTCAGTGTCTCAAAACGAAAGTCTATGAACAGTGTGTGTTGCCAGTGATGACTTACGGCAGTGAAACGTGGTCGCTAACTATGGGTCTCATAAGGAGGCTCAAGGTCACCCAGCGTGCAATGGAGAGAGCCATGCTCGGCGTTTCCCTGCGTGATCGAATCAGAAACGATGAGATCCGCAAGAGAACTAAAGTAACCGACATCGCTCGAAGGATTGCTCAGCTGAAGTGGCAATGGGCGGGACACATAGCGAGAAGAACCGATGGCCGTTGGGGCGGAAAGGTTCTGGAATGGCGACCACGCACCGGACGGCGCTCCGTGGGTAGGCCCCCGACAAGGTGGACCGACGATCTGGTGAAGGTCGCGGGAAGCCGCTGGATGCGGGCAGCGCAGGACCGATCGTCGTTGAGATCCTTAGGGGAGGCCTATACTCAGCAGTGGGTGTCGTGCGGCTGATATGATGATGATGATGATGATGTGTTCGCCTGTAATTGGGTTGCATGCTAGACCAATGATTTAAGAATTTCATATTGCAATGTGAACATGTTACCTGTTAGTATCCCTAATAAATAAACAAACAAACAAACTCAACCTAAATCTTAAAATTATTTTCAACACACTTGCTCGTAAAGTGAGCCCTAATACGTCGCTTTTAGGGCCATAAACCGAGCTATAACAAACGCGTGCAATAATATATAAAACACTAGTACGTAATAGAACTAGCCCTACAAAGTTAAATTAGTGCCTTACTGCAAGTTCTAGGCGAGTAAACAGAGCATTCTCAATTTAGCCGGGTAATACAGTTTTTTTTTAGTAACAACAAAGAGGTTTTATGCTTTTGAAAATTCATATAGATTTTTGGAATAAATAAATGTGTAAGCCCTTAATTAACTTAAAGAAATGTTTATTACAACATTTTGTTATAAAATATTAAAATATTTGCATTTTATCACTTAAAATTATAATTTTGAAGTAGGCTGTATGCTCCTCGAACAAAGAGTTCGAAAAATATTCTTGCGTTGGGCGTGTGACAAAAACAAAAAAAAAACCTGCGCGCCTTTTCCCATAATTGACATATTTTGTTTTTGTCGTATTTGTTGCTGTGTTGTAAATTACTTTGTTTTTTCCTCGCAAATGTGTTGAAAAACGTCGTATGAAACTTGTAAGCTGTTGTTTATTGTACACTCGGCTGAGTTACGCCCTCGCCTACGGCTCGGGCTGCAACCCACAGCCTTGTGCGCAATGAGCAACCTAATCTAACTTGTCTCATAATGTACTATTATAAACTTTAGATTTTTGGCACTGTTAGGTTTTTTGTTCTTAACATATCTACAATGTATATCGTATGCTTTAGATATGACTGTTTAATGCCATAATAAAGAAAAGAAGAAACAAAATTCTCTAACTATCTCACACAATTTGCAAAAACAAAACAAAGAAGACGTCTTCCATTTCGGTATTAAGTGCACTACAACTAAAGAACTATTTGAGAAATCACAGTCATATAAGTCTAAAAAATATAAATCAGAGTTACTACCAATTTACAATACAACAATAACAATCTATAATTAAAGCACCCCCATAGAACAAGACAAAACAAAACAAACACAACTGCTATTCGGTACAATAGCATCGAGTGCTGAATATATAGCCGATAACTAAAGAAACTATCTGAGAAACGAAAGTCATAAATTTTTGCCCGCACCGGGCGGCGCGCAATAGTTTGTGTAGCTGGTGTCAATTGTTTTGTTCGGAACCTGATAACGGAACCGAGAGAATCTTTCCACCTATGAAAAACTTTAAGGCGACTATCACCATCTAGTAGCGCCCTCATCTTAATTAAATTTATTGCTCGCTAAGTACACAATATGTTCTCATGTACAGATTGAAGCCAAAGTTCAATAGTTTATTTACAAACAATAACTTCAGTAAAATATGGTTCGTTATAGTAGTAGTTAGCAAAAGTGTCTAAAGTTATATAAGAGTCTTGACACCCGTATTCACAAACAATACTATGAGATCTCACAGTGCCCGCAACTCACAGCGTTCCAACTAACCAATCACGTGTAATACGTGAAACAAACGAACCAATCACAGATCTCTATGCAGTGCGTTTAGTGTTGCTTGTGAACGGGTGTAAGTGTCCCTATTGTTTCACTGAATTAACAACAAGAAGGGTTTACAGAAAAAATCTTTTCTTTTTAACACGTTTTTATTTGTTCATTAAGTTCATAAATATTGTCAATTTGCTCTTACTTTGATTTTGGCTACATAAACTTTGGTAAAAGAAACATAATTTAAAAACTGAGTAACATACCTAAAAACAAACTTCAAAGATTTAAATTACTTTCGCCGTAGGTAACGAAATTCCCACCGATCAATACAATACAAGTAAAAGACTTCTTTAGTGACAAATCTTGGAATTTAAATTCTACAGTAAAGTATTTTTTATTATAGAATTTTCGAGCGATTTCCCATAACACCCCAGTTCCGTTTTTGCTTCCTACCGATTATTGCAGAACGAGCGAGCGCACGCGTGGCCTGTATTATGACACCTAATATTTTTCGAACTTGCACCGTTGCTAACTATCGCAGACCAATAGCTATGGAAGCGTTCATGCCTTGAAAATAGCCAAAATGATTTTGTAATAACTACTTTATTCATGATCCGTTTTTACTTACAATGATAACAAAAACTTAAACACTTAAAAACTCCTTGGTTACTTTTTGCGAAATAAAATCTGGTTAGGTTAAGTAACAGCACTTATGAAAGTCAAAGTTATCATTCAAAAAACAGGTTTCTACGACAACAAACTTATATATAAGGGCTGATTTTTCAATCCTCAGATAACAGATATCAGTCAGTTCAAATATTAACCAAATCTAATAAAAGTCATTCGAAAATGTGACAGACAAATGAATGACAAGCATTTTCAATTTGATTAAACGGATAAAGCTCTATCTAGTCATTGAAAAATCAGCCCTAAGAAGAACGGTCCAGTTATACGACAAAAAAGTATTGGTGTTGAGAAAAACACGCATACGGCACGTCATCGCAATGCAAATATTTTGCATACATACAATTTGCGTTGCGACGACGCGACGCAACGCGAAATGTGGACCGGCTCTACTTAACATCAATGTGTTGCGTTGCGTCAAACCATGTAAACGTCAATAAAACATTAACCCCTCACTCGAGATGCATCACATAGGCACATAAGACACTCAGTATGCAGACGAGGCCCGATTAAGTGGCCTCGAGCCGAGTGGCCCTTAATCTGAGTGCCTGCAGTGGGATTGTGGCCTTTGATAAGCGCAGGTATATGCGATTAATGCAAATAGCTTCTTAGACGTGAATGTAGGCTGAACAGTTGGTGGTCTATGATGTATACTGTAGTTTCGAGGAGTTAATGAATTAGAGTCAGATTTATCATGAAACCGTAGATAGAAAATTTTCTTGAAACTTATACGCCAATGCGCACAAGGCCGACAGGATTGTGAAATTAATGATAAAGATGCTAAACTATAAAATTCCGGTATAGTTTTTTTCACAAACGTAGGTTACACCTCATCGAAAACAGTTTTTTCACAGTCAGATGAAATTACTCAATTTCGATGAACGATAACTAAACAAGAAAACTCAACAATAATAAGTGCTTGCGTTATTGTAAAAAAATACATCTCGACAGTTAAGTACAACTCTTTCATCAATAACCCCTAATGTTTACGTGCCAATAAACGGGTTAAATAATTCATTTTAACATTGTATGTAAAGACGGCTACAGACGGTCAGACAACATTGAATTTGATGCGCGTCGCAGGCTCCTCTATAAAATTAACAATTCTTATCACTGTCGCCGCTCGTAAAACCTGACTTCAGTTACGCCGCTGAATATCGCTGAAAGATGTGCCTTTACTTTTATTTCATGAACTCGACTCGAGGGAGAACTCGAAAGACATTTTTTCTCGCTTAAAGTAAATGAAAACGTCGCTTCGTTACAAAATCCAATACCATTTTAATTCATCTCTAAAGTAGTATTACTTAGTAATAAAGGTTTGTAAGAAAATATTTCGTTACAGATTAAAATAAACTGAAAATAATTGTACTCAAATGCGCAGGAAATTCAGGAGCTACACTTACTGCACGAGATTTCTACATCCACCTACAATCTAAACACGCTCGAAATATCATAATCAAATCGAAAACTACGAGTAAGAGCCACCGACGTAGTAAAATCTCACTAGAGTCGAAAAAAGACCTTTGACGGCCGCGAGAGGGAAATAAAAAGAGTGGGACCATCGAGGCTTGCGGGACATAAAAACTGCATTTTTACGGCACGCCCAGTTGTAAAACTGTGCTCGTTTACCTAAGTGCGGCCGGTTGCGACCCGACGCCTCACATACGCTTAGACTGATGATTGTCGGTTGCATTTACTCTATTGCTTTTGAGAGCATGTGGTCCGCCTCATTATTATATGGAATTATTATATTATTATATATGGAATTATTTTGGAGTAAGTAATACCATTTGCAACCTTATTGGATGGTTCAGTCTTTTTCTTCTTATTACTTTTAACATATAAATTAGAATGACGATGTTATATATAACACCGTTGATTGTGAATAGGTAGTACAGAATTAAAGCAATAATTTTCAATTTAAGTTTCATGTGTTACGTTTTCAATAATATTTATAGTAAATAGTAAGAAATACAAAATACATATTATTGCATAATATATATATATATATATCCAAGGTAAATAAGCCAAGTCACCACATCCATCCAAATAAAAAGATCGACACCCCAATACCCATAGGTATAACACAGTATGAATATCTCAATCAAGGTCTAATTATAAAAGAATTGATAAATCATATCAAATATCAAGATTAAAAACCAACAATCATTACGTGGAACCTCTACAAAATTATATTTGCTAAACAAGTCACGTAATCATGTTACAGAAATAATTTCAAAAATTCCCAAGGGATACTCGACGTATAAGTTCATCAAACAGGGAACGTGAAAATTCCAAAAACTGTTACCATACAGCGTTCCCCTAATGAAGTAATCTTAAAAGTTCATGATTCCGACAACATCAAGTGTAAGTAGATCCGTATGAATAAGTTAGCAGGGCGCGGAGAGGCCTCGCCGAAGAAAGTTTTTAAAGCAAACGAAAAAATAAGTAAATTTCAGGAAAAATTGTTGCCTTGATTATATGCCTTGGGTAGAAAACATGATTACTATGGTAGAAATTGAGACATGTTTTAAATTATCGCTTATACTTTTTGTACGAATCTTAGCCTTTTCAGCATTCAATTTTTTAAACGTCATAATAATATGATAATAGATTAGTTTATATTTTTAGAATAAAAATTGCTTCATAAAAAATGCTATTCACTGCTGATCACCGAAACCTTTTACATATACTAACCATATTCCAAATCTTATAGCGCTCTGCACACAGAACTTTGCGTGTTGCAGTGTCCATAAAATAAAAATACAAGATTTGGAAAGCACAACAACAGATCCCCTATAAAATTCGGAAACAGAATTCAAAAATCATGTATCCATTAACTTATCAGCTAACGAGCAAAGTTCATTTCAAAACAGACACTGCTACCCCTGAAATACGGTTCACTTGCACATATCGACCCGTTCATCCAACCAAGAACATATTATTACGGGCCATATACCAGCCATTTGTAGTATGGACCATTAGCTGAAAACCGGACCGAGAAAAAGCCTAATGACCATGAAAAACTGGCAGATGTTTCATTTGTCCAGGAAGTTCGTAATCAAGCCGAGTAGTACAAAATAGGGTTGTAAAACACATTATCTACTCTCATATCGGAAAGTTTGAATTTTATTATAACACGTCTTCTGCGCTAACAAAACAATGTTATAAAATAACTTTTTATCATTACGGTACAGGGACCATGGATCTAGTACATTGCTTCTTTATATCTATGGTCTGTGGTAGTATCGCTTATGTGGGGCGTGCCACTTATAAAGCAATAGGTACCTACTTATGAAAAAGTTTTGATTTCAATTGAACTGAATTTCATGGGAATTTTCATATTCTTGCTTAAAAATTTCTGATAGCAGTAAATATGAAGAAAATTTGACCCCGTCCGATATTTTAGATGCAGCGACGGAAATGACTCCTAATCAAAGTTAACCAGCAAAGTCTCCCTTTTTTTTTTTTTTAGTAGGTTTAATCCCAATTGTATGAGAGTAGATAAAGTAGTGTATGAAACTGCACATAACTAGGCGCCTTCCTCATTATGCAACAGTTTCATAAACTACTATTTAGGGTTAGCCATTAAAATTTACGTACAAACGTTAGGTTTTAGTTTTATTGGAGTAATTTTTAGGTAAGTAAATTACTGTCATTATACTCATTGTCCTTGGAAAATGTTTTATGCGCAGAATTGCCAGTAAAATTATACGAAGAAGGCTGCGTTAACGCACGACCCGCGCTCAACGCGAACTTATCTCAAACTCAACTCGAACTCAACTCAACCGGTGTCCTTGCAATACAGCGCTTACAATTTTGAGTTTTATGACACAATAATAAGCTCCGTTATATTTTGTCGATGCAACTGCACATGCTCCGCGCTCAACCCGAACTCAACTCAAAATCAACCCCAACAACAACCCGAACTCAACTCAAACCCAATTTAAGCTCAACCCGAGCTCAACCCGAACTCACCTCAAACTCACCTGAACATTACACAGGAGCTTATTAATGTGTCATAAGACTCAAAATTGTAAGCAATGTATTTTAAGGTGGGCTGCAGTTGAGGTGAGTTTGAGTTGAGTTCGGGTTGAGGTCGGGTCGTGTGTTATTGTTTGAACACAGCCGAAGGCAACAATGTACTGTCTGGCATAACGTTTGGTGCACCAGTAGGGACCCTGCTTACTGCTACAACAACGGTCCCAGATTCAAATCCTGGGTAGAGTAAAGTATTTATGTGATGAGTAGGATTCCTATTAGTATTTTTAATACGTAGTTATCACATGAAAGTGTTATTGTTTTTGTAATTTATCCGTTGTTTAATGTCTTTTCAGGTTAAAGACCTTTCTTATCTTTAAACTTTTATTCACCCTAGGGTTGTATAATATAAGTACATTTATTTTACCAGCAGTCACTTTGTTCTCAAACGTGTCAAGCTAAAATTACTTGAGGAAACAAAGGAGCGTCCGGCCGCGCCGCCATCAATTAATGGATAAAACTTTCGCTACTAAAGTTTGGGAGACGCTGACTTTTGTCAAACAGCGACATCTGGCGACGGAAATGAAGAATCTCTTTCGAGTTTATGATAAATGATTTTAGATTATAGCAACTGTATAAAATTCACGAGTTTCAAAACAACTCCATTTATATTTATGTATATATTTTGTCATCAAAATCTTTTTATTTGCTCGTAATGCATACTCCAACAATTTGGGTTATGAAGCTAACTAATTAATATTTGGCAGTTTTTAAAGCTTAGTTGTAACTATTTAGTGAACTATCCTACTAATATTATAAATTGCGAAAGTTTGTGTGTGTTTGTTATCTCTTTAAACCTAAACGGCTCGATAGATTTGGCTGAAATTTAGCACACCGATAATTTAAGACATGGATATGATACTTTTTATCCTGGTAAAAGGTATCATAGGATTCACGTGGACGAAGTTGTAGGCAGCCACTAGTGATTGCGTTGAATCCAGAACTTGATGTAAATTTCGCAATTAATATCAGTGTAAATACAAATAATAACTCAATTACGCAATCGAGCCAGGGTTGCACAACCATTTATTACGCGCTCGGGAAATGGGTTCAGGTTTTGCAGCTGACAGCTGTCATAGGCAAACATATAATACCTTGGGGCGCGTTTTTGTTCTAACTGTTTAAACAGGTCTAAGGATGCGCTTGATAATGACAGCTGTCAACAACTTTACTTTTAGTCAGGGTCTGGAGTACAGATGTTTGTAGTATCGTTACTCTTTTCGGCGTTAAGTCATCCGAGAGTATTCATCTAAAATAGATAGAGAGTTCATTAATTTTGTGTTTAAGTTCAGGCTTAAAACAGTACTTTATTAACAATTGCGCATAAAACCTTGTGTTTGTTACCCTCATCAGTCATTCCCACATTCGTAAAGCTCAATTTAACACGATTTTTTATAGTTTATGACAATAAAAAATATGAAACATCATCTGTCAAGTAAGCTATTCATAACTTACTTTTTGGTTGTGAAGCAGGCCCAATAAATACTCTCCAAAAAGTTTCCATTATACGAATAATGCAAAAGTACGGTCCAACAATAAGGCCGACCGCATTTTAACGGCCGAATTTCAACTGAAGTCCGCAAAAAGTCCCGACCTGGCGAGAAATTCGGCGGAGTTCAATCCAGTCGGCTCAATAAAAGCTGGGCATCGGCAGAATCGGCCAACTTTCGCCCGCAGCCGTAGCATATCCGTAGCAAATCCGTAGCAGACGTGCTACGAAACTTTTGAGACGGCTATTTCATTGGCATACAAATATGGCATGTGAATGACGTGTATGACGGAATAAATTCTTCTATTATTATTATTACAATATGGGCGTCAAACGAACGGCCTTGATGAGCACATTCCAAAGCTTTATAGTTTGTTACTAAAATGTCAAAAAATTAAAAAAAAAAAATTAAAAACCCTGCCAAAACGAACTAAAAAGTTAAATAACAAGTGTCATTGCAGTCGAGGGACCTCTTTGATCAAAAATTATTCCAAAAAATGGTCTCCCGACTGCAATGACACTTGTTATTTAACTTTTTAGTTCGTTCTTGGCAGGGCAGTCGTGTTTCAAACACTAACGTCACATCAAACACTTGATTCAAAAAACCTTTAGAAATCTTTAACGAGCAGTCTTCCCTATAACTGTTCAGCTCTGTTTTCATTCCGCCATGTAACTTGAAATGTAAGCACCGACGCTTGCACATGCGGGCTGTGTTTGCTGAAACTAAACCATGTGCAGTGGACTGAAGTTACGGAATCATTGCAACTACTGAAAACGACAAATTGGGAGTTTGGATGGATTAAAGTTCAATATTTTGGTATCGAAAATGCTAATTTTCTGTACTCAAAATAAAATCATTCTTACAGAGGATAGAACACAAAATAAAGCCTTCTGACGAGATAGTAAGTTATAATTCTAATATCAAAATAACAAAGAAAAATTAATTGACATTATCCAGTATGAGGTATGGTTTGAACTTGCAGGCACTTTCTAACAAGAAACATTACCATTTGGTTGTCTTGATGAGCCTAACAAATACAACATCATTTTGATAATAAATAAACATAAAAAGATTTTTTGTAAAAATAGGTAATCTGTATTCTTAAAACGTAGGTTAAGTCAGCGTCTGAGATAATAATTTTCCAGAGTAAGTAAACATTTTGATGAGATGGGCCACAGCTCAAATATTTAAAAACAACAACAAACCCCGGGTTCTCCAATCCAATCCTCCGTATTTATTTCCGGTAATCACTGGATCTTTCAGTAGAAAATTGCCACTACGATGAAAAATAAACCAGGACAAAATGCAGACTGTTTACAATGAAAATGTTTACAGATTCCAATATTTTGTTTTAAATGTTTACTCGTTTCATTGTTCGCGTGACCGTTTAATGATAAGTAAACCTATCATAATATTCACTGTTTTCAATATATTTGTTTTTGTTTATTGAGTTCAAATATTTATTGTTTGCTCAAATTATTTGCGAAAATTATAACGGGGCAGACGTCGGCTTATGAAAGTCCGCTGCCCACATTATTAAACTGAGCTGTGCCGTGCACCGCCGGAGGATAGACAAGTCTTATTGTAGCTACACACTGCACCTACAAATGCAAATAATACAATAATAATATTCTACTAATAAAGACAATTAAAAGAAAAATATACCGGTATACCATTATGTCAAACATTTATTTGAATAAAAAAAGATAAGATACTCTAATAGTCTAAGTAAGAAAGGCTAATAATTTATATGAATATTAAATTTAATATTTTTCTAAATAGGTAAGGTAAATGACAGATTTACTCACATTAAGTAGGTACATACCAAAGAAATATTACCGCCATTTTATAAATTAACGTCACAAGCTAAATATTTTAGCAAGCAACCCGTTTTGACAGCAGTCTCCAATTCAAGCACCTAGTAAAAGGTCAATTCAAAATAGTCCTACTTACAATCCTTCCTTACTTTATAATTATTATAAATGCGAAAGTCCGTTTGTTTGTTTATTTGTTTGTTTGTTTGTAACGCCTTCACGTCTTAACTACTGAACCGATTATCATGAAATTTTACATACAACGTGTATCAGGGGTAAAGAGAAGGACATAGGGTACCTTCCATCCATAAAAAAGTATTATTACCGAGGGATAGTAAAAAACTTTCCACGCAGACGAAGTCACGGGCGACTGCTTAGTATTTTCTATTTTAAAATATTCCTTTACACCCATAAGCAAGAACAAGACTCAAAAGACCCTTGCTTACGCGAACACACTGCGTTGAAAAAGAGCTCTGTAATTGGTTCGTTTGATTTACGTATTACGTGTGATTGGTAGTTGAGTTGTGCGTATGCAGGCACTGTGAGGCCTCATATTAATGTTTGTGAATACGGCTGTTAGTCAGTTATCCATCCTCAGTAGCCGTGACTACCGAAGTTCTGGAGGCTACTGTTCCCTTTGTGCACGTATCAAGTACAAGCGCTATTAAACTTAAACAAGACTCGGCAAAAACTGTTTGATAGCCTCGAAGCCTCGTACTCTGATACAGGCCCGAGGGCCTCTCAATAAGACGGTTGTTGTTTTTGTGGTACTTCCTTATACTTTACATGAATACATACACGGTGATGAAGCATAGGTACTCGTTCGATTAAAAACAGTTTTAGAATCTATCTTAGATCCATGTGATTATTTTTTAGTTTGAATTAATTATGTCAACTACAACTAAAATAACGGGTGTAACAAGACCCTCAACAAAGCCGAATTCCACGCATTCCGCTCATAATCAGGATCATTTTTGTCTTTAAGACTATACCTGGGAAACCAATAGCTACGAAGTTATTGAAGGTCAAAGTAATTTTTTTTTTTTCAAATTTTTTATGAAATCTTCTTTTATTCGTTATTTCCTAATTTGTGTATACAGAAACATTATCAAAATCTTATGTATTTCGTAAAAAACAATGGCTTCAAAACGTCATCACTCAATGTATTTCATGACCACGCACATAAACGTTGCCTTTCAACTCGGCCGCACGCAGCTGTGTAGCATTCACTCACAGGCGCAGTCTTTTGTACGCGTTACATTGCGTTGTAATGTATGCGATGCTTTTTTTAACACCAAAAATTAAAATCGTTTCCCAGCAATAATTTTGAACAGAAATGGTTCTGATGATGGGCAGAATGCGTAGACCTCGGCTTCGTTGAAGGTCTTGTTACACCCGGTATGTATAATACTAAAAATAGGGCCACCTTAACTAATAAATCACATTTGACACTTCATCAAATCTCAACAAAGTAATCTTCTTACGGCGGGTACACAATATTTACTTATTCAAAGGCACAATAGCTTAACTTTTTTCAGTTGATAATACATTTATACTGTAATAATCACAAAAGATTAACAAAATATTTTAGTACAAAATAATGTGAAATTTAAAAATCGTAAATTAGGTAGCAATTTTTGGTGTAATAAATAAAAAGTTCTATGCCCCAAAGTTCTCAGAGACAAGAATAATAAACAACATCCCGCGAGTCTGCCAGTATCCATTAAATATAAAACCAAATTTAAAAAAAAACACGAAAATTCTCCGAAGAATTCGCGTGAAAGAAGATGTGCTTCAAATAACGGAAACGCCTACATTAAGATGATTAAAGGAGCTGTAAGTCCTCATTTTTTTTACGTCGCAAACGTCGCAAAGAATAAACAAAATCTACTTCGCGTCCAATCTGTCGCATTTTCTTTGTCCATTTATTGTGGCTACGAAAGCAGCGGGCATTTAAGCAATTAATCTTACACTTTTAGTCAGTCCTACCGACTTTGATTTTAAAGGGCCACCAGTTTATTTTAGTTATTAATATCTGAACATGATGTGCGGAGTGTTCGGTTGCCTCTATAAAGCCAAATAGCCCAAACAGGCCCTGCCAGAATACTAGCGCTGTTGCGGTGTGATAACCTCATACCGTAACAGCATTATTATACTGAGGCAGGGTCCTGATGGCCCGTCACACAATTTTTTCCCGTAGTTTGGTTTTTTTTCTCTCTCTTTATGCATAAGTATACCTATTGTTTTTGTTTGTTATTTCCTGTTTCTTGTTATGTGTGTGATGTGTGTCAATAAAATGTTATTCATTCATTCATTAATATAAACAAAATTCGTTCAAAATTCAGATTATTCAAAATAAACTATTGTTAATACCATGTAATCATCTAAAATAACACTACAGCAGAAGACCTTGTACCGAGAAAATGTTTCATTATAAACCAGCCATTGTTATAATTCTTTGCCATTTTACACAACATTTTTTCACTCACCATCACCAAATATCTAAGACTGGTTTATACCTACTTATTCCAAATCTCAACATTCTCGAATACTTCGCTATCAAAAAGCTTTGGAACCCTCAAATCGCTAACTCTACAGCCAGCCACAGCGATGCTTGCGCCGCCACTCACTATCTTTGCTTTTGTAAGCCCGACTAGTTTTAGTCCGAGGAGAGAATTGGACAAACCTAATAACTGGACGGTCTTTATTTATTCAGGACACAGCACAGAAAAATTCAGTTTAAATTGATGCTTTGAATCTAAAAAATGCAGCCGTTAAAACCGTTGACTAATCGAATTATCATTATTATCATCAATCATTATTATTATCTCAGTGGCGCAGTGGTTTAGCGCCTGGCCCAGCGATTGCGAAAGTTAAGCAACGTTCGCAAGGGTCGGTCATGGGATGGGTGACCAAAAATTTATTATCTCGAGCTCCTCCGTGCTTCGGAAGGCACGTTAAGCCGTTGGTCCCGGCTGCATTTACAGTCGTTAACACCCACCAATCCGCATTGGGCCGGCGTGGTGGGTTATGGCCCGTCCTCCTTATCCACCCATAAGGAAGGCCTGTGCCCCAGCAGTGGGGACATCAAAAATGGCTGATGGACAATCGAATTATGGCTGCTTGCCACTTCCAGACGCGCGCTGGAGTTTTGGCATATCTTTATATCTTCACTACGGTATATATTATTATAGTAGCTTTTTCATACTACGTCTAGATACAGCAGCACATTTTTTAACAAAACTAAGAGTTCTACAAATTATTTTAAACTGTAATGTGTGGTAAAAATTTAACCACACACATTTTCAGTGTAATTTACCTCTTCAGAAGTTTAATAACATAAAAAAATATGTATCTACTGTCAGTTGTTTTTAATTAAAAATTGTTGTTTATTTTGTTTTATTATTTGTGTTTGTAAATCACAAGATATATGAGGAAGTTCCTCATTCACAGAGAGATACAACTAAGATAAATATAATTACTGCTTCAGTAATTGGTTTACTTGTGACTAACAATAACAATGCATCGGAATATACGGAACACGGTTGGACATATGAATGTCTCTCCGATATTGAATAACGGTTAAATCCAAGAGTGTTCTCTTGGACATCTGGTTTTAGTTATTGGTCATTGAGATTAAATAGGTATAAGTTTAATCACTAACGAATCTTAGAGCCTATTTCAAAGGTTCCAGATAGCACTATCTTCAATATTCAATTAAATTATCTATCAAGAAAGTTACTTGGAACTTATTCCAAACCAATGACACCGATAATTCTGTCACAAATTCTAACTATTTAAATAATGGTACTAGTTACACAAAGATATAGACAATCTCAAGTTCTCAACTCGTGTTCAAACGCTCCTAATTATTAATTTCGTTCTTTCCAAATTTTGCACCTGTATTACTATTTCCAAAGTTAACTGAAGTAACGAAACGAATCAAACATATTTTAGTGATATCCCAAAAGCGAAAAACAGGTTTACCTAAAGTAGCCGCCGTAACTTAGTAAGTTACAACCGAAATGTAATAAGTTTAAGTGAGTCTGACTGGCATTCATCCTTCTGTAAAATCCACTTAGAGGTAGAACCTCGCATTGGCCCAATAAAGCGACTGAAACTTGCTACTTGCAACCGAAGGCATCTAAGGAAGAACTTTGATCGTTCATGACACACTGTTATGAAGACTAATTTCGTCAATGTTTTTTTTTCGTGAGTATTTCAATTCAACAATGCGTTTAGGGTGTTGTTGGGGTTGCCCCGCCACTGTAGTGCATCAGGGATGTTTGCAGAAGCGCGGGTAGACGGTTTTTACGCGATTATGCGGAAGCGATGCGCCTCCCTGGTGCGCAGGGTGAGGGGCAGCGCCAACAGCATCCTGAGCATGATTGCAAGCAGGCTGGACTGCCCGTACGTGAATCATTGCTGCGTAACATCTGCCGGGGTGGTGCGTCGGTGCGGTGATTCGCGTGCGGACGGTGGCACCATTATTATTATGAAATATGATTTTACTAACATAGGTTAAGTAAAAACTTTGTTACTAACAAAAATTAGTCCTTGTAACTTGAATTTAATAAATAATAATAATAATAATTTCTTGATTGCTGTTATCATACCTAGTAACAATTGCACTTATTCAAAGTTGCAACCCCACTATAGGATAGGAATACTATAATTAGTGCGACATAGAACTAAAGGAGTTCAGAAGCCGACTGTATAGTGCTTTACAGTGTAGTGGAAAGTTTGAAAATTAATTGTACTGGTTCATTTCACCTAATGTAAAAAGACGCTAAAGTTGAAAGGTGCCATCTAATGTTTTAAAATTTTAATTCCAACTACAAATTCCGTTTTCCTGGGTAACTTAAACAACCACCGATTGAAACGTACTTCACAACACAAAAGTACCCCGTCAGGTAATCTTACCAGAGATTGTAGCCAACCCACAACCCCAAAAAGTGGTTACGCATGGCTTTAGCGAGCTCATCGAAGATGTTTAAACTTTACTTTAAAAATGTTACCCAAACTACATGCCTGTACGTACCGCAGCTTGCGAGGCTGATCCGAGTACTCTTTTTTAATTAATACCACTTCGAACAGAGCCCGAAAGAATGCTCGAAGTCATTAAAAGTTTTAATAGCATCTGACTTGGTCGCTCAGCGCGGAAACAAAATTCAGATACGTCAGCCTTTAGTTTCCGAATTATTTTAGTGGCGTTTTGTGGGAAGGATTGAGTCAACTTTTATCGTGTAAATAATTATAAGAAATTCCTGAAGATAATAAAATAAGACTATACAATACTAAATAATATACTAGAAAAGATACGACTCGCACCAGATCAATACTCAGACGGGAATCGAACCCGCGACCTTTGGATATCCGGTCCAATGCTCTGACCGCTGAGCTACCGAGTCACTGACTCGGTAGCTCGGTAGCCGCTATGACGCCAAATCACGGTAATTCTGAACGATAAAACCAAAAACGTTACGTTGTCATTTAGGTTATATATTTACCTAAAAATCTTTGGTTTAACTTCATAATTTTCACTTAAATTGTCCCAGATTGTAATCCTAGACTCCTTAGGCAGAGTATTTAACAATTTTAACAAAACTAAAGCGAGTATTTTTCTGTAAACGAAACTGAAACGGTAACGATTAACTTTGGTTTTATAGTTGAGAATCAGCGCAATTAGGCCCCTGGTGGTAAGCGATGATGCGATCTACAATGAAACGCGTTTATCTAGAAGTAACCTATTCACTCGCGACTTGAAGATGTAAAAAGTCCATTAGACAAAGCACTATAAAAAAAAAACCCCATCATTTAGCTCTCCGCTTCAACGTCCATAATGAACAAATGTGAACGACTACTCCCGTTTATGTAGCGAATTTAAATCGAAAACCAATTACGGAAAAACTGTACATAAATATAACCACACACACGGCGGACGTGTGTAAACGTCCCGCACACAGGCGCGACGAGAATGCACGTCGTCGTGAAGCTACAGCACTGGAAGTGACATTTCATATTGTCTCACGTTAATTAAATTTTCAGTAGCGTTGTTTTCATTTATTGCAAGCGAGCTCTTTATGAAATTAACTGAAAATATATTGAGGAAAAATATCTGAAGTACTGTTGATTGAAATGACTTGCTAAATAACAAAATATGGAACTTGTAAATCGTATAATATGAATATAATTTTGAGTCGAAGTTACAGAAAAACTTTAAAAAAGTGACTTAACTTTTATGACAATCTTAAAACATACATTTGCAATCTTTGGCCCTTGCCCATGCCCTTAATAACAGGTATAGACACACAGAATTCGATTTTTGTAACAGTTCTACTGAACGGATTTTCATGCGGTTTTCACCAATTGATAGAGTAATTCCTGAGGAAGGATAAAGTGTATAATAAATTGTGGTTTTATGTAAATTGATAGAAATATGACGATAATTGTTGAAGGAGTCGGAAAAAATTAAGCCGTCTGGGAGCTTACATCGAAAACGCTGCCTAAACCTTTCGAGCTATAACAAAATAATGTATAAAGGAATTGTTTCTCTGTAGTTTCTCTGACATTTTGTAGACCTATTAGGTCTACAAAATGTCCGCGGCGGCATATGCCTATCTTTTAAGGATAGCTTACTATAGCCATTTTAACTTTTTTTTTAATGGTCAAAAATAATGTGGTATTGCAAAAGGCATAAGACGGAAACAGTATTAATCCTTATCAAATAAAATGCGTGCGTTACCATAAACGTTTCATGTACATAATTTTAGCCCTTTACACTATATAGTTTAAATAAATATCTTAGGAGTTATCGCAAAAAGTTTACGCGCGCGAAAGTAAATTCAAGCGCGATTCTCATACTGATGATGACGGGACTCGAATGGGACGAATACAGACTTTTGTAGCGAAAAGAAAGGAACCCAAGTAATGCGAGGGCGGGTCGCTAGTCATAATATAAACCACTTCCAGTGAATCCTACTTGCGTATACAGAACGTTTAATTAACACGAGTGACAGCGCGATGTGCCTACAACGACAGACGTATACGACACAACAATACACACTGTATAATCATTGTGGCTTATAAATACCACTTGATTTACACCAGAGTATAATGAACAGATTCATAAGTTTACGGGCTCAACGTAAATCATGCAAACTACTTTGGAATTAATGTATTTTATCTTTTTTTATAATCATTTTCTATGTGTTTTCATTTGAGTTTTATTTTTTCTTACAGTAGCATATTATGTCGAGAGTCGAATATCGTGTAAGGTGTTGAGAATAAGTCTCGAGTGTTGAGAGCGAGTGTCAAGTGTTGAGATGAGACCGAGTGTCCGGTGTCTGGTACAATTCTGTGTCCGACGGCAGGAAAAAGAAACTCCACCAAATTGATTTTCGCTAGAAATATAATTGTTGTAATAATACAATGATTGGTTCTTGATGATCAGGTAACGAAGCGGGACATAGGTAGCTCAAACAAACTCAACCAAAACATCTTCCATAAGCATCGTTCGTATCGTGATAGTAAAAAAACCCATTTTATCTATCTCGAACAAAGGGTTCGTGGTAAGAAGAAGGTAAAAGAAAACTAATTTGAGCTGCAGAAATATAATGGATATCTTAATATTATCGGTTGTTGCTGATCCAGGTAGTAAAGCGGGATACCCTAGCGTTCACGCCAGGATGGTTGGGGCGAGCACAGCCACGACCGAAGGAGCATACGCCAACCACGACTCCATTGTGGAAGAGCGGTCCACCGGAATCTCCCTGACACTGGTCCCTCCCACCAACTCCTAATACTCCAGAGCACAGCATGTTGAGAGTAATCCTTCTTGGTGAGTAGGCGTTGACGCACCGTTGCTGGTTTATCGAGTACACTTGAACGTGGCGAAGACGTTCTGCTGGTATCCCTCCTTCCTGGAATAAAAAAAATATGTTTCAAAACACATCAGATAGAAACAGCATAAAAATACCTACTTGCATTCAATAAAATGTATGAAGCAAATGTCCTTTGTTTATCTTGTGTGTCTGTATGTTTACTGAACAATTTTCATACATTACCTACAAGAAATAAAAGCAGGAGTCAGTCGCGCATTAAATTATCTGAATTTTGTATAGACTTCTGGAAACAAGTGTAATTTTGTGTTTATGCAGCGCTATGCTATCTAACTAAAATAGGTGATACCGCAGATTATACAGCACATTATAGTGTGGATGTGCTGTAAATGGTGCTGTGACAACAAAGATGATGACAATTTAAGTATTGGAATAAAATCTTACACGAGTAACTCCCCATCCCACAGCCCAAACCCGCTGGTTATCAGCAAGGTTGTAGTTAGATCCAGCAATTCTACCAGCCCGCATGGTGTTGCCGAAGGAGATGGTAGAAGACAAGTGGAGGATCCCAACATCATTGTCAAGATTATTTGTGTTGTATGACGGGTGGATGATGATCCGATTCACATTAAAGACTGTGCCCAATGTGTTTGCATTGGTGGACCCAAGGCGGACTCGCCATCTGCGCGTCGAGTGACCACTAAAACAGAAAAACTTCGTCAGGCATTAATTATAAAAACACACTCGAAGTCAGGAATGAGTAGGCTCTCGTTGGAGCGCCTTCCTCTACATGTAATTCCTAGCGACAAATCTGCTCATAGTCCAGGCTAACTTTTCGAGCTTCGGCGGGTCTGCTGAGCTTCAACTTAAAACAGATAAATCGAAGTAAGGAATTTTGTATCGCACTATTTACTGAAGTTATTTGGAAGATATCGATGTTCGTGTGACATCATGAATTGGGGTTCGCCATTTTGGCCTGATTAGGGCTCGATTTATCTGTTTTAATTTGAAGCCCGGCAGACTTACCGGAGTTGGATGCATTAGCCGATACGGCCCCAGGAGGAGACTGATTGCACGATAAGAATTATAAAAATGTAATTATTAAGTTTAGTTATATTATCCTTCTCAGACCGACACACATGGATTTAAATTACACTATTCACTCTTGCTAGTGTTCACATCTTTACTTTTGGCGATCCTTTATGATCCTACTGAGCTGTCCTGACATTTCGTGTATATTCACTAACTTCGTGCTGTCTCCTGTTTTTTTCCACTTAAAAGAGAATAAAGCTACATGGAGTAAACTAAAATTACAATTTATGTATTAACGTTTGTATTTCCGGGCCTATTTTATTGTTGGTTTGTCTAATGGCCTTACGTTAGAAGGTTAAATGGTTAACTTCGTTCTAATCATACACTCAGACTTGCAGTGCAGTGCACCTAAGCGTGATTTGTGTTTAGGCACCTTCTGTAAGTCCAGATGCTAGGTTGCAATAAAACTATAAAGATACAATACTTTGAATTCTTACTGGAAACAATGAGCAGCAGAGAGAATAGCTCGGTTGTTTAGGATGGTTCCTCCACAGGATTGCATGTGAGCGATCCCCGTGAAAGAGTGGAGGAGGGACGCCATTTCAGGGTAGGTCTGGATCGTGGTTAACGACCCTCCCACTATCCGATCAGATCTGAGGTCTTCATTTAGAGGGCCAGCTAAAATGGATTGGTTTAAATTATTTTCGCATGCCTTCATTCCTTACTTTATTTTTTAATGCAAAAACCAGGGCAGGCATGACATTATACGAGTACGTATTTCACTAAAATGTATATGAAATAAGATGTTCAATATATAAATATAAGAATAATTTAATCAAATACGCCTTTTTAATAAAATAAGCTGTGCCCTTGTACTACTCTTCTGTCCATTATTTTTCATGTAAAAATTTTGTGTGTACTAAATAAATAAATAATTAAATAAACTTGGCAAACATCAGTAGATAACATAAACAAAACATTAGCATATCAAATTGGTTTGCTATTTAGGAATGAATGGCAAAGACAATAATGGTTGATTTCCATTTAGGTATTATCGTCATTAAAACTTAATGGCACTTAACTTTACACTATTTACATTTTTTCATTAAACTTAAAAAAATTACATACCTGAAACAGCGGCAAGCCCGAAGGCCAGTAACGCCAGCAGTCGGTGCATTGTCACTAGCTTCTTTGGCCCTTATGCCATCACCGCAACATAATCATTATATAAGCATCCAAATCAACTATTTATCAATGTTTATCAAAAGCTAATCCATCAAAATATTTCGCGAGGAAAAATTTGCCAACTCTGACAAAATATGATTAGTAAAAATTTAGAGATCGATGTAAAAAGTTGAGCACCTTTTTAAGTTACATGCTCAATACGATTGTATGTACTAGCATAATCGAACCGATATTTTTTGCCATGTTATTAATAAAATATTACAATATAACCACCGAATTAAATGTTGAAAATAATAATAAAAATCTTTTATTGTTCCAAAAAATATTACAGAGCTTAATAAATTGACACTTACAAATAAATAAATAAATAAATCTTTATTCAAATAATCTTACATCAAAATATAACAATAAAGTCCAGACATACGTACATAAAGCTAAAATAAAGAGTGCCTAAACTAGGTTTAACCTGTATCTCAGGCGAATAGAAATAAATATTACTTATGTCTAGAAAAATATTTTGTGGGCTGAGCATATTATATTTGGCTTATGCATACATTAGTGAAGGACAATTTTCTTGATAATGTGTCAGTTACATAAAATATGGTTAAGTATTTATTTTATTAAATTTGTACGAATAATTCTCGACATGGCCAGGTGCATTGCTTTGTTCGGTGGCGATATTTACTTTCCTATCCGAATGATTAAAAATGATTTATTACCAATATCTTATTACGTTATCGGATTTATTTGATCTAATTATTTCTATAATCTTGACTGAGTTGATGACTAGTAACCGATTTAAGCAAAATGTTTTATTTAGGTGATTAGGATTTGAAGATAAAACTGATAGAAGTTTATAGAGATTCATATTTTAATTATGTTAATAATAACAAAAAAAGAAATGTAGTTACCATCGCTTGCTGCCAAAACTGTGCTCTGCTCTTTCTTTCTATATAAGCTGGGCATCTATAGCTGGACTAAATAAATAAATAATAAATAAATGCTTGGACAATTTCACACAGCGCCATCTAGCCCCAAACTAAGCAAAGCTTGTATATATAATAGACAACTGATATACTACTTATATACTTTTTTTAAATATATACTTATACATAGGTAGTAACACCCAGACCCGTCACAGAAATTAAAATTCATCATTTCAATTTCTGCCCGGCCGGGTATCGAACCCGGGACCCCTTGCGTGGTAGGCGGCATGTTCACCACTGCACCACTCAAGTCGTCAAATGAAAAAAGGTAGTGATTGTCTGCATCTATCGTATACTATCGCAGTCACTGCTAGAAGTAGATAGCAAAACTGCTAAAAGTGGCCATTTTTGACACATTTGCTATCTACTTCTACGAATGACTACGAGGGCATGTAGTGATACCTTCTAAAAATACTAGACCATGGGCCCTAAAATCTCCACGATAAACATTATAAAAAAAAAATCTATTAATAACTTATTAAATAAAAACCTCTGAGGGCGCCACTTTCGGTCATACAACCGCCTTAATGTAAAGTTAAGTAAGTTGCTAAAATGTCCGATGTCAAATATTGTAAAAGTTATGAAAACTTGAGTAAAGCTCACAAAAGCTGTAAATGCAGTTTTCATGGTGAGAAATACATAATCGCAAATTACGCTCTATAAATTATTATGAAGCAATCAGTGTCTTGTACAAGTTTGCGAAGCTTTTTATCAGCGACACGATCCCAATACGATTTGGATACGATTCGACGATATATAGGTAGGCACACATTTTTATTACAGTTTGGAAGTTTTATGGGGCAACTTGGTTTAAAAAAATTACTGTTAGAAAAGCGTTGCCTTTATTTAATTCAATAGTTGGTTGTACGTACGTGTACTTGCAATCTAAAAGGTACCTAACTAACTACGTATTATTTCTTTGAAAGATTTTAACTCATTATTACACTCAGCTAAAGAGATCATTCTTACAACTGCAACACTGCTTTCCAGTCAACCTTATAAATTGTTCGTCTCTCTTTGCTTGAGCAAGTGCTTTTAAGATTATTAACATTCATTCGAAAAGTATTCACCATTATTATAAATAATCGTATCGTATAAAAGGTCGCAAGCCGGAGTTCCGCAGATTTATTGCAAATATAATTTTGATTGATCGATCTAGGAGCTCGTATAAAACGCACCAACTTACCCGCAATCAATCTTTAATGCACCCCGCATTAGCTAAGTTTAACTTTAAACTGTGTTAAAATAAACACTGAGAGCTAAGTCCCCCGCTAAATGGCGAACGCAAACTTTCAAAGTTGTTATTAGTTTAGAATCACTGTTTCATTTAGATTTTCTTAGACGTAGTGGTAGGAATTACGTGGAATTTGTTTTTTAGTTACTTTATTAAATTGTGATGAAATTGTATCTCTTTGATACAAGATACTTTATACTTAATCATATAAAAAGAGGAGGTCTCTTTTTATATGATTAAGTGTAAAGTATCTTTGATATCGTAGCGGTGTTCGTGGTTTCGTTGTTCAAAAATATTTTTTTATATTCTTCTTTTCTTTCATCGAATGAGGAATAATGGCCACCTCTAGTGTTAAGAGTTTATCAAGCCGCCTGTAAGGCCTCTTACTTAGCTTAACGACTGTTATCAGATGACAACGGCCGAGACCGACGGTAAAACGTGCCCGCCGAAGCACGGAAGCGCTCGGTTGTAATGCCACTTAACGGTCACCCATCCGACACCTGGCCGGACTGAGCGTTGCTTAACAAACGTGATCGAGTACGATCAGTCTGTCAAGTTCCGCCATGAGCACTTCGGATTCGCTATTTTATATTGGAACAGGCTCACTGTCATTTGGTTTTTCTAACTTTTGTTGGTTCGTGAAACTTCGTTTTCAATTAGTAATATTGTCAAAGAAACAAACAAATAGAAAAGAAATAATATGATAATGTTTTTTGTTTGATTACTTATTGAATTTGTCTCTATCGCCCATTTTCCTAAACGGCTAAAGTTCAGTAGCATCCTGGATATATCCCATTACCTTTTGGCAGCGTTTATTCCGAATGTGGAATATTCCACAGTCGGCCTCCGAAACTGGAAACGAGGGAAATAATTGAATGAAATGACAGTACGGTCTGTTTCACAATTATAAACGGAACACTGGCTTGTTAAAACTAGTCAGAATAAAACCTTATTTTTTTACGCATACTGTGTTGTATATTTGAAATAGGTTGATATAAAATTATGTTTATGCTACCTATTAATTGCAGTTTATATTCTGGTAATTAGAGTTTTAGTAAAAATTACAGACAAAAAGCACTATTACACATAATAGTCCCAACAAAGTTAATTTTCGTCAGTTCGTAATTTTTTTCTCTTAGGAGATTACGACCCGTTACTGAGAGTTTTGCGGACTGGGTACTTAACTGCTAACCCAGATTAATATTAACGAAAAAGAAGGCATAAATTAACGATAACCTATTTTGTGATCTTTAATAATACTAAAGATTTTCTCCTCCAACTTACATCTAAATGAAGGCGAAATAAGTCTGTAGCCAAAATTCTACAGCTGAAAATTTTAATTGAGCTCTGAATACTAAATTATGTTATCTTGTCCGAGTTGCAGCAAGCGTCACCAGCCCTCTGTATATGTATGTACAGTCAGGAGCACATTAAAAAGCACAGTCAAACCATTACCAAAAAAAAATAAGTTTATTGCGCCTATTCTTCTTATTAGGTAAAATAATTATTGAATTGGCAGTTGGAAAAATAATTTAGGATTCGAAATCGCTTTTATAAAAAAAATCTTTGAGGCGATGTCACAGCGGATGGTGAAATAACTATGATCGGTAAAATATATAGCTAGGGCGATTAATATGTGTCGGGCCTCGAGCTTGCTTGAGCTTCAAATGGCATGATGATAAGCTGTTAGTTAGCCCGTGAAATTGCAGTCGTTAATACACGCTGCTGGGCTAAGGATAGATAGGTAGACAAGATATTCATTCATTCAGGAACCACTACAACACACATAACAACAAAAAAAATTAAGGCATTACAAATAAGAGAAAACTTAAAACTAAGACGATGACTAAGATAAAATGTACCGTACCGGAGTGAAGGAACTCAGCTCAGTGTGTTGATAGTTCCAAAGAACCACAAGATTCTCAAGAGAGTCCCTGTTGTCGTTTGGTCGCGAGCAACAACACAACTCAATATGCTATCGAGAAACAAAGAGCTCTGGCTTTAATTAGGCTAAACAAAACTGTCTTTTAACTTGAACGCGATGTAAGAAGATCGCAAGAAATTATTTTTTAATTAAAAAATATTTGACTTTGACTTTGAACCTAAAGTCGTAAGCTATTACATGCTACCGATTGTACAGAACGCCGTCTTATTATTCGAGGTCACTGAATGCTAAAACAAGGGAGCAAAGTTTCTCCGGTTACTGGATCCGCTGGCTGAGTTGACAATGTAACCTTCTGAGTAAATTGACAATCAGACTTGGGGGTCAAGACTTGAGATATAGTTTGATGTTTGCGTTTGATGAGCTAATAAAACTTTAATGCTGAGAGGGTTCTTTGAAAAGTTTTTATCGTGATGAAAGATAAACGAATCTATCTTTGTGGGTGAGGTTAATATTGTACGAGCTCGTATGTACAGCTATAGTTTGGGCTTCATTATTTTCCAATTATTTCTAACAACAGGTCAAAAATGTGTCCGTAAGGTTACTATGATTTGTTATTAAAATTCAGTTAAAGTTTGGATTTTTAATCTTAAGATATAGGTATTCTACGTGTTAACCATTCAACAAAGAAATAATAAAAAAATGCTTATGGTACTTAGACCAATTTATAAACAGACAATTACGATAATTTAGAAGAATTTGCTTATTATAAATTGAACGTTACCTAAAATTTATAAAATTTTGCCTTTAAAACTAAACTGAGAACTTTTCTTTATCTCTGAAGTTACTTTAGTAAAGTACTTTGAATCGATTACAAAAGTGTATACAGTTTTATAACCACTAAGATCGTGTCGACTCAAAAGAATTTTTGCAAAGAATAACCAAACCATCCGTTTGTCGCCCGGAGCCGGAACAAAGCGCTAACTAGGGCCATAAATCGAATATTCATTAAAACCATTGCTTTTCAATTTCCATCCGATAGTGCATCTCTTGAAATTGATAAATGCAAAACGATTCTTTGAAAGAAGCTTTCTTTAACACGACTGCCCAAAAAAGGAGTGTGTGTGACAAACATTTTTTGAATATATTTCTGATATAATTTTGGATGACCCAAATAATGAATAGGGGAGACCGGTCTAAAACCGTATAGCTAAGAACAAACCTATATAAAATCGAAATAAATGAAAGTTACATATTGATAATTTAACTCGTTTATTAGAGACTCTCATTGGCTATATAAATTTACAAAAAATAAAACTATAATCAGCATAATAACAAAAAATAATCAACACAAACTAAACCTTGACGAATTACGATTTTGCCCCAGGGGCTGGACAAAACCGTATATAGTATATACGATTTTGCCCCATACGTTATCAACCTGAAACCAAAGAGTCCCAGCTTTAACTGTTAGTAGATTCCTATATTATTCCTTAGCATTTTGATGAAAACTTGTAAACAAAAACATCAATTTGGCGTAGTTTCGGGTCAAAACCGTATACTGATTACTGGTCGATATTACCCCTTACGGTTTTGCCCCACCGACCAAAACAATATTATTTAACATTAACTTGTCATTATAATGCAGATCCGGAACCAAAACTTTGTTGATGATTAAGTAAAAATACAAAGTTTCAGGTTAATAACATTGCATTTACCTATAAATAGGTAAAAGATTTAATTGTGAATATATTTTGATGACAATAGAATTAGATCAAAACACCTCCAAATAATAATTATGTGATATAAGGTTAAAGCTCGTGCCTGCAGCGACAAATGTCTGTTGACAGATTGATCCTGTTGGCTACTTGCTATGATCGGCAAATGCGCGGCTTATTCAAAATAATAACAGTCACAGCTATACCGTACGGTTTTACCCTGGTATACGGTTTTGTACGGGTCTCCCCTATGTCATTGTGGGTGACTTTAATATAGGTGCTGCCTCCTGGAGTCAAAATTCCGAGCATCGAATGTGTCTAGTAAACCCTTATATCAATAGGCTTGCCACACAATTACATATGTTTTTGTCTTTTTCGGGTTGGTCGCAATTTAATAATATTAGTAACCATTATGATCGATATTTGGATTTGGTAATTTCAAGTTTAGAATGTACCGTTGACCGCGCGAAGCCTCCGTTGGTCCCGGAGGACAAGCACCACCCTGCACTTGGCATCAAATGCACGGTGGACGGTGCGTCGCCAACCCTGCGGCCCGCGCCGCGAACCTTTCGTCGATATTACGCTGCCGACTACGAAGCCATTAGAGGCGCCATTGTGAGGGTTGATTGGGAGCAAAATCTTAATGTACACTCGGTTGATCTGGCAGTTGAAAACTTTTATAATGTTTTAAACTCGATCGTTGAACGTTATGTCCCCTCATCGTCGTCGCGGTACAGGGATCGTTATCCTATCTGGTACTCACGACAACTTATACGCTTAATTAATAAGAAAATAAAAATACACAAAAAATGGAAAACTTATGGTAGATATAGTGATTATTTTAAATTTTCAGAACTACGTAAAGAAATTCATTTATTAGAGAGTAATTGCTATCATTCTTATATAGCCAAAATAGAAACTAATATTGGGAATAACATAAAAAATTTTTGGTCATTTGTTAACTCAAAAAAAAACACTAATCAGATTCCTGACTCTTTGTATTGCGACGGCGCTGTTGGGTCTGATGGTTTGACGATCGCTAATATGTTTAGCTCTTTTTTTCAGTCGGTCTTCGTTAGTGATGGTGATCTGGCCCCTGATGCTGACCATACATCTCGTGGATCGAATGGTTGTTTAGTTGAATCGATTGAAATAACCGAAGAGATTGTAAGGAAATATCTGTCACGTGTGGATGTCAGAAAGGGTGTGGGTCCTGATGGTGTCCATCCATACTTTTTGAAGATGTGTTGCAATGAGCTGGCGTTTCCGATTTCTTTTTTGTTCCACTTCTCACTGTCATCTGGAGTCATGCCTAACGTGTGGAAACAGTCGCTAGTTGTGCCCGTTTTCAAGGGCGGTGATAAACACAATGTTCGAAATTATAGAGGTATTTCCAAGTTATCAGTTATTCCTAAACTCTTTGAGAAAATTATATTTGATACCTTGTTTCCAATTATAAGGCCATTCTTACTAACCCAACAACATGGCTTTATCAATAGACGGTCCACGGAAACTAATCTCTGCGAGTTCTTGGACCAGGTCCTTCACAGTATGGATAGCGGTTTTCAGGTGGACGCCGTGTATACTGATTACTCAAAGTGTTTTGATAAAATCTCACATCATGTTCTATTGCGTAAACTTGAGTACATTGGTATACACGGCGACCTACTGAGATGGCTGCAGTCCTATCTTCGGAATAGGACTCAAGCGGTTACTGTGAAGGGCTACATATCTAGTTTTATACCTGTACCATCTGGAGTGCCCCAGGGCTCTCACCTCGGTCCCCTACTTTTTAACATCTTCATTAACGACGTTAATGAATGTTTTCTTAATTCTAAATTCCTTCTTTTCGCCGATGATACAAAAATTTTCACAGTTGTAAAATCGCCAGAAGATTGTATTGGCTTACAGGGAGATTTAGATCGGTTAAGCAGCTATTGCACTGATAACAAATTATCTCTTAACATAGATAAATGCTGCGTAATTTCATATAGTAGGAAAAAACATCCATTGGTTTTTAATTATAAAATTTTTGATCAAAATCTGAAACGATCGACCGAGGTGAGAGACCTAGGAGTCAATCTAGATAGTGAACTGTTGTTTTCGTCCCATGTAAATAAAATCACCGCTAAGGCCTACAGGATGCTGGGTTTTGTACTAAGGCAAAGTGTTGATTTTACTAATATTAAACCTTAATGCTTTTGTATAATACTCTCGTAAGATCTCAGTTAGAATATGCATCGAGTGTCTGGAATCCACAGTATTCAGTATACATCAATTCTATTGAAAGGATACAGAACAAGTTCATTAAAAGAATGAAATACAGGTTTAGAAACTTCAACGCAGATGATATTGTTCCCCTTACTCTGCGAAGAGAACATCATGATCAATATTTATTATTCAAGATAGTTAATAATTATGTCGATTCGCCTTATCTATTAAGTAAAGTTTTGTTACGATGTCCGAGGTTCAACATGAGATCATGTGATACATTTTCTATATCTTTTTGTCGTACTAACTATGCAGGTAACCGTTTTATACTAAGATCCATGAGACTTTATAATTCGAAGTATTGTCACATCGATATTTTCTGTACAAAGCCTAAAAAATTCAAAAGTCTTTTAATACAATAGTTTTCCCCTATCTGTACTGGCTTGCTGTCTTATCCGAATTTGTGTCCAATGTCTTTGGTTTTTATTTTTTCTGCTTAATGTGTTTGTTTATTCAACTTTAGATACCAATGTGTAAGCTATTTGTGGAAACTGTTTTGGCAAATGTGTGATTCAATTGTAGTACTCATATTTATTGTAAAATTGCTGTTTGTTTCCCTAATAAACTAAAATAAAAAAAAAAAAAAAAAAAATAAGTAATGTGCTCGGGGTTGTGTTTTTTCCATCTGCAAATTCGTGTTCGCATTATGTCTAGAGTTAAACCTAAAGTTCTGGCTTAGATTAGTTTTACCTTCATCACTTTTCAGCATTTATGTTCTTATTGCTGGGGCAGAGGCCTCTCTGGTGGATGGATAAGGGCCCACTTGGGCCCAATGCGATTTGTGGGTGTTAACGATTTCAAAAACAGGCGGGATCACTGGCTTCATGCCTTCCGAAGCACGGAAGATCACGAGATAGGTAATAAAATTTTCCCTCTCTATCAAAATGACCAGTTAGAGGAAAGACGATTTGATTATGACAACATAAAAGCAGAATACCTACAAAGTTGGAAGACAATCAGCTAAACGACATCAAATCAGATAACCCCATCAGTAGCCTGTTTTGCCGTGGTACTATTAGACAGTACCATTAATGGAGACAGTCAATTCAGTCGGAGGACTGAAAATCACAATGATCTGTAGCAAACCGTCTAAAATTTAAAATAGCCTATGTCCATCAGCCATTTTTGATGTCCCCACTGCTGGGGCACAGGCCTTCCTTATGGGTGGTAAGGAGGATGGGCCATAACCCACCACGCGGGCCCAATGCGGATTGGTGGGTGTTAACGACTGCAAATGCAGCCGGGACCAACGGCTTAACGTGCCTTCCGAAGCACGGAGGAGCTCGAGATAACACATTTTTGGTCACCCATCCCATGACCGACCCTTGCGAACGTTGCTTAACTTCCGCAATCGCTGGGCCAGGCGCTAAACCACTGCGCCACCGAGCTCCACTGGCCTAATAAATAAAATAGCCTATATTAATTATATACTAGCTGAAAGTGTTGTACGTAACAGTGATTATTGTAAATAACTTGAAATGGAAAATAACCCATACATACGATCTATTTTTACTCTTGCAAAACTGCATCGTACAAAATCGAAGCGCGCAAACAGCGCCATTGATTGTAACAACATCCGGCAGCACCTTAATTAAATCTCCAATTCATATTCTCTATGGCTAGATACCCAATCAAAGGCGAGGAAAAATGTCGGGTGTATTTTAAAATTCAAGTAAGTATCAAGATTGCCTTTGTGCAACTATGTGTAAAGCTATGACAACTTTTGAAGTATTTTTTTAGGTTCTTTGATACTGAAACAAAAGGGTATTTATATACACCGTCATTTTGCAGTTGTTTTGATAAACTTTTGCTTTGCCATCTTATTACAATGTTACAACGACAAAAAATCTATACTAATACAATGTTATTAGCTGTCTGTATGTGAGGACCAAAATTTTTTGACTTTTTTCGACGTTTGTTTGGTAAAAATGTTTAGTATTATTGGTAGAACACTCCAAAATGACGGTGTATTGTGTAATTTCGCTAATAAGAAGAAGAAAAATACCCACCTAAAAATCACCGCAATATCTGTGCCTATGTATGAGTTACGAGTTGTTAAATCAATGATAGTTAGCAATGACTAAATCCAATCTATGTGGTATAAAAGTCACATTAATACAACTAATATTGCATATTATAAATACTTGAGAACAAGTAGATTCTCGTATAGTTATCTCCTGACCGTATAGATTTAGCCACTTACACTAATTTAGTTAACTATTATGACATACATTACAATTAATTAATTAGTGCGACTATGATAGTGATCTATCAATATTAAATTATTGGGTCCATCCACACTGAGCGACTCGTCTCGCCCGAGCCCGAAGCCCGCCGCGTGCGGCAAACGTCCTGCTTCACGAGATGCTCTTCTATTGGTGTGGGCCCAGATAATGTTTAGGTTTTTTGCAATAATTATTAAAATTTGGCTATTTAAAGACATTTAACAAAATCATCAAACGGCACGGCACAGCGTTCTCACGGTTATTTTTTGTTGATCAATTGCTAAATCGATTGCAATTTGAACCATCTGAACTTCAATCAAATCGTAGCAACAAAGATTGAAGGATAGTAATTGAATTGCTTCTTGAGAACACGGAATTGTAAAAATGTAAGTAAGTAATTCCAACATTTCAAGGTAAAACAAATATCTTAAAACTAATAAAACTCTTTTCTTTAACAATTCCATCTCTTCATTTTCTTCCCACAGAGTTGGTATAATGCCCAAGAGTTTTGTAATTAGCCCGAAGGCAACGGGCAAAAAGTACCCACTATGAATATGCAAGGGTTCTATTTGTGCCCGGATGCGTTCTGAATTATTAATGATTACCCTCTATTTATTTATTATAATAAGATACGCGATAAACAAACGAAACCCTGCAAATGAAGCAGTAATGTATATTTGAATGGTGCCAGCCCTCTGACTATATGAATAGTTATGTTTGTAAGAGACAAAACATTTTCTGTTTTCAAGGACTTGAAAGAAAAGTTAACCATAATATTAATTAGGTTTTCATTGAATTAATGCCCATTGAAATAAAATACTATTCTCTGTTTTTGCTGATTGAATCTAGCGTTTCCACTGGTCAATTAATAATGTTGTACTATAGACATTGTACGTACAAAGTCTTATGACAGAATTAAAATTCGCAACTAGTTAATTGCTTTGTAGCGACGAAGTATTTCCTGCTGATTCACCTACGAAAAAAGTTAAATTTGCTTTGACAGAATAGCTCGACGAACATGTGAACAGACTCGGTCCACTGACGGCTAACTTGTTGGGCGTCTTGTGTTCAATGTTGAGTGTTAGTGAAAACGCGGGGTAACAAACAAAGCTACAAACACACATCTCAAAATATGAATAGGAAGGTAAATCAATAAAGTTTTAAATCGTATTGCGCGTAATCTTAACATTTTATTTCTACTTTAATGACTGTTTGCCTTTTATAGTCATCTTTGTCCTAAACAATAAGATATAGAGACTTTTAACTAGGACAAAGATATATTCCAAAGACGCTAACTCCTTCCTATAAGTACCTACTTAACTCCTAAAGTGAAATTCCCATACATCTAAATAGCTGGATCGTTTCAAAGTCGCAAATCTAAGTTAGTGCAAAAACAATGGCGCAATTAGCATCACACGGTCGGTTAGTGACTTGGCAGCTTATACTGAGCAATCGGATGTACAACTTGTACTAACTCGTAAGATGTGTACCTAAGTTTGGCACTTACTTGTTTCGCTAACTTAGGCTTGGTGTGTCCGCACCCTACTAATGTTCCAGCTGAGCTGTATGTAATGGAAATTAATTGTTGATTTTGAAACCAAAACTCTCCAAATCTATTATGGCTGCGATTGCGGAGGTTAAGCAATTTTCGCAAGGGTCGGCCATTAGATGGGTGACCAAAAATTTATTATCTCGAGTTCCTCCGTGCTTCTGATGGCACGTTAAGGCGCGTGGTGGGTGGGTAGGTTAGGTTAGGCTAAGAACATTAGAAAGACCTATGCCCCAGCAGTGGGGACATTAAGACTGGTTTACATTATCTAAGTCTTTAGTAGAAAGCTTTAGGAGAGTGCTTTAGTTGAAACATGTAAACGGTCGTCTTATGACTAAAGAGAGTAACGTTCTAGTAGCCTTTCAACTGTGGGATCGTCGCTTTCTAGTAGAACCCCCTGCGCGCCCGCGCCGCCCGCTCACCCCCCGCGCGACACTTTCCTCGCACTGGAAGCATGTAAATCGAAATTTTAGTAGCGTATTTAGTAAAGTGCTTTAATCAAATGACACTGTACTGGAAGCATGTAAACGCTCACTGGAAAGGCACCAAAACTACTAAAGCACTCGCATTCGAATCTACTCGCACGCTACTAACACTCTACTAAAGACTAAGATAATGTAAACCAGTCTTTAGAAATCACATCAGCCGATGTCAAAAGAAAAAAATAAAAAAAGGAAATAATCGTCATAAATGTGTAATTCAGACCGCCGGCGTCAAACTTTTTGTCTTTCTAGAATATCCGAATTTGCTATCCGGAACCCAGAAACTTTAAATCTTTATATTAATAGCATAAAATTCAAATACTTAAATGAACGTATACATCAAGAATAAATACATCGTCTCAACTAGTGTGTAACAAAATAAATCAGCGTAAAAGTAATACTAATAAAATTTAAACCAGGATAAGACTTCTGTTCTAATGACCTGGCAATTAATTTAAACTCTTACCAAATGCAAATTTTATTGCTCGCATAAAAATACCTCGCTAGTTTTGTATAGAATAGGAATCCATGAAATTGAATGTGCAGCCAGGAACGTTACATTAATCAGCCAATTACCAATGGTGTAGAGGTGTGACTGAGAACACTTTAAATAAAATGGTGCAACTCTCTTTGAACTTTACATACCTAAGCCTAAGCCTATACAAAAATAAAATTATTCGATAAATGAAAAGCTCAATGGACAGACAGTAGGTAACTGCAATTAATTATGCCGTTCCGTACCGTTCCATTCCGCTCTGGTCCATTCCGTTTCGTTCCATTCCGTTACGTTCCATTCAGTTCTTTTCCGTTCCGTTCCGTTCCGTTCCTTTTCCCATCTAGGGATTGAATCATGTCCGCCGTGCTGGACCATTTTACCTTTCCGTTCCGTTCCGTTCAGTTCTTTTCCGTTCTTTTCCTTTCCCCGTCTAGGGATTGAGTCATGTCTGCTGTGTTGGACCATTTTACCGTTCAGTTTCGTTCCGTTCAGTTCTTTTACGTTGTGTTCCTTTCTAATCCGTTCCAATCCGTTCCGTTCCGTTCCGTTCTGTTCCATTCCTTTCCTTTCCATTCCGTCCCATCGCGTCCCATTAGTGTTTCATCTACGTCATGTGACGTCCCGGCTGTCACAGTATCGTAACGTAATTTTTTACAGTTGTAAAGCAGAAAACAATATTTAAATGCACTTAAAAGGTACGTCATGTACGTATAAACCATTTTATTCCCATCTCTACCACGTTCGAGTACGCTGCCCGTTGACAAATGGTAGCAGTGTGGTTTTTGAACGCTGCTCGGTCCAAAGGTCATTGGGCATTTTGTTCGGACATTTGACCTGCGGCGTACACAAACGAAATAGGGCTAGGTATGTAGACAAATGTATCTGCTACGCAGGGATATGGGTCGCATTCTTGTAGAACATGTTTCATTTTTTATCATTATATCATAGCATTTCAATAATAAATAAAGACAATACAAACGTTTATTATGCATGTACTACACATTTTCACAATGCTGAAAGTAAAAACTTCTGTTTTACTAACAAAAGTTTAATAACACTATATATATATATACTCACACACATAATGTGAAATAACTTTTTTCTGCCGGTCGGTACATAAAAATAATATATGTTTTGAAAAGTGGGATTGAATTCTTAAATTTAAAACTGGTTTGGTTTCTGTACGCGAACTTTCATGAAGCAGTTCAAATATGCCCAATGACCTTTAACAGTATTAAATTATTTTCGATAGTGCAACAAGAACGTTCTCATGCAACTTGAAACTGGATGTTGTATGCAATTATTTGCGTACACTGAAGCTGAAGATAGAATTACGTACATGTTTGATAAGATTAATAGTTGGTGTGTTGTGTTATTTTAACAATCCAGGTTTGGAATTAATTAGTTTACATTGTGTGTAAAATGTTTTGTTAATGTTAAACGAAACACTGTATTTATTACTGTCAACTTCGAAAATATTAAAATGTTGTCACATGAAAATCACAATAGAACCTGGACAAAGAAAGATGAAAGAAAGAAAAATAAATTATTTGAGACAGACATTAAAACATACAATAAAACTTAAACCACTATTAATTGTCTCAAAACGGTCCCAAACTCAGCATAATGCTGGTCTTCCGTCGGGACCGGTTTGTTGACGCTGCCATTTGATTACACAAAAAACACACAGCAAATTAGATTATTAAAATAGTCTGAGATAGCATTTAAACACATGTGTCTTTTAATACTCGTAGTTCGTTACGTACTTATACTTTTTAATTGCTTCATCGGTTATTTCCCCAATTTCCGACTCCTTGTATCTTAAAAGTTTAAAGAACCTTCTAGCCGAATAAAGAGTCGAGAAAAATCGGGAAAATAAACAGTATTTTCTTCTCGGCCGGTAAAATACGCCGATAAAACTTGTACTGAAGTCACTATCAAAGTTTCCGAGTTTTCTTCCCGATTGATCCCAGAAGGCTGTTTTACGGGTCTGCAATATTTGTATTGAAACTTTTGAGGTAAAAAAAGTGGTTGTGTGACTACTTCTACCATTTTGTCAGAGTCATCGTTCTAGAATGTTCCTGTATTTCAAGTATGTTCTAACAATAATTTAACACTTGTAATATTTTTTAACTTTTATCTTGCACCAAATTAATGTATGCTCTACCAAATAAAGCTTTAAATTACCATAAAAAGTTACTTTTGTCGTTTCACTAAACTAGTTTGGATTTCAAAATGGCCTCTGGAAAGGTGTCGAAACATCGAGAAATCAAAGAACCAATAAATCCAATCTAAATCATGTAATCTAAGAAACTCTGTAATACGTAAACAGTGTTTTATTTCTGATGAACTGTATGTGCGGAAATCTGAAGTGTATGTATATCCTTCGGGATTTAATCAAAACCTGGTTTTTTTGTCATATTTAAACATTTCACATTCGCCCAATCTTTAACTGTCAGTGTGGCATATCTTAAAGGTCATCATTGAATATTGCTCAAAGACATAGTTCTATGGTGAGTAAGTACATTTCATTGCCCGTGATGTAAAAGGGTCTGAAGCGACACTATGCAAGAAGACCTTTGATGGATGGCATCCCAAGCTCCATCCTGACTGCAATCCATCCAGGAGCCAGCTGATTTGACGTTATCAGCCGGTGACGAGGGTCCCGAAACAAAGGCCCCCATCCATTATATATTAGATCCCCGATCGCCATTGTAGTTGGTTGTCCTTGTCATTAATCTAAGTCGAAAAATGTTGGACGGTGTTCGCGAGTTAGTCGAGTCGAGTCGGTGTAAGAGTCTGTAGTATAAAGACGACTGTTTAGTCGTTTATTATTAAATGTGAGGTTGAGCCACGTCAACCTGGGTTTATATATTACTACTAGCGGCCGCCTGCGTGGAAAGTTTTTTTCCTATCCCTCGGGAACAATACTTTTTTTCTGGATTTCTTTTTTCCCTATGTTTTTCTCCGTACCCCTGACAACGTGTAGGTATGTCAAATTTCATGATGATCGGTTCAGTAGGTAAGACGTGAAGGCGTAACCAACAAACAGACACGCTAACGCTTTAATTTATCAACGCCCGAGCGGTCGCCGGCGTCCGGACAACAATTCAAAATCTATTGTCTCTCGTTTTCCGGGCGTTGACGAGTATATTAGTAAGGAAGGATTTGCACTTTATTTAAATAATTGTTATGTAGACATTTATATATTTCAATGTGGTGCGCTCTATTTGGTTTTATCTTTATTTGTCTTTATTAAAATAACTTTGTATGTAAGTACTTAGTTAATTTATTTAAGGAATGAGTTAAACTGCATTTCCGTGTGTTTGTGTCTTCCGTAGCTGCTTTTCAGGTATCACCTTGTAGTAATAAAAAAAAAAAAGTGTCACCTTGTAGTAATGTAAGTCAAAAATGTAAAGGATAGGGACTGACTGTAAAAGACACAAAGCGACTGTTGAGCAAAAATCTATTGTCAATCTGACAGTATAAACGAAGTAAAACAGTGAAGAGACAAGATAGAAATATAAAAACATATAAAAACCTAAAGGCTATTTTTAACCAAAAGGCTATTATTTAATTAAGAATTTTTATTTTATTATTTTATTTTAATAATTTTATTATAATGAATTTTTAAATAATCATAATTTTAATATACCTATTAAATTATAGTTTTATTTATTCTTATGAATTTTGAATTATACTTGTTTAAATCATTTTAACTCTTGACATTTTTAGCTGTGATAATTTTAATTAAATAAGTAATTGACATGACTGTAATAATTTGTAATTTTCCATTAAATTTTAACTAGTTAACCTATTTTTAAGTCGCTACTAACAATAATGGATCTTTGTTATCTAGAAATAAATAAATTATTATTATTATATTATCCTAAGCGTAAGCACATATAAGATAGTAAACTAGATATACCTCTCAGCAGCCTAATTATAATGTTAAACATACAGGTAACCCGAAAATGAATTTACTCATTTATCTTATACACAAAACTCAAACTTCCGCAATCAAAGCAAACCCATTCATATCACAACAGCGAAAAGTGACAAAATAGATCAATTTAAAAAGATCCCCTTAAAGGCTCTTAGTTTAACGAAAATGGATTCCATTTGTAGTAAGTTGCGTTAGGGCATTCGTTAGATTAACCCTCGGCTGCACGATAGGGCTCCTCGGGGAGCGGTGGCGGACTCCGTCTCTGGGCCAAGTTATAAAAAAACAACTTCTTTGTAAAAAGGCGTAAGAAGGATGGGTTTTGGAAATAAATTACTTTAATTCCATGTTACGTATATGATCTTACTGATATTTGCTTCAAAATGTTTCGATCATTTTCGTGATTTTTGTAAGTAATTCGTAGTTTTACAGATAAGATTAGAGATATCGAATGTTGAAGGTAATTCTTCACATTGATGAAATAACGCTGGCTTACAGCGAAAACGTAAAAAGTACTAGAAAATTTCGCCACTCCCACTAGCGACTCGGTAGCATAATTGGTTAGTGCATTGGGCCGGATTCCTAAGGGTGCGGGTTCGAGTCCCGTCTGTGCTGCTACGGGTGAGTCGATTTTTTCTAGTATTTTTCAATTATATTAAGTAACTTAAGATTAGAGATACGATATTATATACCAGTGCAGCAGGCCCCCTGCTTGCTGCTTATGCTGAGCTTGGCACATTTTGGCATCACGCGACGATACGCAATGTGTACTTGTATGTGTTTTTAATTTTATTTTTTAACTTTTCCGTATTCTGTTATAATTTGTGTATCGTTCTGTGGTTCCAAAAATAAATGTATTTTTAAATTTGAGATTTTTGCATTTACAATGCTATTTTTATACAATACTAAATAATATACTAAAAAAAATATGACTCGCACCAGATCAATACTAAATTTTTTCTAGTATATTATTTAGTATTGTATAAAAATAGCATTGTGAATGCAAAAATCTCAAATTTAAAAATTATATAGCTATTTCATCTTAATCGATTGCCAAATATCTGAAAAGATATTTCAATTGAATGTCGAGGTAATTCCTTACATTGGTGAAATAACGCTGGCTTGCAGCGTAAGAGTAGGATATACTAGAAGAAATTCGACGATGTCACTAGTTACTCGGTAGCTCAGCGATCAGAGCATTGGACCGGATATCCAAAGGTCGCGGGTTCGATTCCCGTCTGAGCATTGATCTGGTGCGAGTCGTATTTTTTCTAGTATATTATTTAGTATTGTAAAAAAATGTATTTTCTTTCATTCTTTCTTTCATATTAGTACCACCCCACCCAGAGATGACGACACCATGCAAACCGGTGTGAAAACCACAACACCACGGAAGTCGTTTAACTCATAGTCAGTAGTCACTTTTTTTTTTTACTTTTTTTAATCTCGTATAAGCTTTGCACTAATCCAACATGTCCCCCTAGCATGGTCACTGAAACACGATATAAATATTGCGTGATATAGCGATTATCGACACTCAAAACTATCAAAATCCATTGTCTTTTGCATGGTGTCGTCATCTCTGACGTGATGTTCAAAGTCAAAGTCAAATAAGCTTAAATCGAATAAACTTAATTATTAAGTACTTTTGAATCGTCTATATTGTCCTACCACCCGTTCCAGACTTTTTTAACTGACAAGAAGAAGACAAGTTCCGGGCTCAATATACGGCTGAATCAAATAAGAAAACGAAGATTTCTAAATTGTCTCAGGTCTGATTGTGTGTTACCACCTGTGTCTCTGATGATCATATCACAAAAATGTGCTTTAGCTATTTACTTTCGAATCGTAGCAATAACATGTAATGGTGTCAAAATATTTATAGGTACATAGTGAAATTTTTATCATTTGATTTCCGCAGTGGGTTGGTTCCACTCATGATGACAAGCAACTTTTACTATGGGGCCATCTCTGATATCGCGAAAAAAAAATCAGCTGTGCCATACATTAAGGTCGAATAGGTATTGCGCTTTTGTTCTTGTAATCATGAGTGGAACCACCACACTGCGGGAACCAAATTATTAAAATTACAACGTGTATATTTATGTAGGTCTATGATAAATTGTGTACAAAAGCTTCCTCTCATAAATTAAACTCGCTCAGACCAAAATTGGAAGCGAAATGATTGAATGCAGTTGTAAGAGTGAGTGCTGAAATACCCGGCTTTCAGTGCAATGAGTCTGCGCACGCGCTTCGTTGCGATCGGTCATGCGCGTGTGAACGTAATCACCGGTGTCTACGAAAATGGCGTCAAATGTAATAAAGTGCAGTAATTGTAATATCGTTATCAACGAAGTATTATGCTTTATCCAAAATAAACTGGATGTTATGGATGAGGTGTCGTTAGTGCGGATTTGTGAAACGGCCTTTTCCGAGAGTGAAATCGAAAGTGCTAAACAACTACTATTTGACTCAATTAGTGGTAATACGCGAAAGAAGATACGAAAAGGGGATGGAAAGACGCAGCGGAACTTATTTGATGTGATTGCCTTGTTCAAGGTCACGGATCCTGAGGAAACACCCGTTTTTGTAGCCAAACAACTGCAAAAACTACCGCCGTTAACATTTGATCATGTCGATGTAACTCGACTTTTAAAAGATTTGCTTATTATGCAAAATGAAGTAAAGACCATTAAAGCAACGTATGCGACCGTCAAACAATTAAAGGAAGTGGAATATGATTTGCAAAATCTAAAACAAGCGTCCGTGATCAATGATTTTGGAAAAATTAATGCAAACGTTAACACTACTAGAAGAGGGGGGCATTTGATAGATAATTATTGCGATAGTGGTCCGATCGGTCTGCAATTTATGTCGGACAATGACTTGATACCTAGCAGTGAATCAAAATCAAATTCACCTTCGAATTGCGATCGTCAATACAAGGAGCCGAATACGAGGCCCGAAGATTCAACGCCCGGAAAAAACACTTCGCGGGTAGGTGAGGATTGTGATCCGCAACGGCTGGCCATCAATATGCAGTCGAATAAGGCGTGTATTCGACCCGAGAAATTCGTTAATCCGAGCAACGAGGGAGCTGCTATTATTCCTAATGAGATTCCGCGAGATCGTAATATTCCTGATGACCGTATAGTCGCCCATCCACAAGTAATGGAAAAATCAATGGCTAAAGTTGCGTCAGAAGGAGAATGGAAAAATGCAAAACAGGATGAAGATTGGAAATTAGTGCAGAGAAAACGATTGAAAAATAAGTTTATTGGAAATAAAGGGCAAGCTGGTGTGGAACCAAACGGAAAATTTAGGGCGGCGGACCCAAAAATACCACTATTTATTAATAATGTTGACAAAAATACATCATCAGAAGACATTGCAGCGTATATCTTGAAAAAAACTGACGAGTCTATTGTTCCTGAAAAAATAATTATGAAAATAGATAGAGAATATGATGCATATAAGATACTAGTGCCGCGTAGTAAGTTTTCCATCTTCATGGATGCGAGGTTATGGCCTGATGGAATCTCTTTCCGGCGTTTTGTGAACTTTGCAAAGAATAGCAAAAACTTGCAAAGTACAGGAGATAAGAACACTAAAATATAAGATTAATGGATACATCAGACAAAAGAAAAGTAATTTTATCAACTTTCAACTGCAAGTCTATAATTAGATCTACGGAATGTGTGCGGAAATTATGCAGTACAGCTGACGTCATAGCCTTGCAGGAGACCTGGCTGTGGCCCCATGAATTGTCATATCTTGGAAGTCTGAATGATAACTTTGCGTACACTGGCAAGTCAGCCATTGACACAACTGTGGGAGTTATTAAGGGAAGACCATACGGTGGAGTGGCCTTGCTGTGGAGGAAGGGAGCTTTCCAGTCAGTATCTGTGGTGCCGTGCAGCAGTGATCGCCTTGCTGCTATAAAAATTGTTCACGATAATCGTACTTTGTTATTGTTTTCCGTGTACATGCCGTTTGACAATAATAAAAGTGACAACTTAATAGAATTTAGCCAATGTTTAAGTGAAATTAGTGCAATAATAGACAGTGCGGATGTGGAGACGGTTGTCATGTTAGGTGACTTTAACGCACATCCTGGAGAAAGATTTTCAAAGGAGTTGCTGAGTACGTGCGCTGAGCAGTCGTGGTATTGTATTGACACTGAACTATTACCTAGTGATACGTACACATTCGTTTGTCAAGCTAGCGGGTCACGGCGGTGGCTAGACCACTGTCTAGTAACAAGTGCAGCCAGAAATCTGTTTTTAAATGCATCCGTTTTGTATGATGTATATGCATCTGATCATTTGCCTGTTATTTTTGAATGTGATATATCTATAATTAACCCCAAATTATTATTATCCAATATCTCTTGTGACGGGGTGAGATGGGGCGAAAGAGACAATATACAAACAAATAAATTTTTAGAATTTTGTCATTCCAAATTAAAGCTAATTGACTTTCCCACCGAATGCACAGAATGTTCATTTAAGATGTGTAATAATTACAGTCATTGTTTGTTGTTAGACGAGATGTATAATAATATAATATGCATTCTTAGGGAGGGTGCACAATCTACGTCTGTGGGGTGTGCTAAAGTGCGAAGACACAACTATGTGACGGGTTGGAATAAACATGTTCAGGCAGCTCACAGAGAGGCTCGACTATGGTACCGAGAATGGCTTTCGTATGGTAAACCTACATACGGAGATGTGTACATTAAAATGTGTAATACCAGAAAAACATTTAAAGCTAAATTAAAATATTGTATAAACAATGAACAGCAAATAAAAATGGATATGCTAGCACATAGCCACTCAGAAAAGAAATTTGGTAAATTCTGGAAATTAACAAATAAGATTAATGCAAAGTCGAGTCTACCTGTGAGCGTGGGTGGTTTAAGTGAGCCTAAGTCCATTGCCAATATATTTCAGCGGCATTTTAAGGTCGAATCGCCCTTACGGAGCTTGCAGCGGGTGCTGGATGCCGGGTTCAGTGCCGGGGAGATTACCACTATATTCACAGCCAAAGAAGTCGCTTCTGTCATTAAAAGCATGGTGAGAGGTAAGTCTCCTGGGCATGATGGCCTGAGTATCGAGCACCTTAAGCATGCGGGACCACATTTGCCGCGGGTTCTCGCTTTATTTTATAACCTATGCCTTAGCCATGGATACTTACCACAGAAGTTGATGCAGACTGTAGTCGTACCTATTATTAAAAATAAGACTGGGGATGCTTCTGACATGTCCAATTACAGACCCATATCTCTAGCCACGGTGGTTGCTAAAGTGCTGGACAGTCTGCTTGATAAACAGCTGGCTAAACACCTCGAACTTCATGACGCGCAGTTTGGGTTCCGGCCCGGGCTGTCGACGGAGAGTGCCATACTGTGCCTCAAGCAGACTGTACAGTATTATACTGCACGGAAAACACCGGTCTTTGCATGTTTTTTGGACCTGTCAAAGGCATTCGACCTTGTATCTTATGATATTCTTTGGCATAAGCTTTGTCAGGACACCACGTTACCTCCTGAGATTATATCAATGTTCAGGTATTGGTATTGTAATCAAAATAATAGCGTAAGATGGGCGGGAGAATACTCGGACATGTATGGGTTGGAGTGCGGGGTGAGGCAGGGGGGGTTGACCTCGCCCCGGCTCTTCAATCTGTACATGAACCGACTGATCGGTGAGCTCAGTAGCACCAATATTGGATGTCATATTGGCGGTGTCTGTATGAACAATATCAGCTATGCCGATGATATGGTGCTGCTGAGCCCATCGATCGGCGCTCTTAAGAAGCTTTTGGCAATATGTGAATCATATGCGGTGGCCCATGGGCTCAAATACAATGTCAATAAAAGTGAGGTAATGATTTTTAAATCGGGTACTAAGAGTTACAGTGATATACCGGAAGTTTTACTATGTGGCACACCTCTGCGCAGGGTAGATAAGTTCAAATATTTGGGCCACTGGGTCACAGACGATTTGACAGATAACTGTGACATAGAAAGGGAACGTAGATCGCTGGCTGTCCGCTGTAACATGCTAGCTCGAAGGTTTGCAAGGTGTACGAAATCAGTCAAAATTACGCTTTTTAAAGCATACTGCCAGTCGTTTTACACCTGTAGCCTTTGGGCTGACTACACGCGGCGGGCATACAGCGATCTGCGGGTCCAGTATAACAACGCATTCAGGGTTCTGTTGGGGCTACCGTGGCGTTGTAGTGCCTCAGGGATGTTTGCGGAGGCGCACACAGATGACTTCTATGCTATTATGAGAAAAAGGAGCGCCTCCATGCTAGCCCGCCTTCGCGGCGCCGCCAACGGAATGCTGAATGTGTTTGTAGATCGGTGGGACTCCCCATTATTGTGTCGTTGGGTGCAGCTACACACCCGGCTATAAAATGTACCATGTACCTACTAACACTAGTTTTTAAGATTAAAATTGTTACTAACACTTTATGGACCGAAAAAGTCTGAAATAAAAGTATTGAATTGAATGTATTTATTATTATTTCCCCTGCAATTGGACGGCCATCCGGCCGGAATAAAACCAGGTATTGTGAATAGGGTTAAAAAAACTTCGAGCTGACGAGAGATTGCATATTTCGCTCATTAACGGATAATTTATTCATAATAAACTAGGTGCTTTCCGCTTTCCAGCTAAGTAGTTTACTAGGTACCTACCGTAATTTATTTTCGTTACCTTTAATTTTGATAGCTATATTCACTTCTGGAAATGCATCGCATAATATCCATTGAAATAAAACACTTTTTACGGATAACTATAAAAACGATTTGATGAAATGGTTTTCGATATTTTGACTGGGTTTTAGGTTTATTTTGACTGGATGTTTTCATTTCCCGAGGATTTGGCACTTTTTCATTCCGTGATCACGCAGCTGCAAAGGTCGGTATAATCGTTACTATCATTACAAGAAACAAGCCTAATACAATCGCTAAATCCATCGCAGAATGATTTGTCGGTGTTCATTGATTATTTTCATGTTTTAAAATAGGCCCTTTGTTCTATGTCCCGACGACGTCTGGGAGAGATGCAGCAGGGCTGCCTTCTGACAGCCTGATTATACGAAACGAAACGAAATATTATTCTGATGCTATATAAATGAAAAACAAACATGCCTTATCTAAAACACAATTTCACTGTTAATCTTCGGTTAATCGAGTTTCTGAAATGTCTTCCCAATGTCATAGATTCCAAATTTCAACCAGATCCGTTCTGTAGTTTTTGCGTGATTGAGGAACAAACATCTGAACATCCAAACCTATTTTACATACAAAAGTAGCTCTCGTTGTCTTTGTGTCTTCATAGCCTGCAGAGGCGGTAAATTAAAACGATTTTTAAGCCCGCCAGCAATACTTTGAACAGTACCTACACCACAAACTTTCACATTTACAATATTTATTTTTTTTATTTTTTATTTATTAATTTAATTCAGGCGACTAGGCCCATACAATATATACCTTACAGACTAACATACATATATTATTGCATAATATATTAGTAGGAAGTAGGATTTATCATTATTTTTTAAATTAACTAAACAGCTAGATATTGCAATGAGGAGCAAGAAACGCCCAAGCACCTCTTATGTGATTGTGGACCCCTAATCCACAAGCGTATAGTATCCATCTGGAGCGACACGTAATCGACCCGGAGAAATAAAAACTCTAAAAACTAGGAAGATACTAGACTTCCTTGGACGCCGCAGGGCTTTAAGAGTTACTATAATTAGGTGGCGAGTCACAATAGGACTTTTATGTCGCAGTGACTACCAGCTTTATAACAGCTGTCGCAAACCCTGTGTTGCAGCTGTTTATTAAAAACTAAAAGTAGCTCTCGTTGTCTTTGTGTCTTCATAGCCTGCAGAGGCGGTAAATTAAAACGATTTTTAAGCCCGCCAGCAATACTTTGAACAGTACCTACACCTATTTTGAATAAAGAACAATGTATAGCAAGCTCGCTCCTTTTTAGGGTTTCGTAGTCAAATAAACAAGGAACCCTAATATAGTTTTGCCATGTCCGTAATGTCCGTCTGTCCACCCGCGGCCTAGCTCAGAGACCCTTGATGCTACAAATAATGTAATTTAGCATGAATGTGTATTTAGCATCACGGCAAAAAATGCGCAGTGGTTTAGCGCCTGGCCCTGCGATTGCGGAGGTTAAGCAACTTTTCGCAAGGGTCGGTCATGGGATGGGTAACCAAAAATTTATTAACTCAAGCTTCTCCTTGCTTCGAAAGGCACGTTAAACCGTTGGTCCCGGGTGCATTTATTTGCAGTCGTAAACACCCACCGATTCGCATTAGGCCCGCGTGTTGGGCCCATCCTTCCCCATAAGGTGGGGTACAGACCTTCTTAACAAATTAAAAATGGCTAATAATCATGATCATAAAAGTGGTAGAAAAAAATCTAGTTTTTTTGTGTAAGTACCTTCCTAATGTAAAGTGCGGATGAGAAATTATATTCTCGTCAATCTCATAGTTTGGGTATTGTATGTTTGTAAAGACTATTATGCTTTAAAGTTTGTTAGAGTCAAGTGTTTTGTCTTAGGCAGGTACTTAATTCCGTCAAGGTCTTAAGTGTTGAGCTATCGTAATTTTTTCATCAGAAGATATTTTTAGAAAAAGTACTTATAAATGGTTATATTAAGACTAGCGTCGACAGTTTTTTTTCTGTCCATCGGGAAAAGTACTTTTTTTCTGGATGAAAGGTATCCTATGTCCTTTTTGTGCTCTTGACAACGTGTCATGATAATCAGTGGAGAAGTTAAGAAGTGGAGGCGTAATAAACCGACTTTCGCATTCGTAAGGATAATAATGTAAAATGAAGATATCAGAAGGATTTTACGGCACTGCTCCAAAGCAGACGAAAATCGACTTAAGAAAAGTATTCCAAGTTAGTGCATCTCCAGCAAAGTTTAATTAATGTGGAGACGGACGGGAGAGCCTGATGCAAACCGAATTGGCATACTTCAAAATTGAATCAACATCCGAAGAAATAAAACTTCTCAGTTTTTGGGTTGGGTTGAGTTGAGATTGGAAGTTGTACGAAACACTTTTTGTTTCGTGAAATAACAGTAAAGTTTTCGACTGGATAAAAAATGGCGTAGTGTTTTTTTAAGTTGGGACTCCATTACACGGTGTCCATCAGCTATTTTTGATGTCCCCACTGCTGGGGTAAAGTCCTTCCTTATGGGTGGTAAGGAGGATGGGCCATAACCCACCACGCGGGCCCAATGCGGATTGGTGGGTGTTAACGACCGCCAATGCAGCCGGGACCAACGGCTTAACGTGCTTTCCGAAGCACGGAGGAGCTCGAGACAATAAATTTTTGGTTACCCATCCCATGACCGACCCTTGCAAACTTTGCTTAACTTCCGCAATCGCTGGGCCAGCCGCTAAACCACTGCGCCACCGAGCTCCACGATCCTCGATGTGCTTATTGAGAGCTAATTCTACGGCAATTTTAGTGTTATGTAATGTCTATTTGATAAAAAAAACAGAATTTGATACTGTACTTGAATGAGCTTCTCGTGTTATTTTTAGTAGTGATCATAAATGCGGGACAAAAACCTTTCATACAAAAGCATTGTTTTCGAGGGATATAGATAACTATCCACGCAGACGAAGTCTTGGGCGGCCGCTAGTACTCACATAACTATATTAATTACTTTGATGATTAAAAAAAGTCACCATATAAAACAGAATGGCTTTGATTTATTGAAGAGTTACCAACACGCTAACTATGACATCAACTCCAGAGTGAATCAAGCTTCCAAGAATTTGCGCCCTAAACGTCCCCATCTGACATTGCGTCACAAAGATGGCTCCATTCCAATGCCTACTAGTGGGAGATTGAGGAGTGAGCCTAAAATGAGTCATCTAAATTCAGTGAAGACGGCCCGAGGTGTCAACCTCCGTACCTCCAATTTGAGAGCACTTCCAAATTACTAAGGTCTACTCATAAATTGTTCCAATATTCCAAGACGCTAGCGGCATATTAAGCTCAAATGGGATGCCGGTTACACAGTTGTTGTGAAAGAAGTTACCTTTCGACAATGCAACTCTTTTGACGATGACATCGAAAAATATAAAGTAAAAAATTTTGTAGAACATAAATCAAAATTGCTAAAGTCTGGGAAATAAAAATTCTTGAAGAATATTTTAACTTAACGTAAACGTTATTGCAGGCGATATTAAAAAAATAGTTGAATGTAACCGTGGGTTTCCACCGCATTGTCTTGTTAACGCCAAGTTGTCAATTATAAACATTTTTGACAGATTCGTGTTCTTCAGACTCCGTTTAAAACATTGTTAAGGGCGCACCGAGCCTCCACTAGCGCCGCCAATCAAGTAAAAAATATTACAACGAAATAAACGACTATGTTTTATAAAATTCTGAAAAATATAAAAACTAGTATTAGTTATATAAACTATTTTTCTATGCGTTTTTTCCTGGTTTAAATGTGATCGTGTAGTAATATTCAATAACAAAATTATAAAGTTTATCTAAGAATTAATTTCTCTTTATTGATAAATATTTATTGTCATATCGTTTGAAGTGTTACGCATCGGTGTAAATGAGGCCACCACAGTCACGTAACGTCGAAGATGCGTCAGCGCGGATCGATGCCGAATTCCGAGGCGTGCGTATTTTTCATTAGCGGTGAATTTCTCACGACTAACAGAAAAGGAATTTAATAATGCCGACTACAAATTCGGCTTAGAAAGAAAAACATTTCCATTATTTTGTAAACAGAAATAAATGAACAAGAAAAACGACAAGGACACTTACAAAACAATTATAATTAGTATTTTGTTAAAACCCCAAGAGACACACTGAATATTATAAACTAGTAAAACCCGGTCAAGTGACCCCTCTCCTTTTCTCCTTGCTTCACGCTACACCGTCGCCAAATTTTATTGAAAATTTTCAATAGATTTATCAATAAAGTATCGTTAACAGTGTACTGACGATACTGGCATGAAGACGGTGGCGTGAGGTAAGGAGAAAAGGAGAGGGGTCACTTTCGCTTCAGGTACGGAGTTAACTTGACCGGCATTTCTATTGTCTAATTTCAAAAGCTATCGCAATCGCTTTCAGTACGTAACACATTGAAGCTTCTTTTTGGCACAAATAAAAACTTACCAAAGAAATGCAGCAATGTGTCACATCCATCTGCCAAACGAAAGCGATTGCGATAGATTTTTAAATTTAGACAATTAGCCCCCGGGATATACCTAATGTTGTGATGATGCTAATGAACATGGGTTTAATTGAACGAAAATTCGTTCAATTCTAAACAATCAAAAGATTATGCCAAAATTTCTATAGGACTTCGACCAAAACTGCGCTTTAATGAAATTAGTGGCAATGTATAGTATTTTGCCTTTAAATTCTATTTGGTATAATATGATTTCATTACACTTTGGGATATTGGAGAAATCTTAATTATTTTCGAGCATTTTGAGTACAGAGTTGACAGCTCTGTTTATTAACAGGATGGTTGGTATGATCATTGGGCAGGTTTTGGAATTCTGTTTTTCCATCCTTCTCATACTGACTGTATCTGTTACTGATTATCCCAGACATGTTGACACCAAAACAAAAATAGTCCATACCCACAAACTGTAGCCAATTCCCAGGCAATACTTTATCAGCTCAGGCTCGTAACTCCAACAGACAGATGGACAAACCGTGAATAATCTATAGAGATCACAGCGACCGACTGCGGGTGGTGCGGTTAGCGTTTTTACTATACATACGATACGGTTGATAGCGCACTGAATTGAATTAAGTATAATATTTAAATATAATCAGTTATGTAACTACATATACAATAATAAATAATTTATTTCGGTCGGTTTACGTTTTTACTATAATCCATACGATACAATAGATCGCGCACTGAATTGAAGTATATTTTGTATTTGAATCTATTATAATTATAATACCTTACTTTATTACAGGAAATCCTACTTAAAAACTATTTTGGAGGAGAGGATTACTTCGTGATCCATGTGTCTTTCTGTCTAGATTATGATCAGGATCAAATTCCATTTTCAAGGAACGAAGGAATATCATCTTAAAATTAGTATGAATTCCTCAGTCCCTCGGAGCTATAAAAACCGAGCTTCTAAGACAACGCTGACAACTTCAGTCCAAATTAACTATAGCAATATAAGTCGCAGACTTACACTGCCAATAAATCAAAATCTACTATAGTCTTCCGGTAATGCGATGGGATAATTAAATACTCACTCTTCTTAAACTCCTATAGGAATGGGAACAAATTTCTTTAAACAAAGCGTCAGCTGTAACTACGCAGTCGGTACAAAGCCTCCATATACTTACAAGGAGTATTAATGCACTTACAAAGTAGACTGCTGCTACAATTTATGACAGACATTACTTATTGAATAGTACTTGGTGTTGTATTTAATATTTTAACAACAAAAAACATGTTTTAGACTTTTAGTTAGGGATAGAAAGGAATTCAAAGGACCTAGTCCAGTCCATCAGCCATTTTTAATGTCCTCACTGCTGGGGCACAGGCCTTTCTTATGGATGGATAAGGAGGACGGGCCATAACCCACCACACGGGCCCAATGCGGATTGGTGGGTGTTAATGACTGCAAATGCAGCCTTGACCAAAGGCTTAACGTGCCTTCCGAAGCACGGAGGAGCTCGAGATAAAAAATTTTTGGTCACCCATCCCATGACCGACCCTTGCGAACGTTGCTTAACTTTCGCAATCGCTGGGCCAGTCACTAAACCACTGCGCTACCGAACTCCAAAGGACCTATTATTACTTAATTTTTTTATCTTATCTACTTACTTAAATAAAATATGTTTCAGTGTTTTGATTTATTGTTTTTCCGACCTTCAATATTGTCATGAAAAAATTTGAACAATAAATGCAATCATGTAAAAGCCGTTTTCGTCTCCCAAGTTTGGAACCCTAAACAACCTAAAACTTTCCACTTCTGGCATTCATTTTTCAGACGCGCAAACACTTTTTCATACTTAGACTCGGAATATGAATATTCCAAATTTCTCCCACAATTCAAACAATGCCGATAGCCGTCCGTTATATTACGTAAAACCTGTTATTATGTTCACCACAATTGCGCAAGAATTTAATAACAAAGGTAGGGGAGAAACAAACTCGACGGAGGTATTTATGGGCACAGACTAGCAAATTAAACTGGCTAATTATAAGTGACAGGAGCGCAGTAGGACAAAAGACGAAACAGCCTGAGAAAGTACCCTGTTATGTTTATTTTAGTTTAAAAATTGTCTAATAGAGACTGCAAATAAATGAACACTAAGTACTGTTATTATTTTTTTACTTGTTTTACAAATACGTCTGAAAGTTGCAAGAAAGAGCTTAATAGCAGATGGCCTACTACATAAAAGAATCGTAATAACCTGACAAAGTTCTTCGTTTGACTTTATTCAATTTGCTAATAATGCAGCAAAATGAAACAAAGGTGGAGACGTTTAGAGACAAAAAAAATAACTAGCTAATTAGTCCTAAAGTCCATTGCAAGTTAAAACTGTTACATTTACCAGTCCTTATACCTTTTTTCATGCATTGAACAAACTGTAAAGTAATTATCCTGTGGCCAAGGTATCATATTACCGGATTCCTCTTTCTGGAAAGACTCTATCATGTAATCCGACTGAATTATTCATCGCCGCGCCTAGCCAAAGATTACTTTTGAATCAAAACCGTTTCATTATTCACTGCACCGATGAGAGGGAGAAAGGAAATGCATTTCAGCGTTGCTCAGAACGATTATTACCGTTTATACACTGCCAGAAGGTTTTACAATAACTTTTTAGAATATTTCAGTTATTTGAAACTCTTTCAAATTGAATCCCAAGCTCAGAAAATATTGAACTACTTATGGTGAATAAATAATGGATATAAATAGGTACTACCTAGGTAACTTTAAAAATATAATTGGATTCTGCATTTGATTTGTATTTGGTTTTTCGTAAATTTTTCGTATTCATTTTCAATGCTCCGATTCTTGCGGGGACTGCGAAAATCTGACAATTTTTAACGGATACTAGCGTGGTTTTATTTAAAGTACTTTAACTGTTGTTGTTGTTATTACTCTCATATGCTATTGTCTGTCCTCCAATATTTTACGCTATTGTATCATTTTTTTCCATTCACAAAACTATCCATGATGGTTGCTATCAAATATCGAAACAAACAATTGCACTCAAATAAATTGGAACCCGTAATACAATAGAAAAGGTTGTGATGGTACAATTTTTTAGGCATAGTTCACCGCAAAACAATGGTAAACTAAAGATGTCCATATGTGAATGCATAATATAATATGACATAATATGGTTTTTTGCCAGAATGATTAATTCGCATAACTTTTATACTGAATAAATGTTTACGTATACTTTCATTCCATACATAAATACTATTCTCATAATGATCAAAAAGCATAACATTTTTTACCCATAACGATTACTAATCAACACGTTTATTAGCGTAACAACTAGCGCCAGCAAGCCAGCAAGTCGGTTCTGGTTGTTGGTGGCAATGGAACCTAACCTCCCCCTCGCTCGCTACGCTTGCTCGTTGTCGCACTTAATACCAAAAGTCCTAACATAAGTAGTCCACAATTAATGTTTTTATTGTGCCGACCAAATTACGACTATGAACGTTATAGTAAAAAAATATGCCAATTGTATATTATGTTACATAAAATTATGCGTCTTACATATTTTATGCTCACCAAACTTATTCCAAATAAAATAAGTATAATTAATTTATGCCAATGAAATAATTCTGCGAATATAACATTAAACGAATATGCTATTATGCGAAAAAACTTTATGCCGTTCCTGTTATGCCAAACCATATTATGACTTAAAATTGTATGCGAGCGAAACCGCACCCGAACAAAAGGGTCTAGAAATTCTTTAAAAATAGTAAAAACTAGTATATTTAATATTAATATTACTGAATTTATTTATTTATAAATAAGGTTGTCTAGAAAAAATCCCTCAGGCGGACAAGACCGCCTTACAGCCCACAACAGTTAAGTTTATGTAAGTTTCTATTAGTGACATTATCTTTTTCTGTATCTGTGATACAATAACATTGGTCTTTCTCAAATAATAGGATAACTCAAACTCTAAGTTTTATAAAACAAAACTATTAATCAAACTAAAGGAAAACCCGTCCACATTTCTCTCTTTCAAAGTGTCAGAAAGACAAACAATTCTATCCACCAACAAAATATTCAATAGCGGGAAACACTTAAAATAAATCATATTCAAACATGGTATCTGTCTTGTTGGAACCTCCTAGCAATCTGTCCGCATCAAAGTTGGCTAATAGAGCCGTAGATAGGGCACGGTGCAAAATTGAATACGTCCCAAGCCAATCTCCACGATAGATGCATCTGTTTGGTCCTAGTTAGAAGAAAAGGCGACTAAAATAATAGGACGTTTGTTGTTTTGCAATTTTATAAAATCGTTATTGACCGAGCGAGCACGAAGAGTCTCTGTTCCAGTTTGAGCAAAAATGATTTCGTATGTCCGGGTGTCTGTTCTTCTCTACAGGTTGCATTTTTCAACCGATTTTCATGGTCCATTTTTTTTTGTTTTGTTTTGTTTGTCAAAATTTCGCTTTTCAAAACCAGTGTCAACCTCGTGGCAACATCTATAACATATTTTTTTATACAACATGAGCGAGGTTTATAAGCCTGGCCGCACACAGGCGTTTTCCACCGGCGGATTCCGCATTCGTTTTCCGCGTCGAGCCTAGCGCCATCTAGCGCACGCTTTTTATTTTGAATTTGTGTGTGAACAGTCAGTATATTTTGTACTGGATTTGATGCATTTGGGTCTAAATAAAACGCGTGCGCTAGATGGCGCTAGGCTCGACGCGGAAAACGAATGCGGAATCCGCGCGCGGAAAACGCCTGTGTGCGGTTAGGCTTAATCACTGAGCCACTATTAGGTAGGTACTTAATTTTTTCCACCCGCGATTTCGTCCGCGTAGAATTTCACTTTCTTTTGTGTCAATTTCGATCATTCCTTTCTGAAGTCTACGTCATTATTAACTACTTTAAGCCAAGCTTCAGCTCGTTTTGCGCATTCTGTAAGTATTAGAAGCTAGAATCACAGACGATTGAACGACAGGACCACAGAGACAGTAACATTTGCTTAGTTTAAAATTAATTTATTACTTACAAAATACTTTGAAATCAAAATTTGTCAAATGTTTTAATGTGTTTGCACTGTGTTTGCACTGTGATTGAACTATTATGAAATGCTGGTAAAGGTGCTACCTTTACCAGCATTTCATAATAGTTCAATCCGCTAATCGCTCATGACTCAAACTCGTTCAACGAATGTAAACTGTAATAGTGAGGCACGGATCGCCCGATAATGTGTACCTAACTCAGCTCGGAAGACCTTACATTTTTAAACCAGATTTTAGATAATAAGATATTTAGAATTAGCTTATTTATGTATTTCTTTGAAATAAGTATTAACTATGAGCCCCGTTTGATCTAAATAGTTAACTTAAATGCGAGGTAATTTAAATTTAGGGAAACTCCTTGTTAGTCTATTTCGTATTTTAGGCTAACTGCTTCATCGACATCTCCCGTTTAGGGCAAACTACTTCCTAGGTTAACCTCTTGTTTAGGTATAATGCCTTCATTGGCATCTAGCATTTGAGGTAACTCGATCAAAAGGGCTATGCGTTAGTGTTCAATAAAAAAAAAAGGTGTAAAGGATGTGAAAACTATGTAACTTACATTTATCAGTTTCCGTAATAAAAAGAGTATCTAAATCATCGATTATTTAATTCAATGATAACGGAAAAGAAAAGGAGAGGCAAAAACCCGCCTGCATAAAAAGACAAGTCGACTGAAAAGATGGAAACAAGATTAAATAAATATTAAAGGCAACATGTCATAATAACACATGCAGTCGGAGGCATGCATAAAGAAAGTGACATTATGAATGATTAAATTATATAGTAATAAAGAATATTACATACAAACATACATACAAACATACTTACAAGATACGCGCGAAAAACATAACCCGCAGTCGGGTAAAAAGGAGAGGAAACTGATTTCCTAGGGTCAAAAATAACACAAATGTTCAGGTCAACATTTTACTCAATTGACGTTGCTGTTTTGTATTCACATTTAGCCCGGATAAACAGAATGCAGAACACGACTTATACATGTCAATACATACGATGAATGACTGCGAATGTCGCGCGGCTGTTGCGCATCAGTAGCGCGTTCGGTGTGGCAAATACCATAGCATTTCATACATTACAGCGTCATTTGCCGTCATGCTTGCAACACAACGCGTTGTAGTACATTCGGTTTGTTCCAGGCTTTCTATCTATAGGTACATTTATGTTTATAACACGTATCTAGAGCGAAATAAATGCCATTCGGGACATAACCGTTTTGCAACTAATGAAAGTAATCAAAATTGAATTTTTCATTTAAGCACTTTAAGTCAGACAACTGTTACAAGCAACAGGTGAAAGTACACTCGACTTTATTTTTTCTTTAATCAAATAAATCTTTGGCAGCACCGCCGCATTGTCTAGAGTTGAACAACTCATGCAATCGCTTTTAAACTTAAATAAAAATATACTAGGTGCTTTTCAAACTTGAGAAACTTTAAAGTTTTCTAATAGGTGTTTCGTAATTAGATTTTTAGACACATAAATCAAATCTAGATAGCATACAATTTACTAACTTATTCCACTTTTGGCTAGAATGGATTTTAAAACTTACAGAAAGAATTAAATCTGTTGAAGAGTTATTCAAAAAATATTAGAGACAATTGAAGAGATTATTACATTTAACCAACTTTAGAGTATGTACCTATACAAGTATACAATCCACAACAGTTCATTCAGGGAAAAATATTAGAGACAATTTAAAAGATTATTACATTTAACCAACTTTACAGTATGTACCTATACAATCCACAACAATACATTCAAAGTGATTCTAACATTATTATAAAATTATGAGTCAAACTCTAAACATTATGAAATTCATGAATGAAGTACAAAAAATAAAAGCAATACAGATATAAAACATGAATGTATTTACCTATTATTTTTCAGTGAATTTCTGATCAAAATCTAAGCTTAAAACAATTTTCTTGCCAATACGAGCACAATAGTCACAGCAATTCTTGTGACACACGACACCCGTCTAACTTGGTGTCTCCGAATGTGACACAAGTTGCAAGCAGCGCTTCTCAAACTTGCGCCTTCGCCATTCCCAGCAGGGAAAGTTCTGCTTCGACGTGAATGAAACTGTGTACCTAATCGCTTGCATTATTTAGAACAATAATAATTAGAACTACTTAAGTATAATTACTTTGTAGGTACTTGACAGTTTGGTCCCATCAATTTCAAGTATTCGAGTATACTTCGTTTATTCTTTAATTACAGTTTACATACATACATACCGCGTCAAAAATACTTACAGTTTCCTAACGAGAAATCTTCGATCAAAATCTGAAGCTATTGTCATTAAATCATTTAATGCGTTCGTCAAACACATTTTTTTTGCTTTTAAATATTAAGATATTGGGTCAGTAACTAATATGTAAAAAAATCCTCAAAAGCTTACCAGTCTTTATTCTCTTCTTACCATCGCTCTCCAACTTTTAATCAAGACGACTCTCATAAATATCCATTAGGTAAAATAATCCCAACACATTTGTTTACCAATAAAAACAAGCAATTTTCTTCTCCAATTAACTGTGGACCAGTACAATTAAGTTATGACGTCACCGCCGCCGCCCGGACGCACGCACCTCTCAATAAAGAATCACGGCGCCACAACCACCAGTATCATTCTACCCTTGATACCGCTCTTGCTTCAAGCGTATTGGTTAGAAAAGTAAGGCGAGACAGCTCAATGTATGCTGGTTTGTAAACTGTTTACGTACGGCTTTCGTCGACACTTCAATTCATTGACGCGCTATAGAAATGCGCAGCGGTTTTGATGTGTTTCGAGGAAGGGTTTGTGTGAGTGTTTTGATCAATTTGAAAGGTGTGACGTCATTTTTGAGTATGCGAATGCGTTGGGAAATGGGATCAGAGAAAAACCTTCTATAATCAGTTATGATTTACACACTATGCACTTTCTTACCATCGGAACTCCTAAATGAAAGCTGTAAATAAGTACATAAAATCAACCGTTATCTTGCCTAATTTTTTCCTTATTACTGCCAAAATGATATAAAATGGCTAATCGAGTTATACACAACGTGTGACAGAAAGGGGGTATCAACACGAAATGAGGTCAATGTGAATCTACCTACTTGTGAATCTGAACACCTTCCAACAGAAAAAAAATCAAATCGAAAAAAAAAATTTGGAGTCTCCATAGAAAATTGGAATTTTTCGCCAATATTTTGTATGGAGAGTTCAAAAATTTTTTTTATTTGATTTTTTTTCTGTTCAAAGGTGTTCAATTTCACGAGTATCGTTAAACTCCTTTCGGGTTGATACCCCCTTTCTGTTACACGCTGTAATATACAGAAATATCTCAATTTCCAGTGTTCTTTTTTAACTATGAAATTGAGTTTGAACGTCAAATTTCTCCCTACACATTAAATTTCAATACCTCTTATTATCGCATTTTCTTATCAGATAACCGCATATCGGAAATCTAAGGGGTAAATTCAGCTGACGCGTGCCAAAACTGAGTTTGAGCGGTTCACAGCAGTTTACGCGGCTAATACCACGCGGTCGAATTTAGGCTTGCCAACAAGTTTAGTTATAAATCGCGGCGCGCGAGTGCGGCCTGCAGATAGCTTGGCAGAACGCCGCGAGACTCTTCTTTTCATTATACAGTTGTTGTTCTAAACAACAAATTTTCAAGTATTTGATATTAGTTTCTTCCTATAGACTACAATAAATAATACTTAAAAATTCGTTGTTAAAAACAATAACTGTAAGAATATAAAAAGATGAGCCGCCTGCCGGAGATTTATATTAAAATAATGTTTAAGTAAACACAAATAATTCACTGAACAACTTAACAAGATATTTACATTATTAAGATATATTATATTTTTGGTATCTAATTCCCGTAAAGACGGTTAACTTAGACTTGGTACGTCCTGTTTACTGGACACAAGGTAACATAGTTTAAGGTTCACTTTTATTTTAATATAAATCTGCAAAACAACGCTTGATATAACATTCACGAGAAGAAATGTTACAGCTGATGCTCGTTTTAATAACAAAAACATTTCACCATTCAAAATGAAAGACAAGAGAGGCGTAAAATAAAAGTGTAATTTCACAAAAAAAGATGACAGCATAAAACAAAAGCCATCAGATAATTCACAATTTAATTAAATTCCAGATTCATACAATCTGTTCGGCAGAGCGTAAATGATGCTACGTGCTACGACGTAGACGCCTCGTAGCGCATCTGCTACGGACTACGGACTACGAGCACCGCCTGTCATGTGCTCATCACTGATTTTAAAATTAAATCCTGTTTAATATCACTTTGTAATGTATTTATTTGTGAATTAATAATTAGCTTGACGTTATTTGTATGAAATAAATTAATAAATTAAATAAATAAGTGTTTTTTTTAGTCTTTCACGCAACATTCACTTTATTGTTAACATTTTTCCATTCCACACTGTTTTAGGATAGTAACAATGAGTTAGTTGGCAACTTGTCACTATTTGGTGCTCCAAGTTACCTGAAGTTGCAATTTATTGAATCTCAACGATCAGCCAGTGGCAACATAATAATAAGTAAGGAAATACGTATAAAACAGCCATGATTCGGGAACAAAATTATTTTGCTCATCACAAGACATTGGCGCAAATCGCGATACCAGAACCTTTGAAGCAGTAGTGACCGCTACGCCAAATCTCTGTTCACATTTCATCCATCATTCTTTTATTTGCCTGTATCACGAATCCAACCCGAACCCTTTACGCATTAGTAGGTTTCACTACTGCTCGCTGCACCAAATGGTCATCTACATTTTTTCCATCAATCCCCTTTTAATAGGCTTTTCATCCATCCCCATTTATCCATAACAAACCAACACAAGCAATACATAATTATACCAGAAAAAACACAGCGAAAAAATAAAAAGTACTGGAAAATTTTCACAATCCCATTAGCTACTCAGTAGCATAATTGGTGCATTGGGCCTGAAATCCCAAGGGTGTTGTGTCGATTTTTTCTAGTTAAGGCGAGGCGAGTTCTCGAATTTTACTCTTTCACTATGTCTTTAGAATAAGGTTGAATATTGCATAACTTTAATTGACGCTTCGCCAGAAATTTGACGAATTTTAGTACATTTTTATTTATTTCTGAAATACTGGATCATTTATTAAAAATGTACTCGGTTATTGTGTTAGATAAAAAATCATATCACTTTCGTTGAAAATTACGAAAACTGACGATTTGAAATTTATTTTTATAACTTTTTATGGTGTTATTCAGGATTTTTTTACAGAGTTACCATGCCATTTTTCAATATTCTGTTCGGTTACTTTGCTTCTTTGTTTCTTTTTCAGTCTACAGTAAATTTTGTGAAGTAGAATTTTACATCAGTTCTTCACATTGGAAGTTAAAAAATCAGGCTTTTCATCAGATCGTGAACTGGCCTCGCCTTAATAATTTATAAAAATAGCATTGTGAATGAATGCGAAAAATCCTAAATTTTAACAAACCATACATCTACCAAATCCCTGTTTCAGATAACAATTTGAAAAACTTTTCAGAGTCAAACAGCGGAGATCCCGTCGTTACAGAAACGGCTGAAACTGCCATTACAGCGCATGAAGACATCATCGAAGCGACTCGACATGAATTATTCCTATGAAATCATATCTTGATATCCAACTTGTATAGAACACGCTCGGCCAAGAAGTGGCAATTTAATGCTAGGAATGCGGCATTCTAATGCTTTTTGGAGACTTTGACAGGAAATGTATTGTGTCAGCAAAATCACAATTAGTTTTGTAATTACAGAACTACACCCATTTATATCACAATTACAATTATACAACGTGTTAATGAATAAACGCAAAACCTCTTAGGTGGTGATTGTGCTCATGAATATGAACAAGTTTTACTATGGGGCCAACTCTGCAACTCATCAAAAAAAAAACAGCTGTTTCATACATTCTGGTCGAGTAGGTATTGAAAACTTGTATCAAACAGCAGATTTTTTTTTATAAATATTAAAAATAAGATGCTTTCTATCTCAAACACAATTTGTTTTCTTAATTTAAACAAAGAAATAGAGAAACAATTGAATAGCTAAAATCACAAACAGAATAACAGAACTGTATATCTTTAAAAATATGAGTAGAACAAAGCTCAGACTTCTCTCACAATTTCGTCCATATCTTCATTTCTGAGTTGACATATCAAATAGCTAAGTTGAATGAACACGTAATGGGTGATTACACGTTCCAAATGAATTTGCTTAGCTCAAGATAAGTTTGTTTAACCTCGGCGACCTTAGACAAAGTCAAGTACCGCTCGATGTTTTAATATTAAGGATTTAATTAAATTAAATAATAGAAACCCTGTGATGCGTAAAAATGCAGACTTGTATTTTGACAAAGATAAAGTCAAGTTTATTACGCACATATATTCAAACTACAATTTCATACATATTCTGTTAATATCAAACTAACTTGACACTTTTTTTTTTTTTTTCTCTTTATTTATTTTGGGGCTTTTATCCATATGGATACGCCAGCCCCATTGTATCTTCTCACAATACGATACCAACGTGGTTGTAACTAATCTAAAGACAGTATTAAAAGTAAGTGCTTAAAATTACGGTAGGTTATGGAAATGGAATTACTGTTGACATTTTTTAATTAAACCACTTAATTTCTTTGCCGCATCTGCTTTAGGGTTTGCTAGAATACTTTGAATTAGCCCTACGTCCCTGATATTCAAATGTAATTCTTTGAACAGTAATTCCCTTTCTGCCTGGTTCTTGGCACAATCCAACAGTATGTGCTGTATGTCTTCTACCTTATTACATTCATTGCAGTTAGGAGAATCGACCTTTTTCATTAAGTAGGCAAACTTCGCTGATGGATAGTGTCCCGAACGCAGTCGTAAAGCCAGTTTAACATAATTTCGACTTAGTCTAATGTCTTCAAACCCGAGAAGGCTCACTTTGTATAGACTTGTACCATAATCCTTTATCTTTGGAGATATAGTTAAAAAGGTTTTTCCATTCTTCAAAAACTACGTTCTTATATTTACAAACATATTCGGATTGATCTGGTAAGTACTCGAGTACAGATCCCCCATTAGCTGCTTCTTTAGATACAAGGTCTGCCCTCTCGTTACCTATAAGACCAATACGCGCTGGAACCCATTGCAACCTTAGTTCTACATTTTTGGTGTTCAATGTGTGAAGGGCTCTTAAGATCTCATAGGCTTTCGCAACACCTCTGTACCCAGAGGCGGTGCGAGCCAGATGTTGTAAGGCGCTTTTACTGTCAGACAGTATCACGACCTTCTTTAAGCCATTATCAATCGCATATGATACCGCCTTACATATTGCAATGAGTTCCAACGTCATAATGGCCACTTTACAAGTGATTTTAAAACCAACCGAAACATCCAAGCGTTGATCAAAGAACCCACAACCCAAACCTTGAGGACTTTTGGACCCATCGGTAAATATTTTATGCCATCCTTCGTAAGTTTTATAAAGCTCTCTAATAACGTCATTTTTCAACAGATTAGGTTCATACGAGTTTTTAGGTTCCTGGATGCAACTTAGGTTAATTTTTATAGTTTCCTGGATTTCAATACCGGTTACCCAAATGTCTAAACTGAACATTGGTAAAACTTCAGTGGAAAAGTACGTATATTGACACACCTCGCTGTATACTTTAGTGAGTAATGGTTTTTTCTTATTGCGCCAATAACTGTTTTGATCACTCAAACTGGTCAGATTAGACATTTCCGCGGTAATTACATTATTTGAGCGAGAGCAGCATTTCAACATATACTTGTACGCTAAATATAGTCTTCGTATAAATAACGGCTGTATACACAGTTCGCTTTCCATCACATGAATAGGAGAGCTTTTAATAAACCCTCCTATCACTCTCAGAGCTTGGTTTTGAAGTTTGTCGAGCTTTGAAACATGAGTTTTAGCACTACTATCAAATAAAAATGAGCCGTAATCCAGTCGGCTTCTTATAAGGGCAATATACAGACGACGTATGTGTTTGGTATGCATACCCCACGAGCTACCAGCTAACATTTTTAGTATATTCAAAAATTTGGAACAGCGGTCTATTATCTCATTAATATGTTTCCTCCATAGGAGACTCCTATCTAGCCACAAACCTAAATATTTGACACATTCTGTTGAAGATAATTGTTGTCCATGGATTTTGACTATTGGATTAATTCTTCGTCGTCCTCTACTGAAAACACAGAAGTTAGTTTAAGCAACAGACAGTGACAATCCAAGTTCATCTAAAAGCTCAATCACCGTGTTCAACGATTCCTGAATATACCGTTCACAATTTTTAATGTCTTTATCACTTACAAATAACACAAAGTCGTCTGCGTATTGTGATACCTGTACCCTTTGTAGAACTAGGCAAATTTTATGCGTAATTATATTAAAAATGAGTGGCGAGAGGGGGTCCCCCTGAGCCAAGCCTTTATTTGTCCATCTCGTCACAATATTGTCATCCCTATTCAAATTTATTTTTAAATGTCTTTCACTGAGAAAAGACCAAAGGTAGGTACATAATTTAGAGCCAACATTGAGTTCATCTAGTATTTGGACTGCGACATCGATAGACACATTATTGTAGGCATTTTCGATGTCCAAGAAGCAAGCCATAGTTGGAATATTTTTCGTGAAACCAATTTGGATGTGGGTTACCAACCGGGTAAGTGCGTCTAAACAGGATTGAGCTTTCCTGAACCCCACTGTGGCTGGCGATAGGAATTTATTTTTTTCTATAAACCATTCCAAACGTCTTTGAATCGTCAGATGGAAGATTTTGCACAAGCAAGAGAGTAGAGAAATGGGTCTTAATTTAATTTGAGAATTATTCGTATTTGATGTACTCGCGTTGCAAGATTTTGGTATCGGGATAATGTTAACATTTCGCCATTGGGCAGGTACTTTACCATTATTGTAAATGTTATTATATAGATTTAACAGACAATGCTTTGCATTGTCCGGAATGTAATAAATCATCGAGTAGGCAATGTTATCGCCACCGGGTGCGGAGTTTGTCTTTTTCAAACTGTTATTGAGTTCCTGAAGAGTAAAGTTAGATTCACAAAGATCATTTTTTGATTTGAATATCGGCGGAGCATTTAAAGCCGAATCAGGGGATAGGGACTGTAGAAGTTCACATTGCTTTTCTAAGGGTGCACATGATTTATTTTGCCTATAACCTTTCATCCATTTGACGCGTTTCCACATTTCAGGAGCCGAAGTTGATTCATTAATAGAGTCGCAGTAGTTATACCAGCCGTTTGACTTGGCGTGGGAAATACATTTTTGGGATTCAAGAGTTTTCTCTTCGAGTCTAGATAGGTTATCTGTGGTTGGATTTCTGCGGAAGGTAGATAGCGCTAATCTACGTTCTGCGACAGCCTTAGAAAGACTAGGACTCCAGTAGCTTTTAGGTTTAAATTTGTTATTAGGGAAGTTAGGGTATTTTACATAAGGAATGTGTTTTTCTACCGCATCAGAGATATGTTTAACAAAATGATCATACCTAACCTGAGTATCCCCTACGTTGCAACTGTCACAATCAAAACTATCTGTTAAGGACTCTTTATATTTATTCCAATCGACATTTTTTAAATTACGTTTCATTGATTTTTGAAATGAGTCTTCAACACTTACTGAGATTTTAATGACCAAGTGATCGCTTCCTAGATTCTCATTTAATACTCGCCAGTCGAATTTTATTGCTATGTCAGTCGACGCAAAGGTTATATCGGGTGAGGTTCGTTGTAGCACACCGTTAACTAGTTTAACTCGTGTATGGTCCCCATTATTAAGGGAGCTAAAGCCGTTTTCCACAGAAGAATCCATAATTTGAGTTCCTCTAGTATCAGATTTCACAGACCAGTTTGTATGGTGACCGTTAAAGTCTCCTGCCACTATAGTTTTCTTCTTGAACAACGAAAATATTTCATCCCAATCCGATTGGGTAGTATGCACAGTTGATGGACAGTATAACGATACGAGGTATTCTAGCTCCTTGCAATTTATGAACTTAATACATAAAATTTCAATACCTGCATTATTCAAATTGACTGGTATAGCATGGCATTGAATCGATTTATGTACCGCAATCGCAACACCACCATAAGAATCCCACCTATCCTCTCTATAAATATCATAGCCACTAATGCTTAGACTTGTTTCGCTATCCAGCCAGGTTTCACTTAAAATTGCTATATGAATGTTTTCTCGTGCTAACAAGTCTGAGAAGCTATTTAATTTTGGACGCAAGCTCTGAGAGTTCCACTGAAATAACTTGATATTCGGTTTCTCATAACGCGGTCTAGCCATTAAAACTATTTATAATTTTTTCTAAAGTATCTCTTCCAAGTAAGACATTGAAAACAAACGATTTGATTTCCTCGAAAATTAATTTAAAAACGTTTAGACTTTTTACCTCAAAACTAGCTTCTGACATAATTATCTCCTTCATTTTTAATAAGAACTTCTTGAATTCAAACTTATTTAATAGCTGTTCACCTCTTTTTCTTCCTTTTTCTTCACACTGTATTTCATTCTGAAATTCCATCTTATTTTCCGTTTCCATAGGTTCAACGACGGCGTGGAATGGTTGATTTTCTGGTTTTTTCTTAGATTTTTTCTTATTTTTCCTTTCGCATACTTGTTGGTCGTCCCCATCTCCAGAAACCTCTTCATAAAATTCGGAACTGTCCTCGTCATGTATAAGACCTTTTGCTAATACACTACTATAAGTATGAACACTACTTTTTGGTTTTGGCAGTAAATTCGACGGTGTTTGAGTTAAATTATCTGGAACTGTAATTTTCTTTTCTTTTTGATTTTCTTCTAGAATTATCTGCAGGGCTTTCCGATAGGTAACTTGTTCCTTGCTCATCATATATCTTATGCGTTTTTCTTTTAAGAAAAATGGACATTGTTTGTCCAGAGAGATGTGAGGTCCTTTACAGTTTATGCATTTGACTGTTTTTGAGTCGCATACGGCGTGCTCACTTCCACATCTTGGGCACAAAATTTTTTTTATAGGGCAAAATTTTAGAGTGTGCCCAAATTTCCAGCACCCTGAGCATTGTGTAACTGGGAAGCAAAATGGTTTAACCTTGAAGCAACATTGATAAGCATAAATATTATCTGGCAACTTGTCACCTTTGAATGATATTCTTATGGACTCGCTATCAATCCATTTACCCTGTTCGTTCAAACGTTTCAGCCTCTTAATAGCTAAAATCTCTGTCTCAGATTTCAATATTTCACTAAGTTCTTTTTCACTCAACTCCAAATCTACGCCTTTGACTACTCCATAATGCACGGATAATTCATGTCTTAGTTGGCATCGCATGCCGAGTTCTTGCAACTTAGGTGATTCGATTAATTTTGTTGCATCCTCTCGGTTTTCAAATTGAACAAATAACTTGTGTGGGCCTTTATAGTTAATTTTACTAATATCCGTAATACTTTCTGCTTGAAGAAGTTTAGCCATCGCTATTGGTTTTGGTAAACTTTCAAGTGATGTAACACATACTTCATGAATTGAGGGGTCGACATTTAGTACATTTTTCTCAGTATGCTGTGTGTCACTTTTCTCTATCCCTGTTGAAATACTTCTTATCAATCTTTTTGGTTTCCTTCTATAAACAGTTGTAAACCCATCATCTTCTTCCACACTGTCATCTTCCCGTTGTCTTCTTTTATCCACCGACCTTTCATTTTCTAAATTTGACGTTTCCTTTGGGTTCACATTTTGATTCATTCCACTAAGCTCTCGTTCACAATACTCCAAAATAGCTGAGTCACTCATGTCTTCTTCACTTTTACTCTCAGCCATGTTTGCACTCAACCTTTAATAACCAAATGCGGGTAGAAATAAAACTTAAACCGCTCGCTTCGTAAGGTCTGCGCACGTCCGTTCGGATCGGCCGCACGCGCCGCACTGAACTTGACACTTTCTATCCAAAAGTCTTACATATTATCAGCAACCATTTCCACTTCTACCTCTTCGATTGCCCATCAGCCAATTATGATGTCCCCACTGCTGGGGCACAAGCCTTCCTTATAAGTGGATAAGGAGGATGGCCCATAGCCCACCACGCGGGCCCAATGCGGATTGGTGGGTAATCTAAATCTAGTAAAGTACCTCTTCGATTACTTACCTGAAACAAAAGACAAACAAGATTCAATTAATTAGGTATCACCACTTGTCACACATATCTATAAAATACTACTCAATGTTTTATACAGGTCCTTCTTAAATAGTGCACGAAATTTTAAGAGGTCAATATACTCAACATTGACCCCTAAAAATTTTGTACACTATTTAACAAGGACCTTATGGTATTTAATTGCATTGATATCAAATCAAATCAAATCAAATCGTTTTATTCACACAAAACAGAGTGCATACAGTTGTCATTGGTTACAATTCCGGTTCTCTGCCTTGCCTTACAAAGGGCATGTGAAATGTCAGTTTAGATTAAAGTAATAATAATTAAATTAACATTACATGTGATTATATTAGAAAAAAAAAAACATTTTAAGTCCATTTTTGAATTTAGAAATTCCTCAATTGTGTAGAAACATTTATTTATTAACCACGTTTGTAATTTTTTCTTTAATATAGGTAAACTAAGCTCCTTTACAGACTTTGGTAGTTTATTATAAATTTTTATGCAGTTAGGATAACAATTCCTTCTATAATACTTTGAATGCGTTTTGGGTATCATCAGCTTTCCATGGTGTCTCGCTAATCTACAGTTGTTTGTATTTTTGAAATCGAAAATATGGGGGTGTGTTTTAACAAAAATGCAACATTCTAATATATAGATAGAGGGGAGGGTAAGTAAATTCAGTTCAGGAAATAATTCCCTGCAGGACGTCATTGGAGGGACGTCGCTATAGATTATTTTAACGACACCTGATTGTAAGAAAATAAGAGTTTTTTAAACAATTAAAAACTCAAATAGGCCGAGCTTATATTAACATTAATATTAACTTTTTCTTTAGTCTCAGTTTTAGAAGTATCCCGAACTAATAACCAGCTAGCACCCTTCCTTGGCAGAGCATAAAAGCTCTAAGTCCGTATAAGGTACGGTGCCTGCCGCCCGCGATAGCGCTGGGCTCTTGGCACCCGCCACCAATGACTCGAACCAGATTATTCAAGCGGATACTTTCCATAATTCGAGTGGGCTACTCAATGGAAGCGATGAAATTTTATGCCTTTTGACATTAGAATTATAACAGGAAGTTTTGGAAATATTTTTATGCAAGAAATTAGTAAAAGGGAACATACTTTCAACTGAGAAAAGTATTCAAATAGACATCAACATTAAATTAATTTGGTAGTAATAGATGGACAGAATGTTTTCATTAATTTCTATCAGATTTTTCAGTTAATGAGCTAATTGTTTTAAGTAGTGACGAAAACCAAATTGCAAGAAATCTGTAGAAATTTTAAGAGGGGCTTAAAACTCCAATCAATGTTCTCAAAGTAATATTATGCAAGAAATTCAGTAACATTGTGGTGAAGTACTACGACATAACTCTACTGAGTTTCATTCCAATACTTACAACTTACTTAACAATTTTTTCCAAACTCTATTGGAATACTTTCCACTAATGAAAAACCACGCCTTTGGTTCCAAACAAATCAAATTACAGTCCACTTTTTACAACACATCTGGAAGTTCGTTTTCCAATTTATTTTAAAGATTGGCCTCTCCGTCCCAGAAGTTACGTCTCAAAATTGCTTGGAGGACCGACAAAAACGTGCATTATGAAATTTAGGCCGAGCTGGACTCCGCAAAGTTTAGGAGTTGGACAAAAAGGGGTCAAGTGTGACCGTTATGGAAGGTCACGACGTTACAAAGTTGTATATTATGTCTACATAAGTTTGAACGCGTTTCTGTAAATCGTTTCATGCTTAGTTTTGGTAAGCCAAAGAAAAAAGGATGTTTTGCGGCCAAAATAAGCAATAAGGTTCCTCTATTTTACATGTAAAGGACGAAACTAACTAACACATCTGTTTTGTAACTAAAAGTTTTAAGCGCCAACGTTTCTATTAGATTTAATATTAGTTTATTAATTACTATTTCATCTGATTAATATTTAGTGATTATGAACTTAATTATTATTATTATTAGAATTACGTATTTAAAAAAAAATAGACAGGTACCTTTCTTATTTGAAAACATACGTAATTCTAATACTAACAAATATTAGTGGTATAACCTTTATCGCCTACTAATACAACGCATTTTTTTATTTATATCGCTCAAAATTATTTTTAGATTTTTTCTAGCCTATGTAACCTAAAACTGCCCTACCTTTAACTGTTTTTTCCCCTAAAACGGCCCAATAATTTAATTTCAGGATTTTCGTTTAAATTTAATTATGGTTATTTATAATTATTACTTACAAAATCTGCAACGTCTAACGCTGCGCTACCATCATCTTACCATCGCCAAACTTAAAACATATTTACAATTAATTAATACCATAACAGGAAGATCCTGAGATTGTTCCTGCCGAACTATCGGCTTACTCGACTTCCAGCGACCTGGAATGCTCGGTATATTAACCCCCGGTTTGTGGTACAAGTAGCTAGTTTAAAGCGTGTTTTGGTGTCATAACACTAATCGACAGAATACCGACCAGAAAATATTTTTTTGCAGAAAATAACCTTGGGTTAGTGAACTGCCCTTAAGGTACTGCCCTTAAGGTATCGTACCCTGAGCGCGCCGAAAGTGGCGCCGCGGTGAATTATATTTAATTTTACAATTTTAAAAATGTTTATCGTGGAGATTTTAGGGCCCACAGTCTAGTATTTTTAGACGGTATCGTTACATTCCCTCGTAGTCACTGCTAGAAGTAGATAGCAAAACTGCTAAAAGTGGTCGTTTTTGACACATTTGCTATCTACTTCTACGAATGACTACGAGGGCATGTAGTGATACCTTCTAAAAATATTAGACCATGGGCCCTAAAATCTCCACGATAAACATTATTAAAATCTTTTTCTATTAATAACTTATTAAATAAAAACTTCTGAGGGCGCCACTTTTGGCCATACAACCGCCTTAAGACGAACTTATAAAAGTACAATGCGATAGTTGACAAATGGACAGTGGTCCGCTGCAACGTCACTCGATAATGTATGGGAGAGAGAGAGAGGGAGAGTGTGTGTCGATTTGTATCGCAGCGCAAGCGCTCTGAAGTTCCCGCAGATCACTGTCCTTGTCAATAGGGAACATGCATAAGTCACCGATTTTAATAAATTTGAGCTTGATCGCTGCGGACACTTTTAAAAACATGATGGAAAAGAAAAAAAAAAGAAAAAATGTATTATTTTTAAATAACGTTTTTATTTCATTTTCGGATATAATGCTCTTAAACATTCGGATAGAATATCGAATAACAAATAATATTTTGTATGACACATATGTACTTAAACGCAATACCTAGGGATATATTTGAATTATTCTTGGCTAACTAATGCGCCTGAAACGTGGCATAAGTGACGTCACAAATGTTGACCGTTTTTTGGAAGTCGGTTAACAACCGACTTCCAAAAAAGGAGGAGGTTCTATGTTCGTCTGTATATTTTTTTTTTTTTTTTTTGTGTATGTCCACTGATTACTCGAAGACGGCTGGACCGATTGAAATGATTCAAACGTTATAACATTAGGTACACTCCCAAGTTGGTCCCATTTTTTGAAATTTGGAAATCGGTTCAGTACTTTTCAAGTAATTTTGAAAGAAAGCACGAAAATAGTATAATTTTGTGTGAATTACCTCGATGTTTGGTCGTATTACTTCTTTGTTTATGAACTAAGTAAGATAATATTTTTTTTGTTGGAAGAGGGATATCTTAAGTGTAGTTTTTTAACCGACTTAAAAAAGGAGGTTCTCAGTTTGACCCGTATTTAAGTATGTTTCTCCGCAATTATCTTACGTTTGGCTGAGCCGATTTTTCTACATATTATAATATACCTTACCTACAAGGTACCTACACTAAAAATAAAAAATTGTTTAAAAAAAACAAAAAACCGACTTCAAAAAACCTACCTCTAAAAAGCAAGAAATAATATTCGTAATAATATAAATATGTCTATTGAAGTCGGGTGGGGCTTTTAGAATAAAAAAAAAGGAATTTGTACTCCAGTCCCACCCGACTTCAATAGACATATTTTTATTATTACGAATATTATTTCTTGCTTTTTAGAGGTAGGTTTTTTGAAGTCGGTTTTTTTTATAGAGCGTTTTCGGCGGGTGCTGATGCGTGCTAACTTCAAGTAACTATATCACGAATAGAGAAAAGTTTTCATATTACAGTTGATTTTCTCACGCATTATACTTTTGATACAAAAAAAATTGATAGATAGATAGATATATTCTCTATTGTTCACCATAATATAAAACATTACAAGGAAAAAAATACATATTAAGAACAATTTGGCGGCAAAAAAAAAAATGATGCATGTTCCCCAATTGTAAATATTAATATTCATTCAACTCAAGTAAAAACAATACTTGTATTATACTGCAGTGATACTTAAATACCTACCAGAGTATTACGGTTTTTTTATTAGCTTTATTTCGTGTACATAAAACAAGTTTCACTTAGTTTGTATTTACACTTACAATCATTTTTCTTTTAAAAAAAATTGTGACAGGTTTTCCAAACGATTTCCGATATAATTTTAAAATTTTTATATTTTTCTATCGAAATATTAAGTAACTTCTAAATTGCACCAGCCGCTTAATAATTCTATAACTTACGGTGCATCACGTACCCAGTCTATTAAGCAGCATAAATATTATCGGTGATCATTGCACGGTAATTAACATATACCTAACAACATATTATGATAAATCAATGAGTCTGCAGACTTTATACTAGCTTTGACCCCAACCCTTAGAGTTTTAAAATCTTACTGATTGCAACCATCTGGATTGAGGGCCCAACACATTCGGTTATAAAAGCTATAAGTAATTCACGTTTTAGAAATTTTTAAACTCATGCTTCAAGTTTTTAGATTTTTTTATTAACTCCCCTATAAGTTTCAATTTGATTCGCAATGATTTAAAATGAGAGCCCAACTTTCAGTTCAGATCCACATATCTAAATAATCAAAATTTTCTAGTTACTTTATCATACAAGAATACAACTTAGCGACCTATTAGGTTAATCAGTAATTCCTACTTGGTAAAGTCATTAATCATGTGATTCATAATAGAAATAAAATATAATGCAGACAGAAATTACCTACAGCCAAATTCGGACTTCTTCTAAAATCTATTACATTTGTTTCCATTGTTATTTTTAATTTCTCATACTGCATCAAATTATTTTTATATCGTTCCTTTGACACAAAGACATGGTATGGTATTTGTGGATGCCGTGTTAAAAGATCATAGTGTTGTATAATGCCTTAGGTCGATCTATTATTAAACCAAGAACATAGTTTCTGAACTATAATTATTTTAATGGTTCCTTATTTAATCAATTAAACTGGAGTAATGGTATATTTTCTTAGCACGAAATGTCTGAGTTTATCACACTACTTAAAAAATTGTTATTCCAACAACAATGGCGCTTCGATTCGGTAAAGTTAGTTTTCTATTCTTTTCTTTCTGTATCGAAAACACGAAAAATAATGTTAAAATTAAGTTTATCCTGTCAATTTAGTTAAGTCGTGCCAACCAAATTTAGTTTAGTAACAATATCTCCTTAGAACCCTTTTTAATGATTAAAATTTAACTACTTCCTTAGCACTTTTAGCTTGCATTGATTTATTTAGGTTAACAGCACATAAAAACCTCAAACCGAACAATAAAACTTTCTCGTTTGATTTTTTTTAAATACTTTCCCATGAGGATGACACTTCTGACATTTGCACTACCCATGTAGTAAATATAAATGAACGTAAAATATATTTTCTCACTTATGCTCTGAAATCTTATCATTCCATTTGAAAATGGAATGCGGGGCGTTCCACATTTCCGAGGGGGTCTGGTTCATCACATTCTAAATTCAAAATTCAGGCCAGGAATGAATTTCAATACTTACTTCCCGCACCAACACCAGTGCGGGAAGTAGGTACAGTGCGAAGATGATCTGGGTGGTCTGCGGCAACTTCTTTTTTTGTTTTAGCTGTTCACAAAAACAAAAAAAGCAAAGGCACATTTGCACCATACAGCCATAACTTTAGTTCGTTTTTTCTGGCACGCAAGCCAACGACAAGACAGTTAATATTATAAAGGTAAAATTATTTAATAGGTACTATAATAACGATACAATAAAAATAATGGTGCGCACAGAGTATATTACTATAAGAATAATAACATTTACATTTAATAATTGCCCGAACATGAATAATATAAATTTTAATATTAATTAAATTTAATTAAGTTTCGATTGAAAAGTTTTTTATTTCCTCGCATTTCTTGAGAAAAGCACTATACAAGCCTTGTTCTGGAAGCTACTTGCATTGCTAGCTTCCCGTTCATGGCTGTAATGTACTATTAAAAAGCTACCACTTATATCTACTAATTATACAATACTTAAGAGTTTTATGCGGTTGTAAACGCAATTCTTTTACCCACCGTATTATGACCCGCCCGTAATGGAGTACCTACCGTGGAAAAATGTTATTTCACACGACATAACATTTATAAAGGACTGCATACAAAAGTGGCCTCTAACGACCACGAATAAACTCCCAAATGAACTCTTTAAGGCGAGGTCAGTTCACGATTTGATGAAAAGATTGATTTTTGAACTTCCAATGTGAAGAACTGATGTAGAATTCTACTTCACAAAAAATACTGTAGACTGAAAAATAAACAAAGACACACAATAACCAAACAGAATTTTGAAAAATGGCTTGGTTACTCTGTAAATAAATCCTGAATAACACCATAAAAATAAACTTCAAATCGTCAGATTTCGTTATTTTCAACGACAGTGATATGATTTTTTATGCAAAAAGGATAGCATTTTTATTGATCTAGCACAATAACCGAGTATATTTTTAATAAATGATCCAGTATTTCAGAAATTAATGTAAATGTACTAAATTTCGTCAAATTTCTGGCGAAGCGTCAATTAAAGCAATGCAATATTCAACCTTATTCTAAAGACATAGTGAAAGAGTAAATTTCGGGAACTGCCTCGCCTTAAACAACGCCAACAGCTTAAGGCGAAGTTTTATTCAGCGTCAGATCTATTCAGTGGAATAGATCGTTCTATCACATCGATCTATTACAAGAACAAGTCTATTACAAGAACAAGTTTTGGATAACTCTCACCAATGAATGACCTTCTGTCAAGAAAAAACTAAAATATACTCAAGCAAGCGCTATAATGTATTTTCGCTCTGGTACCTACTTGCCTACTTCAATCGTCATTACTTGATTATAGAATTATATAAAGTTTAGGTATTCCCTAATTCGCTATGATGAAATTTAATCAGTGGCTGTATTATGAGTTTGCGCAGTTACGTTTTCTATTATTCAATAGCGACTGATGCAATTTAGCATAGCGCCTTTGGCGGTAACTACACTAAACTAAAAGTTTTCATACAATGTTAACTGCAGTAGTTATCGAGAATAGTAAGCGTAAACTCATTATACACCTTTTTAGTTACACTTGTACTTTACCTAGCACAAAACACCCGCCTTATTTTACTTAAAACTTTTTTTCACAATCCCATGGAGCTGTTAACAACGATAGCACTTTAACTGCGAGCTGGCTCTCAACTTAACAATAATACTCGTAATAATCCAGAATTCCACCGCACATTAGCCTAATGTCTTAACCGTACAATTCATACTTTCGGCCTTTTATTTTTTAGGAAACGCGAATTCAACACGAATTTCGTGAGTTCATCGTGAGTTGTGGTTTTTATGAAGTTGTTATTTGAGATCTTGAAATCTAAGCATGTATTAGTATTTAATGGTGAAAACTTTACAATACATTGTTTTCTTACACTTAAGTACTGAAGAGTTTACCTAGAAAATTATGTACTTACTTACATGTTCTTAAGTGTTCATGTTCTTAACGTATTTGTAGTATTAATTATGTAAAAGTTTATTGTAGATAAATATTATTTTAGTATATATCTAACGCAAAGATTCATTTAACATGATGTTGATCTGTTTTCTTTCTATTGCTTTAAATACTCTACCTACCGCATGCTACGAATATCAACTACCAAGAACTACAGTGCCCAAATATACACAGATAAGGCGACGTCTTCGCTCGTAACCTAACTATTGAAGCAGGGAAATTGTACCATATTGCACCGCAATACACAAATATTTCCTCTCCCAACAATGCCATGATTTTATCTATACAGGAATAACGATAACGGCGGGCCACTTCGTCTGGGAATCTGGGAATATGAAGGAAACTGCATGGAGATTGGAGATATGAATGTCTTCTCCGTTTAATATGATACTCAATATTTCATCAATTTTATTGTTGTACGGATCCCCAAAAAATAATTTACGTTCTAACGTGTTCTTATTGTTGCATCTCTTCTGTATGACGTGTAGTTGTGTACTTTTTTCTTACACTAACGTTTTTGTAATCCTTTCACTCTCTGTTTTTGTTATATTAAATTTGTAATGTTTGATTGACCTGCCTGCCTAGCATGACTGATTTATATCGCGTGATATAGCGTTTTATCACGTTTAACTGTCAAAAACACAAAGGAATTTGACAGTTGAGTGTCGATAAAATGCTATATCACGCGATATAAATCGGTCATGCTAGGCAGGCTGGCCCAAATAAACAAATAAAAGGTGATGGCAATAATGGAAAACATAATCTACATAAAAAAATCTCCGAAACGTTATTAAAAAGATACCTATGGGCGTCCCCCAAGGATCAATACTGGGTCCTATTATATACTTAATCTATAGTAGGTACTAGATTTTATATTTTTAAAATATTGATGAGAACAAAATATTTTTATACGCTAGGTTAGAGTAGGTAATGTAGAAATTTATGTAAGTTATAACGCGCCCAGAGACATTTGCACATATCACAATCCCCATCTCCCGATTGTTGCCGCCGGCTAATGTACGCCGGCAGAATACTTTACCATCGCCACACAGCTTGCGATATAGCTTATACTGAGACGTTAAGGCTGATCCACAATGGACTAAAGATACAACGGTCGTTAAAACATAGTCGATAACAAAGCAAACTGAACAAGCAAAGTTCTAATTTCCACGAAAGTTATAGTTTTCTTCTAGCTAGATGTTTACATTTCTACGGGTATGTTTAAGAAAAACAAAATTTTGAAGCCATCAATATTGTCTTACGTTATAGATTTATATTCACGACTTATTTTTTTTTTTTATTTCTTGACTTTTTAAAGATACAACTGACTAAAATTTGTCCTAATACAACGCAACTACACGATCGTGAATTAATGACGCGAGTGACCACGGATGTGTTCGCAGTTACCGAATTATCTCGTGAATGCCAAAGTGGATAATATTCGACATTATATACTATGTTTGATCGCGGATTCATGCGACTAAAATTCAATAACAAATACAATAACATTATGCGAAAATAAATTAGTCCAAATGATAATTATGCTAACATAAATAGTATGCCAAAATATAATTATGCCAAAGTATTATTATGACAAAAAAATGCCAAATCCGTTATGCCAAATCAAATTAGGTATAAACCCCTTATGCGAAAAGAAGGGATCCCTATTTTGGATCATTATTGGGTTTCACGATCAAAAATGTTTAGAAGCTTAACAGAAACTATATCCGTACACTTAACCGTCCAATGTGAACAAGATCTAACAGTAAATGTTGAATGTCGTCGTTCCATCAGTCGCGCGACGAGACACGCGATTTGCATTTTATTAAAATCACAATTTTATTTTTGAGCTCACGCCTTCCCGTGGTGGGTAGGAATATCGCTTCTGTCAGCCTGTTATTAATTTATCTGGCTTATTATGATTAGTAGAATAATTATTATGATGAGTGTCATTCAATAATTCATGTTTTTTTACTCAAGATTTTTTCTAAATACTTTCTTTGGCTTTCCATACAGTAAAATATAAATAGTATAATAAACCTAATCTAAAAACTTTTTAGAGGTAATAAGTTCAATTTTTGGAGGGGAAACGATCCAAACAAAAAGGCCTGTAAAAAAATAAGAAAGAGAAAGTAAACGATTTTTACTCTGCTGTGTTTGGTGTCTCCATCGTAACTAATTTCAAGGATTTTGTATTAGAATAACTCAGATAACATTAATAACCTGAATCTTTACGTTTTAGGCGATTATTAATAAATGGACGAGAACAATCTAATCTTACTAATCAGATTGTATTCAATTTGGGATCAAGCTGAGCCGGCTTATTGGCAATGCCAAAATCCTTTTACCTATTCGGACTTAGTCGGTCAGACGTTATTAATTATTCTACTACTAGATATCACAATGCATATTGAAGACGGAATATTCGAAATTAATCGCTTTGGTCCTTCGATTGGGTTACTTAACCTCATCCAACCGAGCATAGACGCAAGGCTGCAAGCTTATCGGTTTTTAGGGTTCCGTACTAAAATGGTAAAAAGGAACCCTTACGGTGTGACTAAGTCCGTCTGTCTGTCTGTCCGTCTGTCTGTCACAGCTAGATATCTCGAGAACTACTAATGGTATCAACTTGAAATTTGGAATAGTTTAAAATGATCTTTGTCCTACTATTTTGCAAATAATAAAGAAATAAAAAAAATAGTTTTTTTACAACAGGGACTGAAAAGGGGTCTTAAAAATTTTAAGTGGGGCGACTAGGCCATGTGGGGTATCATATAAAAAAGCGCCGTTTGCACATTTTAAAACTTTTTTTTCTTTTTTTTAGGCTGCATAGTTTTCGACTTATGATGAAAAATGTAAAAAAAAATACCGTTCGCCCCCATTATCTCCGAAGTTTGCAAAGAGAAAAATCTGAAATAATTCTATGTTATAGTAGTTTATGTAAAGATTACAGGAAAAATAAAACGATGTCTCAATATAACACACTTTTTTAGAAATTCAAAAAACAAACAAATAATTATTTATGAAATAAAACACTTTTAACGGATACTAGCGCGGTTTTATTGAAAGTACTCTGGTAATTAGTTGGTATTTGGTTTGATTTTTGATTTTCCCGACGTTTCGGCACCTTTGCAGCTGCCGTGGTCACGGGGGACTGAAGCTACTTGTGAGCCTACCCTCAAGCGATGAATTTTTTAAATCGTTCAGAAATTAAAATTTATCAAATTTTTAATTAGTTTAAGTTTTGGTTTGGTTTTAATTTAATTTTATATGTTAAAAAGAGAGAATCTACTGAAAAATCAAAAATCAAACCAAATACCAACTAATTACCAAAGTACTTTCAATAAAACCGCGCTAGTATCCGTTAAAAGTGTTTTATTTCATGTCTAGTGAGCGCGTAAGCTTGAGAAGTGAATAAATAATTATTTAGTTCCTCTACCAAACCCTGACCTAAGAAAAATTTATTTAGTTCTACTATCGGTCAAGAGATGGCGCTGGCCTAAGAAAAAAATAGTTCCACTATCGGCCAAGAGATGGTGCTGACCTCATACTGCAATAATAATTTTATTATTCTACAGCTCTGCAGTGTATTTATTATGATGGTACGGAAACCCTCGGTGCGCGAGTTCGACTCGCTCTTGACTGACCGGTTTTTTTTTGTCGAGACAGTTTTTCGAAATATATAACAAAATGGCGGAAAAATGTAAAAAAAATATGTTTCAGTCAGGCTTTCCGGCTGTCTGTTCTCCTCTACAGGTCGCATTTCTCAACCGAATCTCGTGAAATTTTGAGAGCAGAGTAAGTATTAGATATTTTTTTAAATAATATACAAATGAGCTACTTTTTAACACGAGATCTACAGCTCACGGAGTAGGGGTCGCAATACCGGCCCCTCTCTCCAAAACCGGTATTTTCGGTATCGAATCTAGGCAAATACCGGGATCCCGGTATTTACGGTATTTTCGACATTTAGATAAATATATTGAAATTTCTTAGCTTTCCTTTCTGTTAAAGTCATTGTTATGATTTACTAATCGTCGACGGTTTTCAACCTCCCGAACAAGCCGGGTTCCTAAAAGGATTTAGTACCTAGACCACATCCATACGCTGCGGCAGGTTATACAGAAGGCTATGGAGTCTGCCTCTTTGCTTGGCGTACGTGGACTATGAGAAAGCCTTTGATTCGATAGGGACCAGGGCGGTGCCACTGCTGCAGTCTCTCCAGATGTGCAAAAAAACTACAGGTATTTCGAAATGTTAAGGTATTTATACGAAACTGCCACCATATGTTGGTCCGAGTACATAATCAGAGTTTAAATCCCATCCAACTGCAGCGAGGTGTGATAATAGGAGACTTTATTTCTCTGAAACTGTTCACATCACAGCTTCGTTGGAGGGCATTTTTAAATTCTTGGACTGGGATTGGACTAGAACGGACTTGATATTAACATTAATGACCTGTACCTAACACACCTTCGTTTTGCCAACGATATACCAGATCTTATGGCAGAGACCTTGGAATAGAAGACCTGACAATGCTCGAAGATCTCCGTAGTGCTTCCCAAAAAGTGGGTCTTAGGATGAACATGGATAAGACGAAAGTCATGTCGAATGCCCATGTTGTACCCACTCTAGCTCATGTCGAGAACACTACACTCGAAGTTGTTACGTTTACCTTGGACCGGCGACTGCCTGTCCAACTGGATTTTAGACTCAGAATCCAACTCAGATTCAGGAAGCTTCGTTTTTCGTGTCCAAATTATCGCAGTGTCTCAAGAGACGAAAGTCTATGACCAGTGTGTGTTGCTTGTGATGATTTACGGCAGTGAAACGTGGTTGCTAACTATAGGTCTCATAAGAAGGCTCAAGGTCACCCAGCGTGCAATGAAGAGAGTCATGCTCGGCGTTTCCCTAAGTGATCCTAAGAGAACTAAAGTATAATAATGACCGACATCGCTCAGCTGAAGTGGCAGTGGATAGGACACGTAGCGAGAAGAACCGATGGCCGTTGGAGCGGAAAGGTTCTGTAAGTGCGACCGCGCACCGGACGACACTCCGTGGGTAGGCCCCAACAAAGTGGACCGACGATGATCTGGTGAAAGTCGCGGTGCGCCGCTGGATGCAGGCAGCGCTGGACCGATCATCGTGAAGATCCTTTGGACCAATACCCAGCAGTGGGTGTCGTGCGGCTATGATGATGATGATGAAAGTTATTATAGTATAGTGAAATCCAAAATTTAAAAGGTATTATAACTTTAAGTACCTATTTAAACCAAGTTTAAATAGGTAATAAAAGAGGATTTAACCTCGTAAGGCCCTCGGTCCTACCAGTAGTACTTACTTATAGGTATTTACCAAATTAATTTAGACCCGTCCCTCCTAGATGCAATGTAGTGTAGTTATTACGACTCAAGGGTTTACCAGTAGGTAAGACGAATAATTTGGTTGTTTAATTTCATTTGAAGATTATTCTGAAACAAATAATATTAGGTACCTCACTATAACAATATCCCCCATAAGCCCTGAATTTATAACTTCAATAGGATTACTTTATCACTTTGAAATGTTAGTACCACTAGCTAGTAGGACAATGGGGATGCAATAATTAGGACACCATTTAAGGAAAATCACCTTTTAAATCACATAACACGAGAATTTAAACAAGATTTGCGATTTGCGTCGTTCTGTGATGAATACCGAAAATATCGTAAATCCCGGTATTTAAAAATTCAATACCGGTATTGTAAAGGCTTCTTTTCGGCCCGGTATCCCGGTATTTTCGGTATCCGGGTTTGCGACCCCTATCACGGAGCTACAATTGACGAAAACTGTTCACTGTTCTGTGGGGTGTGTCCTAATAATTAACCCATAATCTGTCATAGTAAAAGCATACTGTCAGACTTTCTACACGTGCAGTCTGTGGGTTAACTTTACGCAGCGTGCATAATGGCGCTCTGCGCGTCCAATACAATAACGCGTTTAAGATATTGTTTGGACTGGCGCCATACTGTAGTGCATCAACAATGTTTGCCGAGGCGCGCACGGATTGCTTTTATGCAATAATGCGTAAGCGCAGTTGGTCGCTGCTATGGCGCGTGCGCGCCAGCCCGAACAGTATCCTGTGCGCGTTAGCTGAGCGCTGGGACTCGCCACTGCTGATGCGCTGGGTACGCCTACACGCGCCAGTGGCGAGTTACTAGAGAAATCATATACTTAGTTAGGTATGTCTTAGGTTTAATCACTAACACTAGATATTAAGCTATCTTGTTACTAACACATATGGATGTTTTTCCGAAATAAAATTATTAAATTAATTTATATAATATTATAATAGCAAATTACGTTCTTATTATAAAATAATATTTTCCGCGGCTCTAAATCGTATGATTCAGCACAGTATCAAATACAGTATCGCAAAAAAATATTAGGTAGGTAGGTACTATACTTTGTCATGATAAATGAAAACTAAAAATATTTTGTGGCTACAAATTTAATTTTCGAAAAGTCCAGACGTTTGTACATTTCTTAAAATATGGCGACACAGTACCAGCTGCGTTCTTTTTACGAGAACATTCTCGTTTACGATATTCAGTCCACTTAGATCCTAAGACTTATAGCAGACTTGCTAGATTTCTGGACGCGGTTTGATTACAATAAAGTTTTTTTAAATGGTAGAGGTACAGATATACAGGGTGTTAATGAATTAACCAAAAACGGGAGAACTCTTTCTTCGGACCATAAAACTGAAGAACTTTTACTAGAGGACCAAGTCTTGAAATCGCGAAGAAAAATCAGCTGTTTCATACATTTTGATATTATTATTTTCGTTATTAATTTTTGTATGCTTAAATTTTTTTCTTGATATTTCTGAGTTAGTCCCATAGTAAAAGTTGTTCAGTTTGATGAGTTGATTTCTAAATTTTTATGATTTTCTTGGACCGATAGCATTAAATAATACTTAGGTGAAGTAAAAACAAGCAGCGACATATCTCGATTTTAAATTTCTATGCTTAGAGTAAATACCTACATGCGTATCTTTGTTGTTGGAAGCATTTTTAGTCTAAGGATCCTTAGTTCAGTCAAGCTTGCTAAAACAAAACAGTATATACCTGTATTTTTTTTACGCCAGCATAATATTTTCTTATCTTCAATTACACAGCATAGAATAGCGTCCATTACTCAGTCAGAGCCATCCTTTTAAAGCTGCCGACGTGGTTCATAGCCAAAACAAATCATGAATCATTGCCAAAACTCCGCGGCGCCCAGGCTAATTTGTGGACATTTCCTCTGCCTTTTAACAACGACTTTGTCAATAAATATTACGGAAAAGAGGACCATGAATAAGTTAACTATTGTAGTTATTAAAAGATCACCATACTAACCTAACATTAGATACCAGAAACTATATTGGTTGCTGGGAAGAAATTCAAAACTGTCAATAGACAATAAGCTCCTTATCTAAACAAGCATACTGAAACTATGTTGGATTACAACTAACAAAGAGATCCATGAGAATTTGCAAGTGTCTACCACAAAGAAAGAGATTAGAAACTCCACAGTGACCTACAAAAGGAGATTGAGTAACCATCCAAATGAACTGGCTTGCCAGCTTTTGTACGGCAGAAGAGACACACGACTGAAACGCCGAAATATATTAGAACTGGACGAGATGTCAATTTGAAAATAAACGGCAGATAGCTCCATTGGGAGCTACGCTCGTCAATTCCATTAGCTTTATCAAATTTGCTCATAGTCTACGACAAGACAAAAGAAAAAAAAATACTAACCTAACCTAACCCAGAATTAGTAATAATGCTCACCAAATCTTCTTGGGTGGTTTAGGATTTGGTTAGTATTTACTAATTTCTTACCTATGAGGGTGGCATTTCCTAAGGAAAAACCCTCGTAAAAATTTAAAATTAAAAAAAAATACTAATTTTGGAGAACAAAATGTTTTTTTTGTTATGCTAAACTATTTAATCCCGTTATGAAACGCTTGCAGTGGGCCGCATTCAACATTAGTCGGATACAGATTCACTAGTTCTAGTATGACTTCTATTGACAGTGTACGTTATTTTGCACCAAAGGATTTACAAAATGTGCTAATAGATTCAAATGTTGGTTTACGGCTCAGCTTTGTTGTTCAATGCCAGAATTATTTTACTTTAGTACCTAATTTAATTTTGAGAAAATTCTAGAGAAAGAAAGATATTATACCATGCTTCACGAAACGACTTGTCCATCAGCCATTTTAGATGTCCCCACCGCTGGGGCACAGGCCTTCCTTATAGGTGGTAAGGAGGATAGGCCATAACCCACCACGCGGGCCCAATGCTGATTGGTGGGTGTTAACGACTGCAAATGCAGCCGGGACCAACGGCTTAACGTGCCTTCCGAAGCACGGAGGAGCTCGAGATAATAAATTTTTGGTCACCCATCCCATGACCGACCCTTGCGAACGTTGCTTAGCTTTCGCAATCGCTGGGCCAGGCGCTAAACCACTGCGCCACCGAGCTCCTCGAAGCACACGAAACGACTTAGCTCAGTTATATCCAAACTGTGAGAGTCAGTAGTTATTTTAAAAAGCATCAAAAGCTATTTCTATTAATACGTACATTTTCATGTCAGCATTTGCTTTCAAACGTCGATTACAAAGGTTCAACCAATCATTTAAGTCGTTTATTTTAGCGCACCGAACATTACTAAAGAAATTGGCATGGCGACAGCAATTTCGCGACACCACTCGCAAATATCGTTTCCGATAGGTCTGATAATCGAGATTCAGGTTGATACACAATATGGGTTGCCCCATAGGTTGGTTAATCTACCAATATTAACCAGAAGCACGCACGCGACGACTTTCAAATGACCTTTGTTTTAAGTCTGATCGTTGGGGTAGCGCAATCTATAGTACCTACCGTTATTTTGACGACGAATGGAGAGGGTAGGTCAGTTAGCAAAACTTCGTTTTTATATCAAATCAATCTTGTAAAAACCAATCTCACGACTCCAGCACTATAATTGATAGTAAGTTTTGATTATATAATCAAAGGAAGTGGTATTTGATTAAATTATCAACTTCACCACTTCCTATTCCTTCTTTTCTATAGGTACCTACGTACCTATGGAAAATTTTGAAATTTTCGCAAATAGTAGGTTTGTCGTATATATATTTTTAAATCACAAGCTTACCTCCAGGTGGTTATTTTGATGTTTATGCAAAGAAAAACTAAAAGACTTCTTTATCTTTTACTTTTTCTTTGGCTACATCTAGTTGTAGCCAGCACAAAGAAGGCTAGACTTAGTTTTAACTCAATGCAACCGGCTACACCTAGTTTAGCCGGCTAAAACTAAGTATAGCCGCACTTCGGGTGTTAGTCGTAACATAGGCATATAAACACAGGCGTTTTTTGTGTTGGGTATATTCCTATCTCACAGAAAATCTAAGTGAGATAATACGAAAATATTCTCATTTTTTCTTTTTTCCCAGAAATTGTTGGCCAGCGATGAATCAGAAGCAACTCAAAAGCCTCCCTGGAGAAATCAGGCCGATGAGTTGAGCATTCAATACTAAAACAATGGAGGCGCACTGGAATCCCGGGAAAAGTCATCACCTTTGAGAATATTAGGGAACGAGTTCGGAGTTCGGAGCGCGGCGGAAAAATGTGGGAAACATAATTAATTGAGATAAATCTAGTTCCAGTCTAGAATGTTTTACGTTCAATTTCGACCTGACAACGAACGTTTGTAATTGTAAGTTTTTACAGTCTCCTTAATGAACTGTAATAAGATTAGATTAATTCCAAATTGAGCTGAGCTTTGCTGTTGATAATTTATTACGTATATTAATAAAAACCGGCCAAGTGCGTGTCGGGCCACGCGCAGTACAGGATTCCGTATTATCCTCATACGAAACGCATATGGCATTAAACTTATATTTACTCAAGGTTTTTACACTAATAACTACTGTACCTAAGTATAATACCTAGGTATTTAATATAAACAGTGATAGTTTTCCTTTTAAATTCTTTATAATGTATGTACACTGCCATGAGATTGATGAGAAAAAAAATGAACTTAATCCTACAATGTGAAAGTTCGGATATTTGAAGTTTGTTACTCAGTCACACAAAAACGGCTTAACTGGTTTGGATGTGGCACACAATAAAATAATAGCCTGGAGTATTTTTTTTCTCGGTTAAGGCGGTTGTATGACCGAAAGTGGCGCCCTCAGAGGTTTTTATTTAATAAGTTATTAATAGAAAAAGATTTTAATAATGTTTATCGTGGAGATTTTAGGGCCTATGGTTTAGTATTTTTAGAAGGTGCTACATGCCCTCGTAGTCATTCGTAGAAGTAGATAGCAAATCTGTCAAAAACGGCCACTTTCAGCAGTTTTGCTATCTACTTCTAGCAGTGACTACGAGGGAATGTAACGATACAGTCTAAAAATACTAGACTGTGGGCCCTAAAATCTCCATGATAAACATTTTTAAAATTGTGTATTAGAATTATAATATTAAATATAATTCACCGCGGTGCCACTTTCGCTCAGGGCCTTAAAGGTCCCTTAGGACCAAATTTTAAAGTGGATGAATTCGCGGGTGGAATCACATTGTTCCTACCGGAATTTGAAACAGGTACACCACAGATATACCAAACGGCCATCAAAATGTTTTTTTTTCTTTTTTGCAACTACAATGAATGAGGCAAGATAACATAACACGTAACAAAAAAGTAGAATTTGCAATTAATTTCACAATGAACAAGTCAAACAGGTATTTCACAAGGCTCAAACAGCAAAATTTCAACAAGCAAGTAAAGTTATTAGTTATGAGCGCCGTTCATAAATAACTTAATTATCTAGGAACTAGTTAGTCGTAGTTTTCTAATGAGCATTCGGCGGAGCTTCAATTAAAACTCATATTTACCTGCTGCATATTTGTGCAGCTGCCTGATGCATTGGAAACAAACGCCTAGTTTCCAAACGTAGTTTACATACACCCAAACTAGATATCGCTTTATCTATCAAACACTGGGATGTTGAAATTTTGGATCCATTTCAAAGAGATTTCAATTTTCCAAATGTATGGATAGTTTGGAGTAACCGTAATCGAAACTATCGGATATCCGAAAAAATCTAACCGTAACCGATTCAGTGATAAAAGTTTCTGATAAATTTGGATAGGGGCGATGTCTAAATGAAACACGTTATGTTAGGTTTTTCTACCCGACCGAGCCGACACACTAGTTTTACTTTTACAATTTCTTAAAATATCTAACATCAGTAACCGAAACTATCCGAAACTAACGGATAATCCGAAATATTTAATATCCGTAACCGTATCCGAAAGCGGTATAATATCATTTCTACATACGTATCCGTATCCAGATCTAAAATTTCATACCCATAACATACTTGGTTTGGATAATCTGGAACAAAATACCAGCTAGTATAGAGGATACAATTAAGGAACAAATAAAAGAAGATATAAAATCCTGAATGCAAAGACAAATACCACAATATTTGTGTGACACACTGGCATTCTGCCGCCATCTGTAAACTCGTACACTTGAGTTCGATTCCCGGACGGATCAATACATAAAAACCTTGATAAATCGCACGTCTGACTGAACTGCACTCCGGAGGATCCATGCAAACTTGTATAAAGATACTCATCTATCACGGAATTAAAATAATAATAATAGCACGTATTATGGAAATCGGAAACGATACCACAAATACCCAGACTGAAACAATGTAGAAAAGCTATTTTCTCTGCAAGACTGAGGATCATAAGCTTAGAAATGGTGACACCATAAAAAACCGGTAAGCAAGCTACTCAACCACTTAGATCGTCAATAATTTCAGCTATGCACTCTTTATTTCTATTTCCTACATTACCCAGATGCACTAAAATCAATTAACATGTATATGAGTAATCCACGAGACCCAATAAGTCTGTATTTACGCCACCATATTTATGCAGCTGCGAGCTGATTGCTCCGTAAACACCGCCTAGTTTGCATATCGCTCTAACTAGACGCCATTATCTTTACCTAGGTTCGAAATTATTACAAATCGACGGTACAAGTATATGGATTTGGAGAGAGTATTAATAATATTTGGAAGAAGCTGATTCCAACGTATAAACTGTATTTGTATACTGTATATCCTCAGTAAATCACAATGACTAACAATTTGGAGTATGTAAATATTATTTTATATCTGAAGAAAATTTCAAATAATATAAAAAAATATAGATAAAAATATCTTTCAAAGTTTATATAATGTTTCTGATATTTTCTAGTAATAAGTTCCACAAGTGCGTTGCACAAGCGCTCAACAACAATAATGAAAGATCAAGAGTGAGTTTGATAAGAGGAATTCATATTTTAGCAAACCAAAAAATACATGTTGTTCTCCAAATTTAATTAATACTAATCAAATCCTAAACCGCCCAAGAAGATTTGGTGAGAATTTACTAATTCTGGGTTAGGTTAGGTTAGAATGGTGATCATTTAAACATAAGTCCCTCTAATTTTGGAACCAACTATGGCAAAGCTAAAGTTACCTGTCACTAATCAACAGATTAATCCAACATCATCAATCTTAACTGCAGAAGATGACTTATCAATAACGCGTCACAATCAAACAGCTCTTGCATGAATTATGAGCAAGTGCCCGATTACCTGATTACCCGTTAGCAACACTCGGTACCCGCGGATTCTAACGGGTTAATTACTACGGTGCTATAATTAGGGTGGTGGTTTGCGTACTCTGGCTATGTACAATTGTGGCCTTACAGATTATCACGGTGACTGTACTTTTTTATACATAAGTATCTCGTAAGTTTGCTGACAAAACAATTAACATCAGATGGCTTAAATATGTCTTTACGGATTTAAAAGCCAATTCAGATTTTAAAGAGAGCTTACAGTCTTAGTTATCAAGGTAGCTATTTGTCCATCAGCCATTTTTGATGTCCCCACTGCTGGGGCACAGGCCTTCCTTATGGATGGTAACGAGGATGGGCCATAACCCACCACGCGTGCCTAATGCGGATAGGTTGGTGTTAACGACTGCAAATGCAGCCGGGACCAACGGCTTAACGTGCCTTCCAAAGCACGGAGGAGCTCGAGATAATACATTTTTGGTCACCCATCCCATGACCGACCCTTGCGAACGTTGCTTAACTTCCGCAATCGCTGGGCCAGGCGCTAAACCACTGCGCCACCGAGCTCCTTTTTCGATGTGTAACGAAAATGCCGGAAAAATCAAAGTTTAAATTGTTTTTTATTTCTATTCAGTCTTTTGAGTTTACGAAGCATCGTCCTCTTGAACACCTAAAAAATCTTTTCACGTTTATTAAGGTTAAAAAAGGGCCAAAAGATCCAAGTAAAATCATATTTTTCGTCCACATGACGTTTATCACCCTTATCAGCGAGTTTGTTGACCTTGCCACGGTAAATATAACCTTGTGGAACAACAACATAACCTAAATACCGAATCGTGCCGCTCTCTATTTTCTATGAAAATCTAGATCGTAATCGATCTCCTTTTCGGCCTGATTTCATTTAGCCTTACTTTCGTAGTATTTTAAGAACATACAGATTACAGACTCAAGTATTTAGGTCAAGTAATTTGACTCGTACTTTACATTTCAATAGAAAACAGTACTTTACTAACGTCAACACGTTATAAATTCATACTTTAACGAAAGATTCAACAAAAGTTACCCTTCCAACTAAAGTGTACCAACTCACCTTTTCATCACTTTCTCAATCATCACCCAAACTTTTCTATCTTATATGAAACACAAATCACATAACGTTACAAAATAAATAACACCAAACTCGACTTATGCTACATCAGAGCGCGGGCGGGCGCGTAGCGGGCACGCCTCGCCGCTCACTACTGCCGCACGCAACTATCGAAGTCAAGCTTACAAATAAAATAATCGCTTGTTCGACATTTTCAAGGTCAGCTTTTATTGTATTAACGAAAGGCTTGAATCATTAAAGTTTGAATGGGTTATCTTCTGTGATAATGAAACTGCCGATGAAATTTGTTGCTAGGAGATAAACCATCTCTTCAATAACTTTTTAACGAATAAATTTACTTGTTCGACATTTTCAAGGTCAGGTTTTGGATTGCAAAGTTTCGCAGTGGGATATTATCGTGATATAAAACTGATGGTGAAAATGGTTGCTACGAACATTCTGAGAAATTAATCTTGTTGTTGGCTTCAAAATCTAACATAAAGCAAGGTCATAATTTCACCTTTGAACAAGAGGTTGTAAAGTAAAATTGCATATTTGCTTTAAAATCCTGAAAACGAAATAAAAATGTTTGCTACGAAAACTGCTACGATCTGCTACGTGTGCTACGAGATTGGTTTTTGACTCGTGGTCCCACCAATTTTGTCCCATTGTTACTCGTGGTCTCACTAATCTTAAGCACTAGGGTTCTTAGTAATATTATATATGTGGGTCTTGGTATTTTTATTTTTTTATTGAAAGTGTAACCATAGACCCTAAGCTAGTGGGACTGTGAGACCCGGTAGGACATTATTGGTGGGACCACGAGATGTAGTTGAAAAATTGGAAACATTAAAAGGATTACGGAATATTTTTTCGGTAGTCTCTGTATTTTGGTTTAAAGAGAAACACATAACATGCCTCTCCATAAATAATTCATAGACAAGTTGTAACATCGTTAAGTGTAAACAAGCGAGTAGCTAGCCAGATAGAAATTAGGTCGTGACTTCTGAAGGAGATTTCATAAAAAACGAGTTTATACGGGCATCTCCACCGTCTAGGTCGTCTGCGAAGTCAAGGTCAATATCTCCATTCAAAGATTTTATCTTTAAAGCTAACACTTTCATTAAATATTGAGTTCTATACTTTTCATAAATTCTTACTTGGTTATGCCTCTAGTTACTTTAGTATATTTTTTCATTATTATATTTTTTAACGATTAGTTTTTTTAAACTCATTCTTATAAACACGTTTGATATTCTTTTAGCTCACTACACAGACTTTAGTATTTGTTGAGTGTTCTGTGATATACTATTATAACCAAATGATGTTTATACAAATATCCGAACAGCATCGAGTTTGGTATGAAAAGACGATTTTTTGTCTGTTTTCGGAAAAGTCGTTGATTAAAATGTTGTTGTTTACTACTCCTGTGAGATTGTTTTACAAATAACCTTATTTACACATACTTTTCCCGTGACGGTTAGCCTTGATGGTGAGTTTAAAAATGGCTGAAAATATTGGTACACATAATTATAAGCCTGGATTACTATACAGGCTTATTTTTTATCACAGTTGTACTTTTACTTGAGTTGATTCAATTATATAAATAATAAATAAATATGCTTGGGCAGTTTCAATTTAACCCCAAACTAAGCAAAGCTTGTAATATGGGTGCTAGACAACTGATATACTACTTATATACTTTTTAAATATATACTTATGATACATCCAGACCCGTCGCAGAAATTAAAATTCATCATTTCAATTTCTGCCCGGCCGGGAATCGAACCCGGGACCTCTTGCGTGGTAGGCGGTATGTTAACCACTGCACTACTCAGCAATTTAAATTCTGTGAACTTACGAAATAATACAAATATTTTTTTTATCGTCGAAATGCTTAAACATTTTACAGGAAATCTGTTCGTGATTAAAACTATGTATTAATCAAATAAGCCACGCGGAGGTCGAAGCGAAAACTGCTCGTAACTCGCTCGCACTCCATTATAAAGAACTTCAAAGTTAAAACAAACATCAATGAAACTGCTCTTAACCCGGCGTCAATAAAACCTTTTCTTTTATTTTTAGTATTGAAACGTGAAGCTGCTTTTCTTGGTAATAAAAACGGAAAAAAAGATTAAATATCTATCAATGGATCTCCTAAATAATTTTATTACGAAACCAAGATCATTTATCATCGCGAAAGTGAGAGCGACAAAGCGTAACAAATAAACATACTTTCGCGTTTAAAATAATAGAAAGGAAGTAAGGATATAACCGCAACTAACACCAGTAACAATATTTCAGGTGTAAAGATTTTATTCATAAAAACCAGCCAAGTGCTATTCTGACTAACGCGATTTCATATAAAATTGGGTGCAGAATTGCAGATAATATACAAGTACTAAAAAGCTAGCGCGATTGTAAACAAAATTTGGGTCTAGATGATATATAAGTACTAAAAAGCTATGCTATCTAAAGGTCCTTAACCACAGTGTCATCTAGACAGACTTTCATAATCCTCACCAAAATGGTGACATAAAGCTCGGGTAGTAAAGGCAGGGATTCATTACCCCAACCTTACACACATTCGACTCAGCCGGTATAATGGCGTAGTAAAAACGATATCGGCGCGCGAGATAGACGGTTAAGGGTGCGAGGATCGTTAAAGTTAAGCAACCGTCGTCGTGGTCGGGAACTAGATGGGTGGCGAAATAAATATAAATCATTTTGCCCAATCTCTATTTTTTCAGCCTGTTAAATACCGATATCGTTGACAAATACCATACAAAAACTAATTTTAATCAAATTCAAGGATCTTTCGACGAATTGTTTGCATTTCACAAGGGCTATATGAAGACGTTTTCACCGTGGTATATGAATCCCCGAATGTCATTATTTTACTTTTTCCATCCACACCATGGTGCGAAATTCCAAAGCTCTTTTTTATACTCTTATTTAGCGCTTCCTTAGCTGTGGTCCGCGGAATCCTGGAGGTCCAATAAATATATGTATAGGGGTCCGCAGTCTCATCTATAGACATCAATTCTTCATCAATTAATTAATCAAAAAGCCTTCCCATTAATCACAAAAAAACCTTATTTTTTATAAAAAAATTAATGGTCTCAAAATTGCTGTTTTTATGACTGTGCTAGATTTCCTAGGGGTCCGTGACTGAAAAAGGCTAGGAACCACTGCTCTGGTTAATTAATTGTAATCCAATTATTCCAAGTCACACTCTAGATGAAATACCCACAACTTGCTGAAACACGAAACGCAAAATAAACATAATGTTAATAAAAGCAGTGACGATACGAAACTGGATCCACGCGTAAAGTGTGAAATACCTCATAAATAAAGTTTAATCGCTTCTGGCCGCTGACATTCACAAATTAGGGATTAGAAAAAATAGCCAAGTGTGAACTGATCTTGCAAAAAGGGGTCTTTATAATCGGTGGCAGTGAACTAAGCCGAATAGGTTTCAATCTAGATGATCAATGAGAATATGTAATAAGTACCTATTTAAGGCGCTGTGGAAGTGAAACTAGCGCCGCCACTACATTTATTTTTATTACTCGTAAACCAAGTCAATATTTTAAAATAGCTCATGTAATAATCTCTTAAATTATTGTCTCTTATATTTTTTGAATAACTCTTCAACAGTTATCATTCATTCTGTAAGTTTTAAAATCCATAATTGCCAAAAGTGGCCACTTTGAGTTCAAATGGATTTTAAAACTGTTGAAGAGTTATTCAAAAAATATTAGAGACAATTTAAGAAATTATTACATGAGCTTTTTTTAAATATTGACTTGGTTTACGAGTAATAAAAATAAATGTAGTGGCGGCGCTAATTTCACTACCTACAGCGCCTTAAGCCGGCATTTATTTGATTAAAGAAAATTAATAAGCTCCTAAAATTGTATCAACTGGATGTTGAAATGTAGAATAGGGTCCTAAAGATTTCATACGGGACCCAAAAAAAATGCAATATCATTAGACAAAATGCTACAGCGTAAGTGCCAGCTCAGCGTGCTACTTAAGAAATTCAGAGATAATAACAATCATCTCCAACAGACTATTAAAGGGACAAACTTATAAGTGCCTTGTCACGCAACACCTATAAATTATAACAAAAATTACCCACAAACCGGGAGATCCTCTCGGGAAAAAATTAACAGGTGAGCGAATAATGGGGAAACTTGGAAGCCAATTTAGATATTCAAATTGCGTTCGGTTCATTTTGTGGGTACAAGTGTGCTTACAAGTAATATAAAATAATGATACAGTATATTGCATTGGGGTTCAATATGATAGGTACCCTGGAAAAGAACATTATGGCAGTAAAAAAGCAATGCAATATACCAAAACAACTTTAAAATCAATGTCATGTACATACGGACAAGTACAAACTTTATTAGTATTTTTATGGTCTGTGGCACAAAACAAAGAAAATTTTGTGGTCTGTGGGGTCAACTTATTGGTTGGTTTACGCCATTAACAATAAACTTATTGTACTCTACGACTGACAACTTGTAAAGTACAATAATTTTATTGTAAATATTTTTCGTCGTCAATAGGTAAAGAATGCTTATACTTAGCTGAGCACAGTTTTGGCATCACAACGTTGCACAATGTGTTAGTCAAACTGTATTTGTAATTTGTTTTTATTATTTGTTCATTTCTTGTACTGTCATGTTGTGTATGTCCAAAATAAAAGTATTTCTTTCGTAATCACAATCTGTTCCTAGAAGAGCTGTAGAGATCGCGTTTGTGACATATTTGAACATTTTTCAAAATGGCTGAAGTATGATTATTCCCCATATCACCGCTATTTTGAAAATTTTTAAAAAACTGACTCGACAAAAATTCTATATAATTACAGAACCTGCTCACAAAATTTCACGAAAATCGGTTGAGAAATGCGACCTATAGAGGAGAGCAAACGGACAGACGGACAGCCGAACAGACATACGATACGAAAGCATTTTTGCCCAAGCTGAAACAGAGACGCTTTGCGCTCGCTCGGTCAGTTATTTTTATCGTACATAAAATACTAAATATGTAGGTAGAGTCTACAAGAGCCAAAGTTAAAGAATAGCTTTTAGTCAGCTACAACACGATATTAATATGCAAAGCTTTTAAATAACAAAAGCATTTTAGCATAAATTGTTTTGGACAAAAAATCGGACGCATCAGATCACTTTGAAAAATAAAATTCATAAATATTATAGTTACGAAGACGTATGAGGGAGAAAAACTATTATGGTTTGTGAAACCTAAGGTTTGATTACACTAAATTGAATTTATAATTAGATCCGTTCTATTTCGATGCAGTAGCGATGAAACACGCAATAATGCAACGGGGCAACGCATGTAAAGTATCTTTAGTCTTATCATCGTCATCATCATCATAATAGCCCACTGCAAGCGTAGTAGACCTCTTTGGAACATTTTTTTTATATTTTTTTGTTCATGTTTCCATAATCACCAAGCTTGGCAGGTGGGATGGACACCACATTGTTGGTCCGTTTTAGCGGATAATGCTTTTGCCCATTTTTAACCGACTTCAACAAAAGGAGGAGGTTCTCAATTCGATTGTATGTTTTTTTATCGTTGTTCGCGCGTATGCGTATCTCCGCGATTATCTCACGTTTGGCTGAGCCGATTTTTCTACCTAAATAATATACCCACGCTACCTAATATAGAAGGTACTTACACTAAAAATAAAAAAATTGTTTAAAAACAAAAAAACCGACTTCAAAAACCTGCCTCTAAAAAGCAAGAAATAATATACAAATCATAAATTACGCATTATCATTGTTATAATAAAACACGTCAATTGAAGTCGGGTGGGGCTTTTAGAATAAAAAAAGAAAGATGTACTCCAGCCCCACCCGACTTTAATAGACGTGTTTTATTATAACAATGATAATGCGTATCTAATGATTTTTATTATTATTTCTTGCTTTTTAGAAGCAGGTTTTTTTGAAGTCGGTTTTTTTGTTTTTAAATAATTTTCTGATAAGGAGTTATTCCATTACAATGTTACTCATCTCTAAGTTAGTGCCCATTCACACAACACGGTCCGCTTTACAGGACCGTTTTATTGGAAACGTTTTTATTCGGCGATGGCGTATGTAGTTCTACGAGCGAGTTCACACTTCACACACACCACATTATTTAGGATCCAGTAAAATTACCGATTCGTTTTACAGGTCCGTTTTTAACCGACTTCATCAAAAGGAGGAGGTTCTCAATTCGATTGTATGTTTTTTTTTATCGTTGTTCGCGCGTATCTTCGACATTTATGGACCGATTTAGATGATTCTTTTTTTGTTCGATTGAGTTTTCTTGCGAGATGGTCCCATTTATTTATTTTTTCAAATCGGTTCAGTAGTTTACAAGTAATCCTGAAAATACTATGATATTAAATCAACTAACTTGACAATTTTGTTATTTATGAACCGAATTAGATGATTTTTTTTGTTGGGGAAGGGATACCTTTGTGTAGTCTTTTTAACCGACTTCAAAAAAAGGAGGTATTCAGTTTGTATGTATGTATGTTTCTCCGCGATTATCTCACGTTTGGCTGAGCCGATTTTTCTACCTAAATAATATACCTACACTACCTAATACAGAAGGTACTTACACTAAAAATAAAAAAATTGTTTAAAAACAAAAAAACCGACTTCAAAAAAAACCTGCCTCTTAAAAGCAAGAAATAATATACAAATCATTAGATACGCATTATCATTGTTATAATAAAACACGTGTATTGAAGTCGGGTGGGGCTGGAGTACATCTTTCTTTTTATATTCTAAAAGCCCCACCCGACTTCAATTGACGTGTTTTATTATAACAATGATAATGCGTATCTAATGATTTGTATATTATTTCTTGCTTTTTAGAGGCAGGTTTTTTTTGAAGTCGGTTTTTTTGTTTTTATATCAGTTATGTTTGTATTCGGCGATAGCGTATGTAGCGAGTTCACACGCACCACAGTATTTAGGATCCAGTAAACACACAATCTGATGCTTAATTTACTGTATCCAGGAACGTATTCGAAAAACCAGTGTCAACATTAAATCCAGTAGCGACGGATCCGTTAAAAACGATTCAGTAAATACGGATTTTCTGTGTGAACGCCCGGTCTGTAGTCGCTTTTAAGACACCATTGAGTGACTGAAGGGTTGATGTTATCCAATTGCGTTTACTATTAATTAAATATTAATAATTCTGAATTTGAAATTTGTTGTCTTTGTCCTCATATTTTGTTAGTGATTACAGCCACAACTTGACTTCCAAGATATCATACATCAACTTATAAACAAAAGGTACGTGAACCCATCGCATCCAGGCAAACTCGATTTAACTAAGAGTGTCGGAGGGTCCCGCCTCGCGTTAAATTGCAGTTTAACTCAAACATTCGCGAAGCTGAGTTAGGCCTGTCACGGCAACTTAGTTGCGAGACGCCAAATGCACTGAGCGCTATTTTCTCTATAGCTATCTTAACATTTGTTCATGACATGAGTACTTAATCAAAAAGTCTTTATTCGTGTTTCACAGTCTAAGCAATCATTTTCTGATTTCAAAATGGAAGAGAAGAACCTATGAAATAATTGGAACTTTACCAGAACTTGTGAACACAGGGACTTATGACAAGTTATGGGAAAATATATTAAACCATTGCTATTTATTAATCGGCCATCGGTTACAGACCGAGAGGTACCTACCAGTATTCAATCCTAGGTTAAGTTTGTTCTCGGTTAGGTTAGAAATAGTTTTTTATTAAGTCTTATTCACTATCGCTAACACAAAGGAAACCACTAAGGTTTGTATATTGTATAAGGATCCTAAGTATATCAAGATTATCGACTATTCATTGTAACATTTTAGCATTTGTTTATTGTTTATTTGAAAAAGCAACACTAACATTGCGTTTATACAACATTTTCTGACATAATTATTAGGAAAAGTGTAATTTGTGTAACAATGATTCCTAACATCGTAAGTTAGATCATTTTTAGGTATGCGTACGTTTTTTTTAACATTGTTGTCAGTCATAAGAAAAAGAGGACAAACGAATTCTGATAAAATGGTTTAAATTTCCCGTTTTTTAAAGAAATTTTTTTTAATACTTTCATTCAAACACTGTCATACCTATTTTATGGTAAAAGAAACGATTTATTTTTAAACCAACATCGAAAAGTTCCGCAGATTATGTGTGGTATTAATATTATTATCTGTCGTATTTGTTTATTTTGATCCTCTATACAAATGTTTTGTGTATTTTGCTTTGTGGCCGTTACGAATCCACGGCAGATTATTTGCCTCCGAATTTAACAAACACATTTGAATAACAGTTGTTTATTTAGCATAACCTACAGTGCTTCAAGGGGAGAAAAGAAAAATATTTACTCGGCTGGGTAAATAGAGAAAATGAACTTTTCTATATTGTCTCAGGTCTGGGTGTTTGTGATACCACCGTTGTCCCTGATTTCCATAACACAAGTGCTCTATTACTTTGGAAACGGAGCAATGTACTGATATTGTCAAATATTGAATTTAATTGTTTTTTTTTTAATTTTTTATACAAATTAGAGTCGAAGAAATATTTGGTTAACCTTTTAACTACTGTGCAAAAAAGTATTTTTAAACCTTCATCAAAGAAGGATTCAAGCTATTCAGCATCAATCCAATATGGTTATATGCTGATGCAGTAGTGATGAAGTGAAATGTGCGGCTAATGAATTAGTTGAATTTTAAACTTTTGGATTTTTTATGCATTCACAATGCTATTTTTATATCTCATATGGGACCCGTCTGAGCTGCTACGTCGAGTCGAGACGCTGCTCGTCTGAGTCGATTTTTTCTAATATTTTTCAATTATATTAATAACCTTAATTAGTTGAATGCTAAATGTGACATTCAGTCACATGTAGACTGCTTGCTGATCACTAAAATTATTCCCCTGTACATTATAAAACGTGTCTTTAAATCCCTACAGAGTTTCATATCACGAAATATGATTACTTTCTCATCGACCCTGTGATGAAACGTATCGAAGTTTCATACAAAAACTGGTCTGGCTGAAAAATATCAAGCCGGGCTGGAAAGTTTCATCGCTTGACAAGAATTTATTGCTCGCACATGATGTAAGTAGCCAAAGAAATGTAAATTTTCATAACATTATACTGTTATATGCGAATAGTAAAGCCATCTTTTAATTCTAATCTCGGATAGTAAGTCTCTATGGAAATGATAAGTGTCAATAGAGTTTTTTAACAGTTTTATCGAAATTTGAATAATACTATATTTAAAGTTTATAAAACAATTAAAGTCGGTCGAACTAAAAAGATCCATCAAGATATATTTTTTTCGTGATGTCAGTTTACCTTTCAGCTTTACGAGCCTACGAAAATGCGGTGTTTTCAAGATTATTTTCTGACAACCTTATATAGCTCTAACCTTTATTACCCTCTAGGCTTCGATCAAGAATAACCTAGATATCCGGTCAGAAAATCAAAAATTGCACCTCAAATAGCGTCCCACTTACAAACTGGGCGCTAATTTTCCACAAAGTAAGTGATAAAAGTGTTTTTGTACAAAATAAACTTATTTTGTACAAAATAAGAGGTGATTATGGACAAAATAAGCGCCAATTTTGTAAGTGGGACGCTATTTGAGGTGCCATACTGTTTTAGTTCGCGAAGCGTTATCTAGGATATTCTTGATCGAAGCCTCTAGGCTAGGAATTACTGTCAAATTTTGAAACGACATTGCAGTGTATAATACTAGAAATATTTATTAGGGTTTTATCTCCCAGAACCGTCCTGCCAAATTAAAAATGATCCGTCCCCTACACGCAAGAGACATGATATACACACGGAAACACTTTGGCCAGGCCTACTTCCATTATGCATGGCCCGACAATCTCGCCGAAATTGTATCATTATACGAAAAACTACGGAACCACTGACATTAATATTTGATGAATATTTGTTTAAAGTACTGAATGTTGTCTGGTAACGTTTATTTTAATATTAATGTCTGTATTAAAATCAGCATAATCTGACTTGGATTGAAATATGGTAAGTTTATTCTAATATAAACGTTTTTTGTCGATAATAAGAAATTATTTATTATTGCTAACTTCTGTAGTTATGCGAAAAGTAAAGCTTGAATTTTCCACTTATGAAGTTTTGCTATTTGAATCAGAGACAGAGTACAATAAATGAATGAGATAAAACTATTGAGAAGCATTAATTAGGTAATAACATCATACCTTCTACTCATTTCCTTTTGTGGAGCTTTTATTTCGTTTATAGATATTGCTTAAAATTTTCTAAGTTTAAAATGCTAAATCATGATTTCGCTATAAAGTATTTATACGCAAACAGCTCTCGAGCGTCCGGCTATCTCGCACTTTACAGATATATCACAGCTCAATGGCGAAATTATGAAATATGGCGGCCGCGCGGATGAGAATTTACGCGCGAAACTATTGTTGTTTATAGCGCGCACGCGGCACCTCCGCGCGGAGGGTTAACCGTGATCTGTGGCATCGCATGTCCCACGTGTTTAGATGATTCTCTTTTTAAATGGACAATGATTAAGCGTGGCACGCATGACCGACTTGAAAGACCCTTAAGACGCGCTTCTGTACCAGAAAGAGTAGCCATACGATGCGTTCCCCTCTGCCGAAGTACAAGCCCAAATGGGCATACGCGTTAGTAAAACCAGTTGCGCCCGGATTTCTTTCTGCCGCGCATGTGAACGCTGCAGTGTTTAAAATGTCAAATTGATGAGTTTTTTGCTGTTAAAAGAGGTCTGGAACATCAAGTATACAAAAAGACGGTGTTACATTTCACATGAAAGTAATTTTTTATCGTATTATTGCTATTTTTGCTGTTTTGTTAGTGTCGTCATTACAGTGTTGTTTTTGTATGTGAGTATGCGGAACTGCACTCGTGTGCACTTCCCCCCCCCCCCCCGCAAAAAATGCCAGAATAATTTGGATAGAGTTAATCGCTAAGGCACCTCCCTTCGGGACGAAGCCGCGATGCTCGAAGGAAAGACCGATAATCGGATCAGAGACTCTCTGACATCGTAAGACGTGTAAATTGATATAATTGGATTTCATAAGTTTATAATAATATAAAAGACTATAATAACATAAAAAATATAAAAGAAAAGACGACGAAAAACCAGGTACATTTTACATACCAATGACATACTAATTATATACCAATGACATTTACCTTCTAACACCCTTCTAAATTGATACTCAGTTTTCAAATTTCAAGTATTTCAAAAAAGAAACATGAAGTTTTCTTCATCAATAACAGAAATTAACAAAAGCAGGACATAATACTTAAAACTAAACTCTGACATTACAAAACCCAGTTAATTTTGAAAATATCCACTTAACATGTCTCGCTAAGGTGAAAACATAATGCAAAGAACAAACATAATGCAAAGAACAAACAAAAGCTCCTTGATTATAGTTAAAATCCTTTTTTTCGTTCGTTAAGCGTTAACGAAGCGCCGCCTCGTGAAATATGAGACCTATTAAATTTTGAAAGCGCTTCGCCTTATTTAGCCGGCTTAGCAATATTTTTGGAACATGAAATTTTACATAATTCATTACGTAACCTAACGTTAACTTATGAGTGGTTTTCTATTTAGGATGGGAAGGAAGTAATGTACAAGTTATTTGTTATTTTGTTCTTTAAACGGACAATAATGAAAACAAGGTTTTAACTTTATGTTGAAAATCTCGTCGGCCATCTTCTACATTTTGTAGGACGTATTATCGGATCGGATAATTTATCTATGCATTTGTAGGACCGACTTTACAAACAACGTCAAAACGACGTTAGGTATGTTTTGCTACGATTATAAATAAACGGCCACATTAAGGTGGTACCCTGAGCGAAAGTGGCGCCGCGGTAAATTATATTTAATATTATAATTCTAATACACAATTTTAAAAATGTTTATCGTAGAGATTTTAGGGCCCACAGTCTAGTATTTTTAGACGGTATCGTTACATTCCCTCGTAGTCACTGCTAGAAGTAGATAGCAAAACTGCTAAAAGTGGCCGTTTTTGACACATTTGCTATCTACTCCTACGAATGACTACGAAGGCATGTAGCGATACCTTCTAAAAATACTAGACCATGGGCCCTAAAATCTCCACGATAAACATTATTAAAATCTTTTCTATTAATAACTTATTAAATAAAAACCTCTGAGGGCGCCACTTTCGGTCAAACAACCGCCTTAAGTGAAAACGTCAATTTAAAAGATTTGTCTAGAAATTATTAATTCGACTGGCCACGTCCTAGTTTTGTATTTAACTATTTTCGTATTCAATTATTTAATGTTCCACAGCGCATTTAAAGCTTAACTAGTTTACATCGAAGTTAAAATTGTGCTATCATTTATTTTTGTCTATATTTTACACTTATAGTTTTACTCATATAAAAAAAATGCCGCAAATCAAAAACTTTTCCACACAAATATTGAAAAAGCTCCAAATGACTTTAATACAGTTTCGTGTAACCGAAATTTTAAAGGGAAACAACGTTCAGAAGTTTGACTGGAAGCCAAAAGTAATCTCTACCTGAAAGGTTGGCAATTCACTTCTCTTGGCTCGAATTCTTAAACTGTCCCAAGCGAATGTAACGTACACCGCCCTTACTATCGCAACTCTCTATTCTTGTACAGTTTTCTTATAGACTCTTTTAACCGCCTCGGTGGTCTAATGGTTCACACACCCATGTAAGACGCAGGGGTCCCGGGTTTAATTCCCAGGGGGTACAATTTGTACTCGGTTTGGTTGGTGGTAGGGCTTTAAGTCCGCCTGGCTAGCTTCCACCATCTTACTTATCACTGACTTTATACTAACGTAATATTAAGTTGTATTTACTAATAATATTGTTTATACGTATATTATGTTTTAGTTTTAAGGTATGTATCTATGGGCCATTGTTGCCTGATTATAAATAAATAAATAAAAAAAAAATATCAAGTCTGGAGCCATAACAACAATACAAAAATTGTAGTGTTCCGGCAGTTTAGAGGTAAGATAGCCAGTTCCTCAGTGATAAGGATTTCGGGTGTAGTGCGCTTCCAACTTCGGCCTTATCGTCACTAAACATCAGGTTAGGTGAAGGTCAAGCATTAGGTCAAGCAGTGTGCATAAAAAATAGACGTCTTCTTACTATTTATTACTTAGTTTGTGCAAAAATATTTATAATTATAAAAAAATGCACAACAATCCATTAAAATTTTTGAAGTTTGTGTTTTTTACTGGTTTAATTGGTCGGTTGACCTTGACCCGCTAGAAGGAAAAATTATCACTTGTCCCATACAAATTTTTAACCTTTACAGAACTCATAGTTGGGGTTAAATGTGTAATATAGTGTAGAAATTTAGGCTGCGCTGTCTACGATAGCCACCGGAATGATCTGAGGTCCTGACTCCACTGGGACCTATTCTGACTGTTATTGCATCTACATGGTAGCACGCTTGCCCAAGATCTGTGAAGGTTGTCTGCTCGAAAAGATAATAAACAAAATAGTTTTGTAAGGTAACTTATAGTCACAGTCTGAAAATCGTAGACAGTTCTAATGCTAATGTCCTACTAATATTAAAAATGTGAACAAATGCTACTATAGTGTTTCAGATTTTTTAAATGATAAAGATTTAAAAATTTAAATAAGTATTTAATTTTAATTATTGTCATTTAATTGAAAAAAAGTAAGTCGTCCGCTCAACTCCTCTCCAAATAATTTGCTGTGCTCTATTCAGGGTCTACAATGTACTTTGTTATTTTTACCTACCTACCATCTTGTTATCATTGTGGAATGCAATAAAGTGAATTGAATTGAATTGAAATCAATGTTTGGTTACTTAATCACGCAAAAACAGGTACCAGCAATAAACACTTATAAATCTTTATTAGAAGTGATCTTTCCAGCATTATTTTTAATTTTCAGTATTAATGATATTACTCATTGTCTAATATCTATATTAACAAAGGGCAGTAATTTGAAACGGTAAATCTACATTAACTATTAATTTATCTACAGAATCTAACCGGCTTCTTTAATTAAATATGGTCATTAAGAATATTTATGATGGCAACGGCGGTTTCTGCATTTTTATGGTTTTTAAGTAAGATAGCCGTTGCATCGTTAGAATGCAAATTATGCTTTAAATACAGAGAGACAAGGTTTTATTTTAATTGTATTAATAACGGCAGATGTTTATGTGAGGCAGTGCTAATTGTGGAAGTTTCTCATCCAATTCAGTATTCAGGACCACGCGATAGTATTGCCTCTTCCATTTATTACTTTAAATTGCTAGAAAAAGAACGTTGAAGGAATGATTATTACTTGTTGAATAATATTACAGAAAAACTTAACCCTATCCTTAATAAGGTAGGAATGAGACTAGAATATTTTAGCATAACTTTGTTTACGGGTCCACATAAAACAAGTTTAGTGTTTTAATCAAATCGAATCAAATGAAACGATAACAGTGTGAATTAAAAAAAACCTTCCCGCTTACCGGCGGTTATTCGCTGAGCGATTTTTTGTCGCCGAGAATATAACATTATGGATCTGCAAGCAGCATAATGATCCCAAGTAAAGTTTTGCTTACATCGTTAAGATTATTTTCAAAACCTCCAGCTCTTAAAAATATTATTTTGTTCAAAGTATCCAAATATTTAAATGTTTACTCATTATATTTTGAGGAAAATACTGAGCTTCAAGGTCTACAGGAAAAATTAACGTAGGTATTTAAATTTTTATCGTCAAAATTCGTTGCTTAGCACAAATTCTGAAAAATATAAAAACGCAGCTCAACTATTCAAAATCTACGAGCGTTCGTCAGGATTCCGCGCTGACTTAAATATCCCGAAACCAGTGTACACATCGTGTATACATCCACAATCCACACGTATAACATCCAATAGTGTACATCCACGAAAAAGATAAAAAAAATGGCAGCGAGCAAGTTTGGACGGGAGCCACACGAGACAATGTGACGATTTGCACGACACCGAGGGAGGTGTGAAATTTTGAGAAAAAAAGACGTAGATACTTGTAAAGTAAATGGGAGAACAGTGTGTCAAATCATAATTGCAATAAAAAATAATCGATTTTGTAATATTGAAAATTGATTTGTCCACCAGCCATTTTTTGATGTCCCCACTGATGGGGCACAGGCCTTCCTTATGGATAGGTGATAAGGAGGATGGGCCAACACCCACCACGCGGGCCCAATGCGGATTGGTGGGTGTTAACGACTGCAAATGCAGCCGGGACCAAAACGGCTTAACGTGCCTTCCGATCCGAAGCACGGAGGAGCTCGAGATAACAATTTTTGGTCACCCATCCCATAACCGACCCTTGCCAGCGTGGCTTAACTTCCGCAATCGCTGGGCCAGGCACTAAACCACTGCGCCACCGAGCTCCTCAAAAAAATTTATTTATTGTAAATGAAATAATTATGTCATTTTATCGCATTGATCAAATTATTTAAAAAATAACTGATACTATATCAGTTATTTATTCTATTTTCGCCATGAGAGCGAATAAGTCTGTCTAAATGAATGTATTTTATGTGCAATACTCTTGAATTAGCATTTCGTTCTAAAAACTTTAAAATTTAATTTAATTGTTAAACAGCAGACAAAAAAAATCTAAAAGTTGGCTTGGTTTGGTAATCAGATATATTTTACGAGATACATTTTTATCATTGATTTATTTACACTCGTATTCGTATGGCATTAGGTCTAACAATGCTATGTAATGAAAAAAATAAAAAAATAGCGGCACTGTTATCTTTCCACTATGTCGTGTGAATACAGCGTAATTGCGAAATAGCTGGTGACGTCATCGAAGCTAAAAATTGTAAGGAATTCCGAGAATAAAAAGGGCGGATCGCTGAGCTTTACAAAATGTTCAGTTCGAATATTTTTTATCGACGTTATTTACACAGTTCTGAACGTTCTAATTATTAACTAAACCATTATAAAAAATACTTAATTTTGGACTTGTTTGACTATAGCTGAAATTACATTAATTTTTAAATTCTTTGAAAATTTTAATTAATTGTAGTATTATAAGTATAGTGACGCTATCATACACAGCCTATAACTAAAGCAACAAGGGAGATGCTGCCGTAGCATGTGTGCTACGTCGTAGTCATTCGTAGCCGTATATTACTACGAATGACTACGAAATGAAACAGCTACATAATAGTTTGAAAAAGAACTTGGAAGTAACATAAGCCACGTTTATATTGGACCTACGCATTGGAATTAAATTTTAACAGTAATGAATTCATTAAATGACAAAGAAAGATGCTACGAATTCAAAACACAACCACCGCCTAGACCTATCGAATCAATCGGTAGACGGGTTGATGCCGAAGCCATTACGTCACAGGATACGTAATTAATCTTAGCCGAGTGACAGTGAACGAGCGCGACCCGCTGCTGCGTGGAACCAGCTATTTATCGCCGCTTCAGTAACGAGCGCGAGGGGACAAGTTGAACGGAGTACAAATCGCATCAACCTCTGCGGTGGGGTTGATAGTCCATTTTGGAATGTCTCTACTTGTCCATCAGCCATTTTTGATGTCCCCACTGCTGGGGCACAGGCCTTCCTTATGGGTGGTAAGGAGGATGGGCCATAACCCACCACGCGGGCCCAATGCGGATTGGTGGGTGTTAACGACTGCAAATGCAGCCGGGACCAACGGCTTAACGTGCCTTCCGAAGCACGGAGGAGCTCGAGATAATAAATTTTTGGTCACCCATCCCATGACCGACCCTTGCGAACGTTGCTTAACCTCCGCAATCACTGGGCCAGGCGCTAAACCACTGCGCCACCGAGCTCCGTCTCTACTTGATCCTGTGCATTGATTTGGACGCACCCTAACCTTAAACATTGCACATCATGGCATATAATGAGCTGGAGTCTTTAAGGAGCCAAAGGCTGAATGTCGATTTGACCAGATCCAGTTATGGCTTAATCATGAGCTGCTATTGTGGTGGCCGCCGGCTTTGAGCTTTCATTTCAAACAATAAAAAAAATACTAATGGCAGATAGTATTTTTTTATTTATTTGTTCGTAAATCTCGAAAACACTTCACCCCCAACAAATTCATTGACAGTAACAATTTGTGGTTGTGCAACGCAAGCCAAAATGGCCGTCCCTCCATCACGACAAGACAATTATCGCGTGTTCCCGTTACGCGACACGCAGTGACGAGTGGGGTGCTTGGCGGCGGGCCATAATGCCACTTCGATGCTACGAGTTGAAGCGACATTAGTTTGGGATGGCCATCAATAGGTGCGCGAGAAAAACTTCAAAAGAGGCTCTAATTTCAGAAGATAGCAGTTCCAAATAATGTATTGGGGGTGGAATTAGATATAGCTCTATGCGCTACACTACACAATGAGCGTAAGTAACATTAGGAGCAGAGAGCGAGAATTTTCTTATAACATTATTAGATTTCGATGACACCGCCTACTCGTCATAACGTGGTAGCACAGACCATAGGTAATGTATGTGCGTAGTAGTAATAGAAAAATTCAGTATTTTGTATGATTAAAACAAAATTAAACTAATGATTTTATCAAAAAATTAAGTAGTTTCTCAACTTCGCAAGTCGAACCTTTTCTCATTTATTATTACCCGACTGCAAGAGGGTTATGTTTTTCGCGCGTATCTTGTATGTTTGTATGTAGGTAATGTAATATTCTTTATTACCTCATAACCTCATATCTTTCAAACGGCTGAACGGATCTCTATGATCAAGATATCGTTAGATTTGTCTTGTCAGCCCAAGTGTTCTTAAGAAAGTGGCGTTATAAAAAAACAACATGGCGGCTGTACGGTGCTATTATACATAATGGTTTTTTTTAAATACTGCAATGTGAGTGTGTCAAATTAAAGGGCTTATTATAAGAATTTCAAAAAGGTATATCATGCATGACCGTAATATATATAATAAAGATAAAAAATACATTAAAATAATTAAAAAACCCGCCTGCATAAAAAGACAAGTCAACTAAAAAGGAGAAACAAGATTAAATATTAAAGGCAACATAATAACACGCAGTCGGAGGCATATAATGCAAATCATTCATAATGTCACTTTCTTTTTGCATGCCTCCGACAGCATGTTATTGTTTGCCTTTAATGTTTAATCTTTTTTCCATCTTTTCAGTTGACTTGTCTTTTTATGCAGGCGGGGTTTTTATTTTTTTTATGTATTTTTAAAATACATTATTTACTTTACTTTAATTATGTTCCTAAAACAGCATCAAAAATAAAAACAGTCTGTCCATATCAGTTCGGTACCGTAGGCATGTTTTATCACTCCATTACTTACAGTACACAAGACAATTACCAAATGTTTTCAGGTTGTCCCGAAATGTGGGCAGACTTGGCCACGGGCCATCGCCGCGATGAAACGATTTCGGCACCACGTGACATGGAAAGTAAATGAGAATAACTTGTTGTGGTGCTATGATACCTAAGTAAGGAATATTTATTCCATTGTAGGTTCTTTATGAAGGGTTAAAGCAGAGCATATATTTTTTGAAAAAACTAAGTATTAAGTATACTGTGGTTTATATGCATAAAAATATGATTTTAGAGTTCTTGATAAAAAAGGAAAATCCTACTATCCTACTAATATTATAAATGTGAAAGTTTGTGGGATTGGATGTTTGAATCACTTAAAAACGGCTGAACAGATTTGTATGAAATTTGACACACAGATAGTTTATAGCCTGGATTAAATACTTTTTTATCACTGTCAAAGGTTTCCTAGGGATTTTCCAAATGTCCACGCGGACGAAGTTGCGGGCGGAAGCTAGTACTATATAGATTAAAGCCGAAATAAGAAGTTGACAAGAGGTTGTTAAAATCAAATGAAATTTCAAACATAAACAGATTGTACTGCGTTTATTTACTCTACGCGTGAATTTGGACCAAACCATGACTTGTATTCATTCTCTTTTTGATAGCTTTGTAAATAGAAAGGTATTTTTTTTTTGACAAAGTAACATTAGTAACCTGCGAACACAAATTGAACTATTTAACAGCAAAACGTATAACATTTATTTCGTTATTAATTCCTATCCCTCTCTATCAGAATAACGTTTTTGCTCTATCTGTTGAAACAATTATTAAGCTGGTAGCAATGTTTATGATATAAGTTGTGTTGTGTTTAAGTGCTTTCTCAAGTTTTTATCTAATCTTCTAAACTATTAACGTTTTATCCTTAATTGTTAAACTTAAAATTAGCAGCCCAGTTGCAAGCTAGGTTGCAACAGTGATGAATCGCGTAGGGCTCCCAAACACGAAAGAATCTGACAGGAATAAATCACCTAATTATCTTTATTCAGTGGTCTCGTCCGGTATGGAGGCGGTACAAGGGTAATGCAGTTTTCTACGAAAATAATTACACTGTTGCAATGATGGAGAATGTTGCTTAGAAAATTTGTGAAGGTAGCTAAAGAATTTCTATGCCCGTAGTCTCGCTTCACTTCTTTCCCCGTTTCATTTGTTCCTTTTGTGTGTTTATAAGACCACAAGTTTAAAAAAAAAAAAAGCAGCGCTGCATTTATCATTTTATATCCATAGTATAACGCTTATGAATACACAATAAACTACATGATTCATCATGCAGACATGCACATTTGTACACCAGACAACCTATCTTACTGATAAGACAGTAGACTTCAAAATTGATGCTAGAATCAAGAATTTCTATAATGTTTATTTTAGTGTTCAGGAATTTAAAATTTGGAACAAATATTCAAAGATCGATCTTATTTCTACTTTTTACCTACCTCGTAAAGAATAAAGTAATAAATTCTGGTGTTAATAAATTCTATTGTTTTGAAAAATGCAACAGCGTCGTAATATCAACGTGAGATAGAAATATGCTTCACTGACAAAACGAGAAACTTGCATACGAGTCGCGACTCACGAGCGGTGACTGCAGGGCTGGTACATAACAACTTCATTTAAAACGATATTAAAGTCGTGTCTTTTTATCTACCTCAGTCAATGAGAGTATCTCCACTTGGCGATAGTATCGCATCGTAAAGAGGAGTGGCTAAGACGAAAACAAAACGTAAACGACTCGATGTGTACCGTCAATTTCTACGCAAGACGTGTCGTGAATAGTTCTTGCATATCACCGAATTAAAACAAGGTCTGGCATTTCGGGCGATGCACAGGCATACGTTGATACGTCACTATTCAGTTGCGCGACTTTATAGTAACTAGCAAAGAATGAAGGATTTTTTTCTGTAACAATCATCACAAAATTATTATAGTGCATTTTAATTGTGATTTGTATTTTTTAGCAACCGAAACAGTTCAATGTGAATGATCATTATTTTCAATACCGATAGCGGAGATAACGTATGCCTGTGCAGACCCATGTGACTTCCTCTGACTCGAAGTGCTATACCTACCTGGCGCATTTTATTATTGTACCACGCTTTCAACATAGCATTCACCTGCAACTCGCCAGCGAATAGTAGAGAACTCAACGATAGAAGAGATGACTATGATCTGCGATACCTTCGTTTAAGGAGGTCACACCTCATACAAGTGCTTAGGTTAATCAGCCTATTATATATTCAAACAGCCGCCCACGTGATCCTGGAGTGCGTGGGTTTGGCCGCACACCGGGCAGAAATCCTCAAAGACGTGAGGTCGCTCCTAGAAGCCTGTGAGCGCCCCAGGAGGCTACTGCGCTTCTGGAAGGAGCTGGGATGGCTTGACTAGCCATACTAATGCTGTGTTCACGCATAACGGACCAAATGGGAGTCTAAATGCGGAGAAAAGAGCCCATCACCAATACCACCAATACCAATACCAGCCTATATTCAATGTAATCTATTGAATGCGTGTAGTGTCTACCAAAAAGATCTGAGAACGATTTATCCTAAATAAGAGTTGTAATCCTACTAAAGACCACTTATTGACGCCATGCCATTATACTCAATTGTTTAAACACTTCTGAAATCGATCGTATGAACTTTAAATGGAATAATTAAGTGGATCTTAAGATAAAAACACGGGAAACTTTCTATCATTTTTCTAACTTTAGAAAACTTTTTACGAGATGTTATTGATGTTATTTTAGAATTATATATTTAGATTTGATTTGTTGGCGGCGGCGCGCGGCGTTTCGACACCTTTCCAGGGGCCGTGGTCACGTGACGACTGAAGCAAAAAGGCTGCTCATATTTTTATAAAATTACCCGCTCAGAACTTTATAATTTTTTTAGAAAACCAATTGTTAGCAACCCTGGTAACAAATGCATTTTTATGCAGATCCACAATAAACGGGCCCGATCCCCGGACAAATACCTCGGGGTTTCGGGACGAATGGTCCGGTTTTGGGGACGCGACTGTTTTTTGCGGTGTCGAATTTCGTACTCGCCCTCTGAATGTAGATTGGGAGCTCGGTCGGTGATTTGAAGTGATTCACGTGTTTCAGTTCTGAGGTTTCAATCATTGTTGTAAAGCTATTTTGCTGATGTCCGAGGGTGGAAACATAAAATTTTACGTAATACGAGTCTCCAAGGAACACTATTTATCTATGGTGTAAAGAATAAAATTCGGGATCGGTATTTGAATTATTGCGCAAGTTTCCTACCAAAGAAAACTTTCAATTGTTTTCGTGACCACGGATACAATTACTGTGTGATCTTTGAAATAATCATAATATTATGAATATTAACCGAGTTCTATGAAAAAGAAATTGTAAAATGTAAACTTAATAAGTCATAATGTCGCGTCTTTTCTATAAGTATGAATAAAAGATGATATTGTGACGCGAATTTAGAACGTTCACCCTATAACATAGGAGTATAAGAAAGATATATCTAATTTACTTTGTTCTCTACAAGGAACTAAAACGCGAGAACAAGTTGTGAAACGCGGGCACAACGTTCCTTTATAATGTTCCAATCTATTTGTAAATTCTGTTCCAAGGTTCCAGAGTGTTCCAGAGTGTTCCAGCCCCAGAGGCGGTTTCTGGAAAAATAAGGAATTTCGTTTGTCTCAGGCGGGATCTCCCTAAATATGTTAAGGGCGGGAAGTGCATTGAAGGCCGTGAAACTTGGCATTTTACGCCGTATCGCCTTGGGAATAAGTTGCGATAAACATTACTGTGCGACGAGCTTTTTGTAAAAAGAAGTGTAAAGTTCCCTTTATTTTTACTGTAACAGCCAAATGGAGAATAAAACTTATGAACTATTTTTAAGTTGATACCTACTTAGAACATAAAGTACCTTTTTGAGATCATTCAGTGTCGAGCCTAAAACACAAAAAAAGGTTTTGTATTACAATTCATTTGCATTGAATATTTTTTACGCACAACGTGATAGTGCTTGGCCTTCGCCTCACCTGAGTGACAAGGTGAAGCGCAAGTTAATTGTTAATTTGCGCTTCTCTCTAATTGTTGTTATTTAACTTTTTAGTTTAAGATACAAACTTAAAATCTTTTTACATAAGTCTATTCATATTTTTATAAATTCGCAATATGTAATTTAAATATATTTTGTCCTTGTTACATTCATCAGCCGTACCATTGACGTTTTTGACAGGGCAGTCGTGTTTTAAATATTTTTTAAACTTATTTATTTTTATTTTATCATACAAAAAATATCTCACGATGAGCCTCAGTATATTATGATGTTAGTATTAATAAGATGTTTTCGTTATAAAAAAAAAATTGTTGCCTTCAGTGGACACGAATAAGATAATAAGAACATGAAACATTAGTAAAGCCGCTAGTGTCGATATAAGGACTGGTTATTTTTCACATGGCCAACTTTATGTGGCTTTTTCCAGGGTTAGTATAGCTTCAGGTCTTTTCATATTGGCTCCTAAAGGAAAGACTTTGAACATATTTTATAAAGAAAAAATTGAAACTATGTTTACCTACATGTTTACAATATTAAATATAAAATAATTTATTGACTTTTAACATTATATATAACACTGCCACGAGTATTTTCTACATTCGTATTTATAAGAAGAATTCGCCGGAGTCATAAAGTCCACGCGTACAAAGTCGCGGGCATCAGCTAGTAAGATAATAAGAACATGAAACATTAATAAGACAAAATTCATAGTAATGTTTTGAGAACAATCGAATAATTTCAGTCCTAGAAAACCTTACAGCTACGTTTTTAAAATTAATAGTGCAATAAATTACCTGCCGTATCCAAGCACCAATACACCGTATATTTAAATAAACGAAAAGGAACAATGCATCATCCAAATTAACTTATTACTATGCGCATTGTCTTAACACAACTCTTAAGTTAAGGCGAGTAAGGTTGAATTTCGCTTGATATTTTTCGGGTTGGCATAAGAATATTTTCTTCAAGAGCATGGTGATAATTCTTTGTTTCGCAGAACTGGCGACAGCCCCTCGCATGTTTCGCTCCAGGCGTTATGCGCTCTAAATAGCTTAATACTTAAGTCTGGACTATGTTTACTGGAGAAATGAGACTTGCTAACTGTGTATGGAGTTTATTTAACAAAGTTTTGTAAATAAATTGTGGGTTTTTGAATAAAAAAAGATTGATGTGATTTTATCTTGCATTTGTTTCGCCCAATTTTTTATTCTATAGCAAAATTTTATTGTTATTCGAATTTTAAATTCTTTTCTAATCCTAGGTGAAATGAATGAAAAGTGTAAAAATAAGATCTACGTCGAAAGAATTTTTATAAAAAATACACTAGGTAGCTACTACATGTTGGCGTGCCATTCTACAATAAATATGCGCAGGGACTTGGTATAATGTGAACCAATTCGATTCCTATGGCTCAAAATGGCTCAAAAAATTAAGGGACTATAATAAAATAATAGATTTTTTGGAAAAGCAAGTCAATTGCATGGCCTTAAGACTTTGGTTACTTTGCAGTTGGCTACATTTTTTAACCTCTAGGGGGGCAGCTACCCCTCCCTGCCCACCCTTGGCGACGCTCTTTAAACAATCTATAAAAACTTTACAGATAAATGTAACACAATGTAATAAAGTACAACCAATCAGCAAACAATAACGTTAAAAATACCGTTAAAACATTTTATCGGTAAATTTACCGGTAAAAATAACGTTAAGATTATTGTACCGGTAAAATTACAGTTAAATATAGCGTTAAACTTTACCGGTACAATAGTACTGGTAAAAAAGTAACGTTATTAATTGGAATAACGTTAATTTAAAAGTAACGGTAACAAAAAGTAAGAAATAACGTCAAAATTAACTTTATTTACTGAAATAACGTTAGTTTCAATGTAACGTTATCTAACGTAACGTTATTTATTGACATAACGTTTATGTTAAAAGTAACGGTAAAAAAAGTAAGAAATAACGTTACATTTAAAAATAACGTTACCAATCCCTGGTGTTAACCGTCGACACGGTTCAATCCGAAGTACTACAAGTGTAGCGTCGTAAACCAAACCAGACGCTGAAGTGTTCCGTTAATGCATTATATTTGAAAGATAAACCTGCAACAATGTTCGCGCGATATATCACAAAGTCTGCTGTAGGTGGACTCACGGCTTGGGAGTTTGGTGAACAAATGGCGAATGATGAAACTGTTCTGTAAGGATTTGGTGTCAAAAAATTCGTCTCTATCGTTACACAAGCCATGAATATAAGTTTGCCAACATCCGTTAACTGTCATGTCAGTTAGGGTCATGTCATCGGTAAGTCTCTACCCTAATTGTATGGGAATCTTTAAATTTTAAAAGGTCGATATTACTTATTTTAATCGTGTGGGGTTAAAATAATGGTAAAAATTTTGGTAATTTTATTGAAATGCTTTATATAAAAAATTTAATACTTTTCCAACAATGTAAAACTCATTGCCAGAGGCGGTCTAGATCAAAACGCTCATCGCATTAAAAACCGCCTAGACCTAGACAGTCAAACAATTTGAGTACAACTACTGTTAAGTAAGCCTACATTTGCAATACTCGTGTTCAGTGTTTCTATAAGGTACGACTCCAGGCGGTGAACCCCCCCCCCCCCCCCATCGACGGACGAGCTCCCGAACCTCTAATAATTACTTTTCAAAACTTTTCTAATAGATAAAGCGCCTTATTCTCCTTGCTCTTCAGACTAGCAGACACATGTAAATTGTGATTATAAGTGAAAAATAATTTTCAATATTTTGAATAAACTTCAAAAGTTGTTGTTTCGAGCCACCAGTAAGCCACAATACGTCACGAATACAAAATTTCAACCGCAAGAGTACGTACTTTGAATGACGTCATAAAACTCATATCAACCCCACGCCCCGCCGCAACTTCGGACAAAGCAGCGCGATAAACATGTGGGCCCTTATGACCGAACAACTATGTAGGCGTCGCGGGCGTATCGAATAACCCGCCATTTTGTTAAATAACTGACTTAAAAACTGCGGTAAAAATATGCCTTATTCCTTACGGCCAGGCCCAATAATCAATCTACAAATAGGGGTCGGCCTAATTCAGATAAGTGGCTATGTAACGGTTGATATTAAAAATAAATAACGACAGTTGCTTAGCAACTAATCTGAATTAGGCGTAGGCAGATAGGGATCTATCTGCAGGTAGGCAGATATCTGTGAATTAATTATTGGGTCTGGGGGTAACTAAGTAGGTATAGGTAATGTATTTTCGACATTTTAATACAAAATATCTAATTCATCATTGATGACTGAATTATTTGATGTATTAAATAACATACACCCGCATTTTATTTGACAAAGTTTTAAGTGTTACTAATCTGTGAATTATTGGATCTGGGGGTAACTAAGTAGGTATTGGTAATGTATTTTCGACATTTTAATACAAGATAACTAATTCATCATTGACGACTGAATTATTTGATGTATTAAACCCGCATTTCATTTGACAATGTTTTAAGTGTTACTAATTTCTAGCTGTGTTTCAAGTAAAGGCTTCAGCAAACCAAACGCAGGTCAGAAGCAGAGCAGGTCAGTAGCAGCGCGGGAGTCGTCACACTGAACGCAGCGGCAGTTATAAAGCAGTTACAAGGCTGGACCGCGTCTAAACCGCGTTCAGTATGACGGGCTAGGCAGGCAGTAGGCTTGGGTTCATGATATTAATACAAGTAGAGAAGAATATGGGGAATATCATCGTCTATATGCAGGGAGCTGGAAAGTCATGAGGATAAATTTTTCACATATTTTCGAATGTCTGCATCAATTATTGCGGCGTGAAATAATGAAAAATCATACAAACATTTATTTTTACGCACTAATTCGATTATCTTTTCATTGATATCCATCACGCGGTTGTAAAAAAATACAACAGTCGTCAACCGCTTTCGACGCGCTGCGCTTCACTGCGAACGCCCTGCCCCCGGTGTATCATGCTAACATGGCCGCCATAGTTATACAACAGCGCGGGCCCGCGCTCGAGCTGCTCTGCGCCGCACATGCGCTGCTTCTGCCCCGCTCCCGCGCCGCCCGGTTTGTCGCCCGGCAGTTGCAGTGCGGCGCGGCGCAGAGCAGTTCGAGCGCGGGCCCGCGCTCAAATTTGGTATAACGTGGTTCAAGGAGTCTCTTGTATTACAACTTGCGCGGGCCCGCATTCAAACAGCGCTGCTTCTGACCTGCGTTTGGTTTGCCGAAACCTTAAGTATTTTGAATACAAATAAAGTTACGGTAAATTATTGAAACATAAAGTAGGTACTTAAATCAAATCTTCCGCATAGATAGTTGTTAGGCTAATTCAGTTTCAATGTTAATTCCCTAAGCTCTGATGTCTGCCATCGTCTCATCAACGTGTTACACTCAAATGAACGTTCGTGATCTAATATCATACTCAAGTTTACAGCTACCGCACATACTGAATACTTCGTTACTTTACCAGCATTCAATTTTTCAAATTAAAAACAGTCAGATTTGCGCGAAATGCAAATATTAGTTTTTTCTGAAACAATCTTATTTTTCAATCTAACAGTAACATGCCACATAACACGGTTTAGCCTTCGGGCAAAATGTATCTCTGTCTTGAAAATAAAGTGGACCTAAAAGGACAATAGAATTACTTTGCCTTTGAAAAGGGTAGGTCTCATCTTGACACCGGACCGACGCGAATTATATTTAGTAATCTTTTAGCGCCATATTTAGGGTTAGCTTAGCGAAAGCTGGTGGTTTCTTCCATTTCTTTGTTTTGGGTAATAAGTATATATTTATAAAGCAAGTTAATTGTGAAATAAAATAAGTATATTTTTAGGGACCGTCCTAATAGAACGCGACTAAGCGATCATTGCAAGTTTGCGCGAATTTTAGTAGCACTATCAAACATTATTACTGGGGCCTTACTATGAGCTCTTATGGCAGGGCTTATATTGAACTGCCTTACTTTTTCGTACTATGACCTCAACGGTTGTATGAAAGCAGGCCTTAAGCTTAACTTGATGAAATCCTGGATAACCCGGAACAATGTAAAAGACTATTAAAAACTTTTTCTCAATGTGTCAGTGAGTGATGGCAGCAACACATAAACCTTTTACGGTTTCTCTTGCTGCGATTGGAAAAAATATTTGTTGTAATTTTCTTTTGTATTGAAAGTAAACTAGAAAAAAAGCAGTCCTGTTTAAGGCCTGCTTTTGAACTGAACGGTTTCTTATTTGCTGATGGTAAGCCACCTGATGTCAAATAGGTGTCCTAATTGACATTCGCGCTATAATTACGTCGCGTCGTTGGTACGCTATGGTCGCGTCGGCGTCGTCAATTCACGCGATGATCGCGCGAACACGCGATGGTCGCGTCTTTACCGGCGTGCTCGCGCGACGATCGCCTAGTGTTTTATTCAATGTCTAGTAAGCGCGTAAGCTTGAGGGTTGAACAAGTTAATTGTTTTTAGATCGCAATAGCTAAGCTTATTCAAATTCTAGCTTTACTAAGTAATTAGTGACTTTGGGTCAAGAGTATTTAGTGCCCTAAATAGTTGTAGCTAACAGATTTTTAATATAAAACCTTTGCCCACTTTTACAACTTGCGGCAGTTTAAGTTTACTTCTATAACAGTATGTGAGAGAATACAGAACTCGATATCTTTTCGAATAGGCTACAGAGATTTTTTTTTTTTTAATATTTGATGGGTTTGCTCTTGACCCCAGTCTTGCCCAAAAGCAAAGACAGGGTCTACGATGGAGCGAGCTTGCCCAGAAGGTGCTTATTCACTCTGGCCTTAAATAGAGTCAGGTTGTATGCGCTCGGAAACACAGACGCCGGCAGGGAATTCCATTCCATTGCTGTGCGCATTATGAACGATGATGAGTAGCGTTTGGTACGCAGAAAAGATCGATGAAACAATTAGAAAGTCAAGGACTAAAAATATATAAAAATATCTTATTAACTGCTTTCTGCAGATACAGTCTGATTTTTTTTTATTTCTCACAGAATTCTATAAAACTCATAAAGCTAGTTTCAATAAAAGACCTCTAATAGCAACAGTTGAAACGATTCTGCAGAAAAATAGACAATCTCTGTGTAAATTACTGCGCATAAAAACATGCCTGACAGCGATTTGGTTGTGCCAGAAAACGTACAGGAAAAAGACACGGGGAGATATTATGACCGGGTCCGCGGGCGGAACGCCGACACTCGATGTAAAGAAAATGTCATAGTTTTCATAACGAGCACGATTGCTTGAAATCAAAGCAATGAATTGAACAAATGAACCGGTTTATTGAAAGTCTATATTGTAAGATATCGGTACGGTATACGGTATTATCGTAATTATTTTTTCAAGTGGTCAACCAAATGTTTCAAGCACAATAAATTGAAATGGAACCTACTAAAATTAAAAAAAGTTCATGAATATTACGAAATAAACTTACCTACCTTTCTGTATTATGTAGCTTTGAGGCTAGTTCCTGAGACGAGAAAAGTTGTGAAATTAGTTAGTTGAACTTTACGTTCGTTAAAGACAAGAGGCTGTGATTACCGGCCGCCTCAAGGCCGCCTCTGTCTATTTTCGGCTAGTGCTGTTAACAAGAGTTAAGCACATAACTTTGCAACTCTCCATAATTATGCACCGTTATAGACGTTTGTAATTTTAGCGGGTCGCTATAGTCGCTGCGATCACGCACAAAATTTCACGTCGTATGTTTCCAAAAGTTTGGCGGCCAGATCGCACCCCGCGGTGGCCTGTAAAAAGTGGCTCGTAATTAAATCCGCGCTTGCCAAGAAACTGTCAATATCTGTAGGCTGCTTATAACGGAGCCGCCATTACGGCTTGGCCGGTGCAGCGGCGCGAGAAATATTGCATTTTATACGACGCCGATGAGAGAAATGATGCCTTTTTACCCGACTGCAAGGAAAGGGTTATGTGTTTCGCGCGTATCTTATAAGTAAGTTTGTATGTATGTTTGTATGTAATATTTTTTATTACCTCATATCTTTCAAATGGCTCAACGGATTTCTATGATCAAGATATCGTTAGATTTGTCTTTTCAGCCCAAGTAATCTTAAGAAGGTGGCGTTATAAAAAAACCAACATGGCGGCTGTACGGTGCTATTATACGTAGTGAAAATAATTTTTTTTTAGAATACTGCAATATGGGTGTCAAATTAAAGGGCTTATTATAAGGATTTCAAAAAGGTGACCGTAAAATATAATAACTAAAAAGAGATAAATTAAAAAATAAATTAAAAAACCCGCCTGCATAAAAAGACAAGTCGACTGAAAAGATGGAAACAAGATTAAATAAATATTAAATGGAACATGTCATAATAACATGCAGTCGGAGGCATATAATTTAAATCATTCATAATGTCACTTTCTTTATGCATGCCTCCGACTGCATGTTATTATGACATATGTTGCCTTTAATAATTATTTAATTTTGTTTCCATCTTTTCAGTCGACTTGTCTTTTTATGCAGGCGGGTTTTTTATTTTTTTTTATTTTCTCTGTTTGATTTTAATTTGAATAGTTTTATTGCTCCACCGTAAATAAGAGCTATACAACGTGTTACAAAAGAACCCCTAATGCCGTATTGAGTAGATGGGGACCATCCTAACTAAACAAGTTTTACTATGGGACCAACTCTGAAATCGCGATTGTGATTCCTTCTTTATACAGGTTGTTTGGTAATCACGCTATAAAGCCGAATGTGGTAGATACTTAGTTAAAAATTATAAAAACCTGAAAACCACCACATGGCTAGGCATAGAAATTTCGTTTTTTTTGTATGAAAAACTGCGTTCGCAAGGGTCGGTCATGGGATGGGTGACCAAAAATTTATTATCTCGAGCTTCCCCGTGCTTCGGAAGGCAAGTTAAGCCGTTGGTCCCAGCTGCATTTGCAGTCGTTAACACCCACTAATCCGCATTGGGCCCGCGTGGTAGGTTATGGCCCATCCTCCTTACCACCCATAAGGAAGGCCTGTGTCCTAGCAGTGGGGACATCAAAAAATGGCTGATGGACAGACGCCATACTCGGGTTTAGAGTGTGATTGCCGTTGCCAAACACCCTGTAAAAGTCACAACAACACAGTGCGGGTGTCTGTCGGTCGCACGCGCGTGACAGATGAGGAGATTTGGCCGGCGGCCACACGGCGCCGAGATGAGCGCTCCACGTGACACCAGAAACATGCAATCAGCGACAATGTTTTGATCGATACCAGTATTTTTACCCCGACGCAGCTCAAAGAAGGGTGTTAAAAGTCTGAAGCCTATGTCTATGTATCTGTCTGTCTGTACGTGTACGTATCATTGTAGTGCCTAAACGGATCAAGCGATTACAATGAGGTTTTTTTAATTGACAGCTAAATTAATCAAGATGGTTCTTAGCCACATTTGATGGAAATCCGACCAGCCATTTATGGAGATGGTAAACTGCCTGCCGAAACGGTAAAATATACAGAGGTAGTGCTTTGACCAAAATAATGTACACCCTAGGCTTTAAGGTGCAAACAAAAAAGCGGCAAAAAATGGCCGCCAAAAATTAAGTCCCCTGACGTCTATTTTTTCATAGATCTAAATCTAAGGAGGTAAGACTTGATGATATCATTTTAAACTTTTTAAAAGTTAGCTTTTTGTGTCGGAGGTTTTAAATTTTTTTATATATTGGAGAAGTGGATGCTGAGAGGAGCAGGTTGCTTAAGTCAAAAAACACTTTATATATTTACAAGCAAAATTAGTAACCACAATAAAAACAAACGAAATTCGGTCACCATTGTCTCCAATCGCGACAGACGTCAGATGGGAAAAAGACCCATTGCTGTGACGAAGCAGGAAAGAGGTCTTAGCCTCGCCACTGCGTCACAGAATACTGGCCATAAACCTGATGATCATCTGAAAACACCATACACAGCCTCGCTCGTATAGTACCACAGAAGATTTTTGTATACCCTATTGCTCGCCTTGCAGAGTTGCTGCAGTCGAATCTAAGCGCATGATTTTTTACTGAAGTATGATATTTTTCAATCGTTATCAATATTTTAAACACAAACTACATATATTTAAAAATAAGCTAGTTATATCCCTTTTTTATGCGTTACAATATCCCCAGTAATTTTCTTACTTAAAAGAATATTTCGGTAATTCAGTAGCTCGTTCGTGTGGCCGGCAGCCAAATCTGCTCACTTGTCACGGCATGTTCCACCAACATAGCTTAATACTATTGTCTCAGCGTGTCTCTTTGCTAATGAGAGTGACGGGGAATATTAATTTTGAACATTGTTTTTTATGTGAACATTATCTGCAAAGTGTCGTATTTATTCAACTTAGTTCAGTTGGAACACAACGCATGTGTTACTTACAGGATAAACGCAGTCTCGTTTCAATTAGAGAGCACTCTGAGCTGGTAATGCGCCAGGGTCCAGAGTGCACAAATAATGATTATTTTACAAGTAGTTACTAAGGGGTTAAGTAAAATATTTTTTTTTCTGAAAATAGACTTAGTTTTGTTTTCTAGCCAAAGTCACGTTTGTGAAAGCGAAAATGAAATTATCTAAAGCTATTGAACATTTTTTTAAGCAATTCCTAGCTTCTGCCCACGACTTGGTCTGCATCTAGACATTCGAAATATCCCTGAAAACCTTTAAGAAGATTGTCAACCACGTGGTCTCCATACAAACGGCGATAACGTTTCCCACCCTCTAAACCTTAACCTACAGTAATTAATTTTTGGTGTTTTTTTGGAATGCCTAAATACTAGGGCTGTACGTTTTAATTTTTTAAATATCTATAATAGATTTCGAAATATTTGCATTTTAGTGATTTCATACAAAACACAGAAGTGCCAATATTTTCAAATCTACAATGAATATTTTAAAAATCAAAACGTACAGCCCTAGTTTTTAGGAATTTCAAAAACATACCAAAAATTCATTGCTGTAGGTTAAGGTTTAGAGGGTGGGAAACGTTATCGCCGTTCGTATGGAGACCACGTGGTTGACAATCCTCTTAACAAGGATAAAACAGTATCCAAATTCCAATGTTTTGATCAAGCCCCCCTAGCTACCTACCGAAAGGAATTGGCGATTCAGGAATGGGCGAATCAGGAATTGGCGAATCAATAAATTGGCGAATCAGGAATTGGCAAAAATGGAAATTGGCGAATGTGGAAACAGGGCACAATTTCATCATGATCGGTTGATTAGTTGAGACGTGAAAGCGTAACAAACAAACAACCTCATTATGTTTAGATTAAAAAAAAACAATATCAGTAAATTAATAATAATTCCAAAACGTGAGCAACTAAATAAGTCCAGTCTGCCTTTCTATTGTCTATTTTCAAAATGTATCGCAATCGCTTTCAGGATGTAACACGTTGACACTTTACGGCACCAATAAAAACTTACCAAAGAAATGCAGCAATGTGTCACATCCATCTGTCAAACGAAAGCGATTGCGATAGATTTTTAAAATTAGTCAATACCTAGTCCCCCTGGATATTCTTTTGTCAATCAAACGTCTATTGAACTTGTAATAATCTATTCACTTCTCAGTGCCCCGTGACCACGGCAGCTGTAAAGGTGCTGAAACGTCGGGACAATAAAAAATCAAACCAAATACCAACTTAATTACCAAAGTACTTTCAAAAAAACCGCGCTAGTAGGTATCCGTTAAAAAGTGTTTTATTTCTTGTAATCTTAATATATAAAATCGTAAACTGAATGACTGACTGACTGACTGATCTATCAACGCACAGCCCAAACCGCTGGACCTAGACTTGAAATTTTGCACACAGATACCTTATACAGTGTACGCATCCACTAAGAAAGGATTTTTGAAAATTCCATCCCTAAGGGGATGAAATAAGGGATGAAAGTTTGTATGAAAGTTCCTCAGTTTTGAAGCTAGGATCTTCAAGTTTTGTGTTTAGGCTGACTATTGAAAATTAATAAATACGGGTCACAGCGTTTTTCAAAATTCTACCCCCGAAGGGGTCAAAAGGGGGATGAAATTGTGTATTGAAGAAAATCCTTTATTTTCGAAGTAAAAATCGTTTAAGCTTATGGATGGAAATCTAACGCAACGTATATTGTTATTGTTAGTATTTCAACCCCTATGGGGATGAAATGGGGGCGAAAAGGGGTAAAAACAACAAAAATAGATATGGATGTCGTTATTGGGGATTTCTGGGATGACGATTGCAAAAATGACATTTATTTTGAAGTCCAACACGGTGGACATGATTGGACCTGGACATGCACATCCAGGGGACGAGGACAGGGACGGGAACAGGAACGGGAACGGGAACGGGAACGGGAACGGGAACGGGAACGGGAACGGGAACGGGAACGGGAACGGGAACGGGAACGGGAACGGGAACGGGAACGGGAACGGGAACGGGAACGGGAACGGGAACGGGAACGGGAACGGGAACGGGAACGGGAACGGGAACGGGAACGGGAACGGGAAGCGGGAACGGGAACGGGAACGGGAACGGGAACGGGAACGGAACGGGAACGGGAACGGGAACGGGAACGGGAACGGGAACGGGAACGGGAACGGGAACGGGAACGGGAACGGGAACGGGAACGGGAACGGGAACGGGAACGGGAACGGGAACGGGAACGGGAACGGGAACGGGAACGGGAACGGGAACGGGAACGGGAACGGGAACGGGAACGGGAACGGGAACGGGAACGGGAACGGGTCTCAAGCAGCGCGCTTGGTGGGGACCCGCCTAATCGCGTAAAAATGGCTGGTCGGATCCTGGTTGAAGGTTCCCTAAAGATTTTCTCTAACATCCACGCGGACGAAGTCGTGGGCATCACCTAGTAATCTATATAAACATATTCGGCTCGGATAGGTTATGCTATCCTATCCGAATATTGTATTCTGATAGATTCAAGAAATTTTCAAACAATCTGAAAATTCCGCTTTGCGTCATAAAACATAATATTTGACTTAAAACAATACCATCGTCTTACAAGGTCAGAACAAACCACTACCATAAATTCTCGAGAGTGACGCTCGTCTTACAAAACACAACACCTCATCAGAGCTGCAAGGCGATAAATTAGCGAACTAATTAAAACACAAAAGGGTTGGCGCGCGAAGTATTAATCAAGCTGAGTCCATTAGTAATCCTGGCAGCAGACAAAGAGTTGAGACAATCGATATAATCGTGAGATGCCGGCGGTTAGGGCTGCCCTCGCTAAATAATTTTAATTTAAGGTGGTACCCTGAGCGAAAGTGGCGCCGCGGTAAATTATATTTAATATTATAATTCAAATACACAATTTTAAAAATGTTTATCGTGGAGATTTTAGGGCCCACAGTCTAGTATTTTTAGACGGTATCGTTACATTCCCTCGTAGTCACTGCTAGAAGTAGATGGCAAAACTGCTAAAAGTGGCCGTTTTTGACACATTTGCTATCTACTTCTACGAATGACTACGAGGGCATGTAGTAATACCTTTTTAAAATACTAGACCATGGGCCCTAAAATCTCCACGATAAACATTATTAAAATCTTTTTCTATTAATAACGTATTAAATAAAAATCTCTGCGGGCGCCAATTTCGGTCATACAACCGCCTTAAGTTATAACCATAATAATAAGTCCAAGCTTAATTAGGTGTATTCGCATGGCAAGCTAAAGTCACTTACGGGATCAATTTCCGCCTAGGCTAACAAAGCGCCAATCCGCAAATACTTACCAAATGCAAATACCAATCCGCATTGGACCGACGTGGTGGGTTATGTGTGGCCCGTCCTTCTTACCACCCATAAGGAAGGCATGTGCCCCAGCAGTGGGGACATCAAAAAATGGCTGATGCGGTCATGACAAATATAAGTAACAAGGTTTCGAATCCAAGAGCCCAATCGCGCTAATTCTCAACGATAAAACCAGAATCGTTACGTTGTCATTTAGGTTAATTTACCTAAAAGTCTTTTATTGATTTAGCTTTAGAACTCCCGTTTAAACTGTCCAAGATTGGCATCCTAGGCTCCCTAGACCTAGACTTAGCTTTCTATAATTTATCCTTACTTAATATTATAAATGCGAAAGTCAGTTTGTTGGTCTTAACTACTGAACCGATCATAATGAAATTTTGCATACACATTGTCAGAGACGAAAATAATATCTTGTATCCCGTAAAAATCTACTGTTCCCGAGGGTAAGAGAAATGACTGTCCACGCAGACAAAGTCGCGGGCGGCCGTAAGTAACAAAACTAAAGCGAGTATTTTTTTCTGTGAAATAAACGTCTAATTCGAAACCAAACGAAATCGTTAGGTACCTTTTGTAACGATTTAGTTTTGGTTTAATTTAAAAAAACATAGTCCCTGCACCACCTACTAGGTACAACCGTTGCACCAAACGGTCATGATTCATGATATTATTTTCCATTAAGATAAATTATGTTACACTCACCGTATGTGGCAGCCCTGATCTTTCGTCTTGCCGATGATGGATGGCAGGGTTGTCGCGGCGATGTCGTTGCGTTACAACATCACTTTCTGTTCTGGTGCTGTGAAGGTTGAATGGCTATATAAGCAATTGGTTTAAAGGATCTGCAAACACTGCAATAAACATTAGGTACTATCATGATTTTTCAACATTCTAATTCACTCATAAAAGAGAGAAAATATTTAAGATAGGTAGGTAGCTTAAAATATAGTAAGCGTCACGTAAAAAGACTGCTGATGCCAAATTCGCTTGTCCAGCGGTTTTTTTACATACTTACGTACGCTACCTTATGCACATGATGATACTTTCTTCAACTAGTGTACCTCAATAAATACCACTGCACTACACACACAACACTACACAAAATAAAATATTTTTCACTCAAAAGTTACAGTGTAAGTAAGTACTGTTTTACAGCCCCGCTTGATAAAATGTAACGAAATGAGTTTTTCACCTACCGTCATAAAAGAGCGGGCGATAATTTCCACCGCGCCTCATGTCGGTAGATGGGGCTGTAAAGTGGTCGTAATTTTTTTATATACCTTTCCACCTGAGATACTACGGAATACAGTATTTTTCTACAAACGCAAGTTGACAATACCACGGCACGGTTTGCCCATCCATTGGCTCACCCCATCATATTATCATTGAATTTCAAACTTTCCCCAGATCTCGTTTATTTTTCCCCAAAATGATACCTAGGTACTTATATAATTTGTATGAAGAGAAGATTTAAAATTTTCCCCAAACGCGGTTTTTGTTCCCCAAAATGACACGTTTTCCGAGTTCGTTTCCCGTTACGAATTGAGAGGTATTATTCGAGATGAAATGAAAATCGTTTACATGCAAAGATTTTCTTTTTTTTCCAATACCTAATTAAAAATTTCCCCAAAATGGGAGAATAAATCACTTCATCCACGGTGTACGGAGTGCAGTGTTACCCAATCCACCTTGTATAAAGTGAAAAATAAAAGCTAAAGAATCTATATTCATACTGCCAGTATTCAATTTATTACGATTTTGGTCAATATAGTACAAAATTGATGTACGAGGCTTGGATTATTTAATACTTACGTGAGAACAATGAAAAAGCTTCTGTGGCTTCCCCAGAGCACGTTTTTATTATTCTGGTCAAGCATAATCCATCAAAATTAGAGAAAAAATATACAAACAAAGTTCTATTCCCTACAGTATTTTTCTGTTATGCATTATTATTATGGACTTTCAGGTCTTTCAGGTCAAGTTTCAATTAACTTACTTGACGGACAGAAGGAATTAAAAAAAAAACAGAACTTCATATCTATAATATGGGAGTTAAGGGGAAAACTTCTCTCTCTTTGGTCATCATACAAGAAAAAAACCCTTTAGGACCATAATGTCCACTTCTTAAAATGACCACTTCCCAAAAGGACCATTCCCAGATCGTCCACTTCCCGTAATGACTGCTTTCTCAGATTGACCATCTCCCACATTGGCCACTTCCTAAAAGGACCACTTCCCAATATGTCCACAGGCGGGAATCGAACCCATGACCTTCAGCAATCAATGGTCTAACAACTGAACTACCAAGACGTAAGAATATTTTACTCACTGTAGCACAGAATACATAATAGTACAAGTACTGTAGTTTGTAAGTCCACGTTGTTGCGGAAGATAGTGCTAACGGGAATCCATCGGAACAGTAGAAATATATATTTTGATTACGTGAAAATAAACAATGGCAAACAAACGCATTATAATAAACTTTATTAATATTAGGTACATTACAAAATAACTATCACAATTCAACCGACAGATCAGGAATGTTATCTATATTATTATTATTATTAAACACAAAAATACTATACGCTTAAACAATAAATTAATTTAACAGATTTTTTTATTTACACCAATACCGTTCCGGCTGGCTTTCATCTAGTCAGTTCATCACGATGGCGGTCTGGTAGAGACAGCATTTTGCCTTAAGACATTGTTATATTTGTTTCCGAGAACAACCTTTTTTGAACATTAATACTTCTTATTGTTTATTCTATAAGTATCTAAAAGTTTATCAAAAAAAAGGTTTTACCAAATTATCATAACGGGTGTAACAAGACACTCAACGAAGCCGAAGTCCACGCATTCCGCCCATCATCAGGATCATTTTTGTCGTTTAGACTATACCTGGGAAACCAATAGCTACGAAGTTATTGAAGATCAGTGAAAAATTTTTTTTTAATTTTTTTATGAAATCTTATTTTATTCGTTATTTCCTTTTTTTTTGTCTGCAGAAACATTATCAAAATTGTATGTGTTTCGTAACAAACAATGTCTTCAAAACATCATAACTCAATGTATTTCATGAGCACGCACATAAACGTTGCCTTCCAACTCGGCCGCACGCAACTGTGTAGCATTCACTCGCAGGCGCAGTCTGTTGTACGCGTTACATTGCGTGGTAATGTATGCAATGCTTTTTAACACCAAAATTAAAATCGTTTCCCATCAATAACTTTGAACAGAAATGGTCCTGATGATGGGCAGAATACGTAGACCTCGGCTTCGTTGAGTGTCTTGTTACACCCGGTATAGTTACCATTAGGATTACCTAAAGAATATTTTTTTGCACTGTTAATTAAAATTTAAGTCTAAAGAAGTTTTAACACACTTTCTTAGATAAGTCTTTCAATTCACGTGCCTAAACTAACATGACATAAAGGATAAAAAAAATATTATATTGTATGTAAAAGATACAACATATCGGTGTTACATCACACTTCGTATGCAGTAGGTAGGTTCTATAAAATATTATTAAATGTAGGATTAAATGAAACATTATCCAACACTTAAGAGCGACCATACGTGACATGGCAATATTCTCCAATAAAAAAATCCAAAAAAATTGGGTTTAATCTGTACTATAGTGACCCGATATCAAAGAATGGACATGACAATATTCCTCTCGGCGTCAGTAAAGTGTAGAACCGCTGCTATAGCATTGAGCATGTGCTTGCGGCCTGCGAAGTCGGCCGACATTAAGTACGCCATCACTACGTTCTTTATTTTCAATCGACTTTAAACCTAAAATCCAACAATTTAGGGTTTAATCTGTAGTATAGTGACCCGATATCAAAGTGTGGACATGACAATATTCCTCTCGGCGTCAGTAAAGTGTAGAACCGCTGCTATAGCATTGAGCATGTGCTTGCGGCCTGCGAAGTCGGCCGACATTAAGTACGCCATCACTACGTTCTTTATTTTCAATCGACTTTAAACCTAAAATCCAACAATTTAGGGTTTAATCTGTAGTATAGTGACCCGATATCAAAGTGTGGACATGACAATATTCCTCTCGGCGTCAGTAAAGTGTAGAACCGCTGCTATAGCATTGAGCATGTGCTTGCGGCCTGCGAAGTCGGCCGACATTAAGTACGCCATCACTACGTTCTTTATTTTCAATCGACTTTAAACCTAAAATCCAACAATTTAGGGTTTAATCTGTAGTATAGTGACCCGATATCAAAGTGTGGACATGACAATATTCCTCTCAGCGTCGGTAAAATTTAGAACAGCTGCTATGGCATTGAGCATGTGCTTGCGGCCCGCGTAGTCAGCCGACATTAAGTACGCCACCACTACGTTCTTTATTTTCAATCGACTTTAAACCTATAATCCAACAATTTAGGGTTTAATCTGTACTATAGTGACCCGATATCAAAGTGTGGACATGACAATATTCCTCTCGGCGTCAGTAAAGTGTAGAACCGCTGCTATAGCATTGAGCATGTGCTTGCGGCCTGCGAAGTCGGCCGACATTAAGTACGCCATCACTACGTTCTTTATTTTCAATCGACTTTAAACCTAAAATCCAACAATTTAGGGTTTAATCTGTAGTATAGTGACCCGATATCAAAGTGTGGACATGACAATATTCCTCTCAGCGTCGGTAAAATTTAGAACAGCTGCTATGGCATTGAGCATGTGCTTGCGGCCCGCGTAGTCAGCCGACATTAAGTACGCCACCACTACGTTCTTTATTTTCAATCGACTTTAAACCTATAATCCAACAATTTAGGGTTTAATCTGTACTATAGTGACCCGATATCAAAGTGTGGACATGACAATATTCCTCTCGGCGTCAGTAAAGTGTAGAACCGCTGCTATAGCATTGAGCATGTGCTTGCGGCCTGCGAAGTCGGCCGACATTAAGTACGCCATCACTACGTTCTTTATTTTCAATCGACTTTAAACCTAAAATCCAACAATTTAGGGTTTAATCTGTAGTATAGTGACCCGATATCAAAGTGTGGACATGACAATATTCCTCTCGGCGTCAGTAAAGTGTAGAACCGCTGCTATAGCATTGAGCATGTGCTTGCGGCCTGCGAAGTCGGCCGACATTAAGTACGCCATCACTACGTTCTTTATTTTCAATCGACTTTAAACCTAAAATCCAACAATTTAGGGTTTAATCTGTAGTATAGTGACCCGATATCAAAGTGTGGACATGACAATATTCCTCTCAGCGTCGGTAAAATTTAGAACAGCTGCTATGGCATTGAGCATGTGCTTGCGGCCCGCGTAGTCAGCCGACATTAAGTACGCCACCACTACGTTCTTTATTTTCAATCGACTTTAAACCTATAATCCAACAATTTAGGGTTTAATCTGTACTATAGTGACCCGATATCAAAGTGTGGACATGACAATATTCCTCTCGGCGTCAGTAAAGTGTAGAACCGCTGCTATAGCATTGAGCATGTGCTTGCGGCCTGCGAAGTCGGCCGACATTAAGTACGCCATCACTACGTTCTTTATTTTCAATCGACTTTAAACCTAAAATCCAACAATTTAGGGTTTAATCTGTAGTATAGTGACCCGATATCAAAGTGTGGACATGACAATATTCCTCTCGGCGTCAGTAAAGTGTAGAACCGCTGCTATAGCATTGAGCATGTGCTTGCGGCCTGCGAAGTCGGCCGACATTAAGTACGCCATCACTACGTTCTTTATTTTCAATCGACTTTAAACCTAAAATCCAACAATTTTGGGTTTAATCTGTACTATAGTGACCCGATATCAAAGTGTGGACATGACAATATTCCTCTCGGCGTCAGTAAAGTGTAGAACCGCTGCTATAGCATTGAGCATGTGCTTGCGGCCTGCGTAGTCAGCCGACATTAAGTACGCCATCACTACGTTCTTTATTTTCAATCGACTTTAAACCTAAAATCCAACAATTTAGGGTTTAATCTTTAGTATAGTGACCCGATATCAAAGTGTGGACATGACAATATTCCTCTCGGCGTCAGTAAAGTGTAGAACAGCCGCTATAGCATTGAGCATGTGCTTGCGGCCTGCGTAGTCAGCCGACATTAAGTACGCCATCACTACGTTCTTTATTTTCAATCGACTTTAAACCTAAAATCCAACAATTTAGGGTTTAATCTTTAGTATAGTGACCCGATATCAAAGTGTGGACATGACAATATTCCTCTCGGCGTCAGTAAAGTGTAGAACAGCCGCTATAGCATTGAGCATGTGCTTGCGGCCCGCGTAGTCGGCCGACATTAAGTACGCCATCACTACGTTCTTCAAGTATTCTAAGTTCGCGCCTTCTCTGGATTGGGTTCTTCTTAACCTGGAATTAGTAATAAATCATTGCGTCAATATAATGTCCTAATTTTCAATAAAAAAAATTATGACGCGACAACATGAAAAACAGTATTTTACATAAATATAGGTAGTATACATTCAGGCGTAATAGACAAACCTTTTGAGGTTTGTCTATGACATTTTTGATATTTCCACATAAACAAAATCGTTCTCGAGTTTTTCAAGCAACAGGGATTGCACCTTATTTGATGATTTATATTGTGTAACAGCCAAATAAACCTAGATTCAAGAATGTGTTTAAAAATTGACAACTACGACAGCTATCATAAGCAAGGGAACAAATGTATATGCTTTTTGAATTAAATTCGTTATTATTCAATGAGGATCAGTAACGTTTTATTGTTTAGTGGCTTATCAGAAAGCTTATGCCACCACATGATTAACTGTGAAGAAATTTTTGCGATATCTCTTAAACCTGAGAAGTTGTACGAGCTAAAACATGCTAAAACACTGTTATTTTGGGGGGTCCTTATGACGTCATCGCGACGTACGCGAACCTTGTGCCGTACGTGATAAAGCACATATTGCATTGAGTTTGGTATTTCCTTCAAACCCTTAATAACTCAACCATTTCTAAACGGATTTCAAAAAATCTTTCAGTAAGTTTCATAGCTATTAATATGATTTTATATTATATCAATAAAACTATAGGATTCAAACTTGTTACTGATCCTCATTATATTGATAACAAAAACTCTGTATAACATTTACCTGTCAATTTCATCCTTCAATGTTCTAACTACTTCTTTGAATCGCTCTTTCTCTATAGTCGACTCTCGTTGACAATCCCTGTAAAAACAATATCGAGGTTAGTGCGGACTTCTTTGCGTCATGATCAGGGACCGGATACCGATATATTCTGAATATCGATATTTCAACGAAAATATCGATAACGGTATCGATAACTGAGATAAATACCGATATTTGTATCGGTAATATAAAGTACCGGTATTTTGTATCGATAATTTTATCGATACCCAGTACTGATATGCTAGGCTGCGAAGCGACGTTGCATGTTTGCGCGCTGCGGGGCGGGCGGGTTGCGGAGAGGTACGGAACGGCAACAGCGCTCAAGCAGCTAGCATGCAACTAATTAATTCATTCAATTTCGACGAACCGGTTCAAAAAATTATTACCGGTTTCCAAGCCCTGATCCGAAGTGCGAAAACTAAAAAAAAACTAAAGGAAATAAAAAAAATTGAAAGCGCAAAAGGCATTTTATCGGTATTATATCGGTATTTCAGTATCGGTATCAATACTGATAATTTTCTAAAAAGTATCGATATTCGTGTACTGAAATAAAATACTGATATCAGCATCGATAAATCGATACCAAAATATCAGTTCCGATATCGATATTTCGATATCGATACTAAAAAATATCGGTATTCCGGTCCCTGGTCATGATCTTTATTATAGTATATCCAAGATAGCTTGATAATTTTGACAGATACTATTTCTTTGTAAATTCCGACTTAGGAGTGCTTGGTTGCCACTAAATCGTTATAAAAATAGCTAAAGATTACTTTTATAACGATTTGGTGGCAATATATTTGGTGGGTGATACTTTTTGTAAATAAATATGTATAAGATTAAAATAAATATTTATTTGCAATAAAAAAGCATCTGTAAAAATCACTAAGCTATCAAATAAAGCATCTGTCAAAATCATCAAGCCATCGTGGACAGACTATAAGTCCAAATTGTCCGTATATATGAAAAAGGCGCAAACAGTGGCCCCCTTTGATATTGAGATATACATTGTATGTCAATACATAGGCATACAATGCAATGAACGCCCTTAGTTTTCTGACGCGAATGCGTGCAGCAGTGAATGCTTGCGGTTGCGAAATATACACCACTAGCGAAATGTGAGCATCGATGTAACGACCATTTCGCAGTAAATCGTCCGGTTTCTTTCCTAGGTAGCCTAAATGGCTACTGGTAGCTAGCCGTTCGGATATTTTGGTCGCCATTACACCTAAATAGCTTAAAGTATTGAATTGTTTAAGGATGTGACCAATGGGGACACTATAAATATTTAAGTTTTTGTAATCCATATTATTAGCAATGGTTATATTTTGAAATAAATTTTATTTAGGTATTTAATTTGACATGATCATTATAAATAGTAATAAAATGAACTCGATTATTAATCTAAATCAATATAATATTTGCATGCCAGTCTGGTAAAACATGTTTGTACGCTCTAATGTTGTGACCACCTATTTTACCATGTTTTTTGCGAATAAATTATCATTTATCATTATCATTAAGTAGCCTAAATGGCAAAAAAATCGGCTAATCTGGGGCTAATTGTCTAATTTCAAAATCTATTCAAATTCATTTTACAGATGGATGTGACACATTGCTGCATTTCTTTGGTAAGTTTATATTAATGCCAAAAATAAATCATCAATGTGTTACATCTTGAAAGCGATTGCGATAGATTTTGAAATTAGACATTGGTGTCGATTCGGTTAGCACGACTTAACTAAATAGACAGGACTAAACTAAATTTTAGCATTCCGTTTTTGTCTTTTCGATACAGAAAGAAAAGGATGGAAAACTAAATTTAGTTTAGTCCTGTCAATTTAGTCAAGTCGTTGCCAACCGAATCGACACCAATTGAAAGCTGGCCACACTGCACCCAACGCTCGGCACTTGCGTTCTCACAGTAATTTTTCAACAAATTGTATTGATAAATATATTGCATAGTATAAATAAAGTGGGAAACACACCGGATCCGTACACGTGCACGTGGACGTATACGTGCACGAAGTCACGCAAGCGGTGTGTCACGTCTTTAAAGTTCCCGACATTGCAGCGGAATAGTGTGTGTGTTTAGGTCTTCATCATCAACGATTTTTAAAGTCATTGCTGGGGCACGGGCCTTCCTTATAGGTGTATAAGGATAGGTCATAACATAACCCACCACACGGGCCCAATTCGAATCGGTGGGTGTTAACGACTGCAAATCCACCCGGGACCAATAGCTTAACGTGCTTTCCGAAGCCAAAGGAGCTCGAGATAATAAAAGGATTCGGACATTTATGTATGAACACTGGCATGTACCTACCTGTCCGCCATTTTAAAAAAATACTTTTGCCGCCTCTGATAAAAGTGATGTCAATCGATAAAGTGAGTCGTTACAAACAAAAAGTAATCAGAAAAAATATCGTAAGTGATATACTTAATGAGATATTTGAGTTTGAAGTTGAATAAAGGCAATATAAAATTATGTATTTTTTTGCATTGATTTATACACGTTTATTTGTAAAACACCAACCACCTCACAGGGATGGATTACTATCATAAACAACAATGTTTCTACTAGAAATCGGCTTTCCGTACAACTGCCTCTGTAAACAAGTGTATTCCATACTCATAACTATAGCATACTTTGTCAGCTGAGCCAAGGACGCTTCCTACAACATACATAAATAGCTTAACAACAATATGCATTGACATATTTGATAGACTAAATCCAGAAAATATTGATTTTGTATGTCAACTTCAAACTCAAATATCTTAGTAAGTGGTGTCGATTCGGTTAGCACAATTTAACTTAATTGACAGGACTAAACTAAATTTAGTTTTCCATCCTTTTCTTTCTGTATCGAAAAGACAAGAACAGAATGCTAAAATAAAGTTTAGTCCTGTCAATTTAGTTAAGTTGTGCTAACCGAATCGACACCTATCACTTACGAGATTTTTTTACTCATTACTTTTCGTTTGTAATAATTTTCTCTATCGATTTACACCACTTTTATCAGAGGCGGCTAAAACAGACTTTTTTTCAAAATGGCGGACAGGTAGGTATGCCAAAAGGGCCTGATGCTCTTTTTGGTCACCTTTCCCACGACCGACCCTTGCGAAAGTTGCTTAACCTCCGCAACCACTGCGCCGTAGAGCTCGTCAGGCTAGAGTCAGTGTGCTAAGGCCATAAAGGAGGTTTAAGGTTACCTAAGTTGTCCCTCTAGCGTATGTTTCTCTTTCCGCAGCTGCGTGATGTCGAGGTCCTTGCGCGCCAGCTCGTGCGCGTAGTGCAGCATGTGCGGGGGCGCATTGCCCTCCTGGAATAACACACGATCATTTATAGGTATTAAAATATACACGCTCAAAGGAATATGGTCAAACTGCCTTTCTATTGTCTAATTTCAAAATCTATCGCAATCGCTTTCAATACATTGATGCTTCTTTTTGACATAAATAAAAACTTACCAAAGAAATACAGCAATGTGTCACATCCAACTGTCAAATGAAAGCGATTGCGATAGATTTTGAAATTAGACAATTAGCCCCCTGGTTTCACTTTATTGTCAAATTCATTTCAAAAATTAGGATTCTAATTTCCAAAGGCTATCTATCTTTGAAGGAGAAAAAAACTGTTTATTAATCCTATCCTACGATGTTTGGATGTTTGTTCCTCAATCACGAAAAAACGGCTGAACATATTTCGATGATATTTGATACACAGATAGTTTATAGCCTGGATTAAAACATAGGATACTTTTATCCCGGTTAAAGGTTCCCTAGGGATTTTCTAAATGTCCACGCGGACGAAGTCGCGGGCGGAAGCTAGTAGGAAGATAAGTGATTGTATCCCTTTTTTCAAGAGTCCGCCATCTTTTTCCTTTTGATATGAGGGCTTTTCACAATGACCAAAAACTGTAGTCTCAATAGATGGCGTTGATAAAAATCTATGTGTCAATGTGTTTTTTTACTAAGCTTCGAAGAGTACCTACCTACTCAGGTAGACAGGCAGATGTGAAACCCTAAAATGTTTCACTCAGGGCAGATGTCAGCCAGCGAGCGCTAACTTGCCTCTTTGGAACAGGTCTACCAAGAAGTTTAAATTCATATAAGTTCTCTAATCTCATAAACTTCTTGGTAAATAATAATCATAGTGAATGACAATCATAATGATTATAGTTCCTCTATGATGACAATCAGCCGCGCGCAGTCATATTATAAAAGTACTCTTTGCTCACGTCACTTCGTCGTAAAGCTGATAGAAACAATAATATCAATAAAAAGCACTGAAACAGAACTTATAAGAACAAAACTTTTGTTCTGATAAGCTTTACGTCGAGTAAATTTCGAACTATTTAGAGTAATGATGTTTAATTAAAACCCTGCAAAATGAGGGTAGATTTAACAATGGTACAAATTCGTAAAATTTGTAACTAAAGTCCTTATTTCAGTGACCATTTTCTTTTTAATCAACTCATGATTACAAGCAACTTTCACTATGGGGCCAACTCTGATATCGCTAATAAAAAAAACAGACGATTTTTTAATCATTTTGATATTTTCGTTATTAATTTTTGCATGAAACAGCTGGTATTTTTTCGCGATTTCAGAGTTATAGCGCCAGCGACCATGAGACAGAGCGTGTAAGCGCTAGGGTTGATACCGAAATGGAATTTTGTGGTAAAGGAAATTACATAGTAAGTATGTTACGAAATATAAACTTATGCAAGAACATGTTAATGAAAGATAGGTTTGATTTCTAATAAGTTTTTGTAATCTTTAAATTATATTGGGTACATCATAAATTGCAACTCTTATACTATATTTTCTGTTATTTATAATCAGTTTCTTAATCTTTAACATGATTATGAAGTGTTTTTGATTTATTATATATTTTTTTATTTATTGTCAATTTTACCTACTTGCGAGTTTAATCATCTGAAATCATTGTTTTCAGAGCTTTTTTTATAATTAAAGTCAGGTAAAAAGAAGAGTAAAGGCATGACTAATATTTCGTATATTTTAAACTTTTAAAATACGGAGAAACTTGATAAACACAACAATAACGCCCGCCGCCGGGCATGATTATCTTATGTTGCGTTGCGTAGTCAGTCCGTCCGTGCGAAACGCGGTACAATACGGATTGCAGTGGGACGACAAATTTCATACATCCGAAAAGATAAGACCTAAGCGATAGACAGAGAGGCAACTACTAAGTGAATGTTTTGGAGCGAAGGGAGCGCTGTAACGATTTTGCGGAGTGCAACTTCTGTGCGCTAGTATTATCCGCGCGCGATGAGAATGGTAAAGGACCTTGTCAAAGTGAATTGAAAATGACTGTAAAGCAGTAGTGTACAGCGCCGCGCTGCCGCGTTAGCGGTACCGTGCGCGTCTCAGATCCAAAAGGTATTATACCATTCTCATCGCGCGCGGATTATACTATTATCTATTCTGTGGCATAAGGTGGACGCCCCCCCACTTACCGCCAAAACCCCCTCCTTCCAATGCCCATCCTCCACGCTGACCTTCCTAGACCGGTCATTCCTCGCCCGTATAAAGCTGTCAGTTTCGTCCAATAACGCAGCGTATCTGTCCCGTTGCGTTTGAACCTGCTTCTCTAAAATTTGTACGCGCGCTTTTAGGTCCGAAGACACTTCCTTGTGGTAGTCTTGTTCGTTCTTCAGCTTCTGTAAGGTGAAAATACACTTGTGAGCAGAAAAATTGAATTACAGGCCCTTTTTGCATACAAACGAGGTAACTTTGAAGCTTTGGTTCTCCGCCCAGGATTAAACGAGGCGTGATCTGATGATGGCGATTAAAAGAATGAATGGCAGAGGCCTATAATCAGGGCTCCTTCACTCGCTCAAGGTCGCGCGATAAGCGTCTACCGCTAGCCGTTCCGCCGGCGGGACAAGTGAGCAGAGGGCCGCCACACGCCCGCCGCCGTACAAGCGCGGCATCTTACTGCACAAGTAGATATTGCCTTTTTATAATAATAACAATGTCGAATCGACATTACTGTGCCGTGTACGAATATCAAAATTAAAAAACCAATAAACAATTGTCGTTTTTCACATTATATAATATATGCTACGCAGTTCATTTAAAAGAAGACAACCCTAACGTTGCGTCGCCAGAAAAGGTAAGAGCACGCAATAGAAAGAGAGGCAACTACTAGGTGAACTGCGCGACCTGGGGTGGAATTGCGTAAGGTAATCGTATTCATTTGACAGTTCATATCGTATGAACTGATGATCATGAACAGCCGATGGCTGCAATTTGTATAGAATGACATATATTATGATACAATATGAACTGTCAAATGAATACGATTGACTTTACGCAATCACCTAGCTGAATTGCACTTTATTGTGTCGGAGCAAAAGTCGCTATTTATTTAAATGACTTTACCGCGCGCTGCTTCTGTACTTGTACTATTAGCTGTTATTCTGTGCTATAATGCTAAAGAAACCTGACGGATTAGATGAGTCGTTTAGCTCAGGGTTGAACTTTAAAAAAAAAAGTAAGCTAAAATTACATAAGTATCGAAATTATAACATTAAAAACTCTATGCGGTCTCTGGTGTAAACGACTTTTCGGATCCGTTAGGTTTCTTTAGTGATATGGGCCTTCTTCATTAACTTTTTTGAATTGCCATAATCAGATCACAGCCCGTTCAATCCCTGACGGAGAACAAAGGCTTTAAAGTTACCTCGTTTGTATGAAACTAGGCCTGTGATTCCATTTTTCTGCTCACGAGAGTATATTGGAATAAAACCGTTATTGCATAATTATAATATACTCCTCAACTTTGTCTAGGGATACAAGTGTTATTTTCATACAAACGAGGTAATTTTGAAGCCTTGGTTTTCTGCCAGGGATGTACCGTGCTGTGATCTGATGATGGCCATCTAGGGAGTGAATGGAGGAGATTCAGATCGCTATACACACCCAACTGATCTGATCAACATTTTCATGCTATTTTCGCGGTTTTTTTAAACATGTCCATTAATCTTTTAGAATGCTGATCAGATCAGGGGTGTGTATAGCGATCTGAATCTCCTCCATTCACTCCATGGATAGCCATCATCAGATCACGGCACAGTACATCCCTGGCAGAAAACCAAGGCTTCAAAGTTACCTCGTTTGTATGAAAATAACACCTATATCCCTAGACAAAGTTGATGTGTGTATAATATTTTACAGCGATTTTAATTTAAATGTTATTAAGCTACTAAATATAATGTCTGAGGCCTGAGGTAATCTCTTAAACTACTAATCCGATTTCAAAAAGAATTTAGCTCATAGAAAGTTACACTGACCCTGAGGGACATAGACTATATTTTATTAGGAAATTTTTAATGGGAAGTGCAATTTCAGGCCCAGACTTGAAGGCCCCTAGATTGTACTTATCGGGAAACAGACTCGGGCAAGGAGTTCCACTCTCTAGCGGTACGGATGATAATAATTTGAAGCAAAACGCTTAGTGCGAGTCTTTGGAATATCCACCAAAAAATGGTGGCGCTGATATACAAAAGGAACATACAAGAAAAGCAATTGTTTTACCTCTTCATACAATTTCAAAGTATCCATTTTATCCTGTTTCTCTTCTTCCAACAACAATCTATATGTCTCCACCTTATTTTTCAATATAGCTACCTCGCTCTTCAGATCTTCTATCTCGCTCTGCGCTTCTTCAACACCAGAAATCCTCACATTCTGAAGTTTATACACTTCAAATTCTCCTCTTACGTTTTCTAATTCTTCCTTACATTTTGTATGTATGTTTTCATACCCATCTACTTTAAAAATAGCAGATATATCTATTGGACTGCCTTTTTTATCATTTTCTGATATTAACTCTTTTTTCAGAATGTGAATTTTGTCTATCAATGTCTGGAGGTATTCGCTATCTGCTAGTTTTTCGTTGTCCGTTTCGCTTTTGGATTGATTTTCAGCTGAAAAAATTAAATAAATAATGATAATAAATCACATCAATTATTTAGTCCAAAAGTAAAATCTTGTAGTTCAATAGGTTATGTAGTTTAGTGTGCGTAATACGAGAGCGTATAGACGCACACCGGTATGTCGTGGACGAAATTCTTTCGTCCATGCCGGTACTAATTCCGATGCATTGGTCATGGACGAATATATTCTTTCGTCCATGCTTTGGTGTAACATACATAACGTATTATTTTTGAGGTAACTAAACTCTGAATATTTTCCTATCCATATTTTTTTATATCTATCGTTACCGTGACTGTAGCTTTAGCACGAAAATCTAGTGAGATTGATTTAGTATGGTCTATTTTTTGCTTTGAAATATTCGTTTTTACTTCTAACAGAGGAAAACGTAGATGGTTGTATAGTCCATAGAGATGAGCAAAGGACCTGATTTTGACCCCACTGCTGAGTTTAAAACCCAGTTAACGCACATAGACCATAACTAAATAGAATCTTTACGAATAAAAGATGTCTTCAGCGCGGAGCAAAAGAGAAGAGAAGCAAAGTTTTTAAGTTGATGATGCACCCTGCGGCCTGCGGGCCGTGTACTATTTCGAATACGTGATTGATCAGTGTCAATGGGGATGCATACTGAGGAACTAATGGCGCCACAAGCGTTTGTTCTAAAATCGTTTGATTGGCTGTTTCAAATATCAAGCGTCATTTCTGACGTATTTTAACCAATCAAATCCATTGATAGCGGTCGCTTCGCCGCTAGCGCCATCTAGCTTAAGCTTTGCGTGGAGATCCCCATTGAAACTACGGTTTTACAAGTAACGTGTGACAGCTTACCACAGTCAGCATTGGCAGCGATCTTGTCCACGAGGCTGCCATTAAGTTGGTCTCGTAACTGCTAAGTCCTGTTGCCGACGGCGGAGGCCGTACATTTTGACAGTATGAGACAACTAGCTATATTACCTAAATCTAAAACTACACCGCTGTCTGTCAGTTGTGATCGTGTCTGTGAGGGAACTGTTGAGCTATTGAGAAGATGCAATGTGGGTAGAAGTTTCTAAACTAAGTGGATTCGGTTTCAAAAGGTTTTTTGTGCCAATAGTGTCACTGTGTGGTGACCAGATCACATAAAACTCATTATGCTTACCATAGTCAGCATTGGCAGCGTTCTTGTCCACGAGACTGCCATTAAGTTGGTCTCGTAACTGCTGTATAATGGCTAAGTCCTGTTGCCGACGGCGGCGGCCGTACATTCCGACAGTATAAGACAACTAGCTATATTACCTAAATCTAATACTACACCGCTGTCTGTCAGTGGTGATCGTGTCTGTGAGGGAACTGTTGGGCTATTGAGAAGATGCAATGTGGGTAGAAGTTTCTTAAATAAGTGGATTCGGTTTCAAAAGGTTTTTTGTGCCACTGTGTAGTGACCAGATCCCATAAAACTCATTATGCTTACCATAGTCAGCATTGGCAGCGATCTTGTCCATGAGGGTTCCATTAAGTTGGTCTCGTAACTGCTGTATAATGGCTAAGTCTTGTTGGCGACGGCGGTTGTAAATTTCGACAGTGTGAGACAACTAGCAATATTACCTACTAGCGGCCGCCCGCGGTTTCACCCACGTGGTTCCCGTTCCCGTGGGAATATCGGGATAAAAAGTATCCTATGTTTTAATCTAGGCTATCTACTATCTGTGTGCTAAATTTCAACCAAATCCGTTCAGTAGTTTTTGCGTGATTGAGGAACAAACATCCAAACATCCAAACCCACAAACTTTCACATTTATAATATTAGTAGGAAGTAGGATTGAGGAGATGCAATGAAGGTAGAAGTTTTTAAAATAAGTGCATTCGGTTTCAAAAGCTTTTTGTGCCAATCGTGTCGCTGTGTATAAAACTCATTATGCTTACTATAGTCAGTGTTAGCAGCGATCTTGTCCATGAGGCTGCCATTAAGTTGGTCTCGTAACTGTTGTATAATGGCTAAGTCCTGTTGCCGACGGCGGTCGTACATTCCGACAGTATGAGACAACTCGGCTAATCTCTCTTCTAGCGCGCTTACTCGCTCCTCTTGCCTAGCGCAGATTTTACGCGCCGATTCTTCCGCGCGTTTCGCTTTTATTTGCTCCTAAAGATAATAAAATTTTATATTTTTTTTACAAATTGTTAAAACCACTGAGATGCGAAAAAATATAGATAAGGAAGTTGTTTTACTTTTTCAGTAAATCCGGCACTTGGTATATAGCTGGTTCGACAGCATGCATTTAATTTGTACGGAAGCTCGTTATATTTTAGACAGCTGAGAGTTTCATAACAGGCGGCGCAAAACAACGCGGGCATCATCACGGTTCCTGTTGCTATTTTAAATCTTAGTTGACAATGAGCGGTTTTCTGACAGCTGAGAATTTTAGTTTATTTTTATGTTGATAGATGGCGCTATTCAACTAGGTAGTTTTTATTTTTATTTTTCCTAGCAGCCGAGTATACCACTTAATTATTCAACACTTGACACTGGCAAAAATTACTCCCTGAAGAGGAGTAGATTGCCATAACGTCAAAAATTGGCATTGACTCCTTTCATCCTTTGCTTTTTTCTTAAAAAGTTACGTACTTAGTCGAACAACGACATCTAGCCGTCTTTTAGGTACTATTTTTTTTAAACTGCCTTTTGAAAACCGCACATTCGTGTGTGACAGTTTTGATGCCTCTAAGGAAAAATATTTGTTACTAACTCACCTCTCTGATAGCTATAGAGTGCGACTGTTCTAGCAGTTGCAGCTTCTGTTGCAAGCGCACAAGTAGCGCGGAAGTCTCCACGGTCCTGGCCTCGGCGCTGACGATTGCTAAAGAAACATAGTTATTACAGCCTGACCTCTCTGATAGCTATAGAGTGCGACTGTTCTAGCAGTTGCAGCTTCTGTTGCAGGCGCACAAGTAGCGCGGGAGTCTCCACGGTCCTGGCCTCGGCGCTGACGATTGCTAAAGAAACATAGTTATTACAGCCTGACCTCTCTGATAGCTATAGAGTGCGACTGTTCTAGCAGTTGCAGCTTCTGTTGCAGGCGCACAAGTAGCGCGGGAGTCTCCACGGTCCTGGCCTCGGCGCTGACGATTGCTAAAGAAACATAGTTATTACAGCCTGACCTCTCTGATAGCTATAGAGTGCGACTGTTCTAGCAGTTGCAGCTTCTGTTGCAGGCGCACAAGTAGCGCGGGAGTCTCCACGGTCCTGGCCTCGGCGCTGACGATTGCTAAAGAAACATAGTTATTACAGCCTGACCTCTCTGATAGCTATAGAGTGCAACTGTTCTAGCAGTTGCAGCTTCTGTTGCAAGCGCACAAGTAGCGCGGGAGTCTCCACGGTCCTGGCCTCGGCGCTGACGATTGCTAAAGAAACATAGTTATTACAGCCTGACCTCTCTGATAGCTATAGAGTGCGACTGTTCTAGCAGTTGCAGCTTCTGTTGCAGGCGCACAAGTAGCGCGGGAGTCTACACGGTCCTCCTTCGGCACGAAACATAAATTATTTACAGCCTGACCTCTCTGATAGCTATAGAGTGCGACTGTTCTAGCAGTTGCAGCTTCTGTTGCAGGCGCACAAGTAGCGCGGGAGTCTACACGGTCCTCCTTCGGCACGAAACATAAATTGTTTACAGACTGACCTCTCTGATAGCTATTAGAGTGCGACTGTTCGAGCAGTTGCAGCTTCTGTTGCAGGCGCGCAAGTAGCGCGGGCGTCTCCACGATCCTGGCCTCGGCGCTGACGATTGCTAAAGAAACAAAGTTATTACAGACTCACCTCTCTGATAGCTATAGAGTGCGACTGTGCTAGCAGTTGCAGCTTCTGTTACAAGCGCGCAAGTAGCGCGGGAGTCTCCACGGTCCTGGCCTCGGCGCTGACGATTGCTAAAGAAACATAGTTATTACAGCCTGACCTCTCTGATAGCTATAGAGTGCGACTGTTCTAGCAGTTGCAGCTTCTGTTGCAGGCGCACAAGTAGCGCGGAAGTCTCCACGGTCCTGGCCTCGGCGCTGACGATTGCTAAAGAAACATAGTTATTACAGCCTGACCTCTCTGATAGCTATAGAGTGCAACTGTTCTAGCAGTTGCAGCTTCTGTTGCAGGCGCACAAGTAGCGCGGGAGTCTACACGGTCCTCCTTCGGCACGAAACATAAATTATTTACAGCCTGACCTCTGATAGCTATAGAGTGCGACTGTTCTAGCAGTTGCAGCTTCTGTTGCAGGCGCACAAGTAGCGCGGGAGTCTACACGGTCCTCCTTCGGCACGAAACATAAATTGTTTACAGACTGACCTCTCTGATAGCTATTAGAGTGCGACTGTTCGAGCAGTTGCAGCTTCTGTTGCAGGCGCGCAAGTAGCGCGGGCGTCTCCACGATCCTGGCCTCGGCGCTGACGATTGCTAAAGAAACAAAGTTATTACAGACTCACCTCTCTGATAGCTATAGAGTGCGACTGTGCTAGCAGTTGCAGCTTCTGTTGCAAGCGCGCAAGTAGCGCGGGCGTCTCCGCGGTCCTGGCCTCGGCGCTGACGATTGCTAAAGAAACAAAGTTATTACAGACTCACCTCTCTGATAGCTATAGAGTGCGACTGCTCTAGCAGTTGCAGCTTCTGTTGCAAGCGCACAAGTAGCGCGGGAGTCTCTACGGTCCTGGCCTCGGCGCGCTGCAGGCGGCGCTGTGACGCCTCTAGGGAACTGCTGAGGTCGCGTACACGCTTTTCTAACTCTGCCTGTGACGCTGTTATAATTAGAAATACAAACATTTTGATATTTTCGTTATCATTTTTTGTAAGAAACAGCTGTTTTTTTTTCGCGATTTCAGAGTTGGTCCCATAGTAAAAGTTGTTCAGTTTGATGGTCCCTATCTACCATATTCGGCTTTATAAGGCTATTACCAAACACCCTGCATATTTTATTTGCCAACACTAAGAATAAATAACTAAATAAGAATAAAAGCGTAAAAAAATTTGTGGATGAAGAAACTGACATAAATGGTGTTTTATTTTAAATGTGTATTTTCATCTCATTAAAAACTGACTGAACTGAATAATTCAGTCACATAAAATCATGTGATAAGCACACAAAACATATAAAAATATGTCAGTATTGCGTCTAAATAAATAATTAGGTAGGTAATAATAACTTAGTTTTTGTGATGCTTGTTGAAAAATATGAATTAAGTAATTCTTCATCATCACCTTGTGTTTCTGTTGAATTAACAACTTTATCTTCAAATTTTTCCTTAGTCTTCCTTTCACTATTAAGTTTCATGTGAAGTTCTCTGAAAATTCAAAATTATTTAAGAATGAAAGAAAAACTTTTAATTCAGCAAAAAAACAATAACATTTCAATATTTTTCTTAAACTAAAAAAATGCACTAACTACTCACTTCAACATAGCAGACTGATCAGCCCTCTCTTTCTCTCTTTCCTGTATCTCATATGCTATTTTGGCTTTAAAATTACTTATTTCCACCAAATGTTGCTGGACCAGTGATTTGGTCTCTTCTTTCATACCAGCAATTATGTTCTCGTACTAAAATGGTATTATTTTCTGGTATTATTATTGAAATCCCAAAAACTTAATAAAAAAATTGGATAACTGAATACAAATTAACGCACACATAGATAATGGCACAGATAGACACATTAGTATAAACTTTACAGTCACATAGATTACCTAAATAAAAAAAAAGGCACTAATGACCAGCCCCCTACCACAGAATAACTAATAGTACAAGCCCCTACTCTTGACGGGCTCGAATCGAACTCGTTGGTAGTACCCCCCCTCCCTCCAGACAAAAGCTGCACTCGTAAATAAACTAACATACAATAACCTTACAAGTTAGCAGCCTGACAGTGGAAAGGCATGCCTCCACGCCTTCATTAAAAACAACTGCTTATGGTCCAAAGCCCGATTGCATGTTAGCAAACAAATATGAAAAAAACCAACCTTATCCCTTGTGACTTTCTTGTCTGCCTGGAATGCTTCTTCCATCCGAGCTTTCTCCGCTGTCAACGTAGACAGGGACAGTGTAAGTGCTGCCACTGAACCATCTGGAACTGTATCAAATCAATGAAAGAAAATTAAATAAGATGGGCATTTGGTGTGACAGTAGTCTCTACAGCAAGTTTAACACCCATATTCAAAAATGATTCAAATTCGCTTGCCTATGCGAGCCAGTGCGTTAAATTAGAGCTCTGTGATTAGTGTGTCGCCCTCATACAAGGTGGAGCGACGATCTTCGCAAGGTGGCTGGCAAAAGCTGGATGAGAATAGCAGCGGTTCGTGCTCGATGGCATGCACTTAGAGAGGCCTATGTCCAGCAGTGGACATTGATAGGCTGTTGATGATTGTTCATGATGACAAAGAACTCTATTAGTCTGAGCCCTCTTACGCACTAGCGGTCAACCACTGCGCCCGCCAACCATCCATTTTAATGTGAAATTTCGTAGTGGATAAGTGCGTACTATATCCAGCATATCTTTGTCCCCAAGTGGGAAACAAAAGTGGGGGGTAACTGGTAGTCTAGGACTCAATGAGTTGTCCACCCTTATTTATTTCTAATAATAAGTAAAGACTATCAAAATACTGTACCTCCTTCAGCAGGTGCTTCAGTCTTATTCAATGCTTTTAAACTGATTTCTAGTGCTTCTTTCTCCTTAACGAGTCCTTTATACGCAGTGACCACATCTGAGAACAAAAGAATAAACAGAAATAAAATTTGATTAAACATTTTGCAAGAGCGTCTTGAATTTCAGGTGAATATGTCTTTAGTGCACATTAACCATTTTTAATATCCCGCTGTTAGGACACAGGCCTTTCTTATGGGCAGTGTTGTTCTTGATATATTATGGCAATTGCCATGTATATTATACTGCAATCCCGATTGAATGTGAATCATGAAACAATGCTGTCCACATAAATATAGCAACTTTCATTACTAAGATTTATGATTTGTTTCAAGTCTTTGTGCGCAGTTAGACACTATCTCGATTCGTCACATGAGGTATTGGCTACTTTATCAAATAGCAACATTAGGTTTAGGACACTTTCAGAATTGGTGAATACATATGTCACAATATGAATTTGGCAAATTAGTATCTAGACACACACCCCCACTTATACCTACTCATCTATTAAGTGTTGTATATCTGGTCTCCAGGGCCAAAACTATACATTTTATGCGAACAATGTTTTCTACACTTATAAACTGTATAAATTACCTACAATTTGAGCCTAATTGCAGCTCTTATATAGAAGAATATATTTTGGCCCTGGATACCAGATAGTGAAAAAAGTCCTAGTTTTTCTCGATTTACTCAGTTTCCACAGGTTTTTCGAAGTTGCAAATTTGAATCCACACTACCCTAACAGACCCATCATACAACATACCAAAAATGCAGAACTACATCACGCTTTGCGAATTTAATGTCTATTTTCAACAGCCTAATAGCGAGAAACGTACATACGACACACGCGACATAAATACTGTATTTTATTTCCTTTTTTATTGAAAAGTCAGCATGTAGATAACTGGTCATCCGATTATAACAGAATATACAACGTGTAACAGAATTAATGGATAAACCAGGACAACCCATGAGTAGGTATAAGTGGGGGTGTGTGTCTAGATACTATTTAGTATGTCATGCTCACTTTAAACATTTCTGCGGTGGTGTCGTGTGGGGCGGGTCGTTACGTTCCCTCAAATATGGTTGAGCGAAGCGATGGCTGGTCCATGCGTCATGCTCGTGAACGGGTGCTGCCAGTGGGAATGGGTCTGCTTCTGTCTGCTTGTACTAAGGGCGTCGTATATTTATATATTTTTTTTCTCTGTTTGATGTTATCAATATGTATGGCACTTCTTACTCAAAACATAAAACTAATAGGCAAGTAAACCTTGTTTTGATTTCTCTTTTTTTTTTTATTGCAATCATTTTGCTTTCTATAGTCAGTAGTTTTTGTAAGTAAAGGCCTATGAAAAGCTTTTGGATATTAGTTTTCAATTCAGTGCCTTAGGATGGGTAGCCTAAGTATGTCATGCTCTCTTTAATCATTTCTGCGGTGGTGTCGTGTGGGGCGGGTCGTTACGTTCCCTCAAATATGGTTGAGCGAAGCGATGGCTGGTCCACGCGTCATGCTCGTGAACGGGTGCTGCCAGTGGGAATGGGTCTGCTTCTGATTACCTATCTTAACGCATATTGAATTGTAAGAATTGCGTTTTTTATTGTTATTTTTTATGTCTTGTCTCAAGTATTTTTTGGTAAATTTTGCCTACTTAGGTGCACTTTCGAGTAGCAGACATAGTGATTACTGATTTCTCAACTAGTTGAAAGTTATTTACTCTCACAATTACCTATCCGATATGTAGTAGGTATTTAATTTCAACCTACCTACCCATTGTGTACAAACTTTTGTTAATTATTGTGATGGAAAATGACCTCACTTTAAATGTGGAGCTCATTTTTCAATGTTGACGACTCTGTATGAAATATACAGGGAGAAAAAAGCAGCCCTTGACGAGTTTCTTGCCGGTTCTTCTCGTTACAAGGTCTCCCGCTCAGGGTTTGCGAACCGATGGCGTAGCTTCTTTGACATTCACAAGTGCTTGTAACAGCCTAGACTGAATAAATGATTTTTTGTTTTTTTTTTTTTTTTATATTATTTGCCAAATTCATATTGTGACATATGCATTATGCGACTACGAGATATTATGACCAATTCTGAAAGTGTCCTAAACCTAATGTTGCTATTTGATAAAGTAGCCAATACCTCATGTGACGAATCGAGAAAGTGTCTTACTGCGCACAAAGGGTTTCAAGATTTCTTTAAAACACAGCAATTAATTATAATTTTGGGCTTTTTTTATTTTGAGTACAACAATACAAAATTTTTCAGAATCAACATACTGCTTTTGGGTGGATAAAGAATAATTTAGTGTCCAATTTATTAACAAAATTGTTTTTTTTTCTCTTTATTTATTTTGGGGCTTTTATCCATTTGGTGGTAAGGTAAATAGTTCAGTAAATAGTCTGACTTACGGTTTGAGTGGTATATTGTCCTTACACACACAAATAAATAAAACAGTACACAGAAGGAGTAAGAATCACGCACAGGCACAGATATAGTTTAGGTAGGCAGAAGGAAGAATTCGAGAAACACAATTAACAGTTTGGTGAAGCAGAAAAACAAATAGCAATAAGCATTAGCCGCGAACAATAACAAAATATCTGAGCCAAAGCTGCGAGCGCTCAGTGTCGTGGTATGATCTCGACTGGCGTACTGATCGGTGCGCACGCGCTGCCCGGCTGATCCGATAGCAGGGTCGCAAGACAAAAGGACTGGTTTGGGATGCGTGTTTCCACTTTCGCCGTCCGGCTTGTACGTACGGCAAATGACGTGTAAATAAATATGATTAGTTTTAGTTAATTAAATAAATATTATTGTAATACGTGTTTGTGTGTTTATGTAAATATAATTAAGATAGTATAAGATAAAATATAAATGATTGTAAATATAAAATATTTTGTGTAAATAATAAATAAATGTAGGAAGGTCACCTACACCACCCCCCTCCAGAGACCGTCAAGGGCGATAAAAATCGGGAAATCGTACCCGGCGTCCACTACGAGTGGTTCGCTCATTTTGAAATTTTGGTTGTTGCTCTGGTACGGGTTCTACACTATAATCAGCCAATATATAGGCCGGTTTCACACGATCGATAGAAACCGTGACTTCTTTGCCGTTTAGTGACAATTTAAAAGTTTTGTCATCTCTAGCCAATACTTTGTGAGGACCAGTATAAGCGTTAGTTAGTGCACCTCGCAATGCGTCTTCACGCAGGAAGACAAAATCACATGTGCCTAGGTCCTTATAAATAAAAACTTTGGGACTGCAATGGCGTGAAGCAGGTACGGGACGCAGTTTACTGGCGAAATCTCGAATCCGGGCTGAAAATTCAGACGCATCGGTCGTGCCAGGAACTGAAGGTTCAAAAAATTCGCCAGGCAGTCTCAATGGCTCCCCGTACACTAACTCAGCAGATGAAGCCTGCAGGTCCACTTTAAAGGCCGTTCTCACTCCCAACAACACCCATGGCAATGACTCAGTCCACCGATCATTTGCGTGGCATACTATCGCCGCTTTCAGTTGACGGTGAAACCGTTCCACGAGTCCGTTACAAGCAGGGTGATAAGCCGTTGTTCGTTTGTGGTCAAACCCAGCGATTTTGGACAAACAAACTGTCGGCCTCTATCGGTTGTGATGGTCATTGGGCAACCAAACCGAGCTATCCACATCGACAGCAAAGCCTTGGCCACTGTTTCGGCAGTAATGTCCTCGATCGGTACCGCTTCTGGCCATCGCGTAAAGCGATCAATGGCAGTAAGACAGTACCGATAACCCTGCGACAGTGGGAGAGGTCCAATTAAGTCGATGTGGATTTCTTTGAAGCGAGCTCGAGGTAAATGGTATGTACCAAGTGGTGCGGTCACATGACGGTTGACCTTGGCGCGTTGGCATGCAATGCAAGCACGCGCCCAGTTCTTGCAGTCTTTTCTGACGCCCGGCCAAACGTACCGTTCCGCAACAAATTTAGCGGAAGCATTGGCGCCAGGATGACTCAATGAATGCAAGCTTTCAAATACTTGCCTGCGGTAGAATTTCGTAACGTAAGGCCTGGGGGTCGAGGTACTGACGTCGCAGTACAGTGCAATGCGACTCCCAGGTAATAGACGTTTTTCTAAATGCAAGGAACAACCATCCTGCAAAAATCTAGACAGTTCTAGGTCGGAAGTTTGACTTTCGGCTAGTGTCTCGAGGCTGACAGTTGCGCTCAATTCTTCGACGCGCGACAAAGCATCGGCAACCACATTATCTTTGCCTGATATGTGGCGTATGTCGGTTGTGAATTGAGCGATAAAGTCCAGGTGTCTATACTGCCTAGGCGAGCAGTTGGCCTTCCTTTCATGAAAGGCAAAACTGATTGGCTTGTGGTCAGTATAGACAGTAAAATGCCTGGCCTCGAGCATATGCCTAAAATGTTTAATGGCCTCGTAAATGGCCAATAACTCCCTATCATATGGCGAGTATTTCTCTTGGGAGGGGCTAAGCTTCCGAGAGAAGAAGGCTAATGGCTCCCAAGCATCATCTCGCAGTTGCTGTAATACTGCGCCGATCGCCTTATCCGACGCATCAGTTACAAGCGCTAATTTAGCAGAACAGTCCGGGTGTGCTAACATGGCGGCCCTGGAGAGACTGTCTTTGCAGGTGTTATAAGCGGTCAAGGTGTCCCCTGTCAAGTTGACGGGGTGAGATCCTTTGAAGTTACCTGTCAATAGCGCATGAAGTGGCGCTTGAATTTGGGCAGCTTGGGGAAGAAACCGCCGATAAAAATTTATCATGCCCAAAAATCGCCTGAGTTGGCGCACGGTGGTGGGGGCAGGGAAGTCTTTAATCGCCTGCACTTTGGCGTCAAGAGGTCGGGTACCATGCTTTGAGATGTGGTATCCCAGAAAGGTTACTTCACTAGCCCCAAACACACATTTGGAAGTATTAACCAGCATTCCGTATTTCTTCAGGCGTTCAAAGATAATACGGAGATGCTGCTCGTGCTGCTCTGCTGACGTTGAGAAGACCAAGTAGTCGTCCAAATACGCGAAGACGAAATCGAGTCCTCTGGTCATCTCATCCACGAGCCTTTGGAATGTTTGACCCGCATTCCGTAGACCAAACGTCATATACGGAAATTCAAACAATCCAAAGGGCGTGGTGATGGCAGTCTTAGGGATATCATCTGGACTTACCGGCACTTGGTTGTACGCTTTAGCGAGGTCAAGCGTGCTGAAGATCTTACACCCTGAGATGCTGTGGGCGAAGTCGTGTATGTGCCTGATTGGGTACCTGTCGGGCACTGTCCGTGCGTTGAGCATACGGTAGTCGCCGCATGGTCTCCAGCCGTTGTCTTTCTTCGGCGCCAGATGAAGAGGTGACGCCCAAGGACTTTCTGACGGACGGGCTGTGCCATTCGCTATCATCGACTGGAATTCTTGGCGGGCTATCTTATCAGCTTATCGGGAGTTAAACGGCGAGGGGAACAAGACACAGGTGGACCAGGTGTAGTGCGGATATGGTGTACCGTGTTATGAGGTGTAGTGCGATGAATACCAGCAGGACGGGTTATTTCTGGAAACTCGTCTAAGATTTTATGGTAACGAGTATCGCCAGTGGAGATCTTTACAGAGTGCACATTACAAGAAGCAGAACTAGCTACAGTAGATACACTAGTTGTATGATCAATTAACTTTTTGTTTCTAACGTCTACTATAAGCTGATAATAGTTTAAAAAATCTACACCTATTATAGGTTTTGTAACATCGGCGACTACAAAGCGCCAAGCAAAGCTTCTACGTAAACCAAAATGTAATTGTAAATGTACGTAACCATAAGTAGCTATGTTTGAACCATTGGCTGCGCAGAGTTCAAAGTTGCTTCGGGCACGTCGTTCTCGTAGCGAAGACCGTGGAAAGACACAGAGGTCGCTACCAGTGTCGACCAGGAACTGCGTCTTTGATGAGCGGTCAGTCACGAAGAGGCGACCCGATGAGTGAGGTGAGCAGTCGTCAGTCGCCATTATCGACTGCTCCCGGCGTTTCCCGCCTTGTAGTCACAAGGCCGAATACAACTGTCTGCTTTCTCGCCAAACTTCGCGTGGTACCAACACAGCGGGAACTTTCGGTAATTGGAGTCCGACCGCTGTCTTGATGAAGATCTGCTCCTGTTACGCCGTGATGTCCGTTGTTGTCCTCGGCTGCTTCTATCAATGGACATTTTCTGGATTTGCCGTCTCAGCTCGGCTATCTCTCTCGTCAGCTCACTCACGACTGAACCAGGCACTGAATTATTGACCGCCGCAACCCTCGGATCTCGCAGATCGTGTTCATGACCTTGCTAATACAACAAGCAAGGTCATGAACACGATCTGCGTGATCCGACAAGTCTTCGGTAGTGCTAGTGGATGGCTGGCCGGCGAGAACCGTCTGCACGCCGGTAGGAAGACGACTAATCCACATCGTCTTCAAAAATTCGTCAGTGACGTCACATCCGGCAAGGCTCTTGAGATGCCGCAGAAACTGCGAAGGCTTACGGTCGTCCAACTCCTCATGCATCAACAATTGTTTCAGATTCTTTTCTTTGGATGTGGTAAGTCTAAATCTAAAGTGATAAAAGAACTTTGCGCGCCCGAATCGAGAACTGCACGGCAATTCTGCAGCTGGCCGCTAATATCAGTGACATCTATGCGTGCTGTCCCTAACACCACTCCATATTTAACATCGGTTTCATTCACGGAATGAAAGTTCTCGTTTGTAGCGCATGACTCGACACTCACGGAGTGTTCACACGAGGCACCGCTAACAAGCGCGTTAGCGCGAGGCGCAGGCGGTACGACCGCTTCGCCTCCCGAGATAATTTGAGGCGTCGGCGCCGGCACGGCCGACATTGGTCCGACACTCGCATTCTGATGTAACAGATAGTGATGAGGTGACAAACAAACGCCACAGGTTAAACTACTTTTACAAGTTTTTGAATCATGGCCGCTCTTTAAACAATTAGTACATAAATTTAAGGTGTTAACACGGTTAACCCTTTCAGATACAGGCATTTGCCTAAACGAATTACAACGATAAATCATGTGATCTTGAGAACAATGTGCACAAGCCACATTAAATTTATGTTGTGTGTCGTTGCGGGAGGTAGTTAGATTTATTTTTGAAGTTGGTAGATTAGAACGTGAATATTTATTATTATTATAAGAATTTTGTTTTTGTTGTACAGTATTTACTTTGTTGAAATTAGGAGTAAAATTATTTTGTGTCTTAATTTTATTCAAGTTATTTGTAGGCCAGGAGCTAGTAGTCGGAAACGTATGTTCCAGAACTTTAATTTGTTTATTAACAAAATTGATTAATTCAGTAAATGACGGCAATGAATTTTGATCACGACTTTCTTCAAAAAGTTTTCTAGTGTGATTATCAAGGCCCCGCAAAGCAATGTGACAAAACAAATAGTCACCTAAATTTTCAATATCTAAAGCTTTAATTGCTTTTAATGAGTGATCAAATGTTTCTACAAATGAGCTTAAATTATTTGTATTATCTTTTGTCAGTGGTGTGAAACTCAACATCCTGTCTAAATACCTACCTAACAATGCTCGCTTATCTTGGTACTTATTTAGTAGGCTTTGCCATACTACCTCGTAGTTACTAGCAGTGATAGGAAGATTCTTCACTAAATTCAGAGCAGGACCCTTAACACATGACAAAAGATAGTGAAACTTGTCTATGTTATCAAAATTACGATTATGAATTAAAGACACAAAAGTGTCATAAAATGTGGGCCAATTTTCTAATTGTCCGTCAAATTCAAATAAAGTAAGTTTAGGTAATGACGGTCGTACAAAATTATCATTTTCACGACATGACATTTTTGTGCTTGTCTCCTGGTCTAACTTGCTACAATTCATTGCAACTCGTTTGCAGATAAAATAAATTTCATCGAAACTATCTAAAGCACTAGTCGATGGTTTAGATGTTGTTTCTAATTGTAATTCAATGGAAAATATTTCCGAAATAATATTTTCGAAATCGTGATGAACGTCGTCAAGTTCTGAATACCTACTGTACCAAAAAAACGTTGTATAGAATTTAAGTTATCAAAACGAATTTCTTTTGACAAGTTGTAAACTTTTTGTAATTTATTAAACAAATATTCCTTTTTAAAAGTTAAGGTTTCTAACCTTATCAATAAGTGTTTATCTAATTCACATTCTTCACTGACTTTAGGCATTTTATTTTGTGGGTCCATTTTTGAAATGTGAATGTGCAGTCACTGTTCTAGAACGTCTAGAATGTACCTACCAACTTGAAGGTAGATACCAATTCGCACCGATACAAAAAATGGACTCGTCCAACTCAACTACCTACGTTTGCAACGAAACCCAATTGTAAAATAGAAAATATGCAATAAATTTAAACAAATATGAATATTATCAAAATATAACTATTTCAAAGATAAGTAGGTATTAGTAAACCCGGTTCGAAGTGACCAGAAATTGTGGCGACAACGTGCCAGCCACTGTGTTAAATTATGAAATTTTAGTTTGGACTGTATTTCCGTAAAGAGATTAAGAGGATAGATTGATTAGGGTGTTTTCGGTATCTATTTGTGAACTTGGCAACGAAAAGGAGGCTTACCTTTGCCCTTTGGAATGGTCGAAGATTGTCCTCTGAAGATGGTCAGCGACAGCGACGTTTCACAACAGCACTTCCAGAAGGCACAGTTATGATCTCACGTTATAAAAAGTTCACTTGACACCCCGGGGAGATTATTAGCAAGTTTCACTGACGTACATAGTAGTACTTTTTAAATAATAAATAAAATAGTGGAGCCGACAAGCAGCGGCCGCCATGCATTTGACGAGATTTCTTGCGACTGCAGTACAGGTAGCGCCATCCCTCGGTGGACGGCGCAAACACACATCTTGTTTCGATGTGTTCTGAGCAGTAGGTATTTACCTCACAATTAATTACCAAAAACATCAAATTAGATACTCAACAAAAACTATCTTTACAAAATGATAAATTATAGCCTGATTACGAAATTATCGGGTTTTTTGTTAAAGACGCCATTTTATTTCTTTCTTGTCAGTTGGTGGGGAGGGTTTTTTTGTTTTTTAACAAAATGGCGGATGGCGCTGAAGGGTTAAGATAGTATAAGATAAAATATAAATGATTGTAAATATAAAATATTTTGTGTAAATAATAAATAAATGTAGGAAGGTCACCTACATCCATATGGATACGCCAGACCCATTGTATTTTGTCACAATACGATACCAACGTGGTTGTAACCATTCAAATGTATTACTACGTATAGAATCGACCTCGCGGCCCCGATTTTTGCTCCACGCGTTGAGGTCAATTGACCTCAACTCATTTAGTCACTCGCCAACGCTCACCACGAACGCACGGTGTAATTGTGCCGATAAAAATGTCGTTCTGTGTGTTGAAGACGTCAAAAAAACAAAAAACACGAAGCAAAAAAATAGTGGAGTGACTTATCATCGGTATGTAAACAAAACATCAACATAAACCAACCAAAACTAATTTTTATACATTATTTCTACTGACCCGACATTTTGAACGAAAATCTTAGATTATGAAAAGTGTGAACCATACAGATTGTATACGTAGGTACTAAATTAGGACAGGGGAACTAATAACACAGTTTTACAATATAAGTATATTGTTCTATAGCAGTGGTTCTTAACCTGGGGGTAATTACCCCCGCAGGGGTAAATCAGCTATTTCACAGGGGTAACAAAGAGCCTAATTATAAGAATAAAACTAGCACTTTGTGAGTTTCCCGCGGTTTCCGGACAAGGATCTGGGTTAGTAAATATTTTTCCAAGTTGCCAAAGTAATATTTACCTACCTAATAAAAAAATCTATTCAACGACACCAAATGATTAGGTACTATTAGTGCGGGTACTAAATGTCCATCCTCCGTTTTTATTTTTTGAATAAGTATCAGAATACACCTAATTATCTAATTAAATTACGTTTATACTATAATTTTATGCAATAATTACTAAGTAGGTATATCATAATCATTATGAAGAATGTGTCACATCTGTGTGCATGTTACTTTTTCTTTGACAACTCTGCGCATGCGTAGCTGCCATCTTTGCGATCGCTGCGACAATAATGTACCGTAGACTGTCCTTTCTATACGTAGTAATATATTTCAATGGTTGTAACTAATCTAAAGACAGTATTATAAAGTAAGTACTTAAAATTACGGTAGGTTATGGAAATTAAATTACTGTTGACATTTTTTAATTAAACCACTTGATTTCTTTGCCGCATCTGCTTTAGGGTTTGCTAGAATACTTTGAATTAGCCCTACCTCTTTGAGGGCCTAGTACGAGTAGTGTTTCTCACCTCACTTTGCGAATAAAAAAAAATAAAAAAATCTCGAAAACTTTTTTAAACGCAATATTTCTAAGAAACTATAATGTGCACAAAAAAAAGTGACAAGAGTAACAGTTCTTTAGTTTTGTCCAATTTAACCGAAACAATCATAAAACGTTAACAATATCATAAAACGAAAACATCTCAAAATTATTTTCTTTTATTCCTTGCGCACCCTATGGGTCACTCCAACCGAAGTCTTTGCTTTGAACTGATCAAATGTTTACGCTTCAAAATAAACACAACAAAACAAGATTTGCTAGCATATGGATGAAGAAATCTGATAGTAGAAATTGTTTTACTGTCTTTACACTTACCCCTAAGGCGTCCTTCATATCTCTTTATTTGGTCAGCTTGCTTCGTTATTGTTGATATTAGCTCCTGCTTTGAAAGGGATTCCATTTTCCTCTAAAATCCTTGAAAAATATTGCAGCTGACTGGTGACTGGTCTTGAGTTGGTTATGGTTAAAAATTATGGTCAAATCTATACTTAATTCAAAATATTAGGATTTACACAGCAGCTGCTGTTTTAGGTCAAGTCAAAGAATAATAGGTAATTTATTTTCCTGCTTTGCTTCCCAAAAAAAATATTCAATCAAAATCAAAATAATTAAAATACTAACTAATCTGTCAAATGTCACAAAAGTCACAAGTGTCACTGATGACAGTTAGTTGACGTTTCGTTTGACATAATGGGTGCAATCCAGCAGACTAATCGCAGAGTCATCGGTCGCAATAGAGTATATGGACCTAAGTTAATTCATTATCTAGCACCATTCTAGTAGGTTGTTGTCACTTGTTGTAGTCACTAAAATGTTAATTAAAATATGACGATTCAAAAACATTGTTTAAGTTATACGATTTAAATGTTTGTGCGGGCTTTGGCTCCCGCCCGCACTATACTTGCGTCTGTTGTTGATGTGCTGAGCTGGCTATGGAGGATGTCCTCACAACTAAATCTCTACATACTAAACACACCTTGCGTTGATACAACGTTTACTCTCTTATTTACAGTATGTACACAAACAGGTCACATTATGATATGAATCAAACAGGAATATCTTATTATATTTTTAGGTCGTAATCCTTTTCATGATAGCAATTAAGTCACAGCTAATCAATTGTCATAAGAAAACTTTTCTTCTAATAGGTATTGCAATGCAACCTACCATAGAGGAGTGGTGACCTCTTTGCAGAGTCGCCACACCACCCCCCTACGGAGAAAATAAAAATAACATTTAAAATAAAAAAACTTAACAATAGGAACCTAACCCTAAAAAAAAAACTAGCCTTAAAAAAAAAACTAAACATCATAAGGCAACTTAAATTTAACCTTCCTACCAGCCCGGGTTCTATATTCCGGAGACTGAAGGGATTGGTCTGGGCTGTCCGTAATTGGCTTTAGGACGGGCGCAGTTGAGGGAGTTTCAGGAACGGTGAAATTCGCGGACGAAGACGGTTCTTGGTCGATATAAGCAGGCTTCACTCGATCCAGGCTTACCGTGACATTTCTGACACCCATCAAAATGGTGATAGTCTTGCCATCTTGGGCACGAGAAACCACCTTATGAGGACCCGAATATGGGGCAGTCAATGATCTTCGCACGGAGTCATCCCTAAGAAAAACGTGCGTCGCCGACAAAAGATCCTTGCTCACGAAAGTGCGCTTTTCCCCGTGGTGAGTTGGTGAAACCGGTCTAAGAAAAATCATATTCCTTCGGAGCTGCTCGGCGAAATCAAACTCTCCAACGCGGTCCGGAATAGCCGAAGGACAAAAGAACTCGCCCGGCAAAAACAAAGGCTCCCCGTATACAAGCTCGGCCGAGGATGCCTGTAAATCTTCCCTAAAAGAAGAGCGCAAACCCAACAGAACAACTGGCAGCGCCCTATGCCACGTATCGTTATGACACATGAGGGCAGCTTTTAGTTGCCTGTGCATGCGTTCCACAAGACCATTAGCACAAGGATGGTAACTAGTCGTGCGAACTCGACTTGCCCCACAATGGCGCAAAAGATTATGGAACAAGGCAGATTCGAATTGCCGTCCCTGGTCCGTTGTCACAACAGAAGGAACACCGAAGCGAGACACCCACTCTCTGAAAAAGGTCTCTGCACATTCTTCCGCCGTCATGCTTTTCATCGGCCAAGCCTCAGGCCATCTGGTAAATCTGTCTACTGCTGTAAGACAATACTGAAAACCACAGCTATGCGGCAGAGGACCGATGATATCAATATGAACGTGACGGAAGCGCCTGGTTGGTGTAGGAAAATGTCCAAGAGGTGTAACGGTATGCCTTGACACTTTGCTGCGTTGGCAACTCAAGCAGGATCGAGCCCAATTGTGACAATCTTTCTGCATTCCAGGCCACACAAAACGCTCAGCCACCAAGCGTGCCGAAGCTCGTGCGCCAGGGTGACTTAACATGTGTAATTTATCAAAATGTGGGCGACGGAAGGGAGGGGTCAAATATGGTCGATGCTTGCCCGTAGACATATCACAGAAAATGGCGATATCTGTCCCAGGTAAAACAACCTTCTCCAATTTAAGAGAAGAACCAGCTAACACCTTCTGTAGCTCCTCGTCCGACACCTGATCAAGAGAAAGAGCGGCGAAGTCGCTTTCAAAAGAAAGAGCCTCAACTCGAGACAGGGCATCAGCCACAACGTTGTCTTTGCCACTGACATGGACTATGTCAGTCGTGAATTGTGAAATGAATGATAGATGATTGAGTTGAACTGGAGGCAACTTTTCTCGCCGCTGAATAAAAGCGTATATCAGCGGTTTATGGTCTGTAAATACAGTGACATGCTGCGCCTCCAAAACATGGCGGAAGTGCTGGACTGCCTCATAAACAGCAAGTAGCTCCCGGTAATAAGCTGGCCAGGTGGAATGTTTCACTGTCAACTTCTTACTGAAGAATGCCAGCGGTTGCCAATGGCCTTTAACGTTTTGCTGCAAGCAAGCACCAACATGACTCGATGAAGCGTCAGTGAATAACCCTAATTGGGCATCAGCCACAGGATGAGCCAGGAGCGTTGCAGCAACAAGATGATCCTTACATTTTTGAAATGCACACTCCAAATCGGGCGTCCACGGTACGGGCTTTGAGCCCTTCAGCTTGGACGAGGCTAAAGCGTCAATGAGAGGAGCTTGAAGTTCTGCTGCCCCCGGTAGGAATCGGCGGTAAAAATTTACCATGCCAAGAAACCTGCGGAGTCCTTCAACCGTTTTCGGTAAAGGGAAGTTCCGCAAGGCTTCGATCCTCTCCGGAGGAGGTCTGGTCCCATCCTTACCAACTCGGTAACCAAGAAACTGCACCTCGTCAGTCGCGAGCACGCACTTGCCAGGATTGACCACCACACCATACTCTCGCAACCGTTGGAACAATATCCGAAGGTGCTGGATATGCTCTTCCAGGGATTTCGAGAAAACCAAAATGTCGTCGATATATGGGTAGCAAAAGTCGAGACCCCTGACCACTTCGTCAATAAAACGCTGGAAAGTTTGTCCAGCGTTCCGCAGACCAAACGTCATGAAGGGGAACTCGAACAATCCAAACGGTGTAGTGATGGCTGTTTTGCAAATATCCGCCTCATTAACCGGAATCTGTTGGTATGCTTTAACAAGGTCCAGAGTGCTAAAGACCGTAGCACCAGCCAGGCTGTGGGCAAAGTCAGCGATGTGGCGAACGGGATAGCGGTCAGGAACAGTTCTCGCATTGAGCGCTCGAAAATCACCACAAGGACGCCATCCGTTTTCACCCTTGCGAGCCATGTGCAGCGGAGATGCCCAAGGACTACTGGAGGGCCGAGCTGTTCCACAGCTGACCATCTGCTCAAACTCCTTCTTTGCAACAAGCAGTTTCTGAGGGGCGAGTCTACGTGGACGGCACGAAACTGGTGGACCATCGGTTGTAATAATATAGTGCTTAGTTGTGTGCTTTACAATACGTGGCAACCCAGGCGGACGCAAAATATCGGGAAATTCCAATAACACTTGCGCAGCAGGAGACTCAGCAACAACAGTCTTTACGCTAGTCTGGGTAGTGTCAGCAGCAGTTGCAGCAACAAAGAGACTAGTTAAACCATCAAGCAGACGTTGGTTACGACAGTCCGGCATAAGGTGATATTCAGCCAAAAAATCTGAACCGATGATAGGTACACCAACGTCAGCGACAACAAAATTCCACTGAAATTCTCGGCGAAGACCTAAATTCAACCGCAGTAAAATGGGGCCATAAGTTTTAATGGTACTCCCGTTGGCAGCGCGGACATCAAAGGTGGATGCGTGATACTGACCTTTAAGTAAGTGACGAGGAAAACAGCTAATGTCTGACCCGGTATCAATAAGGAACCGATGGCCTGACTTAGAGTCCGCCACAAATAACCGGCGGCCAGGATTGGAGCAATCAGCTGCCGCCTCTACTGATTGCTGGGATGATTTCCCTGGTTTTGTGGTTTCCAGGAGCAAGGTGAAATGCACTTAGCAGCCTTACCGCTAAATCTAGTGTGATACCAGCAACAGCGATCAGCTGACCTACTTGTTGACCTGGTTGATGGAGAGCGAGACACTGAACGGGAACGACGAGACTGCTCAGTACTAAGAGCTTCGACTTTGCGTGAAAGTTCCTCAAGTCGCTCCATAATCAGAGATAGATCGGGGGCGTTTACGGCATGGACCGCTGCAGGAGGTGGAGGTGATGCCTCAACAATGGCATCAGCTATCTCAGCTACCTTGTCCAGTTGCAAATCCTTTTGAGCGATGAGTATTCGCTGAACCTCACGTGGCAAACGGCGCATCCACAACTCACGCAGGATGCTGTCATCTCCCATCTCAGAGCCAGCCAGGGAGCGAAGGTGACGCAGGAATGCTGATGGTCGTCTGTCGCCAAGCTCCTCATCGCTAAGCAGTTGCCGAATCTGCTGAGTCCTAGAGATCGAAAGCTTACTAATGAGCTCGTTCTTTAAATGATCATACTTCCCGTCGGCAGGAGGATTTGTTATAGCATCCTCAACTTCAGAAGCAACTCTCGTGTCCAACATAGACAGAACATGCCCAAACTTGGTGGTGTCAGCCTTAATACCACAGATAGCAAATTGAGCCTCAGCTTGCGCAAACCACAACCTAGGTTTATCCGCCCAGAAAGTGGGAAGTTTAACCTTAACTTCATTCAACTGAGCGCCTGCGGATGGCAGGTTAGTTACTAGCTCCTGAAGCTGCCTCAACTGCTCCTTAAAATCTGCCTCAGCCATCGTGCAATAACGTAATACCTATATGTACAAACTATATACACAAGTTACAGCAATTAATGACAAAGGCATAGACAATAACATGCAAACATGCAACATGCAACGGTAAAAAAAAAAAAAGAAAGTGCACCCACATGCAAAATTTACACAACACAAAACAACACACAAATAATAATTTCAAAATAATAACGGAAAATAAAACTTATAGTTCATAATGAATAATATTTACACAGAACCACATGCAAAAACCACGTTACGTCCTGTCCGGAACGCCGACGTCCAAACGACAATCCAGAAGACCGACGACAACGGCTTCAAACTCCGACGAAACAACGAAATGTTACACCACGCCAGGCTCCTCCTGCTGTTAGCACGGCACCAATGACGCGTGGCTGCACTGCTCAGCTCCGTAGTAGGGGTACGCGAGCTACGTAGTAGAGGTACACGAGCTCCGTAGTAGGGGTACACAAGCTCCGTAGTAGGGGTAAACGAGCTCCGTAGTAGGGGTCACCGAATGTACGGTGTGACGCGTGCTTCTTAGTAATAGGGGTCACCAAATGTGCGGGCTTTGGCTCCCGCCCGCACTATACTTGCGTCTGTTGTTGATGTGCTGAGCTGGCTATGGAGGATGTCCTCACAACTAAATCTCTACATACTAAACACACCTTGCGTTGATAAAACGTTTACTCTCTTATTAACAGTATGTACACAAACAGGTCACATTATGATATGAATCAAACAGGAATATCTTATTATATTTTTAGGTCGTAATCCTTTTCATGATAGCAATTAAGTCACAGCTAATCAATTGTCATAAGAAAACTTTTCTTCTAATAGGTATTGCAATGCAACCTACCATAGAGGAGTGGTGACCTCTTTGCAGAGTCGCCACATGTTATTAATTAATAAGATAATTTTAAGTTACAGTTGAAAGGTGGTTATTAGTAAATTCTACGCATTTAACTTCTTATTTTACTTAATTAGTAAGCAATCATATTTATTTGTTTACATTATGTTTAAAAATTTAAATAATTAGGTAATTTATCAAAAGACGATTTGACAAATTATGCAATACTAAATAATATACTAGAAAAAATACGACTCGCACCAGATCAATACTCAGACGGGAATCGAACCCGCGACCTTTGGATATCCGGTCCAATCCTCTGACCGCTGAGCTACCGAGTCACTAGTGACATCGTCGAATTTCTTCTAGCATATCCAACTCTTAAGGATCATTCACACAGCTGCGGCGCGTCAGCGGCGCGTCAACGGCAAAAATATAGTTACATTCAAGTTGTACTACACTGTTCACACACATCAGTCACGTCAACGTCCAGTCACCGGCAAGTCAAACGCATATTGCTACGGCATGCCGGCGAGTCACCGGCAAGGAGAACAGGGTTGCTACTTTTTTGTTTAACTAAATTATTGGTTGCTTTAATCGTTATAGAAAAGTACACTGTGGTATGGAAATAAAGTATTATTTATTTATTTCAACTTTGAAAAACATTTATTTTTACAACTTTTGGTAATATCTTGGTAAATTTATTGGACTTAATTTACACCACCAGTCTAGGATGAGTATTTTTCGAGATATTCCTGTTTTAAGATTAACAGATGACAGCTGTCAAACTTAAAACAGCAATATCTCAAAAAGAAATTCTTGAGGTTTGCGTACGTTGCGGATGACGTCATAATTTAATTACAGATCACTAGACTATGTTTTCCTACCATCACTTGTTTTTACGACATTCATTTGTTTACTCTAAATCCACTCACATTGTTGTATTTTTATTAAAATTAAAAAAAAAATACCTTTACTAGAAATTAGTGGAACAGGTGAATTAAGTCTCATAAAGTTACCAAAATATTAACAAAATTAAAAAATAAAACTGTTTTTAAAATTGAAATAAATAAATAATACTTTATTTCCATACCACAATGTACTTTTTTTTGTAACATGAACCTTACCAACCTACCTACTTAATGTAGTGCTGGAATGAATTCGTCATTGTCGATGATTGAGTACTTTCACTCTTTCATCGCGAATGACGTTTTGGCTTAGTTGCTTTGCGCTGGTTGCTTATCGTGTCTCAATCACTTGAGTGCACGCTTGTGGTTGTGCCGCGGTGGGTCACCGGTGCTAAAAAACTAATAAAAAAATAAAAAACATGTTTGCTTATTTTTGTTAAGTGTGTGTTCTAGATGAACAGCCAGACGACGAGGACCACCACGTCATCGTAGTCTGTGAGGACCGCCACCCACCAAGGTCTGACGAGGACCACATGCCAAGGCCTAGCGAAGACCCGGTACCATCGGCTGATGCTGATGAGGCTGTGGTGCTGGTCCCCAACCAAACGCCAATGACAGACGAGAGTCAAGCTGACGAGGACGTTCAGCTGCCAGGAACGGCCGTCTCAGCAAGTTCCCCCACTCACGAGCCCGGGCCGAGCGGCGCTTTATAAAAGGCGGCGTCACCTGCGGCACGGCCTCACTTTGCGCGCGGCGTTTGGATCCGACGGTCGTTTCTTTATGGCGTTATAGTGCTCTCTCATATTTAATTCAGTGTTAAATATTGTCGTATTGATTAAAGTTAGTGTCTGATTAAAATTAGTTCATGGTTAAAGTTAGTAAGAATTAAATTAAAGTGTTAGGTTGTAGACCGTTCTTTTTTTAAAATCATTTTCACTTATGGTTTGTAAAAAGTAAAAAGTAAAAAGTAAAAAGTAAAAGTAAAAGTAAAAGTAAAAGTAAAAGTAAAAGTAAAAGTAAAAGTAAAAGTAAAAGTAAAAGTAAAAGTAAAAGTAAAAGTAAAAGTAAAAGTAAAAGTAAAAGTAAAAGTAAAAGTAAAAGTAAAAGTAAAAGTAAAAGTAAAAGTAAAAGTAAAAGTAAAAGTAAAAGTAAAAGTAAAAGTAAAAGTAAAAGTAAAAGTAAAAGTAAAAGTAAAAGTAAAAGTAAAAGTAAAAGTAAAAGTAAAAGTAAAAGTAAAAGTAAAAGTAAAAGTAAAAGTAAAAGTAAAAGTAAAAGTAAAAGTAAAAGTAAAAGTAAAAGTAAAAGTAAAAGTAAAAGTAAAAGTAAAAGTAAAAGTAAAAGTAAAAGTAAAAGTAAAAGTAAAAGTAAAAGTAAAAGTAAAAGTAAAAGTAAAAGTAAAAGTAAAAGTAAAAGTAAAAGTAAAAGTAAAAGTAAAAGTAAAAGTAAAAGTAAAAGTAAAAGTAAAAGTAAAAGTAAAAGTAAAAGTAAAAGTAAAAGTAAAAGTAAAAGTAAAAGTAAAAGTAAAAGTAAAAGTAAAAGTAAAAGTAAAAGTAAAAGTAAAAGTAAAAGTAAAAGTAAAAGTAAAAGTAAAAGTAAAAGTAAAAGTAAAAGTAAAAGTAAAAGTAAAAGTAAAAGTAAAAGTAAAAGTAAAAGTAAAAGTAAAAGTAAAAGTAAAAGTAAAAGTAAAAGTAAAAGTAAAAGTAAAAGTAAAAGTAAAAGTAAAAGTAAAAGTAAAAGTAAAAGTAAAAGTAAAAGTAAAAATAAAAATAAAAATAAAAATAAAAATAAAAATAAAAGGTAAAGGTAAAGGTAAAGGTAAAGGTAAAGGTAAAGGTAAAGGTAAAGGTAAAGGTAAAGGTAAAGGTAAAGGTAAAGGTAAAGGTAAAGGTAAAGGTAAAGGTAAAGGTAAAGGTAAAGGTAAAGGTAAAGGTAAAGGTAAAGGTAAAGGTAAAGGTAAAGGTAAAGGTAAAGGTAAAGGTAAAGGTAAAGGTAAAGGTAAAGGTAAAGGTAAAGGTAAAGGTAAAGGTAAAGGTAAAGGTAAAGGTAAAGGTAAAGGTAAAGGTAAAGGTAAAGGTAAAGGTAAAGGTAAAAGTAAAAGTAAAAGTAAAAGTAAAAGTAAAAGTAAAAGTAAAAGTAAAAGTAAAAGTAAAAGTAAAAGTAAAAGTAAAAGTAACAGTAAAAGTAAAAGTAAAAGTAAAAGTAACAGTAAAAGTAAAAGTAAAAGTAAAAGTAAAAATAAAAATAAAAATAAAAATAAAAATAAAAATAAAAATAAACTGAACAACTTTCATTATTGGACCAACCCCGAAATCACGAAAAAAAATCAGCTGTTCCATTCAAAATGAATCTTATATCATTTTATGAAAAAAAAAATTGTTTGACCAAGGAGTTTTGCATAGCTTGAACTGAAATGAAATACCGCTAATTTCGTTGTTGTTTTTTTTTCAGTAAAAAGTTTCGTCAGTTTATAAATAAGAAAAAAGATTGGTTCACTAAGGAGTTTTAAATGCTTGAATTGTAAAAGTGTACTTTACAATTAAAGCATTCACCATGCTTGACTTGTAAAGTGATCTGAAAATGGAACGTTCTATCTAAACAATGCACTGTGTTGCACATGTCAACTTACACAGCCTCATACTATATTAGTAAATGCTAGTTACCGAGCAGTATGATGTAAAATTAAAATAATAGCATCGATTTTTGATCGATGGTCTAATTGATAAGAAGTTGTTAAGCATTCCGTGGTGTAACGCGATCAGATTACGATGCATGCTATCGTTATAAATAGACGATATAGGTCGACGCCTATGTATAGTGACAATAATATTCACAGAATAGTTTTCTTATTTAGGTATTATTATGCCTTATTTACATCCAACTGTGCTGCTGTGCTGTGCTTCTGTGCTGTAATATGCCACACTGCAATCTCTACAAGTTTGAGCGAGATATGTACCTAGACAAAAGGCTAGTATGGTGAAAATTTTATCCTTTAAAAAATTACTTACATCTAAAAAGTGTGTCCGATTAGCCCCGGTGCACAAACCACAGTGAGTCCGTTTTACAACTGTATGGATTGTTTTCTAAGCTTTGTTTTGTCAACTTTCTCCCTAAGAAAAAAAAGGTAACAATCAAAACGTTCTATGTAAAGCTGTGGTCCGGCCCTGTCGACAAAATCAAAGTATAAGCTTTATCTTGTCTTGTCATCGTACTATTTTAAGATCTTTTTTTTAACTATCTTTATAGTACAATACAGAATGCTACAAGAGGCGGACTTAATGCTAGTAGCATTCTCTACCAGTCAACCTTTTTGTATCTACCACAAGAATAGCAAATAAATGACTATTACTATAACTACTTTGTTCGTACTTATGCGCATTCATCTAACTTTTCATCATCGCACCGATAGGTTTGTGCTGACAAACCTATCGGTGCGATGATGAAGTCACCCGTAGAATGTAGATTGCTATACTATTACTATACTAACAAAATTGTTATTCAGATTTTATTTTCATCTTTGTTTATTTGTCACTTTATAGGTTCATGATATAATACAAACAACGTTTAATAATATGTCCGTTGCATACACACTGCAGTAAAAGTAAAAGTAAAAGTAAAAGTAAAAGTAAAAGTAAAAGTAAAAGTAAAAGTAAAAATAAAAATAAAAATAAAAATAAAAGTAAAAGTAAAAGTAAAAGTAAAAGTAAAAGTAAAAGTAAAAGTAAAAGTAAAAGTAAAAGTAAAAGTAAAAGTAAAAGTAAAAGTAAAAGTAAAAGTAAAAGTAAAAGTAAAAGTAAAAGTAAAAGTAAAAGTAAAAGTAAAAGTAAAAGTAAAAGTAAAAGTAAAAGTAAAAGTAAAAGTAAAAGTAAAAGTAAAAGTAAAAGTAAAAGTAAAAGTAAAAGTAAAAGTAAAAGTAAAAGTAAAAGTAAAAGTAAAAGTAAAAGTAAAAGTAAAAGTAAAAGTAAAAGTAAAAGTAAAAGTAAAAGTAAAAGTAAAAGTAAAAGTAAAAATAAAAATAAAAATAAAAATAAAAATAAAAATAAAAATAAAAATAAAAATAAAAATAAAAATGAAAATAAACTGAACAACTTTCATTATTGGACCAACCCCGAAATCACGAAAAAAAATCGGCTGTTCCATTCAAAATGAATCTTATATCATTTTATGAAAAAAAAATTGTTTGACCAAGGAGTTTTGCATAGCTTGAACTGAAATGAAATACCGCTAATTTCGTTGTTGTTTTTTTTTCAGTAAAAAGTTTCGTCAGTTTATAAATAAGAAAAAAGATTGGTTCACTAAGGAGTTTTAAATGCTTGAATTGTAAAAGTGTACTTTACAATTAAAGCATTCACCATGCTTGACTTGTAAAGTGATCTGAAAATGGAACGTTCTATCTAAACAATGCACTGTGTTGCACGCACACTTACACAGCCTCATACTATATTAGTAAATGCTAGTTACCGAGCAGTATGATGTAAAATTAAAATAATAGCATCGATTTTTGATCGATGGTCTAATTGATAAGAAGTTGTTAAGCATTCCGTGGTGTCACGCGATCAGATTACGATGCATGCTATCGTTATAAATAGACGATATAGGTCGACGCCTATGTATAGTGACAATAATATTCACAGAATAGTTTTCTTATTTAGGTATTATTATGCCTTATTTACATCCAACTGTGCTGCTGTGCTGTGCTTCTGTGCTGTAATATGCCACACTGCAATCTCTACAAGTTTGAGCGAGATATGTACCTAGACAAAAGGCTAGTATGGTGAAAATTTTATCCTTTAAAAAATTACTTACATCTAAAAAGTGTGTCCGATTAGCCCCGGTGCACAAATCACAGTGAGTCCGTTTTACAACTGTATGGATTGTTTTCTAAGCTTTGTTTTGTCAACTTTCTCCCTAAGAAAAAAAAGGTAACAATCAAAACGTTCTATGTAAAGCTGTGGTCCGGCCCTGTCGACAAAATCAAAGTATAAGCTTTATCTTGTCTTGTCATCGTACTATTTTAAGATCTTTTTTTTAACTATCTTTATAGTACAATACAGAATGCTACAAGAGGCGGACTTAATGCTAGTAGCATTCTCTACCAGTCAACCTTTTTGTATCTACCACAAGAATAGCAAATAAATGACTATTACTATAACTACTTTGTTCGTACTTATGCGCATTCATCTAACTTTTCATCATCGCACCGATAGGTTTGTGCTGACAAACCTATCGGTGCGATGATGAAGTCACCCGTAGAATGTAGATTGCTATACTATTACTATACTAACAAAATTGTTATTCAGATTTTATTTTCATCTTTGTTTATTTGTCACTTTATAGATTCATGATATAATACAAACAACGTTTAATAATATGTCCGTTGCATACACACTGCAGTAAAAGTAAAAGTAAAAGTAAAAGTAAAAGTAAAAGTAAAAGTAAAAGTAAAAGTAAAAGTAAAAGTAAAAGTTAAAGTTAAAGTAAAAGTAAAAGTAAAAGTAAAAATAAAAATAAAAATAAAAAAATAAATAAAAGTAAAAGTAAAAGTAAAAGTAAAAGTAAAAGTAAAAGTAAAAGTAAAAGTAAAAGTAAAAGTAAAAGTAAAAGTAAAAGTAAAAGTAAAAGTAAAAGTAAAAGTAAAAGTAAAAGTAAAAGTAAAAGTAAAAGTAAAAGTAAAAGTAAAAGTAAAAGTAAAAGTAAAAGTAAAAGTAAAAGTAAAAGTAAAAGTAAAAGTAAAAGTAAAAGTAAAAGTAAAAGTAAAAGTAAAAGTAAAAGTAAAAGTAAAAGTAAAAGTAAAAGTAAAAGTAAAAGTAAAAGTAAAAGTAAAAGTAAAAGTAAAAGTAAAAGTAAAAGTAAAAGTAAAAGTAAAAGTAAAAGTAAAAGTAAAAGTAAAAGTAAAAGTAAAAGTAAAAGTAAAAGTAAAAGTAAAAGTAAAAGTAAAAGTAAAAGTAAAAGTAAAAGTAAAAGTAAAAGTAAAAGTAAAAGTAAAAGTAAAAGTAAAAGTAAAAAAAAAAAAAAAAAATAAAAATAAAAATAAAAAAATAAAAAAAAATAAAAATAAAAATAAAAATAAAAATAAAAAAAAACTGAACAACTTTCATTATTGGACCAACCCCGAAATCACGAAAAAAATCAGCTGTTCCATTCAAAATGAATCTTATATCATTTTATGAAAAAAAAAATTGTTTGACCAAGGAGTTTTGCATAGCTTGAACTGAAATGAAATACCGCTAATTTCGTTGTTGTTTTTTTTTCAGTAAAAAGTTTCGTCAGTTTATAAATAAGAAAAAAGATTGGTTCACTAAGGAGTTTTAAATGCTTGAATTGTAAAAGTGTACTTTACAATTAAAGCATTCACCATGCTTGACTTGTAAAGTGATCTGAAAATGGAACGTTCTATCTAAACAATGCACTGTGTTGCACATGTCAACTTACACAGCCTCATACTATATTAGTAAATGCTAGTTACCGAGCAGTATGATGTAAAATTAAAATAATAGCATCGATTTTTGATCGATGGTCTAATTGATAAGAAGTTGTTAAGCATTCCGTGGTGTAACGCGATCAGATTACGATGCATGCTATCGTTATAAATAGACGATATAGGTCGACGCCTATGTATAGTGACAATAATATTCACAGAATAGTTTTCTTATTTAGGTATTATTATGCCTTATTTACATCCAACTGTGCTGCTGTGCTGTGCTTCTGTGCTGTAATATGCCACACTGCAATCTCTACAAGTTTGAGCGAGATATGTACCTAGACAAAAGGCTAGTATGGTGAAAATTTTATCCTTTAAAAAATTACTTACATCTAAAAAGTGTGTCCGATTAGCCCCGGTGCACAAATCACAGTGAGTCCGTTTTACAACTGTATGGATTGTTTTCTAAGCTTTGTTTTGTCAACTTTCTCCCTAAGAAAAAAAAGGTAACAATCAAAACGTTCTATGTAAAGCTGTGGTCCGGCCCTGTCGACAAAATCAAAGTATAAGCTTTATCTTGTCTTGTCATCGTACTATTTTAAGATCTTTTTTTTAACTATCTTTATAGTACAATACAGAATGCTACAAGAGGCGGACTTAATGCTAGTAGCATTCTCTACCAGTCAACCTTTTTGTATCTACCACAAGAATAGCAAATAAATGACTATTACTATAACTACTTTGTTCGTACTTATGCGCATTCATCTAACTTTTCATCATCGCACCGATAGGTTTGTGCTGACAAACCTATCGGTGCGATGATGAAGTCACCCGTAGAATGTAGATTGCTATACTATTACTATACTAACAAAATTGTTATTCAGATTTTATTTTCATCTTTGTTTATTTGTCACTTTATAGGTTCATGATATAATACAAACAACGTTTAATAATATGTCCGTTGCATACACACTGCAGTAAAAGTAAAAGTAAAAGTAAAAGTAAAAGTAAAAGTAAAAGTAAAAGTAAAAGTAAAAATAAAAATAAAAATAAAAATAAAAGTAAAAGTAAAAGTAAAAGTAAAAGTAAAAGTAAAAGTAAAAGTAAAAGTAAAAGTAAAAGTAAAAGTAAAAGTAAAAGTAAAAGTAAAAGTAAAAGTAAAAGTAAAAGTAAAAGTAAAAGTAAAAGTAAAAGTAAAAGTAAAAGTAAAAGTAAAAGTAAAAGTAAAAGTAAAAGTAAAAGTAAAAGTAAAAGTAAAAGTAAAAGTAAAAGTAAAAGTAAAAGTAAAAGTAAAAGTAAAAGTAAAAGTAAAAGTAAAAGTAAAAGTAAAAGTAAAAGTAAAAGTAAAAGTAAAAGTAAAAGTAAAAGTAAAAGTAAAAGTAAAAGTAAAAGTAAAAGTAAAAGTAAAAGTAAAAGTAAAAGTAAAAGTAAAAGTAAAAGTAAAAGTAAAAGTAAAAGTAAAAGTAAAAGTAAAAGTAAAAATAAAAATAAAAATAAAAATAAAAATAAAAATAGAAATAAAAATAAAAATAAAAGTAAAAGTAAAAGTAAAAGTAAAAGTAAAAGTAAAAGTAAAAGTAAAAAAAAAGTAAAAGTAAAAGTAAAAGTAGAATTAAAAGTAAAAGTAAAAGTAAAAGTAAAAGTAAAAGTAAAAGTAAAAGTAAAAGTAAAAGTAAAAGTAAAAGTAAAAGTAAAAGTAAAAGTAAAAGTAAAAGTAAAAGTAAAAGTAAAAGTAAAAGTAAAAGTAAAAGTAAAAGTAAAAGTAAAAGTAAAAGTAAAAATAGAAATAAAAATAAAAATAAAAGTAAAAGTAAAAGTAAAAGTAAAAGTAAAAGTAAAAGTAAAAGTAAAAAAAAAGTAAAAGTAAAAGTAAAAGTAGAATTAAAAGTAAAAGTAAAAGTAAAAGTAAAAGTAAAAGTAAAAGTAAAAGTAAAAGTAAAAGTAAAAGTAAAAGTAAAAGTAAAAGTAAAAGTAAAAGTAAAAGTAAAAGTAAAAGTAAAAGTAAAAGTAAAAGTAAAAGTAAAAGTAAAAGTAAAAGTAAAAGTAAAAGTAAAAGTAAAAGTAAAAATAAAAATAAAAATAAAAATAAAAATAAAAATAAAAATAAAAATAAAAATGAAAATAAACTGAACAACTTTCATTATTGGACCAACCCCGAAATCACGAAAAAAAATCAGCTGTTCCATTCAAAATGAATCTTATATCATTTTATGAAAAAAAAATTGTTTGACCAAGGAGTTTTGCATAGCTTGAACTGAAATGAAATACCGCTAATTTCGTTGTTGTTTTTTTTTCAGTAAAAAGTTTCGTCAGTTTATAAATAAGAAAAAAGATTGGTTCACTAAGGAGTTTTAAATGCTTGAATTGTAAAAGTGTACTTTACAATTAAAGCATTCACCATGCTTGACTTGTAAAGTGATCTGAAAATGGAACGTTCTATCTAAACAATGCACTGTGTTGCACGCACATGTCAACTTACACAGCCTCATACTATATTAGTAAATGCTAGTTACCGAGCAGTATGATGTAAAATTAAAATAATAGCATCGATTTTTGATCGATGGTCTAATTGATAAGAAGTTGTTAAGCATTCCGTGGTGTCACGCGATCAGATTACGATGCATGCTATCGTTATAAATAGACGATATAGGTCGACGCCTATGTATAGTGACAATAATATTCACAGAATAGTTTTCTTATTTAGGTATTATTATGCCTTATTTACATCCAACTGTGCTGCTGTGCTGTGCTTCTGTGCTGTAATATGCCACACTGCAATCTCTACAAGTTTGAGCGAGATATGTACCTAGACAAAAGGCTAGTATGGTGAAAATTTTATCCTTTAAAAAATTACTTACATCTAAAAAGTGTGTCCGATTAGCCCCGGTGCACAAATCACAGTGAGTCCGTTTTACAACTGTATGGATTGTTTTCTAAGCTTTGTTTTGTCAACTTTCTCCCTAAGAAAAAAAAGGTAACAATCAAAACGTTCTATGTAAAGCTGTGGTCCGGCCCTGTCGACAAAATCAAAGTATAAGCTTTATCTTGTCTTGTCATCGTACTATTTTAAGATCTTTTTTTTAACTATCTTTATAGTACAATACAGAATGCTACAAGAGGCGGACTTAATGCTAGTAGCATTCTCTACCAGTCAACCTTTTTGTATCTACCACAAGAATAGCAAATAAATGACTATTACTATAACTACTTTGTTCGTACTTATGCGCATTCATCTAACTTTTCATCATCGCACCGATAGGTTTGTGCTGACAAACCTATCGGTGCGATGATGAAGTCACCCGTAGAATGTAGATTGCTATACTATTACTATACTAACAAAATTGTTATTCAGATTTTATTTTCATCTTTGTTTATTTGTCACTTTATAGATTCATGATATAATACAAACAACGTTTAATAATATGTCCGTTGCATACACACTGCAGTAAAAGTAAAAGTAAAAGTAAAAGTAAAAGTAAAAGTAAAAGTAAAAGTAAAAGTAAAAGTTAAAGTTAAAGTAAAAGTAAAAGTAAAAGTAAAAATAAAAATAAAAATAAAAAAAAAATAAAAGTAAAAGTAAAAGTAAAAGTAAAAGTAAAAGTAAAAGTAAAAGTAAAAGTAAAAGTAAAAGTAAAAGTAAAAGTAAAAGTAAAAGTAAAAGTAAAAGTAAAAGTAAAAGTAAAAGTAAAAGTAAAAGTAAAAGTAAAAGTAAAAGTAAAAGTAAAAGTAAAAGTAAAAGTAAAAGTAAAAGTAAAAGTAAAAGTAAAAGTAAAAGTAAAAGTAAAAGTAAAAGTAAAAGTAAAAGTAAAAGTAAAAGTAAAAGTAAAAGTAAAAGTAAAAGTAAAAGTAAAAGTAAAAGTAAAAGTAAAAGTAAAAGTAAAAGTAAAAGTAAAAGTAAAAGTAAAAGTAAAAGTAAAAGTAAAAGTAAAAGTAAAAGTAAAAGTAAAAGTAAAAGTAAAAGTAAAAGTAAAAGTAAAAGTAAAAGTAAAAGTAAAAGTAAAAGTAAAAGTAAAAGTAAAAGTAAAAGTAAAAAAAAAAAAAAAAAAAAAAAATAAAAATAAAAAAATAAAAAAAAATAAAAATAAAAATAAAAATAAAAATAAAAAAAAACTGAACAACTTTCATTATTGGACCAACCCCGAAATCACGAAAAAAATCAGCTGTTCCATTCAAAATGAATCTTATATCATTTTATGAAAAAAAAAATTGTTTGACCAAGGAGTTTTGCATAGCTTGAACTGAAATGAAATACCGCTAATTTCGTTGTTGTTTTTTTTTCAGTAAAAAGTTTCGTCAGTTTATAAATAAGAAAAAAGATTGGTTCACTAAGGAGTTTTAAATGCTTGAATTGTAAAAGTGTACTTTACAATTAAAGCATTCACCATGCTTGACTTGTAAAGTGATCTGAAAATGGAACGTTCTATCTAAACAATGCACTGTGTTGCACATGTCAACTTACACAGCCTCATACTATATTAGTAAATGCTAGTTACCGAGCAGTATGATGTAAAATTAAAATAATAGCATCGATTTTTGATCGATATATTATTTTAATATCGATGTGCTTCTGTGCTGTAATATGCCACACTGCAATCTCTACAAGTTTGAGCGAGATATGTACCCAGACAAAAGGCTAGTATGGTGAAAATTTTATCCTTTAAAAAATTACTTACATCTAAAAAGTGTGTCCGATTAGCCCCGGTGCACAAATCACAGTGAGTCCGTTTTACAACTGTATGGATTGTTTTCTAAGCTTTGTTTTGTCAACTTTCTCCCTAAGAAAAAAAAGGTAACAATCAAAACGTTCTATGTAAAGCTGTGGTCCGGCCCTGTCGACAAAATCAAAGTATAAGCTTTATCTTGTCTTGTCATCGTACTATTTTAAGATCTTTTTTTTAACTATCTGTATAGTACAATACAGAATGGTACAAGAGGCGGACTTAATGCTAGTAGCATTCTCTACCAGTCAACCTTTTTGTATCTACCACAAGAATAGCAAATAAATGACTATTACTATAACTACTTTGTTCGTACTTATGCGCATTCATCTAACTTTTCATCATCGCACCGATAGGTTTGTGCTGACAAACCTATCGGTGCGATGATGAAGTCACCCGTAGAATGTAGATTGCTATACTCTTTGTTTATTTGTCACTTTATAGATTCATGATATAATACAAACGTTTAATAATATGTCCGTTGCATACACACTGCAGTAAAAGTAAAAGTAAAAGTAAAAGTAAAGTAAAAGTAAAAGTAAAAGTAAAAGTAAAAGTAAAAATAAAAATAAAAATAAAAATAAAAGTAAAAGTAAAAGTAAAAGTAAAAGTAAAAGTAAAAGTAAAAGTAAAAGTAAAAGTAAAAGTAAAAGTAAAAGTAAAAGTAAAAGTAAAAGTAAAAGTAAAAGTAAAAGTAAAAGTAAAAGTAAAAGTAAAAGTAAAAGTAAAAGTAAAAGTAAAAGTAAAAGTAAAAGTAAAAGTAAAAGTAAAAGTAAAAGTAAAAGTAAAAGTAAAAGTAAAAGTAAAAGTAAAAGTAAAAGTAAAAGTAAAAGTAAAAGTAAAAGTAAAAGTAAAAGTAAAAGTAAAAGTAAAAGTAAAAGTAAAAGTAAAAGTAAAAGTAAAAGTAAAAGTAAAAGTAAAAGTAAAAGTAAAAGTAAAAGTAAAAGTAAAAGTAAAAAATTAAAGTAAAAAAGTAAAAAGTAAAAAAGTAAAAAATAAAAATAAAAGTAAAAATAAAAATAAAAATAAAAATAAAAATAAAAATAAAAATAAAAATAAAAATAAAAAAAAAATAAAAATAAAAATAAAAGTAAAAATGAAATTAAAAATAAAAATAAAAATAAAAGTAAAAATAAAAATAAAAGTAAAAGTAAAAGTAAAAGTAAAAGTAAAAGTAAAAGTAAAAGTAAAAGTAAAAGTAAAAGTAAAAGTAAAAGTAAAAGTAAAAGTAAAAGTAAAAGTAAAAGTAAAAGTAAAAGTAAAAGTAAAAGTAAAAGTAAAAGTAAAAGTAAAAGTAAAAGTAAAAATAAAAGTAAAAGTAAAAGTAAAAGTAAAAGTAAAAGTAAAAGTAAAAGTAAAAGTAAAAGTAAAAGTAAAAGTAAAAGTAAAAGTAAAAGTAAAAGTAAAAGTAAAAGTAAAAGTAAAAGTAAAAGTAAAAGTAAAAGTAAAAGTAAAAGTAAAAGTAAAAGTAAAAGTAAAAGTAAAAGTAAAAGTAAAAGTAAAAGTAAAAGTAAAAGTAAAAGTAAAAGTAAAAATAAAAATAAAAATAAAAATAAAAATAAAAATAAAAGTAAAAATAAAAGTAAAAATAAAAATAAAAATAAAAATAAAAATAAAAATAAACTGAACAACTTTCATTATTGGACCAACCCCGAAATCACGAAAAAAAATCAGCTGTTCCATTCAAAATGAATCTTATATCATTTTATGAAAAAAAAAATTGTTTGACCAAGGAGTTTTGCATAGCTTGAACTGAAATGAAATACCGCTAATTTCGTTGTTGTTTTTTTTCAGTAAAAAGTTTCGTCAGTTTATAAATAAGAAAAAAGATTGGTTCACTAAGGAGTTTTAAATGCTTGAATTGTAAAAGTGTACTTTACAATTAAAGCATTCACCATGCTTGACTTGTAAAGTGATCTGAAAATGGAACGTTCTATCTAAACAATGCACTGTGTTGCACATGTCAACTTACACAGCCTCATACTATATTAGTAAATGCTAGTTACCGAGCAGTATGATGTAAAATTAAAATAATAGCATCGATTTTTGATCGATGGTCTAATTGATAAGAAGTTGTTAAGCATTCCGTGGTGTCACGCGATCAGATTACGATGCATGCTATCGTTATAAATAGACGATATAGGTCGACGCCTATGTATAGTGACAATAATATTCACAGAATAGTTTTCTTATTTAGGTATTATTATGCCTTATTTACATCCAACTGTGCTGCTGTGCTGTGCTTCTGTGCTGTAATATGCCACACTGCAATCTCTACAAGTTTGAGCGAGATATGTACCTAGACAAAAGGCTAGTATGGTGAAAATTTTATCCTTTAAAAAATTACTTACATCTAAAAAGTGTGTCCGATTAGCCCCGGTGCACAAATCACAGTGAGTCCGTTTTACAACTGTATGGATTGTTTTCTAAGCTTTGTTTTGTCAACTTTCTCCCTAAGAAAAAAAAGGTAACAATCAAAACGTTCTATGTAAAGCTGTGGTCCGGCCCTGTCGACAAAATCAAAGTATAAGCTTTATCTTGTCTTGTCATCGTACTATTTTAAGATCTTTTTTTTAACTATCTTTATAGTACAATACAGAATGCTACAAGAGGCGGACCTAATGCTAGTAGCATTCTCTACCAGTCAACCTTTTTGTATCTACCACAAGAATAGCAAATAAATGACTATTACTATAACTACTTTGTTCGTACTTATGCGCATTCATCTAACTTTTCATCATCGCACCGATAGGTTTGTGCTGACAAACCTATCGGTGCGATGATGAAGTCACCCGTAGAATGTAGATTGCTATACTATTACTATACTAACAAAATTGTTATTCAGATTTTATTTTCATCTTTGTTTATTTGTCACTTTATAGGTTCATGATATAATACAAACAACGTTTAATAATATGTCCGTTGCATACACACTGCAGTAAAAGTAAAAGTAAAAGTAAAAGTAAAAGTAAAAGTAAAAGTAAAAGTAAAAGTAAAAATAAAAATAAAAATAAAAGTAAAAGTAAAAGTAAAAGTAAAAGTAAAAGTAAAAGTAAAAGTAAAAGTAAAAGTAAAAGTAAAAGTAAAAGTAAAAGTAAAAGTAAAAGTAAAAGTAAAAGTAAAAGTAAAAGTAAAAGTAAAAGTAAAAGTAAAAGTAAAAGTAAAAGTAAAAGTAAAAGTAAAAGTAAAAGTAAAAGTAAAAGTAAAAGTAAAAGTAAAAGTAAAAGTAAAAGTAAAAGTAAAAGTAAAAGTAAAAGTAAAAGTAAAAGTAAAAGTAAAAGTAAAAGTAAAAGTAAAAGTAAAAGTAAAAGTAAAAGTAAAAGTAAAAGTAAAAGTAAAAGTAAAAGTAAAAGTAAAAGTAAAAGTAAAAGTAAAAGTAAAAGTAAAAGTAAAAGTAAAAGTAAAAGTAAAAGTAAAAGTAAAAGTAAAAGTAAAAAAAAAAGTAAAAGTAAAAGTAAAAGTAAAAGTAAAAGTAAAAGTAAAAGTAAAAATAAAAGTAAAAGTAAAAGTAAAAGTAAAAGTAAAAGTAAAAGTAAAAGTAAAAGTAAAAGTAAAAATAAAAATAAAAATAAAAATAGAAATAAAAATAAAAATAAAAGTAAAAGTAAAAGTAAAAGTAAAAGTAAAAGTAAAAATAAAAATAAAAATAAAAATAAAAATAAAAATAGAAATAAAAATAAACTGAACAACTTTCATTATTGGACCAACCCCGAAATCACGAAAAAAAATCAGCTGTTCCATTCAAAATGAATCTTATATCATTTTATGAAAAAAAAAATTGTTTGACCAAGGAGTTTTGCATAGCTTGAACTGAAATGAAATACCGCTAATTTCGTTGTTGTTTTTTTTCAGTAAAAAGTTTCGTCAGTTTATAAATAAGAAAAAAGATTGGTTCACTAAGGAGTTTTAAATGCTTGAATTGTAAAAGTGTACTTTACAATTAAAGCATTCACCATGCTTGACTTGTAAAGTGATCTGAAAATGGAACGTTCTATCTAAACAATGCACTGTGTTGCACATGTCAACTTACACAGCCTCATACTATATTAGTAAATGCTAGTTACCGAGCAGTATGATGTAAAATTAAAATAATAGCATCGATTTTTGATCGATGGTCTAATTGATAAGAAGTTGTTAAGCATTCCGTGGTGTCACGCGATCAGATTACGATGCATGCTATCGTTATAAATAGACGATATAGGTCGACGCCTATGTATAGTGACAATAATATTCACAGAATAGTTTTCTTATTTAGGTATTATTATGCCTTATTTACATCCAACTGTGCTGCTGTGCTGTGCTTCTGTGCTGTAATATGCCACACTGCAATCTCTACAAGTTTGAGCGAGATATGTACCTTGACAAAAGGCTAGTATGGTGAAAATTTTATCCTTTAAAAAATTACTTACATCTAAAAAGTGTGTCCGATTAGCCCCGGTGCACAAATCACAGTGAGTCCGTTTTACAACTGTATGGATTGTTTTCTAAGCTTTGTTTTGTCAACTTTCTCCCTAAGAAAAAAAAGGTAACAATCAAAACGTTCTATGTAAAGCTGTGGTCCGGCCCTGTCGACAAAATCAAAGTATAAGCTTTATCTTGTCTTGTCATCGTACTATTTTAAGATCTTTTTTTTAACTATCTTTATAGTACAATACAGAATGCTACAAGAGGCGGACCTAATGCTAGTAGCATTCTCTACCAGTCAACCTTTTTGTATCTACCACAAGAATAGCAAATAAATGACTATTACTATAACTACTTTGTTCGTACTTATGCGCATTCATCTAACTTTTCATCATCGCACCGATAGGTTTGTGCTGACAAACCTATCGGTGCGATGATGAAGTCACCCGTAGAATGTAGATTGCTATACTATTACTATACTAACAAAATTGTTATTCAGATTTTATTTTCATCTTTGTTTATTTGTCACTTTATAGGTTCATGATATAATACAAACAACGTTTAATAATATGTCCGTTGCATACACACTGCAGTAAAAGTAAAAGTAAAAGTAAAAGTAAAAGTAAAAGTAAAAGTAAAAGTAAAAGTAAAAGTAAAAATAAAAATAAAAATAAAAGTAAAAGTAAAAGTAAAAGTAAAAGTAAAAGTAAAAGTAAAAGTAAAAGTAAAAGTAAAAGTAAAAGTAAAAGTAAAAGTAAAAGTAAAAGTAAAAGTAAAAGTAAAAGTAAAAGTAAAAGTAAAAGTAAAAGTAAAAGTAAAAGTAAAAGTAAAAGTAAAAGTAAAAGTAAAAGTAAAAGTAAAAGTAAAAGTAAAAGTAAAAGTAAAAGTAAAAGTAAAAGTAAAAGTAAAAGTAAAAGTAAAAGTAAAAGTAAAAGTAAAAGTAAAAGTAAAAGTAAAAGTAAAAGTAAAAGTAAAAGTAAAAGTAAAAGTAAAAGTAAAAGTAAAAGTAAAAGTAAAAGTAAAAGTAAAAGTAAAAGTAAAAGTAAAAGTAAAAGTAAAAGTAAAAGTAAAAGTAAAAGTAAAAGTAAAAGTAAAAGTAAAAGTAAAAGTAAAAGTAAAAGTAAAAGTAAAAGTAAAAGTAAAAGTAAAAGTAAAAGTAAAAGTAAAAGTAAAAATAAAAGTAAAAGTAAAAGTAAAAGTAAAAGTAAAAGTAAAAGTAAAAGTAAAAGTAAAAATAAAAATAAAAATAAAAATAGAAATAAAAATAAAAATAAAAGTAAAAGTAAAAGTAAAAGTAAAAGTAAAAGTAAAAGTAAAAATAAAAATAAAAATAAAAATAAAAATAAAAATAGAAATAAAAATAAAAATAAAAGTAAAAGTAAAAGTAAAAGTAAAAGTAAAAAAAAAGTAAAAGTAAAAGTAAAAGTAGAATTAAAAGTAAAAGTAAAAGTAAAAGTAAAAGTAAAAAAAAAAGTAAAAGTAAAAGTAAAAGTAAAAGTAAAAGTAAAAGTAAAAGTAAAAGTAAAAGTAAAAGTAAAAGTAAAAGTAAAAGTAAAAGTAAAAGTAAAAGTAAAAGTAAAAGTAAAAGTAAAAGTAAAAGTAAAAGTAAAAGTAAAAGTAAAAGTAAAAGTAAAAGTAAAAGTAAAAGTAAAAGTAAAAGTAAAAGTAAAAGTAAAAGTAAAAGTAAAAGTAAAAGTAAAAGTAAAAGTAAAAGTAAAAGTAAAAGTAAAAGTAAAAGTAAAAGTAAAAGTAAAAGTAAAAGTAAAAGTAAAAGTAAAAGTAAAAGTAAAAACAAAAATAAAAATAAAAATAAAAATAAAAATAGAAATAAAAATAAAAATAAAAGTAAAAGTAAAAGTAAAAGTAAAAGTAAAAGTAAAAGTAAAAAAAAAGTAAAAGTAAAAGTAAAAGTAGAATTAAAAGTAAAAGTAAAAGTAAAAGTAAAAGTAAAAGTAAAAGTAAAAGTAAAAGTAAAAGTAAAAGTAAAAGTAAAAGTAAAAGTAAAAGTAAAAGTAAAAGTAAAAGTAAAAGTAAAAGTAAAAGTAAAAGTAAAAGTAAAAGTAAAAGTAAAAGTAAAAGTAAAAGTAAAAGTAAAAGTAAAAGTAAAAGTAAAAGTAAAAGTAAAAGTAAAAATAAAAATAAAAATAAAAATAAAAATAAAAATAAAAATAAAAATAAAAATAAAAATAAAAATAAAAATAAAAATGAAAATAAACTGAACAACTTTCATTATTGGACCAACCCCGAAATCACGAAAAAAAATCAGCTGTTCCATTCAAAATGAATCTTATATCATTTTATGAAAAAAAAAATTGTTTGACCAAGGAGTTTTGCATAGCTTGAACTGAAATGAAATACCGCTAATTTCGTTGTTGTTTTTTTTTCAGTAAAAAGTTTCGTCAGTTTATAAATAAGAAAAAAGATTGGTTCACTAAGGAGTTTTAAATGCTTGAATTGTAAAAGTGTACTTTACAATTAAAGCATTCACCATGCTTGACTTGTAAAGTGATCTGAAAATGGAACGTTCTATCTAAACAATGCACTGTGTTGCACTGCACATGTCAACTTACACAGCCTCATACTATATTAGTAAATGCTAGTTACCGAGCAGTATGATGTAAAATTAAAATAATAGCATCGATTTTTGATCGATGGTCTAATTGATAAGAAGTTGTTAAGCATTCCGTGGTGTCACGCGATCAGATTACGATGCATGCTATCGTTATAAATAGACGATATAGGTCGACGCCTATGTATAGTGACAATAATATTCACAGAATAGTTTTCTTATTTAGGTATTATTATGCCTTATTTACATCCAACTGTGCTGCTGTGCTGTGCTTCTGTGCTGTAATATGCCACACTGCAATCTCTACAAGTTTGAGCGAGATATGTACCCAGACAAAAGGCTAGTATGGTGAAAATTTTATCCTTTAAAAAATTACTTACATCTAAAAAGTGTGTCCGATTAGCCCCGGTGCACAAATCACAGTGAGTCCGTTTTACAACTGTATGGATTGTTTTCTAAGCTTTGTTTTGTCAACTTTCTCCCTAAGAAAAAAAAGGTAACAATCAAAACGTTCTATGTAAAGCTTTGGTCCGGCCCTGTCGACAAAATCAAAGTATAAGCTTTATCTTGTCTTGTCATCGTACTATTTTAAGATCTTTTTTTTAACTATCTTTATAGTACAATACAGAATGCTACAAGAGGCGGACTTAATGCTAGTAGCATTCTCTACCAGTCAACCTTTTTGTATCTACCACAAGAATAGCAAATAAATGACTATTACTATAACTACTTTGTTCGTACTTATGCGCATTCATCTAACTTTTCATCATCGCACCGATAGGTTTGTGCTGACAAACCTATCGGTGCGATGATGAAGTCACCCGTAGAATGTAGATTGCTATACTATTACTATACTAACAAAATTGTTATTCAGATTTTATTTTCATCTTTGTTTATTTGTCACTTTATAGATTCATGATATAATACAAACAACGTTTAATAATATGTCCGTTGCATACACACTGCAGTAAAAGTAAAAGTAAAAGTAAAAGTAAAAGTAAAAGTAAAAGTAAAAGTAAAAGTAAAAGTAAAAGTAAAAGTAAAAGTAAAAGTAATAGTAAAAGTAAAAGTAAAAATAAAAATAAAAATAAAAAAATAAATAAAAGTAAAAGTAAAAGTAAAAGTAAAAGTAAAAGTAAAAGTAAAAGTAAAAGTAAAAGTAAAAGTAAAAGTAAAAGTAAAAGTAAAAGTAAAAGTAAAAGTAAAAGTAAAAGTAAAAGTAAAAGTAAAAGTAAAAGTAAAAGTAAAAGTAAAAAAAAAAAAAAAAAAAAAAAAAAAAAAAAAAAAAAAAAAAAAAAACTGAACAACTTTCATTATTGGACCAACCCCGAAATCACGAAAAAAATCAGCTGTTCCATTCAAAATGAATCTTATATCATTTTATGAAAAAAAAAATTGTTTGACCAAGGAGTTTTGCATAGCTTGAACTGAAATGAAATACCGCTAATTTCGTTGTTGTTTTTTTTTCAGTAAAAAGTTTCGTCAGTTTATAAATAAGAAAAAAGATTGGTTCACTAAGGAGTTTTAAATGCTTGAATTGTAAAAGTGTACTTTACAATTAAAGCATTCACCATGCTTGACTTGTAAAGTGATCTGAAAATGGAACGTTCTATCTAAACAATGCACTGTGTTGCACATGTCAACTTACACAGCCTCATACTATATTAGTAAATGCTAGTTACCGAGCAGTATGATGTAAAATTAAAATAATAGCATCGATTTTTGATCGATGGTCTAATTGATAAGAAGTTGTTAAGCATTCCGTGGTGTCACGCGATCAGATTACGATGCATGCTATCGTTATAAATAGACGATATAGGTCGACGCCTATGTATAGTGACAATAATATTCACAGAATAGTTTTCTTATTTAGGTATTATTATGCCTTATTTACATCCAACTGTGCTGCTGTGCTGTGCTTCTGTGCTGTAATATGCCACACTGCAATCTCTACAAGTTTGAGCGAGATATGTACCCAGACAAAAGGCTAGTATGGTGAAAATTTTATCCTTTAAAAAATTACTTACATCTAAAAAGTGTGTCCGATTAGCCCCGGTGCACAAATCACAGTGAGTCCGTTTTACAACTGTATGGATTGTTTTCTAAGCTTTGTTTTGTCAACTTTCTCCCTAAGAAAAAAAAGGTAACAATCAAAACGTTCTATGTAAAGCTGTGGTCCGGCCCTGTCGACAAAATCAAAGTATAAGCTTTATCTTGTCTTGTCATCGTAAAAGTAAAAGTAAAAGTAAAAGTAAAAGTAAAAGTAAAAGTAAAAGTAAAAGTAAAAGTAAAAGTAAAAGTAAAAGTAAAAGTAAAAGTAAAAGTAAAAGTAAAAGTAAAAGTAAAAGTAAAAGTAAAAGTAAAAGTAAAAGTAAAAGTAAAAGTAAAAGTAAAAGTAAAAGTAAAAGTAAAAGTAAAAGTAAAAGTAAAAGTAAAAGTAAAAGTAAAAGTAAAAGTAAAAGTAAAAGTAAAAGTAAAAGTAAAAGTAAAAGTAAAAGTAAAAGTAAAAGTAAAAGTAAAAGTAAAAGTAAAAGTAAAAGTAAAAGTAAAAGTAAAAGTAAAAGTAAAAGTAAAAGTAAAAGTAAAAGTAAAAGTAAAAGTAAAAGTAAAAATAAAAATAAAAATAAAAATAAAAATAAAAATAAAAGTAAAAATAAAAGTAAAAATAAAAATAAAAATAAAAATAAAAATAAAAATAAAAATAAACTGAACAACTTTCATTATTGGACCAACCCCGAAATCACGAAAAAAAATCAGCTGTTCCATTCAAAATGAATCTTATATCATTTTATGAAAAAAAAAATTGTTTGACCAAGGAGTTTTGCATAGCTTGAACTGAAATGAAATACCGCTAATTTCGTTGTTGTTTTTTTTCAGTAAAAAGTTTCGTCAGTTTATAAATAAGAAAAAAGATTGGTTCACTAAGGAGTTTTAAATGCTTGAATTGTAAAAGTGTACTTTACAATTAAAGCATTCACCATGCTTGACTTGTAAAGTGATCTGAAAATGGAACGTTCTATCTAAACAATGCACTGTGTTGCACATGTCAACTTACACAGCCTCATACTATATTAGTAAATGCTAGTTACCGAGCAGTATGATGTAAAATTAAAATAATAGCATCGATTTTTGATCGATGGTCTAATTGATAAGAAGTTGTTAAGCATTCCGTGGTGTCACGCGATCAGATTACGATGCATGCTATCGTTATAAATAGACGATATAGGTCGACGCCTATGTATAGTGACAATAATATTCACAGAATAGTTTTCTTATTTAGGTATTATTATGCCTTATTTACATCCAACTGTGCTGCTGTGCTGTGCTTCTGTGCTGTAATATGCCACACTGCAATCTCTACAAGTTTGAGCGAGATATGTACCTTGACGAAAGGCTAGTATGGTGAAAATTTTATCCTTTAAAAAATTACTTACATCTAAAAAGTGTGTCCGATTAGCCCCGGTGCACAAATCACAGTGAGTCCGTTTTACAACTGTATGGATTGTTTTCTAAGCTTTGTTTTGTCAATTTTCTCCCTAAGAAAAAAAAGGTAACAATCAAAACGTTCTATGTAAAGCTGTGGTCCGGCCCTGTCGACAAAATCAAAGTATAAGCTTTATCTTGTCTTGTCATCGTACTATTTTAAGATCTTTTTTTTAACTATCTTTATAGTACAATACAGAATGCTACAAGAGGCGGACCTAATGCTAGTAGCATTCTCTACCAGTCAACCTTTTTGTATCTACCACAAGAATAGCAAATAAATGACTATTACTATAACTACTTTGTTCGTACTTATGCGCATTCATCTAACTTTTCATCATCGCACCGATAGGTTTGTGCTGACAAACCTATCGGTGCGATGATGAAGTCACCCGTAGAATGTAGATTGCTATACTATTACTATACTAACAAAATTGTTATTCAGATTTTATTTTCATCTTTGTTTATTTGTCACTTTATAGGTTCATGATATAATACAAACAACGTTTAATAATATGTCCGTTGCATACACACTGCAGTAAAAGTAAAAGTAAAAGTAAAAGTAAAAGTAAAAGTAAAAGTAAAAGTAAAAGTAAAAGTAAAAATAAAAATAAAAATAAAAGTAAAAGTAAAAGTAAAAGTAAAAGTAAAAGTAAAAGTAAAAGTAAAAGTAAAAGTAAAAGTAAAAGTAAAAGTAAAAGTAAAAGTAAAAGTAAAAGTAAAAGTAAAAGTAAAAGTAAAAGTAAAAGTAAAAGTAAAAGTAAAAGTAAAAGTAAAAGTAAAAGTAAAAGTAAAAGTAAAAGTAAAAGTAAAAGTAAAAGTAAAAGTAAAAGTAAAAGTAAAAGTAAAAGTAAAAGTAAAAGTAAAAGTAAAAGTAAAAGTAAAAGTAAAAGTAAAAGTAAAAGTAAAAGTAAAAGTAAAAGTAAAAGTAAAAGTAAAAGTAAAAGTAAAAGTAAAAGTAAAAGTAAAAGTAAAAGTAAAAGTAAAAGTAAAAGTAAAAGTAAAAGTAAAAGTAAAAGTAAAAGTAAAAGTAAAAGTAAAAGTAAAAGTAAAAGTAAAAGTAAAAGTAAAAGTAAAAGTAAAAGTAAAAGTAAAAGTAAAAGTAAAAATAAAAGTAAAAGTAAAAGTAAAAGTAAAAGTAAAAGTAAAAGTAAAAGTAAAAATAAAAATAAAAATAAAAATAGAAATAAAAATAAAAATAAAAGTAAAAGTAAAAGTAAAAGTAAAAGTAAAAGTAAAAGTAAAAATAAAAATAAAAATAAAAATAAAAATAAAAATAGAAATAAAAATAAAAATAAAAGTAAAAGTAAAAGTAAAAGTAAAAGTAAAAAAAAAGTAAAAGTAAAAGTAAAAGTAGAATTAAAAGTAAAAGTAAAAGTAAAAGTAAAAGTAAAAAAAAAAGTAAAAGTAAAAGTAAAAGTAAAAGTAAAAGTAAAAGTAAAAGTAAAAGTAAAAGTAAAAGTAAAAGTAAAAGTAAAAGTAAAAGTAAAAGTAAAAGTAAAAGTAAAAGTAAAAGTAAAAGTAAAAGTAAAAGTAAAAGTAAAAGTAAAAGTAAAAGTAAAAGTAAAAGTAAAAGTAAAAGTAAAAGTAAAAGTAAAAGTAAAAGTAAAAGTAAAAGTAAAAGTAAAAGTAAAAGTAAAAGTAAAAGTAAAAGTAAAAGTAAAAGTAAAAGTAAAAGTAAAAGTAAAAGTAAAAGTAAAAGTAAAAGTAAAAGTAAAAACAAAAATAAAAATAAAAATAAAAATAAAAATAGAAATAAAAATAAAAATAAAAGTAAAAGTAAAAGTAAAAGTAAAAGTAAAAGTAAAAAAAAAGTAAAAGTAAAAGTAAAAGTAGAATTAAAAGTAAAAGTAAAAGTAAAAGTAAAAGTAAAAGTAAAAGTAAAAGTAAAAGTAAAAGTAAAAGTAAAAGTAAAAGTAAAAGTAAAAGTAAAAGTAAAAGTAAAAGTAAAAGTAAAAGTAAAAGTAAAAGTAAAAGTAAAAGTAAAAGTAAAAGTAAAAGTAAAAGTAAAAGTAAAAGTAAAAGTAAAAGTAAAAGTAAAAGTAAAAGTAAAAATAAAAATAAAAATAAAAATAAAAATAAAAATAAAAATAAAAATAAAAATAAAAATAAAAATAAAAATAAAAATGAAAATAAACTGAACAACTTTCATTATTGGACCAACCCCGAAATCACGAAAAAAAATCAGCTGTTCCATTCAAAATGAATCTTATATCATTTTATGAAAAAAAAAATTGTTTGACCAAGGAGTTTTGCATAGCTTGAACTGAAATGAAATACCGCTAATTTCGTTGTTGTTTTTTTTTCAGTAAAAAGTTTCGTCAGTTTATAAATAAGAAAAAAGATTGGTTCACTAAGGAGTTTTAAATGCTTGAATTGTAAAAGTGTACTTTACAATTAAAGCATTCACCATGCTTGACTTGTAAAGTGATCTGAAAATGGAACGTTCTATCTAAACAATGCACTGTGTTGCACTGCACATGTCAACTTACACAGCCTCATACTATATTAGTAAATGCTAGTTACCGAGCAGTATGATGTAAAATTAAAATAATAGCATCGATTTTTGATCGATGGTCTAATTGATAAGAAGTTGTTAAGCATTCCGTGGTGTCACGCGATCAGATTACGATGCATGCTATCGTTATAAATAGACGATATAGGTCGACGCCTATGTATAGTGACAATAATATTCACAGAATAGTTTTCTTATTTAGGTATTATTATGCCTTATTTACATCCAACTGTGCTGCTGTGCTGTGCTTCTGTGCTGTAATATGCCACACTGCAATCTCTACAAGTTTGAGCGAGATATGTACCCAGACAAAAGGCTAGTATGGTGAAAATTTTATCCTTTAAAAAATTACTTACATCTAAAAAGTGTGTCCGATTAGCCCCGGTGCACAAATCACAGTGAGTCCGTTTTACAACTGTATGGATTGTTTTCTAAGCTTTGTTTTGTCAACTTTCTCCCTAAGAAAAAAAAGGTAACAATCAAAACGTTCTATGTAAAGCTTTGGTCCGGCCCTGTCGACAAAATCAAAGTATAAGCTTTATCTTGTCTTGTCATCGTACTATTTTAAGATCTTTTTTTTAACTATCTTTATAGTACAATACAGAATGCTACAAGAGGCGGACTTAATGCTAGTAGCATTCTCTACCAGTCAACCTTTTTGTATCTACCACAAGAATAGCAAATAAATGACTATTACTATAACTACTTTGTTCGTACTTATGCGCATTCATCTAACTTTTCATCATCGCACCGATAGGTTTGTGCTGACAAACCTATCGGTGCGATGATGAAGTCACCCGTAGAATGTAGATTGCTATACTATTACTATACTAACAAAATTGTTATTCAGATTTTATTTTCATCTTTGTTTATTTGTCACTTTATAGATTCATGATATAATACAAACAACGTTTAATAATATGTCCGTTGCATACACACTGCAGTAAAAGTAAAAGTAAAAGTAAAAGTAAAAGTAAAAGTAAAAGTAAAAGTAAAAGTAAAAGTAAAAGTAAAAGTAAAAGTAAAAGTAATAGTAAAAGTAAAAGTAAAAATAAAAATAAAAATAAAAAAATAAATAAAAGTAAAAGTAAAAGTAAAAGTAAAAGTAAAAGTAAAAGTAAAAGTAAAAGTAAAAGTAAAAGTAAAAGTAAAAGTAAAAGTAAAAGTAAAAGTAAAAGTAAAAGTAAAAGTAAAAGTAAAAGTAAAAGTAAAAGTAAAAGTAAAAGTAAAAGTAAAAAAAAAAAAAAAAAAAAAAAAAAAAAAAAAAAAAAAAAAAACTGAACAACTTTCATTATTGGACCAACCCCGAAATCACGAAAAAAATCAGCTGTTCCATTCAAAATGAATCTTATATCATTTTATGAAAAAAAAAATTGTTTGACCAAGGAGTTTTGCATAGCTTGAACTGAAATGAAATACCGCTAATTTCGTTGTTGTTTTTTTTTCAGTAAAAAGTTTCGTCAGTTTATAAATAAGAAAAAAGATTGGTTCACTAAGGAGTTTTAAATGCTTGAATTGTAAAAGTGTACTTTACAATTAAAGCATTCACCATGCTTGACTTGTAAAGTGATCTGAAAATGGAACGTTCTATCTAAACAATGCACTGTGTTGCACATGTCAACTTACACAGCCTCATACTATATTAGTAAATGCTAGTTACCGAGCAGTATGATGTAAAATTAAAATAATAGCATCGATTTTTGATCGATGGTCTAATTGATAAGAAGTTGTTAAGCATTCCGTGGTGTCACGCGATCAGATTACGATGCATGCTATCGTTATAAATAGACGATATAGGTCGACGCCTATGTATAGTGACAATAATATTCACAGAATAGTTTTCTTATTTAGGTATTATTATGCCTTATTTACATCCAACTGTGCTGCTGTGCTGTGCTTCTGTGCTGTAATATGCCACACTGCAATCTCTACAAGTTTGAGCGAGATATGTACCCAGACAAAAGGCTAGTATGGTGAAAATTTTATCCTTTAAAAAATTACTTACATCTAAAAAGTGTGTCCGATTAGCCCCGGTGCACAAATCACAGTGAGTCCGTTTTACAACTGTATGGATTGTTTTCTAAGCTTTGTTTTGTCAACTTTCTCCCTAAGAAAAAAAAGGTAACAATCAAAACGTTCTATGTAAAGCTGTGGTCCGGCCCTGTCGACAAAATCAAAGTATAAGCTTTATCTTGTCTTGTCATCGTACTATTTTAAGATCTTTTTTTTAACTATCTGTATAGTACAATACAGAATGGTACAAGAGGCGGACTTAATGCTAGTAGCATTCTCTACCAGTCAACCTTTTTGTATCTACCACAAGAATAGCAAATAAATGACTATTACTATAACTACTTTGTTCGTACTTATGCGCATTCATCTAACTTTTCATCATCGCACCGATAGGTTTGTGCTGACAAACCTATCGGTGCGATGATGAAGTCACCCGTAGAATGTAGATTGCTATACTATTACTATACTAACAAAATTGTTATTCAGATTTTATTTTCATCTTTGTTTATTTGTCACTTTATAGATTCATGATATAATACAAACAACGTTTAATAATATGTCCGTTGCATACACACTGCAGTAAAAGTAAAAGTAAAAGTAAAAGTAAAAGTAAAAGTAAAAGTAAAAGTAAAAGTAAAAGTAAAAGTAAAAGTAAAAGTAAAAGTAAAAGTAAAAGTAAAAGTAAAAGTAAAAGTAAAAGTAAAAGTAAAAGTAAAAGTAAAAGTAAAAGTAAAAGTAAAAGTAAAAGTAAAAGTAAAAGTAAAAGTAAAAGTAAAAGTAAAAGTAAAAGTAAAAGTAAAAGTAAAAGTAAAAGTAAAAGTAAAAGTAAAAGTAAAAGTAAAAGTAAAAGTAAAAGTAAAAGTAAAAGTAAAAGTAAAAGTAAAAGTAAAAGTAAAAGTAAAAGTAAAAGTAAAAGTAAAAGTAAAAGTAAAAGTAAAAGTAAAAGTAAAAGTAAAAGTAAAAGTAAAAGTAAAAGTAAAAGTAAAAGTAAAAGTAAAAGTAAAAGTAAAAGTAAAAGTAAAAGTAAAAGTAAAAGTAAAAGTAAAAGTAAAAGTAAAAGTAAAAGTAAAAGTAAAAGTAAAAGTAAAAGTAAAAGTAAAAGTAAAAGTAAAAGTAAAAGTAAAAGTAAAAGTAAAAGTAAAAGTAAAAGTAAAAGTAAAAGTAAAAGTAAAAGTAAAAGTAAAAGTAAAAGTAAAAGTAAAAGTAAAAGTAAAAGTAAAAGTAAAAGTAAAAGTAAAAGTAAAAGTAAAAGTAAAAATAAAAATAAAAAAAAAAAAAAAAAAAAAAAAAAAAAAAAAAAAAAAAAGTAAAAATAAAAATAAAAATAAAAATAAAAATAAACTGAACAACTTTCATTATTGGACCAACCCCGAAATCACGAAAAAAAATCAGCTGTTCCATTCAAAATGAATCTTATATCATTTTATGAAAAAAAAAATTGTTTGACCAAGGAGTTTTGCATAGCTTGAACTGAAATGAAATACCGCTAATTTCGTTGTTGTTTTTTTTTCAGTAAAAAGTTTCGTCAGTTTATAAATAAGAAAAAAGATTGGTTCACTAAGGAGTTTTAAATGCTTGAATTGTAAAAGTGTACTTTACACAATACTACTTTACAATTAAAGCATTCACCATGCTTGACTTGTAAAGTGATCTGAAAATGGAACGTTCTATCTAAACAATGCACTGTGTTGCACATGTCAACTTACACAGCCTCATACTATATTAGTAAATGCTAGTTACCGAGCAGTATGATGTAAAATTAAAATAATAGCATCGATTTTTGATCGATGGTCTAATTGATAAGAAGTTGTTAAGCATTCCGTGGTGTCACGCGATCAGATTACGATGCATGCTATCGTTATAAATAGACGATATAGGTCGACGCCTATGTATAGTGACAATAATATTCACAGAATAGTTTTCTTATTTAGGTATTATTTATTTATTTATTTTATTTATTTTATTTTCATTGGAAAACATACAGTATTTATAACTAATAGCATAACTAAATATGATACAAATATACTCATTTAATTTGTTTTCGCATATAAACACCAAGTTGCTTATTTGTATTCACAAAGTATAGATTTTAAATACATTTTTGGATCGGAAGAAAGTAGTTAAAAAAAAAAAATATGCTATTATACTTAGAAAACAACCAAAAATCGGTAACAAAATAAAAGAGGAAACCTTAAGAAACCACATCAAACCATTTCTTACTCAAAACATTTCTAAATTGTTCCGGTTTAGAGTTAAAAATGTCAAGCACAGATATGTCAACCATTCTATTAAAAGTAACAGCTGATCGGATAAAAAACGAGTTTTTTCTGTAGTTGGTAGCACAATACGGAACACTAAGGTTGTTGATGTGCCTACTATTTCTGTTTGGAACTTTGAAATTTATTAGTGATAGAAGATGCGAGGAATCAATAAGAGATTGTGATAATTTTGCAAGTGTAACGACATCGGCAATTTTTCGTCGCTCAACGAGAGGTAAAATATGATGTTTTTTGCATCTCTCAAAATAGTCTTTCTCATAACCTTTACACTTAAATTGCAAGTATCTCAAAAACTTACGTTGAATAGTCTCCAACCTGTTTATATAGACCCCATACTGTGGGTTCCAAATCTGTGAGCAATACTCGAGATGGCTACGCACAAGTGAGCAAAACAATACTTTGGCGATTTTGGCACTGGAAAACTGAGAGCAGGATCTAATGATGAAACCGAGAGACCGATTGGCTTTTTTGGCTATATGATCGATGTGCTTTTCATATGTCAATTTAGTGTCATGAATGACACCAAGGTCTCGAATTTCATACACTTTCTTAAGTTCAGTTCCTTTAAGCGAATATGGGAAATTAATGGTAGAAGTTTTGCGACTAAATGAGATACTATTACATTTGGACACGTTCAAATCCAATTTAAATTTTTTACAATAAATATCAAGTCTGTCTAGGTCAAGTTGCAGGAGCTGACAATCAAGATCACTGTTAACTGATTTAAATATTTTCATATCATCAGCATATAGCAAGAAGTGTGAGTGAACAAAGCAAGCGCCGATGTCATTAACAAACAGATTGAAAAGCAGTGGCCCGATAAGGGACCCCTGTGGAACCCCAGAAGGTACCACATTCCAGTTAGAGGTATAACCGTGCATGGCAACAGCCTGCGTTCTGTTATGTATGTATGAACAAAACCATCTGTACAGGTTTCCGTGGATCCCCGCAGCGAGAAGCTTTTGGAGAAGTAACTTATGGTCAATTCTATCGAAAGCTTTACTATAGTCGGTGAAAATACAGTCGACCTGACCCCCAGACTCCATGCCCGATGAGACGTAATCAGTAAAAGACAGTAGATTTGATGTAGTCGAACGATTTTTGAGAAATCCATGTTGCTCTGGAATGAAAATGTTTGATAGCGCATTATAAACTTGTGAATAGACCAGACGCTCCAAAACTTTCGCGAATAAACATAATTTAGAAATAGGACGATAGTTGTTGACTTTACACTTATCACCACCTTTGTGAATAGGAGTGACAAATGCAGATTTCCATAGAGTGGGGACAAGACCTTCAGAAATAGAACGCTGGAATAATATGGACAGAGGTATAGTCAACTCCTTGGCACAGTTTACAATTAATAAAGATGGAATACTATCCGGTCCGGCACCCTTGGATAAGTCAAGTGACTTAATTATTTTGAAGACGGTCTCCTCGTCTATAGAAATGTTGCCAATTGCATATGTAAGCCCCGGAGCTAACGTTTCGTTCACTGGTGGTGACTGTGGTGCGTTACTATTATCCGGAATTACTGATGGAAGAAACGTGGATTGAAAATACGATGCAAAAAGATTACAAATCTCATTACCGGAGTTGGCCACCTGTCCCTCATACGATAATGATGCAGGTAAAGAGTTACTATTGTTTTTAATGGATTTCATATAAGACCAGAATAACCTCGGATTATGTACTATCGAGTCCTCAACTTTTTGCATGTAGTTACTATAACATTTCTGCTCTAAAGATTTAGCTCGTTTTCTCAATACAGAAAACTCGTTATAATCATGTTTATTTTTATAGTTACGATATTTAATGAGTAATTTAAGCTTTTCCTTCAAAACTTTCTTTAACGGCGCACTATACCACGGTGGATATATAGGTTATATAGGTTATTATGCCTTATTTACATCCAACTGTGCTGCTGTGCTGTGCTTCTGTGCTGTAATATGCCACACTGCAATCTCTACAAGTTTGAGCGAGATATGTACCCAGACAAAAGGCTAGTATGGTGAAAATTTTATCCTTTAAAAAATTACTTACATCTAAAAAGTGTGTCCGATTAGCCCCGGTGCACAAATCACAGTGAGTCCGTTTTACAACTGTATGGATTGTTTTCTAAGCTTTGTTTTGTCAACTTTCTCCCTAAGAAAAAAAAGGTAACAATCAAAACGTTCTATGTAAAGCTGTGGTCCGGCCCTGTCGACAAAATCAAAGTATAAGCTTTATCTTGTCTTGTCATCGTACTATTTTAAGATCTTTTTTTTAACTATCTGTATAGTACAATACAGAATGGTACAAGAGGCGGACTTAATGCTAGTAGCATTCTCTACCAGTCAACCTTTTTGTATCTACCACAAGAATAGCAAATAAATGACTATTACTATAACTACTTTGTTCGTACTTATGCGCATTCATCTAACTTTTCATCATCGCACCGATAGGTTTGTGCTGACAAACCTATCGGTGCGATGATGAAGTCACCCGTAGAATGTAGATTGCTATACTATTACTATACTAACAAAATTGTTATTCAGATTTTATTTTCATCTTTGTTTATTTGTCACTTTATAGATTCATGATATAATACAAACAACGTTTAATAATATGTCCGTTGCATACACACTGCAGTAAAAGTAAAAGTAAAAGTAAAAGTAAAAGTAAAAGTAAAAGTAAAAGTAAAAGTAAAAGTAAAAGTAAAAGTAAAAGTAAAAGTAAAAGTAAAAATAAAAATAAAAGTAAAAGTAAAAGTAAAAGTAAAAGTAAAAGTAAAAGTAAAAGTAAAAGTAAAAGTAAAAGTAAAAGTAAAAGTAAAAGTAAAAGTAAAAGTAAAAGTAAAAGTAAAAGTAAAAGTAAAAGTAAAAGTAAAAGTAAAAGTAAAAGTAAAAGTAAAAGTAAAAGTAAAAGTAAAAGTAAAAGTAAAAGTAAAAGTAAAAGTAAAAGTAAAAGTAAAAGTAAAAGTAAAAGTAAAAGTAAAAGTAAAAGTAAAAGTAAAAGTAAAAGTAAAAGTAAAAGTAAAAGTAAAAGTAAAAGTAAAAGTAAAAGTAAAAGTAAAAGTAAAAGTAAAAGTAAAAGTAAAAGTAAAAGTAAAAGTAAAAGTAAAAGTAAAAGTAAAAGTAAAAGTAAAAGTAAAAGTAAAAGTAAAAGTAAAAGTAAAAGTAAAAGTAAAAGTAAAAGTAAAAGTAAAAGTAAAAGTAAAAGTAAAAGTAAAAGTAAAAGTAAAAGTAAAAGTAAAAGTAAAAGTAAAAGTAAAAGTAAAAGTAAAAATAAAAATAAAAATAAAAATAAAAGTAAAAATAAAATTAAAAATAAAAATAAAAATAAAAATAAAAATAAAAGTAAAAATAAAAATAAAAATAAAAATAAAAATAAAAATAAAAATAAAAATAAAAATAAAAATAAAAATAAAAATAAAAATAAAAGTAAAAATAAAATTAAAAATAAAAATAAAAATAAAAATAAAAATAAAAATAAAAGTAAAAATAAAAATAAAAATAAAAATAAAAATAAAAGTAAAAGTAAAAGTAAAAGTAAAAGTAAAAGTAAAAGTAAAAGTAAAAGTAAAAGTAAAAGTAAAAGTAAAAGTAAAAGTAAAAGTAAAAGTAAAAGTAAAAGTAAAAGTAAAAGTAAAAGTAAAAGTAAAAGTAAAAGTAAAAGTAAAAGTAAAAGTAAAAGTAAAAGTAAAAGTAAAAGTAAAAGTAAAAGTAAAAGTAAAAGTAAAAGTAAAAGTAAAAGTAAAAGTAAAAGTAAAAGTAAAAATAAAAATAAAAGTAAAAATAAAAATAAAAATAAAAATAAAAATAAAAATAAAAATAAAAATAAAAATAAAAATAAAAATAAAAATAAAAGTAAAAATAAAATTAAAAATAAAAATAAAAATAAAAATAAAAATAAAAGTAAAAATAAAAATAAAAATAAAAATAAAAATAAAAGTAAAAGTAAAAGTAAAAGTAAAAGTAAAAGTAAAAGTAAAAGTAAAAGTAAAAGTAAAAGTAAAAGTAAAAGTAAAAGTAAAAGTAAAAGTAAAAGTAAAAGTAAAAGTAAAAATAAAAATAAAAATAAAAGTAAAAGTAAAAGTAAAAGTAAAAGTAAAAGTAAAAGTAAAAGTAAAAGTAAAAGTAAAAGTAAAAGTAAAAGTAAAAGTAAAAGTAAAAGTAAAAGTAAAAGTAAAAGTAAAAGTAAAAGTAAAAGTAAAAGTAAAAGTAAAAGTAAAAATAAAAATAAAAATAAAAATAAAAATAAAAATAAAAATAAAAATAAAAATAAAAGTAAAAGTAAAAATAAAAATAAAAATAAAAATAAACTGAACAACTTTCATTATTGGACCAACCCCGAAATCACGAAAAAAAATCAGCTGTTCCATTCAAAATGAATCTTATATCATTTTATGAAAAAAAAAATTGCTTGACCAAGGAGTTTTGCATAGCTTGAACTGAAATGAAATACCGCTAATTTCGTTGTTGTTTTTTTTTCAGAAAAAAGTTTCGTCAGTTTATAAATAAGAAAAAAGATTGGTTCACTAAGGAGTTTTAAATGCTTGAATTGTAAAAGTGTACTTTACAATTAAAGCATTCACCATGCTTGACTTGTAAAGTGATCTGAAAATGGAACGTTCTATCTAAACAATGCACTGTGTTGCACATGTCAACTTACACAGCCTCATACTATATTAGTAAATGCTAGTTACCGAGCAGTATGATGTAAAATTAAAATAATAGCATCGATTTTTGATCGATGGTCTAATTGATAAGAAGTTGTTAAGCATTCCGTGGTGTCACGCGATCAGATTACGATGCATGCTATCGTTATAAATAGACGATATAGGTCGACGCCTATGTATAGTGACAATAATATTCACAGAATAGTTTTCTTATTTAGGTATTATTATGCCTTATTTACATCCAACTGTGCTGCTGTGCTGTGCTTCTGTGCTGTAATATGCCACACTGCAATCTCTACAAGTTTGAGCGAGATATGTACCTAGACAAAAGGCTAGTATGGTGAAAATTTTATCCTTTAAAAAATTACTTACATCTAAAAAGTGTGTCCGATTAGCCCCGGTGCACAAATCACAGTGAGTCCGTTTCACAACTGTATGGATTGTTTTCTAAGCTTTGTTTTGTCAACTTTCTCCCTAAGAAAAAAAAGGTAACAATCAAAACGTTCTATGTAAAGCTGTGGTCCGGCCCTGTCGACAAAATCAAAGTATAAGCTTTATCTTGTCTTGTCATCGTACTATTTTAAGATCTTTTTTTTAACTATCTGTATAGTACAATACAGAATGGTACAAGAGGCGGACTTAATGCTAGTAGCATTCTCTACCAGTCAACCTTTTTGTATCTACCACAAGAATAGCAAATAAATGACTATTACTATAACTACTTTGTTCGTACTTATGCGCATTCATCTAACTTTTCATCATCGCACCGATAGGTTTGTGCTGACAAACCTATCGGTGCGATGATGAAGTCACCCGTAGAATGTAGATTGCTATACTATTACTATACTAACAAAATTGTTATTCAGATTTTATTTTCATCTTTGTTTATTTGTCACTTTATAGATTCATGATATAATACAAACAACGTTTAATAATATGTCCGTTGCATACACACTGCAGTAAAAGTAAAAGTAAAAGTAAAAGTAAAAGTAAAAGTAAAAGTAAAAGTAAAAGTAAAAGTAAAAATAAAAATAAAAATAAAAGTAAAAGTAAAAGTAAAAGTAAAAGTAAAAGTAAAAGTAAAAGTAAAAGTAAAAGTAAAAGTAAAAGTAAAAGTAAAAGTAAAAATAAAAATAAAAATAAAAATAAAAATAAAAGTAAAAATAAAATTAAAAATAAAAATAAAAATAAAAATAAAAGTAAAAATAAAAATAAAAATAAAAATAAAAGTAAAAGTAAAAGTAAAAGTAAAAGTAAAAGTAAAAGTAAAAGTAAAAGTAAAAGTAAAAGTAAAAGTAAAAGTAAAAGTAAAAGTAAAAGTAAAAGTAAAAGTAAAAGTAAAAGTAAAAGTAAAAGTAAAAGTAAAAGTAAAAGTAAAAGTAAAAGTAAAAGTAAAAGTAAAAGTAAAAGTAAAAGTAAAAGTAAAAGTAAAAGTAAAAGTAAAAGTAAAAGTAAAAGTAAAATTAAAAGTAAAAGTAAAAGTAAAAGTAAAAATAAAAATAAAAATAAAAAAAAAAATAAAAAAAAAAAAAAAAAAAAAAGTAAAAATAAAAGTAAAAATAAAAATAAAAATAAAAATAAACTGAACAACTTTCATTATTGGACCAACCCCGAAATCACGAAAAAAAATCAGCTGTTCCATTCAAAATGAATCTTATATCATTTTATGAAAAAAAAAATTGTTTGACCAAGGAGTTTTGCATAGCTTGAACTGAAATGAAATACCGCTAATTTCGTTGTTGTTTTTTTTTCAGTAAAAAGTTTCGTCAGTTTATAAATAAGAAAAAAGATTGGTTCACTAAGGAGTTTTAAATGCTTGAATTGTAAAAGTGTACTTTACAATTAAAGCATTCACCATGCTTGACTTGTAAAGTGATCTGAAAATGGAACGTTCTATCTAAACAATGCACTGTGTTGCACATGTCAACTTACACAGCCTCATACTATATTAGTAAATGCTAGTTACCGAGCAGTATGATGTAAAATTAAAATAATAGCATCGATTTTTGATCGATGGTCTAATTGATAAGAAGTTGTTAAGCATTCCGTGGTGTCACGCGATCAGATTACGATGCATGCTATCGTTATAAATAGACGATATAGGTCGACGCCTATGTATAGTGACAATAATATTCACAGAATAGTTTTCTTATTTAGGTATTATTTATTTATTTATTTTATTTATTTTATTTTCATTGGAAAACATACAGTATTTATAACTAATAGCATAACTAAATATGATACAAATATACTCATTTAATTTGTTTTCGCATATAAACACCAAGTTGCTTATTTGTATTCACAAAGTATAGATTTTAAATACATTTTTGGATCGGAAGAAAGTAGTTAAAAAAAAAAAATATGCTATTATACTTAGAAAACAACCAAAAATCGGTAACAAAATAAAAGAGGAAACCTTAAGAAACCACATCAAACCATTTCTTACTCAAAACATTTCTAAATTGTTCCGGTTTAGAGTTAAAAATGTCAAGCACAGATATGTCAACCATTCTATTAAAAGTAACAGCTGATCGGATAAAAAACGAGTTTTTTCTGTAAGGTTGTTGATGTGCCTACTATTTCTGTTTGGAACTTTGAAATTTATTAGTGATAGAAGATGCGAGGAATCAATAAGAGATTGTGATAATTTTGCAAGTGTAACGACATCGGCAATTTTTCGTCGCTCAACGAGAGGTAAAATATGATGTTTTTTGCATCTCTCAAAATAGTCTTTCTCATAACCTTTACACTTAAATTGCAAGTATCTCAAAAACTTACGTTGAATAGTCTCCAACCTGTTTATATAGACCCCATACTGTGGGTTCCAAATCTGTGAGCAATACTCGAGATGGCTACGCACAAGTGAGCAAAACAATACTTTGGCGATTTTGGCACTGGAAAACTGAGAGCAGGATCTAATGATGAAACCGAGAGACCGATTGGCTTTTTTGGCTATATGATCGATGTGCTTTTCATATGTCAATTTAGTGTCATGAATGACACCAAGGTCTCGAATTTCATACACTTTCTTAAGTTCAGTTCCTTTAAGCGAATATGGGAAATTAATGGTAGAAGTTTTGCGACTAAATGAGATACTATTACATTTGGACACGTTCAAATCCAATTTAAATTTTTTACAATAAATATCAAGTCTGTCTAGGTCAAGTTGCAGGAGCTGACAATCAAGATCACTGTTAACTGATTTAAATATTTTCATATCATCAGCATATAGCAAGAAGTGTGAGTGAACAAAGCAAGCGCCGATGTCATTAACAAACAGATTGAAAAGCAGTGGCCCGATAAGGGACCCCTGTGGAACCCCAGAAGGTACCACATTCCAGTTAGAGGTATAACCGTGCATGGCAACAGCCTGCGTTCTGTTATGTATGTATGAACAAAACCATCTGTACAGGTTTCCGTGGATCCCCGCAGCGAGAAGCTTTTGGAGAAGTAACTTATGGTCAATTCTATCGAAAGCTTTACTATAGTCGGTGAAAATACAGTCGACCTGACCCCCAGACTCCATGCCCGATGAGACGTAATCAGTAAAAGACAGTAGATTTGATGTAGTCGAACGATTTTTGAGAAATCCATGTTGCTCTGGAATGAAAATGTTTGATAGCGCATTATAAACTTGTGAATAGACCAGACGCTCCAAAACTTTCGCGAATAAACATAATTTAGAAATAGGACGATAGTTGTTGACTTTACACTTATTGTGAATAGGAGTGACAAATGCAGATTTCCATAGAGTGGGGACAAGACCTTCAGAAATAGAACGCTGGAATAATATGGACAGAGGTATAGTCAACTCCTTGGCACAGTTTACAATTAATAAAGATGGAATACTATCCGGTCCGGCACCCTTGGATAAGTCAAGTGACTTAATTATTTTGAAGACGGTCTCCTCGTCTATAGAAATGTTGCCAATTGCATATGTAAGCCCCGGAGCTAACGTTTCGTTCACTGGTGGTGACTGTGGTGCGTTACTATTATCCGGAATTACTGATGGAAGAAACGTGGATTGAAAATACGATGCAAAAAGATTACAAATCTCATTACCGGAGTTGGCCACCTGTCCCTCATACGATAATGATGCAGGTAAAGAGTTACTATTGTTTTTAATGGATTTCATATAAGACCAGAATAACCTCGGATTATGTACTATCGAGTCCTCAACTTTTTGCATGTAGTTACTATAACATTTCTGCTCTAAAGATTTAGCTCGTTTTCTCAATACAGAAAACTCGTTATAATCATGTTTATTTTTATAGTTACGATATTTAATGAGTAATTTAAGCTTTTCCTTCAAAACTTTCTTTAACGGCGCACTATACCACGGTGGATATATAGGTTATATAGGTTATTATGCCTTATTTACATCCAACTGTGCTGCTGTGCTGTGCTTCTGTGCTGTAATATGCCACACTGCAATCTCTACAAGTTTGAGCGAGATATGTACCCAGACAAAAGGCTAGTATGGTGAAAATTTTATCCTTTAAAAAATTACTTACATCTAAAAAGTGTGTCCGATTAGCCCCGGTGCACAAATCACAGTGAGTCCGTTTTACAACTGTATGGATTGTTTTCTAAGCTTTGTTTTGTCAACTTTCTCCCTAAGAAAAAAAAGGTAACAATCAAAACGTTCTATGTAAAGCTGTGGTCCGGCCCTGTCGACAAAATCAAAGTATAAGCTTTATCTTGTCTTGTCATCGTACTATTTTAAGATCTTTTTTTTAACTATCTGTATAGTACAATACAGAATGGTACAAGAGGCGGACTTAATGCTAGTAGCATTCTCTACCAGTCAACCTTTTTGTATCTACCACAAGAATAGCAAATAAATGACTATTACTATAACTACTTTGTTCGTACTTATGCGCATTCATCTAACTTTTCATCATCGCACCGATAGGTTTGTGCTGACAAACCTATCGGTGCGATGATGAAGTCACCCGTAGAATGTAGATTGCTATACTATTACTATACTAACAAAATTGTTATTCAGATTTTATTTTCATCTTTGTTTATTTGTCACTTTATAGATTCATGATATAATACAAACAACGTTTAATAATATGTCCGTTGCATACACACTGCAGTAAAAGTAAAAGTAAAAGTAAAAGTAAAAGTAAAAGTAAAAGTAAAAGTAAAAGTAAAAGTAAAAGTAAAAGTAAAAGTAAAAGTAAAAGTAAAAATAAAAATAAAAATAAAAGTAAAAGTAAAAGTAAAAGTAAAAGTAAAAGTAAAAGTAAAAGTAAAAGTAAAAGTAAAAGTAAAAGTAAAAGTAAAAGTAAAAGTAAAAGTAAAAGTAAAAGTAAAAGTAAAAGTAAAAGTAAAAGTAAAAGTAAAAGTAAAAGTAAAAGTAAAAGTAAAAGTAAAAGTAAAAGTAAAAGTAAAAGTAAAAGTAAAAGTAAAAGTAAAAGTAAAAGTAAAAGTAAAAGTAAAAGTAAAAGTAAAAGTAAAAGTAAAAGTAAAAGTAAAAGTAAAAGTAAAAGTAAAAGTAAAAGTAAAAGTAAAAGTAAAAGTAAAAGTAAAAGTAAAAGTAAAAGTAAAAGTAAAAGTAAAAGTAAAAGTAAAAGTAAAAGTAAAAGTAAAAGTAAAAGTAAAAGTAAAAGTAAAATTAAAAATAAAAATAAAAATAAAAATAAAAATAAAAATAAAAGTAAAAATAAAAATAAAAATAAAAATAAAAATAAAAGTAAAAGTAAAAGTAAAAGTAAAAGTAAAAGTAAAAGTAAAAGTAAAAGTAAAAGTAAAAGTAAAAATAAAAATAAAAGTAAAAATAAAAATAAAAATAAAAATAAAAATAAAAATAAAAATAAAAATAAAAATAAAAATAAAAATAAAAATAAAAGTAAAAATAAAATTAAAAATAAAAATAAAAATAAAAATAAAAATAAAAATAAAAGTAAAAATAAAAATAAAAATAAAAATAAAAATAAAAGTAAAAGTAAAAGTAAAAGTAAAAGTAAAAGTAAAAGTAAAAGTAAAAGTAAAAGTAAAAGTAAAAGTAAAAGTAAAAATAAAAATAAAAGTAAAAGTAAAAGTAAAAGTAAAAGTAAAAGTAAAAGTAAAAGTAAAAGTAAAAGTAAAAGTAAAAGTAAAAGTAAAAGTAAAAGTAAAAGTAAAAGTAAAAGTAAAAGTAAAAATAAAAATAAAAGTAAAAGTAAAAGTAAAAGTAAAAGTAAAAGTAAAAGTAAAAGTAAAAGTAAAAGTAAAAGTAAAAATAAAAATAAAAATAAAAATAAAAGTAAAAATAAAATTAAAAATAAAAATAAAAATAAAAATAAAAATAAAAGTAAAAATAAAAATAAAAATAAAAATAAAATAAAAATAAAAATAAAAATAAAAATAAAAATAAAAATAAAAGTAAAAATAAAATTAAAAATAAAAATAAAAATAAAAATAAAAATAAAAATAAAAATAAAAATAAAAATAAAAATAAAAATAAAAGTAAAAGTAAAAGTAAAAGTAAAAGTAAAAGTAAAAGTAAAAGTAAAAGTAAAAGTAAAAGTAAAAGTAAAAGTAAAAGTAAAAGTAAAAGTAAAAATAAAAATAAAAGTAAAAGTAAAAGTAAAAGTAAAAGTAAAAGTAAAAGTAAAAGTAAAAGTAAAAGTAAAAGTAAAAATAAAAATAAAAGTAAAAATAAAAATAAAAATAAAAATAAAAATAAAAATAAAAATAAAAATAAAAATAAAAATAAAAATAAAAATAAAAATAAAAGTAAAAATAAAATTAAAAATAAAAATAAAAATAAAAATAAAAATAAAAATAAAAATAAAAGTAAAAATAAAAATAAAAATAAAAATAAAAATAAAAGTAAAAGTAAAAGTAAAAGTAAAAGTAAAAGTAAAAGTAAAAGTAAAAGTAAAAGTAAAAGTAAAAGTAAAAGTAAAAGTAAAAGTAAAAGTAAAAGTAAAAATAAAAATAAAAGTAAAAGTAAAAGTAAAAGTAAAAGTAAAAGTAAAAGTAAAAGTAAAAGTAAAAATAAAAATAAAAATAAAAATAAAAGTAAAAATAAAATTAAAAATAAAAATAAAAATAAAAATAAAAATAAAAGTAAAAATAAAAATAAAAATAAAAATAAAAATAAAATAAAAATAAAAATAAAAATAAAAATAAAAATAAAAGTAAAAATAAAATTAAAAATAAAAATAAAAATAAAAATAAAAATAAAAATAAAAGTAAAAATAAAAATAAAAATAAAAATAAAAATAAAAGTAAAAGTAAAAGTAAAAGTAAAAGTAAAAGTAAAAGTAAAAGTAAAAGTAAAAGTAAAAATAAAAATAAAAGTAAAAGTAAAAGTAAAAGTAAAAGTAAAAGTAAAAGTAAAAGTAAAAGTAAAAGTAAAAGTAAAAGTAAAAGTAAAAGTAAAAGTAAAAGTAAAAATAAAAATAAAAGTAAAAATAAAAATAAAAATAAAAATAAAAATAAAAATAAAAATAAAAATAAAAATAAAAATAAAAATAAAAATAAAAATAAAAGTAAAAATAAAATTAAAAATAAAAATAAAAATAAAAATAAAAATAAAAATAAAAATAAAAGTAAAAATAAAAATAAAAATAAAAATAAAAATAAAAGTAAAAGTAAAAGTAAAAGTAAAAGTAAAAGTAAAAGTAAAAGTAAAAGTAAAAGTAAAAGTAAAAGTAAAAGTAAAAGTAAAAGTAAAAGTAAAAATAAAAATAAAAGTAAAAGTAAAAGTAAAAGTAAAAGTAAAAGTAAAAGTAAAAGTAAAAGTAAAAGTAAAAGTAAAAGTAAAAGTAAAAGTAAAAGTAAAAGTAAAAGTAAAAGTAAAAGTAAAAGTAAAAGTAAAAGTAAAAGTAAAAGTAAAAGTAAAAGTAAAAGTAAAAGTAAAAGTAAAAGTAAAAGTAAAAGTAAAAGTAAAAGTAAAAGTAAAAGTAAAAGTAAAAGTAAAAATAAAAATAAAAATAAAAATAAAAATAAAAATAAAAGTAAAAGTAAAAATAAAAATAAAAATAAAAATAAACTGAACAACTTTCATTATTGGACCAACCCCGAAATCACGAAAAAAAATCAGCTGTTCCATTCAAAATGAATCTTATATCATTTTATGAAAAAAAAAATTGTTTGACCAAGGAGTTTTGCATAGCTTGAACTGAAATGAAATACCGCTAATTTCGTTGTTGTTTTTTTTTCAGTAAAAAGTTTCGTCAGTTTATAAATAAGAAAAAAGATTGGTTCACTAAGGAGTTTTAAATGCTTGAATTGTAAAAGTGTACTTTACAATTAAAGCATTCACCATGCTTGACTTGTAAAGTGATCTGAAAATGGAACGTTCTATCTAAACAATGCACTGTGTTGCACATGTCAACTTACACAGCCTCATACTATATTAGTAAATGCTAGTTACCGAGCAGTATGATGTAAAATTAAAATAATAGCATCGATTTTTGATCGATGGTCTAATTGATAAGAAGTTGTTAAGCATTCCGTGGTGTCACGCGATCAGATTACGATGCATGCTATCGTTATAAATAGACGATATAGGTCGACGCCTATGTATAGTGACAATAATATTCACAGAATAGTTTTCTTATTTAGGTATTATTATGCCTTATTTACATCCAACTGTGCTGCTGTGCTGTGCTTCTGTGCTGTAATATGCCACACTGCAATCTCTACAAGTTTGAGCGAGATATGTACCTAGACAAAAGGCTAGTATGGTGAAAATTTTATCCTTTAAAAAATTACTTACATCTAAAAAGTGTGTCCGATTAGCCCCGGTGCACAAATCACAGTGAGTCCGTTTCACAACTGTATGGATTGTTTTCTAAGCTTTGTTTTGTCAACTTTCTCCCTAAGAAAAAAAAGGTAACAATCAAAACGTTCTATGTAAAGCTGTGGTCCGGCCCTGTCGACAAAATCAAAGTATAAGCTTTATCTTGTCTTGTCATCGTACTATTTTAAGATCTTTTTTTTAACTATCTGTATAGTACAATACAGAATGGTACAAGAGGCGGACTTAATGCTAGTAGCATTCTCTACCAGTCAACCTTTTTGTATCTACCACAAGAATAGCAAATAAATGACTATTACTATAACTACTTTGTTCGTACTTATGCGCATTCATCTAACTTTTCATCATCGCACCGATAGGTTTGTGCTGACAAACCTATCGGTGCGATGATGAAGTCACCCGTAGAATGTAGATTGCTATACTATTACTATACTAACAAAATTGTTATTCAGATTTTATTTTCATCTTTGTTTATTTGTCACTTTATAGATTCATGATATAATACAAACAACGTTTAATAATATGTCCGTTGCATACACACTGCAGTAAAAGTAAAAGTAAAAGTAAAAGTAAAAGTAAAAGTAAAAGTAAAAGTAAAAGTAAAAGTAAAAGTAAAAGTAAAAGTAAAAGTAAAAGTAAAAGTAAAAGTAAAAGTAAAAGTAAAAGTAAAAGTAAAAGTAAAAGTAAAAGTAAAAGTAAAAGTAAAAGTAAAAGTAAAAGTAAAAGTAAAAGTAAAAGTAAAAGTAAAAGTAAAAGTAAAAGTAAAAGTAAAAGTAAAAGTAAAAGTAAAAGTAAAAGTAAAAGTAAAAGTAAAAGTAAAAGTAAAAGTAAAAGTAAAAGTAAAAGTAAAAGTAAAAGTAAAAGTAAAAGTAAAAGTAAAAGTAAAAGTAAAAGTAAAAGTAAAAGTAAAAGTAAAAGTAAAAGTAAAAGTAAAAGTAAAAGTAAAAGTAAAAGTAAAAGTAAAAGTAAAAGTAAAAGTAAAAGTAAAAGTAAAAGTAAAAGTAAAAGTAAAAGTAAAAGTAAAAGTAAAAGTAAAAGTAAAAGTAAAAGTAAAAGTAAAAGTAAAAGTAAAAGTAAAAGTAAAAGTAAAAGTAAAAGTAAAAGTAAAAGTAAAAGTAAAAGTAAAAGTAAAAGTAAAAGTAAAAGTAAAAGTAAAAGTAAAAGTAAAAGTAAAAGTAAAAGTAAAAGTAAAAGTAAAAGTAAAAGTAAAAGTAAAAGTAAAAGTAAAAATAAAAATAAAAATAAAAGTAAAAATAAAATTAAAAATAAAAATAAAAATAAAAATAAAAATAAAAGTAAAAGTAAAAGTAAAAATAAAAATAAAAATAAAAATAAAAATAAAAATAAAAATAAAAATAAAAATAAAAATAAAAATAAAAATAAAAATAAAAGTAAAAATAAAATTAAAAATAAAAATAAAAATAAAAATAAAAGTAAAAATAAAAATAAAAATAAAAATAAAAATAAAAGTAAAAGTAAAAGTAAAAGTAAAAGTAAAAGTAAAAGTAAAAGTAAAAGTAAAAGTAAAAGTAAAAGTAAAAGTAAAAGTAAAAGTAAAAGTAAAAGTAAAAGTAAAAGTAAAAGTAAAAGTAAAAGTAAAAGTAAAAGTAAAAGTAAAAGTAAAAGTAAAAGTAAAAGTAAAAGTAAAAGTAAAAGTAAAAGTAAAAGTAAAAGTAAAAGTAAAAGTAAAAGTAAAAGTAAAAGTAAAAGTAAAAGTAAAAGTAAAAGTAAAAGTAAAAGTAAAAGTAAAAGTAAAAGTAAAAGTAAAAGTAAAAGTAAAAGTAAAAGTAAAAGTAAAAGTAAAAGTAAAAGTAAAAGTAAAAGTAAAAGTAAAAGTAAAAGTAAAAGTAAAAGTAAAAGTAAAAGTAAAAGTAAAAGTAAAAGTAAAAGTAAAAGTAAAAGTAAAAGTAAAAGTAAAAGTAAAAGTAAAAGTAAAAGTAAAAGTAAAAGTAAAAGTAAAAGTAAAAGTAAAAGTAAAAGTAAAAGTAAAAGTAAAAGTAAAAGTAAAAGTAAAAGTAAAAGTAAAAGTAAAAGTAAAAGTAAAAGTAAAAGTAAAAGTAAAAGTAAAAGTAAAAGTAAAAGTAAAAGTAAAAGTAAAAATAAAAATAAAAATAAAAAAAAAAAAAAATAAAAATAAAAGTAAAAATAAAAGTAATAAAAATAAAAATAAAAATAAAAATAAACTGAACAACTTTCATTATTGGACCAACCCCGAAATCACGAAAAAAAATCAGCTGTTCCATTCAAAATGAATCTTATATCATTTTATGAAAAAAAAAATTGTTTGACCAAGGAGTTTTGCATAGCTTGAACTGAAATGAAATACCGCTAATTTCGTTGTTGTTTTTTTTTCAGTAAAAAGTTTCGTCAGTTTATAAATAAGAAAAAAGATTGGTTCACTAAGGAGTTTTAAATGCTTGAATTGTAAAAGTGTACTTTACAATTAAAGCATTCACCATGCTTGACTTGTAAAGTGATCTGAAAATGGAACGTTCTATCTAAACAATGCACTGTGTTGCACATGTCAACTTACACAGCCTCATACTATATTAGTAAATGCTACTTACCGAGCAGTATGATGTAAAATTAAAATAATAGCATCGATTTTTGATCGATGGTCTAATTGATAAGAAGTTGTTAAGCATTCCGTGGTGTCACGCGATCAGATTACGATGCATGCTATCGTTATAAATAGACGATATAGGTCGACGCCTATGTATAGTGACAATAATATTCACAGAATAGTTTTCTTATTTAGGTATTATTTATTTATTTATTTTATTTATTTTATTTTCATTGGAAAACATACAGTATTTATAACTAATAGCATAACTAAATATGATACAAATATACTCATTTAATTTGTTTTCGCATATAAACACCAAGTTGCTTATTTGTATTCACAAAGTATAGATTTTAAATACATTTTTGGATCGGAAGAAAGTAGTTAAAAAAAAAAAATATGCTATTATACTTAGAAAACAACCAAAAATCGGTAACAAAATAAAAGAGGAAACCTTAAGAAACCACATCAAACCATTTCTTACTCAAAACATTTCTAAATTGTTCCGGTTTAGAGTTAAAAATGTCAAGCACAGATATGTCAACCATTCTATTAAAAGTAACAGCTGATCGGATAAAAAACGAGTTTTTTCTGTAGTTGGTAGCACAATACGGAACACTAAGGTTGTTGATGTGCCTACTATTTCTGTTTGGAACTTTGAAATTTATTAGTGATAGAAGATGCGAGGAATCAATAAGAGATTGTGATAATTTTGCAAGTGTAACGACATCGGCAATTTTTCGTCGCTCAACGAGAGGTAAAATATGATGTTTTTTGCATCTCTCAAAATAGTCTTTCTCATAACCTTTACACTTAAATTGCAAGTATCTCAAAAACTTACGTTGAATAGTCTCCAACCTGTTTATATAGACCCCATACTGTGGGTTCCAAATCTGTGAGCAATACTCGAGATGGCTACGCACAAGTGAGCAAAACAATACTTTGGCGATTTTGGCACTGGAAAACTGAGAGCAGGATCTAATGATGAAACCGAGAGACCGATTGGCTTTTTTGGCTATATGATCGATGTGCTTTTCATATGTCAATTTAGTGTCATGAATGACACCAAGGTCTCGAATTTCATACACTTTCTTAAGTTCAGTTCCTTTAAGCGAATATGGGAAATTAATGGTAGAAGTTTTGCGACTAAATGAGATACTATTACATTTGGACACGTTCAAATCCAATTTAAATTTTTTACAATAAATATCAAGTCTGTCTAGGTCAAGTTGCAGGAGCTGACAATCAAGATCACTGTTAACTGATTTAAATATTTTCATATCATCAGCATATAGCAAGAAGTGTGAGTGAACAAAGCAAGCGCCGATGTCATTAACAAACAGATTGAAAAGCAGTGGCCCGATAAGGGACCCCTGTGGAACCCCAGAAGGTACCACATTCCAGTTAGAGGTATAACCGTGCATGGCAACAGCCTGCGTTCTGTTATGTATGTATGAACAAAACCATCTGTACAGGTTTCCGTGGATCCCCGCAGCGAGAAGCTTTTGGAGAAGTAACTTATGGTCAATTCTATCGAAAGCTTTACTATAGTCGGTGAAAATACAGTCGACCTGACCCCCAGACTCCATGCCCGATGAGACGTAATCTGTCAAGGACAGGCCCACCCATGTATAGACCTATATTTACTCTGTAATTAGTTCTTTGTAAATACCTATACTATGGTTTCGTCTCTTTACTCTATTCTTGTCATATTGCCTTTTCTTTGCCTATTGTAAATGTGTTTCCTTTTTATCTGTTAGTAAATCTTCCTTTTCCCCTTTCAACCGCCGTTTCCTTTGCTGTCCTCGACATCCTGGAAGTATTTGAATCGCTAGCAGCACTCCGAATCCAAGCAAGGACGGTTTGTGAGTCGCACCAAAAGAATCTTTTTGAGGGCTTAATACGGTGCTGCTCACAAATCGTTGTAGCTAATCTAACTCCTAACAACGCGGCTTGCAATTCAAGTCGCGGCACTGAAGTCGGCTTCAGCGGCGCGACCCGAGATTTGCTCATTATAAAGGCTACTTTCACGGAACCGTCCGAGAAAATAAATCGCCAGTACGAAACGCAGGCGTAAGCTTGGTTGCTCGCATCTGAAAACGTATGCAGTTCGCAAGCAACGGGACCAACGGTATCGGTATAGCAGCGTGGAATCGAAAGAGATCCTAAAGATGCCACGCTGTTATACCACTCTCCCCATCGCGATCGTTCGGCTGAGGGTAAAACATCATCCCATTCCCGAACCAATTGCCAAGTGCGTTGGAAAAGAATCTTACCCGTAGTAACGATGGGAGCTAAGAAACCTAAAGGGTCAAATATTTTCATCAGATCTCGCAGCGCTTGTCGTTTTGTCAACGCTTCGAGGTCAGGTGAACAGAAATTAATTTTGAAAATAAAGTGGTCAGCGTGTGGGACCCAATGCAAACCTAAAACGCGCATGCCTACCCCCTCGAAATTCAAATCAACCTCTCGAATTTCCTCTTTGACTAAGCTCGGTGGCAGCAGTTTAAGAGCCTCTCGATTATTGGACACCCACGACCGCATTTCAAAGCCACATTGCCTGTGGACATGAACGATGTCAGCAGCCACCCTAGCTGCGTCTTCTACACTATCATAACTGCCAAGATAGTCATCCATATAATGACATTCTACTATATCTCTAGACGCTTCAGGATACTCAGACTCAAACTCTCTCGCGTTTCTGTTTTTGATATAAATCGCAATAAAAGGAGAACACGATGCACCGAAAATTAGTGATGTCATTCTAAACTCTCTTACAGTATCCTCAAGATCTGAGCGCCAGAGGTATCTTTGACAATCCAGATCTTCACTTCGAATTTTGATTTGCGGAAACATCTCCCTGATGTCGCCTGTCAAGGCGACTTGACCTTCGCGAAACTTCATTAAAACTCCTAATAAAGATTGCAAAAGATCGGGCCCCGGCAGTAAAAGAGAGTTTAGACAGACTCCATGGGTAAGAGCGGCTGCATCATGAACGATTCTAAGCTTACCTGGCTTATTGACATTGGTAACACCAAAATGTGGAAGGTACCAACGCTTGGTGTCGACGTGTAATTTATGTGAGTCTATGCATTCTTCCGCGTAGCCTTTGTCTACGTATGCTTGAATATTTTTCGTATAGATATCAACATAATCGCTATCGCGTCTAAAACGCCTCAAAAGAGAGTTAAGCCGGCTGAGAGCCAGGTGGTAGCTATCAGGCAAACGAGAATTGTCTTCTCGCCATGGCAAACCAACCTCGAACCTACCATTCGGCAGACGGCGCGTTGTTTCTTCCACAATTCTGACAGCTCTCTGCTCTTGGGTGGTATAGGGTTGCTGATGTTTAATTCCAATAGACTCTAAGCTATAATAGTCCCTAATGAGAGAATTCAGCTCTTCGTCACTGTCGGTAACGAGACAATGATTAAAGGTAGGTATGTTTTTGCTGAATTTTGGCTGGCAACCGTATATCACCCAGCCAAGTGCAGTTCGTATCGCAGCGGGTTGAGACGGCGATGAACCAAACCGGTTCTCTAAGCTAACCAGCAGGTGCCAGTCACAAATACCAATAAGTACTCGAGGAGTAGCTTGCTCAAACGACAACTCATCTGCAATGTCACTGAGGTAACTGTAAGAGGAAAAATCTTCTCTGCGCACTGACTGGCTAGCCAGAGACAGGTCAGGCACAGTTCGCGCATCACTAATGTTGAAAACTTCCGAAGTGTTTCTTCCCCGAATATTAAAGGTGACTCGCTTCGAATTAATCTTGCGGGAACCTGTCACGCCGCTCATGAAAACTTCTTCATTAGCGCCATCTAAACCTAAAGTGTCTGACAACTGAGAATCAAGTAGAGTAGTGGTAGACCCGTCGTCAAGTAAAGCGTATGTATGCACTTCCCCACCTGGGCCCGATAGTACCACGGGCACAATTTTCAATAAAACTCTATAGGAACTTTTTCCTTTTACTGAAAAAGAGGTTGCATTACAAGCGTTGTCGGTTGAGGTGGCAGATTGTACGCAGACTTCTTGGTCGGAAATCAAGATGGCTGGTTGGTACGACTGCCACTCCCGCTGGATCTCGCGATTGGCTCCAACAAAAGATGTTCCATTGTCTGAAAAGATTTGCTGTGGACATCCTCGCCTGGACATAAAACGACGCAGAGCCATGATCGCAGAGTCGGCTGACAAACTTCCTACCACCTCCAAATGAACTGCTCGGGTGGAGAAGCAGGTGAAGAGTGCGACCCAACGTTTCTCTCCGAGCCGGATGTCGAGGACAGCAAAGGAAACGGCGGTTGAAAGGGGAAAAGGAAGATTTAATAGGAGATAAAAAGGAGACACATTTACAATAGGCAAAGGAAGGCAATATGACAAGAATAGAGTAAAGAGACGAAACCATAGTATAGGTATTTACAAGGAACTAATTACAGAGTAAATATAGGTCTATACATGGGTGGGCCTGTCCTTGACATAGTAAATCTTCCTTTTCCCCTTTCAACCGCCGTTTCCTTTGCTGTCCTCGACATCCTGGTCCTTCGAGAGATTGTACATACTTTGTTGGCAAAACTAACTTTTAATTTGCAGGACAAGTGGTTGGACTTCGCTGATAAACATTTTGACCCCCAGACACCGATGTTGGAGTTGTTGGCGACGTTCCTGGAGCAGGAAGCTAGCAAACATGCTCGCTTTAGCCCCAGCCCCTTTTTGAGTGGCGGCGCTGCTCTTGTCACGGACAGGCCGAAGACCCAGCCGGCGTTTCATCGGGTGCACGCAAACTCCATAGCTTCTCCTAAGTGTTTGTATTGTCAGTCGGACCACAGCATCAAATCATGTCCTCAGTTTTCATCACTTTCCATTGACGAACGTTGGTCGTGGGTTCGTCAATACAATATTTGTCCCAAGTGTTTCCGTAAAGGCAAACATAATTGGCGAACCTGCAGAGCAAAATCATGCAACAAATGTAGTTTAAATCATCACCATTTACTGCATTCAGATTCATTGGATTCATTGCATTCCAACGATAATAATTTCACGAATCGTCAGTGTCTAAATCATCAAAACATTCCAACGTCAGTTGTCACCCGTAATTCATTGCCATCTGCCATAAAGAATTCGCCTTCACATAACGTCAGTATCAACGACAATCGTAATCGTGGTATGATTTTCGACCAAGAAGTTTGCGTACAACCTGCCACCTCAACCGACAACGCTTGTAATGCGACCTCTTTTTCAGTAAAAGGAAAAAGTTCCTATAGAGTTTTATTGAAAATTATGCCCGTGGTACTATCGGGCCCAGGTGGGGAAGTGCATACATACGCTTTACTTGACGACGGGTCTACCACTACTCTACTTGATTCTCAGTTGTCAGACACTTTAGGTTTAGATGGCGCTAATGAAGAAGTTTTCATGAGCGGCGTGACTGGTTCCCGCAAGATTAATTCGAAGCGAGTCACCTTTAATATTCGGGGAAGAAACACTTCGGAAGTTTTCAACATTAGTGATGCGCGAACTGTGCCTGACCTGTCTCTGGCTAGCCAGTCAGTGCGCAGAGAAGATTTTTCCTCTTACAGTTACCTCAGTGACATTGCAGATGAGTTGTCGTTAGAGCAAGCTACTCCTCGAGTACTTATTGGTATTTGTGACTGGCACCTGCTGGTTAGCTTAGAGAACCGGTTTGGTTCATCGCCGTCTCAACCCGCTGCTATACGAACTGCACTTGGCTGGGTGATATACGGTTGCCAGCCAAAATTCAGCAAAAACATACCTACTTTTAATCATTGTCTCGTTACCGACAGTGACGAAGAGCTGAATTCTCTCATTAGGGACTATTATAGCTTAGAGTCTATTGGAATTAAACATCAGCAACCCTATACCACCCAAGAGCAGAGAGCTGTCAGAATTGTGGAAGAAACAACGCGCCGTCTGCCGAATGGTAGGTTCGAGGTTGGTTTGCCATGGCGAGAAGACAATCCTCGTTTGCCTGATAGCTACCACCTGGCTCTCAGCCGGCTTAACTCTCTTTTGAGGCGTTTTAGACGCGATAGCGATTATGTTGATCTCTATACGAAAAATATTCAAGCATACGTAGACAAAGGCTACGCGGAAGAATGCACAGACTCACATAAATTACACGTCGACACTAAGCGTTGGTACCTTCCACATTTTGGTGTTACCAATGTCAATAAGCCAGGTAAGCTTAGAATCGTTCATGATGCAGCCGCTCTTACCCATGGAGTCTGTCTAAACTCTCTTTTACTGCCGGGGCCCGATCTTTTGCAATTTTTATTAGGAGTTTTAATGAAGTTTCGCGAAGGTCAAGTCGCCTTGACAGGCGACATCAGGGAAATGTTTCCGCAAATCAAAATTCGAAGTGTAGATCTGGATTGTCAAAGATACCTTTGGCGCTCAGATCTTGAGGATACTGTAAGAGAGTTTAGAATGACATCACTAATTTTCGGTGCATCGTGTTCTCCTTTTATTGCGATTTATATCAAAAACAGAAACGCGAGAGAGTTTGAGTCTGAGTATCCTGAAGCGTCTAGAGATATAGTAGAATGTCATTATATGGATGACTATCTTGGCAGTTATGATAGTGTAGAAGACGCAGCTAGGGTGGCTGCTGACATCGTTCATGTCCACAGTCAATGTGGCTTTGAAATGCGGTCGTGGGTGTCCAATAATCGAGAGGCTCTTAAACTGCTGCCACCGAGCTTAGTCAAAGAGGAAATTCGAGAGGTTGATTTGAATTTCGAGGGGGTAGGCATGCGCGTTTTAGGTTTGCATTGGGTCCCACACGCTGACCACTTTATTTTCAAAATTAATTTCTGTTCACCTGACCTCGAAGCGTTGACAAAACGTCAAGCGCTGCGAGATCTGATGAAAATATTTGACCCATTAGGTTTCTTAGCTCCCATCGTTACTACGGGTAAGATTCTTTTCCAACGCACTTGGCAATTGGTTCGGGAATGGGATGATGTTTTACCCTCAGTCGAATGATCGCGATGGGGAGAGTGGTATAACAGCGTGGCATCTTTAGGATCTCTTTCGATTCCACGCTGCTATACCGATACCGTTGGTCCCGTTACTTGCGAACTGCATACGTTTTCAGATGCGAGCAACCAAGCTTACGCCTGCGTTTCGTACTGGCGATTTATTTTCTCGGACGGTTCCGTGAAAGTAGCCTTTATAATGAGCAAATCTCGGGTCGCGCCGCTGAAGCCGACTTCAGTGCCGCGACTTGAATTGCAAGCCGCGTTGTTAGGAGTTAGATTAGCTACAACGATTTGTGAGCAGCACCGTATTAAGCCCTCAAAAAGATTCTTTTGGTGCGACTCACAAACCGTCCTTGCTTGGATTCGGAGTGCTGCTAGCGATTCAAATACTTTTGTGCGGAATCGGATAGGCGAAATTGCTGAGCTGACCCAGGCTCACGAATGGTTTTGGATTCCAACCGAGCTTAATGTGGCTGATGACGCCACTCGTGTCGCGTCAACTGGAGTTGAATCGTTAAGCAGATGGCTGCAGGGACCCGATATGTTGTTGCGTAACCAATTAGAATTCCCTGCCGAGCCAAGCAATTCTGTAGAAATTAAAACGTTTGTTACATTGACTCCTACGATATTTTTTAATCTTGTACATCCTAATTGTAAACTTTTTAGTTCGTGGATTAGGTTATTACGTGCTACCGCACGAGCCCATCAATTTTTGCGTCTCCTTCGTGAGAAGGTTTTTTCTAAACGTCCTCGCCAACGAGGAGGGCCGCGTCCGCTACTAGCCGCTGACATGAAGAGCGCCGAATTGCACATTTTGCGACAAAGCCAGCAAGAAAGCCTCAGTGTGAGTTGTTTTGAGCGCTTGCAAGCTAAACAAGATATTCTAGGCCTGTATCGTCTGCACGGTCGAATTGCTGCTGCGAGTGACGTCACGGAAGATGTAAAACAGCCTGTCATTTTAAACGGCTCAGATCATGTTACTCGCCTCATCGTCCATCACTATCACGTTTGGGCAGGACACGCTGGTCGAGAGATGGTTGTGAACGAGCTTCGCCAGCGTTACTGGATAATTCGTCTCCGGCCTACCGTCAGAACAGTCGCTGCAGCCTGCCAAGTCTGCAGGAATAAGAAGGCCACAGCGTCCACCCCACCAGTCGGAAACTTGACTGAAGAACGACTTCTCCACCATCAGCGTCCTTTCTCCATCACCGGTTTGGACTACTTTGGCCCCGTCGAAGTTGCTGTGTGGAGGCGCCGAGAGAAACGTTGGGTCGCACTCTTCACCTGCTTCTCCACCCGAGCAGTTCATTTGGAGGTGGTAGGAAGTTTGTCAGCCGACTCTGCGATCATGGCTCTGCGTCGGTTTATGTCCAGGCGAGGATGTCCACAGCAAATCTTTTCAGACAATGGAACATCTTTTGTTGGAGCCAATCGCGAGATCCAGCGGGAGTGGCAGTCGCACCAACCAGCCATCTCAGACTTCATGAGCAATCATCAGATAGAGTGGCATTTTCTCCCGCCTTCAGCGCCTTTCATGGGGGGAGTGTGGGAGCGACTTGTGGGATGCGTCAAGCGAACCCTATCCGCAACCTTAAAAGAAAGGGCTCCTCGCGAAGAGGTGTTCAACACGCTTTTGTTGGAAGCCGAAGGTATCGTCAATTCTCGGCCGATGACCCATGTTCCTGTAGAACCGCGAGACGCGCCAGCTCTAACGCCTAACCACTTTCTCATTGGCCAGTCTTCTCCCCTCCCTCGCCCTGACAACCTTGATGACAGCGACCTGGTGCGACGAGCGAATTGGAAGAAGGCCGTCAGATTGGCTGACCATTTTTGGCAGCGTTGGGTTCGCGAGTATCTTCCGATGGTCGCCCGTGCAATGCACCCGATCGGGGAGGGCGTATCGGCATCTGCGAAGGTGCAACGCGAATTTCTACAGAAGGAAGCACCGAACGCGAAACCTGAAGACGAAGTGCCAGCGTCGCAGATCATTCAATTAGCGAACGCGATAACGTTACTAGCACAGAATAACTGTGCCCGTTCTATGAATGTAGATATTGTTAACTTCTCAGGGGACGTCGCAGAGTGGCTCCCGTTTAAGAGGAGTTTCGACGACACGAGGTCTTCCTATAGCGCCAAAGAAAAAGACTAATTCTCAAAAAACAACAAAAGGAAAACCCCAATTAAAACAAAAAACTAGACGCTTAGTTTAACTAATTTTCTAACCGGACGTCTCAACGTGCCGCCTACTGTGCGCACGTCCGCTACTAGGCGGCACGTTGAGACGTCCGGTTAGAAAATTAGTTAAACTAAGCGTCTAGTTTTTTTGTTTTAATTGGGGTTTTCCTTTTGTTGTTTTTTGAGAATTAGTTTTTTTAAGAAAAAGGGTCTGTCCTTGGCTAAATTTAGTAAACTTCGTTTACGAGGAGGGCTATGTCAAGGACAGGCCCACCCATGTATAGACCTATATTTACTCTGTAATTAGTTCTTTGTAAATACCTATACTATGGTTTCGTCTCTTTACTCCAGCGTGTCCTGCCCAAACGTGATAGTGATGGACGATGAGGCGAGTAACATGCTCTGAGCCGTTTAAAATGACAGGCTGTTTTACATCTTCCGTGACGTCACTCGCAGCAGCAATTCGACCGTGCAGACGATACAGGCCTAGACTATCTTGTTTAGCTTGCAAGCGCTCAAAACAACTCACACTGAGGCTTTCTTGCTGGCTTTGTCGCAAAATGTGCAATTCGGCGCTCTTCATGTCAGCGGCTAGTAGCGGACGCGGCCCTCCTCGTTGGCGAGGACGTTTAGAAAAAACCTTCTCACGAAGGAGACGCAAAAATTGATGGGCTCGTGCGGTAGCACGTAATAACCTAATCCACGAACTAAAAAGTTTACAATTAGGATGTACAAGATTAAAAAATATCGTAGGAGTCAATGTAACAAACGTTTTAATTTCTACAGAATTGCTTGGCTCGGCAGGGAATTCTAATTGGTTACGCAACAACATATCGGGTCCCTGCAGCCATCTGCTTAACGATTCAACTCCAGTTGACGCGACACGAGTGGCGTCATCAGCCACATTAAGCTCGGTTGGAATCCAAAACCATTCGTGAGCCTGGGTCAGCTCAGCAATTTCGCCTATCCGATTCCGCACAAAAGTATTTGAATCGCTAGCAGCACTCCGAATCCAAGCAAGGACGGTTTGTGAGTCGCACCAAAAGAATCTTTTTGAGGGCTTAATACGGTGCTGCTCACAAATCGTTGTAGCTAATCTAACTCCTAACAACGCGGCTTGCAATTCAAGTCGCGGCACTGAAGTCGGCTTCAGCGGCGCGACCCGAGATTTGCTCATGATAAAGGCTACTTTCACGGAACCGTCCGAGAAAATAAATCGCTAGTACGAAACGCAGGCGTAAGCTTGGTTGCTCGCATCTGAAAACGTATGCAGTTCGCAAGTAACGGGACCAACGGTATCGGTATAGCAGCGTGGAATCGAAAGAGATCCTAAAGATGCCACGCTGTTATACCACTCTCCCCATCGCGATCGTTCAGCTGAGGGTAAAACATCATCCCATTCCCGAACCAATTGCCAAGTGCGTTGGAAAAGAATCTTACCCGTAGTAACGATGGGAGCTAAGAAACCTAAAGGGTCAAATATTTTCATCAGATCTCGCAGTGCTTGACGTTTTGTCAATGCTTCGAGGTCAGGTGAACAGAAATTAATTTTGAAAATAAAGTGGTCAGCGTGTGGGACCCAATGCAAACCTAAAACGCGCATGCCTACCCCCTCGAAATTCAAATCAACTTCTCGAATTTCCTCTTTGACTAAGCTTGGTGGCAGCAGTTTAAGAGCCTCTCGATTATTGGACACCCACGACCGCATTTCAAAGCCACATTGACTGTGGACATGAACGATGTCAGCAGCCACCCTAGCTGCGTCTTCTACACTATCATAACTGCCAAGATAGTCATCCATATAATGACATTCTACTATATCTCTAGACGCTTCGGGATACTCAGACTCAAACTCTCTCGCGTTTCTGTTTTTGATATAAATCGCAATAAAGGGAGAACACGATGCACCGAAAATTAGTGATGTCATTCTAAACTCTCTTACAGTATCCTCAAGATCTGAGCGCCAGAGGTATCTTTGACAATCCAGATCTTCACTTCGAATTTTGATTTGCGGAAACATTTCCCTGATGTCGCCTGTCAAGGCGACTTGACCTTCGCGAAACTTCATTAAAACTCCTAATAAAGATTGCAAAAGATCGGGCCCCGGCAGTAAAAGAGAGTTTAGACAGACTCCATGGGTAAGAGCGGCTGCATCATGAACGATTCTAAGCTTACCTGGCTTATTGACATTGGTAACACCAAAATGTGGAAGGTACCAACGCTTGGTGTCGTCGTGTAATTTATGTGAGTCTGTGCATTCTTCCGCGTAGCCTTTGTCTACGTATGCTTGAATATTTTTCGTATAGATATCAACATAATCGCTATCGCGTCTAAAACGCCTCAAAAGAGAGTTAAGCCGGCTGAGAGCCAGGTGGTAGCTATCAGGCAAACGAGGATTGTCTTCTCGCCATGGCAAACCAACCTCGAACCTACCATTCGGCAGACGGCGCGTTGTTTCTTCCACAATTCTGACAGCTCTCTGCTCTTGGGTGGTATAGGGTTGCTGATGTTTAATTCCAATAGACTCTAAGCTATAATAGTCCCTAATGAGAGAATTCAGCTCTTCGTCACTGTCGGTAACGAGACAATGATTAAAGGTAGGTATGTTTTTGCTGAATTTTGGCTGGCAACCGAACGCCTAACCACTTTCTCATTGGCCAGTCTTCTCCCCTCCCTCGCCCAGACAACCTTGATGACAGCGACCTGGTGCGACGAGCGAATTGGAAGAAGGCCGTCAGATTGGCTGACTATTTTTGGCAGCGTTGGGTTCGCGAGTATCTGCCGATTTTGAACCCAAGAAGGGATGCGGGTGCTGCTGCGATAAACCTAGAATCCGGTGACCTTGTCCTCATATGTGATGCCAACCTACCGCGTGGCGTATGGCCTAAGGGCAGAGTTGATAGAGTCTACCCTGGTCGAGACGGAATTGTGCGAGTAGCGGACGTGCGCACAGTAGGCGGCACGTTGAGACGTCCGGTTAGAAAATTAGTTAAACTAAGCGTCTAGTTTTTTTGTTTTAATTGGGGTTTTCCTTTTGTTGTTTTTTGAGAATTAGTTTTTTTAAGAAAAAGGGTCTGTCCTTGGCTAAATTTAGTAAACTTCGTTTACGAGGAGGGCTATGTCAAGGACAGGCCCACCCATGTATAGACCTATATTTACTCTGTAATTAGTTCTTTGTAAATACCTATACTATGGTTTCGTCTCTTTACTCTATTCTTGTCATATTGCCTTTTCTTTGCCTATTGTAAATGTGTTTCCTTTTTATCTGTTAGTAAATCTTCCTTTTCCCCTTTCAACCGCCGTTTCCTTTGCTGTCCTCGACATCCTGCGTGCACCCGATGAAACGCCGGCTGGGTCTTCGGCCTGTCCGTGACAAGAGCAGCGCCGCCACTCAAAAAGGGGCTGGGGCTAAAGCGAGCATGTTTGCTAGCTTCCTGCTCCAGGAACGTCGCCAACAACTCCAACATCGGTGTCTGGGGGTCAAAATGTTTATCAGCGAAGTCCAACCACTTGTCCTGCAAATTAAAAGTTAGTTTTGCCAACAAAGTATGTACAATCTCCGGCGAATAAATGTATTCATTTTTATTAAGTTGTTTAATTATACATAAACAAGATTGTACTCTTGATGCAAAAGTGAAAATTTCGCTAGGGTTTCGTATTTTTGGTAGGGCGCGCACCATAGCAATCTCGTTGAGAACGATTTGCTCTGGGCGCGCAAAACGAAGCTCTAACGCTTTTAAAACTAAATCAGGCTCGTCCGACGATAACAGCAAGGTCCTCACTGCCTCGCGCGCCACGCCACATACGGCTTTACGCAGTCGCGCCATGTTTTCTTTGGCGCTATAGGAAGACCTCGTGTCGTCGAAACTCCTCTTAAACGGGAGCCACTCTGCGACGTCCCCTGAGAAGTTAACAATATCTACATTTATAGAACGGGCACAGTTATTCTGTGCTAGTAGCGATATCGCGTTCGCTAATTGAATGATCTGCGACGTTGGCACTTCGTCTTCAGGTTTCGCGTTCGGTGCTTCCTTCTGTAGAAATTCGCGTTGCACCTTCGCAGATGCCGATACGCCCTCCCCGATCGGGTGCATTGCACGGGCGACCTTCTCCTGCATGGTGCTGTGCACATTCTCACAATGTAATAAAGCAAGTTTTGGTACCTGAGAAACCTGAGATACAACGCGTGGCGACCGTGATCGGTCGCACCTCGGTGACAGGTGGTTCGGAGATCGGCAATCCATGAGCCGGGATGGTGACCCTTCGGCGCTGCGGGCTTTGCCAACCCACTCCGCCGTCCGCTCCATGGAAGCCGTAGTTGATCCTATCAGTGCTTCCTCTGCCTCAACGGCAGCTGTCTCTGCCACAAGCTCCGCGCGCGCAGCCGCCTCCTCTGCCATCACTGCGTGCTGTGTGAGCTCCGCGATCTTGCGCCTGTATTTTGCTTCGGCGGCTTTTTGCCGCGCAACAAGATTCGCGCGCTGCGATGACGTGGTGGAAGCCACGACAGAGCTTGCCTTTCCTTCTCCCCCCTCAGAAGGTGAGGGTGCCGCCATCCCTTTTGCTGCTTGCGCTCTCGTAAGCATAAAGGAAAAGTAAATTTGGAAAAGGTGCTGAAGTTAAAAAAGGAAAAGATGGATCGAAGGACCAGGATGTCGAGGACAGCAAAGGAAACGGCGGTTGAAAGGGGAAAAGGAAGATTTACTAACAGATAAAAAGGAAACACATTTACAATAGGCAAAGAAAAGGCAATATGACAAGAATAGAGTAAAGAGACGAAACCATAGTATAGGTATTTACAAAGAACTAATTACAGAGTAAATATAGGTCTATACATGGGTGGGCCTGTCCTTGACATAATCAGTAAAAGACAGTAGATTTGATGTAGTCGAACGATTTTTGAGAAATCCATGTTGCTCTGGAATGAAAATGTTTGATAGCGCATTATAAACTTGTGAATAGACCAGACGCTCCAAAACTTTCGCGAATAAACATAATTTAGAAATAGGACGATAGTTGTTGACTTTACACTTATCACCACCTTTGTGAATAGGAGTGACAAATGCAGATTTCCATAGAGTGGGGACAAGACCTTCAGAAATAGAACGCTGGAATAATATGGACAGAGGTATAGTCAACTCCTTGGCACAGTTTACAATTAATAAAGATGGAATACTATCCGGTCCGGCACCCTTGGATAAGTCAAGTGACTTAATTATTTTGAAGACGGTCTCCTCGTCTATAGAAATGTTGCCAATTGCATATGTAAGCCCCGGAGCTAACGTTTCGTTCACTGGTGGTGACTGTGGTGCGTTACTATTATCCGGAATTACTGATGGAAGAAACGTGGATTGAAAATACGATGCAAAAAGATTACAAATCTCATTACCGGAGTTGGCCACCTGTCCCTCATACGATAATGATGCAGGTAAAGAGTTACTATTGTTTTTAATGGATTTCATATAAGACCAGAATAACCTCGGATTATGTACTATCGAGTCCTCAACTTTTTGCATGTAGTTACTATAACATTTCTGCTCTAAAGATTTAGCTCGTTTTCTCAATACAGAAAACTCGTTATAATCATGTTTATTTTTATAGTTACGATATTTAATGAGTAATTTAAGCTTTTCCTTCAAAACTTTCTTTAACGGCGCACTATACCACGGTGGATATATAGGTTATATAGGTTATTATGCCTTATTTACATCCAACTGTGCTGCTGTGCTGTGCTTCTGTGCTGTAATATGCCACACTGCAATCTCTACAAGTTTGAGCGAGATATGTACCCAGACAAAAGGCTAGTATGGTGAAAATTTTATCCTTTAAAAAATTACTTACATCTAAAAAGTGTGTCCGATTAGCCCCGGTGCACAAATCACAGTGAGTCCGTTTTACAACTGTATGGATTGTTTTCTAAGCTTTGTTTTGTCAACTTTCTCCCTAAGAAAAAAAAGGTAACAATCAAAACGTTCTATGTAAAGCTGTGGTCCGGCCCTGTCGACAAAATCAAAGTATAAGCTTTATCTTGTCTTGTCATCGTACTATTTTAAGATCTTTTTTTTAACTATCTGTATAGTACAATACAGAATGGTACAAGAGGCGGACTTAATGCTAGTAGCATTCTCTACTAGTCAACCTTTTTGTATCTACCACAAGAATAGCAAATAAATGACTATTACTATAACTACTTTGTTCGTACTTATGCGCATTCATCTAACTTTTCATCATCGCACCGATAGGTTTGTGCTGACAAACCTATCGGTGCGATGATGAAGTCACCCGTAGAATGTAGATTGCTATACTATTACTATACTAACAAAATTGTTATTCAGATTTTATTTTCATCTTTGTTTATTTGTCACTTTATAGATTCATGATATAATACAAACAACGTTTAATAATATGTCCGTTGCATACACACTGCAGTAAAAGTAAAAGTAAAAGTAAAAGTAAAAGTAAAAGTAAAAGTAAAAGTAAAAGTAAAAGTAAAAGTAAAAATAAAAATAAAAGTAAAAGTAAAAGTAAAAGTAAAAGTAAAAGTAAAAGTAAAAGTAAAAGTAAAAGTAAAAGTAAAAGTAAAAGTAAAAGTAAAAGTAAAAGTAAAAGTAAAAGTAAAAGTAAAAGTAAAAGTAAAAGTAAAAGTAAAAGTAAAAGTAAAAGTAAAAGTAAAAGTAAAAGTAAAAGTAAAAGTAAAAGTAAAAGTAAAAGTAAAAGTAAAAGTAAAAGTAAAAGTAAAAGTAAAAGTAAAAGTAAAAGTAAAAGTAAAAGTAAAAGTAAAAGTAAAAGTAAAAGTAAAAGTAAAAGTAAAAGTAAAAGTAAAAGTAAAAGTAAAAGTAAAAGTAAAAGTAAAAGTAAAAGTAAAAGTAAAAGTAAAAGTAAAAGTAAAAGTAAAAGTAAAAGTAAAAGTAAAAGTAAAAGTAAAAGTAAAAGTAAAAGTAAAAGTAAAAGTAAAAGTAAAAGTAAAAGTAAAAGTAAAAGTAAAAGTAAAAGTAAAAGTAAAAGTAAAAGTAAAAGTAAAAGTAAAAGTAAAAGTAAAAGTAAAAGTAAAAGTAAAAGTAAAAGTAAAAGTAAAAGTAAAAGTAAAAGTAAAAGTAAAAGTAAAAGTAAAAATAAAAATAAAAATAAAAATAAAAATAAAAGTAAAAATAAAATTAAAAATAAAAATAAAAATAAAAATAAAAATAAAAGTAAAAGTAAAAATAAAAATAAAAATAAAAATAAAAATAAAAAAAAAATAAAAATAAAAATAAAAATAAAAGTAAAAATAAAATTAAAAATAAAAATAAAAATAAAAATAAAAGTAAAAATAAAAATAAAAATAAAAATAAAAGTAAAAGTAAAAGTAAAAGTAAAAGTAAAAGTAAAAGTAAAAGTAAAAGTAAAAGTAAAAGTAAAAGTAAAAGTAAAAGTAAAAGTAAAAGTAAAAGTAAAAGTAAAAGTAAAAGTAAAAGTAAAAGTAAAAGTAAAAGTAAAAGTAAAAGTAAAAGTAAAAGTAAAAGTAAAAGTAAAAGTAAAAGTAAAAGTAAAAGTAAAAGTAAAAGTAAAAGTAAAAGTAAAAGTAAAAGTAAAAGTAAAAGTAAAAGTAAAAGTAAAAGTAAAAGTAAAAGTAAAAGTAAAAGTAAAAGTAAAAGTAAAAGTAAAAGTAAAAGTAAAAGTAAAAGTAAAAGTAAAAGTAAAAGTAAAAGTAAAAGTAAAAGTAAAAGTAAAAGTAAAAGTAAAAGTAAAAGTAAAAGTAAAAGTAAAAGTAAAAGTAAAAGTAAAAGTAAAAATAAAAATAAAAATAAAAATAAAAATAAAAAAAAAAATAAAAATAAAAGTAAAAATAAAAGTAATAAAAATAAAAATAAAAATAAAAATAAACTGAACAACTTTCATTATTGGACCAACCCCGAAATCACGAAAAAAAATCAGCTGTTCCATTCAAAATGAATCTTATATCATTTTATGAAAAAAAAAATTGTTTGACCAAGGAGTTTTGCATAGCTTGAACTGAAATGAAATACCGCTAATTTCGTTGTTGTTTTTTTTTCAGTAAAAAGTTTCGTCAGTTTATAAATAAGAAAAAAGATTGGTTCACTAAGGAGTTTTAAATGCTTGAATTGTAAAAGTGTACTTTACAATTAAAGCATTCACCATGCTTGACTTGTAAAGTGATCTGAAAATGGAACGTTCTATCTAAACAATGCACTGTGTTGCACATGTCAACTTACACAGCCTCATACTATATTAGTAAATGCTAGTTACCGAGCAGTATGATGTAAAATTAAAATAATAGCATCGATTTTTGATCGATGGTCTAATTGATAAGAAGTTGTTAAGCATTCCGTGGTGTCACGCGATCAGATTACGATGCATGCTATCGTTATAAATAGACGATATAGGTCGACGCCTATGTATAGTGACAATAATATTCACAGAATAGTTTTCTTATTTAGGTATTATTATGCCTTATTTACATCCAACTGTGCTGCTGTGCTGTGCTTCTGTGCTGTAATATGCCACACTGCAATCTCTACAAGTTTGAGCGAGATATGTACCCAGACAAAAGGCTAGTATGGTGAAAATTTTATCCTTTAAAAAATTACTTACATCTAAAAAGTGTGTCCGATTAGCCCCGGTGCACAAATCACAGTGAGTCCGTTTTACAACTGTATGGATTGTTTTCTAAGCTTTGTTTTGTCAACTTTCTCCCTAAGAAAAAAAAGGTAACAATCAAAACGTTCTATGTAAAGCTGTGGTCCGGCCCTGTCGACAAAATCAAAGTATAAGCTTTATCTTGTCTTGTCATCGTACTATTTTAAGATCTTTTTTTTAACTATCTGTATAGTACAATACAGAATGGTACAAGAGGCGGACTTAATGCTAGTAGCATTCTCTACCAGTCAACCTTTTTGTATCTACCACAAGAATAGCAAATAAATGACTATTACTATAACTACTTTGTTCGTACTTATGCGCATTCATCTAACTTTTCATCATCGCACCGATAGGTTTGTGCTGACAAACCTATCGGTGCGATGATGAAGTCACCCGTAGAATGTAGATTGCTATACTATTACTATACTAACAAAATTGTTATTCAGATTTTATTTTCATCTTTGTTTATTTGTCACTTTATAGATTCATGATATAATACAAACAACGTTTAATAATATGTCCGTTGCATACACACTGCAGTAAAAGTAAAAGTAAAAGTAAAAGTAAAAGTAAAAGTAAAAGTAAAAGTAAAAGTAAAAGTAAAAGTAAAAGTAAAAGTAAAAGTAAAAGTAAAAATAAAAAAATAAATAAAAAAAAAATAAAAGTAAAAGTAAAAGTAAAAGTAAAAGTAAAAGTAAAAGTAAAAGTAAAAGTAAAAGTAAAAGTAAAAGTAAAAGTAAAAGTAAAAGTAAAAGTAAAAGTAAAAGTAAAAGTAAAAGTAAAAGTAAAAGTAAAAGTAAAAGTAAAAGTAAAAGTAAAAGTAAAAGTAAAAGTAAAAGTAAAAGTAAAAGTAAAAGTAAAAGTAAAAGTAAAAGTAAAAGTAAAAGTAAAAGTAAAAGTAAAAGTAAAAGTAAAAGTAAAAGTAAAAGTAAAAGTAAAAGTAAAAGTAAAAGTAAAAGTAAAAGTAAAAGTAAAAGTAAAAGTAAAAGTAAAAGTAAAAGTAAAAGTAAAAGTAAAAGTAAAAGTAAAAGTAAAAGTAAAAGTAAAAGTAAAAGTAAAAGTAAAAGTAAAAGTAAAAGTAAAAGTAAAAGTAAAAGTAAAAGTAAAAGTAAAAGTAAAAGTAAAAGTAAAAGTAAAAGTAAAAGTAAAAGTAAAAGTAAAAGTAAAAGTAAAAGTAAAAATAAAAATAAAAATAAAAATAAAAAAAAAAATAAAAATAAAAGTAAAAATAAAAGTAATAAAAATAAAAATAAAAATAAAAATAAACTGAACAACTTTCATTATTGGACCAACCCCGAAATCACGAAAAAAAATCAGCTGTTCCATTCAAAATGAATCTTATATCATTTTATGAAAAAAAAAATTGTTTGACCAAGGAGTTTTGCATAGCTTGAACTGAAATGAAATACCGCTAATTTCGTTGTTGTTTTTTTTTCAGTAAAAAGTTTCGTCAGTTTATAAATAAGAAAAAAGATTGGTTCACTAAGGAGTTTTAAATGCTTGAATTGTAAAAGTGTACTTTACAATTAAAGCATTCACCATGCTTGACTTGTAAAGTGATCTGAAAATGGAACGTTCTATCTAAACAATGCACTGTGTTGCACATGTCAACTTACACAGCCTCATACTATATTAGTAAATGCTAGTTACCGAGCAGTATGATGTAAAATTAAAATAATAGCATCGATTTTTGATCGATGGTCTAATTGATAAGAAGTTGTTAAGCATTCCGTGGTGTCACGCGATCAGATTACGATGCATGCTATCGTTATAAATAGACGATATAGGTCGACGCCTATGTATAGTGACAATAATATTCACAGAATAGTTTTCTTATTTAGGTATTATTATGCCTTATTTACATCCAACTGTGCTGCTGTGCTGTGCTTCTGTGCTGTAATATGCCACACTGCAATCTCTACAAGTTTGAGCGAGATATGTACCCAGACAAAAGGCTAGTATGGTGAAAATTTTATCCTTTAAAAAATTACTTACATCTAAAAAGTGTGTCCGATTAGCCCCGGTGCACAAATCACAGTGAGTCCGTTTTACAACTGTATGGATTGTTTTCTAAGCTTTGTTTTGTCAACTTTCTCCCTAAGAAAAAAAAGGTAACAATCAAAACGTTCTATGTAAAGCTGTGGTCCGGCCCTGTCGACAAAATCAAAGTATAAGCTTTATCTTGTCTTGTCATCGTACTATTTTAAGATCTTTTTTTTAACTATCTGTATAGTACAATACAGAATGGTACAAGAGGCGGACTTAATGCTAGTAGCATTCTCTACCAGTCAACCTTTTTGTATCTACCACAAGAATAGCAAATAAATGACTATTACTATAACTACTTTGTTCGTACTTATGCGCATTCATCTAACTTTTCATCATCGCACCGATAGGTTTGTGCTGACAAACCTATCGGTGCGATGATGAAGTCACCCGTAGAATGTAGATTGCTATACTATTACTATACTAACAAAATTGTTATTCAGATTTTATTTTCATCTTTGTTTATTTGTCACTTTATAGATTCATGATATAATACAAACAACGTTTAATAATATGTCCGTTGCATACACACTGCAGTAAAAGTAAAAGTAAAAGTAAAAGTAAAAGTAAAAGTAAAAGTAAAAGTAAAAGTAAAAGTAAAAGTAAAAGTAAAAGTAAAAATAAAAAAATAAATAAAAAAAAAATAAAAGTAAAAGTAAAAGTAAAAGTAAAAGTAAAAGTAAAAGTAAAAGTAAAAGTAAAAGTAAAAGTAAAAGTAAAAGTAAAAGTAAAAGTAAAAGTAAAAGTAAAAGTAAAAGTAAAAGTAAAAGTAAAAGTAAAAGTAAAAGTAAAAGTAAAAGTAAAAGTAAAAGTAAAAGTAAAAGTAAAAGTAAAAGTAAAAGTAAAAGTAAAAGTAAAAGTAAAAGTAAAAGTAAAAGTAAAAGTAAAAGTAAAAGTAAAAGTAAAAGTAAAAGTAAAAGTAAAAGTAAAAGTAAAAGTAAAAGTAAAAGTAAAAGTAAAAGTAAAAGTAAAAGTAAAAGTAAAAGTAAAAGTAAAAGTAAAAAAAAAAAAAAATAAAAATAAAAAAAAAAAAAAAAATAAAAAAAAAAAAAAAAAAAAAAAAAAAAACTGAACAACTTTCATTATTGGACCAACCCCGAAATCACGAAAAAAATCAGCTGTTCCATTCAAAATGAATCTTATATCATTTTATGAAAAAAAAAATTGTTTGACCAAGGAGTTTTGCATAGCTTGAACTGAAATGAAATACCGCTAATTTCGTTGTTGTTTTTTTTTCAGTAAAAAGTTTCGTCAGTTTATAAATAAGAAAAAAGATTGGTTCACTAAGGAGTTTTAAATGCTTGAATTGTAAAAGTGTACTTTACAATTAAAGCATTCACCATGCTTGACTTGTAAAGTGATCTGAAAATGGAACGTTCTATCTAAACAATGCACTGTGTTGCACATGTCAACTTACACAGCCTCATACTATATTAGTAAATGCTAGTTACCGAGCAGTATGATGTAAAATTAAAATAATAGCATCGATTTTTGATCGATGGTCTAATTGATAAGAAGTTGTTAAGCATTCCGTTGTGTCACGCGATCAGATTACGATGCATGCTATCGTTATAAATAGACGATATAGGTCGACGCCTATGTATAGTGACAATAATATTCACAGAATAGTTTTCTTATTTAGGTATTATTATGCCTTATTTACATCCAACTGTGCTGCTGTGCTGTGCTTCTGTGCTGTAATATGCCACACTGCAATCTCTACAAGTTTTGCAATCTCTACAAGTTTGAGCGAGATATGTACCCAGACAAAAGGCTAGTATGGTGAAAATTTTATCCTTTAAAAAATTACTTACATCTAAAAAGTGTGTCCGATTAGCCCCGGTGCACAAATCACAGTGAGTCCGTTTTACAACTGTATGGATTGTTTTCTAAGCTTTGTTTTGTCAACTTTCTCCCTAAGAAAAAAAAGGTAACAATCAAAACGTTCTATGTAAAGCTGTGGTCCGGCCCTGTCGACAAAATCAAAGTATAAGCTTTATCTTGTCTTGTCATCGTACTATTTTAAGATCTTTTTTTTAACTATCTGTATAGTACAATACAGAATGGTACAAGAGGCGGACTTAATGCTAGTAGCATTCTCTACCAGTCAACCTTTTTGTATCTACCACAAGAATAGCAAATAAATGACTATTACTATAACTACTTTGTTCGTACTTATGCGCATTCATCTAACTTTTCATCATCGCACCGATAGGTTTGTGCTGACAAACCTATCGGTGCGATGATGAAGTCACCCGTAGAATGTAGATTGCTATACTATTACTATACTAACAAAATTGTTATTCAGATTTTATTTTCATCTTTGTTTATTTGTCACTTTATAGATTCATGATATAATACAAACAACGTTTAATAATATGTCCGTTGCATACACACTGCAGTAAAAGTAAAAGTAAAAGTAAAAGTAAAAGTAAAAGTAAAAGTAAAAGTAAAAGTAAAAGTAAAAGTAAAAGTAAAAGTAAAAGTAAAAGTAAAAGTAAAAGTAAAAGTAAAAGTAAAAGTAAAAGTAAAAGTAAAAGTAAAAGTAAAAGTAAAAGTAAAAGTAAAAGTAAAAGTAAAAGTAAAAGTAAAAGTAAAAGTAAAAGTAAAAGTAAAAGTAAAAGTAAAAAAAAAAAAAAAAAAAAAAAAAAAAAAAAAAAAAAAAAAAAATAAAAAAAAAAAAAAAAAAAAAAAAAAAAAAAAATACTGAACAACTTTCATTATTGGACCAACCCCGAAATCACGAAAAAAATCAGCTGTTCCATTCAAAATGAATCTTATATCATTTTATGAAAAAAAAAATTGTTTGACCAAGGAGTTTTGCATAGCTTGAACTGAAATGAAATACCGCTAATTTCGTTGTTGTTTTTTTTTCAGTAAAAAGTTTCGTCAGTTTATAAATAAGAAAAAAGATTGGTTCACTAAGGAGTTTTAAATGCTTGAATTGTAAAAGTGTACTTTACAATTAAAGCATTCACCATGCTTGACTTGTAAAGTGATCTGAAAATGGAACGTTCTATCTAAACAATGCACTGTGTTGCACATGTCAACTTACACAGCCTCATACTATATTAGTAAATGCTAGTTACCGAGCAGTATGATGTAAAATTAAAATAATAGCATCGATTTTTGATCGATGGTCTAATTGATAAGAAGTTGTTAAGCATTCCGTGGTGTCACGCGATCAGATTACGATGCATGCTATCGTTATAAATAGACGATATAGGTCGACGCCTATGTATAGTGACAATAATATTCACAGAATAGTTTTCTTATTTAGGTATTATTATGCCTTATTTACATCCAACTGTGCTGCTGTGCTGTGCTTCTGTGCTGTAATATGCCACACTGCAATCTCTACAAGTTTGAGCGAGATATGTACCCAGACAAAAGGCTAGTATGGTGAAAATTTTATCCTTTAAAAAATTACTTACATCTAAAAAGTGTGTCCGATTAGCCCCGGTGCACAAATCACAGTGAGTCCGTTTTACAACTGTATGGATTGTTTTCTAAGCTTTGTTTTGTCAACTTTCTCCCTAAGAAAAAAAAGGTAACAATCAAAACGTTCTATGTAAAGCTGTGGTCCGGCCCTGTCGACAAAATCAAAGTATAAGCTTTATCTTGTCTTGTCATCGTACTATTTTAAGATCTTTTTTTTAACTATCTGTATAGTACAATACAGAATGGTACAAGAGGCGGACTTAATGCTAGTAGCATTCTCTACCAGTCAACCTTTTTGTATCTACCACAAGAATAGCAAATAAATGACTATTACTATAACTACTTTGTTCGTACTTATGCGCATTCATCTAACTTTTCATCATCGCACCGATAGGTTTGTGCTGACAAACCTATCGGTGCGATGATGAAGTCACCCGTAGAATGTAGATTGCTATACTATTACTATACTAACAAAATTGTTATTCAGATTTTATTTTCATCTTTGTTTATTTGTCACTTTATAGATTCATGATATAATACAAACAACGTTTAATAATATGTCCGTTGCATACACACTGCAGTAAAAGTAAAAGTAAAAGTAAAAGTAAAAGTAAAAGTAAAAGTAAAAGTAAAAGTAAAAGTAAAAGTAAAAGTAAAAGTAAAAATAAAAATAAAAATAAAAATAAAAGTAAAAGTAAAAGTAAAAGTAAAAGTAAAAGTAAAAGTAAAAGTAAAAGTAAAAGTAAAAGTAAAAGTAAAAGTAAAAGTAAAAGTAAAAGTAAAAGTAAAAGTAAAAGTAAAAGTAAAAGTAAAAGTAAAAGTAAAAGTAAAAGTAAAAGTAAAAGTAAAAGTAAAAGTAAAAGTAAAAGTAAAAGTAAAAGTAAAAGTAAAAGTAAAAGTAAAAGTAAAAGTAAAAGTAAAAGTAAAAGTAAAAGTAAAAGTAAAAGTAAAAGTAAAAGTAAAAGTAAAAGTAAAAGTAAAAGTAAAAGTAAAAGTAAAAGTAAAAGTAAAAGTAAAAGTAAAAGTAAAAGTAAAAGTAAAAGTAAAAGTAAAAGTAAAAGTAAAAGTAAAAGTAAAAGTAAAAGTAAAAGTAAAAGTAAAAGTAAAAGTAAAAGTAAAAGTAAAAGTAAAAGTAAAAGTAAAAGTAAAAGTAAAAGTAAAAGTAAAAGTAAAAGTAAAAGTAAAAGTAAAAGTAAAAGTAAAAGTAAAAGTAAAAATAAAAATAAAAATAAAAATAAAAATAAAAATAAAAATAAAAATAAAAGTAAAAATAAAAGTAAAAATAAAAATAAAAATAAAAATAAAAATAAAAATAAAAATAAACTGAACAACTTTCATTATTGGACCAACCCCGAAATCACGAAAAAAAATCAGCTGTTCCATTCAAAATGAATCTTATATCATTTTATGAAAAGAAAAATTGTTTGACCAAGGAGTTTTGCATAGCTTGAACTGAAATGAAATACCGCTAATTTCGTTGTTGTTTTTTTTTCAGTAAAAAGTTTCGTCAGTTTATAAATAAGAAAAAAGATTGGTTCACTAAGGAGTTTTAAATGCTTGAATTGTAAAAGTGTACTTTACAATTAAAGCATTCACCATGCTTGACTTGTAAAGTGATCTGAAAATGGAACGTTCTATCTAAACAATGCACTGTGTTGCACATGTCAACTTACACAGCCTCATACTATATTAGTAAATGCTAGTTACCGAGCAGTATGATGTAAAATTAAAATAATAGCATCGATTTTTGATCGATGGTCTAATTGATAAGAAGTTGTTAAGCATTCCGTGGTGTCACGCGATCAGATTACGATGCATGCTATCGTTATAAATAGACGATATAGGTCGACGCCTATGTATAGTGACAATAATATTCACAGAATAGTTTTCTTATTTAGGTATTATTATGCCTTATTTACATCCAACTGTGCTGCTGTGCTGTGCTTCTGTGCTGTAATATGCCACACTGCAATCTCTACAAGTTTGAGCGAGATATGTACCTAGACAAAAGGCTAGTATGGTGAAAATTTTATCCTTTAAAAAATTACTTACATCTAAAAAGTGTGTCCGATTAGCCCCGGTGCACAAATCACAGTGAGTCCGTTTTACAACTGTATGGATTGTTTTCTAAGCTTTGTTTTGTCAACTTTCTCCCTAAGAAAAAAAAGGTAACAATCAAAACGTTCTATGTAAAGCTGTGGTCCGGCCCTGTCGACAAAATCAAAGTATAAGCTTTATCTTGTCTTGTCATCGTACTATTTTAAGATCTTTTTTTTAACTATCTTTATAGTACAATACAGAATGCTACAAGAGGCGGACTTAATGCTAGTAGCATTCTCTACCAGTCAACCTTTTTGTATCTACCACAAGAATAGCAAATAAATGACTATTACTATAACTACTTTGTTCGTACTTATGCGCATTCATCTAACTTTTCATCATCGCACCGATAGGTTTGTGCTGACAAACCTATCGGTGCGATGATGAAGTCACCCGTAGAATGTAGATTGCTATACTATTACTATACTAACAAAATTGTTATTCAGATTTTATTTTCATCTTTGTTTATTTGTCACTTTATAGATTCATGATATAATACAAACAACGTTTAATAATATGTCCGTTGCATACACACTGCAGTAAAAGTAAAAGTAAAAGTAAAAGTAAAAGTAAAAGTAAAAGTAAAAGTAAAAGTAAAAGTAAAAGTAGAAGTAGAAGTAGAAGTAGAAGTAGAAGTAAAAGTAAAAGTAAAAGTAGAAGTAAAAGTAAAAGTAAAAGTAAAAGTAAAAGTAAAAGTAAAAGTAAAAGTAAAAGTAAAAGTAAAAGTAAAAGTAAAAGTAAAAGTAAAAGTAAAAGTAAAAGTAAAAGTAAAAGTAAAAGTAAAAGTAAAAGTAAAAGTAAAAGTAAAAGTAAAAGTAAAAGTAAAAGTAAAAGTAAAAGTAAAAGTAAAAGTAAAAGTAAAAGTAAAAGTAAAAGTAAAAGTAAAAGTAAAAGTAAAAGTAAAAGTAAAAGTAAAAGTAAAAGTAAAAGTAAAAGTAAAAGTAAAAGTAAAAGTAAAAGTAAAAGTAAAAGTAAAAGTAAAAGTAAAAGTAAAAGTAAAAGTAAAAGTAAAAGTAAAAGTAAAAGTAAAAATAAAAATAAAAATAAAAATAAAAATAAAAATAAAAATAAAAATAAAAATAAAAATAAAAGTAAAAATAAAAATAAAAATAAAAATAAAAATAAAAATAAAAATAAAAATAAAAATAAAAATAAATGTAAAAATAATATTAAAAATAAAAATAAAAATAAAAGTAAAAATAAAAATAAAAATAAAAATAAAAATAAAAGTAAAAGTAAAAGTAAAAGTAAAAGTAAAAGTAAAAGTAAAAGTAAAAGTAAAAGTAAAAGTAAAAGTAAAAGTAAAAGTAAAAGTAAAAGTAAAAGTAAAAGTAAAAGTAAAAGTAAAAGTAAAAGTAAAAGTAAAAAAAAAGTAAAAGTAAAAGTAAAAGTAAAAGTAAAAGTAAAAGTAAAAGTAAAAGTAAAAGTAAAAGTAAAAGTAAAAGTAAAAGTAAAAGTAAAAGTAAAAGTAAAAGTAAAAGTAAAAGTAAAAGTAAAAGTAAAAGTAAAAGTAAAAGTAAAAGTAAAAGTAAAAGTAAAAGTAAAAGTAAAAGTAAAAGTAAAAGTAAAAGTAAAAGTAAAAGTAAAAGTAAAAAAAAAGTAAAAGTAAAAAAAAAATAAAAAATAAAAATAAAAATAAAAATAAAAATAAAAATAAAAATAAAAATAAAAATAAAAATAAAAATAAAAATAAACTGAACAACTTTCATTATTGGACCAACCCCGAAATCACGAAAAAAATCAGCTGTTCCATTCAAAATGAATCTTATATCATTTTATGAAAAAAAAAATTGTTTGACCAAGGAGTTTTGCATAGCTTGAACTGAAATGAAATACCGCTAATTTCGTTGTTGTTTTTTTTTCAGTAAAAAGTTTCGTCAGTTTATAAATAAGAAAAAAGATTGGTTCACTAAGGAGTTTTAAATGCTTGAATTGTAAAAGTGTACTTTACAATTAAAGCATTCACCATGCTTGACTTGTAAAGTGATCTGAAAATGGAACGTTCTATCTAAACAATGCACTGTGTTGCACATGTCAACTTACACAGCCTCATACTATATTAGTAAATGCTAGTTACCGAGCAGTATGATGTAAAATTAAAATAATAGCATCGATTTTTGATCGATGGTCTAATTGATAAGAAGTTGTTAAGCATTCCGTGGTGTCACGCGATCAGATTACGATGCATGCTATCGTTATAAATAGACGATATAGGTCGACGCCTATGTATAGTGACAATAATATTCACAGAATAGTTTTCTTATTTAGGTATTATTATGCCTTATTTACATCCAACTGTGCTGCTGTGCTGTGCTTCTGTGCTGTAATATGCCACACTGCAATCTCTACAAGTTTGAGCGAGATATGTACCCAGACAAAAGGCTAGTATGGTGAAAATTTTATCCTTTAAAAAATTACTTACATCTAAAAAGTGTGTCCGATTAGCCCCGGTGCACAAATCACAGTGAGTCCGTTTTACAACTGTATGGATTGTTTTCTAAGCTTTGTTTTGTCAACTTTCTCCCTAAGAAAAAAAAGGTAACAATCAAAACGTTCTATGTAAAGCTGTGGTCCGGCCCTGTCGACAAAATCAAAGTATAAGCTTTATCTTGTCTTGTCATCGTACTATTTTAAGATCTTTTTTTTAACTATCTGTATAGTACAATACAGAATGGTACAAGAGGCGGACTTAATGCTAGAAGCATTCTCTACCAGTCAACCTTTTTGTATCTACCACAAGAATAGCAAATAAATGACTATTACTATAACTACTTTGTTCGTACTTATGCGCATTCATCTAACTTTTCATCATCGCACCGATAGGTTTGTGCTGACAAACCTATCGGTGCGATGATGAAGTCACCCGTAGAATGTAGATTGCTATACTATTACTATACTAACAAAATTGTTATTCAGATTTTATTTTCATCTTTGTTTATTTGTCACTTTATAGATTCATGATATAATACAAACAACGTTTAATAATATGTCCGTTGCATACACACTGCAGTAAAAGTAAAAGTAAAAGTAAAAGTAAAAGTAAAAGTAAAAGTAAAAGTAAAAGTAAAAGTAAAAGTAAAAGTAAAAGTAAAAGTAAAAGTAAAAGTAAAAGTAAAAGTAAAAGTAAAAGTAAAAGTAAAAGTAAAAGTAAAAGTAAAAGTAAAAGTAAAAGTAAAAGTAAAAGTAAAAGTAAAAGTAAAAGTAAAAGTAAAAGTAAAAGTAAAAGTAAAAGTAAAAGTAAAAGTAAAAGTAAAAGTAAAAGTAAAAGTAAAAGTAAAAGTAAAAGTAAAAGTAAAAGTAAAAGTAAAAGTAAAAGTAAAAGTAAAAGTAAAAGTAAAAGTAAAAGTAAAAGTAAAAGTAAAAGTAAAAGTAAAAGTAAAAGTAAAAGTAAAAGTAAAAGTAAAAGTAAAAGTAAAAGTAAAAGTAAAAGTAAAAGTAAAAGTAAAAGTAAAAGTAAAAGTAAAAGTAAAAGTAAAAGTAAAAGTAAAAGTAAAAGTAAAAGTAAAAGTAAAAGTAAAAGTAAAAGTAAAAGTAAAAGTAAAAGTAAAAGTAAAAGTAAAAGTAAAAGTAAAAGTAAAAGTAAAAGTAAAAGTAAAAGTAAAAGTAAAAGTAAAAGTAAAAGTAAAAGTAAAAGTAAAAGTAAAAGTAAAAGTAAAAGTAAAAGTAAAAGTAAAAGTAAAAGTAAAAGTAAAAGTAAAAGTAAAAGTAAAAGTAAAAGTAAAAGTAAAAGTAAAAGTAAAAGTAAAAGTAAAAGTAAAAGTAAAAGTAAAAGTAAAAGTAAAAATAAAAATAAAAATAAAAATAAAAATAAAAGTAAAAATAAAATTAAAAATAAAAATAAAAATAAAAATAAAAATAAAAATAAAAATAAAAATAAAAGTAAAAATAAAATTAAAAATAAAAATAAAAATAAAAATAAAAATAAAAATAAAAATAAAAATAAAAGTAAAAATAAAATTAAAAATAAAAATAAAAATAAAAATAAAAATAAAAATAAAAATAAAAATAAAAATAAAAATAAAAGTAAAAATAAAAATAAAAATAAAAATAAAAATAAAAATAAAAGTAAAAGTAAAAGTAAAAGTAAAAGTAAAAGTAAAAGTAAAAGTAAAAGTAAAAGTAAAAGTAAAAGTAAAAGTAAAAGTAAAAGTAAAAGTAAAAATAAAAATAAAAATAAAAGTAAAAGTAAAAGTAAAAGTAAAAGTAAAAGTAAAAGTAAAAGTAAAAGTAAAAGTAAAAGTAAAAGTAAAAGTAAAAGTAAAAGTAAAAGTAAAAGTAAAAGTTAAAGGTAAAAGTAAAAGTAAAAGTAAAAGTAAAAGTAAAAGTAAAAGTAAAAGTAAAAGTAAAAGTAAAAGTAAAAGTAAAAGTAAAAGTAAAAGTAAAAGTAAAAGTAAAAGTAAAAGTAAAAGTAAAAGTAAAAGTAAAAGTAAAAGTAAAAGTAAAAGTAAAAATAAAAATAAAAATAAAAATAAAAATAAAAATAAAAATAAAAATAAAAATAAAAATAAAAGTAAAAATAAAATTAAAAATAAAAATAAAAATAAAAATAAAAGTAAAAATAAAAATAAAAGTAAAAGTAAAAGTAAAAGTAAAAGTAAAAGTAAAAGTAAAAGTAAAAGTAAAAGTAAAAGTAAAAGTAAAAGTAAAAGTAAAAGTAAAAGTAAAAGTAAAAGTAAAAGTAAAAGTAAAAGTAAAAGTAAAAGTAAAAGTAAAAGTAAAAGTAAAAGTAAAAGTAAAAGTAAAAGTAAAAGTAAAAGTAAAAATAAAAATAAAAATAAAAGTAAAAGTAAAAGTAAAAGTAAAAGTAAAAGTAAAAGTAAAAGTAAAAGTAAAAGTAAAAGTAAAAGTAAAAGTAAAAGTAAAAGTAAAAGTTAAAGGTAAAAGTAAAAGTAAAAGTAAAAGTAAAAGTAAAAGTAAAAGTAAAAGTAAAAGTAAAAGTAAAAGTAAAAGTAAAAGTAAAAGTAAAAGTAAAAGTAAAAGTAAAAGTAAAAGTAAAAGTAAAAGTAAAAGTAAAAGTAAAAGTAAAAGTAAAAGTAAAAGTAAAAATAAAAATAAAAATAAAAATAAAAATAAAAATAAAAATAAAAATAAAAATAAAAATAAAAATAAAAGTAAAAATAAAAATAAAAATAAAAATAAAAATAAAAATAAAAGTAAAAGTAAAAGTAAAAGTAAAAGTAAAAGTAAAAGTAAAAGTAAAAGTAAAAGTAAAAGTAAAAGTAAAAGTAAAAGTAAAAGTAAAAGTAAAAGTAAAAGTAAAAGTAAAAGTAAAAGTAAAAGTAAAAGTAAAAGTAAAAGTAAAAGTAAAAGTAAAAGTAAAAGTAAAAGTAAAAGTAAAAGTAAAAGTAAAAGTAAAAGTAAAAGTAAAAGTAAAAGTAAAAGTAAAAGTAAAAGTAAAAGTAAAAGTAAAAGTAAAAGTAAAAGTAAAAGTAAAAGTAAAAGTAAAAGTAAAAGTAAAAGTAAAAGTAAAAGTAAAAGTAAAAGTAAAAGTAAAAGTAAAAATAAAAATAAAAATAAAAATAAAAATAAAAATAAAAATAAAAATAAAAATAAAAATAAAAGTAAAAATAAAATTAAAAATAAAAATAAAAATAAAAATAAAAATAAAAATAAAAATAAAAATAAAAGTAAAAATAAAAATAAAAATAAAAATAAAAATAAAAATAAAAATAAAAATAAAAATAAAAATAAAAGTAAAAATAAAAATAAAAATAAAAATAAAAATAAAAATAAAAATAAAAGTAAAAGTAAAAGTAAAAGTAAAAGTAAAAGTAAAAGTAAAAGTAAAAGTAAAAGTAAAAGTAAAAGTAAAAGTAAAAGTAAAAGTAAAAGTAAAAGTAAAAGTAAAAGTAAAAGTAAAAATAAAAATAAAAATAAAAGTAAAAGTAAAAGTAAAAGTAAAAGTAAAAGTAAAAGTAAAAGTAAAAGTAAAAGTAAAAGTAAAAGTAAAAGTAAAAGTAAAAGTAAAAGTAAAAGTTAAAGGTAAAAGTAAAAGTAAAAGTAAAAGTAAAAGTAAAAGTAAAAGTAAAAGTAAAAGTAAAAGTAAAAGTAAAAGTAAAAGTAAAAGTAAAAGTAAAAGTAAAAGTAAAAGTAAAAGTAAAAGTAAAAGTAAAAGTAAAAGTAAAAGTAAAAGTAAAAATAAAAATAAAAATAAAAATAAAAATAAAAATAAAAATAAAAATAAAAATAAAAATAAAAATAAAAGTAAAAATAAAATTAAAAATAAAAATAAAAATAAAAATAAAAGTAAAAATAAAAATAAAAATAAAAATAAAAATAAACTGAACAACTTTCATTATTGGACCAACCCCGAAATCACGAAAAAAAATCAGCTGTTCCATTCAAAATGAATCTTATATCATTTTATGAAAAAAAAAATTGTTTGACCAAGGAGTTTTGCATAGCTTGAACTGAAATGAAATGCCGCTAATTTCGTTGTTGTTTTTTTTTCAGTAAAAAGTTTCGTCAGTTTATAAATAAGAAAAAAGATTGGTTCACTAAGGAGTTTTAAATGCTTGAATTGTAAAAGTGTACTTTACAATTAAAGCATTCACCATGCTTGACTTGTAAAGTGATCTGAAAATGGAACGTTCTATCTAAACAATGCACTGTGTTGCACATGTCAACTTACACAGCCTCATACTATATTAGTAAATGCTAGTTACCGAGCAGTATGATGTAAAATTAAAATAATAGCATCGATTTTTGATCGATGGTCTAATTGATAAGAAGTTGTTAAGCATTCCGTGGTGTCACGCGATCAGATTACGATGCATGCTATCGTTATAAATAGACGATATAGGTCGACGCCTATGTATAGTGACAATAATATTCACAGAATAGTTTTCTTATTTAGGTATTATTATGCCTTATTTACATCCAACTGTGCTGCTGTGCTGTGCTTCTGTGCTGTAATATGCCACACTGCAATCTCTACAAGTTTGAGCGAGATATGTACCTAGACAAAAGGCTAGTATGGTGAAAATTTTATCCTTTAAAAAATTACTTACATCTAAAAAGTGTGTCCGATTAGCCCCGGTGCACAAATCACAGTGAGTCCGTTTTACAACTGTATGGATTGTTTTCTAAGCTTTGTTTTGTCAACTTTCTCCCTAAGAAAAAAAAGGTAACAATCAAAACGTTCTATGTAAAGCTGTGGTCCGGCCCTGTCGACAAAATCAAAGTATAAGCTTTATCTTGTCTTGTCATCGTACTATTTTAAGATCTTTTTTTTAACTATCTTTATAGTACAATACAGAATGCTACAAGAGGCGGACTTAATGCTAGTAGCATTCTCTACCAGTCAACCTTTTTGTATCTACCACAAGAATAGCAAATAAATGACTATTACTATAACTACTTTGTTCGTACTTATGCGCATTCATCTAACTTTTCATCATCGCACCGATAGGTTTGTGCTGACAAACCTATCGGTGCGATGATGAAGTCACCCGTAGAATGTAGATTGCTATACTATTACTATACTAACAAAATTGTTATCCAGATTTTATTTTCATCTTTGTTTATTTGTCACTTTATAGATTCATGATATAATACAAACAACGTTTAATAACTATAATATGTCCGTTGCATACACTGCAGTAAAAGTAAAAGTAAAAGTAAAAGTAAAAGTAAAAGTAAAAGTAAAAGTAAAAGTAAAAGTAAAAGTAAAAGTAAAAGTAAAAGTAAAAGTAAAAGTAAAAGTAAAAGTAAAAGTAAAAGTAAAAGTAAAAGTAAAAGTAAAAGTAAAAGTAAAAGTAAAAGTAAAAGTAAAAGTAAAAGTAAAAGTAAAAGTAAAAGTAAAAGTAAAAGTAAAAGTAAAAGTAAAAGTAAAAGTAAAAGTAAAAGTAAAAGTAAAAGTAAAAGTAAAAGTAAAAATAATAATAAAAGTAAAAATAAAAATAACAGTAAAAGTAAAAGTAAAAGTAAAAGTAAAAGTAAAAGTAAAAGTAAAAGTAAAAGTAAAAGTAAAAGTAAAAGTAAAAGTAAAAGTAAAAGTAAAAGTAAAAGTAAAAGTAAAAGTAAAAGTAAAAGTAAAAGTAAAAGTAAAAGTAAAAGTAAAAGTAAAAGTAAAAGTAAAAGTAAAAGTAAAAGTAAAAGTAAAAGTAAAAGTAAAAGTAAAAGTAAAAGTAAAAGTAAAAGTAAAAGTAAAAGTAAAAATAAAAGTAAAAATAAAAATAAAAATAAAAATAAAAATAAAAATAAACTGAACAACTTTCATTATTGGACCAACCCCGAAATCACGAAAAAAAATCAGCTGTTCCATTCAAAATGAATCTTGTATCATTTTATGAAAAAAAAAATTTTTTGACCAAGGAGTTTTGCATAGCTTGAACTGAAATGAAATACCGCTAATTTCGTTGTTGTTTTTTTTTCAGTAAAAAGTTTCGTCAGTTTATAAATAAGAAAAAAGATTGGTTCACTAAGGAGTTTTAAATGCTTGAATTGTAAAAGTGTACTTTACAATTAAAGCATTCACCATGCTTGACTTGTAAAGTGATCTGAAAATGGAACGTTCTATCTAAACAATGCACTGTGTTGCACATGTCAACTTACACAGCCTCATACTATATTAGTGAATGCTAGTTACCGAGCAGTATGATGTAAAATTAAAATAATAGCATCGATTTTTGATCGATGGTCTAATTGATAAGAAGTTGTTAAGCATTCCGTGGTGTCACGCGATCAGATTACGATGCATGCTATCGTTATAAATAGACGATATAGGTCGACGCCTATGTATAGTGACAATAATATTCACAGAATAGTTTTCTTATTTAGGTATTATTATGCCTTATTTACATCCAACTGTGCTGCTGTGCTGTGCTTCTGTGCTGTAATATGCCACACTGCAATCTCTACAAGTTTGAGCGAGATATGTACCTAGACAAAAGGCTAGTATGGTGAAAATTTTATCCTTTAAAAAATTACTTACATCTAAAAAGTGTGTCCGATTAGCCCCGGTGCACAAATCACAGTGAGTCCGTTTTACAACTGTATGGATTGTTTTCTAAGCTTTGTTTTGTCAACTTTCTCCCTAAGAAAAAAAAGGTAACAATCAAAACGTTCTATGTAAAGCTGTGGTCCGGCCCTGTCGACAAAATCAAAGTATAAGCTTTATCTTGTCTTGTCATCGTACTATTTTAAGATCTTTTTTTTAACTATCTTTATAGTACAATACAGAATGCTACAAGAGGCGGACTTAATGCTAGTAGCATTCTCTACCAGTCAACCTTTTTGTATCTACCACAAGAATAGCAAATAAATGACTATTACTATAACTACTTTGTTCGTACTTATGCGCATTCATCTAACTTTTCATCATCGCACCGATAGGTTTGTGCTGACAAACCTATCGGTGCGATGATGAAGTCACCCGTAGAATGTAGATTGCTATACTATTACTATACTAACAAAATTGTTATTCAGATTTTATTTTCATCTTTGTTTATTTGTCACTTTATAGATTCATGATATAATACAAACAACGTTTAATAACTATAATATGTCCGTTGCATACACACTGCAGTAAAAGTAAAAGTAAAAATAAAAATAAAAATAAAAAAAAAGTAAAAGTAAAAGTAAAAGTAAAAGTAAAAGTAAAAGTAAAAGTAAAAGTAAAAGTAAAAGTAAAAGCAAAAGCAAAAGCAAAAGCAAAAGCAAAAGTAAAAGTAAAAGTAAAAGTAATAGTAAAAGTAAAAGTAAAAGTAAAAGTAAAAGTAAAAATAAAAGTAAAAGTAAAAGTAAAAGTAAAAGTAAAAGTAAAAGTAAAAGTAAAAGTAAAAGTAAAAGTAAAAGTAAAAGTAAAAGTAAAAGTAAAAGTAAAAGTAAAAGTAAAAGTAAAAGTAAAAGTAAAAGTAAAAGTAAAAGTAAAAGTAAAAGTAAAAGTAAAAGTAAAAGTAAAAGTAAAAGTAAAAGTAAAAGTAAAAGTAAAAGTAAAAGTAAAAGTAAAAGTAAAAGTAAAAGTAAAAGTAAAAGTAAAAGTAAAAGTAAAAGTAAAAGTAAAAGTAAAAGTAAAAGTAAAAGTAAAAGTAAAAGTAAAAGTAAAAGTAAAAGTAAAAGTAAAAATAAAAATAAAAATAAAAATAAAAATAAAAATAAAAATAAAAGTAAAAGTAAAAGTAAAAGTAAAAGTAAAAAAAAAAGTAAAAAAAAAAGTAAAAGTAAAAGTAAAAGTAAAAATAAAAATAAAAATAAAAATAAAAATAAAAATAAAAATAAAAATAAAAATAAAAATAAAAATAAAAATAAAAATAAAAATAAAAATAAAAATAAAAATAAAAATAAAAATAAAAATAAACTGAACAACTTTCATTATTGGACCAACCCCGAAATCACGAAAAAAATCGGCTGTTCCATTCAAAATGAATCTTATATCATTTTATGAAAAAAAAAAATTGTTTGACCAAGGAGTTTTGCATAGCTTGAACTGAAATGAAATACCGCTAATTTCGTTGTTGTTTTTTTTTCAGTAAAAAGTTTCGTCAGTTTATAAATAAGAAAAAAGATTGGTTCACTAAGGAGTTTTAAATGCTTGAATTGTAAAAGTTTACTTTACAATTAAAGCATTCACCATGCTTGACTTGTAAAGTGATCTGAAAATGGAACGTTCTATCTAAACAATGCACTGTGTTGCACATGTCAACTTACACAGCCTCATACTATATTAGTAAATGCTAGTTACCGAGCAGTATGATGTAAAATTAAAATAATAGCATCGATTTTTGATCGATGGTCTAATTGATAAGAAGTTGTTAAGCATTCCGTGGTGTCACGCGATCAGATTACGATGCATGCTATCGTTATAAATAGACGATATAGGTCGACGCCTATGTATAGTGACAATAATATTCACAGAATAGTTTTCTTATTTAGGTATTATTATGCCTTATTTACATCCAACTGTGCTGCTGTGCTGTGCTTCTGTGCTGTAATATGCCACACTGCAATCTCTACAAGTTTGAGCGAGATATGTACCTAGACAAAAGGCTAGTATGGTGAAAATTTTATCCTTTAAAAAATTACTTACATCTAAAAAGTGTGTCCGATTAGCCCCGGTGCACAAATCACAGTGAGTCCGTTTTACAACTGTATGGATTGTTTTCTAAGCTTTGTTTTGTCAACTTTCTCCCTAAGAAAAAAAAGGTAACAATCAAAACGTTCTATGTAAAGCTGTGGTCCGGCCCTGTCGACAAAATCAAAGTATAAGCTTTATCTTGTCTTGTCATCGTACTATTTTAAGATCTTTTTTTTAACTATCTTTATAGTACAATACAGAATGCTACAAGAGGCGGACTTAATGCTAGTAGCATTCTCTACCAGTCAACCTTTTTGTATCTACCACAAGAATAGCAAATAAATGACTATTACTATAACTACTTTGTTCGTACTTATGCGCATTCATCTAACTTTTCATCATCGCACCGATAGGTTTGTGCTGACAAACCTATCGGTGCGATGATGAAGTCACCCGTAGAATGTAGATTGCTATACTATTACTATACTAACAAAATTGTTATCCAGATTTTATTTTCATCTTTGTTTATTTGTCACTTTATAGATTCATGATATAATACAAACAACGTTTAATAACTATAATATGTCCGTTGCATACACTGCAGTAAAAGTAAAAGTAAAAGTAAAAGTAAAAGTAAAAGTAAAAGTAAAAGTAAAAGTAAAAGTAAAAGTAAAAGTAAAAGTAAAAGTAAAAGTAAAAGTAAAAGTAAAAGTAAAAGTAAAAGTAAAAGTAAAAGTAAAAGTAAAAGTAAAAGTAAAAGTAAAAGTAAAAGTAAAAGTAAAAGTAAAAGTAAAAGTAAAAGTAAAAGTAAAAGTAAAAGTAAAAGTAAAAGTAAAAGTAAAAGTAAAAGTAAAAGTAAAAGTAAAAGTAAAAATAATAATAAAAGTAAAAATAAAAATAACAGTAAAAGTAAAAGTAAAAGTAAAAGTAAAAGTAAAAGTAAAAGTAAAAGTAAAAGTAAAAGTAAAAGTAAAAGTAAAAGTAAAAGTAAAAGTAAAAGTAAAAGTAAAAGTAAAAGTAAAAGTAAAAGTAAAAGTAAAAGTAAAAGTAAAAGTAAAAGTAAAAGTAAAAGTAAAAGTAAAAGTAAAAGTAAAAGTAAAAGTAAAAGTAAAAGTAAAAGTAAAAGTAAAAGTAAAAGTAAAAGTAAAAGTAAAAGTAAAAGTAAAAGTAAAAGTAAAAGTAAAAGTAAAAGTAAAAGTAAAAGTAAAAGTAAAAGTAAAAGTAAAAGTAAAAGTAAAAATAAAAGTAAAAATAAAAATAAAAATAAAAATAAAAATAAACTGAACAACTTTCATTATTGGACCAACCCCGAAATCACGAAAAAAAATCAGCTGTTCCATTCAAAATGAATCTTATATCATTTTATGAAAAAAAAAATTTTTTGACCAAGGAGTTTTGCATAGCTTGAACTGAAATGAAATACCGCTAATTTCGTTGTTGTTTTTTTTTCAGTAAAAAGTTTCGTCAGTTTATAAATAAGAAAAAAGATTGGTTCACTAAGGAGTTTTAAATGCTTGAATTGTAAAAGTGTACTTTACAATTAAAGCATTCACCATGCTTGACTTGTAAAGTGATCTGAAAATGGAACGTTCTATCTAAACAATGCACTGTGTTGCACATGTCAACTTACACAGCCTCATACTATATTAGTGAATGCTAGTTACCGAGCAGTATGATGTAAAATTAAAATAATAGCATCGATTTTTGATCGATGGTCTAATTGATAAGAAGTTGTTAAGCATTCCGTGGTGTCACGCGATCAGATTACGATGCATGCTATCGTTATAAATAGACGATATAGGTCGACGCCTATGTATAGTGACAATAATATTCACAGAATAGTTTTCTTATTTAGGTATTATTATGCCTTATTTACATCCAACTGTGCTGCTGTGCTGTGCTTCTGTGCTGTAATATGCCACACTGCAATCTCTACAAGTTTGAGCGAGATATGTACCTAGACAAAAGGCTAGTATGGTGAAAATTTTATCCTTTAAAAAATTACTTACATCTAAAAAGTGTGTCCGATTAGCCCCGGTGCACAAATCACAGTGAGTCCGTTTTACAACTGTATGGATTGTTTTCTAAGCTTTGTTTTGTCAACTTTCTCCCTAAGAAAAAAAAGGTAACAATCAAAACGTTCTATGTAAAGCTGTGGTCCGGCCCTGTCGACAAAATCAAAGTATAAGCTTTATCTTGTCTTGTCATCGTACTATTTTAAGATCTTTTTTTTAACTATCTTTATAGTACAATACAGAATGCTACAAGAGGCGGACTTAATGCTAGTAGCATTCTCTACCAGTCAACCTTTTTGTATCTACCACAAGAATAGCAAATAAATGACTATTACTATAACTACTTTGTTCGTACTTATGCGCATTCATCTAACTTTTCATCATCGCACCGATAGGTTTGTGCTGACAAACCTATCGGTGCGATGATGAAGTCACCCGTAGAATGTAGATTGCTATACTATTACTATACTAACAAAATTGTTATTCAGATTTTATTTTCATATTTGTTTATTTGTCACTTTATAGATTCATGATATAATACAAACAACGTTTAATAACTATAATATGTCCGTTGCATACACACTGCAGTAAAAGTAAAAGTAAAAATAAAAATAAAAATAAAAAAAAAGTAAAAGTAAAAGTAAAAGTAAAAGTAAAAGTAAAAGTAAAAGTAAAAGTAAAAGTAAAAGTAAAAGCAAAAGCAAAAGCAAAAGCAAAAGTAAAAGTAAAAGTAAAAGTAAAAGTAATAGTAAAAGTAAAAGTAAAAGTAAAAGTAAAAGTAAAAATAAAAGTAAAAGTAAAAGTAAAAGTAAAAGTAAAAGTAAAAGTAAAAGTAAAAGTAAAAGTAAAAGTAAAAGTAAAAGTAAAAGTAAAAGTAAAAGTAAAAGTAAAAGTAAAAGTAAAAGTAAAAGTAAAAGTAAAAGTAAAAGTAAAAGTAAAAGTAAAAGTAAAAGTAAAAGTAAAAGTAAAAGTAAAAGTAAAAGTAAAAGTAAAAGTAAAAGTAAAAGTAAAAGTAAAAGTAAAAGTAAAAGTAAAAGTAAAAGTAAAAGTAAAAGTAAAAGTAAAAGTAAAAGTAAAAGTAAAAGTAAAAGTAAAAATAAAAATAAAAATAAAAATAAAAATAAAAATAAAAATAAAAATAAAAGTAAAAGTAAAAGTAAAAGTAAAAAAAAAAGTAAAAAAAAAAGTAAAAGTAAAAGTAAAAGTAAAAATAAAAATAAAAATAAAAATAAAAATAAAAATAAAAATAAAAATAAAAATAAAAATAAAAATAAAAATAAAAATAAACTGAACAACTTTCATTATTGGACCAACCCCGAAATCACGAAAAAAATCGGCTGTTCCATTCAAAATGAATCTTATATCATTTTATGAAAAAAAAAAATTGTTTGACCAAGGAGTTTTGCATAGCTTGAACTGAAATGAAATACCGCTAATTTCGTTGTTGTTTTTTTTTCAGTAAAAAGTTTCGTCAGTTTATAAATAAGAAAAAAGATTGGTTCACTAAGGAGTTTTAAATGCTTGAATTGTAAAAGTGTACTTTACAATTAAAGCATTCACCATGCTTGACTTGTAAAGTGATCTGAAAATGGAACGTTCTATCTAAACAATGCACTGTGTTGCACATGTCAACTTACACAGCCTCATACTATATTAGTAAATGCTAGTTACCGAGCAGTATGATGTAAAATTAAAATAATAGCATCGATTTTTGATCGATGGTCTAATTGATAAGAAGTTGTTAAGCATTCCGTGGTGTCACGCGATCAGATTACGATGCATGCTATCGTTATAAATAGACGATATAGGTCGACGCCTATGTATAGTGACAATAATATTCACAGAATAGTTTTCTTATTTAGGTATTATTATGCCTTATTTACATCCAACTGTGCTGCTGTGCTGTGCTTCTGTGCTGTAATATGCCACACTGCAATCTCTACAAGTTTGAGCGAGATATGTACCTAGACAAAAGGCTAGTATGGTGAAAATTTTATCCTTTAAAAAATTACTTACATCTAAAAAGTGTGTCCGATTAGCCCCGGTGCACAAATCACAGTGAGTCCGTTTTACAACTGTATGGATTGTTTTCTAAGCTTTGTTTTGTCAACTTTCTCCCTAAGAAAAAAAAGGTAACAATCAAAACGTTCTATGTAAAGCTGTGGTCCGGCCCTGTCGACAAAATCAAAGTATAAGCTTTATCTTGTCTTGTCATCGTACTATTTTAAGATCTTTTTTTTAACTATCTTTATAGTACAATACAGAATGCTACAAGAGGCGGACTTAATGCTAGTAGCATTCTCTACCAGTCAACCTTTTTGTATCTACCACAAGAATAGCAAATAAATGACTATTACTATAACTACTTTGTTCGTACTTATGCGCATTCATCTAACTTTTCATCATCGCACCGATAGGTTTGTGCTGACAAACCTATCGGTGCGATGATGAAGTCACCCGTAGAATGTAGATTGCTATACTATTACTATACTAACAAAATTGTTATTCAGATTTTATTTTCATCTTTGTTTATTTGTCACTTTATAGATTCATGATATAATACAAACAACGTTTAATAACTATAAAATGTCCGTTGCATACACACTGCAGTAAAAGTAAAAGTAAAAATAAAAATAAAAATAAAAAAAAAGTAAAAGTAAAAGTAAAAGTAAAAGTAAAAGTAAAAGTAAAAGTAAAAGTAAAAGCAAAAGCAAAAGCAAAAGCAAAAGCAAAAGTAAAAGTAAAAGTAAAAGTAAAAGTAAAAGTAAAAGTAAAAGTAAAAGTAAAAGTAAAAATAAAAGTAAAAGTAAAAGTAAAAGTAAAAGTAAAAGTAAAAGTAAAAGTAAAAGTAAAAGTAAAAGTAAAAGTAAAAGTAAAAGTAAAAGTAAAAGTAAAAGTAAAAGTAAAAGTAAAAGTAAAAGTAAAAGTAAAAGTAAAAGTAAAAGTAAAAGTAAAAGTAAAAGTAAAAGTAAAAGTAAAAGTAAAAGTAAAAGTAAAAGTAAAAGTAAAAGTAAAAGTAAAAGTAAAAGTAAAAGTAAAAGTAAAAGTAAAAGTAAAAGTAAAAGTAAAAGTAAAAGTAAAAGTAAAAGTAAAAGTAAAAGTAAAAGTAAAAGTAAAAGTAAAAGTAAAAGTAAAAGTAAAAGTAAAAGTAAAAGTAAAAGTAAAAGTAAAAGTAAAAGTAAAAGTAAAAGTAAAAGTAAAAGTAAAAGTAAAAGTAAAAGTAAAAGTAAAAGTAAAAGTAAAAGTAAAAGTAAAAGTAAAAATAAAAATAAAAATAAAAATAAAAATAAAAATAAAAATAAAAATAAAAATAAAAGTAAAAGTAAAAGTAAAAGTAAAAAAAAAAGTAAAAAAAAAAGTAAAAGTAAAAGTAAAAGTAAAAATAAAAATAAAAATAAAAATAAAAATAAAAATAAAAATAAAAATAAAAATAAAAATAAAAATAAAAATAAAAATAAAATAAAAATAAAAATAAAAATAAAAATAAAAATAAACTGAACAACTTTCATTATTGGACCAACCCCGAAATCACGAAAAAAATCGGCTGTTCCATTCAAAATGAATCTTATATCATTTTATGAAAAAAAAAAATTGTTTGACCAAGGAGTTTCGCATAGCTTGAACTGAAATGAAATACCGCTAATTTCGTTGTTGTTTTTTTTTCAGTAAAAAGTTTCGTCAGTTTATAAATAAGAAAAAAGATTGGTTCACTAAGGAGTTTTAAATGCTTGAATTGTAAAAGTGTACTTTACAATTAAAGCATTCACCATGCTTGACTTGTAAAGTGATCTGAAAATGGAACGTTCTATCTAAACAATGCACTGTGTTGCACTGCACATGTCAACTTACACAGCCTCATACTATATTAGTAAATGCTAGTTACCGAGCAGTATGATGTAAAATTAAAATAATAGCATCGATTTTTGATCGATGGTCTAATTGATAAGAAGTTGTTAAGCATTCCGTGGTGTCACGCGATCAGATTACGATGCATGCTATCGTTATAAATAGACGATATAGGTCGACGCCTATGTATAGTGACAATAATATTCACAGAATAGTTTTCTTATTTAGGTATTATTATGCCTTATTTACATCCAACTGTGCTGCTGTGCTGTGCTTCTGTGCTGTAATATGCCACACTGCAATCTCTACAAGTTTGAGCGAGATATGTACCTAGACAAAAGGCTAGTATGGTGAAAATTTTATCCTTTAAAAAATTACTTACATCTAAAAAGTGTGTCCGATTAGCCCCGGTGCACAAATCACAGTGAGTCCGTTTTACAACTGTATGGATTGTTTTCTAAGCTTTGTTTTGTCAACTTTCTCCCTAAGAAAAAAAAGGTAACAATCAAAACGTTCTATGTAAAGCTGTGGTCCGGCCCTGTCGACAAAATCAAAGTATAAGCTTTATCTTGTCTTGTCATCGTACTATTTTAAGATCTTTTTTTTAACTATCTTTATAGTACAATACAGAATGGTACAAGAGGCGGACTTAATGCTAGTAGCATTCTCTACCAGTCAACCTTTTTGTATCTACCACAAGAATAGCAAATAAATGACTATTACTATAACTACTTTGTTCGTACTTATGCGCATTCATCTAACTTTTCATCATCGCACCGATAGGTTTGTGCTGACAAACCTATCGGTGCGATGATGAAGTCACCCGTAGAATGTAGATTGCTATACTATTACTATACTAACAAAATTGTTATTCAGATTTTATTTTCATCTTTGTTTATTTGTCACTTTATAGATTCATGATATAATACAAACAACGTTTAATAATATGTCCGTTGCATACACACTGCAGTAAAAGTAAAAGTAAAAGTAAAAGTAAAAGTAAAAATAAAAATAAAAATAAAAATAAAAATAAAAATAAAAGTAAAAGTAAAAGTAAAAGTAAAAGTAAAAGTAAAAGTAAAAGTAAAAGTAAAAAAAAAAGTAAAAGTAAAAGTAAAAGTAAAAGTAAAAATAAAAATAAAAATAAAAATAAAAGTAAAAGTAAAAGTAAAAGTAAAAGTAAAAGTAAAAGTAAAAGTAAAAGTAAAAGTAAAAGTAAAAGTAAAAGTAAAAGTAAAAGTAAAAGTAAAAGTAAAAGTAAAAGTAAAAGTAAAAGTAAAAGTAAAAGTAAAAGTAAAAGTAAAAGTAAAAGTAAAAGTAAAAGTAAAAGTAAAAGTAAAAGTAAAAGTAAAAGTAAAAGTAAAAGTAAAAGTAAAAGTAAAAGTAAAAGTAAAAGTAAAAGTAAAAGTAAAAGTAAAAGTAAAAGTAAAAGTAAAAGTAAAAGTAAAAGTAAAAGTAAAAGTAAAAGTAAAAGTAAAAGTAAAAGTAAAAGTAAAAGTAAAAATAAAAATAAAAATAAAAATAAAAATAAAAGTAAAAGTAAAAGTAAAAGTAAAAGTAAAAAAAAAAGTAAAAAAAAAAGTAAAAGTAAAAGTAAAAGTAAAAATAAAAATAAAAATAAAAATAAAAATAAAAATAAAAATAAAAATAAAAATAAAAATAAAAATAAAAATAAAAATAAAAATAAAAATAAAAATAAAAATAAAAATAAAAATAAAAATAAAAATAAAAATAAACTGAACAACTTTCATTATTGGACCAACCCCGAAATCACGAAAAAAAATCAGCTGTTCCATTCAAAATGAATCTTATATCATTTTATGAAAAAAAAAATTGTTTGACCAAGGAGTTTTGCATAGCTTGAACTGAAATGAAATACCGCTAATTTCGTTGTTGTTTTTTTTTCAGTAAAAAGTTTCGTCAGTTTATAAATAAGAAAAAAGATTGGTTCACTAAGGAGTTTTAAATGCTTGAATTGTAAAAGTGTACTTTACAATTAAAGCATTCACCATGCTTGACTTGTAAAGTGATCTGAAAATGGAACGTTCTATCTAAACAATGCACTGTGTTGCACATGTCAACTTACACAGCCTCATACTATATTAGTAAATGCTAGTTACCGAGCAGTATGATGTAAAATTAAAATAATAGCATCGATTTTTGATCGATGGTCTAATTGATAAGAAGTTGTTAAGCATTCCGTGGTGTCACGCGATCAGATTACGATGCATGCTATCGTTATAAATAGACGATATAGGTCGACGCCTATGTATAGTGACAATAATATTCACAGAATAGTTTTCTTATTTAGGTATTATTTTGCCTTATTTACATCCAACTGTGCTGCTGTGCTGTGCTTCTGTGCTGTAATATGCCACACTGCAATCTCCACAAGTTTGAGCGAGATATGTACCTAGACAAAAGGCTAGTATGGTGAAAATTTTATCCTTTAAAAAATTACTTACATCTAAAAAGTGTGTCCGATTAGCCCCGGTGCACAAATCACAGTGAGTCCGTTTTACAACTGTATGGATTGTTTTCTAAGCTTTGTTTTGTCAACTTTCTCCCTAAGAAAAAAAAGGTAACAATCAAAACGTTCTATGTAAAGCTGTGGTCCGGCCCTGTCGACAAAATCAAAGTATAAGCTTTATCTTGTCTTGTCATCGTACTATTTTAAGATCTTTTTTTTAACTATCTTTATAGTACAATACAGAATGGTACAAGAGGCGGACTTAATGCTAGTAGCATTCTCTACCAGTCAACCTTTTTGTATCTACCACAAGAATAGCAAATAAATGACTATTACTATAACTACTTTGTTCGTACTTATGCGCATTCATCTAACTTTTCATCATCGCACCGATAGGTTTGTGCTGACAAACCTATCGGTGCGATGATGAAGTCACCCGTAGAATGTAGATTGCTATACTATTACTATACTAACAAAATTGTTATTCAGATTTTATTTTCATCTTTGTTTATTTGTCACTTTATAGATTCATGATATAATACAAACAACGTTTTATAACTATAATAATATGTCTGTCAAGGACAGGCCCACCCATGTATAGACCTATTTTTACTCTGTAATTAGTTGCTTATAAATACCTATACTATGGTTTTGTCTCTTTACTCTATTCTTGTCATATTGCCTTTTCTTTGCCTATTTGTAAATGTGTTTCCTTTTGATCTCCTATTAAATCTTCCTTTTCCCCTTTCAACCGCCGTTTCCTTTGCTGTCCTCGACATCCTGGTCCTTCGATCCATCTTTTCCTTTTTAACTTCAGCACCTTTTCCAAATTTACTTTTCCCTTATGCTTACGAGAGCGCAAGCAGCAAAAGGGATGGCGGAACCCTCACCTTCTGAGAGGAGAGAAGGAAAGGCAAGCTCTGTCGTGGCTTCCACCACGTCATCGCAGCGCGCGAATCTTGTTGCGCGGCAAAAAGCCGCCGAAGCAAAATACAGGCGCAAGATCGCGGAGCTCACACAGCACGCAGTGATGGCAGAGGAGGCGGCTGCGCGCGCGGAGCTTGAGGCAGACACAGCTGCCGTTGAGGCAGAGGAAGCACTGATAGGATCAACTACGGCTTCCATGGAGCGGACGGCGGAGTGGGTTGGCAAAGCCCGCAGCGCCGAAGGGTCACCATCCCGGCTCATGGATTGCCGATCTCCGAACCACCTGTCACCGAGGTGCGACCGATCACGGTCGCCACGCGTTGTATCTCAGGATTCTCAGGTACCAAAACTTGTTTCATTACATTGTGAGAATGTGCACAGCACCATGCAGGAGAAGGTCGCCCGTGCAATGCACCCGATCGGGGAGGGCGTATCGGCATCTGCGAAGGTGCAACGCGAATTTCCACAGAAGGAAGCACCGAACGCGAAACCTGAAGACGAAGTGCCAGCGTCGCAGATCATTCAATTAGCGAACGCGATAACGTTACTAGCGCAGAATAACTGTGCCCGTTCTATGAATGTAGATATTGTTAACTTCTCAGGGGACGTCGCAGAGTGGCTCCCGTTTAAGAGGAGTTTCGACGACACGAGGTCTTCCTATAGCGCCAAAGAAAACATGGCGCGACTGCGTAAAGCCGTATGTGGCGTGGCGCGCGAGGCAGTGAGGACCTTGTTGTTATCGTCGGACGAGCCTAATTTAGTTTTAAAAGCGTTAGAGCTTCGTTTTGCGCGCCCAGAGCAAATCGTTCTCAACGAGATTGCTATGGTGCGCGCCCTACCAAAAATACGAAACCCTAGCGAAATTTTCACTTTTGCATCAAGAGTACAATCTTGTTTATGTATAATTAAACAACTTAATAAAAATGAATACATTTATTCGCCGGAGATTGTACATACTTTGTTGGCAAAACTAACTTTTAATTTGCAGGACAAGTGGTTGGACTTCGCTGATAAACATTTTGACCCCCAGACACCGATGTTGGAGTTGTTGGCGACGTTCCTGGAGCAGGAAGCTAGCAAACATGCTCGCTTTAGCCCCAGCCCCTTATTGAGTGGCGGCGCTGCTCTTGTCACGGACAGGCCGAAGACCCAGCCGGCGTTTCATCGGGTGCACGCAAACTCCATAGCTTCTCCTAAGTGTTTGTATTGTCAGTCGGACCACAGCATCAAATCATGTCCTCAGTTTTCGTCACTTTCCATTGACGAACGTTGGTCGTGGGTTCGTCAATCCAATATTTGTCCCAAGTGTTTCCGTAAAGGCAAACATAATTGGCGAACCTGCAGAGCAAAATCATGCAGCAAATGTAGTTTAAATCATCACCATTTACTGCATTCAGATTCATTGCTTTTCAACGATAATAATTTCACGAATCGTCAGTGTCAAAATCACCAAAACATTCCAACGTCAGTTGTCACCCGTAATTCATTGCCATCTGCCATAAAGAATTCGCCTTCACATAACGTCAGTATCAACGACAATCGTAATCGTGGTATGATTTCCGACCAAGAAGTTTGCGTACAACCTGCCACCTCAACCGACAACGCTTGTAATGCGACCTCTTTTTCAGTAAAAGAAAAAAGTTCCTATAGAGTTTTATTGAAAATTGTGCCCGTGGTACTATCGGGCCCAGGTGGGGAAGTGCATACATACGCTTTACTTGACGACGGGTCTACCACTACTCTACTTGATTCTCAGTTGTCAGACACTTTAGGTTTAGATGGCGCTAATGAAGAAGTTTTCATGAGCGGCGTGACTGGTTCCCGCAAGATTAATTCGAAGCGAGTTACCTTTAATATTCGGGGAAGAAACACTTCGGAAGTTTTCAACATTAGTGATGCGCGAACTGTGCCTGACCTGTCTCTGGCTAGCCAGTCAGTGCGCAGAGAATATTTTTCCTCTTACAGTTACCTCAGTGACATTGCAGATGAGTTGTCGTTTGAGCAAGCTACTCCTCGAATACTTATTGGTATTTGTGACTGGCACCTGCTGGCTAGCTTAGAGAACCGGTTTGGTTCATCGCCGTCTCAACCTGCTGCAATACGAACTGCACTTGGCTGGGTGATATACGGTTGCCAGCCAAAATTCAGCAAAGACATACCTACTTTTAATCATTGTCTCGTTACCGACAGTGACGAAGAGCTGAATTCTCTCATTAGGGACTATTATAGCTTAGAGTCTATTGGAATTAAACATCAGCAACCCTATACCACCCAAGAGCAGAGAGCTGTCAGAATTGTGGAAGAAACAACGCGCCGTCTGCCGAATGGTAGGTTCGAGGTTGGTTTGCCATGGCGAGAAGACAATCCTCGTTTGCCTGATAGCTACCACCTGGCTCTCAGCCGGCTTAACTCTCTTTTGAGGCGTTTTAGACGCGATAGCGATTATGTTGATCTCTATACGGAAAATATTCAAGCATACGTAGACAAAGGCTACGCGGAAGAATGCACAGACTCACATAAATTACACGTCGACACCAAGCGTTGGTACCTTCCACATTTTGGTGTTACCAATGCCAATAAGCCAGGTAAGCTTAGAATCGTTCATGATGCAGCCGCTCTTACCCATGGAGTCTGTCTAAACTCTCTTTTACTGCCGGGGCCCGATCTTTTGCAATCTTTATTAGGAGTTTTAATGAAGTTTCGCGAAGGTCAAGTCGCCTTGACAGGCGACATCAGGGAAATGTTTCCGCAAATCAAAATTCGAAGTGAAGATCTGGATTGTCAAAGATACCTCTGGCGCTCAGATCTTGAGGATACTGTAAGAGAGTTTAGAATGACATCACTAATTTTCGGTGCATCGTGTTCTCCTTTTATTGCGATTTATATCAAAAACAGAAACGCGAGAGAGTTTGAGTCTGAGTATCCTGAAGCGTCTAGAGATATAGTAGAATGTCATTATATGGATGACTATCTTGGCAGTTATGATAGTGTAGAAGACGCAGCTAGGGTGGCTGCTGACATCGTTCATGTCCACAGTCAATGTGGCTTTGAAATGCGGTCGTGGGTGTCCAATAATCGAGAGGCTCTTAAACTGCTGCCACCAAGCTTAGTCAAAGAGGAAATTCGAGAAGTTGATTTGAATTTCGAGGGGGTAGGCATGCGCGTTTTAGGTTTGCATTGGGTCCCACACGCTGACCACTTTATTTTCAAAATTAATTTCTGTTCACCTGACCTCGAAGCGTTGACAAAGCGTCAAGCGCTGCGAGATCTGATGAAAATATTTGACCCTTTAGGTTTCTTAGCTCCCATCGTTACTACGGGTAAGATTCTTTTCCAACGCACTTGGCAATTGGTTCGGGAATGGGATGATGTTTTACCCTCAGCCGAACGATCGCGATGGGGAGAGTGGTATAACAGCGTGGCATCTTTAGGATCTCTTTCGATTCCACGCTGCTATACCGATACCGTTGGTCCCGTTACTTGCGAACTGCATACGTTTTCAGATGCGAGCAACCAAGCTTACGCCTGCGTTTCGTACTGGCGATTTATTTTCTCGGACGGTTCCGTGAAAGTAGCCTTTATAATGAGCAAATCTCGGGTCGCGCCGCTGAAGCCGACTTCAGTGCCGCGACTTGAATTGCAAGCCGCGTTGTTAGGAGTTAGATTAGCTACAACGATTTGTGAGCAGCACCGTATTAAGCCCTCAAAAAGATTCTTTTGGTGCGACTCACAAACCGTCCTTGCTTGGATTCGGAGTGCTGCTAGCGATTCAAATACTTTTGTGCGGAATCGGATAGGCGAAATTGCTGAGCTGACCCAGGCTCACGAATGGTTTTGGATTCCAACCGAGCTTAATGTGGCTGATGACGCCACTCGTGTCGCGTCAACTGGAGTTGAATCGTTAAGCAGATGGCTGCAGGGACCCGATATGTTGTTGCGTAACCAATTAGAATTCCCTGCCGAGCCAAGCAATTCTGTAGAAATTAAAACGTTTGTTACATTGACTCCTACGATATTTTTTAATCTTGTACATCCTAATTGTAAACTTTTTAGTTCGTGGATTAGGTTATTACGTGCTACCGCACGAGCCCATCAATTTTTGCGTCTCCTTCGTGAGAAGGTTTTTTCTAAACGTCCTTGCCAACGAGGAGGGCCGCGTCCGCTACTAGCCGCTGACATGAAGAGCGCCGAATTGCACATTTTGCGACAAAGCCAGCAAGAAAGCCTCAGTGTGAGTTGTTTTGAGCGCTTGCAAGCTAAACAAGATATTCTAGGCCTGTATCGTCTGCACGGTCGAGTTGCTGCTGCGAGTGACGTCACGGAAGATGTAAAACAGCCTGTCATTTTAAACGGCTCAGAGCATGTTACTCGCCTCATCGTCCATCACTATCACGTTTGGGCAGGACACGCTGGTCGAGAGATGGTTGTGAACGAGCTTCGCCAGCGTTACTGGATAATTCGTCTCCGGCCTACCGTAAGAACAGTCGCTGCAGCCTGCCAAGTCTGCAGGAATAAGAAGGCCACAGCGTCCACCCCACCAGTCGGAAACTTGCCTGAAGAACGACTTCTCCACCATCAGCGTCCTTTCTCCATCACCGGTTTGGACTACTTTGGCCCCGTCGAAGTTGCTGTGGGTAGGCGCCGAGAGAAACGTTGGGTCGCACTCTTCACCTGCTTTTCCACCCGAGCAGTTCATTTGGAGGTGGTAGGAAGTTTGTCAGCCGACTCTGCGATCATGGCTCTGCGTCGGTTTATGTCCAGGCGAGGATGTCCACAGCAAATCTTTTCAGACAATGGAACATCTTTTGTTGGAGCCAATCGCGAGATCCAGCGGGAGTGGCAGTCGTACCAACCAGCCATCTCAGACTTCATGAGCAATCAGCAGATAGAGTGGCATTTTCTTCCGCCTTCAGCGCCTTTCATGGGGAGAGTGTGGGAGCGACTTGTGGGATGCGTCAAGCGAACCCTATCCACAACTCTAAAAGAAAAGGCTCCTCGCGAAGAGGTGTTCAACACGCTTTTGTTGGAAGCCGAAGGTATCGTCAATTCTCGGCCGATGACCCATGTTCCTGTAGAACCGCGAGACGCGCCAGCTCTAACGCCTAACCACTTTCTCATTGGCCAGTCTTCTCCCCTCCCTCGCCCAGACAACCTTGATGACAGCGACCTGGTGCGACGAGCGAATTGGAAGAAGGCCGTCAGATTGGCTGACCATTTTTGGCAGCGTTGGGTTCGCGAGTATCTTCCGATTTTGAACCCAAGAAGGGATGCGGGTGCTGCTGCGATAAACCTAGAAACCGGTGACCTTGTTCTCATATGTGATGCCAACCTACCGCGTGGCGTATGGCCTAAGGGCAGAGTTGATAGAGTCTACCCTGGTCGAGACGGAATTGTGCGAGTAGCGGACGTGCGCACAGTAGGCGGCACGTTGAGACGTCCGGTTAGAAAATTAGTTAAACTAAGCGTCTAGTTTTTTTGTTTTTAATTGGGGTTTTCCTTTTGTTGTTTTTTGAGAATTAGTTTTTTTAAGACAAAGGGTCTGTCCTTGGCTAAATTTAGTAAACTTCGTTTACGAGGAGGGCTATGTCAAGGACAGGCCCACCCATGTATAGACCTATTTTTACTCTGTAATTAGTTGCTTATAAATACCTATACTATGGTTTTGTCTCTTTACTCTATTCTTGTCATATTGCCTTTTCTTTGCCTATTTGTAAATGTGTTTCCTTTTGATCTCCTATTAAATCTTCCTTTTCCCCTTTCAACCGCCGTTTCCTTTGCTGTCCTCGACAATGTCCGTTGCATACACACTGCAGTAAAAGTAGAAGTAAAAGTAAAAGTAAAAATAAAAATAAAAATAAAAGTAAAAGTAAAAGTAAAAGTAAAAGTAAAAGTAAAAGTAAAAGTAAAAGTAAAAGTGAAAGTGAAAGTGAAAGTGAAAGTGAAAGTGAAAGTGAAAGTGAAAGTGAAAGTGAAAGTGAAAGTGAAAGTGAAAGTGAAAGTGAAAGTGAAAGTGAAAGTGAAAGTGAAAGTGAAAGTGAAAGTGAAAGTAAAAGTAAAAGTAAAAGTAAAAGTAAAAGTAAAAGTAAAAGTAAAAGTAAAAGTAAAAGTAAAAGTAAAAGTAAAAGTAAAAGTAAAAGTAAAAGTAAAAGTAAAAGTAAAAGTAAAAGTAAAAGTAAAAGTAAAAGTAAAAGTAAAAGTAAAAGTAAAAGTAAAAGTAAAAGTAAAAGTAAAAGTAAAAGTAAAAGTAAAAGTAAAAGTAAAAGTAAAAGTAAAAGTAAAAGTAAAAGTAAAAGTAAAAGTAAAAGTAAAAGTAAAAGTAAAAGTAAAAGTAAAAGTAAAAGTAAAAGTAAAAGTAAAAGTAAAAGTAAAAGTAAAAGTAAAAGTAAAAGTAAAAGTAAAAGTAAAAGTAAAAGTAAAAGTAAAAGTAAAAGTAAAAGTAAAAGTAAAAGTAAAAGTAAAAGTAAAAGTAAAAGTAAAAGTAAAAGTAAAAGTAAAAGTAAAAGTAAAAGTAAAAGTAAAAGTAAAAGTAAAAGTAAAAGTAAAAGTAAAAGTAAAAATAAAAATAAAAATAAAAATAAAAAAAAAAATAAAAAAAAAAATAAAAATAAAAATAAAAATACAAATAAAAATAAAAATAAACTGAACAACTTTCATTATTGGACCAACCCCGAAATCACGAAAAAAATCAGCTGTTCCATTCAAAATGAATCTTATATCATTTTATGAAAAAAAAAATTGTTTGACCAAGGAGTTTTGCATAGCTTGAACTGAAATGAAATACCGCTAATTTCGTTGTTGTTTTTTTTTCAGTAAAAAGTTTCGTCAGTTTATAAATAAGAAAAAAGATTGGTTCACTAAGGAGTTTTAAATGCTTGAATTGTAAAAGTGTACTTTACAATTAAAGCATTCACCATGCTTGACTTGTAAAGTGATCTGAAAATGGAACGTTCTAATAAAAATAAAAATAAAAATAAAAATAAAAATAAAAATAAACTGAACAACTTTCATTATTGGACCAACCCCGAAATCACGAAAAAAAAATCAGCTGTTCCATTCAAAATGAATCTTATATCATTTTATGAAAAAAAAAAATGTTTGACCAAGGAGTTTTGCATAGCTTGAACTGAAATGAAATACCGCTAATTTCGTTGTTGTTTTTTTTTCAGTAAAAAGTTTCGTCAGTTTATAAATAAGAAAAAAGATTGGTTCACTAAGGAGTTTTAAATGCTTGAATTGTAAAAGTGTACTTTACAATTAAAGCATTCACCATGCTTGACTTGTAAAGTGATCTGAAAATGGAACGTTCTATCTAAACAATGCACTGTGTTGCACATGTCAACTTACACAGCCTCATACTATATTAGTAAATGCTAGTTACCGAGCAGTATGATGTAAAATTAAAATAATAGCATCGATTTTTGATCGATGGTCTAATTGATAAGAAGTTGTTAAGCATTCCGTGGTGTCACGCGATCAGATTACGATGCATGCTATCGTTATAAATAGACGATATAGGTCGACGCCTATGTATAGTGACAATAATATTCACAGAATAGTTTTCTTATTTAGGTATTATTATGCCTTATTTACATCCAACTGTGCTGCTGTGCTGTGCTTCTGTGCTGTAATATGCCACACTGCAATCTCTACAAGTTTGAGCGAGATATGTACCTAGACAAAAGGCTAGTATGGTGAAAATTTTATCCTTTAAAAAATTACTTACATCTAAAAAGTGTGTCCGATTAGCCCCGGTGCACAAATCACAGTGAGTCCGTTTTACAACTGTATGGATTGTTTTCTAAGCTTTGTTTTGTCAACTTTCTCCCTAAGAAAAAAAAGGTAACAATCAAAACGTTCTATGTAAAGCTGTGGTCCGGCCCTGTCGACAAAATCAAAGTATAAGCTTTATCTTGTCTTGTCATCGTACTATTTTAAGATCTTTTTTTTAACTATCTGTATAGTACAATACAGAATGCTACAAGAGGCGGACTTAATGCTAGTAGCATTCTCTACCAGTCAACCTTTTTGTATCTACCACAAGAATAGCAAATAAATGACTATTACTATAACTACTTTGTTCGTACTTATGCGCATTCATCTAACTTTTCATCATCGCACCGATAGGTTTGTGCTGACAAACCTATCGGTGCGATGATGAAGTCACCCGTAGAATGTAGATTGCTATACTATTACTATACTAACAAAATTGTTATTCAGATTTTATTTTCATGTTTGTTTATTTGTCACTTTATAGATTCATGATATAATACAAACAACGTTTAATAATATGTCCGTTGCATACACACTGCAGTAAAAGTAAAAGTAAAAGTAAAAGTAAAAGTAAAAGTAAAAGTAAAAGTAAAAGTAAAAGTAAAAGTAAAAGTAAAAGTAAAAGTAAAAGTAAAAGTAAAAATAAAAAAAAAAATAAAAAAAAAAATAAAAGTAAAAGTAAAAGTAAAAGTAAAAGTAAAAGTAAAAGTAAAAATAAAAATAAAAATAAAAATAAAAATAAAAATAAAAATAAAAATAAAAATAAAAATAAAAATAAAAATAAACTGAACAACTTTCATTATTGGACCAACCCCGAAATCACGAAAAAAAATCAGCTGTTCCATTCAAAATGAATCTTATATCATTTTATGAAAAAAAAAATTTTTTGACCAAGGAGTTTTGCATAGCTTGAACTGAAATGAAATACCGCTAATTTCGTTGTTGTTTTTTTTTTCAGTAAAAAGTTTCGTCAGTTTATAAATAAGAAAAAAGATTGGTTCACTAAGGAGTTTTAAATGCTTGAATTGTAAAAGTGTACTTTACAATTAAAGCATTCACCATGCTTGACTTGTAAAAGTGTACTTTACAATTAAAGCATTCACCATGCTTGACTTGTAAAGTGATCTGAAAATGGAACGTTCTATCTAAACAATGCACTGTGTTGCACATGTCAACTTACACAGCCTCATACTATATTAGTAAATGCTAGTTACCGAGCAGTATGATGTAAAATTAAAATAATAGCATCGATTTTTGATCGATGGTCTAATTGATAAGAAGTTGTTAAGCATTCCGTGGTGTCACGCGATCAGATTACGATGCATGCTATCGTTATAAATAGACGATATAGGTCGACGCCTATGTATAGTGACAATAATATTCACAGAATAGTTTTCTTATTTAGGTATTATTATGCCTTATTTACATCCAACTGTGCTGCTGTGCTGTGCTTCTGTGCTGTAATATGCCACACTGCAATCTCTACAAGTTTGAGCGAGATATGTACCTAGACAAAAGGCTAGTATGGTGAAAATTTTATCCTTTAAAAAATTACTTACATCTAAAAAGTGTGTCCGATTAGCCCCGGTGCACAAATCACAGTGAGTCCGTTTTACAACTGTATGGATTGTTTTCTAAGCTTTGTTTTGTCAACTTTCTCCCTAAGAAAAAAAAGGTAACAATCAAAACGTTCTATGTAAAGCTGTGGTCCGGCCCTGTCGACAAAATCAAAGTATAAGCTTTATCTTGTCTTGTCATCGTACTATTTTAAGATCTTTTTTTTAACTATCTTTATAGTACAATACAGAATGCTACAAGAGGCGGACTTAATGCTAGTAGCATTCTCTACCAGTCAACCTTTTTGTATCTACCACAAGAATAGCAAATAAATGACTATTACTATAACTACTTTGTTCGTACTTATGCGCATTCATCTAACTTTTCATCATCGCACCGATAGGTTTGTGCTGACAAACCTATCGGTGCGATGATGAAGTCACCCGTAGAATGTAGATTGCTATACTATTACTATACTAACAAAATTGTTATTCAGATTTTATTTTCATCTTTGTTTATTTGTCACTTTATAGATTCATGATATAATACAAACAACGTTTAATAACTATAATATGTCCGTTGCATACACTGCAGTAAAAGTAAAAGTAAAAGTAAAAGTAAAAGTAAAAGTAAAAGTAAAAGTAAAAGTAAAAGTAAAAGTAAAAGTAAAAGTAAAGTAAAGTAAAAAATAAAAATAAAAGTAAAAGTAAAAGTAAAAGTAAAAGTAAAAGTAAAAGTAAAAGTAAAAGTAAAAGTAAAAGTAAAAGTAAAAGTAAAAGTAAAAGTAAAAGTAAAAGTAAAAGTAAAAGTAAAAGTAAAAGTAAAAGTAAAAGTAAAAGTAAAAGTAAAAGTAAAAGTAAAAGTAAAAGTAAAAGTAAAAGTAAAAGTAAAAGTAAAAGTAAAAGTAAAAGTAAAAGTAAAAGTAAAAGTAAAAGTAAAAGTAAAAGTAAAAGTAAAAGTAAAAGTAAAAGTAAAAGTAAAAGTAAAAGTAAAAGTAAAAGTAAAAGTAAAAGTAAAAGTAAAAGTAAAAGTAAAAGTAAAAGTAAAAGTAAAAGTAAAAGTAAAAGTAAAAGTAAAAGTAAAAGTAAAAGTAAAAGTAAAAGTAAAAGTAAAAGTAAAAGTAAAAGTAAAAGTAAAAGTAAAAGTAAAAGTAAAAGTAAAAATAAAAATAAAAGTAAAAGTAAAAGTAAAAGTAAAAGTAAAAGTAAAAGTAAAAATAAATTAAAAATAAAAATAAAAATAAAAATAAAAATAAAAATAAAAGTAAAAATAAAAGTAAAAGTAAAAGTAAAAGTAAAATTAAAAGTAAATGTAAAAGTAAAAGTAAAAGTAAAAGTAAAAGTAAAAGTAAAAGTAAAAGTAAAAGTAAAAGTAAAAGTAAAAGTAAAAGTAAAAGTAAAAGTAAAAGTAAAAGTAAAAGTAAAAGTAAAAGTAAAAGTAAAAGTAAAAGTAAAAGTAAAAGTAAAAGTAAAAGTAAAAGTAAAAGTAAAAGTAAAAGTAAAAGTAAAAGTAAAAGTAAAAGTAAAAGTAAAAGTAAAAGTAAAAGTAAAAGTAAAAGTAAAAGTAAAAGTAAAAGTAAAAGTAAAAGTAAAAGTAAAAGTAAAAGTAAAAGTAAAAGTAAAAGTAAAAGTAAAAGTAAAAGTAAAAGTAAAAGTAAAAGTAAAAGTAAAAGTAAAAGTAAAAGTAAAAGTAAAAGTAAAAGTAAAAGTAAAAGTAAAAGTAAAAGTAAAAGTAAAAGTAAAAGTAAAAGTAAAAGTAAAAGTAAAAGTAAAAGTAAAAGTAAAAGTAAAAGTAAAAGTAAAAGTAAAAATAAAAATAAAAATAAAAATAAAAATAAAAATAAAAATAAAAATAAAAATAAAAATAAAAATAAAAATAAAAATGAAAATAAACTGAACAACTTTCATTATTGGACCAACCCCGAAATCACAAAAAAAAATCAGCTGTTCCATTCAAAATGAATCTTATATCATTTTATGAAAAAACAAATTGTTTGACCAAGGAGTTTTGCATAGCTTGAACTGAAATGAAATACCGCTAATTTCGTTGTTGTTTTTTTTTTCAGTAAAAAGTTTCGTCAGTTTATAAATAAGAAAAGAGATTGGTTCACTAAGGAGTTTTAAATGCTTGAATTGTAAAAGTGTACTTTACAATTAAAGCATTCACCATGCTTGACTTGTAAAGTGATCTGAAAATGGAACGTTCTATCTAAACAATGCACTGTGTTGCACATGTCAACTTACACAGCCTCATACTATATTAGTAAATGCTAGTTACCGAGCAGTAGTTTTTTTTATTTAGGTATTATTATGCCTTATTTACATCCAACTGTGCTGCTGTGCTGTGCTTCTGTGCTGTAATATGCCACACTGCAATCTCTACAAGTTTGAGCGAGATATGTACCTAGACAAAAGGCTAGTATGGTGAAAATTTTATCCTTTAAAAAAAGTGTGTCCGATTAGCCCGGTGCACAAATCACAGTGAGTCCGTTTTACAACTGTATGGATTGTTTTCTAAGCTTTGTTTTGTCAACTTTCTCCCTAAGAAAAAAAAGGTAACAATCAAAACGTTCTATGTAAAGCTGTGGTCCGGCCCTGTCGACAAAATCAAAGTATAAGCTTTATCTTGTCTTGTCATCGTACCAGTTTAAGATGAGTATTTTTCGAGATATATTGCTGATTTAAGATTGACAGATGACAGCTGACAAAGTTAAAACAGCAATATCTCAAAAATAAATTGTTGACCTTCACATTGTTTTTCCGACATTCATTGTTTACCCGAAATCCACACACATTATTGTATTTTTATTAAAATTCGAAAAATTGTTCCCTTGCTAGAACTTAGTGGAACAGGTGAAATTAAGTCTCAAAAAATTACCAAAATATTAACAAAATTAAAAAATAAAACTGTTTTTAAAATTGAAATAAATAAATAATACTTTATTTCCATACCACAATGTACTTTTTTTCTACCGATTATAGCAACTAATAATTTATTAAAACAAAAAAATAGCAACCCTGTTTGTTTTGCCGGTGCCGCGCCGCCGCCGCTGCCGTGGACTGCTTGTTCACACACATTTTTGACGTTGCCGGACGGGCCGGTGACGCGCCGCAGCTGTGTGAATGATAATTTACGCTGCAAGCCAGCGTTATTCCATCAATGTGAGTGAACATTATGAAACCGAAAAGGTCACCACTCAGCATCGAGTTGCAGCATGATAAACACTTGCAACTGCTGGTATTCTGTGGAGCCTTAAAATAATAATCATAATAAATAGGGCTATATTCATGTACATTAACATTGTTATTAAGCTACAATAATACTACCATATCACATAATAATTTCACTATAGCGCCGCCCTAGTACTTGAATGGCCAAACGACCAATTTTACCAAAATTGACTTTTTTATTTCAAACTATATCAACTCTGATTACACGCTAAAGTACAATATAATTATTTTTATTTCATATGAATGTAACTTAAATACTGCATGTAACTTATAAAAATGTCTCCTGTGTTTGCTCAATGGCCGATTGGCCATTCAAGTACTAGGGCGACGATAGTAGGTACACACTGCGGACCAGAAGAAAATGCAGACATATTACATTGCTATATGTAGTTGGATAATAGGTGAAATTAACATACAAAATAGTGTTATTTAAGTTAAGCACAGTCGCCTGTTTAAGATACCTTTTGTTGACTAAGCAAATATTCTTTAAATTTACGTTTGAAGGAATTAACCGATTATTGTAAAAACATTATAAATAATTTATAAATTCAATTAAGTCTTTTGTTGACAAGGAATAGGTCGCCATCTTTATAAATTACAACAGGACTGAGGTAATTAATTCCGACGCTCCAACAAAGTGTAGGTAATTGTTTTCCTATGTTTTATTCAAAATTAAAAGTCTCCAAAGTTGTTTAGAAGTCTTTGCCTTTTATCATGAACCTAAATGAGTCGACAAACCATGGCGAGAAGCCGACAAGTACATTTTAACCAAGGAATTAAAATCTACACTACGGCTGTCGATGACTCAGCGATTAGTTTGTTGGGTCATCCATCCATATCTGACCAAAGACAATTACTTAATTACGTAATTTAGGGTTCTTTAGGGGTCTGCAGAGGCGGGGCTATAGAACGGTCTTCGGGACGGCCGCATGCATCCTTTCTGTGCTGGTACACCTCCCGGGAGCTTGAAGCCCAGGTGCTCTAGGAAGTGTACAAGCAATGAAGGGAAAGGGGCTAAACCCTTGCAAAGGGCAAATGTCCGTCAAAACGCGGCGGAGTGGATGCAGCGGGAGTGGGAGAGAAACCCAATTGGAGACTTCCGTTGCTGGGCACAGGACGGTGACAGCCATATGCCCTATCCTGAGAGAGTGGCGGAACAGGGGACATGGCACTCTTACTTTCAGGTTGACGTGGGCACCATTGGCGGCCATGGGGGCCATGGCCCCCCCCCCCACGAGGTACCCAAGAGTACCTACAAGATTAGTGGATGAAACTAACTAAAAATCGCGCTGCGCGGCCGTTTTTTTTAATATATAAGAGTACATACAAATGGCTAAACTGACTAAAAATCGCGCTGCGCGGCCGTTTTTCTGCTATAAACAGCACTACAAAATTAGTGGCTAAAACTGTTTAAAATCGCGCTGCGCGGCCGTTTCTCGTAGACAAGAGTTCAAGATTAGTGGATGACACTGACAAAAAATCGCGCTGCGCGGCCGTTTTTTTACTATACAAGAGTACATACAAGTGGCTAAACTGACAAAATTCGCGCTGCGCCACAGAATATATGCTGCGCGGCAGTTTTTTTTACTATAGACAACACCACAAAATTAGTGGCTAAAAATCGCTGTTTTGTCTATATAGGCAGTTTTTTCTAAATCAGGCATTATGTGCATCCTAGACAGGGATCCCTTACATAGACCCTAGACCCGAGGCTCCGATGGCCCCCCCCCAAACTTATACCCTAGATCCGCCCTTGGTGGGCACGGTTGCTTCGATAAGTACCTGCATAGAATCCTCCTGCAGAGAAGCTGCTCCGGTGTGCCACGAATGCGGCGCACCGGAGGACACTCTAATGGACTGCCCCGCGTGGTCGAACCAGCGACAGACGCTGATGACACAGGTGGGAGGGGACCTCTCGCTACCCAGCGCGTGGCGGGGACTATAATCTGAGCAGTTCCAATTAGAGATGGGCGGTGGGTAAATACCCGATGGGTATTTACCGGGTAAATACCCAATTTGGGTATATACCGGGTATTTACCGGGTAAATACCCAAAAGCATGGGTAAAAACAATAAGCACGATGTGGTTTAGTAGTATTTTTTCTTTTCGTCTTTCTTTTTATTCATTTAAGTTTAGTTTTATGTTTAGGTACAAAAAAAATATATTATCTTGATTATTGACTAAACTAGTGAGTTGATTTTCATTTCCGACTATTTGGTTAGTTGTGTTCTATAACAAAAATAAATTAAAAAATAATAATTTAGTTAGTTACATTATAGATTGAATTACTTTACTACATAATTTAAAAAAAATGGATATTGTACTGGTAGTTACGAACAGTCATAAATAATTATAGCGGTATTGTTGTTAATCAGTCTTTTCAAAATATGCCCTACCCTAACCGCTCGGTTGCCCCGGGCGCCCGTCGTAATAACTCGAGCTTTGCCCGTCAATTTTCCACCCTTGCCGGCCCCTCGCCACCGGGCAGCTCGATTCCCGTTAAAGCGTTCATTGCGACTTAACTCGATATGTTACACTATCAAGTGTTGTGTTTTTATGATAAGTAGGAATACAGCTTTAGAATGCAGTTAGTGGGGCCGGAAATCGATAAAATTGTGCGCATCGTGATGAAAGATGATGAATTTTTACCATGCTTAGGGGACACCACTGTGATTATTTTTAGGTGTGGAGGCTATCTGGATTTGACCCCTAACGTATTTTAGAGGTCAAATTCGATATAGAGGACGTTTTATTCCGTATTATTCCGTTTTATGTCTTTTTACGAAGCTAATACCCTTCCTATTTAGCTGAAAACTGACATATGAAAACACATCTACAAATCACTCCCTTTCCAATGACACCCTAATCATCAAAATCGGTTCAGTAGTTTAGGCAGCAAAAGTGATTTTTTACATTATATTGAGAGATATTCAAATGAGTACTGAATTGTACTGATTACTGGTTGCTGAAAGAAAAAAGTACAAATATCGGTATAAAAAAATACTATTAGAAAGCCACATTAATACAGATTTAAAAAATATAAGTTTAATTGGAACAGTTTGATAAAAAAACGCGTTTAAAAATATTATACACAGTGCGGTAATTACATAAAAAAATCATAAAAATGCGTTCTGTTAAAGGCCGGTGCAGTTATCTCTGTGATACCAGCACCAAATTTTTATATGTTGTTTAACATTTTGTTATTGTTTGTAAAGGTACTTGAAAATTATATTTTTTCAAATCTGCATTAAATTGAATTTATCAACATATTTTTTGTTTGCACTAAAATTATCAGTTTATTATTTATGGTAATTTAAAATAAAATAAAAAATTAAAGTTTTTAAAAATTGAATTTCCATAATTATTATAATTTAATATATTTTCGTAACTGTACTACTCAGCCTATGTTTTGTATTATAACATTATAGAACACTTAATTCCCTTTAATCTGACACCGCATTCATAGAATCATAATTATCATCATAATTATTATTTCAAAATGCGTCCGTCGCCATTTTGATGACGTCATATCTCCGGAACAAAACACTTCACAGGCGGTCTCCCGACGGTTTTTAGGAGAAAATAAAATGTTAAACAACATATAAAAATTTAGTGCTGGTATCACAGAGATAACTGTAACGGCCTTTAATAAAACGCATTTTTAAGATTTTTTTATGTATTGCCGCGCTGTGTATAATATTTTTAACCGACTTCCAAAAAAGGAGGAGGTTCTATGTTCGTCTGTATATTTGTTTTTTTTTTTGTATATGTCCACCGATTACTCGAAGACGGCTGGACCGATTGAAATTATTCAAACGTTATTACATTAGGTACACTCCCAAGTTGGTCCCATTTTTTAAAATTTGGAAATCGGTTCAGTACTTTTCAAGTAATTTTGAAAAGAGCACGAAAATAGTATGATTTTGTGTGAATTACCTCGATAATTGGTCGTATTACTTCTTTGTTTATGAACTGAATAAGATAATTATTTTTTTGTTGGAAGAGGGATATCTTAAATGTAGTTTTTTAACCGACTTAAAAAAGGAGGTTCTCAGTTTGACCCGTATTTAAGTATGTTTCTCCGCGATTATCTTACGTTTGGCTGAGCCGATTTTTCTACATATATAATATACCTTACCTACAAGGTGTACCTACACTAAAAAAAAAAAAAAAAATTGTTTAAAAGAATACAAAAAACCGACTTCAAAAAACCTACCTCTAAAAAGCAAGAAATAATATTCGTAATAATAAAAATACGTCTATTGAAGTCGGGTGGGGCTTTTAGAATAAAAAAAAAGGAATTTGTACTCCAGCCCCACCTGACTTCAATAGACGTATTTTTATTATTACGAATATTATTCTTGCTTTTTAGAGGTAGGTTTTTTGAAGTCGGTTTTTTGTTTTCTTTTTTAAACGTATTTTTTATGACACTGTTCCAATTAAACTTATATTTTTTAAATCTGTATTAATGTGGCTTTCTAATCATATTTTTTTAAAGCCGATATCTGTGCTCGTCTCAAATTTATCGTTACTGGAAAATATTTTTTTGTTAATAACATTTTCGATTTTTGGGGTTCGGAATTACGGTTATTTATTTTCTAGTATGTAAAGGTTTGTTTTTTATTTTAGAAATCTATTGGCCGTCTTTTATTTATCCGAAAATGATACCACACTTGCTTTAGTAGCTGTAAATTTGCAGTTATTACGACAAACATCATGCGCGTCGAAATGATAGGTCCGTGATGAACAATTTGACCTCTATAATCTGTTAGGGGTCAAATCCAGCTTGCATCCACAGCTTAAAACGATCACTGTAGTGTAACTTACGAATGGTAAAAGAATCATGCTTTCATCACAATGTGCACAATTTTAATGAAAACAAGCGATTTCCGGCTCCACTACGTCTTTTGATTTTCAAAACGCGATTCCGGTAAAGTATTACGATGAGGTAAACATTGAGATGGCGCGTTTTAGAGCGCACTTTTATTAAAAAATTCGTACCATAAATTAAAGCGATGACCTATGGTTTTTTATTTTAAAATACGTCAATAAGATAATAAAGATTATGTTAAAAAATAAAAACATACACTTGTCTATACAAAATACTAAAATCACTCAAAACACAATACACTTTTCGACAGACCACCACGTTCATTACGAATTGTCTTTTTTTTTTCTCTCAGAGACCTAATGCTTGTTTATGGATTGTACAGCTAGCAAATTTCACAGAATAACGAGACAAACGTTCAGAAATGTCCCTAAGAGTAAAAGAGATAAGTATAATTCAATAAATCGAGGCCTCTCACGCGCTAGCCCATGTCAACCAGTAGTTGACACGGGCATTTCAGGTAGGTACTCAAACTCGTGTCAACTACTGGTTGACATGGGCAAACTAATCGCATTACAGAGTAAAAAAGTCGTTGGACCTGTTTTTAGCAAACATGCCAGATGCTCTACACCTCTATGACAGATCAAGCAACATTTAAATAGTATAAGAGACTTAAAAAATAGTTGGAAAGTAAATACCCACCCTTTGGGTATTTACCTTGATTTTGGGTACGTTGGGTATTTACCCGGTATTTACCGGGTAGAATCCCATCTCTAGTTCCAATAGTATCCGATTGGGCAGCGCTAGTGTGTCTGAGAGCCTAGTACGAGTTGTGTTTCTCACCTCACTTTGCGAATAGTATCGGGTGAAAGAGAGAACATCATGCGCGAGTGAGTGAATGAGAGAAGACGATAGTTAGGTAGGTAAGTATATAACTATTCGCAAAGTGAAGTGAGAACAAAAAACCAACTCGTACTAGGCCCTTTGGAGATATCTGTCAAACAGGCACTGATAGTTTCAAAAGTATCCGATTGGGCAGTCTTACCGCTCCCCGCACCACCCTCCCCTCGGGGGGCGGTCGCTTTCGATAATAGTACATTATTGCAAAGGCAGCGAAATAAGCAATTGCAGGTCGAGTATGAGTTTGAAGGCCGAGCCGCAGGCGAGGACTTCAATGATACGAGACAGGCAATTGCCATTTCGGCCGAGGCATAAATATAGTGCTTTTCTTAAAAAAATGCAAGGAAATAAAAAACGGCCTTTTACATAATAAATTTAATTAATATTAAAAGTTATATTGCTCATGTTAGGACAATTATTGAACGAATTGTTATCGATTTTGTTGTTCGAGTTCGTTTGTTGTATTTCTGACGATTGCGGCTGGGAATTTGATACTTGGTCAGTGGTAGTGGTAGGCTGGAAACTTAATTGCTGTTTAGAAGTGGATGGCTGTGGAACGGCTTTTTAGTTTTAGCAATTTCATTGAAATACGCCAAAAACACTGTTTCGGAGAACAATTTTGCATTTTTCTCGTTTTTCCAGAACATGAAATTTTCATTAGGTACTTTCATAGTGATTTCGCTGGAAGCAGCTTTTCCATCGCTAATTTAGCTTCCGATCTTAAATCTGGTGGAGTGCAGTCAATGTTCATTTCATTTTCACTTTCAGAATCATCGGAACTCATTTTAATTATTTTTTATTAACAAAATAACAACGAACTCCGCTTTACCGCCAATTTTTTATTTTTTTTACAGTTTGTGCCGAAAGGTAAACGCATCTGTGGCTATACAGCCACGAGAACGCAATGTGTACACAATTGTGTACGATTAGTTGAAAGAGTTCTAAATTCAAACAGCACACCGTTTCATACAACATTGCCGGCGCGCTCTTCGTTCCAAATTCAAAGATCGCGCCGGGAAGTGATTTAGGTTTTCAGTCTACGTAAATAATATGATACTTCGCGTGTTCTTTATTCAAAAGTAATGACAATATTTTGTTTTTTTTATAAATAAAAAACTTTTCAATTGAAACTTAATTAAATTTAATTAATATTAAAAATGAGATTTATCATAGACAAATCCTCTGAGTAATCTTGAATTACGTGCAGCGCCATCTACCGCCGAGAAGCAAAAACCCATCTCATTTCGTTTCACGGCGGTAGATGGCGCTGTACATAATTCAAGATTACTTGGAGGATTTGTCTCTGATAAATCTGGTACAATACAATGTAATATTTATTTATTCTTATAGTAATATACTCTGTGCGCACCATTTGTTTTATTGTATCGTTATTATAGTACCTACTACCTATTAAATAATTTTACCTTTATAATATTAACTGTCTTGTCGTTGGCTTGCGTGCCAGAAAAAAGGAACTAAAGTTATGGCTGTATGGTGCAAATGTGCCTTTGCGCGTTTTGTTTTTGTGAACAGCTAAAACAAAAAAAAGAAGTTGCCGCAGACCACCCAGATCATCTTCGCACTGTACCTACTTCCCGCACTGGTGCTGGTGCGGGAAGTAAGTATTGAAATTCATTCCTGGCCTGAATTTTAAATTTAAAATGTGATGAACCAGACCCCCTCGGAAATGTGGAACGCCCCGCATTCCTTTTTCAAATGGAATGATAAGATTTCAGAGCATAAGTGAGAAAAGGTTTTTTATGGCTTACAATAGCTGCGGGTCGAAACCAATCTCGGGCGGTTTTAGTCAGTCGAGTCTGACATAACCAGCATAGCACGGCGGCTATGTGGTATCCAATGAGGGATTTCCGCCTCCTTCCCCTCGGTGTCCGGCGGGTCTACCGCCTAACTCTATGGCTTTGACTCTGGCTTTGGTTTATGACGTCAGTGCACTGTCCGTCCTTGTCATCGTGTTATGATATGATAAGGACGGACAGAGCATTGCTATCGCTCTGGCTAAAGCTTTGAGTTAGGCGGTAGGGCCCCGGGAAGGTTACTCCGAGCCCCTCAGGCTGAGGGTAAAAAAAAAAAAAAAAGATTGGGCAGCGCCACTGTGTCTGGATGGAAACCTGTCAAAGATTAGAGTCACACGGGTACGTATCAGAATGTCTAAAGTTAGAATGTCTAAACTTAAAATGACAAAGTTCAAAATGTCAAAAATTAAAATTCAAATGGTTTAAAATGTCGAAAATCATTATGTTTAACTTCAGAATAGCAAAATTCAAAGTATCAAACGTATCAAATACTTGACGAGTTAAAATATCAATGCTCATTAAGTCTAAGTTCACAATAATTTATTTGAATTGGGTTGGATCTTAAAACGAATCGCCTTTTTTGAGGTCAATTGAGTTTGTGAACGTCTTTGGGCTTCGTCTGAAATGCTTTATAGCAAATTTAGCTGCCGGAAATGAGCCTTAACTAGTCTACTGGGACTTAGAAACCGTAGACCGTAGGTCACGAGATAGGTGCGAGGAGCGCAGCGACGAGCATGTTAGGTTGACATGAACCCAGCGCGCAAGCCGAGCGAGCGAAGCGAGCGCGCCGCGGCAGCGGCCGGCGAAGCGCCAGAAAAAAATCTAATTCAAATTCAATTGGTGGATTTTGTTCGGCGGCTACTGAATCAGTGACTGGCACCGGCTACCGAATCAGGGAGCGGCGTGGCTATGGTGATGTGCGGCAGAGACACAGAGGTTAACACGCAATTATTTTACCTAATTACTTAGGTACCTAAGAAAGGCATAAAGTTAATTCTATACGTCATTATATGTATTTTAAGTTTAAGTTTTGATCATTTGAACTTAGGCATTTTTAGTTTGGACTATCTGACCGTTTGACATTTTCGTTTTTGACATTTTGATATTTTGACATTTTAATCGTTAGTCATTCAAATTTTTGACATTTTGAACTTTGCCATTTTAAGTTTAGACATTCTAACTTTAGACATTCTGATACGTACCCAGTCACACACACAGGATCGAGGCCTCGGAGCGGGTTCGAGAGGCAGACGCTAACGTCATAGTATAATATGCCAACGTGGACCAGGGGCCCTACCGCCTAACTCAAAGCTTTAGCCAGAGCGATAGCAATGCTCTGTCCGTCCTTGTCATATCATAACACGGTGACAAGGACGGACAGTGCACTGACGTCATAAGCCAGAGTCAAAGCGATAAGAGTTAGGCGGTATACCCGCAGATCCGGCGACGACGGCTAGGGAGAAGGAGGCGCTACACACACCTCATTCCCCCTACCTAGTCCTCAAGAGGGGGATGGCCGTTTGCCTGCCCTCCCCCAATTAAGTGCCATGATAAGGCATCAACACGTGGCGCGTGACACCACAGTGCCGCGCCGTAGGTCCAGCTTGCAAACAGTAGGTAGGTATTTCCTTCTACTAGGTAAGTACCTACTACCTACCAAGTGATGCCTGATAGTAGGTTTTTACTTTTTGTTCAACAGTAAATAAAGTACCTACTACGCGTTCACTTCATCATTTTCCGCTACCTCCCGGCCCGCTTCGTCATACCGCACCCCCTGCGTCGCCTTTCTAGTAGGTACGGCTAGGCTAGCAATGCAAAGCTTAATTTTTGTTTCTGTTGATTTTTAAGCATTACGTTCATTATTTTTGTTGTTAGGTATAATGATTAAAAGATTAAAGTTCCTACATAATAGCGAACCTAACTTTGTTAGATAAATAAATTACACTCTTTGAACAAGAAAAAAATGAAAAACAGTTGAAAAACATGATTACTTTTTTGTCTACAGTACCGTTAGCTGTGACGTCATAACGGTCGTCGACGGCAATGACGATGTGAACGCGTACCTAGTACCTACCTACTTATAATTTTTAATCGCATTATAAAAACATTGTTTCTGTAAGTATTTCGTTTATTTATAATCTAGCTAGGTAAGTACCTACCTACGAATATCATTGTAATCTACCTACCTACTTATAAACCACAGAATATTATTATAAATTTCACGATATCTCTTAAATCTGAGAAGTTAATGCCAAGCTCAATGCAATATATGCTTTAGCACGTACGACATAAGGTTCGCGTACGTCGCCGATGACGTCATAAGGACCCCCAAATAACAGCAGCGTTCTAGCTCGTTTAAACTCTTATAACCAATGATAGCATTTAATATCATTGCTTATAACTTTATAACCTAACCATTTCTAAACGGATTTCAAAAAATCTTTCACTAAAGTTCATAGCTATTAAAGAAAAAATATTTCAACAAAACTTTAGGATTCAATCAAACCTGTTACTGATCCTCATTGCCTAACCTATAGAATTTAAAGGTACCTACCTAAGTAGGTAGGTACATACTTACCTAAACTACAAAATAGTTAAGTATAGGTAGTTTAAAAAAAACAGTCTCAAAAAGTCGCGGTCAAAAAAATATCGTAGACGATCAATGCACTACCAAAAGTACACAATGGGTTCAATGAACTCCCGCAGAAGGGTGACAGGGGTTCGTAACGATTCATTCATCCCTCGTAAAATGTAGCTTGCTTGATCAAATCGTGTGCCCAAAGTAGGACAGCGCTCCTCGCGAGCCGTGCCAGGCCGGTGGCTGTTTTAATTAGATGTTACAGAGCAAACGATATGCCTGCTTGACTATGCAAGTGACGCTTTCACTAGGCATTTATAGTTAGATGACTTTAAGACTAACATATTGTAGGTACTACTCAGCTTAAAATGACAGTTCTTTCTAGCACAGGTCAGTAGTCACTATTACAAAAACAAGATTTGGTGACCATAAAAATTACTTTTGCAGGACTGGCTGCTATGACAATATTGGATACTTATTCAATATTGTCATAGCAGTTATGACAATAGGCAATACTGGCTGCTATGGCAATATGGGATACTTATCCATTGCCTATTGTCATAACTACTTTACTAACTAAATTAAATTAACTAAACTAAATTACTATCCTAAGTATACTATCTATCTATCCAATATTGCCATAGCAGCCAGTATTGCCTATTGTATCCTACTTTGGGCCCACGATTGGATCTCTTAGAATGCTGATCAGATCAGTTGGGTGTGTATAGAATCTCCTCAATTCACTCCCTGGATGGCCATCATCAGGGGTGGAATTGCGTAAGGTAATCGTATTCATTTGACAGTTCATATCGTATTCCATCGGCTGCAATTTGTATGGGATGACATATATTATGATACAATATGAACTGTCAAATGAATAAGATTGACTTTACGCAATCGCCTAGCTGATCCCAGCTAGGTCAATCCTTGGCGGAGACCAAGGCTACAGTTACCTAGTTTGTATGAAAATCGACTGCAGTGTCTTTAATTATGTGACCGCCACTGTATTATAAGTGTTTGTAATAACTAATAAGTAGATACCGTCGGTGTTCCCGATTTCCATAACGAACGATTTCTGCTACCTATCTCTAAAAATATACGAGGTACTTAAAATTAAGGATAAATAAAAGATTGTTTTATTTAGGTATATTATTGCTAATGTCAATATTTAATGTCTATCAATATTCCCTACCAGATTACATTCGTTGACATTATTTCGAAATTAAATGTAAGCCAAACATTTCTTCATACAATTATATCCGGCGATTTGTACTGTCTTAAATATCTCTAGCTACATCCTAGGCCAACCCCTTACAATACCCAAACCTGCCCGAAGTAAAACAAACAAAAAATTAAAATTAAAATCAAATTGTTAAATGTGGTTAAATAAAGTAAACACTAAAGATTCGAAATGTTAGTTTTAAATTAACTGAAGCTAATCTAACACAAAAATACCACATCTTAGAACACAAAATACTAAGCAAACAAAACAATATTAAATGGACAGGTGTGTATTGGCGTCAAATGTCTTTCGGTGGAGGATCGCTTCGTTTTTGGGACGACACAACACGAACAGAATGCTCTGATTCCATGCCTATACATGTCTACTTGGACTGGAATGGACCCCATCTTTTCACATTCTGTCAGTACCTAATGCGAAAAATGGGTCGCGGAAAACACGACAGCTAGAAACACTGCTTGAAGGAAGTTTTAGGTGAGCACAGACATTTCATATGAAGTAGAATTAAGTAGATAAAGTCTTAGCATTGAGCAAAGAACTTGACTAAATTGTAGATTTTGTACGTTGAATAAATAAAATTTAAAACATGCTAGACAAATACAGACAAAGATACTCAGAGCGAACTTGCAGAGGTTAATTTTTTCCTTTTGACTAGTTTTGATACACACCATTTTGTATTTGTTATGTATGTATTGTGTACTATACAATGGTACATTAGATTTATGTTAACCGAACACCACACCAACATAATTTAAACTCAAAATTCTAAATGTCTACATTTAAATTAGAGAACACAGTTTTATAAATACTTAAGTGTAGGTACTTACTTAAAAGTTTAATCTTGCGCAAAATTATAACTGACTAGTTTCGCATAGTTAAGTACTTTTAATAAATAATAATAATTAATCTTATTGAAACATTTATCCTTATCAGTATCATAGAAATTAAACATAGATACTTATTTAAAATGCATACAAGCCCACCTATTTGAGAATTTCTTACCTCATTGTATTGTATGTTCATGATATGCATTTCTCTATGAATATTTAGCTATGAATGTAGTTCGACAAACTATTTGAGGTATGGAACAATACAAATCATGTGATGGGTATATTTTCATTAACATTATTTAAGACAATATTACTGATCCAACTAATTTTGAACTTACGCTAAATGTTCAATATATTAATATAACATCAAATGAAATCTATATATCTATTATGATTATAATAAATTACAATAAATTGAAAAGTTACTTAAATTTAACAATAAATAGATATGATTATACAAATTAATAATTAGAGAGACAATATCATGTTGTGAAAGTCAAACTGTAAATCATTCAATATTACAGGATTTTTTTTAATTCGTGGTTCTCATTATAAGATTTTTTATTTTACATCAAATGTCTAAAAGCTTCAATTTGACTTTCACCATATACATACAAGACATAATGTTCATATATCAGATACATGTATCAAGTCACAATTACGAAATTTAGTCGAATAAAATGTTGATCAATAACTAATTAGTTGTTATGTCATGGTCCTTACACTTTATAATTAATTTTGATTGAGATTACTATACTGTGTTGCCAAAGACTGAATTCCCTTATTAATAATATTAGGTACTATTAATGAGAAATAAATAACATGGATGAGACATTACAACACGAAAAGTTAATAAAAATGATTAATTAATGTTCTAAATATATTATTTATTTAATCATAACATCTTTGTGCATTTTGTCAATATTGGAATTACTTTGTCAGTTATATCAATATCATATTGATGAAAATATTCACCATTTCATTAATAATTAAGTTAATGAAAACATGTACCTATGGAAATGTTACATTAAAATTTATAAAAAGTCTTTAATATTAAGTGAATTATTATTCAGTCATAATTTCGTTTCTGTTATCTTTGGTAGGTGCAAAAACTAAATCTGAGTGAATAATTAAATCAGGTTTTTTTTTTCTATTGCAACATCTAAATTGAAGACATGTTTGGGGTTGATTGCACAGGCTCGAATATAAATAAAGGTATTTTATATAATATACTTTTACTTTAAGTAAATAGTATAATATTGCACTGTCATTAGATTTATATTTTTATTGCCTGCAATACCATTAGACTCATGTTGGCATTATTTCATACAGTTTTAAAATATTGAATCCTATAAAAATACATAAGAAGTGGACACTCTAATCCTGTATTTTTATATGATATCTTGAACATAAAAATAATAGTGATAAATATAATATTGATCAAAATGATCATTCAGTAAAATTCTTTTCTCAAATTATAAAAGTTTGAGAAAATAAAGTATACTGTTTTTTTACTTATCTTAACATAAATCCATATTAATGATAGTGATAAGTTGATAACTCATAAGAGCTTTTGTCATATTGTAAAAAAAAATTGCAATGCATTATAGACAGTAATTAAAGGTATACATAATACAAATATGTAATTCTAATTCTGAATAGCTTTCCACCATTATTTATAAAAAAATGCATATGAAAACGAAGAGTTGACAAAGTTTATTCAAAGGGTAGTTATGACTGTTGTACTAATACTAAAATATCCACGTTAGGCTAGCCTCTAAATGGGCCAATGTAAATATTACAAACTTCTGACACAAGTCGTTCACAGATCATATCACGGTTGCATTAGTGTACTGGAAAAATACAATTATACACATTATTTTATCACATGGACAGCAATTTAGATCAAAATATCATCATGTTTGTGACTCTTGTAGAATAATGGCGAATTCTGTTGTGTGTATTATTTGTACTTGCTTGCAATGAACACTGGTTCAAACTGTTGTGTCATGATTTGCATCAGTTATATTCACTACTCAGTTCTAAGATTAATCAATATTGATTGATGCAATACCATGACAGCTTAATGATCAACATTTTTTTTATTAGCTATAAATTTATTGACTAGATTGTGATCAACTTAAGATTTACTCTTGTTCGTTTTGAAGCTGACCTGCAGAACTTGACCGTTCAGCGAGTATCCATTCAAAGATTGGATTGCAACAACGGCTTCATCGTAATTGGTCATGGTTACAAAACCATAGCCTTTGCATTTGTTGGTTGTGGGATCTCTTATAATTTTAACACTTTGGACGGCACCAAAGGGGCCAAAAAGCTGCCAAAGAATGCTTTCTTCAGTGTCAGCTCCAATGTTGTAAACAAAGATACACCAACCTGAACCACCTAAAGCGTTACCTTGGATTAGTGGGTCAGCTAAGGGAGAAAATCTTTGGAGACCTTTGTTGATGGCGAGCAGGGCTTTTCCTGCAGGTCCGACGAAGCGCCGACCAGCGGTGGGTGCCAAGTATGCTGCTAAAGGAGCCAGTGCCTTGTTCTGGTTGCTGGGATTGTTGGCACATTTCACAGTCATGGGGCCTGTACCACCTGGAGGAATAGTACCATTCAACTCACGTATAGCTGCCTCTGCCTCACACCGTTGGTCGTAGCGGATGAATGCGACTCCTCTGGAAGGACCTTGTATGGACTGATCTTCGCCTCCCACTTGCAACAAATGACCAACGTTCACATTCTCATGAAGTATGCGTGAGCTAATGATGGATCCAAACGGACTGAAGAGCTTCTCCAACTCTTGCTGAGTCATGTGCTTGGGGAGTCCAGATACGTAGAGGTTGGCGCCTTTGATCGCATCAGAACTGGGCCGGGCGTACGAGACTTTGATGATTTTATTCTGCAATCTCAATCCATTCAATGTGTTCACTGCCTTCTCAGCATCCTCAGTTTTGTGGTAATTGACGAAAGCGTAGCCCAAGCTTTGCCCATTAAGGATGTGATCAGGAAACACTGTCACTTTGTCTCTAATTAGCTTGCAACTTTCTACTTCGCCGACGCTCGAGAACAGCGACCGTATTTCTTCTTGAGTCATCGTTTGTGGCAAATAATTCACTATGAGGTTAGTCTTTGACTCGTTATTGCTAGGTTGAACCTTGCTACCATTTTGCGTAGGCTGGTTCGCATTTACTGTGTCAAGAGGATTTGCCATCATTTTCGCTTATTTTATGCTATCACCAAATTGGGTAAAATGTCACTAGGAATGTGGATTATTGTTTTACTTGTAATAGATTCCAATTAGATCATAGATTCTTCGGTTTAAGTAATAACACCACTTCGCGTTGGTTGAAAGCATATGCAAGGTAAGAAAATCAATAAGATGCTGTTCACTCTTGTTCAATACTTATCCTGTTGTCGGTGCCACGGCACCTAATACGTTGAATCAAATTATCATTAGAAACACAAATTAACGTTAGTTTATTAGATCTTGGAGAATACGAAAGCAAAGTGAAAAGGAAATCAACCAAAAATCTATGCGACTTGCGACCTATTCTCGTAAATTCATTTCTTTCACTTCACTTTCTTTTTAAAATGTTACCATACTACAAATTAGTTTTCCATCCGTCCAGGCAGGCGTGGTCAATGGGGATGTCACTGAGAAACCAATGGCGCCACAAGCGACTGTCCTAAAATCCTTTGATTGGTGCTTTCAAAATGTCATTTGTTATTTCTGACGTATTTTAAACAATCAGAACTTAATTGATAGCGGTCGGGTTATAAGTTGTTATAAGAATGAAGACAAACCTTTTCTCAAATAAGTAAAGTAATGCAATTAATTTGAAATGGTCCGCGGCAACTTCAGTCGAGAATGTATGGTGGGCACAGATTAAAATACACCATGCTGTACGTACAATAAATTATCATAGAGTCTGGTTAATGAAAGATGAGATTGAAATGACGGCGCCGGCGCCACTTTCCTTATTGAATTAACGTTTAGAGTTTATGTTAATGGAAACTGATCCATAAAATAAGGCGCAAAATTAGTTTAATTTCCAACCGAGTCTCATCTTTCGTTGACCAAACTCTATGCACTCGAAGTTGGTTATCTTGTATTTTGTCGCATAATCGCATTGATTCACCAAACATTTTCCCAAATTATTGCTTCTTGCAACACTGTTCCTGTGCAGGTTTGCCAACATACAAGTACACAACTACAATACCCAGCATTTACAAAGTCAGTCTTGAGATAAGAAAATAATGCTCAGTGGTTATTATTCATAATTTTACCAAAATTAATAGCCATCTATTAATTTGTAGTTCATTGGGGTAGAATTATGTTTCTTATTTATTATTATGAAACATTATTCTACCTCTCAACAACAACTATGGTAAATATTATTGTAGTAAAACATTTATTTATTTTATGAAATAGCCCCCTATGGGCCTAGAACGAGTTGTGTTCTCACCTCACTTTGCGAATAGTATCGGTTGTACTGCTCACAGTCAATGCGAGTAAGTGAAGGAGTGAAAGAGTGGAAACGATAGTTAACTATTCGCAAAGTGAAGTGAGAACAAAATAGCAACTTGTATACTCCTTTGATAAAATAGTGATGGATCACAGTATTTACCTTGCGTGTAAGGTTCGCCTATGGCGACGACTACACACGTGGTAAATAAATACTGTGATCCATCATATTTACTCAGGGGTCTATTTCATAAAAGAATGAATAAGTACAGTAATTTAACATAGTAGTAGTTTATTGGGGTAGAATAATTATGTTTCATAATAAGAAACATAATTCTACCCAAATACTGATACATAATAATATGGTAAATATTGTAGTAAAGAATGGTGGCAAGTCCCATACAATATTTGTACAAAAAAAACATTAAATAGAGAGTTTGAAACTGTCTAAAATCTAACTGGGAATACGTGCATTCCTTTATAATATTTTTAAAACCCTGGAATATCAAAATATTCACAATAAACCAAAAGTAGAACCATAGGCTATAATTCCATTGTCTAAAAAAACTGTCAAAATACGTGCTAACTAATAATACGTGATAGTAGTTTCTCTCAGCTTGTTTTATATTATTTTACTCTTTAGCTTGTTTTGTTTGTTTGAAACATGGATTCCAAAGAAACAAATAAACAAAAAGAAAGAAATAAAGTCAAACAAAAGCAAAATGAAAACGAGAAAGAAATGAAATAAAAAGAGTAAAAAAGGCGCGAAACGCAAGTTTGACATTGACAAGACCACAGAACAAAATACCACTAGGGGACAATACAGACAATATTGACAGTCACACAGATGACAGTAGCTATTTTTTTATGGGTCCGACTCTATTAAGAAAAAAATGGTTTACTATTGTTTTCCCTAATTTTAAATGCAATAATTGCATATGCCATAAATTCATTAAACATAATGTTTTATTTGCCATAACTAACAAATGATATAAATTTATTTTCACTAATTTCATTGGTCATAAAATAATCAAATGACATAATTATTGTTCTTATTACATAATTTTATTTGCCATACTCTTCATTTAAAATAATGTTATTATCCATATGAATTTCCATAATACTTACTTATTACAATATTTGGCAAAACAAACCTTGTTTTCTTTTATTTCAGCAAAGAAATAATGAATGAAACCAGCATAATTCAATTTTATCAAGATTTAATAAGATTATGACCAATCAAGATAATTTATTTATTATACTATTAGAGAATTTTTGAGAGCTTTGGCATTGAATCTCAATTTAAGACGACAAAATTGTGGAACTAAAATAAAATTGTTTACTCATATTTGATTTGTCCATCAGCCATATTTAATGTCCCCACTGCTGGGGCACAGGCCTTCCTTATGGGTGGATATATTTATTTATAAAATATATTTATTTAATTATATTTGATTTATAAAATTATAATTAGCTTTATGATTATACGATTTAGGTTTTTTTTTAATATTTAATTTTTAAATATAATGAGTAGGTAAGCATGCAATTGCAATTGCATGCAGTGCAAGCAGGCATTCAGCATGCAAGCAAGCGTGCAGCATGCAAGCAGGCATGCAGCATGCAAGCAGGCATGCAGAATGCAAGCAGGCATGCAGCAGGTACGCAGCATGCAAGCAGGCATGCAGCAGTCACGCAGCATGCAAGCAGGCATGCAGCATGCAAACCAGGCATGCAGCATGCAAGCAGTAAGCAGGCATGCAGCATGCAAGTAGCAAGCAATCAGGCATGCAGCATGCAACATACACGCAAGCATTAGGGAGCTCCGCTCGCTCCGCTGCGAGTGGTCAAAACACTAACCTAACCTAACCTACTGGTAGGTGCATTAAAAGTTTTTCTTTATAGCGGGGGCCCCCTGCACCCCCCGGCAAGCATTCTACATGCAAGCAGGCATGGAGCCTACAAGCAGGCAAGCAGCATGCAGCATGCAAGCAAGCAAGCAGCATGCAGCATGCAAGCAAGCATGCAGCATGCATGCAAGCATGCAGCATGCAGGCAGGCATGCAGCATGCAAGCAGGCATTCAGCATGCAACATGCATGCAAGCATTATGGAGCTCCGCTGCGAGTGGTCAAAGCACTAACCTAACCTAACCTACCAGTAGTGGTGGTCGCATTAAAAGTTTTTATTTATAACCCTTAAGTACGTTTAGGTGAAGAGATGCGTTATAAGTTATGCATATTATCTCAATTATTGATTATGTCAAACAATATTTTTAGGAACTAATCATTATGACACTTTTTATTATGGCACCTAATTTTATGGCAAATGAAAAGTATGGCTAATTGATTGTTATGTCATACGGTACTAACAACGTATGACATAACAATCAATTAGCCATACTTTTCATTTGCCATAAAATTAAAAGCCATTATTACAAATGAATATTATGACCGAGGATCATTAGGGCAAATGAAATTATTACAAATAAAATTATGATAAACGAAAGAATACCAGAAAAAATGCGTTTCGTTACATATTATTTATTTATTTATTGGTTCTGTACACACACAATTACAAACAGAAAAGAAGTAGACAGAAGAATTGTACAAGGGCACAACTTGTTTCACATTCCAGCAGGCCTGGGACAGAAAAGAACATTGAGAAGGGCAGACAGTGTCTTATTTTTTCAAAAATAAATAACTCTTTTTCCCCGGGTTCTAAAAATATATGTATTTCTTTCTATAAGTTACTGTTCTGAAGGCAAGGATTTAAGAGATATCAATTTAATTTTCTCTAAATTTATATTTTTTGTGTACAAATCTCGCCATTATTTTTACGAATCTTTTATGAAATAGGCCCCTGATAAAATACTGATGGATCACAGTATAATTTATCACGCGTGTAGCCGTCGTCGCCTTAAAGTACGCTTCATAATATAATACAGCGCCATCTAGTTTGCACTATTGAAATTACATGTTAGGTGTTACCATCTAAAATTCTAAAGTTTATTTTCAAATATTTTTTCAGACTGTGTCAAGTGAAAACATAAAGTAGACCAAGAAATGTAAGACCGATTTAAAAAGTGGCTGATAATGATTATTTTACATTTTGATTTTGCTAGACATATACCTACTTACCTACTTCGCGCACCACACGAGCACATGGAACGTCGCGTCGCTCGTCTGGTGCTCGATCTCTATTTGTCTGTCACCAGGGTCGACACGGCATGCGGCAGGCTGTCTCATGAACCGTGATAGCTTGACAGTTCAAATATTTTCAAAGGATGTATTTCTGTTGCCGCTATAACAACAAATTTTAATAAGTGGGGCTCCCATAAAAATGATCAACTCATCGGTCAAGAGATGGCGCTGACCTTAAACTGCTATATTCTACATCGCAGAAAAAATAAATTAGTTCGACTATCGGTCAAGAGATGGCGCTGACCTAAAACTGCAATAATAACATCGGTGTCATGTTACGGAACCCTTGGACTCGCGCACCGAACTCTTGACCGATTTTCACGTGTTTGTTGCTAAGCTTTCTTTCTTGGTCCACTTTAGCAACGATCTTACTTACTTAAGTATCCCTACCTAAGTAGGTAGGTACTAAGTATAATTTAATTATCTTCCCGATGAGCTAGAGATTTGAAACTATGGAAATAGGTCAGAACTGGAACGCAATGTAATATATTATGGTGTCATTGAACTGATCTGATGATGGAGCCGGAAGAAGCTACAGGAACTCTATGATGAAACCATACAACCCCATCGAGTTTGGGCTCGTTAGAATCCTCTTGACAAGTAGGTAGGCAGAGGTACCTACTCTGACGAGTTAATGAGGTTTAGGGTCTGGTGATGAAGCCGGAAGAAGGTCACAGGAACTCAGTATAATGCAAGTAAAAAGTATATACAGCGTGAAATTTTAATCATTTGGTTCCCGCCGTGGGGTGGTTCCAGTCATGATAACAAACAACTTTTGCTATGGGGCCAACTCTCCTCGCAAAAAAAACAGCTGTTCCATACAAAAGTGCAGTACCTACCTACTCGACCTTAATTTTTGCGAGGAGGAGAGTTGACCCCATAGTAAAAGTTGCTAGTTCATGAGTGGAACCACCCCACGGCGCGGCGGGAACCAAATGATTATGAAATAGGGATGATGACTAATGAATAAAATAACGAAATACTTACTAATAAAAATCGTAAACTTTTAGAGTAGCTTGTATACCTCTTGGTTTTATAATTATATTGCATATTATTTGTTTTATGACCCTTCAAAGTTGGGTGGACAAGTCCATTTAAAAAGTATAAAATGTATTAAAATAAATGATACCTTTAATTAGTCCGTAAAATGTATAGCAAATTTGTCTAAGAAACTATTTTGATAAACACAATACCTACCTATTTAATATAGCTGGCAAACAAATTTCCTACGCGTTGCATACAAACTACTTATTCGTGACGTCATAACTAGGAAGCCATTTAGTATGGAGCGTTTTTGGGCGAGTCCATTTGCGTGCATTTCACACTGTGATATCTCGGGCAGTTTTCATGCTAGCGAATTAATTCTTTTACCAATGTTTCTTTTTTTGAGAGGTAATTTATGTAACATAAAATAAAATAAAAAATTCGTCATGCCTATTCCAGCGTGTATTGGTAATAGGTATCTCCCGTAAAGATTTATAACCCTTTACAGAAGTGATAAACCTAAAATGTGGAGCGCATTTTGTAAGATTTATCATCAATTTTATTGTCTTTTGCATGCTTTGCATGATGCGACCCACGTTAGTTGTAAAGGGTTGTAAATCTTTACGGAAGATTTTAAAATACTTTTAAGTCTGTTTTAAAAATGTGGTTTTTATAAAAGAAACCTGTTAGTATCTCCGCTGTCAACCTTAGTCTTGCACCACCGGCACCGTAAGTTAGACTTTGAACTGTGTCTCCAACGGCGAGTGCGTTGTGAGTACGCACGCACCCGACTCGCTGTGAAAGGAGTTGCAGTGAGTCAATAACCAGCTGGTAGTTTGTGAATCATAGCTGGTGCTCTAGTGTTGTTACATTCTAAGTTTTATATTAGACAAAACCTTTATTGCCTGGGTTTGGTTTTATTGTTGGCCAGTGCAATAGGGAGGTAAAACTTTTAAAACTTGTGCCTCTCCTATTTGCCTCTTGCTTTCACAGCACCTATAACTGTACCTTTTACTTACTTAAATAATTTTTACCCGACTGCGAGAATATAAAAAAAAGGTGGACAGTATTCATGAAAAAGACTTTTTGCTGCAATTTATTTTAATACACGTTTAGAGGTAAAATCCAGAGTTTAACATGGATAGAAGTAGGTAAGTATACCTATACTTATATCTGGAAAAAAATCTCTTTAGGGGAAAATTCCCTTAAGGTCATGGAACACTGTCAAATATTTGACAAACAGTTTGTACGAATGGTAGGTAGGTACCTAGGTACCTAAGTTGATGTGACTAGGGTCGGGTTGGGAAACTTTGCCTATGTTTAAAGGTTCCCAATAAAATTGTTTACTTTACTAATGTAGTAAAATGGTTGTAAGTATGTGGAATTTGCAACAAAAGAAGATAATATTAATAAAGTTAAAGCTAACAACGATTCTAAATCCAGATGCAAACAGAAGACTCTACTTATTTACCTACGCTACGATATTTGTTGTAGGTAGGTAGGTACCTACCATACATGATACATCTGTATTAATGACGAACATGTTTTGCTCATGAACTTATCGTGTGTTATCTTTTTTCAAACGATTCCCTCAAATAATTATGTTATTCGGAAACAGTTCGGAAACAATATCAGACAAGATACCACCGCGGCACCGTCACGAAACAATATTATGATTAAGTAGATACCTACCTACCTTACTTACCCAGTTCTACCTACTCATTTTATTGTTCATGTAACCTCAGAGTCGGATAATCAAACGAAATTAATAATTATTAAGTAATGTAGGTACCTACACACCGTTAATTTTTAAGTATAATATCTAAAAATGAAAAGGGGATTTCAGACCACGTTATAATGAACAACTTTTACTATGGGGCCAACCAGCGAACTAAAATCCATGGAAGTGTAATTGCAAACAAATATTGCTTAACAAATGACACCACGGGGCCGAAAAGTACAACCCGCTCAGCTTGAGTCGGGTCAGCCACGCACCCTGTGTATGACTGACGATATTTATAGTGTTCTTATCAATAAATTGCAGTTGTATTGTAGAGAAAAGGTTGAAAGAGAGAGTTTATTAGAAATGACGTCCTTTATTTATAGTCAAATGGTGTAAAAGATGCAAAGAGGCAGTAAAAAGATGCAGAAAAAACGTATCTTTTTTTTTCAGTAAATATCTATAAGTATACAAATTATGGTCGATAATAAGCAACCAGTGTTCAGACGCTTTGTGCTGCATAATTAAATGCCAGCATTTTTAGCCCTCTCCATATAGTTGTACTTTTCGTATGGTGTCATTTTTTGAGCAGAATGCTTACCTATTCCATAGATTTTAGTTCGCTGGGGCCAACCACGGAATCGCGAAAAAAATCAGCTGTTCCATACATTATAGTCGATTCGATGTTGTAGGTACTTTTCTATGGAACAGCTGTTTTTTTTCGAGATTCCGTTGGCCGGTTGGCCCTATAGTAAAAGTTGTTCATTCACGTGGTCTGAAATCCCCATTTCATTTTAGATAGGTACACTTACTTAAAAATTAACGGTGTATAGATTTCTTTTGCGGTTGAATTGCAAAATTCATAACAATGATTGGTGATTTGGCCATAATGATAATAATTGTAAAGCTCCTTCATAGACTTTTGTATTTTAAAATGGTTTGTTGAAAAAATCATTTTGATTTGAGCAATAATGACAATTTATACATAAACAAGCTTTCGCCCGCGACTTCGTCCACGTGGAAATTCGGAAAATTATAATAGCTTTAAATAAGTATTATTTTTCCATACAAATTAATCCCATGTTTAAAGCAGATTGAGGAACAAAGCGACACCGGTTGTTATGGCAAACGTTGATAACAGTTACGACGTCGTAAGTTTAAGTTTAAAATTGGACGCATCTCTTTCGAAAACTAAAACCATCCACGTGTTCAGTTGCTACCGTTGTTAACTTATGGTTATTAATCAAAATCAACAATTCAATGAAGTGCCATTTAGTTAACCAACTATAATGACCTAAGCATTAATTAAATATTTGAACAGAGACCGAGTTTGTTTTTCAAAGCTGCTGCCAGCATATAAATAAAATATCACCATTTAACTACTTTCAAATAAGATAATTTAGACTGTATCTCTATTTCCCACACTCTAAACGACACAACACAATAATTATTAAGTAAACAAAGTATCATTTTAATAATAATTGACCAACGTCAATTACTTAATTGACCGAGCGAGCGTGAAGCACGAGCGAAGCATCTGCGTTTCAGCTTCCGCAAAAATTATTTCGTATGTCCGGCTGTCCCGCGGCTGTCCGACTCCTTTACGGGGCGCATATTTTCTCAACCGATTCTCCTGAAATTTATTTATACAACGTGTTATAAAATAACCCCTAAAGCCGATTATGGTACCTACTTAGGCACAGAATATATACTTAGGGACCATCAAAGTCATCAAACTGAACAACTTTTACTATGGACCTGCTGTTTTACATTTTAATATTTTCTTTATAAATTTTTGTATGAAACAGCAGATTTTTTTTTCGCGAAATAGCAAAGATACTTTCGCATTCGGTGTTGGTTTACGCACGATCTAACTCCTGAGGATGCTCCGGGTTGGGGCGAAACACGTGTAGAGTAGCCTAATTGGTGAAGGTGCAAGGTGTGTTGCTGTCTTGCTAAATGCAGGTATTGTGCATATATATTTTGTGGTGTGTATGTGCATATTTTTGCGGGCGGGCGGGCGGTGAATCTTGCATATTTTGTTTGCGGAAGTAAGCTACATATATTTCTTTTTTCAAAGATACTTTGTTCAAGCGAGATCCCACTAGTGACTAGATAATAGTAATATTCATACTGTTTCCAGGCCCTGGCAGAATAACAGTGCTTCTGGGTCATTCTGACCATCTACGAATGACTCAGAAGTTTTTTTACTGAGACAGGGCCTTTTAGTAGCACAATTTGTTATCCTTTTTACCTCTCATCTGTTCTGTGTAAATGTGTACCTATATATTGTTTTCTCTGAATCCTATTGTGTGATGTTAATAAACGTTTTTCTATTCTATTCTATTCATGAGCCACCAGCGTTTCCTCCTTGTTTCCTCGCTTGGACCACGTTTCCATAAATCGTTGAACCGACACCGAGTGCATTTTCAGTACGAGTTGAGTACACCAATTAGTGAGTAACTGTCGCAGTAGGTAAACAGGCCGGACGCAGTGATCGGTGTCGTGTTGCAGTTATAAGTACTGTTTATTATAAAGAGTTTTCAGTACGAAATTGCCTGTTTTGTATGGTGAATTTTAAGGATTTTTCATTTTCCAACTAACATTGTTTTTTTATTTAACAACCATGAACGCTAATGTTTTAAAACTTTTATACACAAATGTTTAATCACTCAGCTAACTAATGCCACATACATGTATTAAGTAAAAAAAATGTATAGGCTAAGTTACGACGAATTAAGTGGTCATTTCAGATAACGAAAAAAGAATCAACCGTATTCTAAAGACATAGTAAAAGAGTAAATTTCGTGAACTGCCTCGCCTTAAACTTACTCTCTTTCTTACATCAAAAAAAATACCTATGTATGTAGGTATTTGGTCAAAATATTATTGAAATACTGACAACCTGACTGAAAACACCTTTTGTTACAGACCGGCTGTAAACAAATTGTTCTCTGCAACATAACAGCCAGCAGTTTTATAAATAAAAACCCACAGCCTACGTACTTACTGTCTAAGCCGCGATTACATACGCCGATCTAGCGTCCTTACTGGGGATCCAATCTAGGAACCCAAAATGGATGTAGCGATCACACTATGCCCCAATTAGTATCTGATTTCTCCGATAAGGGTTGCCACCAGTTCTTGACAATAACTTAATGTACATAGATTAAACAATGAATTTACACTACTAACGGGGTATTATTGTAAGTATAGGTTTTTTTTAGATATTCTCTTTGGTCCGGCAGGTTCGTACAACTACGTATGCCGGTAAACTGGTGTGATTCGCAACTGGGCGGTGGAAACAACAGTCAAACATAAAAAATTACCTTTTCTAACGTATTTACTGATAAAAATAATAATTTCTTCTTTAATCTTCTTTTTTCAAGTAGGCAACACATTCTTTTGACACTGTTGCCTATTTTCGCAGCAATTTCATTTTCAAAGTTTGTCGACTTGTGATAGCCGAATTAGATGGTGAATAACTTTGCCATTATCAGCAACAGAAACTATGAGAACCAGCTCCTTTACGTTTGCGAAGTTTGTTTTTTTTTCTTAATAAATCAGCAAAAAAATAAAAACTTATCTGCAATCACTTTTTAGTCTTAATTTCATTTGCCTTTCCTACACTAGAGAAAAGGCCTTGGATAGGAAGGCAGCCCTGCAAGTCCCCAATTAGGATCCAATTCGGGGCATCGTTTTCAATCTGAAATTGGATCCCCAGTAAGGATGCTAAATCGGCGTATGTAATCGCGGCTTAAGTTTACACAACACTCGAGTGCATCCAGTGCGAATGCACCGGCGGCGGCGGCGCGATTACAAAATGGTGACGTGACACCACCACGTGACGTTGGCGGTGTGTTTACATTTTTTTTGTTGCTATTCATGCCATTGGATTTGCAGTAGATAAATAGTTACGAACCTTCGGTGTTAGAGGTAACGTAAAGATGTCTTGACACAGTCGCTTTTCCGTTAGTTTTTGTGCTTTTAAAAGAGGCGTGCCTCGTTTCATTTCAATAGCGCATAATACCCTATCTTTTCATATGGTCGAAAGATGAAAGAAAAAGCGCATGTTTTGGTGCAAGCTTGAAAAGTACGGCAGAAATTTTAAAAGGAAAGCTCACGGTTTGGAGGTTATAGGCAGATTGCTTGCTTCTAAGTTTTTGTTAAGTATGTATTTTTTTTATTGTGATTTTATGAAGACTATTGAAAATAAAAATACGTTGATTTTTGTTTTTTGCTTAAGAAGTTGCATTTATGATGCATAGTTTTTATAAAAAAACTTGTTTCTTACGTAGGTATCTATATATAACTATGTTCTAATAAAATTAAAAGGTATGTGAGCAGTTTGCTCGCACGCGCCTCTCCGTGTAACAATAATAAAGTTATAGCTACCTATCGTTAAAAACTATATTAAGTAGGTCAGTAACTTGTCGCTATGCGTTATTATTATCTACCGATCGAAAGTAAGTAAGAATGTCCATCAGCCATTTTTGACGTCCCCACTGCTGGGGCACAGGCCTTCCTTATGGGTGGTAAGGAGGATGGGCCAATAACCCACCACGCGGGCCCTATGCGGATTAGGGGTGTTAACGACTGCAAATGCAGCCGGGACCAACGGCTTAACGTGCCTTTCAAAGCACGGAGGAGCTCGAGATAATAAATTTTTGGTCACCATCCCATGACCGACACTTGCGAACGTTGCTTAACTTCCGAAATCGCTGGGCCAGGCGCTAAACCACTGCGCCACCGAGCTCCTCAAGTAAGAATAAAAATAACTAATTTATTTTCCATTTTCTTGATTTTTCCATCACATTGCGGTTGACACTGCAAATTAATTCAGAGTTGATGTCACTCGCCAGAAATAAGGGTAATTGAAATAAGTGGAACCTTCATCAACTAATTGTACCCGCGCCGCGTGTCGGGTAAATAAATACCACAAATAAACACTGAGGGTTCCTCTAGGTAGGTAAGTATATTTAATGATCTGGATTCATCATTGTTAGTAATGTGAATAAAAAATATAATTTATATATATAATAATTATACCCTACCCTATACTTTACTTATACTTAGCACCTACGTTAAGCATAAAAAAACTAAATGGTCTAAATAAATTTTTCTCACGTAAAGATTTATGTAAGGTATACTTATAGGTAACCCTAGATACAAAAGTTCCAGTTCTGACCTATGTTCAAAGTTTCAAGTAGCTCATTGGGAAGCTAGTATAAAAACGTTTATAAAATTTGTGGACAAACAAACAAACAAATAAACAAGAAAACGCCCGTGAGTCCGTGATTATGATGAATATAATTTACGACCTGTATTTTTGTATGCGAACCCTAAGATGTAAGTTATGTTTCGCAGTAATGCAAAGGGGTACCTAACTAAGTAATTACTAAGAGCTTGTTGTATTTGCGTGACCGACATAGCGTAAGCATAAGGAGACTAGTAAGCGTGGCTTATACTTTAATACTAAAAATACAACCTTAGGACTTGATAATTAGAGTTAAATTGAAATAGAGTTAGACATAAGAGGCTGAATTATTATAGTTGGTCGTTCTTGTAGATTGCTTTTGCCTGAACAACAAAATATGCGTAATAACTTTTTAATTTACTTTGTCTGTCAAAAGGTGTCAGTCAACAATCCAGCTGAAGTACCTACTTATCTAAAGTTCGAGTAGAAGTTTAAAAACTATGTTTAGTTGTAAGTAAATATTGGTAATTTCAATTTTTTTTCTGCACTTACTCATGAAAATATACCTAAAACCATCGAGATAAATGTCTAAAACAATTTATTGTTCACTTTTTGACTAGCAGATTTTATCTGTAAAATTATTATAAAACTAGGTAGGTACCTACTATTTCTAGTAGAACTGTCGAGAATTAGGTAGTTACAGGACCAATTTTTTTTTATTGAATGAGCAAATATAATAACATAATTCGATACATAGTATCTATATTTAGTAATATTTTTTGCTAGTAAAGTAACGTATAAACAAGAAACATCACTGACTATTATCCCAATTTACTTTTCTTATCTATGACACATAATTACTTCTGGGTGACATTATATTTATTCGGCCTTCACTTCAGTGTACTTAATTGCGGAAAAAAATACATACAGCAAGTTCGTCATGAATATTCTCTTATCTCTGTTTTAAATGTGTGCCATATTTGATTACCAGCGGTCAATATTTCGAGGTTATTATTTTTGATGATTTAATTTCATTAATATTATAACGAATAATATCTAACATAGAACAAACCGATAGCTGTAAACCCCATTTCCGTAAATTTCAAATCCTGACCCTTCCATGTATCTACATTTTAGAAATATGCAAATTTGTTAAAAAACATCACAAATACTACACTGAGCGGAAGGATATAAAGACAGCTCATAATTTAAGACACAAAAATAAACTTTTATTGCCAGTTTCTCGATTGTCTCTTTATGGTAAAAGCCCTTTCGTGATGTCTATTAAAATATATAATAAACTCCCAGAATCATTAAAGCAAGAAAACAATGAAAAAAAGTTTACACAACAATTAAAGCATCTACTTATTGAAAAATGCTACTATACGGTAGAAGAATATTTAACTGATAAAATTTAGTAAGTAATTAAATAATAATAACCAGTTTAGTAATTTCATTAATAAGTAAAAATAGATAAAAATAATTAAGTAAGTATATATATATATATAGTATAAGTAAGTACAATACATAAATAAAAATAAAATGTTTGTTAGGAAAGCATTTTAGAAAATATTGGGCATGCCATGTATGCTCTGTAAAATACCTAATACTGCAATAAATATAGTTACATATTATTATCAAATAGATGTTAGATGAAAAATAATAAGGCATCCTCCTCTCTTTTTTAAATTGCTGTGCCCAACAGGGTCTATAATGAATCCAAAATGTATGATTTCCACCAAAATGTACTTATAGATGCAATAAATGAAATATGAAATAATCGATATACAATACAACGTGACAACAGAATTATTGAACGGCTAAACCAGAATATGGTAAACAGGGACCATCAAACTGAAAAACTTTTACTAAGGGACCAACTCTGAAATCGCGTAAAAAAACCATCTGTTTCATAGTCCATCAGCCATTTTTGATGTCCCCACTGCTGGGGCACAGGCCTTCCTTATGGGTGGTTAGGAGAAAATGCCTGTCTGTTTCCTACAAAAATTAATAACGAAAATATGAAAAAGCTGATTTTTTTCGCGACAGAGTTGGTCCCATAGTAAAAGTTGTTTAGTTGGACGGTCCCCACCTACCATATTCTGGTTCTGTTACACGTAGTAGATATTTTTTTATGGCTAGAGATCTGCTAACACTGAGCCGAGTTAAACGTTCAAAGTACAAACGAGTGTCAGTCAACCATCGACAAAGAACAACGTAACGTCACGTGTCGTATTTGTAAGATTTTCAATAATTATTAGTCGTGTGTCACGTCGGCGTCGCCTCGCCACCGACACACGTAGTCGAATGGTTGAACAATGGCACATTAGCCACTGTATATCATACACATCAGCCAACTTGGCAGCGGATGACAATCACCGAGTGCATTAAGTGCACGTGCACTTAAGCGTTGCCAACTCCTTAATGATGCTAGGGTGACCAAATCATCAGCCTATTTTATTTTTATGGGACAATTAAACCTATTAATGAATGCTAAGAGTACAGTTTAGTTAGTTATCCACGGGATATGTAACAAGTATACGAACTTTAGAATAACTAGCGTAAAAGTAAAGATAGATCCTTCTAAAAACCTCTTTCAAGTGACATGTGCTTTGTTTAAAATGTTTTAAAAACAAAAAACCGACTTCAAAAAACCTGAAAATGAAAACAAAGCTGAAGTTCAACTTCTTTATTTATTCTAAAAGCCCCACCCGACTTCATTAGATGTGTTTTATTACAATGATATGCGTATCTAGTGATTTGAATATTATTTCTTGATTTTTAGAGGTATTTAATTTTGAAGCTGTTTTGTTTTCATTTTCAGGTTTTTTGAAGTCGGTTTTTTGTTTTTAAAACATTTTTTATTTTTTTATTTTTAGTGTAAGTACCTTCTGTATTTGGTAGATAATTACTTTAGTTTTTTATATTCAGTTTATTTAGGTAGATAAAACATGAGTAGACCCCGATCTTAAGATTTTTTAAATTTAACTTTTTTGTGGTAAGTATGGTATATTTTGCGACGATATTATCTAAGTTACAATAGTCTTACGTCAATGGCTCATTACCTTTTACAAAATACTGGTTTTCCCGACGCAGGGGCGTTAATTCTTGAGAAGTTCTCCTGGTACTTCACTATCAGCTCCACTTCACCATATGCATTATGATGAACCACATAAATAGCCTAGCAACCATATTAAAGAAATCGTATCGCACCAGTGAGATACTTAGTTTAGTACCTATTGAATAGTTCCGGTGATCATCTATGGTCTTCATCATCAGTTCCACTTCACCAAAATGGTACTTTTCGAAAGCAAATGCACGAGTTACTTAAGAAAATAGCAAAATCGCTATAGGTTTGCCTATAATATTTGAAGAGTTCCCTTGATTTCTCCAGGATCCCATCATCCAATTTCAAAATTTTAGCTTGAAAACATACCTGATGTTATAACGTTTGAATCATTTCATTCGGTTCAGCCGTCTTCGAGTAATCGGTGTACATACAAAAACAAAAAAAAAAACGGGTCGAATTGAGTACCTCCCTCCTTTTGAAGTCGGTAAAAATAGTCTAAATACAAAGACGTGGGGCTTTTTTCGCCATTACATTTCACAATGCTATTTTTAAGTGTTTTAATAGTAATGTAAACTTTTTGTAATTAGATAATACAACTTTAAATATTAAATGTGTTTGCGTATTGCACGTGTCTTAAGTGCGATTTGTTTGTAATTATTTGCTTTTGTCCTAAAATTAATGGACAATCATAATGTACAGTCACATGATTTGACTCACATCTCAACACAACTGGGTAACATTCGACGTACCTACGTGTTAGTTGTATTAAAAGCTAACAAAGGTCAGTTTTGTGATTGTTTTAGTTTTATTTATATAAGCACAGTGATTTAAAATTTACGTCATTGCTTAACGATAAACATTTTTTTCTCTTTGTTTAGTTAAATTAAAATTATATAATTAAGCTTCCGCCCGCAACTTCGTCCGCGTGGTCAGGTCATTCGAAAAGTTCCTAGATGACCTTTGAAAGAAGTTTTATTTCTATAAAAATATTTTTTTTTCAAGAAAACGAAATGGTTAAATGCTTTTAAATCATTTGTTTCTTTGTTTACAAATAATTATGATGGTCACCATATCATGGTCCTAGATTACATCTTAGTACCGAGAACTTGCGTAATTATAGGTTCTGAAGCACTTATAAGAAAATGATGCAAAATATCCATTCATCTCTGAAGAATGCTATGTTTATAATTATATTTCATCGCTTCATTCTTCAGATATAACTAAACAGGTAGTCCCTTATAGGTGCTAGGCAACATCGCACAATATTAAAAGTAATTTATTTGACTTTTTAAACGTTAAATTCATACGTCATGTTTCGCGCCATGTCAGCTTACTCATTCCTTATTTGTGCGAGGCAACAAGCACACGTCGTGTACTTTAAAATGCCAAAACGCAGTGCGGAAGAAAAGATTGAGCGTTATAACAGAAAGATTAGAAAATTACAAGGAGAAACGGATCGTAAAAAGAAAAAAGTTCATCGAATTATTATGTCCGATGATGAGGATGATAACAACCGTAAGTACTGTTTTACATTCCTTATTTTAAGTGAACAGTGTTCGTTAAAAAACATCGTAAAACCGACCTGTATGGATTGACCGCGAGTCAATAAATACAACTAAGATACATCGGGGTTGACTGCGAGTCTTCAACGATGATATTATAAGTAGGAAAAGTCAAATGGATTTATCCTACGTCGGTCTGTAGGAATTAACTGCGAGTTAATAACTACACTTAATAAACATCGGGGTTAACCGCGAGTTTTCAACGATGATAAAAATGTCTCACCAATTTTTTATTCTACCTACCCACAAAAAAAAAAAAAAAAAGTACCAATTTAATAAATTCGGTTTTTTGTTGTAGATCAAGAAGAGTTATTAAACCCTTCTCTTTATCAAGAAAACAACCAAACGGATGAGATTTTACAATGCGAAAATACTCCTTTAACTGAGGAAAAATTGTCTGAAGATACTAGCTCTGCAGACCAGGCACTGCCAAGTGTCCCTGACTTAGACCCAGAGCTACTATTGGCACTTGGAGAGGCTGTCTCGGATACCCCAGAATTTGGTGAAAAAATATTAGACAGCCAAGCCAAGATATGGCTACCTATTTTAAAGAAGGGTTTCCCTAAGGAACCCAAAGAAAAACTCTTAAAAGAGTACATAGTGCCAGATAATTGCCGACTTTTACAGGCACCAAAATTAAATGCTGAAATAGCAGCTGCTCTTCCAGACATGGTAAGAAATAGGGACAAGAATACCCTCACTGTCCAGCAACAACAACTTGGCGCTGGCATAACAGCTGTTAATAGGGCAATGGATTTGCTACTGTTAAATGGTGACAGATTACAAGCCATAAAGCATCTCAGTAACGGTTGCCGACTACTGTCGGACCTGCATTTCACTTTTACTCAAAGCAGAACTAAGCTTATCACACCAAGCTTAGATAAGACCTGTCTCAACGTCATACACGACACTGAAAGAGACGGCACTTTGTTTGGAGAAAAGTTATCAGAAAATATCAAAGCTGCAAAAACCATTGAAAGACAAGGGCTTCAAATTAAGAAGAATTTACCACAAAAAGCTCCAGCTACGAATACACAACAGACAGGCTATCGTCCTAATTACCAGGGAAACTGGCAACCTCCTCGCTACCTGTCGAACAGGGGGGGGCGGGGAGGGAACCGACGCCCGGCACCAGCGCCGGCCCCAGCGGCCCCGCGCCGCAGTTATCCAACTACGAGCACGAAAAATGTTCAACAGAACAAGCCTCGTGCTCCAACACATCAGTAGATCAGGTACATGCAGGTCGCATTAAACACTTTTATAATTGTTGGCTAAATATAACAAAGAACAAAACTGTTCTTAGTTGGATTAAAGATGGTTTACAAATTCCTTTTTGCAAAGAAGTTAGACAGTCAATAAAACCTAACAATATTTTTTCACATACTGAAAAACAAGAAATGACCCTTGCCATTAATAAGCTATTAGAATTGGGAGCAATTTCTCCTTGTAAACCAACTAGCAATCAGTTTTTATCAAAGATTTTTCTTATTCCAAAATCAAACGGGAGTAAACGTTTTATACTAAACTTGAAACCTTTAAATAAATTTATTTTAAAAGAACATTTTAAAATGGAAGACTACCGTACGGCCGCAAAACTAATTCCTCAAGATGGTTATTTAGCGACAATTGATTTGAAAGAAGCATATCTTTTAATACCTGTTAATTTTAAACATCGAAAGTACCTTCGATTCGAATTCGAAACAAACCCATGCCAAATAACCACTTATGAATTCACAGCGCTGCCGTACGGTTTGTCAGCAGCGCCCCGAGTCTTCACAAAAGTGATGAAAGAGGTCATCTCTTTTTTGAGACGTCGTGGCTTTAAATCAGTAGTGTACTTGGACGATATTTTATGTATTGGAGATTCTTATATAGATTGCCTTAACAACATTAATGAAACATTAAAATTGTTACAATGCCTAGGCTTTGTTATTAATTTGAAAAAAAGCACTTTGCAACCCAAATGTGTCTGTAAATTTTTAGGTTTCGAGTTTAACACTGTCAACCTAACTATGTCTTTACCCTCTGACAAGCGTCACAGTATAGCACAGCTTATAAATAAGTATTCTAATTTACCAAAATGCACCATTCGTGACTTTGCTCAGCTGATCGGCGTCTTGGTGTCCGCTTGTCCAGCCACAAAATACGGTTGGGTATATACAAAAATTTTAGAGAGACTGAAATTCCTTTCGTTGTTGAAACATAACAATAATTACGATACTAAGATAAATCTTACTACGGAGATATTACAAGATCTCCTTTGGTGGAAAAATAATATATTTTCCACTTACAATCATATGAGACATTCTAGTTTTGATTTTGAAATATATACAGACGCCTCCAGAACCGGTTGGGGCGCGGTATGTGAAAACCACCGCACTCACGGGATGTGGAGCGCCGTAGAACGCGCAAAACATATAAATTATTTAGAGTTGTTAGCAATATTCCTTGGTTTAAAAAGCTTTGTCCAGAACAAGAGCAACTGTGCTGTACTGTTACGTGTTGACAATACCACCGCTGTAAGCTATGTCAACCGAATGGGAGGAATTCAATTTCCCCATTTGAATGAATTATCTCGACTTATATGGCAATGGTGCGAGAAGCGAAATATATGGATTTTTGCATCATACGTTAACACGAAAGATAACCACGCTGATTTTGATTCAAGAATCATAAACCCTGACACAGAATGGGAATTGTCAGAAAAAGCCTATGAAATTATTAAAACTCAATTTGGGGAACCACAAATCGATCTATTCGCTTCCCGCACCAACGCCAAATGTCCAAGATTTATATCCTGGAGACAAGACCCCGACGCTATCGCTGTAGATGCATTTACCATTAATTGGCAAAGTTTTTACTTCTATGCATTTCCACCATTTTCACTAATTTTGAAGTGCCTAAGAAAAATTATAGATGACGAAGCTTGTGGTATCTTCGTTTTCCCGTGCTGGCCTGCGCAGCCATGGTACCCCCTAATAACAAGACTTATATGTTCGGATATACTTTATTTTGACGGTCATACATATCCACTTCGATCTCTTTTCAGAGACCAGCACCCCCTCGGCTCGAAGCTTACCCTGGCAGCCGCGAAGCTCTGCGGCAAGCCTTCATTCACCGAGGGACTCCTCCCGAAGCCCTCAATCTAATGCTGGCTTCGCTGTCTGACAACACCATGAAACAATACAATGTCACATTTAAGCTTTGGTGGCTGTACTGCTCCGAGAAAGATATGAACTGGCTCGAACCCACAAAACCATTGGTACTATCATTTTTGAGTAATCAGTTTATGGCTGGATGTTCCTATAGTAGCTTGAACAGTCATCGTTCAGCTTTATCATTACTACTAGGTAATATTGGTTCAGATGAACAAGTTAAGCGGCTACTTAAGGGAGCCTACAGATTAAAGCCCTCAACACCCAAGTACTCCAGTACATGGGACCCGCAACTTGTCCTCAATTTTGTTTCACAATGGTATCCTAATACCGAACTTAATTTAGAAAAGATCACAAAAAAGTTAGTTACCCTTCTTGCTATTTGTACCGCTCACCGAGTTCAAACTCTTTCTCTCATAAAATTAGAAAACATTACCTTTAACGATTATGGTGCCAAAATTATTATTACCGATTTAATAAAAACATCGGCCCCAAACCACGAACAACCCCTTCTTAAATTACCATTTTTCGTGGAAAATAATCGTATATGCCCTGCTACAGTTCTCAGAGACTATATTTTTGTTACAAAAAATAAGAGACCTAATAGTAAGGGTCAGTTACTACTGACATATAAAGCACCACATAAAGCAGCAACAACACAATCTATAAGTCGCTGGATAAAGCAAGTACTGTCAGACAGCGGCGTCAACACTTCCCTGTTTAGTGCACACAGCACGCGACACGCCGCCACGTCGGCGGCGCATGCGCGTGGTGTTTCCATAGAAACCATCCGCAAAACAGCTGGCTGGACTAGCTCGTCTGATACTTTTACAAAGTTCTATAATCGTAACGTTATTGAAGAAGAAAACTTTGCCAAGTCTATTTTATCATAATATGAGAATATTGATGTACCTAATCATTTATTACAACAGGAGGTTTACTTTTATTTATTTTTCTTTTGGTTTACAATAATGTATTGTATTGTTGTTTCTAGCCGTTGATTTGTCTAAATAATATCTATCACAATCAACTTAGTGTTTTATTTACAAAAAACTTTCTGTGCATACTCTAAACTTCTACCTGTTTAGTTATATCTGAAGAATGAAGCGATGAAATATAATAAGTGATCAAACGAACTTCTCAAGTGAAGTTCGATCATTATTATATGAATCGCTTCATTCGAAGATATAATTTCCCTCCCCTCCCATAAGTAAGTATACAAAACAAGCATGGTTTGCACCATGCTGTTTTTATTTTACCCAAGACAAGAAAGTTTTTTCTTTCTCTGCCTCTATCTCTAAAGAATGAGTAAGCTGACATGGCGCGAAACATGACGTATGAATTTAACGTTTAAAAAGTCAAATAAATTACTTTTAATATTGTGCGATGTTGCCTAGCACCTATAAGGGACTACCTGTTTAGTTATATCTTCGAATGAAGCGATTCATATAATAATGATCGAACTTCACTTGAGAAGTTCGTTTGATCACTTATTATCTAGAATATTTTATTCACATTTACAGAAACATGTCCGGTTGAGTTTATTCCACCATATAAGATGATTAGTTTAAGAATTTTCCATCTCCGTCAAACGGAATGTGAAACCGTGATAATTCGATTCAATATTCTGTAATAATAATGAAGTTTGTTTCAGTAATCCAGTATGTAGAGCTTAAGAGGATTGTCAAACAAACAGTCTCCATACAAACGGCGATAACGTTTCCCACGGTATTCTTTCGTTTATCATAATTTTATTTGTAATAATTTCATTTGCCATAATGATCCTCGGTCATAATATTCATTTGTAATAATGGCTTTTATACTAACAACGTATGACATAACAATCCATTAGCCATACTTTTCATTTGCCATAAAATTAGGTGCCATAATAACATGTGTCATAATGATTAGTTCCTATAAATATTATTTGACATAATCAATAATTGTAAATAAAAACTTTAAATGCGACCACCACTACTGGTAGGTTAGGTTAGGTTAGTGTATTGACCACCCGCAGCGGAGCTCCATAATGCTTGCATGCATGTTGTATGCTGAATGCCTGCTTGCATGCTGCATGCCTGCCTGCATGCTGCATGCTGCTTGCTTGCTTGCATGCTGCTTGCTTGCTTGCATGCTGCTTGCTTGCTTGCTGCATGCTGCTTGCCTGCTTGTATGCTCCATGCCTGCTTGCATGTAGAATGCTTGCCAGGGGGTGCAAGGGTGCTGGCCCCCCTGCCCGGGGGGGGGGGGTCGGGGGCCTGAGACCCCCCGCTATAAAGAAAAACTTTTAACGCACTTACCAGTAGGTTAGGTTAGGTTATATAGTGTTTTGACCACTCGCAGATTAAATTGTATAGTGCACAGTATTATCTAAAGCTAAGCATATTTACAGTGGAAATCATTATTTTTATGGTTAATTCAATTATTTTTAACTACTCTCTACTTTGTTTCGATTTCAACATAGTTAAAGTGCAAACCATTATTTTTGTAGGTATTTTAATTAAGTTGTCTATGAAATTATTACTTTAGAGTGTGTATTTATTTTGTAAATTTGGTTCATGATTATTTAAGTGATAATATTATATTAAAGATCTATTATTATTTTAAAGTGCTTAAGTACTATTTTATAGCTGTTTTCATCAAATTTAAAGTGCTATTAAATAAATCCCATTTTAAAACCGTTTATCGTGGAGATTTTAGGGCCCACAGTCTATTATTTTTAGACGGTATCGTTACATTCCCTCGTAATCACTGCTAGAAGTAGATAGCAAAACTGCTAAAAGTGGCCGTTTTTGACACATTTGCTATCTACTTCTACGAATGACTACGAGGGCATGTAGTGATACCTTCTAAAAATACTTGACCATGGGCCCTAAAATCTCCACGATAAACATTATTAAAATCTTTTGCTATTAATAACTTATTAAATAAAAACCTCTGAGAGCGCCACTTTCGGTCATACAACCGCCTTAATATTGTTTCGGTAGATAAGTACGAATTTTTATTTTCATTAATCGAAAGTGTTTCGACGTGCAAATACTTAATACAAATTAATGACAGCAAATATATTTAAAACAAAATTAAATTATTGGAATTTCAGCAATAGGAAGGAAATGTCAAAAAATATTTAAATGTAATAAAATTAAAAATGAAATTAAATTATTGGAATTTCAGCAAAAGGAAGGAAATGTCAAAAAATATTATAATTAGAGTGCAATGGTAATAATTTAATCGTTAAAGAAGTCATCAATACAGTAATATGTCTTTTTTAATAAAATATTAAATAGTTTGCTTTTAATAGTACATTATGAGACAAGTTAGCTTAGGTTGCTCATTGCACACAAGGCTGTGGGTTGCAGCCCGAGCCGCAGGCGAGGGCGTAACTAAGCCGAGTGTGCAATAAGCAAGAGCTCACGAGTTTCATACGACGTTTTTCAACACATTTGCGAGGAAAAAACAAAGAAATTTATCACACAGCAACAAATATGGCAAAAACAAAATATGTTAATTATGGGAAAAGGCGCGCATGTTTTTTTTTTGTTTTTTTTTCACACGCCCAACGCAAGAATATTTTGCGAACAAAGGGGTGAGGAGCATACAGCCTACTACTAATACTTCAAAATTATAATTTTAAGTGACAAAATGCAAATATTTTAATATTTTATAACAAAATATTGTGAATTATGAGTAATTTGATAATAATTATATATTTATTTGATTTAATTAATGACTTACACATTTATTTATTTCAAAAATGTATATGAATTTTCAGCAGCATAAAACCTCTTTGTTGTCAAAAAAAAATAACTGTATTACCCGGCTAAATTGGGAATGCTCTGTTTACTCGCACAGAACTTGCAGTAAGGTACTAATTTAACTTTGTAGGGTTAATTCCATTACGAACTAGTGTTTTATATATTATTGCACGCGTTTGTTATAGATCGGTTTATGGCCCTTAAAGCGATGTATTAGGGCTCACTTTACGAGCAAGTGTGTTGAAAATTTAGTTCCATGTAGGTAGTTCTCTAACATTATTTGGTAATTTATTACCCGCCCTCGCTTCGCTTCGGTACCTTCCCTTTTTTGCCAAATGCGACCTTCCAACAACACCCAAAAAGAAAACAAATACCTTACAGTCTTCACCCATTCGCTCCAAAAGTCTGTTTCCGTCCCGTTCCGTCATCGGTATAAGAATTAATCCACTTGAATTAATTTTCGCACGCGTTTATTTTTTACGATAACTCCTAAGATATTCAATTTAATGGGATGGTGTAAACGGTTAAAATAAAGTGCATAAAATGCTTCAGGTAACAAACGTATACATATAGGGTGGATTTTTGAGACGGTACATTAATAGCCGAAACAAACAGATTATTAACAAATTATTTAAGGGCATTAACTGTTATAGTTACAGGAAATCTTTCCTGGGAGACCTTACAAAACTTTTTATTTAAGATATTCTAAACTGCATTCACAGATTTTGGAAAAAAGTTACCGTTAGCAAAAAAAGCTGCCTGCGTGTGAAGACGATGTTGTGAGTTACTGTAGTTTCTGTACTTAAATTTCAGTTGGCCTTAAAGTATTTTGTTCACAGTAAGAAATAGGATCATCTGGCAAAAAAAAATATTTCATGAAGATTTTTTGTTTTTCCGTACAAAATGTATGGGAAAAGTTTAAATCGCGATTTCTGTCGTTTCTAGTACTCATACCTTAAATGGTTCCATAGAGTCTTTTGATCCCCACATGAAATAGGATCGATTGGCATAAAAATTTTTTTTTGGTATTTTAGCATTTTTTTTGCTAACGGTAACTTTTTTCCAAAATCTGTAAATGCAGTTCAGAATATCTTAAAAAGTTATGGAAGGTCTCTTAGGAACGTTTTCCTGTAACTATAACGGTTAAGGTACCTGCCCGTCTCAAAATATTAAGTTGATAAGGATTAATACTGTTATTACCTGTATCCTTCTAAATAGCTTTTCAAATTACCGCACTGTATGTGACCAATTTTTAGGGTTCCGTAGCCTAATGGCAAAAAACGGAACCCTTATAGATTTGTCATGTCTGTCTGTCTGTCCGTCCGTATGTCACAGCCACTTTACTCCGAAACTATTAGGATTACACAGCTGAAACTATGTAGGTAGATGTATTCTGTGAACCGCTTTACAATTTTTAAACAAAAATAATATAAATATATAAATAAACATTTAAATAAATAAAACATTTATTGACATAAATAATACAAGTTTTTGAACATCTTACTTAAATAAACTAGACATCCTGTGTGACGATCTAATGACATCTGCACCCAAACTAGTATATATATAAAACTAAACTAAAACTAGTAAAATACCTAATAATAAAGAAAATTCGTCACACATACAAACACACACGCACACACATACACATATTACACTTACACACACACTCTTCCTCACCACACACACACAATTAACCGAACCCGTCACATTTTATTTACACCACTTTATTTAGCACAGCCAGCACACAACACAAACCCACACACTATACATTATTGTATATATAAACCAACTCCATGCAATTTGTTTTGTTTGTTTATTTTATTTTATTTATTTATAAACGCACATGTTAAAACTTAGAAAATGTTTACCTACTTATATACCTAGTTTAGCAGTTACCTAATTGTTACTAAACAATGTAAAATTGAAACAACAAATGTATCTTTTGTAATCTTAGAAGGGGCGGTGGCTCTTAACACAGGTATTTTATACTTAAAGGGGGCCTCAGCCATAAGTTATGTAATGTACTTAAAAGATACTGAATAAATATTTTTTCATTTTTTTTTCATTTTCATTTTTTTTTTCATTTTTATATATTTAGATATATATATACATATAAATATTAAGGGGGGTTATACATGGAACTGAAACGGAAAAAATCTTTTTCATCAAACAAGATAGGTCTTTAAAAATGGGGAATATATAAATGCACGTTAAAAATAATTTAACACACTTTAAAATGTTTAGCTTCAAAATTTATTGAATGAACTATAAAAATAATGGCAACCACTATAAATATGCTAAGCTTTAAAATTAATACCACAGTACATATATAAGTTTTTCAAACAGTAGAAGAGCTAACGTCACTTAGGCCCTTTTGTCATTGCACTCCGTCGCATCGCTAGGGTTGGCATTCTCCGGCCGTCTCGTTGAATAGTAGGCATTTACACTAAAGCGAACGATGTTTCCGGGAAGCAGAAAGAAAAATGCGGCAATTTTAAAATTGAAAGTATATTATATAATTTTTGAGAACTTAGTAGGTACCTACTTACCTACCTAGATAAACTTAATACAGTAATGATAAATAAAACATAGTAGCTTACTATTCCCTAAAAAACGCAATCAATTCAACAGTCGCCAATGCTCACGTACATTGACGACTGTTGAAGTGTTGATAAACATTGATGTCAGTTTGTAAAATTATCTATGCATAATATTATAATGATTAGGTTCTATTTTTTATTATTTTATTACTTTATAAGTAAATAGTTGAGATTTTTAATCGAGCACAAGTCGAGCACACAAACCCAATCGATGATACATTTTACAGGTTTGATTATTTAAAACATTTTACAAAATTTAGATGAGTTTAAACATCCGTAGACAGCACAATATCGTTTACTCTGACGAATCATTTTGGCGAATCAATAAAAGTAAGTAACAATAATCTCGGTGAACTAATCCACGCGATGTGACAACCTCGACTAAAGTACTGCGAACTTTGCTTAGAGCTCTTAGAGTGACGTCAGCCGTCAAATTCGACCGTTTCCATGGAGCTCCTATACTGTTTGAAAAACTTATATATGTACTGTGTTAATACTTTGCACTATACAATTTAATTGCTTAGCTTTAAAATTAATACTTTGCACCATACAAATTAATTTTATAACTTTAGTACTGGTAAACAGACGACCAGGTGCGACGACGAGCGGGCGCAGCGAGAGAGGAGCCGAGGAGGAGGTTAGGTTCCTTTGTGACCAACAACGCCAGAACCGACCTGCTGGCGTGTATGCATTATGCCACAAGTTGACATCATCTTGCCTTCTCATTTTAACAGTGGTCAGTTTGGCATGGTTGGACAGAAACTAAATGGTTTCGCAGTTGGGACACAGTTATAGTGCAAACCATTATTTTTGTAGTGATAATATTAAATTATAGATCTATTATTATTTTAAAGTGCTGACAAAATTGTTAAAGTGCAAACCATTATTTTTGTAGTGATAGTATTAAATTATAGATCTATCATTATTTTAAAGTGATGATTATACAATTTTATAGCTGGTTTCATCAAATTTAAAGTGCTATTAAATACAAGTGGGAAACGTTATCGCCGTTTGTATGGAGACCGCTTGCTTGACAATCCCCTTAAGTGAATTTCCCTGCAAAATCTTGTGATCTAACGCTTGCAGAGAAGCCTGCAGGAGGCAGATAAGTATTTGTACTTGAGGTACCTTTATTTCTATTGTTAAAGTGAAGTCCTGCGCTGCCCGCATCCAGCGGCTTCCCGCGACCTTCACCCTCACGTCGGTCCACCTTGTCGGGGGCCTACCCACGGAGCGTCGTCCGGTGCGCGGTCGCCATTCCAGAACCTTTCCGCCCCAACGGCCACCGGTTCTTTTTGCTATGTGTCCCGCCCATTGCCACTTCAGCTGAGCAATCCTTCAAACGATGTCGGTTACTTTAGTTCTCCTGAGGACCGATCTTCGTGGATATCCTTGGGGGAGGCCTATACCCAGCAGTGGGTGTCGTGCGGCTGAAATGATGAAGTGAAGTCATGTCTACTTTATCCGTATAGTACTTACTATAAAATATACTTTATCAATAGGTTTAAAAAAAAAAGTCTGGTTTAAAATTAATGCTTAGGTAGAATAATAAAATGGTTGAAGTGCACTATCCGTTTCTTTCTTTTTTATTTATTATTATTTTTTATTTTTTATGATTTATTCAGAAAACCAACAGCTATTAGGTACAGATTGAGTGATTACATATAAGTCTTAAATAAGCCAATTATAGGTTTCCATAGCTATAACAAATGTATATCATTATTACAAAATGGATGTTAAAGATATCGTTACAAACACCACATTTGATATTCTTGTGAGATTCAATTATTTTAGATAAGTATCTTATAAAAACACTCGTTTATTTTTTTGTAGGTGCGTAAAAATAAAGTGATCATGGTACACACTTACTAATTTAGTGTTCGTAAATTAAAACATGTAAACAATGATACAGGCAAAAGAATCTGGGTAGAATGCAATGTTTACAAGATGGCGATGAGTCAACTACTGGGAAAAGTATAAGTAAGACTCAAATTGTATTGAGGAATGAAGGAATTAGTTGGAGTTAATTCCTTCCGACGGCGACGCTGTTGTTTTATCGTAAAGGGGAGACGGTCATCAGCATCTTCTATAAACTGGGCTACTATTGTCTAATTTAAAGAATCTATCGCAATCGCTTTCATTTGACAGATGGATGTGACACATTGCTGCATTTCTTTGGTAAGTTTTTATTTGTGCCAAAAAGAAGCATCAATGTATCACATCCTGAAAGCGATTGCGATAGATTTTGAAATTAGACAATTAGCCTCCAGGTCCTACTGCGATCGCCAACCCGCCAGTCCAGCGATGGCGATTATGGCCGACCCCTCCAAATAACTACACCAAAAAGTCGGTTAAAAACCGATCGTTGTGGAGATCCCAGCAGTAGGTGTCGTGCGGCTGATATGTTGATGATGACCCTTTTGTCTGCAAAAAAAAGTATTTTTGGATATCACAGCAGGCAACATAAAGAAGTAGAGATTTTCTCTTACACTTTTTTCATGCATTTTCCCGATTTCTTTGGAAAATTGCCAAAAGGAAAACACAATATTTTATGGCCTAGTGCAAAATTATAAAAATAATAAAAAAAAGTCTAAATTGACTACAAGATTTTATAAATTCTTTTAAACATATAAAGCGCAAAGAACACATAAGGTGGTATAATTTGCTATAGCTTTTTGTAAAAAATAAAAGAAGATAATTATCCAACGTTTTATATGATGGATCTGACCTTAACGACATTTTGATGACAATATTTTAACAAAAAATATTGCGTCCTATGCAGAGAGTATCTTAAAGTTTATAAATAAACGAAAAAGACTCATCAGTTGTTTTGGCTGCAAACAATTTAAATTGACCCACGTCAATTACCTTTGATTATTTTGAATTAAGGACAATGATTAGTTGACAAACAATTAAAAAGAATAACGCAAATTATTTGACCTATCAATTGACAACTTAATTGAGCACTAGTAATTCATCTTGCCGACTGTACCAGTGGTGGCATATTTGCATAGTCCTTGAATGGACAATTTCGTTAGACAACTTCATAAAACAATACCTAGTAGGATTTACAAAATCTACAAAGTAAAGATAATGACAGATATTTTACAGTCGGATTTGATGTTTTTATTGATTTGATGGTGATTTCGAACCGCAAAAATGTACCTTCTCCAATTTGATTTTTCAGGGCCTTCACCGTCGTGAAGACTCTTAGGGTTGAGAAAGACCTACGCCCTATTGCATTTGCAGCAGTTGAAGTCGTCCTGCTGACACGATGTTGATACTGAAATATTACCTATATTTTAGAAATAAGACCGATGGACATTTTTCTTCACTTGAACAAGTACTTGCAATCCTTTTTAATTTTTGTTCGATTTGAATAGGACCTTAACTATGTGAAGCCCTCTGCAATTTTGGAAGCCAATTCTAAAACATACTTCAATTCAGAGAAATTTATAAAATCATACTTCAATTCAGAGAAAACAGCACAGTATTTCAGAGTCTCGCAACACACAGATGCGTATTCATTGTGTTAATTGACTCTTACCCCGCTGGTAACTAGTTCATATTGAATTGAGTGGCAACTATGTTGAAGTAAATTGCGCTCTAATTACATTAGCGCGTGATGGATGATTTATATGTGAATTACTTGCTCAATTCATTTCAATTATTTATATTAGTTAAGAGATGTTTTAAGATAAGTAATTGAAATAAGCAAACCTTTTTCGTTACTGACTAACAACGAATACAACGATTTTTAGTTGAGTAGTCAAAGTAAATACCATATTTGTTGGTTCTAGTAATCCATTATAACCAACAACCTCGCAGGAGTAGATTACTAAGATCATAAACAACAACGTTTGCTCGTCAATTTTCCGAAAAAAAAAACAAAAAAATCATACAAAACTCGATCAGCTGTTCGAACATTTGTATGGAAAGTCAGCTTTATTGTTTTTTACGGAAAAGTCATAGAACAAAAGTTGTTGTTTATAATGTTAGCAATCTACTCCTGCGAGGTTGTTGGTGATTTACAAATAACCCTGTATTTATCCAGACTAGTTACTTAGTTGTATTTTAAACAGAACTTAACGACTATATGGTTTAAAGCTAAGCTAGAATAACTGGAAAGTCAGGAAAAACTTTTACAATGTTTTGCGTTAAGTGCGAAGTATTCTATTCCTAATTAACTTAAGAGTATCTCAACTCGTGAAGAAGTCTCGACATGTCTGAGATACAGAGTGCCGTGTAGTAAGTATGTATAGTGTGTACTACCGTCAGGCTTTTATATTCATACTCGAATTTTGCGACTTTGCGTGTACTTATCATTAACTGACTTTTTGAACGCAGATTTCCTCTGTGTCTTTAATAATAGATGTAGTTATGTCTAGTAGTATTATAACAATATTATGTAGTTTTGACTATAAGAAAATATGTATAATTATCGTCACCATCAAGGTTGAATCAGAAAACCAGCGCCACTGTTTCAGGCAGCGGCACAAGCTGAGAGATGTTACCGTTTCAGCAAATTTTGATGTTAATTTTATATTTTTTGCGACTGTTTTGCTTAATTTATATTTTATATTCTATTCTATTATTAGTGGTTACCTATATTAGCGTGTCTTAGTAAAAACTTTTTAGTAAATGACCTAGGGCCCCATCGCGCAATTATCCAAGATTAGCATCCTAGGCTCCCTAGGCTTAGATTTCAACAATTTTATCAAAATTAAAGTAAGTATTTTTCTGTAAACGAAACTGAAACGGTACGTGCTTTGGTTTTATCGTAAAAATTAGACTGGTCCCCAGATTTCATCGGCTCAAAAAGGACAGGATTAAGAACCAGACTAAGCTGCATTATAAACTAACGAGAATATAGCCACAGGTTAAAATAAACAACACAACTATATTTATAAAATTATACCTTAGAAATTATAATTGTCATAGTTATTACTGTGGAACGTGGAAATTACGTTTATACGTCATAAGTTCCGCATGGCTACCATCGGAATTGTACCGCCACGTATACATAAAGTTACACAAGATACGTGTTACATAATCCAAGCAATGGATGCAGTTGCATAAGGTTATTTTTAAAACTGAATTAATATTATAAAACAAAGTCCCCCGTCTATCTGTCTGTTCGCGATAAACTCAAAAACTACTGAACGAATTTTCATGCGGTTTTCACCACACATGATAGAGTGATTCCTGAGAAAGGTTTAGGTGTATAATAAGTTGAGTTTTTATGTAAATTGGTAGAAATATACGATAATTGTTGAAGTTGTTTATTTAAATTTTTGGCTGGAAAGTCACATTTAACAAAAATGAAGGAACCGAAGCGAAGCGAGGGCGGGTCGCTAGTAAGTAATAAATATCATAGACACTTTATTGCACATTTAGACAACACATAACAAAAACAATTTGATTGACAAAAATAAAGCATACAAAAGGGTGTAGCTTCTGTAGTTTACTTATTTATTTAAATCGAAGGTCACAAAGCAATATACCAAAGCTTAGGCCTCACTTGAAAATAAAAGTAATCATTATATGCCTTTAAATAAATCATTATTATTATATTATTATTAAATGTTATTTATTCTTATTGGAATATTAGGTCAGATTCCTAAGGTTCTGGGTTCGAGTCCCGCCTGAGAAGCTAGATTGATTCGTTTTTTTCTAGTCAGATTTTCAAAGTGTCAATAAATACGTTGCAATGTCTTTAAAAAATAGATCAAGCCAATGCCTGTCTGAAGAGTTTGAAAAAATAAAAGACTGATATAATATTTTTTACAATCGCCACTCAAAAAAGTGCGTTTAATTCAACGATAAGAGTGAATAAAAATATTTTGAATTTGGAACAAGCGCGCATCGTATGAATTATGGAGAAAAAAAAATAAAACGTGCTGAAAGTATAGAGCTATTCCATAGATAAAGCCATAGTCATACAAATAAATAAATAAAAAATATCCCGCCAATTTTATTTAGGTTCTTTTTAGTGTTTTATCTTTGGGTTCTTTTCTAAAAAATATCCCGCCAAATTAGTTAGGTCCTTTTTAGTGTCTCATCTTTGGATTCTTTTCTATATATTAGAGGGAGATTAGATGTTCAGTCTTGAATCAGTCCATTCCATCAGTCTGGTACGATCTTCAGTCTGTAAAAATTCAGTCTATACAAACTGATGAAATGGACTGATGCCAAACTGGGGTGGAATTGCGTAAGGTAATCGTATTCATTTGACAGTTCATATCGTATTCCATCGGCTGCAATTTGTATGGGATGAGATATATTATGATACAATAATGAACTGTCAAATGAATACGATTGACTTTACGCAATCGCCTAGCTGATCATGTAATTTCCTTCTTAGCGTGGTTGTTTTATGTCATTGGAAAACTTCTAGTTTCACTATTTTCTAATGTTTAAATATTACTGTTTACCTACCTAAATAATAAAAATGTGATAGGTAATTATAAATACTATAGGTATTAAGTACCTACTGCTATTTGTTTTCTCGCAGTCAATGGTAAAAAGTAGAGTACACAACTCGTGAAAAAAAAATTTCATCTCGGTCCTTTGTATCCCTCGCTTCGCTCAGGATTCTACTTTTGAATCCCTCGCTACGCTCGGGATTCAACTCTAGAATCCTTCGCTGCTCTCGGGATCCAACTTAGTCCCTCGAACTAAATTCCCTCTTTTTTCACTTGTTGTATAATCTACTATTAATTAATAGTTTTATCGTGTAGTATGGTGATGAGTACCTACTTACTTTTATTTATTTTATTTTTATTTTTTATTCAACAAAACTTAGTACTACTATTTATGCACACGCAAATACGTCCTACAGGTCTGTCTTTCGTTTTAGTTGTATACTATTGTATACTAGTAATTATGTTCTTGGCTGTTGTTGTCCCTGAATCGATAAAAATAAAAATAAAATAAAATAAAATAAAAAATCCTTTATGTGAATTATCTCAGTCATCGTATCTCTAACAAAATTAAATGTAAAATGTCAATATTGAATTACGATGAGAAAATTATAGATTTGTTGACTAATTTGCGTCAACACGTGTTATATGCTGATAACAAGTCTAGTAATAATGAATTGTAATAATACATTGTATGGATGACCTTTGTAACTGAGTGAGGAATCAATCAATAAGTTAAATTGGTCGAAATCATTTATTCAAACTTGTCATCTACGAGAAATTATTTACCCACACCATTTTTAGGGTTCCGTACCTCAAAAGGAAAAAACCGCACGGAAAAAAAAATCCGCCTATAATTATGTGCCCACTTTTAGAGTAAGACGCGCTTCTGTACAAGCCGGCGTTGCTCGAAGTGCCCACTCTATCATGTGATTAAAACTCTTTTCTGTAAAATTTTGTTTGATTTAACCCACGAAGGTCTCATATTGTTTAAAAATGTTGTTTTTTGAAACAAGAAAAGATCGAAATTGTATAGGTACCTACTTACTTTTTTCTTTTTATTTTGTGCGCATTTAAAATCAGGGAATGTTATTTTAATAAAGTGTTGCTTGTCAGCTTTACAAGACAATTTAACAATAAACATTTCAGTATTTGGTAAAATCAAAATTGTGTAATTAATCCTGAAAGTTTCACCTTGAATGCAATACGAAAAATGGAGACGCTTGATTTACGTTGGTGAGTAATGGTTTCTTTTAAGTTACACTTAGTTTTATCGACGGTATATTCTGTAAGTGACTTTACAAAAATATTATAACAAAATATCTAGGTACTACTTACTTAGACAGTGCCTTGTCATTCCGACGTTACGCGCCCTAACTCTACAAGCCTTAACTTCAAAACTCTGTTCGACGAGTTCAAGTAAAATGAAATCCCATTAAAAACATTTTCATGTAAATATTTCTAAGACTATACCATTATGGCTCGCACTGTCAAAAAGTTATCAGACCTCATGAAGAGCCAAGCTTTTAACTCTACACGCCCTAACTCTACAAGCCTTAACTTCAAAAACTCTACACCCTAGTCAAAATATGTGGCCTGGCCATTTCGCTACTTGGAAAATATTATTTACTGTTCATTAGTTTTCTGATAAACAATAGGGATATTCACTTCTCAAGCTTACGCGCTCACTAGACATGAAATAAAACACTTTTAACGGATACTAGCGCGGTTTTATTGAGAGTACCTTGGTAATTAGTTGGTATTTGGTTTGATTTTTGATTTTCCCGACGTTTCGGCACCTTTGCAGCTGCCGTGGTCACGGGGGACTGAAGCTACTTGTGAGCCTACCCTCAAGCGATGAATTTTTTAGAACGTTCAGAAATTAAAATTTATCAAATTTAATTAGTTTAATTTTGGTTTGGTTTTAATTTAATTTTATATGTTAAAAAGAGAGAATCTACTGAAACTACTACCATTTCAAAAAATTGGGAGGCCCCTCCAAGAAAGAAATGGCGAAAGAAAACTTGGAGAGGAAGGCCGACCTCCGTCTTTTATATTAATTAATTTATTTGCAAAAGGAACTAACCGTATCATTAGATCTTACAGTGTGTGTTTGGGGCTTTAGCTTGTGAATGATGGGGTCCCAAGCTGGTGGAATTCTTTCGCCATTTCTTTCTTGGAGGGGCCTCCCAATTTTTTGAAATGGTAGTAGTTTCAGTAGATTCTCTCTTTTTAACATATAAAATTAAATTAAAACCAAACCAAAATTAAACTAATTAAATTTGATAAATTTTAATTTCTGAACGTTCTAAAAAATTCATCGCTTGAGGGTAGGCTCACAAGTAGCTTCAGTCCCCCGTGACCACGGCAGCTGCAAAGGTGCCGAAACGTCGGGAAAATCAAAAATCAAACCAAATACCAACTAATTACCAAGGTACTCTCAATAAAACCGCGCTAGTATCCGTTAAAAGTGTTTTATTTCAACAATAGGGATGTTGACTAATGAATAAAATAACGAAATACTAATAAAAATCGTAAACATATTAAACTTTTAGAGTAGCTTGTATACCTCTTGGTTTTATATATTGCATATTATTTGTTTTATGACCCTTCAAAGTTGGGTGGACAAGTCCATTTAAAAAGTATAAAATTTATTAAAATAAATGATACCTTTAATTAGTCCGTAAAATGTATAGCAAATTTGTCTAAGAAACCATTTTGATAAACACAATATTTAATATAGCTGCTGAACAAATTTCCTATGCGTTGCATACAAACTTCATAACGTGACGTGGCGTGACGTCATAACGTGCAAGCCATTAGTATGGAGCGTTTTTGATCGAGTCCATTTGTGTGCATTTCACACTGTGATATCTCGGGCAGTTTTCATGCTAGCGAATTAATTCTTTTACCAATGTTTTTTTTTGAGAGGTAATTTATGTAACATAAAATAAAAAAAATAGTCAACATCCCTATTGCTGTTCTTGTAGCAAAGAAACGGCCAAGTCACATATTTTGAATAAGGTGTAGACTTTTTGAAGTTAAGGCTTGTAGAGTTAGGGCGTGTGTGTAGAGTTGAAAGCTTGGCTCTTCATGAAGAAACTTTTTGACAGTGCGAGCAATAATGGTAGTCTTAGAAATATTTACATGAAAATGTTTTTAATGGGATTTCATTTTACTTGAGCTCGTTAATTGGAAAATGTTAAATTTATTGTATCCTATAATTGGTTCCAGTTTCAGGTATCTTTAAGAAGTTGAAAATCGGCTGAAAACAAATTACTTCTTAAAATAAATATTGCATTCAATTTACACAACAAACCCTTACTAGTTTGTTCAAGCAGTAGCTTGTTAAAGCAGTACTTTAACAAAGGTTTCCACAATTTAATATAATTACTTAAATATTCTCAAACGAATAACTAAAGGTCCAATAACGAGACGTGTCAGTTTCAGTTGTTTGTTCAATGTTCGTATAAACTTTGTGGAATAAAGTGGCTTTCAAATTAATTTGATTTCTCTATATGACGCATGATGGTATTACTAATTTTCGCATGAGAAACATAACATTTTCACCGATTATTAGAATCCTGACATGATTAATAGTTATATTTGATCGTTAATTAGTTTAGATTCCCACTAACAGCCTGTTTGTCACTGAAATACGACACGTGAATTTTCCTACAATTAACTACGACACGTGAATTTTCCTCGCTTAATGATTTGGTTTTTGACTTACAACATCAAACATACAACTTTTTAATATTTTTTTAATCTTGACATTAATTTTTTCCTTGCTTTTATAAAGTTTTATTTCAGCATTATATCACAGAATATGCAAGGTAATTTTTAGTTCATCAAAAACCTCTCGTGGGGTTGATCAGACCATCAAACTGAACAACTGTCGTTATGGAACCAACCTCGAAATCACGAAAAACTCAGCTGTTCCGTACAAAAGTAGGTACAATGCCTACTCCATCGAAATGTATGAGATAGCAATGGATTTTTTTCGCGATTTCAAGGTTGGTCCCATAATGAAAGTTGTTCAGTTTGATGGTCTGATCAACCCCACGAGAGGTTTTCAATGAACTAAAAATTACCTTGTACTTATATAATATTTTTTAGAAACTATAAAGGGTAAGCTTTTTATGTTTCCTTTTTTTTTCTCTGTTATATTCGTTGGAAGTGTACTAAATTACTTGTACCCAGGGTCATTGGCCATTGCTCTACGCTATTCCAATTAGGTGCAAACGAATTATCGTGACTCTTGAAGCGAAACGACAAAAAACCGTCCAATTTGGTTTAGGCAACGAATCATCGCAGATAATTTGTATTGGTAAAAAAGACTAGAGCTATTTTAGAGACAAAACTTTAAAGATAAAGTATGACTTTTAAAATGAATTTAATTTCATTAAAATAAGTATCAATGTAACGGAAAACGTATACTTAACTTAAAAAAATGTCAACAAACATTTTAAATGTTTAAAATTTGTAGTTATGTTGTTATGTTTTGCATAATTAACCACCGAATTTACATGACTGAATATTTAAAAAAAGTGGCTGTGTTCATAATACCTATTTATTACCTATTTACCTGCTGCTTTAAAACGCAATTTTTAACTTTTATGTATTTTTAATAATTTACAATGCAGTGTAAGGTAGGGCGATTTATGAAATACTTACTTATCTGTTACTTATGTGATTTATTATGACGTAGGAAGTCTTTGTTTTTTTGTATTTTATAAAAAACAATTTAGCCTGCTTATCAATTCTACATCTGCATAAAGTATTGTATTTACTATTTATAAACCTATTTATTTTAGAAAGTCAGTTGAAATATTTATTGCTAAAGGAAACATGTCTGTTCAGTTACTTACAGTAAAGATTTCCCGTGCGTATTAGGTAATAATATGGTATGCTGTTGTGTAGCTATTTCAGATAAAAAATACTTAGTCTTTAAAAGTTATAAAACTACATTTTCCTTGATTTTTTTTTGTTGAGAAAAAGATTGTGGAATGTAGTTTTATTTTGAAATTGTTAGGTTGTTTCTATTAAGCATCGTTGTTTTATCATCAGACTCAGTTTTATGAAGTGAACACGTAATGGATTCATAATTTCAGGTGACGTGACCAAGATTTTTCAGTTTTTCTTTATCGTTTCATTGACATCCACGTGTTTTCAATTTTCATTCTCAACAACCATGTCTCAGTCATAATTTAAAAATGCCGAGTAGCACCGGCGTTTGTTCCGTAATGCCGGAATGCCCCAAATATTACACTCAGGCGAGTTCCATCTGCAGTCAACGCATGCGCACTATCCGCCGAAAAAGACGCCGCTTTAGACTAAAAGGAGAAGGGTGCATTAACCGAAATCGATGTTAGATGAGACAGACTGGCAAGTTCTCTTTCACCTTCGGTACACCCGCACCGAGAATGTACCGGCAGGCCAGTTTTAGGTGCGTGGCGCACTAAAGTCGCACTCGGTTGAATTCGTACTCGTATTGTATAGATCCGATTCATATTGTTACGTCGAAGTAATGTGCGCTTTAGGGTTGTAATCGGTATTGTTTTTGTTACGATAACCTATAGAGGCTCCCTTAAATTATTTTCGGTGTAGAGTATTGTAGAGCTTTATGCTCGTAGTCGTAGTACCTCGTTTTGCTACGAACAATGTAGAGTCTGCAATTTGATTTTGATGTAGCGTATTAAGAGTAAAAATAAATTTGTATAAGAAGATGAATCAACTTCGGAAAATGTTTAGCGAACTAAATGACGCATTACTTAGCATGAGAAATCTTTGTTAGAAAAAAGGAATCGAATTCATACTCTCTTTTTGCAACAATTACCTATTAGGTATCTTATTTCTTTAGCTGCCAGTTGCCACTCACTTTTTCCAATGACTTACTTAGTATCGATTTTTTATCAAAAATAACAGAAGCTGGTATTCGTCGGCAGCCCTGACCAAAAAGCTCAATTATCGATAAATAACATTTCAGTAATCCCAAGGTTTTATTAAAGCTATTAATTGAAAAAAAAAACAATAAAAAGACCGCTCATTACATCACAGAGTCAATCGATTGCCAATGTGTTGGGTTCACAACATTAAACAGCTGTGCGCCTCGGGCCGTGTCGCCTTTGTTCGCTCACTCCCAGCCAGGGACAGCACAGAGTACGATCATGTTTGCCCAACTCGATTTGAGTCGGTGAGTCGACAGTCGAGACCAGTCGAGTTCGTTGTCTCTCAGTGGCAATCGAGTCAACGAGCGAGCCGCTACACTCGTGTCTCCTAGCATTTTACAATAACCACCTACATGCGTAATAACTTTCGCGTCTAAATTAACACTTAAATACTCGATGTGTGTGAATGTGTTTTTTCTGTGTTAGTTCTAGTGACTGAGTGGATTACCACCGCCGTCTTGTGATTCAGGTAACAATGAAATAATAACAAATCTCTGAAACAATAAGCACCTTTCATTTTGTGCTGAAATTTTATTGTCTCCGAGAGTGAAACTGCCGTTTTTATGACTGTATAAATCTGTTTAATGGGATTCTTATTAGATTTCTATTGTAGTATTTTATAAAAATTGCATGACTCACATCCACATACAATAATTCTTAGCATCCGAAAATAACGGATTTTCTTTTATTAAGTAGCGAGTTATCTTTAGAGTCATCAAATAAAAAAATGAAAATTTACTCACATAAAATTGGAGGAAAATTCTTGACCATTGGTTTGAAGTTGAAAAAATAAAATTCAACACTAATAAAAATAAACTCTACACGTAAAAAATCGACAGCCCATCTAAAATAGTATTCTTCATCTGTCAAAAGAGCATTAACTGTCAAATCCTCTACGTCTGTTCGTCTCAAGGGTCTGACATGCTTTGATAGAGCGAGATCGTCTTATTGAGATTCCTATAGGAGGAAATAGAGAAGAGTGTCATGTTTTTTCTCTATCACCGACCGGACTTTATTTCATGGTCGGGTTATTGGTACAGTTCAACTAGGCCAAACAAACAAGTGGGGTTATATCAATAGTGCCAAAGAAATTAAAGGTTTTGTGGATTACTACCTAATTGATACCCAAGATTTATTATAAATCGAATGTGTAGTGTTTGTGTCTAGCATACAAAATGGTGGGGTGTTCGATATTTGGCTGCAAAAGCAACAATCAAAGAAAAGAAGCGGGTGTTGCATTTCATGCGTAAGTACACTGTTTTCTATATTTTGATCACGTATTTCTTTCTCAAATCTCACAGAAACCAAGTTTCTGAGCTAAATCATTAGTTATATCATGAAATACCTGATAAATAGGAAAAATGTAAAAATTATTTCTAAAAATAACCTCGTAAACATTTGACATGCAAACCGGTAAAATTGCGTACATCTACGTAATAGTAGAAGTCAGCTTATCTTTGACGTCCACTAAAATCAGTAGGTTTATAATTCGATTTCCGGATGCCTACTATATAGAAAATTCTCCCCAAAGGTTACCCCATATTTCAGGGAATTTCAAGCGATTTGATTTTTCCAGATTTCCGACGGAAGATAAAACTCGTGAAAAATGGATAGAAGCAAATGGAAAAAAGAATTGGGTGCCACACATGAATTTGTTCAAAACATTTTGAAAAAAATTGTTTCCGAAAAACAGAAAAACTAACGTTAATAAAAATAGTTCTGTATTCCAACGTTTAATAAAGACTTTACCTGTTTTAATTTAAAGTTTATCTTTTTATTCCATTAACCACACAATCTCATATCAACTACCTGAGCGAACCCCAGCTAGTTTACTCTATCTCTCTTTTTTTAGCAGGGCAGTTGTGTGTACTCCCGTCCCGACTGCAGTGACGATTGTTATTTAACTTTAGTTCGATTTTAGCAGGGAAGTCGTGTTTTTATTTTTCTTAATACCATTTATAATTATACTGAGTTTTTGCATGCTGGAAACGGCGAATTGTGAGGTCTAAACATTTTATTAATATCTCTGCTGTACCACAATTACTGCGAATAAAGTTTATTTCCATTTCTATTTCTATTCTATGTAAGTACGGAATCCGTTAATCTGCAGATTAACTGGTCGAGTCAGTTAAAGTGCGAAATTTTTCTTAAAGTAGACGATTTCCGTGCTTTAACTAGTAATCTGCACATTAACAGATGCTACACGGTTAAGGGTACTTTTTCTGATCATGGCAACCCCATATTTTGACGTCATAATATATCTATCCCTTACACCCGGTCGCTCGGTAGCGCATCTACCCCTTTTAATATACTATATCTATGGTTCGTCTATTACTTTTTTGTTTTTAAAGTTATTAAAAATACATTAGTCTTTTGTTTTTGTCAGGAATCAACAGAGAGCGCTATTCCGCGATTGACATCAAATAAACTCATTTACAATTTACAAATACATAATGTGACATTTACTTATCTACGTTGCATCGTAGTGCTTATGTACAATCGATCTATCTATATAGGCGACAGACTGATAGAAAATTAAGTCTATTTATATAATTGAATCATTGATACATTTTCATCATAAAACTAAAGACCTTTTAAGAAATTTAATCATAATGTCATCAGAAATATTTCTATGAAAAATTAATTAATTCTAGATGTACCTACATTGAAGCTCCTAGATACTGCTGAATTTTAGTTTCGTTATCTGAATATATTTCAGTACATATATTTTACATATTAATTATTATGCTAAAGTACCTATTACGTTGAAGAGAAACAAAAGGTTTTATAAATAATGATAATGGAAGAAAATGATATTGTCACGATGTTTGTTTCTATTAACAGATAGTAAATATTAAGTATCACATTTAATGTTGCTAAGTACGAGTATTTAACAGTACTTAAAACAAAATTTAATTTAATTTTATACGTTTTTAACATTTTTGTCGTGTTCGTGACATATTAAAAAAACTTACATACGAAATGTTTTTAAACAGAAATGAGCATTTGCTCATTTATTCAGTACTTTACTCATTTGAGTAGGAATAAATTATTGGTTTCATTTCATTTACTTATATGTATTTTTTTTATTTTGACACCCATTGTGATTATATTACGCTTAATAAAAACTAAAAAAAGTCAACTGAAATCAAAGATACTCCTAGTCAGAGGAGAATACTATCACGAATCTAATAGCAATCTACCAAGAAACGAACACAAGTCTTTAGAAAAAATATATTAATTATATACTTTAACTATGACCCTTAACTATAAGTAAAGATGCTTGTCTATGCTAAAACGAAAATCTGAATAAACAAACTAACAATAAGTATTTTATAGTATGTACCTTTAATCTTTCTTTCTTATAATACATATTATAGCTAAAATATAATTATGTATAGGTAATAAATAATAATATAGAAGTCTCTCTTGATCGAAGTATGGAAGGCGTTATTTTACTGCAAAAAGGTAAAAGTTTAAAACCTTTCCATTGCTGTAATAGAACGTAGGTTTTTGCTTTTGAAAGTTCCTGACTGTAAGATAAAGTAATTGGAATTTTATTATTTTTTTATTGCTCTTTGTTTTGACGATTTTAAAACGTCGTCATTCTTTGATTTACACATGCCACAAATAAAAAGAATAATCTACGACTACATTGTTTTGTTTTTTATCGGATAAGTTTGCACTTGAATTAAGTTTATGTTAATTTCTCGTGAGATATGATAAGGAAAGGATATTATCTTATTTGATTTTCAGAGTAAAAACATGTGTTCTCTTTTTATTGTTGAATTATTGAATTTTGCAGTTTGTTTGTAATAAATATCACAATCCACAGCCTCCTTTATGATATCTTTGAGTATTGAAGCTCTAGGTTTAATTACGTAAAAGTCGTTTTTATCTTCATTTTTTGTCAATACAAACCGTCCTTATGGATATTTATCTCCTCACGTTTCGGATATAAGTTTTCAGTTAGGAGAATCTTATTTCCTGTAGATTCGATTTCAGATAATTTGGCTTAAGAAGCGTGTCCCGAAAAATAACCTACATCCGGGCAGAATATTAAAGCCAGCCAGTAGGAGAAGCGATAAACTTTTTTTGAAATTTGTCAGAAATTATTTTCTACTATTTACTAGGCACCTAACAAAAAAAGTGTCTTCCTTATAATTTTTCGGAATAGCTATGTTAACTTTTTAATGTATAAAGGTTCTATCAGATATCTTCGATAGCTTCCGGATCGCTTATTCCGTCTTTTGTTTGTGTATCTTCTATAATCATCCTTATCTTACACTCTGAAAGCTGTATAAGGCACGTGTTTCTTGTGTGCTTTTTTAAATTTATTACTCTTAAAATATACAACACAACCCTTCTACAATCTCACTGACTTTTCGGAAAACTTTAAGTAGATAACTCAAGGTTTTGGTAGCTACACGTGCAAAAGATTAAATTATTATGAAAGTTATTTTGCAGCACTTGTATTTTTAACAGTTTCTTTAATGATTAGGAAATATTACCACTCTGTTACTGCAACTTACTTTTAGTATGCTAAATTTTAATTGTTTTTAAGTACAGGCAAATAGTATGATATTTTATTTATAACTAGCTGATGCCCGCGACTTCGACCGCGTGGAGATTCGGAAAATTTCTAAAGGGAACCTTTGACCGGTCAACAGCTCCTCTGTTTTAATAAATTATCTGTGTGCCAATCCAAATGTACTTTGACTACGCCATAAAATAGGCCATACAGATTAGCATCTATCAATTACATAACCGTGTCATGGTGCATAAATTGCTGTTTTAACTGTCAGTCAAGGAGTTCCAGCTACATACACATATCTCTATCTCTCCCTAACCAGTAACGTGATCCTAATGAGGCCCATCAGTCCTAATTTGCTAGTAATAGTTAATTAGATATTCTTGCATTGCATGCGCATTAATTTATTATTCCGATCCGATTCCACGAGATGTAGGTAGAGATGTAGGTACCTCGAAAGTTTTCTAAATTGTGTTAGTTTATTAAAAATCGTAACAAGCCATGTCTTTCTCTGAGGTCTAATTAAATCTATAATGTTCATCAAAATTGTTGAATCAAAAAGTATTGTATTTTTTAGGTTTATTAGATGCGAAAACGTAACATAATGTTATTAGAGACAGAAGTTCTTCTGCTCTGCATTTTGGATTATGCATTGACCATGGCATTTCACTGTATGCCGTTACTCCATGATGTTGCCTCGCTCGTGTATAGATTTGAATTATGAATGGAATACCTACACAGTATCGTTTGGCACTCGACTCAGATTTTTTTTGTTTCCCTTTTGCAGAACCGCTATACAGAATTTTATTGTGGTTGCGTTTTGTTCTATATCACCATCGAAACCTTTGTTATCTATGCCTTTTATTTGCTATTTTGTATTTTTCCTGTTCCAATTTATACCTACTGAAAATATCGTAAGTAATGCTTAAGAATGCCAAACGTTCTATAAAAAGTGCGATATGTACCTCTATCTCCAAAGTAGCTTGCTCAGCCGATTTTGCGTGATCGAGTAACAAACATTTGAACATCACAAACATTCAAACTTTCACATTTATAACGTTGCAGGAATTATTATTGTAGTTGAGCAAATTAATTTTTAGTCATAATGCGCCGCTATACTGGCCTGATTTCTGCCTAGAGCTCGTATACATGTGGTTCAAAGACTTGCCTTCAGGCTACAACACGGAACTCCGGGTTATTGCACTCTCCAACTTTGCTGGTTTGGTTTGCATGCATTTTTAATTGATGCTCTTAGTATTTGGTTTAGTATTAGTTTAATGGTCTACCTTTATGTTCTGCATTAGATGAGGCGGCCGCATGAGGCCGTCACGACAATGCAAAATCTATTGTGCCTTATTTTGTTTGGCTTGACGGGTTAATGGTCTCGGAAAACATGATTGCGAAATGAAAGTTATTGTTATTGATAACTTGTTTGTGCACAAAACTTTTAAGACAAGTCTTTTTCAATACGCGAAGGTATTTTATAAAGATTAGTATTTTTTTGTACTAATCTTGTATCGCTGTTCTCTGCATACATAATATTTACTCCATTACACATATGTATGCATGGATAAAATTAGTCATCACACACTAAAACTACTAAAAACTCATAATCTAAACATGCCTGTGTAATATCAACCGTATTTTTTACACAACTAGGTTACTCGATACTCGCCACAACAGTCCTAGATTCTATTTTGTGTTACACAAATTGGATCCGAATATTTAAGTAGGTCATCCTATTTGTTTATTCAGATGTTAACGACCGTCATCATTATGTGGTTACATGCAGTTTTACTGCGTTTCCGACTTGAATGAGAAATAAAATATTTTAGAAATATCTATCTTAGCATCACTAATATCACTATCTAGAAAATAATGGCATAAGTACAATATTTGAGATAGGTTTTCTATGAACAAAAAATGCATCTTTTTAATTATGATTAAGCAATTTATTAACACTTGTCTTTCCTAGGTTTAATATTGGTATTTCCTAACTTAACATGTCTTTAATAAATTGGCCAAATGCTTCGTATCAATAGGTACGGTTTATTCGATCATTTCTTACATTTCCCAGAAAACATAGTATGTTTACAAAATGCCAATACTGAAAACAACATCGGCATGAGTAAACAGTGTGTCATATTTTTGATTGAAATCAATGTAATTTGTCTTTATAACTAACCAATTCGCATCGCATAATAAACGCTCTAGTAAATATTTTGTTCCAAAACCCAATGATATTAAATTTAAAGATAGGTTATGCGCCAAAATCATTGCTATTTAAAACAGCGTAAAGGTACTATAGATACACACATTGTCCGCTGCATGCGCATTGGCTGCCAATTGACAGCGCGTCAGCTGTCTCCTTCACTCCCACACGCAAAGCAGACAGCTCGCTCTTTGTACAATATGGCCGAATAAAGTAATAGAAATTACATATTTTTATTAAATACAGTACTTATGTGTGAAATAAAGCATTTTTCCGATCTCTGACCGTTGCTGTATAATTTGTACATCGTCTAAAGACGCAAGTAGACATTTTTTATGGTATTTCACAATTTTATTGCGTCTGATTGACGAGAGCCGCGTGTGTTACCGTGTCGCGAGACTGTGCCTGACTAATTGAAAGTCGGGCAATTACCTGACTTTCGTCTTGCCATTGTGAAGCGCGGGTAACCTATCTTTACATTTAATATCATTGCCAAAACCGCTTTAATTTTCCAACTTTAACAGCCTCTGTGGTCTATTTAGTGGTTCGTCCACATGTGTAGGTAAGGGTTCCGGGTGCGATTCCCAGGTGGGGGATCTTTTTTTACTCGTTTTGGTTGGTGGTAGGGCTTATTTCAAGTCCACCTGGTTAGTTACCACCATCTTACCTAAGTTTGACGCCATAACAACAATTTAAAAGTTGTGTTCCGGCAGTTAGAGGCAAGATAGCCAGTTCCTCAGTGATGAGGATACCTTCAGCCTTATCGTCACTTAACATCAGGTGAAGTTAAGGCTAAGCACTATCACGTTGTGCATAAAAAAAGTCTTATCACACGTAGAACATTATTGAAATAAACGATCATTATCCATATGCAGATATAGTTCCAGTAAGTCGACTAAAACCACTGTATGAAGCATGAAGGCGCGTGGCGATCGATACTAGCGGTCTAGTCACGGTGGCTAGAGCTAGGTTGAGGCTTGAACAATTGTTTGGCCCGGTTTTAGTGTATCTTTTTCTTTTAAAACTTCCTTACTATACTATACTTGAATAACTAATTCCAACTACGAACAATTTCGTGCTCTGAAAAGTGCGAAACAAGAAAATATTCGAGATCGAAATTCTTAAGGAGTTAACCGTAGTCGCATGCCACCTTGCTTGTTTGTAAGGGTAAGACAAGAAATATTTAACAGATGAGATGAAGAGAGGTTGTGGGTTATGAGATGTCAACTCATATCCTGGCAAAGTGGCAAGTGCACTTGATACCAGTACTTGTTGTATGGTCTGTGGTTTTCTCGAACCTGAAATCCTGGACACCCAGTGTTAGAATCTGCTGTTTGAAACTCGTAGCATAGTGGTAACCATAATTTTTGATGGGGATTTCGTAAATATAGCGGGGTACGATGAAACCTGTGTATTTCGACAGAGGATCCATATATGTCGTATGATATAAAATCCTAAAGCGCAACGTTTCCGAGATAATCTGTGTTAAAGATCCTCTAGAGATAAAAACCAAACATAGATATTCCCCGGTTTATCTCGATAAGGTTGCGCTTTATAAGACATTTTTTGTTCGTCTATAGACCCCATATCGATATACATAGGTATCATCGTGCACCGCCATTATTTCCGAAATCCCCGTCAAAAATCAAAAAATATGGTTACCACTATGCCAAAATGTTCAAAGCTCTTTTGGTTTTTCATTCATTACAAATTTTACACAGTTGAATAAGTATATCAAATCCAAATGCGTAAATTATTTGACCCAGTTGTACATCTAGGCTTCGTTACCCGGAATTATTCTAACAAATCTGAAGGTTTTGAGCATTATTTCCTCTGAGGTTTTGAGTAAGCTACGCAAACTCTTATAAAAGTTAATCACCCAGGGATTATATTCGAGCGGAAAGTCTGTAGCCCCGTTTGTTAATTACGATCCTTTTAGTAGGTGAACCGTGAAATTTAACCTTTTCTAGAAAAGTTTTGGAAAAGTATAAATAAATAAATAATCGGATTAACTACTCTATATCATTTAACTAGTATTATCAATTTCAATCTTTACATTTACAACCTATAAAAGAATACCTAAAAAAATAACTTTAAAACAGGAAGGAAAAAAGTATTAGCTTTAATTTAGCTTCTTCTCTGATTTTTGTAGATTTTTATTATATTACTAGCAGCAGCCCGAGACTTCGTCTGCATGGATAGTTTTTTTGCTATCCCTCGGGAACAATACTTTTTTCGGGATGAAAGTCCTTCTCTGTACCCCTGAAAACGTGTATGTAAAACAAAATGTTAGTGATGATCGGTTCAGTAGTTAAGGCCAGTATATTCCAAATTATCGAATTTGGGCTATGTTTGATTCAACGATAAACAATCAAATATTCTTTATTTTGAGCAGATAAAAATATATTATGTTAAAGTTTCATTAACTATCTTGATTATTTTACGGTTAAAAATACGATATTCGTATCTTCACTCGACTAAAAAAATATGCAAAGACAAAGAAGTTTTCATTAATTTTATATTTTTTGGATAATACTTAAAGTTTGTTTATTATTATTCACGAAAAATAAAAAAGAAATAGTTTATGACATATAGAAGAATATTCAACGGTTACTTTTTCTAAAAGTGTCTTTATGCTCAAAATAACAACAAAAACATTGAAAAAATGAAAAAGTAAGGTTATTTTCGTTACTCTTCACACGTAAAGAAAAAGACAGAGACAGAGTTTTTGGAATATACTGGCCTTAACAAACGGACTTTCGCATTTATAAATAATATTAATAAGAATGGTGATTAGTGAAATGTTGGTCATTCGTAGATAAAACTTCAACAATTATTATATTTATGAAAATTTAGTTTATTTTGAAACATAATCATAATACATAACATAATCATTTGATAAGAACAGCAACATTCACCAGTTTAATACAAGAAATAAAGATAAACTTGCCGTTCCAAGATTTAGGCTTGCAAAAACGAGAGGTTCATTTATGGGGAAAGGCATAGCCTTTATTAATAAAGTTCCACAACAAGTGATTGATCTTCCTTTGCATGAATTTAAAAACCATGTTAAAAAAACGCTCATGGGTTATTATAAAGTTGACGATTATCTTAAAGATCAAAATGCGTGGAAATGATGTAACACATAACTTGCTAATATAAGAACTTTGTTGAAGTAATATAATAAGTCTATGTTGTTGCCAATAATCCTGTCACCCTGTTGTAATTATCTGGTAACGATATATTCAAGTTTGTAAATATCGTTACTTATGGCTGTTACAGCTGATAAGTTTCTTGCGCCCGTTCTTCTTGTCAGCTAAAAAAGTCTGGAACGGGTGGTAGGAAAATATAGACGATTCAAAAGTACTTAATAATTAAGTTTATTTGAATAAAGCTTATTTCACTTTCACTTACAACATACGGATTCAATCCATTTTTTGCCATTTTCAGTGTCAGCTTTCTAAACTCAAACCGTGTTATTACAAAAGATTTTTAAACACTGTCTAACTAAACACATGTTTAAATGTGATGCTGTCACTTTTTTGACAATACTGTTTGACAGAGAAAGCATCATGTTTAAACATGTGTTTAGTTAAACAGTGTTTAAAAATCTTTTGTAAAAACACGGTATATTTTTATTGTTCTGTGACGTCGCAAGTTACGTAACGAATCCGAGATAATACCGTCTGTCTGAGGGTTTTAAATAGTCACGGCTTTCTCTTGACCCTGAAACGAGCATGTTTTTATCGATCTCAGAATAATAATACTTCCTACAGTAATTTTTCCTTTGTAGGTTAGGTATTTACGCTTCAGATCAATATTTCTAGTTAGGGATATGCTTACTTACTCAAGTAAGAAGTGGAAAGAAAGGCAACAAGCCTTTCTTTCCATAAATAACTGGAAACAATACCAGTTGCCGAGGAAAATACGTACCTCTACATATCTCTTATTAACTGAGGAAAAGGACAAATTGGGAAAGCTGCCAGTACATTAGCCTTACTTATAACACTTATAAAATTATAACATCATTCTTGAGATCTTGAGGTGTCTAACGAGTTTTTATAGTTTGCTTAGTTTTTGTTGTAATATTGAAAGTAGATTTACTTTTTGTTTAAAAAAAGTTCTGAATGAAAAACTGATGAGTTGAATGAACTCTGTTAGGGACAAACATGTAATGGTTCCTAGACACAAGGGTAGTGTTATTCTAATCTGCTCAAAATCACACTTCTAAAAAGAGAACTATGTATACCTGCGGATTTCGTTGATAGTTTAACACAATCCAACTTAAAGGCTAAAATGAAGAAGTTTTTGTTTGAGACCTTGAAATGCACCTAGTTTTCTCCTTGCTAAAGAATAATTATATATTTTTTGTATCATCCTTTCTTTTTAAGCATAATTTATCTCAATTTTCTTATAAATTAAGTAGGTATGTAGGTATATTTAACCCCAACGCGAGCATTCAACAGCGTTGTTATAAACCTCTGTGGATTTCTTGACGCTGTTAATAACAATGAATGTAATGATATTTAATACAATAATAAATGAAAAAAAGAAAATAATGTATAAAACATTTAAACGTATGGATGCAAACATACGAGATTATTTATTTAGTCAAAGTCAAAGGTCAAAAATAGATTTATTCAAATAAACCTAATTAGTAAGTACTTTTGAATCGTCTATATTTTCCCACCAGTTGAACACAAAGCTAAGTTTGGAATATTACGGATTTTGTCATAGTAATTAAAGTTGTCTGCGTTTAAAAGCAATTGAGCTTAAAAACTGCAACGCTCTAATAGGTTATCTTATTACAAGTGTAATCAAACTATAATCTCGACTGGAATTGGTATCCAAGTTGATAAGAATGTTATTTTGCTACTGATTGCTACAATGTATGTTATCATTATCAGTCATTATCGTGTTATCATTTATCTTAACACGTTTTTTATGACGTGGATTTGTACAATTTCGTACAGTTTAATATTGATTTATTGTGAATGTTAGAAAACAAAAAAAAATGCAAACAGGTATATAGGTGAAACCTAAACTGTATTCTTTTAAAACAGAGAATTAAATGTCAAAATTTTACCATCCTTAAATTCTAAAAGGTGTAATTTTATTTGAACATAAAATTATCTTAAATGATTCCTATTTTTTTCATTACTTCTAAGTTATAGAGTTACTTCCATTGAGATTACTTTTATAAATCTTTAGTTAAAACGAATAAAAGGTAGATAGTGCTAATATTAGTACTTACCTTACTTATTATTAGTATTATTATATAATATATTATATTATTAGTACTTACATTTGTAAAATAGGCAGTAAGTATTGTAACACAAAAAATCTAAAGGTTATTTTTAAGATATCTACTTTTTAATTTCCGAGCTTTCTATTCCTTGAAAAGAATGCGTATGGAAATGGTACATGTCATAATTAAATATAAAGACATCAAGTTTATCTAACACAAAGGTCACGCCTCTAGAGGCAATAGCTATTCTCGCTCCTGAAATTGGTGACTATTTGTGTCATGTAACAAACATTGACGAATGTCAGGCATGTCACGTTGAGTCAGGCCGTCAGTGCCAGTGCCCTGGGGAGAGCAGGCCGGAACGTGAACAATTTCAGATGAAACATCTGGCGAATGTGGCTAACTGTTTGGGGACGTAGGTAGTTTCGTTGTGGTTTCGTTTTTGTTTTCTGTAAAGTTCGCAGTTGGAAAAGGGACTGTTTGGTATATTTATTATACATATTTAAAATTAACAGAATATATTAAAAATCGAAAAATAGAAATGCTTGATTTTTAAACGTTACACTAGGTAGAGCCTTTTCATTTCGTTGATGAAAAGGATTCATTAAACATTATGTACCTATGATGGTCTGTAGTCCATCAGCCATTTTTTGATGTCCCCGCTGCTGGGGCACAGGCCTTCTTTATGGCTGGTAAGGAGGATGGGCCATAACCCACCACGCAGGCCCAATGCGGATTGGTGGGTGTCAACGACTGCAAATGCAGCCGGGACCAACGGCTTAACGTGCCTTCCGAAGCACGGAGGAGCTCGAGATAATAAATTTTTGGTCACCTATCCCATGACCGACCCTTGCGAACGTTGCTTAACTTCCGCAATCACTGGGCCAGGTGCTAAACCACTGCGCCACCGAGCTCCACTATGGTCTGTGGTACATAATAATATCGAAATTTTGTAATTGTTGGTTTGATACATTGCATGTTTTGAAGAAAGCTATTCAAAGCATTGCAATGTATCAAACAAATTAAATAATCAAAACTAATTAAAATATCTGCATAAAAAACAGAGCAGAATTCCAATAAAAATAGCGTTTCAAGAAATAAAAAACTTCCAAAGAATAAGTCAAAGCTATTAAAATTGGCGAGAAATTTATTATACATTACCAATATCATTCAATAAAGAAACAGAATATAAAGCTTGATTCTTTATATTATATTTTGGGTAAGTCTCAACTCTTCCTCCATAATAATATTAGATTTATTAATGTATGTTCGATATAACCTAAAACAAAATAATATATACATTTTCCAATAAAAACCAGTCCACAACCAGTATCTGGTTTATTTTAATGGCCATATGTATTTTAAAACAAATCTTAAATACCTTTCGCAGACCGAACCGAAATGCATTATACATTACTTCTCTGCTAAAATGGTTCGCAAGGTCACTTAATTTAAAAATACCAGACGGTATTTTATCTATCTACTCTCGAATTAAATTAGTACGGAACCCAAATAACTAAAAACAGTTCGAGTTTAGTTTAGAACGGAAAAGTATAGCTCTTGATAGTTTAAAAAAAACATTGGTTATATTTTAATCTTCTTATTATAATAATAATTATAATATTAACATTAGTCACCAAGAGAAGGACAGCGAAGTAGAGGTAGGCCGAAGAAAAGATGGGAGGATGTGTTTAAGGAAAGAGTTGGATTGGACTGGAGGAGGAAGGCGAAGGACAGTGAGAACTGGAAGAGGCTGGGGGAGGCCTACGCCAAGGAGGCGACTTCCACAAATTAATATCTTAATTTTATTTATTACGATGATTATATACACACTATTTAATTTAAATCAATTGAATTTTGTATACCTACTTAACAATTCTGTAATAAGTCAAAGTTCGCAGGATGAGGGGATGAACAGCGTCACCGCTGAATGAGAAGGCTTGATGTTGAACCAATAGTGGTTTATTATGTGCTGAAGATTATAATAAACACAAGAGACGAACCCAGCAAGGTCCCACGAGCGTGGAAGCCAAGCTTAGTGTCGTCGCCATACTGGAGGGTGACCGAGAAAGTCCCAATATGCTTGGAAGCGACCTCAGTGCTGATCGTTGATTCGATACAGTAGCAAAAACAACACCAGACCTTATATAAATGGCAAAACGAAACGCTACCGTGATTCAGGAGACTTGTAACGCCATCTATGATTCTTCGGTGGTACTAGGTTTGTTACAGGCTCCCCCTCTGGCTCCGATAGTCGTCCCGACGAGGAGACAGGATCAGGATAGGGTTATTGGGTGGTCTTCCTAGGTTGGCCGCGCTCGCGCTTGGGTTTGACATCCACGTTTCCACGTTTCGTCTTCAGAGACGTCACCTTTTCTTGAGAGGCTGAGCTGTCTTGGACGGGCGAATTCCACAGGTTGCGGATTTTCCATCTCCCCCTGGACTAAAACTGCTTGAATAACATCGTTGCTCGCATTGCTCGCTGTCTCGAAACAGTGTTTAAATGCGTCAACGTCATCGTCATCTCTGGTGCAAACTCCATGACTACAATATTTGGTTTTGGTTGTGTGGGATACTTGCTGGTTTGGGCCGCCGCCACCTTATTCGGAATGTGTGGCGCAGTTTGGTGAACCTCTTGGACACGAAGATCGGCTTCCAGGTCTTCCAGCTGTACGTCCGGATCCTCCAGGTTAAGTTAGAAGAAGCGCCAGATGTTGCAGGTTTTCCCAGAAAACCGTCCGGGTCCACTAGGTCTGCGTCCAGGTCTTCCAGGTGTGCGCGTTGGCCCTCCAGGTGGCCCCACGTTGGGCGCCAATGTAATAAGTCAAAGTTCGCAGGATGAGGGGATGAACAGCGTCACCGCTGAATGAGAAGGCTTGATGTTGAACCAATAGTGGTTTATTATGTGCTGAAGATTATAATAAACACAAGAGACGAACCCAGCAAGGTCCCACGAGCGTGGAAGCCAAGCTTAGTGTCGTCGCCATACTGGAGGGTGACCGAGACAGTCCCAATATGCTTGGAAGCGACCTCAGTGCTGATCGTTGATTCGATACAGTAGCAAAAACAACACCAGACCTTATATAAATGGCAAAACGAAACGCTACCGTGATTCAGGAGACTTGTAACGCCATCTATGATTCTTCGGTGGTACTAGGTTTGTTACAATTCTATATAAAATATTAATATTTAAATCAATGTTTTTTTTAAATCAAATTATTATTGTAAATTATTGTTAATTTGTAAAGCATGCTAAATATTGTGGTAGAATAAAGGCTATTTTTATTTTATTTATTTTATTTTATTATAATAATAATGATTCAAAGATTGCTTTCTGGAGAGATAGGACAAGTTTAAAAAAAATCACGATATTTTTTTATGTAGCCAAATAAATTCGGACACTTGAAACTGGATTGTATACCCATTATTGAGGCATTGACATTCGATAGATAAGATTAAAGTGTTAAAGCGTAATCTTGCCAAGTTCAAGATTTATGTTACATTTGTAAGATAACACAGTCTAATATATTTATATCACAGTCATGTAGCACAATTGATTTTATTTACAATAAAGAGACATTGTATACGTCTAACTTAACCGAGTCGCTTCAACCACTGAATAGATAATAGTACTACCGTACAGAAGTTGCACTCCGCAAAATCGTTTAAATAAATTGCGACTCCTGCTCCGACACAATAAAGTGCAATTCAGGTTGCACAGCGTTCTCTTCGCTCCAAAACGTTCACTTAGTAGTTGCCTCTCTTTCTATCGCGTAGGTCTTATCTTTTCTGTTGTATGAAATTTGTCCTCTCGGAGGATGCCGAGCGCTTCAGACTCGCGCGCGGAGTGACAGAGCCCTGCTTCAACTTCAATTCAACTTGCATCAGACGCATGCAATATTGCATAAAACTAAACCATGCGCTTTTCCTTCCAGCTTTCTGCCTGGATATAAATTTGTCCTTTTTATTGAGAATTCTGCCATAAGACGGTTGTTTAGTAGATATGCGCTGTTGAATGCAATGAGGCAATCTGTTCAAAGCGACTGTCAAGACAACTATGTGGGACAGCCTGTAACAGTCGGCAGAAACGCTTGCCAGAATAATGATTATTATCTATTGTATGCTTAATGTCGACTCTCCATACGTTGGCCCGAACCTCGGGCAATTCATCGTTCATTACCGGTTTTGTAACTTTTTTTATGCGCAACGGGATATTGTTTGGCCTTCACCTCACCCTATGTTATGTGACGATAAGGCCGAAGGTGGAAGCGCACTACATCCGGAATCCTCATCACTGAGGAACTGGCTATCTTACCTCTAACTGCCGGAACACGTTGTTATGGCGTCAGACTTATGGTAAGATGGTGGTAGCTAGCCAGGCGGCCAATAAATGTGTCAAAGAGGTTATTTCAAAAGCATCAACATTGGCCGACATTTAGAGTACGTAGCCAAATAGTGTCCTATTTTCTCCAGCTCCAGTCTTTTAATCTGTGATTGTGATTATTCCAAATTCCGACGAAATGTCGGATTTGCTGATGTGAAAATAGTTCTCGGTAGAATTGCAAACATTGTCCTTTCCCGGGTCCAGAGGGCCCACTTCCACAAAATGAGTTAGGTAGCGATGTTCATACCTAACATAGTGTAAGTATTAGCTAAGTAATCTAATAATGTCATGAAACGGAACGAACGTCATCGGATATGCTTAGGTTTGGCGTAAGCACCACAAAGCACTATGATTTATTTATCGATACTCGGAGAAGGAAAATTACAATAACAAAAATTTAAAGTTTTAAATACCCCCCTGACAAACGGCTGATCAGGTCATGGTTACCTTACCATATACTTCCAATCTTATTGAAGTAACACGGTACCAACTTTCGACATATGAAAGGTGGTCAGATCCCCTCATCAACTATTAAAGAGCTGATGATCTTCAAACGGCTGATCAGGTCATGGTTACCCTACCATATACTTCCAATATCATTGAGTCAGATCCCCTCATCAACTAGAAAAGAGCTGATGACCTTGAAACGGCTGAACAGATTTTAATGAAACATGGCTAAGAACACTCCGGATAAGATTATCTATGATACAAAAAAACTAAACGAAAATCGGTTCATCCGTTTAGGAGCTACGATACCACAGACAGACACACAGACACGTTAAACTTATAACACCCCTCTCTTTTTGCGTCGGGGGTTAAAAAAAGAAACGAAGTGTAAGGAGTAAAGTGAAACTGATTGATAATAGTAATATAAACGATTTTGCTAATACTGACAGTTGGAACTAGCATTTACATCTTACCAAACAACATTTTACCACAAAACCACAAACCGAACTTCGTAATCTAAGTTGTATAACTTGAGACTCCAGCCTCATTCTAAGTTTAACCCTTATTCGTGTACAAGAAGTTTGTAGGGTAACACCGTAAAGCTTTTTGAGCTTTATGAAGGAAGACATTATCAGTCTTTCAAGGCGCTAAACACAGTTTAAACTCATGAAATTCTCTGAAACATACTAAAGATTGCAAAGGATTGTTTTACTAAACATTGTCTGTAAAAGTATGGATTAAAATATCTCTTTTCAGAGGTCAAGGTCGAGGATATGCGTAGCTAAATTCACAAGATAAGGATCAATAGTGTGGCAGAAGCTTTCTGAATATAATTCTATTTGCGTGCGATATTTTATTCTTCACTTGTACTTGTTCAAAATTATCCCTCAGTTTTAGATACGACCTTTGCTCATTCAACGGTAGGAAAAGACTCCTCGAAGTCTCTCTTTGAATATTAATGTAACTTCACAGGAATAAGTGGCCTTAGGATAGGTGACAAGCGATATTCAATCTTATTAAACGGGATTAGAGCTCATTTGTGTCCAAAATATTAATCGATTCAAAGTGTGTCGTCAGCTATATCTTTTATACAGGGCTATCAACTTGGTAACTGAGATTTTGTATCATTGAACGATCTTGATTGTTAATTATATCGATTGTAGGCTAGGGCTCTCTCAAAGATTTAGGAAAAAAGTAGAAAATCGTCTTTTGAGTAATCCCAGGGTATAAATATGGAATCAGTATTATAAGTAAATAACCTTTCATGAAGTAACAACAACATATAAATCGATACGGTGACTTATGGTTAAGAACGTTTATGATATTTTTATTATTGGTCGCAAGAATTTTTTTCATCTCTAATTTTCTAATAGTTAAGTATTTACCAGTAATAATGATACTGGTAAATACATATTTTTGAGTATGTGAGTGTGTGTGTATGTGAGTGATGTGAGGCTGGTTGGCATGAGACACAATTTTATCTGACCCGGTGAAAATTGGCAGCCCTCAATAATCATCCAAGATAAGGATGATGATCGATTAGTGAGTTGCGTAGACTCTGAATGACTCTGAGGAGAGTGCGTGCGTTGCGCGCGAAAGTACTGTGGGTTGCGTCAGTGCGTGCGCACGAGTGCCAGTGATCTAGTGCTAGTGATGTTGGCTAATGTTGGTAGCACGTGGGTACAGGTATGGACAATTTCATATTTAAACAGTGTGAAAGTGCTTAGACAACAAACAAAGAGATACATAACTTAGTGCAATCTAGAACATGGTCATAATAACTTAAACATACTAATTTAGCCTTAAAATTTCTGCATAAAAATGTTTTTAGAGTTACGGAACTAGGTAACTACCTGAGTTTAGTTATGTCAGTTCAGTCAGGTATAAAACGGTCTATCGATGAAAGGAAATAAGTTCGTGGCATCTTATTAAGAAGTTTCGCAACCACATAGTTCTCTCTCCACGCAATAAATCAGGTTAAACTAATAGAAATGAGTTGTATCTAAAGCATTTCTATTAATGTCTGGGACAAATGGGTGACCTAATTGATTGATTCATTGGCACAATAATTGATTCGCTTGTATAGAAGAATTATTGTCGTTGATGTATCACAAGACGGATCAGTAAAAACTAATAATTAACCCTTCTTCTATCATTAAGGTACCTACTTGGATTGTTTAACTGAATAAGTATAAAATATATACTTATTATAATAATAAGTAATATTCTTAATTTTGAGATTTTTGCATTCACAATGCTATTTTTATACAATACTAAATAATATACTAGAAAAAATACGACTCGCACCAGATCAATACTCAGACGGGAATCGAACCTCGCGACCTTTGGATATCCGGTCTAATGCTCTGACCGCTGAGCTACCGAGTCACTAGTGACATCGCCGAATTTCTTCTAGTATATCCTACTCTTACGCTGCAAGCTAGTTTAACTGAAAATTTAAATTATTAAGTTAGTTAAACTTTCTTTTATTGTAACATTAAAAATTGTAACGTAAACTTGTTCTTGGCAAATATTCATGGACTTATTCATATATCTCAAGAAGCATTGGATTGTTATTTAAGTACCTACACTTATTTTTATTAAGTATTATACCTAGTATTGGTTAGCAGTTATCAAGAAGATTGAAATGATTAAAAAATGACTAAATTTTAATTTAGTACCTATTTAATCTTATGAAGGTGTTATAAATAAAAAAGGTATTGACGTATTTCGGTTAATTATGCATAACAGTTACTTTAAGGTGCGTATCTACCTCTTCATGGGTATAATTTTTATTTTTTTTACTAAAAGCACGAAGCGCTTTTCATCCTCTTTTATTAGGCGCACAGTCGAGGAGTGGAAGTCCCTGCCTGCGTCTGTGTTCCCGCTCATAGAACCCAGAATGGGTTTCTTCTGGGCGAGCTCGTTCCATCTTCGGCCTCTTCTTAGCCTTAGGGTTTATAATGTGGCTAAAAGAAAGACCATTTAATATAAAAAAGGTAAACTCGCAGCCTCGGTCCAGATGTCATTTACCTTAGCGCATGTTATCAATGACGTAACCGTCTGATAGCAACCGTTTCGTAACCTACACCTACTTTACATGCAAGTGCATTTACCTTTTTGGAGGAGTAGGAAATGTTAGGAAAAAAATAATTAGTTGTAAGTATATTATATTGAAAAAAGGTAACCCTATATATGCATAATAACAGCTTGCATCATCATCTAGCTGGGCCTTTTCCCATTTACTTGGGGTCGGCCTTCCCTGTCCTTCTCGTCCACTGCGCATGGTTGAGTGCCAGGTTGGTGTCAATGTTGGCTTTCAGGTCGCGCTGAACCGTCTTCCGTACCCTCGCGTCGTTGGGATGTTTAGAGCCATTCACCACGTGAATCTCGGGGTGGCTTTCTAGATGCTCATACCACCGTAGACGTTTCTCTTTCAGCTTTTCGGTTATGGGTGCTACCTTGAAACTGCCCCGTATGTGTGCTTATGATTTTGAATAGGTAACTAAATAATTATGAACAACTGAACTCATAATTTAAATTTCAAACTTGTAGAGATTGTAGATACTGAATATTAAATAACGAAAATAATAAAAATACAAGTTGGTGTAGAGTAAACAGGAGACACCACAATATTTTTGAATAAAGTTCTCGATTAGATTATTACAGATAAGTTTTATACAAAGAGAACCATCATTGTTAATTTAAATCCTCCAAACCTAAACAAGCAAAGTCAAAATAATGTAATTTGGTGTCATAAAAACTGGTTGCAAAAACGATAGAGCAATGTCCTCAATTGAGTGAGTCTTTGTGTTCTATTATATAGTTATTTCGGCAGACCAATAAGGTGATCTCTATTCTCGTACTTTATTTCTTTGAGATTTTAAAAACAGTTTTCTGCAGCTTGAAGACAAACTATTCTCTAATAATAATTATCTCAGGTAAACGTAGATGGGTACAAACTAAGAAGTCCTGTCTGTACAAGTTTATACAGAAACTAGTATTACGCAGTAAACTGGCCTGTTTATTTGCATTGTTACTTTTTCTTTACCCACACTATGGTTATGGAACTAGCTAGCTACTGCGTAAATATTGGTTTGTTTTGTACATTACGCCCTTAGTACACTACACTATCAGTAAGAACAAAACATTTCCATGAAAAAATTCGTTGATCAGTTGATTTTCAAGTAATTGTCGTAACGTCATATAATTTTATTGTTAGTATAAGTAACCGAACAAACAACATTTTTAGAGTCTTCTTTGTAAATACATTTGATTAAATAATGTTATAAAAACGAACTAAAATTAGATTAGGCACTTGACTGTAGAGGCAAAGTGAGAACAAAGTCCAAGTAGTGAAAAAAGCCGGATCTTAAATGTAAAGGTCCAACAATCACACTATTTTTTGTTAGTAATTTTATTTTAGCATTTGTTTCTCGATAATCGTACAGCTTGTTACTACAATACAGGTTTATTGGAAAATATTGACCAGTGGGGACATCAAAAATGGCTGATGGACACATAATATAATAAAATGCTTTCAACGGATACCTAGATCTCATTTAACTTCATAGCCAATAATTAAACCCCGTTATCACAATACCGCATGCGTTATCATAATGAACTGCTAATTTGATTCTGTTATCGGTATGAAGCTTACAGATTGATCCGACATCAACTGGCTACGTTGAAAGTATTTGCAATTCTAATATCAATAAGGATTTTCATTATATCAGCTGATGTGCCAGGAATAAAACGTGATAATTAAGAAATATTGTGTCCATCAGCCATTTTTGATGTCCCCACTGCTGGGGTAAGAAGGACGAGCCGGGCCATAACCCACCACGCGGGCCCAATGCGGATTGGTGGGTGTTAACGACTGCAAATGCAGCGGGACCAACGGCTTAACGTGCCTTCCGCTCGAGATAATTCATTTTTGGTCACCCATCCCATGACCGACCCTTGCGAACGTTGCTTTTGTACTATTATGTATTCTGTGGCTTAACTTCCGCAATCGCTGGGCCAGGCGCTAAACCACTGCGCCACCGAGCTCCACAAGAAAAAAAAAGAAATATTGTGTGAACACCCAATTTGACGAATGAGGTTTTTAACAAATATTATTATGGGTTCGAAATCGATACGTGTAGAATTAAAAATATCGCATTTGTGTAATCGTGATTACACGACTATTGCTAGTTCGTACGAACTATTACCATTGGTAATAAAATTCTATTCTATGTAGGTAAGACTAATATTAATACCTAACTAATTTAATTAAGTATTCTAAAAGCATCGTCCCCGCATAACGGTCTTGCTAGACTAATTTGCATTACCTAAATTAAGTCTGTTCTAAGATGTTTAATTAAGATAGAGTCGCATCTATAGTTAGTAATTATCTTTAGTAGAATATTTAAGACTTCAAAATGCAAGAAGAAAAAAAGGATAATGAAAATGAAAATCTTCAAATTATGATTGACGTTATTGTTCTTCTAAAAATTTTATCACAAAGAAAAGAGACGCTCTGTTTTTACATCATACTCTGCTGCGAACCGAACATACAATATCTGAGTTTGTGTCATTTGTGAACATTTTTCAAAATGACTGAAATAATCGTATGGGTTTTTTCGACAAATAACTGAATCGACAAAAAATCTATATAATAAATTATCGAACCCGCTCACAAAACAGACAGACAGCCGAAATATTTTTTGCCCAAGTAAAGCTGAAACGGAGACGCTTCGCTCGCTCTTCGCGCTCGCTCGGTCAATAATCCACGTCATGCTACACCAAAAAATGTTACATTACTTAGGTACATGGAAATGCTTCATTGTCCAGTTTATATTCACCTTTAGAGAAAGATGCGGATACATTTCTATACTTAGATTAGATAGTAAATGAATGAAGTGTTCCTTACAAGATAAGAATTCTAGACGGAAAGTCTAGCATAGAATACCTACTAATTTATAGTACAAAGTAGTCTAGAAAATGGCCCAAAATATAAGAAGGTACGCGAACAAAAATGTACGTTTCTGGCACGCCACTCAACGTTCGTGCCAAAGGAAATGTAACTGAGCCGAAAATAGTTCAGTTATTAAAGGGCCATTGGCTATAAAAAGGTAAAGCCGTTAAATGGCCAATTCGATCTCTTTTATATAATTCAGTGAATCAAAGTAGTAGGTAACTGAAATGAAAAAAAAAATGAAAGTCCTGATTTAACTTCTTAATTAATAATTATTTTTTGGCGATTTAATTACATCTATTACCTTGCAGGAGGAGCTCGGTGGCGCAGTGGTTTAGCGCCTGGCCCAGCGATTGCGGAAGTTAAGCAACGTTCCAAGGGTCGGTCATGGGATGGGTGACCAAAAATTTATTATCTCGAGCTCCTCCGTGCTTCGGAAGCACGTTAAGCTGTTGGTCCCGGCTGTGTTTGCAGTCGTTAACACTCACCAATCCGCATTGGGCCCGCGTGGTGGGTTATGGCCCATCCTCCTTACCACCCATAAGGAAGGCCTGTGCCCCAGCAGTGGGGACATCAAAAAATGGCTAATGGACATTACCAACTTATACCTACTGTTAGAAACAAAAAACCTTGTCTTTTGAATAATGCCCATTGTCTGAAATGAAAAGATTAATCTGTATATTTAATAAGTTTGTTCAGCTACAAGAGTTTATCGAATCGCTCAATAAAAAAATACCTAGTCGTCTGAATATTTTTACGAAATTCAGCGTTTCCTGCGGTTACATCATTTGCTATCAATTTAGTAGTGTTGTTTGATTCGTGTTGCTATAGATTTTAACATTTACATACTTTACCTCAATGCCAATTAAGGTGGTACCCTGAGCGAAAGTGGCGCCGCGGAAAATTATATTTAATATTATAATTCTAATACACAATTTTAAAAATGTTTATCGTGGAGATTTTAGGGCCCACAGTCTAGTATTTTTAGACGGTATCGTTACATTCCCTCGTAGTCACTGCTAGAAATAGATAGCAAAACTGCCAAAAGTGGCCGTTTTTGACACATTTGCTATCTACTTCTACGAATGACAACGTGCATATAGTGATACCTTCTAAAAATACTAGACGATGGGCCCTAAAATCTTAAAATAAAATTAAAATCTTTTTCTATTAATAAGTTATCAAATAAAAACCTCTGAGGGCGCCACTTTCGGTCATACAACCGCCTTAAACATAATTTTATTTAATAAGAAGAAAAAAAATCCAACCTTGTTTTTTTTTTCAAAAAATCAAATAAGTCTTGGTGTTAAAAATTGTTTAAAAAACAAAAAAACCGACTTCAAAAAACCTGCCTCTAAAAAGCAAGAAATAATATTCAAATCATTAGATACGCATTATCATTGTTATAATAAAACACGTCTATTAAAGTCGGGTGGGGCTGGAGTACATATTCCTTTTTTTATTCTAAAAGCCCCACCCGACTTCAATAGACGTGTTTTATTATAACAATGATAATGCGTATCTAATGATTTGAATATTATTTCTTGCTTTTTAGAGGCAGGCTTTTTGAAGTCGGTTTTTTTGTTTTTTAAACAATTTTTTAATTTTTTAATTTTTAGTGTAAGTACCTTCTGTATTTAGGTAGTGTAGGTAAGTAAATTATTTAGGTAGAAAAATCGGCCTAGCCAAACGTGAGATAATCGCGGAGAAACATACATACAATACCTCCTTTTTTTGAAGTCGGTTAAAAAGACTACACAAAGGTATCCCTTCCCCAACAAAAAAATCATCTAATTCGGTTCATAAATAACAAAAAAAAAAAAAAACATACAATCGAATAGAGAACCTCCTCCTTTTGATGAAGTCGGTTAAAAATTGTCAAGTTAGTTGATTTAATTTCATAGTATTTTCAGGATTACTTGTAAACTACTGAACCGATTTGAAAAAAAATTAAATGGGACCATCTCGCAAGAAAACTCAATCGAACGAAAAAAAAATTATCTAAATCGGTCCATAAATGTCGAAGATACGCGCGAACAACGATAAAAAAAAAAAAAAAAAAAACATACAATCGAATTGAGAACCTCCTCCTTTTGATGAAGTCGGTTAAAAAGACATTTCCATTTGAACTTGTATAACGGAAGAGGCTATTCATAGATGTTAATATACTCAGGTGACGTCAATTCACTATTGTCACAACAAGGGTGTGTTCACAAAGAGACGTATTGTTGACAAGCGCTCGAGTTACTATACCCTCGATACGATTATTCTTGCTTAAACGCTTCTGCACTAAAAATCATTCAAATAATATCAGTTTTCCGTCACTAGCATGACATGACAAGACAAAGCAGCTGTAACAAATTCTGCTTCAATTTCTGACATTTATTCTGACATTTTATGAGTTTAACTTTCCATATTTTAATTTGATTTTCATTTAATTTATTTTTTAATGATATCGCTATGTGTAGTGTAAATGTAATTTTTCCGGGTTCGGTCAGGTTTAGTAGCAAACAGTTCTACTCTATCTCTATTATTTTTATAATATCTGTTATTTATCAATGTTGCCAGCCTTCTGGGCACCATGCCTCGTGGGGATGCTCTGGAGGAAGTGTATTATTTGTAAATATTGTATTTAGCATTAAGATTTTTAAATTTGTTTGTATTGTGTATTATAAAAAATATTGTAGTTAGTTATTGTTGTAACTCAATAATAATAATATTGTATTTAAATAAACGTAGAAATATCACTTACAAAAATATAATAATGAATAACACGTTGATTAAAAATATTCCCATACTTTTTACCCGTCATAGTTCCCGTTCGTAGTTAGATGAAACTAGAAACAACAATTAGCATACTATAACGAACAGCTGCTTTATTTCCCATATTCATAAACAGGTGTGAATTTTCGCAAGTATAGTTCACAGTCTAACGTGTATAAACGTCTTTACAGCCATTTACGTCACAATTGACCAGCTGTCATTCATTTTGCATGATGGGAATATAAAATACATCTCCATTAAATATTTCATTGGCATAAACGATCAATATTTTCGTGAAAAATTTTATTCAGGTGAAATGTAACATTCATTTCATGGTGAATCTTTATTTTCATGTACAAATTTTCTTCACGGTCATGGAATAGTTTGAAATACCTGCAGCAGTATATTCACACGATTATGATAATAATAATAGATCTGTATTGATTTACAGACAGTTTAAATAAGGTACTATTATAGTTGCCAACAAGTGCGGACAAGAATCAGTTTGTTTTAAAATCGCATTTAAATTTTGAAAAAAAAACTCGTTTACTACTATTTATCTCATGAGGAGACTCTGTAAATATAATATGTTAAACTTAAACTGTGCATCTGCCCCTCCTTGCTCGTACCTCGCTTGAGACTTGATGTAGGTATAGTTGTACTATTATGTATTCTGTGGTATAGTATTGATTACGTTAATTTACTGTTGCAACAATTAATGCCTTTCAAAAATTTCATAGCAATAACTTTCTATGACTTTGTAAAAAAATGATGATAGAAAGAATGTAATCATTTTGCAGTTCTGCATCAACCGTTAACCCCATACTCGCAATCACTAACAGCGTTTTAAATTGTCCCCAGGGTCTCATATCACACGATGTTAGTGGCGCGATGACACCCGGCCTGAAGATGGAGTCCAAGGGCACCCAGATCCACCTGCCGCTGATGGGGCGTGGCAGCCGCGGGGAGATCACGGACAAGGTGCTGTTCTCCCAGACCAAGTCGCCGCCATGCTCGGAGCAACTCAACAATGGACAGCTGATGGGGTAAGGGTTAATAAAACAAATATTACAAGATTTTAGTGGCACGATGACACCCGGCCTGAATGTGGAGTTCAAAGGCACCCAGATCCACCTGCCGCCGATGGGGCGTGGCAGCCGCGGGGAGATCACGGACAAGGTGCTGTTCTCCTAGACCAAGTCGCCGCCATGCTCGGAGCAACTCAACAATGGACAGCTGGTAGGGTAAGGGTTGTTAAAACAAATATCACACGATGGTAGTGGCGCGATGACACCCGGCCTGAAGATGGAGTCCAAGGGCACCCAGATTCACCTGCCGCTGATGGGGCGTGGCAGCCGCGGGGAGATCACGGACAAGGTGCTGTTCTCCCAGACCAATTCGCCGCCATGCTCGGAGCAACTCAACAATGGACAGCTGATGGGGTAAGGGTTAATAAAACAAATATTACAAGATTTTAGTGGCACGATGACACCCGGCCTGAAGATGGAGTTCAAAGGCACCCAGATCCACCTGCCGCCGATGGGGCGTGGCAGCCGCGGGGAGATCACGGACAAGGTGCTGTTCTCCTAGACCAAGTCGCCGCCATGCTCGGAGCAACTCAACAATGGACAGCTGGTAGGGTAAGGGTTGTTAAAACAAATATCACACGATGGTAGTGGCGCGATGACACCCGGCCTGAAGATGGAGTCCAAGGGCACCCAGATCCACCTGCCGCTGATGGGGCGTGGCAGCCGCGGGGAGATCACGGACAAGGTGCTGTTCTCCCAGACCAAGTCGCCGCCATGCTCGGAGCAACTCAACAATGGACAGCTGATGGGGTAAGGGTTAATAAAACAAATATTACAAGATTTTAGTGGCACGATGACACCCGGCCTGAAGATGGAGTTCAAAGGCACCCAGATCCACCTGCCGCCTATGGGGCGTGGCAGCCGCGGGGAGATCACGGACAAGGTGCTGTTCTCCTAGACCAAGTCGCCGCCATGCTCGGAGCAACTAACTTGGAACTATGTTATTTAGAAAATATTATTTCGATGCCAACAAAGTACTTATATTGATTAGGAATGAATCAATTTGCCTCTCTCTTCTTCGAATAGCTTTGTTCATGGTCACTGATATTATTTCCATTGGTCACGCTACGATTTTGATATTATTTTAGGATACCAGCTAATTTTGGAACAACAAAACATAACACTTAGTACTCATTTTGTGTAAGTTAGTCGACCACAATAAAACAACTGAAGAAAATTGTAAATTTCCATACATTTCAGCAAAATTATCATCACTACAAACAATTTTTTCTTTGTTCTGTGACTACAACTATTTGAAAATTTGTAAGCATCATCTTGAGGACTTCTGAGATTTTCGTATTAAACAATGAAATAAAACACAATAATTAATTTACTGATAGGTAACGCGATTTTATTAAATTATTATCGTTCTTTTGTCCCAGATTTGTACCAATTTTTTGGAAAGTTTCGTAAGTAACATCAGTGATGTTACTGCCTACATCCATGGTAGGTATGTCTAAGACGATATTGAATGGTTTTGCGTGTTGCGTAAAAATAATTATTTTATTATTAATTTGCTTAATTTAATTCATTAAGCGAATCAATAAATCTTTGAGAATCGATATTGAAATATCATTTAGATAAGTAGTCAATGATAGCAAATATTAAGAAGAACCGTTTCTTTGTTTGAGTAGCAAACGTTAATGCACAAGATTTTGATAAATTAATTAAGAATCTAGATTTATCATCTAGTCTAGACTCTATAATAAAAGAGGATGTTATATTTAATATAATATTAATGCGAGTTTGTGTGTGTGGTGTGTCTGTGTTTGTTACCTCTTCGCGCATAAACGGTTGGACGGGTTCTGGATGAGATCTAGCTTCAGTTCTTGTTTATAATCTAAAATTGGGAAAACTTTTTATTCGGACCATCAAGTGAACAACTTTGACTATGGGGCCAACTCTGTAATCGCGAAAAAAAATCAGTTGTATATTGTTTTAAATTTCCATGGTTATTAACGTTATTAGAATAGTGAGGATGGGTTTAAATTGTAGAGTGTCTAGAATCAGTTGTGTCAAAACAACAAAAATCTAAAAGTGCCGTTTCGCGTACAGATACAGTGAGTGTCGTATGTCGAGAACAGGTTCGAGTGAATAGTGAGTTTGCAGATAGTGGTACCCATTGATATATCAAAACAAAGTTTAGATGCGTTATGCGCCAACATCATGCAATTTAAAACAGCGACAGGTACTGCAGATACACACATTGACATATTACATCAATAGTGGGACAAGAATGAACGCCACCATACGGAATCCCTGTCGTTAGAAAGAGATAAACAGACATCATAAGTTTCGTCTGATACGCTGCATGCTCATTGACGCGTCTCGCTCTTTGTAAAAAAATGGCCGATTAGAGTAATACAAAATACGAAAATACATTTTACGATTAAATACAGTACTTACGTGTGAAATAAAACATTTTTCCGATCTCTGACTGTTGCTGTATAATTTTGCACATCGTTTATAGACGCAGGAAGGCATTTTTGATCAGAATGTCACGGTTTTTTAGTGTCTGTCTGACGAGAGTGATGTGTGTTTACGTGTCACGAGCCTGTGCCTGACTAATTGAAAGTCGGGCAATTACCTTACTTTCGTCTTGCCATTGTGGAGTGCGGGTAACGCATCTAAACTTTGTTTTGATATATCAATGGTGGTACCGGTATCGAGCGTAACAAAAGAACTAGACGGAGGGTAGACCGATTCGTCTGCTAATAACATGTACGCGCACGCAACAATCGACAGTTCCTCCGTGATCATGGCGCATGCAACTGTGCCTCAAAAATAAACAGGTACATGGTGTAAATCCCGATATAGTTTATTCTAATAAAAATCAGCTGTTTAATACAAAAAATAATAGCAAAAATATCAAAATGTTGATTAAATCAATAACACCCTATATAAAACTACTAGCTTCCGCCCGCGTCTTTTATCTGCGTGGACATTCGGAAAATCCCTAGGAAACTTCTCATCGAGATAAAAAGTATCCTATGTTTTAATCCAGGCTCTAAACTACCTGCCAAATTTCATACAAATCCGTTCAGCCGTTTATATGTCTCTAAAAAAAGATCTAAACATCAACTTTCACATTTATAATATTAGTTGATTGGCGTTTGTCACCCATCTGAGTCACTATTCTGTATTAGAAACTATTTATAACCAATGGTATTGAAATAACCTTGACATTCTGTTGGTATTTGTTTTTGTGTTTATTCAGAAAAGTGAAATAATAGTTGAAATCAAATATACTTACTCAATAATATCAATATCTAAGACACTAAAAAGAAGGAATAAAGGAGGTGCTACAAAACAAATCCCAGATTTACGTAAGTAGTTAATAGACGGCAATCGAATTTGCATCTATAAAAATAGCAATAAAAGACTTACAATAAATGTGTATTTTGTAAGCTCTAATAAAAAGATTAAATAATTGTTACTTCTTAACGATTTATTAAATAGAGCACAAATACCATATACGAGTTGGAGTAAAGATTGCTATAATCTAGTGATTGCTCACTGGGATTGCGCGAAATGTAAATATTTACTGAGTCAGCAACCTGATTAACTTTAGCAATAAGATCCAAGACTGCAGAGCTACTCTGAAATGACACCTCAGAATGAAGATCATGAAAATTATCAACCACTTAATTTGTGGTAAATCCCCGAAACAGAAGAATGACTAAACTTGTTTTCTTAGAATCTCAAAACAGATTTTGATGGAAAAAAGAAAGCTTTTGCTTTTCACAATAACATAATATATAAAAAATTGAAACCAAAAAGTGAATTTGAATACTACAATCACTTAGCATGGCTAATTCATTTACCATGTTGATCAATATAACAAAGTGGACTAATGGTGTTTTCTGCTCGCCATTTGCGCCAAGGACGAATATTACAGACTAATGGTCACGTACATTCCAATTATCATCGCTTGTATAATAGAAAGTATCAAATATTGACAACTATGGTTTCTTTACATAAATTATTAGTTTTGTCTTCTACATAATGTGTACACGAAATATACTGTTAGAAATCACGAATGATGCATAGTGTCCTAAAAATGGAGTAGAGCACTAGCTTAAAGTGTTTAACGTAATGATATGATGACTGTGAAATGAGATGCGAAGACACAGACAAGACAAAGACTACCCTATTGGAGGTAGAAGGTAGTCTATTCCAATAGCAAGATCGCATTTACGTGTGTGTTGATTAAACTCAGATATTTCAATTAAAATATTATCTTAACAAACCATTTTATTTATTATAACTTGAGTGCAATAAATTATGTAACCAGGAAAAAGAACAATGTGAATGAATCCCACACAAAAGGAATGGACAGATCTTAGAGTTATCAAAATAATGGGCACATATCTATTTGAAGTATGTAATTGTAACGTCATTTGTTACAATGATCATACTTCATAATGGTGTCATGCCTATCAACTACGAACGAAGTCGGTTCTAGGAAGCTTACAAAAAGCAAGCCGATCGATCGTCCAGTCAACGACCTTAATGAAACTGTGACTGAAATTACACTATTTGTGTTTGTGAAAACCAATCCGTCTGCTATAACGCTTGAGAAATTCGCAATCTCATGTTCCAATACCGTGTTATTTTGTTATAAGTTCGATGTTTTCTTCCTATTGATTTTTCCTTCAGGCTGTCTTATGTCGACGACATTAAGAACGAACAATATTCGAACAAGAACTTTAGGTTTTGGTTTTCATTAAGTTTTTGTTATACGTTGAAACTTTTTAAGACCTTGGAGAAATAAAGGTCTTGTGGAAATTTCTTGTAAATTATTCTAGCTGTTTCGAAGTAAGCTAGGTATCTGGGGAAATATCAACTTGAATTTTAATGACATGGGAAGGGTGCTTGGTTTGAAATTAGGGTTTGGGAGACTATTGCTATAAAATGTAAGTATAAGTAAGATGTCTATACTAATTAGAGTGAGATTTCTGCATCAACAGTATTATTAAGGCAACTCTTAGATCTTGCTTGACGTCTTAAGAGAATACTTCTAAATTGGGACTTTAGTTTTATTTATTCAAGACTTTTGTGATGAATGAAAATATGATATATGTTCAGGCTTCCCATCCTGTTGTCCTTTACTTATTTCACCTCCATTTCCAAACACCTAACGCCATCTCTGGCGCTAATAAGTAAACCTGGCTGCGCGACATTAGCGCCCTCAAAAGAAGACTGGAACAACTGCTTTTTCGAGACACCGCGTGCACGCGCCGGGTCACTGCCCGCTGAAAATCCTTAAAATCTTATGAAAAACTGTGTAAAAGACGGAGCCGGCTCCATTGATCGATCAAGGAACATAACAGAAGTGAGTGCCAGTGTGGTGCAAGTGTTAACAACCACCAGCATCTTCATTTGGAGTCGTCGCTGCCGCTGGCGAAGCGGTGGCCAGCCATACACGTAAGTCCTTTTCCTTTCACCTTTCACCTATCCACATAAACCTCTTGTGTAGGTACTTGGTCGGGAATCAAGGAAATTAATCTCAAACTCCGAAACCAAGCGGTTTCATTTTTTGGTCCATACGAGCACAGATGCCTATGGTTACCGGTTTTTTAACCAGTTTAAAATTCCATTTACAGTCCAATTTAAAACATATAAAGCTAAATTTTAATCAAAACAATCGTTAACGTTGCATTCCTAGCGTAAATTATAAGTACCTATTTATTCAACTCAAGCGCTGTGTGTTCACCGAGCGCCGGCCATTTTTTGTTTACCGATCATTTACGATAAAGTCAATCACAGTAAATCTCATTCATAATTACGTATTTTTACATAAAATTACATTTTTGCTAACGAATTTTATCGTTAAAATTTGTTCGTATATCGATTTTTACTTTTGGGTAATTTGGTGTTAGGTACTTATAGACAATGCCTGAAGATTCACAGCCTGCTAGTAATAGTGCAAATAGTGCATTAACGAATGAAAGACAATTAAAACTGGTTCAAACGCAGCGAGAATATGCGTTTCGTGATATGCAAATTTTGACGGATTTATCTAATAATATTCACTCTGATCAATCAGCATTAACTAAATTCAAAGCTAGGTTCAAACGGATTGAGAAATTACGTAGCGAATTCTTCGAGTACACTACTCAGATAAATGAATTAAAGTTGATCTTAAAACCAAGTGAAAAAATTGATTTAAAAGTTGTCCAAGCATTTGACGATTTATACTATAGTGTGATAGCCGTCGCGGATAGTATTTTTCCGAGCGAAAGCGAAGGTAGTGTCGACACGGCTCACGCCGCTCGCGTCTCGACAAAAGTCGGCGCGTGTGATAATTGTCATACCGCGAAGCCATTCTCGCAAGTGCGTTTACCTAATCTTGAGTTACCAAAGTTTGATGGTAACATTGAACATTGGCAAACATTCTTTGACACATTCTCGTCACTTGTGCATAACAATAATAGCATAAGTTCGATTGAGAAGTTCCATTATTTGTTATCATGTCTTTCCGGTCAGGCTTTGTCGCTTGCCAAAGGCATTCCGGTTACGAGTGAAAATTATCCAATTGTTTTCGATACTCTTATTGATAGATTTGAAAACAAACGCGTTTTGGCTTATAATTATTTGGAAAAAAATAGTAATTTTTCACCTTTAAAAAATAGTAATTTTTCCGATCTTAGGAATTTAACTAACATTTTAAACGAAACAGTTAACGCCCTTCGGGCTATGAAAATAAAACAATTGGATGAGTTTATACTTTTTTATTTAGCTTCGCGCGTTCTAGACAGCGATACTCGTAAACGTTTTGAAATTCAGAATAATGAACAAATACCTACTTTTTCTGATTTGTTAACATTTTTACAAAGTTATGTCAAAGTATTGGAGGTCAGTCAATCCGGCACGATATCCGGTTCTGGTACTCAATTAAATCAATTAAATAAAATAACTAAACGCCCCTTAGAGGTTCGAAACAAAAACAATTATAAATCTAATTCGTTGCCGTCCAGTGCCGGCGCCGTCAATGCTTCGATACCTAATCAGTATTCGGTGACCTGTATGTACTGCGGTGAACAACATAATATTTTCAAATGTTCTAAGTTTCAATCACTTAACATTCCTGAAAAGAATAAAGTCGTGTTTAAACAAAAGTTATGTAAAAATTGTTTACGTCCGAATCATAATGTTGATCAGTGTTTTTCTAAATCTTCTTGCTCGGTTTGTAACAAGCGTCATCACAGTTTGTTGCATGACGATGGCGGGACCACTGTCGCGGTACCTGGTACTTCAACCGAAGTGACTGACGGTTCAGATGGGTTTAGCGTGATCGAACCGCCTGTTGTAAACGAAACGTCGGTAACTACTAGTACACACCTAGGACATAGCCGCGCTTTGGTTCTACTCGGCACTTGTACGGTGCGCGTGTGCGATCCGGCGGGCTCCGCTCCGCCTGTTTTGGCTCGCGCACTCATAGATAGCGGCGCGCAGGATTGCTTCATTACGTCATCGCTCGCGCAACGTTTGCGCTTACCTATGCGCCGTTGCAAACTAACCGTCGCGGGTCTAGGTAAAAGCGTAGTGCATCAAATAAAAGGGGAGACATCCTGTACGGTACAGCCTCGCGATTCGGATAATCCTAAATTTAATATTAATGTAATTGTTATGGACACAATTACTAGTAAAATGCCTACAGTTCCAATACCGCCGGTTGTACGTAACAACTTTAAACATTTAGTACTTGCTGATACGCAATTTGACAAACCGACAGACATAGAATTATTATTAGGCGCGGAGCAGTTCCACGCGATTTATGACGGCCAACGCCTCGATTTGGGCAACGGTCTACCGGTTGCTTTACACAGCGTGTTCGGGTGGGTTCTCACGGGCAGGGTCGATCCCGTTAGCCGTCCCCCATCCACAATCTCTTCCCTCGTGGCTTCCACTCGTGCATTAGATGACGTGGTCAAGCGTTTCTGGGAGGTCGAAGAGCCACCAAAAACGGAATTAACGAACCCGGAGGACGTCAAGTGTGAGGAGCTTTTTACCAGTCTAGTTTCTCGTAAGCCTGACGGGCGATACGTGGTACCGTTACTGTTAAAAGAATCGTGCGAATCTTTAGGCGATTCTTTCAATAACGCAAAGTCTCGCTTAAGTAAGCTCGAAAAGCGACTCGAACGGAATTCCGAGTTAAACAAAGATTACGGCGATTTTATGGCTGAGTATCAGAACTTAGGTCACATGCAACCTTCAAGTTTAGGCTCAGGTAAATTCGTCATTCCACATCATTGTGTAGTCCGCCCAGATAGTGCGACCACAAAGCTCCGTGTTGTTTTTGACGCCAGCTCGAAAACAACAAATGGAAAATCGTTAAACGACATTGTTTATACTGGACCTAAGCTCCAGAATGATATCGTAGACATACTTACCAAATTTCGTTTGCAACCTATAGTGTTCACTGCTGATATTACCAAAATGTATCGTAACATTGATTTGCGCCCTGAAGATAGGGTGTGGCAACACGTACTCTGGCGATCGTCGCCTTCTGATCCTGTCTCGGAGTACGAGCTAAAAACGGTTACCTATGGCGTGACTAGTTCACCGTATCTGGCAATTCGTACATTGCATCAGCTCGCAGCCGATCACGGCTCTGACTATCCTAAAGCTGCTGAAGTGGTTCGTCAGGACACATTTATGGACGACATAACGGCGGGGGCACCTACCGTAGCCCAAGCACTTCAGTTAAAAGACCAACTTGTAAACCTTTTGGCTTGTGCTCAGTTTGAACTCCGCAAGTGGAGTAGCAATTCACCTGAATTTAATGCATCTCTTCCTGTTGAACACTGTCAGGTTCCAAAATCATTTTGTGATGAAAATCATCAACATATTATCAAAATCTTAGGCGTCCAGTGGGACCCTCTTAAAGACTTTTTTACTTATTCAATTTCAGCATTGAATTCAAGTTTTACTAAACGTGCTATTCTGTCATGCATCGCTCGAATTTACGATCCCGTTGGATGGCTTGCACCCGTTGTACTAATAGCTAAATTTCTCTTGCAAGACCTTTGGCGTCTTAATTTAGGCTGGGACGACACTGTACCCACAGATATCGCTGACAAATGGCGAAACTTCCTCATTGAATTAGAATATGTTAAAACCATTACTGTTCCTCGTAAAGTTACAGCTAATGATGCTGTTCAACATCAATTAATAGGATTCTGTGACGGGTCCTCAAAAGCATACGGATGCTGTGTCTATTTGCGCAGTGTCGGTATTAATGAATGTCAAGTGCATCTATTGATTGCCAAGTCTAAACTGGCTCCCATAAAACCATTAACAGTAAACCGCCTTGAACTCTGTGGCGCTGTTTTACTTGCACGTGTCCTTAAACATATGCATAATTTATTAAAAACTAAAATCCCAATTAATCAAATCATTGCGTTCACTGACAGTAGCACTGTGCTTGCCTGGCTACACATCGAACCCCATAAGCTGAAGACGTTCGTTGCACATCGAGTTGTTAAAATAACAGACGATGTTCCCCTCGAGCACTGGCAACACGTCTCCACTCATGACAACCCTGCGGACCACTGCAGTCGAGGCTTAAGCTCGATAAAACTCGCTGAATGTTCCTCCTGGTGGGTGGGTCCGGACTGGTTGGCGAAAGATACTTCCTATTGGCCAGGTAATCCTCATTTGGATTGCTCCGATGAGATTCCGGAACTGCGTCCCAACGCGTGTTTAGCGCAGGCTACAACAGCTGAGCCTGGTCTCATATCGACATTATTAGAACGCTATTCCTCTTTAACGCGTTTGCAGCGCATTCTTGCTTGGTGTTTGCGATTTATATCGGCGTGTTCACGCCATTCCGAACACAGTAAAACGCTTACCTTTAAAGAATTAAACTATTCGCTTCAGTGTTTAATTAAACATGAACAACAGTCGTATCTTACTGATGACGTGCAGAGTTCTAAGGCTATCCAGAAACTCCGTCCATTTGTAGACGACCTGGGTCTCCTCCGAGTGGGGGGACGACTAAAACATTCTAACTTACCTGTATCTGCTAAACATCCAGTTTTATTACCTAAAGGTTCACGTCTGTCCTTGCTGATAGTAGATTATTTCCATATAACTTACTTGCATTGTGGTCCTCGTACCCTGCAATCGATTATTCAACGTCAATTTTGGATTCTTGGGATTCGTAATTTGATTCGTTCCAGACTCTCAAAGTGCGTTCTATGTTTTAAAGCAAAACCTATTCCGTGTCAACCTTTAATGGGAGATCTTCCATCTTCCCGAGTCCAACAAACGCGTTGCTTTCAAAAAGTCGGCATCGACCTTGCTGGAGCTTTTCTAGTTAAAGAAAGTCATAGACGAAAGGCGCAAACTTATAAGGTCTACGTATGCGTCTTTGTATGCCTTGCCGTAAAGGCAATCCACCTTGAAGTGGTCACCGAACTATCTACTCCTGCGTTTATTGCGGCTTTAGACCGTTTTGTTTCCCGTCGTGGGCTTTGTACTTTTATAGTTACCGATAATGGTACCAATTTTATCGGCGCGAAACGCTATCTTAACGAATTATATAAACTTATATGGGAAAATCGCGATCCCATATCATCTAATCTCGCAGAACGTGGAATCATCTGGCAATTTAACCCTCCAACCGGTAGTCACTTTGGTGGAATTTACGAAAGTGGAGTTAAATCCATGAAATACCACTTAAAACGGGTAATAGGATCGCAGATTTTAACTCTCGAAGAGTTGATTACTGTACTTACTAAGGTCGAAGCGGTATTGAACTCGCGACCGTTGTGCAACATATCCTCGGATCCGGACGAAGTAGATATTCTAACACCGGGGCATTTTTTAGTTAATAGTCCTCTAGTAGCGTTACCTGAACCTGAACTGACGGATCAATACGTGTCGCCTCGAGAGCGTTGGCGGATGCTGCAAAAACTTACCCAATCATTCTGGCGTATCTGGCAGCATGACTACCTCCATACGTTACAACAGCGTGCGAAGTGGTTTCACGGTCAAACGAACGTACAGTGCGGTGATATTGTATTGCTCGTTGATAACAATTTGCCACCATTAGATTGGCGATCAGGGCAAGTGACTGCCTTACACCCTGGCGTTGACGGTGTGGTCCGTGTCGTTACACTCCGTACTACGCGTGGCCTCCTTCGGAGACCAGTCACTAAACTTTGTCCGTTGCCGATAGAAAATTAACTGTATCGGTTTTTATCGGTACATTTTCTTAGTTTTAAGTTCTTAATTTGATAATTTCTCAATCTTAATTGTAAAACCAAATTCATTATTAAATGTTAAACTATTGATAGGAAGGAATGCAACTTTAACAATTAGTTCTTAATTGGCTTCTTTCCTTTTGTACTTTTGAAATCGAGACGATTTCAAGTGGGGGGATTATGTTCAGGCTTCCCATCCTGTTGTCCTTTACTTATTTCACCTCCATTTCCAAACACCTAACGCCATCTCTGGCGCTAATAAGTAAACCTGGCTGCGCGACATTAGCGCCCTCAAAAGAAGACTGGAACAACTGCTTTTTCGAGACACCGCGTGCACGCGCCGGGTCACTGCCCGCTGAAAATCCTTAAAATCTTATGAAAAACTGTGTAAAAGACGGAGCCGACTCCATTGATCGATCAAGGAACATAACAGAAGTGAGTGCCAGTGTGGTGCAAGTGTTAACAACCACCAGCATCTTCATTTGGAGTCGTCGCTGCCGCTGGCGAAGCGGTGGCCAGCCATACACGTAAGTCCTTTTCCTTTCACCTTTCACCTATCCACATAAACCTCTTGTGTAGGTACTTGGTCGGGAATCAAGGAAATTAATCTCAAACTCCGAAACCAAGCGGTTTCAATATACATAATTTTATATATTTCATTATCCGTGAATATATTTCTTCTATTGAAAAACACCCAGCCTTGCTTGATCTGCAATACATAATGTAACTGACATCAGATATTCATCCGATACGTAAACAGCGTTCCATTATGTTTCGTAACAGTGCCGTTTTGTTTGGCTCAGCTCCAAGGAGTTGTACCCACCACACCAAATTGGAGACACGACACTCTGCATACTATATAGTCTCTAATTAAGCTTCAAGCTGTTAAAGTGATGCTTTGACGAGATTTATAATTAAAGAGGTTTCTTCTATCTCTAGTTTAGGAGCAAATATTTTAAGAATTTAGGATTATAATTTCAGCATTATTTGCATTCGTGAGGTTGCATTTTGCATTGTTAATTGTGTCTGTCTATACCTACTTATCTGAATAAGCTAATGTTAACCAAATTGTTTCAGGGGCTCACAAATCAATTTGTGCAATGGAGGTGCTGGCACGGCAGCTATGACGGGTCTGGTGCCTAAAATTCCCAACGGATATGGAGACCAGAAGAAGCCAATGGCAACGCTCACTCACCTTCCCAAACGACCCCCAGTGGATATCGAGTTTACTGATCTCTCCTACTCGGTCAGTGAAGGCAGGAGGAGAGGGTACAAAGCCCTCCTGAAATGCATCAATGGCACTTTTCGCTCTGGAGAATTGACGGCGATAATGGGACCTTCAGGTGCTGGCAAAAGTACTTTAATGAACTTACTAGCTGGTTATAAGTAAGTATCATCAAACAATATTTTAGATTCAATGTTTCAATAATATATTGTGAATGCTATTTTTCTTCCTAAATCGATATCGTGCCTTCAGTCATTTAACAAAAATCTTTATCTGATTTCAGAACGTCAAACGTGAGCGGATCGATACTTATAAATGGAAAGGAGCGAAATTTGAGACGGTTCAGAAAGCTATCATGTTATATAATGCAAGACGACTGTTTGTTACCGCACCTGACGGTTAGAGAAGCAATGAACGTAGCAGCGAATCTTAAACTGGGGAAGGACATAACAGTCACTGCCAAAAAAATTGTGATTGACGAGATATTAGACATGTTAAGCCTCGCTGATGCTAGTGACACTAGGACGATCAATCTGTCTGGTGGGCAGAAGAAGCGATTGTCCATAGCTTTAGAGTTAGTTAACAATCCGCCTGTGATGTTCTTCGACGAGCCTACGTCAGGGTTGGACAGCTCGTCGTGTTTCCAATGTATATCGCTACTGAAGTCGTTGGCCAGAGGAGGCAGAACTATTATTTGCACAATACATCAACCGTCCGCTAGGCTGTTCGAGATGTTCGACTTTTTATATACTCTTGCCGAGGGACAATGTATATACCAAGGGAAAGTCAGTGGATTGGTGCCATTCCTGTCATCGATGGGCTTGCACTGTCCCAGTTACCACAATCCAGCTGATTATGGTAAGCTTAACCGTAAATATTAACACAGTTATTAGGCTTAGTCATTGGCATCCACTACAAAAGCGCTAAAATGCTTATACAAACAAACTACAGTTAGGTAGTCACTTAGAAAATTAGTAAAACAACACTTTGCTTCTTAGTTCATAATTTAGATTATGCATTTGACAGTTCAAGCTGGTTAAGGTATTTATTAGCCTTCGAGCAGCGACGGCTTCGTACTAAGTTATTAGCATTTGTTTAACTAATGAATGACACATTAAGATACATTTTCGTTTCTTTGTTTTCACGAGTTCGCTCATTCTTCACTTTGATTCATATTGACCTTTGAGCGCATCTTTTTTATCTCGTTATGTTTCCGTTTTGTTTCCATTGTATAGCATGTTGTTTCGAAACATTTGCGACGCGCAGAATCAATTGATATGATTGGTCTTATATGGAAGTTAATTTTGATAATATTTATCATTATTATGATGGTCACGTAGGCGCGTTACTTTCTTTTCTTTTGATATCCAGTTTCACTTTAATATTTAGTTTACTGGGAGAAATGGGAAATCGGTCAATATATTTTTCATTAAAGAGTTTGTAAAACTCGTGGTACAATTCGATTAGGTACAGTCGAGTTCATTAATATGTTGGCCTTTATAATAAAGCCATAAAGGTTGATGAGCTGTCAAAAGTGTCAACATATTAATGAACTCGACTGTAAATTACTTTATATAGAATTATATTATCTGTGGTAGGTCCTATATCTGAAGTTCACTTAATTTTAATAGCTTCAAATAATACCAATTTAGACGAATAATTTAAACAAGCTTCAATTAAATTAACTTCTTTGAAAATCAATAACAACCTAAATCTAGAGCGATAGTTCCCTACAAAGCACAAGCAGGCAAATAAAACAGAGCCAAAATGGCTCAGTTTTCACATTTTTATCCTTCATACGTTACTTAATCATACCTACTTATAAGAACGAAAAAGCTTCAATTTCCCTATCTTTAGATCCCTAAATTAATTAATTAATTCATCCGAATTAGTTACTATTTTATTGGACTTTAGTTACGTTACGATTAGATAACGTACGAAAGAATAAATCTCAAAATTGAGCCATTATGGCTCAGTTTTTTTTGCTTCATTTCAGGACTCGGCTTCTAGGTGTTATTATTCAAAGCTAAGATTTTGGACAAGATCGATTCATATTACAGACGACAGAAAAAATACTTTGAAAACTCATCAACACAATCATCATCTATTTCAGTGATGGAGGTGGCAACGGGCGAGCACGGTGATTGGGTGCACAAGCTGGTCATGGCGGTGAACAAGGGCAACTGCGGCCGCGGACAGTCATCATCGTCATCGTCCACGTCATCGGTCCCGCAGAACGTCAACTACAACAACGCGAGTAGCAAGAACAACACTCAGAAGGCGGAGGCACTGGAAATTGTGATAGGTACGTTTTACTTTAGGTATAATTCAATCTTATTGGCCTCTGTGAAGTTAGCCACTATGCACGTAGCCGTGCCTTACTACACGTCTCTCTCACACACTTACATCGAATTTGTGTTCTGCGCATCGTCTCGCGCGATGTTTACAGAACTCTTAAGTTTGAATCGGGCTATATGGCATTAAAATATTATTTTGTTCATAATAATCAGAAAATGCGGGGTTAGCCTTTCCTAACTTCTCCGGAGAGATTTTATGCAAAAGATAATTACAGACCTGAGTAACAGAATGATACTTGAAATGTAACACTTTTTACGGATAAAAGGTACTATCGAAACTAGTGTTTTATTTCAATGTGTAGTACACGCAAAAATCTTAGTTGTGATGACTAAGCAATTTTTCCGTGTCTATTTGGAGAGTCCGTATAAGGAAATGACCTCAGCGTCATGGAATAAAGTTTTCAAGGCGCAACGCTCAAAAAGATTTGTCGAAAGGACAATCTCTACTGCGACAAAATTAACAGTACATTGGAAATGACACTAAAATGTAGAAAGCACATAAAAAAAATTGAAAATGAATTCCTACATTCTAAACATAGATAAACAATGAATATGAAGAAGCATTGACTTAAGTATTTTCAAGGTTAAATGAATTTATTGTAAGTTATTTGACTTTTGTGTGATCACTTTTCACAGGTTTCACATTTCACAGGTTGTCCCTGTAACTAGTTAGACATAATTTAAAACAAGAACTATTTCTTTCACTAAATAAGGCTAATTCTATTTTGTTTCTACTTCCAGATAAACCAACCTGTACTGTGATAGACATGTCCGAGCCGACGGCTAATCCTGAGAAACAGAATGCTTCTAACACAACCACTTTAGCTCCTGTTACTGTCACTACGTCACTCCTCGACTCTAGTGAAAGCTTTTCAAAGAAACCCGTCAAAGGGGGCTTCCCTACCTCGGGGTGCAAGCAATTCTCAATCTTAGTGAGGAGGACCTTCCGGAGTATATTGAGAGACCAGACGTTAACGCATTTGAGGCTATATTCGCATACGATCGTGGGCTTGCTGATTGGCTTCTTGTACTACGGCATCGGTAATGATGCTGCTAAGGTCATGAGCAACGCTGGCTGCATATTCTTCACTGTGATGTTTACTATGTTTACTGCTATGATGCCTACTATTCTTACATGTAAGTATTTTCCTTTCTTAAATTGTGTATGATACGTTAATTATTATTATTTATTCTGTGGTATGACTAAACGGCTTATTTATTTAATTAATTTGAAATTTTAATATTGTCTAAGACATTTTCGAGGAAAAGCTCACAAGTGAATGCAAAACCCAAGAGCCATACATGTGGTCTGCAGTTTATTGCTAGAATTATTTTCAATTTTGAATGATTACCACACTTTGTGTATTATTGCGCTTTCAATATTTTAAATCGTATCTTTACCTTTTGTTACAGTCCCAACAGAAATGAGCGTCTTCGTGAGAGAGCATCTGAACTATTGGTATTCCTTGAAAGCATTTTACTTCGCAAAAACTATAGCGGATCTACCATTTCAGGTAAGTAATTTGAATTCAACTTTATTAATACACCATAATCAGCAATATATATTGCATTGCAACTAATATATAGGAACTAATATATTAGTTCCTCGTTCTCCTAAATAGTAAATGCCGATCGTACATATACAATACACACATCAACTTTTCTAGGGATACTACAAGTGTTATTTTCATACAAACGAGGTAACTTTGAAGCCTTGGTTTCCTGCCAGGGATGTACTGTGCTGTGATCTGATGATGGCAATCCAGGGAGTGAATGGAGGAGATTCAGATCGCCTTACACACCCAACTGATCTGACCAGCATTCTAAAAGATTAAAGGAAATGTTTAAAAAAACCGCGAAAATAGCATGAAAATGTATGGAAATCCTGAAACTTAGAACTCAGACCCATTAATCTTTTAGAATGCTGATCAGATCAGTTGGGTTTGTATAGCGATCTGAATCTCCTCCATTCACTGCCTGGATAGCCATCATCAGATCACAGCACAGTACATCCCTGGCAGGAAACCAAGGCTTCAAAGTTACCTCGTTTGTATGAAAATAACACCTGTATCCCTAGACAAAGTTGATGAGTATACTTAACGTTCATATACGACGACGTTTGTGTCCGATCAGAACATTCTCTGGTGTTTGTGACACCGTGTAAAAGCTCTATTCATTAAAAACTTGCGTTTGTAACCTATAATGATACTGCTCCACCCGCGTCTTAAAGCGTAGCCTAACACGTTAATCTAGGCGTTAGGTACGAAGATGTGGCCAACACTTTAACGTGTTAATTTACAAACGACAGTACTAAAAATAAATAATGACTTAGCTATCGCGTAGTTGGACATTATCATTAACGCAGGTGGAACCGTAGTATTAGGGAAACATACTAATTGATCTTCTTTTAAAACGGTAAATATAATTTTGAATGAATATTATGTATTTCAAAATCGTCAGAAGAATCCATGTGTGTAGTTTGTGCTTTGTTTGTTGGTTTAATTCTGTCTAACGTGACCGTGACCAAGCCATAATGTTTGTGTCCGGAGCAATTCAAAAATTTAAACATACCAAACCTTATTGATTCCGACACGTCTGAAGAATCATCCATATTAGAATTTCTATAATTTTCTTTACGTTATTTTTTTTTTCATTCCAGGTGGTCTTCAGCGGTTTGTACGTAATGATAGTATACTTCATGACGGGCCAACCACTTCAATCAGATCGCGTGCTCATGTTTGTCACCATCAACATCCTGACAGCATTAGTCGCGCAGTCACTAGGCCTCCTCATCGGCGCCGCCATGAAAATAGAGACTGGCGTATACCTAGGCCCCGTGACCACTATCCCCGTCGTACTGTTCTCGGGCTTCTTCGTGAACTTCAACGCGATCCCCGGCTACCTTCGCTGGCTCACGTACCTCAGCTACGTCCGCTACGGGTTCGAAGGCGCCATGCTCTCCGTCTACGGCTTCGAAAGAGAGAAACTCAAGTGCTCCGAAGCTTACTGCCATTTCCGAAAACCGGAGAAGTTCTTGAAAGAGATGACAATGGACCAGGCCAACTTTTGGGTGGACGTTGGAGCGTTGTCCGCTTTCTTCGTATTCATAAGAGTAATCTCGTACTTAGTGCTAAGGTTCAAATTAAAGATGATGCAGTAGATTAGATGCACAAAGCTTGTTGCGATGATTCCGAGGATGGTTAGGGTTATGTGGATTCGTTCCCCGAGCGATCGGTCGATCCAAGTGTCCCTACAAAGATGTTAATAGCTATCGAAATACTTAGCTTTTTAGTCCGCAGATGGAGTTAGATCGTTTATACGTACCTATAGGGGTTAGTTAGCTTAAGGTTTTATAGGAGATTGGGCCCATGACTTAACGTTAAGTTCCTTCGATTTAGGTGTACGTTGACTTCGATGGGGTTTATGTTTTTAGTAGCCTGCTTTTTTCGCGGTAGCATTGTTATAAGGATTTGGATTAGCCCTTACCGAGTTTTCGATTTCTCGGTTCGGTAAAAAATCATGGTCGTTTCATGCTCATGATTTGTATGTTATCGGATAGTTGTAATTTGAACAATTGGTTCTAATAAATTGTATGTTAATAGTGGTTTGATGTTATACGAATGAATTATGAATCGGAGGCAATTGATATTTATGGATAGAGCACATGAAATTCCTAAATAAAACCAAATAAGAGAGAATTGTTTGTGATGTCAAAAATAAGTTAATTCTTCATAAATATTTTGTTGTGACATTTTGACTCGCGTAGTAGGTAATTGAAAAATTTACTCATATTCTGTCAGGGATGAATTCGCAACTCTAGGTTAGAATGTAGTCTGATATTTAGGGTGAATCTGATGTAAACAAGTGAAGTGCTAGGTGGGATCAGAAGAATGTGTGAGGTTGCCTCATATTTATTTATAATCATAGAAAAATAGTTTTATATTTTGTAAACATCACAGCTTATTGTGCTCAGCACAAAGTGACCCGAATGAGGGGTGATTGGATTAGATAATAATTATCAATAATAATAGTACTTATAGTTATTGAATGGCCTCATCATTCCTATATTTTTTTATATGAACGAAAGTACTTAGTCTTTCTTTTTGAAGGGATGCAGCCATGTTAACGTAGTTAGGTACAAGAAAATATTACAAAAAATTTCGAAAATTTTCCTTTGTTTTAAAATAATAGGAACAAGCTGGTTAGATTTGCAATATATGGATGTGTTATGAAACATTCGACGTGTTCTTATGAACATTGTTAAGCTGTCACGTGACATCAGTCAGTCACGTAAATAAAGGGTCATTCTAAACTTACCATCCAAATTTCAAGGATGTTTTCAGTCCATGAAACTAAACAACTTTCGCTAAGGTCGGCCAAATATGTAAAAAATCGACAATCCATACAAATCAAAGAGATCACGGTCGTGATCAATTTAGTATGGGATGACCAAAATTTTGAGGCGAAATTCGACACAAACATGTTTCTTGGAGAAAGTTCAGTTTTATGGACTGGACACATCTTTGAACTTTGGATGGTTTATGTTTATAATAATCCTGTATGTATTTTAGAGTTTCGAACTTTGTCGCTCTAAAGCTAATACTTTTTTGAACAGAAATCAATGACAAATGACGACAACTACAACAAAGTAAAAATTTCTAAACTGTATACATATTTTATGATTCTGTGCTACAGGAATGGAGTTACTTGTATGATTTGTATAGATTCGTACCTACATATTAAACAAGTTTTTCTTGTTAAGGCGGTTGTATGACCGAAAGTGGCGCCCTCAGAGGTTTTTATTTAATAAGTTATTAATAGAAAAAGATTTTAATAATGTTTATCGTGGAGATTTTGGGGCCCATGGTCTAGTATTTTTAGAAGGTATCACTACATGCCCTCGTAGTTTTTCGTAGAAGTAGATAGCAAATGTGTCAAAAACGGCCACTTTTAGCAGTTTTGCTACCTACTTCTAGCAGTGACTACGAGGGAATGTAACGATACCGTCTAAAAATACTTGACTGTGGGCCCTAAAATCTCTACGTAAAACATTATTATAAGATTTTTCTATAATAACTTATTAAATAAAAACCTCTGAGGGCGCCACTTTCGGTCATACAACCGCCTTAAAGTGATGTCTCAATTTAAAGTCTTGAAATGCAGTGTCATGGCAACTTCTCTTCTTTTAGATGTATGGGCTTATCTTTATTATATTGTAAGGTGCAATGGTCGTTAAAAGTGGCTACTAAAAATACCTTACTAATGGCTAATAAAAACCAATAAGCGAAATAAATTAAAGGTACTAGAGTCGAGTCTCATGCATGTTTTAACAAAATCAAATGTATGATATTTAGTCAGTCGTGTCAGGCCAAAAATATTTTTTTGTATTGAAAAATATGACAAGTGCATGGCCGTGACGGAACAGCCTAGTAGAATAGTGTCATATTATTATACTCTTCAATACCTACAAAGAATATTTTTTTGCCTGATACTTTCCTAACACCGGCACCGTCATAGTATGGCACGGTGTAGTGGGCAGAGACCTTTATGAGTAAAAGTTATAATATTTTAGTCAAAAACAATGGTGTCGATTCGGTTGGCACGACTTAACTAAATTGACAGGACTAAATAATTTTAACATTCTGTTCTTGTCTTTCTGATAAAGAAAGAAAAGGATGAAACACGAAATTTAGTTTAGTCCTGTCAATTTAGTTAAGTCGTTGCCAACCGAATCGACACCAATACCAACTTACAAAAACAAAACAATTTGATAATATTTTATCAGTTTTCAACGTTCTAGATATAGAATAAATTAATGAAATTAGACTACTTATTTTTTTCATCCTCAGCAAAAAAAAAGTAGTCTAATATCATTCATTTATTCTATCCAGCCAGAATGTAGACGATAGAAACTCAGAAATTACTTATTATGGGCTATTATACATGGGTCGATTTTAGTCACCTGTGACGGTCGGCTTTAGTCACCTAGCAAGTCGCTTCCAAAATTGAATCGCAATGTGTAGTTGATGGCGTAACCTAGGTAACAATATGTAATAAAGTAGTTCCAGTTTTGGCCACCGGCGGGTCTACCGCCTAACTCTATCGCTTTGACTCTGGCTTTGGTTTATGACGTCAGTGCACTGTCCGCCCTTGTCATCGTGTTATGATATGACAAGGACGGACAGAGCATTGCTATCGCTCTGGCTAAAGCTTTGAGTTAGGCGGTAGGGCCCCGGATCAGATAATTTTGTTCAGTCACCTGCGGCTTACGCCGTATTGCCATTTACACGGTCGATTTTCGCCGTGCGGCGAAAGTTGTGTGGCTTTAGTCACCCATGTAATTACCGCATTAGTCATACAATTTCCCATATTTAATTCATTTGTATCAAATTGACGTCATTTGAATGGTGCACAAAAAAAGCAAACTTTTACACTTAGAAATAAAAAAAACTTGCATGAGATTCGGTTTAGGTAACTGTGTTTTTATAGGCCAACCTATTTATAAAGCGACTGTAAAGCCGCCTCTCGTATCTACTCACTTAAACATTACATCTCTAGATTTTAATTACTTAGATATCCTTGAAGTACCTTTCATTATTCTAAGGTTTTTTGGTAAAATCTCTATACCTACCCTAATTACCAGTATTTATTATTAATAAACGACTGTGATTTTTATAACTTTTGCTTGTTTTAATCAACCCTTATTTTTTATTATGGCTAAGTGCTTATTCAATGAGAGTTACTTACCTATCCTAGATTGAACTGAATCTGTAAATTCCATGGTCGTGCTAAATAAAAAATTATCAAAGGTAGATAACATTAGCATTACTAAAGTATAGCTCAAATTAAAACTAACATAATGATAATTCGTACGTTCAAATCATTTACGTTTTACTTGGGCTGAAAGCACACGCTGAAAGAAACAAACGCGAGAGACCAGTAACGCCATCTATTGAAAATGTTTGGTACCAACCTTCTCTGCTTTCCCCACTTTCTATGCTACTATGTGAATTTTAACAACACTACTGTTCCAGCAAATATTTACAGATAGCGCTATACTTTGCGAACGGATAATTTTACGGACTTTGAAAATTGAATTGCCTTTCTAAACCAAAGGTGTAGTTTCTGATGTTCCAAAATTAAATTTGATTTAAATTGAATTTTAGTTATGATAAAACTAAATCACTACATATTATAAAACAAAGTCCCTCGCCGCGTCTGTCTTTCTGTTCGCGATAAACTCAAAAACTACTAAACGGATATTCATGCGATTTTCACCAAATGATAGAGCAATTTTCGAGGAAGGTTTTATGTAAATCGGTAGAAATATGACGAAAATTATTGTTGAACAAGTCGGCAAAAATTAAGCCGAGACTGGGAGCTTGCATCGAAAACGCTGCATAAACCTTTCGAGCTATAACAAAATAATGTATGATGGAATTGTTCATTTTTAATAGGTCTACAAAAAAAGTCCGCGATGGCATAATATCTATCTTTTAAGAATAGCTTACTATACCCATTTTATCTACTAAAAATGTTCACTTACAATGCGGTAATTTGGAAAGCTATTTAGAAGTATTCAGGGGGCCTATTATCAAAATAACGTACTCAATTGCGTAACGCAGTCACTTGGTCACGATAATCGTCCGCAGTTCGTCGGTTGTGGCTATTAAACACATTTTCAAAAAATTTGGCTATCGTACCCCAAAGACTGAACGAATGATGTCGGATACACTAGAGAAAAACTGTCCACTTTGCAATATCGCATACCTACGCAAGTGCTTTGTAATAGGAAACAATCATAACGAAGCACGGACGCAGCTGCGTGTATTGCATTAAACTTTTCGTAATAGACCCCCTGTATTAACCTTAACCATTTTATGCACATTATTTTACCCTTTTACACCATACCATTTAAATAAATATCTTAGCCGCGTGCGAAAATAAATTAAAGCATGTTTCTTACACCGATAACGAAACTTTGGCAAAAATTCACAGATTTTACAGTCCCCGCAAGAATCGGAGCATTGAAAATGAACCAAAAAATTTACAAAACCAAAATCAAATCAAATGCAAAATCCTATTATATTTTTAAAGTTACCTAGCTGTATTACCTATTTATTTTTACGATTGTGACACTCGGCTCGACGCGGCCGAAATATTATTAACTTATTTTCAAAATTCCAACGAATGCACTTCTCGTCTACTTCTGCATCTTTTAACACTATTACTATGACGATTAGTCCATAATTATAAAAGCTAAATCACTTTTATGTACTGAAACACACGTTTTTCTACAATTCCAAATCTACAGGTCATAATTATTAACCGATTTTCAAAACTTTTTAGCCATTTTGTAGCCAAACTATAGGACCCATTTTTTCATTTTTTCTTAAATCGTTTTTTTTTCGAAATATTTACAATTTAGTAGTCTGTACACGACACCCCCCAAAAACCCGAATTTATCCGATTATTGCATAATCTAACCCCATTAATTGCTCTCTTTAGTCATAAGACGACGGTTTACATGTTTCAACTAAAGCACTCACCTAAAGCACTCTACTAAAGACTAAGATAATGTAAACCAGTCTTATGAGATAATTATAAGATAATATGTTTAAAAAATTCGTGTAATTAGCATAAAAATGTATGGAAATCCTGAAACTGAAAACTCTTATCCTCATATCTCTTAGAATGCTAATCAGATCAGTTTGGTGTGTTTGGTTTTAAATCGGTCTTTCTAAAACCATCTTTGAGTAATCGAGCTACATACATAGAAAACAAAGATCTCGACGAACTTAGAATCTCCTCCTTTTTTGAAGTCTGTAAAAAAAGCAATAATGACTAGGCCAGACAAAACACGAATGGTGTGTAGGACCTATACTAGAAATTAACAGTAGGTACCTACTGTAAAATAGGCACCTATTTATCACAATGTTAAATTTTGGGAGACCACTGTAAAAACAAAGAAACCTTCAACAAGAATCATCACATATTAAACAACTAAGTAATATTAATGTTTGGTTGAAGTAAGGTAATGTTGAGTTAAGTCTCGAGTCGAGTAAAGGATGAGTGCTCTTTTTGAACTCAGTACCCATACTATTACTCATAGAGTACATAAAGAAGAAGGCTAACTTTTGCTTGAGAGTTCAGCCTCTGGAGTCGCGCCATAACACGAATTTTAAGTCGTTTGTGGTGCGCATCCCGACCGCCAGGCTGGACACTTTCATGAAGGAGGACTTCTGGCCGCAGGGCGTGGTATACAGGCGCTTCCGAGGGGCGTTGCCTTGTGCCACCGAAATGACACAGAAAGTGCCAAATTGACTTTATACTAACGTAATATTAAGTTATATTTACTAACAATATTGTTTATACATATATTATGTTTTAGTTTTAAGGTATGTATCTATGGGCCATTGTTGCCTGATTATAAATTAATAAATAAAATAAATAAATAAATATACCTACTAAGTTCATATAGTAAGAAGCCAAAAAATGATTATTATAAGTTTAAGAAATCAAATATTATAAAAAGACAAAATAATATCTATTTGAGTAACTAAGTTCTTAAGGCGCCCTACTACCTACTACTAACGCCGCCAATACATTTATGTTAATTACTCGTAAACCAAGTAATTATTTAAAAAACGCTAAGATCATGCCCTCCTAAACTGTCTAATATTTTTTGAATAATTCTTCAACAGTTTTCATTCTTTCTGTAAGTTATAAAATCCATTCTAGCCAAAAGTGGCCACTTTGAGCTAAAATAGATTTTAAAACATACAGAAAGAATGAAAACTGTTGAAGAGTTATTAAAAAAATATTAGAGACAGGGCATGATCTTAGCGTTTTTTTAAATAATTACTTTGTTTACGAGTAATTAAAATAAATGCATTGGCGGCGCTAGTAGTAGGTACTACGGCGCCTTAAGTAAAAAATAAAATAACTCTCTATTCCGGTCATTGACTGCAAGCTTTTCGCAAAGAGAGGTCGTCGTTTAAGCTAATATTTATAGAGTACGGGTAAAGCAAACACTCGTTTGCTAATTGAATTTGAGACACATACAGTCGCGGACATTCCGAAATTGTCGTTACCATTTCCAATTTCAGTCTTGCTGCTTTGGAATAAGGCAGTTATCAAATGCTCGCCATCACATTTGACGTTATTTTGGATTGGTTGCCGTTTTAATCGAATACCGATCGTATTCGGCAAGTGTGAATTTGTGAGCAAATCTCGTTTAAAGCGTTATTGATATGTATTCGATATGGCCACAGAGTACAAAAGTGGCAGTACATTAAAATGTTAATAATAAGTAACTACCTTACCTAAACAAAATTTTATACAAAATACTTATTAGTCAATCACACACTTTAGTTCGATTTTTGGAAGGGCTACAGAGGAAATTAACTTTTTTATTTTCTGATGCAAAAAGTGGCCACTTTCAGCACTTTTGCTAAATAGAGACCTACTACAACGAACTATATTTTACTGGGGCTATTGTTTGTAAATAAACTATAAAACATTAGCTTAATTCAATCTAAACTTGTGAATTTTCGATCCTACTTAGCGAGCAATACATTTAATTAAGACGAGGCGCCCTCATCTTAATTAAATTTATTGCTTTACTTTGAGGTATATATAGGAGCCGTAATAATAATTTGTAAAAAATTGTACTTACTAGTATCAATTTCGTATTTAATATAAAATGCACATTACTCGTACTTACCTAGGTGGTTCCAATCTAAATACATATAGTTAAGTTACTAATGCCACAAAACAAATGATAGGTAAGCTACCATAGGACCTATACACTTGTATTAAATAATTTTATCTGTTATTATTAACAGATTTTTATTTTTCGTTAGTTTTCAGGAAGTAATAAAAAAATCTCGTAGGTAAGCAGTGTTATTATTTTACGCCCAATATTTCAATATTAGTCTAAGTGAAAATATTAGAAGTAAATCATAAATCTTTATTTTCAAAAATAAATCTTTATTTTGTAAATGATTCTGTTTTCTTATCAACATCCCGATAATTTATATTTTCGATTTCCAGAAAATATGGTGTAGTGTAGATGGTTAAAGCAAAATAAATAATTTACTAGTTGCTCATTTTTCTATGCTGTGGTGAAGTGATTACCCTCTCGCACCCTCGGTTTCGCCAGTTTTGATTGCCGTTAAAGTAATAAGACTTCAATTTCAAGGGCGGTGGAGGGGATTTCAGCAAATAATACAGTCCCAAACTTACCGTTTTACCGGCTAACGAAACAAATAAAGACTCATTTGAGTAATTTTACGAACAAATAGAAGCGAGGGGCCGTAATTAAAACTCTGAAAAGTTTTTATGAACATTTTAACTGATGCTGAAAATTATTTTTTTAGAATACAATACCGATTTTAAAGTGAAATAAAGCCCGTGCTTAATTAAAAATAATTGATCTCACGTTACTTTCTCATTTGATGTGTGCAATGTGTTTTATGGAAGCGTGAATAAGTGTAAAGGCTTTTATGAGCTCAATTTTGGAGAATATGAGATGTGAACCACTATAATTAAGTAGCGAGCTTGCCGCTGTAATAACATTGAGGCCTTTTGCTAATGAAACTGTTATTGTTTGGTACACAATAAATAATAATATATTATTTATTGTGTACCAATACAGCCAGGCCCTGTCAGAATAGCAGCGTGCCGTGGCGTTACTCTAACGTCACGGCATTCATACGCTGAGGCAGGGGCCTTTTATTAATCTCTTTTTTTGTTTTTTTTTATCTCTTTTCATTTATTTTATTTTAGTGTTTAAGTATTTTGTGAGATTAATAATAAACTATTTCTATTCTATTCTATTCTATTATTATACTAATGTTTATTTATTTTCCCATTCAGTTTACTAGGTTCAAATATAGTATGATTAGGCTTTTATTAATCCTATTACCTGCATGTGATAGAGTGCCTCAAGTAGGTTTCTTTGAACTGGTCACCAAGGGCCTCTCCAGATGTGTCTAGAAGTGTACATAAGTATCTAAAAGTTTTTCTCGGGAAACGGTAGAATGAATTTCTTAGTTCTCATCACTTTTACTTTGACTTAGAGGCAGTCAGAGTAAAAACAGTGTTTGGACATTGTGATATAGAACAATTTCGCTTGCATGCGAAAACGGCTTGTAGAGCATTACTTACTAAAGATTGCTTTTCGGGAACAATCTAGATTCTAGCTGGTATCATGTTGTTAGACAATTTTTAAGTCATGGATCACAACCCATTTATTAGAGCAACTTAAATTTCAGGAAATGTTAGTTCAGTTTAAAGTTAATTTTGCCCTGGGGCTCTAGGGTGTATAACCTCGAAGTCTTAAAATTAATTTTGGGTCTTCTTGTTTCAGAAAATTTATTTAATCTCCCATCTATTTAATTGACATTTAAGCTACTGCTAGTTTGCGAGGAATAAGTTTAAGTCCGCCGTTTGTACCTTACTCTATGTAGATATTTGTACAATAAAGATTTATAAATAAAAAATAAATAAATCATAAATCATTTATTCTCAAATTCATTTCGTTCACATCAACAATGGACAATATTTGCTTTAAAACTAGGTTAGTTTGCGTAAACAAATAAATAAGCAATTAGTTTCTATATAATAGGTACTAAATAATATGACATTCTGTTTAGCTACACATAAAATTACAAATATAGTTTTATTTAGGTAATAAATCATTGTTTGTGCCTGAACTAGGTTATCCTGTGTTTCAGGCGATATGCGCCTATGGAAAACATAAATTATGGTATTACATAATATGGAAAATAATTAAAGTTACATACATTTTTAATAGAATTAATTATTGACTAAACTAATCGTTAAGTATACCTACCTATACTCAAAATCAAAATCAAAATCAAAAAATCATTTATTCAGTCTAGGCTGTTACAAGCACTTGTGAATGTCAAAGAAGCTACGCCATCGGTTCGCAAACCCTGAGCGGGAGACCTTGTAACGAGAAGAACCGGCAAGAAACTCGTCAAGGGCTGCTTTTTTCTCCCTGTATATTTCATACAGAGTCGTCAACATTGAAAAATGAGCTCCACATTTAAAGTGAGGTCATTTTCCATCACAATAATTAACAAAAGTTTGTACACAATGGGTAGGTAGGTTGAAATTAAATACCTACTACATATCGGATAGGTAATTGTGAGAGTAAATAACTTTCAACTAGTTGAGAAATCAGTAATCACTATGTCTGCTACTCGAAAGTGCACCTAAGTAGGCAAAATTTACCAAAAAATACTTGAGACAAGACATAAAAAATAACAATAAAAAACTCAATTCTTACAATTCCCATTCCCACTGGCAGCACCCGTTCACGAGCATGACGCGTGGACCAGCCATCGCTTCGCTCAACCATATTTGAGGGAACGTAACGACCCGCCCCACACGACACCACCGCAGAAATGATTAAAGAGAGCATGACATACTTAGGCTACCCATCCTAAGGCACTGAATTGAAAACTAATATCCAAAAGCTTTTCATCGGCCTTTACTTACAAAAACTACTGACTATAGAAAGCAAAATGATTGCAATAAAAAAAAAAAAGAGAAATCAAAACAAGGTTTACTTGCCTATTAGTTTTATGTTTTGAGTAAGAAGTGCCATACATATTGATAACATCAAACAGAGAAAAAAAAAATATATAAATATACGACGCCCTTAGTACAAGCAGACAGAAGCAGACCCATTCCCACTGGCAGCACCCGTTCACGAGCATGACGCATGGACCAGCCATCGCTTCGCTCAACCATATTTGAGGGAACGTAACGACCCGCCCCACACGACACCACCGCAGAAATGTTTAAAGTGAGCATGACATACTAAAGCTACTCGCATTAAGGCTACTATACTAATCATATTAATACTACAAGTAACTCCTCTGTCTCATCATACGTCATCTTTTGGAGAGTGGCTTTAAGGATATTTTTGCAGTTTATGCGATTGAAATAAATAAATACCGATACTACTCGGTCAATGGCACGAGAAATGTTGGGTCTACACATTGTCCAGTTTACGGCGGTGGGAATGTAAAGATAAACGCTGGCTTTTGTTATTATTCCTAAACTTTGGTATGTAGCCCTTGCTGCCTCCTAGCTTTATGAGACTATAAAACGGCTAGTTACCGTTAGCCGTCAGTCTTTTTAATAATATATTATAACGAATATTATGTACTGCGCCGAAAAACTCTAAAAAATAATAATATGGATAGTGTGAAGAATTGCCGCATCATACTCAAAATTGTTATAAAGTTAACTGCTTAAAATATAGTGTGTTCAAGATTATGCCTGTCGTGCCGTGGAAAGACCTCGGCATTATAACCTCTATAGTAAATTGAAACTCACACTTGTTCATCTATGAACTAACTAATAATAGAAAATAACTAATAAAAAACACAATAATAAATAAGCTTTTCAAAACATTCCCAAATTAGACTCCAAATCCAGACGAGTAATTTTTGTTGCACATGACGTCGTACGTTAAAAAACGTCGACGAAAATCGTCGTTTTTTAAATATATTGTGTCACTCGGGGTGATGTGGATTCTAACGATACCTCACACATCCAAATCTGTTCAGGCGATTAGAAGTTATGGTGGAATAAGAAACTCACATACATACAAACATACATGTACACTGAAATAAAACACTTTTTACGGATACAAACGTTCATTTATTTTAAAAATTATTTTTTTGACGTTCCGTAAAATAATGCGCAAGTTCCGTTGGAGCAAGTCCTTATTTCCAGGCGGTAACACACCGGCCTTAAGATATAAAGTACAAAGTCTAGAAGCTGGAATTTCAAAGATTATGGCTGCTTCAGTTTTATTTTTACGGTAAACTATAACTGTTTCATGGAGAGCTTGGTCGACTACTATTATCGTGAATTTTATAACAAGACTGTAATAGCAACGACGGTTAAAATCAAACGGTTGAGTTTCAGTTAAGTTTGCCATTACCTTTTATGAAATACCAGTTAACTACAAAGTCAGCAGAATATTCATTAATATAATCCCCGCCAATTGGTAATGCGCTGGAACCTTGTCACATTAACATCCACGTTGACGGTGATCCGCATCTAAAAATGTCATAAGAAAATTCTAATAGTTAGGTGATCTAATATTATTAGTTATTGAATTATTATTTTCAATAAGATAGGGTCTCTGTACTTATATAAAAAACACAAAAAAATACAATAGTTTTTCGTTTTTGGTTAAAACAATGGCCGCCAGGCGCATTACCAATTGGCAGGGATAGTAGATCCAAACGCAATATTCCTATGGACCTTAATGCCATGTGAATGAAGCCTTTACTATTATTGATTTCTTTGCAGTGAGTTTTAGAATAGAATACTCACACAAATATTTACAGAAAATAAAACTAAAAAAAAGAAACAACACAGGTATAGAATAATTTTAAAAAGCAAAGGAATTTATACAATAAAATAATCATTTAGAAAAAAATACAAGGTAAAATACAGTCAACGGCACGCTGGGCTACCACAACAGAGCAAATCAGTCTCAATCAATTTAAAAAAGTTTAAACAATTGAAAAAATACTAGAAAAAATCGACTCACCCGCAGCTCAGACGTGACACGAACCCGCACCCTTAGGATTCCGGCCCAATGCTACCGAGTCGCTAGTGGGAGTGTCGAAATTCTCCGTCCGAGTCCCGTCTGAGCTGCTACGGGTGAGTCGATTTTTCCTAGTGTTTTTTCATTTATAAGTAACTTAATAAAATAAAAGTAGCATTGTGAATGCTAAATATAAAAATTCAAGTTTAAACAAATTTAAAATTATTGACGGTTTTGTATAACCCGACACGTGCCGCTGATCGCACATCAGTGTAAGACCAATAAAAAGTCCCTGCCTTAGCATTTATGCCTCTAGTTTACTTAGTTCTGATTCTACAAAATATTTGGTTTTCGTAGTTACAATATCAGCTTGTGTTTTCTCTCAAGGGTTGTCAGGTTACAAGTTACTGTTTGATAATTGATTTTAATTAAATATCACAAATATCATTAAAAACTTGTCTTACTGAATTGTAAATAGCAAATTTGGTAAGTGAGAAAAAAATATAAGTTTCAAATCAATAAGTATGTTTTATGATCAAAATGTTTATAAGGGTAAAAAATCATATAACAAAAAAACCCCCCGACACAAAACAAACTAAAAATGTCAAAAAATAGAATTTGTCTCTCGGTCGGGGGACCCCCAACGTATAAAATAGGTACCCTTTTAGTACTTCTATTTTTGTGGTCCCCCGACCGAGAGAGAAATTTTATTTTTTGTCTTTTTTGAGTTTGTTTTTGTGTCGGGGGTTTTTTTTTTTAATTTTATTTTTATTTAACACACAAAATTAAGTAACACGGTACCAAATTTGGACATAAGGAAGTTAGTCAGATCTGCTCATCAACTAGAAAAGAGCTGATGATCTTCAAACGGCTGAACAGATTTTCATGAAACATAGCTAAGAATACTCTGAATAAAATTATTTATGACACAAAAAAACTAAACGAAAATCGGTTCATCCGTTTAGGAGCTACGATACCACAGACAGACACACAGACACGTTAAACTTATAACACCACTCTCTTTTTGCGTCGGGGGTTAAAAACCATTGAGTCATTCTTCTTTAAAAATATATTTAATACACACTGTGTAGTGAACTGATAGCCCTATTCTAAACTCACTCATCTGCCCGAGTTTAGATTGGTATGTTCGAGAAGTATTCGAACGTGATGTTTACGGTCATTTAAAACCGTTTAAGCCTTTCTAACGGAATGGGGGGAGAAAGGGGGGCAGGGATCCGCTGATCGCAAATATATCTCCCGGTATCTCTAAACGTCTCATGAGATTAGGGCTTAAGTGTTAATTTATATAAGGTTTATTTTTAAGGATCATCAGGATATTTTGCATACGGCGCATTTTGTGTGACCGTTCTATTTTCTCACAAACTTGCAAAATTTAATTATGTATCTTGTCATCGGTAACACAAAAAGATATTAAAACTTTGTGTTATTTAAATTCAGAGATATGCGGGAATCCCATAAGGATGCACTTGAAACCAGCGGTAAAACTTTAGTATTTGTAACTGCAAGTTATACAAAGTCACTTTACTTATTACCCTATCGTTATTTTTCCTGTGGTTCATTTTACAAGGTAAGTATGCAAACTGTTTGGAAATAGCCTTACAAAGCCGAATATAGAGATAGGGTACAATGCATACAAATACAACCCACCCAATTAAATAACCCTGAACCACATGGCTTAGAATTTTTTTCAAAATTTTCCGGAGTTGTAGGCATGGTACCCTAACTACCATATTAGGCTATACAACGCTATTTTCAAACACCCTGTATATTTTTCTTTATCAAAATCAAATTAATCTAAAATGGTTTTGCTGTTAAACACACTCACACACACACTCACACACACACACACACAAACTACACATGCATCCAACTTCAGGTGATATTATTACTCTTGTTACTAATTTACTAGTAGATTATTATTATTGCCACTATTATTACAACAATTTAGTTTCCTTCTTTATTCGCTCGCTATGACACTACTATGTAAACTGAATTTTTGTTAATTATTGTTTTATTGGCTTCCACGATACACGCTTGTCCTAGTGTGGTAGCCGCTGCTAACTGTTTTAAGTGTTCGTTTTATGAATAAAGATTATTTTCATTTCTCATATTCGGAAAGTGATGTATATTTGAACTGAGCAGCGGGTCCAAAACTCTTCGTTCCACCCTAGGGTGGAAAAGTAATTTAAAAATAGAACTGAATTTGGCAATGAAAAAGTTTACAATAGTTAAAAACAAATGGTTTAAAAAAAGTTGCAGCCTTGTAGGGCGCATTCACGAACAACAACAAAACACGGTATAAACAGCCAGTGCAAAATTAAAAACATTAGGCGGAGCGGCCGGCGACGCGCCGTGTTCCAAATTTAAAATAAGAAAAACTATAAAATATTGGAGGGAGACTTACCTAACTCTGTGACTTTGAGCTGTGTGTGCCGTATTAAAGTTTTGTGTTGATTTTGTATAATACTAAAAATGAGTTTAAAACTAAATCAAAAAGTTCAAATAAAATAAAAGAAACAATAAAACTACGCTGTAATTCGCCTACAGGAAACAACTACTTCAGGAGAGTCTCTGCCATGGATTTACCGTCTTATCAAAGACCAAAGAATATCTCCAACTTTTACAGGCATCCAACAAAGCCAAATCTGTCATCATAATAATTTATATCAAACTGTAAATATTCCAAGCGAATTTAACTTTAAATTTCACAAATTGTTCTAATTTTTCTAGGTTTTTAAAGGTAAGTTGGTTATAGGTAATAATTATAAGGTCTACCAATGTAGTTACTGAGTAGGTACATGTTTTTATTAATAAACATTTTGGAATAACTAAGACTTTTTTTACTTTCCTGAAATTCGAAATGAAAAGTAGAGTGTTTAACACGGGTAAAAGTCATCAATTCCAATCTCGAACTATAGCCGCCCTCGCTATGCTCGGGCGTCTAAATATCTCGAATGGGAATTGCTTCCTTTTGACCCTCGTATAACAATCTACTATTCTATTTCTATTTCTACGTGTGAAAAGGTAAAGACGAGGTAAATTATCAGACAGACAGGCAAATTTATCTTTTTGCACATAGTTAATATGGATAAATTCAAAGATATTATTCGTCAGGCTTGTAAGTAGTTTTAAGACAATATTAAATTTATGCAGAAGTGTACGGTTGAAGAAACATTTTCCATTGTTATCTCACAAAAGAAAAATTAAAAGTAAGTTCGGTTTTACCATTTATTTAAGAATTATTACAATAACAAGGTAAGAAAAGCGTGAAATTGAAAATGTGACGTGTTAAAATAAACGTCAAACCGTTTCCACATTTTGCTCTAAGATGAGTTAAACAAAGCAATTATTTTCTAAGCCAAGCCACAATTGAGTGTGACATTAACGCCATGTTTGTTTTATCATATTTTATGAATTTACATAATTGTGCCTACAATATTTAACTAATTCTAGTAACTGTTCCTCGCATAACATAAAGCATTGTTATTTCAATTTGATTTTCGGAATACTACCTGTGATGTAGGTATGTTGTCATAGTAACACCTCTCTGACGATTTTTTTTATTTGTAAGAAAACCAACAGCGTTATAAAAAAAATATATAATTAATTTTCCCTTGAAATCGCAATAAATACTGGACGTGTAATGAGTATTTTTGGAAAAAATAAGTCACTTTACTAGATTAAACACCACTTTTGACTACTCAAGCTCACCACAAGACTGTGAAATAAGTAGGTAAGGTAGATAAGTAAACCAATCTCTTATTAATTTAATAAAAAATATCTTTATGGGGATCTACGAGAATTTTTTATGTTTTTAAAGAGCTAACTATATCGCAAACATGCACTCGTCAAGTATTATTTCCTTAATAAATTAGTAGGTAGTTGACTATCCATTTATTTTGTACTAGCGGCCGCCCGCGGTTTCACCCGCGTGGTTCCCGTTCCCGTAAGAATATCGGGATAAAAAGTAATGTAGTAATGTACCTATGTTTTAATATAGGCTATCTACTATCTTTGTGCCAAACTTCATCCAAATCCGTTCAGTAGTTTTTGTGTGATTGAGGAACAAACATTCAAACATCCAAACATCCAAGCCCACAAACTTTCACATTTATAATATTAGTAGGATTATTTAGTAGGATTCTATGCGATTTCTTAATAACATTAACCCGTATCCTGAAGTTAATTAAGTGATAACTTTTTCTGACGTATTAATTTAACCTTCTCAAAGGAGGGACTGTACTGGAAATTAAAACTCACCGAATCGTAATGTAATTATGAAAAAGTTTTTGATCATTTCTATTGTTTTATCAAAACACCTGGCTATTTGGTACCATATGCATACAACCCCGGAAAAGTATTGTAAAACCTGCAAACCGCCACGTACCTGAGATTTTTTGATCTTTCATTTGTATGGAAAAATGCAACGTAAACCTTTACCTAGACGCAAGTATACTATTGTATTCGATAATGCATCTCATTAAGGTGGTACCCTGAACGAAAGTGGCGCCGCGGTGAATTATATTTAATATTATAATTCTAATACACAATTTTAAAATATTTATCGTGGAGATTTTAGGGCCCACAGTCTAGTATTTTTAGACGGTATCGTTACATTCCCTCGTAGTCACTGCTAGTAGTAGATAGAAAAACTGCTAAAAGTGGCCGTTTTTGACACATTTGCTATCTACTTCTACGAATGACTACGACTACGAGGGCATGTAGTGATACCTTCTAAAAATACTAGACCATGGGCCCTAAAATCTCCACGATAAACATTATTAAAATCTTTTTCTATTAATAACTTATTAAATAAAAACCTCTTAGGGCGCTACTTTCGGTCATACAACCGCCTTAATGGGCAAAAGCAAAACTATCATAAAAAGAAAAAAAAGTTGTAGTTTTTAAGGTTTATAATAATTTTCCACAGAGTCTAAAGACGAAAGTCTTCAACCAGTGCGTCCTGCCTGTCATGACATACGGAGCCGAAACGTGGACACTCACTGTAGGGCTGGCTCACAAATTTAAAGTCGCACAGCGAGCTATGGAAAGGGCTATGCTCGGAGTTTCTCTGAGAGATCGGGTCCGGAACGAGGTGATCCGACAGAGAACTAAAGTCATCGACATAGCCCACCGGATTAGCAAGCTGAAGTGGCAGTGGGCCGGCCATATTAGCCGTAGAACCGATGGCCGCTGGGGCAGACGAGTTCTTGAGTGGAGACCGCGTATCGGCAAACGTAGTGTGGGACGCCCTCAGACAAGGTGGAGCGATGATCTTCGCAAGGTGGCTGGCAAAAACTGGACGAGTATAGCCGCGGATCGTGCTCAGTGGCGTGCTCTCGGAGAGGCCTATGTTCAGCAGTGGACGATGATAGGCTGATGATGATGATGATGATGATGATGATAATAATTTTCCGGGGTTGTATACATAGTAACCTCTCGATCATACCTATTCGCCTTTAAGGCTTTTACCAAACACTCTAAATACATTTTTATAACGTTATGTTTTTGATAATAAACAAATAAATTTGACAACGTCATAAACATTGCTCTAATTCCAAAGTAAGTAGCTAAAGCACTGTTAGGAATATGAGCAGTGACGTCATGCAGAAAGGCATCGGGGCGCTGGGAGCGTCCACGACAGTTTAGTTCCCGGAGCTTGTTATAAGTGACAGACGTGTACTTATTTGTGAGAACATTATTTAAATTTGTATTTCAAAGTGTCAAGACTATTTTATTATTGACTTGTGTTATGGAAATCATAGACAACGGTGGAACTACAAACACCCAGACCTGAGCCGCTATAGAAAAGTTCGTTTCCTAGATTGACTCAGCCGGGGATCAAATCCCGGACTTCAGAGATGGCGACAACTTGTAAACCGGTGTACGAACCACTAGACCACGGAGGTCGTTACTAGAATTCTTGTGATGTTGTCTTATATTTATTTTTAGTGATTTACAATAAGGCACAGATTACTTAAATAGATTACGGAAAAGGTTTCCGTTAGGAGTGAACTTATCATAACTTACAATGATAATGAAGTACCTATTGTTGCGAAATAGCAATATATAAAGCTTTTTCTTCTAAATCGTTACTATTTTAGGCTAAATAACAGAAATTGTAATATAAAATTACAGTTATTTACAATTCAAATAAATGGCATAGATACTCTACCAACATGAATGCTTGTATAAACATAAACAGTAAATATTACGTTAATGAGGTACTTTTTTTACAAAATATGACGATTCTTGCCCTATTAGTCATTTCTTGAAACATTCAATTTAGTAACGCAAAATATTTTGGTAAATTATTTGCTATCCCAAATAAATACTAAACTCGCAGTAACTAAGCAGCTACGCTACGGAACAAACAAAATCTGGCTGAAAGTATTAAAGTGGGGCCTTTTTGTCCCACAAAAAAACCTAAGGGCGCATTGCAGCGCGAGGGTTAATGTACACAAAGAGGTTTTTGCGTCATACGCAATCCTTTTCCAAGTCGCACCTGCCGCTGCCCCGTGATTGGAGCTCACATGTATTTTCGTTTTTATTATAAGACATGTTTAAACCTTACGCAACGCCTTAATAAGAAAATGACATATACTTGACAGTTGCCTGGTTACACATTGTTATTGATTTTACGTAATGGGAATAAAGTTTGCTTAAATATAAAATTGAATATTTATTAGAAAACAAAAATGTTCTATGGCTTAAGTTGAATTATTATAACCTTTTAGATCATAAAATTGTTCCACAATAAGGTCCCCCGACTATAAACTATCTTTTTAACTTTCAGTCATTCTGTATTATTAATTTCTGTGTGGCCATGTAGTCAATTTATTTATGCCCGAATACGAAACATTTTGGCTCCTGCCAACTGCGCAAGTATTACATTTATTATTAATTTATTATAAATTATGCCTCTTTATTTGAAATGGGTGAATTGCAAATACTTGGCATATAAACTTTTATTCGGTACCCTACAATATTTTATGAGAGCGAGCGTATTCACATTTTAAATAAACATTGGTTATTCAAAAAGTTTTCACATATTTTCACTTTAACATTATAAGGTTTCCGGTAGGTACCTGTTGAGTTAACGTATTCTTTTGTTTAAATTAGTTATTAACGAAACTTGTTTTTAATCATACGTCTGAACTATTGCGGAATAATAAAAAAAATGTTAACGATATGAATCATAATACATTGATAATATCGATATGAAGCATAATTAAGTCCTAAAGTAATATGGTTTTTCAAGAATAGGTAGTTGTAAAGCATTATGTGATATCTAATGAGAAATCCCTACAAACTCTATTTGTAATGAAGGAAGATAGGACGCAAATGGCGAAATGCACACCAATCTGTGAGGCACTCAAGCTTTTAGTTGAGTGTCGCATTTCCGAGGCGATATTGAGCGATTGTCTGGCCAGCTGTTTCAGCATAATGTTATAGTAAATGGAGCTGAAATACTATCGCCTTTAACTGATGAGTGGATCAAAGCCAAAGCCAAAATAAGCTTTATTCAAATAAACTTAATTATTAGGTACTTTTGAATAGTCTATATTTTCCTACCACCCGTTCCAGACTTATAATGGGGAATGTCTAAAAAAAACATATTGCCTGATTTTTTCTATAGGAATAAGCTCCCTTACATTGTAGTAGAAAAAAGTTTCAGAATTGTCTGTTGCGGGAAAAAAAAAAAGAAAAAAAAGGGACCTCGACTTCACATACGAAAGTAACAAATAGCAGAATGGAGATTATGTACCTTATAGCCACCATCACCTGCCACTATACCATAACATGGTATTAAAAAAAGTTTCGATACAAAATGTCAAAACTTTTCTTTCTTAATACGTGTTAAGTTTCTTAAGTTGTGGCCGGTGGTGGCTAAGGTATAATTTCCATTTTGCTGTTATTTCCATATGTTTGTGAAGACGAAGTGACTTTTTTTTAATTTTTCACGCATATTCAGCCAATTTAATATTTTCAGACATTCCCATTATACTCAACATATTATTATTATGAACAAAAATGTAGAGAAGCATTTTCTTACGTTCAAAAACGGTTTGAGAACTTACATTATCTTAATGATATTATTTTCCGAAATAAAGAACGACATATAACTTATTTATTTATTTATATTTATATGGCATACACAACAGATGACAGTCAACAATAGCACACATAACAGCTAGACATGTCTTGAACCAAACTGACATCCAAACACGTGCACACACAGAAATACATGCGATGCGAAAACATTTAAATTATTACATTATTATAAATTGGTACTATAAAAGTTGCATTAATTAATATTGTTTAGTTTACATAATTATTATGGGAAAATACTGGACTAATTATTGAAATTATTACAGCGATCAGAGTTTTTAATTTGACATAAATTATTGAATTATTACTTATAAAGTTAATGATTGAATTATAATTATCAAAAATATAATAGAAAATGACATCAACATATTTTTTTTTTGACGTGGGACTTAAAAACAGTATGCTTTGTAGTGTAGATAACTTCATAAGTTCGTCCCCGCTATCTGAAATAACTCGAACTACGGTCCATTGGACTTTAAAAATCCGTAAGCAATTTTCTAACAACCCTCGTTCCATCTTTTGGCGTTCAACAATCGTAAGTTTTCCGTTTGGCAGTCGCCGTAATAATGGGTTGACAAACTGTCTGGACTCGCGAGCGTCTCCGAGGGAGAAGTTTAGAATTGTTTGGACGCACGCGTCTTCTTCGCCTTTGGTTCAAAATGAGGAAAAGTGCGACTGAAGAACCGACAGTGAAATTTAAAGGTTTGAAATCATATTACAGCTAATTATTTATTTTTGCGACGCAACCATGATCCAAGTAAACAAGTATGTTTGAGGTACACACTGTCTGCCCTTCTTAATGTTCTTTCCTGTCCCGGGCCTGCTGGAAGAAATTTCAATGTGAAATAAGTTGTGCCCTTGTACAATTCTTCTGTCCATTTCTTTTCCGTTTGTAATTGTGTGTGTACGAACAAATAAATAAATAAATAAACAAAATCTTCTCTTCCCGTGACAGCTGGGTCACATGATTGACGTGACTTTGTATGTGATGCGCTCTCAAACTATTCACGACAAGTCTTCACTTTATCATTACGTTGTCTTCGTATGTATAAACCGCTCTCAACTTTGAGAGCTATCTTCAGATGATAGCTGAGATGCTGTTCCTATAAGAAGAGCATCTCAAGTGAAATCTTAAGATAAGCTCTCAACGTTGAAAGCGGTTTATAAATACGTTCCTTTGGCCATCGTAGGAAGAGAATACCGACTATTATACTGAACTTCGAAGCTCAAAATATACGGTGAAGCATATTATAAAACCACGAATGCAACAAAAATTTTACTGCGAGAATATGAATAAATATTAACAAAAATATTTATTATTATTATTTCAGAAAAAATGGGCTAAACAATGATCCTTGAGGCATACCAACAGGGAGTTCACTGAGCGAAAAGAAGGGAGAGAAGCTAAATTCGTTTAGAGACAGACGGGAAACACAAATACAATAATAACTCAGTAAACGGTAGAAATTTTATTATTATTTATTAACGTTAGGAATATAAAAATCAATTATGAATAAGCAATTAGATGGAACAAGTTGGGTATTTATTATTAGTCGGTAAGCTTCTTAAAAAATACTTAAATCTTAATTCTGCAATTTATTTTGCCCAGGCGCTTTTTGTGCCAACTTTTTGAGATGATGATAATAATGTATCATAACGCGAATTTTAATGTACATTATGAATATAAATAGACGCATAATGATCCATACTTCAAGACGAGCTCGTTTGAATATATTTACGAAGAAAATTTGTGGGATCCAGACCGCATTTAACAAGTTCATTGTATTTTTAATATGCTGGTTGAACTCGGTTGAATCTTATAACTTGGGGGACATCCCTAATGAAGCTCGAGATCTAAGTAAATTATAATCATTCAATAGACTAGGATATTGAACCCTTTTCTAGTCAAAAGTTTGCTTTGATAACTTCGGAAATAAATTTCGGGAGTTTAAAATCGCAATAAAAATGGAATTTCGAAAATTTATGTATGAGGCTCTTCGATTAGAGGCTACGTTAATAAGTTTGGGTGAACTCTTGAAACAAAGGTAACCCAAATGCACTGAATAGATATTAGTCCAAATATTAAGAGCAAAGAATTATCTACATATGTAATGACTGTACCTACTATGTTTATGAATGTAACGATACCGTTTAAAAATACTAGACTGTGGGCCCTAAAATCTCCTCGATAAACATTTTTAAAATTGTGTATTAGAATTATAATATTAAATATAATTCACCGCGGTGCCACTTTCGCTCAGGGTACCACCTTAAAGAGAGGAATGACCTTTCAGCCTGAAACATACCTTTTAGTCCAGCATTTTTACTATCATTTTACTACCTTAAACCTATCTCTCTATAACATTATAATTGAATCAGCTGTTGAAAAAGTACAATTAAGTGTTTGTAAGTAATTCGAAGTTCTTGGACTCGCTAGAGACTCTTAGGATTGAAGGGGAACTATGTAAAAAGAAACGCGACAAGCGAACGATGTTCATTCATTCGATTTATTTAATTTTGGACCTTATTCATGAGCTAATAATGTTTCGAAGCGGAATGAATGTTGTTCGATTATCGAGTTTCAGTAAGAGTTGTTATGTGAAATTTCAAGTTGCCTCCAAAGGCTGCGGGCCAAGAGAAGGCCAACTGCCTTTGAAAAGCTCACTGTTATTTTATTTACTTAAATATTTGCGCATTTGGTCGGTTTCTTCGGACATAAATTCTCGAAGGTTTTCTGAGAAATGAAATTATTAAACTTTAATTTACTTGCTTAGTTTCGCTGTGAAAGTTTTGTTTATTTTTTCAATTTAAATATTCTACTTTTAACCGAGACGAGCGACGACTGTGTAATATTAAGAATTTGATATTTGTTTGTTTTAGATACAGCGACGGAATAAAAATTGATTCTAGTATTGTTTAAAAGTGTGTGCGTGCAGTGCAATATAATGTCTGACTAGTTAGTCAGTTGTGTTACATCACAGTTACCTATTTTCTATGTCTTGGTTGTGAACTAACACAATCTAGGTCTAACCGAATTGTTTTGCACAAAACTCTCGTATTTGCCACAAAGTCGGGTTGGTTTTCGCGGAGACTTACAGTTGCCTTAATTGTAGTTGCCGAAGTTCGCCACCGATTGGCCGGGTATACACAGCACAGAATAAACAGCTAAAGTAGTAACGCAACTACAAACGTCCGAATGAGCGCACCATTCACACACACGTTAATTGGGACGAGAGGTGCCATTGTGTTGTGATTGCATTCGTATTATTAGCAGATGTGAGAGCCGGGCTCGTAAAACAAAACTAGGAATAAAAAATTTGTTTCGAATATTTCTTCTAATAGATTAAGAGCGACAAGTTTTATTAGCGCACAGCGGGGACTAAGACAAATGGAGTCTTGGGTAGGCCGTAAATTACGCTCAACTGTCATACAAACTATTCAAACTGGTGAATGATGGACAATTTTAGTTGAAATGCACAGATTTCTAAGAGTTTGGTAGATTTAAATGTGTTACAGATGGGTGAAGTAGTCGAAGGAAGGAAAAAAAACTTGAGTTCTCAGAATTGGCAGGGCGGATCGTGAGAAATGGTGCGTAGGCGTCGCCGTGAAGATTGCAAGCATCAAGCTGACCAATGAGGGGTCTAAATGGGCGTAGAGCGGGCGGAGAAAAACTTCAGTAGGAATGGAAGAGAAAAAACGAGGAGGCAACTAGGATTCAAGGGACAGACGCTAAGACAGACAGTAGGACGCAGACGCTTTTAATATTTTAGGAGTGTTAGATTGGGAGTTTCGTGACTCCATTGTAACTAACTGTGTGAGCAATAAAGACTAAAGAGTTAACTATTAAATAAATACTAACTTTGTTAAGTAAATTGTAGATTTGAATATTAAAACAAGTGTAACTATTTTACAAAGTGAATCCAAACAACGTCGAGTGGGGTATGTAATTGTATACATTGTGATTTATTTCATGTGTCAATAAAGGTACAATCTCTAGATTAACGAGCAGAATATCGTATACAACGTAGAAATGTATCAATACGAAGAACAACTCCATTCTAGGGGTTTCTCTTTAATAACCGAATGGAACTCGGTAGAACACCTCATCTTTGTGTTGACTTTAATATGCGCAATAGTTGTATTAGGGTGTTGTGGATATAAGATATTCAGTTATTGCAATCGTCGAATATTAAATAGACGGAGGTATTTGCAAGATGGTCTACCAAATGAGATAGAAATGCAAAGAGCCGGGTTAGATTGAATTGGATTGCGTTTTCTTAATGCATAGTTAATCTCGGAGATAAGGATGGTTAACGTGAAAGTATTAATTAAAGCTCTAGAGACTGTAACTTTATGTAGCCTGGTGGAATACGAAACACTAATATCTATTATGAATGTTAATAATCAAGTCTAGATTAGACTAATATGTGAAATAGTTTTTTCTTTCCATTTTTCAATCAATGTATCAGGTTAGTTCTATAAATGTGTTCGTATCTCACTTTAGACTTAATTTGTAAAATAACTATTGAAACTTTAGTGTGTGTTTAATTAAAATTAAGTGTGAATCTAGATGACCTTAGAGAGTTTTTTCTTTGGATTTTCGCTTTCTCTCTATTTAGTGTGGTCTTAAGATAGGAGCTGAAAATCTAGCTGTCATTATATAGCAACCTATAGGTGACAGCTTAAATAATCAAACCAGTTTCTTTTGCTATTTCGAAGTTAAACTAAACACATTTAATTTAAATAAATAATATTTTTTTTCCATAATTATATGTTTTACTGCTTAGAGATAAGATTCCTAAGAGGAGGCACAGTGTGAGGCATAGTCAAACTCGTGTTAAATACTAAGAAATACTTAGAAGAACCTTTGAGCTAGTTTGTTTGGCTTCGTTTAACACTTTGCGTTCTCACACATATACCTTTCAGTTGAATCACGATTTCTATGAGCTAAATTCGTTAGATTTCAGTCTAGGTCTAGGTAGATTTCTATACATATACCTAATTAAATAAACATGGGATAGTAGGGAGTGATTAAAGACTAAGGAAGAGACTACATTCAAACCGTTGAGGTTACTTGTGTATAGGTAGTTTATTTAAACGTGTTAGTAAAGGAGTCTAGCTGCTGAATTTGGACGAGAGACACAACAGGAGCTGAGCAGAAGGAAGTATAATGTATTAGTGTTGAATAGGTATAATGTGTAAGTACATTTTGCCTCTACACAGGACATAGACATTGTTAGGTGCACTTATAGACTTGTATTTAGGATAGGAAATAGGGATAGGTATACTAGGTGATCTGTGATGAAATTGAACTTGTACAGGATGTTTAGATCCTGGGGTGTTTGACCGCTTGAGGCTGCGAGCTAGGCATTCCACCCACTGACTTTAATCGAATGAGGGCTCTTGACTATAAGAGATTATTCTATTAGACTTGACTGAACGGGATGCTATGGCCGGTACTCGCGAGCTCAGCCTTATTGAGCCTAAAGGCTATCTGCGTGTGGATCCAGTGAACGGGTAGAAGCATTTCTGGGTCGTCGTCACATTTGCACTTTCATAGCGTTCAGCCATCGCCCGATTTGGCCAAATCGAACTTTCTCAATTAATACAAATATGAATAAATAAAGTTTACCATGGTTTTATGGGGAAAGGTGTCTAGCGAACACCTTATAAAGTAAAGTAAATAAATGTCCACATCCTGGAGATGTCTGACAAACGCTCCGCAGCGTAACAAAGATGGCTGACGTTCCCCAAATAATAAACCCCAGAAGGGTTTTTCCTAGAAGGTTTTGTAGGCGCTATTAAACGACCAGAGTGTAATCCACATCATGAGCAGACATCTTTTGGTTATAGCTTAGGTAATTAGTGTAGAGGAGAGGCGAAAGTCGCGATCAGATTAAAACAATTTGCATTTTAATATTAACAAGCTTCGCAATGTTATTTAAAACCATAGGCCTGCGGAATGATGGATTTATCTCGATGAGCCTCCGTTCCATTCACACGCAGCTACTAAATAGTACAAACATAAACACGATTCGCAGATCACTTAGATGCCAGTAACATCGACTTTCACCAAGACCACCAAATACATAGAAAAACATTATAACTAGACGATCACATATACAAATTAGGATTTGAGCCACTACAGAAAATGATGCCGTGTCGACCAGGATTCCAAATACGTATTCGAAATAACGATACGATTGGATCAAAAGGACCAAATAATTATAATAAATAAATAAAACAAAAATAAATAAAATAAACACAACGTAGAAATCGTGGTCAGTTGAAAGGAATACTTTTACAGGGATGTTACGAGACATCGTGATGCGAAACAAGGAGGCGAGATAAATTGAGCATGGAATAATTATTTTAATTATGTGCATGGTGTGATTATTTTATTGTGTTAAACTTTTTACATGTCTTTTGAATGTAGGGGAAAGACACAGTTACAGTCAGAATTCGTCATAATGTTATCAACGAGATCGAAAAAAATATACATACCTATTTCGTAAATTATAAAACTAAAAGAATCTATTTTTAGACAACTGTATAGCCAAGTTATTTGTTCACGGAAGACAAAAGCCTATCTGACAAGCTTGTGAATGGGAAGCGAGACAAAGGAGACCTTAGGGTTAATGTTTTATTGGTTTGCAACTTAACTGCTGTTGTCCATTGAAGTAAAATTTGACGGTTGTACATTAAAGACAAAAGGGAAGGACGTGGAGAATTCTTACCGAACAAAATAAACAATAAAAGAGTAAAATAAAAATACTTTCCAATATTATTCAAAGCATAGCAGCGCGTTTGACGATTTTGACTGTACGTAAAAAGGTTAGCATAATAAAGATGTGTGATTTAGGTGGAGACAAAGGCGGGAGCAGATTCTCAAGATATTGTTACATTTCAATGTAAGTCTGTTATCATGAGTATTTTAATCACATGTGGTACTATCTACCTTTCTCATAAAGAACGATCTGTGCATTTAGGAGTAGGGGAAAGTTTAAATCGAAACTAGTTTGTCGGCAGTTGAGTTAAGTGACGTTATAATGCCTAGGCGCAGTAAGAGACGGGTTAGAGGTCAAGATAGGACAGGGGAAAGTCGCGAGAGTAATGGAGGCATAGGGGAACAAACGGAAAATATAGATAACATAACTTTACAACAGATGTCACAAAGAATGGATGAATTTCAAAATGCATTACGACAGTTGAGCGCGGAGCGATTAAACGAAAGGTTAGAGTCGCGCGGGAATGTGCAAAATAATCATCAGACGATTAGACAGGAGTCGATTAGCACAACAGCTAGTGGTAGTGTCGCGAATTCGGAAACTAGAAACTTATACGTCATACAGCCTTCAGTTGCGAAGCCGAGTTTTGACGGAAAACCATTCGCGAACCCTATTGCGTTTTTGAAACGATTAAAAAAATATATTAGAGAAGTGAATGGACAGGACCGCGAAATTGATATAGCGCTAGGTTGCATCACGGGACATGCACGAAAATTGATGGAGATGTACTCAAGAAGATGGAATACATTTAGTGCTTTTGAGGACGACTTTAGACGGACTTATTGGACTGAACAAATACAAGAATCCGTTAGGTATAGGTTGATTAACACGGTGTACACAAGTGAATCAGCGATTTCGATGTCCGAACATTTTGCTGAATATGTTGAGTCGATGCAGTCCTTGACTATATCTTTTAGTGAAAGGGATTTAGTAAATTCGATAATGCGTCATTATCCTTTAGATGTTCAACGGTTGTGGTTTACGAGAGCAGAGGAACCCACTATTATGAAAGGCGCGAACTTTCTTAGGAGTATCGAACAAAATGTAGTTGTGGGACAGAGAGAGATAGGTAGATATGCTAGAGAGAGAGGAAATAATCAGAGAGGTCGTTACAGTAGGACACAGACAGATTATCCAGTTGCGGCAACGATTTTAGCGGAAAGATGGCGAGGCAGAGGCGGTTCGACTCGGGGAAGGGCTCACCGACGAGGCAGGATAGGTTACGGATCATATTCTAATAGGAATACATCACGGTCGAACGTGTTGGGTGAAATAAATACTAGGCCAGCTATAACATTCATGAAGGAAGGTGAGGGGTCAACATTATCAACGTCTGTGAGGGAGGATAAAACAAAAAACTAATACCCCCTACACAAGCGGAGTCCGATCGGTTATCAAAGTGTAGGAAGGGGAATGAATGGACTTCAGAAAATAGGAAAGACGATATAGCGTATAAGATTTTAGTTAAAAATGGATGGGAGCCAGGTCAGGGTTTAGGAGCAGACGGAAAGGGATTGAAGAGGCCATTGACCGGGGGAGTGTCAGTGAGTAGCAACAGTTTGCGAGCAATAGCGTGTAGCATAGGTGTCTTATTGGAAAATCAATTCAATCATGTGATAGAATGTGACGAAGAAGGGCTTGCGTGTGATCTTTGTACAAGCAGGGGTAGAGAGGTTTTGTCGATATCACATGAGCTAGACGAGTCAGATTACTTAGGTGTTGATTATTCGTTGCCTAGATTACCCGAGATAGGAGTGGATGTGTACGGGATGCGTATAAGTGCATTGATAGACACAGGGAGCCAAATAAGCGCTATAACTAGGGAACTACACGATTCTATTCGGAAAGAGAGAGGTGATTTGCCCGAGATCGCTATCCCGGCTATACAGGTGCAGGGAGCATTTGGATCACGGAGTGAAAGTGCGAATCGTATGGTACTAATAGAGCTAAGTTTGGGTGGCACAATCATTGAAGCGTCAATGTTAATTCTGCATAGGCTTCCTAGGTCAATGATATTAGGATACGACTGGTTGGAACGTGTCAAGGGGATAGTGGAGTGTGGCAGAGAAAGGACGTTATCAATTGAGCACTTAGGAGTCAGGACTAGTGTCAAAATAAATTCGAGTTGCGAATTAAAACGGTTAGGCGGGAGAGACAATGCAAACATGATAAATACGATGTTAGAGACGGACGCCCAACCGGCGGTGTATAGTGAGGCGAGCGAGAAAATAAACAATAGCGGAAAGGTGGCTACCTACTTGGACGAGATGGGTTTAAATGACGAACAAAAGAAACTATTGTTACCCGTTTTAAACAGATATAGTAGAGTGTTTACCGACGAATTAGGATTGACGGACAGATACGAGCATGTTATTGAATTAATCGACGACACGCCTTTTATAAAGCGAAGTTATCCAATACCTTTAGCATATAGGGAGGAGATAAAAAGAGAACTAGATGGGTTAGAGAGTTTAGGAGTTATCCGTCAGGAGGCGACACCGTGTTGTAGTCCGCTTACCTTTACAAAAAAGCGAGACGGAACAATTAGACTCTTATTAGACGCGCGCGAACTCAATAAGAAGATGGTGGGGGACGCGGGGGCGCCACCACTTACATCAGAAATCATACAATCCTTTTATGGGGTTAATTACATCAGTCTTATTGACCTCAATAATGCATATTTTCAGATACCATTACATCCCGATTCTAGAAAGTATACAGGGTTCACTTTTATGGGGAAAACCTATACGTATTGTGTTTTACCTCAAGGACTTAAGACATCGGTGGCAGGTTTCTCGAGGGCTATGGATTCGATACTAGAAGGGGTGCGCGAGTTTTGTATAAATTATATAGATGACATAGTAGTGTTCACTAAGGGGGACCTAAAGTTACACCTAGAACACCTAGATCAAGTACTGAGCAGGTTAGAGGCGGCTAGACTAACGAGTAGGAAGGAAAAATGTAAATTCTTATGTGTGGAGGTAAAGTTATTAGGACACATTGTAAATACCAAAGGGGTACAAATGGATCCGGATAGGGTAAGGGCGATATTGGATTTCCCCGCACCTCGAACCATAAAACAATTAAGAGGATTTCTGGGATTAATAAACTATTTTCGTAGATTTATATCAAAGTATAGTGAGGAGGTTAGGCCTCTGTGTGACCTATTGAAACAAAACAAAAGATGGTCATGGACACAGGAAGTAGACGATTGTTTTAAAAGGGTGAAAACTTTATTTGTAGATACCGTGCTTCTTGCACATCCAAACCCGAAGGATATATATTATTTACAAACGGACAGCTCGAATATAGGTGTCGCAGGATACATCTACCAACTAACGAGTGAGGGGGAAGAGAGAGTTATAGGGTTTTGTAGTAAATCATTATCAGAAACGGAACGCAGATGGACAGTCACTGAACAAGAGCTGTGGGCCATAATTTATAGTCTATCAAAGTTTGAAACGTATTTAAGGGGTGCTCAGTTAGTAATTAGGACCGATCATAAGAGTTTGACGTTTCTACAATCGTGTAAATTACTAAGCGCTCGCATGATACGGTGGGTAAGTTATATAGGACAGTTCAATTATACGATTGAACATGTCAAGGGTAGTCTGAACACTGTAGCGGACGTGTTGTCACGACATATAAGTGGAGCCACCGATATCTTGACTAATAAAACTGTGGGACCGGAAATGAATTTGTTTGAAATACCAACTGGACGACTCATAAAGAATAAGTGGGAAGAGATAAGAGAACATCAGGGGCGCGATCGTGTTGTTAGCGAAATAACTAAGCGTATAAAAGCTGAGAGCGAGTCTGAGGCTAGACATTACAGACTAATAGACGGGATTCTCTATAGGATAGAGATAGGTTCGGGTAGGTCGCGATTATATGTTCCCGAGAACTTACAAACGGAATTGATTACTAGTATACACGAGGAAGTAGGACATTTTGGGCGATACAAGGTGCTTGCGTTAATGAAGCGACGTTACTACTTCACTGATATGGCACGCAAAATAGGACAGGTAGTTAGGGCTTGCGACGTGTGTCAAAAATCGAAACATGCGTTGGAGGCACACTCAGGACCAATTAAGACGGTGATAGCTAGGGAGATAGGGGAACGAGTATTTTGTGACATTTATGGACCAATACCGGCAGGACGCTTTGGTCATAAGTACGTGTTTGTTATGCAGGACGCCTTCAGCAAATTAATTAGATTATACTCATTACGACAGGCGAGTGGCAGGGCCTCGTTAACTTGTGTTAGAAAATTTCACGAACAGGTCAAAATAAAGGTTTTATGTTCGGATAGAGGTGCAAATTTCACATCAAGGATTTTTGAGTCAGGTGTTAAACAGTTAGGTATCGTGCTAACGCACACCTCAATCAGAAACCCGCGACCTAATTCTACGGAGAGGGTCAATAGAGAGCTAGGAAGAATGTTTAGGACGTATTGTGAAAAATCACATTGTTCTTGGGTTGACGTATTGCCGAAAATAGAGGATTGTTACAATCAAGTTATACACACCACGACGGGTTACACACCTAACGAAATAGTATGGGGTACAGGAACTCGCTTATCTACGGATAACGACAAAATTATTGGAGTAGGGTTAGGCCTACAACAAGAGCCATTAGAATTAGTTCGGGAACGAGCGAGACAGAACATATTGAAGTCAGCCGAGAGTAGAGAATTTCATTATAACAAAAATCATAAACTAGTGTGTTTTGACATAGGTGATCTAGTGAAGTTGAAAAAGTTTGCGAAATCGGATGCATCTAAAAAGGTGACTAAGAAGTTTGCACGTTTGTTTGAAGGACCATACGTCATTGGTGCTATTCCCAGTAGCAACGTGTACACTCTAATAGATAAACAAACAAACAAGATAAAAGGGAATTACAATGCGATACACCTGTTTCGCTATTATGTGAATAGGTAAAAATAATAAAAAAATAAAATAAAAGAAGAAAAAGTAGGGACAATGGTTTGTGAGGCGCCATACTTATGTAACAAAGGAGGCGGAGTATCGGGGTTTATTGCCTACTTGGGTATACAATGGACAGATAAGAGCTATAGAAAGGGAACGTGAGAACTGAACGAATACCGTGGGAAAGTTTGGAAATGTGGACAGATAGGAAATATAATTTAAAACGACCGTACATTCGGATGTAGGTGTTTAAGATTCTATTTAGGGGAATGTGTGATGGCATTCGTATTATTAGCAGATGTGAGAGCCGGGCTCGTAAAACAAAACTAGGAATAAAAAATTTGTTTCGAATATTTCTTCTAATAGATTAAGAGCGACAAGTTTTATTAGCGCACAGCGGGGACTAAGACAAATGGAGTCTTGGGTAGGCCGTAAATTACGCTCAACTGTCATACAAACTATTCAAACTGGTGAATGATGGACAATTTTAGTTGAAATGCACAGATTTCTAAGAGTTTGGTAGATTTAAATGTGTTACAGATGGGTGAAGTAGTCGAAGGAAGGAAAAAAAACTTGAGTTCTCAGAATTGGCAGGGCGGATCGTGAGAAATGGTGCGTAGGCGTCGCCGTGAAGATTGCAAGCATCAAGCTGACCAATGAGGGGTCTAAATGGGCGTAGAGCGGGCGGAGAAAAACTTCAGTAGGAATGGAAGAGAAAAAACGAGGAGGCAACTAGGATTCAAGGGACAGACGCTAAGACAGACAGTAGGACGCAGACGCTTTTAATATTTTAGGAGTGTTAGATTGGGAGTTTCGTGACTCCATTGTAACTAACTGTGTGATCAATAAAGACTAAAGAGTTAACTATTAAATAAATACTAACTTTGTTAAGTAAATTGTAGATTTGAATATTAAAACAAGTGTAACTATTTTACAAAGTGAATCCAAACAACGTCGAGTGGGGTATGTAATTGTATACATTGTGATTTATTTCATGTGTCAATAAAGGTACAATCTCTAGATTAACGAGCAGAATATCGTATACAACGTAGAAATGTATCAATACGAAGAACAACTCCATTCTAGGGGTTTCTCTTTAATAACCGAATGGAACTCGGTAGAACACCTCATCTTTGTGTTGACTTTAATATGCGCAATAGTTGTATTAGGGTGTTGTGGATATAAGATATTCAGTTATTGCAATCGTCGAATATTAAATAGACGGAGGTATTTGCAAGATGGTCTACCAAATGAGATAGAAATGCAAAGAGCCGGGTTAGATTGAATTGGATTGCGTTTTCTTAATGCATAGTTAATCTCGGAGATAAGGATGGTTAACGTGAAAGTATTAATTAAAGCTCTAGAGACTGTAACTTTATGTAGCCTGGTGGAATACGAAACACTAATATCTATTATGAATGTTAATAATCAAGTCTAGATTAGACTAATATGTGAAATAGTTTTTTCTTTCCATTTTTCAATCAATGTATCAGGTTAGTTCTATAAATGTGTTCGTATCTCACTTTAGACTTAATTTGTAAAATAACTATTGAAACTTTAGTGTGTGTTTAATTAAAATTAAGTGTGAATCTAGATGACCTTAGAGAGTTTTTTCTTTGGATTTTCGCTTTCTCTCTATTTAGTGTGGTCTTAAGATAGGAGCTGAAAATCTAGCTGTCATTATATAGCAACCTATAGGTGACAGCTTAAATAATCAAACCAGTTTCTTTTGCTATTTCGAAGTTAAACTAAACACATTTAATTTAAATAAATAATATTTTTTTTCCATAATTATATGTTTTACTGCTTAGAGATAAGATTCCTAAGAGGAGGCACAGTGTGAGGCATAGTCAAACTCGTGTTAAATACTAAGAAATACTTAGAAGAACCTTTGAGCTAGTTTGTTTGGCTTCGTTTAACACTTTGCGTTCTCACACATATACCTTTCAGTTGAATCACGATTTCTATGAGCTAAATTCGTTAGATTTCAGTCTAGGTCTAGGTAGATTTCTATACATATACCTAATTAAATAAACATGGGATAGTAGGGAGTGATTAAAGACTAAGGAAGAGACTACATTCAAACCGTTGAGGTTACTTGTGTATAGGTAGTTTATTTAAACGTGTTAGTAAAGGAGTCTAGCTGCTGAATTTGGACGAGAGACACAACAGGAGCTGAGCAGAAGGAAGTATAATGTATTAGTGTTGAATAGGTATAATGTGTAAGTACATTTTGCCTCTACACAGGACATAGACATTGTTAGGTGCACTTATAGACTTGTATTTAGGATAGGAAATAGGGATAGGTATACTAGGTGATCTGTGATGAAATTGAACTTGTACAGGATGTTTAGATCCTGGGGTGTTTGACCGCTTGAGGCTGCGAGCTAGGCATTCCACCCACTGACTTTAATCGAATGAGGGCTCTTGACTATAAGAGATTATTCTATTAGACTTGACTGAACGGGATGCTATGGCCGGTACTCGCGAGCTCAGCCTTATTGAGCCTAAAGGCTATCTGCGTGTGGATCCAGTGAACGGGTAGAAGCATTTCTGGGTCGTCGTCACATTTGCACTTTCATAGCGTTCAGCCATCGCCCGATTTGGCCAAATCGAACTTTCTCAATTAATACAAATATGAATAAATAAAGTTTACCATGGTTTTATGGGGAAAGGTGTCTAGCGAACACCTTATAAAGTAAAGTAAATAAATGTCCACATCCTGGAGATGTCTGACAAACGCTCCGCAGCGTAACAAAGATGGCTGACGTTCCCCAAATAATAAACCCCAGAAGGGTTTTTCCTAGAAGGTTTTGTAGGCGCTATTAAACGACCAGAGTGTAATCCACATCATGAGCAGACATCTTTTGGTTATAGCTTAGGTAATTAGTGTAGAGGAGAGGCGAAAGTCGCGATCAGATTAAAACAATTTGCATTTTAATATTAACAAGCTTCGCAATGTTATTTAAAACCATAGGCCTGCGGAATGATGGATTTATCTCGATGAGCCTCCGTTCCATTCACACGCAGCTACTAAATAGTACAAACATAAACACGATTCGCAGATCACTTAGATGCCAGTAACATCGACTTTCACCAAGACCACCAAATACATAGAAAAACATTATAACTAGACGATCACATATACAAATTAGGATTTGAGCCACTACAGTGTCATCGTGTAAATCTACTACGGGTTAAGATCTCGACAAATATTTTTTGCACAAGCCTAAGTAAGGAGGGAATAGTTAACCAATAACGCGCTATAAACGGTGATTTCGCTGCACCCGCCCGCCCCCGCCAAGCAGTGTTCTGCGCAGGCGACGCGCCATTGAAGTTTGCCGTTCAAACGCGCCATTATTCAAGAAGTTTGCCGTCATTTGGGGGCCTAATCGCGCTAATTTTCAACGATAAAACCAAAGCTAAATCGTTACCGTATTAGTTATTCGTTTACAGAAACATACTCGCTTTAGTTTTGTTAAAATTGTTGAATACTTTGCCTAAAGAGTCTAAGATTACAATCTGGGACAATTTAAGTGAAAGAAGCTAAACCAAAGATTTTTAGGTAAATATAACCTAAAAATGTGGAGAGCTCGGTGGCGCAGTGGTTTAGCGCCTGGCCCAGCGATTGCGCGGAAGTTAAGCAACGTTCGCAAGGGTCGGTCATGGGATGGGTGACTAAAAATTTATTATCTCGAGCTCCTCCGTGCTTCGGAAGGCACGTTAAGCCGTTGGTCCCAGCTGCATTTGCAGTCGTTAACACCCACTGTATGGTTTCTTGCTGCTACACAACCTTTTTACTGAATTTGAATCTTGATTTAAGATGAATTTGAAATCCTTGAATTTATAAGTCCGAACTGTTTACTTTGCGTTTATTGAAATAGTGAGTCACACAACATAATATACCTATCGATACACAATGCGAACTGAAAATTAATAAAATATCTGAAATTTATTTATTGAAACTGCTGACATCGCGCTAGGTACTTATATATGCGGTTGTTGACCGTACACCCACCAATCCGCATTGGGCCCGCGTGGTGGGTTATTTGCCCATCCTCCTTACCACCCATAAGGAAGGCCTGTGCCCCAGCAGTGGGGACATCAAAAATGGCTGATGGACATAATCTAAATGACAACGTAACGTTTTTGGTTTTAGCGAGTGGGGGAGCCCAATCGCTAAAACCAAAAACGTTACGTTGTCATTTAGGTTATTAGTTTCAAACGCTAAACGAAACGAGCTAAACGAGCGTGACAGGAGTATCACGCTCGTTTAGCACCCGCACCGGCGACGAAGACACGACTACGAGACGTCGAGGTAGCGTATTCATAAATATAGCGTTGTGTAGAGATACTGGTTTGGCTATCTATGTACTGTGTACAGAACGACACAGTTTTCTGTAACAAGGGCACTTCATAACAACACGGATTAAACACGCAAGTTTGAGGGCTCTGGGCTCCAGAGCGGATGCCGGTGGAATGCTGAAAGTTATTCCCGGATAAGGTAAGCTCATGTGTACACACGTGAACTTGATAGTAAAACGATACTGACTATTGAATATCTCAATAGAAATAAGTTGAAAGACACAAATTGTTTGCGATGGACATGACAGCAGCAGTTATTGTATTAACGTAATATTTCGATTAGAATTTAAATTATTTTGAAAGTAATTCAATTCCAGAACCTGGGTTATTTTAATCTACATAATTATTTCCTATTATGTCAAAACATAAAAGGGTGGAAACAATAGTCATGTTTTTTTAGATTGCGTCGTACGTACGTCTATATTATTATTTTGATTTAGGCTCTGCAGTGTTAGCAAGTACTTATTAACTATGTCAGTGTAGTCTAATTTACAATATTTGATGTACTTAGCTAATTCGTTACACTGGGTCTCTAACTATAGCTACTAGTCTACGTTTACCAAACATGTAAAATAAGTTGGCAAGTGAATACTAAGCCTTGGCTAAGTAACCGCGGTAATCTCCTAATACGTTATTATGACAAAGTACAATCATTAAGCGAGCCCAGCCCATAGGACCCTTTGCTTATTCATAACTTGAATTTTCAAGTACTTCTAAAGGCCGTGTACTGTATGTACCTAAAGTTTATATTTTTCTATTAACTTTGCCCCCCCTGGGCCATGGGCTGGTGACGCCCTTGCACACACATTATACATATGTACTATTATTTATTCTGTGACATTATTATTAAAAGCAATTGTCTGTGGCAAAGTTCATTCGTGGCAAAGTTTAGAGTTTACCGGCTGCATCTGTATGCATGCTACTCGGTGCACTATTTACACGATCTGGTTCCAATTTTCACTCACTGTATTGTAACGTGACTAAAGTTCTGTTTGTTTCCGACCTCGTAGTACAGGTTTTGCATTGTGATTATTCCAACTGATGTGGGGCCTTCTGTACTTAATCTGAAAATAGACCGAAACTTTAAAAGGAAAATATTTTTTATAGTGAACTTTGAACAAGCGCATTTTCTACTTTCTGTATTTAAAAAAAACCGGTCAAGAGCGAGTCGGACTCGCGCACCGAGGGTTTCCGTATCATCATAATAAATACACTGCAGAGCAGCAGTTGTAGAATAATAAAAATATTATTGCAGTATTAGGTCAGCACCATCTCTTGGCCGATAGTGGAACATTTTTTTTTCTTTCTTAGTCCAGCGCCATCTCTTGATCGTTAGTGGAACTAAATTAATTTTTCTTGGGTCAGGGCCATCTGTTGACTGGTAGAGGAAGTAATTAATTTTTTGTTTGTTTTTTTAATATCTAAAAAAGTGTGTTATTTGAGACATCGTTTTATTTTTCACATAGAATTATTTCAGATTTTTCTCTTTGCAAACTTCGGAGATAAGGGGGGGGGGGGAACGGTATTTTTTACATTTTTCATCATAAGTCAAAAACTATACGGCCTAAAAAAAAGAAAAATGTTTTAAAATGTGCAAACAGCGCTCTTTCATAATTATGATACCCCACACGCCCTAGTCATCCCACTTAAAATTTTTAAGACCCCTTTTCAGTCCCTGTTGTAAAAAAAGTATTTATTTTTTTATTTCTTTCTTATTTGCAAAATAGTTGGACAAACGTCTTCTTTAACTATTCCAAATTTTAAGTTAATACCATTAGTAGTTCTCGAGATATCCAGCTGTGACAGATGGACAGACAGACTGAGTCACACCATAAGGGTTCCTTTTTACCATTTTGGTACGGAACCCTAAAAAGCAGTGTTGTTCAGTTCAAACAGAAAAATATTTAGGTACATAACGTATACATATGCTTGTGTACCTTGTGTATATTGCAAAATATTGCAGAATTTTTACCGGCGAAATAGTTAAAAATCCTTTATCTCAACAAAAGCTTTAGTAAAGGCCAACAGCTTTTAAGTTAATTTCAAAGGGTAAACTTGAGAATGTTAATTTTAATTACTAAACGGGATAAAAAAATCGATTAGCATAAAATTATAATTTCAAAGTGCAGTCGAGTACTCTGGTCTGTTATTGCGACGGATTATGCTAACGAGTCTCGATAAAGCCTTTGTTCCTGGTACTACAACTATCGGGATTGTTTTAATTTCTTGAGGTTTATATTAGTTTTAGTTCTTACTATGCCTGAATTAAGCTCTCTTCAGAGACTTTATAAGTCTACGTAGTTTAAGAGTTAGCGCACACTAGCAACTTTTGTCTCTGCAACTAATTTGTTTGTCTACGGGTTGTATGAAAGTCTGCTTGCTGTCGCATCGCTACGTGCGCGCACTTTCATACAAACCCGTAGACTTGATGTGAGAGACAAATTAGTTGTGGAAAAGTTGCTAATGGGCGCTAGCTCTAAAGATGTTTGCGACAGACATCTGATGAAGCCCGAGTAATGGAAATTTTTGATGTAATTTTTTGTTTTTTTTTAATCTTAACTCTCTAATACTTGTACTATTATGTATTCTGTGACTAATATTAAAAATGTGAAAGTACATAAGCTTGTTTGTTACGTTTTCACGCCTTAACTACACAACCGATAATCATGAAATTTTGCATACGTAAACGTTGTCGTTGAGGAGCTCGGTGGCGCAGTGGTTTAGCGCCTGGCCCAGCGATTACGGAAGTTAAGCAACGTTCGCAAGGGTCGGTCATGGGATGGGTGACCAAAAATTTATTATCTCGAGCTCCTCCGTGCTTCGGAAGGCACGTTAAGCCGTTGGTCCCGGCTGCATTTGAAATAGAAATAGAAATAGAAAAAACATTTATTGCAGTCGGTAACACCCACCAATCCGCATTGGGCCCGCGTGGTGGATTATGGCCCGTCCTCCTTATCCACCCATAGGGAAGGCCTGTGCCCCAGCAGTGGGGACATTAAAAATGGCTGATAGACAAACGTTGTCAGGGGTGCAGAAAATTAATTGCATTTCATCCAGGAAAAAAAGCTCTTCCCGAGGGATAGAAAAAATAACTGTCCACCCAGACATAGTCGCGGGCGGTCGTTAGTTCCAAATTATAGTAAAATCATATTTTCACGTTCTACAGGGTGAAATCTAAAACAGTTGACAAATTTCATGGTGTAGTCCAACTAAACAACTTTGTCTATGGGACCAACATAATCAGTGCAAAAAAATAATCAGCTGTTCCATATATTTTGTTTGAGTAGATATTATTATATATTTTCTATGGAACGGCAGATTATTTTTTTGCTCTGATTTAGTTGGTCCCATAGACAAAGTTGTTAAGTTAGTTGTTGTTAAGTTGTAAAGTTCTTCTTGTCAGCTAAAAAAGTCTGGAACGGGTGGTAGGAAAATATAGACGATTCAAAAGTACTTAATAATTAAGTTTATTTGAATAAAGCTTATTTCACTTTCACTTTCACTTTCAGTTGTTTGTCGGTCTAAAACACACAACAAAATTTGTCGACTGTTAAAAAAATCACCCAGTATGTACTATAAGGATGTGAACACATTTTGCTCGTTGTATGCAAAACAAATCCCTTGATATACTTAATTGTTGTATCCGGTGCATCGAACCAAGCACTAGAGCTTATCCAAGTTAATTGAGCTCAATGTTTATGTTGCAGATTAAGCCAAAGATTTAAGCTAGAATTATGGCCACGCTGGGCATCTATACTTAACTAAGTTATTCAGTAAGATTTTATTGCTGCGATTTTATTCCTTCCAAATATTGACTACATCCTGTAAAAGGTTTAGCTAACTTAGCACATCAGTATCACACAGTCAAATTACTGTATTATTTTGATTAAATGTTGGTCATCCCTTACTAAACTGATCCCGTGCTCTTTGATTTGTATTGATAGTCAAAACCATTTTTACGTAAAATAGGTAAAATATTTGTCACTATGTTCTATTAGTAAAGTTGTTCAGTTACATCCATGGACTGAATACATATGGATTGGATAGTCAAAACCATTTTTACGTAAAATAGGTAAAATATTTGTCACTATGTTCCATTAGTAAAGTTGTTCAGTTACATCCATGGACTGAATACATATGGATTGGATAGTCAAAACCATTTTTACGTAAAATAGGTAAAATATTTGTCACCATGTTCCATTAGTAAAGTTGTTCAGTTACATCCATGGACTGAATACATATGGATTGGATAGTCAAAACCATTTTTACGTAAAATAGGTAAAATATTTGTCACTATGTTCCATTAGTAAAGTTGTTCAGTTACATCCATGGACTGAATACATATGGATTGGATAGTCAAAACCATTTTTACGTTAAATAGGTAAAATATTTGTCACCATGTTCCATTAGTAAAGTTGTTCAGTTACATCCATGGACTGAATACATATGGATTGGATAGTCAAAACCATTTTTACGTAAAATAGGTAAAATATTTGTCACTATGTTCCATTAGTAAAGTTGTTCAGTTACATCCATGGACTGAATACATATGGATTGGATAGTCAAAACCATTTTTACGTAAAATAGGTAAAATATTTGTCACCATGTTCCATTAGTAAAGTTGTTCAGTTACATCCATGGACTGAATACATATGGATTGGATAGTCAAAACCATTTTTACGTAAAATAGGTAAAATATTTGTCACTATGTTCCATTAGTAAAGTTGTTCAGTTACATCCATGGACTGAATACATATGGATTGGATAGTCAAAACCATTTTTACGTAAAATAGGTAAAATATTTGTCACTATGTTCCATTAGTAAAGTTGTTCAGTTACATCCATGGACTGAATACATATGGATTGGATAGTCAAAACCATTTTTACGTAAAATAGGTAAAATATTTGTCACCATGTTCCATTAGTAAAGTTGTTCAGTTACATCCATGGACTGAATACATATGGATTGGATAGTCAAAACCATTTTTACGTAAAATAGGTAAAATATTTGTCACTATGTTCCATTAGTAAAGTTGTTCAGTTACATCCATGGACTGAATAAATAGATCCTTAAATTTTGGATGGTGAAAAAAATTTACCCTGCATTATTTTTATTTATCAAAATAGGTATGCAGCAAGTATACTTTTGGATTATTAATTCTTTGTAAAACCTTGAAAGTTAGTCTGCAAGTAAGCAATAACCAAGTTACTAATAAGCAGATTTAGTACTTTTGGGTTTAGTCACAGAATAAATACTTAATTGCAGAAGTGTTTAGTATTATGTTATAACTTTATGTGTCCAAATAAAAAAAAAATAAACAAAACGGAAAACAACTATGACTATATAATACTTTGTTTTGTTTTAAGAACTCAAGTGGCCTAAGGCATATTACACATATATAACAAATACTTCGGTTCCTAAAAATACAAAAGGTTTTCCTTGATCTCGGCTTTCCGACGTGCTGTAATCTGTAATCTCTAAGTACCGTCCGCAAAAACAGCGCGAGGTAAAAGCCGTGTTTTTGTGAACCTTGGTCCGTGCGTTAGCCTTTGATACAGCTCTTTGGTACACTCTTTGGTATTTATTGAAGTATTTTTTTATTGAAGCTGAGGTTCGTCTTGAAATGACGTTAACAAGGCTTTGCAAACGGATTTAAAAACTAAAAACAGGCGAAATAAAATTTGGACTAAACATACAAACTAGAATAACAACGTGATAGGTTAAGTATAATGACGTGGTACTTGTAATAATATGTATTATGGTGGCACAAGTTTTGTGACGTACCTATGCTAATAATTATTGTCTACTAGTACCTAGTATGCTTCTTACTGCCAAATACTCATTACTCAAATTAAATTAAAAAAACGTTTTCAGATTTGATAGAAACTGAGAAACTGACAGCTTCCTTAAGCCGCGATTACATATCCCAATCTAGCATCCTAGTTAGGAACCAATTTAGAGTTGCCACCCGTATGTATAATAAGTTAAATTTTAACAATCAATTTACACAAATGACGCAAAGGTCAACATTGTTTATGTTTTTTTTATTTTAGATTCTCATCTCCAATCATATACAATGTTTATCTTTCCATTATAGGGTAAATTCACTTTTAAAATCGAACTGATTATACAATATTTTATTGTCAAGTACGAGTGGCAACCCGAAATTGGTTCCTAACTAGGATGCTAAATCGGCGTATGTAATCGCGGCTTTAATTTTAGCTAGCCTTTGAGTATTCGGCCGTTAGAGAATGTTGTTTAGTTTCATGGTCTGAACACATTCTAAAAGTTCTGTGACTTTTAAATTACCACAGAGTAAAATAAACTCTAATATCATATACCAACAAACAGCCATGGGACATCTCTAGCAGTGATATCCAGCGGTCAGCGCGCCCTAATGAGTGGCACTTTTTGCGTGGGATTAGCTCGTCTAGTTTATCCGACGCGCTCTAAATGACTTGTTAATCTTGTTATACGCTCGTTAATGAATTTAACTACGCCATCTGTGGGTTTCCGACTGTGAAATTTGGTAAACTATTGTATTAGTTAAAAATCCTATTAGTAGTAGAAATTCAATAAGCTTAGGTATGCTTATATACTAGCACAACTTTTTGACAAAAACATGTCATGTAGCAAGAACGATGTTTGACAATGCGTAACGTGCGTCAAACAAATAAATAAATAAATGCTTGGACATTTTCATAGAGCGCCATCTAGCCCCAAACTAAACAAAGCTTGTAATATGAATGCTAGACAATTGATATACTACTATTACTTCTTAAATAGGTTTACTTATTATTATACTTACATAGAAACACCCAGACATGTCACAGAAATTAAAATTCATCATTTCAATTTCTACCCGGCCGGGAATCGAACCTGGGATCTCTTGCGTGTTAGACCGGCACGTTGACTAATTCACCACTCAGGTCGTCAAATGTCAAACGTCAAAATGTTCAAAATCCAAACTTTTACATTTCTAATATCAGTGGGATGATTGCATTAAGCAAAATAATGTTAACTGTACAGTATTTAATCTTATTTTTCTAGGAACCACCATATATTTTTGGTCCTTCGAGCCGTATAAAATGTATGACAATATCACCGCCCATTTCAATAAATAACAAAAAGGTTGTGTCGTTCCGTTCCACGTAATCAAGTTCCATCCGACGCAGAATTAACATGATTTTTGTGCGTTTACCTCTGATTAATCGGCGGGCCATTCTTCCCGCTGTAACGGGGTACATTTTCATAAATCACAGCTATAGGTCTGTTTGAACTGATGTATAGGGTTCCATACTGTTCTACTGAAATAACTTTTCGTTGTTTGTTTTTGCAGCTTTTTTGTTTGTAACTTTTTTGAGGACTTTATTAGTGCACAATGTAGTTTTGGTTATTAACATTGAAAGCAAATCGATGTTTGTGTTAGCTCGCAAGTACGAGATGACAAAGATATTTTGATTGATTAGTTTGTAACTAAATATCGGTTTGTACACCATCTCTGAGGTTCCGGGTTCGAATTTAGAAAACTAACTTTTCTAAAATAAGCTCATTAGCTCTACCATGAGTGTTTTCGCTACCGAAAACGATCGGGTACAAACTTACTTTGGAATCAGATCAATGTTTGTGTCTGAAAAAAAAAAAAAAAATAAGTATTTCATTTCATAGACGTGCCTTGTCTTAGTTTATTTTAATATAAGAAAAAAAAGAAAACAAACACTCATGCTTTTTAAGTTTGCAACTCAGCAACAACAGAAATACCAAACAAAACAATACCATTAGGAACCTACACGAATACATTACCAAAGTACTTCCTTACTATAAACGGCAAAGGGATCAATATTCATACAGCCTCAAGCGTCATACGTCGCTCTCGTGTCTTATTAAAATGTTGGCAGAAATGTACCCTTTTATTTTCCAGGAAAAAAATATACGGATCCTCGCGAGTAAAACGGGTGGGGGACAGTTTTTTTTGAGTGATGTGTGTTGGCACGCTTGTTGTGAGCTAACAAAGAAGTTAAAATCTTTATTGTACCTGGGTGAAGTGCTTCGTGTAATTTTTTGTCGGCTTCATTTTTATTTAACCACTGTTTATTATGGTTGTCCGGGCGTGTTATCGTTGACGGAAGTTCGTTATTTTTTTTGATAAATAACATTGATTGTGAGGAAATAAAAGACTTTTGTTTGGGAACCGATTTTGCTCTCGCATGTAATGTACTGTACCTAGCGCAAGGTGGACCTCAATTGTAAAGCAGCCAATACACGCTCATGCCAGCGTCAGTCAAATTCCATCAGTCATGACAGTCACGGTTGTGACTGACGATTAACCTATCGTGTAATAGGGTGGTTGCATGAAGTTGATTTCTTCTTTCCATCAGTCAAACGTAATTCATGACTGATGTAATTTGACTGACGCTTGCTGCCTAATAAATAAGTAAAAATAAGTAAAAGTTTTCTAGTACCTACCAGTTTACGCATTTTTAACCGATTTCCAAAAAAGGAGGAGGTTTCTGTTTGTCTGTATATTTTTTTTGTGTATGTCCACCGATTACTCGAAGACCGATTGAAATGATTCAAACGTTAGGTAGGTAACATTAGGTAAACTCCCAAGTTGGTCCCATTTTTTAAAATTTGGAAATTAGTTCAGTACTTTTCAAGTAATCTTGAAAAAAGCACGAAAATAGCATGATTTTGTGTGAACCATTATCATCGCGGTATCGACGATAATGGTCGTATTACTTCTTTGTTTATAAACTGAATAAGATAATTATATTTTTGTAGGAAGAGGGATATCTTAAGGCGGTTGTATGATCGAAAGTGGCGCCCTCAGAGGTTTTTATTTAATAAGTTATTAATAGAAAAAGATTTTAATAATGTTTATCGTGGAGATTTTAGGGCCCATGGTCTGTTATTTTTAGAAGGTATCACTACATGCCCTCGTAGAAGCAGAAGAAGAAGAAGTTCGAAAAAGTAGATAGCAAATGTGTCAAAAACGGCCACTTTTAGCAGTTTTTCTATCTACGTGACTACGAGGGAATGTAACGATACCGTCTAAAAATACTAGACTGTGGGCCCTAAAATCTCCACGATATACATTTTTAAAATTGTGTATTAGAATTATAATATTAAATATAATTCACCGCGGCGCCACTTTCGCTCAGGGTTAAGTATAGTTCTTGAACGACTTAAAAAAGGAGGTTCTCTATGTTTGACCCGTATGTATGTATGTTTCTCCGCGATTATCTTATGTTGGCTGAGCCAATTTTTCTACATTTATAATATACCTTACCTACAAGGTACCTACACTAAAAATAAAAAATTGTTTAAAAAAAACAAAAAACCGACTTCAAAAAACCTACCTCTAAAAAGCAAGAAATAATATTCGTTATAATAAAAATACGTCTATTGAAGTCGGGTGGGGCTGGAGTACTGATTTCTTTTTTTTTATTCTAAAAGCCACACCCGACTTCAATTAGACGTATTTTTATATTTATGTAGGAGGTAGGTTTTTTGAAGTCGGTTTTTTGTTAGTAAGCAAATTCATTCGATTCTCTCACTGCAATTCTTTCAACATCGTTCACAGAACAATAACTTGCAACCTGTAAACCAAACATAGATATAACTTTCACTGAAATTATGAATTAGTACTTAAGTTGAAATGAATAGTGCAAAAAAATAAATAAAGGGGAAAATAAAATACAGAGTGGAGTGGGCCAAGTAAATATACAAATAAAAACAAATCGCGTCACGGAAACACTAACAGTTTTTATCGTTGGCTAATCTAAATTGTGGCGGCAAAAGTTCATTCACAAAGCTGACCTCATTTCCCTAACTTTGCAAATGAAATTGGCCGCCATTTCGTTTTATATTCAATTCGTAAAAGTGTTTACAAAAACGAACGTGCATTTGAGAAAATTCACCAGAATTACTGGAGATAGTTGTTGGCCGCTATTTGGGCGGGAAAATTGGGAGTCAGGTTTGCTGCGAAAAGCGAATTAAAAGGCCAGAGTCCCTTAAAACAAATTTTCATTTTCATCGATGTTTTAAAATTTACTTAAATGAAATTTCGGGGCAACAAACACATTACCTACTTGTTTTTCCAAATACCTACTTAGATAAATAATGTAAAGTATCGAAATATTTGAAAATACCTAAATATTCAACGATGTGCACAAATGTTACTTTGTTATTTTGTAGGTAGGTACTTTGTTTGTAAATATAGTTATATAAGTTATGGTTGTTAAGCTAATAAGTTTCTTGCGCCCGTTCTTCTTGTCAGTTAAAAAAAGTCTGGAACGGGTGTTAGAAAAATATAGACGATTCAAAAGTACTTCATAATTAAGTATTTGATTGAATCAGGCGTCACTTGGCGGAAGTCCCAAACCATTTTGAAAAAAGAAATATATGTAGCTTACTTCCGCAAACAAAATATGCAAGATGCACCGCCCGCCCGCCCGCAAAAAATATGCAGCACACCACAAAATATAAGTGCACAATACCTGCATTTAGCAAGACAGCAACACACCTTGCACCTTCACCAATTAGGCTACTCTACACGTGTTTCGCCCCAACCCGGAGCATCCTCAGGAGTTAGATCGTGCGTAAACCAACACCGATGTTGGTTGTTGGTTGGTTCGGTGTAAGCTACGAGTAAGTACATATATTTCTTTTTTCAAAATACTTCATAATTAAGTTTATTAAATTTATTAAATAAATCTATTTTTGACTTTGACTTTACAATTACTTATTGATAAGACTCATTAAGGCTTAGTTGCACCATCTAACTTTAACGATATCAAGCTTGTTAAAGTACCGGTTAAGCACAAGTTATCCAAATAAAAGAGGTTACCAGCTAGCATGATGTCCTTTGACAAGTTTGACGTGACAAATAAATAAATAAAATAGGTAGCATACATAGATATAGTATATTATAAAGGGTAGTATTATCATTTGACGATAACTATAACTTTTTCACTTCTCAAGCTTACGCGCTCACTAGACATGAAATAAAACACTTTAACGGATACTAGCGCGGTTTTATTGATAGTACTTTGGTAATTAGTTGGTATTTGGTTTGATTTTTTATTTTCCCGACGTTTCGGCACCCCCGTGGGGGACCCCCGTGACCAACGTCGAGAAAATCAAAAATCAAACCAAATACCAACTAATTACCAAAGTACTTTCAATAAAACCGCGCTAGTATCCGTTAAAGTGTTTTATTTCATAACTATAACTTTGACAGCGTTTTAGTGCGTTTTGTAAAATTAGAGGTAGTTCGGCTATTAGAGAGCGGTTAAGTGACTGTTTAAGGGCGGATTCGACCAAGAGAGAATAACGGTTATTCTTAGATAAAATGACCAGTTATTCAAGAGTAAATCGAAATTACGTTTTACCACACACTATTCTCAGAGTATTTTGCCTATTCGGGAATAGTCGCTATACCACCATTTCGCGGGGAATAACAGAGTTAATCCGCGAGTATTTATTTATTTATTTTTTATTTTAATGGCGTCCGCGTGCCATATTCACATATTCACTCACTAATGAAGGAATAAGAATCCCTACAGTAACTTATTTTTGGATTGCATGGAAAAATGACCATTTCTTTACTCGAGAAAAAAATCGTGGAATAGATGTATTCTTGGTATAGTTATTCCCGTTTATATTGAACTTTGGACGAATCCACCCTTAATTGTCTACTTGGTTCAGTAAATTATCTATTTTAACCGGAATGTGAAAATTTACCCTGAATCAGAGTTTTGAGAGTATTAAAATAATTAGCATGTGAAACTTCTACGGTTAGTAAAGTTGCGATTAATGGTAAAATATTTATCTTGATGATGAAACTTTCCATGCCATAAATGTTACCGCTAGCACACCCAAGTAGCGATACCAAATTAGCGGTTGTCACAGATGCGTCAGATACTGCAATGGGAGCTGTCCTGCAACAGTTTGACCAAGACGCGTGGCAGCCGTTGGCGTTTTTCTCCCGAAAACTGAGTCCAGCACAGCAAAAATACTCGCCATATGATCGGGAGCTCCTTGCTGTATACGAGGCTATAAAATATTTTAGACATATGGTTGAGGCAAGGGACTTTATTATTTATACCGACCACAAACCACTCTGTTTTGCTTTCCACAATCGTAAAGATAAGTGTTCTCCTCGACAGTTTAGGCACCTGGACTATATCTCGCAATTCTCTACAGACATAAGGCACATCTCTGGTAAGGACAATATTGTCGCGGATACGCTGTCGAGAATTGATGAGATCAGTCAGCCGGTAGACTTCACCAGCCTTGCCAAAGCCCAGGAAGACGACGCTGAGCTGCGAAGTGAGATGTTAAATGCCGAGTCATCTTTACGATTGAGGAAAGTAGCTATACCTGGATGTCAGTCGGAATTATACTGTGATGATAGGGATGGTACACTCAGACCATTTATACCAGCACTTCTCCGAAGAAAAATTTTCGAAAGTCTGCATTCTCTTAGTCATCCAGGTACTAATGCCACGTTTAAATTAGTTTCTGAACGTTTCGTTTGGCCCAACATGAAAAAAGATTGTCGGGAGTGGGTTCGATCGTGCATTCCGTGTCAAAAAGCAAAGGTCACTAGGCACGTTTCATCTCCGTTAGGAACTTATAAGCTGCCCTCCGCAAGGTTCAGGAATATTCACATTGATCTGGTGGGTCCTCTCCCAGTTTCTCAGGGATATCGTTATTGCCTCACGGCAGTCGACCGTTTTACTCGTTGGCCTGAGGTAATACCACTCCCAGATATTACTGCCGAAACAGTGGCAAAAGGTTTCTTGTATGGGTGGATAGCCAGATTTGGATGTCCCACGGATATCGTTACTGACCGTGGACGCCAGTTTGAATCAGCTCTTTTCGGGACCCTAGCACGCATTGCAGGCTTCCGACGTAAAAGAACCACTGCTTATCATCCAGCGTGCAATGGCCTAGTGGAGAGATTCCACAGGCAATTAAAAGCTGCTATTATCTGCCATCAAAACAGTAATTGGGTGGAAGCTCTTCCACTAGTGCTTTTAGGCATAAGAAGCGCATTTAAAGATGATCTCAAAGCCTCATCAGCCGAGTTGTTGTACGGCGAAGCTTTGCGCTTGCCAGGCGAGTTTTTTGTCACCTGTGGTGAAGGCACTACAGACTTGACTGAATACACGGCGCGGTTACGTAATTTTGCTAGAAATCTCCAACCAACGCCGGCGTCTCGCCACACTAAGCAATCAGTTTTCATTTACAATGATTTACCTAACGCCACTCATGTATTTCTAAGGGATGACACTGTACGTGGCTCTTTACAACCAGCTTATACTGGACCATATGAGGTCATTAAGAGGGGTGAAAAAGTTTTTAAAGTCAGTATCAACGGTAAACCAGTGACAGTAACTATAGATCGCCTTAAACCCGCTTACATCATGTCGGAGCAGACCGCTAATACTACTACGCATCAACTTCCAGTGAGTACTAACATACCTCGAAATGATGAAAAATGTGTAGACAAAAAGACACGGTCGGGACGAACAGTCCGTTTTCCAGATTATTATCGCCCGTAGGACGGTCTCTGGAGGGGGGTGATGTGGCGTAACTTTAGTTATTATGAAATAAAACACTTTTAACGGATACTAGCGCGGTATTTTAATATAAATAAAATTTTAATTTCTGAACGTTCTAAAAATTTCATCGCTTGAGGGTAGGCTCACAAGTAGCTTCAGTCCCCCGTGACCACGGCAGCTGCAAAGGTGCCGAAACGTCGGGAAAATCAAAAATCAAACCAAATACCATCTAATTACCAAAGTACTTTCAATAAAACCGCGCTAGTATCCGTTAAAAGTGTTTTATTTCATGTCTAGTGAGCGCGTAAGCTTGAGAAGTTTAGTTATTATATTAGAATTTTATAATACTGCCACTTAGTTTATTTAAATTTATGTTTTTTGTTATTAAAAATAGATTAAATAATGTTCGTAAATATTTACCATATTGTTTATAAAATCTAAAACTAAATACCTTTTATATATCTGTTATGTTTTATTAGTATAACTTAAAATTTTATTATTGTGTTTGTACAAATTTGTCCGTGCAAATTTTTGTGCATATAGATAATTTTGTTGTGAGTGGTATGCGCGGGCGCTCGTTGCCGGTCGGCCGGACCGGTTCGACGGCGGACCCCCGCCGCACGCCTCACCCGCCGCGCTCGCCTTCACTTGTTCTCGAGCCGCGGCGCGATACAACGTTTGCTATCGAATCATTATGATCTTTGCTTCCGCTTTAACTTTCCAACTACTGTTTAGTGTATCTTATTTTCATTCCTCTATTCGTGTAGTAGTTCTATATTCTTCTCCTTCTATTATTGTGAACTGTCTTGCTTTTTATATGCTTTCGTGTGTGCTGGTGCAATAAATAAGTTTCGCACAGTTGGACTATATTATTCACGAAGGAAGACCTACAACCAAGACGTACGTATCCATAAATGGATTAACGGAAAAGTTTTCAAATGTCAAAGTTCGTACAGCGACAGAAATAGTGCTTTATTTGGAATAGGAAAATCAGAAATCTGACTAAATGGAAAGGTGGGATTGAATAAAAATATTACGCGCATAAATCTGCTAGATTGAAAGGGAATTTGTATGAATAAATTTGAGTTTTACGTGGTTTGAATTGAATAATTTATTACAAATTTCTATACTATTATTATACTAATACAAAATGTTATTTCTCAACACCCTAAATACACACAAATTTTTGTTTCAATCTATTTATCTTCACAATAATGTAATGCTTTATGTCTCGTATTTTGATAAATTCAATGGATTCACCTAGTTTTTATGTTCTGTTTGCCACTTCATAGTTAAATCTAAAGTGCACAGCATTAGCCACATCTGCCGAGATAAACTTCCGAGTCTCGGGGCAAAGAATAATCAGCAAAGCGGAACAACGCATTAGTGGCAATGTACTAAGTTGGCGAGTTGGCTAGCTTTGTATGCAGCGCTCGCACGGTGGGGCGACCACACTCTGTGACCACGCTGCCACGCTCTGGGGCCCAAGTCTGCTAATGTTAATGTCAAAATCGTAGTTCAATGGTGTTTCAATGATAATGCTTTTTGATACAGTTCTTGTTTCTTAAACCCAAAACCGAAACACATTGTGTTTCTTAAACCCAAAAAAACCGACTTCAAAAAACCTACCTCTAAAAAGCAAGAAATAATATTCGTAATAATAAAAATACGTCAATTGAAGTCGGGTGGGGCTTTTAGAATAAAAAAAAGGAATTTGTACTCCAGCCCCACCCGACTTCAATAGACGTATTTTTATTATTACGAATATTATTTCTTGCTTTTTAGAGGTAGGTTTTTTGAAGTCGGTTTTTTCTTTTTTTTTTAAACAATTTTTTATTTTTAGTTTAAGTACCTTGTAGGTAAGGTATATTATATATGTAGAAAAATCGGCTCTGCCAAACGTAAGATAATTGCGGAGAAACATACTTAAATACGGGTCAAACTGAGAACCTCCTTTTTTAAATCGGTTAAAAAACTACACTTAAGATATCCCTCTTCCAACAAAAAAAATTTTATCTTATTCAGTTCATAAACAAAGAAGTAATACGACCAATCATCGAGGTAATTCCCACAAAATCATACTATTTTCCTGCTTTTTTCAAAATTACTTGAAAAGTACTGAACCGATTTCCAAATTTTAAAAAATGGGACCAACTTGGAAGTGTACCTAGTAATAACGTTTGAATCATTTCAATCGGTCCAGCCGTCTTCGAGTAATCGGTGGACATACAAAAAAAAAAAACAAATATACAGACGAACATAGAACCTCCGCCTTTTTTGGAAGTCGGTTAAACAGGAAACACATTGTGTCTCAATTTTGAGTTTAAGAAACAAGAAATGTGTCAAAAAGCAATACCATTGAAACACCACTGAACCAAGATTTTGACGATAACATTAGCAGACTTGACCTCCAGGTCACACGTCATTCGCTTTAACTTTTATGGATTTTTGAAATATCTGCCTTGAAGCGACTGTCCAGCGGCGGAAATGCGACGACGTTGCCCAGGATGCACGACGGGGACGTTGTCTGACTTCGCACCCCAAATGAGTCCTCTCCGGCGGAGCACAGGGGCGAAATTGTACTTTTGTTGATGCGAGGATGATTGTTGTTATAGACTCACACACTTTTGTTATCATATGATGCCTATTTGAGAGATGTAATAGTTTATGACTGTAGTGGCTCAAATCCTAATTTGTATATGTGATCGTCTAGTTATAATGTTTTTCTATGTATTTGGCGGTCTTGGTGAAAGTCGATGTTACTGGCATCTAAGTGATCTGCGAATCGTGTTTATGTTTGTACTATTTAGTAGCTGCGTGTGAATGGAACGGAGGCTCATCGAGATAAATCCATCATTCCGCAGGCCTATGGTTTTAAATAACATTGCGAAGCTTGTTAATATTAAAATGCAATTTGTTTTAATCTGATCGCGACTTTCGCCTCTCCTCTACACTAATTACCTAAGCTATAACCAAAAGATGTCTGCTCATGATGTGGATTACACTCTGGTCGTTTAATAGCGCCTACAAAACCTTCTAGGAAAAACCCTTCTGGGGTTTATTATTTGGGGAGCGTCAGCCATCTTTGTTACGCTGCGAAGCGTTTGTCAGACATCTCCAGGATGTGGACATTTATTTACTTTACTTTATAAGGTGTTCGCTAGACACCTTTCCCCATAATACCATGGTATACTTTATTTATTCATATTTGTATTAATTGAGAAAGTTCGATTTGGCCAAATCGGGCGATGGCTGAACGCTATGAAAGTGCAAATGTGACGACGACCCAGAAATGCTTCTACCCGTTCACTGGATCCACACGCAGATAGCCTTTAGGCTCAATAAGGCTGAGCTCGCGAGTACCGGCCATAGCATCCCGTTCAGTCAAGTCTAAGAGAATAAACTCCTATAGCCAAGAGCCCTCATTCGATTAAAGTCAGTGGGTGGAATGCCTAGCTCGCAGCCTCAAGCGGTCAAACACCCCAGGATCTAAACATCCTGTGCAAGTTCTATTTCATCACAGATCACCTAGTATACCTATCCCTATTTCCTATCCTAAATACAAGTCTATAAGTGCACCTAACAATGTCTATGTCTTGTGTAGAGGCAAAATGTACTTACACATTATACCTATTCAACACTAATACATTATACTTCCTTCTGCTCAGCTCCTGTTGTGTCTCTCGTCCAAATTCAGCAGCTAGACCCCTTTACTGACACGTTTAAATAAACTACCTATACACAAGTAACCTCAACGGTTTGAATGTAGTCTCTTCCTTAGTCTTTAATCACTCCCTACTATCCCATGTTTATTTAATTAGGTATATGTATAGAAATCTACCTAGACCTAGACTGAAATCTAATGAATCTAGCTCATAGAAATCGTGATTCAACTGAAAGGTATATGTGTGAGAACGCAAAGTGTTAAACGAAGCCAAACAAACTAGCTCAAAGGTTCTTCTAAGTATTTCTTAGTATTTAACACGGGTTTGACTATGCCTCACACTGTGCCTCCTCTTAGGAATCTTATCTCTAAGCAGTAAAACATATAATTATGGAAAAAAAATATTATTTATTTAAATTAAATGTGTTTAGTTTAACTTCGAAATAGCAAAAGAAACTGGTTTGATTATTTAAGCTGTCACCTATAGGTTGCTATATAATGACAGCTAGATTTTCAGCTCCTATCTTAAGACCACACTAAATAGAGAGAAAGCGAAAATCCAAAGAAAAAACTCTCTAAGGTCATCTAGATTCACACTTAATTTTAATTAAACACACACTAAAGTTTCAATAGTTATTTTACAAATTAAGTCTAAAGTGATATACGAACACATTTATAGAACTAACCTGATACATTGATTGAAAAATGGAAAGAAAAAACTATTTCACATATTAGTCTAATCTAGACTTGATTATTAACATTCATAATAGATATTAGTGTTTCGTATTCCACCAGGCTACATAAAGTTACAGTCTCTAGAGCTTTAATTAATACTTTCACGTTAACCATCCTTATCTCCGAGATTAACTATGCATTAAGAAAACGCAATCCAATTCAATCTAACCCGGCTCTTTGCATTTCTATCTCATTTGGTAGACCATCTTGCAAATACCCCCGTCTATTTAGTATTCGACGATTGCAATAACTGAATATCTTATATCCACAACACCCTAATACAACTATTGCGCATATTAAAGTCAACACAAAAATGAGGTGTTCTACCGAGTTCCATTCGGTTATTAAAGAGAAACCCCTAGAATGGAGTTGTTCTTCGTATTGATACATTTCTACGTTGTATACGATATTCTGCTCGTTAATCTAGAGATTGTACCTTTATTGACACATGAAATAAATCACAATGTATACAATTACATACCCCACTCGACGTTGTTTGGATTCACTTTGTAAAATAGTTACACTTGTTTTAATATTCAAATCTACAATTTACTTAACAAAGTTAGTATTTATTTAATAGTTAACTCTTTAGTCTTTATTGCTCACACAGTTAGTTACAATGGAGTCACGAAACTCCCAATCTAACACTCCTAAAATATTAAAAGCGTCTGCGTCCTACTGTCTGTCTTAGCGTCTGTCTCCCGAATGCTAGTTGCCTCCTCGTTTTATCTCTTCCATTCCTACTGAAGTTTTTCTCCGCCCGCTCTACGCCCATTTAGACCCCTCATTGGTCAGCTTGATGCTTGCAATCTTCACGGCGACGCCTACGCACCATTTCTTACGATCCGCCCTACCAATTCTGAGAACTCAAGTTTTTTCCTTCCTTCGACTACTTCACCCATCTGTAACACATTTAAATCTACCAAACTCTTAGAAATCTGTGCATTTCAACTAAAATTGTCCATCATTCACCAGTTTGAATAGTTTGTATGACAGTTGAGCGTGATTTACGGCCTACCCAAGACTCCATTTGTCTTAGTCCCCGCTGTGCGCTAATAAAACTTGTCGCTCTTAATCTATTAGAAGAAATATTCGAAACAAATTTTTTTATTCCTAGTTTTGTTTTACGAGCCCGGCCCGCACATCTGCTAATAATACGAATGCCATCACACATTCCCCTAAATAGAATCTTAAACACCTACATCCGAATGTACGGTCGTTTTAAATTATATTTCCTATCTGTCCACATTTCCAAACTTTCCCACGGTATTCGTTCAGTTCTCACGTTCCCTTTCTATAGCTCTTATCTGTCCATTGTATACCCAAGTAGGCAATAAACCCCGATACTCCGTCTCCTTTGTTACATAAGTATGGCGCCTCACAAACCATTGTCCCTATTTTTTTCCTTTTATTTTATTTTTTTATTATTTTTACCTATTCACATAATAGCGAAACAGGTGTATCGCATTGTAATTCCCTTTTATCTTGTTTGTTTGTTTATCTATTAGAGTGTACACGTTGCTACTGGGAATAGCACCAATGACGTATGGTCCTTCAAACAAACGTGCAAACTTCTTAGTCACTTTTTTAGATGCATCCGATTTCGCAAACTTTTTCAACTTCACTAGATCACCTATGTCAAAACACACTAGTTTATGATTTTTGTTATAATGAAATTCTCTACTCTCGGCTGTCTTCAATATGTTCTGTCTCGCTTGTTCCCGAACTAATTCTAATGGCTCTTGTTGTAGGCCTAACCCTACTCCAATAATTTTGTCGTTATCCGTAGATAAGCGAGTTCTTGTACCCCATACTATTTCGTTAGGTGTGTAACCCGTCGTGGTGTGTATAACTTGGTTGTAACAATCCTCTATTTTCGGCAATACGTCAACCCAAGAACAATGTGATTTTTCACAATACGTCCTAAACATTCTTCCTAGCTCTCTATTGACCCTCTCCGTAGAATTAGGTCGCGGGTTTCTGATTGAGGTGTGCGTTAGCACGATACCTAACTGTCTAACACCTGACTCAAAAATCCTTGATGTGAAATTTGCACCTCTATCCGAACATAAAACCTTTATTTTGACCTGTTCGTGAAATTTTCTAACACAAGTTAACGAGGCCCTGCCACTCGCCTGTCGTAATGAGTATAATCTAATTAATTTGCTGAAGGCGTCCTGCATAACAAACACGTACTTATGACCAAAGCGTCCTGCCGGTATTGGTCCATAAATGTCACAAAATACTCGTTCCCCTATCTCCCTAGCTATCACCGTCTTAATTGGTCCTGAGTGTGCCTCCAACGCATGTTTCGATTTTTGACACACGTCGCAAGCCCTAACTACCTGTCCTATTTTGCGTGCCATATCAGTGAAGTAGTAACGTCGCTTCATTAACGCAAGCACCTTGTATCGCCCAAAATGTCCTACTTCCTCGTGTACACTAGTAATCAATTCCGTTTGTAAGTTCTCGGGAACATATAATCGCGACCTACCCGAACCTATCTCTATCCTATAGAGAATCCCGTCTATTAGTCTGTAATGTCTAGCCTCAGACTCGCTCTCAGCTTTTATACGCTTAGTTATTTCGCTAACAACACGATCGCGCCCCTGATGTTCTCTTATCTCTTCCCACTTATTCTTTATGAGTCGTCCAGTTGGTATTTCAAACAAATTCATTTCCGGTCCCACAGTTTTATTAGTCAAGATATCGGTGGCTCCACTTATGTGTCGTGACAACACGTCAGCTACAGTGTTCAGACTACCCTTGACATATTCAATCGTATAATTGAACTGTCCTATATAACTTACCCACCGTATCATGCGAGCGCTTAGTAATTTACACGATTGTAGAAACGTCAAACTCTTATGATCGGTCCTAATTACTAACTGAGCACCCCTTAAATACGTTTCAAACTTTGATAGACTATAAATTATGGCCCACAGCTCTTGTTCAGTGACTGTCCATCTGCGTTCCGTTTCTGATAATGATTTACTACAAAACCCTATAACTCTCTCTTCCCCCTCACTCGTTAGTTGGTAGATGTATCCTGCGACACCTATATTCGAGCTGTCCGTTTGTAAATAATATATATCCTTCGGGTTTGGATGTGCAAGAAGCACGGTATCTACAAATAAAGTTTTCACCCTTTTAAAACAATCGTCTACTTCCTGTGTCCATGACCATCTTTTGTTTTGTTTCAATAGGTCACACAGAGGCCTAACCTCCTCACTATACTTTGATATAAATCTACGAAAATAGTTTATTAATCCCAGAAATCCTCTTAATTGTTTTATGGTTCGAGGTGCGGGGAAATCCAATATCGCCCTTACCCTATCCGGATCCATTTGTACCCCTTTGGTATTTACAATGTGTCCTAATAACTTTACCTCCACACATAGGAATTTACACTTTTCCTTCCTACTCGTTAGTCTAGCCGCCTCTAACCTGCTCAGTACTTGATCTAGGTGTTCTAGGTGTAACTTTAGGTCCCCCTTAGTGAACACTACTATGTCATCTATATAATTTATACAAAACTCGCGCACCCCTTCTAGTATCGAATCCATAGCCCTCGAGAAACCTGCCACCGATGTCTTAAGTCCTTGAGGTAAAACACAATACGTATAGGTTTTCCCCATAAAAGTGAACCCTGTATACTTTCTAGAATCGGGATGTAATGGTATCTGAAAATATGCATTATTGAGGTCAATAAGACTGATGTAATTAACCCCATAAAAGGATTGTATGATTTCTGATGTAAGTGGTGGCGCTCCCGCGTCCCCCACCATCTTCTTATTGAGTTCGCGCGCGTCTAATAAGAGTCTAATTGTTCCGTCTCGCTTTTTTGTAAAGGTAAGCGGACTACAACACGGTGTCGCCTCCTGACGGATAACTCCTAAACTCTCTAACCCATCTAGTTCTCTTTTTATCTCCTCCCTATATGCTAAAGGTATTGGATAACTTCGCTTTATAAAAGGCGTGTCGTCGATTAATTCAATAACATGCTCGTATCTGTCCGTCAATCCTAATTCGTCGGTAAACACTCTACTATACCTGTTTAAAACGGGTAACAATAGTTTCTTTTGTTCGTCATTTAAACCCATCTCGTCCAAGTAGGTAGCCACCTTTCCGCTATTGTTTATTTTCTCGCTCGCCTCACTATACACCGCCGGTTGGGCGTCCGTTTCTAACATCGTATTTATCATGTTTGCATTGTCTCTCCCGCCTAACCGTTTTAATTCGCAACTCGAATTTATTTTGACACTAGTGTTGACTCCTAAGTGCTCAATTGATAACGTCCTTTCTCTGCCACACTCCACTATCCCCTTGACACGTTCCAACCAGTCGTATCCTAATATCATTGACCTAGGAAGCCTATGCAGAATTAACATTGACGCTTCAATGATTGTGCCACCCAAACCTAGCTCTATTAGTACCATACGATTCGCACTTTCACTCCGTGATCCAAATGCTCCCTGCACCTGTATAGCCGGGATAGCGATCTCGGGCAAATCACCTCTCTCTTTCCGAATAGAATCGTGTAGTTCCCTAGTTATAGCGCTTATTTGGCTCCCTGTGTCTATCAATGCACTTATACGCATCCCGTACACATCCACTCCTATCTCGGGTAATCTAGGCAACGAATAATCAACACCTAAGTAATCTGACTCGTCTAGCTCATGTGATATCGACAAAACCTCTCTACCCCTGCTTGTACAAAGATCACACGCAAGCCCTTCTTCGTCACATTCTATCACATGATTGAATTGATTTTCCAATAAGACACCTATGCTACACGCTATCGCTCGCAAACTGTTGCTACTCACTGACACTCCCCCGGTTAATGGCCTCTTCAATCCCTTTCCGTCTGCTCCTAAACCCTGACCTGGCTCCCATCCATTTTTAACTAAAATCTTATATGCTATATCGTCTTTCCTATTTTCTGAAGTCCATTCATTCCCCTTCCTACACTTTGATAACCGATCGGACTCCGCTTGTGTAGGGGGTATTAGTTTTTTGTTTTATCCTCCCTCACAGACGTTGATAATGTTGACCCCTCACCTTCCTTCATGAATGTTATAGCTGGCCTAGTATTTATTTCACCCAACACGTTTGACCGTGATGTATTCCTATTAGAATATGATCCGTAACCTATCCTGCCTCGTCGGTGAGCCCTTCCCCGAGTCGAACCGCCTCTGCCTCGCCATCTTTCCGCTAAAATCGTTGCCGCAACTGGATAATCTGTCTGTGTCCTACTGTAACGACCTCTCTGATTATTTCCTCTCTCTCTAGCATATCTACCTATCTCTCTCTGTCCCACAACTACATTTTGTTCGATACTCCTAAGAAAGTTCGCGCCTTTCATAATAGTGGGTTCCTCTGCTCTCGTAAACCACAACCGTTGAACATCCAAAGGATAATGACGCATTATCGAATTTACTAAATCCCTTTCACTAAAAGATATGGTCAAGGACTGCATTGACTCAACATATTCAGCAAAATGTTCGGACATCGAAATTGCTGATTCACTTGTGTACACCGTGTTAATCAACCTATACCTAACGGATTCTTGTATTTGTTCAGTCCAATAAGTCCGTCTAAAGTCGTCCTCAAAATCACTAAAAGTATTCCATCTCCTTGAGTACATCTCCATCAATTTTCGTGCATGTCCCGTGATGCAACCTAGCGCTATATCAATTTCGCGGTCCTGTCCGTTCACTTCTCTAATATATTTTTTTAATCGTTTCAAAAACGCAATAGGGTTCGTGAATGGTTTTCCGTCAAAACTCGGCTTCGCAACTGAAGGCTGTATGACGTATAAGTTTCTAGTTTCCGAATTCGCGACACTACCACTAGCTATTGTGCTAATCGACTCTTGTCTAATCGTCTGATGACTATTTTGCACATTCCCGCTCGACTCTATCCTCTCGTTTAATCGCTCCGCGCTCAACTGCCGTAATGTATTTTGAAATTCATCCATTCTTTGTGACATCTGTTGTAAAGTTATGTTATCTATATTTCCCGTTTGTTCCCCTATGCTTCCGTTACTCTCGCGACTTTCCCCTGTCCTATCTTGACCTCTAACCCGTCTCTTACTGCGCCTAGGCATTATAACGTCACTTAACTCAACTGCCGACAAACTAGTTTCGATTTAAACTTTCCCCTACTCCTAAATGCACAGATCGTTCTTTATGAGAAAGGTAGATAGTTCCACATGTGATTAAAATACTCATGATAACAGACTTACATTGAAATGTAACAATATCTTGAGAATCTGCTCCCGCCTTTGTCTCCACCTAAATCACACATCTTTATTATGCTAACCTTTTTACGTACAGTCAAAATCGTCAAACGCGCTGCTATGCTTTGAATAATATTGGAAAGTATTTTTATTTTACTCTTTTATTGTTTATTTTGTTGGGTAAGATTTCTCCACGTCCTTCCCTTTTGTCTTTAATGTACAACCGTCAAATTTTACTTCAATGGACAACAGCAGTTAAGTTGCAAACCAATAAAACATTACCCTAAGGTTTCCTTTGTCTCGCTTCCCATTCACAAGCTTGTCAGACAGGCTTTTGTCTTCCGTGAACAAATAACTTGGCTATACAGTTGTCTAAAAATAAATTCTTTTAATTTTATAATTTACGAAATAGGTATGTATATATTTTTTTCTTTCGATCTCGTTGATAACATTATGACGAATTCTGACTGTAACTGTGTCTTTCCCCTACATTCAAAAGACATGTAAACAGTTTAACACAATAAAATAATCACACCATGCACATAATTAAAATAATTATTCCATGCACAATTTATCTCGCCTCCTTGTTTCGCATCACGATGTCTCGTAACATCCCTGTAAAAGTATTCCTTTCAACTGACCACGATTTCTACGTTGTGTTTATTTTATTTATTTTTGTTTTATTTATTTATTATAATTATTTGGTCCTTTTGATCCAATCGTATCGTTATTTCGAATACGTATTTGGAATCCTGGTCGACACGGCATCATTTTCTGTAGTGGCTCAAATCCTAATTTGTATATGTGATCGTCTAGTTATAATGTTTTTCTATGTATTTGGCGGTCTTGGTGAAAGTCGATGTTACTGGCATCTAAGTGATCTGCGAATCGTGTTTATGTTTGTACTATTTAGTAGCTGCGTGTGAATGGAACGGAGGCTCATCGAGATAAATCCATCATTCCGCAGGCCTATGGTTTTAAATAACATTGCGAAGCTTGTTAATATTAAAATGCAATTTGTTTTAATCTGATCGCGACTTTCGCCTCTCCTCTACACTAATTACCTAAGCTATAACCAAAAGATGTCTGCTCATGATGTGGATTACACTCTGGTCGTTTAATAGCGCCTACAAAACCTTCTAGGAAAAACCCTTCTGGGGTTTATTATTTGGGGAGCGTCAGCCATCTTTGTTACGCTGCGAAGCGTTTGTCAGACATCTCCAGGATGTGGACATTTATTTACTTTACTTTATAAGGTGTTCGCTAGACACCTTTCCCCATAATACCATGGTATACTTTATTTATTCATATTTGTATTAATTGAGAAAGTTCGATTTGGCCAAATCGGGCGATGGCTGAACGCTATGAAAGTGCAAATGTGACGACGACCCAGAAATGCTTCTACCCGTTCACTGGATCCACACGCAGATAGCCTTTAGGCTCAATAAGGCTGAGCTCGCGAGTACCGGCCATAGCATCCCGTTCAGTCAAGTCTAAGAGAATAAACTCCTATAGCCAAGAGCCCTCATTCGATTAAAGTCAGTGGGTGGAATGCCTAGCTCGCAGCCTCAAGCGGTCAAACACCCCAGGATCTAAACATCCTGTGCAAGTTCTATTTCATCACAGATCACCTAGTATACCTATCCCTATTTCCTATCCTAAATACAAGTCTATAAGTGCACCTAACAATGTCTATGTCTTGTGTAGAGGCAAAATGTACTTACACATTATACCTATTCAACACTAATACATTATACTTCCTTCTGCTCAGCTCCTGTTGTGTCTCTCGTCCAAATTCAGCAGCTAGACCCCTTTACTGACACGTTTAAATAAACTACCTATACACAAGTAACCTCAACGGTTTGAATGTAGTCTCTTCCTTAGTCTTTAATCACTCCCTACTATCCCATGTTTATTTAATTAGGTATATGTATAGAAATCTACCTAGACCTAGACTGAAATCTAATGAATCTAGCTCATAGAAATCGTGATTCAACTGAAAGGTATATGTGTGAGAACGCAAAGTGTTAAACGAAGCCAAACAAACTAGCTCAAAGGTTCTTCTAAGTATTTCTTAGTATTTAACACGGGTTTGACTATGCCTCACACTGTGCCTCCTCTTAGGAATCTTATCTCTAAGCAGTAAAACATATAATTATGGAAAAAAAATATTATTTATTTAAATTAAATGTGTTTAGTTTAACTTCGAAATAGCAAAAGAAACTGGTTTGATTATTTAAGCTGTCACCTATAGGTTGCTATATAATGACAGCTAGATTTTCAGCTCCTATCTTAAGACCACACTAAATAGAGAGAAAGCGAAAATCCAAAGAAAAAACTCTCTAAGGTCATCTAGATTCACACTTAATTTTAATTAAACACACACTAAAGTTTCAATAGTTATTTTACAAATTAAGTCTAAAGTGATATACGAACACATTTATAGAACTAACCTGATACATTGATTGAAAAATGGAAAGAAAAAACTATTTCACATATTAGTCTAATCTAGACTTGATTATTAACATTCATAATAGATATTAGTGTTTCGTATTCCACCAGGCTACATAAAGTTACAGTCTCTAGAGCTTTAATTAATACTTTCACGTTAACCATCCTTATCTCCGAGATTAACTATGCATTAAGAAAACGCAATCCAATTCAATCTAACCCGGCTCTTTGCATTTCTATCTCATTTGGTAGACCATCTTGCAAATACCCCCGTCTATTTAGTATTCGACGATTGCAATAACTGAATATCTTATATCCACAACACCCTAATACAACTATTGCGCATATTAAAGTCAACACAAAAATGAGGTGTTCTACCGAGTTCCATTCGGTTATTAAAGAGAAACCCCTAGAATGGAGTTGTTCTTCGTATTGATACATTTCTACGTTGTATACGATATTCTGCTCGTTAATCTAGAGATTGTACCTTTATTGACACATGAAATAAATCACAATGTATACAATTACATACCCCACTCGACGTTGTTTGGATTCACTTTGTAAAATAGTTACACTTGTTTTAATATTCAAATCTACAATTTACTTAACAAAGTTAGTATTTATTTAATAGTTAACTCTTTAGTCTTTATTGCTCACACAGTTAGTTACAATGGAGTCACGAAACTCCCAATCTAACACTCCTAAAATATTAAAAGCGTCTGCGTCCTACTGTCTGTCTTAGCGTCTGTCTCCCGAATGCTAGTTGCCTCCTCGTTTTATCTCTTCCATTCCTACTGAAGTTTTTCTCCGCCCGCTCTACGCCCATTTAGACCCCTCATTGGTCAGCTTGATGCTTGCAATCTTCACGGCGACGCCTACGCACCATTTCTTACGATCCGCCCTACCAATTCTGAGAACTCAAGTTTTTTCCTTCCTTCGACTACTTCACCCATCTGTAACACATTTAAATCTACCAAACTCTTAGAAATCTGTGCATTTCAACTAAAATTGTCCATCATTCACCAGTTTGAATAGTTTGTATGACAGTTGAGCGTGATTTACGGCCTACCCAAGACTCCATTTGTCTTAGTCCCCGCTGTGCGCTAATAAAACTTGTCGCTCTTAATCTATTAGAAGAAATATTCGAAACAAATTTTTTTATTCCTAGTTTTGTTTTACGAGCCCGGCCCGCACATCTGCTAATAATACGAATGCCATCACATGACTTAGGGCTGATTTTTCAATCCTCAGATAACAAATATCAGTCAGTTTAAATATTAACCAAATCTAATAAAAGTCATTCAAAAATGTGACAGACAAATTTATGAATGACAAGCATTTTCAATTTGGCAGTATAATACGCTATCAAACGAATAAAGCTCTATCTAGGCATTGAAAAATCAGCCCTTAATGGATAAAATCTGGTGCCCCCGCCACCCTGTGGCTCGTGGGCAAGGACTCTTTTAACTGTTCGTACTCCAGAATCTTTTTAAAATAAATATTTTCATTTACTGTACCTACATTAAACAATCTTCTTTTCTGTCTTCATCGTTATTCTATATTATGTGGAGTCATTATTTGCATTAAATTGATGTAACTAACTAACTAACAAATACCATAGATCTTTTTAAACTTACGACAATGAAATTCTAATTGGGGGAGTTCTAATCTTCTTTTAAACGCATCAATCGCTTTAATCAGTTTAAAATAGTTAAGTTCTTTAACAAAATTTATATTCAAAGTTCTATTCAAAGGAAACAAAAGTGTAAGTTGAAGTGTAAAAACTCCTCAACTTTACAAAGGAATTTTAAATGGCAATAAGTGTCAGTTCTGTCCAGCGGAGCGCTCGAAGTGACGTCACCCTATCCGGAAGGGGAAGTTTGCGCAAGTTTCTTACTTTTATTAACGGTCCAGCTAATAATAAAGACGGAACTCGCGTTAGTGTTTAGCAAAAAACCACTAAAGATTTAGTGGTTTAATTTAAGTTCCGAAGAATATATTAGTTAGTGAGTTCATTTATAACTTCACTTATTTATAACATGTTCAATGTAAGTATCTTGTGAATTTTTTAACTTTACTGAAATAAAATTAGCAGTGGTATGCGGGTAAATTATAAAAAAGGTATTTTGTATATAACTAAACTGTCTAAGCACTGCAAGTGTAGTAGTATCACTATACATAACACAGTAAAACAAAGTCACTTCGCTGTCTGTCCCTATGTATGCTAGATCTTTATCCCTTAACCACCTACCATACGTCTCACAGATCCTGTCGAGTGAATAATCGTGAATATTTTTGCACCTGAGTTTCGTATTAACTTGTTCGTTCCTGTACCTTTTCCCCACGCCCCTCGGTACCGCTCAACCGCTTGCCGAGGTTGGACGTGCGCGCGTTTAGCTCAGGTGAGTAAAAATTTACTCCTGGGGGAGGAAGGAGAGCTTAATTTTTTTTTAAATTGTTATTTTAATAAGAATGTCAGTTTATTTCTGAGTTTTCTCTTTATCTAAATTAATAAAAATAGGCTATAAAGAAGTTCCTATTACGTAAGTTTTTTTGTGGATCTCATTTTCCAAATGTGTTAGTCCGTAAGCCTAAAATAAGAGTTAAAGACATTTGTCTTTAGTTTATCAGTGATTAAACAAAAAATATTAATGATTTTCATGTGTCTTTTTTGCCAATAAATAGTTTAATATGTTCCTAATCGGACTATTAATTAAAAACAAAACCTCTCTATATTAATTTTTCCAATTGTGAGTTATTTAACTCTCAGGGTCCTACAGACGTATGGCAGAAGGTTGTGTGACCATAATATGTGGTAGGTGGTTAAGGGTTAAAACTACGCAACGGATTTTGATGCGGTTTTTTTAAATAGATAGAGTGATTTAAGATAAAAGTTTATAATGCTGTCAAATTCCACACTACACCGAAGCAAAGCAAGGGAGGGTTGCTAGTATTATTTAAAAAGTTTTGGTCAAATTTTAAAACACAACTAACGATTTCTTATTTTTCATTCACTCAAAGTATGCTTAGAGTCATAAGTGGACCCGCCGAATTTTTTTCTTAAAAACTGAGCAAAAACTTTCGCATCTCTCGGCGTTTCTCAAAAACATCCTTCGGGTATGTCTAATAAATTACATCGGGTCCCTTCCAAATCGGGAAGTAATTGGACAAAATAAGTGCTTCTGTTGCTAAGAGGATTTGCGCTATAATTTTTTTTATTATTATCTTGTAACATCATCTGGCCGCTCCGTATTGTTGGACAGATACCGTTATTGATATCTTTCTCATTTTGTTCCATTATGCTCGTCCTTTCGCAAAGATAAAAGCTTTTCTTTTTTCGTAACAAACCAATATCTTTTAGAATGCAGTGACCATTTTCAGAACGTCAATATTAGGCCTGTATTTATAAACCGCTCATTCTTCTTCTTCTTCTTATCGAATGAGGAATAGTGGCCACCTCTAGTGTTAGAGTTTATCAAGCCGCCTGTAAGGCCTCTAACTTGGCTTAACGACTGTTATCAGATGACAACAGCCGGGACCGACGGTTTAACGTGCCCTCCGAAGCACGGAAGCGCTCAGTTGTAATGCCACTTAACGGTCACCCATCCGATACCTGGCCGGACCGAGCGTTGCTTAAGGCGAGGCCAGTTCACGAAATTTACTCTTTCACTATGTCTTTAGAATAAGGTTGAATATTGCATAACTTTAATTGACGCTTCGCCAGAAATTTGGCGAATTTTAGTACACTTTTATTGATTTCTGAAATACTGGATCATTTATTAAAAATGTACTCGGTTAATGTGTTAGATCGATAAAAAAGCTATCCTTTTTGCATAAAAAATCATATCACTGTCGTTGAAAATTACGAAATCTGACGATTTGAAATTTATTTTTATAAGTTTTTATGGTGTTATTCAGGTTTTTTTTACAGAGTTACCATGCCATTTTTCAATATTCTGTTCGGTTAATTTGCTTCTTTGTTTCTTTTTCAGTCTACAGTAATTTTTGTGAAGTAGAATTTTGCATCAGTTTTTCACATTGGATGTTCAAAAATCAGACTTTTCATCAGATCGTGAACTGGCCTCGCTCAGTCTGTAAAGTTCCGCCATGAGCGCTTCATAACAACCGCTCATAACATTGAGACTGAGAGCTATCTTGAAATCTTACTTGGTATGATCTCAAGATTGCTATCTCAATGCTGAGAGCTGTTTTAAAATACAGGCTTTAATTTGATTTCATTGAAACCTCCATCTAAAGCTTTGTCCACACTTTTATCATTTTGGCGCATCAAATCACCGTATCTTTGTCATACATCGTCTCTTTGATACAGTATTACTCCAACGTACCACCAACCAATTTAGCGATGTTTGCTAAAAATACGCCAAAATGATACAAGTGTGGACAAAGCTTTAAGCGCTTATAACATAAATCAAAACAACGGATTATTTTTTGTATTAAAATAAGATGTATTTTAATACAAAAAATAATCCGTTGTTTTGATTTAGTGATCTAAGATTAGATTAGAATGAAGGAGATAATTATTTTGCACGATAAAAATACTTCACCAATTTGTTCTATTTAATCGGCTATTTTTCGATGAAGAAATAAGTAATGACGTAATTATAATTACGATAACAAAGCTAAGCTTGTTACTGTAACACATTTAAAAGGAGTTATTAAACGATCCACTAAATTATCAAATTGTGGATTAATAATAATTAAGTTAATTAGCTCGTAAATTAAGGAGCCATGAGGTACTGAAGTATTTATTATGATAACGAATTTGGAAATCGAGTAGTTAAAATTAAAGTAATTTAAGCATTGAATATTATCACGTCCACAAATATGATTAAGTAAATAAAAAAATAAAGAGTAATAAATAAAAAAGAGAACTGTATAATTCTACCTGATGAGACCTAGTCACAGATTTCTTTTTCATAAAAAAATTTGTAAGTATTATTAGTATAATGAATATTGTAGTGAACTGGCACAACACGACACTGTTAAGGCAACATGTTTTACCATTAAAATTAAACACCTGAATTAAAGTTTTGTAACTTTAATTTAAATAACGGTTTTCATTAATATTTTATCGTTAAGTTTTATACAACTGTAATCTATTTTACAATAATCCATTTAAATAACAGTTTGTACAGAATTTGTAGAGGATGGTTAATATTTTTCAGTTTCGATTAAGTATCGATATATATTTTGTGTTGCTTTTTTGGTATTGTATCACCACCGGGCTATGGCAATTTTAATTTACATCCTGTATAATTACTTATACGAATTTCCTATATATTACAGGCTGAAGATCGAGCAGACAGCCTCTCAAATCACCGCCAAACTCATTATCATTATTAATGATTGTCCCTAATTTTCCCGAGTGACATATCAGTGGCGCCCTCTCATTAATTATGTAAGGAATACAGAATCGCTGCGTCTAAAAAAATTATCGGCAAATTACCATATTTGTACAAAAGTCACAGCCCGAAATTATTTTCTAGGAATAAACATGCGTTAAAATTAGGTAATAACGGGTGGTCTCAGAAAACAAGTAACACAAAATTTCACAATAAATGCAGGTTACGTAATAGGTATCCAAAACAAAAAAAAACTTCAATAGCGACGGAAAAAAGTTTGATAGGTGCTTTAAAGTGGAAAAGTGGCTTAGACAAGATTGGCAAGCGAGCAGAGCGAGCGGAACGGTTTGGACTCCAAAGTGCAGTGCAAATTGCAGCACCACTTTTATTTGCAAGGTACTTCCAAAGTTGGAGGTACTCTTGAGTCGGAGTAAATATCATTCAGATTATCAGGAAAGGTAATTTAATTGAGATCGAGAAAAAGTTCAGTTGAGCGACAATTTGTGATTTTGTTTTTCTTAAACTTTTCCAGGATTGCCCGGTTCATTTGGTACTTACTTGTTCACTATTTTACTCTTTTCAAGACAAAAATATAGAACTCTTCTCTCGTTTAAAACTTATTTTTTTTATCGAATTTTGTAAAGAATACCTACACAAGACTGACTTCCGTATCAATTAAAAAGATTGTAACACGCGCAACTGCGAAGATATTGTGTGTAGTGCGACAGTCACAATGACGAGTCTTCCGGAAAAACTTGCAATTGTCGAAATAACGAGAGCAGTTGCTCATCAGTGAACTAAATTAAATTAGCTAAAGTTTCGGCAGCGCTGCAGAATTATGGATAGACCACTGGAATGAGTTTCTGGTAGCTGCGAGCCGTTGCCGACGACGGAACGAGATTTACAGAACTTAGACAGAGTTTGTAAACATGCTGCAATTCGTATAATAAGCAGAATTATACTTCAGATTCGTCCTTGATATTAGTATATTAACACATGTAGTACCGCTTTTGCATGTATCACCACTTAGCACGTTATTTTAAAGTAATAACCTAAAAAACCTGAAAAGAGAAGGTTTTTGACTTAAAATTGACAGATAATTTGACATTTCCGGTCAGAGTTCTCCTCGTCATCACTAGCCGCCAACCACTTCATTCGTTTTTCGTGCTTCGCCACGGACGCACGTATACAGTCTCAATGTTAGACTTCTTTAGAATTATATTTTTACAGTGAAAATTAAATTTTATTTAAAATGCTTCGTGAAGAAAGGTAAAAGTTTTCAAGTCTGAAGAGGACAAGAAGAAGAAGAAGTCAAGATGGAGGAACACTATTCAATGCCGTTTACTTGGTTAAACCGGGTATTTTCTGTCAATTTATTTATTTATCTGATGCGAACTTACCATACTGGGTACTTTCTGTCAGTTTATTTATTTGTCTGATGCGAATTTACCATACTGGGTACTTTCTGTCAAAGCATTGTGTCTAATAAGACATCAACTAAATATCTATTGCACTCGAGATAGTTATACTGGACTATTTCACCGCATAGATAGGTCAGACAACGCAACTGCAACAACTACACCAACTCAAAGTGCCGTTGACGACGCGGCATTGTAAAAAGCAGACTACCCTCAAAGGTTGCCACGTTGGAACCGATGCCGAGCACCAATCGGGTGACTCCGTCGTCCGCTGAATCCACCTTCCAGGCAGACGGCCGCTGCACTGTAGCTGCAACAGCAGCCCTGACAAGAGCGTTGTTCATCAGGTATGAGTTCTGATATCATCATATCATGATATTCTTGGTGTTGAGTTGAGTTAGTCTCAACGGTATAATACGAGTACCGTCGGTACTAAGATAAATTTATAGTTTACAAAACTGACAGAGCTAGCTATAAATGCTAAAACTTAAGAACTTAATGGAACCAGATATTGAGTTGTACAGCAACTAGCTCATACCTGATACTTCACACCTTTTATGTAAAATAGCTTAGCTGCTGAAATAGCTAGCTGCTGGCATGCTGATAGAAATTTCAATGAAATAAAAATGGATTAACAGAATCCTTACATTTTATTATTTATAAATGCATAAATCATAATTGCAGTTAATGTTTGTTGGTATACAGTAACATTTGCCTAAACTAGGACACCTTGTATTTCAGGCGGGTAGACCTAACATGTTGAAAAATCTGTTAATCACTACCTAACTATTTAGTATGTTTTTTTTTCCTAAGCTTTGCCCTTGTGCAAATTATCTCTATTACTTTTCAAATTTGATTTTTGTGAGTGTGTTGAAATGAAAATGATGTTTCTGAAGTGAATTTTTTTTTTAGCTACAAGTATCACTTATGTTTAAGGTGTAGTATTATGTAATCTGTGGTTAAGACAGCTTTCCAATACAAAACTAATACATCTTTTTTGTGACAGTATTTCGCATTTTTTTACATTATTACATTATGGCATATCGACGTTCGGTTATACCGTACACGGTCAACTCTAGTGTAGCTGAGGCTTTTCGCTTAAACTGCCACCGACAGTTCAGTCGAATATGAATGATGCATTGGCCACAGGCCTGATGTGAACGATATGGATCAACGAAAAAACTGTAAGTAAATCGGGCGCAGTACTCAATAAAACATTTTTAAAACTGATTTATATATTTATTTAACTTAAAAGCGACAAACAAAAGACGTAGGCAGGTATGCAACATGCTTCATCACCGACGGCAAACGAACAGCGAGACGCGGCGAGGAAGCTCCATCAGCGATTTGTTTCGTCAGTCACATCACAGCAGACTCGCAGACGGGCGTTACGGCCCATCCAAACAGTTGCCGATGATGCATTCAAATTAGGATATTGTATTCGTGAGGGTGCGTGTTGGTGTAGCATTTGTCTGTATTCAGCTAATACAGGCAGTGGTCGCCAACTACAGGCGCAAAGGTCGACTCAATTGCTGGGGCCGGTAATCGTCTATGTGTGGAAGTACTTACCATTTAGCCGCGCTACGCAGGGCACCTAGATTATTATTATATTTTTCTTATATTTTTTATGAGTGTATCTGTTTAATGATTCACTTTTATACCATCTCCAGAGATATATTGTAGTCTACCATTAATATGACTAAAATTCGGGCAGTTATAATACATATAAATAATAGTTTTGTTCCATTTTGTTCAAGGTTCAACAGAATGTGATCTGTGTTCAAATAAAATAAAGTTAATAAAAAATAAGAAACAGGTTGTCATATCAGCCCCCCCTACTATGATTGTCAAAAGTAATATCTAAGCGATGTTGTGATTGAGATGGCGCTATACGCGATGTATGGCTCTGTCCCTGTAACAACATTACTTTCAGGTTGTTATAAGAGCTCAGAGTACGGCCCCAGGTTAAGTTAAGAACTGTTTAAAAGTTAACTTAGCTTTTAGAAAAATTTACGTACTATAAGTACGTAAAAATAATAATATCACAATTAAAAAATGCTTATTGTTTTTAAAAAACACAGTCTAGAGATCCCATCACCTATAAGGTTTTAATATTGATAAGGAAAGTACTAGAAATACACGAATTAAAAAAATCTTAACTTTTGGGCATTGTAGTGTCCATATTTTTATTACAAAAACTACCGCCGCCAGCTATGACGTTTTTTAAACAGCATGAATCCCCTGTTATTGGACAATATTTACTATAATGGACTCAGAATTGAAGTTCATCTTTTTATATACAATGTTTTCTTTTTTAATATACAGCTACCGTCACAACTTTTCATTATATTACAAATGTAATGGCAATGGTCTTCACAAGACAAACGTTCACAAAACTACAAAAATCTTTTTTATGACCTTTTTTATGAATTGATTAAACTGGTAGATACCGGTATGTCATCGTATTATTTTACTTAGTATAATGTCATCGATACTTACACCGAATCAGAGACTACATAATTGTAGACATATTTTCTTTTGTGCCTTTTAACAACGGGGTGGACTAGGGGTTTGTGGTCACACCAGGAATAAAATTGCAAAATAATTGCATATCAATTATCTATAACATGCAGCTCATGATATTTTCATTGCAATTTTTCTTATGGTATTCAGTACGGGGTGTTAAGTATTCTAGATTTATTTTGATGCTAAATAAAAATTATTCAATTCATTAATTTAAAAAACTTATCACCAGTTTTGTCTTTTTTTTCCAGATTGAGATTGAGTAAATTCGAATGAAAGTCGAATTAGGCAGTAGAAATAAAATGTAGTTGATTATATATATTTTTTTCTATTTCTAGCATTTGGATCCCAAAAACATTTATTTTATAATTTGAGATTTTAGCATTCACAATACTATTTTGGTTAAGTATTGTACAAAGTCTATTCTGACACTAAGCTACCTATTATTTCAATTATTTTCCACCAGTTTCTTAAGCTAGAGGTGTAACGATTGTGCCATCATGATCGTCACAATCTTGACTTGAGCCTTGGTTTGGTACCTCTTACCTGGTACCATATATGGTACTCCTTTGAATCTCTTATCCTAATATAAAATATTAACATCCTATAACTTTCAATTTCAGAGACTGAAATCGCACAAATAAATTGGTTTTAACAACATTATCAAGGTGGTATTATTTTACAGGTTACACATATTATTTATGTTATTATTGAAGCTGCTGTCTGCTAATGCTATCAGGAAGTACAGAGATTGGTAACAGAAACGGTTCGATTATTTAACAATAATATTAACAGAATAAACTCATTTTTATTTACAGAAGTGTATAACACAAATTATCAGTATTACATAATATTGCGTTCATTATTAAATAGACAAAATTGAGCTAATTTCAAGGTTTGGTAAAGAATCTAACTACGCCTTTGCGTAGACTTCATTGTTCAAATACAATGTATATCTTAGAATACTTAATTATTTTTATTAAAAAAAAAAAACCAATTCTCTTCTTTTTTCAACTTTTTTATCTTAAAAGTTTAACTTTGATTACCTTGCCTATTGCACAAAGAATGCAAACAATACAAAAAAAAATACAAGAAGGTATTATAATTATTAAGTATAATAAAAAGTTCATAATCACTTCTTATTTAGAAAGAAATTAAATTCATATATTATTATGACATGTAATGTAATTTATAGATTGTTGTAATTAAACATTTAATGATAGTGGAGTAGACTCGTGTCCAACCAATACCTTTATAGCCCTAACGAAAAATGATATTTTAGATGTTCTAGGTAATACGGCGAGATGGTCAATGACTCCCACTATATTCGGAAAATATTAAAACATATTATCATCGATAATAATAAAACTGAGTTTTCCAAACCAACCTTGCATATTTTTTTTTTGTACCAACCATCTGTAGGTACTGTTTTTAATAATAATCATGTAAAACGTTCAGAATTATGTTAAATGGTATTCTTTTCTTTTTTTTTTTTAAAAGACTAATACGCAAGAAATGATATTTCCATTTTCTTATTATAATGCTTTAAACATCTACATGTGTTAATATACTAATATCAAGGACGAATCTGAAGTATAATTAATGATTAAACGAACTTACCTGTAAGTGAAGTTCTATCATTATTATACGAAGGATTCGTCCGTAGATATTAGTATAGAATCCCACCCTCCCTACTCATTATTGTAAATTACAATAACTATCTACCCACTGAAGAAAATGAGGAAATATCATAGGATTTGGACTTTAAACTAAATGAAGTGGTTGGCGGCTAGTGATGACGAGGAGAACTCTGACCGGAAATGTCAAATTATCTGTCAATTTTAAGTCAAAAACCTTCTCTTTTCAGGTTTTTTAGGTTATTACTTTAAAATAACGTGCTAAGTGGTGATACATGCAAAAGCGGTACTACATGTGTTAATATACTAATATCTACGGACGAATCCTTCGTATAATAATGATAGAACTTCACTTACAGGTAAGTTCGTTTAATCATTAATCATTTGTAAGTTAGTACCTATTTATGAAAGGGATTTGTAAGCACTTGTATTTGTATAATACTAAATAATATACTAGAAAAAATACGATTCGCACCAGATCAATACTCAGACGGGAATCGAACCCGCGACCTTTGGATATCCGGTCCAATGCTCTGACCGCTGAGCTACCGAGTCGCGGGTTCGATTCCCGTCTGAGTATTGATCTGGTGCGAGTCTTATTTTTTCTAGTATGTATATTATTTAGTATTGTATAAAAAAAAAATAGCATTGTGAATGCAAAAACTTCAAATTTAAAAACTTGTTTTTGTATGTTAAAAGTTTAGGGAATTACTTTAGGGAACTGATTAAAGCAACAGCGCAACAATTTTAAAGAAATTAGTCCATATTACTTGCAGTTGCAATACCTACGTATAGTTTTTCGAAAACTTTATCGGGAAATCGCGGGCTTAGAAAATCGGTACCAGCACAGCAAACTTTCTATTGTCAGAGGAGAACGAGCGAAACCCTTCAGACGGATTCAATCGTCACGAGAATACTCGTTTGCGAAACTAGGGAACTGCAGTTCTTAAGGTCCCCATTCACATTCCGGCGCGACGGAATGCCGGCTCCGGACGGGTCGGAATTCTGCTATAGGCGATGGATAGGACCGGTCTTCTTTTATTTTTGTTTATGGTCACTTGATTACTGTTTTGAATTGTTCGAAGAATTTTTTTGGTTTTTTACAATATTTCCTGAATCATCATTCACCGCTGACTGCTTACCATCGTAAGCGGTTATCGTAATCTATTGTAATAAGTAGAAGCATTTGAAACCATCAGAGTATGGTCGTTTATCGTTTCGAGTAGCTCTGTTTTAACATTCGAGAAAATACTCTTTCTCAAACATGCTTGGAAATTCGAACATTATTTTGACAACCTTCTTCGTGCTAAATCGGAGTTTTCGGACAGACCTAAACCGCGCCGGCAATTTATGTATGAGAATCCATTACTAACGTGTAATAATTGATTTTCATAGAAACATTGCCGGCGTCTGACCGTAAATGTTAGTATTAAAACTCATTATACACGTGTAATTCAGAAATGGAGCGAACTTTTCAATGAAACACTATTATGGGTATCAAATGAAAGGCCTTGATGAGCGAGCACAATACAAAAAGGGGTTTTTTTAAAATATTAATGGGTATCTAATGTAAGGCCTTGATGAGCACATTCCAAAAATATGAAAATAGAAAAAAATCTTTTTTTTTATTTTAGGTAAGTATAATATAAATTGGCCTTGATGAGCACATTAAAAGAAAATGAAAAACTTTCTCCTTTCTTTTTTCAATTACTTTAATTTGAAATAAAAATTAAAGGTTAAAAATACTTACTTGGTTTGAATTTCCGCGCATTATTTGAAAAAAATACTATACAAGCCTTGGCCGCAACTAGGCATTGATGGACTCACGTATGTGTGCATCGGCTTCGCCTCGGCCCACATTTTCACGTTCGTCTTTCAATGCCTGTCATGCGTGCCGCTGCAGTAATGTCCTATAACCGGGATTAAAAGTAAGTATTCAAAGTTTTAAACGATGTGCCAAATCCAAATTCTTGCGTGATTAATCATTCAAATTTTTAAATTTTTATTTTAAGAGTATTAAGAAATCATCAATCTTCGGAATCGGTGCATAAAAACAATACCTAACCTACCTACATTATTGTAAAAAACCCATTCTTAGCACTATGAAAATCAGACTTCCCACTTTAAAGGCCCGTTCACAGTCCGTGTAAACCAAGTTTTGAGCGCGTCCATTCACCCGGGGTAAGTGGGGCGTGCCCGGGGCGAACGTCCACTCTCCACGACGACGGCCGTCTAATGGGACACGTGCACCATATCCATTCCCTGGACTGAAAAGCTTCGTGTCTAGATTCTCAATCAACAAGACTATGCCTAGAAAAATACACACATCAACTTTGCCTAGGGATATAGGTGTTATTTTCATACAAACGAGGTAAATTTGAAGCCTTGGATTCCTGCCAGGGATGTACTGTGCTGTGATCTGATGATGGCTATCCAGGGAGTGAATGGAGGAGATTAAGATCGCTATGCACACCCAACTGATCTGACCAGCATTCTAAAAGATCGAAGGAAATGTTTAAATAAAACCGCAAAAATAGCTTGAAAATTTATGGAAATCCTGAAAATGCTGATCAGATCAGTTGGGTGTGTATAGCGATCTGAATCTCCTTTATTCACTCCCTAGGTGGCCATCATCAGATCACAGCACGGTACATCTCTGGCAGAAAACCAAGGCTTCAAAGTTACCTCGTTAGTATGAAAATAACACCTGTATCCCTAGACAAAGTTGATGAGTATATGTCAGGTCAGGAATAATAATTGGCTGTAACAAAATAATTTTATATTATTATAGATAATATAAATTTATAATAATATATAAATATATAAATAAAATAATATTATTATAAAATAAAATAATATTATTATAGACAACCATTATTTTAGATTCTCCGAAAAGATACCTGTATAAACATTAATGGGTAAACGTAATACCAACTATACGTGTTTCGTTTACCACCGATAACAGGCTATACCTATAGATTGAATAAAAAAACAATGTTTGGCAAATAACAAACAGTTTCTAAATTGCCTTTACTAAATTGACTAAATGACGGATAAATTGGTAGTAATTTCTGCGGTCACAGCGTGTTGTCCTTCGGCAATCGGCATGCATTGAATTAATGAGGATATACCTTATCAATCTAATCATGTTACTGAAACCGTGCAATGGCCTGACCATATCAAAATAACATTAAAATGAATTGTTTTAGGTTTTAGTGAACTAAAGAGTTTAAGCCATATTATTGTGCGCTTTGTAGAGAAAAAGTGAAATACGAAATGACTATCAGCCATTTTAATGTCCCCACTGCTCGGCACAAGCCTTCCTTATGGGTGGATAAGGAGGATGGGCCATAACCCACCACGCGGGCCCAATGCGGATTGGTGGGTGTTAACGACTGCAAATGCACCCGAGACGTGCCTTCCGAAACACGGAGGAGCTCAAGATAATCAATTTTTGGTCACCCATTCCATGACTGATCCTTGCGAAAGTTGCTTAACCTCCGCATTCGCTGGGATAGGCGCTAAACCACTGCACCATCGAGCTCCTCTTAGAAAAGTAAATACTTGATACTAATTATTTGAGAATCACCTATCGAGCTACGAAGAAAACTGTCTTCGCGTTGAGGACACCTTGAGGGCATCTACTAAAGAAACAATGACAGAATTGCCAAGATAAAATGGCAAGATAAGATCGAACTGGTAGTAGAGCCACAAAATAGGTAAAAGAGGGTATAATATACAACTCTTGATGAAAAAAGTCTCGAGTACCTATACCGACCATGAACAAAAAGAAACATGGTGGCCCGATGACTTTGAAAAAGTTGCAAGGTTACGTACCTACCTACATTATGCAAGCAATGATTTGCCCATGGAAGAATCCCATTATCGGAAGAAACCTTTGTAATTGCTCTGTGGAGCACAGTCATAATAATAATGTTTATTAGTACAAGAAGTTTCTGAGTAAATTAGTGTCATGTTCACGCTTCACATTTGAACGGAGCTGGCATAAATCGGAACTACAATGTGCTGAACTAGTCTGAGGTTCTTACTTACGTACTTAATGTACTAAAATGGCTCATTTAACACATCTCATAAGTTAGAAAGCGATATAATTTATTTCATGGTAGAAAACATGACTTTGTAAAGATAATTATTGGTAGACGTTTTTCTTAGAATCATGAAACATGTAATAGAAAATAATACTAGTATAATGGAAAAATCAGCCCTCTCCTTGCATTATGCGGTTTCTTTTCAGAACTAAGTCTTTCAACGTACCTACGAAGCTTCTGACAAACGAAGCCATAGCATACGAGTATATCATTTCATTAAAAGCACATTAAATAAAGATGACCTCGTCAGTATCTAAATTGCTTTAAACTTAATTTATATTTTAGAAATTGTAAGCTTTTCTTGTAATTGTAAGCAGGACCGATCGTCGTGGAGATCCTTAGGGGAGGCCTATACCCAGCAGTGGGTGTCGTGCGGCTGATAAGATGAAGCTTTTCTGTGTGTAAACGATAAACGATAGATTGATTACCAATTGAATTCTAAAACCTCACATAATATTCCCACTATAATATCCTTAGGGTAGTTTGGACCAAAAAATGTGGTTAACGATGGAGCGCAGCGCTGCAGGGTTGGCACGCCCGCGGAGGTGATAATATTCCTCATTACGGCGGCCTACGAGACCGCATTCAACCAGTTACGTGACACTAGCAGGGCTATACGTCACCAGTTACACCGAACAATACGCACGAGTATACACCGTTAATTTTTAAGTATTTCTGAAAATGAAAAGGGATTTCAGACCACGTGAATGAACAACTTTTACTATGGGGCCAACCACAGAATCGCGAAAAAAAACAGCTGTTCCATACATTATAGTCGCGTCAATGTTTTACTTTCTATGGAACAGCTGATTTTTTTTCGAGATTCCGTGGTTAGCCTTGTAGTAAAAGTTGTTCATAATCCCCATTTCATTTTTAGATATACTTAAAAATTAACGGTGTATTGTTAAGACTCTGTACATTTTAAATAGGGTTTGTAGAGTCAATATACATTTAAATATTTGTATAATAGGGATGTTGACTATTTTTTTTATTTTATGTTATATAAATTACCTCTCAAAAAAAGAAACATAGGTAAAAGAATTAATTCGCTAGCATGAAAACTGCCCGAGATATCACAGTGTGAAATGCACACAAATGGACTCGATCAAAAACGCTCCATACTAATGGCTTGCACGTTATGACGTCACGCCGTGCTAGTTTGTATGCAACGCGTAGGAAATTTGTTCGGCAGCTATATTATATATTGTGTTTATCAAAATAGTTTCTTAGACAAATTTGCTATACATTTTACGGACTAATTAAGGGTATTATTTATTTTAATAAATTTTATACTTTTTAAATGGACTTGTCCACCCAACTTTGAAGGGTCATAAAACAAATAATATGCAATATATAAAACCAAGAGGTATACAAGCTACTCTAAAAGTTTAATATGTTTACGATTTTTATTAGTATTTCGTTATTTTATTCATTAGTCAACATCCCTATTATTATATATTTTTTAAACACTCCAACCATTTAGTCCTTAACTAAGCAAAGCTTGTACTATATCAACTAAGTGACGGATAATACAAGTTAGAGCTGAGTTTATTTCTCTTGAGATAAATTTATTTACTCTACAAACTTTCTTCAACTAAATAAATAACATTAATTAAATTTTGAAGGTATTCTTACAACATCGATAAATAAAGTAAAATGCCTACCAACACGGTGTAACTCACACCGTCTTAGAACACAACTTTATCAGCATTGAGGTATCTCCACACGAGCCGGAAACTAAATAAATATGACGTGAACAAGGCTGCAGGGTTGATTAAGCCCGGTAAAGGGATGATACTAATCATAGCCGGGGGCTGTGGTACCGCATTCTACTGGGTTACGTGATGCCAAATAGGCTGGTAGTTACACCGAAGGAAAAATTAAGCGTGAAATTCTTTATTTTTGTCACTTTATTGGAACTGACTTTGTCACCGTGTCTTATTGGCCCTCCACATGCACACTAATGCACAGGCCCGGCCTGCATGATTGTACGAAGAGACAAGGCCTTCCGGCCAAATCTCTACGTGTGTAGGAAGAGGCTGGGCCTCCGGAGGCTGCGCTTCTCCCTACACGTACAGTGTACACACGTAGAGATTTGGCCGGAAGGCCGCGGAAGGACGTGCCTCTTCGTACAATCCTGCAGGCCGGGCCTGTGCATGTGGAGGGCCTTTAAGATAGCCTGTTTTAACAGCCAAACTTTCGACACGTATGCTAGAAAACAAAACAAGTATTAGGCGGATAAGTTAATTCTCCAAAAAATATTGAGCATTTAGTTATACATCTATTATTAAGTTACTTAACCCGGCGAGAATGTGGTGAAAATAGTTACGTGGAGGTTGTCAAGGGTCTTTTTGACCCTGTGTGTCATTAGGTTTAAAATAGCTATTTTTTATTTTTGAACTAAAGATTTAAAAAGATTATGTAATCTAAGTACTATTTTTATGCCTAGATAAATAAAACACGCATATAATAGTACAAAATATAGTAATTAAACCAGTTTTAACAAAGAACTAAAAAATCAGAAACTTTTTCATAAATTTACTCAAGTAACACTAAAGTAACAAAAAATGAAAAATCTTTATATCAATTACCTTGTAATTTGGTACATATGTAGAGATCAATCAGTTTCACTTACTCTTACAGTCACTTATAAACTACATGTCATTATTGTCTGTGTTTGCAGCACAATTCTGGCAGAGCGAAACAGTGTGGTCGGGTCGACTGAATATCGATGCGTGGCGCATGCGCGAGTTCCTTAGCAACAGCTATTGAGACGGTCAAAACCCGACGGTCGCGGAAAAAAAATCTATACACTATTAAAAATTGTCGGGGTCAAATTGACCCTTCCATATCCTCGCCGGGTTAATATAACTGAAAAAATATTAGAAAAAATCTATTATTTCAACTCAGGATTATTGCCCAGTTTTTGTCCTTTGTGCAGTACTTACTGCAAAAGTACTTTATTAATATTTTATAAAGGGAATGGTATAAGTATATCGTAAGATATATTAATACGCTATGGCATAGGTAACCATAAATTAAATGTTCGCCTCGGTGTAAATAAAGTCCAGATAATACGCTGGACCCTTAATAACTAGCAGGTAAACATTAATACGGTGGAATATAAATTATGAAGATAATTCAGATCTTATTTGGACCTCCACCTCCAGAATTGTCCCTGTTCGCCTGTGTTCGTTACACGTGTAACATGTAATATAACATTTTCGGTATAAATTTATTTTTGTAAGAAAAGGGAAAATTCTATATTTTCCCCTGAATTGCATTGAAAATAAGAGTTGTGCTATCCAGAAGCATGGCAGCATAAGCAATAAATTTAAAAAAAGTTTAAATTTCTATAGAAACGAATGATAATTCTTTCTATAGGGTTACGAATATTATTTAAACGTTTGCTTTTCATAACTATCTTATGAATCTGTTTTTATGATTTCCCAAGTTCATTCATCGACTAAACCCGTCTTTTATTAAATTCTTAACTTGTCAACTTATCATCTTGGTTTTACTTTATACTTGACAAAAACTTATCTGAATTAAACTGGAACTAAGTGTAATTACATATTGTTACATACTTGGTCATGCCATGGATAGACGATAGCCCCCTGTGATTCTGTAACTCTGTTGCTAACAATTTTCCATTGAAATCAATTGAAACCGTTTGAAATTAATGAAAATTGACAGATTCAGTGCTAACAAGAGTAGAGTACTCTGTTAGCACCTGAAACTATCACCTAAAAAAGCAAACGTTTTTAAAAAGTGCTTGCAGTTTTTTTAAACTTAACTTTAACAGACACAAACTTATCTAACCCGCCCTCTGATTACGTAACCATGTTGCTAAAAATTCTCAATTGAAATCGATTGAAAGCATTTGAAATCGTTTGAAATTAATGTTTGACAGTTTCAGTTGCTAAAAAAAAAAACTCAAAAAAAAATTTTAAAATTTTCATTTACGTAATCAGCAAAAGGTTCAGATAAGTTTGTGTCTGTTAAAGTTAAGGTTAATAAAACTGCAAGCACTTTCTAGGAGGCACCCTGAGCGAAAGTGGCGCCGCGGTGAATTTTTGGTTGCATGTCTGACCTCTTAGCTGAACCGTTGTCGGAAGGTACTAAAGTAATTATCAACTTTGTTATCCATAGTCTTAAGTTGGATTAGTTATTAAGATTGGGGTAAGATGGAGCTGGCATGTTCGAACTGTCGATCAAAGCTCCTAAACAAGTAAAGAAAAAAAAAGTATTTAATATTATAAATTCTAATACACAATCTAAATAATGTTTTACGTGGAATTTTTAGGGCCCACAGTCTAGTGTTTTTGAATGGTATCGTTACATTCCCTCGTAGTCACTGCTAGAAGTAGATAGCAAAACTGCGAAAAGTGGCCGTTTTGCCATTTGCTACCTACTTCCACGAAACCTTCTAAAAATACTAGACCATAGGCCCTAAAAACTCCGCGTAAAACATTATTAAAATCTTTTCTATTAATAACTTATTAAATAAAAACCTCTGAGGGCCACTTTCGGTCATACAGCCGCCTACAGGTCATAAAGCGTTTACAGTTTCAGGTGCTAACAAAGTACTCTGTTAGCAACTAAAGCAAATTTTCATTTACGTAATTCAGAGGGCGAGTCAGATAAGTTTGTAAGGTTAAAAAAACTGCAAGCATTTTCAAAGAGCAAACATAGCATTGAATGACAGCGACTAGCCTCGTCCTTATCCTGTGCTCCCTTCATATGAAACGCTGCTATTCCAGCCACTCCCACGGGAGCGCTTTGGAGTGGTTCCGGTGAGCCTTTCCATTCAGAAAGTTATCTATTCTGTTTTCATTCCCTACAGACATGATGATGCGAACTCCTCTTTGAAAAGGAGAACAAAGATTAAAAGTTTTAACAAGGGATTGATGAACGAAGTAGAAAACTGAAAAATCTGTAGTAATCTGTATCTGTAGTAAGCCTGCATAACCAAAACGTCAGGTACAAATTAAGTACAATTTCTGGCCATTACTATGAGATCAATTTGAATCTGGTACAGTGTGGCTGGCAATGCCACAATCAAGTGCGTTTTTCTCTGAAACTATCAGAGGTACAATTTTTTGAGTTAGGGTACAATTAGGTATATTTTATGGTCTTTCATTTGAGGGTATTTAGAAATCTCTACGCCATGGTGGCGTTGCTGGGAAGTATCACACAATCAAAATATATAAGTAACGCAAAAAAAATTCACGCGCGTCAATCCATGTTTTTTATTGCAATATTAATACGTACTTCGTTTTACATTCGCATTTTTGAAGTCTCGTCATCGTTTAAGTATTTCGTTTTTTATTTTCAGAATCTGAATAAAACATCTCAGCTACTCAGATATTGTTATGTACCTAAGCTTTACTTTTATTTATTTATGTGCATTATTAGGTATACATAAAAGCCGTAAATGACTCTGAAACACTTGTTTACTGAAGCTATTTTCGTTTAATGTACTGTGGTTTGACTGTGACCACACAATCAATGCGAGTTGTTTATGATTGTACCTTTGTTGCGGCGGGGCGTGATGCAATTTCGTAATAAATTAACTATAGGTTAATTAGCTAATTAATAATAGTACAGTATACTTACTATAATTAAGTACGTATGCTGAACTATATAGTCTGAGGTGCTACGGGTGACTAGATTTTTTCTAGTATTTTTATAGTATAACCATTAAAAAAGTACTTAGTTGTCCTCAAGCCCCACCGTAAGTTTTTTTAATAAAATTTATATGTGTATTTAATGATTTGAATATTATTTCTTGCTGTTTAGAGCTATTTAATTTTGATGCCGCTTTTGTTTTCATTTTCAGGGTTTTCCTCGTTGTTTTGTGGTCACTTTATAGTATTGCAAGGAGGCGACCAGGAGACGTGAAATGATAGACTGACTGCGATCAATAATTCATTTATTAGTGCACTGCAGTGGGTTTATATATGAGGAGAGATGTGTGTGTTAGACATATACGTACACACACTACAGTATCGTAATAAATGTTACTGTCCTTTCTATTATAAGTTGATACGTACGAGTATAGCCGAAAACAATAGGATTAAGTTAGAAACTTACGCCTTGACCTGCTACTCCACAACCTCAAGGGGAAAATATCTGGAGAGCTATGCTGGCAAACACTCGAAATACAAATAAACTTTTACCCTTCGGCTACGACATCTCAACGTCTCAACCATTGGTATCTATAGGAGCCCAAACTTGGTATGTTTTGAAAAATTTTTTTAAGGTTTAATTTAAAACAAGTTGCTGAAATGTAACGATGCGACTTTCCACTGGTAGGTGCAGTAACAGTACCCTTACCACGAACAGTGGCCCTACCATGTGTTGATGCAAACTGTTTACGTTACCGTAAACTATCGGATATGCTGCTCACAGTCAGTGCGAGTGAAAGAGACAAAACCATAGTTTACTGTAACGTAAACAGTTTGCATCAACTCATGGTAGGGCCACAGCTATCGAGAAAAAAAACGTGCGTAAAATTACTCGATAGAGAATTATCTATGGAAATTTTAGTTTCGCTATTCGGCGGTAGATGGCGTTGTACAAATTTTCCATACTAAATTGCACTATCGAATGATTTTACGCGAGTTAATTTTCTCGACAGCTGTTCGTGCTAAGGGTACAGTACAGCCCACAGAAAAAAGGTTCTGTGGTACAGACAGTCAGCACATCAAAGTCGGATGAGGGTGTGGTAACTTATGGGCTATTTACATTGGTCGCTGGATGCGGGCAGCGCAGGACCGATCGTCTTAGAGATCCTTAGGGGAGGCCTATACCCAGCAGTGGGTGTCGTGCGGCTGATATGATGATGATGATGACATGGGTCGATTTTAGTCACCTGTGACGGTCGACTTTAGTCACCTAGCAAGTAGCTTCCAAAATTTAATCGCAGGTGATGGCATCGCTGTCGTCTATGTAGTTGATGGTGTAACCTAGGTTAAAATAATGTAATAACGCGTTGATCTAGTTTTGGCCACCGGATCAGATAATTTTGTTTAGTCACCAGTACCCTATGTTGAACAGCTATCGAAAAAAATAACGCGCGTAAAATCATTCGATAGATAAATTTTGTATTGGAAATTTGTACAGCGCCATCTATCGCCGATAAACGAAACGAAATTTTCCAAAGAGAATTGTCTATCGAGTAATGTTACGCGCGTTTTTTTTCTCGATAGCTGTTCGTGCTAAGGGTACTGGCTGCGGCCTATTGTCAATTTTCGCCGCACGGCGAAAGTTGTGCGGCTTGTGCGGCTGGGGCCTAGTTGGCCGCACACTTTGTTTTCGTTTTTTGTTTTGTTTCCTACTTTGTGGCCAATAAACGATTTACTTACTTACTTACTTATTTACTTACTTACTTACTTACTTACTTACTTACTTACTTACTTACTTACTTACTTACTTACTTACTTACTTACTTACTTACTTACTTACTTACTTACTTACTTACTTACTTACTTACTTACTTACTTACTTACTTACTTACTTACTTACTTACTTACTAACTTACTTACTTACTTACTTTAGTCACCAACGTAAATACCACATTAAGGGAACATAAAATTTAATGGAATATCAAAAGAACTTTCTTGATATTAAAACACAATATACTCGTTATCGTAAGTAAGCCTTGTGGTGTTTGGAAACTTTGATGATAATTTAAAGGAGAAAAAAATCTAACTTCTTAATACTTATATACACTTTATGGACAAGTTAAAAGTAAAATGTTGCGAGTGGTGTTAGAATCGGTCCCACGGGCCGCTCCGCAAGATGGATATAAAAGTTAATGGACTTACACACTCGAGGATATTCCAGTTGAGAAAAATAAAGTAAAGGAATTAAGTTTTACGCTAGATAAATCCAGATTTATTTCGGTCAGGGCCGTGCGAGATGAAGGGTTCGCTTCGTACGCACTGTCATTTTATGTCAGAGGGTTTTCATAATGTGCTGATATAAATAATAGAACAACTTTGATTCCTTGATTAAGTATTGATTTTTGCATTATATATCTGGTAGGTAGTTATATTTTCTGAGGACGAGACCAATTTATTTAAAACGTAGACAACTTTTTTCCTGTTGTGTGTATCGAACTCTTTAATTTTTGTCCATCGAGTTCATAGTATGACAGTCGAGTTCAATAATATTTACAATGGGCTCACATATGTCGTATATTATGAACTTGACTGATACGTATGTAACAGTCAAGTTAAGTTAAGTGTAAGTAACGCATATGATAAAAATTGCTTGTTAGAAGATTTTTAGAAGAAGGTAGCAAAAATCTTTGATTTATTATTTTGTACCTCTCGTCGTAACAAATTAATAAAAATTAAAAGATCTTGTTTATAATTTCATTCTGTTTATCGTCAATATCAACTTATCGTGAAAGAAGTAAAGAGTTGGAAATCTGATAAAATAATGTTTCTCGAAACATCTTGAGATCTAGGCCAATCAGAGGCTCTCAGAAGACGACGTTTAATCGTACCATCACTGCGCTTGACAGTGACAAGATCGAAGTATTGAACTGGAATCGTTTAGTACTTTTTATGTCCTTACCGACATACTTTACTGTAAAATAATTATTTTAAAAGAAAAATACTAGAAAAAAAATTCTAGTATTTTTTACATTTTCGCTGTAAGCCAGCGTTATCTTATCAATGTAAAGAATTACCTTAAACATTCGAATGCAACACCTTTAAAGATGCCAGACAATCGATTAAGGTGAAATAGCTATATAATTATAGAACTTTTAGATTTTAGGCATTTACAATGCTTTTAAAATAGTATCTCAATATAAAAATAGCATTGTGAATGTCTAAAATCTATAAGATCAGTAAATACTTTACTTTTTTTATATTTAAACAGGTTTTGATGTAGCGTTTTGTATGGGTGGCATTTTGATCGTATAAAATTATTAGTCATAATATGGTTTGGCATAACAGGAACGGCATAAAGTTTTTTCGCATAATGGCATATTCCCATAATGTAGAATGATTTCATCGGCATAACGATTACTAGTACTAATTCCATTTGGCATGAATTTGGTAAGCATTCAATTTTTTTCCTTTATTTTTGTGGTGTAAAAATATTGAAAGTTTATATTGAAATGAAATTCTGGCTAAAGTTCAAAGTGTTAAATGATCTAGTCATAAAATATTCTCAATCTAAAATAATCTAGATGGTGTATGAAAGAGATGTATTTTATTTTACGAGCGTATTCATTGCATCGGTTCTCGGCTCCGAATTCAGTGCACATTTTATTGGTGGAGCGCACTTCAGTGCAGGCGCGGGGCACTTGAATCTGACATTTGTAGCTGTAGAGAAAATACTGGAAGGAAACAGCAATCTCTATTATATTTAAAAAACCTGTCAAGAGCGAGTCGGACTCGCGCACCGAGGGTTTCCGTATCATCATATATATTCCAAATTTCAAGTGGATACCATTAGTAGTTCTCGAGATATCCAGCTGTGACAGACAGACAGACAGACTAAGTCACACCATAAAGGTTCCTTTTTACCATTTTGGTACGGAACCCTAAAAACGATTTAAAGTTGCTTAAGTAGCGAATTCTTGTTGTATGGAAATGGAAAACGCATTATGAATTAATAAATTAATCAACTTGGTAAAAGCAATTTTGTTATCTTTGTAAAAATATTACACAGCTATTGTAACTTATAAGGAAAGCTGTACCAATTGCTACATAACTTATTGATCAAGCGAGAGTGCGATGCGTCTCCGTTTCAGCTTGGGCAAAAATGCTTTCGTAGATCCGGCTGTCCGTTTGTTCTCCTCTACAGGTCGCATTTCTCAACCGATTTTCATGATTTTTTGTCGATTAAATTTTTAATGGTTCAAGATGGGAAACATCATATTACAGCCGAAAAATGATCAAAAATTTCACAAATGCGAGGTCTACAGCTCTACAGAGTCACTATTATAAAACATGGCACATCTACTCTCTCTATATCCTTGCCTCTGGCTCGATAACGAGTGTCGAACGAAGGTCGAACGGTACAACGGCAGCGCGACCACTCAATTTTTTGCATTATTTTTCGTTCCATATTCGAATATTACGTACTTTTTAAAGGTTGCGTTGTTATCGTATACCGTAGGTAATTTACGAGATCTATTTAAATATTTGCTGATTCTTGTTTAAATTTTGTGCGATAAGCTTTGCAACAATGTTGCATAGATACACTGTTTTATATAGATATATATAATTTAGTAATATTAGCTATTAGATATCGTCTTCATATTTAAGATCTCTATAGAATTATTGTCCAAAACGTCTATTATCTTCACAAGTCAGTCTTATCTCATGAAAGTATAAGTAAAGCGAAGCGTAGATAACTCAAACAGAACGACACGTTCCAAAGCGGCTCCTAAAGGTTCAGCAAAGGAGGGGCTCGCGGCCAAGACAAAGCCCCGTAAAAAGCGGCGCATTGTGAGAGGAGACAGAACGATCTCATTTTCTATTCCGTTCGTCGCTCTAACCACACGAATCACTGTAGTTCCTGCGAGCGTGTAGGTTATGAGCGATTGGAAACTCTTTGCTAATTATGAGGTTTCTTATAAATTAGGGGGCAGTAATCTCAACATGTCGCGCAAAGCTCAATCAACGTGAGGCTGCAACGTTATCTGACGTACAACGCTCAATCAACGTGAAGCTGCAACGTTATCCGACGCGCAACGCTTAATCAACGCGAGACTGCAACGTTATCCGACGCATAACGCTCAAATAACGTCAGGCTGCAACGTTATCCGACGCGTAACGGTCAATCAACGTGAGGCTGCAACGTTATTCGACGCGCAACGTTCAATTAACGTGAGGTTGCAACGCTATCCGCGCAACATGCACCGCAACTAGCAACATATTTCACGACTTTTGTCTCGGAACATTATACGTAATTGTTGAGCGACATGTAAAAATATTAAAAGAAAATAGTAAATCAGACTAACAAAGAAGGCTCGAAGAGCTTATGTAAAGATTAACATCAACCTTAAAGCATTAAACTAGGTTAAATGCTCTAAGACAACAACACAAATTACGTCATCAGTGTAATCAAATCAAAATGGCGGTCCCATGAATAACTTGGTGGATAAACCTAAAAATACATTGAATACGATGGACGAAAGTATTTAGAGTACCTCCACTACATATATTAGAATGATTTGACTGAAAAAGCGATTGATGCGTCCGGAAAACCTTTCAAAAGTATTAATCTTTTCACATTTATTGATGGCTGAAAAGTTACTTTTGCGTATTTATAAAAGAACTGGGGTTTTTGTCTTGTGATGTGGTGTGTAAGGGGATTGTTGGTGATGAACAGAGTTTAAAAAAATACGTGGAAAGTATGAGTAATAAAAGACAGGATAATTAGGACATCTGATGAAAAACTTGAGTTAGTATTACTAATAAAATACTTCTAGAAATGGTAATGTTTTTTTGGTCCAATGTACCTGCATGTACAAGATGATTTACAAAAAAAAATGTCTCGTGGATTTTATTTTAATTTGTTTCTTTCCGAATTTTTTGTATTTATTTCTCCATATCAACTAAAATCTGACAAGTGCAGAACCTGGCATTTAGAAGAAAGAAAGAAGAAAATACATTTATTTTGAACATTACACACAACGATGGTACAACATTACAAAGACAATACAAAAACTAAAACACATCTAAGGCTTATTAAAAACATTGCGCATCGTCGCATGATGTCAAAACTGAAACCGAAAAACACGGAATTTAAACACATAAATATAAATGGTAGTTAAATTATCTCTGCCAGTCTAACAATTTGGAATAAAAATGTCCAAACAGCTCGACTATCGAACTAATACTTGGACTAGATGGAATAAAGAATTTTTTCCTGTAGCTTCTACTTTGGAACTTATGATGAGCTTTAAATTCTATATATACTGCGGGATTAATTAGCTGGTCGCTATCGCTTGTTACTCAAGCCATCTCTTAAAGCTATTTACATAGCACACTTTACTCAATCGCGAAGGAATACTGAATCTGCTTGATTTAAATAATCAGAGCCTGCAAATGTTTTATCTCGTGTGATGTCGTCTTAATTTACTGGAGGGGGTAGAATATAGGGCTGCTAAACCATATTAGCTACACATATAAAAAAAAAAATTTAGTACGATATAATAAAACATGTTTTTTTTTAATTTTAAAAGTGTATTTTTATTTATAAAAAGATATTACATAAACCCTTTTTTGATAAAGTTACATTATAAAAATATATTTGCTTTTGCATGCGATCGCAAACTTTTTTGTTGTGTGAAATACGCTGACGTGATATTATGTTATCGGTTGTGAAAATAAAACGATGTTTTGAAGAAGTAGTGACGATTATTACTCGTAATATAGGTACCTAAGTAAAAAGAGCCTAGTAGTTTTGCAATTACAAGGCTCTATATGCCACTATTTATTAACCCTACTAAACTGGTGCGCTTGCCTAAAAGCTTAGTAGGTAATAAATATTTATTGATTAAACAACGGTTTTCTATCATCATCATCACACACACACAAAATACGATAAGTAGCAAGTAGCAATTCATATTTTATATTCCGATTTAAAAAAAAATACATGTAAAAATTGACTTCTGTTTCTTTTAAATTTTGCCTCTTATAATAATATAGGGAAACCTGTAATTGGCTATACATATAGATAATATTTGATGTAATAATATATTGTAAACGCTGTTGGTTTTCTTAAGATCAAATAAATTAAATTAAAAAAAAAAACATTTAATCTAATTTTTACTCACATTAATTTTTATTCACAGGTGTGAAACAGACAGACTTTGACATTTTACAAGATTAGATATAATATTGATGTAAACAAATGAAAATACGGGCAAAATACAGATTTTTTATCTTCCAAAACTGATCAATCCTTTTTGTAAATTTTCGTTCCGCAAAATTTAAAAAAAGAAGTTTAAAATTGGCCAGCCCTGTGTCGGAGGTGTAAGGGGGGCGGAGGGGTATCTACATTAAGGGAAGGTAATATAAGTAAGGGTATTTTTCCAAGCTTTAACTTATTTTTCATCCTTTTGATTAAAGAATCTGTAATCTATAGAAAAGGCATTCTTTTGATAGTAGCAACTATCAATCTATCTTCTATAGACAGAGTTCCAATCAATTTATCATATAAATAGAGTCGACAAGTTTATAAAAGGAAGGCTATTTTGGTACGTAACGGTCTGTCGTATAGGTTTTTTATCTTGCTATTCTTTCCAGTGATTTTTCCAATGTTTACTAATGGATATAAGTAATAATATATTTAACTAGAAAAAATAAATTGATTAACTTAGGTAATTACAATCGACGTCATACAAGACACTTTTTTACTTTAAATGTATTTAACTCTACCTATTAGGTACTAACAACTCCTGGAAACTAGCGACTGGCAAGAGATCGCGCAAGACAAGGAGCAGTGGCGTCACCTTGTGTCGGAGGCCAAGACTCACTTCGGAGCGCTGAGCCATCGGAGTAAGTAAGTAAGTATTAGGTACTAATACTTAAAATGTAATCAAAGCTAAGACCATTAATCGGTGTTGAGTATGGCAACTAAGTATTTATTGACTATCGATATTGAAAAATTGCACCTAAAGCTAGCCACTGACGAAACATATCCATTTGGCATACTTCTGAATGGAATACTTCTAATAAAAGTATACTTTAGATAGTCACCATTGATCATTATTTTATTTGGAAGCAGCAACACCGTCACTTGCTTTAAGTGTTTTTTTAAAGGAGTACTTCTATTTGGAAGTGTTCTCTTTAGAAGTATGTCAAATGGACATCTCATCAGCTTATGGCCTACAAAGTCGATCCAAGTAGGTGACCAAACGTTTCGCCAACTATTGCTATAAAACCACATAACATAAGCTTGTTCAAGCTATAAGGAAGAACAACCAACAACAAAATAAATCATCTCCTTTTATTTTTATAAAATTAAAACTATGACCTAGCCACCGCAATAAACACTTAAGTTGCTCGACCGTATAGCAAGCGGAAAAGGCCAAGGGAGACTGGAGGCCGTTAATAATTAATAGTTAAAATACAGGATGTTATGTAGTGGGAAATTCTTTGCGTTGTCTGTACAAGTTCTTGAATATTAATATTTCTTAGTTATGTCAAAAGTAGCCTATAGTTCCACTGTCTTAACTATCTACTAAAATAATTTATAATCATTAATAATTAAAGATAGAAATATAAGTAGCAGTGGCGAGGTGTGAAATTATGGCGATGGTATAAGCCGTTCTACAAAATGTTTATGATCTGCATAGTGTATCGGCGGCGTGGAATTCATAAAAGGTAATATAATTACATTAGTACATTGCTTTAAATTGTAATTTATTAATAATGTAGATATGTTATAATGAATATATTAATTTAATTAATTTAATAATGAACATTTAATTTAATAATATTATGTACTAACCTATCTTTTAAGTTCAATTGTTACTAACCATTATGAGTCTTTGTTTCTCGAAATAAAAAAAAATTGAATTGAATTGAATATGCCGATGGAAATCGGTTTGTTTGTATAGACCTTCGTTACTAATAAGTAATTCACTGCAGGATGGAGGCCCATACCATGGAGGGAGTGCCGCAATCTTTCAAAATTAAAAAAAATAATAATAATATTCAGTCTAGGCTGCTTCAAGCACTTGTGAATGTCATAGAAGCTACGCCATCGGTTCGCAAACCCTAAGCGGGAGGCCTTATAACGAGAAGAACCGGCAAGAAACTCGTCAAGGGCTGCTATTTTCTCCCTGTATATTTCATACAGAGTCGTCAACATTGAAAAATGACTCTAATGACTTTACTCTTGGCAGGCGGGTTGGAAATCGCTAGTTTGACCATTTTATTGGAAAATGATGCTGTCCATTTTCTAGTCCATGTGTTATAAGTTATAAGCCTTAGTCTTTAGTTTTATAACACCTCGAAGTGTAAACGGTTCATGCTATTCTTCCTATATTCTACGGGATGCAACGCGGCTACACTTCCATCTTTTACTATATTCCCAGTTAATTTATAACAAAGAGTTTGGAGAACAGTAAACTCCCAAAGGGTTCCTGCATACCGGACATTGCAATTTCCATTTCGCAAAGTTTCTGTTTGCAATTCGAATAATTTAAACACTTTGTATTTCCATTTTGATTTTAAAGGGTAAAAGCTTAATTGAGATTATTCACAAAAACACGAAATCAATTTTCATTAAGCACTTATGTTGTAAAAATATTCTTAATTTTAAAGTTAAAAATTAAACGGTATAAGTATATTAAAAGTATAAGAGTTGTAACCTGCTCAAAATAAAGCTGAATGTCTTGAAATCTTGCCAAACGACATGAAGGTTGCAAAATAGGCTTAATAAGGCTTCACGAGGCTCTGTCTCCGAGGTTAATGTCTTTGCTCAGTTGATGTATGTTTTACTGACGCGTGACGATTCACCTTGATTCACTGGTCTACATCAAAGTACCCAAGGTAAATTACCACGTATACTTAATGTAAAATCAAGTGCCTTTAAAAAAAATGGTCTAACTGAGGAGAATAGCGTGAAATAGTTTTTGAACTGCCTAAGAAAACAGAGAATTGGGTAAAGAATATTACCACTTTAATGTGTTTACATAAACTACGCCCACAGATTAATAAAACGAAATTTTTAATTCATTTTTTACATTGTGGAATATTGCCGCCTTTGTAATTATATGATTTACTTTTAAACCATCCAAGAAAAGCCAGGGAAAAATCTAACTGAGATTGACTACCGACTCTTACATGATCACGTAAAAGAATTTTTCAGACTTTCCCTATTATTTATTTTCAAATGTGTGTGGTTATGTACATGATTGAGGTAGGTATCGTTTGTTTTAGTATCTTTACTTTAAAGTGTGTAACAAAATAAAAAAACATATCCCTCATTTTTGTTTAGCCGTAGTCGAGTAAAAATGAGTTAAAACTGCAAACAGATAATTTCTAAAATGGATTCGCAATGATACTTGAAAAATATCTCACCAAACGTGAAGCTATATTGTTCAGCAGAGAACACACCACAGTGTTTTCATGGTAACGTATTTTTACTTTTGTAAAGCCCCAAGCATTAGGCTCCTTGCCATTCAAATTTAAGCTCAAAAGCTTACATAAAAAGGTTTGTTCAGTCTCTGTATATTTACTGATGAAAGCATACTGCGGATTTGCAGTCCTTGAAGCTTTTATGTGAAAGTGGACCTTATGTTGTAAGTAAAAGGGTGTGCTTTGGTTGCTTGTTTTTGTTGTTTGTCTAGGATGCGACGACTCTCCTTTTCCATCAGGGCCGTCTATCATACTCGCTAATAATTGTACGTGTGCTGAAAGAGTAAGAGGACTATAGTGTTTTGTTTATGTATATTTTTTGGTTTATTAGCAACATAAAATGAACTTTTTAACACAGACTTGTTTGCTTATAACAATATTGTACAACTGTCACTGATATTATATATAAACTGAATATTCAGAATTTGTCTGATTCAATTTAATGCCTGTGCAGGCATCGGCGAGATTCTACCAAGATTCACTGAGTACTGTTGTGTATTCTGTGACTTCACGTAACTCGTTTGATGACGTTTGCGTTTCGTAGCATCCACATGAAGATGACCCACTGACCATCCCGACATGTATGTTATTGACTTCAAAATAATAATAATAATAATTTATTAAACCAAAAATAAATACGTTACATTTTTACTTTACATTTTATACAAAGATTTTTACAGTTAAAAACAAAATAACTCCAACTCCTAAACTAGGACGAATCCTGTATCTTAAGAGTTGGTGAATCCTCCTTAGCATTAGGTTTAAAAACTCTGTAAAGCGCAAGTAAAGCGTAGTATTTATTAGGTTACAAGACTAAAATGTGTATGTGTGCGTGTGTGCGTGTGGGTGTGTGTGTTGTGTGTGGTGGTATGAGTGTATTATTTGATTAAACTTTCGGTCTCATCGTAATTAAGGGATAGAAGATATTCATGCACTGAAAATCACTTACTAGTTATGTGTTGGAATTAATATAGACGCATATACTGTTAAAATATCCGTGTTGTATGCTTTATACATAGTTTGCTACAAAAATAAGTGGTGTCACAGAATACATAATAGTGCGGTGTGAGGGTTTGGAGTAGGTATAGGTATTAAGTGTATGTAAATATGTATGTATGTATACGTAGTTACTAGCACACAGAGGCAGATAAATGTATCCAAAACACCTGATAGTGGTCGACTTAAAAAAAAGTAAAAATCGATAGTGAAACGTGCAGCCCGAATCCCAAAACTTTATACAACACTAACATTTTGCATTCGCTGTACCGCAAAGTTGCTAATGGTCAATTTTAAAGTTCAAAAATCGTAAATTGTACCCAGGCAGCAGTAATTGTGCAAGCAACGACTAAATAGGCACAAAAATGCTTATTTATTTTTTTGTCCCAGATGGAACTTAATCCATTTTAACAAACCTTTAATTTACATTGAATTCAAAAACATATTTGAAGCAATTACAACCTCCGTGATCGAGTGATTTAAACACCTGAGGTCCAAGGTTCGGTCCCCGGCGGGTCAATTTAGAAAGCAAACTTGTCTATATTGGCTCAGGTCTGGGTGTTTGTAGTTCCACCGTTGTCTCTGATTTCCTTAACACAATAGTGCTTTAGCTACTTGGGAACTAGAGCAATGTTTTTGATGTTGTCTATTATGAGTTTACTACCAAGTTTTTAGTCTACGTTACAGAACATTATAAATTATTGAAGTTTGCTTGTATTCACTTTCTAAAAATATCAAAAATGCGGAATTATTAAAAACAGCAAGTACATCCTCCTCGAAGTTCGCAGCCTCGCTCGGTCAGATGAAATACGAGCGAAGATTTTTTACTTTTCGCCCGTTTTCTGTCGACGATATATAACAACCATTCTTAGCATCCTCGACCCATAAAGTATCATACTCAGAGATTAAAACGCTTTGTATCGCCATGATAACCTCTGTTTGCTGAGATATCAGACAAAAATACTTTAAACTTTTATAATTGCTCAAGTTTCGCGAACAAGTCCTCGGGAATAAGCAAAAGTTGGATTTAATTTGGGGACTGTGAAATATTCCAGCCGGGGGATGGACGATTTATGTTGCAGATAGCGAGAATTGTGCCCTTTAAGTGCCCCTGTGGAAAGTGCTATTTGATCTGTGTTACGACTAACCGTAATGTGTTTATTTGCAATCCTAACATAAATGGGGAAGTATGTCGGTTTGTTTGTAACACTTTCACGTCTTAACCCGGCCACATATACGACGGAATCCCGATTCGGAACAACGAACGGAATATCGCTAAATGTATGAAAATTCCGTACAGAAAAAATCCGGCATGTGTGTGGTAGGTCCATAGATTTGTACGGATTAGCTGCGTTTGGAATTACGTATGTACGGAATTCCGTCTGTATGTAGCCAGCCTTAACTGTACTCAATCGATCATCTTGAAATTTTACATACACGTTGTCAGAGGTACCAGAAAAGGATCCTTCCAGAAAAAAAACACTATTTTTAAGAGACAAAAACAACTGTAGTTACACGAAGTCGCAGGCGGCTCCTAGTCCTATTATATTTGTCATTCGTATCATACGTGCAAGTTTTCGTCGCCCGTTAGTATAATCAGGATGAAGTTGAAATGCTTTGTGACATACGGGAAAACTAGATCAAACTTGCAGGTTGGTCCTCGTTAGCGTGTGACGTCATCAATTCTAGGCAACTTCCAACATCTCTTATTTCATTGTTTTCCTGGAATTTTTGTTTTCTAGATCCAATTCTGTCCTTTGATTTTGTAGAAGTGAGTTCAAAACGAAGTGCGATTCTGACTTTTGTAATTGGACTTTCTAAGCAGCAATAATGTACTGAATTATTAAATAGAGTTTTCTTTCAATCTGAGCCTACATTAGTTTAGGAGCACTTAGTGTACCTATAAATAGGTATTAATCTAGGGAAAAGTAGCATCTATTTAACTGTAAATGTTTTTAAGACTCGCTATTATTGTGCAAATACGGTTTTAGTAAAAAACACACTCTGAAATCTGAAATGTATACAAGGGCATAAAAGTCTAAAAGTTTTTTTTGTTTAAATTTCATGAACATTTTTATTATGTACAGTCTGCAGTACACTTAGATGAGTGTAGGATATTAATTAATTAACGAATTTTTTAAGCATACCGTAACCTTACGTGCTGTTCACTGTACATCTTTAATAGTAAAAATGCTGGACTAAAAGGTATGTTTCAGGCTGAAAGGTCATTACTCTCTTTAAGTGAAGATCCTCCTTAAGGCCCAGTATCGTATTTCGCTAAGGAGAAAATAACACTAAATTGTATTATCGACACTCCCAAGTGCTGCACTGCGTCCACTAATGGCTGCTTAGTTAATGAAATGGGATTCATTTAATCTATTGTAGAAATCAATTAGAGCGACCATCTGGAGATCGATATTTTTTTAATTAATTATAAGAGATTGGTTTTATGTGATTAATGATAATAATAATAACACTTTATTGCACACTAAGACAGGACATATTACAAAGAAATACAATAAACAGAGAAAGCACACAAAAAGCGGCCTTATTGCTAAATAGCAATTTCTTCCAGGCAATGTTAGGAATAGTTAAGCAAAATGGCAGCAACACTCATTTTACTATGGATTCTAAATTATTATACAAATAAATTAATATTAAGGGACGTGTAGCCGTCATCTAGCGCCACCAATACATTTATTTCAACATTTATGTTATCTTATATATCCGTTATCTTATCACAAACATTTCTATGAGGTGCGCTCGCGGACGCACAGCGTTCCACGAACCAATCGCACGAAGTAACACGTAAAATAAAAGAACCAATGAGTTTTCTTTCAACGCAGTGTGTTCGCGTATTCAAGGGTCGTTTGTGCGTTGTTTGTGAATACGGTTGTCAATAATGTATTGAATAACGTTTCGTTATTTTGTATTACGAGTGGAATGGTTTCAAACCAAAAGTGGTCACTTTCGTTTCAAATTGTTTGAAATCTGTGCTCGCAATGCATTATACTTAAACATCCTTAGAATGTGCTGTTGCTTGATCAATAAATAATGCAGCACAGTCAGTGCATTTGGGTACAAGATTGTGTCGGTCCCCTCATAGCACCCTCGTAGTCCCCTCGCAGGGACAAGCACTCCAGTGTTTATGTAAAGGGGACTCCCCTTAATGTTGTTCTATTCGTCATCCTGTTTCCTGTCGCATAAGTTTTACAAATACTTGAGTCTTCAGAAAAAATATCAGATTTTTCAGGCTCTATTTATTTTGTAATGCTTCGATTTTTGGGATTTTATGTTGAATGTTTTATGCACTAGCCCTCATTTCACCACGATCCACCAACGAGGCCCCACCGGTCGATCTTGTGGATATATCCCTCTTCGATCCACCGATTTAGGACAAAAAGTGGATTGAATCGAAATATAATCTTACAGATGTCATTGGCATAAACTGAAACTTCTTTAGGAATCTAAAGACTGCAAAATAATCAAAAGGTCGTGTTAAAGTTAGTTGAAAGCGATATGCTTGTTTCAACGTTTTATTATGGTTGCCCATATGCTGAAATATTTACATTAGACGAGACTTTCTAATGTGTACTTTTGGCTCCCCGAATCTGAAAAGGAGTCTGTTGAAGCAAAATAAGAAAAGGAACAAGTGGATTTTATTTTAGTAGAGATTTTTTGAACTGTGTTAGTACCCATATTTTTTTACAGAGTAGTCTTCGCTTTATATCAGAAATCAACCAAGCATTTCTTTCCAACATGGCCAAAGTAAATAAGAATGGCTTTACATAACATTTCTGGCTTTGAAAGGCCTTTGACCAGACCCATCATTAAGAGTGCGAGGAAGGGCTTACGAGTGATACCGTAAAAAATAACAAGGTACCTTGGCCGCGTGCTCCGCTGACCACTTTGTCGAGCAGTAAACCAATAAAACGAGGTCACGCTCAGAACTTCACGGATCCAATAATAAATTCTTATTTCACACTTAGAAATGGCTTGGAGTAGGAGAGGTAGCGGGTAATACGATATGAGAACAATTTTATTTAGGAATTAAACGTACACCAACAAAAGGAGCTCTGTGGTTTAGCGGCATAGCGCAATCACTCTGCGATTGCCACCTATCTGCATTGGGGCCGCGTGGTGGGTTATGGCCAATCCTCCTTGTCCACCCATAAGGAAAGCCTGTGCCCCAGCAGGGAGACATTAAAAATGGCTGATGGTCATGGTCAACAGGAAGAGCTCAGTGAGCGGCGTAGCGCAATCGCTCTGCAATTGCAGAATACATGAAATTTTCAATGGAGTCGGTCTTCGGATGGGTGACCAACAAGTTATTATCTAGAGCTGCTTCATCCTTTGAAAAGCACGTTAGTTCCAGCTGCATTTGTAGTCGTTAACACCCACCAATCCGCATTGGACCCGCGTGGTGCGAAAGCCCATCCTCCTTATCCACCCTGTGCCGCAATACCGTTGTTAGGGGGGACCACTGTACTAGGTTTGGATGGAGTTAGGACTTATTTCAAGTCCGCTTGGCTACCACCATCTTACCTAAGTCTGGCGCCATTACTGCAATTTCGAAATTATTGTGTTGCGGTAGTTAGAGGTAAGATAGCCAATTCCTCAGTGGAAAGGATTCTGGGTGTAGTACGTTTACACTTTCGGGCTTATCGTCACTTAACATCAGGCGAGGTGAAGGCCAAGCACTATTAATTTTTATCGCAGGGGCAATCGGTTATCGACTTCCGGACATGGCAGGGACCAGTACGGCGAGTTCGGGACTCTCCTACCTACAGGTTTATTAATATTTTTTTATTTGTAAAGAAAAAAACAATATCAAGGAATTTTTACAAAACTATACAGAATCTAGGTTAAATTGAGACTCAGCCTAGGGTAGTGTGAAAATCTGACCTGGCAACACTATTTCGTTGTAGATAAAAAAATCCGTAGAAGATGGTAAACCGCGTATAAGTTAGACCAAACCAGAAGGGTTTCTAGAAAGGGAAATAAAGTGCTGTACCGCAGGAGACCACGGGTCAGCGGATATTGAAATAAGGTTACCTATTCGAGACCCGGGTAAGGACTGGCGTTTTTTTATTATGACGACCTAAACGCACACTGGGCATGCTTATCATTTTTCTAACACTAGGGGACCAGAAAAAGAAATCCTTAGGTATGCTGATTCTTTTACTAGATAAATTTATTTCTGAATGCTTTTTAAGCAAAATACTGGATTACTTACCTTTATGTGACTGTTTTAGGTCACAAAATATTGGGTTCAACGGAATATTTGTCTCAAAATAATATGCTAATTTATATTCTTCGCTTAAGCTAGGGTTTTCTAGGATATTATGCCGTCATATTACGGCCGTAATCTAGCAGCGTAAAACGTTGTCTATGTAAACAATACGTCGCGGTTTGTGACGTTACGGTGTCGCCGTATTGTTTACATAGACAACATTCAACGCCGCTATATTACGGCCGTAATATTATGATGGCACCGCTATCCTAGGAAACCCTAGCTTTACACACAAAGCAATTATAAACTCCCTTATGACATTTGACGTGTTTAATCATTACAAATTTTAATCCTTTTACCAAAAATTGAAAAAAAAATGGTTGAAAGTTACTGAAAAATCAGCTAACCCGTAAAAACGCCGGGGCAATTTAAATCCGGCGAAATAAACGACACCTCGATAAATACAGGCTCCGGCGGTATTTTTCGGCGGCGGGCGGCGGCGGCGGGTTGACGCCGATTCAATTTGAAGCTGGAATTTAGATGAACTGGACATCACAGGTTTGATTCGAGCCAATCTAACTAACCGTTGTGTGAATTTAAAGTAGAAATCGCATTATACGTATCCAGTCACCCCAACTGTGAGTAAAGGTCATTGAAGCGACTTGGAAGGCAACTTTAGTCAATTAGAGCTTTTTATCGACAATCGCTTGTAAAATCTGAAGTATATAAGATACCTACTTTACATGATTATACACATATATATATACACCTGTCAGCTTGGGCCACACGATGCGCGGGGTGCGGGGCAGTGGGCATTGGCCCCTTGACCGCCGCGGGAGTAATAAAGACGCAATGGGGATCTCCACGCAAAGCTTAAGCTAGATGGCGCTAGCGGCGAAGCGACCGCTATCAATGGATTTGATTGGTTAAAATACGTCAGAAATGACACTTGATATTTGAAACAGCCAATCAAACGATTTTAGGACAAACGCTTGTGGCGCCATTAGTTCCTCAGTATACATCCCCATTGTGTAAGCTGCGAGCCGATATCAATTTATTATTATTATTATTATTATTAGTCAGGTGTCAAGGCAGACTAATTATATTGGGCCGCAAAATAAAAGGACATTATTTAAAATAAGCTCACACAATTTGCTTAACTATAAAATTGTAATCAGCGATACGCAGATTGAAGAAGAACTATAAAAGTTATAAATACCTGAAGTCTAATCTCTAAAATAAATTTCTAAAAGTCTTTTTTTAATGTCTTTTTTTTTAATCTATTTCTATTTCTATTTCTAATCGTCGTGGAGATTCTTAGGGGAGGCCTATACCCAGCAGTGGGTGTCGTGCGGCTGATATGATGATGATGATGATGAATCACTGCAATCCAAATAGTCATGTGGAAGGCTAGCCTTTGAGACAATCATTTGTAATTCTTGATGTATCACAAAAATCACAAACCATCACATTCATACTTCATCTAACCGAACAACACAGATATTATCCACCGACCACAGACTTCTTAATACTAAAATTAATTCAGACAAGAGAGAAGGCGTCTGACAGATCACGGAGAACCAGACTAACTACCCTCATCTAAATAAATAAAAGAAAATAACTTAGTTCCGCTTTACTAAATGAAACACCAAACATTATGTCATACAAATACTATCTTTAAGATACCAAAAGAACAATTGGTAAATGTCAAAATAATAAACTGACCCATGTTACACCTATTAAAGATTTAATATTTTCATAAAATGTCCACAAAAAGGTTAATTATAAAGTTACCTTAACACAAAAATTACCGAAATGAAGGCAGTATTTCTGGGGAAGTAAATTTTAATTGCAATCAAGTTTACACCACAACACATAACTTTGGTGAGGCGTTATACAAAACCGAAATTAAAATACGTAAATATTATGTTTCTAGGGGCCTACAGACTCCCAACTGCATTTTTTTAAATAATATAGTAAAATATTTTTATAAGGGTAACAAAACATTAATTTTGTTTTCTCTCTCTGTAACAGCCGCGTGAAGCGAACGGTTGTGTTTTGTTACACGACTGCCCAAAAAACAGAGAGTGTTATTTTGTGCTCCTATTTACTATCAGTTACACCTTCGTGATCCTGTCTCCCTAGGGATATTTCAGTTGCGGGCGTTTTCTACAAGTATATTGGGATGAAAATTCGCAGGAGTACACTTTATTGTGGTAACTACGAGGAAACGCGGGTCCTTTGTTCGGAAGATTATGACAAACTTTTCCACCCGCAACTTTAAAAAAAAATCTATAGTGAACATTTTACCGGGATGATAAGCACCCATCCTCGTAAATTATCTTTGATTTTCTACTCTTTGGCTTAGCTCGAAATTTCGAGAACATTTCGAGCCCGTTACTACGGACGGACGAGTGCAGTTTGGAGTAGGCCTCCTGAAGAGGAATTGTGTGGTTTGTTTGAGTTTGTATGAGGAAAGTGGAAATGCTACAGAAATACCTAACGCAAACGGTGAATTCAAATAAACGGGAATTCACTGAAAAAAGTCAGTAAGTATTTCAAAAGAATAAAAAAACATTTATATATGAAAACAGCATTGTATAAAAAAATATTAATTGGAAACGTATTATTTTTCTTTGAAAAAATATTGTATTGATATAAATTTCTCATTTACGAGTAAAGTAGGTACTAGGTACATTACATATTTTAGAATAAAAATGTTATGTACGAATTATGGTAAAAAATTTTAAAGCCCAAATAAGGTTTTTATTGATATTTGTGTTTTTAGAACATTATAAAAACTATTTGGTTCAGTCACAGAGGCCTGTGTAGGTTCAGTTCTTCGAATATTACGTAAACAAAATAAAAATAAAAATATTGTTTTCGCCCAAAATTATGGATATTAGTTTAATAATGCGATTAAATTAACAATGTATGTTGTACAACTGAAGTGACCAACTTCAAAGTGCTTGAAGTTAAAATCGACGTATTTTATTCTGTAAAGGTTTCTCTAGGTATTCCATACATACCGGAGTGAAGTTGCTGCAGATCACTGTCTATTGACAATTTAATAGCATTGTACCTACGTATATTAGTTTTCTTAATTCTAAATGACCTATGAATTAGGCTAAGTGACATTAATAAAAATAAAAAAATATTTACTTTCAAATATCATATTAACAACAGCAAGTGGCCAGAATACTTGTGTCAAAAGGCTCTGCTCTTCATATTACATAATATGTGACATTTGAATATGTATAGGTACATGCAATTTTTATACTGTGTTTTGTACATGAAATTGTTTAAAGTTTTCAGATTGACTTACTGGTAAGTATATATTTTAAAACAAAAATAATATTTAGTAACTATGTGTTTGTGTGTGTACATCAACATCAGATGTGCAAGCGACCAAAACTTGCACTAATACAAATCTCTAGGTACATACAACATGTACTCTCAACGCTAGTTTTTACTTAAAACCTAAATTCCCTGAATTGGTGCAGTCTGCAGATTTTATCGCGGTATTTGAAATACTCCGTCTCTTATATAACTACGTAATGACGGAGAGAGTACATTTTCGCGTGCTAATGAAATCCGAGCGCCGTTGAACACAATGCCACTTCAAATTGAGAAAACCCGCTCACGGGCAGCTTGTGCGATTAACAATGAGAGATCTACATAATTTCCTTTTTTTTGTACAATTTTGCATAGCTCTTTTCGCTAAGGATGATCATCTCTGACCGAATAAAACGATATGGGATAACTGAGTTTTGTAATTGTAATTGAATCTTGGAATATCCTATATAATCCCATAAAAAATGTATATATTTAAGATATCCAATCCCTTAAACAAAAATGTATATACATATTTAAGATATTTCCTCAAATTCTTCAATTACTCTTCTTCAATTACTCAATGAGAGCTATTCTATGTGTGTGTGTGTGTGTTTGTGTGTGTGCGTTGCTAAAGCACGCGTAGAAGCTCAACCTCTCTTTTTGTGCTAAAAGATTGAGTACCCGAAGTGCATTTACGAACTACATCAGATCACGATTCAAGTCAATAACCGAACAAAAGGGGCGTGGCTTCGGCACTATGTACGATATATGAATAGCTTTGGTATGCACAGAAAGACACGTCTTTGAGTGTTAAATCCTATACGTTGAGTTTGGGTGGATTAGTAGACTTTCCATGTAAGTGAAGAATAAATTGGAATCGTAGAATGTTTTTGTTACATTTATAAAGAGGTATTTCATTTCCTGATTACAAGAATGGGTAAGTATGTAATTTGATTGCTCCAAATGCAACAGTTAAAAATCAACCTTATTATGAAATAAGAAAGGTATATTTTTTTAATTGAAAACCTTATTTTATATTTTAAATTGTTGAGGTTTTCCTTGTTTAACATTAGGAAGTGTTATATCATAAGATAGTTGCCTTATTTGTTACGCAAGGCAAACATTCTGAGAAACTTGGATCACATTAATAAATAAATAAAAAAAACGCTAGGATATTAGGATATTGCTTTTTTATAGGCTAAGGCTGCTCAACTTCAGGCCAGGATGTATTTTTAAATGGTCCGCGCAAGCTAGTTGGTAAATATTCTAATAAGAAACATTGTCAGAAATCACATTGACAAGACTTTATTTCTTTGCTGCCATATTGGTACATATTAGTTTCTTTATTTCGCAAAGGCTCTCTGTTTTTACACTAAATTTCATAATTTGGGCCCCGAATAAAGGAATCGTTAAAGCGGCCTGCCAAAAAAGTTTTAATCCATCATTTGGTCAAATTTAAAAAAGTTGAGCAGCATTGATACATAAGTATGTCTTTCGTTCCAAATCGCAGTTTACAGCAGACTTTAGACAAATGCTACAGCTATTTTTACACAATACTAAATAATATACTAGAAAAAATACGACTCGCACCAGATCAATACTCAGACGGGAATCGAACCCGCGACCTTTGGATATCCGGTCCAATGCTCTGACCGCTGAGCTACCGAGTCACTAGTGACATCGCCGAATTTCTTCTAGTATATCCTACTCTTACGCTGCAAGCCAGCGTTATTTTACCAATGTGAGGAATTACCTCGACATTCAATTGAAATATCTTTCCAGATATTTGGCAATCGATTAAGATGAAATAGCTATATAATTTTTAAATTTGGAGATTTTTGCATTCACAATGCTATTTTAAAAAAATTAAAAATGCTACAGCTATTAGAAGCAAATCATTTTGCTATAAACAGCTATATCCGAATATTAACACATCAAAAACCTCCAAACTTCAGAGAAGCAATTCCAACTTAGTTAAAGGGCAAACATTCGGCATGCCAACTACGGTACTAGTCTTCAAGACGTCGCATTCTCGCATCTTCCTAATACGGCTCCCGGGAAGACTTGCAATTCTCCCAAATTACACGCCTCCATATCGGCTTAGCGTCTGACTATCCCGGATTGGGTTTACATATAATCAGGAGTTCTCAGCTGGCAAACAACTTCCTCTACCAACGCTATATTTCAAATTACGGAGGAGTGTTCATTAGAAACTGTTACGTATAAGTAATAAAATTTATAGTGCCAATAAATAGTCCTATTATGTAAAGTTATGGTTAGAAACTTTGAAAATATATTACCAAATAAAGTGTCAACGAAAAAACAAAATCATTCGTCTAAATTCACAACAAGCCGAATCAAATTACCTATTGATATATTTTTTCTTTGAATACAGTCAACGCCGGTTATGGCACTAACTTCAGTTTCAAAAGAAAGTTTCTCCGACTAAATCCATAGGAAGAGGAGATGTACATTACTCATTATATGATTTGCATTGTAACAATTTGTTTAAGGCGAGGCAGTTCACGAAATTTACTCTGTCACTATGACTTTAGAATAAGGTTGAATATAACATAGCTTTAATTGACGCTTCGCCAGGAATTTGACGAAATTTAAGTCATTTTTATTGATTTCTGAAATACCCAATCATTTATTAAAAATGTACTCGGTTATTGTGTTAGATCAATAAAAAAGCTATCCTTTTTGCATAAAATATTATATCACTGTCGTTGGAAATTACCAAATCGAGGGCCTAGTATGAGTTTGTTTTTTGTACTCACATCACTTTGCGAATAGTTAACTATCGTCTTCCCTCTTTCACTCCTTCACTCACTCGTATGATTTTCTCTCTTTTACCCGATACTATTCGCAAAGTGAGGTGAGAAACACAACTCGTACTAGGCCCTAATTTATTTTTATATGTTTTTATAGTGTTAGTCAGGATTTTTTTACACAGTTACCATACCATGCCATTTTTCAATATTCTGTTCGGTTATTATGTTTCTTTTTCAGTCTACAGTTATTTTTGTGAAGTAGAATTCTACGTCAGTTCTTCACATTGGAAGTTCAAAAATCAGTCTTTTCATCAGATCGTGAACTGGCCTCGCCTTAAATGTTTGTTCGTTGAATCCTGAAAACAGAGGGAGTACAACCGACGAGATCGAGTTCGAGTTCGAATCGAATAAACGACAAAACAGTACAATCGAAACCATGGGAACTGTTTCTAAAGTACTAAAGTAACAGATTTTGACGTTAATTCTATCCTAATGTGAACTCCCGTCGAGAGTAGGATTTTGATTGCAATTTCCTGTCAAACATACCCAGAAGATATGAAACGGGCTCTTATAATCGATCGAATCTAATCAAACTTACCTACCCTAGCTGAAGCAGAATTATTAAAAAGTTATATTATTTCGTATCATAATTAGTATCAATCAAAAATCAATTTGTTCATTGCAGGTAGGGTATTAACAGGAAATTCAAACAAAGGTGCTTTGATCGAGCCTGCAACATTCCGCAACCATTCAGCGGCATTTGAACAGCCGCGCCGTCAATTGCAGAATTCTGGCTCCTGCACTCCTGTTGAAGCAATCCATTTAGTGCAGGATTCCCACTCGCAATGTAATTGGAACGGCACTATTATTACGCATCAGGTGCCGATCCAATTTACACCAACTACTCAAGATGAGATTATTATTTGGAATGTTACAATTTGAGTGTGTTTATTGTGCCTTCCAAATGGAAAATATCTTCCACATTTTTTTTTCATTTATATAAATATTATTTGATTTTAATTAGGACAACAAACAGTGGTACAATACTGATCACAATATCATTTAAATAAACTAATATGACTCATTCAAATCAAATCAAATCAAAAAATCATTTATTCAGTCTAGGCTGTTACAAGCACTTGTGAATGTCAAAGAAGCTACGCCATCGGTTCGCAAACCCTGAGCGGGAGACCTTGTAACGAGAAGAACCGGCAAGAAACTCGTCAAGGGCTGCTTTTTTCTCCCTGTATATTTCATACAGAGTCGTCAACATTGAAAAATAAGCTCCACATTTAAAGTGAGGTCATTTTCCATCACAATAATTAACAAAAGTTTGTACACAATGGGTAGGTAGGTTGAAATTAAATACCTACTACATATCAGATAGTTAATTGTGAGAGTAAATAACTTTCAACTAGTTGAGAAATCAGTAATCGCTATGTCTGCTACTCGAAAGTGCACCTAAGTAGGCAAAATTTACCAAAAAATACTTGATACAACACATAAAAATTAACAAAAAAAAAAAACGCAATTCTTACAATTCAATATGCGTTAGGATAGGTACTCAGAAGCAGACCCATTCCCACTGGCAGCACCCGTTCACGAGCATGACGCGTGGACCAGCCATCGCTTCGCTCAACCATATTTGAGGGAACGTAACGACCCGCCCCACACGACACCACCGCAGAAATGATTAAAGAGAGCATGACATACTTAGGCTACCCATCCTAAGGCACTGAATTGAAAACTAATATCCAAAAGCTTTTCATAGGCCTTTACTTACAAAAACTACTGACTATAGAAAGCAAAATGATTGCAATAAAAAAAAAGAGAAATCAAAACAAGGTTTACTTGCCTATTAGTTTTATGTTTTGAGTAAGAAGTGCCATACATATTGATAACATCAAACAGAGAAAAAAAAATATATAAATATACGACGCCCTTAGTACAAACAGACAGAAGCAGACCCATTCCCACTGGCAGCACCCGTTCACGAGCATGACGCATGGACCAGCCATCGCTTCGCTCAACCATATTTGCACCACCAGCACCATTATCCCCATCTTATCTATATGTAACATAGCCTCAATGTTTTTCAAGGTTGATATCATGAATTTACTGGCTTATGTTCCCGTCATTGTTTCAGACAAATATATGAAAAAAAAATATTATCATTGGTTTCGCCATATTATGCTGAATCAACGAATTGTGAAGCGTAACGAGATTGTCGTAAATTTGAAGTTTGTCAGTTCTTGGGAATAAAAAATCATCATCATCATCATCAGCCTATCATCGTCCACTGCTGAACATAGGCCTCTCCGAGAGCACGCCACTGAGCACGATCCGCGGCTATACTCATAAAAATAAAAAATAAATAAAAGGATAAGGCATCAAAGTGATAGGTATCTCTTAGAATTCATAACTTAATATTAAAAACAATAGTTTTTTTTATTTTTATTTGCCAATGTGCTTACATCAAAAGATAATATCATTGTATTCCACCTCCATGTTTCGGATAAACAACACTCCAATGACCCGCTTCGCCAATAAAAACGTTTACCGATACTTTTCTTACAACGGAACTGACAGTAAATGCTTATACGAGGAAAAGAATAACAGTAAATCATAAGGGTTTTATCCACGTCAGTTATTTATTTGTTTAGATATCCACACTGATGTTATAAAAAAGCTGATTTCATTTGCTCTTGTTTACCAGTTCGAACTTTATTTGAAAGCTATAAAAATATCCAATAAATAAAAAAATGAATACCAGTGGCCTTACCATGAGTTGATGCAAACTGTTTACGTTACCGTAAACTATCGGATATACTGCTTACAGTCAGTGCGAGTGAAAAAGACAAAACGATAGTTTACGGTAACGTAAACAGTTTGCATCAACTCATGGTAGGGCCATAGTATTGCAGAATTTCTACTCCTGTATACTTAATCAAAATATTGTTTAGTCATATAGACTTATCTTTTGCTATTGTCATGAAAATTAGGTTTTTGTAGGACTTTTCGGTAGTAGCGCCTTTTTGTAGTAATAGGGAATATGCATAAGCCACCGATTATGATGAATTTCAGCTTGATCGCTGCGGACACTTATAAAAACATGATGGAACAGAAAAAAAAGTGTATTATTTTAGTTTTATCACACGATGAAATCAAGGGGAAAATAATGTTTTTTTTTTATTTTCGGGTATAATGCACTCTACATTTAGATAGAATATCGGATAAGAAATAATATTTTGTATGACAGATATTATGCACTTCAACGCAAAATTTAGGGAGATAATTGAAGATTATTGGCTAAAGCACACCTGTGACAAGTGACATCACCGTTTTGTATAGAGCGTTTTCGGCGGGTGCTCATGCGTGCTAACTTCAAGTAACTATATCACGAGAAAAAAACGCAATAGAAAAGTTTTAATACCTATTACAGTTGATTTTCTCACGCATTATACTCTTGATTTTGATTTAAAAAAAATTATGCTTATTCCCTATTGTAGGATCCAAAAATGTAAAATTTATTACTTTTTTTTATTAAACCCCAAGTTCCCAAGTCCCTAATCACAAGACCATCGGAAACTACACTGTCAGTTGAAAAACAAGTTCTCTATACGTAAAGGGTCATACCCATACCATTAGCCACGGTCGCTGGCCGCCCAATCCAGCTAATGAATGACGCGGATTGCACTTGAAACGCAACATTTACGTCCGGCCATGAAAAAAACGTCTGCAAAGCGTAGGTTATACTTACGCTACTTACGCTTACGACGTGGTCTGATGGCGGGTCCCCCCTGTCCCCCCTTTCACCTCTGACAACAGAACTGTAATCCCTTTCGGTTTTGATCTACGATATCTCGTATTCTCATGATGCTATGATTATTTTGTTTGCATATCGAATAGGGTTTCCCTATCAAAGAATCTATTTATTCTATTTTTATTTTTATTTTCATTCTGTAAATACTCAAAACCCAAACGCACGAAGGGGTTATTGAACTGTATTGGCAGATTCATAGATTGGTATTGCTTTTTTATTGCACTTGTCTAACTTTACCCTTTTTAGGGACCTCAAAAGTATTAAACGGAACTCTTATAGGATCGCTTTGTTGTCTGTCTGTCTGTCAAGACTTTATCTCAGGAACGCTTGAAGGCATCGACACAGAATATATAATAGTACTAACGTGTAGGCTTACAATCCCTTGAAACTGTGAAATATTATAAAATAAATTTGTACGGAACCCTTGGTGGGCGAGTCCGACTCGCACTTGTCCGGTTTTTTTTAAATACACTCCTCTGTTTGTCCTTCAGATTATTTATTTTTATTAACCTAAAATATTTTTAAAAGGCGCTTTAATTAAGTAAATATACTCATACTTAAGTATACGTGAGAACTGTCACACTGTTCTGTTTATTGAAATTAATCACGCGCGCTGTTTGCTCAAGCTGAATGTAGGTATTATGATGAATTTAAGAGGTTTTTTCAACATGGATGTCGCGACCTTTTTCGCTTATCTTGTGGCCACAGCATCGTTAGATACCCAGGACACGAGACTGCGAGATTGGCTAATAAGCTTAAAGGCTTACAGAGGTCCTCTCCACACAGAGTACAATCGACATCATATTACAATTTACAGTATGATCTCAAAACAAGACGGATTTTTTTATTTACACTAGTGGCCGCTCTCCTCTTCGTTTGCGTGGACTGTGTGATAGGTCGTGGCCTGGCCACGGTGCCAAAAAAGGCTGTGGTTTTGTCAGTATACTGTACGGGTACGTAATTTATGGTACCCAAAAGGAAAAAAACCAATACCACTGTATTTTACGAGTAATATCACATTTTTGTGGCCCGGCTACAACTTATGGGTCCTAGCCCGGCCACGCTTCTATCATCAATAATAGCTAACTTTATCGTACAGTTACTGTACGAGTTGCGTACCACAAAAAACGTATTATTTATTTAAAAAAAAGTTAGTTAAATGCAGTTTAAACAAAAACTATAAGGGTTTCCTGCCGGGATACAAAAAATGTACTATTACTCGTGAAATACAGTGGTACTGGTTTTTTCCTTTTGGGTACCATAAAGTACGTACCCGTACACAGTATACTGACAAAACCACAGCCTTTTTTGGCACCGTGGCCGGGCCACGACCTATCACACGCGTGGGTTTTGTTACCGTTCAAACTATTATCCCTATTAATTTTCGCAACAAAAGCTGTGTGAATAAACTGAATTTTATCAAAATTGGTTCAGGCGTGAAATGATAACACACAGACAGAGTTGCTTTCGCATTAGTTGTATTTTATTATGGATTGCCCATATTTTACCGTTATTTACTGAAATTATTATTGCGAAATATGATTTGTATTCGAATGAATTACAGATCGCACAAATGAAATTTTCGATTTATAGTGACATAAATCAAAAATATACTTAATAAATCACGAAAGTGAGTTGAAAGATAACATTTTCTGTTTCAGTTGTAAATCTTTCATGTCAAATGCCCATTTTAACCCGACTATGGGGAAGCAAATAAGAGGGTATCATTTTTATTAAAACGTAATTTCGCTACTAAAGAATGTGTGGTAGTATCAGAATTCATTTGGATTTCTTAGGCAGTGCTCGAAATTTTAAACAATAGAAAAGTATTTATCTATTTTTGTAATGAAAACTACGCTACTACTTACTTATTCAAGATATACGATACGATATATTCAAGTTTGTAAATATCGTTACTTATAGCTGTTACAGCTGATAAGTTTCTTGCGCCCGTTCTTCTTGTCAGCTAAAAAAGTCTGGAACGGGTGGTAGGAAAATATAGACGATTCAAAAGTACTTAATAATTAAGTTTATTTGAATAAAGCTTATTTCACTTTCACTTTATTCGAACATCTCGAGGAAGATTTTTCAGACATCATTAAGTATTGGAATAAATTAACATTTTTCACGAATACTAGCGCGGCCTCATTTAAACTTTTCCTCTGAGAAGTAAACGTTATTTTTGTAAACAATCCATTTCATCGACCACTTTTTAATAAACATCACATAATTTCCTCTACCAGTCAAGAGATGGCCCTGAACCAAGAAAAATTAATTTAGTTTCCCTAACGGTCAAGAGATGGCGCTGGACTAAGAAAAAAAATAGTTCCACTATCGGCCAAGAGATGGTGCTGACCTAATACTGCATTAATAATTTTATTATTCTACAGCAGGCTCTGCAGTGTATTTATTATGTATGTAAACCCTCGGTGCGCGAGTCTGACTCGCTCTTGACCGGTTTTTTTTTATATTTACGATTCTTAGCTTTTATTTTTGTTATCAAAATACATATTCTATTTTAAAAGGGAATTCACAGTTGAAATTAAATATAACAAAGACAGATTTATCTACCATTCGTTAAACAAAAGCGAAGAAAAATATTTACCTTTGTGTAGGACGTATCCGTTTTTAAATTGAAATTCTGCAGTCGCGATGTCGATTCTGTATTTTATTTCGGCGAAGTGGTTGAAAATTACTTTGTTTGAGTTCAAACACCCGTCGGTGTGTTGTAAGGTTTGTAGCATCAGTATTTTCAGTAATGTTGGCAAAAGATATTTGGTCATAATGAGCACGTACTAAAACTGATTTTATTTTAAATAAAAGTGCATTGATACATAATATAGATCTGTAGATAAAAAGTTTTATTACTACGACACACACATTCATTCATCAATATAAAAATGACAAACAAAATTTACATTTGCGATAAGTATGAGAAAAAAAAGATAACAAAAACAATAAGGCCCACTTGTGCCAGGCTGGGTTAACACGGTTAACTCAGAGTTAGATGCTACTTTGGAGTTAAATTTTAATTATGTCTTGCACCACCGAAAGTTAAGGGTTAACCTCGAGTTAAATTTTTAATTTTTAACCCATCTATGTTGGAGGGTTAAATCAACTAACTCAGGGTATAAATGTCAAAATTGAGATATTGGTGTGTTTGTTGCATTCAGTAATATTGGATTTATTTTGTCCTGAACAATGTTTAATGATTGGTTGTTGTCTGATGATGATGAAGAAATTGTCTAATACATTAGTTCGGACTTTTACAACCGAAGAATTGCAGAACGGACCGATCATTTTCACTCGCAAAGAGATAAAGATTTTAAAAGAAGACTAGAAAAAGAAACTGTTCTCTTTTTATTAGATTAAATTGAAAATAGATTGCAATATACAAATGCGAATAAAAAGTAAGTACATACATACATGTGACCTACGTACATACATCCTACGTTTTAATTAATAGTCATTAATGCTTCTGTAGTGGACTCCTTTAAAATAGACTTATTAAATAAATAATAATAATAGTAGGTATCCGAAGCACTTTATTTCGCCTTTCTTAATCTTTATTTATAAAATCGTAAACTGAATGACTGACTGACTGACTGACTGACTGACTGATCTATCAACGCACAGCCCAAACCGCTGGGTCTAGAGACTCCAAATTTGGCACGCAGGTTCCTAATGAGGTCTAGGGGTGCAATAAGAAAGGATTTTTCAAAATTCACCCCCTAAGGGGGTAAAAAAGGGGATCAAAGTTTGTATGAAAGTCCCTCAGTTTTGAAGCTAGGATCTTCAAATTTTGTGTTTAGACTGACCATTGAAAATAAATAAATACGGGTCTCAGCGTTTTTTAAAATTCTACCCCCGAAGAGGTCAAAAGGGGGATGAAGTTGTGTATTGAAGAAAATCCTTTATTTTCGAAGTAAAAATCGCTAAATTTATAATTTAGGCTTATGGATAGAAATCTAACGCAACGTATATTGTTATTGTTAGTATTTAAACCCCTATTGGGATGAAATGGGGGTGAAAAGGGGTAAAAAACCCCAAAAATAGATATGGATGTCGTTATTGGGGTTTTATGGGATGGTGATTGCGAAAATGAGGTTTATTTTGAAGTCCAACACGGTGGACATGATTTAACCCCTTAAGGGGTGAAAATGGGGTTCAATTTTTGTATGAAAAAATAATATAAAATAGACATTACAACTTTAAAATTTGTAGGAGCATGTCTAAAAATAAATAGGCAAACACATATTTTGTTATTTTGAAAATCCTCCCTTATGGTGTAAATGGCGTAAGTAAACATGAAAAGCGATATGGATGTCGTTCTTGAGGTTTTATGGGATGGTGGTTGCGAAAATGAAATTTATTTTGAAGTCCAACACGGTGGACATGATTGGACCTGGACATGCACATCCAGGGGACGGGGACAGGGACGGGAACGGGAACGGGAACGGGGACGGGAACGGGACCGGGACCGGGACCGGGAACGGGACCGGGACCGGGAACGGGAACGGGACCGGGAACGGGAACGGGAACGGGAACGGGAACGGGAACGGGAACGGGAACGGGAACGGGAACGGGAACGGGAACGGGAACGGGAACGGGAACGGGAACGGGAACGGGAACGGGAACGGGAACGGGAACGGGAACGGGAACGGGAACGGGAACGGGAACGGGAACGGGAACGGGAACGGGAACGGGAACGGGAACGGGAACGGGAACGGGAACGGGAACGGGAACGGGAACGGGAACGGGAACGGGAACGGGAACGGGAACGGGAACGGGAACGGGAACGGGAACGGGAACGGGAACGGGAACGGGAACGGGAACGGGAACGGGAACGGGAACGGGAACGGGAACGGGAACGGGAACGGGAACGGGAACGGGAACGGGAACGGGAACGGGAACGGGAACGGGAACGGGAACGGGAACGGGAACGGGAACGGGAACGGGAACGGGAACGGGAACGGGAACGGGAACGGGAACGGGAACGGGAACGGGAACGGGAACGGGAACGGGAACGGGAACGGGAACGGGAACGGGAACGGGAACGGGAACGGGAACGGGAACGGGAACGGGAACGGGAACGGGAACGGGAACGGGAACGGGAACGGGAACGGGAACGGGAACGGGAACGGGAACGAGAACGGGAATGGGACCGGAAACGGGGAGCCTTGTGCGAGGTCCGCCACACGCGGCAGATGTCTCAAGCAGCGCGCCTAATTGCGTAAAAACGGCTGGTCTGATCCTGGTTGACGGTTCCCTAAGGATTTTCTCTAATATCCACGCGGACGAAGTCGCGGGCAGAAGCTAGTTTTTTATAATATTGCTGCAGGCTTTCTACAGTGCGATGATGTCCAGTAGTAACAGCATTAAATTTTTCCATTACTTCTAGCCAAGCTTTTTGTTTTTGGAGAAGAATTGTGCCATCAGTTTTTTTAATAATATGTTTGTTTTTCGATATAATATCACAAAGAACTCTCACTAAGAAATTCGGGCAACGCAAACGAGATTTCTTTTCCATTTCACGAAATGTAAATCGCACACGAGTAACAACTGTTTTAAAGATATGAAATGTACAAAAAATACCGTTTTCACAGATTTTAAACGACACCATCAAACAATATAAACGCATAAAAACACCATGTCATTTCAAATCTGACATAAAGAAATAGACTTATTCAAAGTACTGTGGAGCGAGAGAGAGCAATACACTTAAATGATTCGGGATTCGTCCTACTCTATTTGGCCGGATGTAAAAAGAATGAATGAACATGACATTCAACTCGGGTTAGTTGACTCTGGGTTAATTTCTACTGGTGCAATTTGAACTGTGAGTTAAAAATTCAAAACATTAACACAGAGTTAGTAAACCCCGAGTTATTTATTTAACTCAGAATTTTGGAACAAGTGGGCCTAAGAGGAGGGAAATGCACGTGTGTAGCAGCAAGTAAGGTCTAGGCTCGGTGTATCATATTCGCCTGACAGCAAAAACACCGATTTTCAGCCGTCACCTTTTGATGAAACGTGGGAACGGTAACTGCGCTGTTAGGTGAAGAACGTGCGTGTGTGTCTGTGTTTGTGTGTGTGTTTGTTTGTGTGTGTGTGTATTTATTTGTGTGTGTGTGTGTACCAGTGTACCATACGAGCACTGATCTGTCTTTTAGATCTGTATTTCTGTTAGTTACGACAACAGCAGCTGTTTGTTAGTTAGATTTGTATATAAATACGACCTCTCAAGCGACATGAACGTTAATTGATAGAGACAGAGGAAGACTGCAGAAAAGATGAACGGATTGTGTACAAAATGATTATTAAAGAGTGAATGAGGAGATGCTTGGTGATAGGTAGAAAAAAATCGAAGGTACAAGAACATACAGCGCCGCGCCGACTCCAAATTAACTTGGATAAGGGCGGGAGCTGACGACGAACTGTGGACATCAGAGCATGACGTGTGAGTTCGTGTCATTCCGCCTAAGGGTCTCCTTTCCCAAGCTTAAGCGTAACCTTGAATTCTTTTCAGGCCATCTTGATTGTATCTGAATTTTCATTCTGCCGCTTTTCCTATAAAAGTTGGCCTACATTCTGCCGTTTCCAGACACCGTTGTTCCGCAACGAGGCAATTTGCTTGCTACAATTTTTTTATCGCCAGCGTGGGAGCTTGTTTAAATTTCATTTAGCCACAGTAATCTTAATTGTTGATCCGCGGTCTCTGTGTTTTTGAGCCGTCGTCGTCGGGTTGCCAGGATAATAGGAATCGTGACTTTTGTTACGTTCGACTGAATACGAATGAGTGGGTGTGATTTCGATCGGTTCAGTCTGAGCAGCACAGCAGACCCTCTGGGGGTCAAGTCTGCTAATGTTAACATCAAAATCGTGTTTCAATGGTAATACTTTAATAATAATACTTACCCAAAACGGAAACACATTCAGTGTTATTACAAAAAAAAATTAAACACTGTTTAACTAAACACACGTTTAAATGTGATGCTGTCACTTTTTTGACAATATTTTTGGACAGAGACAGCATCAGATTTAAACATGTGTTTAGTTAAACAGTGTTTAAAAATCTTTTGTAATAACACGGTTTGTGTTTCGATTTTGGGTTTAGGAAACTGTGTCAAAAAGCATTGCCATTCAAACACCATTGAACCACGATTTGGACTTTAACATTAGCAGATTTGACCCCCTGCTCTCTCGGGTTCTTAATCGTTTGAATCATTGGAGTCAAATCGGTCTAATCATACAAACTACGAGCATGGATGTAATGTTAACTATTTTATTTAGTGACTAGAGACACTAACAAATACTGTTTACTTAGATTCCAAACAAAGTATAAATAAATAAATAAATAAAATAAATAAATGCTTGGACAATTTCACACAGCGCCATCTAGCCCCAAACTAAGCAAAGCTTGTAATATGGGTGCTAGACAACTGATATACTACTTATATAGGCAGATATATAAAAATAAATAAAAAAACACGAGGCTAAATAACCATGAATGGAAACAAACGTTTATCCTCCTCGCATTGCAAACATTTGCTGAACAAACACAAATATGCGAAAGCTTATTAACTCATCATTGTGCAAAACTTATGTTATTAAATAAGTTTGAGTTACTGAATAATATAAATTGTTTTAGCTGTAATCATTTCAATGCGAATAATGAATATCAATAAAAACAATAATATTTATTAAACAACATGATGATTTATTTTTAAATTTGTAACATCTGCAAAGCAAGCAAACTTTTGCATCAAAATATTTGACACTGCATTTGCAGAGAGCGTCACCCGGAACTTTCGAAAGCCGGAAAAATGAGAATGTTTACTTAGCATGACATAGAAGGCATCATTTGCCACTACTTCAAATGCTTCATGGATGCAACCGTTGCAACGAAATTGCATTTTATTGTCATTGTAATAGAGTGTCGAATTGTGAAACACGTCTCTGTATTGTGACTCGTGTAGGGTCACCAAGCTTTTATAAATGCTTTTTTGAATAACATAGAATAAGTTATAGTTATAAACCTACTATTATTGATTTTGTATAATAATCGATAAGTTTACATCAGTCCTATAAATGTGTTTTTTTAGGATTTCCACCACCTTGGAGTCTGTTAGTGATTTTAATTTACGAGTAATGTAATTTTTATTTACAACGGGCTGTTTAATGTTGTGCTGTCAGTAAAGAAAGATACTACAAGTGTAAATGAGATAAATGGAAGAGGACAGCTTGTGCGAATGAGGCAGCATGCTTGACGAAGCTGAAGCTCAGGGATCATAAAATGTAATCGTTCTGTCTCGTTTGTCACCGTTAATTTTTTTTGTTATAATATCTCGCTCGCACTTATTGCATTTAGCTGTACTGACAATTTACATTGCACAATTTGTTGATTATTTACCCAAACTGCATCACTACTATATCTGGGCTATTTAAATGGGTCGATTTTAGTCATCTGTGACGGTGATGGCGTCGCTGACGTCTATGTGGATGATGGCATAACCTAGGTAACAATATGTAATAACGTAGTTCCAGTATCCGATATTAGTTTTGTTCAGTCACCTGCGGCCTAGGCCGAATTGCCATTTACACGGTCGATTTTCGACGTGCGGCGGTAGTTGTGACTTGTGTGGCTTTAGTCGCCCATGTAAATTCCACATTAAAGATTAATGATGCAGCTTAATTTACAATAACATATTTCTTTTTGCCTGTAGCCAGCGTGGTCGCCCTACAGCTCCTTCGCTGCAGTATGCCGGCGGTAGAATAGTGACGGGAGCTATTCACGTATCGCCCACAGGAACCCGCCACGGAGCTTACGTCGGGACGACACTCGGTACGCCGCCGATAACAAGTTACAAATGTCTTTCAAGGATTCACATGCTCGTAGATACCTAATTAACATACACTCTTGCGTTTACGAGCACTTTAAATCATGTTATTTTTAGTATATACGAAACCTGAAAACTGTTTGATCAGAATCAGTAATAGAATCGATTGCATTATTTTTTATAATCATGTCTTATTTTGACTAAATAATATTTACAAAACCATAATTAACGCACACCCTACTAACGGGACAACACAAAAAGTTGTAACTTGTGAGTTTTTAAGGTATCGTTATAATTTTTTTTATACTGATTCTGAAAATTAAAATATGAAACCCGTGTTTCGGCTTTGAAAAAAAATAAAAAAATAATGTTGTATTTAACTAGTTGAAATGTTACAGATTGCTTCAGTACCTAAGGGGGATGTCCTTTCATTTGATAAACCGTTTAAACACTCAGAGTGCAGCGTTTACATTCTTTTCCGGAATTAATATTATACTGTTATTTCGCGCCCACTGAGTGTTGTTTCTACGTTAAATTTATCGCGCTCACAAAGCCCGACCGCTACAAATTATATCTCTGTGCCCAGTTTGGGTCGTCTTTATTCTTTTGAGCTCATTGTAACATTTAATCCACGAATTTGGCTGAACTTGAATATTTTGATTTACAGTTTTAATTTAACACCCCGAATAAAGCTTTTTTGTTTGTTCTGTGACTTGACTTGTAACGGTGATATTAAAATTGTAAAAATAAATAATTTGTCTTGGATGACGAAATTTTGTTATATCTTTAATTATAATGATATCTCGTCAGCAAATGCCGTATAGCATTAGAGTAGGACACTAAAATTGAGACCACTTGAAACCCGATACAAAACACGTGTTACGTCATTACGACATTTTTCGACATTTTTTGTTGGTTATAAATTTCAAAGCACAGATATACATATTTTTTTATCACAGATTGTTAGGAATTTCATAAGCTTGTCTCTAAAATAAGGTTGTCCATACACTATCAGTCTCTATCATTGAGTAAAAAACGTTTTCCTGCGCCCGCGTATTTTGTGCCTCATGCGGCACAACGGGCGTGCCTCATAGGGCCAGTTGGGCGCACAGTGGAGTATGATAATAATATTTATAAGTGATTTTGATTTTTGGAGACACATTTAGTATATTAGTATTGTTTCAGTTTCTTGCACCTGCGTTTTTTTTTACAAAATTCTAACTATTTGTGCATTTGAATAAACTATTCATTTTCAAACAAATTACTGCTAGCTCTATCATCTTATTGTTGTGTGGTGGTTGTTTATGTGACCCACCCTTTACATACTTTTTAACAACAGACTAATAAACACATTTTTTAATCTTCTGTAAAATAAAAGATTATTCTTAATATTGGCTTTACGAATCTTTCCTTTCATATTATGGAAGTGCCCAGGGTTTTATGGATGTTTTTTCAAGATCTTGAGCACAAAACACGAGGACGTGTGATGCAATAATAATTATTGTATTACACCCTGTTTACGACCCATCATACTATTTATGAGTTCTTGGTGTGTGGCCACTCGATAATCCACTTTACGTGTAAGGGAATAAGAGCTGCCATTAAAATTGGTACAGTTGGCGAGAATATTTGCTGCCGGATGGATAAATTCTGCCATGAGTTTATAGCCTAAGATAATTTATGATGTGAAAAACATTACCATACAGGGTCTCGGAAAAATGTTGGCTTCCTGTTATATTTAATACAGACGAAAAATTTCGCATATTTCTGGTATTTCATGCGCTAATTTAACTACTTTACTTTTAGCATATTTATTTCAATATTTTTTTATGCACAATGGCATAGTGCTTGGCCTTCACCTCACTTGATGTTAATTAATTAATTTAATTAACACGGATGGGTGAACTACTAGGTCACAAACGCGGTTAAAACATACATTTAAGTTAAACTTTATATTAATGATTTTCTATCCTCAGCAAGAGATTTGCCTATTAAAGCTAAGTTGTCCAGATTTTTCTGTTAAGGCGCTGTAGGTAGCGAAACTAGCGCCGCCACTATATTTCACTACCACCGCGCCTTAAGTAAATAACGGGAAATTTTAACCATTCCTAATTGAGTTTTGGTTATTCGCTACAACCTAGCCACAATAAATATTATGATCCCGATATTTCTCATTAAAAAGTGATAATAGACAAATTTTCTTAAGTTTGTGTTTTTTAAGGTTGGCGGTTCGTTGGCCCTTCGTTTTATTCGTGACGTGCATTTTTTTGATCTCATACATATTTCGTGGAAAATACCAGATAAGCCGTTTTTGATCCCCCGCTCCATGAGTATATGAATCTGTCATAACTTCTTTGACGTTTGGCATCCTTAAATTATCATTAATTATTGATCCTATCTTACATTACCCAAAAATTTTGTAGCTGTGTCTTCAGTATCTTGTAATTTTAGCTGTAGTACTTCCTTCAAATAATTCGATAAGAAATCTTAAACAAATTGCAAAATTAAATTTTAAACAACCACAAAGCTGTATGCAAACTTTTTCCTATCAAGTAAACCGCAAAGTTCCTTCAGTAAACGCTACCCAAATTCTTCCGGTAAGCGTAAGTGGCGTGAGTGTGATATATTACGTTTCCATCGCTCTCGGGATATTCGTTAATTCTCGTTTCGCGAGCCGACCGAATTATCGGCGATGATCGATGCGCTCCTTCGGCGCTTCGCGAACCTGAGGGGCTACTACGAAAAGAGAACCGCACTATCGGACGATGTTCGTGCTTGATTTTGGACCTTATTCCCTTAACACAAAGTAAGGTTCGACACAAACATTTCACCGGATAATCGTTTTTGCAACTAAGAGTAGACCCTCTGATATTTCACTGTCACACCTACCGATAATGAGTTTAAACGCGCCAGAAGCTAGCACCGGTGGAACAGAATAAGGGTTTTTTATGCACATCGGGATAGTGCTTGGCCTTCACCTCACCTGATGTTAAGTGACGATAAGTCGGTGGAAGCGCGCTACGCCCGGAATCCTCATCACTGAGGAACTGGCTATCTTACCTCTAACTGCCGGAACACAACAAATTTTAAATTGTTGTTTTGGCGTCAGACTTAGGTATGATGGTGGTGGCTAGCTAATCGGACTTGGAATAAGTCCTACCACTAACCAACCCCTTGGAATCGAACCCGAGACCCCTGCATCTTATATGGGTGGGTGAACCACTAAACCACAGAGGCGGATACGTTACGTTGCAGCATGCCGAGTCCAAGCCGAGTCTCAGCTGTAGCACGATTCCACATATTCGTTCGTGCGTCGTTCGTTGCTCGGGTACCGTTTGGAGAAGCGTGAACGATCGTGGCCAATGTGTCCATAAAAATATGGGATATTATTCAGTTGACTATGCTACGGGCGAAACTCGACTCGAACCTGACATGGTGTAGCGTGAATCATCCCAAAATACGTGAAAAGCCGGGAGCATTCGCTTAAACTGTAACAAATTTTTGGCCACTATCAACATATACAACGTGTAACAGAATTAATATTACTCCCTCACTCACACACACACACACACACACACACTCATATAATGAGCTATTATTATTAAGACTACCTATACTATTATTAATTTAATATACTTAGGTGATCCGCGGGTGAGGACCTGGAGACCTGAAATACAGGGTCGCCCTAGTTTGGGCTCCAGATCACACACTCGAAGCACTCTGTGATGTATGCTGCTTTGTTGTTATTTGTGTGTGATGAATTAAATGTCTTTTTTTTTTTATTTAATGGCCACAGTAAAAGTTGTTCAGTTTGATGGTCCCCCTATCTACCATATTCTGGTTTAGCCATTAATTCTGTTACACGTTGTAGAAGTAACTTAAAAAAAACACTTTTATGGACAGAACCCAATGCTGGAAGTGTTTTAGAGGCTTTTGCCTCGAACAATAGAGTTACTCGGTGAGTGTACCATCGTCGATCCATATCCAATACCCGCCTGAAATCCAATGAAGTCGAGGTAAGTACGCAAATACCCGTGACGTCATCCCTGCAACCGGCCAATAAAAACGGAATGCTCGGGTAAAATAACCTGTAGGCCGTTTGTCCACCGCCACCGCAGTCACCGAGAAAGAGATTTTGGATCGAGTTTAAGATGACGCCATAGGCGTGCAGTGGACAGGCGGCCATGGTCAATGTACAAGTATCGCTACTTCGGTGCCATCATCTATTACTCGGTGACGATAAAATTAAAACTATTGATAAATAGATGAACACTTACAAACAAGGTGTTGCAGTATAGTACCTAACTAAACTAAAATTTTAATGACAGGAACTAAAAGCAACTTTCATCATTACAAGTATACTTACTTAGTCTTACATCCCATTCTCACATACAAATAGGGGTCACGTAGGTTACGAGTTTATCTGCTCCAAATGTGTCACAAACCTGACGCAGCCATAGGTCACAATCGAAAAACTACCGATAGTAGGTACTATCCATATTAGGTCAAACATCGACAGCGGAACTATTGATAGTCCAGCTGTACATAAATAACATGCAGCATATTCACACTCTCAAAATGGCGCGGCGTCACATCACGTGAATTACGAGTGCAACTGCTCCCAATGTGCCACAGATCTGGTCTTAGGTTTTGTTCCATTCCCTAGATCCCACCTTTCTGAATGGGTGATAAATGGACCACTGCTAACCGAAGATAATGCTTCTTTATGTGCAAAAATATTCTTAGTTTGGTTGAAAATTTGTGGTTACTTAGGAGCCGCCTGCGACTTTATCCGGGATTTTCATTGAAAAATCCTCCCCTCTCCTTCCTTAGTGTTTTAAAATGTGAGTGAAGGGAACACAAAACTGAATTTTACTGCCTTCAATACGAAACATTGAAGGCACTAAAGTTTCATTTAAAACTGAAGGAGCCGCTACGAGGGCATGAATTTTCTATCTGTAGCTCGTAGCTCGTAGCGCGTAGCACGTAGCACGTAACGCCTCGGAGCTATTAGGCGCCGCTTTGTCTGCGCTCCGTCAAAGGACCTCATTTCGGACAAACATGTTATCAACAAACTCACAAAGATGGCTTCCTGAGGTCTAAGGAACCAAAATAACTTTAGATGATGCTGTGATGCAGTTTAAGGAATTCCTGAATAATCGGAAGCGTTGTGTTGGCGCTGGTTATAATTTCAAGAACTGTTTTTTTATACCTAACAAATATTTTTGAAGTATAAACAAAATAAACTCAATCGAAAATAAATTACTGATTTATTGACCATGCTGTGGAACAAAAGTTTTTTATGCATCAACTTGCTCTTATTTTACTTCTCATAACATAAATGTCGACTCGACTGTCGAGTTCATTTACCTATTGTACTATCATGTTTAATTCTTTGACATACTTCTTCTTCTTATCGAATGAGAAATATTGGCCACCTATTAGAGTTTATCAAGCCGCCTGTAAGGCCTCTAACTTGGCTTAACGACTGTTATCAGATGACAACAGCCGGGACCGACGGTTTAACGTGCCTTCCGAAGCACCGAAGCGCTCACCGACACCTTTTTTATGTCGATGAAAATGCATTTACGCATACCCCCCCTGCAGGTGAGCAGGAGGTTCAACCCATCCGACACCTGGCCGGACCGAGCGTTGCTTAACAAACGTGATCGAGTACGATCAGTCTATTATAATTTGACATACTTAAAACAGTACATAATCCTAGTTATTAAGAGCATTAAACATGATTTGTTAAAGATAAAATCTACAACAAAACCAACACGATAAAGAATCCACGAAGTTACGAAAGCTAAGTCGCGATTACCGCTAAGGAACCGACGACTTCCTTAAAAACATCACACAAAGACAACCGCAAATTGAATTTTGCGTACAAATAAGGAGAGCAAAAGGTAAATTGAAAGGCATTCGCGTACAAAATTATCGGGACGCAAGCCACCTAGAGACACAAAACGGGCCTAAAGCTTGGTGAAGGTATATGAAATCGCACAGAAACATTTCTTAAGGCCTGTATTGCTTATTCATCTATCTTACGTTTTGCTACAAATGTTGTTAGGCTTGCACATGTACATTATTTTAGTGTGCGTCAGACGCACAGTAAAACAATGTGTATGTGCACTATTAACAACATTCATAGCAAAACGGTCTTCGTGAGAAAGAACATCTGTACCTAGAAAAAGAAACAAAAAAAAACCGGTCAAGAGCGAGTCAGACTCGCGCACCGAGGGTTTCCGTACCATCATAATAAATATACTGCAGAGCCTGCTGTAGAATAATAAAATTATTATATTAGGTCAGCACCATCTCTTGGCCGATAGTGGAACTATTTTTTTTTCTTAGTCCAGCGCCATCTCTTGACCGTTAGTGGAACTAAATTAATTTTTCTTGGTTCAGGGCCATCTGTTGCCTGGTAGAGGAACGAATTAAGTACACGGCACGGGTCTCAATCGGCACAACTATTTAGTTGATCGGTTTAGTTGATCGGAATGGAAAAAGGGGTCTACCTATAGGTACTTAGATCATTGCTATGAATTTTTTCCTCTGTTCCATAATCAAAAGCTGTGTCCTTGGATCGCAGAAACACCACAAATTGGCTCGTTCGTGCCCGCACTAAGGCTTTTTCAGAACCTTTTCAACGAACATTGCGGATATTTGCATACTAAAGACAGATTAAATTTTGTTGCCCCTAAACCAAGGGAAGCGGTGGTATAGCTTTTGTGAAATGACAGAACCATTTGGTTTTTTGGCGCTATCTCTCGGTGGAATAAAGCCGTTCAGCGAGGAAATTAGGAGCGCCTTTAGGAGTGTCTTAGCCATTATCGTGGCTAACTTCACTTTTGTGTTTACTTAAGTGGCTACCTATTAGGTAAACTGGGTAATATAGATTTTTATGAAATTGGTTTTTCAGAACGTGAGTGAGTGTCGGTAGTTAAGCTTTTATAGCGTTAGAAGTGAAATAAAAACATCAATATAAACTTATTCACTTCTGAGGTTTACGTTGAAATAAAATGCTTCTTACGGATACTACCGCGGTTTTACTAGAAGATTTTTGATGTTCAGTTTGGCACTTACTTGACTTTTGAACTAAACATCAATAAAACCGCGCTATAGTATTCGACAAAAGTGTTTTATTTCACATTGGCACGACTTTAGTTATCATTGGAAAAGTCAGGTTATTCCAGATTGAATGAAGTCAGCGGAAAACAATCTATCGGAGCGTATTACGACGATTATTTATTTTATGGTGAAACTTATGTCCAGTTTTATTGGAAGCGTATCCGCAATCTGTGGAAGTGATCCGAGCGGAGAGCGGATAGATTGGCCCGTTTTATGTACTGTTTAACTGTGCCGATGGAAGTAAAAGTCGCTCGGTAACTTATGACGCTTTTCATGAAACAGCCTTGATGGATTGTAAATGTCATATTTGCAAGTTATTGGTGAACCCCTATTTGTCATAACAACGCTGGTTAAGAGCGGCGGCAATAAGTTGTAAATAATAAACGTCGTTTTAGAGACTATTAGGTAACATGGTTTGGCATGATATTTTGTATGAAATATGTGAAGTAATGAAATGTTTTGTGATTATCGGTTGCATTGTGCCTAAGGTTAATATAACCGGTACTAGTAAGTACCGGTTATATTAACTTCATGTCAAAAACTTAAACCTCTAGGCTCAGTTGCACCATCTAACTTTAACAATAACAAGCTTGTTAAAGTATCGGTTAAGCACAAGCTAGCCAAAAAAGAAGTTGCCAGCCAGAATGATGTGTTTTGACAAGTTTGACGTGACAAATAGGTAGCATTATCATTTGACGATAACTTTATCTTTGACAGCGTTTTGGTGCATCTCACACGTGTGAGTGTCTTAGTCACACGTGTGTGTGAGTTGCACTTGATGCAGATGATAATGCTACCTATTTGTCACGTCAAACTTGTCAAAAGACATCATGCTGGCTGGCAACCTCTTTTTTTGGCTTACTTGTGCTAAACCGGTACTTTAACATGCTTGTTATTGTTAAAGTTAGATGGTGCAACTGAGCCTTAATATTATAATCTTTAAAATGTTCCGTAAAAGCTCAAAATACGTATATATGCATAAAACAAAGGAATAAGTGAAAGTGAAAGTGAAATAAGCTTTATTCAAATAAACTTAATTATTAAGTACTTTTGAATCGTCTATATTTTCCTACCACCCGTTCCAGACTTTTTTTAACAAAGGCAGAAACACACGGCGGAGCGGTAAATATTCGGAGCGCGAACGGGACGCGTCGGAAATTTTAAAATTTCAAATCGAGTCTTGTCGCGGAACATTTGCTATTAGGGAACTTTCAACTCCATTTATTCGCGGGAAGGAAAGAACAGCTCTACCCGCGGAGCCTTCTGGATCAGATAATCTGGATAGCGCTTTAGTTTTACTAGAACCATTTTTCTGTAGTGATGTCTCGTGGCCAAGGAGTATGCAGTTGACTTTTAACATCTAATGATAATTTGGTTTTTAAAAATTGAATTGGCCAGAATTATTCAGACTATGGTTACATCATTTTAGTTACATTTTATACTAAAGTGTTTAATCAAAAATTCAAGTTCGAGTGAATAGACTTTTTCGGGGCAAGCTCAATATATTTTTTTAGCCTTAGTTTGGGTTTATAATGTATCCAGCTTAAAATAATCCCATTAAATATCTTTTAAAAATATAGCAAACATTAGTATCAAAATTTTACAAAAAATATTTTAATATCTTTTTTAGCCATATGGTTAATGAAATAAATGATGTATCGTTTAATTTGTAAATTCTAACAGTAACTAAATGGCTACTTAGTCTAAAATATGACGAAACAGAAAGTTTACTACTTATAACTAAATAAAACTAAAAACAAATACCTATTATAAACTAAAACCTAGATATTTAAAGCTGAAATGAAACAAAACTACTACTTAAAACTAAATCATACTAAAAACAGATATTATAAACTAAAACTAAGACTATCTATCTACAACAACAAAAATAAATCTATATTTAGTAATAATATAAAGCAAATGATGGTGGTATAAATGGTATGCAATTTGCGTTTGATATTAAGTGTACTTATAAACTAGATTAGCAACATCTTAAACGTTAACTTACCCTAAATTGTTTCCTTTTTAACGTTACCAGTGTAATTTATCTTAAAAATTCTAATCAATTAGTGCAAATGGAAGGTTGCTGGTACTTATGACACGGGTTTTCCCAGTATAACGTACCAGCTGTAACATTTTCTGTAATTAGAATAAGTAGGATAAATAAAACTGTACTAAAAATTTTTTGTAAAAAGGTGAAATAAAGATTATTATTATATTATATATTATCTATGAAATGGTCTGTAAAAAGGTATCCGGAATTTATTGGAATTGGCCCTTAATAAACAATTTCATCTGTAAAGTGCAAAGTTGACAACCCTAAGCTCGGTCGTACTACCGCTTGCAATACAATTTTTACGTGTCATTTTTGGGCCTCTGCCAGCGTCATTGAAATCAACCCCACGGAGAAATATCAAGAACACTAATGTAATTTGTTTTAGGAAATATTACTTCGAGATTATTTTTCTTGTACATGTAACAATCAAATAGTTTTTAAATAACTAAATAGTAAGTTTTCATTGTTTTCCTATAAACTGTTTTGAACTAAAATTAATAACTTGGCAAATCATTTGCTGAATTCAGTAGTGTTAGTGACGCGACTACCTACACGGCAGGCATGACATTACAAGATGGATTAGGTTTCTATTGTAGTCTATGACATAAATGTATGCATGTAAAGGTAAAATTAAAATATAGTTCGATAAGAACTTGAGATTTATGCTTCCTACTTATCTATTATTAATATTATATTATCCTACTAATAATATTATAAATGTCAAAGTTTGTGGGTTTGGATGTTTGTTCCTCAATCACGCAAAAACTACTGAACGGATTTGGTTGAAATTTGGCACACAGATAGTAGACAGCCTAGATTAAAACATAGAATACATTTTATCCCGACATTCCCACGGAAACGGGAACCACGCGGGTGAAACCGCGGGCGGCCGCTAGTAAAAATATAAGTTTTAATAAACAAATATAATATTTTTTCATGAAATTATTTTCTACCCCCATGTCGACTATGTATTTTTTCATAAAAAGAAACAAACATTATGTCTCAGTTATGTGGGGCTTCAGGTTTTACAATAATTTTCCGGGGTTATAGGTATACATAGTAGGTACAAGAGGAGAATGCAATCTTTACGGATACCAAACTGCATGTTGGACTCGGTCATACCCGTAGCATGTCCCTCGCCGCACCCAGCCCTCCCAATGCATTATAGGTACCTATCCACCATATTCGGTAGGTATTATAACGGGTGTAACAAGACACTCAACGAATCCGAAGTCCACGCATTCCACCCATCATCAGGACCATTTTTGTCTTTTAGACTATACCTGGGAAACCAATAGCTACCAAGTTATTGAAGGTCAAAGTCAAAATTTTTTTTTCAAAATTTTTATGAAATCTTATTTTATTCGGCATTTTATAATTTTTGTCTTAAGAAACATTTTCAAAATTTTATGTATTTCGTAACAAACAATGGCTTCAAAACATCATAACTCAATGTATTTCACGAGCACGCATATAAACGTTGCCATTCAACTCGGCCGCACGCAGCTGTGTAGCATTCACTCTCAAGCGCGATCTTTTGTACGTGTTACATTGCGTGGTAATGTACGTAATGTTTTTTTAACACCAAAAATTAAAATCGTTTCCCAGCAATAATTTTGAACAGAAATGGTCCTGATGATGGGCAGAATACGTAGACCTCGGCTTCGTTGAAGGTCTTGTTACACCCGGTAGAGGTATTACCAACTACCCTGTAAAGACATGATAGGAGAACAAACGGACAGTTGGATAGCCGGACAGCGGGACAGTGGAATAGCGGGACTTTTTGCCCAAGCCGAAGCAGAGGCGCTTTGCGCTCACTCGGTCAATGAAGAGAATGGTGTACCTACTGAAAGTGCAAACATGAGAACATTTGGAACAGTGCATAAAGTTGTAACGTAACTGTATGAACTCGGTATCTGGTTAACTAGTACGTCGCATTTGATTTATGCCGCGGACCCTCGAGTACCCTCCCCCCTCTCCCCTACTCCCCGCGGCGATCGCGGCCTGATTCCGGCACGGAACTTCGTCCAATTTGTCAAATGTTGGCGCAACTCACAAACTGCTTCTCTATTGTCTAATTTCAAAATCTATCGCAATCGCTTTCAGGATGTAACACATTGATGCTTCTTTTTAGCACAAATAAAATCTTACCAAACAAATGCAGCAATGTGTCAAATCCATCTAACAAATTAAAGCGATTGGGACAGATTTTGAAATTTGACATTTAGCCCCCTGATTCGGAAGAGTATAAAAATAGAATGCTGGACTTTTCGACTGAACTAAATTTATGTATACAAATGTCATGTTATCTTGGTTATTTTTACATTGTAATCGTGAGTTAAAATATGAATAAAACAATTACCTATTAAGTTACTTAATATAATTGAAAAAATACTAGAAAAAATCGACTCACCCGTAGCAGCTCAGACGGGACTCGAACCCGCACCCTTAGGATTCCGGCCCAATACACTAACCAATTATGCTACCGAGTCGCTAGTGGAAGTGGTGAAATTTTCTAGTACTTTTTACGTTTTCGCTGTAAGCCAGCGTTATTTCATCAATGTGAAGAATTTACCTTTAACATTAGAATGCAACATCTTGCCAGACAATCGATTAAGATGAAACAGCTATATAATATTGAATTTTTAGATTTTAGCATTCACAATGCTATTTTATATAATTAAGTTACTTAATATAATTGTAAAAATACTAGAAAAAAAATCGTCTCACCGTTCACAATTCCGACTCACAATTGGTAAGTGCATTGGGCCTTAATCCTAAAGGTGCGGGTTCGAGTCCCGTCTGAGCTGCTACGGGTGAGTCGATTTTTTCTAGTATTTTTTCACATTTGTATACATAAATGTTTAGTAACTTAATATTATAAAATAGCATTGTGAATGCTAAAATCAAAAAATTCAACAATTACCTACTTGTAAGTAACTTTTGCCAACTTTTACAATATTGTGGGGGGGGGGCCCCCACAATATTGTACGTCATTCTATAGCAGCAGAAGGGCAAACAAGCTTATGTTTTTTTACATTTAGTTCTCATCACTCGACTTCCCCCGCGTTGAGCGCGAAGGTTTAGAAATTAGCTGCAAACAAAAAGAAAATTAGTAATAAGCTGTTATCACCGAAACTTTTAAATGCCTTTTCCTTTACCTCACTTTTAGCGGGGGGTCCGAAAGTGACCCTGTGAGTCCGAATGTTCGAACATTTGGAACCTGAATTCACTAAATTCTTTTGACTTGAACCACCGGCTATAACAGTAGGTCAACCGTGGCGGTACGGGATTCGATCTTGGGATCCTTTTTATTGTTGTGTAGGCCGCCACTTTGTGGACATTTACATACATAAGTAACGCTTTACAATGTACCTACTTAAAAAAATCTATAGGTATTACGAGTATGTTAAACTACCAAATTGTCATTAACTTAATGTCGTTACAGTTTTCTGATTTAAATTTTTATGAGTGAAGTAAGTAATCCTGCTATTTACTATTTAGCTGATATTATAAATGTGACTGTTTGTATGTTTATATATTTGAGCATGAGCACAATATAAAGTTTATAACCTAGATTAAAACATAGGATATTTTTTATCTTGTTCAAAGTTTCCCTAGTGATATTTTTAATGTCAACGCGGACAATTTTTACGGCTCTGGGGGCCTATTACAAAAATAACGTACGCAATTGCGTTACGCAGTCACTTGGCCACGATAATCGTGCGCAGTTCGTCGGTTGTAGATATAACAAACATTTTGAATTGAGCTATCGTTGCCCATAGATAGAGCACGGAATCGCCGCGCGCGGCGCGCGGCGATTCCGTGCTCTGTGCCCATAGACTATTGAACGAATGATGCCGTTTACTCAAGAGAAAAATTGCTAAACTTACGCAATAACTTCGCGATATCGCATACGCAAGTGCTTTGTAATAAGAAACAATCAAAACGAAGCACGGACGCAACTGCGTGTATCGCATTAAACTTTTCGTAATCATCATCATCATCATGAATTGTATGAATTCAATTTGAAACAATTCTGCACGATTCTTTTACGTTATAGAAATATTAATTTTATATCAGCGAAGTATCGAATACAATTTTAAAGAGTGCACGAAATGTATTGCTTTCGAAATATCGAAAGCTCTGAATAACAGGCTCTTTGTAAAAGGGCGCACTTTGAATTCAATGGTCGGCATTCATTATTGATAAACTGTGGCTTTAAATAACTTTACCGTTTTGTACTGTTGACTCGATGTTTCTGGGGAACCAAAGATACAATATTCAAGATTTTAAATGTAACTGTGAAAATAGAAGATGTGTTATGGATTAATCGGGAAAGTAAAAAGTATTTTTTATGGCAGATGGATAAACGCTTGAACGCTATCACAACTGATGGTAAACGATGATGCGATCTACGGTGAGACGCGCTTGCCTAGAAGATACTATTACCACAGTACATATTTTGAAAAAACTTATATAATGTACTGTGCTATTACCCTTCGAGCATCGCGGCTTCAGAAGCCTATTTACTCGCGACTTGATTATAGAAATAGAAATTGTTTATTCAGCAAAACGGTTACAAAAAATATAAAATTAAGGCCAGTATATGCCAAATTATCGAATTTGGCCTATGTTTGATTCAATGATAAACAATCAAATATTCTTTATTTTGAGCAGATAAAGATATATGTTGAAGTTTCAATAACAATCTTGTTTATTTTACGGTTATAAATACGATATTCGTTTTTGCACTCGACTAAAAAAATATGCAAAGACGGAGAAAATTTTCATTAATTTTATATTTTTTGGATAATACTTAAAGTTTATCAATCCCTTATTCACGAAAAATATATAGAAAAATAGGTAATGGCATATAGAAGAATATTCAACGGTTACTTTTTCAAAAAGTGTCTTTATGCTCAAAATAACAACAAAAACATTGAAGAAATGAAAAGGCGAGGTTATTTTTATTACTCTTCACACGGAATGAAAAAGACAGAGACAGAGTGCCTTAACATCAAATTTACACATTTTTTGCTGAAACGGTAACATCTCAGCTTGTGCCGCTGCTTGAAACAGTGGCGCTGGTTTTCAGATGCAACCGTGGTTGTGACAATAATTATACATATTTTCTTATAGTCAAAACTACATAATAATTATTCAAAACATCTAGGTATGCACTATGATGCTACATTATTACTTTCATTATTGATCAGTTTACAAATAATTACTCTGTTAATTTAGTTTAAATAAGTAAAAAGACTTATTATAGACCCAGTCACAAAATACATATTTAAACCATTTATTGTACCCATCAAGAAAGAGTCCCACTCTCTAGTGGTACGAATGATGAAATTTGAAGCAAAAGAGTATCCACAAAAAACAGTAGCGCGAATCCGTCTGGTTGTCCGATGGAAGAAGATAGATTTTTTTATTTTTTTATTTTAGTTTATTAGGGAAACAAACAGCAATTTTACAATAAATATGGGTACCACAATTGAATCACACATTTGCCAAAACAGTTTCCATTGGTATCTAAAGTTGAATAAACAAACACATTAAGGCGGTTGTATGACCGAAAGTGGCGCCCTCAGAGGTTTTTATTTAATAAGTTATTAATAGAAAATTATTTTAATTATGTTTATCGTGGAGATTTTAGGGCCCATGGTCTAGTATTTGTAGAAGGTAATCACTACATGCCCTCGTAGTGATTCGTAGACGTAGATAGCAAATGTGTCAAAAACGGCCACTTTTAGCAGTTTTCCTATCTACTTCTAGCAGTGACTACGAGGAAATGTAACGATACCGTCAAAAAATACTAGACTGGGGGCCCTTAAATCTCCACGATAAACATTTTTAAAATTGTGTATTAAAATTATAATATTAAATATAATTCACCGCGGCGCCACTTTCGCTCAGGGTACCACCTAAGCAAGAAAAATAAAAACCAAAGACATTGGACACAAATTCAAATAAGACAGCAAGCCAGTCCAAATTAGGAAAAACTATTGTATTAACAGACTTTTGAATTTTTTAGGCTTTTTACAGAAAATATCTATGTGACAATACTTACTTCAAATTATAAAGTCTCATGGATCATAGTATAAAACGGTTACCTGCTTAGTTAGTACGACAAAAAGATATAGAAAATACATGATCTCATGTTGAACCTCGGCCATCGTAACAAAACTTTACTTAATAGGGTCCAGAGCATGCAGCACAGTATTAAACTATTTTTGTGAAAAATTATGTTGTGTTTTAATAAATAAATTGTTTGTTAAAAAAAATGTTTGTTTGTTAGATAAGGCGAATCGATATAATTATTAACTATCTTGAATAATAAATATTGATCATGATGTTCTCTTCGCAGAGTAAGGGGAACAATATCCTCAGCGTTGAAGTTTCTAGAGATGGTGGAATAACACTGTGCAATGCTGCACACTCACCGAAATATATCCGATATTAGTATTTTTACATTTAAAAATATCGATGTTATTAAAAAAGTTAAAAATTATGATTGAGGGGCCCGATGTCACAAAATCAAACTCATCAGATTCATAATAAAAAAAACCATCCGCAATACAGCATCTAATTAATTGTTAAAGAGAATCAAGTGAAAAAAATAAAAGTCACTCTCAGAATGAATATAATATTATGTGAGTATCTGAAATGAATATGAAATTTAATTTCCTCAATTCTGCGAGCAATACAGTTCGGTCGTTTTCACTTGCTCGCTGTCATAAAATCAGGCAATTTAGAAATTTTTCATTACGTTTCTTTGCCTACATTTCCTTGCAAAGTGAATTTTTCACCATAATTTAAAAAGGAAATTATTTTATTTATTTAGCAGTAAGTTATATTCTATAATTTTTCTGGTAGGGGTATCTATGTATTAGGGGTTTAAGTATGAAATTGTCGTTTTGTATGGAGAATTTTAAAGAATTTGCATTTTCCATACTACATATAACACTGTTTTCATTTATTTAACAACCATGAGCACTAATGTTTATGTTTAAACACTCAGCTAACTAATGCTACATTGTATTTGGTAAAAAAAATTGTATCCGTTAAGTTACATTACAACGAAAAAAGGAGTCACTAAAAGATACTCCGTGTTATTACAAAATACTTTTAAACACTGTTTACCTAAACACATGTTTGTATTATTATGTGATGCTGTCACTTTTTTGACAATATTGTTTGACAGAGACAGCATCACATTTAAACATGTGTTTAGTTAAACAGTGTTTAAAAATCTTTGGTAATAACACGGACTTTCTTTTACGTTCAGGGAAAAAACAGAAAAATTTCTATTTCTGATACCAGTATGACCATAATTCGAAATAATAATAAGTAACCGTAGCATTTCAACATCATAGAAGATATGAGATATGAGAGCCTCTGTGTGTGAGAAAAAAATCGGAAATTTCATAATTTAGCTCCTATTATTAAATAAAGCAGAGTATAAATTAGTTCGACAGCCCTCGACAGTGAAGGACACAGACAAATTAGTATGTAGTGGTTTCAATCAACGTTTATCACTTCATCAAAGCCTATTGATATGGTGCACAGCATGATTCGTAGAGAAGATATTCGCCGAATTTACATTATTTTCCATAATTATTATCCGGCTCGAAGGACCAAAAAGATGTACCGGTTTGGTACGATCCTTTATGATAGTTGATATGAATGAAAGTCTCTGATAGAAAATAAATTGATAATATCTGTACATCAGAGCCAACTGGTCGGATGTCCAATTTTTACGAAAATCACTTTTGTTCTAGAACACACTTAATTTTTTGCCCTCTTTCGGGCTCTCTTATTATTATTTCGATATCTCTTTTATTCAAAAAGTTAAACTTACAAAAAAAGTCGGATGTCCACATGACTTCAGAGCAAAAACAACTAATGTTTAGTTGAGACTTTCTGCCTCTAGTAATCTTGAATAACGGTTTTAAAGTAGATCTTATGTTCATATAAGACATATCGTTTCTCAAATTTTCTTTAGAGCGTAGCGTCTGAAGTTAACATCAGACCTTTTGGTTCGGGGAATCCACACAACTTCCAGAGCGAAAGAGATAGCATTATTTCATAATGGGCGTTAGAAAGAGACAAAACGATAACATACGCTCGCCGAGCACCGACAACCCGCGGCCGCACCCGGCCAGTTGGGCAGTGAGTGTCATGTAAGTTCGTTCGTGCCGCGATCGCGGGTGGAATAGTTTGGTGCAAATAATAATTATTCATGTTTATTACCAAGTGCAGTGTTTTAAACTTTACACCATGAATGCTCGTGTCAATAGGATATTCCAGGAGTTAAGGAAAGCTGAAAATAAAAGTAATGAAGGTGTGTACCTATATCATTTTACATTACTAACCTAAATTAGTTAGGGTAGGTACTTACGCGTTCTAACTTTTTGTACATTGTTTTACCCATATTTTTTTTGTTCCTACTTGAAAAGAACGCCTTTGCTTTATACTCTTTTAAGCTTTCGCATTGCATTTTATTTAAATATTTAAAAAAAGGTACATAACGCATAAGCATTACCTACCTACCTACCGAGCATCAAATATTATTATATAGTACCTACCTACCCGACGCGACAACATATTTTTAATAGCTATTGAGAATCCTATGCGTTCAATACCTAATTATGACCTATTATGTAAACAAAATAGTATAATTAATTACCTATATGTTTAACGCCTTTGTTCTTATTTTAGATGATATTTTTCTACAAAATGAAAGACGGCCGTCTCTTCCGGCTTATGTTTTTAATACTTCGAAAATAAACTTTCGGAAAAAAGAAGACTTTTTTCGTAAGTAGGTACTATTATTACTCATTTCGTTTGTTCTTAAGTTTAATTTGCATAGTACCTACGTCATTTCTGACGATTTCCGTGGTTAAATGGCGAACATACCCGTTTCCAAGGTGCCATTAAATTTACGATCCCGGGTTCAATTCCCGGCCATGTAAATATAAAACTAACTTTTCTATATATTTTTTCGTGTCTGGGTGTTTATGTTTGTCGTTATATATTTCTTTCTAGTAGATAGCTACATAGTCATACTTATAAAATATTTTGTTTCAGAGGCAGAAAACGATTATGACAGTGATGACTCTCAAGCTGATAAGGATTATGTGCCAATAGAAAACTCTTCAGATTCTGATTCATGTGATGCTAGAAGAATTTCAAAACAGAAAATAGGCAATGTTAAGAAGATATTGTTTAACGACAGCGATGAAAAAACAACTATAAGGAAAAACAACATCTATGAAGGATCATTGCAGAAGACAGAACTAAATAAAAAGGACAAAGTACGATCCTCAAAATACGATGAAAACAATAAACTGAAGACTCAAGCAAGTACCTCGCAGAAAGAAAACTATATTAATCCACCAAAGTCATCAAGAAAACAGAAATATGAGAAAATAGAGAAAAAGAAACAGAAAGCTTACTGTGAAGACGATGAGTTGATAAGCTTGAAAGACTTGTTAGGTGATACAAATATAGCCGAAAACTTAACAGGAATCGACGAGTTTGATGCTGAAAATGATATTGTCTGCCAAGAAAATAGTTTTTCTAGTCAACAACCTACTCCAGATCTCCAGAAATCACCTATTAAACACAATGTCATAAATGCTAATGTAACTGTAATACAGAGGAATGAACTGAGTTTAGAAAATACACCAGAACGTAGTCCGCTTGACAATAATAATAGCACTGAAGCTGAAAAAATTGTTCAATCTTCTTTACAAGATAGTCAAACGAAAACGAGACCAATTGCTGAATCTTCAACAAAAAAACAACCAAAGAAACGTATCCGAAATGAAGATAATTGGAAAAAAATAAAAGCAAAAAAAGCAAAGTTAGCAGGATCACCATATATTTCGGTTTCTAAAACACGAACACCAATAGAAGCAAAGAAATTGAAAAAGGCTTGTACTTGTAGATCAAAGTGTTATGAAAAAATTACACAAGAAAAAAGGAAAGTGATATTTGAACATTACTGGAAGATTTGTAATAGCTGGGAACAGAGGCGGCAGTATATTGCTAGCAGAGTGACAAGAAAAATCAAAGAGAGGTGAGAAGTAAACAGAGTTTTAGAGGAAGATAGAATGCACGAAGAACTTCACTTCACTTTTTTATAAAACATCTTTTAATGAGGAAACGTTCAAACAAATAAACTTAAACAGAAATATCAAAAATCCTAAAAAATACCCTGACAATTTGCCAAATATTCGAAATACGGAAAAACCTATATCCTCTGTCAAATACAAAGATATTATAACACTTTTACAATGGATACCGGCAGAATTCCATGGCTTTTACAAAAATCTGCTTCACGACAGCACTGCAAGCGATGTTCCCGAGACCGATCAAACAGGCGGCGACGAAGAATGAGCTGCATTCTATTGATATTTAGTGTTCTATCTACTTATTACATTAATTTTAATAATAAACCTACCTACTTGATATATTTTGTATTTCTTTGATTTAATACAATTCTTCCTTCTGCCTTTCTTTTAAAATATTATTATCTCAAAAACTTAAATGTTCAAGGAAAAGTCGGATGTGTATTTGTAAGAGCAGGTCAAATATCCCCGGACCAAAATATCTTATTGTCACATACTATTTATTGGATTCATGTTTGTTTTCAAACCATTTGGTCGGATCTTAATATAAGCCTTAAAATTATTAATTAAAGTTTATGTTTTTTAGAACCAAAACAGCGGATGTTATTATCCGACCATGTCATAAGAAAATACCATCATTATTAAGGTCGGATGTTGCTCCTTTTTTATAATTCTGATTTAATTGCGTTGTTGTTCTTGGAGAATGGATGAAATAGTATAGCAAAAAACAATCATAATTAAATAGTAATTTTACTCACCTAAAGATTTTTCGTAAACTTAATAGTGTAAGTTAGTAATCAACGTTTAAAAGTTAAAATTCCTTCTCCTGTAAAATACCAAAAATGGATATCCGACCAATTGGCTCTCATGTACAGATATATTGATAAAATTGAACTAATGCTTGATATGTGGTAATGAGTACGCGCGCGATGAGTAAGACAATCGATGACGAACTAACTGTTGAACAATAAAATGACCTAATTTAACGAATGTGGTGAAAAATGCTTACAAGACAAAACTATACGTGCTGGCTCGTACACTTCTCATAAATATTTTGAACTATTTTAGTAGAAAAAAACCATATTGATATCGGATTGTATCTAACTGCCTGTTACACTTTTACGCCCAGACCGCTGGACCGAATATTGCATTCCCATTTAGTTCTGACCTATGTTCAAAGTTTCAAGTCTAACTCATCGGGAAGCTAGTACAAAATCGTTCGCAAACTTTGTGGAGAAACAAACGAACAAACACACAAACGAGAAAGCAACCTAATAAAAACGTGATAAAAAATAAAAACGTGTTCAAATAGGCTACTTTTTATCTCACCATGAATCAGTTAACGACCTTATTACTAACTAAATACCACATAAGTGCACGCTATACAATACAATAATGTATCAATAAACCCTATCAGACCCTGAAACAGGTGATAGGTGATAGTGTTGCTGAAACTGAACAACATTCTCCATGGATCGAAAAAGGAAAAAAAAAACATACTCCCATACAAAATGTGTTGGTCAGCTGACCGACTTACTATGGAAAGGCGAAAAAAAAAAACGTTTTTCGACCTATTTATTTATGTTCCTTGGAGGTTGTTGTTTAGTTTTAGCAACACTATCAGCTGTTTCGGGATCTGACAGGGTTTTTTGATACATGATGTATAAATGATATATTATTATATCCATTCACGACACTATGCAGAATGAATGAAAGTACAAGCAGTAACCAAACGAGAACGAGAACTATATGTATACGAACGTTAAGGTCCTAATTGTGCAAGTATATTTGTTTAGATTTGTGCTTATGTACACAAAAATCTATAGTAAAATGTTTAAACATTATATTTTTTTTCATAATATCGTGGCAAACTCAACTTGGTACTCCCTAGGTGTAAGATAATATGAGTAATTGGGTATCATAATATTTTTGAAATCATTAGACATTACACACTTACAAGAAGACGCATTTCTAAATATAACCATTCATTATGTATCAGTTAATAAAGACATTGATGAATCGCATGACACTAATTAACGGGTAATTTAATAAGCAATATTAATAATGTTTTCAGAGAAATATTTTGTTTGTGGAAAGCGAATCAATATGTTTACAATTAGTCGTTAATAATAAATCTCATAATCCATTCTGTTATTTTTAATGATGAAATTATTATTTTACAACCCACGCAGATAAATAATGGGATTATAAATTTAATAGCGTAGTATTTTTGTATATTCATATTCTGTCCTCTAAAGTGCACCTAGATTCCCCTATTATTACGCCCCTCTTTCCTATTTATCTTATTTTATTTCGCCCAATTAAATACAATTAACAACATACCTAATTACAATTAACAAAATAATCGGATATACAGCTTCATCAAATCTGTTAGGTAGAAAATAAATACGTTTTGTTATAAATCATTATTATAATCTACTAATTTTTATTTAATGATATTTATTGCAATACATATAAGCTGATGTATCTAAGGTTTTACTCTATCCGTAGACGTGGTGGTGTGACCACAAAGAAGGGCGTCGCCAGATAAGAATTGAAGGTACAGTCAAAGAGCACCTAGTGAAGTTATTCAAGTTTTGAGATGGGGCGGGATTTATCAGTAAAACAAATCAATTGCACGGCCTTAGGACTTTGGTTATTTTGCAGTTGGCTACATTTTTAGCCTTTAGGGGGGGGTGGGGGCAGCTGCCCCCTGCCCTTGGCGGCGCCCATGACCACAAAGTCGAACAACGAGCATGGAGACACACCATTCTCTGAAGTACTTTCGCCCCTGTGTAACTTCGTCATAGAATAAATTTGAAATAATTTTGGCCTGCAGCGAAAAATCTAATAGACTCGGTAGCACAGATGAAAAAATGGCTGTGACATACGGACGGACAGACAGACATGACGAATCTATAAGGATTCCGTTTTTTGCCATTTTGGCTACGGAACCCTAAAAAGCAGTGAAACGGATTTTCAAAGGTTATAGATTCGAGTCCCACCTGAGTGGCCTGTGGCTATGGATGAGTTGTTTTTTCTAGTAACTGTAAATAATTGTACATAATGTTAGAACCTTAATTTTCAGCCACCGAGATATACTCGTGTATTCGCAGGTGAAAGCGGTATATACGTGGCGCTGATACGGTTATCAACTAAGCTCGCGGCAAATGCTACGTGGAAGTCACACGGATCTTGCAATACTAGATCGTTGTGTTAGTAAATTTTTTGAATTCACAATGCTATTTTTATAATAATATAATTGTAAATAATACCCACATGTGGAAACAATCGACTCGTAATCAGATGATTCTCATCGTCGGTACTTGAACACGCAACCTTTTTGTTATTTTAAACGTGTTGAATATTATTATTTCTGCTTGATAAATAATTTATTTTGAATAAAAAGTAGAGACTTTTAAATAAAACAACTTTTTAGAGGTAGGTTTTTTGAAGTCGGTTTTTTGTTTTTTAAACAGTTTCTTTAATTTTTTTATTTTTAGTGTAGGTAGAAAAATCGGCTCAGCCAAACGTGAGTTAATCGCGAAGAAACATACATACATACGGGTCAAACTGAGAACCTCCTTTTTTAAGTTGGTTAAAGAATTACACTTAAGATATCCCTTTTCCAAGTTCATAAACAAAGTTTTACGACTGATCGTCGAGGTAGTTCACACAAAATCATACTATTTTCGTGCTTTTTTTCAAGATTACTTAAAAAGTACTGAACGGATTTCCAAATTTTAAAAAATGGGACCAACTTGGGAGTTTACCTAATGTAATAACGTTTGAATCATTTCAATCGGTCCAGCCGTCTTCGAGTAATCGGTAGACATATACAAAAAAAAATATACAGACGAACATAGAACCTCCTCCTTTTTTGGAAGTCGGTAAAAAAACGTACAGTACAGAAAAGCGTGAGTTTTATTTGAGTAATTTCTATATAACAGTTAATCAGAATATTTATAAATGAATATTAAAATAATAATATTACCTTTGCTCGCTTCCGTTTGTGAATTTGTTATCACAAATTGCCAACTTTCCTATTTATTTCCTTAAGTTAAGCGAACACGAGTCACTTTGAACTCATTTTACGAGATAATTATTAGACGAACATGATATTTTCCTTTTGAAAAGAACTAATTAAATTATCGTGAGTCGCACTGAAAGACAAGATTAATAATCACAAACATTTTGAATAAATATTGTACCTACATAATTGAGTACAAAGGCTGTTGCTATAAAGGGAAATCTATACATTGAAGATTTTCAGAATATTTCAGAATTTGTGAAATGTCGTAGTATTTAGGCTAGCACACCACACTCGAAATTCCATTTCGAAAAGCCGTTTCGGAACAACTTAATCAGAGCCAAAAAATAATCAGCTGTTCCATACGTTTTGGTCGAGTAGATACTTACGTTTTTTATGGAATATTTTTTTTTGCTATTATCCCATAGACAAAGATGTTCAGTTTGACGATCTAAGCCACACCACAAAAATTATCGACTGTTAAAAAAATCACCCTGTAGATTCCATAAATACCTACATCACACACAAAGTGCATTGTATTCCGTGTGGGATTCAGAACACACACTGCGGAATTTAGAATTAGCGGCCGAGGATGCTTTGACACATAATGGTGTCGATTCGGTTAGCAACGACTTGACTAAACTGACAGGACTAAACTAAATTTAGTTTTCCATCCTTTTCTTTCTGTATCGTAAAGACAAGAACAGAATGCTAAAATTAAGTTTAGTCCTGTCAATTTAGTCAAGTCACACTAAAAATCCGCTATTTATTTATTTAATCTTTATTGCTTATATTTTATTCGATTCAAATCACTTACAGCAATATTTAAAATATTACTAGGTCTATTCTTAGTCTAATAGACCGCCCCGAGTAGTCTCCGGCGCAAATGTGCCCATAACGCTGGCCGCGTTGCCGCGTTGGATGGCAATGGACAACCTTTGCACCAGATTATATATATATATATATATTATATTGCTTATATATAAAAATACAGCAAATGGCGGACTTAATGCTAAAAAGGCATTCTCTCCCAGTCAACCAGAGAGGATGTGACAATAAAAAAAATGTGCAGGCAATAAAGCGGATATGAAAAATAATAATATTCAAATTACACATAGTACCATACCATAACATATATTAAATATATATTATATTTATATATAATATATTTGAATTGCATTTGCTTCAAGAGTTATATTTTAGCTTGAATTACCATTTCCAATATTTCTGAAGCAATGGTTTATCGAATCATAGCTGCAAGGCTTACGTGCGAGGGCTCTGCCTAAACGACAGAGGGTGCCAGATTAGCAGATACACGTTTTTGGCTCACACTTGAAATGATATCTTCAGTAGTCCACTTTCAATGGTTTTATTCATAGCGTTATACTTTAGTATGTTTAGTACCATATCGCTGATTTCATAAACGGTAGTGACAAATATTAAATTAACACTGTGATTATAAAAATATTGTATTTTATCTTTGGCCTTTAAGACTCCGAAGTTAGCAGAGAAGTTTTGGAGCCAGAGACAGGTTATTTATTACACTATTATCATAATATATATAAAAGTTTATACTGTGCCATCATGTTATTAGTTTTGAATCTGTAAAAAAATTGTAATGTAATATGAACTTTTCTACGCATAAAATAAAGTTGTATCTTCCTAAACTTGAACAGTAACAAAGATCGAGGCAATGAATAAAATAAACTCCAAGTGTGCTTAGCACAGTTCCCGAGGGAACTCCTACAAATAACTCAGGAGAGTTTGGCCTCTGGGGGATAATTAAAAACTACCCTGAAACTGGGCAGGAACGATTCGAAATAACGGGATAGGAATTCAGTATACATTAATTTTGAGATTTTAACTTGTACAGTGCTATTTTTATAATACCTTTATAATAATCTTTGATCAAGAACACCCTAGATGTCCGGTCAGAGTCTCAAAAATGGCACCTCAAATAGCTACCCACTTACAAACTGGGCGTTTATTTTGCACAAAGTAAGTGATAAAAGATGTGTTTTTGTACAAAATAAGTGATCTAAAATGTGAGTTTGTAAAAAATAAGAGGTGATTATGTACAAAATAAGCGTCAACTTTGTAAGTGGGACGCTATTTGAGGTGCCAATTTTGCGTACCGTTTTAGTTCGTGAAGCGCTAAGATATTCTTGATCGATACATAATATTAATGGGTTCGATTTTCGCCTGAGAAAATGATCTTTGACGGGGCACATTTTTTCCAGTACATATTATTAAGGAAATCATCTAAACATCTTGACATTTATAATAATAGTAGGATCTGCACTTATCACAGTGTCAAGTTGGCAAATTAAAGAGTGTTACACACATTTTTTCCTCTTCCGTCATATGTAACAGTATTATTAGTAAAAAATAATACGAATGAAATGTATACAGTTGCCACCACATCTAACCTAAATTGACAGATCCTGCCCCGCATCTAAATGCAGGATGTAACTAATACAACCACTCACCACTCAGTAATAATCGTAACCTTCCACCGCACAAAGAAGAAAATGTGGACCGGAACTGATTGAACCTTTTTACAAAGCGATCCTTTGACTTTAAAATTAGAGGAGCGATCCTTCGACTTTTAAATTAGAGGCTAATTAGGCCCCGGCTAAACTGCCCGTTTGAGCATATTGGAGCGGGCTTTAGCACGACTTTGAAACGGTTAAACTAAAACCTTTGATATCGACGATGGAATACAGCTTTTAGTTTGGATCGGATCATGCAGCCTATTTGGATCGGATCATGATATTGACTTGGTAGGTATAACAAAGAACTATCATCATTATAGAATTTATTGACCAAACGATAGTGCGAGTGAAGCGTCCCCGTCTCCGGCTGTCCGTCTGTCTGTCTGTTGTTCTCTACAGTAGCTCTACCATGAGTTGATGCAAACTTTCGCTACTGTTAAATATCGGATATACTGCTCACAGTCAATGTGAGTTAAAGGGAGAAAACTTTACGGTAACAAAAACAGTTAGCATCGACTCATGTAGGGCCACATTTCTGAACCGATTCTCGTGAAATTTTGTGAGCAACTTCGATATTTATATGGAGTTTTTTGATCGATTCATTTTATCGAAAATTTTCAAAATGGCAGAGATATTGGGGAAAATCTTTTATCAGCCATTTCGAAAAATGTTCTAAAGCGTCACAAACGATTGATATTGTTCTAGGAAGAAAGTTATTAGTCGGTATTAAACTTTTTTCATAAATAGTTATTTATATCGCCTGAGACATTTATTTGAGCATAAATTTAGAGTGTTTGTGTCACGTGATAAGTCTTGGTACACAAAGTTGAGTGGCTGCCTGCAGATTTCCCCCCTAAATGTTCGATTTTCCACTTCCCCGCCATAACTTGTACCTTTTAATCCCTCAATATACAAAAATCTTTTCACATACCCTATAACGGTCCTCCCACTTGAAGTGATATTTCCTTTCACGGACTCAAATGAATCGCTTACTTAGCCGTTACATGAATGCGATCGGTCCGCGCCTTCGGCTTGCGAACAAAAGTATGGCCCTCACGAGTGCCCATCGGAAAGAGTGCTTTCTGGTTTGAGGGCCCGTTGACGTACGGACGTGGGACACAGCACCGCCCGTTGCATTTAGAAGCGTTACTTTAAAATTTCAATCTATGATTATATCCTCATTACCACCCATAAGGAAGGCCTGTGCCCCAGCAGTGGGGACATCAAAAATGGCTGATGGACATTCTGTTCTATAGTAACAAGCTAGTTTAGTTTAACCGCCTCTATGGACTAGTGGTTCGCCCACACCACGTGCATGACGCAGGGGTTGATTCCCAGGAGGGGGGTACAAATTTTACTCGGTTTGTAGGTGGTAAGGCTTATTTCAAGACCGCCTGGCTAGCTACCACTACCTTACGTAAGTCTGGCGCCTAAAATAGCAATTTTGAAATTGTTGTGTGGCACTAAGAGTAAGGTTAGAGGTAAGAAAGCCAGTTCCTCAGTGTTGAGGATTCCGGGTGTAGTGCGCTTAGTCTTTCGCCCTAGCATCAGGTGAGGTGAAGGTCAAGAACTATCCCGTTGTGAATAAAAAAACAAAAGAAAAGCTTAGTAAAATACCTATTCATTGAAATCCAAACTCAGTGTTCACGAGAATCGCTCGTATTTTTAATAAAGAATTTAGAGATATAGATCTATTTAATTCGAGTAAGCAATCGTATAAAAACTTGATTGTAAAAGCGCTGTTATTATTAGTTCATTGAGATGATTAAATTAGAAATTTTAGCATTCACAACACAATGCTATTTTTATGCTAGCTACTATCAAAATTTGAAAAAACATTATGTAAAAAAAGTGTCATAGGAACTTACTTTTCTTTGCTATGTTATTTAATGTAACAGGTAGGTAACTCAGAAAATAATTTAACTATATGCGGCTAACTGCACAATTTTATTTCCTCTTTAAGTTTTGTATAATTTATTGATTTTAAAGTGACATAAGTAAAAGTGTAACTGTAGTGTACCATGATAACATGGGAAAGTAAATTATCCAATGTATCACTTTTCATCACATTAATACCTTTGGGCTCATAGACGCAATATTTGTAAACAGTTTTCACTAAGTACAAAAATGCAACTTGTGGTTAACTTTTATTGGCTTCATTAAAATGCAATAATATATAACTTACTTATATAAGTAATTTATTACAAATTTATGAGCTGTTGTTAAACTTAGTAAATAAATTAAAAAAAAACCAGGAAAGTGCTGTGTCACACTGAAACACCATGTCATTCAAAGAGTGTTGTGTCAAGAAGTTATTAATAAAATTGAATAATAAGTTTTCGAACCTCACGCGTTTCGGTTGATAATAATAATAATAATAAGTGTCCGGTAGCCGACCTCTAAACCGGCGGAATAGGACACCCTTCGGCCAAAAATCTTCCTTCTTCATGAAGGTCGACAGATGTTCAGTCGGCACCCTCACCACAAATGAATTGAAATTCACTTTATGGCGGGATTCCAACCGCTCGACCCTCAGCGTATATTTGGCTTTTATTCTGATGTACTCCACGATGTCATCGGATTTTGTGGAGTAATGCAGGCGGGACACGTACACCGGCGTTGTCGGGATAGCCGGCCGCAGCAGGTGATTGTGTCCAGTCGGGGCAGTGCCACACAGGTTACGACGAGAGGCCTTCTTCTTCTTTTCCACCTTCTTAAAGCCATCATCATCGCATCCTGCATCCTGTCTCCGCGGCGCTGGTTGCTCAGCTTTGGAGACCGATCCTTGTTTGTTTCCCTCGTTCGATAATGACTACAAGATCAATAATTTTCCTAAAAAAAATACGAAATAATCGTCGCAGTTAACGTAGCAATAGGCCACCGTGTGTTTCCCGCTAATGCGCCTCTTCGCAAGGATCCGTACTTGGGTCACGTGCGTTCGCGGAAAGTATAGAAAATCCTTTTTATCCGACTTGGAGGGGCTGTAGTCGTGTGTAATGTAACACGCCCAAGGAGGGGGGAGGGGGGAGGATCTCATTTGATGGCTCCAATGATTTCATATTGATAATGTAATTACAGGAGGGGAACGCAAATGTATATTGAATTGTGAAAATGAATTGATTTCTCGACGGGTTTATTGAGTTATTGTTTCATCCGAACGTTTGACGGGAAATCGTTTTTGATGCCGATAATGTGGAGACAAACGTCCATGATAATGTGTATGAAAATGGGTTACAATAACTCTAATGACTGTACCTATTCAAAAGTATACTGATAATGAGTGTTGTTTTAAATTAGACCTTACTTGTATCAATTCTGTGTTTCTGGTAGTTGTATTAATAGTTCCTGAATCAGGCATAACTTTTTTGAGATTATTGACAATAATTATAAAAATATTATCAATGACTAATTGTTGATATTTTATTTGCCACAGATGTTGAGTTACAGGCCCAGTACATCTAGTACATTAAGATTGACTTATATTTTCAGCAGTATATACCTACTTACATTATCTGAAACTTTTAAAAGCTTTTTTAATTTATCAATTTTTTTCTGGCTTTGGCTGGGAAAAACACACTTTTGTTCATTTTCCAAATAATATTTTTGACCAGTTTTCATTATCTACGCATACGCTAACAAACTCTCAAAGCTGTGAATCTGTAAATCATGTACCGCTGGTAATAAGCGAAGCCAATCGCATAATCGATGCGAGCAATAAGCATCTATCACAAATTACATTAGAACCGTAATCCGCGCTTGTTATTACCAATATTAGGGCCCATTCAAACACGAACGATATTTGCTGCTGGTATAACAGGGGACCCAGTAGAAACCCGGTATTCAGTAAGTTAAATAAAGTGTGTACTTACTTACTTTTTATTGGCGAACACATTTGTACTAAAACTCTTGTGACCAATATCACATAAATGTTATTGTATCGCATTGGTTTGGTATGCCTTGGGAATAAATAAAGTCCCACCTTTGGGAACCTTTGCAGCCTACATCATCCACCCAGTGGGCTTATGTTGTAGCCCAATCCAATCTCCAAATAAGTTTTTTTTCCAAATTTTTATTAAGTCCCCCGAAAAAGTAATCTATTTTTTGTCCGGCAACACAATTACTGTTGCAGGTGGCGATTTATGATTTTTTATTGTGTGAAATAAATAAAGAAGAAAAAAACAGTGTTTTCTTTTCGTTGTAAGTATTCACATACACTTGTTAGACTGAATAAAATATTTTGTATAGATTTGGTTTTTATAACTTAGTTACTGGAATATTGCTGGTATTAATATGGTCCTCCCTGTCTAAACAAACCTTCATACACCACCCAATTTGTAATAGAAATTGAGTTCTTTCATTTTCGTGAAAGATGTGAAATTCTGTGAACGAATCACACCTCGTGTAAAGTAAGATGCAAATTAATTTGGTTTGGATTACTAAGGAATATGTATAAATCCTAAGGTTATATTTTTTGAAAGCACCTAAATCTACATTATGCTTCCTATAATTTTCAATATAATTTTACCCAATATATAAGAGTTCAATTCAATAAATCCATTGAGATCTGTTGTTTTACAGACACTGAGTTGAGAAGCATCTGGCTCAAACTTGTAGTAAATATTTTGAATAATGTTCTATTATATTTTGTAATCCGTCGGAGTGATTACTCCATAAGCAGTGCTTAAGCAGAGTTTAGACGTTAATACCCCGCAAGATGGCCGGCTCACCTGCGGTGACGTCTGTAATCGGGTGTTAATCTTCGTTAAAAGAGCCAATTACGCCCCGTTACTGCGAAATGTGGTTTAGATAGCGTGTCACGACAAGAAGATTAGAACTATGAATTCAACAATAGGGATGTTGACTATTTTTTTTATTTTATGTTACATAAATTACCTCTCAAAAAAAGAAACATTGGTAAAAGAATTAATTCGCTAGCATGAAAACTGCCCGAGATATCACAGTGTGAAATGCACACAAATGGACTCGATCAAAAACGCTCCATACTAATGGCTTGCACGTTATGACGTCACGCCGTGCTAGTTTGTATGCAACGCATAGGAAATTTGTTCAGCAGCTATATTAAATACTGTGTTTATCAAAATGGTTTCTTCGACAAATTTGCTATACATTTTACGGACTAATTAAAGGTATCATTTATTTTAATAAATTGTATACTTTTTAAATGGACTTGTCCACCCAACTTTGAAGGGTCATAAAACAAATAATATGCAATATATAAAACCAAGAGGTATACAAGCTACTCTAAAAGTTTAATATGTTTAGGATTTTTATTAGTATTTCGTTATTTTATTCATTAGTCAACATCCCTATGGCAGTATGCAGCGAGGAATATTAGAAATCGGGTTTTACGATTTAGTATTTACCGATCATTATGCTTGCAATATAATTCGTAATTTGATGTGATTATAAGCTGTATCGCTTACACGGGAAATTTTTGTACAATATTGGAGAAATTGTGTACACTTTTATAAACTTTCGAGTTGCATTTTATTTTTATTTTATTTTTTTCAATTTAAATCATTTATTGATGGGTATTGCATTTCATTATTAAAAATTACAGGTAATAATTGCGTTCAACTAAATGTAGGTGTTTAAACTCCTACCTTTTCAATGGGGCATTAATGGAGAGAAGTGGAGCGAAAGTTTAGGCAATATTGTTTCTTTGCTCTATGAAAATATTGCTACGTATTGCCTAACTTCTCGGAGTTGATGCATATCGCTCTATTTAGTTGCCACAACAAAGTGCTGCATGTTGCCATTGCGGAAAATTGCCGAATGTTGTCGAAAATTGTTTGATATTTTGAAAAAAGAAATATATGTAGCTTACTTCCGCAAACAAAATATGCAGGATGCCCGCCCGCAAAAATATGCACATGCGCACCACAAAATATAAGTGCACAATACCTGCATTTAGCAAGACAGCAACACACATTGCACCTTCACCAATTAGGCTACTCTACACGTGTTTCGCCCCAACCCGGAGCATCCTCAGGAGTTAGATCGTGCGTAAACCAACACCGAATGAATGTTTGATATTGCAATCGACAAAAATTGCTTAATATTGTAGCAATTTCAATTGCACAGGGTAAGCGCTCCTTACATTTATAAAATTATAATTTGGTGTGTGTATCGCTCGCCGCTGATAGTTGTAATGATTCACTTTGGGAACTAGATGCTCTATGATTTGACTTTTAGGGTTTGACATTGCTACGAGTGTTGATCGTGGTCACCAGGATTATTTTTATTTTTTCGGTCTTCGTAATGGATTTTTTTTCTTATTTACTTTAAACCTTGCATTTGTTTTTATTTGCTATAAGCTCCACATAAAGTACCTAATCGGTTTTATCGGTTAAACAGCTGGAAAAAATATTTTTAATCAAGTCAACTTACAACAAGTATCATTGTCCAAATATTCCGTACGCAGAATCTTCATAATTAAACAAAAAAAAAACAAATTCACCTTTACACCAACTACACACAGTATTATTCCTCAGCAAGGAGGTCGAAACCCCTCAGGGCATTACGTTTATTCAGGACACTTACTGGATGGTAAAACCATTTAGGAGGAATGCTTCGGTGCTAGAGGGCAATGTGTGCGCAGTACTTTATCGCGAGAGCTCCCTGGCGCCCCGGGCTCTTCGGAATCTGACATCTTGAATGAGTTCGGATTTATAATTAACATTCATGTTAAGTACGATCGGCAACACACGTGTTTTACCACTTTGCAGAAAAACTCGTGTGCGCGTATATTGCCCTTCACGAAATAAATGTATATTAATGACGGCAATGCGTGCAAGCAATTTTAACCTTAGGAATGGTAAAGTGGAAATGTTGTCGATAGTACCTAGAAGATGTTTTCTTATTTGCACTTCTTGTTTTTTTTTAATCTCGTCGTTGTCGAATATCTTTCAGGTAGGTACCGGATTCCATCTCCGGCGGTCCACTTTTTTTCATTTATTTTAATAAATATATTTTTTATTTTTCTCAAATAAGTAAGTTTATTAGTACACTGCATTGTGTATGTTTGATAATAAATTTAATGGCTATCGTCGCTGTTCCCATATCTATAAAAGCTTTAGCTTTAACTCTGAAATCAGAACAGTGTGTCTCATGGAAAAATAATAAATTGTTGTTTAATATTTATTTATACAACTAACAGCAAAACATTAATATGCATTGTAACATAATTTAACTCAACTAGGCCAATTATTTTTTTTTCCAATAAATATACATGAAACAGATACAACATTTTAGTTGATTCAGCTTCTGGTCCAGTTAATTTCATTTGCTTTACATTAGTAGACCTTTCTTTCTGAGATTTTCTTTATAAAAAAGAACCATTAGTAATTCTTTTTGTAGCGAGTCGAGCTTGACAATATGTAAGCTAGAAATAACTAGATCAAGAACGATAGTTTTTTTGTGAATGATAGATACATTTATTGCTTCCAGTCTGACAGAGAATTTCCAAAGAAATCTTCTCAAAGTGAAGTAACATCGAAAAAAATATTGTTAGCGTTTTTTACAAAACTTACGGAAGATCTTGATTTAGTTAGTGTTGAAATAAAACACTTTTAACGGATACTAGCGCGGTTTTATTGAAAGTACTTTGGTAATTAGTTGGTATTTGGTTTGATTTTTGATTTTCCCGACGTTTCGGCACCTTTGCAGCTGCCGTGGTCACGGGGGACCACGGGCTGCAAAGGTGCCGAAACGTCGGGAAAATCAAAAATCAAACCAAATATCAACTAATTACCAAAGTACTTTCAATAAAACCGCGCTAGTATCCGTTAAAAGTGTTTTATTTCATGTCTAGTGAGCGCGTAAGCTTGAGAAGTGAATTAGTTAGTGTTGCGGAATTGCAGCGCAGTTATACGTTTAGAAGGAAGCTTTTCAACCTAATTTTATTCTTTTCGTTTTAGCTCTTTTGTTAAATGAAACTGGAAATAAAGAAAATATAAAAAGGAAAGCGATGATGGTGCAAGTTCAGAGATAAAAAAAAATACACAAAAACAGAGATGTGTCACTTCACGTGAGGTTGCGTGTTTGAGCAGGTTTAGGTTGACGTGAACAGGTGCCTTGAGTGTTACACTCAAGGCACCTGTTCTTTGTGAGTAGATCTAGTTAAGGTGATTAGTGTCCTCAAGTGGCGCCCTCATCTTAATTAAATTTATTGTTCGCTAAGTACATAATGTTTTGAAAATTCAAACGTTGCGATTGAAACTAAGGTTCTATAGTTTATTTACAAACAATAACTTCTCTAAAATCTACGTTGTAGTAATAACGTAAGCACGTATGTACGTACGTCGTACGTTCCAAAGGAAAAAGTAGGCAAAAGTGCCAAAAGTGGCTACTTTTTGCTCTTTTGCCTACTACTACTACAATGAACTATATTTTACAGAGGTTATTGTTTGTAAATAAACTATAGAACTTTAGCTTCAATCGTAACGTTTGAATTCTTAATACAGTATGTACTTTGCGAGCAAAAAATTTGATTAAGGTGAGGGCGCCACTGTGAGGATACTAATCGCCTTAATAGCTTTTGTCTCTTCTAGCCAGTGTTGTGAATGGTCAGCGATTAGTAACATTGGACCTAAATGTAAGTTTCTTAAGTGAGAAAGTCGTCAATAGAAACTTGCTCCTTCGTCGACGGCGACGACCGACGGTGGGATAAAAATCTCAAACCGTTCTAAAGTTAATGGAATAAGTTTTTTTTGCCATACCTAACCTAAACACAATTTATATGTTACTCACCCCTTATGCTTTTTTTAGCTAATTACCAACCGTCTTTATCTTAAGGCTTGGTCCCCACTCCCAGAGCAGGCACAGTTAAGGCTCTGTCAACACCAATTTAAGCTTCCAAATCAAGTATATCCTTCATTAGGATGCCCTTATTTGGAGTCCCGCCGATTAGCGCCGATCAAATTTTACAAAAGAATAAATCCAATCAACTTTCCCGAAAAATATGAGAGAAATCTGTGAGATTTTTTCTGTCTGTAAGAAAACAAGGAAATTATTCTGATATTATAACGATTGGTATTTTAGCTTTATACTATTTCTGTGGTTAATATAGATTTAGCTTACTCTATATAAGGTTGTAAAGTAGAAATCCTTTTGACTGAAAAAATCCTTATATTGAGTTATGCCATCCACAACAATGTTATTCAAAATAATATTTTTCAGTATTAAAATACATGGAGAAGTACGCTGAACTTACCATTGGCACTATTATTAGATTTTTTTATTTTATCGCTAATTGCTAAACTCTATAGATTTAAAATATCAAATTGCTCCCGTAAAAACTTTTTGATTGTTAATCTGATTGATACTCCACAATATTCAAGACAAGACAAATTGCTCGTAAGATTCCAAGAAAGATTATTTATTGTAATATTTTGGACGCAAAGTCGCCATTTGTTCCAGAGGAAGATTTCTGCGAAATCTGGGATCAAATCAATTATTCCCCATAACTTTTGCTGGGGATCAAATGAAATTTTTAATTCGGCCCCTCGGGGCTGCGTCGCTTCTCGGTATTGTATTAATAAAGCGGATTTTAGGCATTATCCTTTTCTTTTAGGATTTTTTATCACTTGTTATTTTAACAACTTAAAATGCTGGGATATGAGGTGTGGCAAAAAACATTATTAAGAAAAGTTCATTAAACATTAAAAGAGAGTACAATGAGTCAGATTTTTAGAATTTAGTTATAGTTAGTTTTTGTCTTCGGAAAAGTTTTTCGAAAGATTTAGGAAAAGAGATTGTAAGCAAAGTAAATACGAATATCAGTAACAGCTAACGGAAAATTCCCTTTCCAGCCATTTGCGTGTAATTCATCTCTGAGTGTAATGCCATAACACCTCGGGAATATTTATAAGGCCGTATTCAGCTGAATGGAAAATTATACCAAAAAATATGGCTTCTTTGTGGTAATCGAATTGACAGATAACATAATTTTCAAGGAATAACTGATTGCTTATTGTAACTTCAGGGGAAAGGCTGCGAGGATTACATATTATAACTAATTCCTAATAATTTATTTATTGTATAGAACAGAAATTCTTAGTCCACGGTCATTTTGAACTCGGTACAAAATAATTTCGTTTCAGTGGCGGCATGACAGAGCGGTCCCGGGTTCGATTCCCGGCTGGGAAAATGAGCTTTTCAATATTGTCTCAGGTCTGGGTGTTTGTCATACCACCGTTGTCTCTGATTTCCTTAGCACAAGTGCTTTAGCTACTTACTTTGGAATCGGAGCAATGTATGTGATGTTGTCAAATATTTATGTATTATGTTGTATTTATTTATACAAGTTCACTAGTTATAGCGTGTATTGTTTATCTTGTTACAAGCAAATACTATTGGATGTTTTAGGCCTGACCAGTGACCATTCTTATAGTGCGTCAAATAAAATTCATATTAAAGTTGTTAATGTTCTCTTTGTACATTTTATTGCTTAGGTCAGATTGTTTGCAGCCACCCTTAGCTCTTGCTCGATGCACGGCGGTCTTTATTTGATCTGACGCAAACATATTCCTCCGTTTGCATGCATCAGCATGTCTGCAAGCTATCGTATTGCACGTACAGTCCGACAGAAATAACAATTTTATATAAATGTTTCCGTTTTATGCATTCATAAATTGAATGGAATGGTTTCTAGTTGTAAATAACGATAGATCGTCTTGATAAAAGTGTGTTGAATCGAAAATTCTTTTTTCATTTTCATTTCACCTACTTATAGGAAATTTATAAACATGTCAGACTTTGGTTTGCTAATGCTGACGTGGGTATATAATGAGCAATAAAAATTCTGGTTATGCAGTGCTGCTAAAAACCTTTTAATAAACCTATTCAAAATTAGTAAATTCTTAAAAAAAGCACTCATACCCCTATACAATTTGGATTTTTTAAAGCCTTAAATGTTACACATACATAATTTACGTATATAAAATGTGTTACAATACAAAAAGTGCTATTTGGTAACACTTGTATAGTATTATAAAGTTCCATAATATTTCTTACAAACACGTCAAATTGATATACTCCTTATTTGGGTCGTTTGATAAAAACACAATAGTTTGTTATTTCACAAAGCATTTGATCTACATAATAGTTATTAATGCAATATGCATGAAAATTAAATCAAAATAACTTTTCGATACATCGTACATTTTGTTGAAATAGGTAATATAAGTTCAAACTTTTCCCTTGAGTTAGTGGCTACGGAAGAAATTAATTGGATAGAGAACCGCATGTGATTAACTTTATACAACCTAATGTAACTAACATCAACTCCATAACCGTGTCGTGTACCTTTTTTAATCCTTTTTCTGTTAAAAAACAGACAAGAGAAAACGAGAGAGCGATATTAAGTTTTAAATCGATCGATCTTTACAATTGAAAATAATTCTTCATAGATATCAGAGGAAACAATGGAAAAGACTTTTCTTTCAATACAAAATACATGGAACAAATATGACATACGGCACGAACGTACGAACTAGATTATTCGTAAACAATATTCGCGCTACATTTCCTTCAACGGTATATTTGCTACTACAGTCGTCTACATGGCTTAGCTCGTAGCTCGTAGACAATCGACTACGATGTAGTCCAATATCGATAAATATTTGTTTCCATTTTACGTTACTTTTCATTCAGAGACTGAACTGTTTGCTATTTAAAGATATCACTGCAAATATGATATTAGTTCGAAACATCCCTTTTATTTTCAAACCAAAACAAAATACTGAAGTAAAATGTAAGATAAGTCAATAATCAGAATAATATTTGTTGTTTTATTCCACCCGAAGTAGGCACATTACATTTTTTAAGTAAAATTTTAGCCTCAATCAGCTTTTAAGAAGAAAATTGGCAAAATAAAGTATAATAAAAGTGGCAAAAACTAATACTCGCACAAAAATTTGTAATCCATCACATCATCTGATTTTGATGGGTATCTTTGATACCTATCAGCTGACAATGGGCTAAGGCTATCGACCCTGTCTGGAGTGTCTGGGTATTGAAATCCTAGCTTCAATGGCAGTATTGTATATTGATTAAAGCTAGAGCTTAGAATTCTATTAAATAAAATAAATTCATCATTCTACCGTTGTTGTTTTAACTCGTAAAATATCCGAAGAAAAGTCTTTCGTTACCCGATTTTGAGGTAACATTGAAGGAAACTCGTGTGCGCTACTTTTAATTACTTTTGGGGTAAAGAACGTGGTTTGCGTAGAAATGTCTTTATGACGTCACTTTCAGTATCCGTTGGGGATATTAAAGTAATGTTAGGAGTTTTACATTTCTAGTACAATTTTTCGATACGATTTTACGTTTAGGTTAAAACTTTAGAGCACCCGATTTCGTATCTTTTGTTTTTTTTTCTTTTTGCTGTTTAGTAATATCGTTTCAGAATCTTTCAGATGGCTCTAAATACGTGTCACGAAATCAAACATGAATTTCGACCGCACCACACAGTCCGTAATTTCTCAAACGGATAACCAGTTACATAACAGCGAGCGTGATATCCGAAAAAATATATATCGAGGCGAATAATATATAGATGTGGGGTCAGCCGACCGACGCCATTTGCAAATTGGCGAGACGTGAACGTTTTATAAACCCCAGTATTTGGTTTTCGAGATCATCCAGCTTTGACGCCCAATAAAATATTATACGATTTAACAGCGCAGAGGATTTATAACTTGTTGATTAATTTAAAAAAGGGCTAATTCATTGACCCTTTTCAGAGTAAAACGCTGACATTTTTAATTTAGGTTAGATGGACGGTGCTAATTTTGCGGAACAAATATTTGGTGATTACGACCGTAGTAAGTTACAATTATGAAAATTTAATAGAAAAAAAATATGAACTTAATAAAAAGCATTATTCTTATTTGATCTGTCAAGAAAACCTTTTTAGGCAAATCAAACACCATGATCTCTTGTAGATAGCTAGCTTTATCCGTTGTAGGTATATGAATATTTCAAAACTCATATTGGGTTCCTATGCTAAGCCTCACCCTAACACTTGAGTGAAGCCCAACCATTTCTATAGGAATACAACTAAAGAATAGTAGTAGCTTAGTGCTTACAAACCATTCTTTAATAAGTCCAGATAGCGCCATATACAATGCTTTTCTTACTTAATAAATTCCTTACGAGATTTTCAAGTATATTTTACTTGAAAATGTCATAACTTTTATATTTTTACCGACTTCAAAAAGAAAGAGGTTCTCTGTTCGTCTGTATATTTGTTTTTTTTGTGTATGTCCACCGATTACTCAAAGACGCCTGGACCGATTGAAATGATTTAAACGTTATTCTATTAGGTAAACTCCGAAGTTGGTCCCATTTTTTAAAATTTGGAAATCGGTTCAGAACTTTTCACGTACCTAATCTTGAAAAAAATTACGAAAATAGTATGATTTTGTGTGAATTGCCTCGATGACATGGTCGTATAACTTCTTTGTTTATGAACTGAATAAGATAATATTTTTTTTGATGGAAAAGGATATCTTAAGTGTAGTTCTAAAACCGACTTAAAAAAGTAGGTTCTCAGTTTGACCCGTATGTATGTATGTTTCTCCGCGATTATCTCACGTTTGGCTGAGCCGATTTTTCTACTTAAATAATATACCTACACTACCTAAATCAAAAGGTACCTTCACTAAAAAAAATGGTTTAAAAAAACAAAAAATCGACTTCAAAAACCAACCTCTAAAAAGCAATAAATAATATTTAAGTTGACGGGTTTTAATATTTGAATTAACGGGTGGGGCTTTTAGAATAAAAAAAAGGAATTTGTACTCCAGCTTCAATCATCATACAAGTCGGTTACATGCAGCATTTAATAGTTATTTTTTATTTTAGGGTGTTGAGTGTGTTAAGTATGTCTTGTACTATAAGTAAAAAAAATATTAATTTATTTTGAAATAGATAATCGTAATTTATTCATTTATAGTAACTTACCTCTTAGCATGTAAAACGGCTTTATAATATAGATCTTTCGAGTGTAATCTAGAATTTTTATCTCTGTTTAGGCAGAATAAATTTAAAGTTTTTTCCGAATAAATGTCTAGTGCTGTGACATTAGCGGAATGACAACTTTATCGATAATTTTACATTTCCGTTGCCTTGTAAGTCAATCTTGGCAGTATAATATAATATCTATCAAGTTTAAAATTGCCAATTGGCTAAATCCTAGTCTGATGTTTAATATAATGGAAGAATGTGTATATGTAGCAATTAAAAACTTAAATGACAGGTGAGTATAGTTTCAAAGTATTACTAGTTAAGTATATTTGTAAGGTTTTTGATTGGCAACACTTCTTTTAATAAAGGTGTGTAAACAATTTTACAAAAAACATAAGAAGATTTCTTGTAAGTAAGTAAATATTTTTGAGACAAAGTATGAACTTGACTTATTTATTATCATTTTTTTGTTTAGACTCTATAATTCTGAAATCATATTTGAGCAATTGAAATAATTATTGTAATAATATCTTATATTTATTTATTTACACAGAATTAGTCTTCAAACAAAACATTATTTCATAAAATTGCTATTCATTTTACTCGATCATCGTCGTCGTACAAAAGAAATAATTACCATATCGTCACTTAAACTATCGATAGTTTGACAACACTAGTCTAGTGCTCCGAGTGATTTGAATAGGTATTAGTATTCATTGCGAAGATGCTGTTTTTGAACAGGGCCTTAAAATGAAACTTTACTACTTGCAGAGTTCGTACTCATTACGAATTTTAAAGTGGAATTGAGGTCAGGCGGTTTTAGGTCACGTATTGTGTTTGTTGAAACATAGTTTGCTCAGTAAGAATAGGTAATAAAGAATATTAAATTTCGCCGCAAATAAAGATAAGCGCTATTCTGTTAGATTCTACGTAATAAAATGTTACCAGAATTTCAATAAGATTATGCAGATTATTATGTATTTACTCACATTCGATTTCGTTATGGTGGTATTACACCAAAAACGCTGCAAATAAAAATATTTTTAATGTCACTAATTGAATATCTCTACAATACATTCCGTTCAAAAGTTCCTCTTGTATTAAACTTGAATAAACATTATTAAATTCTAACAAACAAGATAATATTATTACACATTTCCAGTGTAATTTCTGGACAAGCACATTACATAAATCAGTAGTGTCTGTCTTCTTGAACAGCTGCTCCTGAGCCGTTGGACAACTCCTTACTGTTCGTTCCAGTGAACACATTTACTGGTAAATATAACTAATATTGTCTATTTATTTTATTCTAAACTAGCTTTTGCCCGCGACTTCGTCCACGTGGACATTCGGAACCTAGGGGACTACTTTGAAAATATTTTTTACTGATAATTATTACCGATATTTGGTTAGGTTAAATAGATAATGATAGACTTACCGTAAAAAAAACAAATCCTTTTGTGAAGGTAATCGCTAAATAATTATTTTAAGTATATTAGTTATATTATATACTTAAAACAATTATTTTTATTTTTATTATTAACGGCCATCGGTGCTTCTCGCTATGTGACTTTTAACAATCGGCAAACAGTCTCTTTGGAAGCGGCTCTTACAGCTTACCATGCTTATGTAGCATCTGTGTTGAGGTATGGGTTGATTCTATGGGGTAACTCTACAGACATTAATATGTCATTCATAGCCCAAAAGAAATGTATACGCGCAATAGTGGGAATCAAACCGTTTGAATCATGTAAACCGCACTTTAAAGAATTGAAAATATTTACCCTTCCATGTTTATACATTTTTGAATCGTGTACTTTTGTTAGACAGCATATGCACTTTTATAAAACTGCTAAAGAAGTGTATCCACGTGCAAGTAGAAATATGAATAGATTGGTATTGGATCATATTCCAAGAACAGCAATGTACTCTAAAAGCTGCCTAGTAATGACAATGAAGCTGTTTAATAAATTACCTGTTGATGTCAAACAGTCACCATCTTTAGCTATATTTAAGACAAGACTAAGAAATTTTCTAACAGACCACAGTTTTTACAGTGTAGCAGAATTTTTATGAATGAAGAATTGAATTGTTTAAGGATGTGACCAATGGGGACACTATAAATATTTAAGTTTTTGTAATCCATATTATTATTAGCAATGGTTATATTTTGAAATTAATTTTTATTCGGTATTTAATTTGACATGATAATTATAAATTAGTAATAAAATGAACTCGATCTTTAATCTAAATCAATATAGGTAATATTTGCATGCCAGTCTGGTAAAACATGTTTGTACGCTCTAATGTTGTGACCACCTATTTTACCATGTTTTATCATTTAACAGCATGTCTTGTTAGAACCGTAAAAAAACAAGCAAGCAGCAGCGATTTTATAGTTTCAATCCGTTAATGCCCGGTTTCTGAGGTACTTTATTAAGCGGTCTACATTATCTGCTATAAGGCAAATTTTATTACTAAAACCAAATAATGTGGACCCCTTATCGAACAGTAGCCTTTAGTAAAGAACCTCAGAAATAGCTGGTTACTTGTCAGCGGAGCTTAGACTAAGAACAGCTGCCAAAAGCGCAGGATAAGCTTATAGGTACGACAAGTTTTATCCTAAGAATTTTAAGGAAACTTAAAGATTTTTGGGTGGAAAAACTTTAATAAGACAGCTCTCTGAAGTTATATTTGTAACTTGAGTTTGATAATAACCAGCTGCGTAAATATATTTTTAATTAGTTATTAAAGAAGAAGACTTTTCCACATTCGTAACTAGATTGTATTTATTAAACTAGGTAGGTACCTATTTGTTAATCTTTCATCTTCATTTTATTTATTTTAAGCACAGAGAAAGCAATAACTATGGCTCACGGGGTCACACGAAAGTAGCACCAAAGCGTAAACATTTTAATAAGCCGCACTAAGAAAAAAACTAAAAAAACTAGATCAAAAAATAGAATAAAACCTTTGGAAGCAATTTCATCAGGTCGTAAAACACATAAAATGTTTTGATCTATTACTCTAAAGATTTATATGAGTTTTCTAAGTGGTGCATAAATCACAGCTCACGTCGCAGGAGATTGGCAACTAGGGGCGTAGGAAGTCTGGGTCTTCTAGAAAACCTAGAGATAGGGTTGCCTCTACCAAAAGAACTTATAGCACCATTAAACGTGACTTTATCACGTGAATGGCATGCATTTTTCTTTTAAGTGTCTGCTTCTTCTTTCTTCTTACAATGACAGTAAAAATTATTACAAAATTTATTTAAAAAAAAAAAAAAAAAAAAATAAATGCTTGGACAGTTTCACACAACGCCATCTAGCCCCAAACTAAGCAAAGCTTGTAATATGGGTTGCTAGACAACTGATATGCTACTTATATACTTTTTTAAATATATACTTATTATACATAGTAACACCCAGACCCGTCACAGAAATTAAAATTCATCATTTCAATTTCTGCCCGGCCGGGAATCGAACCCGGGACCTCTTGCGTGGTAGGCGGCATGTTGACCACTGCACCACTCAGGTCGTCTGCACCACTCAGGTCGTCATTTATTTATTTATTTATAGTTTATGGATAGCTAACAGCTTATAAACATACAAATAACAACAAATATATATAACTAAAAGCTATTGACAAGCTACCACATGTAGAATTCAAAGGAAATTGATCGTAAAGTAGGTAATCATAGCCCAGAAAGGACAGGTGCGTAAAATAGTAACATTAAACTAAATTTTAAACAATAACTTAATAACAGTCGTGATGCTGTTGAAAAATAAATCAATATTGGCGTCAGCGTTGTTAATGGTGGAACAAGCTCTAATAAGGAAACTGTTATGCCTGTAGTTGGTGCGCATAGAAGGAATACTAAATGGTCTATATGAATCGTTGCGAGGTGCTCTTGTAGGTATTTTAAAACGAATTTTATGAAGTAGTTCCGGACAGTCCACTGAACCTCTAATCAACTTGAGTAGAAAAGTAACATCTGCAATATTACGTCTAACAGAAAGCGGTAGCAAGTGATATTTAGTACAACGGTCTTCGTAAGATGTTTTCGGAATTTTGAATTTGAAATTTAGGAACCGAGTAATTTTTTTCTGGATCTTCTCTATATCATTTATGTATGTTACGTAACAGGGGCAGGGGGGTATAACTCCGCGCTTAAACTTTTATATTAGCCTACTGCTCGCGGCCCACTCCAAGAGGGCCATTGTCGAGGGATATCACCGCGCCAACCGAAACGCGCGGCGTGTGCAAGCGACGAGAGCGCAGCGCGTGAACGTCACGAACGAAACGAGTCAGTCAAGCGCCGAATGCGAAACTGCATGCACTTCGTTTTTGATACATAATTACTAACGTACCTACCTACCTACCAAAGTTTATTGTATTTTTTGTATACATATTTACATACTTAGTTGTAGGTATCGAAGTTCGAAATATGGCACCAGTAAAGAAAAAAGCTAAAAAATACTGCATTGTCTTTGGTTGTCTAAACAAAGATTCCATCCCAGGAATTTCTTTTTTCTATCTTCCTGAAAATGTTGAAAGGTAAGTTTTGTTTTATTATTCGTATCGTATAGTAGGTACCTAACCTATTCATTTTCTTTTTAGAAAACTTAGTGATATATCTAGTATTTACCTACCTTATTACTTACTTGTTAGGCACATTAAACAAAAAAGTACAAGGTAAAAAGTACCTACTATTACGTAGGTAGTACCTACCTACGTCTTTTTAATTTGGACCAAAAATTGTAACGAGATGAATTAAAGTTCCTATCAAAATCCTAACGTCTAAGATAGGTAACTAAACTACCTAGGATAGGTAACTAAACTACCTAGGATAGGTAACTAACCTACCTACCTATTTAACTTATAATTTTAAAATGTTATTTTTCTTAAAAAATGATAAAGGGTAGGTAGGTAGTTTTACTTATTTAAACAACTTAACATTCAGCCATTTTAATGGCCCCACTGCAGGGGCACAGGCCTTCCTTATGGGTGGATAAGGAGGATGGGCCTTAAACCACCACGCGGGCCCAATGCGGATTAGCGGGTGTTCACAACTACAAATGCAGCCGGAACCAACGGCTTAACGTGCCTTCCGAAGCACGGAGGAGCTCGAGATATAAATTTTTTTTTCACCCATCCCATAACCGACCCTTGCAAAAGTTGCTTAACCTCCGCAATCGTTGGGCCAGGCGCTATACCACTGCGCCATCGAGCTTCTCTAACTAGGTACTTAGAAATACTTATTATTTATGCTCTTTAAATATGCTCAGCTCACCTATTAGGTAGATTTATTTTATTTTATAAGTAGGTACCTATTAGTAATTTCATTGTTTAATCATGGGCTTAACGAATGTTTTCTATGATATCAGTAGTAACTAGCGAGTAGCAACCCCGAAATGTGTCGGTTGAGACAGAGCTATGCGACAGAAAGAGACGCCTCTCTTTCTTCTTCGTAGGTGCATATAATTTTATCCACGCAGCGTTGTGCAGTTTGAAATTGTACTTTATTGCCGTGCAGCCAGAGTAGCTTATTATTTGATGGTCCTCGCGGGGACGGACTTCTGTACGTTAGTACTATTATATATTCTGTGACAGGGGTTCCAAATCTGGCTGGCATACTCAAGATGGCTGCGGACATAAGCACAATAAAGGATTTTGATGGTTTTCTGCGTTTAAAAGGCTTAGACAGACGCATAATAAACCCTAGTGAACGAGATGCTTTATTAATAGTACTGACAATAATTATGTTTATCAAATAGCAGTTTAGAATCAAGGATGACTCCCAGGTCTTTAGCTTCCTGACGAATGGATAATTTTTCGTTTTTGATACTGTAACTACTATTAAAGGGATTGATTTTACGAGTAAAACTTATAGAAAAACATTTGGATACGTTCAAATCTAGTTTATTTAAGTAACAGTATGAGTCTAACCTTCGGAGATCATCCTGAAGCTGAACTGCATCGTCGTTATTATTAACAAATTTGAAAATTTTCATGTCGTCTGCAAATAAGAGATAATTAGAGTGAAGAAAACACTGACCTATATCATGAATAAAAATAATAAAGAGCAAAGGACCAAGCAGGGAGCCTTGAGGAACCCCAGAGGGTATGAGTGACCACGAAGATGTATATCCACTGAGCACTGTGAAAATGTGTTCATTTAATTCATGTGCCACTTTCGCTCAGGGTACCACCTAAGCGAAAGTGGCGCCGCGGTGAATTATATTTAATATTATAATTCTAATACACAATTTTAAAAATGTTTATCGTGGAGATTTTAGGGCCCACAGTCTAGTATTTTAGACGGTATCGTTACATTCCCTCGTAGTCACTGCTAGAAGTAGATAGCAAAACTGCTAAAAGTGGCCGTTTTTGACACATTTGCTATTTACTTCTACGAATGACTACGAGGGTATGTAGTGATACCTTCTAAAAATACTAGACCATGGGCCCTAAAATCTCCACGATAAACATTATTAAAATCTTTTTTATTAATAACTTATTAAATAAAAACCTCTGAGGGCGCCACTTTCGGTCATACAACCGCCTTAAAAGATAATGCAAAAACAAGTTCATAGCATTCTGTATGGGAGTGTTCTTGCGACGATTATGGAACTCCTTGTACACAACCACGTATTGTACCTCTTGATACTCCGAAGTTGTAAAATAAATGAAGTTTCATCACTTTACCGACATTACAAAAATATGAAATTAGAAATCCAAGGAGCGGATTCCCGCATGATAATATCAAGATGGTGGCAACCCTGCGCTGCTAATGTGGATTGCTGAATCACTAGCCAGGCACGGAGCCCTCGTCTCGTGGAGTTGCTTATCTATCTCTTTTGTGTTTACACCACAGACGTAGAAAAGCCGTCTGAGCCTTTGAGCATTTAATCAATATGCTCTAAAGTCTAAGGTATGCCTGCTTATACTTGAAAAACATTGCATTATCGTATCGAGCAATAGTAATTCGGTAAATGATAAAAGTTTTTGCATTAATATATAAAAGCAAGTTATTTCACAACCTTGTTTTTTTATAACTACATAATGTTTGTTAAACTGAATTAGGTATTAAATAATATTTATATTCATCCACCATAATAAATAAATGAGGAGCCCGGTGGCGCAGTGGTTTAGCGCCTGGCCCAGCGATTGCGAAAGTTAAGCAACGTTCGCAAGGGTCGGTCATGGGATGGGTGATCAAAAGTTTACTATCTCGAGCTCCTCCGTGCTTCGGAAGGCACGTTAAGCTGTTGGTCCCGGCTGCATTTGCAGTCGTTTACACCCACAAATCCGCATTGGGCCCGCGTGGGGATTATGGCCTCCTCCTTACCACCTATAAGGAAGGCATGTGCCCCAGCAGTGGGGACATTAAAAATGGCTGATGGACAATAAATTAGATAGGTTCTGCATGTAGGGATCATGCATGATAGATAGATATCTAAGTAATAACTTTCTAAGTTATATCTAAGCGCTTGGCCGGTCGTCAACTGGCGAGCTTGTCGTAAAAGCAATGTGTCTTAGTTTTAGCAAGAAACTGGCCACAGAATAAAATAGTAACTATCCGTTTAATACCTAAAAGTGACATTCATTTACCTATGCAGTATAGTCATGAATAGATTTTTTTTAGAATAGAATAGAATAAGTACTATTTTATTTGGCAACACAAACACATACACAATAACAAAATTGGCAACATTCTAAAAAAACAAATAAAAGCTCACTGTTTTATTTAAGTTATGCGATTCATTTTTGAAGAGTTGACTGGTAAGAGTGTATGGTAGTAAAGCCTCCATCCTAGTATTCTATTTTGATAATGGTTCACACGTTACTTAATTTTTTAACATTACGAATGACATTCAGCACGCACACACACACGCACACACACCCACACACACGCACACACATAACACACACGCACACACACACATACACACACACACATACTAATTTTCATTTGCATTGTTATTAGAAAGTTTGTTTTACATAGTAAGTTCATTCTAGATTCAACAAATTTATAACTTTGTTTATGTTCAACTGTTATAATTCTTTAAGTGCGAGGTGGGCGCTAATAGCTGCGACACAGTCTTTGACTAATAATAACGTTAAAAATTGATTTTGTTAAAAATGTTAGACACAAATAAATATTTTTTTATTTTTTTTTTAAATATTTTTGTAATTTATTTTGTTTACACGTTACTCGGATTCCAAAATACGAGTACCAGCCGAGTGGCAGTCAGAAGTGGTCAGAATGCACAACGTCAGAGTCAACTCTTATTTATTATCAAAACGTGGCATTAAGTAACCTTAAAACAATACCTGTTTAAAAGCTTTTTTTTTCTTTATTTAATTTAAGGACTTTTGTCTTAGATAAGAGACATGTCAGTCCTATCATGAACCTTATTCTATATAATCAACATTTTTCCACTTACCTATTAACTAAGTTGCAAAGCATCTTGACTGAATCCGACAGAGGTTCAGTCAAGATAACATGGAAGGTGCTTACGTCTAAACAATTGAGGTTTAAGGAATTCATTATTAATTGCCGTTCACTTTCGTTCCGGGCACACTCCGACAGCAAATGATGTACATCCTCTAAAGTAAATTGTCTCATAGATAGACTAGTTCACGCCTAGCCTGTGGCGCCAAAAGGCAACTTTACAGTGTCATAAAAACACGGTCGCCATTTTATTTGGGATTTAATTTTGTTTATCGGCAGCTTTAAGGGCGAACTATTTTATGAATGTTTAAAACTGCACTCGCCCGCTCAGTACAACGTTCGAGGACGTAATTAAATTTTAAACGGGTAGACCGTAAACGTTGATTAAAACGTAACAAGTTTTCGGTACACTGAATTTGGCGTGTGGTTTTTGTTATTGTTACATTTTTGGACAATTGGACAAACTTTTGGGATTTTATAAAGATATAAATTAGGTAACTGCTTACAGTGTAGAGCGAAGGACTGTGACCGAGGCCTTAGAAAAGTGAGAAAACGTATTGAAATATTATACCTACGTAGACTGTGCTGTGCACAATGGATACTTTTAAAATTAAAAACATGGGAATTAACATAAGTCGTGATATTTAGTAGTTTACTACGCTTTAAATAGAAGTTAATTTTGCGAGAATTTTCATTTTAGACACAATTTTTTAGTACTCATAAAAATAATCATGTTAAAAGGAGTAGATCGCTTTCCATTGTCATCTTTTATCAACAAAAATGTGAAACCTTCCAACGGAAATACATTTTATGGTTTGGAAAAACTGTCCGCTTAAAACATTCTTTTGAAACTCATCGGGAAAAAAGGTTGTGCGCCTCTGCTAGAAAGTGAAACCCCACTGTCACAAAATAAAAAGTATGTGTGTAATAGGCAGAGGCGCCGATCTATTCCAAAATACCTACTTCCGTCATTTTGTTTTCCTGTGCTAGAAACTGTTTCAGTACTGAATTTAGCCCGGTTTGGTTTGAGATTGCCTGTACGAATTGTATTTTTATGTGCGTGCACAGAAAATCGCGATTTGTTCCGAGTGTATTTTCTGTCTACTTTATAATTTGTGCCGCTGTCTTCCAATAGGAGCGGCTATTATTTCGGGGTAGGCGAAAAAAAATCGGGCGTTAATGCATCTATTGTTCGAATTTCTAGGCTACTGAGCCACCGGGTTCGGCCAGGGGTGCCACAACTTGGGCCGTGATAAATCGACTTTACTTGCCACCGATTGTGTCTTTTGTTGAACAAGCTGATTGATCAATCGGCGACCGAGAAAGTAAAAGGAAAAACATCAATTTTGTAGGCCCGAGTAAGTTTCTTTGAGACAATGGTAACCTAGAAACAGAAAAGAAACGTGTTTTATTTATTCCTAATTTCGTTTAATTTACAATGCGAGATGGAATATTGCAAATCGCATTGCTTTCATTTGACAGATGGGTATCTGTCAAATGAAAGCAATTGCGATAGATTTTGAAAATTAGACAATAAGTACCCGGGTTCGATCCCCAAAAAACGAACGTTCTATTTTCTCTCGGGGTCTGGTGTCTTTGATTTTCATAACTCAAAGTCCTTTACTTGGAATCGGTGCAATGTACCTACATGATGGCGTCCTATATGTAAATTTATTTTTACCAACAACTTGTGGTTTCTGGTGTCAACCCTATTAATGACGCCATTTTGTTTCGCTAGATGAAGCGCGCCAAAATGGCGGCATTCCCGGTGGACGCCCGCGATCGCGTCTGCTCACTGCTGCTTTGTTTTGACTTGCAACACGCTTTCATTGTTCTACCACAGAATACATAATGTTCTACTGCAAGGTTTGTTGAGATAAGGTTACCGTAACTCTAAATAATTAAGTTTTGAATGTTAAAGTAATTTAAGCGTCTAAGATTTTACTGGAATAACGTTGCTTTGATTACTTGTTTAAAATGCAAGTCCAAATGATACAGCCATGTTGCTTTGAAGTAACTTTCTCAAGGTTTTTTATTGTTAAGAAAACTTTAATATCAAATAAATTGTTAGGGCGCTAGAAATATTTAATAATATTAAAAACAGCAATAATAACGTTGACAATTATCATCATTTTGGTTTTTCCATCCATAAGCATTTTAATCTATTATTTTCCAAAGAAAAGTTAAATCTGAAAATATTAAATACTTAAAAAGTCTATAAAGGCAATTTGTAACACGAAAAAGTGATATAGGTATTAAAAATATTCTTTTCTAAATTAAAATCTATTAAGAAAAAATGAAATTTTAGTTTCAATTTTGTAAAATCAAAAGTTATGTAGAGACTGGGAATCTTTAATTTGATTTTGCGACTAGAATCCAATTCCGAAGTTATTTAAAGCTATTGGTTTGTCGCGCGAGCTACAAATAATTGGTTTAGAAACTAGGTTACGTGAAAATATAAACTACCAGCTCAATTCAGTTTTAAAATAAGTTAACATGTTTCAAATGTTAAATTGGGGGTATTTTTTATTTTCTTTTTCATAAAAAGCTTTGATATAAAAGAAATAACAGTAGAGTAAGTTTTGCAGAATTCAAGTTTTTATTAATATAATTATAACAAACATAATTAGAGGTAGGTAATGCTTCACTACAATGTTGTTTGTTTCCTTTAACCAAATAAACTAAAAAAAAAGTTATATAGGTGTGAAAATGTTAAGTGTGCATTTTTGTACATCATAACAAGATCATTGACCAATTTCCATTTATCCACCTTAAATAGCTTTACAAGGGCTTAGAAAGTCACCAACACTTAAACAGCTCTCCTGATTAATTTTTAACCGTCTGTTTTTTGACGTTTTTATGCATTGAGAAAATGTCAAAAACAAATTGTTATTTATCGGGTGTTGTAGTATTTGGTGAATTCAAAGGTGAATTTCAGCCTGAAAATATCAATTTTTAATTTCTAGAATGAACGATCACTATCGAAGTATTTTTACTAAAAAAGCTAACGCACATTTTGAATTTCACGCCTGCGTATACTATTAAAAAATAATTAAATTGTCGATTTCACGAAAACATAAATCTATTGTGAGCGAAGGGAGTCTTCAAAGTTTATTGTTCTAATTCGAGTTCAAGCACGAAATTTCAACTTTGGGATGTACAAAATAAGTTTGGATTCAGTTGAGCACGCATCAGGTGCAAAAACGGTGAGTACTGACGAAACCCCGTTAATTAAAGTATTTCAGTGAATTTTCGAGTCGAAATTTCGAGATAAGGATGGTCTCGTAAAATCGGCTGGAGTTAATGATCTTAGGTAAAAACTTCTTAACGATGAACAGCTGCGAGGAGCCTGTAATATTTTAATCAAAAAGTTTTATTATTCTTTTGATGTCTATTGAGAGCTGCAATGGGTCATACTTGTTTCTACTTTAATCTTTTTTCAACTGATAAAATTCATAATTTAAGCTGGGTAACTGTATAATTGAGTTCCAAAAAAACTACTTAGTTACATCTGACTAATGTAAAAGACGTATAAGTAACGCAAGAAGAAACAATCACTGATATTTTTCTAAAATACGTAGATATGGGTATAATACGTTAAGCGTTGCCGTATTCCATATTGTTCCCACGTGGTGTGCTATGGCCATTTCATCTTATCCATCTTCAAAGAAGGCCTGTGTCTCAGCCGTAGGACATTTACATGACTGCTGATGCGATAAAGCGATGATATAGCGTTAATCATAACACTTGGGACATCGGCAATACCACCATTTCGAATGAAACAACCGAGAGTGAACAATCCTTAAGGCTCGGACACATCACCACGGCGCGGCGTGAAACGGCATACAGTGCCGTGCACGGTGCGTCTCGCGATTTTTATTTATTTTACGTTTTTTATTATCCTTGTCGTCGAAAAAACACAAAAAGTGGCCTTATTGCTAAGTAGCAATATCTTCGAGGCAACATTGAGTGGGGAAATGGAAGGAAAAGGAAAGAGGAGAAATTATAGGAATAATAAGAGAAACTTTAGTTTAGTGCACCATTCACATTTCATTTAATGATTGTTCACATCGTGCGAGCAGTTGTCAATCAAAACGCAGCGGGCCTGGATATAACGAGTCGTCTTGTGACGTCACACCAAATAAATAATAAACTCCAATTTGTACGCGCCCCGGATTCCGACTTTGAAAGAATCTGATACGGTATTATGAAAATGTCGCGCGATATTATGCGAGACTCGTCGACTCCATATCAGATGTAGAGAAGGGCGGTGTTTATTGTGGTCTTATCGATTGTTAGTTATCCTACTAATATTATAACCCCCTTACTAATAAAGATTGTATGGCAGATGTATAGTTACACAATGGTTACTCTCTGTCAAACTATTTGAGTTTGACATTGAAAAGAAAGTTACAAAACACTGTGTCTGTAACAAATACATCTACTATACAATCTTTATTAGTAAGGGGTATATGTGAAAGTTTGTGGGTCTGGATGTTTGTTCCTCAATCACGCAAAAACGGCTGCACAGATTCAGATGAAATTTGACACACAGATAGTTTAAAGCCTAGATTAAAACACAGGATACTTTTTATCTTGTGGTCAAAGGTCAGGGATTTTCCGAATGTCCACGCGGTTAAGTCAAGTCGGCGGAAGCTAGTAATACATAAACATAACTTTACGTTCTGGAATTCTTTATCGATATAAACTTTATCTCTCAAACTAAAAACATTAAGTATATTGAATCGATTTAAAAAGTTTAAAATACTTTTATATATTTTTGTGCTCGTGTTTCTAATAGGTAAATAAATGATAGAAAAGAAAATATTTATACACATCATACCGGGTGTAATAAAAGTTTGTTGACATTTCAACATTTGAAAAAATCGTCTATGTGCGTGTCGGAAATTGTTTTTCATTTAGGATTCCGTAAAGCCATCTGTGCAATAAATCTCGCTTGATACAAACAAGCTAAAGAATTGGCAGCCTTCAAAGAACTGCGTAAAACAGACGATACCTTGGTGCAAATTGAAAACTGTAGCTTAAACAGTTTAGCTGGTTATTGACAGACGATGGACAGACAGATGGAAAAACGGACACATAAGTTACAGCAATAGGGCGCCGTTTGGTCCCTTCGGCTACGGCCATTTTTTTATGCCCATGAAAATGCATTTACGCATCCCCCCCTTGTGAGCAGGAGGTTCGCATGTGGGGCTCGCCAGGAGGGAAACGCAACATTTAATAACGTTGCAGTCCCCCCACGACCGCCCCCCGTGATCCGGGAGGGGGAGTACCCACTAAAAACAGCGGCACTTGCCCTCTTGCCACCGGTTGGTCTGTGGTGGGGGTCCGTTGTGGCACGGATACGGAACACTGAATAAGATGATGATGATCTTATTAAAAAACAAATAGGTAGCTAAAATAATATCGACAGCACACCAGCTCATCCCATCTCCATAAATAAATTATATCGGATTATTACAAGAAAATTCTACAAGATTATAGTCGGTGAGATGGTAGCGTTGACGGTGGCGCACTAAACTGGAGATAATATTATGGCAGGAAAATGCGCGCACTCAATAACGCTTGACGATTCGTACTTTGCTTTAGAGCAAACAGAGGTTCACTAACGCGGTTTAACCTGAAAAACTGTGTGCGGTTTTTCTGCTACAAAATTATTAACTCAGCCTTCGTTACGCTCGCTTTTGATTCGACAATTACTAAAAATGTATCCTACTTAATCCTTACTTTCCTTACTAATATTATAAATGCGAAAGTCAGTCTGTTTGTATATTTGTTAGGTAAGCCTTCACACATCACCGATCCTCATGAAATTTTACATACACGTTATCAGGGGTACAGAGAAAGACATAGAGTTCCTTGCATCCCGAAAAAAGTATTGTTTCCGAGAGGTAGTAAAAAGTATTGTTCCCGAGGGGTAGTAAAAAGTATTGTTCCCGAGAGGTAGTAAAAAGTATTGTTCCCGAGGGGTAGTAAAAAGTATTGTTCCCGAGGGGTAGTAAGAAGTATTGTTCCCAAGGGGTTGTAAAAAGTATTGTTCCCGAAGGGTAGTAAAAAGTATTGTTCCCAAGGGGTTGTAAAAAGTATTGTTCCCAAGGGGTTGTAAAAAGTATTGTTCCCGAGGGGTAGTAAAAAGTATTGTTCCCGAGGGGTAGTAAGAAGTATTGTTCCCGAGAGGTAGTAAAAAGTATTGTTCCCGAGGGGTAGTAAAAAGTATTGTTCCCGAGGGGTTGTAAAAAGTATTGGTCCCGAGGGGTAGTAAAAAGCATTGTTCCCGAGGGGTAGTAAGAAGTATTGTTCCCGAGGGGTAATAAAAAGTATTGTTCCCGATGGGTAGTAAAAAAATTTTCCTCACAGATTAAATTAGTTTACTTAGTTACATGGGAATAAAGAAAGTAACTTAAAAATAAAAGAAAACGAGTATTTAATTAATTAATGAACTATCGCAAACAAAGTTACTAATGCATCAACTTATAGAATTATGTTGTGTACCTACATGTGCGCGTATTCGTGTAATTATAATACTGTATAGTGTTATTACATTTATTATAGTTGAGATAAGCAATATATGACTTAAAATGTTATGCATTTACATATGGACCCATTTCTAACTCCTCTTACGGTTAAATCTCCGGATATTGAGTTTTTGAAGGCTCAATCGGTATCAAAGGCACCCCACCGGTTTCCATTACAACAATATGACAAATCCTTCGCATAATCACGAAGAAACGATATCTTTGGTACCTGAGACCATATCATTTTGAAGATTTATTTCTGGAAAGTAGAATAATATTCTACATTTTATTATAGTAGGCATTTAGTTATTTTATTTTCGTATTATTACTTAGAGCCGTTGATTAGTCTATCAGCCTTTTTTAATGTCCCCACTGCTGGGGCACAGGCCTTTCTTTTGTGTGGACAAGGAGGACGGGCCATAACCCACCACGCGAGCCCAATACGGATCGGAAGCATGGAGGCGTTCGAGATAGTAAATTTTTGATCACCCATCCCATGACCGACCCTTGCGAAAGTTGCTTAACCTCCGCAATCGCTGGGCCAGGCGCTAAACCACTGCGCCACCGAGCTAGCTAGCTAGCTAGTGTAGGTATTTGTGATTTACGTTTTTTTAATCATGATGTCGTGGCTCAAATCCTAATTTGTATATGTGATCGTCTAGTTATAATGTTTTTCTATGTATTTGGTGGTCTTGGTGAAAGTCGATGTTACTGGCATCTAAGTGATCTGCGAATCGTGTTTATGTTTGTACTATTTAGTAGCTGCGTGTGAATGGAACGGAGGCTCATCGAGATAAATCCATCATTCCGCAGGCCTATGGTTTTAAATAACATTGCGAAGCTTGTTAATATTAAAATGCAAATTGTTTTAATCTGATCGCGACTTTCGCCTCTCCTCTACACTAATTACCTAAGCTATAACCAAAAGATGTCTGCTCATGATGTGGATTACACTCTGGTCGTTTAATAGCGCCTACAAAACCTTCTAGGAAAAACCCTTCTGGGGTTTATTATTTGGGGAACGTCAGCCATCTTTGTTACGCTGCGGAGCGTTTGTCAGACATCTCCAGGATGTGGACATTTATTTACTTTACTTTATAAGGTGTTCGCTAGACACCTTTCCCCATAAAACCATGGTAAACTTTATTTATTCATATTTGTATTAATTGAGAAAGTTCGATTTGGCCAAATCGGGCGATGGCTGAACGCTATGAAAGTGCAAATGTGACGACGACCCAGAAATGCTTCTACCCGTTCGCTGAATCCACACGCAGATAGCCTTTAGGCTCAATAAGGCTGAGCTCGCGAGTACCGGCCAAAGCATCCCGTTCAGTCAAGTCTAAGAGAATAATCTCTTATAGTCAAGAGCCCTCATTCGATTAAAGTCAGTGGGTGGAATGCCTAGCTCGCAGCCTCAAGCGGTCAAACACCCCAGGATCTAAACATCCTGTACAAGTTCAATTTCATCACAGATCACCTAGTATACCTATCCCTATTTCCTATCCTAAATACAAGTCTATAAGTGCACCTAACAATGTCTATGTCCTGTGTAGAGGCAAAATGTACTTACACATTATACCTATTCAACACTAATACATTATACTTCCTTCTGCTCAGCTCCTGTTGTGTCTCTCGTCCAAATTCAGCAGCTAGACTCCTTTACTAACACGTTTAAATAAACTACCTATACACAAGTAACCTCAACGGTTTGAATGTAGTCTCTTCCTTAGTCTTTAATCACTCCCTACTATCCCATGTTTATTTAATTAGGTATATGTATAGAAATCTACCTAGACCTAGACTGAAATCTAACGAATTTAGCTCATAGAAATCGTAATTCAACTGAAAGGTATATGTGTGAGAACGCAAAGTGTTAAACGAAGCCAAACAAACTAGCTCAAAGGTTCTTCTAAGTATTTCTTAGTATTTAACACGAGTTTGACTATGCCTCACACTGTGCCTCCTCTTAGGAATCTTATCTCTAAGCAGTAAAACATATAATTATGGAAAAAAAATATTATTTATTTAAATTAAATGTGTTTAGTTTAACTTCGAAATAGCAAAAGAAACTGGTTTGATTATTTAAGCTGTCACCTATAGGTTGCTATATAATGACAGCTAGATTTTCAGCTCCTATCTTAAGACCACACTAAATAGAGAGAAAGCGAAAATCCAAAGAAAAAACTCTCTAAGGTCATCTAGATTCACACTTAATTTTAATTAAACACACACTAAAGTTTCAATAGTTATTTTACAAATTAAGTCTAAAGTGAGATACGAACACATTTATAGAACTAACCTGATACATTGATTGAAAAATGGAAAGAAAAAACTATTTCACATATTAGTCTAATCTAGACTTGATTATTAACATTCATAATAGATATTAGTGTTTCGTATTCCACCAGGCTACATAAAGTTACAGTCTCTAGAGCTTTAATTAATACTTTCACGTTAACCATCCTTATCTCTGAGGTTAACTATGTATCAAGAAAACGCAATCCAATTCAATCTAACCCGGCTCTTTGCATTTCTATCTCATTTGGTAGACCATCTTGCAAATACCTCCGTCTATTCAATATTCGACGATTGCAATAACTGAATATCTTATATCCACAACACCCTAATACAACTATTGCGCATATTAAAGTCAACACAAAAATGAGGTGTTCTACCGAGTTCCATTCGGTTATTAAAGCGAAACCCCTAGAATGGAGTTGTTCTTCGTATTGATACATTTCTACGTTGTATACGATATTCTGCTCGTTAATCTAGAGATTGTACCTTTATTGACACACGAAATAAATCACAATGTACACAATTACATACCCCACTCGACGTTGTTTGGATTCACTTTGTAAAATAGTTACACTTGTTTTAATATTCAAATCTACAATTTACTTAACAAAGTTAGTATTTATTTAATAGTTAACTCTTTAGTCTTTATTTCTCACACAGTTAGTTACAATGGAGTCACGAAACTCCCAATCTACCACTCCTAAAATATTAAAAGCGTCTGCGCCCTACTGTCTGTCTTAGCGTCTCCCTCCCGAATCCCAGTTGCATCGTCGTTTTATCTCTTCCATTCCTACTGAAGTTTTTCTCCGCCCGCTCTACGCCCATTTAGACCCCTCATTGGTCAGCTTGATGCTTGCAATCTTCACGGCGACGCCTACGCACCATTTCTCACGATCCGCCCTACCAATTCTGAGAACTCAAGTTTTTTTTCCTTCCTTCGACTACTTCACCCATCTGTAACACATTTAAATCTACCAAACTCTTAGAAATCTGTGCATTTCAACTAAAATTGTCCATCATTCACCAGTTTGAATAGTTTGTATGACAGTTGAGCGTAATTTACGGCCTACCCAAGACTCCATTTGTCTTAGTCCCCGCTGTGCGCTAATAAAACTTGTCGCTCTTAATCTATTAGAAGAAATATTCGAAACAAAATTTTTTATTCCTAGTTTTGTTTTACGAGCCCGGCCCTCACATCTGCTAATAATACGAATGCCATCACACATTCCCCTAAATAGAATCTTAAACACCTACATCCGAATGTACGGTCGTTTTAAATTATATTTCCTATCTGTCCACATTTCCAAACTTTCCCACGGTATTCGTTCAGTTCTCACGTTCCCTTTCTATAGCTCTTATCTGTCCATTGTATACCCAAGTAGGCAATAAACCCCGATACTCCGCCTCCTTTGTTACATAAGTATGGCGCCTCACAAACCATTGTCCCTATTTTTTTCCTTTTATTTTATTTTTTATTATTTTTACCTATTCACATAATAGCGAAACAGGTGTATCGCATTGTAATTCCCTTTTATCTTGTTTGTTTGTTTATCTATTAGAGTGTACACGTTGCTACTGGGAATAGCACCAATGACGTATGGTCCTTCAAACAAACGTGCAAACTTCTTAGTCACTTTTTTAGATGCATCCGATTTCGCAAACTTTTTCAACTTCACTAGATCACCTATGTCAAAACACACTAGTTTATGATTTTTGTTATAATGAAATTCTCTACTCTCGGCTGACTTCAATATGTTCTGTCTCGCTCGTTCCCGAACTAATTCTAATGGCTCTTGTTGTAGGCCTAACCCTACTCCAATAATTTTGTCGTTATCCGTAGATAAGCGAGTTCTTGTACCCCATACTATCTCGTTAGGTGTGTAACCCGTCGTGGTGTGTATAACTTGATTGTAACAATCCTCTATTTTCGGCAATACGTCAACCCAAGAACAATGTGATTTTTCACAATACGTCCTAAACATTCTTCCTAGCTCTCTATTGACCCTCTCCGTAGAATTAGGTCGCGGGTTTCTGATTGAGGTGTGCGTTAGCACGATGCCTAACTGTCTAACACCTGACTCAAAAATCCTTGATGTGAAATTTGCACCTCTATCCGAACATAAAACCTTTATTTTGACCTGTTCGTGAAATTTTCTAACACAAGTTAATGAGGCCCTGCCACTCGCCTGTCGTAATGAGTATAATCTAATTAATTTGCTGAAGGCGTCCTGCATAACAAACACGTACTTATGACCAAAGCGTCCTGCCGGTATTGGTCCATAAATGTCACAAAATACTCGTTCCCCTATCTCCCTAGCTATCACCGTCTTAATTGGTCCTGAGTGTGCCTCCAACGCGTGTTTCGATTTTTGACACACGTCGCAAGCCCTAACTACCTGTCCTATTTTGCGTGCCATATCAGTGAAGTAGTAACGTCGCTTCATTAACGCAAGCACCTTGTATCGCCCAAAATGTCCTACTTCCTCGTGTATACTAGTAATCAATTCCGTTTGTAAGTTCTCGGGAACATATAATCGCGACCTACCCGAACCTATCTCTATCCTATAGAGAATCCCGTCTATTAGTCTGTAATGTCTAGCCTCAGACTCGCTCTCAGCTTTTATACGCTTAGTTATTTCGCTAACAACACGATCACGCCCCTGATGTTCTCTTATCTCTTCCCACTTATTCTTTATGAGTCGTCCAGTTGGTATTTCAAACAAATTCATTTCCGGTCCCACAGTTTTATTAGACAAGGTATCGGTGGCTCCACTTATATGTCGTGACAACACGTCAGCTACAGTGTTCAGACTACCCTTGACATGTTCAATCGTATAATTGAACTGTCCTATATAACTTACCCACCGTATCATGCGAGCGCTTAGTAATTTACACGATTGTAGAAACGTCAAACTTTTATGATCGGTCCTAATTACTAACTGAGCACCCCTTAAATACGTTTCAAACTTTGATAGACTATAAATTATGGCCCACAGCTCTTGTTCAGTGACTGTCCATCTGCGTTCCGTTTCTGATAATGATTTACTACAAAACCCTATAACTCTCTCTTCCCCCTCACTCGTTAGTTGGTAGATGTATCCTGCGACACCTATATTCGAGCTGTCCGTTTGTAAATAATATATATCCTTCGGGTTTGGATGTGCAAGAAGCACGGTATCTACAAATAAAGTTTTCACCCTTTTAAAACAATCGTCTACTTCCTGTGTCCATGACCATCTTTTGTTTTGTTTCAATAGGTCACACAGAGGCCTAACCTCCTCACTATACTTTGATATAAATCTACGAAAATAGTTTATTAATCCCAGAAATCCTCTTAATTGTTTTATGGTTCGAGGTGCGGGGAAATCCAATATCTCCCTTACCCTATCCGGATCCATTTGTACCCCTTTGGTATTTACAATGTGTCCTAATAACTTTACCTCCACACATAAGAATTTACATTTTTCCTTCCTACTCGTTAGTCTAGCCGCCTCTAACCTGCTCAGTACTTGATCTAGGTGTTCTAGGTGTAACTTTAGGTCCCCCTTAGTGAACACTACTATGTCATCTATATAATTTATACAAAACTCGCGCACCCCTTCTAGTATCGAATCCATAGCCCTCGAGAAACCTGCCACCGATGTCTTAAGTCCTTGAGGTAAAACACAATACGTATAGGTTTTCCCCATAAAAGTGAACCCTGTATACTTTCTAGAATCGGGATGTAATGGTATCTGAAAATATGCATTATTGAGGTCAATAAGACTGATGTAATTAACCCCATAAAAGGATTGTATGATTTCTGATGTAAGTGGTGGCGCTCCCGCGTCCCCCACCATCTTCTTATTGAGTTCGCGCGCGTCTAATAAGAGTCTAATTGTTCCGTCTCGCTTTTTTGTAAAGGTAAGCGGACTACAACACGGTGTCGCCTCCTGACGGATAACTCCTAAACTCTCTAACCCATCTAGTTCTCTTTTTATCTCCTCCCTATATGCTAAAGGTATTGGATAACTTCGCTTTATAAAAGGCGTGTCGTCGATTAATTCAATAACATGCTCGTATCTGTCCGTCAATCCTAATTCGTCGGTAAACACTCTACTATATCTGTTTAAAACGGGTAACAATAGTTTCTTTTGTTCGTCATTTAAACCCATCTCGTCCAAGTAGGTAGCCACCTTTCCGCTATTGTTTATTTTCTCGCTCGCCTCACTATACACCGCCGGTTGGGCGTCCGTTTCTAACATCGTATTTATCATGTTTGCATTGTCTCTCCCGCCTAACCGTTTTAATTCGCAACTCGAATTTATTTTGACACTAGTCCTGACTCCTAAGTGCTCAATTGATAACGTCCTTTCTCTGCCACACTCCACTATCCCCTTGACACGTTCCAACCAGTCGTATCCTAATATCATTGACCTAGGAAGCCTATGCAGAATTAACATTGACGCTTCAATGATTGTGCCACCCAAACCTAGCTCTATTAGTACCATACGATTCGCACTTTCACTCCGTGATCCAAATGCTCCCTGCACCTGTATAGCCGGGATAGCGATCTCGGGCAAATCACCTCTCTCTTTCCGAATAGAATCGTGTAGTTCCCTAGTTATAGCGCTTATTTGGCTCCCTGTGTCTATCAATGCACTTATACGCATCCCGTACACATCCACTCCTATCTCGGGTAATCTAGGCAACGAATAATCAACACCTAAGTAATCTAACTCGTCTAGCTCATGTGATATCGACAAAACCTCTCTACCCCTGCTTGTACAAAGATCACACGCAAGCCCTTCTTCGTCACATTCTATCACATGATTGAATTGATTTTCCAATAAGACACCTATGCTACACGCTATTGCTCGCAAACTGTTGCTACTCACTGACACTCCCCCGGTCAATGGCCTCTTCAATCCCTTTCCGTCTGCTCCTAAACCCTGACCTGGCTCCCATCCATTTTTAACTAAAATCTTATACGCTATATCGTCTTTCCTATTTTCTGAAGTCCATTCATTCCCCTTCCTACACTTTGATAACCGATCGGACTCCGCTTGTGTAGGGGGTATTAGTTTTTTTGTTTTATCCTCCCTCACAGACGTTGATAATGTTGACCCCTCACCTTCCTTCATGAATGTTATAGCTGGCCTAGTATTTATTTCACCCAACACGTTCGACCGTGATGTATTCCTATTAGAATATGATCCGTAACCTATCCTGCCTCGTCGGTGAGCCCTTCCCCGAGTCGAACCGCCTCTGCCTCGCCATCTTTCCGCTAAAATCGTTGCCGCAACTGGATAATCTGTCTGTGTCCTACTGTAACGACCTCTCTGATTATTCCCTCTCTCTCTAGCATATCTACCTATCTCTCTCTGTCCCACAACTACATTTTGTTCGATACTCCTAAGAAAGTTCGCGCCTTTCATAATAGTGGGTTCCTCTGCTCTCGTAAACCACAACCGTTGAACATCCAAAGGATAATGACGCATTATCGAATTTACTAAATCCCTTTCACTAAAAGATATGGTCAAGGACTGCATTGACTCAACATATTCAGCAAAATGTTCGGACATCGAAATTGCTGATTCACTTGTGTACACCGTGTTAATCAACCTATACCTAACGGATTCTTGTATTTGTTCAGTCCAATAAGTCCGTCTAAAGTCGTCCTCAAAATCACTAAAAGTATTCCATCTCCTTGAGTACATCTCCATCAATTTTCGTGCATGTCCCGTGATGCAACCTAGCGCTATATCAATTTCGCGGTCCTGTCCGTTCACTTCTCTAATATATTTTTTTAATCGTTTCAAAAACGCAATAGGGTTCGTGAATGGTTTTCCGTCAAAACTCGGCTTCGCAACTGAAGGCTGTATGACGTATAAGTTTCTAGTTTCCGAATTCGCGACACTACCACTAGCTATTGTGCTAATCGACTCTTGTCTAATCGTCTGATGACTATTTTGCACATTCCCGCGCGACTCTATCCTCTCGTTTAATCGCTCCGCGCTCAACTGCCGTAATGTATTTTGAAATTCATCCATTCTTTGTGACATCTGTTGTAAAGTTATGTTATCTATATTTCCCGTTTGTTCCCCTATGCTTCCGTTACTCTCGCGACTTTCCCCTGTCCTATCTTGACCTCTAACCCGTCTCTTACTGCGCCTAGGCATTATAACGTCACTTAACTCAACTGCCGACAAACTAGTTTCGATTTAAACTTTCCCCTACTCCTAAATGCACAGATCGTTCTTTATGAGAAAGGTAGATAGTTCCACATGTGATTAAAAATACTCATGATAACAGACTTACATTGAAATGTAACAATATCTTGAGAATCTGCTCCCGCCTTTGTCTCCACCTAAATCACACATCTTTATTATGCTAACCTTCTTACGTACAGTCAAAATCGTCAAACGCGCTGCTATGCTTTGAATAATATTGGAAAGTATTTTTATTTTACTCTTTTATTGTTTATTTTGTTGGGTAAGATTTCTCCACGTCCTTCCCTTTTGTCTTTAATGTACAACCGTCAAATTTTACTTCAATGGACAACAGCAGTTAAGTTGCAAACCAATAAAACATTACCCTAAGGTTTCCTTTGTCTCGCTTCCCATTCACAAGCTTGTCAGACAGGCTTTTGTCTTCCGTGAACAAATAACTTGGCTATACAGTTGTCTAAAAATAAATTCTTTTAATTTTATAATTTACGAAATAGGTATGTATATATTTTTTTCTTTCGATCTCGTTGATAACATTATGACGAATTCTGACTGTAACTGTGTCTTTCCCCTACATTCAAAAGACATGTAAACAGTTTAACACAATAAAATAATCACACCATGCACATAATTAAAATAATTATTCCATGCACAATTTATCTCGCCTCCTTGTTTCGCATCACGATGTCTCGTAACATCCCTGTAAAAGTATTCCTTTCAACTGACCACGATTTCTACGTTGTGTTTATTTTATTTATTTTTGTTTTATTTATTTATCATAATTATTTGGTCCTTTTGATCCAATCGTATCGTTATTTCGAATACGTATTTGGAATCCTGGTCGACACGGCATCATTTTCTGTCGTGGCTCAAATCCTAATTTGTATATGTGATCGTCTAGTTATAATGTTTTTCTATGTATTTGGTGGTCTTGGTGAAAGTCGATGTTACTGGCATCTAAGTGATCTGCGAATCGTGTTTATGTTTGTACTATTTAGTAGCTGCGTGTGAATGGAACGGAGGCTCATCGAGATAAATCCATCATTCCGCAGGCCTATGGTTTTAAATAACATTGCGAAGCTTGTTAATATTAAAATGCAAATTGTTTTAATCTGATCGCGACTTTCGCCTCTCCTCTACACTAATTACCTAAGCTATAACCAAAAGATGTCTGCTCATGATGTGGATTACACTCTGGTCGTTTAATAGCGCCTACAAAACCTTCTAGGAAAAACCCTTCTGGGGTTTATTATTTGGGGAACGTCAGCCATCTTTGTTACGCTGCGGAGCGTTTGTCAGACATCTCCAGGATGTGGACATTTATTTACTTTACTTTATAAGGTGTTCGCTAGACACCTTTCCCCATAAAACCATGGTAAACTTTATTTATTCATATTTGTATTAATTGAGAAAGTTCGATTTGGCCAAATCGGGCGATGGCTGAACGCTATGAAAGTGCAAATGTGACGACGACCCAGAAATGCTTCTACCCGTTCGCTGAATCCACACGCAGATAGCCTTTAGGCTCAATAAGGCTGAGCTCGCGAGTACCGGCCAAAGCATCCCGTTCAGTCAAGTCTAAGAGAATAATCTCTTATAGTCAAGAGCCCTCATTCGATTAAAGTCAGTGGGTGGAATGCCTAGCTCGCAGCCTCAAGCGGTCAAACACCCCAGGATCTAAACATCCTGTACAAGTTCAATTTCATCACAGATCACCTAGTATACCTATCCCTATTTCCTATCCTAAATACAAGTCTATAAGTGCACCTAACAATGTCTATGTCCTGTGTAGAGGCAAAATGTACTTACACATTATACCTATTCAACACTAATACATTATACTTCCTTCTGCTCAGCTCCTGTTGTGTCTCTCGTCCAAATTCAGCAGCTAGACTCCTTTACTAACACGTTTAAATAAACTACCTATACACAAGTAACCTCAACGGTTTGAATGTAGTCTCTTCCTTAGTCTTTAATCACTCCCTACTATCCCATGTTTATTTAATTAGGTATATGTATAGAAATCTACCTAGACCTAGACTGAAATCTAACGAATTTAGCTCATAGAAATCGTAATTCAACTGAAAGGTATATGTGTGAGAACGCAAAGTGTTAAACGAAGCCAAACAAACTAGCTCAAAGGTTCTTCTAAGTATTTCTTAGTATTTAACACGAGTTTGACTATGCCTCACACTGTGCCTCCTCTTAGGAATCTTATCTCTAAGCAGTAAAACATATAATTATGGAAAAAAAATATTATTTATTTAAATTAAATGTGTTTAGTTTAACTTCGAAATAGCAAAAGAAACTGGTTTGATTATTTAAGCTGTCACCTATAGGTTGCTATATAATGACAGCTAGATTTTCAGCTCCTATCTTAAGACCACACTAAATAGAGAGAAAGCGAAAATCCAAAGAAAAAACTCTCTAAGGTCATCTAGATTCACACTTAATTTTAATTAAACACACACTAAAGTTTCAATAGTTATTTTACAAATTAAGTCTAAAGTGAGATACGAACACATTTATAGAACTAACCTGATACATTGATTGAAAAATGGAAAGAAAAAACTATTTCACATATTAGTCTAATCTAGACTTGATTATTAACATTCATAATAGATATTAGTGTTTCGTATTCCACCAGGCTACATAAAGTTACAGTCTCTAGAGCTTTAATTAATACTTTCACGTTAACCATCCTTATCTCTGAGGTTAACTATGTATCAAGAAAACGCAATCCAATTCAATCTAACCCGGCTCTTTGCATTTCTATCTCATTTGGTAGACCATCTTGCAAATACCTCCGTCTATTCAATATTCGACGATTGCAATAACTGAATATCTTATATCCACAACACCCTAATACAACTATTGCGCATATTAAAGTCAACACAAAAATGAGGTGTTCTACCGAGTTCCATTCGGTTATTAAAGCGAAACCCCTAGAATGGAGTTGTTCTTCGTATTGATACATTTCTACGTTGTATACGATATTCTGCTCGTTAATCTAGAGATTGTACCTTTATTGACACACGAAATAAATCACAATGTACACAATTACATACCCCACTCGACGTTGTTTGGATTCACTTTGTAAAATAGTTACACTTGTTTTAATATTCAAATCTACAATTTACTTAACAAAGTTAGTATTTATTTAATAGTTAACTCTTTAGTCTTTATTTCTCACACAGTTAGTTACAATGGAGTCACGAAACTCCCAATCTACCACTCCTAAAATATTAAAAGCGTCTGCGCCCTACTGTCTGTCTTAGCGTCTCCCTCCCGAATCCCAGTTGCATCGTCGTTTTATCTCTTCCATTCCTACTGAAGTTTTTCTCCGCCCGCTCTACGCCCATTTAGACCCCTCATTGGTCAGCTTGATGCTTGCAATCTTCACGGCGACGCCTACGCACCATTTCTCACGATCCGCCCTACCAATTCTGAGAACTCAAGTTTTTTTTCCTTCCTTCGACTACTTCACCCATCTGTAACACATTTAAATCTACCAAACTCTTAGAAATCTGTGCATTTCAACTAAAATTGTCCATCATTCACCAGTTTGAATAGTTTGTATGACAGTTGAGCGTAATTTACGGCCTACCCAAGACTCCATTTGTCTTAGTCCCCGCTGTGCGCTAATAAAACTTGTCGCTCTTAATCTATTAGAAGAAATATTCGAAACAAAATTTTTTATTCCTAGTTTTGTTTTACGAGCCCGGCCCTCACATCTGCTAATAATACGAATGCCATCACAATGATATAGGTGTACACGATTTTTATACACAATTTTGAGTTTAGTTTAGTTTTAGTTTTAGCATCTGAATAATTGCTAAAATTGTAATTTAATGTTTGTCTTCTAGATCATCGAAAGGATTTTTTTAAATTTCTTACTTTCATAGTATTATAACAATACAAAACCTTAATTCGATCGAACGCGATACTATTGCACATTTTTAAGCGTAGGTACACTCAGGCATCTGAGTTCCCTAGTTCGATCTTTCCGGGCCAATGTAAAAAAAACTACTTTTTTCTTTGTGGTTCAGTCGTTTTCTGAATCCAATTTCCATAGCACTCAAGTGCTCAACAAGTTTGGAATCAGAGCAACGTATTTGACGCTGCGTAATATTTAACCTATACAATTAAATTGAGTGAAGTATGCTTTCGTTTTTTTTACTAGCTTTTTGTAACAAAGCATTTTGAGCATTTAGCAAAACCTTTAGGGGCGTTAGGACCAAGGTGCTAAAATGACCAAGGTTCTGAAATGTCCAAAGTTGCAAAATTACTAATATTTTCGGATCCTTATGACCAAGGTGCTAAAATGTCTAAAGTTGCAAAATGACTAATATCTTTTTGAAGTCTAATGACCAAGGTGCTAAAATGACTAAGGTTGAAACAGCCTCTGCCGAAAAGTTGAAAAATAATCTGATACTTAGATGATCGAAGTCCGATAAAAACAGTTGATAATTTGGCCAAAATACATAATGTAATTATTCGTAGTAATCGTTTATCGTTATTTAAACATTTAGTACGGAGGTCGAATTCGTACTAGCCGCATTTGGTATTTTGTAATGAAATATCGACTGACTAATTTTACAAATCCGTGAAAGAGAATACCTTATTAATTCCCAATTGTTTCATTGGCATTTCGAGCTATCTGTGTAATTATTGGTGTCAATAAAAACAATATTATATTATTTGTTGATTTCGAATAGTTACTGACGTTTGAGAAATAATCTGTTCCACGTGCGCTGCGAAAATATTAAACTGAATTCGATTCTAACCGATATTTGCAAAGTTAAATGAATGTGCAAAAGTTGCATAAACTTTTATTTATTGTTCAGTACTCTCATTAAGCTGTCATAATAAGTAAAGAATATTAAAATAAAGGAATCTAGAATCAAGCAAATACTTTTTTCGAAAAAAAATTATTGTGTATACTTACCTACAAATTATTTGTTATACTTATATCAATGCGGTTTAGTGTTCAATACAATCAACAATGGGCCGAGCCAAGTCAATACCTACAAATAAATAAATATATCAGGTTCCGGTATCATAGGTAGGTATCTTATTAAACCTAGACACGTTCTTAGCACTAAATTTGAAAGTTTTAACTTGTTCCGTGTAAGAACGGTGTAAAAATTTCTACAGTTAGGTACTCTAAAGTTTATACTTTAAGATGTCTGATATTTTTAAGTTCTAAGAAACTACTGCAAGTATTTATTGTCCAATATAAAATACAGAATCGGATGACAGCAAAAATATTACCAATTTTTTTAAGTCCTATGTTATCATCTAAATATGCGCCCTAATTCTGTGCACGCCAACAACCTACTTTCTATTTTTCTTTTTGCTAAGGCATTTCGAAATTAACGAAATCTAAATAACTAACACGAAAGGGATTTTTAAGTGACAAAATTTAAACATAAATTGTAAACTTGAAGTATTGTTCTGAGTTTCAGATAAACTTTTACTTTTTGAAAATTATAAAGAAGTTTGAGTAACGTTCAAAATTATCTATAAAAAATTAAAAGGTTTATTATACTCTTTACTTCTTATGCGTAATTTATTAAAGTTTGAGTTAAGAAGTGTTACGCGCAAATCTGTATAAAGACATTTATTAAGATGAATCGATATTTCTACTCAGCGATGATTGATGCCCGGCCCCGAAATTACATTTTACGCCCTAATATTGCCGAGATAGTAAAAACGTAAGAACTACTATAAAAAGCTTTAATGGCTTTGACAAACGGCAACGCCCTTACCCTAGCTAAATGGTTATTCATCTGTTCAGAACGTTCAGAATTTCAGATCTGATATTGGAGCATTTTTTTCAATTGTTTTTATTGCGCCATCTAGCCAAGCTTTAAAAAGCTGGTAATTAATATCGAGCAGATGTTGAAAACTAACGACATGATGCTAGCTATGATATTTTTTATATTATAGCATATAGCTACTAGACTTTGACTTTATAGAGCTTATTACGGCCTTACTACAAAAGATCTTAAAACACTGTTTAGCTAAAACACTGTTTAAGTGTGATGCTGTCTCTTTCAAATAAAAGTGACAGCATCACATTTAAACAGTGTTTTAGATACTTGTTAAACAGTGTTTTGTGGTAAGGCCGTTAGAGTTTACTCAAACTGACAACGATATCGAAAGCTTTCTTATTGGTACTGTTGACACTGAAAACGTATTGAAATTGAAAAATAATTTATTCAAATAAGCTCACATCTTAAACATTTTTAAATCGCCAATTCTTAAGATCTCAGAGGGGGCAGATAATCTTGACTAACACCGAGTAACAACAACAAATAAATAGGTAGAGAAATAAAAACATTGAATTTAGAAGCAATAGAATATATAGGACAGATTTACCAGATTTACGCGTATTTACGTTGCTCTGGTGCCAAGTAAGTGGCTAAAGTATTTTATAAAGGAAATCACAAATGTATGTCCAGTAACTACAAAGAAAAGATTAAGTACTTAAAGAAAATGTTTTCTTTATTGTCGTGTTTAGAAATCTAACTTCAGTCATCGTGATGGCTGTTCCAGATTCACTTCACCTCAGTCAGACTATACATGTTGACCTTGAGACCGCCTTTATGCCCTACGTAATAAAAGCTGTTTTTGCAGTTTAACTGTATAACCTGAAGTGCTGTCGTGCGTACCACCAAAAAAGTTATTTTTATTGCATTCGAGAAAAGTTCACTATGATTTGAGTGCGGTGCGTAGCGTAGTGTGGTAAATATTTTAAATTAGTTTGTTTTTTTACCGCCTCTGTGGTCTTAGTTAGCCCACACGTGTTAAGACGTGGGTTCCTGACTACGATTTGGAAACCGAGTACAAATTGTACCACCTTACCTAAGTCTGACACCAAAAAAACAATCTAAAGATTGTTGTGTTCCGGCAGTTGGAAGTCAGTTCCTCAGTGGTGAGGATTCCGGGCTTATATCGGCCTTATTTGTCACTTAACATCAAGTGAGGTGAAGACCAAGCACTAACCAGTTGTAAATAAAAAAAATACGAATTCTTTTATGGATAGTGGCTTGCGCACCCATTTTCCCAGGTTTGATCTCCAGCCAGGCAATGCAATGTAGAAAAACTCACTTTTCCATAACACAAGTGCTTTAGCTACTTACCTACTTATTTTGGAATCCGAGCAACGTATGCGATGTTCTTATACTATTGATTGTAGGTTGTAGGTACTTATTCTAAATATGTATGTGTTTACGTTTATGAGGCCAAGGAAACAGCAGTGTAGGTTTTCTATTCTGGCAACATTGACTAATTTTTATCAATCTTCTTTTAGTTTAAGTTTATTTTTTTAGACTGTGTGTTTTTTACGTTTCTATGCTGTTGGGCATAATCTGTATATGCCTTTTTCATTTTTCACCTACAAACTTTTATAATATAAATTTTCGCTCGTACATTGTTTCCATTTAATTTTATTTTTACATTTACAAATACGCATTATTTTATCTTCGTCAACACCATTTCACAAAAATCCCCCGTCGCTACACTGATGATTCGGTTTCATTACATAAAATCCCAAATGAATCGATATGTGAGCTCAAACTGTGTGTTTTGCATTCTTTAAAGTAGATCTATGTATTCTCTATGAATATTGTGCCAAACCAAACTAATTGCCTATTATTATTCAGACGACTTGATATTTTTTTTCTCTTTTCTTTTTCTTTCTTTCTTACTTTTTAGTATTTTTATACATTATTACTAACATTTACTAACTTAAATCTTTATTATTATTATTTTTCTTGTTATGAGTCTTACAGAATGAGTAAAGATTTCATATAAATTGTTTCAGCTGTTAAGAATTGTTTTTAAGGAGAATTAACAATTCTTTTTCACTAAGGCAATTTATTATTCTAATCTTTTATGGATATTTATTCTTTGGAGATGAATAAATGAGAATGTTAGTTTTGTGAAGATATTACAAATAACAAGTCAACGCCATCTTACGGTGAGACCTAAAAACTATTAATGCGATTGACAAAAGAGGAGCTAAGTCGTGCTTGTCTGTTGCTTTAAAGAATATATGATAAGAAGTACGGCCAACATTCGTTAGATGGCGCTGTTAAAAATAAGAAAATAAAAAAAACCTATCTGAGTAAATAAAATCGAAATAGTTTATTTACTCGTACATTACAAGCTGCAGGGACAAAAAGAAACATACATTATTATTACTACAATAAATTATAAAAGCTTGTCTGGTAGAATCAAAAGGAAGCATGGGTTTTCAGACTGGTCAAATTAATAATGTGTTTTCTTCTGAAAAACTTGTCTTCAATGTCCTGTTTCATTCTGTTTCATTCTGTTTATTGTTAGCAAACGGGTGGAGGTGCTATCATGTTTCCAGTGAGTTAAATTATCATCATGAGACATGAAACATTGGTAAACCTGAAAAGTACCAAATGTCAAAATATAGAAATTTGCATCTTCTTAATATTTCATTAAGATATAGAAATATACATAAATCTAGGTATTTTCTGATATTACTGCTAAATAGAACCAGTGTTGATAAGGAATTAATAAACTTAACCAGTACATATGGTATAACTAACTAACAGTAATGAAAACTAAAGTGGATAAAATTTTGTCGTAGACAAAATTTGGATTTTCATCAGAAAATCAATATTGTTATGTTCTTTATGGGAAATTTATCATTTATTATTGCTACTAAATTAGTCTAACATTTTAAAATAAAAACTACCTTCTTAAGTCATATAGATTTTAAATGGGAGCAAAAAAGCAGATTCTTTGATGTAAAAGAATTCCAAAATTAAGCTAATTTAAGAATGCTAATAACTTTTGTGTTTGATAATAGATTCACAAGGTTGAAGTAAAATTGATAAATTTAGATTGTTCTTATTATAATTTAATATAAATAATGTCAAGAAATTTAGGGAAACATTACTTTTTAAATGTGTGAAAAATACCAAAATATGACAAATTGCGCTATTATAAATACCTTTTAACTTTGGCTGATGGTTAGAACTCCTGAAAATGAAACCCCTCTACAGCTGAAAGCTGTAAGCTAACAAAAGACCACATTTAAAAACATTATTACATTATATTATCTACCTTCAAGTTATTTTTTTTCTCAGTGATTACGTTTTATGAGGTGCGTTCAAGAGAACACTCAACGGATGCGTTCAAATATTAGTATGAACTGTTAAGCGGCATTTAAACTCACGACTATGCTACAAACACGTCACAAACATCTTCCAAATGTGAGATTGGTGTGCGCAAACCAATTGATGTACGTCATGCACGTGTTTTATGCATTTCAAAGATTAATATTACTACTCGTTATTTGCAAATGTTAAGGGGAACATTCGTTAGGCCGAATATGTGATGAAATTATCTAGTTATATAAGATAAGAATAGGATTGCCTACCGGGTAAACAAGGGGTGTGCATTTCGACCATGGTTTGGCTGTTTGTTGATGTTTGTATGCGGGATAAAGTACCTTGCTACAGTTATCGATTTAATCCGCGTCTGATTTTCTTAACTATTATGTTTTCACTACGTTGTCATTAAGACAGGGACAGTTTTGTAACAGCTACACTATAAGTGTACGTCTGAGACCGGCTTTACATCAAAATCGTCATTTTCTAGATATTAAGAACACAGCGCAACAAATTATAAACTGTATGGTAACATATTCACTTTGGCGGTTTTAAAAACGCTGACATTTATACAGGCCGCTTGGTTGCTTGTCTAATGTAGTCGGGTCCTGGAATGAAGTTGTCGTTGTTTTTAACACAGTACATAAGCTGATAGCTAATCTGAGGTCTAAGGGAAAATTAGTGTGGCAAGTCACATTTTCCCCGATCATCGGGAGATTTTTCGACTACGGTATTTTAACTCAAGTTGTTCGAAATTACAAAACCTAAATAATCTAACTAAAATATAGGTTGTTTACATGCAAAACAAGTAATGAAGGGCTAATAATGCGTGGAAATAAAGTAAATTCATGCAAATGTGTAAATTGTCTGGAGATAAAATACTTTGAAAATTTTATAGAATATTTGAAATTAATAAGCTGCTATCTTATTAGTAGGTTTTACCTATTAAATGTGTTATGTAGTTAATTATGTATGTTGTTTAATTAATTAATAAGGTTTTCCAAGTGTTATAAATGGATATTACTATGTCACCAGAAGTTCGAAAGGCTAAAAAAGTTAGCAAGTTATTCTTAGAATTGAAGGAAGTATAAATTAAATTACTTTGGTTGGTGATTAATATAAGAAATCTACAAATAAAGTTATTATCGAATAAAAAACTTGAATATTTATAATGGGAGAATTGAGAAAAAGCTGGCAATTTTTAGTATTTATTAATTATTTATTAATTATAGAAAACAGCTGAAAAGCTTACAAATAAGTCATCTAACCGATGTTGAAACCTAAATGCTTGAGGAATTCACATTTCTTTTCTTGTTTTTATGTTCATATAATGATTTATTGACCTTTTAAAAACCACTTGACACTTGGATGTGGAAACGCTACAGTCGGACATATTTCTTATGTACCAGACCATATTTGGGCATTTTACATAAGGATTCAACGGTTTTTCGAGAATCAAGTGGGGGTTTGAGGGACTTTAAAAGACGAAGATTGAGACCTTCGGGGATAGTTTTTGCGTATATCTAGCAGGAGTCGGAACTCTGCCGAAAAAGTCCAAGAAGCCAGTCAAAGTTTTAAGTGTAAATTTATTGTCTTTTGTTTTAATTAAAAGTTAAATAGTGTTAGTTTTCTGTGAAGAATACATCGTAGATTTTGCATAAATAGCTAGGCATGTTGGTTCGTAACTGGTAAGCAGGTCTCATCTGGTCTTCTAGAATACTGTGTTTTATAAACCCTCGTTCGGGACAGTTCTTGGAATAGTTAGTACAGGTACAGGGCCCTGCTTGTACTGATGGTTGCAAGGATTAAGGTAGAGTTTCATTGTTGATTTTCCAAGAAGTCTGAAGAACTTCTGAATTCATGGAACTTTTGACATCGTAAGCGCGTCCAGATGCGATTCTTTTTGTATGAAATCGTGTTGTTGTGCGTGGCCGTGTCTAAGATAGGGGAAGGGAGACTTGCTTACTGTTCCAACAGGTAGGTCACAGTTAGGACTTAGGGTTATCTTTGCTCGCGTAAAGCTCTAGGTCGTCGCCTCTTGAGCTAGCAAAGAAATCGCGACGGGAGTGTTTAGTGGTCAGTGTATCTAGTAATCAGTGTCTTTGTGTTTTAGTGAAATGTGCTTAAGTGTTGTGTGTAAAGTGAGTGATTTGTGGTAAACTAAGGTGAGGAGGATCTATTTACGAGGAATAAACAAATAGATTTCAGGTAAGTAAGCATGTTTTCTAAAATCTCCTTCAGTTCATGTTAGGATAATTAATCAGTGTTTTTTTTTCAGGAATACTATGTTTTTTGTGTGTTTTAGTGTTATTAGACGACCTAGGTACATTTAGGATCAAAAGTATTCTGTGTTGACCCAGCTATCACTCATACAACATAATTTCTTAGCAAATCTAGGCTTTAAATTGAACCTAAAGTTTATTAATTTATTGCCTGTACCGTTTTTAGGAATCTGACAGATCTAGGGTTAGGATGTCATGTGCTTTGCGTTTGATTAGGTATTTTGTTCACATCTAATACTTCTGGCTTTATTTGTAGGACTAAAAATACCTACATACTTTAATTTCTAATATCAGTAATACTATACTAATCCAATCATTTATTTCATGATTTAAGGTTTTACCAAAATAAATCTAGCTCAAAATTAATAAACTTAATAATAAAGTTTATTAATTAATATGCGAACAAAATATCATTGTTTTCATAGTTATAATCTTTATGACTCATGCAGGTTTCAGAACAATACTAAATTTGACAACGCTGGTCAATTGAGACCATAATATTATATAATGAATACCTGCGTGAACCATACATTTGTATGTGTGATTTGGGTGATGTATTTTCAGAAGGTGCTCTTTGCTCTTTTAAACACTTACTTAATTGCCTCAATAAGCAATAGTAATGAGCAAAAGGACCTTTATTGAAAATGACAAAATCCAAACAATAGTTATTAACTATATGATAAAAACTGCTTGTATGTACTTATATATGCATACACCTATACACAAACAATCAAATTGTAGTTTGAAATGTCTGTGGATTTAATCCGCAGATATTTTAAATGAGGTATAAAGGTAAAGTTGAGCGACCCTGGATTTTAACAATAATTGTTGAGTCTATTGGTAGTTTTCAGCAGACGATCATAAACCCTTAGAGTTTTATTTTAGGGCTTTCCCCGAGGTAATTACAAGTCTAGTTACGACATTCAATCTCATTTATCAAGCGGCTAAAATAGGCTTGTTTGAAAAATGTTGAAGGTTTGGGCATTTTCTCGGCCTTGTGCCTTGAAACTCTAACACCATGGTTAATAGTGATTTGTTAGAATGTGATGTTATGACTGAACACCTTAAGCCATGTTAGGCGGACCTGCCAGTGGAGAATCTGTGTGTACAGTCATATCATATTCTGATGAGATTACTGTTAATTATGAGGCTTGATCAGATGTCCTTCGGTTTCCTGATGCAATTACTTCAAAACTAAACTTTGTCCTTGTGATATCAGTGGTTGTGGACAAATCTCCATTCGGCTATTGATATACAAGGCAGAGTACATCCACCTCCCTGTGTTCATATTTTTATGACCGTCTGGTGAACTAAAACCAAAGCTTGATAGACTTTAGAAATAACTTAAAGTTGGGAGCTTAGCCGGTAAAGGTTGCTGGTTTGGTATACTCTATACAGACTTATATTATACATTACAAGACAGAATTATTTGTCTATTTTATAATCATACTGACCCACATCAGTACCTGATTTAATCATACTATGATTTAACAATGCGTTCAATGTCATTTTGAACTGTTCCGATTGGTTCAGCGATATGCTTTTTTCCATGTCAATGCAATAGTCTTGTAACATACATGGATTTTATACAGAACACAACTATACAATGGCAGCCGTTGGCTGTTACTATAATCACAAATTTTAATCCCTTGATAGAGCTTAGTCTGGAAATATGCGGAGCCGCGAATATACGCCAGTAACTGGATCTGCTCTGTGCCATCCACCGAAAACGTTGACGGTAGGTTTCCGTACCAGCTGACCTCTATGGGAACTTATACTACACAAACCTATGGACATGCAGGCTGATTCGCTCACCTAATTGTACCTGGGAACACCACATTGTGCCTCCCTAGTGGTCGGTACCATCACCAACTTATGTAATCACTTGGTATAGATTCTACGGAACTATCCCAATGCTTACCCACTCCTGGCTGTGTATGTCGCATGGTGACGCAATGACATGGAATACTACTAGGAACATTTACATCTATTCCAGTATGGTTAAATTAGAGTACCTTCCTATCTCTTCATGTCGATTTTGGATAGCGCCACAGTTGCGCAGTACATAGTTACCGGGAAAGCATCTAGTTATGCTGGTGTGCGTTTGGAATTAAGGTCGGGGGCTGGTGGTAGAGACCTTCCAAGGCTTATAGCCTTGGCTCCATTATCTTCATCCTTATTTATTTATCTTTAATTTATCCAAATCATCAATATAATTTATGCTATGTCAAATATTAATATATTATAATGCTTATTAATTTTAAGATCAGAATAAGGCTTTTTAGTTATAGGATAGAATTAGTACATGTGCACTTGATAATGAAACATCTAGACTCGAGCCAGACATACCAAAAGAGTCCGGGTTACTACTACTTAAAATCACAACGTAGGTCCTTTTATAATTAGACGATCAAAGTTGGCCAATACTAAGTCTTCAAGAGGTTTCAGTTACCTATAGCTGTAATCAATTGAGGATTATATTACCATAGATATTAAACGATGGTAGAAGTAAGTGGAGTTTACAATGGGTACCATTCACTAGGATCTTAGATCTTAATAGCCCAGGTGAGCTTTTCACAATATTAATCAGATTTTTTTAATTTATTAAACAAATAATTATGTCATAAATAAATCAATGTATTGTTGCTATTGGTAACCAACGCAAATAACTGAAATCTTATCTACAGAATAGACGATCGGGTTCGTGTCCTTGAGCCTTTGAATGCCTAAGATAAGTCGTAAAAGGGACCTAGTATCAAATTTAGTGCTATAGTAACAACAAAATCAATACTTACTAAGTTTCTAATTGAACTTCGTTTGTTTTTAATCTTTATTTTATTGTCTACTGTTCAATTTAGTTAAGTATGAGTTAAGCTAACTATATTTTATTGAAGAAATAGCCGTTTTCACTACTGGAAATCCACTGTTTTCATGTCTAATCAAGTGCTGATGACATCGGTGTCCCGGGTTCGATTCCTGGACTATACATAATATAGAGTAATTTGAACAGTATTTATATGTAGAATCTTGGGCTTGGTGAATTAAACAGCTTTTATAAACGTTGACTTTTATTTTCTGATTTAAAACGAACAAGATTTCACAAAATAAAGGCGGAGCGCATACACACAGATTTACGTCGTCCATTCGTCTGTCTTTCGTCCCTCTCACGCCTCCCTTCCTTCTCTCTCGCACATTCGTTCAACATCCGCAGTCACACATCACACTCATACGTTCAAAAACAAATCCCACATATATATAACTTGTATTATAAAATTAAGGACATCAGTCTTTGTTTTTTGCAATTTGAATGTTAAATCATAATACGTTTAACATTACACAAAGCGAAAGATGATCTTTAGACAAAAACTTGATAACCAGCACAAAGCTTGTTAGTTTTAATTGGGCAAAAATTTTGGCAACACTCGCTCGAAGCGAGCGAAAGGGCCTGAAGGACGAAAAAACAGCCCTCTGAATCGCTCGAGCAAAAAACGAGTGAAGTGGAGCCTTAAAAATAAGGGCCGCAAACAAAGTACTTCCTCACAAAACGAGCTAGGGAGCCGCATTTGATGACTGAGCAGAACCTTTTCTATATAAGATTTATGTAGTTCTTGCAATTCCAGCCGATTTTTTAGATACCTACTGAACACAAATAGTGCCATAGTAGCCAAGTTGCCTATCAAGTCAACTCGTGCAAATACAAAAAAAATACGATCAGATAACTGACAATAAAAAAACAATTATGGTTACCAAATTATTTCAGTTTCCTTTTTTCGAGAAGACTGATTCTAGGTAATCGAAATCGTACGCGAAATAAAATGAAACCATTGTTTTTTGTCACTCGTTGATTCGTTTGCGGAGGCTTAGGTATGTACTAATTGGGATGATGAACGATTCCTTTGCGCCCTCAGATTAATTATAAATAATGAATGGATGGAACCCAACACGAAGACTTCGATAGTTTTGGACAAAGTGGTCTTTTGGACTATTTTGGTGGGAGTAGTTTTTATAGTGGTAAATCTTCTTTTTCATCAACTTTGGTATTGTCATTTCATGCCCTCATGGGTGCTACAAAATCCATCAGTAATAACTATTTCGCATCAATAGCAGCTTTGAAGCAAGAATAAAACTATTGCAGTGATTTTAGAAAGTGGTGAACTATTCACTTCTTAAGCTTACGCACTCACTAGACATGGAAGTAAAACACTTTTCGCGGTTTTATTGAAAGTAGTACGTCGGGAAAATAAAAAATCAAACCAAATACCAACTAATTACCAAAGTACTTTTAATAAAACCACGCTAGTATCCGTTAAAAAGTGTTTTATTTCAGTGGTGAACTAGGTATGTCCAAAATCACACTTTGACTTTGCAAAATGACAATATAAATTCATGGATAAAATTAATTTTATCGTACTTATACGTATATCGTACGTATATTACATTATTTTCTTTATAGAAAGAAAGAGTAGTAGAATATATTTTCTTTATAGAAAGAGAAGTAGATCATCATATAGATGATGATTCGAATGTGATTTTATTTTATTTTCTGCAAAAAGGCACACTATCTTTAGTTGGTTGTTAGTCTTGGTACTAATGAAGAAATTCTGCGTAATAAAATAATGGTGAAATAAAATTTTTGTCTATACCTACGATTCGCTTTCTCTTTTACTTTGTGCCACATCCTTTGTGTTTGGAATGCATAGCGACAGAACTGTTGCCCATCTGCATCACCTCAACGATTCTACATTGATCAATCATTTTCTCGATGACGCGACGCTCTCGGCACGTAAGTGCAATACGTGAACTTTCGTTATCAAGTAAATTTTGGTCAGGTATAGCAGAGGGGTATTTCACATTATTTAAATGTGAAATAATTATTATGCTGTACCTGACGATGATATGCTGATGGAAAACCGGTAGGTACCTATGGTAGTTGGCCCCTTATCTCCTACCATTTGGCACAGCCACATTTATTCTACTTTAATATCACCCCATATCAGAATGGGGGGGGGGGGGCATTCTTATGATAGGCACAGAAGACATAATAGTACAAGTTGACAGGTAAATATATTACTCTATTGGTTTACGTTACGCGGTGCACAAACAACAAACCATAAGAGCTTTACTAAGATAAAGCTCTTATGTTTTGTTTCCGACATTTTCAACAAAAACCGTCATATTTCAGCGAATTTACACAAAACCATAATAAATTATACACCAAAACCTTCCCTATATATCACTTTGTCCATTAATTAACACGCACCAAAATCAGTTCATTAGATACTTTTTGCCTTTATCGCGTTCATACAGACTAGCGGCGCGGGGGGACTTTTTATAAGAATTACCTCTGAAGTGCTGATTTACAATACCAATGACTAAAACAGAATACGTTTAATTAAAAATATTTAAATTGATAACTATTATTAGCGTCATCTTGTGACTTACACCAGCTCCTCAGACCCATATGAAATGCATCACGTCGTTTCGTCTGTCGCAGACACGAATCGAGCAGGGCTTCAATCAATTTGCCCTGATCAATCATTTTAGTGCTTCCAGCGATAGATGGCGCTAACTCGAGTAAGGTATATTATTACCGGTGTAGATCGTTTTATTTCGGAGTCGATCGTCATACATCAAAGATTTTTAAAATGATTGAGAATATAAAAATTGGTGCACCGTTGAATCCATTCAATAGACTCTATTGCATGGAGGCAACGGGTATTCTCACCCTCTATTGAATAGATAGTGGGATGGGAATACAGTACAGTTAGACCATGTAACCTTTTTAGCATGTACTTGCTATTTTGAAAAAATCGGAAATTCTTCGCAACTGATTAAACTAGTGTCTATCGATAAGAAACGTCAAAATAAACACAAATTATTAATTGTCATAATTATTGTCGTAAAATCTTAAAAAATCTTACGAAGATAAGAAGATATTTTTTTTAGAGTTAGTAGAATTTTTTTAAGGCTAAATATTTCCGAAAGTATTCATTTGACAATTTGTTTATTTTGACATTTTCTATCGATTAAAAATAGTTTCATCGGTTGCGATGAATTTCCATTTTTTTTATCGAATATAAGGAGGTACCAGCCTGCCTAGCATGACTGATTTATATCGCGTGATATAGCATTTTATCGACACTCAACTGTCAAATTCTTTTGTCTTTTGGACAGTTAAACGTGATAAAACGCTATATCACGCGATATAAATCAGTCATGCTAGGCAGGCAGGCTCCATACTAAAACGTTACATGCCTAAAATCGACTTTACCTACCAGCTATTTACAATCAGATTAAAGAGAAGCAGCACCATTAACAATAGTGGGGAAAGGCAAAAGGGCGGAAAGGATGGCAGAAAAGGGAAGGAAAAGGTATAGGTGCTCAAAAGGAAAGATTGATTAGATAAGTAGATAATGTACCTACCATTTCTATAGGATACAGCGACATTCAGTACCACAAGGTTCTGTATCCAATGGTGAAGCATTTGTTAAAAATCTTCATTAGTGTAAAATCAAGGGTACGATTCAATTTAATAAACGAAGAATTTATACTTATTGCTATAGAGGGGTATAATATTGCATTGCCCCTGACAACGTGTATATGTAAAATTTAATGATGACCGGTTCAGTAGTTAAGACGTGAAGGCATAACAAACAAACAAACAAACGGACGGATAATATTAGTAAGGATTTGTGGCTGTTAAAGGCATTATCATTACTTAACAAAATTGATTTTAGTATAGATTATACTAAATAATATACTAGAAAAAATACGACTCGCACCAGATCAATACTCAGACGGGAATCGAACCCGCGACCTTTGGATATCCGGTCCAATGCTCTGACCGCTGAGCTACCGAGTCACTACCGAGTGAAAAATAGCATTGTGAATGCAAAAATCTCAAATTTAAAAATTTAGTATAGATTGCTGTGTATATTATATTCAAATGATTAATGAATGAATGAATGTATAACTGTCCGCTCGTATCCTATAAGCGTTTATTTCGACAAACAGTAAGCTTAATGTCTAGATTAATGGCGGATTGGTCTGCCACCGACCACGTAACGACCACGATCACGCTGCAACCAATTCCACGGCTGTGTCTGGTTGCGACGAGCTGGCACAAGACTAGAGAAATCAGTATAGAGATTTGAATCAGTCAACGTTTGTCTTTTTCCACTATTAGTACCTACTGAATCTTTTACTTAATTCTGGTAGCATCAACCACCAATTATTGAAATCTTTATGTAATAGAAATGAAACAATATAACGGTGTGTGTTAATGACACCAAAAAACAAAAGAATAAATACCAATGTTTAAAAAACAAAAGAAAGTCTATAAGAAGAATCAAATAACATTCTCGTTTTATAACATTTCACATACAATCCAAGTCAGCCCTCACAGTTCATTATACGGAGAGTTTAATGAAGAAAAATATTTGCCCTCCAACTTGGCGAAGTTATTATTTGCCAAGATCTGGGCTGTTTGCCTCTTGCCAAGAGTTGGGTTTTCTTCGACTTTGCTTTGACTTCCGGCTTACAAAAGTATTCAATTATGATTGTTATTGTTTCCCACAAATACCTGTGATATATTGTTTATGTGCTCACAGTAATAAAGAATGTTCTCATACTTAAGAAATCATCATTGATATGAGGAGCAATAACTTCGCCTTCCGATGGATTCGCTGAATTTTGATAGGTACAGAGAAATGCTCTGCAGTTTCATTAGAATGAATAACGATAACATTTCAATTTTATGACGCGGTTAAGTCTCTTTATAAAATGAACTGTAGCTATCTGAAAGCTTTGGCTCTATCGACATTTTGTCGTCACAAAGTAGGTCGCCTCTGATTTCGACAGATATAAATCAATCGAAATCTCCAAAAATAATTACTGTTCCGTTAATCAGTAACGAACAGATTTCTGTTTCTCAAGATTCCATTAGTTATTAGGAACTTAGCGACACAATTTTGGAATGTCGAGACGAAGATTAATACCCTGGGTAAGAAACTTGTGTGCCACGCAAGTTGTATTCGGACGGCTAATTAATCAAAACTGAAATTCACTGAGGCCATCCCCATTCAGTGAGAAATAGCAGTTAATGATGCAGCTTTTGCTATCGGGATTGACTCATCTGGTCCCTACATTTTTGAAATATTTTCAAGAACAAATACTCAAACGACTTTTGCCTATGCAAACGCACTGCGTTGAAATATAGCTCTATGATTGGTTAGTTTGTTTTACGTATTACGTGTGATTGGTAGTTGTGACGCTGTGCGTCTGCGGGGAGTGTGAGACTTATAGTAATATTTGTGAATACGGGTATTAATCTTGTTTTAAACATCTGTGTTTTATGATGTTCAATGTTTAAAACGACAGGCGAATTAATTTTCACGATTTGGTGCAAAAAGTTACTCAAAGGTCAGACATTTGCAATTTTAAGAATACTTGTCAAACTGAACACAGTCGGAGGTCACCTTAGTGACATTGTGTGTCTAAAAACGAATAGAGCCGATTGAAATATTAACAAGCTAAGAATATCACAATTAAAGTTTTTATAAAATAGACATGTTTTGTGTACGAAAAGCGTAATGAAAATCTCTGGAAATAAACGCTTTGTAAAGTGAGACCATAGATCGAATACAAATCAGCAGTAGTACTTGAAAATTTAATACTCTTCTAGATTTGTTTTCATTAAGAAATATCCATTTGGTACATAAAGTTAAGTGTAAGTAGGTATTTAAAAAAAATTACGGAATATTTTGACAAATATGTACGATAGGTACATGCGTAAAATAAACTGTTAAGGCGAGGCCAGTTCACGAAATTTACTCATTCACTATGTCTTTAGAATAAGGTTGAATATTGCATAACTTTAATTGACGCTTCGTCAGAAATTTGACGAATTTTAGTACATTTTTATTGATTTCTGAAATACTGGATCATTTATTAAAAATGTACTCGGCTATTGTGTTAGATCGATAAATAAGCTATCCTTTTTGCATAAAAAATCATATCACTGTCGTTGAAAATTACGAAAACTGACGATTTGAAATTTAGTTTTTATGGTGTTATTCAGGATTTTTTTACAGAGTTACCATGCCATTTTTCAATATTCTGTTCGGTTAATTTGCTTCTTTGTTTCTTAACAGTAATTTTTGTGAAGTAGAATTTTACATCAGTTCTTCACATTGGAAGTTCAGAAATCGGACTTTTCATCAGATCGTGAACTTTACTGGCCTCGCCTTAAGTTATTTACCAACGTAATCAAGTTTTCAGTATTATTTTTCTAATCAACTTAGAAATACACATTAATATATAAATAAAACAATAGTACCAATAATATTAAATGACGTCAGAATATAATGAGTAATTAATTACATGCGAAGATAAACGTGAAAATGCAAAAAAAGCGTCGAATATTCGCATTACTGAGTATCGCGAAATTCGTGAAGTAAATTGATGATACCTGTCGCAGAGTGACATGCTGCTATCAACAGGAGAAAGTGTACTACATTGTTTTTTTATTATTTTGTATATTGGCAACATACAAGCATTGATCAAGCTATTGGCCAAAAACTATTTAAATCAAGCAAAAAAGTCCTTTCAAAAGAGCTTAATTTTTAAGTTGTCTTTATAAGTAAAATACTTCCTTAGTAATATCCTTATTATTGACAAAATAAACAATTTAGCCACAAAATACAGATAAAAAGCTCCTTTTTATGTTATGAAGTTTTACTTCTCATTTGTCTAATAATACGATAAAAGAGAAAAATGCTAAAGCTCGTGCCGACATACATTTGAAGTATTGAAATGTTTTGTAATGGAGTCTTTGTAAGTATTTCTAAACGTATCGTACTGTTTATTAAATATTTTATGAGAAATGGAAAGCCAAGATACCATTATAGAAACAAGAAGATTTTTTATGAGGAATTTAACTTCACATTCTTAGCAATACATCGTGATATCAGTTTTGGAACTTTATAGAAAAGTTAATTTGATCTTTCTCTTTGTGCATGGGACTTGAAACATACAGAATATCGACTATAAATCCTGTATAGATTAGGTAAAAAAAAAGCGTTAATAGTATACTAAAGAAAACTAAGCACAGCATTTGATAGCACACTACTAATTTGAACGGAGAAAATTTCATTAAATCACTGACAAAGCTAGAGCCTTAATAACGCGTACAAATAGGGCGAAAATTGCTTGAAGGCTGTGTTGAAACTAATATGAACCTACTTGACATGCTTAACATGTGGCAATCAGGGTTATCTCAGTTATGTTCTATTAGTGGTACATTGGATTGGCGCATAATAAACATCATAAACTCCAATCTATTCGACATTCTGAGCAAATTATGATCAAGTAATTATAATAAATCAATATTTAGAGGCAGTTGAACATCATAATGATGTATTTAGGTATGCTGTTATGTAGTACTCAAAATTTTTTTTGTTAGAAAAAAGTTAAGCTTTAGTTAAAAATTGCATTGTGAATCCCACTAATATATAAATGTGAGTGAGATATTTGTTACTCAATCATACAAAAGCGGCTGATCGGATTAGGATGAAATTTGGCATACAGATAGTTTAAAGCTTGGATTAAAACGTAGGATACGTTTTATCCCGGCCAAATGAATTTTCTGAAGTTCCACGCGGACAAAGTCGCGGGCGGAAGCTAGTCCACTCATAAAGATGAGGTCCCAGTAGTCTCACTAATTTGTGGTCCCAGCACCACTGCTGGGACCACAAATTAGTACCCACGTACATAAAAAAAACTCAATTTCAATACAAGTGACTCGGTAGTTTAGCGGTCACAGCATTGGACCGGACATCCAAAGGTCACGGCTTCGATTCCCGTTCGATAATTGATCTGGTGCTAGTCATATTTTTTTAGTAAGTATATTATTTAGTATTGTATGTAGGTATAACTTATTCATTTGTGTTAAAAATAAATTGTCCTTTTTGTCTCCGTATACCTATTCTGATTTTTTTATTCGTTTTGCTTTTCAATTTGGAAATTTATTGTAATCGCAATTACTCATGATCACGTTCCAGTTATGCCGGTCACTCAATTAAGGAATAAATGGGGAACTCTCATACAAAATAAATGGCATTTCGTTTATATTACGACTGTGGTCAGATCTCACGTAATTTGCTTATCGTAACACAGGAAATAAAAAATGCGTATGTAGTTACCGAATTTATTTCTCTGGTACATGAGGTGTGTTGCGCGCCAGTGTTCCTCTTAGGTATGATTTTCAACATTGATAGAGACTAAAGTTTTAAATGATATTTTTTTACAATGGGCCCCCGCCCACGAGCGATTTTTTGTCGCCGAGAATAGAGTTTAATATTTAAACGTCCACGAGCTACAAAAAGTTGCTCGCAAAGTCACTTACAATGGTATGGCCGAAAAGTCGCCCCGATTATCGCAGCTACAAAAAGTAGTCCGTGTGTGTTTACGCTATTACCTTATTTTTAAACTGTAACTACGTGTTTTGGTTTTAACTTGAGAGTTGTATTTTAACTAAGCAAATATTATTCTAGGGTAACTAAATAACGAATAGAATTGGATAAACAAAAAAATATAATATTCATGACTCACGATCACATTCGATAAGAAAAGAAATAAAAACCTAAAGTAAAAAAGATACAAATATCCCAGTGAAATTCAAAGTCAGGAGAGATATCTCTATGGGTTTCAGAATACGTCTCCCTAGGGAATGGTATAAATTTTATAATTAATCGCGTTATGTAACAGCATGGGAATGCTGCATCTGTTTTCATTAAAAGTTGCATTTGTCATTTTGTGCAAGAGTATTAATGTATTACAGCATTAAGCAGATGTTATATTTCACTTCACCCGCGACTTCGTCCGCGTCGACATTTGGAAAATCTCTATGGAACCTTTGATCGGGGTAAAAAGAAACCAAGCTATAAACTTTCCGTGTGCCAAATATCACCCAAATCCGTTCAGCTGTTTTTGAGTGATTGAGTAACAAATGTGTTTTATGAATCACTTTTGTTATTAACTAGTTTATTAGCTCAAAAAGTTTAATGTAATGTTACTTAACTTTGTCAGGCAAAATAGTTTCGTTAATTAATTCACTTTACAAGTAGGTAATATAGTAGAACATTATTACGTTTTGGAAAATATGTTATCCTCTTCTTTTTAGAGTCCAAGCTAAATCAAACTATAATAAGTGATTCTATCGACAAGTTTTGAAAATAATTGCCCGAGATAAAATAAACCTCAATAAATTACAAATACTTCGTTTAGTTATTAATCTATTAGTTACCACTTATCTATCTCTCACTCTCTCTAACATGATTACATTAGAAATCTTGATATGGTACTAATGGCTATGTTACATTAGTCTAATCTTTTGATCAATGATACTAATCAGGAGGTCGAAGATCGATCGTATCAAACTTCTGCGCCGGTCCGATTCTCCGCTCACACAAATGAATTTTCCAAACTCTATGAGTAGAGTTTCCTTTTGCTCGGAAAATAACTTTCCTTTTGAGTATAATTTACTTCTTAATATTTTTGGTGCTTTCTTGCCTTTAGCGATGTTCCATTGTGTTACTTTGAATATTTAAAACTTTCGTACTTTTAGGTGTGTCTTCATAGAATCGCTTTCCCGGGGCCCTACCGCCTAACTCAAAGCGATAGCCAAAGCGATAGCTATGCTCTATCCGTCCTTGTCATATCATAACACGATGACAAGGACGGACAGTGAACTGAAGTCATAAACCAAAGCCAGAGTCAAAGCGATAGAGCAAAGCGATCTGCATGCCGACACTCAAGGCATTCAATAGCGCACGCTGACCGTGCGCTTTCGCTTTCCTCTTGCGCTTTTAACAGGGGCATGCCTGAGGGCATGCAATAGCGCATGCCTTATCTTCTCAAAAACTGACAAATTCGTATGGCAGAAAGATGAACGCACAGGCAATTAACATTACATATGCGTTTGACGCAAGTTGACTTGAAAATTGAATAAGGGGTTTTCAAAGTGACATTTAAAAAATAAAAATAGTAACTATTTGCTTCACTAGATGGTGTTGATACTCTTCGAAGCCCAAAAAATAGTAACTATTTGCCTCACTAGATACTCTTCGAAGCTTAGTAAAAAAATCACATTGTCACCTATTTTTATCAACGCCATCTATCGAGCCTACAGTTTTTTGTCATTATGAAAAGCCGTCATTGAAAGTTGAAAGCGACTCGGTGAAGACAGACCATTTGAGTAACGAAGTGATTGGAACATTAAATAAATGTACAATTGATTAATTCTGAGTGCAATTTGGTTTATTCCTTTTTTATATAGGTACGAAATGCTTTTTTATTACCTTACTTAAACAGTGAAATGTTTAGTTTTAATTTGATTGTCCGATTAGCATCAATATACCTAAAACATTATTTTTGGTTCTGTAAATATTATTAAGTCAAAATATTAAATGACAAAAAATATTGCAATCGATTCTATTACTGATTCTGAACAAAGAGTTCCAGGTTTCGTTTATACCTACTAAAAATAACCTTATAGGTGTAGGTATAGGGTTTCTTTATACAAAATCAAAATGAGTCTGTAAGTAGGTATGATACGACAACTAAATATTTAAATAAACACAAAAGCTAGTAGCCGCTTAGACAATATCCAAAAACTGTGTTTAGTGTGCGCATCGTGGCTCGTTTATTTTGTTGAGAATAGAATTTGGCTACGTCTGCCGCCTCTACAAATCGAGTAGCTTTGAAATGGGTTGAGGGCCACAAGTACTATAGACTTGACACAATTCATGCTTACTACAGAAAGGACTGATTTAGTAGATGTTTAATTTTTGACAGTACTCGTCAAGACGATTCTAACGAGCCCAAACACGATGGGGTGGGATGGTTTCATCATAGATTTTCTGGGGACTTCTTCCGGATCCATCATCAGATCAGCTCAATGTCACCATTTTATATTGCATTGCTTTCAAGATCTGACCTATGTTTAAAGTTTCAAGTCTCTAGCTCATCGGAAGACTAGAATAAAATTGTTCGCAAACTTTGCGGACAAACAAATAAACAAACAAACCCGAAAGCAACCTAATAAAAACGTGTTAATAAATAATACAAAAAAAATGGTAGATGGTCGTAGCAGCAAAAACTACTACTACTACTACATGGGCCGTTATAGGAAATAACATTTGGAGATAACCAATTCAAAGTCACGGCCAAATACGAGTATAGTCCAACGTGATGTAGAATCCTTGACTGTCTCTTTCAAACATCGGGCCGCAACTTTGGGTAATCTATGACTACTTATTTTAGTAATGCCTACTAAACTACTAATAACACTACGATGACTCCTAATTATTTTAGTATACACTGAGTACTTTTTTGGTGGTAGTAATACGAAAAAGACAATAATACAATACTGATCACTCTAAAATTTTATAGTTTTCATCCATCTCATTCGATCTTGGTATGCCAATAATTTTTGTGGCAAGTCTACAGTATTCTTGGCCTAAGATGGGGGCGTGTTATTGTACGAACAAAATTATTGAACGTCGATATATTTGAAAATAGATAAAATTTAGACTTGTGGTTTTACTGCCGTAATAAATTACGCGCGTTCTACTTTCTGGAACAGTTTTACATTTTTGAAGATTAAATTTCGTACTTACTTGAAAAAACAAAAAAGATTTCAATAAAATTCTAGTTTTTTGTTTTTTTTTTTAATTCCACTGCTAAAAGTGTATAGTACAGTTTCTTACTTCCATGACACAAAAGTAATTAAAATATTATTTAAATTACATCAGTCATTAAAGCTTGATTTTATTATACGTGACAGGGTTAACAAACCCTTGAGATAAATTCATTTCGAAAGACGACAGCGATCACCACTTTTCGTCAATACATGTGCTTAATAAGTTTCCATAATACCTAAATGTTTGATACAGGGACATAACAGTAAGCAAATACGAAAATAGTTTAATATTCCACCCCCATATTGGTGATATAAATTTTGTTTGTCCTTAAGGTCGTGAGGCTCTAAACATTCGCATTCGCACCTCTAGAGGGCGCTTAATATTCAGAATTGCACGTGACTCGGGTCCCGAGCGCCTACTACGAAAACCGAACCACGATATCGACCGACGTTCGTTTTGCTTCTTTATTTCTGGTATTGGTAATGAATTACCCCAGTTTAAAATGTCAAGTTTTGTTCGCGGGCGCGGGCGGGCGAAAGTTTGTGTGTGTGTGTGTGTTTGTCACCGCTTCAAGCCGTTTGGGTTTACGGATTTGGATGAAGTTTGGTTAGTAGACAGATTAGGACCTGGATTAACATAAAAGCTACGTTTTATTGTAGTCTAAGGTTCCCTAGGGTCCACGCGATGAAGTCGCGGGCGGACGTTTTACAATAAGATAAGATTATGATCCAACATTATCATTGTAAATCAAACGACGAACATCGTTAGATTTTTTTATAGTAAGCCCTCCGATCAAACTTAGATGGGTGTGTTACACAGTGTTGCAATACTTGACTATTTTTGACACATATTTTTATTTTCTATAGGAAAGTTTCTGTGTTAGCTGTAATACTTTGTGTTTGTTCGTGACTAAATACTTAACTCGAGTTATAATAGTGATCTAGTAGCTTTTAGTATTAATGTGCATAATTTGTTACAAAAAAGTAGTAAGTAAGTACCAGGCAATATAAAATAATATACTTCATTTCTTAAAATATTCGCGTTTATATGTATTATTTATTATAAAAGCTAACGAGTGTTATTCGTCTTCATACATTTCGATGCAAATGAAATATTTAGATATGTTTTTTATTTATTGTCTGTATTTAACAAAAACTGGCCAAAAAGTATCACTGATTTCTTCTCATTCAAAAAATCCTAAACTTGAATTTTGTCAAAGAAAATTATATGCATTTTGTACAAGCAATTGATTAGCTGCTTAACGTTATTGTATTGTAACCTTCTAAAGTAACTTAAGTTTAAGTCAGCTAAAGGATAAACCTAGTTAGTATATTTCTTAAGAAATCGTCGAGACTTCACTACCCAACCAACATTTTGGCGCTAATTTCCACCTTTCTTAAAGTTTGTATTGGTTTAACGGGTGTATTAAAGCGTCCAGTAAATCTTTTGTTTGTTCAATGGTCATGGCTATAACTAAATAACTCATCAAGATGAGTAAAAGTAGCAACAAGACACACTTAAGTAGGTATAAAAGAGAAATGTTGAACCACAGTAACACTAGGTATTGTAACTTCAAGTAATAATTAGTAACTAAGGTAATAATTGGGTTTCCAGTAAGTCTCACTATTTCCAAGTGTTCTTGAAGAGTGTTAAGTAATGTTCTTATACCACCTAACTTAGCTAGGAGACGTAATATTACTTAAGGAGGTATAAACGGTATAGTCGGAACCATCATAGCACCTGCTTTTATAAATTCAAGTAACAGAAAATACTTAAAGTAATATAATAGTTTCTTATAACTCTTTCTACCGACAAGAGCTCTTGAAAGTAGTTAGAAAAATATTTTTTACCACTCAAGTTGATATAAAAGTTTTAATCGCAACTTATTAACAGCTACTTAATTTAGTAATCAGTTACCCCTATATATGATAGCAATTGGTATTATGGAGTTACTTTAGAGCCCTAAGCGCCAACGCTCACGGGCGCTTAATCGCCGAGCGATTTTTTGTAGCCCAGAATAGAACATATGGAGTTCAATACGTAAACGCCCACGAGCTACAAAAAGTAGCTCACACATAGCTCGGCGACTAATCGCCCACGAAATGACACTGACAAGAGTGACAAGCGGCTTTAACCCTAAAAGACACCACAATTTTTTTCGCTGGCTGACATAATTATTTTTGTAATGGTAGAGTTTGCAATAAAAAGTAAGAGAATGATTATTACATGATATGCTTACCAATTTATATAGTTTTTAATCCTGTTCCAAAAAAGGTAGGAACACACTACGAACCTAAGGTCGGTTATAGGCAATTATTGTTCTGGGATTATCATAAGTTTATAATTTACCTATATTATTATGGAAAACTTAACGTAAACGTAACAAAAGAAACATCAAGTTAGCTAAAGAATTTGACTAGTCGCTAATAAAATCGTATTGAAAGCACTGTCGGATTGTCTAAGAACAAACATCTAGTAAATTTTATTTATTTATAAATAATGAAAATCAAAGCAGTCGCCGTTTAAATATGTTTTCCATAACAATGCCTACCTACCTACTTCTGTTTTGCGTAAAAGAATCGCAAGATTCAGTTTTTTAAGTAAGATGATTTTGGGCATGGAATAGGGGATAATACTGAGGAAGTAATGGCGCCACATGCGACTGTCCTAAATTCGTTAAATTTGATGTTTCAGATGTAAAATGTAATTTCTGACGTATTTTAGCCAATCAAAACCATTTTTGTTTACCACAGAGTACAATGGCGCCATCTGCGAAAAGTTTTACGTATTATTTCCTATTGCGAGTTTTTACACAAAAAAAGAAAAACCATAAGCATTCTATGGGTTCTTTATAAGGGTTCCGTAGCAAAATGGTAAAAAGGAACCCTTATGGTGTGACTCAGTCTGTCTGTCTGTCTGTCACAGTTGGATATCTCGATAACTATCTATTAATGGTATCAACTTGAAATTTGGAATAGTTTAAGATGACTTTTGCCCAAATATTTTGCAAATAAGGATGTTTTTTTACAGCAGGAATTGAAAAGGGGTCTTAAAAATTTGAAGTGAGGCTACTAGTAGGGCATGTGGGTATCATAACATAATGAAAGAGTGTTGTTAGCACATTTTCAAACATTTCTCTTTTTTTAGGCCGCATAGTGTTCGACTTATAATGAAAAATGTAAAAACATACCGTTCCTTCCTTATAGTATAGAACTTATAGTAAAAAAGATAACTATAACGTTCGAAAAACATGAATAAAATATTCTATTGTACTGTTAGCCGATCGGTAATTATAGGGTTTGAGGTTATTTTTCGCACAAGTCATCACGAAAATACGAAAATGTGGTATCGATGCATTCAATACGATGCCCCGATCACAAATATATAAGATGAAAAGCGTGAAAATGGCGGGGGTAGAAACTGTGATGTCATAAAGTTTTCAGTACTTACAAAGATTTTTTTCATACCATGTGGTATATCAAAGCCCTTTGGCTTTGTGAGTATATTGCGAATATAAAACACACTATAACATGTCATCAAAATCTCATCATAGTAACATACACAGTAACAGTTAAAACACATAAAAAATACCGTTTGTGGAACATGGATAAAAATATTATTTTTTAATATGTCATAAAATGATGTAATACAAAAACTAGCTTATGTCTGCAAAACAAACACTTCGAGCGACTCGCAATATTTTTTCGGGGTCAAAACCTTCCAGTAGGTAGGTCGAACAAATTTTTATTAATTCTTGAATTTGCGCATATAAAGTAAATGCAGAATTTTTGTTCTTCACACTATTTTGACGATAAAAGGATCTGTACCCTTAGCACGAACAGCTATCAAAAAAATAATCATTCGATAGATAAATTTTGTATTGGAAATTTGTACAACGCCATCTATCGCCGATAAGCGAAATGAAATTTTCCATAGAGAATTGTCTATCGAGTAATTTTACGTGCGTTTTTTTTCTCGATAGCTGTTCGTGCTAAGGGTACTGAAGACATTTGAATCATATACATTGTTTGCTTCATTTGTGAAAAGTATATAATTACTGACATAAATAAATCATAAACTTTATTTTATAGAGCTTAGCAATAATAAAAGTGATTGTTCTATAATATTATTACCGGGTGCCTTTTAGGGTTAACCTACGTCAGCGACTAAAAAGCGCCGTGATTGTCGCCGCGATTATCGCCGCGTTTATCGCAGCGATATCGCCGCGATTAACGCCGCGCTTATCGCAGCTACAAAATAGCGCCCGTCAGCGGTAAGCCTAATCGTTACAGCGGGGTTCAAATTTACTTTTATGCTATTCTAAGCAATATTAACATGGAATTTAACCATTGTAACTCTTATTTTCACTTGAAAGCATAAAACATATAAAATATCACTTTTATAGATGTATAATGTCTCTAACTTCTAAATTATATGTTTTCTGATCTGATTACATGCAAATTACAGTAATACCTAGAAGTAGTCAGAATTTTGTGATTTTCGCCATGAGTTCGTGGATAAAACAAAAGTGTCAATGTCAGTCAGTCAGTGAACAGAATCGTAAACTTAAAATATCACTACCTTTACATCCAAGTCGAACCATTGTAAAACCAAACACCTTAAACTTGTACTCTTATTACCTTTAAAACCCTATTCTGGTATTACAAGTGCAACAATAGTTCTAACTACAGGCCATCTAGCACTTCTTGTTCATTAGTAGTAATAATAGAAACCCAGGGTAATAAGGAATAGACGCCATGCTAAATCAAACATAACCTAAAAATAATTCAGAAAAAAACAAGTTTAAAACCCATTCTTTGTATATTTTTCACATTTTAAAACAATATATTTACTACAATACACAATGACCGTAAAACACAGCGCGAATATCCTGTTTTTATCTAAATGTTTATTGAGTGTATGCCCCCCGTGATAAAATGCATATTATTTTTAATACAAATATCACTTATTTTCAAGGCCCTGACAAATTGAGATGCAAAACATATATTATTCTTTCAATAAAGTAACCTTCGCAATAAATATTAGCCCTATGATAAAGAAATCACACTTGACTGGCAGAGTTATTGACAATGCGTAACTTGTTATTCATCCTTAGTTGGCCATCATTTTGAGACGATATCACAAATTGAATGATCGAAATAAAGTAACACTTTTGGAACTAAAATAATGAAAACTAATCGAAGAAGAAAACTCACTACAACCCTGAGTTGAAATCAACACTGATCAAGATACATAAAGCAAATCCAAGAAACAAATGGACCTGAAGAAGAACTAATATATTACTATAAAAATTATACTAGCAAATTTTAGAACTTGTATACCACCAATAGTTTTTATTATAACCATAATACAGACTTTAAAGTGCTTGAGGTAGCAAGATTTATATTATACCACCATTATAGATATAATAAATTGTTTGCCACTAACGCCACTCTATAACTGTAATGTAGCTCTCAGTGTTAAAAGAGTGAGCATTATAACCATTCTATTACTTATAGCGCTATAAGACGTGGGCCCTTATAAGAGGTTGTAAGGGTTTAGAGCGTGCTCTAACACCAATTGCTAAAACCTTTGTATAACTCTTGCTTGCCAAAATCACTTTTAAATAACTCTTTTAACACCAATTCTTATTACCAAAATGCTAAGGTACTCAATGCAAACGAGGTGGAATTAGCAACTGTGAGAGTTTTAAAAATCCTTGCCTAGGGAGACGGGTCTATATCGGGCAAAACCACTGGACTTACGTAAGAAGAAGTAGATGTATAATGCGTTTCATTCTTATTGGCGGCTGTGAAGTTAGCACTATGCGCGTAACCGTACCTACCACTCGCCTTTCTCACCCACTTTCATCGAAATTGTGTTCTGCCTGCGCTTCATCTTGCGTGATGTTCCGAGCCGCCTTAAGCTTTCGTCCTAGTCCACACTTGTATCATTTTGGCGTATCAGATCATCGTATCTTTAGCATACATCGCTAGTTTGTTGGTGGTACGTTTGAGTAATACTGTATCAAAGAGACGATGTATGACAAAGATACGGTAATCTGTCTGATACGCCAATATGATACAAGTGTGGACAAAGCTTTAGGCTGCGTTTAAACGATAACACACGACCCGACCTCAACCCGAACTCACCTCAACCGCAGCCCACCTTGAAATACATCGCTTACAATTTTGAGTCTTAAGACACATTAATAAGCTCCTGTGTAATGTTCAGGTGAGTTTGAGGTGAGTTCGGGTTGAGTTTGAGTTGAGTTCGGGTTGTGTTCGGGTTGAGTTTGAGTTGAGTTCGGGTTGAGCGCGGGGCGTGTGCAACTGTGCAGTTGCATCGACAAAATATAACAGAGCTAAAACTCAAAATTGTAAGCGCTGTATTTCAAGGAGTGGGTTCCGGTTGAGTTGAGTTCGAGTTGAGTTTGAGTTTGAGTTGAGTTCGGGTTGAGGTCGGGTCGTGCGTTATCGTCTGAACGCAGCGAGCCGCAAATAAGCTTGACGAATTGTAATGCCGGCTATGTGCAGTTCATAGCATAGCTGTGAATAGGACTGCACAGCAGAGCACAGAGGTTGAGGATTCCGGATGAAGTTCAGATTACTACCACTCATCATCGTATATGTTAAGACAGCCAAGCGCTATTCTCCTTGTCGTTAAAACACTTAGTTGGCAACAAGACTATTCAGTAAAATATAGGCTGCCTATTCCATAACTGTTACTATATTACTTACGTAGTCAATAAATTCCCTTTTACTACAAAACACTGAATATTAAATATCACTCCAGAAAAAAATATCGTTGGAACATAATAAAATGTTACGTAGCTCTTGAAAGATAAGACGAGAGGCATAGGCATCCCAGGCAAATCCCACGCATTTTTGTAAACTATCACCCTTATAATAATTGTAATAGTGGCGAGTTTAGAAAAGCAGTTGTAACTAAACTACCTACAGAAATGCGTTATGGAACAGCAAGAAAAATGCGTGTTTCGTCTACATAAAGCTCACATTTCGTTAATCTGGAGGGTGTACTAGGAATTATTGAATGTGATGACTTCTATACATTTTAGGCACAAGTCGTAAATATCGCCAGATCAAGCCAATCGCGATTGAAACGTTTCTTGAAGTTGGTGGGGATGCTCCGTGTTACCATAAATTAGTTTTATGTGAAGTTTATGTAAAAACACAGCAATAAACCGGTTTTCCGGTTGGATGAGACGTAGAGGAACTGGGGGATTGACTCATAACTCAGAGTTACTTTATTTTAGCCGTTTGATGAAATTGCTCTCTATATTCACACCTTACATGTCGAAGACACGGTCAGACAGTAGACTATTCTCACACAGAATAAAATGACAAAATCGAGTGAATGCAGCCGTAACAGGGGATGTTTTAGTAGTGTCGTAGGTGTGTAATTGCCAGAATAAGAGATTCCACATCACATTTCATATCATCTGATCTAGTTTTATAAGGTTTTGGCAGTACCTAAACGTAGCACCGACAGACTACATCGATTTAGTTGCAATCAATTTAATAAGGTGGAGCTCGGTGGCGCAGTGGTTTAGCGCCTGGCCCAGCGATTGCGGAAGTTAAGCAACGTTCGCAAGGGTCGGTCATGGGATGGGTGACCAAAAATGTATTATCTCGAGCTCCTCCGTGCTTCACAAAGCACGTTAAGCCGTTGGTCCCGGCTGCATTTGCATTCGTTAACACCCACCAATCCGCATTGGGCCCGCGTGGTGGGTTATGGCCCATCCTCCTTACCACTCATTAGGAAGGCCTTTGCCCCAGCAGTGGGGACATCAAAAATGACTGATGGACACATGGACACAATTTAATAATCTTTGTATATCGTCGCGACACTGTTGCGGTTCTTCATAAAAATTAAAAGAAAATGAACAGAATCTAGTGTTTGTGACCTGTGGCTGCTGCTTATCACCAGTGTTAGATTCAATCATTAAACGTTTGTTTTTAAATCTAACGCTTTTTTAGCTTTGTATAGAAAAGCGTAACTTACTGTGCGAGCCTATACTGTGTTTCGTGAACACGAACGCGACGAAGAGTAGACAAATATTCTTATATAACTGACATGACGGCTATTTCAGCGAAATATAGTCAGTTTGAAGCATTGAATTTTTCTATTATCTCGTGCTTCTTTGGAGGAAATAAGAGAGCTGCTACACACACGTAGAAAATATAATTATGTGACGCGAGAACTGAAGTAATGGCTATTGTACAATTGTTCGTATTTTTTATTCCGTATCTCCATGCCCTTGGTTTTTACTCCTAACATTGTTAAGGCTGAGTGACTTCACACATCACTTCGCTCAAAGAATTACTCAGCTAATGTGGCAGGGAGTGTTTGAGGGCACAAATATCAAGAAGAACTGATGCCTGTAGCACAGAATAGAATATAAGTAGGTAGGTACTTACTACCGAATGTAATAAGTAAACTCCGTCAAACGAAATCGCGACAAAACATATAATTATTTCTGCATTTGTAGTGAAAAGTTCTGGAGCGGCGACCATTTTTTAATCCCATCGGTTCCACTTAACTTTTGACAGTATGTTTTGATTATTTGTAAAGAACTCGACAACGAGGAGCTCGTTGGCGCAGTGGTTTAGCGCCTGGCCCAGCGATTGCGGAAGTTAAGCAACGTTCGCAAGGGTCGGTCATGGGATGGGTGACCAAAAATTTCTAATATCGAGCTCCTCTGTGCTTCGGAAGGCACGTTAAGCCGTTGGTCCCGGCTGTATTTCCAACCCGCATTGGGCCTGCGTGGTGGGTTATGGCCCGTCCTCCTTACTACCCATAAGGAAGGCCTGTGCCCCAGCAGTGGGGACATCAAAAATGGCTGATGGACAAAGAATGTTCATTCAATCGATTTGCTTCATTTTTCTTTAAGGCGAGGCAGTTCCCGAAATTTGCTCTTCCACTATGTCTTTAGAATAAGGTTGAATGTTTTATTTTATTTTTATTTTATTTTATTTTATTTGGGACAAAAAACAGTTATACAATGTGTTTTAGTCATACAATTATGCGTTACAGGTGACATCTTATATTATTGTACAACCAACTTCATTATCCACTAGTTACTTAAAAGTCTATGTAAATATATGCTGTGCGCTTCAGTAGTGATTAAATCACATAAATTTTATCAATTTTGAATTTCAATTAATTATTTATAATACTGTAACAAACAAAACAGAATGGAATAAGATTTAGATGCTATTGCGTGAGGGACAAAGTGACATTTTTCTTATACAAAGAAGTAGACAACCAGAGTATGTCAACATTGCTTAGATTTTCATTGTAAAATTTTATTATTCTGTACAATGGAGCACGTTTTCCGGCGTTCGTCTTACAATGAGGGAGTGAAAATAAGCGATGCTGATACTTCTGCCGAATTCTTTTAGATTGACTAGGAACTTGATAGTTTAATCTGTTTACCAAATTAGTGCAGTCAAAATTGTTATGGCACAAATTATGCAGAAACATGGAGCTCAGGAGTGACCTTCTAACTTCTAATGTACTAAGTGAAAATTTATGTAATAGGTTCTCATATGAGGCTTTGGAACGATGACATTTAAAATTTACATATCTTAGAAATTTACGTTGAACGGATTCAAGTTGATTATGATATTTGTTATAAAAAGGATTCCATATGACGATACCATATTCAAGCTGTGATCTGATTAAGGTCTTGAAAAGGTATATATAAGAACTGGGCCGTTTAAAGGCAGAACAGGACCGAGTGACAAAACCGTAAAGTTTGTAAGCTTTGTTGGTGATATAGTCTATATGAGCATCCAAATGCAACTTGGAGTCTAAAAGAATACCTAAGTCGCGAATCAGTGAAACCTTCTCTAATGGAATGTTGTTTAAATTATATGTATTACAAATAATATTTCTGTTTTTAGTGAAAGTTATGGTTTTACATTTTGGTAGGCTGAGATATAACTTATTAGCTTCACAGTAAAGTGACAGGCGATCTAAGTCTTGTTGAAGCTTGATACAATCATCAGGACTGTTGATCGTGCGATATATCTTCAAGTCGTCTGCATAAAGGAGGAAGTTACTATTAATGAAGCATTCAGAAATTTCGTTAATAAACAGGACAAAGAGTAATGGGCCCAAAATGGACCCTTGAGCTACGCCCGAAGTTACAAAAGTAGATGAGGAGGCATAGCCGTTCACTACAACCTTCTGGGTCCGGTTAGTAATGTAAGATTGGAACCACCGATAAAGATTGCCTCGTATACCATTAAACGCAATCTTGCGTAGCAGCAGCTTATGGTCAACCTTGTCGAAAGCCTTGGAGAAATCTGTATACACTGAATCAACCTGTATACGGTTGTCCATGCATTCGAATAAAAAGGTAGAATATGTTACTAAATTTGTGAGAGTAGAACGTTTTTTGACAAAACCATGTTGCTCAGGTATGATTTTAGGATGTAGACAAGGATATATTGCATTATGTACTAGTTTCTCAAGAACTTTCGACAGGGCCGACAACAAGGAAATAGGTCGGTAGTTTTCTACATTGTGCTTGGAGCCACTTTTGTGAACAGGGACAACATTTGCACTCTTCCAAATTGAAGGCAGTTTTCCTTCGCGAATAGTTTGGTTAAAAAGTATGAACAGGGGTGTACAGATAGTTTTTACTGTTAATTTTATAAAAAATGGCGGAATGCCGTCCGGCCCGGCTCCCTTGGTGACATCCAATGACTTGATAGCGGACTGTTGCATAACTTTAATTGTCGCTTCGCCAAAAAATTGACGAAATTTAGTACATTTTTATTGGTTTCTGAAATACTGGATCATTTATTAAAAATGTACTCGGTTATTGTGTTAGATCAATAAAAAAGCTATCCTTTTTGCATAAAAAATCATATCACTGTCGTTGAAAATAACGAAATCTGCCGATTTGAAGTTTATTTTTATGGTGTTATTCAGGATTTATTTACGGAGTAACCATGCCATTTTTCAATATTCTGTTCGGTTATTGTGCTTCTTTGTTTCTCTTTCAGTCTACAGTAAATTTTCTGAAGTAGAATTCTACATCAGTTCTTCACATTGGAAGTTCAAAAATCAGACTTTTCATCAGATCGTGAACTGGCCTCGCCTTAATTAATCGAAATTTATGACTTTACGTTGGTTCACCATCACGCTAGAGTAAGCACTAATTATGGTATCTATTTCTTCGTTGCTCTAATAGCATCTTAAAAACATTCCGCGTTTAGTTACACTAAATAAGATAATCCCAGGAATTCTACTAAAGAAATATGACAAGTTTCCAAGTATTCTGAACACTTTCCAGAGCAGGTACACCCCCTCATTTGAATTCGTCCCAAATGCGGCCGCCGTAAAGATTTCCAAAAGTTAAATTGGACCTACTTGTTATCTGTCGTCGTGTCTCCGAAGGCTATTTGTTACCTTTCGAAATAAATTAACTGGGGTTATGACAGGACAACTTTTCAAGTACAGATTTCTAATTAAAGCGTTACCCGAGAAAGGGATAATCCCAAAAAAATATTTGTTACTTAAATTTTCAGATTGGATGTTGTGAACTTCAGGAATATTAAATAGACCACTGAAAGTAATTTAAATTATTTTTATGTACTTCAATTATGATTTTTTTTAGTACTTATATAAATAAAATAACTATTCTCATTTTGTCTTTGTAAATATTGTTTTTGTCTGCTTTGGTTTGACTATGATTCATTTTATATTTGCATTTTTTTAGGCTTTGTTTTTAATAATATTATGTCAATATAACTTAGCTTAGGATAAAAAAAGTCTAAACAATATTATCACAATTATGTTTCAATTAGACGATAACATAAATTATGTTTGATATAGGTATACAAAAACAAAAATCTGTGCGTAGGGTACACATCTACAATAGCCAGAGTATCATAAATCTAACACGTCGAGCTCATTGTGGCTTTGCTAAATAAAGGTCTTTACGTGACTTAGACCCAACTTACGATAAATAAGGTCAAGGTTATTTATAGACCAAGTAGAAAAAGAAAAAAAAGTAAAATATGTAATAAAAGACATTTATTTCATCACACACAAAATAACAACATGAAAGTGCTTCGAGTGTGTGATCTGGAGCCTAAACTAGGGCGACCCTGTATTTCAGGCCTCCAGGTCCTCACCCACGGATCACCTAAGTATATTAAATTAATAATAGTAAGATATAAATAAGATATAAATAATATAAGATAAAAAGTAAGTGATAGATAGTATTAAGACTATTATTAAGACCGTGCGCGCGCGCGCGCGCGTTTTTGTGTGTCTGTATGTATGTGTGTGTGCGTGTGTATGTGTGTATATGTGTGAGGGAGTAATTGTGTGATTTAGTGTTTTATGGTTCTAGTATTTTATTTAATAAGTAAATTGTTGTAGAAAGTAATTTTAACAAGTTGCATGATGCAGAAATAAATGTCTTTTATTTATTTTATTTTATTTATTAGAACAAAAGTAGGTATAGTACAGATGCAAGGCACATCAGACTATACATGTTAACCCTGAGATCGTCTTTATGGACTACGTAATTTTTTTTAGGCTATGAGCATCAAAGTATGTATTTCGGAATTCTTAATAATTATTATACTGATTGCTTTGAAAAAAAAAACCGGTCAAGAGCGAGTCGGACTCGCGCACCGAGGGTTTCCGTACCATCATAATAAATACACTGCAGAGCTGTAGAATAATAAAATTATTATTGCAGTATTAGGTCAGCACCATCTCTTGGCCGATAGTGGAACTATTTTTTTTCTTAGGCCAGCGCCATCTCTTGACCGATAGTGGAACTAAATAAATTTTACTTAGGTCAGGGCCATCTGTTGACTGGTAGAGGAATGAATTAATTTTTGTTTGTTTTTTGAATTTCTAAAAAAGTGTGTTATATTGAGACATCGTTTTAGTTTTCCTGTAAACTTTACATAAACTTCTATTACATAGAATTATTTCAGATTTTACTCTTTGCAAACTTCGGAGATAAGGGGGGGGACGTTATTTTTTTTTACATTTTTGATCATAAGTCGAAAACTATGCGGCCTAAAAAAATGATTTAAAATGTGCAAACAGCGCTCTTTCATATGATACCCCACATGTTCTAGTCGCTTCATTTAATTTTTTTAAGACCTTACAGGGACTGTTGTAAAAAAATATTTTTTTTTTTTATTTCTTTCTTATTTGCAAAATAGTTGGACAAACGTCATCTTAAACTATTCCAAATTTCAAGTTGATACCATAAGTAATTCTCGAGATATCCAGCTGTGACAGACAGACAGACAGACAAACAGACAGACTGAGTTATACCATAAGGGTTCCTTTTTTACCACCTTGGTACGGAACCCTAACTAGTTACTCAGATTTGTATTTTAAAGTCGCTCATATTCAATTTGTCATCTTAGTCCGTCGCCCACTTTGTTGATTCCAGCAGAAATTATTTCAACACATTAAAAGAATTTTAGTGAAATGTTTCAGACGGGATTTACGTTATTTTTCAAGAAAAATAAGAAGTAGACACAAAATGGAAGCGTTAGCTTTGATCTACAATCTAGGATATGAACTCATTAAATTATATTTAAGGATGTTTTTTTTCAAATATGATCAAATTAATATCGTATTAGTTTCTTTGAGAGGTTTTTTATTTGAATTATGTATAACTGTGTTAGTGAACATAAGTTGGATAAAAGATAGATAAATATAAGCTATAAATTGTAAACAAAATTAATGAGAAAACTATATAAAGATTGATTCGAGTGGTGTAACAAAATATATTTAATTATTGCGAAATGAAACAGACAGAAGGCATTTTATGAAGTTGATAATAATTGGGACACCAACCTAATGTCTTTTCGCGAAAATAACTTCAGTATTGTAATATTGGATGACGTCTTGTCACACAACATTACAAGAAAGGAACTTGACAACCACTCGAAAATCCACTGAAATGTGACAATCGTTTAAGTACACTTATACATAAAAAAACATGGAAAAACCTTACAAGTGCAAGTGCGACTCGCCCACCGAGGGTTCCGAACAAATTTGTAGGTTACATATTTACGTACTTTAAATAAAGCCAATATTTTTAATGATAATTACAAATGTATAGTTTATAGATTTTACCCTGTTACACGATATTAAGGCGCTGTAGGTAGTGAAACTAGCGCCGCCACTACATTTATTTTTATTACTCGTAAACCAAGTAAATATTTAAAAAAATCTCATGTAATAATTTCTTAAATTGTCTCTAATATTTTTTGAATAACTCGTCAACAGTTTTCATTCATTCTGTTAGTTTTAAAATCCATTTTAGCTCAAAGTGGCCACTTTTGGCAATAATAGCTTTTAAAACTTACAGAATGAATGATGAGTAATAAAAATAAATGAGTGGCGGCGCTAGTTTCACTGCCACAGCGCCTTAAATAAATTTTCTCTTGAGAGTGTCGAAATATGCGTTTTTGCGGCATACGACCGTATCTTTTTTACGTTAACTTAGAAGTTATTTTTTGACAGCTTTAAGGGACGGTAGAAAAAAGTAAATATATGGTTTTAATTTTCAACTCGATACCTCCACGCGTTCCCGAGTTATAGGGTCTTTAGAGACAGCAGACACACAACAAAGTGATCCTATAAGGGTACCGTTTTTTCCTTTTGAGATACGGAACCCTAAAACCATTGCTCACTGGCACAATAAATTACCAGAAAACGGATCTTCCCTTTAGTAGAACTTTGCAATACAGACGGACGATTTAAATCTTTGTTTGACGGAACATCTTATAGATATGAGATTGGAACAAAATGTATGACGATGAAAACACCGGCAAACAGGAAAGGTACGAAGCGGATTGAAGAATAAAGGCCTTATACCCTTACCCTATACTAAAGGTAAGGGGATCGTTTTGCGTATGGATGCTCGAATTCTAAAAATCACTAAGTCCAATTTTGTGGTAAAAAAACTTTTGTTGTTTTTTTTAAAATAAACTATAATATTTATGTATACAATAATTAAATGTTTAAAAAAAAATTTTTGTTCTAACTATTTTAAAGAATTTATTTAAGCGTTTTTTACGGTTTACACGAAAGTACCAGAATGGACTTAGTGATTTATAGAATTCGAACGTCCAATGTACATACTTACTTATATACAAGCGAGCACTCACTTTGCCTCAGAAATCTCGGAATCCTTATAGGGTATTTACATTGGTGACTAAAGCCGCACAACTTTCGCCGCACGTCAAAAGTCGACCGTGTAAATGGCAATTGGGTCTAAGCCGCAGGTGACTGAACAAAATTGTCTGATCCGGATCCAAAACTGGAACTACGTTGTTACATATTGTTACCTAGGCTAGATTACGCCATCAACTACATAGACGACAGCGACGCCGTCGCCTGCGATTCAATTTTGGAAGCGACTTGCTAGGTGACTAAAGTCCCGAGCGCCTCTTCAGGTAGGAGACGTTAAACGTCTGGAGAGCCGGAGTCCGAAGGGACCGGCGCAGGGCGGAGACATGGAGATTGCCATCTTGGTCCCGCTGTCCTCGTCCAATGTGCGGATGGAACACCCCAGGGTTTTTAGTGGATGCACCACATAACCTCCCCCGTGTTCCCCGCGCGGAGGTGGTATGCGAAGGCATTTTCCCTGGGTCAAAAAAAAAAAAAAAAGGTGACTAAAGTCGACAGTCACAGGTGACTAAAATCAACCTATGTAAATAGTCCATAGGCACCCTGCGACGTCTATAAACATGCGGCGTCAGAAGACATAACAAAGGACAAACATTTTTTTATATGGGGCTTGGTACTTTTTTCAGCTAATTCTAACCTGGGGAGCTCAGTGGCGCAGTGGTTTAGCGCCTGTCCCAGCGATTGCGGAAGTTAAGCAACGTTCACAAGGGTCGGTCATGGGATGGGTGACCAAAAATTTAATATCTCGAGCTCCTCCGTGCTTCGGAAGGCACGTTAAGCCGTTGGTCCCGGCTGCATTTGCAGTCTTTAACACCCACCAATCCGCATTGGGCCCGTGTGGTGGGTTATGGCCCGTCCTCCTTATCCACCCAATAAGGAAGGCCCCAGCAATGGGGACATAAAAAAATGGCTGATGAAACTAGTTTTATTATTATTTGAAAAAGTATAAAAAGGCTCAGCTGCATATATCTAGGTTTTATATGTATGATGGACTTCCTTTATCATTATTAAATAAATAATCAGTATCAATTTCTTGAAATGCGTGAGCTTTTATGCACCAAACTTCGTCAATCGATATAGGCTTTTTTTTAGTCTCGATTCATGTTCTACATAAAGGTTAAACAATTCTGGAAAAGTACCAAAAAAAATATTTTCTTTCGTTGTTAATGAAAATCTCAACTTTCCTGAAATACAGTCGGACGTAAGAATTAATAGGGCAAATGCAGCACTTCCACTTTCGGCCTTATCGTCACTTAACATCAGGTGAGGTGGAGGCCAAGCATTATCCCGTTGTGCATAAAAAAGTTATACCAATTGACTTTAAACATTTGTAGGACCAAGTAGTTCACAAAGAGTACCAGGAAAGCTGTAGGTTTGTATGCCGACGTGTTTTGGCAAAAATATTATTTCAGAATCTTACAAAAAGGTGTTTTACATCAAAAAGTGAACGACTATTATTTTAACTCTCGAAATATTCCCCGAAATCAAGTATATCGGACAGATCAAGTATATTAAACACCGATCTTAAACTAGACGGCAAATCATTGCCGAGAGTAAACAGGTTCAAATACCTGGGCTCAGTCATTTCAGAAGATGGCACAATAACACCTGAAATTACACATAGAACATCTTCTGGGTGGAATAAATGGCGAGAGCTGACAGGTGTTTTGTGTGATCCTAAAATGCCGGTAAAAACCAAAGGAAAAGGTTATAAGAGTGTTGTAAGACCAGCTCTGCTTTATGGTAGTGAAACATGGGCTCTAAATAAAATACACGAGAAAAAGTTACATACCACTGAAATGCGTATGCTCCGATGGGCGGGTGGAGTTACCCTTAAAGACAAAGTCCGTAACGAATATATACGTGGGAGTTTTAAAGTAGCACCAATCACTGAAAAACTTCAAGAATCCAGGCTCAGATGGTTTGGACATGTAATGCGAAGACCCGATGATCATATTGTGAAAAAGTGCCTCTCCATGGCTACGCAAAAGAAGGGAAGAGGTAGGCCAAAAACCACGTGGATGACGAATGTCCAGAATGACATGAAGGTTTTGGGCCTGTCTATTGATGACACTTACCAGCGAAGAAAATGGCGCCTCAGGATAAGGAAAGCCGACCCCGCGTAACGGGATAAGGCGAGGACAAAGAAGAAGAAATATTCCCCGAAATGGTGTGTAGAATTAACCATAAAAGAACGGTTTCTTTAGGAATAATGTACCCATGTTAGTGAAGGAAATATTAAACAAGGTGCTATGTACGGAATGGAATTTTATATTAAATTCTAGAAAGTAAGATGAAAAAAGTAACGCGTAGGTGTGACATTTTCTTTTTATAAAATATTTGGTGAAGTAAAATACAAAATTCCAGTGTAAATAAAAACAACTTAGGTAGGTACCAGGGATGAAACAAGGATCTCGAGAATTTCACAATCTCATCTTTCGCACAAACGTGAATGCCAAGGTTTGCATTGCCAAGTAGGTATAAGGAAAGATATCATAGTTCAATAAATACAGTATCAATAAAAATGTTTATTACATTACATTGCCAAAAAAATCGAAATTTAATTTTACGATACTCTCCACAGAGAGCTTAAATCGATTAATTGTGTTTCCAAAGTGTTTCTCTAAATGGCTGACTAAGGAAACGGGCCAAACTCCCATAAAGGAATCTCAATAACCCTAGGGAGCCATTCCCACTAAATTATAACAGTCAAATTACAGAAACGGTCGGCTAAAGGACGACATTTGCGAACAAAAAGCAGTTAGGGAGTTTGCCCCGGCGGCGGCGCGGCATATCTGCGTGCCCTCTTAATGAAGTCGCCAAATCAACGCTAGTATATAAAGTTTGCGAAACATATATTATAATTATCAAAGCAGTGAATATTCACAGCCATTTCTTAAACAAATTAACTAGGTTGCTAACCTTAGGGTACCTTATTAAATATATAAGTAGTTAACTTTAGTTAACCAATGTTTACATACGTCTAGAGGTTATGTAGACATAGCTTATTTTAGATTTGTTGCAGTAAGTAAATGTCCATCAGCCATTTTTGATGTTCCCCACTGCTGAGGCACAGGCCTTCCTTATATGGGTGGTAAGGAGGATGGGCCATAACCCACCACGCGGGCCCAATGCGGATTGGTGGGTGTTAACGACTGCAAATGCAGCCGGGACCAACGGCTTAACGTGCCTTCCGAAGCACGGAGGAGCTCGAGATAATAAATTTTTGGTCACCCATCCCATGACCGACCCTTGCGAACGTTGCTTAACTTCCACGGTTAACGGCCCAGCGATTGCGGAAGTAAGTAAATGTTTACAGTAAATTTATTCTTAATTGCTACGAAATATAAAAAAAGTAAAAATAATAATAAATAAAGTAAAATCATCTTTTCATACAAAACTCGATCAGCTGTTCGGACATTTGTATAGAAAGTCGAATGTTTTTGTCTGATTTCGGAACAGTCGTAAAACAAATAAAATATGTGGTTGTTTATGATTTTAGTAATCTACTCCTGCGAGGTTGTTGGTGTTTTGTATACGAGTACATGAACCTCCATCGAACTTGACATTAGTACCTACCTTTTTGTCCATTGAGATTTTTAACTATTATCACAGAATAGATATAAGTAAGTACTATGTAATTAAAGTGGAGCTCGGTGGCGCAGTGGTTTAGTGCCTAACCCAGCGATTGCGGAAGTTAAGCAACGTTCGCAAGGGTCGGTCATGGGATGGTTTGGGTGACCAAAAATTTATTATCTCGAGCTCCTCCGTGCTTCGGAAGGCACGTTAAGCCGTTGGTCCCGGCTGCATTTGCAGTCGTTAACACCCACCAATCCGCATTGGGCCCGCGTGGTGGGTTATGGCCCATCCTCCTTACCACCCATAAGGAAGGCCTGTGCCCCAGCAGTGGGGACATCAAAAATGGCTGATGGATGAGGTAATTAAACTTTCAAAAGATTTGCATAAACCATCGACGAGTACTGAACTTCATACTGTAGCGTTGTTTTTTTGGTGTATTGGACTGAATGAATGATAGTTTAGTTGAATTCCCTTGAAAGAGTAGTTTTTCGAAGTATAAAGGTACTTTTTCCTATTAATGATAAAATTTTATTGTTTGGCAGTAAGCCTCATGTCCTTTTCCTTATTTCCGTAAAAAGTTCATTTTAAATTTTCGCGTCATCGACTTTAAAAAAAAAAAAAAAAAAAAGAATTAGAATCGTATTTCCCACATATAATCAACTCCCCCAGGCCGCCCACTGATCGGGGCGCGTGCAGTTATGACTTCCGATGTCCAAGTCTTGATGTTGAGATCCTTTTCTGTAGTCCTCAAAAGTTGGTTAGTTCCGCGAAGTTGTTTGACCGTAGTTCCGTTGTGTTCGCTGACGTCCATCGCTTCCTTGCGGGCTGCGCAGCGGGGTTTGAGTGGCGGCGATCTTGTCGGTCGGCGGTCAAGCCATACCAATCGCTGAGCTCTCGTTGGACCCGCCGGAATGTGTCCGAAATCTTGGAATGCATCAGAAGGAAAGTCGAGTCGTTGAACTTTCAAATATCAGCTGGTGTGATTGAGACATTACCTATTTAATTCTTCCTTCGAAAATAACTTCATTTTGATATATTTTATTCAGACCAGTGTCTGATTACGCTAAAAGTATTCGGCCTTTTGGAGCCTATTTATTCAGACCATCGAATTTGACCAGGTTTGTGTTTTTTTTTACTACAGATTTTCGTTGACTGGAATCTTGGAAATTGTTTTATCACGGTACCTATTCGTTGTTTACAGGGATTTCTGGGCTTATTTCGCTACTAAGAGAAGCTGCTGAGTGCTTGTACCGATTTGGTGGATTTAAAACCATATTTATCGTTTCACAAGGAGCCGGAGGTAATCTGAGACAATCTATACTTTATTGTTATTCCCTATTAGGTACCTAGTTTTAAATGCCTGGAATTGGTCTAATTACTACTCTCAATTTCAGATCTTTTAGAGTGTAAAAGATCCTTGCAAATTGAGAGAATTATTAATCTAACTCGGCCATCAGCCAAAATATTTTGACCTCTCATCTCTTTTTTGTAGTCAAGTGAAACCTAATTTTGGCTGCAGGTAGAATCGTTAAACAGAAAATTCTTTCATGGATAATATTTATTGTCAAAACCAACACTTTAAACAGCAGGAATAGTTAGCTTTCTTGTAATAATTATGTTCTTTAAAATTATGAGCTCGGGTCGCCGTTGTTAACCACAGTACTGTTCCCCGAATACAGGTGAAGAAGCTTATACGGGGCCACGTTCCCAGCCCACTGCTCCGTTCGTCCAAGTAGTCTGAAGGCTAGACGGCGAGAGAAAGTAGTCGAGTTATATCCTGACACTCGTCACTCGCTAACGGCTCCTAGGAATCAATAATCAGCAGCCGTCGAATCTGTTCAAATAGGTACTATTTAACTGTAAAATCTACCTAACATTTAAACTAACCGAAGCGGCAAGTAATCCTCGGCAACAAATAGTCTCCGGACTCGAATATTTAGGCATTCTAGTTAAGTCTCGAGCTAGATTTTTACAAGAAACTATTCTACCTGATATCCTTAGGGCAGGCATTCCTTACCCACATTATCTTTGAGTTAGTTTTAAGAGTTAACCTTTTTTCTTATATAACCACTGGGGAAGCAGGCGATATTTTTATTGTGTTATTTACATTTGTACCTCAGTGAAAATCCAGCGGTTAACAGTCAATGATTGCAAAGATATTTATCATTTATTATTATATAGAATCAAAAGGAAGTTTCAATAAAACTGTATTTTGGTATTTACTTTACATGTAGTTGTGTTCTTTATTTTCCCTGAATATGTCATTATGGTAAGTACCGCATGATTTGTATTTACTTACTTTTTCTTGAATAGAGGGCAAGAGAAAAACTACATTACAATACTTAAAAACACAAAAAGTGAAAAAGTTGCTGAAAGACAGGTAAAATAAAGCCTAAGTATGTTAGCAATTTGGCCCAATTTCTTATGAGCGTAACAATCGACGCTGAAACGTCGGTGACGACGTGTATTTGTCTTTCGACCTCCGAAAGGCCTTACTGTGGCCTAACATATAGGGCTGTCAACAAATCCACAATATTTTTCTACAATAAATAGACCGAGAAAATGCTAGATTTTTGACTTATTAAGATGTCATTATAAAATTGACTAAAAATGACACATTATTTTCTATGCTGATCAAATTAATTTTAGTACCTTCTGCTCGCATATTCCAGGCAGAGGTCTATGCCATTATAGAATGTGCAGAAACCAACCGCCAACGAAACTACACAAATCAGACCATCTATATCTTTTCAGATAGCCAAGCAGCACTTAACGCCATAAACTCGAATGTAATACGATCGAAACTGGTAAAAGACTGCGTAGACAAACTGAATGAACTGGGACATAAGAATAAAATTATTCTGAAATGGGTCCCTGGTCATTCAGGCATCATCGGTAATGAAAAAGCCGACGAGCTTGCTAGAACTGGAGCGCAAGGTCAACAGATCGGCCCAGAACCTTTCTGCGGGATCTCAAAAAACCAGGCTATGCAACTCCTTAAAGACAATCTCTTGGACGAGTCGAGGAAATTCTGGCTAAAACAGCCAGGACTGAGACACTCCAAAGCCTTGGTAGAAGGCTACTCGCAAAGACGGACGAATGAGCTTATACAACTCAGTAGATTGAACGTCAGCGCGACTGTTAGAACCTTAACTGGACACTGCAAATTAAACAGACACCTATTTCATATGAAATTGAGTGATACTGACATCTGCAGATATTGTAATGAGGAGCAGGAAACGCCCAAGCACCTCTTATGTGATTGTGGACCTCTAATCCACAAGCGTAGTATCCATCTGGGACGACACGTTATCGACCCGGAGGAAATAAAAACTCTTAAAACCAGGAAGATACTAGACTTCCTGGAAGCCGCTGGGCTCAAAGAGTTACTATAATTAGGTGGCGAGTTACAATAGATCTTTTAGGTCGCAGTGACTACAGCCTCATCTTGAGCTGCATAGCCCCTAACACTCAAATAATAATTCTGCTCGCGTGTTTGTCTACGTGGGTAAATTGGGCATTAAAAATCACTGGGAACCTTTAACCCTGGGGGGCACAACTGACAAGATCGAGTTCGAGTTCGAATCGAATAAATGAACTGAAAAACATGGCAACCGTTTTCGAAGTACCAAAATAATATATTTTTGATTGTTTTTTTGATAATTCGATCGTGATTTGAACTCGATCCCGTCGAGAGTAGAGGAGCAGAATAAAAATACGTTATGGGGTTACACATCCAAATCAGTTCAGCCGTTTTTGCGTGATTGAGTAACAAACATCTAAACATACACTGCCGTACAAATAAACTAAGAATAAGTTTATACTTAGCATAATCAAATTGTTTGTTATGAATCTGACACTGAGACGTCAAACGTAAGAAATATTAAATGTAACCTTAGATTAGCAGTAGCTAAGCAATATTTTCGGTTAAGGTGGTACCCTGAGCGAAAGTGGCGCCGCGGTGAATTATATTTAATATTATAATTTTAATACACAATTTTAAAAATGTTTATAGTGGAGATTTTAGGGCCCACAGTCTAGTATTTTTAGACGGTATCGTTACATTCCCTCGTAGTCACTGCTAGAAGTAGATAGTAAAACTGCTAGAAGTGGCCGTTTTTGACATATTTGCTATCTACTTCTACGAATGACTACGAGGGCATGTAATATGCCCTAAAATCTCCACGATAAACATTATTAAAATCTTTTTCTATTAATAACTTATTAAATAAAAGCCTCTGAGGGCGCCACTTTCGGTCATACAACCGCCTTTGTACGGCTGTCAAACTTTCACATTTATAATAACAGTAGGATTTTTTAGGCTAGGCAGCCCTCTTCCTGCTAACTGACCGAGCCCAGCATGCCAGGTAATGGTATACTTAAAGATTGTATTTGCCCTGACTATAATAAAAAAAGGCTAGGTAGGCAGCCCTAACGTAACCTAATGCCCGCAATCACTCAGTGTTCCGTTCGGAATGTTTGAGGAGTCAGATTGAAAGCGTATTTGCGAGCGCGCGAGTTTGTCTCACTTAAGGGAAAGGGGGGAAAGCTTTTTTTTTAACGGAATTAAGTTCAAAGCGGAGGGACAGGTGATTCTGGTGATTTGTATGTAAATTGCTTTTTTACGTGTTGTGTGGCGGTTGTCACGCTCGCGATGCCCCGTTTAACGTTAACTTTAAATGTCGTTTGTTATTACGCGTTTCATTGTATAACGGGCTGTTTGGCAAAGTAGGTCGTTGTCATAATTATATTCAGGCATATCATTAACTTAATTTCGTATGAGACACAATATATGAAGGCCTTTTGTTTAATTTTTATTTATTAAAAAATACTGAACAGTATTAAAATAAAACACATTTTAACGGATACTATTTTAACGGAAAGTAGGTACTTTGGTAGTTAGTTGGTATTTGATTTTTTATTTTCCCGATGTTCAAGCATCTTTGCAGCTGCCGTGGTCACGAGGGATTTATTTTTATTTATTGTAAGCGCGTAAGCTTGAGAATGAGAAATGGATACTGAACAGTGCCTATTGTATCCTTAACTTTATATTGCAAGACAATGACCTAAGCGGTGCAGTGGTCAATATGTCAGTCTACCACGCAAGAGGTCCCCGCTTCGATTCTCGGCCAGGCAAAAATTGAAATGAAGAATTTTAATTTCTGTGACAGGTCTGGATAATACACCTATATACCAATTTAAAAAAAATTTAAATAGTGTATCAGTTGTTGCTTAGTTTGGGGCTAGATATGGCGCTGTGTGACATTTATTTATTTATTGTTATTTATAATGTATTTTTTTGCACCTTAATTTTAGAATCATAACCAAAATCTAAACAATCCCAAAAACGTAGTGTTCTCAGCAAATTCAGGAAACGTTCTCGCAAAAAGATTCAACAGCTTTTAAATTAGAACTGTGAATTCACAAAAGCGAGGGTACAAAATGAAATCAGGCCGCTGTCAGACAAAAGGCTAAAAATCAGTGTCAGCCGTCCAAACATTTTAATAAGCGCTAGCTAGAGACGGGTAGAGACGGTCGGAGACTCGGAGGTGCGTGAACCCGAGTGTTCTCTTTGTAAGTGATTTTGTCAAACTAAACGCTCCAACAATTACTTGGAATATCGTAAAATACGTGGAATTTACGTCAAGGTCAGGTTTTGTTGTATATATAGGCAGCAAATAACTTTTAACTTATTGGGATAGTGCTGAACGCCTACTCTGAAAACTGAACCACGGTAACGAACTTCGTAACATATTATTAGCTTTAAAATAAGTTCTAAATATGTATAGTAAACCAAACAACCTACACACGACAGCACGTCAAGTTAAACAGTTGGACGGCTTAGAGACGATCTCAAAATCAACATGACTCATAGTCTGATGTGCCCTCGACTTTACATACACCAACCCGTATAAAGCCTCTAGTTTCAAAATAAGTAAAAAATAATAAAAAAATAAAAATCATTTTATTTGCGTTTTCCACAAGTAGGACTTAAGATAGGTACTTATGATTAGTAGGTACATTTGTATGTAACATAGTACTTGTGGAGTCTGATGCCTAGGATAAGCAAAAGCCTGTGTTCCAGGATCACCAGAGCCCCAGATGTAAAGCCCGGATGTACTACTTTAAATAAATTATAGCAGTCCTATATCCGAATTTAGTACGAAATCTAAATTACAAAATTTCTAACTTGTTAACATTAATGTTATAATTAATGTTTATTTTTTTGTGTGTGGATGTGTGAGTGTGTATGTGTGAGTGTGTGTGTGTGTGTGTGTGTGTGTGTGTTCGTGCGTGCGTGTGTGTGTGTGTATGGGTGCGTGCGTGCGTGTGTGTGTGTGTGTGCTCAGCCCTGCGACAGTGTCTTGGGATCGATTTATATATATTTAAAACACTAAGCGTGTGTTATTGCGGACAAATTAGGAACTAAATAAAAGGCACAGTGTAAAACTAACCAACAGCTTGCATTAGAATTTCGGTATCAGCATATGACTTCTGTTGGAGCCACGCTTCTAACTTCAATTTGCAGCTATGTCTATTAAGAGGATATATTTCAATGTGTTTATTAGGTTATAAAGGTAGGGTCCTAAGAAGATATGTAGTAGGTATTTAATTTCAACCTACCTACCCATTGTGTACAAACTTTTGTTAATTATTGTGATGGAAAATGACCTCACTTTAAATGTGGAGCTCATTTTTCAATGTTGACGACTCTGTATGAAATATACAGGGAGAAAAAAGCAGCCCTTGACGAGTTTCTTGCCGGTTCTTCTCGTTACAAGGTCTCCCGCTCAGGGTTTGTGAACCGATGGCGTAGCTTCTTTGACATTCACAAGTGCTTGTAACAGCCTAGACTGAATAAATGATTTTTTGTTTGTTTGTTTGTTTGTTAAAAAATCTGTGGCTGAACTTTGTATTGAAGCAGGTGATGGGAACGACTACTTTGTTTCTTTTCTGGAAGTCGTGGTATAATCCAAATTCAAAATATCTATTGAGGCAATTTTTGATAGGTGGTAATGGTAACCCGACGTGCTACTGACTATGACTGTACAAAATTAGAAATAACGAGGATTAATGTAAAATATGTAAACAAACTACTGCCGCCGGCAAAAACTAAGATATAGCATTTTATCCTTAAAGTGATAAAGAAAAAATCCATTATAATTTAATATGAATATTGCGTGTTTTTTCGCTCAAGTATTTTTATTCGTGAATATTGTAATAGGAGGCAGGTGATGGAATTGGTAAGTGAATAAGGTTATACGCATGGAGCGTTCCTGAAAAAATAATCTTTCGCATTTTACATTTATGAAGGATCTGTTTTGAAAAATACCACTTTTTGACACTTAAAATAGAGTTGGTTTTAAGTAAATGACACTTTTACGGACCACAATAATTATTTATTAATATTTTAGGTGTAGTTTGAGGAAATTGGATATCGTAAACGGAATTCAGGGATTTAAAACTTCTATATTACCTAATGTGCTCGACACATTAGGTAATATTGAAGTTTTAGATTTTAGCATTCACAATGCTATTTTATATATTAAGTTACTGAATATACACACATCAACTTTGTCTAGGGATACAGCCGATACAGGTGTTATTTTCATACAAACGAGGTAACTTTAAAGCTTTGGTTTTCTGCCAGGGATGTACTGTGCTGTGATCTGATGATGGCCATCCAGGGAGTGAATGGAGGAGATTCAGATCGCTATACATACCCAACTGATCTGATCAGCATTCTAAACGAATGATGGGTCAGAGTTCTCAGTTTCAGGATTTCCATACATTTTCATGCTATTTTCGCGGTTTTTTTAAACATGACCATTAATCTTTTAGAATGCTGGTCAGATCAGTTAGGTGTGTATAGCGATCAGAATCTCCTCCATTCACTCCCTGGATAGCCATCATCAGATCACAGCACAGTACATCCCTGGCAGAAAACCAAGGCTTCAAAGTTACCTCGTTTGTATGAAAATAACACCTGTACCTATACCTAGACAAAGTTGATGAGTATAATTGAAAAAATACTAGAAAAAATCGGCTCACACGTAGCAGCTCAGACGGGACATTAGGTAATATTTGGAAAATTTGGATAGCCTGGCGTATTGTCAGTATACCTACTCAAGTAGTGTCACTGGTACCGTTAGTATTATATCCACTTTTTGGTACAGTATAAAAAATCTTATACAAACAAAGATTTGTTTCACATTTCAAAACTTGACAGTAAAGACAGGTATTGGCTTACCACATTATTATTTTTCATGTGTATCGAAATAACGTGTTTCTCTAAAAGCCTGCCATTTTTGAGCCACGTAAAATGGAGAGCTATTTTTCAGCACACACTGTTCAGTGTAACCAGATTCGATTGAATTAAGTAGTCGAATGGAGCATCATTTTTTTTTTATTTATTTATGTATAGAAAAATATTTCATTTGTTTTTACGTAACTTACAAAAACAAAATGTTTCAACTCGGTATTGATTCAATTTCAATTAAAGATAACATACATTGAGTGGAATCAAATAAAATGAAGTTGTTTTTTATACAGTGTTTTTATATCAGATACTTAAAATTTTCCTTTGTAAAGAAATGCTCAAACTTTATCGTTAGTAACTTTAACTTAACTGTTCAAAATCTGATTAAAACCCTGGTCCAACTTGAATAGGAATAGGTATATTCAAGTTAGACCAGGGTTTCAATCAGATTTTGAACAGCGAAATTTTTATTAATATAAGTATTAATTAATTAATCTACTTACATTTTTCGTTCCTCTTTACTAACGATAAAGTTTGAGCATTTCTTCGCATTTGCGTGAATTGCGTGTTTGAGCTGTTTAGTGTTATCATTTTCACAGGTAGCGGATATAAGATATATCAAATTTGACAGATAACAGAAAATTTCATACAAATTTCTGTTCCATTTTTTACCCGACTACGGCGAAGCCAAAACGGAGGGTATATGATTTTGACCTGTATGTATGTATGTAAGTATGTAAGTTCTTAACCCCCGATGCATCAAGGGGGGTGTTATAAGTTTGACGTACTGTGTGTGTCTGACTGTCTGTTAAGGCAACGTAGCTCCTAAACGAATGGACCGATTTAGATGCGGTTGTTTTTTACCCTAGGGTTGTCACGTCGGAGTATCGCGAAAATACCCAGATTTAGCGAGGGTATGCCTAGAGGTAATAACTAAATTATTTCTTTATTATATCCGTATCCCGATGCGACGCATCCTAAGATCACAATATTACTAGGTATTTCTGTTTTTTTCACTTTTAAGATGTTTTTAAATTAAGCAATAAGATAGGCACTAACCGGGACCTGAAAAAAGCCTTAAAAATTGATATAAAATTATAGATCATTATCACTTTAGTATTCTACAGAGAACATAAGCCTTGAAAGGTTTTCGCGTTTAAAATAGCATTTTAAGCAGTAAAGTTTAAGAATTCAACTGCGACTTGGCAAAAATCCAGGCTTTAGTATGTTGCAGAGGAATTTCTATATAGAGAATGCACTATCTTAACGTCTCCATTCTGAATCCCACAGAATGTTATAAATCAACTTGTTTAATTCTACGTTTAATAAGATATACACGAACATAAATGTAGATAAGTACTGTGAGTTTGTGTAAATAGATTTTTATATCTGGACCAGGCATATTCATACATCTAAAAAACTGTTAGGTGACTTTGTGTAAGATTGTAAAAAAAAGTTTTGTTTTAGTAAGTACCTATGAATTGAAAACTATTTGTAGCTTTTTGAGTGAATATTGTTATATTGTGATCTTGTTTGGGGTGGAGGGTTGGTAACCTGAGACACAGGAATCTTCCTAGTTTAGGTATCAGCCCGCCACAGTCTTTAGATTGTACCACTATATCTTGTACGAACTGTATGGGTCTCTATGATTGTGGTGTGAAATAAAAATAAACAATAAACATCCTTCGTAGAATATTATAAGTGATAATAAATCCAAATTATTAGATTGATTGCATTTGTTTCTTTTGTTTAAGTAAAAGACCATTTTAAAAAATCTGCCATAATTAAGACAAAAAGTACCTATGTTTATAATTTTAAACTTTGCCCATGTTCATAAATATTACAGACATTACAGTAAAAAGCGTCAGATTTCATCCCGCCATTTTGTCTTGAATAGACAAAGAAGAAGTATTTTGAAAAAAGAAATATATGTAGCTTACTTCCGCAAACAAAATATGCAAGATGCACCGCCCGCCCGCCCGCAAAAATATGCAGCACACCACAAAATATAAGTGCACAATACCTGCATTTAGCAAGACAGCAACACATCTTGCACCTTCACCAATTAGGCTACTCTACACGTGTTTCGCCCCAACCCGGAGCATCCTCAGGAGTTAGATCGTGCGTAAACCAACACCGACACCGACACCGGTGTTGGTTTACGCACGATCACGATCATATTTTTGCGGGCGGGCGGGCGGTGCATCTTGCATATTTTGTTTGCGGAAGTAAGCTACATATATTTCTTTTTTCAAAATGGTTTGGGACTTCCGCCAAGTGACGCCTGATTCAATCAAATATAAAGAAGAAGATTAAAAAGTATTGCACAAAAGTAAATCGAGCGTTATTTTCAGGAACTTTCCGTTATGAATTAATGTTTTATAATTTATAAAACTCTCAGAAAAATACAAATTCGATATTATCGTATACAGATCTCGTGCGAAAGTTGTATACTTCCCTTTTTCAATTATTTGTAGTTTTCACTCTGTTACAATAATTATGAACTCTGAAAGTGCAAGCAAAATAACTTTACTAACAACCTTTTATTATACTTAGTTCCCACTCCGGAAAATTCTATAGGAAAATAAAAATAATAAGTGGTGCCGTCTAATTATGGAAAGTAAATATAAAATGTTCGTCAAGCATAAAAATGAGGTCAAACTCCTCGATATCTGCGATATTTAAAAACATACCGAGAAGTTCGAGGAGTTATTTTACTGCTAGTAGTTAGTTTATTTAGGGTTACCAAAAGTTTTCATGAAAAATAACAGTAGATTCACACGGAGACAAACCGGATCGGATTTTTGCAGGACACGGTATTTGTCTCCATATAAAACCGGATCTTAAAACCGAATGCACGTGTGAACTTCATTATTATGACTAAACCGTATCCTATAAAAATCCGATCCGGTTTGTCTCCGTGTGAACGTAGCGTAAGGTGTCAAAAAAACACTAAGTTGTAAGTGTATGTAAAAATATAGTACTTATCCTTTATTTATTGATTGGAAACAGATTTTTAAGAACCTTTATCATTTGACTTACGATACCCTTAAGTCGAAGGGATTTTTCATTATGAGGTTTCTGAACGTGGTAAGCCGAAATGGATTGAAAATCATAGAAATAATAACCCGACCGACAGTGTTACGGCTGTATTTAAATATAAGATTTGGCTTCGATATATTTTTCCAACAGTCAGGTATAGTATCTTGGCCCAAAATATAGTAGGATTATGTATTATTATAATATAGTAGATTTGGTAGCCCTATAAGCACCCCGTCTGGGTAGCGTCTTAGAAATGCATTGCAGTAATTTTTAAAGAAGCCTGGATCCCTTCGGCTTAGAATTTATAAGGACACGTCATAATAAAGCCTGTATTCTATGAAGTAGCTTCATTCAATTTAAAGCTGCAACAATGAGGGCTTTTCAAAGTGACATTTAAAAAATAAAAATAGTAACTATTTGCCACACTAGATGGCGTTATGGAAAGGGAAGTGTCAGAATTGGCTTTTAAAAATAAACGGCCCGTACCAAAGAGGCAAGTAAGCGCTCGCTGGCTGACATATGCCCAAAGAGAAACATTTTAGGGTTACATCAGCCTGCCGAACTGAGTACTCTTCGAAGTTGAGTAAAAAAAATTATATTGACTCATAAATTTTTATCAACGCCATCTATCGAGACTACAGTTTTTTGTCATTTTGAAAACCCCTCATTTATACTATTTTGATCCAGTAGTCAGATTGGTACCTATAGGTACTCTAGCTTCTAACTGGTAATAATTCAATGAGTTTTGACTTCTTGTGCGTCAGGTTTAAATCATTACATTAAGTTTGCGACCTTGAAAACTGTTGTGAAAGTTTAAAAAAAACAATTTAGAAAATAAAATGTTTTGTAAAGAAAAAATATATTACGTTATGAAAGCAAAGAAGACTAAATTTTATACTACAACATTTTGATACAATCTACAATCTATCATTAAAGAATGACAAGATAATAAACATGAGTAATTGTACAAACATCAGTAACACTTACTTATGTTGATTGTGTTGTCACTCTTTAATATTATAGATTGTATCAAAATGTTGCAGTATAATAAATTGTTTCAATTTGATTTTCTAACATTTATTTTTCTTTTTAAGACTTTTTTTTAAATTCATTTATCATCAATAGCAACAAGAGCTCAATAACATTTTTTTTATTTCCGCACAGTTTTCAAGGTCGCTTAACACAGTGCTACCTGATGAACAAGAAATCATAACTTAAATTTGATTTCTTGTTCCTTTCAGGCAAAATTACCTAACAACTGGACTATTACTAAATATTAAAAAAGATTTTAAAATTGTATATTAGTATGCCATGCCAACACGACATCACCGCCACAACAACGCAAAATGACGACGTATACTATCGTTATTTTATCGATGACGAAAAAATGGCGTGACAACGCTAATAGTGATGTGACACACAACGGTCATTTTGATATCGATGCACAAAAGATACAATGCACAGTAAAGCGAGTGTTTTTACTTATAAGAAACATGTGGTTATCATTTATTTTCTATATTTATTTTATTTGTTTGCCCAATTAATTAATTGAATCTGTTCCAAGCCAAACAAAGACGAATGTACTCATACATGATGAATATAGTGCAAGGCGTGTCCTAAATGGGTCTTACCGACAACTGTTGGAGCTACAGAAAATAAAAATTAAAGTATTAAGAGTTATTAGACCAACTTAGACTAATTAATTATAATGTTTTTTTTTTATTAAGGTGTACTAATTTTAGTGCTGTTTTATTATAGATGACTACGGCAGTAAGTGGTGAAATATCGGGGCACAGAGGAAATAATCACTACGTTTTATATCGGGGTTAATGGGGATCTCCACGCAAAGCTTAAGCTAGATGGCGCTAGCGGCGAAGCGACCGCAATCAATGGATTTGATTGGTTGAAATACGTCAGAAATATTTGAAACAGCCAATCAAACGATTTTAGGACAAACGCTTGTGGCGCCATCAGTTCCTCAGTATGCATCCCCATTGTTCCAATTTTATCTGATACTTTTATTAAATAAGGAACATCCCTACGCGCCCCTTACTGCGTACCAGGAAGAACGTTGCCCAATTACAGCGGATTAGTTGCGTGCCACAGCCGCTCATGGTTCAGCCAAATAACGCTTGTTATCCGCGCCATACTGTCTTTCGCTTCTGTGACACATTTCGTTGGGACTATCAGCGGTAGCAATGTCACAAGGACGTTTACTTTGTAATCGTAGCCGTGGATGTGATGTTGTGAAATATTTCTACATATTTATTTATTATGGAAGAAATAAAAAAAGAAAAATACGCGGTGCTCTTGTGCTCACTGTACAAACGAACGGCACATCAGACTAGGGCATGTACCCGGATCTGTTTATTCATACAAAGGAACCGGATAAACAGAACCGGGTGCATGCCCTACATCAGACGTACGTAACATATTGAGACTATCTTTATGCCCTCTACGACGACGACGCCCTACGTAATAAAGGTGCGCGTCCACTACATCGGAATCGGAGCGGACGGATTTGTAACTTTGAATGGATTTCTATGGCACTGCGTGCACTGCATCAGCATATCCGCGCCATAGATTTCCATCCAAAGTGACAAATGCCGACGCTCCGTCAGCACCGTAAGCTCCGAATCCGATGCAGTGCGTGCATGCTTTAAGGCTCCGTTACGCGAAATCACTTGTCTCTGTCTTTTTTCTTTACGTGTAAAGAGTATGGAAAATAACCTCACTTCTGCACTTTTTCGATGTTTTTCGTTGTTTTTTCATCATAATCTTTAGCACAATCATCTTTCTTAAAAAAAGTTATTGGAGCAACTGCTCAGTACGTTAAAGTGTATTTTGATGTAGAATTCAATACGTTTCCGCTATTATTTACGCCAAAAATATGGCCCGCGACAAGCGCTTTTGATGATATTCTGATTTTTTTTTACAATCATCTGTGAGGTTTATACGTAATTTAATACTTGTAGGTACTAGATAATCTCTTTAGCTTGTCGTATGTTTTTTTTGTGGCTACAACTTTACGTTTACTATATAAAAATATGGCCCGCGCAAACCATGTTTTCCTAGTATGGCCCCTTAAGCTGTTTTCGCAGTCTAACTTGATGTACGGTACAAAGTGAAACATCCATAGTTACAGAACACAATCAAAGGATCTATTTTAGCTTCTTTGAATTTCACAGTCAAGACCGAATAAATTATTTAGAAATAAAAAACGAAAACGTGGTTCAGTATCATTGTAGCAAGTGCGATGGTTAGGCAAACAACTATTCGTGGCGGTTCTGTAATTTTTGTGAATAATAATATAAAGTATAAAGAAAGAAAGGATATTGTGAAACTTACATCAGAGCGCCATGTGGAGTTGTCTTGTATAGAATTAGATAGCATGATAATTGTGTCTGTATACCGCCCCCCTAAGGGTACCTATGAAATCTTTGAATCTGTCATGGAAGATGTTCTAAAAAAATTAAAGTTAAAAAATAAACCAGTAGTAATTTGTGGCGATTTTAATATTGATATTCTTGAGAACAATTCTTTGACCACTCGTTTTCTGGCATTATTTAAAAGTTTTAATTTACTTAATAAGTTTTTAGAACCCACACGGGTGACTGAACACTCCGCCACTTGCATAGATAATGTTTTTTCAGAATGTGATCCGGAAAACAAATTTGTTTTTAGTAATATTTCATCTGACCATTACGGTTTGAAAGTCTCATATGCTGTGAACGTCATAGATACGCCTAAGACTGTAGAATGCAGACCTATCACAAAAAAGGGATTGGACAATTTTAAAACCAACATTGATGAACAAATTTCTTTATTGCCATGGAATTCGGATAATCCTGATGTTTTGTACGGGAACCTATTTCATTTAGTTACTAATGAGTTTGATAAAACATTTAAAACAAAGACAATTAAATGTACTCAGAAGTTACGGTTCTGCGATTGGGCTACGACAGGTATTTATAAAAGTAGAAACAGACTTTATGAACTATACAAACTTAGAGAAACGAACCAAAGCCCAGGTTTCTTAGAACATGTTAAAAAATACTCGAAGACTTTCAAAATACTATGTGCAGTTGCAAAGTCTAACTGCATTAAAAAGCAAATTAAAAACTCGAGTAACAAAACTAAAACAACCTGGGATGTCATTAATCGTGAAACTGGTAAAACTAAAGCACGGGAAAATAGCCTAACGCTTAAAATTAATAATGAATTAATAAACTCAGATAAAGAAATTGCTAATATTTTCGATAAGTTCTTTGTAAACATACCAGTAGAAACTACATCAAATTTGGATTCCTCACCAGCGGCTGCTGTATCTGTGCTAAAGGGACATGTGGCTGAAAGTGATTCATTGTTTAATTTTAAATGTATTAATGCTTTAGATATTATTAAAGCTTTCAATTCTCTAAAAATGAAAAGCTCCACTGATTTATGGGGCATATCAGTTAAGGTTATTAAAAATATTGTGTATACTATTGCCCCTTATCTTGCTGACGTTTTTAATCAGTGTATTGATCAAGGAATATTTCCTGATCTTATGAAGTTTAGCAAGGTAATACCATTGTTTAAATCAGGAGATAAAGAAGACCCTAGCAATTACAGACCAATATCGATATTACCTGCCCTAAGCAAGATTTTTGAAAAAATAATACTTGAGCAATTATTATGTCATTTTAATGTAAATAAACTTTTGCACAACAAACAATTTGGTTTTACGAAAGGTCGTTCCACAACTGATGCTGGGGTTGCGCTTTTGAAGCATGTCTTTGAGGCTTGGGAGGGGTCTCAGAATGCCCTTGGCATTTTCTGCGACCTGTCCAAGGCTTTTGATTGCGTGGACCATTGCACGCTGCTGTTGAAGCTGAATCATTACGGTGTAAAAAATAATGCTCAAAAATTAATACTGTCGTATCTCAGTTCCAGGACTCAAACAGTTAGTATCAATGGAATGAGTTCGTCAGGTTCTCATGTAAAAATGGGCGTTCCGCAAGGATCCATTTTGGGCCCTTTCTTATTTTTAATATATATAAATGATTTACCCTTTTTTGCAGAAAAATTCTGTGATATTGTTTTGTTCGCAGATGATACTTCTTTAATATTCAAAGTTGACAGGAATAAAACTGATTTTGACGATGTGAACAAAGCACTCTCGCAGGTTCTTGCTTGGTTTAATGTTAATAATCTCCAGCTTAATGCTAAGAAAACGAAATGTGTTAAATTCGCTTTACCTAATGTACAGGCGAATCCCACTGAAATTGTTATCAATAATGAGAAATTAGATTTGCTCGATTCAACAGTTTTCTTGGGTGTTACTCTTGACAGTAAACTTCAATGGAATATGCATATCGCAGCTCTGGCTGGCAAGCTCAGCTCTGCTGCCTATGCCATTAGAAAAGTTAGACAGTTAACAGATGAAGAAACTGCCAGATTAGTGTATTTCAGTTATTTTCATAGCATTATGTCATACTGTATTCTTTTATGGGGGATAGCAGCCGATATAAATACTATTTTTGTTTTACAAAAACGAGCAATAAGAGCTATTTATCAACTAAGTTCTAGAACATCTCTTAGGGATAGATTCAAAGAGATTGGTATATTGACAGCAGCATCTCAATTTATATTAAACTGCATACTTTTCGTGCGTCGCAATATTAACTTATATACAAAGCATAGTGATTGGCACAATCGGAATACCAGAAATAAAGACAAACTTGTAATGCCTCAGTATAGATTAGAAAAAGTCCGTGGTTCTTTCATAGGTCTTGGTATAAAGTTTTATAATAAAATTCCAAGTAATATTTTGGATTTACCATTTGAAAACTTTAAGTCTCATGTAAAAAATTGTCTTCTCAAAAAAGGATACTATACCGTTAAAGATTATTTAATTGATAAAACAGCCTGGTCGTAGATTTTTCTATTCTATGTGAAAATTGAGGGAATTGTCCTACCTACTTAAAACTTATTATAAGCTTTTTGACTCGACGACGCCTTAATGCGAGTAGCTTTAGTATGTCATGCTCACTTTAAACATTTCTGCGGTGGTGTCGTGTGGGGCGGGTCGTTACGTTCCCTCAAATATGGTTGAGCGAAGCGATGGCTGGTCCATGCGTCATGCTCGTGAACGGGTGCTGCCAGTGGGAATGGGTCTGCTTCTGTCTGCTTGTACTAAGGGCGTCGTATATTTATATATATTTTTTTCTCTGTTTGATGTTATCAATATGTATGGCACTTCTTACTCAAAACATAAAACTAATAGGCAAGTAAACCTTGTTTTGATTTCTCTTTTTTTTTATTGCAATCATTTTGCTTTCTATAGTCAGTAGTTTTTGTAAGTAAAGGCCTATGAAAAGCTTTTGGATATTAGTTTTCAATTCAGTGCCTTAGGATGGGTAGCCTAAGTATGTCATGCTCTCTTTAATCATTTCTGCGGTGGTGTCGTGTCGTTTTTTTTTTTTTGTTAATTTTTATGTGTTGTATCAAGTATTTTTTGGTAAATTTTGCCTACTTAGGTGCACTTTCGAGTAGCAGACATAGCGATTACTGATTTCTCAACTAGTTGAAAGTTATTTACTCTCACAATTAACTATCTGATATGTAGTAGGTATTTAATTTCAACCTACCTACCCATTGTGTACAAACTTTTGTTAATTATTGTGATGGAAAATGACCTCACTTTAAATGTGGAGCTCATTTTTCAATGTTGACGACTCTGTATGAAATATACAGGGAGAAAAAAGCAGCCCTTGACGAGTTTCTTGCCGGTTCTTCTCGTTACAAGGTCTCCCGCTCAGGGTTTGCGAACCGATGGCGTAGCTTCTTTGACATTCACAAGTGCTTGTAACAGCCTAGACTGAATAAATGATTTTTTTGATTTTATGATTTTTTTGATTGAGAGCCACTTTATAATTCGTGCAAGAAGTATCAAAAAATTAGAAATGCGGAATTCAGTACAAACGTAATAACGGCCCGGTACACGGCAGGGTTCCCATCGTGTAATCTCCTTATTCAAATGGGATTTAGCCGGGATCCAAATTAAACACGAAGACGTTATATTTGTAAGTCGACGAATTTGTGATCACTTAGTTGGCGTTTAGCTTAATTTGATCCGGCGTTTTGATGTAGCCGAGTCAATGTTTGTTATGTTCACTTCTCTTTAAGCTCTCTGTGGCATCTAGCATTCTCAATGAATAAAAGTAGATTTTAAATACTTTTCCTTGGAAAAACGGAGAATAATAATTGACCTCCTTTTTTTCTCCTCCTTAACAATAAAATAGATTGTCTACAGGTGTTACAGAAGTTTAACTTTAAAGAGCCTACAATGCCTAGATCTCAATTGGTTACACTAGTGCCGCCATCACGAGTCATTAATCGCATTAGGTTAAGAGCCTGTAATGATAGTTGTAAGTTGGAAAATAACTAAAAATAAAATAAAAAATTAAATTAATAAAACTTAAGACATACGTTAAATACGTTTCTTTCTGTTTTTGTTTTTGTCGTGTGCAATAAAGCTATTATTATTATTTTTAAATACCTAGCTATAAGTACTTAAATACAAGTTGCCTTTTAAGTTACAAATAAAAAGACGTTAAAGGCAGAAGAAAAACGTTTCCTGTCAGTAACTTATTATAAAATGCAATATTTCCCGTCCCAAGCATCAGGGAGATAGTGAAGGCTGAAGGCTGATTTCTTAGTAGTTTTTTCATCCAATCATTCCACTTACTGCGTCTATCAGACGCGGTCTCTGTTTTATTTGATTCGCTAATGAAGACTTGAAAATGGAGCTAATTTAAAATTGGATGAAAGGAATTCTTATTTCTTATTCCTTTGTAAAAAAATTGATGGGTTTCTTTCTGCTATCTATCTATTTATCTATCAAATAACAATCGTACAAATAAGCACCCACACACACACACACACATACACCGCTACACACAACACAACCCACACTTCATGCACACACAAATGTTAATTTACATTCGCTCCATAGACTAATTATATAATACTGATTTACTCTTCGACAAACTTCCACACAGCTCACACCTTAACTACCTAACTCTCATAATTTGAAATGAATGCTGGGGTCACTGGTGACCTGTAATGCGGGTTTTTTTAAAACCTATCTCGGGCATCCCTCCTCACATAATGGCTTCTTTATTTTGTTACTATTGTAAGTTAAGTTCTTTGTGTAACCAACCATTGTGTGATGGAAAATAAATACATTTTTATTATTATTATTATTATTATTATTGCTTAAAAAAGCAATCCAGAATTAGCTTGAACTATATAATGGTTAACTGAAAACCTTTCCAGACTCTTAAACAATAAACGTAAACATGTATATTTTGGTCACCCATCCCAAGACCGACCCTTGCGGAAGTTGCTTAACCACCGCAATCGCTGGGCCAGGCGCTATACCACTGCGCCATCGAGCTCCCCCATGACGTCGGGTTAAAGTCTTGCTAATTCAAGTTCTTACTAATATTTAAATCTAAAATATTATACTAGAATATTAGACTATTTGAGGTAACCTATGAAATTGCAGACTTATATAAATTGTAGCGGTTGTAGGTATGTGGTATAAATAAATGTGTCTTCTAGTACCAAACTTGAATAATAATTACAGTGTCTGTTATAGAGTACACCATTTATTAAATATATGGTTTCATTAGAATATCTCAATTTACTGAAACCTGAAACTCAGTTAATTGAAACAGTAGCTGATACCTTGCGAACTGTTAATTGCCTGAACGATAGATATCTTAACTGGAATTAATACGATCTTCTGGTCCAATAAATAATCAACATGTATGCCTATTTGATACGTAAAATATAGGACAAAAGAGAAAATTTCAGTATTATATTCGCTTACAATGAGAAGTAAGTACCTACTAGTAGTTTTCTATAAGAATACAAACGCTTACTGAGAACCAATTCTACTAATTACAAATAGCTATCGTGCAATTTGATTTATCTGACATAAAATTTGCACAAAATAATTATAATATTAATTCAAACAATCTTAAACAAACAGTGCACAATGCACATTCAACCCATCCTAAAAATCCAGGCATCCATTACCTACACGATCATGTATGCGTCATGCAATTCCATAAGTAATGAATAATGTTTGACTGTTGGTGACTGATGGAAAGAACAAATCAATTTCATGCAACCATCAGTCACTACATTACACGGTCGGATTTGTCAGTCACAGTAAACGTAATTGATGACTGATGGGATTGCATGACGCTTGCGTGAGCGTGTGATGGCTACCTTACGTTTACTTTCAACTAAAACAGTAGATTATGTAGCTGTATACAGTTATTTTTTTTTTGACAACAAAGAGGTTTTATTCTGCTGAAAATTCATATACATTTTTGGAATAAATAAATGTGTAAGTCCTTAATTAAGTCAAAATATATTTATTATCTAATTATTCATAATTCACAATATTTTGTTATAAAATATTAAAATATTTGCATTTTATCACTTAAAATTATAATTTTGAAGTAGGCTGTAATGGCTGTATGCTCACTCACCCCGTTGTTCGCAAAATATTCTTGCGTTGGTCGTGTGATAAAACAAAAAAAACCTGCGCGCCTTTTCCTATAATAAATTATCATATTTTGTTTTTGTCATATTTGTTGCTGTGTGGTAAATTACTGTGTTTTTTCCTCGCAAATGTGTAGAAAAACGTCGTATGAAACTCGTGAGCTCTTGCTTATTGCACACTCGGCTGAGTTACGCCCTTGCCTGCGGCAACTGAAAACATGCTACGCGCTTTATTTTCATAACATCTTTAACATGTTGTGGCACATCGTACTTAATACCACAAGGATACCAAAATTTATAGTCTCAAGTCCCTTCGTATGTCGAAAAATATAATTTATGCAGAGGCTGTCACCCCCAAACTCCAAAGTAAATTTACAGCTTAATGCGCTGTTCACAACTTTGAAGTGCCTACAAGACTTGTATTTGTGTATTATACTTTATTAACATAATCTTGAGAGGTTGTTGCCTGACAATGATACTTTACAACGTTATGGACGCTACAGAATATCGCTTTAATATTTAAATACAAAATACAATAAAAATGGTCGGATTCCACACAATATTTAATACTTTGCAGAAATATTCGGCAAATATTAGCACGTATTAGTGGTGACCGAAAAATAATGTAAGTACTTAAAAATAAAATATGAGGAGCTGGCATGGCTGTCATAATACCACTAGACTAGTCAAAGTTGAGTTCAAGGTCGAGATCAAAGTCAAGATAGTCAACGTCGAAGTCAAAGTCGAGATCAAAGGCGATACTGAAGTTTTACTGGAAATTCATCAATAAAAAAAACACTACGAGAATTTATGTATGTGCCTTGGTTATCCTTAGTTATCAGTGTGATCACACTGTTTTCGTGGAAAACTAAACATAAATAAAACAAGTGTCGTTTGATATTAAATACGGCAATCAATCACTCTCAAACGGGTCAACGGTTAAAATGGAATGTGTTGCGCCAAAACGTATTTTATACGAGAGTTAGTTTAATTAACTGTATGGCGCAACGGCCAAAGCGTTCGAGCTACAAAAAAAACCGGACAAGAGCGAGTCGGACTCGCGCACCGAGGGTTTCCGTACCATCATAATAAATACACTGCAGAGCTGTAGAATAATAAAATTATTATTGCAGTATTAGGTCAGCACCATCTCTTGGCCCATAGTGGAACTATTTTTTTTTCTCAGGCCAGCGCCATCTCTTGACCGATAGTGGAACTAGTTTAATTTTTCTTAGGTCAGGGTTATCTGTTGACATATGAATTTTAAATTTGAGATTTTTTGCATTCACAATGCTATTTTTATACAATACTAAATAATATACTAGAAGAAATTCGGCGATGTCACTAGTGACTCGGTAGCTCAGCGGTCAGAGCATTGGACCGGATATCCAAAGGTCGCGGGTTCGATTCCCGTCTGAGTATTGATCTGGTGCGAGTCGTATTTTTTCTAGTATATTATTTAGTATTATATGAATTTTAGTTTGTTTTTTGAATTTCTAAAAAAGTGTGTTATATTGAGACATCGTTTTATTTTTACTGTAATCTTTACATAAACTACTATCAAATAGAATTATTTCAGATTTTTCTCTTTGCAATCTTCGGAGATAAGGGGGGGAGGAACGGTATTTTTTTACATTTTTCATCATAAGTCGAAAACTATGCGGCCTAAAAAAAAAAGAAAAAAATATTTAAAATATTCACACAGCGCTCTTTCATCCACATGCCCTAGTCGCTTCACCTAAAATTTTTAAGACCCCTTTTCGGTCCCTGTTGTAAAAATATACTTATTTTTTTATTTCTTTCTTATTTGCAAAATAGTTAGACAAACGTCATCCTAAACTATTCCAAATTTCAAGTTGATACCATTAGTAGTTCTCGAGATATCCAGCTGTGACAGACAGACAAACAGACAGACTGAGTCACACCATAAGGGTTCCTTTTTTACCATTTTGGTACGGAACCCTAAAAACATTGGAAACTCACGTCACGGACAAAAGCTACATCTAATAATGTGAAAGTCCGTTTACCGTTAGTTTGTTCCGCCTTCACGTCTTGACTACTGAACCGATCATCATGAAATTTTACATACACGTTGTCAGGGGTACAGAGGACATAGGGTACAGAAACGGGGTATATGTTGGGGGGGAAGAAAGCTGCCCTCCGGTGGCACTCCCACTCCGCGGAGGTACATTAGTTACAGATATATTATATGCAGATCTGAATCTCATCTGTTCACTCCTTAGATGGTCATTATCAGATCACAGCTAGGGCAATCCTTGGCGGAGAATTAAAGCTTCTAAGCTTCGATCAAGAATATCCTAGATAACGCTTCACGATCTAAAACAGTACGCAAAAATGGCACCTCAACTAGCGTCCCACTTACTAACTTGGCGCCTATTTCGTACATAATCACCTCTTATTTTGTACAACATTTTATATCACTTATTTTGTACAAAATAAGCTTATTTTTTACAAAAACATATCGTTTATCACTTACTTTGTGCAAAATAAGCGCCCAGTTTGTAAGTGGGACGCTGTTTGAGGTGCCATTTTTGAGACTCTGACCGGACATCTAGGGTATTCTTGATCGATGCTTCTAAGTTACCTCGTTTGTATGAAAATCGACTGTTGATTTAATTATCTGTACCCTTAGCACGAACAGCTATCGAGAAAAAAAACGCGCGTAAAATTACTCGATAGAGAATTATCTATGGAAATTTTAATTTCGCTAGTCGGCGGTAGATGGCGCTGTCCAAATTTCTAATACAAAATAGCACTATCGAATGATTTTACGGGCGTTATTTTTTTCGATAGCTGTTCGTGTTAAGGGTACTGGCCACCACTGTTTAATTGTAACTATATATGTACCTCCACGGAGTAGAAATGCCACCGAAGGGTAGGTTTCTTTTGTCCATCAGCCATATTTGATGTCCCCACTGCTGGGGCACAGGCCTTCCTTATGGGTGGTAAGGAGGATGGGTCATAACCCACCACGCGGGCCCAATAATCCGCATTGGGCCCGCGTGGGTGGGTGTTAACGACTGCAAATGCAGCCGGGACCAACGGCTTCACGTGCCTTCCGAAGCACGGAGGAGCAGAGTTCGAGATAATACATTTTTGGTCACCCATTCTATAACCGACCCTTGCGAACGTTGCTTAACTTCAGCAATCGCTGGGCCAGGCGCTAAACCACTGCCCCACCAAACTCTTCCTAAGGTTTCTTTTACCATTAGATAATTAGTATGATAAGTTTTAGACCAAGATTTAAAAACTATTTAAACTTGATGTAATACGTTTGAATCATCGGAATCGATTCAGCCATTAGCTATTACATACAAATAAAACAATTTTTGCGACAAATTGATAACCCCTTCCTTTTTTAAGGGCTGATTTTTCAATGGCTAGATAGAGCTTTATCCGTTTGATAGCGTATTATACTGCCAAATTGAAAATGCTTGTCATTCATTTGTCTGTCACATTTTTGAATGACTTTTATTAGATTTTGTTAATATTTAAACTGACTGATATCTGTTATCTGAGGATTGAAAAATCAGCCCTAATGCTTACCGCTGACGGGCGCTATTTTGTAGCTGCGATAAGCGCGGCGTTAATCGCGGCGATATCGCTGCGATAAACGCGGCGATAATCGCGGCGACAATCACGGCGCTTTTTAGTCGCTGACGTAGGTTAACCCTAAAAGGCACCCGGTAATAATATTATAGAACAATCACTTTTATTATTGCTAAGCTCTATAAAATAAAGTTTATGATTTATTTATGTCAGTAATTATATACTTTTCACAAATGAAGCAAACAATGTATACGATTCAAATGTCTTCAGTACCCTTAGCACGAACAGCTATCGAGAAAAAAACGCACGTAAAATTACTCGATAGACAATTCTCTATGGAAAATTTCATTTCGCTTATCGGCGATAGATGGCGTTGTACAAATTTCCAATACAAAATTTATCTATCGAATGATTATTTTTTTGATAGCTGTTCGTGCTAAGGGTACAGATCCTTTTATCGTCAAAATAGTGTGAAGAACAAAAATTCTGCATTTACTTTATATGCGCAAATTTAAGAATTATATAAATTGGTAAGCATATCATGTAATAATAATTCTCTTACTTTTTATTGCAAACTCTACCATTACAAAAATAATTATGTCAGCCAGCGAAAAAAATTGTGGTGTCTTTTAGGGTTAAAGCCGCTTGTCACTCTTGTCAGTGTCATTTCGTGGGCGATTAGTCGCCGAGCTATGTGTGAGCTACTTTTTGTAGCTCGTGGGCGTTTACGTATTGAACTCCATATGTTCTATTCTGGGCTACAAAAAATCGCTCGGCGATTAAGCGCCCGTGAGCGGTGGCGCTTAGTCATTTAAAAATTGACTTGTATGTCAGTGTGCTCAGATAAAAAAATTAACAGTTCAGACTACCTACCTCCTCTGATAATTAAATGCTGCTGAAAGTCAAAAACTTTATCTGAAGATTTTTTTCTAGCTAAGTAGGTAGGTATCATGTTTATTTATTTAAACGAGAGTATAACATTAGCAAATTTAAATGCAAAGGTAAAGAACGAAATTATACTGATTCAACTCTAAAGAAGATTTAACTGTGATTTTTTGTGCAAAAGAAATTAGAAAACATTTCGTGTTGAAGTAAAAAGAAAATTAGTTTGTCTGCTTCGTAGATATTAAGTTAGAAACAATTTGTAACGTACTTAAGGATCTCATTTATCACAGCTTTCTTAGTAGATGGTTAATGAATCTAATATAAGGGAATAATTAACACAATTTTTGTGTTACTAAAAGAATTATGCCTCCGTCACTCACTTAGGGGAGATTATTATTTCTTATAAAATGATTATTTCTGTTACAGTTTTATTAACATTATTATACCAACATCGTAATGTTTACATACACTTCTCAGAAGTTATTTCTGCACGCTATATAAGTATGTGTTATACATTAATAGGCTTGTTTCCATTAAGAATAAATATAATGGATAGGGGTTTATAATGATTAATTATATTATGGAGAAAATAACAAACAATTTTAATTATTAAAAGCGTTAAAGATTAATAATATTTTTAAAAAATAAATTTTGTAAAATGAAACCCTTAGTCACGTGACAGTGAACACCAATCAGAAAGCGTTACGTCACGCCGTGCGAAACTCCAATCTTGTCTTTGACGTTTTGAGTATCACTACCGGAGGCGCGTTCCAAACCTACACTCCGAGTGCAACCTAACCACAACCGAACGCAAGTTTTAGCCACTTTTTCCGTATTTCTCCATTGTTTGGAACATATATAAATAACTGGTTTAGCGTTTTTATAGTCGTGCTATCACACTGGGGCACTATACAGTACTTATAATATGAGAAATTCATTTTTAAACGATAAAAACTAGCTATAATGTACGAAGACACGATCGCTCTTTTGTTTGTTTTGCACGGCGTGACGTCATTCAAGACGCCATGACAGTCTTGTGCGTTTTGGAACCAAATTAAAATTGGTTTTTTAAAACGCGAAATTTATAATGTAAACGCTCGATTAAAAATAAATAAACCTTTTTTTTCGATAAAATGCCTAATAAGCTAAAATATTAAGCAGTTATTGAAATTTTGTCAACTAGCCTATTGTAATCTACGAATTTTATTTATTATTTATTTGTTTTGTTGATTATTTTTATTTATTTCTTAAATTGCATTTACAATCCTAGAGAAGCATGTATAATGTGCATCATAATTATTAATTTATTTAACAATATTTATTATTACATGTAGAAAGCAAATATTGTAATGGCGGACTTAATGCTCAAAACATTATCTTCCGGTCAACAGAAACAGCTATCAATTTAGGCGGTAGGTACAAGGTAAAGTATGGGGTCCAGGGGCCGTGGTCACGCCATGGGACGACTAAAGCAAAAAGGCTGCTCACATTTTCATGAAATTACCCGCTCGCAACTTTATAGAAATGCATTCAAGTTTATTAAATTATTTTATAGCTGCGTTCTGATTTTGTTTTTAAATAAACTAAAGAACCTTAGCTTTAAACTGTACATGTAAATTTACGACACATTGTGTACTTAGCGAGCAATCAATTAAATTAAGATGGCGGCGCCTCTTTGAAACCTATACAGCCCTTAAAACGTAGGAATCCGCTCCTATAATAGCGTTGGAATTCCAAACTGGTAAAGTTGCGGGAAAAAAGTAACTAGTTCTTTATTAAAATGATACTGAAACCTTTCATTTTGATTCGACCCATCACTGTTCCAAAAGCAATATTTTTCGCTTTTATTTGTGTTTATAGTTGATACAAAAGTCGAGATTAGCCCTATTCAATTCAATAGCTTTGAACGAACTATGATTGATTAATGGACTTTTCATTCCATTTATAAAATAAATATTTCATGTTTTATTTATGAATAGGTACTATTTCATTACTATTTATTCTGTATACAAAATGGGAAAATTTGAATAAAACTATTAAAGTCACTTGAATAAGTAAACTGGAATCTATTTGATGGATTATCACTTTTACAGAAGCTCAGATGTTTTAAATAGTTTTAGTTTAATCTGTTTTAATTTAATTACTTGTTTTTTTTAGGTTTGTTATTCTCCCACGGATAAAAATAATCCTCATTTAAATACCTAGTACGCCTAGTACATACATTAAAGTTTGAATAATCATTTCACTATTTCTAGTGAAATCTAACTAAAGCAATCGAGGAGCTTGGCGGCGCAGTGGTTTAGTGCCTGGCTCTGCGATTGCGGGGGTAAAGCAACTTTCGCTAGGGTCAGTCATGGGATGGGTGACCAAAATGTAATATCTCAAATTCCTCCGTGCTCCGAAAGGCACGTTAATAGCCATCGGTCTCGGCTGCATTTGCAGTCGTTAACACCCACCAATCCGCATTGTGTCTGCGTGGTGGGGTGGGCTATTGCCCGGCCTCCTTATCCACCCTTATGGGAGGCCAGTGCCCCAGCAGTGAGGACATTAAAAATGACTGATACCGAAGTCTATTGCATTTACTAAAGCAACCATTTATTGTTCTTTTTTAAATTTAACAAACTACCAGCGCATCATTTTAATTTTTTTTTTGCTGTTTAAACTGTTAAATCAATTGGTATCAAATTACGTTTTGGTTTTTTAGTGCTACATCACTACAACACTACACAACAGCTACATCATCAAATTACGAACCAGGGGGTCTATTACGAAAAGTTTCACGCGATACACGCAGCTGCGTCCGTGCTTCGTTAGTATTGTTACCTATTACAAAGCACTTGCGTATGCGATATCGCAAAGTGATTGCGTAAGTTTGTCAGTTTTTCTCTAGCGTATCCGACATCATTCGTTCAATAGTCTTTGGGCTACGATAGCCAAATTAAAAAATGTGTTTAATAGCCACAACCGACGAACTGCGGACGACTATCGTGACCAAGTGACTGCGTTACGCAATTGCCTAATGTTATTTTCGCAATAGGCCACCAGCTGTTACAGTTACGTTGCGTTTGAAACATTGAATAAAATTGATGATAGGTAATAAAATTACAATGAAATGTGAAACAATCTATAGTTCACATAGCCTTTAGCGCCAACGCTCACGGGCGATTAATCGCTGAGCGATTTTTTGTAGCCCAGAATAGAACATATGGAGTTCAATACGTAAACGCCCACGAGCTACAAAAAGTAGCTGACACATAGCTCGGCGACTAATCGCCCACGAAATGACACTGACAAAAGTGACAAGCGGCTTTAACCCTAAAAGACACCACAATTTTTTTCGCTGGCTGACATAATTATTTTTGTAATGTAGAGCTTGCAATAAAAAGTAAGAGAATAGGCTAGTTGACAAAATTTCAATAACTGCTTAATATTTTAGCTTATTAGGCATTTTATCGAAGAAAAAGGTTTATTTATTTTTAATCGAGCGTTTACATTATAAATTTCGCGTTTTAAAAAACCAATTTTAATTTGGTTCCAAAACGCACAAGACTGTCATGGCGTCTTGAATGACGTCACGCCGTGCAAAACAAACAAAAGAGCGATCGTGTCTTCGTACGTTATAGCTAGTTTTTATCGTTTAAAAATGAATTTCTCATATTATAAGTACTGTATAGTGCCCCAGTGTGATAGCACGACTATAAAAACGCCAAACCAGTTATTTATATATGTTCCAAACAATGGAGAAATACGGAAAAAGTGGCTAAAACTTGCGTTCGGTTGTGGTTAGGTTGCACTCGGAGTGTAGGTTTGGAACGCGCCTCCGTTAGTGATACCCGAAACGTCAAAGACAAGATTGGAGTTTCGCACGGCGTGACGTAACGCTTTCTGATTGGTGTTCACTGTCACGTGACTAAAGGTTGCATTTTACGAAATTTATTTTTTAAAAATATTATTAATCTTTAACGCTTTTAATAATTAAAATTGTTTGTTATTTTCTCCATAATATAATTAATCATTATAAACCCCTATCCATTATATTTATTCTTAATGGAAACAAGCCTATTATTATTACATGATATTATGCTTACCAATTTATATAGTTTGTAATCCTGTTCCAAAAAAGGTAGGATCACACTACGAACCTAAGGTCGGTTATAGGCAATTATTACTATTATTATTAGCAATATTTTCCGTGAGGTCCACACCACCCATACTATTTAACCCATTTGAGGCTAACGTACTTTTAAACAGACGCTACATTATAATTTTTTTTAAACAAAAGATAGGGACTTTTAATAAACTTTTTTATGCTGTGGCTTGACACATGTATCATTCTGTTAAATATATCTGTGATAGAATTTTCTTTGTTTCGTGTTATGATTTTGATCGTTTGTTGTTATTATAACTACGTGTTTTTCGAGGTATTTAATTATAGTTATTCAATAACTATAACGTTCGAAAAACATGAATAAAATATTCTATTGTACTGTTAGCCGATCGGTAATTATAGGGTTTGAGGTTATTTTTCGCACAAGTCATCACGAAAATACGAAAATGTGGTATCGATGCATTCAATACGATGCCCCGATCACAAATATATAAGATGAAAAGCGTGAAAATGGCGGGGGTAGAAACTGTGATGTCATAAAGTTTTCAGTACTTACAAAGATTTTTTTCATACCATGTGGTATATCAAAGCCCTTTGGCTTTGTGAGTATATTGCGAATATAAAACACACTATAACATGTCATCAAAATCTCATCATAGTAACATACACAGTAACAGTTAAAACACATAAAAAATACCGTTTGTGGAACATGGATAAAAATATTATTTTTTAATATGTCATAAAATGATGTAATACAAAAACTAGCTTATGTCTGCAAAACAAACACTTCGAGCGACTCGCAATATTTTTTCGGGGTCAAAACCTTCCAGTAGGTATCGATCAAATTTTTATTAATTCTTGAATTTGCGCATATAAAGTAAATGCAGAATTTTTGTTCTTCACACTATTTTGACGATAAAAGGATCTGTACCCTTAGCACGAACAGCTATCAAAAAAATAATCATTCGATAGATAAATTTTGTATTGGAAATTTGTACAACGCCATCTGTCGCCGATAAGCGAAATGAAATTTTCCATAGAGAATTGTCTATCGAGTAATATTGCGTGCGTTTTTTTTCTCGATAGCTGTTCGTGCTAAGGGTACGAAGACATTTGAATCGTATACATTGTTTGCTTCATTTGTGAAAAGTATATAATTACTGACATAAATAAATCATAAACTTTATTTTATAGAGCTTAGCAATAATAAAAGTGATTGTTCTATAATATTATTACCGGGTGCCTTTTAGGGTTAACCTACGTCAGCGACTAAAAAGCGCCGTGATTGTCGCCGCGATTATCGCCGCGTTTATCGCAGCGATATCGCCGCGATTAACGCCGCGCTTATCGCAGCTACAAAATAGCGCCCGTCAGCGGTAAGCCTTATACTCGTGAAAATGGAATACTTACAAAGCAGTATTTTTAAAGTTAATAAAAATAAATCTTCTTAGAAAGGAATGTCTAGTTGAATAAGCTAGGATCGCTGAAATTTGAGTAGCAGTAAATCTTCAGTGGGAAAATAAACAAACCCGCTGCAAAGAGGAGCTCGCCGCAAGCAATTGTAAAGGCGGAAACATTACTATTTTATCTTGTTGTTTTGTGCTGCGACAGAAGCGTATCCGTTTCATACATTTAGTATATGGCTAGAAACACATTATTACAGTGTGATGTGTCGATACAACACACCGTAATAATGTGTTTCTAGCCGTGAAACCGATACGCTTGTGTTGCGCTTCTGTCTTGACGCAACACAACACGACAGAATAGTGTATCGGCACCTTAATGGTGTGCCTTCACTTCACCGAGTAGCTTTCTCGTTCCCGTTCCCTTTCGTCTTGCGGCAAACACAATGTCATAAAATTTTGCCTTTTTAACCGACTTCAACAAAAGGAGGAGGTTCTCAATTCGATTGTATACTTTTTTTATCGTTGTTCGCGCGTATCTTCGACATTTATGGACCGATTTTGATGATTATTTTTTGTTCGATTGGGTTGTCTTGCGAGATGGTCGCATTTTTTTTTTTTTCAAATCGGTTCAGTATAGTTTTCAAGTAATCCTGAAATATGATTTTACATCAACTACCTTGACGACTTTGTTATTTATGAACCAAATTAGATGACTTTTTTGGTTGGGAGAGGGATACCTTCGTGTATTAGTCTTTTTAACCGAATTCAAAAAAGGAGGTATTCAGTTTGTATGTATGTATGTTTCTACGCGATTATTTCACATTTGGCTGAGCCGATTTTTCTACCTAAATAATATATCTACACCACCTAATACAGAAGGTACTTACACTAAAAATAAAAAAAATTAAGCAAGCAAGAAATAATATACGAATATGCGTATCTAAACGCATTATCATTGTTATAATAAAACACGACTATTGAACCAGACATCAACGAGGATGGGAACTTGATACATGGTATTGGTATCAATGTTTATGGTTACCATCGGTCGGTGTGGTGTTTATTGAAATAAAATGCATTTCCATTTTACGTTTTGTGGTTTATTGAATAGATACTTTTATTCTCATTTTTTAGGGTTCCGTACCCAAAGGGTAAAAATGGGACCCTATTACTAAGACTCGCCGCTGTCCGTCTGTCTGTCTGTCACCAGGCTGTATCTCATAAAACGTGATAGCTAGACAGTTAAAATTTTCACAGATTATGTATTTATGCTGCCGCTATAACAAAAAATACTAAAAACTGAATTATATAAATATTTAAGTAAGGCTCCCATACAACAAACGTGATTTTTTGCCGTTATTGGTACGGAACCCTTTATGTGCGAGTCCGACTCGCACTTGGCCGGTTTATTCTTGAGAATTTGTTTGAGGTTTCATTTTTCTTTTTTTTAATTAATGATACCACACGCAATAGGTTTTAGAACAAGAAAAAATCATCAGCATCCTCTGCGTCTCATACACTTAATTTGTTCTAAACTCACTTTTCTCGTAACGCTACGGTATCTCGTAGACGACTACGAGGCTACGATCTAACTACGCGTGATATTGGCCTGGGAAGTGGTCCTGAGCATCGCAGCGAAACATTTTAATTGGCTGCAGGCGAATTGTTAAATTTTCAGGGCTCCATTAATTACTTTAATTTCAGTCATTAGGTTATCCGTTTTCGATAGCAGCCTTAAGAAAACGAGATTAAATTTTCAAACGGCATCGACGAAATATGTGAAATAAGGTTTTATAGTTAGTTTAATTTGACTTAAACTCAATGAATTCGGAGTTTCAGATATACCTAATGTTCATGTCGATTAAAATATCTTTACAATAGGCTATATTCAATCACCTTTATTTAAATAAAAAGTTAATTTTTATTTTACAATGTACCTATTTGGAGATTTTGAATTTCACTTCACAAGTAACTTGTTTAGCTTCAAAGTTCTCAAAATAATATATCATTAAATTATCTGCATTCTGCATCATAAATTAGTTAGAGTCGAGATTCGAAATTAATTTGCGCGACTAGAGCGTATCATCATAAATTCAATTTACAATAATATGTGGCACGTCTGCGAAATTTGAATTTATGGTCAATCGGTTCCTCTGCATAATAAGATTGTTCTGTCTGTTTGTTCATTTGAGTAAAATAATCAAGATGCATGATTTTTGCATAAGCAGCAACATATTTTGATGGCTGTATTTTGTGTGAGCTATTTACTCTCGCCACTTTAACAAACACACATAATTAATAACATACTCGATGTCATTAATTATGTGTGTTTGGTAAAGTGGTGAGTATAGTTAATTGTATAATTAACACTTAATTATTCAATACTAAATAATATACTAGAAAAAATACGACTCGCACCAGATCAATACTCAGACGGGAATCAGAAGTGACTCGGTAGCTCAGCGGTCAGAGCATTGGACCGGATATCCAAAGGTCGCGGGTTCGATTACCGTCTGAGAATTGATCTGGTGCGAGTCGTATTTTTTCTAGTATATTATTTAGTATTGTTTAAAAATAGCATTGTGAATGCAAAAAACTCAAATTTAAAAACTTAATTATTCATTTTACTATTGTAGAGGCAAAATTTTGAGGTTTTTATATAGACAGTGACCTAATATGGTTTGTATTTTTTTGTTTGAATTCAATATAAGTTAATTGAAGGCCTTCAACAAAAGAATAACTTCAAAACCAATCAAAAAATTTTATATTTTAGTTTTTATATGAGTTTTATAAATTATGATAAAAAAATGATGGACATAATATTGAATTGAAAGCATTATTTTCTACTACTATAAAAATATAGAAAAACATAACTAAAACCAACAAAGCTTTAGGATAATCCAAAGCAAAGCTGAATTAACGAGCTAGCCTCGTTGATGTATGTGTCGCATATTATGCATATAAATCAGTTACCATTGATAGGGAATGCATATTCCGGCTAAATGAAATTGACTACTATGAAGATGAATCTTTATATGCGACACCGGATGAAATTCAGATGATGGCCTCTGATTTCAATGAAGACATAATTCACTATATACCGAAACAAAGCCTAATTAAAGTATAATTATAACGCATAGAACAAAATTAACCTTATTAATTTCTCCTGAAATTAACGCTTTCTTTATATTAGTACTTACTTTATTTGATCTTCTGCATGCTGAAAAGCAAGATTTATGTTAAGCAACCTAACTTTAATTTACCAACATGTAAAACCATGTTTTTGCAAATAAATTTTCATTCTTTCATTCATTCTTGATAATCAACTAACTACGAGAAAAAAGTGATTGATAAAGCAACAATCAACATGTTTCACATGCCAAATGACTTATGAGTTTCACATCGAGCTCAACAAAAATACCAAAATGTTATTGGCTATGCGAAAATTTTATTAAAACCAACAACTACCGGAATATTGCATTTCATTTTATTATTTTCCTCCATTCAACGTTTATACCTGCTAAAACAAAACTCTTACCTGTAAAACTTCGCCCTTTCCATTTACGGGTGCCTCAACAAAAGCGGCTAAAACATTACGCCATATTAATAGGTATTAGCAACCCTTCTAAAACGCGCCCTCAAACAGATAACGGTGGCCGAGAAGCCGCCATATTTTCCTATTTACCTGGTGTTGTTGATTATGAGCTGCCCCTTGGAATAATTCTTGCACCTATTTGCGTGTAACTGAACAATGGATTCTGTAGCTGTACAGGGTGATTTTAAGTCACGTGACGAACTTTCAGCGTGTCGATTCTCTAAAATTAGCTTTACGATGTGGCAACGCTTTCACATAGACGCTAGCGCTCAGACGACGAGCTCGCCGATGGTCGGAACTATTATTCTATACAAAAATTTCGTTTTGTCATTCGTGACGTCGAGCGCATGTTTTTAGAGAATTGCAGGGCAGATCGTGTTCAGTTCATGAAACTGAACAATTTTCTCTAAGAAACATCGAAATACGTAAATAAAATTGGGCACCTCATATTAAATCAATCACGTTATTACTAGCTGACTTGCATGAATAGTCTAAAACTGTTAATGTTTGAATAGTAAATGATTTATTTATTATTTATTAAACAGTTAATTATTTTCGTATAATTTGGATTTGTAGAAAATTGGACACATTTCCAAAGTCTTGCTAGACTAGATTTAAATTATATAATTTATTTATTTATAAGTGGGAACAACGGAAAAATGGGATCCTCAACAACTTTACAACTTATATTATTACTCGTAGCCTGTACATTTGCTTTTTAATAAATATTTTATTGGTCTGTGTAGTATTTACTTTGAGAATTTGATATCTTTAGATCAAATACTAAGTATTTAATTACTCTTATCCTTAATTTCGTTAAATATTTACTTGAAACTAAATATTTATTTTCGTTCTAAGTAATCATTTTAAAGGTTTAACTCTTTTGAGTAAATTTAATAAAAGAGTGAACCCTTAGTAGATACATAAATTTATTTTATTTTGCCTTAGCTTTGAATTAGATACAAATTAACCGTGTATGTAGTTTTGTAATCTTATTCATCTTGTAAAAGTTTTCCACTCATGAAAGCTAGCCAACATTTTATAAATCACCGGAACAACGATGACTTATTCAAAACACGCCGCCCTTTCATAGCACTGCCTATTTCATAGGGTTGCCGCGACGGTAACATAATTTCCTGTTTAACCCTATATAATGCGAAATGGGGGTCCTACTCGTTGTGATGAATTTAGAGTTCTTGAACTGGCGCCGACGACGTTTATTGTCTGTAGGGTCCTTTATAATCACACTATTATACAAACCGCATTTTAGACTTCAAAATATTGCGCTATAAATTTAGAAAGGTTAGTAAATACGCTTTATTACGTAAAAACTCCTTTGACCTTTTTGAATTGATTGTTAGTAAATACACAGGGTGTTTTGTAATACCCCAAGCCGAATAGGGTAAATAGGGTACTATGCATACAACCCCGGAAAAAAAAGAAACTCTTATGACTGAAAAATGATTGTTTCTTTTAATGAAAACTGCATAGTATCAATCCTAGATCAACATGGTGTTTTGATTTTGTCTATTAATAGAATTGCTTATTAATAACAATAGTCTTTCCAAGACTAGGGTTGTCACTTTGCAGTATTCCAAACAAGTATAAAAACAAAATTACTCAGCCGTTATACAAGTAGTTGGCGACGTATGATTGACGATCATGATAATATGATGATGATGATGATCAGAGAAACACCGATGTTATAAAAAAGACTCCTACCCTATGTTAATCTAAAGTTTCTTTGACGGGTCTGGGTGTTACTATGTATAATTTTTTTCTTTTCTTTTTATTTTATTGATCCAGGGACAAAATAAGTATATATTTAAAACTATATAAGTAGTATATCAGTTGTCTAGCACCCATATTTCAAGCTTTGCTTAGTTTGGGGCTGAATGGCGCTGCAAATTGTCCGAGCATCATTTTATAATTAGGTAAACAAATATCATTGTATTGTAATAATGTATATCATATTCATATTGTATACTTGGTTTAAGGAAAACGTGCCAAATATGTTGGGTCTTTGTAGCTTTTACGTATTAAAATGTAACATAATTATTTTAACGCCCACAGCCATTCCATGTAGTATAAAACGTTCTATTGTGTAATTAAATTATTATAACGATAGAGCTTTCCCAGACTAAAAGGGTACATAGTTAACGTTTATTTTTACTCGTAAATTTTAATAACTATACAATTATAACGTAATTGAATTTATAGCGTAACTGGAGGCCACGGAGCAAAATAATAAATTAAAACTGGAATAGAGATTTTTCAGTTGCACGTACCTATATTTTGTCATTTACAAAGGAAAAAACAACACAAGAGTGCAACTCTAGTCTAACCTAACCTAGGCTCTAAAAGGTAGGTACTTAAATGGTATTTCTTACAGTTCTTATATCAGTTGGTTAATTTCTGTATTTTTAAATTATTTAACAATGGGCTAATTAACATGCGTCGATTTAGTCACCTAGCAAGTCGCTTGTAAAATTGAATCGCAGGTCGCACATCGGTGATGGCGTCGCTGTCGTCTATGTAGTCGATAGCGTAACCTTGGTTACAATTATGTTACACCACTTACCTCCAGATTTGGCCACCTGATCATTATATTTTCGTTCAGTCACCTGCGACTAACGCCGAATTGCTATTTACACGGTCGTTTATCACCGTGCGGCAAAAGTCACCCGTGTAAATCCCACATAAAGGGAATTCGTTTCCTCACAGTAATTATGATTTCATGCCGGGAATGTTCCCAGTTTCCACACCCATCTCCATCAGAACACATTCTATGCGTTAGTTAAGTGAAAATTACGAAGTTTAATAAATTTAAGTTACCTACTGCAGACTTACCTACCCATTTGCAGAAGGTAAACAGTATAGCTTGTAGTATTTAATATTACCAAAAGTTTTTTAATATTATGCATAGTTAGGAATTTTATTACTTGTTTGTTACCTACCGAAATAAAGCGAGTCTTGGTATTGGTGATGGGCTCTTTCTCCGCATTTAGACTCCCATTTGGTCCGTTATGCATGAACATAGCATTGGTATGGCTAGTCAAGCCATCCCAGCTCCTTCCAGAAGCGCAGAAGCCTCCTGGGGCGTTCACAGGCTTCTAGGAGCGACCTCACGTCTTTGAGGATTTCTGCCCGGTGTGCGGCCAAACCCACGCACTCCAGGATCACGTGGGCGGCTGTTTCCTCTGCGTCCAGGCATCCTCTACATAGGGGACTGTCTGTCGCATTCATGATGAACAGTTGTCGGTTTAATGCTAGGTGACCTGTAAGTGTACCTACAACTATTCGGAGGTCTGGACGATTAAGGCTGAGCAGTCTACAGGTCAACCGCGGCGAGACTGCAGTCATCGCCAACTTGGACTGTCTACAGCTTGTTAGATCTACCCAACGAGTATTATGTGCAGCACGAGTACGTTGTCTTACCCATGAGCGCAGTTGGCTGAATAAAGCGAGTCGAAAAAATATCAATTTTGTGTCAAATATAGCAATGGATTGCTATCCCAAATTAAAAAAGTAGGTAAGCAAAAAACATTATAAACAAAGCAAAACTGACGAAATAAAACTGTTAACAAACATGTTGTATCATGCCTTAAAGTTGCTGTGTTAATATTTCTTCGCCTCAAGTTCTTTGATAAGTTAGGAATATATTTCGTCGGTGCTATTACATCCATGTTTATGTTGAATTTTGTTAGCCTGTTTTATTGTTAGCTTAAGCTTTTGAACTGTTCGAGAGTCTTGTTTAGATGCCAGTAAATGTACTTTTGGGAACAGTTTTTTGGGGTTAAAATTACTTATCAACATCAGACTATGGAACAAAATCATTATTTTCTGAAGTCTAGCGTTCTTGAATGCTAGACGGCAGAAAATTAAACAATTTCAACCTTTTTTATTTATGTTATCAGCATTGTGTAAACTTCAGGTATTGTATTCAATACCTAGGTATTATACACGTGCTGCGGTAGTGACCGGCGAAGCGCCAAAAACGACGATTTTGTACGTCAAACTTCACTGCTCTCGTCGTTGACACATTGCCATCCGGTATTGTTTAGAATACATAAAAAAAAAAAATGAGTAATGTTTCATACATTACCTGAACGTTTCAGGCATTGTATACAATACCGGATTATACACATTGCCAGTAACATACATAAAAAAGTAATCTGTCATTAAAATTCAAACAACAGAGAAAATAATCCGATTCAGTTTTCTAAATTAACTAAGCTTAAAAGACAGACAGACTTGTAAACGAAATTACTTCAACGAAAATCAGACTACAATAAGTGGCCATAACATTTTTACTCAGAATAAAACAGTTGAGTAGATTGCTCCGCCTCCGTCCTTTCTGTCCTTGTCACGTTTGCCCTCCATTCTCTCGACAAACATTTGTATACAGTTTCAGTATAAATTAGACGTAATTCTATCTCAGCTCTGGGCAATCTATTTTCCTTCAACTGCATCCGGAACGCAAGATGGATCGGCCTTTTAGTACAAGTGAACTTATATTTGCGCGACGGCCTGAGCCATCCCATTGTCCTCCTGGTAATTGCAGAATCGTCTTTTGTAAAGTACAAGCAATAAAGCTGAAAACAGATTGACAAGACAAGGTAATTTAAAAATTGCTGGATGAATTTTTAGTCACAAATAAAAATGACAGTAAAATATTAAAATCTATCCCTTTTGAATTAAGTATTCAAGATAATAGACTTCAATTAATTTCTATCCTTTTGGAATTTAAAATAATAGACTTCAATAAATAATATGAAAAGGCTATTTGGTTTAATCAATAATCATCTTATATCAGAGTAGTTAGGTACAGAATACCACCCTTAAGTAAGTATTATACTACAGCAGTTAGAAACGAAAGTTAAAATTATTAAGTAACTTACACACACAATCATCAAGAATCATACACGATTATGTATCTGCAATAAAACTATTATTATAATTCGGACCATGAAAGATGCCCACAAAAGGCGCTTATCTTCGCATAATAACTCATAAAGAAAAGACTTATTAAGACAAAATAATATATATCTATAATATGTATTATGAAGTATTATTCTGTCTTAAATCTTTTCTTCGTGAGATAAAATGCAAAGATGGGCGCCATATGTGGTCATCTTTCGTGATTCGCACTGTACGTATTAATTTCTATTTAAAATTATGATTTCTGATTTCAGAGTTCAAGTTCAAGTAGTGTGTACGAGATAAACCACTTATCTAGGTTCTTATAAGATAAACAGTGGTCCCTTTTTCATGTATCTCAACTACACTATACCTTGTATACGTTACCACTGCAACGTGTGACAGGAACGTTCGAAAATGCAAAGATATTGAATATCTTGTACGGTTCAGCCGCTTTAGGTTACAAAAGCTCACCTGCAGTTTGTCCATAATTTGCGGGCGTTAATAACGCATAAACGCTGTCCGACAAATTGCTGTAAGCCCAAGCCTATTGTTTTATATAGCTATGCGGCGTCGGACAAGAGAAATGGCGGGAGATACGGGATATTAATGGGGGCGGTAACGAATCATTACTAACAATGTCAATGGCTGTTGTGACGTTGCTCGGTTACCGCTCGTATAGCGTAAGTGTGTCCATACAAAATATAGTAAGTACAATTAATTAACCATGGTATGGGTGAGACTGGGCTTGGACCCAGCACGGTGTATCGTGAGTCTGTTGGCCCTGTTCTCGATGATTTCAGTTTTCCACGAGGAAACTGGGGATATAGATATTCACTTATTTATTGCACTATAGTTTATAATTATCAAGTATGCCTTTCGCGCTTTCGTTGACAGATTTGACATATTGACTGCAAATTATAATATCCTGAATTAAAAAAAAAAACAGCTTTAAACAAATACGTACTGCAAGCGGTAGTGGTAATGGTTTTTAAAGCCAATTTTTTGGAAGTAAAATATTAATTATTATTACCTATTGAACGAAGTACCTCGGTATAATCGTTGATCAGAGACTTAATTGGCACGCACAGCTGGAATCTGTCATAAATCAGATCAGGAAACTGATGTGGGTGTTTAAATCACTACGTTCAGTAATGCCTAGTTCTCTTTTAAATAAAATTTACAAAGCCCTAGCACAATCAGTAATCTCCTATTGTATCCCAATTTGGGGAGGTGCAAATAAGACTGACTTTTTAGCTCTGGAAAGGGCTCAAAGATCTCTGATAAAAGTCATGTACTCCAAACCTTTCAGATTTTCTACAGACAGCCTATACAAAATTAGTAAACTTCTTTCAGTTCGAAAATTATACATACTTAACCTGACCCTAAAATTCCATAAATCCTTACCGTTCAGAGAATCAATTCAAAGAAAAAGAAGAAATGATATTGTCGCCTCCCTACCCCCTATACGTACTGCCTTTGCTAGAAGACAGTACCCATCCCAATCAGTATTTATATATAATAAACTTAACAAAATACTTAAAATTTATCCTATGCATCTATATATGTGTAAAAAATGTATAACGTTATGGTTAGTAACGCTTACATATCTCGAAGTCGAAGATCTTTTAACTAGAATCGCTTAAATACACACACACACACACACACACTAACTCACACACACACACACTCACGCGCTTACCACAACAAACACGCATATTAACAACAGTTGGTTATTCTCTATTATTTGATTTTTGTTTACTTTTTCTATTTCTATTGTTGTAATACCTATATTTATTTTTGTAATCTACTGTTATCCATAGGGAAGTAGCGGGTCATTCTCAATACAAGTATCTTTTGATTACTTACAGGGAAGTCTCAGCAATTTTTTGTACCTAAGATTACTGAAATAAATGATTTTTTCACTCCTCTTGCTCAAAAAGTGCGTCATTGTAACGTACAAGAGTCGAGATAAAATAGCATAATAAGCCCGAGGGGATAAAGTTTTTTCTTTTTTAATGTTTGTCTATTACCAATGAGCCTACTAAAACGAAAAAGTCTTTATTCATAATCACGAATAAAAACTCGCTCGACTTAATACTGGGGGTCTATTACGAAAAGTTTAATACGATACACGCAGCTGCGGCCGTGCTTCGTTCTGATTGATTCCTATTACAAAGCACTTGCGTATGCGATATTGCAAAATGATTGCGTAAATTTGACAGTTTCTCTCTAGTGGATCCGTCATTATTCGTTCAATAGATTATGGACTACGATAGCTACATTGAAAATATTTGTAATAACTACAACCGACGAACTGCGGACGACTATCGTTACCAAGTTTTGTAATAGGCCCCCAGTGTCTCATTCTTATTTTTGAAAATGGAACTAAAAGCATCTCTTCGGTGAAATCATAGACTTATTTATACTCTGTGTACAGAGTGAATCGTAGAATGCGTGTTTGTGTTGCTTAGCTGCTACAGCAGAAATTAAAAAAGGTACCATGGCGCGAAATCTTTAGAATTTTTCTATAATTACAAACTGATTGAATTGTGTGACTGTAATGGGAAAGAAACAATTTTAATCTTTTGCCGTCAAGCACAAATCATTTATTTAAATATTGTACAAAAAGTTTATGAAGTGGAGGATAGAGAAACGAGTGGATTCGTTTACGGAAGTAGGTGTATAAACTATTTAATATTGTATTTTATTTTCTCGCAATCGTAGTGAAAAGTATAGTGTAACACACGACGCTAAAACCCATTGTAACTCGGTTTCTATTTATTCCCTCGCTAAAGCTCGGGAATAAAACTACCTCGTATGCAATGGGTAATTTTAGCGTCTTGTATAACAATCTACTATTTATTTATTTATTATTTTATTGAAATCAATGAAACTGTCGACTCTTTTATTAGCCGTTCCCTTTTAACTCCAGCTCCCCTAACTAAAGTAATCGTTTTGCTTTTGAAATATATTGTACCTATTGATTTGACGTTTTAAAAATCGATTGTTAACAAAAATTTAGCGAAACGATAACGAAGACTTGCAACTGTCACTTTTGAGGGCGTCCGCTGCGTTAAGCGGGACACGCGCGCTGGTCGACATAGATTAGAGGTTACTCATGCACTGCAAGCATCTGTCCGACAGAAAACCAGCAATCTGGTTTTTATCATTACATTGTATTAATTTAAACTTGTTTAGTATTTACAAAAAATAGGTAATTCATATGGAAAACCTGTAATTGGCCTTGCTAGTGGTTAGAATTAGCAGTAAAACAACATTGTAAAACTCTGTTGGTTTTCAAATAAAATAAAATAAAATAAAATCCCGCGCCGTGTATCCGCGCCGGGATTCCACTTCGCAGCGGCCGCCCTTAGGTCCCTGGTTTCTGTTGATAGACATCGCGCCCGTCCACTATAATATCCCGTATGTGCCCATACTATCGCAGCGGCGGCGCGTGAAAAACGTCCGTGATTTATGGCCGGCCGCGGCTATCTGAGATAAATTATAGTCCGTAGATGCATACACGCGAAAAAGTGAGGAACGCTCGCCCTTACATTTCTTTCCACTCTTTTTGGACGAATAATGGTCGCAATAAAAAAGCGGTTAACCCTTCCACCGGCCGCTGGAGATTTTATTTCATACTCGCACTTTTTGGAATTAAAAACATAAGAAGGTTTTTTATCACTTCTAAACAACGGCTACAAATCAACATGAATATTTTTGAATCATTAAAAAAAAAAAAAAAAAAATGTTTATTTCTTACAAAATTAGTACAAGCAATATTCTGAGGCTGGAACCAACCAAGTAGGTATTAATTATACCTGTATTAGGCGTCACCGCTCCTCCATAGCAAAAGGTACATAATTGTATGCAATTAAACGAATAAAACGAATTAACAAACATGCCTAAAAACTATTGAAATTATTAGGCCTACTTACATATATTTATTTATTTGTGTGTGTGTGTATGTGTGTGTGTGTGTATATGTGTGTGGGTGTGTATGTATGTGTGAGTGTGTGTGTGTACATGCATGTATTGTTTAAGTGCATTTATGAGAGGGTGTGTTTGCGCGGTCATTATCATTATCATCATTGTTTACACAAGTGCTAAAATTGTAAGAAATAACAATAATTTTGATAATCTCGTTGTAGAATCCTAACACATTATACAAACCTAAGTGGTTTCCTTTGTGTTAGCTATAGTGAATAAGTCTAAATTTAATGTAAAAACATTTATGTGATAAATAAATTTAAAAAAAAAACGTTCATCATGTTGCAGTCTATTTTTGGCTGGTGCAGGGCGTTCTGTTAAAAGTTTTTATCGATATTTGTTGTATTTTTATATATTATCCAATCATAAAAAAATCACTACAATAAAAAATATTACTGTGTGAAACGTACCATCATTTAATGTGTTCTCATTCCCATTAGTAAAATATTTTATGACAGACAGACATCGAATTTCGAATATTGTTAAAAATATATTATTATAGCACACCATTCTTTATTTCTGTAATAAATCTAACTTCGCAATAAAGGGTTAAGTTTTCCGATAAAAAAGTTTCTATTGTTATTTTCACTATACACTTTATAAAGGCATTGAAAGTTTTGTTAAGGGTAGAGTTTCTGACTGAAAAAGTAGGCGTGGAATAAAATAAGACGATATATTTTTATATTTAATGGAGTGTTATGGATGTTCAATCCTTACTTAATATTTCGTATTTCGTATTTTGTATTTCGTATAATTTTGTAATACCTAAGTATATAATATATAATATTAATATATATACATATAATTAATATGCTGCGTTCTGAGTCCTCATTAAATTCATTCACTTATCGATAACTATTTCACAGGTTACAAATGGCTCACTTGACACTTTTTCATAAAGTATTTATTTTTTATTTTTTGTTATACTTACAGTATAAATAAGTATAATTACTTAGGATAATTACGTTTATTAGTTAGGTAAGTTAAGTTTAAGGGTGATTGGCTCCCGTTGTGTTTTTTAAGTTTTGCTTTCCGTGGCAACCTATAAGTAAGGCAACACTTACCTCGTATTATTATTTTTTAAGTTACCTATTTGCATGTGAAGTGTATGACCTTGTTGGTTGTTCTAATAAATAAAATAAAATAAAAAAATAATATTATAAATGCAAAAGTCAGTTTTTTGTTTATTTGTTACGTCTTCACGTCTTAACTGTTACTACTGAACCGATCATCATGAAATTTTGCTACACATTGTCAGGGTTACAGAGAAGTAACCTTTACTGAAGGAAGGAAGGAAGGAAGGTACCTTTTTATCCCGAAAAAAAAGGGATTGTTCCCGAGGGTTAGCAAAAAACTTTTCACGCAGAAGAAGTTGCGGGCGGCTGCTAGTACAAAATAAAAAAGGTTTTTGAAAATAACCATAGAGTTATTATCTGTTTCGTCAAATATCTTTCTGTGGTTTTGTATACGTAAGTATTTGGGATATCATAATTTGGCTTCGACATAATATCCGTTGATAGTTCAGGGGCCTAAGCGCGCTAATTTTCAACGATAAAACCAAAGCTAAATCGTTACCGTTTCAGTTTCGTTTACAGAAAAATTGCTCGCTTTAGTTTTGTTAAAATTGTTGAATACTCTGCCTAAGGAGTCTAGGATTACAATCTGGGACAATTTAAGTGAAAACTATGAAGCTAAACCAAAGATTTTTAGGTGAATATAACCTAAATGACAACGTAACGTTTTTGGTTTTATCGTTCAGAATTACCGCGATTGGGCTCCTGCCTGCCTAGCATGACCGATTTATATCGCGTGATATAGCGTTTTATCACGTTTAACTGTCAAAAAGACAAAGGAATTTGACAGTTCAGTGTCGATAAAAGGCTATATCACGCGATATAAATCGGTCATGCTAGGCAGGCTGATCTGTTATAGTTTAGGTAAATTATTTCTAATATAATACTGTCTGGTTCCCTTCAAAACCATCGTAATATCAGGAAATAATACCCGTAATATCTCCTCGAAGCTTCCCATTGTGGAAGCGTTATTGCCTCTCACTCGCACAATGAACGACTTTTTATCTCGTCGAACATAATAACGAAAGATATTAAAAGCACATTTAGATTAAACTACCTACACCTTTTTGTAGGTGTAGATGTTCCAGTTTTTAGAAAGACTAATTCGACACGAAAAAATATATCGGAAAAAATAACGAGAATGAAAAACACAATGAAACTCTTTTAAAAAAATACCGCCTAACTTGTAAATATTCCATTTTGCAAACAATACAATATACGGGATATTCAAGCATAGTCAATATGAAGGACTGTATTTGAATGGAAACCTCTTTCTTCAGTACTGGGATTCGAATCAAAATAGAAAATTACGAGTAATATCGAATAACATCTGAGCAATGATTAAAATGGCGTAAACAAGACAAACAAACAAAAATATTCGGTGCTTATCGTATTGAGGTGAGTGATCGGGTTCAACGCTTAGTTATTGATCAAACATTCGTTCCTTCGCAACTGCTACGCAATGGAATTATAGGGGACACCTAACTCTATAAGGGTAAAATTTCAATTTTCAGTTATTGACCTTAACTTGCTGTTAATAATGGACGTATAGGCATAACGCGTTAACTAACAAATACAAATATTGTAAGAACGCCAACTTGTTTTTGTGCGAAGTCTACTCAACGGTAAAAAAATGCCTTATACTAGATGAAGCCTATTAAAGTATATATTTTTTTGGTGAAAGAAAATTAATTTAAACTTAAACTGTTCAATTCTGTAAACTCTTTGATGAACTTTATTGTATTTTAATTGTTCATTAATATTTCTTGGAAGGCTATACCTTTCCTTTACCCTACCTAGCTATCTTTTTCATTTGTAGATGAAAAGAAAAGATACCTTTTACAGAAAATTATCTTTTAGTAAGTAATTAAGTGATTTGATTTTATAAAAAAACAAATAGGTAACATAATTATTGTTTTTGACTTAACCGTGAATTCATAATATTCACATAATATATATTGAATTGATTTCACATCACGAAGATTATAATTAAATCATTTTGACCCTCTTTGACAACCAAAGATCACTCCTGATAGGGTATCCATGCTTTTTGTACAACAAAGAAATGTCATCATTAAAGATGACGGTAAATCTTTAATTTTCGCTGAAAATCAATGAAAGAAGTCATGTGACAGATGAATTCTGACTCAAACGACAGTAAATGTGTATATGTCTCAATAGAAGTAAAAATACGCCGAATTCAAAATGACAATTTTTTTTTATTTATTTAAGGCAACAAACAGTCATGTAGAAAAAAATGTAACATGATAAATGTGATTAAAGCCAGAGACCTATAGTGTCATTGTAATGCCAGTAACGAATATAAGTAATATTACTTGACATCCTCTAAACCCACGGCGGGCGTTATGCAAATAAACTATTGACTATGTAATATTAACCGATGTCATCGTACAATAATTTAGAATGATGAAACTTCCTACGTACTTCAGTTCATTTATCTAAAATAGCTTTTCAAACGTCTTCACAGCTATTTTAGGGATTATATTTACTTAGGCTTCAATCCCGTTTTCAGCGGGAAAGTTCTTGACAAATAAGTTGAGAGGCAGAAACGTCGGACACAGACTTCGAATTCAAACATCTAATACAATAGAAAGTTTTGTTCTATAAATTTGAATCATATTGATTAATTAGTTTTAAATCTGTAATAATTTTGATAAGCTTTTTGGGAATTGGTTCTTTAGCTTACTTCTGTCAATTTGAGGGCTATTTACATGAGTCGATTTTAGTCACCTGTGACGATCGACTTTAGTCACCTAGCAAGTCGCTTGTAAAATTGAATCGCAGGTGACACATCGTTGGTGTCGCTGTCGTCTATGTAGTCGATGGCGTAACCTAGGTAACAATGTTATAATAACGTAGTTTCAGTTTTCGCCACCAGATCAGATAAGTTTGTTCAGTCACCTGCGGCCTAGAATAATAAAAAAAATATAATAATCTTTATTTTCTCTCCAAAATTGCCATTTATACAGTCGATTTTTGCCGTGCGCCAAAAGTCGTGCGCCTTTAGTCACTCATATTAATATCACATAAGTCTATAATTTATAACATTCAAATTTTAATACAAACTTTTTACATGCTACGATTGGAAGAAACAAAGAACCTTTAAATTTAGTAGGTTTTGCCATGTCATGAACAAGTTTCAATAAGCAAACAAAATTCATACATCTCTTAATGCAGCAATCAAATCCTTGACTATAGATCTACAAGTTGAAGATAGAATGTTTATTTGAAACAAAACAAAACTATGCTAAGTTTTTGATTTATTCTAATGTCTATTGTTTGTTAGGTTTAAAGTTTCGTGAAGATTCCTCTACTATAAATTTTGATTATAAATTTGGTCTCAGCTTGGTCACCCTAGAAATGTTCTATGAGGTTGAAGAACGCGTATTATTACAGATAATTAGGTGGTTCCCGCGGGACGCCACTAATTAGTGTACTACAGCGGTTATGGAAATAAAGACCGCCTCCAAGGAATTTGTACTAATCGCAGTACAGTCGGATCTGGGATTTATTTTTCATGTGAAGACAGCAAAATTATTATTATTGTTGCGATATTTTCTTTACTTAACTATTTTTTGGCTTCCTACTAACAATGAAGGTGATAAACTTTTATAAAAAAATAGTTTCTTCTATCTATGCTTTTTAGTGAATAATGGAAAACACGAAAACTACAGTCTGTCATTTAATTACATTTTATTTCAAACTAGCTTCCGTCCGCGACTTCCTTCGCGTGGAATTTCCACATCGCGTAGGGGTTGTCAAAAATCTTTTCTTTTTTTTCTCAGCTAGTTCTTAATTACTTCATAATAACTTTAAGTTGCTAAATTCCGGCTCATCCACCAGTGGTTTCGAGCTGAGCGATGATAAATCAGTCAGTCAGGACATCTCATTTTATTTATTATAAGCTAGCGCCTGCGACATCCACAAACCTTTAGACAGGATAAAAATTATCCTTTGTTTTATTTCAGGTTAGAAACTATTAGTGTGCCAAATTTCATCCAAATCCGTCCAGCCGTTTTAGCGTGAAGAGGTAACAAACACACACTAACATGCGTATAATATAATATTAGTAGGATAGTTTAGATTACACATTAATAATAATGTACGGTATCATCTTAAATACAAAAGTTAAATACACAGAACTCCAATGCATAAAAATTGTAACTTTAAAAATTGTTTAAAACAAAAAAACCGACTTCAAAAAAAACCTGCCACTAAAAAGCAAGAAATAATATACAAATTTATTTATTAATAGACGTGTTTTATTATAACAATGATAATGCGTATCTAATGATTTGTATATTATTTCTTGCTTTTTAGAGGCAGGTTTTTTGAAGTCGGTTTTTTTGTTTTTTTAAACAATTTTTTTATTTTTTTATTTTTAGTGTAAGTACCTTCTGTATTAGGTAGTGATGTAGGTATATTATTTAGGTAGAAAAATCGGCTCAGCCAAACGTGAGATAATCGCGGAGAAACATACATTCATACAAACTGAATACCTCCTTTTTTTAAAGTCGGTTAAAATGACTACACAAAGGTATCCCTTTCCCAACAAAAAAATCATTTAATTCGGTTCATAAATAAAAAAATTGTCAAGTTAGTTAATTTAATATCATAGTATTTTCAGGATTACTTGTAAACTACTGAACCGATTTGAAAAAAAAATAAATGGAACCATCTCGCAAGAAAACTCAATCGAACAAAAATAGAATCATCTAAATCGGTCCATAAATGTCGAAGATACGCGCGAATAACGATAAAAAAAAGAAAAAAAACATACAATCGAATTGAGAACCTCCTCCTTTTGTTGAAGTCGGTTAAAAATAATCTTTATTATTGTTCAAGATAAAATATGCTTCATTTTACAATACAATATTTTTTCTCTCATCAATCCACTTTATTTGTAAATCCGGACAGCAAAATGATAATAAATTCAACTTCAAATGTTTCGCTAGGATAGGTATCTGTGAGTTTGACAAAGACCGTTTTGCTCGAAGTTTCGGTCAAAATAGTCGAGTCACGTACCGTAAATTTATAGGGGGCATGAGCCGCACTAAAAATATATGGATCAAATTAGGGATTTGCTGTGCTTTGTACATACTTACATAAAAATATGTTGTTATTTTGGAGTATTGCACTTAGAGAGTGGAAAACTCCGCTAACGTTGCAGTTGTGATACTTTTGTGCTCACAAGAATTGGCTTTTTAAATAGCTGATTGCTGTTATTAAAAAAAAAATTACGTAATTGGTACTCTCATTTATGGGGCACACGGGTCGATTTACCAGGCGACTTGCTAGGTCTCTTTACGCGAGCTCAGTTGACAGCAAACTGTCAGAATGTGCACACAAGGACTTGAATAGGCTTGAAAGCTCATCAAGCTATTATCATAATAATATGGAATTTGATTCTAGCTTGGCATTGCTGCTGCAAAAGCAGAAAAATACCAGACTCTGGATATCAAATCATAAGTTCAGAGGAGAACGTGATAACTTATTTAGTCTTTTTGCCAGCGTTTTGAAGTTTCTCTACTGCCAGTTCATAATAAGGTCCCAAACGTGACGTTTCGTCGGGGCGAGCGGGATGGAGAATGCAGCATGCGAAATTAAAAAAAAAATATAGCGTTATCTGAAATGCGTTTAAAGGCGCCTTGCAAGTTGCCTGGAAAATCGCCCCATGTAACTGCCCCATTTGTCAGATCATCTAGTTGAAAACAGTTTGAAAGAAGAATAAGTAGGTACTTGAAAAAAATTAAGCCATTTCTATTTGAAACCTCAAGCGCCATTTTTAACCAACAGTCAAAAGTTGAGGAGCTTATCAAAGAATTTCTGTGCTTAAATTGGTCCTTCGATGACAAATGACTCTTCAGAAAGGACGCCAAATTCAGACCAATGTAGAATACTCTTTAAAGACGACCGGATTAGGTTTAAAATAGATTGGCATTTAAATTAGGGTAATTTACCTCTGAAGTTTTTATTTTCGTCACGTATAATTTTAGCTATCAAACATTTATTTTAAATGTCTCAAAAGTATTGAATTAATTAGGATTCTGAATAATAATTAGTGTTCTGAACTAAGTATTAAAAGTCTTTAGTTGAAATTTAAATTCATGGTAATTTATTCAGTACAATGTTCCCAATGAAATGATTTTACTGAAAAAACGTAATACCTCTATGTTTGATATATACACAATACGTCCCTAAATACCTCTATTTGTGCCGCCACACACTGAGCCACTAAACAGTCTTAATACTACTGTGACTAAACGCAACCACTAAAATCGATGCTCTTGTCATTTTAAAATCGGCAAATATGGTTAATCTTTCTGGGAATCAGTGGCAGCGAGCACAAGTTCTGATCGTCATACAAAAAACTCTATGGTATAGAGACTAGCCGCGGTACGTAAGTTTAGCGGTAAGATAAATTGGAGGGGATTACTGCGCAGTAGCCCCGCACCACGTCTCCCGCCAACGGGACCTCAAAAATTATTTCTGCGCACCAAATGGCAGCGCTGAAGTTACATGCCAAGGCTTTTTTTTTGTACCGCAGCATGTAGCTCTGTCGGGGCCACTTGAACGTTTGTTTGCGGCAAACGCGCTATTTAGTTAATATTACTTATGTTTGCCAAAAATGATGTACCTCCATCATGTTTTTATGAAATTATTGTCTTCCCACGTAAGTAACTGTGATATACAAAATTCTCGTCCCCAACCTGTGGCAGCCCCTAGTGGCTTTGCTGTAGCCGCCACTAGTTGGTCAGTGTGCGGCGGCCCTTATTATATCCACTACCGCTACCGATATACAATAGGACAGCTACTCTAATGCCGACTTCCATTAAATCTATTGATATGCCGTTATGTTAATAGAACTGGGCCTCAGAATTGCCTAATCAAAAACATAATAATTATGTTTTTGATTAAGCAATTCAAAGCTTTGTATACGTATGTTTATTACATTCAGCTGTTTTTAAATTGGCCTTTTTATTATACCGCCATCTATGGCCAGGGCCTCGGGTTCGTTTCCCAGGAGGTACATTCAGTAATTCGTTTAAGGGGTTGCTTTAAGGAGGCCTAGCTAGCTAGGTACCACCATTTTACGTAATTTTGACACCATAACAACAGTTTAAACATTTCCCGCAATTAGAGGTAAAATAGTAAATTTTCTCACTGGTTGAGAATTCTAGGTGAAGTGAGCTTTCATCTTAAAGACTTCTCTTACCATCACGTCATTTAACATCAGATGAGATAAGAAACGTTCATTATATTGAGGTTAAAATATCTTTGTTAAGCCCTATTTTTATTTTATTACCGAATTAGCTTAAAGTGTAGCACACAATCTAGAATTCTAGACACTTTAATCAATGGCCAACTTAAGAGCTTTCACCGCGTAATCAATGGCTGTGTACAGAGCGAATCGATTTATTGGGGTTGCCGAGTTAGGAAACTGCAATTAGTACCTCTCGATTCAACCGCCGGACCCGATTTATTTCTATCGATTCAAAGTGTTTGAACAGTTGCAAACAATAATGATTTACCATGAAATCATTCGTCTTTTTTTATAAATAAATTCAAATAGGAACCTACTGTCGAGTGCTTAGAGCTTCTGACATTAAGATGTGATTTAACAAATGATAAAAATACAGATCAGTTAATATTGTAGATCAAACACTGATCTTATTTTAAATGATCCCAAATTATTGATGTCTTTAAATATTGTCCGAGAAGGATTTCAACACTTTTAAAAAGTCAACGTCGACAAAAATTTTAGTAGAAAAATAAAAGGGACAACCGTTGACAAGACCAAAATAACTCTCATAAACACCCGAGCGATACGAAAAAAACCTGAAGTAACTGCCCCTATTCCAGTGTACACTCACAACACATCAGGGTATACAAAACTGTCAAAAATCTCTAAATGATTATGAACCTAAATGTGTTAGACGTGAAGTACAAAATGGATTGAGGAAATTAGACACATGTTGGTAACCTAAGGTTCAGGCTGACTGTACGTCCAATTTCTCCCAGCCCATTGACATTTTTCCAATTGGACGTTTTGTTTTGTTGCCAGGACGAATTTAATTTGTTTGGGCGCAGCACTTATGAAAGTCGGTGGAGCGAAATGAATCGTTGTTTTTTGTGATCCGTTGTTTTTGGGACAGTCTGCTTTTTTATGTAGATAGGTCCTGTTCTATATACCACTCAATGACGGATTCAAAACGAATGTTTAATTGAGTTATTGTAAAAGTTTTCTTTAATATAAATGCAAATTCAGTTATTTCGAACCTTAAAATAACATTAGGTTATCATTGGTCTGATGGTTTAAAATTATCTTTATATTTTTATTGATTAGCTATATTTGTAATTTAGTATAATATAAACTACAACCGGATTTATATATCTTCTCTAATAAAATAATTTAAAAATGTAACATTTTAAATTTTAATCTGATATTTTAAGTTAAAGTTTCGTACTTATATTTTGGATTTTAGAATTTTCTGAAAAATCTGATAGCCAAATTTATTCGCGGGTAGTGAACCTTACAAGAATTGACCTTTTTGAATCGTTCCGTCAAGAGATTATTTCTATAATTTCTTTATAAATTTCCTTTGTCCATGATGATAAAATAAACAAACTTTATTTTATCATCATGGACAAAGGAAATAGTTTTTTTGGAGGTAAACTAGGCCGAAAAAGTTCTAAGATGGTAGAAACAGCAATTTAATCCTGGGTTTTCCTTACCAGAAGTCACTGAGAAGCTAGTTACAAACTTTTATCTCAAACCGCTCATATTTCCATTAACTCTAGTGCACTGGACAAGATCCGCTCTTAATTTGTCACAAACTCTTGAGATAAAAGTTGGGTCGTTAAAGGCAGTTCGTTACAGCTTTATTTTCTTTGCTACGTGCGGTCTTTTCTTGTTGAATTTCTCTGTGTGATCCTTTGTTCATAAAAAGTTGTAGTGGGTATTGAATACGAATTACGGAAGTTGTGCTAACATTGTGATACTTGTCTAATTTAAGTTTCTCGTATAGGTAATTTGGCTAATATAAATCGGACTTTATCGATTTGTACATCATATTAACCCTTCCACTAAATGGCAGATTAATGCCTAAATACTCACTAGTATAATATTTGGTGGGAATTTAGCTTTTTTGTTGAACAAAGTACCTATGTATTCATGTATTGTTTCTCATATAAATTATAACAGCCTGATTAATTCAGTACCCTTAGCACGAAAAGCTGTCGAAAAAAATAACGCGCGTAAAATCATTCGATAGATACATTTTGTAGTGGAAATTTGTACAGCGCCATCTATCGCCGATAAGCGAAATGAAATTTTCCATAGAGAATTGTCTATCGAGTAATTTTACGCGCGTTTTTTTTCTCGATAGCTGTTCGTGCTAAGGGTACTGAAATGACATTAAATTTATCCTACATTTTCACGTCCGTAAACTGACGAGTCTAGTCGCCACTAAATTATAAGAAAACATTAGTATTGATTACATTATGAATACTTAAGAAACTCAGTTATTAATCACAGTTTTAATAAGTTGAACTAAACCTTTCGTGGTGGTAGCAAGTTTAATATTTTTTTTGACTTTGACTTTCTAAGGTTACAAGGGCATAGCCGAACACTTTCAAGATAAATCTTGTCTCTAATTGTTATTCAAGTCAGATCTGAAGGATAACAAGTATCTTTACAAGGTACATTTTTAAGACAACGTGTCTGAAAGGCGAACTACGATGTGCTTGAAGACTGGATTTTATTTATTTTTTATCCAGTCATATAGAAATGTATTTTTGTTGTCTTATTGGCTTTCTTTTTCATTACTTTTCTTGTTCATTATATTATTACCCTTCTTATTTTGGTTATAAGGTTCAGAGGTTATGCTATTACTGCCTGCCTGCCTAGCATGACCGATTTATATAGCGTGATATAGCATTTTATCGACACACAACTGTCAAACTCCTTTGTCTTTTTGACAGTTAAACGTGATAAAACGCTATATCACGCGATATAAATCGGTCATGCTAGGCAGGCAGAAGTTATGTACTCCTTTTTATGAGAATGTAGGAGTTTCGTGAAAAAGTAACATTGTATTTTATTTTCTGAATGTCTCTTTTAATTTTGATATTTTTTTTTATACCTACTTGTAAAGTTAACATGGATGTCAGTTTCTTTTAAAAGTCATATTTATTGTAACAAACATGCAGAATATATAGACCAAAACTGTTCTCAAGCGTGAAATCTTTCTAAAACAAAATGCTTCAGTTAACTTTCCCCTATACTTTTTACGAGACTGTAGTAAAAGACCGATAGTTTTACGAGAGACCTCGTTGTTATTATAGCTTGATACCAAACAATGCATAAATAACGTTTCAGACACAGCAACCGATGAACCGAATATGGACAATTTAAACATTGTTTATAGTAGTAGGTACTAAAAATCAGATTTCTCACATAAAACTAAATAAACAGCAGTAGCGTTATACAGTTAGATTGATCCAACCAATCACAATGAAATGTGCTTTTACCACGAGATTACTTTTGAAAGAAAATTATAGAAAATAAGTAAAAACTTTTGAATAAAACCTATAAAGGGATGATTCTGAAGTTCTTGTTATAAAACAAAATAATAAGTTTTTTCAATTCTAGTTTGTCCATGTCCATCAGCCATTTTTGATGTCCCCACTGCTGGGGCACAGGCCTTCCTTATGGGTGGTAAGGAGGACGGGCCATAACCCACCACGCGGGCCCAATGCGGATTGGTGGGTGTTAACGACTGCAAATGCAGCCGGGACCAACGGCTTAACGTGCCTTCCGAAGCACGGAGGAGCTCGAGATAATACATTTTTGGTCACCCATCCAATGACCGACCCTTGCGAACGTTGCTTAACTTCCGCAATCGCTGGGCCAAGCGCTAAACCACTGCGCCACCGAGCTCCACTCTCCAATTCTAGTTTAGTAAGTTAAAATTTGAATATCTCTTCTGAGCCAATGAAATATCTTTAAAAGCAATATCTGAATAAGGTTTTCTATCTGGTTAAAGCATAGACATAGAAAAATTTTCGCTGCGCTCAAGAAAACCAACAAAGCGTGGAAAAGAGAAGTTAACATTATACGCACACACGCAAGTGACAATGTGCCAACTTTTTTTACAGTAAGAGCCCCTAGCGTCCCGCCTAGCAAAAGAGCAATCACAATTTCTTTAAAATATTTGGTAATCTTGATTAGAATTCTAAATAAGGGTATCGTGGAGCTATGGTGTCTTGTTCTGTTAGTGATTGTGATGTGACAAAAGAAACAATCCAATTAATCACACTTTTCACAGGTAAATAAGATATTGCCACACATTTCTCTAAAATCAAATGTCGCTACATTTATGCCCATTTGCACTAAACTTGGGTTAGGCTTGTCCTAGTTAAGATACACCTAAGCATATGAGCAGCCTGACTAAAAATTTGGTTTGCACTAATAGTTCTGTCTCAGCTGTGACAAAACATGGGAATTGCCTAGTAAAGCTAATGATATACGAATGACGAACGATAGAAATGATAGATTGTTTATGATCTATTATTTAAAAAAACAAAATCTGTTTGAATTTGTCAAATCACTGAACTATGCAACCATAGATATAGTATATTAAAAGGGGTAGATGCGCTACCGAGCGACCGGGTGTAAGGGATAGATATATTATGACGTCAAAATATGGGGTTGCCATGATCAGAAAAAGTACCCTTAACGGTGTAGCATCCGTTAATGTGCAGATTACTAGTTAAAGTACGGAAATCGTCTACTTTAAGAATAATTTCGCACACTAACTGACTAGACCAGTTAATCTGCTGATTAACGGATTCCGTACTTTAACGGTAACATACGTATACATAGAGTAAACTAGCTGGGGTTCGCTCCGGTACTTGATATGAGATTGTGTGGTTAATGGAATAAAAAGATGAACTTTAAATTAAAACAGGTAATTTTTTTATTAAACGTTGGAATACAGAACGTTTTTTATTAACGTTAGTTTTTCTATTTTTCGGAAACAATTTTTTTCAAAATGTTTCGAACAAATTCATGTGTGGCACCCAATTCTTTTTTCCAGTTGCTTCTATCCATTTTTCACGAGTTTTATCTTCCGTCGGAAATCTGGAAAAATCAAATTGCTTGAAATTCCCTGAAATATGGGGTAATTTTTGGGGAAAATTTTCTATATAGTAGGCATCCGGAAATCGAATTATAAACCTACTGATTTTAGTAGACGTCAAAGCTAAGCTGACTTCTACTATTACGTAGATGTACTCAATTTTACCGGTTTGTATGTCAAATGTTTACGAGGTTATTTTTAGAAATAATTTTTAGATTTTTCCTATTTATCAGGTATTTCATGATATAACTAATGATTTAGCTCAGAAACTTGGTTCCTGTGAGATTTGAGAAAGAAATACGCGATCAAAATATAGAAAACAGTGTACTTACGCATGAAATGTAACACCCGCTTATTTTCTTTGATTGTTGCTTTTGCAGCCAAATATCGAACACCCCACCATTTTGTATGCTAGACACAAACACAACACATACGATTTATAATAAATTTTGGGTATCAATTATGTAGTAATCCACAAAACCTTTAATTTCTTTGGCACTCTTGATATAACCCCACTTGTTTGTTTGGCCTAGTTGAACTGTACCAATAACCCGACCATGAAATAAAGTCCGGTCGGTGATAGAGAAAAAACATAACACTCTTCTCTATTTCCTCCTATAGCAATCTCAATAAGACGATCTCACTCTATCAAAGCATGTCAGACCCTTGTATGCAACACTTGATACTGGCTAAAATTACACCCTAAAGAGGAGAGTAGATTGACATAGCAAAAATAAGACGAAGAATGACTTTGACAAATGACAGAAAAAGACATAAAAATACTTTTTTATTTAGCTGTTTGTCAAGTAAAGTTGGACAGGCTAAGGAAACCTCCATGCTGTAACACAAAAATACTACTTAGGTGTCGCCTAACGCGTTGGGCGCGTCCTATTCGAGGTCATAAAGTTAGGAATGTCCTAAGTGGATTTAGGAATGGCTTAAGGTTAGTGCAAGCAAATTTTTTGCTAGGAGTAGCCTAAACAAGTTAGGCAAGAACTTAGGCGATTCTTATGTTTAGTGCAAATGGGTGTGATTCTTTTATCGACGAAGAAAACAGTATGGAACATAGTTTATTAATTTCCTTTGCCATAATGTCGGCTTAACTGTCAAACCTCTTAACTCCACTTTTTATCAAAAATGTCATTTTGATACCATTTTATTGCTCATTTCGGAACGCATCCAATGGCAAACCTCTCAAATCAATTAAAAAAGCCGTTAAAGTTTAAAATGCAAAAAAGAAAACCTCTTAATTCCGGGCGTCCATTTTGTTAAAGTCAGACCTCTTAAATCCCCCCGCTCAGTACTTCACAGTATGGCGATGGCGTAGTGAACTCACGTCGATTTTGCGTCTGTTTTGTGTAAATAAAGTAATTAAGTATTTTTTTTGTTACTTTACGTTAATTAGTGCAACAAATAGCAAGACTTTTTTTATTGTTACCAAAAGCAATACAAAAAAAATACAATTCAAAAATCACTCGCCAAACTTCAAAGTTTGATGGCGAAATGCGCTCTTTTTTAACTATCTTAACCTACCCTTCTCCACATTACAAGGAATTTGTAACAATAAATAATAAAGTTAATAGCTAATCTAATCTATCGAGAAACACACCCTTCAATCTTGTCTTTAACAAATGTTTACTTAATGTATGGTCCTGTCTCAGTAAATCTATCTTATTAAATAATTTTGGTATTACAAATTTTGACAATCTTTTTCCATAATAGTTATTAACCCTGGGATAACGAATTTCTTCTGTCGTACACTTCTTGTATTATATCTATTTTCAACATTGACTTTATACTGGTCACAGTAGTAGTGTTCTAATCCTATCAAAAATTCAACCTTTTTATCTATAGGTAATATTTTACACAATTTAAATAATTTGTGATATTCTTTTTTACACATTTTTTTACGTTTTTACTTACTAGGAATTTAAGTAGTCTTATTTGTAAATTCTTAATATTTTGTAGGTAACTATAGGTTACCTAAACAAACAAGGAAATAACAAATAGAAACAAGGTTTCATAAATATTATTAGTTACCAAGAAGTTGAATTTGCTAATAGTTTTAGTTGAGATTTTTATAAAGCTTGACCTATATTATAAGAAATTGTTAAAAAAAATCATTTCATTAAAAGTTTCTTTTGTACGCACCACATTCTAGAGATAAAAATATTTAGATTAAGTTTATTTTCTTGGTACACCAAATTCTAAAAATAGTAAAGTACCTATGTTGATTGTATATCTCTCATAAGTGATATCATTAAATACCTACTAGCAATTTTTTGAGGCCAGAGGAGGTCTTTTTTGATTTTCTAATAAAAACATAATTCCATTAATATCGTGTATTTCTTTTGGCAAAACTCGTATCTCCGCAATTATGTGATGATTTTTTCTTGAAAATCTCTCAACTCCATTTTTACACACTTGCCATTAATTTTTGACAAACTTTTTAACGGAATATTATTTCTAACAATTTTAATAAGTATGTATATATAAAATCAAAACAAACCTTCATACAAAATTTTTCGTGATGAAGTTTTTTGTGCCTCCTGTAAAATTTGCTCTGATGTAGTTAAGAGGTTTGACAGTTAAGCCGACTAGTCATATTTTATGTATGTAAGACATATTTTACGTATCTCATACATAATGTATTCATTCGTTTTTCGGATCACCTGTTTATTGACATTGTTGTTCTTTGACATTCTATATCTATGGAAGTATCTTTTCTATTTGGTTAAAGACACTTTCCACCTATTTCTAAATCAGAGTGTAGAGAGCGGCCAAGACGCGAAGACAGCGGTCTATCCGCGCTAATCGCTTCATGAATTATTTAGTCATTCTCGCTTTAGCGGTTAAAAGGAATTCACTATTCGAGATTGTTCCAACGGGACTTTTAATATAAATAGAACTAAGATGCTAACGGCATTGTGCGGGTTAAACATTTAGTAGTGGACTTAGGGCTCTGTAATATTATTAGAAGTGCGATTTGATATAAAATGTGTTTATCATAGGATAAGTAATGCATGATGTTTCGCGTCACGCTATATAGATTTAGGCTCTCCGCTGCCTTAAGCGGGATCCCGCCGCGGGTACACGGCGCGGGAATATAGATTGCTGGTTTTGACATTGAAAATGTCTTTTCGTTCGCTCCAGTATAGGCTCCGATTTCACGAAAAAGTGCGATCCCCTTATATCTCAGTGGGTTGTGAAGATATGATATTCAAAAAGACTCAAAAGACGCGTATTCACGAGAGCTGCAAGATGCAAAAATAATTATTCGAGAAAATAAAAAACGAAAAAAAATTTGGACGAAATAGTGGAAAAAAAACATTTTTTTCCGATTTTTTTATTTTGACGCTCGATATTTTGGAAACGAAGAATGATATCAAAATTTTGAGAAAAATTCCTCTGAAAAATTTAGTCAGCTACAATTTGAGCCTAAAACAAAGACGATCGGGTTAAGGGTTTGCCCTGTAGCTTAACCTTTAACATTGAAAATGTTTTTTGATCGTTTCGGTATAGCCCCCTTTTTCGCTCAGAGTGCGACATCGCCTTGGCACATATATGTACTGTGCCAAGGCGATGTCGCACATATATAAGTTTTTGAAACTTATATATGTACTGTGGCCTTGGTTTCGTAAGTTTTAAGGCTACATGAATGGTTGAAGCCTCAAAAGACGCGTATCAACGAGGGCTACAATATGTAGCGTGTTAGCGGAATTTTGGAAAGGGCGCTCCTTAGAATCGCGTCGCGTCGCTGAGTTGCTATGGAGGTTTGACGTATAGTTGGCTTCAAAATAAATCTTTGATTTTTTTTTATATTTTAGGTTATAGTAGTACTTTTAATTTACCTTTCAATTATAAGGTGATCAGGGAAAAAGATAACAGAATATAAGTTAACACAATAAAATAGTAATGTTTATAACAATGAAATATATTTATATGAATTTCATACCAATATAGATCCAAAAATTGTTCATAGCTTTACTGTGATTTCAAAGTATTGTAAGTAAATTCAAACAAAGGAATATATTTTTATAAAATTCGAAAAATTCATTTTCAATGTACCGAAGATCGTGAAAGACACTGTAGTGGCTCAAATCCTAATTTGTATATGTGATCGTCTAGTTATAATGTTTTTCTATGTATTTGGTGGTCTTGGTGAAAGTCGATGTTACTGGCATCTAAGTGATCTGCGAATCGTGTTTATGTTTGTACTATTTAGTAGCTGCGTGTGAATGGAACGGAGGCTCATCGAGATAAATCCATCATTCCGCAGGCCTATGGTTTTAAATAACATTGCGAAGCTTGTTAATATTAAAATGCAAATTGTTTTAATCTGATCGCGACTTTCGCCTCTCCTCTACACTAATTACCTAAGCTATAACCAAAAGATGTCTGCTCATGATGTGGATTACACTCTGGTCGTTTAATAGCGCCTACAAAACCTTCTAGGAAAAACCCTTCTGGGGTTTATTATTTGGGGAACGTCAGCCATCTTTGTTACGCTGCGGAGCGTTTGTCAGACATCTCCAGGATGTGGACATTTATTTACTTTACTTTATAAGGTGTTCGCTAGACACCTTTCCCCATAAAACCATGGTAAACTTTATTTATTCATATTTGTATTAATTGAGAAAGTTCGATTTGGCCAAATCGGGCGATGGCTGAACGCTATGAAAGTGCAAATGTGACGACGACCCAGAAATGCTTCTACCCGTTCACTGGATCCACACGCAGATAGCCTTTAGGCTCAATAAGGCTGAGCTCGCGAGTACCGGCCATAGCATCCCGTACAGTCAAGTCTAAGAGAATAATCTCTTATAGTCAAGAGCCCTCATTCGATTAAAGTCAGTGGGTGGAATGCCTAGCTCGCAGCCTCAAGCGGTCAAACACCCCAGGATCTAAACATCCTGTGCAAGTTCTATTTCATCACAGATCACCTAGTATACCTATCCCTATTTCCTATCCTAAATACAAGTCTATAAGTGCACCTAACAATGTCTATGTCCTGTGTAGAGGCAAAATGTACTTACACATTATACCTATTCAACACTAATACATTATACTTCCTTCTGCTCAGCTCCTGTTGTGTCTCTCGTCCAAATTCAGCAGCTAGACTCCTTTACTAACACGTTTAAATAAACTACCTATACACAAGTAACCTCAACGGTTTGAATGTAGTCTCTTCCTTAGTCTTTAATCACTCCCTACTATCCCATGTTTATTTAATTAGGTATATGTATAGAAATCTACCTAGACCTAGACTGAAATCTAACGAATTTAGCTCATAGAAATCGTGATTCAACTGAAAGGTATATGTGTGAGAACGCAAAGTGTTAAACGAAGCCAAACAAACTAGCTCAAAGGTTCTTCTAAGTATTTCTTAGTATTTAACACGAGTTTGACTATGCCTCACACTGTGCCTCCTCTTAGGAATCTTATCTCTAAGCAGTAAAACATATAATTATGGAAAAAAAAATATTATTTATTTAAATTAAATGTGTTTAGTTTATCTTCGAAATAGCAAAAGAAACTGGTTTGATTATTTAAGCTGTCACCTATAGGTTGCTATATAATGACAGCTAGATTTTCAGCTCCTATCTTAAGACCACACTAAATAGAGAGAAAGCGAAAATCCAAAGAAAAAACTCTCTAAGGTCATCTAGATTCACACTTAATTTTAATTAAACACACACTAAAGTTTCAATAGTTATTTTACAAATTAAGTCTAAAGTGAGATACGAACACATTTATAGAACTAACCTGATACATTGATTGAAAAATGGAAAGAAAAAACTATTTCACATATTAGTCTAATCTAGAACTTGATTATTAACATTCATAATAGATATTAGTGTTTCGTATTCCACCAGGCTACCTAAAGTTACAGTCTCTAGAGCTTTAATTAATACTTTCACGTTAACCATCCTTATCTCCGAGATTAACTATGCATTAAGAAAACGCAATCCAATTCAATCTAACCCGGCTCTTTGCATTTCTATCTCATTTGGTAGACCATCTTGCAAATACCCCCGTCTATTTAATATTCGACGATTGCAATAACTGAATATCTTATATCCACAACACCCTAATACAACTATTGCGCATATTAAAGTCAACACAAAAATGAGGTGTTCTACCGAGTTCCATTCGGTTATTAAAGAGAAACCCCTAGAATGGAGTTGTTCTTCGTATTGATACATTTGTATACGATATTCTGCTCGTTAATCTAGAGATTGTACCTTTATTGACACATGAAATAAATCACAATGTATACAATTACATACCCCACTCGACGTTGTTTGGATTCACTTTGTAAAATAGTTACACTTGTTTTAATATTCAAATCTACAATTTACTTAACAAAGTTAGTATTTATTTAATAGTTAACTCTTTAGTCTTTATTTCTCACACAGTTAGTTACAATGGAGTCACGAAACTCCCAATCTACCACTCCTAAAATATTAAAAGCGTCTGCGCCCTACTGTCTGTCTTAGCGTCTGTCTCGAATGCTAGTTGCCTCCTCGTTTTATCTCTTCCATTCCTACTGAAGTTTTTCTCCGCCCGCTCTACGCCCATTTAGACCCCTCATTGGTCAGCTTGATGCTTGCAATCTTCACGGCGACGCCTACGCACCATTTCTCACGATCCGCCCTACCAATTCTGAGAACTCAAGTTTTTTTTCCCTTCCTTCGACTACTTCACCCATCTGTAACACATTTAAATCTACCAAACTCTTAGAAATCTGTGCATTTCAACTAAAATTGTCCATCATTCACCAGTTTGAATAGTTTGTATGACAGTTGAGCGTAATTTACGGCCTACCCAAGACTCCATTTGTCTTAGTCCCCGCTGTGCGCTAATAAAACTTGTCGCTCTTAATCTATTAGAAGAAATATTCGAAACAAATTTTTTATTCCTAGTTTTGTTTTACGAGCCCGGCTCTCACATCTGCTAATAATACGAATGCCATCACACATTCCCCTAAATAGAATCTTAAACACCTACATCCGAATGTACGGTCGTTTTAAATTATATTTCCTATCTGTCCACATTTCCAAACTTTCCCACGGTATTCGTTCAGTTCTCACGTTCCCTTTCTATAGCTCTTATCTGTCCATTGTATACCCAAGTAGGCAATAAACCCCGATACTCCGCCTCCTTTGTTACATAAGTATGGCGCCTCACAAACCATTGTCCCTACTTTTTTTTCTTTTATTTTATTTTTTTATTATTTTTACCTATTCACATAATAGCGAAACAGGTGTATCGCATTGTAATTCCCTTTTATCTTGTTTGTTTGTTTATCTATTAGAGTGTACACGTTGCTACTGGGAATAGCACCAATGACGTATGGTCCTTCAAACAAACGTGCAAACTTCTTAGTCACCTTTTTAGATGCATCCGATTTCGCAAACTTTTTCAACTTCACTAGATCACCTATGTCAAAACACACTAGTTTATGATTTTTGTTATAATGAAATTCTCTACTCTTGGCTGACTTCAATATGTTCTGTCTCGCTCGTTCCCGAACTAATTCTAATGGCTCTTGTTGTAGGCCTAACCCTACTCCAATAATTTTGTCGTTATCCGTAGATAAGCGAGTTCCTGTACCCCATACTATTTCGTTAGGTGTGTAACCCGTCGTGGTGTGTATAACTTGATTGTAACAATCCTCTATTTTCGGCAATACGTCAACCCAAGAACAATGTGATTTTTCACAATACGTCCTAAACATTCTTCCTAGCTCTCTATTGACCCTCTCCGTAGAATTAGGTCGCGGGTTTCTGATTGAGGTGTGCGTTAGCACGATACCTAACTGTCTAACACCTGACTCAAAAATCCTTGATGTGAAATTTGCACCTCTATCCGAACATAAAACCTTTATTTTGACCTGTTCGTGAAATTTTCTAACACAAGTTAACGAGGCCCTGCCACTCGCCTGTCGTAATGAGTATAATCTAATTAATTTGCTGAAGGCGTCCTGCATAACAAACACGTACTTATGACCAAAGCGTCCTGCCGGTATTGGTCCATAAATGTCACAAAATACTCGTTCCCCTATCTCCCTAGCTATCACCGTCTTAATTGGTCCTGAGTGTGCCTCCAACGCATGTTTCGATTTTTGACACACGTCGCAAGCCCTAACTACCTGTCCTATTTTGCGTGCCATATCAGTGAAGTAGTAACGTCGCTTCATTAACGCAAGCACCTTGTATCGCCCAAAATGTCCTACTTCCTCGTGTATACTAGTAATCAATTCCGTTTGTAAGTTCTCGGGAACATATAATCGCGACCTACCCGAACCTATCTCTATCCTATAGAGAATCCCGTCTATTAGTCTGTAATGTCTAGCCTCAGACTCGCTCTCAGCTTTTATACGCTTAGTTATTTCGCTAACAACACGATCGCGCCCCTGATGTTCTCTTATCTCTTCCCACTTATTCTTTATGAGTCGTCCAGTTGGTATTTCAAACAAATTCATTTCCGGTCCCACAGTTTTATTAGTCAAGATATCGGTGGCTCCACTTATATGTCGTGACAACACGTCCGCTACAGTGTTCAGACTACCCTTGACATGTTCAATCGTATAATTGAACTGTCCTATATAACTTACCCACCGTATCATGCGAGCGCTTAGTAATTTACACGATTGTAGAAACGTCAAACTCTTATGATCGGTCCTAATTACTAACTGAGCACCCCTTAAATACGTTTCAAACTTTGATAGACTATAAATTATGGCCCACAGCTCTTGTTCAGTGACTGTCCATCTGCGTTCCGTTTCTGATAATGATTTACTACAAAACCCTATAACTCTCTCTTCCCCCTCACTCGTTAGTTGGTAGATGTATCCTGCGACACCTATATTCGAGCTGTCCGTTTGTAAATAATATATATCCTTCGGGTTTGGATGTGCAAGAAGCACGGTATCTACAAATAAAGTTTTCACCCTTTTAAAACAATCGTCTACTTCCTGTGTCCATGACCATCTTTTGTTTTGTTTCAATAGGTCACACAGAGGCCTAACCTCCTCACTATACTTTGATATAAATCTACGAAAATAGTTTATTAATCCCAGAAATCCTCTTAATTGTTTTATGGTTCGAGGTGCGGGGAAATCCAATATCGCCCTTACCCTATCCGGATCCATTTGTACCCCTTTGGTATTTACAATGTGTCCTAATAACTTTACCTCCACACATAGGAATTTACACTTTTCCTTCCTACTCGTTAGTCTAGCCGTCTCTAACCTGCTCAGTACTTGATCTAGGTGTTCTAGGTGTAACTTTAGGTCCCCCTTAGTGAACACTACTATGTCATCTATATAATTTATACAAAACTCGCGCACCCCTTCTAGTATCGAATCCATAGCCCTCGAGAAACCTGCCACCGATGTCTTAAGTCCTTGAGGTAAAACACAATACGTATAGGTTTTCCCCATAAAAGTGAACCCTGTATACTTTCTAGAATCGGGATGTAATGGTATCTGAAAATATGCATTATTGAGGTCAATAAGACTGATGTAATTAACCCCATAAAAGGATTGTATGATTTCTGATGTAAGTGGTGGCGCTCCCGCGTCCCCCACCATCTTCTTATTGAGTTCGCGCGCGTCTAATAAGAGTCTAATTGTTCCGTCTCGCTTTTTTGTAAAGGTAAGCGGACTACAACACGGTGTCGCCTCCTGACGGATAACTCCTAAACTCTCTAACCCATCTAGTTCTCTTTTTATCTCCTCCCTATATGCTAAAGGTATTGGATAACTTCGCTTTATAAAAGGCGTGTCGTCGATTAATTCAATAACATGCTCGTATCTGTCCGTCAATCCTAATTCGTCGGTAAACACTCTACTATATCTGTTTAAAACGGGTAACAATAGTTTCTTTTGTTCGTCATTTAAACCCATCTCGTCCAAGTAGGTAGCCACCTTTCCGCTATTGTTTATTTTCTCGCTCGCCTCACTATACACCGCCGGTTGGGCGTCCGTCTCTAACATCGTATTTATCATGTTTGCATTGTCTCTCCCGCCTAACCGTTTTAATTCGCAACTCGAATTTATTTTGACACTAGTCCTGACTCCTAAGTGCTCAATTGATAACGTCCTTTCTCTGCCACACTCCACTATCCCCTTGACACGTTCCAACCAGTCGTATCCTAATATCATTGACCTAGGAAGCCTATGCAGAATTAACATTGACGCTTCAATGATTGTGCCACCCAAACTTAGCTCTATTAGTACCATACGATTCGCACTTTCACTCCGTGATCCAAATGCTCCCTGCACCTGTATAGCCGGGATAGCGATCTCGGGCAAATCACCTCTCTCTTTCCGAATAGAATCGTGTAGTTCCCTAGTTATAGCGCTTATTTGGCTCCCTGTGTCTATCAATGCACTTATACGCATCCCGTACACATCCACTCCTATCTCGGGTAATCTAGGCAACGAATAATCAACACCTAAGTAATCTGACTCGTCTAGCTCATGTGATATCGACAAAACCTCTCTACCCCTGCTTGTACAAAGATCACACGCAAGCCCTTCTTCGTCACATTCTATCACATGATTGAATTGATTTTCCAATAAGACACCTATGCTACACGCTATCGCTCGCAAACTGTTGCTACTCACTGACACTCCCCCGGTCAATGGCCTCTTCAATCCCTTTCCGTCTGCTCCTAAACCCTGACCTGGCTCCCATCCATTTTTAACTAAAATCTTATACGCTATATCGTCTTTCCTATTTTCTGAAGTCCATTCATTCCCCTTCCTACACTTTGATAACCGATCGGACTCCGCTTGTGTAGGGGGTATTAGTTTTTTGTTTTATCCTCCCTCACAGACGTTGATAATGTTGACCCCTCACCTTCCTTCATGAATGTTATAGCTGGCCTAGTATTTATTTCACCCAACACGTTCGACCGTGATGTATTCCTATTAGAATATGATCCGTAACCTATCCTGCCTCGTCGGTGAGCCCTTCCCCGAGTCGAACCGCCTCTGCCTCGCCATCTTTCCGCTAAAATCGTTGCCGCAACTGGATAATCTGTCTGTGTCCTACTGTAACGACCTCTCTGATTGTTTCCTCTCTCTCTAGCATATCTACCTATCTCTCTCTGTCCCACAACTACATTTTGTTCGATACTCCTAAGAAAGTTCGCGCCTTTCATAATAGTGGGTTCCTCCGCTCTCGTAAACCACAACCGTTGAATATCTAAAGGATAATGACGCATTATCGAATTTACTAAATCCCTTTCACTAAAAGATATGGTCAAGGACTGCATCGACTCAACATATTCAGCAAAATGTTCGGACATCGAAATTGCTGATTCACTTGTGTACACCGTGTTAATTAACCTATACCTAACGGATTCTTGTATTTGTTCAGTCCAATAAGTCCGTCTGAAGTCGTCCTCAAAATCACTAAAAGTATTCCATCTCCTTGAGTACATCTCCATCAATTTTCGTGCATGTCCCGTGATGCAACCTAGCGCTATATCAATTTCGCGGTCCTGTCCGTTCACTTCTCTAATATATTTTTTTAATCGTTTCAAAAACGCAATAGGGTTCGTGAATGGTTTTCCGTCAAAACTCGGCTTCGCAACTGAAGGCTGTATGACGTATAAGTTTCTAGTTTCCGAATTCGCGACACCACCACTAGCTATTGTGCTAATCGACTCTTGTCTAATCGTCTGATGACTATTTTGCACATTCCCGCTCGACTCTATCCTCTCGTTTAATCGCTCCGCGCTCAACTGCCGTAATGTATTTTGAAATTCATCCATTCTTTGTGACATCTGTTGTAAAGTTATGTTATCTATATTTCCCGTTTGTTCCCCTATGCTTCCGTTACTCTCGCGACTTTCCCCTGTCCTATCTTGACCTCTAACCCGTCTCTTACTGCGCCTAGGCATTATAACGTCACTTAACTCAACTGCCGACAAACTAGTTTCGATTTAAACTTTCCCCTACTCCTAAATGCACAGATCGTTCTTTATGAGAAAGGTAGATAGTTCCACATGTGATTAAAATACTCATGATAACAGACTTACATTGAAATGTAACAATATCTTGAGAATCTGCTCCCGCCTTTGTCTCCACCTAAATCACACATCTTTATTATGCTAACCTTTTTACGTACAGTCAAAATCGTCAAACGCGCTGCTATGCTTTGAATAATATTGGAAAGTATTTTTATTTTACTCTTTTATTGTTTATTTTGTTGGGTAAGATTTCTCCACGTCCTTCCCTTTTGTCTTTAATGTACAACCGTCAAATTTTACTTCAATGGACAACAGCAGTTAAGTTGCAAACCAATAAAACATTACCCTAAGGTTTCCTTTGTCTCGCTTCCCATTCACAAGCTTGTCAGACAGGCTTTTGTCTTCCGTGAACAAATAACTTGGCTATACAGTTGTCTAAAAATAAATTCTTTTAATTTTACAATTTACGAAATAGGTATGTATATATTTTTTTTTTTTTTCGATCTCGTTGATAACATTATGACGAATTCTGACTGTAACTGTGTCTTTCCCCTACATTCAAAAGACATGTAAACAGTTTAACACAATAAAATAATCACACCATGCACATAATTAAAATAATTATTCCATGCACAATTTATCTCGCCTCCTTGTTTCGCATCACGATGTCTCGTAACATCCCTGTAAAAGTATTCCTTTCAACTGACCACGATTTCTACGTTGTGTTTATTTTATTTATTTTTGTTTTATTTATTTATCATAATTATTTGGTCCTTTTGATCCAATCGTATCGTTATTTCGAATACGTATTTGGAATCCTGGTCGACACGGCATCATTTTCTGTAGTGGCTCAAATCCTAATTTGTATATGTGATCGTCTAGTTATAATGTTTTTCTATGTATTTGGTGGTCTTGGTGAAAGTCGATGTTACTGGCATCTAAGTGATCTGCGAATCGTGTTTATGTTTGTACTATTTAGTAGCTGCGTGTGAATGGAACGGAGGCTCATCGAGATAAATCCATCATTCCGCAGGCCTATGGTTTTAAATAACATTGCGAAGCTTGTTAATATTAAAATGCAAATTGTTTTAATCTGATCGCGACTTTCGCCTCTCCTCTACACTAATTACCTAAGCTATAACCAAAAGATGTCTGCTCATGATGTGGATTACACTCTGGTCGTTTAATAGCGCCTACAAAACCTTCTAGGAAAAACCCTTCTGGGGTTTATTATTTGGGGAACGTCAGCCATCTTTGTTACGCTGCGGAGCGTTTGTCAGACATCTCCAGGATGTGGACATTTATTTACTTTACTTTATAAGGTGTTCGCTAGACACCTTTCCCCATAAAACCATGGTAAACTTTATTTATTCATATTTGTATTAATTGAGAAAGTTCGATTTGGCCAAATCGGGCGATGGCTGAACGCTATGAAAGTGCAAATGTGACGACGACCCAGAAATGCTTCTACCCGTTCACTGGATCCACACGCAGATAGCCTTTAGGCTCAATAAGGCTGAGCTCGCGAGTACCGGCCATAGCATCCCGTACAGTCAAGTCTAAGAGAATAATCTCTTATAGTCAAGAGCCCTCATTCGATTAAAGTCAGTGGGTGGAATGCCTAGCTCGCAGCCTCAAGCGGTCAAACACCCCAGGATCTAAACATCCTGTGCAAGTTCTATTTCATCACAGATCACCTAGTATACCTATCCCTATTTCCTATCCTAAATACAAGTCTATAAGTGCACCTAACAATGTCTATGTCCTGTGTAGAGGCAAAATGTACTTACACATTATACCTATTCAACACTAATACATTATACTTCCTTCTGCTCAGCTCCTGTTGTGTCTCTCGTCCAAATTCAGCAGCTAGACTCCTTTACTAACACGTTTAAATAAACTACCTATACACAAGTAACCTCAACGGTTTGAATGTAGTCTCTTCCTTAGTCTTTAATCACTCCCTACTATCCCATGTTTATTTAATTAGGTATATGTATAGAAATCTACCTAGACCTAGACTGAAATCTAACGAATTTAGCTCATAGAAATCGTGATTCAACTGAAAGGTATATGTGTGAGAACGCAAAGTGTTAAACGAAGCCAAACAAACTAGCTCAAAGGTTCTTCTAAGTATTTCTTAGTATTTAACACGAGTTTGACTATGCCTCACACTGTGCCTCCTCTTAGGAATCTTATCTCTAAGCAGTAAAACATATAATTATGGAAAAAAAAATATTATTTATTTAAATTAAATGTGTTTAGTTTATCTTCGAAATAGCAAAAGAAACTGGTTTGATTATTTAAGCTGTCACCTATAGGTTGCTATATAATGACAGCTAGATTTTCAGCTCCTATCTTAAGACCACACTAAATAGAGAGAAAGCGAAAATCCAAAGAAAAAACTCTCTAAGGTCATCTAGATTCACACTTAATTTTAATTAAACACACACTAAAGTTTCAATAGTTATTTTACAAATTAAGTCTAAAGTGAGATACGAACACATTTATAGAACTAACCTGATACATTGATTGAAAAATGGAAAGAAAAAACTATTTCACATATTAGTCTAATCTAGAACTTGATTATTAACATTCATAATAGATATTAGTGTTTCGTATTCCACCAGGCTACCTAAAGTTACAGTCTCTAGAGCTTTAATTAATACTTTCACGTTAACCATCCTTATCTCCGAGATTAACTATGCATTAAGAAAACGCAATCCAATTCAATCTAACCCGGCTCTTTGCATTTCTATCTCATTTGGTAGACCATCTTGCAAATACCCCCGTCTATTTAATATTCGACGATTGCAATAACTGAATATCTTATATCCACAACACCCTAATACAACTATTGCGCATATTAAAGTCAACACAAAAATGAGGTGTTCTACCGAGTTCCATTCGGTTATTAAAGAGAAACCCCTAGAATGGAGTTGTTCTTCGTATTGATACATTTGTATACGATATTCTGCTCGTTAATCTAGAGATTGTACCTTTATTGACACATGAAATAAATCACAATGTATACAATTACATACCCCACTCGACGTTGTTTGGATTCACTTTGTAAAATAGTTACACTTGTTTTAATATTCAAATCTACAATTTACTTAACAAAGTTAGTATTTATTTAATAGTTAACTCTTTAGTCTTTATTTCTCACACAGTTAGTTACAATGGAGTCACGAAACTCCCAATCTACCACTCCTAAAATATTAAAAGCGTCTGCGCCCTACTGTCTGTCTTAGCGTCTGTCTCGAATGCTAGTTGCCTCCTCGTTTTATCTCTTCCATTCCTACTGAAGTTTTTCTCCGCCCGCTCTACGCCCATTTAGACCCCTCATTGGTCAGCTTGATGCTTGCAATCTTCACGGCGACGCCTACGCACCATTTCTCACGATCCGCCCTACCAATTCTGAGAACTCAAGTTTTTTTTCCCTTCCTTCGACTACTTCACCCATCTGTAACACATTTAAATCTACCAAACTCTTAGAAATCTGTGCATTTCAACTAAAATTGTCCATCATTCACCAGTTTGAATAGTTTGTATGACAGTTGAGCGTAATTTACGGCCTACCCAAGACTCCATTTGTCTTAGTCCCCGCTGTGCGCTAATAAAACTTGTCGCTCTTAATCTATTAGAAGAAATATTCGAAACAAATTTTTTATTCCTAGTTTTGTTTTACGAGCCCGGCTCTCACATCTGCTAATAATACGAATGCCATCACAACACGAGATCTGTGAATTTTTTGCGGACAGATGCTTGCGCAGTGCATGAGTAAGCTCTAATCTATGTCGCCCCGCGCGCGTGTCCCGTTTAACGCAGCGGAGGGCCTTATGGCCGCATAGGGACGCCAGCCTAGGAACACTCTAGGAACAGCTTGAAATTATGAGAATCGTTCTAAACTATGTTATGTTCCAGTCCAGGTAGCACCTATCTTCTGTTTAAATATAATACGAAACAGAAATAATAATTTGCATGAAATCACCGATCGGTTTGATCACCTGATTGAACACAATCGCAACCTGTGACACTTTATATTATCCATCTACACAAACACAAAAATATTTACATGGGTCGATTTTAGTCACCTGTGGCGGTCGACATTAGTCACTTAGCAAGTCGCTTTCAAATTGAATCGCAGGTGGCGGCGTCGCTGTCGTCTAAATAGTTGATGGCGTAACCTAGGTAACAATATGTAATAACGTAGTTCCAGTTTTGGCCACCGGATCAGATAATTTTGTTTAGTCACCTATGGCCTAGGCCGAATTGCCATTTACACGGTCGATTTTTACCGTGCGGCGAAAGTTGTGTGGCTTTAGTCGCCCATGTAAATACCACATAAAGGTTGACTGGGAGATAATAATTTTAGCATTAAGTCCACCTTTGTTTTACAAATTAATGTACTATAAAGATTTGAAATAAAACACTTTTAACGGATACTTATATATGTACTGCTTGAGAAGTGAATACTATAAAGATTGTTAAAATAAAATAAAAAAAAAGCGAAACAAAATGCATTTTCTCCTTTTTTGTCCTATTATTATGCATAACAGCTTCTTTATTCACGGGATTGCTAAAAGCTTTACTTATTCTGAAACGCCTATCAATGTCATATTTTATTGTTTATGTGAAAAAGATGTGAAACAATTTTCCTGAACATATCAGGCAGTTTTCTTTATCTTTCTAGAAAACAACATCCACCCAGTTTTGCCCGCGAATGCAGATATGATAGTGTTGTCGAAAAAATTTATCGATATAAAAAATATTTTTCACTCCTCTTGCTCAAAAAGTGCGTCATTGTAACGTACAAGAGTCGAGATAAAATAGCATAATAAGCCCTAGGGGATAAAGTTTTTTCTTTTTTAATGTTTGTCTATTACCAATGAGCGTACTAAAACGAAAAAGTTTTTATTCATAATCACGAATAAAAACTCGCTCGACTTAATACTGGGGGTCTATTACGAAAAGTTTAATACGATACACGCGGCTGCGTCCGTGCTTCGTTCTGATTGATTCCTATTACAAAGCACTTGCGTATGCGATATTGCAAAGTGATTGCGTAAATTTGACAGTTTCTCTCTAGTGGATCCGTCATTATTCGTTCAATAGACTATGGACTACGATAGCTACATTGAAAATATTTGTAATAACTATAACCGACGACCTGACCGACTATCGTGACCAAGTTCCGTAATAGGCCCCCAGTTTCTCATTCTTATTTTTGAAAATGGAACTAAAAGCATCTCTTCGGTAAAATCATAGACTTATTTATACTCTGTGTACAGAGTGAATCGTAGAATGCGTGTTTGTGTTGCTTAGCTGCTACAGCAGAAATTAAAAAAGGTACCATGGCGCGAAATCTTTAGATTTTTTTTATAATTACAAACTGATTGAATTGTGTGACTGTAATTGGAAAGAAATAATTTTAATCTTCTGTCGTCAAGCACAAATCATTTATTTAAATATTGTACAAAAAGTTTATGAAGTGGAGGAAAAAAACGAGTGGATTCGTTTACGGAAGTAAGTAAGTAGGTATAAACTATTTAATATTGTATTTTATTTTCTCGCAATCGTAGTGAAAAGTATAGTGTAACACACGACGCTAAAACCCATTGTAACTCGGTTTCTATTTATTCCCTCGCTAAAGCTCGGGAATAAAAATACCTCGTATGTAATGGGTACTTTTAGCGTCTTGTATAACAATCTACTATAACATACTAGGTACGAAATACTGAGTTAATTAGTATTACATAGTATTATTATAGTCGTACAAATATTATAAAATATGTTTAAGTTTGGATGTTTAGATGTTTGGACGTTTGTTACTCAATCACGCTAAAACCGCTGAACGGATTTAGATAAAATTTGGCAACACATAATTACTGTTTATACTTTGTATTAAAATATAGAAAAAGATCCTTAGTGATTTTTATTTTAATTATGCAAATAAATTATTTGATATTGATGAAGTTATATAATAGTAAATGTTACTAATTATTTATTAATAACTAAAGCTTAACAGTTATTCAGATAAATAATCTACTAGAAAAACTCACCTGTAGCACCTTAGACGAGATATTTTGGGGGGAGGCAGTCAGGTGTCGTCATCCACTCTTCTACGAGTACCTTTCTGGCGACCAACGCTTAAGCGACTACTATCGACATCACATAATCGATATAGGTCTCTACCCACTACACCGCAGCATACCATGACCGTGCTAGGAACGTGTCAGGCAAAAAAATATTATTTGTATTGAAAAGTATGACACTATTCCCACTAGACCGTTCGTCACCGGCCATGCACGTAGCGTGCCATGCACGGAGCGTCAACATTGTCGGCGAGAATACTTTGCCGGTGCTGACACGCTCAGTACGTTGTCGAGCCGGTGAGTAAACGGGTTGTAACCGCGTATAATGACCGTTATAAAAGCAAAATTAAACAGATTCCTATCGGTTTTGGATGTTGCATACGGGCACCATACGGGTTGCATACGGGCGCCATACGATACGAGTTGCATACGGACACAGAACGCCGTCGATCCGTTTCAGTGGGCATAGTAGAGCGTATCGTGTTGCTTTTCCTGTCTGATACGTTCCTAGCACGGTCATGGTACGGCACGGTGTAGTGGGTAGAGCTAGAGAGCTTTAGCCTATCGAATCAAGCCAGCACTAGTCGAAATCTGTGCCCTCCCTTGCGTCGTACATTTATTCATAAGCTCACCTCTGTCCCTGAATCAAACGAATAAGGACAGTCAGACAACGAGTCGCGGCGGTTTTTTCCTGCTAATCGCCTCATACATAATTTAGTTATTCGAGCTTTGGTGGTTCAGGGAATCACTATCTTGAGCTTTTATAAAATGGTTGTTGTATGTAAGTAACGATTTTACGTATTAGATTTAACATTAAATGGTATATAGTATACCTATGTTTGTTTAGGAATTTCATACACCTCTCACCCCTTTTTTATTAAAACAATCCTTTTGTTATTAATACACCAACTAATTACCGTCTTCTAATGGAGTCTGTCTGTTAACCTATCAATAAAATAATATTATACCTTGGTACCTGATCGATATTAATATTCTGTTTTATCTGTGTCATCAAAGATGGTATAACGGCACCATGCCAATTTTTTACATAGGTACACTGTACGTACTTTTTTTTGACCGTGTCACAGTTTCGATTGAGCCGGAGAATACTTCTACAGATCGTATACTACCTACCTATTCTCTAAAGTCTGCAGCGTCCAGTTCGCGCTGCAGCTGCGTTGTCTGGCAGGTGTCATATTCCAATTACTTACTGGTTAAACTCTTTGGAATCTATGGCATTTTGCCTAGTGACCCAGTAGTAATGGGTATATGACATCTGTCAGAATCTCGACGAAACGATCACTGACAGTGAAGTTGCATGTTAGAGAATAGCACCCCAGCAGGTCTACATAAAACAATCGCGATAAAGCGGCTGATGTTCGTCCCACTCCGTAACACTATTACTTCACAAATTAGGATCAATAACAAGTAAATTAAACGACGAATAGCGTCCAATTATTTCGATTCTATTTATGAAATAGTCCTGCTGTTCTACGATTATTGTTTTCACTCCTCTTGCTCAAAAAGTCCATCATTGTAACGTACAAGAGCCGAGATAAAATAGCATAATAACCCCTAGGGGAAAAAGTTTTTTCTTTTTTAATGTTTGTCTATTACCAATTAACTTATATACAAAACATAGTGATTGGCACAATCGGAATACCAGAAATAAAGACAAACTTGTAATGCCTCAGTATAGATTAGAAAAAGTCCGTGGTTCTTTCATAGGTCTTGATATAAAGTTTAATAATAAAATTCCAACTAATATTTTGGATTTACCATTTGAAAACTTTAAGTCTCATGTAAAAAAATGTCTTCTCAAAAAAGGATACTATATCGTTAAAGATTATTTAATTGATAAAACAGCCTGGTCGTAGATTTTTCTATTCTATGTGAAAATTGAGGGAATTGTCCTACCTACTTAAAACTTATTGTAAGCTTTTTGACTCGACGACGCCTTAATGAGAGTAGCTTTAGTATGTCATGCTCACTTTAAACATTTCTGCGGTGGTGTCGTGTGGGGCGGGTCGTTACGTTCCCTCAAATATGGTTGAGCGAAGCGATGGCTGGTCCATGCGTCATGCTCGTGAACGGGTGCTGCCAGTGGGAATGGGTCTGCTTCTGTCTGCTTGTACTAAGGGCGTCGTATATTTATATATATATATATATATATATTTTTCTCTTTGATCTTATCAATACAATATGTATGGCACTTCTTACTCAAAACATAAAACTAATAGGCAAGTAAACCTTGTTTTGATTTCTCTCTTTTTTTTATTGCAATCATTTTGCTTTCTATAGTCAGTAGTTTTTGTAAGTAAAGGCATATGAAAAGCTTTTGGATACTAGTTTTCAGTTCAGTGCCTTAGGATGGGTAGCCTAAGTATGTCATGCTCTCTTTAACCATTTCTGCGGTGGTGTCGTGTGGGGCGGGTCGTTACGTTCCCTCAAATATGGTTGAGCGAAGCGATGGCTGGTCCACGCGTCATGCTCGTGAACGGGTGCTGCCAGTGGGAATGGGTCTGCTTCTGAGTACCTATCTTAACGCATATTGAATTGTAAGAGTTGCGTTTTTTATTGTTATTTTTTATGTCTTGTATCAAGTGTTTTTTGGTAAATTTTGCCTACTTAGGTGCACTTTCGAGTAGCAGACATAGTGATTACTGATTTCTCAACTAGTTGAAAGTTATTTACTCTTACAATTACCTATCCGATATGTAGTAGGTATTTAATTTCAACCTACCTACCCATTGTGTACAAACTTTTGTTAATTATTGTGATGGAAAGTGACCTCACTTTAAATGTAGAGCTCATTTTTCAATGTTGACGACTCTGTATGAAATATACAGGGAGAAAAAAGCAGCCCTTGACGAGTTTCTTGCCGGTTCTTCTCGTTACAAGGTCTCCCGCCCAGGGTTTGCGAACCGATGGCGTAGCTTCTTTGACATTCACAATTGCTTGTAACAGCCTATGAAATGAAATGAAATGAAATGAAATGAAATGAAATGAAATGAAATTGTTTATTTACTTGGAACACAGTTTGTTAAAGTTGGTAAAACAAGGTATACATAGATCAATATGTCCCGCTCTTGGAAGAGCATGTATAAATACTAGACTGAATAAATGATTTTTTTGATTTTGATTTTGATTTTTTGATTAGCCTACTAAAACGAAATAGTAGATTGTTATACAAGACGCTAAAATGACCCATTGCATACGAGGTAGTTTTATTCCCGAGCTTTAGCGAGTGAATAAATAGAAACCGAGTTACAATGGGTTTTAGCGTCGTGTGTTACACTCTACTTTTCACTACGATTGCGAGAAAATAAAATACAATATTAAATAGTTTATACCTGTAGGTACTTCCGTAAACGAATCCACTCGTTTTTCTATCCTCCACTTCATAAACTTTTTGTACAGTATTTAAATAAATGATTTGTGCTTGATGGCAAAAGATAAAATTATTTATTTCCTATTACAGTCACACAACAATCAGTTTATAATTATAGAAAAATTCTAAAGATTTCGCGCCATGGTAATTTTTTTAATTTCTACTGTAGCAGCTAAACATCACAATCACACATTCTACGATTCACTCTGTGCACAGAGTATAAATAAGTCTATGATTTCTTCTTCTTATTTTTGTTATGGCAATCTACTCCTCTTCAGGGAGTAATTTTTGCCAGTGTCAAGTGTAATGATTTCACAGAAGAGATGCTTTTAGTTCCATTTTCAAAAATAAGAATGAGAAACAGTATTAAGTCGAGCGAGTCTTTATTCGTGATTATGAATAAAGAATTTTTCGTTTTAGTAGGCTCTTTGGTAATAGACAAACATTAAAAATAATAAATAATTAAAAAAGAAAAAACTTTATACCCTAGGGGTTATTATGCTATTTTATCTCAGCTCTTGTACGTTACAATGACGGACTTTTTGAGCAAGAGGAGTAAAAAAGTCTTTATTCATAATCACGAATAAAAACTCGCTCGACTTAATACTGGGGGTCTATTACGAAAAGTTTTATGCGATACACGCAGCTGCGTTCGTGCTTTGTTCTTATTGTTTCCTATTACAAAGCACTTGCGTATGCGATATTGCAAAGTGACTGCGTAAATTTTACAGTTTCTCTCTAGCATATCCGTCATTATTCGTTCAATAGTTCAATAGTTCGTTCAATAATTCGTTCAATAGAGTACGATAGCTACTACATTGAAAAAACCGACTTCAAAAAACCTGCCTCTAAAAAAGCAAGAAATAATATACAAATCATTAGAACGCATTATCATTGTTATAATAAAACACGTCAATTGAAGTCGGGTGGGGCTGGAGTACATCTTCCTTTTTTTATTCTAAAAGCCCCACCCGACTTCAATTGACGTGTTTTATTATAACAATGATAATGCGTATCTAATGATTTGTATATTATTTCTTGCTTTTTTTAGAGGCAGGTTTTTTGAAGTCGGTTTTTTTGTTTTTTAAACAATTTTTTATTTTTAGTGTAAGTGTACCTTCTGTATTAGGTAGTGTAGGTATATTATTTAGGTAGAACAATCGGCTCAGCCAAACGTGAGATAATCGCGGAGAAACATACATACATACAAACTGAATACCTCCTTTTTTTGAAGTCGGTTAAAAAGACTCCACAAAGGTATCCCTTCCCCAACAAAAAAATCATCTAATTCGGTTCATAAATAACAAAATTGTCAAGTTAGTTGATTTAATATCATAGTATTTTCAGGATTACTTGTAAACTACTGAACCGATTTGAAAAAAAATTAAATGGGACCATTTCGAAGAAAACTCAATCGAACAAAAATATCTAAATCTAATATATCTAATTATCTAAATCGGTCCATAAATGTCGAAGATACGCGCGAACAACGATAAAAAAAAAACATACAATCGAATTGAGAACCTCCACCTTTTGATGAAGTCGGTTAAAAATGTTTGTAATAACTACAACCGACGAACTGCTGACGACTATCGTGACCAAGTGACTGCGTTACGCAGTTGCGTAAGTTATTTTCTTAATAGGCCCCCAGTTTCACATTCTTATTTTTGAAAATGGAACTAAAAGCATCTTTTCGATGAAATCATAGACTTATTTATACTCTGTGCACAGAGTGAATCGTAGAATGCGTGTTTGTGTTGCTTAGCTGCTACAGCAGAAATTAAAAAAAAAGTACCATGGGTTAGTACTATTATATATTCTGTGACCATGGCGCGAAATCTGTAGAACGGTAATTTGAACGATAAAACCAAAAACGTTACGTTGTCATTTAGGTTATATTTACCTAAAAATCTTTAGTTTAGCTTCATAATTTTCACTTAAATTGTCCCAGATTGTAATCCTAGACTCCTTAGGCAGAGTATTCAACAATTTTAACAAAACTAAAGCGAGTAATTTTTCTGTAAATGAAACTGAAACGGTAACAATTTAGCTTTGGTTTTATCGTTGAAAATTAGCGCGATTAGGCCCCTATTTTCTCACAGTGCCCTAGATAGTTGGTTTGTTTTGCGTTTGTTTTCTTTAATTCATGACTTTTCTTTTTCCAGTTCAAAGAGTGCAGACTAAGAGGCGACGGGTTACAATTTTCTACGCTTCTGTTGTAAAGGATTTCTGTGAGCAAAATTTTCTTTTCCATTGCTCGTGGGTGGTTTTAAAGTAACATTTTAATGCAATCTGAAAATTTGCATATGCACCTACAAATAAGTTTGTGCTTGTTGCAATGGTATGCAAATTTAGTGTCACAGTTTTTTAATACTGTGGTAGTGAGAAGGAGTTTGACTCTTGACGGCAATTGCATATGGTATTAAAATATGAGTTACTATTGTCGTATCTCAGTCTATTTTAATACCCGGGACTAACAACGGCTTATCGTGCCCTCCAAAGCACGGAGGAGCTCATGAAAATACATTTTGGTGACCCATCTCATAACTGACCTTTGCCTTACAATCAATACTTGAAACTTGCTTACCAGTTCCGGTTACGGGTTCGGTCACAAAAGTCTTCTTAGGGTCCGGAATTCATCTATATTTATGTCACTGACAAGCAAATAAAAAAAAAACCGGCCAAGTGCATGTCGGGCCACGCGCCGTAGGGTTCCGTAGTTACCTTATACCATACCATATTTAATACCACTATCATTTTTCATCTGTAAAAATAACTTTGTTTTTCACAGTGTTGGTAATGACAAAGTTATATTTGCGGTTTTGGAAAATATGATATATCTCAAAAACTAATAACTATATATTGTTCAAACAAATTTTCGTTGAAAGTTTTTATTAAGATCTATAGCATATATTTTTTTTTTATTTTTCCCTCTCTTATTTCAAAAGTTAAAGGGGGGGGACACACATTTTACCACTTATGGCAGTGTTTATCTTTCAAACGGTTGACTTTGAGAAAGACTTTGTCTTAGGAACCTTAATGTCATTTATAAAGACCTATCAATAGACACCCTGCACGTATTGGTATGAAGAAAAATTTTTTTTCCCCATACCCATATCTTTATCTTTTTTTTTTTATTTTTGTGTTAAAATCGTTAAGCGTTTAACAGAATACATCTACCTACTAAGTTTCAATTGTGAAATCCTAATACTTTCGGAATAAAATGGCATCATTGTGCTAAAACCTATTCAGTACCCTCGAAAATAACTTTGTTAAATACCAAAACCAATAGTTTAGGGTTATTTTAAAGTTTTGAAACAATTTAAGCTCATCGTTCGACTTTTGTGGTGGAAACCCCTGCCGATGCTTTGAAGAGTTTGTTTTTGTAATTAACGGTAAATGATTTGCAATTTTTTATGTAGCTCAAGTAATTAAATAAGTACGTTTACAAAATCGAATGCGCTTTTTCGGGTATAAACAAGTTTAGAAAGATTTTTTTTTCGGAAAAGTGCTTTAATTTTTTTTATAGGTAAAGTCATGTTATAATACTGCATTTCCACAAAAGATTTGCGAAGACTGTATCAAACAAAATGTTCATTTACGAATAAAAAGGGGTTTTTTGATCATTTCATGTTTTACCTGCATCGACAGTAAATGGACAAAATAATAAACACACATAAAAATACACTTTTTATTCCAATTTCATGCACATCTACAGTTTTGTTTTTCTATCATAACACTGTGATAACATCGTGCTATTATTTGTCAAACTATCCAGCCTGCGAACACAAAATAGAGAAAGACGCGCGCTTGAGCGAGGACGTACGACAAAATTCTTACAGTCTTCTTTTTTCCGTGTCGGTGTGGACACGGAATCTCTACTACGTTCAAAACCGTTCGAGTCGTGACGTGACACAGTGTCGTCGGTCCATGAGAGCTGTCTATGTGTGCGTGTGTGTTGCTCGAACGCGCGTAGTAGCACAATACGAGGCAAACATCTTGAAATCGGGTGGGAATAGCTCTGTACCCTTAGCGCGAACTGCTATCGAAAAAAAATAACTCGCGTAAAATCATTCGATAGATAAATTTTGTATTGGAAATTTGTACAACGCCATCTATCGCCGATAAGCGAAATGAAATTTTCCATAGAGAATTGTCTATCAAGTAATTTTACGTGCGTTTTTTTTCTCGATAGCTGTTCGTGCTAAGGGTACAGATCAGAACGCGTATAAACTTTGGTTATGCTAAGCGGTGAGTTACGCGGGCAGCGGGAGAGGGGAGCGCGCTATTGGTCACTCACAAGTGCACATGCGCCAAATTATCCCCACTCCATCAAAAAAGTGTCTAGATGTTTGCCTCGTACTCTACTAAGCTTAACTTCTGTCGTATCTCGACTTTGTGCTGCGCTACGACCAAAATATCCGTAAAAAACTTATACAGACTGTTGCAAAGTATCATTTGAATCGTATAATTAATTATATTATTGCTATGCGTTTACAAATATGTTAAAAAACAACCTAAACGAATTAACTATACTGGTAAATTATTTCGACGTTTCTTACAAAAGATAATTTTATGTTTCCCTATCAAGATGTATCGTTGACACGTATTTATGATACTGAGATCATTTTTATGCTCATCTCATTATCTACTTATATTACTATGGAATAATTTTTTTAAGTTTTCTTAGCGTGATGAGTTTTATCATGAGTTTCTACCTCTAGGCTTTCACACCAGATTAATAAATTTTCAACTGCCTATAAAATAAAAGTACCATAAATCCCATTTTGTATTATGCTCGTGCTTATTTTTCACAAAATTAAATCAGGTCATAAGATAACACAAATGAAAACAGCACACACAACGCCAAAAATTATTTAGGGTTAACAAAAATTTGTTGCTTTGCGTCGGCGACAGAGTCCATGTTATTTAAAACTCTGTCCCAACTTCAATTCCGGCGTTGCGGTGTTATTACTTCCATATTCATGGACTGTTGCCATGCCTGGGGATATTATTTCCCGTGAATTAATTCTAAACGACCCCATTCATTATAGGGCTTGCGGAATGATGCTTGATAACAAATGAAGATCTCCTTTATAGTTAGTTCGAAACAGATGACTCATCAGACCAAAACAAGCGCCGATCAAACGAAATGATACATTAAGCTTTTAGGTTTATAGGGTTCATTGTACCGTTCCAGATTTTACGGTAATGGAATCTTGTTTAAAGACAGTGTACCCTTCCATTTGTCAAAGACAATGGTGAGGGATAGGCTCTAACATAAAGCACTAAAATATTCATCAGTTAGGTTAATGATAGCATTGATAATGGAACCAACGATTCTACCATAAGATATTAACGGACGTACCCAATTACCCATATTCAGTAAGAGATAGGTCTAATTTGATTTAGTACTAGGCAACTGTTGTTATTTCCCACCGTAAAACAGAAATACATAGGCAACTAAGCTTTAATAGGCATTTATAGTTTATTAATAAGTAAATATTTTCTTAACATTCATGGGGTGGCATCTCAGTTTAACATAAATAAAAAGTTATTAACAAAAAGTTTATTATACTCAATACTTTGGTAATACTATTAAAGCCTTTGAAAAACAAACATTTTATGAACCCCATTATCTTTGTCAAATTAATAATAGGCAGGCTTTCAAAATCCATTTAGCACATTTAAAATTATGATGCCGTAATTAAATTAACAAGTAAAGAGACCAAGGAGATGGTAAGCCCTCACTGACAAATGCCTTTCATTTTAATAATCCCTCGGGAACACTTTATAATGCCTCATAATGATTTTGACATTATGCTTCAAAATTATTTCATCAGTCTGGATTTTGAGATTTAAATATTCAATGCTAGCGGCCGCCCGCGAATTCGCTTCTGTGGACAGTAATTTTCAAACCCTCCGCAACAGAACTTTTGCGAAATGAAAGGTACCGTATGTCCTTGTCTGTACCCCTGATAACGTGTATGCAAAATTCCAAGAATCATCTTGAAATGTTGCATACACTTCGTCAGGGGTACAGATAATGAGTGAGTTTGTTACTCGGTTGAGTAGTATAACAATCAAACAAACTCACTTACGCATTTTAATATTAGTTAGGTTGAAAGAACGAATTTTTATTTAGAAAGTTTCCGGCTACGGTTTCACATTCTTTTTATTTTTATTATAACTCCAGACAAAGATTGTAAGAACTTCTAAGAATGTTTAAAGAAAACCTTGCAGAGTACTCTTACTTGGGTTAACAAAATAAACAAATTATTGTTTCACAGCTCTTTGTCTTTTGATATAGCTTGAGTGCTTTCAAGTAACTGATATAAAAATGTATACTCTTGAAATATTTTTTTAATGGGAAATATTTTTTTTGTGTCTGTCTGATCATATGAAAAGCTCGTCCTGACAAAAAACCCATCTAAGTTAGGGACGAGTTACTTACTTTATAAAAAGTTTAGGTTTAATTTATAAATCATCATCATTATAATTTTGCTTTTCCTTTTTATTGTATGATTATTTTGATTTGTTGTATTATTATTGTAGAAGTATTTAGGTATGTATTATATATGTTTGTATTTATTATACTGAATGTATATTATTATATCTACACTATTAAATGTACCGCATTCGTGGCTATCAGTTCCCTAAGGGTTGACTGGGAGAGAATGCTTTTAGCATTAAGTCCGCCTCTTGTACATCATTTTATTGTAGTACAATAAAGAGTTTAAAATAAATAAAGAAATAAATAAAAATAGCATTGCGGACGCTAACATCTGAATCTTATATATTTTTTGATTATTATCAATAAATACATGTGAATGATACATCACTGTCTTTTATTAGGGAGGTACCCTGATATCGATTTACATAATTTACTTAAAAACCACTACTTAATTCCCTAAGGAAAATTTTATAATAAAATCTAATATTTACAGTATATTTACAACTTTAATATACACTAAGTATATTATAAGAAGAATTTAATTATATCCAAAGATTATTAAACAATTAATTGTAAATTCGACACAGTTTGCTCGTGGATAACACAAACATAATAATGGTATCATATTATGACCTGACAAAGTTGCCTCAGAATTACAAAAGTAAACAAAAATACCTTCAGCCATTGAAGTTCAAAGTAATTTTGGAGCATCTTCCCGGTTACACCATTGACAAACATAATAATTAAGCTATATTGTGTACAACTTTGTAAAATCAAAATTGAGTCAACACAAGACACGTAAAATTGGCCAACTGTTTGCTTTACCCAAGCGCACTACAGGTTTGTTTGGCAACAACCACTAACTTAGTTGTAAATTAATGTTGATTCAACTGTGCAGATAATATTTAGACTTGTTTACAAATGTCAATATCAAACAATCAAATTGCTGATTTTAAGCGAATTTTATTTAAAAAAAAATGGGAATGTAGAGGTATGTATGTATTGTATTATCTCAATTATACACAAAAAATATTAAAAAAAATAACTAAGGACTAGAATTTCAGTTTACAAGCAAACTTTTCTTTGATGTGCACGTTAACTTATAATAACATATTTGGTAACAATTCTTTAATAATAATGTGTAAACATAAGCACAAAAGTAACTTACGCAAGTTGTGCAAAAGCATATAAATTCAATAACAATTTTAACACACTGTGAAAAAGTTAAACTAGTTTTGACTAGAAAAATATTGGTAATGATTATCATTTGTATGTTAAAGTTATGCGCAGTAAACACCTCTCGAATGCTAGTCAAACAATGGGGTTCGTTACCAGGTAATAAACATGCAATTTTCACGTCAATCACATTAACTTGTTTAGTTAACAAATGCTATAACAGAAGTGTCAAACTGGCATTCGAGAGTGGAATCACGAAGAACTGTACATGTATGTATAGAAACTACTTAAATTCAGTCGCTTTATCACTTTATTAGCGTCTAAACTGCCCTGTTCACGAATTATCGTCACGGCGTCGTCGTCAGATGTCGTTGGCGTCGCCTACATAACCCTCGTCAGGACTTTCCGAACATATGTCCGACGCGCATTTAGCGTTTGACACTTGGGGCAGGGGCTTCAGAACATTTTCTGACCCCTCGCCCGGTACGCGAGCGTCCGTCGTCTGAGTGTCCACACAACGAGTTTCCACTTGGTAACACCTTCCGGGGGCCTCCGCCACCCCCATCGGAACCATCACCGCACATGTGCCTTTAGGGTTCACCCACGAACTGCACGCGTCGGCGGGCGCGCAGCACTGCACCGGCTCCGTCTTATAACCCTCCGGCGGGGACGGAACCAACTCCTCATTATAATACACTGTTCCATTTCCCACAAACGCTATCTGCCTGTTCCTTGGAACGGGGTAACCCTCTAACGTCCGCCTCACGTTTGTACCGCTAAATACCTCAAAATTAGCACAAGGCGGGGGCGTTGTGTTAAATTCCGTATCTTTGGCGAATTTGCAGACGAGTTTTTGTCCCTTAGCTCTATTATGAGGCAGAGTTTGATAGAAAGGCCCGACCACTGAATAATTAGACATAATGGGAGGTCGGCAAGGGTGCTTCGGTAGGCCATAATCGTAAGGATAGCCGTCGCTGTCTAAAAAGCAGCCGGGATTTAAATGTACGTCTGCCGAGTGTTGGTACATGTTATTGATTGTGTTTTGCGGGATGTTTACATTGTTCAAATTCTGCTGATCTTGCCACGTGACTTGCCGTGGCATTGTCGGCGCTGTGAATGCGGTTTCCTCTTCAAACCCATCGCCGCTCGCTGTTTGCGTTTTATACACAGAGAGCACCGTGTTCTCGTTTTGTGCATTGTTAGCAACTGTTTCCGCGTCGCTAATTAGGTCAGGATTCCTGTCGACGAAACCTTTCATGTTATTGCTTTGATACACATCGCTGGTTTCGTAATCACGGTTTGTTTGTTGTACAGTGTAATGTAGTGCGTGGTGGGAATGTGCGTTCACTATTAAGCTGCCGTTGTTTTTGGGCAAAGTTCCATTGCTTCTACTAGACGGCAATATTTGATTACACAGAGCGACATCCTTCCCGCTTTCTTTTTTCTTTCTACTCCTCGTGTCTGTCTTGAACTTGAGTAATACTACGGCTATTATAGCTATCAGTAACACTATAATTAGAAACACGACTGTAACTATCACCACTAAGTGCCTCTGCGGGAACGTCACAACAATTACTACCGGTTCCTCTTTAACTATAATCCGGAGCGTGTAATTAGAAGTCGACCTCCCAGCCGGGTTCTCCGCCACGCACGAATACGTTCCGTTGTCATCGTTAGCAATGTTAAATATGTACAGTTCACTCTTTTTGTCTGTCACACCATTTTCGACGTAATACACGTCCCGTGGCTCTGATGACATCGTTGTGTAATTATGTATGATTTGACCTTGGTATAGCCATGTTATCCTTGCCTCAGGAATAGCTTTAACCAAACACTCAAGTGTAACGTTGCTCCCAGCGTTTGTTTCTAAAAATACGGACGTCGTCGGCGTCATTTTTGGCAAACAAGCCAATTCCGCTTCAGCTACACTCGTTATTACCCGTTTTTTCAACCGCTCCGGAAGCGAACAAATCGGTTCGATAGTGTGGGGCATATTGAAATTCAACAACCAACTATGCAAATCCCTTAAATGGCAGTCGCAATTCCAATAATTATTTTCCAAGTCGATACCGCGCAGCGTGTCGGGGAATAAATTTTCACCTTGAATATTTGACAGTCGATTACCATTCAATCTCAACCATTCTAAATGGTTCAACCCGGAGAACGCTTCCCTCTCTATGATTTCAATTTTGCAGTCGCTCAGTTCTAATGTATTCAAATATGATAGATGTTGGAAACAGTGTGTTTTTATACTCGTTATGGGGTTATTGTTCAAAGTAAGTCGCATGAGAGCAGGAAAATATATAAAATTCGTGGAAGGAATCACTGTAAGGTAATTGTTGGAGAGATCCAACTCGACTAGGTTCGCAAGACCTTTGAAGGCGTGGCTATCGATTTTGTGTAATCCACATCTCTGTAGATAAATCTTTTGTAAGTCGAGCAACCCGAGCTTATGGAAAGTTTCCTTTTGTAACACTTGGAGGTCGTTGCCCGCGAAATCTAGGACTTGCGTCTCTGAATCTAACGAGTTGGGAATTGTTTTGAGTTCTTTGTCAGAGCATTCGACGTATCTTTTGCCGTTCTTCCACTTGCATACGCAGGAGGAAGGGCACGCGATGGCCGGGACCAGTATGCACGTCGTGCACAAGGCTATCAGCCTCACGTGCAGACTCCTTTTGATTCTCATATTGCCTCAAGGCACCAGTACTCTATTGTATACGGCAAACATTATCTGAAACAAAAGAAAATTGGAATTAATTATTTAATTGGAGCAAGTGTAGACGTGGTGCGTAGATTTTTTATTCTTTTTTAACCCTATCACCATGTCCATCAGCCATTTTTGATGTCCCCACTGCTGGGGCACAGGCCTTCCTTATGGGTGATAAGGAGGATGGGCCATAACCCACCACGCGGGCCCAATGCGGATTGGTGGGTGTTAACGACTGCAAATGCAGCCGGGACCAACGGCTTAACGTGCCTTCCGAAGCACGGAGGAGCTCGAGATAATAAATTTTTAGTCACCCATCCCATGACCAACCCTTGCGAACGTTGCTTAACCTCCGCAATCACTGGGCCAGGCGCTAAACCACTGCGCCATCGAGCTCCTTATATATTCGTTATAGACGACATGTTTGTCGCTTATTTGACATTTATTTGCAGGTGACTTTATGATGGTTTGCAAAACAGTGAAATTAATTTTGGAGCGTGAGTTACGAAGTGTTAAGTCAAAAGAAAGTTTCAGTTAAGTCAGTGACTATGATCTTTGATGAAGCTGTTCGATTTTATACCGAAACAAAGTGCTTGACTTGGCGCATTAAGCAACTCTTATTTTGTTCAATTTTGGCCTCTGAAAGTGAGTTACATAATGTATTCTGTTGCATTATTTATAGGCATCGAGCGGCCGACCCCACTTTCTGTGGTTATTTGTTAAAGCTGTGTTTGCGTCCGGGATCCTTTGTATCTTTTATCAAAAAAGCGACCACAATATACTATTGAATTATGAATGACATCTTTAGTATACCCAAGAGAAAGTTTATGACAACAAGACCCTGATAAGAATAATTCTAACCGTAATTCCGATTGCTTGGTAAATACATTTTAGTTGGAACCTTTATGAAAAATAAAACGGACTGAATTGTTTAAGTTAACGTTTTCTGAATTTTAAGTAGAATGGTGTTTCTAGGGAAATTGGTTGAAGCTTTTATACCAAATAGAACAAGTAAGAAAACAACTCTCTTGCTTCTATGTATTCATGATAATTGACCTCTGACCCTCGATTGGGAGCGTATACATATTTGTTCCTTACATGGACCAGAATCGAGTTAATCCTTAAGGACCCCTGGGATACAAGGTTCTCCAGATAGATTTACGTGTAATGGAATAGTTTGATATATTTATAGTTATTTGCTGCAAAGTTATTGGCTAAATCAAACGTGAATGTTTTGTTAAGTTGGTTTGATTTTTTTGGAGATCATTACATATAGTAAGAAGCTGAAGCATTTGTGTTATGAAAATCAGAAACAACGGCGATACAACAAGACCTGAACTTTTTTTAATGGGGATAAAACCCGGGACCGTAGAGATGGCGATACCATGAAATCTGGTGTACAAATCACTTTACTATGGAGGTCGTTGAGTCATGCAATTTATCCAAGTTAAGAATAATAAGCATAGTCAGCTCGTAGCCGTAGCTATGATAATATAGATAAAAGTTAGGGTTCTTTTTATTCAGTGTAGATTGATAGGTTATGACTACTTAACAATCTAACAATTTTGCTCACTTGCTTTTTTAAATGTTATTCCGACGTATTAAGCCTGATTCACACATATCAGTAAATACTAAATAATATACTAGAAAAAATACGACTCGCACCAGATCAATACTCAGACGGGAATCGAACCCGCGACCTTTGGATATCCGGTCCAATGCTCTGACCGCTGAGCTACCGAGTCACTCGATACTGAGTCTCAGCGTTCAGAGCATTGGACCGGATATCCAAAGGTCGCGGGTTCGATTCCCGTCTGAGTATTGATCTGGTGCGAGTCGTATTTTTTCTAGTTTATTATTTAGTATTGTATAAAAGTAGCATTGTGAATGCAAAAATCTCAAATTTAAAAACATATCAGTGAAGTCGAAGTACCGCCACCGATACATTCACTATGAACGCGTCCACAGCTGTCAGTGTCAGTGAAGAGACAGTGCTCTCAGTGTCATGAATGCGTGTTCATAGAGAATGTATGAAATAATAATTATCTATCACGGTGGCGGTACTGTGCCGGAACTGTGACTTCACTGATATATTATATATAAATCAGGCTTTAATGACACGAATAATTCAAAAGTATGTCGGTACATTCTTTAAAATACAAGTTTTTACAAATAGGAACGTTTATTCTATAGGAACGTACAACTTTTGTTTAATCCGATAAGGAACGTTTTAAATAAAAATCAAATCGAGATTCTATAGGTATAGCAGAGGGGATGTGTAAGCAATCTGCAAGGGTCCTGAGGGAACTCGCTTGTTATAAAAGTTCCATTTATGGCTTAGTGGTATATGACGTGCTATGCATGCCAATGGGAACGCAAAAGTTATAAAGAATTAGTAAAGTGTAAGTGTAAAAAAAATAATTAATCTGCCGTATGGCAGAAAGCCATACGGCAGATTAATTATTCATAATTATAACCTTAAATATGGAAAAGCAGCTTCAAATGACGTTGTCCAGAAACGTATCAAATTAAATATAACCTATTATTTGTCCATCAGCCATTTTTGATTTCCCCACTGCTGGGGCACAGGCCTTCCTTATGGGTGGTAAGGAGGATGGGTCATAACCCACCACGCGGGCCCAATGCGGATAGGACCGAATAGGGATGTTGACTATTTTTTTTATTTTATGTAACATAAATTACCTCTCAAAAAAAGAAACATTGGTAAAAGAATTAATTCGCTAGCATGAAAACTGCCCGAGATATCACAGTGTGAAATGCACACAAATGGACTCGATCAAAAACGCTCCATACTAATGGCTTGCACGTTATGACGTCACGCCGTGCTAGTTTGTATGCAACGCGTAGGAAATTTGTTCGGCAGCTATTTTAAATATTGTGTTTATCAAAATAGTTTCTTAGACAAATTTGCTATACATTTTACGGACTAATTAAAGGTATTATTTATTTTAATAAATTTTATACTTTTTAAATGGACTTGTCCACCCAACTTTGAAGGGTCATAAAACAAATAATATGCAATATATAAAACCAAGAGGTATACAAGCTACTCTAAAAGTTTAATATGTTTACGATTTTTATTAGTATTTCGTTATTTTATTCATTAGTCAACATCCCTATTCTAAAAGTTTCCTATAGTTATCATAAATAGATTTTTCGTTGACCATCAGCCATTTTTAATGTCACCACTGCTGAGGCACATGCAGGCCTTCCTTATGGGCGGATAAGAAGGGTGGGCCATAACCCACTACGCGGGCCCAATGCCGATTGTTGGATGTAAACGACTGCAAATGCACCCGGGACCAACGGATTAACGTGCATTCCGAAGCGCGGAGGAGCTCGAGATAATACATTTTTGGTCACCCATCCCATGACCGACCCTTGTGAAAGTTGCTTAACCTCGTCAATCACTGGTCCAGGCGATAAACCACTACGCCATCGAGCTCCTCATCGAAAAAATTGATCAAAATCATCAAACACTTTAGTAGCTACGTATTTTACTCGCTACGGCATGCTACGAACTACGAGAACGTGCTACGCCGTAGAAGAACATGAACGAAAATCTTGCACAAAATAAACACACAGTGACACACAGACGTATAACAGAAATAGCGAAGTCAACATTGTAACTATTCGAATTCCATGTGTGCTTCTATGAATTCATTTCAACCTACGAATATCACAATAATATATAGGTATGATAGAAATTATATCTACATTGCACAAAGCTTTTGTATTCATTGTACGTACGGTAGCGTAATATTGTTCACGTCACTCTCACATCCTTTTGATGCTTTTGATATAGAGCACATAATATAACCTTAGCTACTAAGTCTTGTGGAATACTTACTCACTGCCGAAAGAAGCCTAATATTATATCCATAAGCTAATCGTATTCATTTTATTAACGTTCAATATACATATATTATTATATTTTTTACTTTATTGGATTTACATGGAGCGACTTGGCAGGCAACTTTAGTCAATTACCGCTTTTTATCGACAATCGCTTGTAAAATCTAATCGCAAACCTAATTTCAATGAGGTGACGCTTCGATTTTACAAGCGATTTTTGATAAAAGCGCTAATTGACTAAAGTCGCCTGCCATGTTGCTTGCCAAGTCACTCCATGTAAATACCCCATAAATAATTTATTGAAAAAGAGTTTCAGATTACAAAATTATCGGTTTTGTTTTTTAACGCATTGGTTATTTTGTTAACGAGATCAAATAACAAAACAAATTCTACACAGGTATAGATCATCAGTTTTATGCAAAATCCTGCGAATGGCAAATACTCGCTTTAGCAATGTAAGCTCGCTACATTCAGCTTTCAGAACAATGGTGCAAGTTTTTGCGGACGTGGCGATGGCGACACAACGTTTCATATTCACGCTGCTGCCAGCTGGAGGACTTGCGAAGTTTGTTTTGGCTTAGCTATAGCTCCTACTACCTGATTTGTTGTTGCTGCTGTTTCATACAAAAATTAATAACGAAAATATCAAAATGTATGAAACAGCTGATTTTTTTCCGCGATTTCTAAGTTGGTCCCATAGTAAAAGTTGTTCAGTATGATTGTCCCTATCTACCATATTCGGCATTTTTTTTGTTAAGGTGCACTGTTCCAAGGGCTTTATTGCTTAACTCAAAATCTTTAATTTGTCTGTCTATTGTCACTATATTCTCAGTGTACGTGGTTCTTATTCCATTTTTAAATGTTCCGCCACTGCTCGCTGTGAGCTTGCATATTCGAAATTCGAATCGCATTTTGTCTGTGGAGCACACGCTGCTGTCATTGGCGTGAAAAATATGGCCGCTCCTGATGCGCGCCTGTAATATTATTATTTGATAAGTAGACGATTATGATTATGATTAATGTAGTAGATTGTGTGAAAATGAGAAGAAGAGAAACATTATGGTGTTCAATCAACTCATTTTTGAATGTTGTAGTGCGGTTTGTGTGGTTAATTACTCAGATGCCAAACATGGTTGGTAGTCGTTGGTAATAAATATATTTTTTTCAAGTACAGGTAAGTGTTTGTGCAGTTTTATTAGCTTTAAGTCTAGGTTCACACAGCATTGTACAGCAACTTTATTTTACATATTATTAATACCTACGTTATGTATTTAATTTGGCGGTGTAATGTTTGATATTGACAACGTATTTGCTACAAATTTTTCAATACGACAACGTATATTCTGCAAAACATGCAGTAAAATTGTTATATTCTTGTGACCTTTAAATTTGTGTTTGTCTGTTTTCAAGACAAAGATAAAGTTTACTAATTACACTCTATTTACTAAGAGGGTTGAGTGAAAACTAAACCCATAATGATATACATTTGAATACCCTTATGAAGCGTAGTGGAATTAATAGGGATTAAAGCTATTAAGCTGCGAATAAACTTTATCGTTCACAACCTATTAAAGTTTCCCAATCTGGGATTCTGCTAATATTAACGTAACAACACTATTGTTGTGTGTCAATGGTGTTTCAATAATATTTTTTTGTTTTTGGTTTATGTCAAAAAGCAATACCATCGAAACACTATTAAGACACGATTGTCGCGTTAAAGTTTATTAGATTTTCGTAATTTTAGGCCGTTTCCTTTTCAGTTTGGACAAAAATGCTTTCGTATGTCCATCCGGTTCTCCTCTACAGTGGCCCTACTATGAGTTGATACAACGTTACCGTAAGCTATCGTATTGTCTCTTTCACTCGCACTGACTGTGAGCCGTATATCCAATAGTTTATGGTAACGCAAACAGTTTGCATCAACTTATGGTAGGGCCACAGCACAGGTCGCATTTCTCAACCGATTCACGTGAATTTATCCACTTTGCCCCACCAAGCGTCCCACTTTTTGTTAGTATTTCTATTCACCAGGGGGGCACTTGGTGGGGCAAATATGATTTTATGTCGATTCAGTTTTTCTAAAATTTTCAAAATGGCTGTCACAAACGCGAGGTCTACTGCTTTACAGAGCCACTATAAGTTTTTTTTTACTAAACTAATAAAGAACTTGTGTCATTGTTAGATATTAAATTCTAATCTATTGCGTATTATGACGACGGGCGGTATTAAATCTTGGCACGCGAACAATCAACTTATACGAAAATAATAAGAAAATAGATCATCTTTGTGTTGTGAACAATAATAAGCTCCACTATATTTTACATTTTACTTTTAGTGATATTTTTGTTACTTTCAATTTTCTTTTAATAAGGATTATTAGATAACATTAATTATTTTTGAAATAAGAATTATCAAAAGTCCATTTCATCGCCTAACGTAATGTTACACAATTACACTGTAAATTACAAGCAAAAAAGCTTGCCCTAGAAAAACCCTGTTTTTATATGAAGTGGCTCTTAAATTTTACATGATTTAACATGATAAGAAATTATTTTTTTAATGTCATTAGACCAAAAAATTGTTTAAAAAAAAACAAAAAACCGACTTCAAAAAACCTACCTCTAAAAAGCAAGAAATAATATTCGTAATAAAAAAATACGTCTATTGAAGTCGGGTGGGGTTGGAGTACAAATTCCTTTTTTTAATTCTAAAAGCCCCCACCCGACTTCAATAGACTTATTTTTATTATTTCGAATATTATTTCTTGCTTGTTAGAGGTAGGTTTTTTGAAGTCGGTTTTATGTTTTTTTTAAACAATTTTTATTTCTTTATTTATAATGTAGGTACCTTGTAGGTAAGGTATATTATATATGTAGAAAAATCGGCCTAGCCAAACGTAAGATAATCGCGGAGAAACAGACTTAAATACGGGTCAATCTGAGAACCTCCTTTTTTAAGTCGGTTAAAAAACGACACTTAAGATATAATACCCATATCCATACCCATATAAAGAAGTAATACGACCAATCATCAAGGTAATTCACACAAAATCATACTATTTTCGTGCTTTTTTCAAAATTACTTGAAAAGTACTGAACCGATTTCCAAATTTTAAAAAATGGAACCATTTTGGGAGTGTACCTAATGTAATAACGTTTGAATCATTTCAATCGGTCCAGCCGTCTTCGAGTAATCGGTGGACATACACAAAAAAAACAAATATACAGACGAACATAGAACCTCCTCCTTTTTTGGAAGTCGGTTAAAAACATCTATTATATTGGTTTTGAAGACGTTTGGGATTGTTATAATAGGTTGTGTATTATAGTTGTTCACTCACGAAGTCTGTTCGGCTATGAATGTTGTTAGGCGTGCACATTGCGTCTGCACGCTCTCGTATACGCACACTAAAATAATGTGCATGTGCATGCCTAACAACATTCATAGCCAAGCGGACTTCATGAGATAGAAATACTATAAGTACCGAATTTTTCGCTGTAAGATAAACGATATCTCGCACAACTTATAACATTACTCAACTTCAAACATGCGACAGCCTTGAAACTATTTAGTTTATTAAAGGCGTAGGCTATTTATTTGGCCGGAGTGCGGTTCTGTTCATCCCTAGATGAGTAATGATAGTTCGCGGTTTGGGACCGGACTCGATGTAAAGAATGGACCAGGGGCCCTATTTTTGAATCCTTCACCTAGCGTCGATCGTTTGGTTTCTACTGATTTTTGTTCGACATTTGAATTCCCATATTTTTGAACTTGACCGCAACGAATGCCCTCACCCACTCGTTTGCAGTCGCGCGATACGGTACGGCGAGCGATATTCTTTTCTACTAAAAAGCAAAGATTTTTATTTAACAGCCAATAGAAACATGGATACCTATTACGTTCCGTTTTCGTTACCAGTTTTCTCTAGATTCTGCGTGAAACGGATAAAATCCAACATTTCGTTTATATTGGCAGCACCGAAAACGAACGATTCAAAAATACGGAATATCGGCGTCATGCGACTTGGAAGACGAGTGTGACTTAAGTCGCATGCGACAAAACTATGTCATACGAGCGATTCAAAAATAGAGCCCCAGGAGTTTTATAAATAAGCCGTTATAAATAGTGGGGTCTGGTGGATGGGAAGCTTCAAAGCTACATCGAATAAATCAGTATTTGTGATTTGAGTTACATACAAAGGAATTTCAGTACAAAAAAATAATAATAATAAATGGAAATAAAAATAGTAGTTTGCATTTTATTATTAACTAGCGGCTACCCGCAACATCGTCTGCGTTGACAGTTATTTTGTATCCCTCGGGAACAGTACTTTTTTCGGGATAAAAGTGTGACAACGAATGTATGCAAAATTTCATGATAAATTCAGTAGTTAAGACGCCTACACGGTGTTGATTGTAACAAACAAACAAACTGACTTTAAGGATAAGGATGTCAATAAAGGTTTCTTTATTTATTATTTATTTAATGTCCCCAGTGCTGGGGGCAATGTTCTTACATTACCTTATTAGCTTTTAGCCCATCCTCTTGGATGGGCTAAAACCACACAGGTCCTACGCGGATTGGTGATTGTTAACGTGTCTTCCGAAGCACGAAGGAGCTCGAGAAAAAGTTAATCATACGTAGGTATTTCATAAAAAAAAACCCTTTTCTATTTGTTTAAAGGCACTGACCTGACCATTTAATAGAATAAACAAGCTATTTTACCTTCGATTAATTGAAATCTATACACTGTTCTTATCATAAGACTAACAAGATTACTCCCTATTCGTACAACTGTACCAACTCCGACATACATTCCCTGAGGAACAAAGCCTTCGAAGTAACGTCTTCGAAGTCCTATAGCTGTTCTTTGATCTCGGACTAAGATTTGCTAGCGGCGCCATTTAATCTCACAGTACTTACCTATAAGGCAAAGGCCACACTATACAGCGTGAATTTTTAATCATTTGGTTCCCGCAGTGTGGTGATCCCACTCATGATTACAAGCAACTTTTACTATGGGGCCAACTCTGAAATCGCGAAAAAAAAATCTGCTGTTGCATACATTAAGGTCGAGTAGGCATTAAGCTTTTGTATGGAACAGCTGTTTTTTTCGCGATATCAGAGTTGGACCCATAGTAAAAATTGCTTGTTATCATGAGTGAAACCACTCCACAGCGGGAACCAAATGATTAAAATTTCAGCGTGTATGTCTTACACCCGTAATCACAAACAATACTGTGAGGTCTCACAGTGGCCACGGATGCACAGGGTCCCAACTACCAATCACACGTAATACGTGAAACAAATGGGCCAATCACAGAGCTCTATTTAAAAGCAGTGCGTTCGCATAGGCAATGATCGTTTGAGTAAAGCTAAATTTACATTACGAAATAAGGCATTCACCCGTCGCAGAAAGCATTGAAATTATAAGCAATTTTTTTTTCATTAGAAAACTTTTACTGGGAGTTAAAACCCGGAACCTTAGGAAGAGAGAGATGTTTCACCAACTCAAACTAAAAAATATTTACAAACGAATCATATAATATCAAAGGCGGCAATATTGCCACCTTTGTTATTATACGATATGTACAATCAATTGGATTATATAGAATTAAATGAATAGTCTATATGGATTTACAAAAGCGGTAACTACCTGATATTTACTATTGGGAATTTGTATGGTAACTTATATGTACGGTTAAATATCTAGGGACGATGTTTGGAGTTCCGTATAAATAGCTTATTACATACAAAAGCGTTTTGTTAATTCCCGCGACCAGTGGCCCTACCATGAGTTGATGCAAACTGTTTACGTTACCGTAAACTATCGGATATACTGCTCACAGTCAGTGCGAGTGAAAGAGACAAAACGATAGTTTACGGTAGCGTAAACAGTTTGCATCAACTCATGGTAATGCCAAAGGTGTTTAATTATTAAAATAATAAAACATCCTTTTTATCAATTTTAGTTAGAACTTTTTTGCAACCCTTACAACAAAAAAAAAATTTATTGTCGTATTTGTTGTCGTTGTTAAGTTTAAATAAGTAAAACGAAAAAAATAACTAGTCCATTTTTTTATAAACATATGGTTGCAAAAACAACAATTTAAACGTATTGGACTTCTATCCAGTATCTACATATTCTGTGTTACTACTAAAAACCATAAATCTAGAAAAATATACTTGCTTCAAAACAAGAAGATTCTAACCACAAATGAAACACTTTTGGAGAATACCTTAAGTACGTATTACCTAAGTTTAGCGTCAGATTCCGAATAATTCGATTGTAATTAATCGTGAGTCTCTCTGGCTTAGCAATAATCCCCTCATCTCCGTGTTCCGTCTCGATCGATGTGAGGGACGGACATAAGTTATGAGAGAACGCGGAATAGTTTTTTATGGGAGACAAATAGATAATATACCTAGGTAGAGTAGTTTTTTTTTTATTTGAGCTAAATATTCATTCTGAAATTTATTTGGTTCTCGCCGCGGGTGGTTCCACTCATGATAACAAGCAACTTTTACTATGGGGCCAACTCTCCTCCTCGCAAAAAAAATCAGCTGTTCCATACAATAAGGTCGAGTAGGTACTGCACTTTTGTATGGAACAGCTGTTTTTTTTGCGAGGAGGAGAGTTGGCCCTATAGTAAAAGTTGCTTGTAATCATGGGTGGAACCACCCAACGGCGAGAACCAAATGATTAAAATTTCACGCTGTATAAATAATGGACTCCATCACAAACATTGCTCCAATTATAGAGTAAGCCACTAAAGTATCTACTTGATTTTTGGAAATCAGAGACAACAGTGGTAACACACACACTCAATTTCAATTTCAATTTTTTTTTTTATTGGAGCAAGTAACAAAGACTCAGAAGGTTAGTATTAACTTAAAACCTAGGTTAGTAACAATAATAGGGTAAAATAATTTATCTCCGCACCATCCCACTAGATACGGCGCAGCAATGACGCACATATATGCAGTCAAGTCTGCTCGCTATCATATCCAGGATGCTGTTGGCGCTCCCCCGCACTCTGCGTACTTGAGACGCGCACCTCTTACGCATGGTTGCGTAGAAACAGTCTACACGCGCCTCCGCGAACATTCCAGACGCGCTACAGTAACGGGGCAGCCCCAGCAACATCCTGAACGCGTTATTAAATTGCACTCGAAGAGCATTAAGGGATTTTTGAGTATATCTGGTCCACAAGCTGCACGTGTAAAAAGTTGTACAAAAAGCCCTAAATAGGGTGATTTTGACTTCACGTGCGCAGCGTGCAAACCTGCGCACCAGCATGTTCGCTCTCACCGACAACGCCCTCCTTTCTCTTTCAATGTCGTCATCATCCTTGAGGTCGGAAGTTAATATATGACCAAGATATTTAAATTTGAATACCCTTTGTAGCACAGTATTATTAAGAGCTATATTAGGAATATTTCTCAGCCTGAGACAATCATTTTATTTACTATTTATTTTTATTTTAATATACAGGGTTATTTGTAAAACACCTACAAAATCGCAGGAGTAGATTATTATAATAGCACAACAACAATTTGTTTTACGAATTTTCTACGACTCTTCGAAAACAGACAAAAAAGGCCTTTTCATAAAAAAACTCTATCAATTGATCGGATATTAGTATGGAAAATCAATTTTTATTTGTCTGTTAATAAAAAATACAAAATTATGCTATGGTCAAGATGAATTAAGAATACCGTCCATAAAACTGAGTACTTTCGTAGCTATGTACCACTCCTGAGAATAGAACCTCTCTGCCTCAAGCAGGTGGTCACTTGAGCCCTCAGATTATTGCGGCACCACTAAGGCATCAAATACAAATGCTGTGGTGACCGTCGACCAACGCAAGGTAATCCCAAGTCCCTCTAACACCATTACCATGCCGGAAGCACTAAAAGCGGTTTTATCAGGTAAGAATTAAAAATTCTTGCCAGTATATTACTTTTTTGAAAAGTGAAAAATTACTTGCCAAAAGTTTTTGCCAATAAATACCTACAAGACACTCCAAGAAGTTTATATTAATTGCTAAAGTTTGAAACATAGACCAAACGAAATGACGCCGCGTCGCGTCTGCGCTCCGTCTGTAGGCTCCAAACCTACAAAGTTGCATTTCTATCTATCACTATAAGTTATCTATGCAGATGCTTTCATAGATCGCTTAATAATTACAGCACTAATATTCCATGGGTCACTTAGTAAACTTTAAGTAATTACTTTATGGCTTATTTCCAAAGGCGGACAGACGAAAGGCTGCTATTTTAGATAGATTATTATAGTCAAGTTTTAATTTATTAAACGATTTTAAATCTTATAAGTAGGTAGCATTTGTGGAGCTCGGTGGCGCAGTGGTTTAGCGCCTGGCCCAGCGATTGCGGAAGTTAAGCAACGTTCGCAAGGGTCGGTCATGGGATGGGTGACCAACAATTTATTATCTCGAGCTCCTCCGTGCTTCAGAAGGCACGTTAAGCCGTTGGTCCCGGCTGCATTTGCAGTCGTTAACACCCACCAATCCGCATTGGGCCCGCGTGGTGGGTTGTGGCCCATCCTCCTTACCACCCATAAGGAAGGCCTGTGCCTCAGCAGTGGGGACATCAAAAATGGATGATGGACAGGTAGCATTTCAAATTAACATGAATGACTCATTATACGTCAGAGATTGATCATTCTATTTTGACTACCTCGAAGCATAGCCAGAATTGTATGTTAGCCAGATTAAGTAGTCAACGATACGTTAAGTTAACGTAAGTTTAATATATAAACGGGGACTTGGCTCTTTATAATCCCAGATACCAAACTTGTAGAGAGTAATTTACGCGTACTCGCAATGTCAACCTTTTTCAGGCTTACATGGGAGCTAGTTTAATTATAGGCACTTGTAAACGTACGAGTATTCTGTTCACAACACAATTGTCATGCTTAAATTAAATTGAAACAAAATACGCAAGTATTTTGGAAGTCCCTGAGTGAGTAGGTATATAGGTACCTATTTTTTGTGTTAACCTTTTTTAAAAAGTTGCTCTATCCTTTTTTTAAGTAAAAAAACCTTTATTTAAATTAAGATTTATCGTCCTAAAAGTGAATGTCACGAATGCGATGTAGTAAATTGTTTCCAAACTTTTGGGAATAAAATGTCATTTTTTCTTTAATTAATTTATCGTATTCTCGTCGTAAGAAACTGCTCTTGAACTAAAATAATTTGTATCATAATCTGGTATTATACAACTCTAGCTCTGTTAGACCTTTGACATATAGGTACTATATTATCTATGCCTTCGACACAATTATTTTACGCAACAAATATGACACCGCAGACAAAACAAAGAGCAATTCCAAATTTTGAAATTCTAATCCTCAACATGAATATTTTTTTGGGGTACAAATTACTATTCTTTCCTATATAGTAATAAACAATGAAATGATATACTTTGTACAACGTTTGAAAGGGGGCGTTCGTTATTTCGAGTTGCTATTTTTGAGACTCTGATGGAACATGGGTATTCTTGATCGAAGCTTAGGCCTGAGCATTGCGTAGAGAGCGTGTGAACCTCATTGTAAACGAAATTGCCTTTTGAAATTCCCATTTATCGTTTACTCCAACTTCTTATCATTTTCGCTTACCCAAGGAGCCTGAAGTGATCTATTGTTGCCTATAAACCTGATCAAGATGAACCTTCGAGGGCGCTACAAGGAGAGACTCAATTGATTCTTGAAAGGACCTGCTTTGTAAAAAACACTTAAAAGAAATTGGGGCTATAGAAATAATAGTACTTCAAAGTAAATCTAAAGAACTGATCGAAGCATCTATTTGTTGACGTAAGCTTATTGAGTTTAAGTATTAAAATAAGGTTTTTTTTCTAGAAATAATGTGGAAAATACTTAGCGTATGTTTTGTTTGATGGTTAGCAGTCTAAAAAGCATTATTTAAAAACTTTTGACACAACCTGAAGTTTGAAATATCTAAGATACGTCTTTTATAGAATCATCCCCAACCAAGCCTTTTTTAACAATTGGCTTCTATATTGTAGCTAGTTTTTAGTGCACTGACCTGATTTTTTTTTCTATTTAACTGGACTGGCTGTCTGTATGGTTTGACAGCAAAGTTTTTGTGCCTATTTAAAACGCCACTAGCGTGCGTCTAAAGAACTAATTTTGTCATTTTTGACAAGTTTGAATGGAAGTTTTAAGTTGTTTATAGGGCTATCGGTATTTGCGTCGACATAAGCACATCATTAGATTTAGTACCCTGTACGCACACTACTTCCTACAGCGCCAAAATGGTGGAAATGAAGTAGGCACAAGAACAGTTTGACAGCAGCCAGTCCAGTGTAATAATATAGAGGTCAATGTTTTAGTACGATAATACCTAAACAAAAGAGCCTTGCAACTTTTATGAACCTTAATTTTTTCAGTCATAATTTCATCAAATAATTTAATTATAAACATTGTGATGTAAATATTAGTTTTATAAAACTTTTATTCATTGGAAAATATTGATAATATTAATTAATGTCTTCATTAAAGATTAAAATATAAGGAATCCCTTAATGATCTTCAGTAAAGCCTTTAGTATACACGGGATATCGCGAATAAGCCTTTTGATTAACTCGGCATTTACCTTAAAAATCTCTTGAGAAAACAGGTTGAAATATTTTGTATGTTCAACGGTTTTTCTAATACGCTGTTTTAGTTCTCCTTGTTTCAATCAATGCCAGAATGTCTGTAAAGCTTGCCATTTTTACTTACGAATTTAAATTAATTGAAGGGCTGCAGTGCGGTATTCTCGCTCTAGCTAACACTGTTTCTGAGCAGTGAAAATGGTCTAAATCAGTAAAATACAGATTTAACCTATGTGGTTGTTGAAGTAAAAAGGTCATCAGCCTGTGATTTATCAATATAACTGTCAAAGAGCATTGTATTTTAACAGTCAAATTATCGATAAATCACTTTATCATAATATACCGTGTTGAGGTAGTCACTACGGGAGCTGGGTCAGAAAGGCGGTTACATAACTTTCGAACAGCAACAGGATTTCAAACTATCCAAACTAGAAATATCAATAAACAGGCCGAACTGCACCATCAATAGCCCAAGACCACAATTCAGCCGCAATATCAAATAACCGGCGCGTATAAAACACCGCCTCTCAGATTGATTTACGTGGTGGTAGTTAAACTAAACATCGGCGCAATTTACGGCATTAAGTTGGCCGACTGCGCCCTAAATCAAATTCAAACTGGAGCGCTTGTTCGAGGAAGCGGGTGAATGCATACTTCAACGTGTTGCTAATGGTAAGGCAGCTGGTTAAGCTAGAAGTAAAAGAATGATTAGATAAGGGCAGGTGCGTCTTTGGACCATAATCATCTTTATATTTTAATTTATTCTTATTTTCATATAGAAAAACGTATAAATAGACAAAATCTAAGTATATATAAGTGTAACTCTCAGTCTGTCAGATTCGACTTTCAAATTTAGTTTTAATAATAATAATAGCTTTATTGCACACGACAAAAAACAAAAACAGAAAGAAACAAAAAAGGCAAAAGAAAACATACAAAAGGCGGCCTTATTGCTAAATAGCAATCTCTTCCAGGCAACCTTGGGTGAAAGAAAAATAAATAAGCAGAAGTAGGGGAATGGGTGCAAATTTAAAGGACAGGTAATGTATATAGATAGGAAGAGAATAAGTATATATAGGTATTATAAGTTTCGATCTAAAGAAAGGAAATGATTTCTAACTTGATCGCCAAAGGATTTTAGAGTCTGAGCCTTTCTGATACCCTCTGGAAGTGCGTTCCATAGGCGGACGGCATGAACGGAGAAGGAGTAGGAAACGAAGTCAGAAGAGTGCTTAGGGATGTCAAGGGTAAGGTTTGAAGAAGAACGCAGTGTGCAGTTTATAGCTACCATAGAAAAGTGATGTCACATTTTGATATGCTAATCTAGATTTCTCCTATTTCTTAATTGTATTGCTTTTAGTCAAACGAGATCCCCGGTTTTTTTTACTTTTTGTTTTAATGGCAATGTATTTACTGAATTTTTATAAGAGCAAGCGAGTATGATTGAATTGTATTTTATTTTTCACAAGATATTTTTCACGTATCCATAACATACTGTTTCAACGAAATGAACTTATCATCTGAAATGGGAGGATTTGTAGAAAATTCAACGTGGTTAAATTTTCTTCTCTATCTAAAGCCTCGGTCACACATAGCGAACAATCGCGGCGAGTGCATTCGCTGCGATTAATACTCGCAACGACTATTAATGGCCCGCCTGTCACACATAATAGTGAGTTCGCAACGACCTTTCACTAGATGTAGTTTAGAGCGGCGAGCTGAGCGGAATGGGCAATTCGCAGCGAATATCCTGTCACAAGTAAAATGAGCGCTTTTCACAATGACAAAAAACTGTAGGCTCGATAGATGGCGTTGATAAAAAAATAGGTGACAATATGATTTTTTTACTAAGCTTCGAAGAGTATCAACACCATCTAGTGAGGCAAATAGTTACTATTTTTAAGCTTCGAAGAGTATCAACACCATCTAGTGAAGCAAATAGTTACTATTTTTATTTTTTTAATGTTACTTTGAAAACCCTTTTTCACAATGACAAAAAACTGTAGGGTCGATAGATGGCGTTGATAAAAATAGGTGAATATGTGATTTTTTTTACTAAGCTTCGAAGAGTATCAACACCATCAAGTGAGGCAAATAGTTACTATTTTTAGGCTTCGAAGAGTATCAACACCATCTAGTGAAGCAAATAGTTACTATTTTTATTTTTGAAATGTCACTTTGAAAACCCCTCATTGAACATGCTCAATTCTCATCGCGGCGAATGAATCCATTGGCAGCGAATAGCCTGTCACACACAGCGTATAGTCGCTGCGAGTGCCTATTCGCCGCGACTATTCGTTATGTGTGACCGAGGCTTAACTAAACCCTTGTGCAGTGAACTCGGGAGGTCGTTCAACTGGCGCATCCCAAATCAAATTCGGTCTCTGGCGTCTGGGTACGTACCTGTTAGCGCAGAATGAAATATCAGCGGCAACACACGGTATTAAATCACGATTCTGACTCAGAGTTTCATGAAAACTTACGAGAGATATTTTATAAAAATACGACTTGTAACGAGTAACTTTTGAAAGTCGGTAAGACGATACGGTTGCTTTGTTTGGTCTGCTTTGCTCTGCTAGCAAAACTTTATTATTTGTAAAGTACTAGCCAAATGGAAGCAGTCACACAGCTCCGTCGCTGTGTGTTACGGCGTTCGTCGGTGTATCTGTGACTACTGTAATAACCAGCCTCGCGTTCGTCCTCTTGCCTTTATCCTTTATCTTTATCTGGACCCAGGGGCACAAAATAGATAGAGTACAGTAGTACTACGCGCGCTCGAGCAACGCACACATATAGACACCTCTCACCGACACTTTATAACCGGAATCTCAAACGAATCTCAAATGAGTTCGAGTGGGTGACGCAGTGTCGTCCGTCAGTGAGAGCTGTCTACGAGTGTGCGTTCCTCGAGAGCGCGTAACTTTGCTTAGCTTAACTTCTGTAGCCTCTCTATTTTATGCCAGGGGCTCTACCACCTAACCTGAACAACATGACTGACTGACCTTACCGTACCAGACCAGGCTTTATTACCGTGCCAGAACAGACCTTAGATTGGAAGCAGGTGAGTTCAGCATTAGGTACTGTGTACAGATAATATAGCATCATGAAATCATGACTGATATGTGGACGGATGCCACTATTTACTTATATGGCATCCCATCTAGTGTCCACTAATAATTATTGTATTTAATCCTTGATAACATTATGGCTGTTAGCCAATGCCCAACAAACAATGCCCACATTATCACATACAGTTAGAGGTCAATACTGAACCACAAGTAATGCCCGCGCTACACTACTCGCGAAATTGATCGAAGTTGAGCGAAGACGAGAGTGTAGAGTGGCACTTCGAATAACTTCGTGCATCCTCGCCTCGCCTCGGGCGACCTCCGTTCGTTGTCGGTTTTTGGGCTCGAGTCAAAGGGACGGAGTTGCACGAATACGAAATGACTCACCCACCACACTATTCGGATAACTTCAGTCTAAAGAAAACAGTTTTGTTGACACCCTACGTTTCGTGATTATTGTTTTGTAGTTTTATATTTTTTTTTGGGATATTTGTTTTTCGTCATGGCTACGATTTGGTACAAAGAACAGTCACTTTTTTATTATTTTTTTGTACTTAATGTATGCACATACTTAAAATACGCTAGGTACACAATGCTAACGCCGCTGCCACTTGCACGGCATCAATGTGTTGCCTGCGTAAGCACACGAGAGAGATTGAGGTCCTCGAGCGAGTAGTGTAGCGTAGCGACTCACTTGGTACTCGGGTAACTTCCAATGTTTACTTCGGCGAGGAACTTCGCCTTGTAGTGTAGAGCCCGCATAAGATTATCATGATGATTTTGACAAATAATGGTCATGTTTATTCTTAAATCTTCCTGTGTAATTTTAATCGTTAAAAAATAATTTTAGCCATTACAACGTACTTATAAAAGTTTTTAAACTAACTAAACTTCAAGTCGTTTTATAATTTAAAGTTCGGCTTTTGTAATTTTCTTCATTCTATAAGTGCATTTATGATGTTCATTTCACGTTGGTACTAGAAATGCTGCCAAAGGCAAGATTAAGTCTGCACTTCAGCAGACTTCTGGCAACTCTCTCTAGCTTCATGTTATTAAGTTATGCGAAGACAGAGCTTACAGACAGACTTATATGAAACTAGCGGCCGCCCGCGGTTTCACCTGTGTGGTTCCCGTTCCCGTGGGAATATCGGGATAAAAAGTCTCATATGTTTTAATCTAGGCTATTTACTATCTGTGTGCCGAATTTCAACCAAATCCGTTTAGTAGGTTTTGTGTGATTGAGGAACAAACATCCAAACATCCAAACCCACAAACTTTCACATTTATAATATTATATATATATATTATATATACCTAAGTAGGATGAAAGACTAATCTATGAAAGAGGACATTTTATTATTAAGTATTTTTTTGTAGTAAAGATGGTCTCGGTGCTGCCAACACTCAAATAAAATAACTACATGTCCTCCTATTCTTTCTTTAAGAATAGAACAATTAGTAGTATCTGTGCTTGAAACTACTTACACAAAATCAAAATATTGATCAACTGTTTCAGATATACGTACACATAGGTAGTCGAATGGGTCGCTGTATATAGGTAAAAAAACATTGTTCATTTTAATTAGGAGTCAAATAACAATACATAAGCAAGCAAATGGTGGAGCTCGGTGTCGCAGTGGTTTAGCGCCTGGCCCAGCGATTGCGGAAGTTAAGCTACGTTCGCAAGGGTCGGTCATGGGATGGGTGACCAAAAATGTATTATCTCGAACTCCTCCGTGCTTCAGAAGGCACGTTAAACCGTTGGTCCCGGCTGCATTTGCAGTCGTTAACACCCACCAATCCGCATTGGGCCCGCGTGGTGGTTTATGGCCCATCCTCTTTACCACCCATAAGGAAGGCCTGTGCTCCAGCAGTGGGGACATCAAAAATGGCTGATGGATACGAGCAAGCAAAATCTTAAAATTTAAGATTGAGAAACCCTTAGTGACCCTTTTATTGGTTCGTCAACTTGGATTTGGATCAGACCTTTGGTATAGGAATAGGTTTGTATGTGATTACATCGATCGTTTGATGCGATCCAGTTTGGCCAATTAGGCTAACTGCAGTGATCCAATGTTGGCAAGGCTTGTGTGCAGACATGTATCATGGAAACTGCAGTGCTTTATTATGTAAGTAATAAGTAGCTAATTCAGACCAGCGAAGCAATCACTGAGTTTAATCAAAATGTAATGTGTTACTTGGTTAGTTAAGAGGATTGTCAAGCAAACGGTCTCCATACAAACGGCGGTAACGTTTCCCACCCTCTAAACCTTAACCTACAGTAATAATTTTTGGTATTTTTTTTGAAATGCCTAAATACTAGGGCTGTACGTTTTGATTTTTTCGTCGCGGCGATAGTCGCCCGCGAAACGACACGGCAAAAGTTTTACAAAAAAGCGCCGCGATTATCGCCGCGATTAACGTTTATCGCAGCTACAAAAAGAAGCTCGTGGGCGTTTACGTAAGTATTGAACTCTGTCCATGTTATTACAAAAGATTTTTAAACACTGTTTGACTAAACACATGTTTAAATGTGATGCTGTTTTTTGACTATATTGTTTGAAAGAGACTGTTTAAAAATCTTTTGTTATAACACGGTGTATGTTCTATCCTCGGTGACAAAGAATCGCTCAGTGATTAATCGCTCGTGGGCGTTATCCCTTATACTTAATCCTTGCAATAAGTAATTGTTGCAATCAGTATACGTAACAGCGGTTTATGAAATGCTATGCTACCACATCCAATCACGTATGGTCTAATTAGGCTAACAGTTATCCCGTGTTAGCTGGTAGAGAAGTAATTAACAAGAAATGTCGATTATCGATATTTCAAAAATATATTCATTAACTGCATTTTTCTCAGAATCAGTAAAATTTTCTCTGTCTTTTGAGATGGTGTATATAGGATGCGGCCCAGGTCGGGACATGTTCTTTAGCGATGGGGACACTTAAGATGTGGCTACCTTTTGTCTTGTTAATAAAATTTAGTTTTTTTTATGTAATTTTTATGTTTGTGTACAATAAAGTGTTTAATATTTTTTTTATTTAGTATTAAACGAGATTTATGTGTAATCATCAGGGAAAGTCCATCGTTCGATTCTTGATATTTGATAACCAGCCTCCTGATTATGTAGCTCTGTTGCTAACAACTTTTGATTGAAACTGACAGAAATCGCAGTTATATTGCTGCTGTAAGAATTAATGTGACAACTATGTTACTTAAAGCAGCAATGTAACTGCGATTTCTGTCAATTTCAGTCAGAAGTTGATTGCAACAGAGTTACAAAATTAGGAGGGTGCTCTTTGCATTGTCGAAAGTTTGTAACAAAATGTCGATAGCTTCGAAAACAGATGACGTAACAACACTATTGCCGGTCTCTCCTGGGATCGAGTGGTGCCGTTATTTGGCTAGTATCGCAGTCGGTCTTGGTAAACCACTATTACGAATCTCAGCAGCTTGGATTTTGGTTTATCCATCCATACTAATATAATTATAAATGTGCTGTTTGTTACTTTTTCACAGTACACAGTGGTTCCACTGAGTTTTGATATAAAAATAGATTGAACTATGGTGAAAACTATACGCTACCTTTTGTTGACAAAATAAAAACGGCTATTGTAATATACCTACTTATCAACTTTGTCTTGGGATACAGGTGTTATTTTCATACAAACGAGGTAACATTGAAGCCTTGGTTTTCTGCCAGGGATGTACTGTGCTGTGATCTGATGATGGCCACCCAGGGAGTGAATGGAGGAGATTCAGATCGCTATACACACCCAACTGATCTGATCAGCATTCTAAAAGATTGATGGGTCAGAGTTCTCAGTTTCAGGATTTTCATACATTTTCATGCTATTTTCGCGGTTTTTTTTAAACATGTCCATTAATCTTTAAGAATGCTGGTCAGATCAGTTAGGTGTGTATAGCGATCTGAATCTCCTCCATTCACTCCCTAGATAGCCATCATCAGATCACAGCACGGTACATCCCTGGCAGAAAACCAAGGCTTCAAAGTTACCTCGTTTGTATGAAAATAACACCTGTATCCTTAGACAAAGTTGATGTGTGTATTCGCATGGGCGCTCGCGGTACGCCGCGGGCAGCGCAGGACCGATCGTCGTGGAGATCCCTGGGGGGAGGCATAATACCCAACAGTGGGTGTCGTGCGGCTGATATGATGATGATGAAATATACCCATATTAAAGTTGTTGTATTTTATCAACACACTTACTTGAAAACAACGTTTCCAATTGGGTCTTGTCTTTGTTATGTTCTGTAGTCAGTTTGGCAGTTTCTGTAACAAAAATATAGCAACATTATTGAGTCTGTTAATATAATAAAATAATAATATTATCCCAGTCAAATACGAAAATGTTCATTATTCCGTCGACGAAATGTTCTATTTACCACTAAGTTCATTGGACTAAATATAGTCGCAGAGCCAGACAACTTTTCCACTAAAGCAATAACCATTCGTACAAACTCGAGTTGCGTCATTTTATCATCGCTTTTGATGGACTGTTTCGAAATGGAGTTTTTTTACTGTCGTAAATGTGTCCCGTTTGTTTGAATTGTGGCTAAAAGTTTGAGTTGAAAATATTTACTATAGGTACTGAGAGAGGCTCTTGGATTGATTATGGTTTTTATAAAAATTCTGTCAAAAATATCTCAAACTGCAGTAAACATTATTAATCGAAATTAATGTGCCTAACAAGGAGGAGAAAAAAGTTTATAATGAAACGCAGTCCTTAAAAATTCATCACCATTTAAACAATAAGCTTACCAATAAATATTTAAAAAAGTACGACTAAAATAATCTTTGTAAACTCCATCTGACACCAAAAATTAAAGTTCAAACGATTGCTTTTAATTAATTCAAATACATGCGTCGAAATCCGAACTGTTGCGAAGTTGTGCGAGTTCGTGCTTGTTAACATATTTTATCAACAGTCGTGACAGTCGGCAAACAGCTGCTGGCCTGAAAGTTTGCCACCATGTTTAATTTTTTTATTTATGTAAATTTTTAGGCTGTTGTAATTACTGATTATGAATGAAAAAGCTGGTCTCTTTGCTTTTACACTCATCTTTAAATATTTGGGTATTATTCAGCTTTACGTTTCCTTTTTTCTTGTTTCCAAAATAAATAACTACCTACATCCTCGTTATTTTCCAAGCTTATTTTATTGGAAGCGTATAGTTTTAATAGATACTTTTGTCCAGGGATTGATAATGTTATTTTTAAATGTAACGTTATTTCTTACTTTTTTACCGTACTTTTAACATTAACGTAAAGTTTAACGCTATATTTAACGGTATTTTTACCGGTACAATCATTTTAACGTTATTTTTACCGGTAAGTTTACCGATAAAATGTTTTAACGGTATTTTTAACGGTATTTTTTTTCACTTTAAACTGATTTTACTTTAAATTAAATAGGTTTAGGTTTTATTAATATTCTGAATTGTTTGTTAATTCAATTCAATTCAATATATTTATTGCAACCATAATGTTATAAAGATGTTACAACTAAAAACAAAGTACAAATTATGGACCCTAAAACTAATAATGTTGTATAGTGCAACATGAATAGGCAATGCGAACTCGTATTGCTTACTCACTATGAGAATAATATACAAAAAATGAAAACTTAAACGTACGTTGCTGTGGGCACAGGCGGCTTTATCGCTGGGAATTATATAGTTACATAGGATAGCTAAGAGATTCAAAAGGTCCAAGGTCAAAAAGCGTTTATATAAACTCTTTACTTTTTGTAGTCAATGTGAATCGAATTAAAAACATTTGTTCAAAGTTAGGGTTAGGACACATCAAATTATTCGGCTAGAATTGCCTCCATATTTTAAACTGGTTAAGTAGGTATCTACCAATAAGCAGGCTCAAAGCTGCCACCCAAAGCTGTCTTAACAAAAGACAAAAGCATAAATTTCTCAACATTCCAAATTAATTATCCAATAAACGGCGAATAAAACGGTTTCGAATAGCATTTCATTTTCTTACTCAATATCACAACAGACGTGAAAAAGACGAATCTCCTATAAAAATCCCGAAGGAAGAAATAGCCAGGGCTGGCCCACTTCAGGACGCGGAGGGCTGCAGGATAATACGGATTAATTTATAGCTTTTTGCTCTGAAATTCTAATTAAAAGGCCTTTAAGAGATCCCCTGGTCATGTTTATTGTGAACAAGATTTCGGTTCATTTTCAACACAATAATGTAATCTCGACTTATTTTTAATTTAAACTCCAAATCTGTTCGGAAAGGCGATGGAATTGGAGTAAAAGCTGCTTCATTTATTTATTTATGAAGCTGAATGAATGCCCGCATTGAATGTAAAATTTAAGTGATAAAATAAAAAATACAAAAACAGGAAATTATTTATTTATTTAATTGTTAACTATTCGGCAGGTTATCGAAAGCAAAAAAAAATTAAGTAAAGATGAAAAAAGTTGTTTCATCACACCGTCCAAAATATTCTGCGCAAAGTATTTCGACATTGACGTTTTAGTTTTTAAATGGTTTACAGCAAGAACTTTACTTCTTATCTGTTTGTAATTGTGTGTGTACAGAACCAATAAATAAATAAATAAATAACCGCCCGGAAAATGAGACACAATAGATTTTCTATTGTTGTCCAAACGCCGGCGTCCGCGCGGGCATTAATGAATTAAGTTCATTCTTGGTTTACAGTAATGATTATGAAGATAAAATTGCATAATAAAAACAACTCTGTTATAATTACACCCTTTCATTTTCATTTGAAAAACTCCCGTGCTTCACCAAATATTTTTTTCTGAAAATGGTACTTTTCGAAAGCAAATGCACGAGTACCTTAAGAAAATACCAAAATCTCTATAGGTGTGCCTATAATATTTGAAGAGTTCCTTTGATTTCTCCAAGATCCCATCATCAGATCGTGATCTTATGACAATGGGACCAATCTGTAACTATATGCTTTCAAGCGAAAAAATATTTTTAAAAATTGGTTTATGATTGACAAAGTTATGAGGTAACAAACATAATAAAAATCAACCGAACTGAGAACCTCCTCCTTTTTTTGAAGTCGGTCAAAAAGAGAACAATATTATTGAATTATCATTTTGGAGCGGTTGACCGGTCCGGAGATGTGTTAGTCAGACGGCACGAAGCTGGTGGCATTTTTTGATGGTAGCAGAATCAGATGAACCTACTCGTTAGATATTTTGTAAATTATTTATGTAGTAGTTTAATCAGCCCATGCACACGGCCGATGGGACTCGGTCGAAACGTCGGAAAAAGGTAGGTGTTTAAACATCTATGTCTTAGTTCAAACGCGTTTAATACCTCTGATTTTAAGCATCGTATCATTTCCAAACTGAACGAAATAAATGGTAAATATTTTCATGATATACACACATCAACTTTGTCTAGGGATACAGGTGTTATTTTCATACAAACGAGGTAACTTTGAAGCCTTAGTTTTCTGCCAGGGATGTACTGTGCTGTGATCTGATGATGGCTATCCAGGGAGTGAATGGAGGAGTTTCTGATCGCTAAACACACCTAACTGATCTGACCATGATTCTAAAAGATTAATGGACATGTTTAAAAAAAAACCGCGAAAATAGCATGAAAATGTATGGAAATTCTGAAACTGAGAACTCTGACCCATCAATCTTTAAGAATGCTGATCAGATCAGTTGGGTGTGTATAGTGATCTGAATCTCCTCCATTCACTCCCTGGATGGCCATCATCAGATCACAGCACGGTACATCCCTGGCAGAAAACCAAGGCTTCAAAGTTACCTCGTTTGTATGAAAATAACACCTGTATCCCTAGACAAAGTGGATGAGTGTACTTACAATAAAAGGAAATCTGAATGAAAATGTACGAAGATCCACCAATGAAAAAATTCCATCTCTTAAAAGTATCTTTTATAGATGAATACCTTCTCCGATTCCAATAGAATTAGCTCCCTTTTCAGCTACCGAGTTTTTTTACCTTAGGCTTTTATTCGTATGAATATCATGTCTTAAGGATCGATTTGAGCGCCTAAAATGTATACGCGTCCCTCGGAGCGAAGATATTTCTTAATTAGAAATTTTCGGCCTTCTCATTTTGGCAACAATTTGAAGAGGAAAATTTTCTCGAAAACGTTGGTTCTGCGATATCGTAATATCTCGGAGAATGAACTCTCCGACACAATATCTATTCCAGTTTTCTTAGCAATAATATTATTTTGCAGTAACATTTGCTTCGTCATCGTTTCGCTTCGAAACATGTATGGATTTGACGTTTTAAATTTCGATAGTTAACGAAAGCTTATGTCAATCCCATACATGTTTCGAAAGCGAAGCGATAACGAAGATTTGCAAATTAATGTTACTTTGGCTAGGCCCTCAGGTTCGATTAGTATTTATTGTTTACTCATCGGATTAAAATAATTTTGTACTTATCTCGTTTTATAAATATTATTTCCATTTCTTTAATTTTAATTACTAAGGTATTTTATACCTTATTCGTGAATTTTGAATGCCAACATCAAAACCCTCACATTTGAACGCAAACATCGCGATGGTGCTGTTGCGTAAGCCTGCTGACGTTTAATTTCGTATACATTACGACGTAAAGACTTTGACCCGCCGATATCGCGCGCAGCACGCAGGGAAATTGCCCGGTCGAACAACGTAAGTGCCTCTACACCTGAAAATCGGACGCGACTATTAATTTCCAATCGGTATTCATTACTTCGCTGCACTGAAAGGGTTAATAAAAACGTTTCACGGAGCGATTCATGTAGGCTTAATTATTTGCATGAGCGGAGAGTGATTATTTACTTCGTTAAAGGTTATTGAATTGTTATTGTTATTGTGCGACGCTCTCTTTTTGGTTCATGCGATTAAGCACTTTTTCACATTAGAATGATTGTTAGATTTTAGTGAAATAACATTTAAATTTAAACATGGCTACTATCAAAACTTGAAACTTACTGCAAGTAAAAAGTTTTCGTTTATTGATTAATATATGTATTCAATTAGACTTATTGAAAATATACTGCATTATTAAAATATTATATTTGGTAAAACAATGTTTTTTATTTACTTACTAATTTCCAGAGTAGGTACAGAAAAATCACATTGGTAATTTTGTACTTATTATTTTAGCCAATTCATAATGTAAAATACGTTATTTATGTTATTTAATATAAATTTATCTACTAATTATAAGTTCCTATCTTTAAGTCCTACTTGTGGAAAACGCAAATAAAAATGATTTTTATTTATTATTTATCTAGTATGTTATTTAATCATTATCAAGTCACGTGTTGTGCAATTATAATACCTATAATAAAAGATGCTCATCTGTAATATTTTTATATTTCGTTGCAGTGTACCGCAAAAAATGACCAGGATTTTTTGATACAACTAAATGCCAATCTATCGACCTACAAAACCCGACAATGGCGACTTAAAATCACGTTCCAGCAATAACAAAAGGATTACAATCCAACCCGGCTTAATTGCGTTTATCCAATCACAGGGCCAGATATAGATCGCTGTACCATTGCCATTTCTATGCCGAAGCTATTCTGTAACTTTTTACATTTTGTACCCAAATTAAAAATTCTTTTTGAATCCACTCAATTCGAATGTCAAATATTTTAAATTCCTTTTCGTTTTTGCGCGTTCAAAGCTAAAAGGGAATAAAAGTGAGAATTATTTGGTTTGTCAAGCTTTTAAATCAAGAAACAAGTAATCACTCTTTTTTTATGTCGTTATTTGCTTATAAAAATTGCAAGATATACTTAATTTCAGCTCTAGCTTAACATTTAATCCAATGACATATCTATTTATTAATTCATCAACGCCCTAGCGGTCCCCGGCGACCGGACAACAATTAGAAAATCTATTGTGTCTCGTTATCCGGACGTTGACGAGTTAATTAGTAAACGATAATTCATTCATATTTCCTGACATTAAGTAATTGCTAATTAGCTAATGATAAGTATATTTTTATTTTATTTTACGTATTATTTGTTGCTCTTTACGGTATTTCTCTGAAGTCCAGGGGCTAAATGAAAAAAAAGTAAAGGTTCATTTACCTGATTCATGTCATAGTACCCTTGTTACATTAATCCCTTTTTTCCGGGATCAATAACCAGTCGGAAGAGGGTCCATGTTGTTTTGGCACCGGGCCAACTATTGATCTGCTATGTTTGAGTATTTCTCAATACTTAACAAGTTTTATGACGATGTTTTTCCAGATAATTAGGTATGTATATTGTAATATTGTGAATTCTAGAAACAAGAATGTCTAATAACCTTTTGATGCAAAACCGTGCCCCATTTGACAAGGCAGTCAAAATAGTATTGCTTGAATTAAAGCATACAAAAAAGTATAATAATATTCGTAACGTTACAGAAACTCAAATTCCAACGCTTTCGCCTCCATCCAAAGATATATACAACACAAATCACCATGCAAGCAAGCTCGTTAGTTAACTCACAACATAAAAAGGATCCAAAAGAAAATTCATATGATTTCTATTCTTTTCTCGCTGAGATGAGAATAACGAAACGAATAATTCCCAGATAGGAATTGCCTCTATTCGTAGTTCTATTAGTATTCGTTTTGTGTCCGAACTTTGGTCCACACACTCTCACGTATACGCTCACGTATATTGCACGTATACACTCGCAAACTCACCGCTGATATCTTGAAGGTCCTATTACGACAATAACCAAGTTTCTTAACAGCCTTTGTGGAGATACGGAATAGCTTAACGGGGGTCGGAATTGCGTCTATTTCATAAATAGTAATGTTGTGTCTAATATGACACGTCTGTGAAACAAAGCTTAAATATTGAATTTTGACTTATCGTTATGGGAAAAATAATGGAGTATTGAATATGATACCGGGATTAACATTTCATTGAATTTTTACCGTTTTCAAGGGAATTATGTTGAGTAAGTTACCATCACAGGGCAAATTAGGGGTTTAAGTATGAAATTACAGTTTTGTATGAAGAAATTTTGATTTTCCATCTAACATTGTCTTAATTTATTGAACAACAATGAACGCTAATGTTTTAAAACTTTTATGCACAAATGTTTAAAGACTCAGCCAACTCTGCTATTCCAACTCTGCTTACAAAAAAGGAGTCACTTTTTTATCGTTCAGGAAAAAAACCATACTTAAATATTTTTATTGCTGATAGTGGGCCGTTGTGATCATAATTCGAAATAGTAACAAGTAACCGAAACATCTTTAAAATCATAAAAGATATGAACCTCTATGAGAAAAAAATCGGCAATTTCATACTTCAACCCAAATGACTTGTATTTTCCTGACCTAATTTTACCCTCAATTAAGATCCGACTATTTGAATATAGGCCATATGACACAAATAGATAAATGTATCTCCAGACAACCTCGACGACCTAAAACTATTAAATTGATAAGTATGACATAATATTATCACTATACTAACTACTCTGCCAAGTAGTTGAGCAAAACATTCCTCGCACGTGCGGTGACGCAATTCCAGCTGATTACCGTTAAAAACTTTCCTATCAACTTCAACCCTCCGTAAAGACTCTCAGTAAAAACAAACAGCTTTTTTCGTAAATAAAAAAAACTCGATGGTTTCCCTCTGGAATACTAAAACGAGGAAGTCTGCTGGAAGGCCTGCCTGTGACACGCGTCACAGTAACTCTCGACGAGATTTATCGTTTTAAATGAATCGCTGGAAGTTTACAAACTTTTTTTTTATATTTTTTTTATATATTCGCCATCGGATAACGTTAATTGACTTAGTATGTAACTGAAACCCTTTTTTTCCCTTGAAAAAATTCAGACATCGTACCGTACTTACGTTGCTTATATTTTTATGTTTTTTTTATTTTAAGTATTCAATTCTATATACTATATCATCCTTAGGAGCTCGGTGGCGCAGTGGTTTAGCGACTGGCCCAGCGATTGCGGAAGTTAAGCAACGTTCGCAAGGGTCGGTCATGTACGCACGTTAAACCGTTGGTCCCGGCTGCATTTTCAGTCATTAACACCCACCAATCCGCATTGGGCCCGCGTGGTGGGATATGGCCTATGCTCCTTACCACCCATAAGGAAGGCCTGTGCCCCAGCAGTGGGGACATCAAAAATGGCTGATGGACATATCTTTATCATTCTTATGTCCTTACAGTTGTAAATTCTAAGGTCAATAAATAGAGAGAGAGAGAGAGAAACTTCCTTAGAAAAAAGCTCTCTAAATAAATAGTGCTAATGAAAATCTCAATATTTTCGATTGAACCTAAAAAAGGATATTTTAGGCCTAAGGGCACATTCGGCCTTTTCGGTCACGATTCAATGAATTTTCTTAGAAAAATTTGTTAATCCACATCTAGAATTCAGGTAAAAAAATTAGATTTTCTGAAAGTCAGTTTATTTTCAGCTAACAAAAGCTATAATTGCGTCGTGTTGTTACTTAGGTAAACACGGGTGTATCTACGAGTTTCTGCTTCCTTTACGAACATTAACGTCATTATTCCCGAGTTTCATAATGAAGAGAATTTGATATCGCCTCCGGTGGACGGACTAAGGGACGGGCCCCGAATGCCAAAATGTCTCGTCTATTTTGCACGAATTATAGCACGCTTATAAAAATTATATTGTATATAATTATATATTGTTCGGACTTCATTTTAGAAACACGTTTCATAAATTCCAGGAACTGGAGTATTTAAAATAATAAAGTAATAAAAAAGAGTATTATATTTTTATGTATTTTTAATATTTTTTGGCTATTTTTATGTTTTTAATTTGTGCTGGTGGTCCGCCATTAGTTCATCATTTGCCTAAGTGGCCCATGGTTTCAACAAGGCTGTGCATCCCTGAGGGCCTATTACAAAAAAGAATCAAGATAGTCGGACGCAATTCGTCGTTCAATTTACTTGATATTGAACCTTAATCGTAAGTCAATTGTGCCACGGAGGGGGACGAACATCGTACGCTTATCGCGATGATTCTTGTAATAGGCCTTCAGCTTCTAAAGTGAGGATTAAAATAAATAAAGTGACGAGCTGATTATCAAAGTACAAACTTATTAAATAATATTTAAATGAATATACACCAATAGTATTTTACTTTATGTCATAGATGCTTAAGAAATCGATTCTTGATGGCCATTTTCCTCATAAAAGTCTTATTTCTTGTAATAAATAAAGATTCGGGTCCCAAAACTACCTTAATCCCCTCCCTGACCCTTCGCTACGCTTATACCCACCGTTTTAAAGGGAGCTCTTTGCCACACACAAATTCTCGCAAATCTACAGACTCCGGACAAAACACGGACAGATGCATAATAAACATTGGGGCGATGATTGATCGTCCCTTTGATGTGAAAAAAGTATCTGAATCCTTCTTTACGACGGTCACCTTATAAGAGTTTTTACGACATAATCCCTCTGCTTGGCTGGTGCTGATAAAATTCTCCGTTTGTCTGTTCAAGGTTTTCATAGTGCTGTAAGAGGATTGTCTGTCGGTGTTTTGATTGTATCTGCCTTCTAAAGAGGAGGGTAGATTTGAAGGAGGAGGGTAGAAATTCAAAGTGATTTTTAGGGGTTTTAGTGGGTATCTCCGCGCGTCTATCCGGCGAGCACGCTCGTCGAATAAGCGAGCAGAGGGGAGCCATAAACTCGCCGGCTCACCCAATCAAAAAAAAAGGAAAATTTTGTTAGAGTCAAGTGTCATCCTCACATACTAGGTAAACAGTTGCTTTTAGATAGGTACGTGAAAAATTTCGGGATAGTAGGACATTTATAAATTGAATAAAAAATGTTTCAAAAACAAAAAACCGACTTCAAAAAAGCTGAAACTGAAAACAATAGTTTCAAAATTAAATACCTCTAAAAAGCAAGAAATAATATTCAAATCACTAGATACGCATATCATTTTAATAAAACACGTCTATTGAAGTCGGGTGGGGCTGAAGTTCATCTTCTTTTTCTATCCTAAAAGCCTTTTCAGCTTTTTTGAAATCGGTTTTTTGTTATTTAAACATTTTTTATTTTTTTATTTTTAGTGTAAGTACCTACCTTCTGTATTTGGTAGATAATTACTTTAGTTTATTTATATTTAGTTAATTTATATTATCTTATCCAGTTAGTATATATCTAGGTAGATAAAACATGGGTAGACCCAAAGTTTTTTTTTTAATTTAACTTTTTTGTGGTAAATATGGTATATTTAGCGACGATATTATCTAAGTTACAATAGTCTTATGTCAATGGCTCATCACCTTTTACAAAATACTGGTTTTCCCGACGCAGGGGCGTTAAGTCTTGAGGAGTTCTCCTAGTACTTCACTATCAGCTCCACTTCACCATATGCATTATGACGAACAACATAAATAGCCTAGCAACCGTATTAAAGTAATCGTATCGCACCCGTGAGATACTTAGTTTAGTACCTATTGAATAGTTCCGGTGATCATCTATGGAAGACCAAGACCTATGGTCTTCATCATCAGTTCCACTTCACCAAAATGGTACTTTTCGAAAGCAAATGCACGAGTTACTTAAGAAAATACCAAAATCGCTATAGATGTGCCTATAATATTTGAAGAGTTCCCTTGATTTCTCCAGGATCCCATCATCAGATCGTGATCTTATGACAATGGGACCAATCTGTAACTATATGCTTTCAAACAAAAAAATAATTTTTAAAATCGGTTTGATATTGACAAAGTTATGAGGTAACAAACATAAAAAATAATAATAAAAAAATAAAAAAAAAATTCAGACGAACTGAGAACCTCCTCCTTTTTTTGAAGTCGGTTAAAAAAGGAGTTGGTGTAGCTCACTTTTCGATTCAGGGGTCCATTTGTGAAATATTATGAAGTGCATAATTTTGTTAGAGTCAAGTGTCCCCTACCAATCTACCAGGTAAAGGGTTGGTTTTGGATACATGAAAAATGCAGGACAATACAGCAGGAAAACTATATTCTGATAAGTATGAATGATTTACAAGTTAATAAGTAATAGTCGATCAACTTACAAAATTAATTTATGTTGGAAAAGTTTTCGTAAAACAAACATTGAATAGTTAGGTATTATACTTAGTTATATTATTTACTTAGTGTAAAACAGGAAGTAAATATAACTCAATAGCCTATAAGGTAACTGCGGAACCCTACTATAAATACTGCGCATCGCCCGACACGCACTTCGCCAGTTTTTTTTTTTCATTTATTGGGGTAAACAAACGGTTTCACAATGTGTAAAAATAAATATCAAAAAGTATACTTAATTTAATTGAACTAAATAATTGTGAGACCAACACCGTTAACCACAAATAAGTTTTAACAAGTTGTGAGATACATGTGTTAGTATGATTTAAATAGGCAATGAAGTTAAATTTGAATATTGCTTATATTGTTAGGTACATTTTTTCGTTGATCATGTTTCGTTTTAACTATTTTTACTATTGATACTATGAAGTTTAGTCATAATTCATAATAGATTTTAAAAACAAGCCAATTTTAGGTATAAGAATATCAATATCGTTAAAGTATTTGTTATTAAGTGTCAGTTTTTAATACTGTATCATTTTTTAACTTTGTTATATTATCGACAAAGGAAAATGTTCCCTTATCGATACCTTAACATCACTATTTATTTTATTTTATGATACTTAGATATACCTAAGTATACAATAAGCCCTTCTTTGTTATAGAATAGAGCCTTGAATAGAGCCCATATTATAGGAGTGCAAAATATAAAAGCACTTTGACAAATTAAATCATGTTAATTATAAATTATTATAACAAGTTTCTAAAATTACGAGAAATCATAAATGTTATAACAAAGGACTTGATATAATATAATTTTTAGGGTTCCGTAGCTTAAATGGCAAAAAACGGAACCCTTAATAGATTCGTCATGTCTGTGTGTCTGTCTGGTGATGTATTCTGTAAACCAATTTACGATTTTAACACAAAAATAAAAAAATAAAAGATTAAGGAGGGGGCTCCCTCCTATACATGAAACTGAAACTAAAAAAAAAAAATTCTTTAAACCAATACGTGCGTGGTGTCTTTAGATAGGTCTTCAAAAATGACATTGAGGATTCTAAGATTTTTTTCTTAAAGTTAAGATAAACACTGCCAAAGTGGTAAAATGTGTGCCCCCCCTCTAACTTTTGAAATAAGAGAGTGAAAAATAAAAAATAGAAATATGCTATAGATCTTAATGAACACTTTCAACAAAAGTTATTTTTGCAGGCGAAAAATGATAGTGGTATTAAATATGGTATGGTATAAGGTAACTACGGAACCCAACTGCGCGTGGCCCGACACGCACTTGACCGGTTTTTTCACTAAGCTACGATAGACTTAATACGTATACTAGTACGGTTTTATTAAAGGTTTTTTTTAATGTAAACATTAGTTTTCCGTTACATTTTTGTAAAATGTGAGTCAGTCATCTAAAAATCTCGTGTTTTGATAATTATTCGCTACCAGGTTACAGATCAAACAAAATTGTTTTCCTTTTATATATTAAATACGAATTGTTGGTGATAATTGAGTTTAGTAGGTAATTCAATTAAATAACGTTCTAAGAATTAAATAAGCAAAATAATTAAATTTTCTGCTTTGTTTTTAACAAATAGGAAACAATTTCTGACAAAAGATACTTTACTTCTAATAATGTTGCCAGTAGGTATTGTCAAATAAAAAAAACGCCCCATCCCTTTGTAACTATATAGCTAGGTATATAAAATAATACTTATACAAAATATTTAAATATAATGACAAAAAAAATATAATCTTGCTGTTAAAATCAGTACCTACTTTAATAATACCATCAAATACTAAAAACAAAGACATTAAAAATATCCATCACAAAAGCTTTTAAATCCTCAATAAAAAAACTGAAACAACATCTATAAATCCTGAAACAGTGTATAGCCTTAAGCGTTCGCGATAGCAAGGCCTCGGGAAATATCCAGGATATATTTGGTGCACGTTTCGGTGATATAAAGGAAGCCTTGAATGGTCTTTTTTGTAAGGCTGTAGCTTTGGTGAAACCTTTTTGGTTTTAACAACTACAAAAAGAAGGTAAAAGACTCAAAGACTTTGCTTTATAAGACTTTGCATTGCCACTTTACCGCAGTCTTTAAAGTGTTTGTAGTCGTCATTACAGCAATGTTGATTCTACTTCCCTTCGATCAAGAATATCCTAGATAACGCTTCACGAACTAAAACAGTTTCGCAAAAATGGCACCTCAAATAGCGTCCAACTTGCAAACTTGGCGCTTATTTTGAACATAATCACCTCTTATTTTGTACAAACTGACATTTTATGTCACTTATTTTGTACCAAATAAGTTTATTTTGTACAAAAACATATCTTTTGTCACTTACTTTGTGCAAAATAAGCGCCCAGTTTGTAAATGGGACGCTATTTGAGGTGCCATTTTTGAGATTCTGACCAGACATCTAGGATATTCTTGATCAAAGCTCCTTCCTCGTAGATATACGACAGTTAGTCACACAATACGTATTACAAAGTAATATATAAGCGACTTTGAATACATTGTCAGTTCAAGTTTTATAGTATACTTAACTACAATGTCACAGTAACTTTGTGTAAAGTATCAATTTCATACTTGTATGTTATGCTCGACGATAAAATCTATTTGTGGAATTACGTATATTTTCAGGTGCTGAAATCGGGCTGTTGGTTCTGAAGTTTCTAGGTTAAAAGCCACGATGGATTAATAGCAGTTCCCCAACAAAAACTATAGTCAGTTACAAAGCCCCACGCGAAAGGTCACGAAACTCATAAAACTTACATTTGGCAAGTTCCTACTGGGTATAACATCGCCGCTGGTTCGCACGCGAAGCATTTAATTCTGTGTTGAACAAACATTAATGTTCGGTCCGAGTTATTTGAGAACCATGACTTGGCTTCTTTGTTGAAAGAATACATTTGCAAACCGACATTTCTATAACTATAATTTGGTTTTCGATTCATTTTCTTAGACCATTAACATGAAAAATTGTTGAGCTGTTGAGAACTAAAATAGTTGATTAATAGTTGTTCAGTTTTCAGTTGATCGGCAGGCTGATCATTGTGTGTTCACTGTTTCATTTGACATACATTGCTACTTTTCTTTGGTATGTTTTTTTTACCCCAAAAAGAAGAAGCAATGTATCATATTCATCTGTCAAATGAGACCGGTCGCTATGTGGTTTCTAATTAGATAATCAGCCCGCGGAATGGAAAAATAGAAAAAATCACACCAAACCCATTCTAGTAGTATTGATTTTAGTCGCTAAGAAACAACGCTTGTAACTAATTTAAGTTAGTAACTTACTGGGTGCAACCTTTAATACCTTACCTATTTAACACTGTAAAGAGCGTGCTATCGCTATCGGGGCTATTTACATGACATGTGTCGGTTTTAGTCACCTATAGCGGTCGGCTATTGGCCTAACAAGTCGCTTGTAAAATTGATCGCAGGTGACATCGGTGTCGGCTTCGCGGTTGTCTATGACTCTATGTAGTCGATGGCGTAACCTAAGTAACAATATATATGTAGTAACTCTTAGTTCCAGTTTTGGCCACCGGATCAGATAATTTTGTTCAGTCACCTGCGGCCTAGGCCGATTTGCCATTTTCACAGTCGATTTTCGCCATGCGGCGAAAGTCGTGCGGCTTTATATAGTCATCCGTGTTATGGGGTATTTACATTGGTGACTATAGCCGCAGAACTTTCGCTGCACGGCGAAAATTAACATTGTAAATAGCAATTCGGCCTAGGCCGCAGGTGACTGAACATTGAACAAAATCATATAAAATTATCTGATCCGGTGGCCAAACCTGGAACTAATATAGCTTATCGTTACCTAGGTTACGCCATCAACTACATAGACGACAGCGACGCCATCACCTGCGATTCAATTTTGGAAACAACTTGCTAGGTGACTAAAGTTGACCGTCACAGGTGACTACAACCAACCCATGTAAATAGCCCATTTATCCCAAATATACCTACAACCTTTTAGCGCAATTTTACTTTTAACTTTATTACGATCTTCTTTTGTTTACTTATTTTTATGGACAATTTATGACTTTACCTATGAAAATAAAGTAAAATTTTGTTTATTCTCAATTCTCAAAGACATGCTACGTTTGAGCCGTAGCATCAAATTGTATTCTTACACTAGTTTTACAAAGAAACATTATTACTTTGAAACTACTAAAGTTTTGTGCTTTATAAACAGTAACTGTCGTTTTGCAATGAACTGTTCTATATGTATATGTCAGTAGTGACATTCAGTGAGTAGTCACTGAATATCTTTTACAGATAATGCGACACGTATAATACTCTGTTAGATAATGGTATACAGTCAATAGGCATTATTCCATTCGTGATTGAAACCTGAATAGAGTTGAGTATTCGACCTATTTGGCTCAAAGAACAACCTATTGAGTCGAAAGGTCGCTATTTCAATACCCGCCAAGTATGTTCATGAATACGTGTATCTCTTCGTGAAATCATATCTTATTTGATATGATTATGACATAATACGTGGGAGTCTACTTTATTTATACGAGTATCTAAGACTTAACTAATAACTAATCCATACAGTTGCGTTGCCTCGTATGAAAAAAAAACCGGCCAAGTGCGTGTCGGGCCACGCGCCGTAGGGTTCCGTAGTTACCTTATATACCATACCATATTTAATACCACTATCATTTTTCGTCTGTAAAAATAACTTTGTTTTTCACAGTGTTGGTATGAATGATAAAGTTATATTTGCGGTTTTGGAAAATATGATATATCTCGAAAACTAATTACTATATCTCGTTCAAACCAATTTTCAATTAAAGTTTTTATTAAGGTCTATAGCATGTATTTTTTTTTTATTTTTCACTCACCTATTTCAAAAGTTAGAGGGGGGGACACACATTTTACCACTTTGGCAGTGTTTATCTTTCAAACGGTTGACTTTGAGAAAAAATTCTCTTAGAAACCTCAATGTCATTTTTGAAGACCTATCTCTATAGATAGGTCAAAAAAAATTTTTCTTCATGCCAATACGTGCGGGATGTCTATACACCCCGCACGTATTGGTATGGAGAATTTTTTTTTTCAGTTTCAGTTCCATGTATGGGTAGCCCCCCTTAATCTTTATTTTTTTTAAGATTATTAATATAATTGAAAAATATTAGAAAAAATCGACTCACCCGTAGCAGCTCAGACGGGACTCGAACCCGCACCCTTAGGATTCCGGCCCAATGCACTACATGCGTCTGAGCTGCTACGGGTGAGTCGATTTTTTCTAATATTTTTCAATTATATTAATAATCTTAATATAAAAATAGCATTGTGAATGCATAAAATTTAAAAGTTTAAAAATTATATGGCTATTTCATCTTAATCGATTTGTCTAGCACCTGTAAAGGTGTTGCTTTCGAATGTCGAAGTAATTCTCTTCACATTGATGAGATGGCGCTGGCCTACAGCGTAAAAACGTGAAAAGTATTAGAAAATTTCGCCAAGCTCGCTAGCGACTCGGTAGCATAATTGGTTAGTGCATTGGGCCGGAATCCTAAGGGTGCGGGTTCGAGTCCCGTCTGAGCTGCTACGGGTGAGTCGATTTTTTCTAATATTTTTCAATTATATTAATAATCTTAATATAAAAATAGCATTGTGAATGCATAAAATTTAAAAGTTTAAAAACTTTATTTTTTTATTTTAGTGCTAAAATCGTTAAGCGGTTAACAGAATATATCTACCTACTAAGTTTAAACTGTGTAATCCTCATACTTTCGGAATAAAATGGCTGTGACATACGGACGGACGGACAGACAGACAGAATCTATAAGGGTTCCGTTTTTTGCCATTTTGGCTACGGAACCCTAAAGAAAACCAAACCTTTTTGATAGAAACTATGACGTGGATTGTCTGTACTAGCACATATAGTTAGAATCACGAAAGATGACCACAATTAATGGCGCCCATCTTCGCCTCATAACTCGTGAAGAAAAAACTTTAGACAAAATAATATTTCATATTCATACAGATATATCGATATTATTTAAAAATATGAAATATTATTTATTATAGTATCATGTAGTATGTAGTAAGGCATGTTTAAATTTAATCACTTGCTAAAATAATGTTAAAATAAAATGTAACTATTATTCAATAGATAATGTATATGTGTCAAACGCGACAGTAGATTTACACCTGGTAAGAATATTGTTACTGGTCACTGCGATACAAGCTTTGCTTAGTGTGGAGGCCGCTAGAAATAAGTTTGCAATGTAACACTTTTGGAAATAAAGTTGATTATTATGATTATTATTATTATTATTATTTCATCTGAAGTCTTTTCTTCACGAGTTATGACGCGAAGATGGGCGCCATTTGTGGTCATCTTTCGTGATTCGAACTATATGTGACATAATTATTATTTTGACATATTTTTTTACATTTATGATATTTTTATTGTGCATGCTAAAAAACTATATTAATAAAAAAATACTCGCTATTTTAGTTTTTGATGTTATTTCTATGGAATGGACAAAATATTACCGCAAGCAATGTTAGATAAAAAGCTAAACACCTCTTTTAAAATAATAAAAGGGTTCCGTACAAATATTGTGTAAGAAAAATCAATTTATTGTTTGGGAGCCCCATTTAAATATGTATTTTATTCTGTTTTTAGTATTTGTTGTTATAATGGCAACAGAAATACATCATCTGTAAAAATTTCAACTGTCTAGCTATCACGGTTCATAAGATACAGCCAGCCTGCCTAGCATGACCGATTTATATCGCGTGATATAGCGTTTTATCACGTTTAACTGTCAAACAGAAAAAGGAGTTTGACAGTTGAGTGTCGATTAAATGCTATATCACGCGATATAAATCAGTCATGCTAGGCAGGCAGGGTGACAGACATACAGACGAACAGTGGAGTCTCAGTAATAGGCACTAATAGAGTCCCGTTTTTTTACCCTTTGGGTACGGAACCCTAAAAGATAACAAGTTGTGTATTAGTAATACAGTTTTATTTCTGTGTAAAATAAGTTTTAAGTCGTGCGATGCTAACGGCCGAATACTCAAAGGCTTCTTAGCTAAAATCTTAAGTTAAGGCCTCCTTAACTTTAAGGAAGCTGTCAGTTTCATAGATATTCTGTCAAATCTGACAACTTTTTTGATTTTAAGGTGGCCTTAACTTTAAGATTCGTTTGAGTATTTGGTCGTAAGAAACCCAAAACTTATACAATGCTTACGTCAAGAACACAAGGATTGTTTTCATCTCCGAAATAATTCACACGAAACTTGTTTTTTTGTGATCGTGGAGTTCACAAAAACAATCTTTCTCGGCTTCTTTTGGCTTCTTCGGTAACACACAATCACTTACAAGAGTTATTTCGCGTTGGAGATAATTATACCACCCGACTAATTTGTAAGCGATAAGAAATTGGTTGTATAAGAAATGTAAGCTATTTCGGTGAAAGCACTAATAACTTTATGATACAAAGCAGCCCTTAGAAACCTAATATTGGTGATTTACTCCGATTTATCTTAACATTTTCTCAAATCATTATCTCTTGTGTTTTTGACATGACAATTATTAGAAGAAAAAAATTCTTAAAATGATTCAAGTCATATCTACTAAAAGAGATCCCTCGAGGATAGCCAACCTTCTAGTATTCTTGTACAAAAATTCAAAAATAGCTGATAAATTGATAAAACATGAAATCTAAATGAAAGCGCCAAAATTTTACATGTAAATAAGGTCTTTGACTATTTAAGGAAAATTAAGATTGACCCTTGAGAAAAATATCGTTTACTTTTTTGTAATGTTTGGAAAATGCTATTTTACTTTTGTAAGTATTGACCAATATCATATATAAGTAGTTATTTTTCCTATAAAAAGAGTAAACCTACTTTAGGATTCAATATATGAATAGACCCATCTCCTTTCATCGCCTTGATGTTAACACCGAGGAGGCAAATTTGTATGCAGACAACACCTCACTTCATACAACAAAATTGATTCAGCACCCTTCTCACGGGAAATTGTTTGATCTACGAAATAGTAAGCAAACTATAAAAATAAAAAAGTGTTTTTTATTATTAATATAAAATTATTTATTTTTATTTTGCTTATTAAAGAAACATTCAGCTCTTATAATACAGGTAGGTATAGTAACTATGACTAGATCATTAGCCAAAACGGTTTCCAACGATGAGAATTACATAGCGAAGACTATAATGAATTTAACTTAAGCGAAAAAAAAAAAAACAATGTGAGAAAAATTGGCAACTTCCTAACCAGTTCCTTCCTAACCAAAGATTTCCGTAATAACAATAATAGAAACTCAGAAAAGAATTAAATTAAACGGTAGGTAAGTACAATTTCTTAATAATTAATGTATGATTCATTACAGACTCATATATTTTTTTTTCTTTGAATTCATCTTTTATTAATTTTGTATTTTTCTATTTTAATTAAGATGTCATTTTTTTTTAGTTTTCTAACTACAATAACGCATGCTGTGGTTACCTATAATTGTAAGTGCAGTTAGCTTTAAGCAATTTGTTGTTCTGTTTTTTTTTAATTATTTTATTACTGTTACTTATGTTGGTGGCCCTTTAAATAAAATAAAAAATATAACTTTTTACTTTAGTTATAAATTATATAATTTTGGAATGCTCTTATTAAGGCCTTTCATTTGATACCCATATTGTTATAATTGAAGAAAAAGTCACTCGGAGTGATGTAAGGATTATAACGATACCTCACACATCTAAATCTTGGAATAAAGAAACTCACATACATATAAACATACATAAACCCTGCACACAATACACTCTTCTTTTTGGGCAGACGTGTAAAAAGTTTGTGGCCAAATAAGTTCTATTAGAGTTTTATACATTTTCTACTTACAAATTACTAATAATCAACGGTATTTTGTCCCTTTCTCTTTAATGTCAAGGGAGATAACGTACTTATTTTGTTAATCTACTTCATTGCTAACACTTGTGACACTTATGGCATGACTTAATATTTTTTTTATACAATTATGTGAGCATCACCGCCATCACCATCAGTTACACAACATCAAAGACAATAATGTCAAATGCGGTAACCCATCTGATTACTTGCCGTTCTAATAGTTGCTTAACTTTTGAAATCACAAATGTTAAGTATAACATAGTAAGGAACAAGAGAACACGCGATTATTACTTCCAAAGTCCCACAACAACGTAGTTACAAGACGGCACAAAATTACGAAAACTTACCGGCCGCTCTTTGGATTCTTACAATACAGAATGCATTTTATATTTTGGGGCTTTGCCCCGAAGAGAAGTACTCACACCATTACTTCTTGAACAAGAAAACCAACTTTATTTAATGGAAAATTTGCAAAGCAGTTCGCTTCTGCTAACAAAAAAGTGAAAGTGACCAAAGCGTCATTCATCGACAAGCGAGAACGTGATCAAAGACAATACTGCCACATTCTGGAAACTTCTCGAAATGAATGGATGATCGCTGCCGATTTAATTAAATTAATTTCCTGACTGATTCAGATATTTTTTACCGAATACTGAAGATATTCTGTAAATTATATTGTTATAATTTTGAAGGATATAGAAAAATGAAGACAACGGAACGGAGCGATTAGCCTGCTGGAATATTTCATTGAAACGTCAATGTCATTTGTTACCTGTCAAAGTCACTTTCTTTTTAGGTTGGAATAACAAATATTGAAAACAATAAAGAAAATGTGAAAAATATGCATAAATGCCGGAAAATACCCTTACAATCATGAACGGCAAAACAAATGCACATGTATGTGAGATACGGTGAGTGACCAACATCAGAAAATACTGAAAGATAACTCTAAACCATAACATTTGTGGTGGTGTACTTCATGGCCATTTCTTGGCGTCGCTGAAAGAATTTCAGCACACGTCCTGCGTCGAGTCCTACGAAATGACCCTAAAGTACAACACCACCATGTTACAATTGTGAAAATACCACGGTTGCGAATTATACACGCAACAATATCCACTGTAGATTCGTAATAAAATAAAATAACTAGTTAATAGAGCTTACTAATAAGCGTGAAAGTTTTCAAATTTAATCAATTTAGAACATCTAGAAACTTTTAACTCAATTATTTCTTTGACTATTCACGAATAAAACAACACTTAATTCAACTGTACCCAAACTACGAGCATAAAACGGAAACTTGGAAGGGACGGTTACGTTTGAGAGTTCCAGTAAGTAGTTACGAGACATTTAAACCCATATCAGCTTATATTGAGTTAGTCCACGTCAAATCCTTAGACACATGAAGGGACTCGGGCGCTTTGGACCACACTAGATGAATATTCAGTAGGATAACTACATTTTATGATAAAACTTTTACGGATAAAAACGCGTATCTAAAAGTGTTTTATTTTAATGTATATTATTTTAATGTAAACTCTACAGATCATCATTATAATTTATTCTAATTTACCTTGCCTTAAGAGTTGTTAGCACAAAATATTTAATGTTGTTAGCGTAATTAGAAAATAATTAAATAAAATAGTAGATGGTACCTACCTATATTTATTAAGTATTCTTGTTATTAATATATTTTTTGCCACTTTGACGATACATTCAGCTATTTCGATACACATTTGGCAGTAAAAATAGATTGCTAAAGACGGGTGACTTTGGGCGTAGGCGGCAACTCGCTCAAATTAAACTCGGCCGCTAATTTAGTTGCTCTATTTTGCTCTTACTAATCTAACCTAACCTTTACCCATTTTAATGATGTATGGTATACCAGAATTATCACAAAAAAATTGTAACATTGGGTTAAAGTTTGAGTAGAAAAATAAATTGAAAATTGCGGACAAGTTAAGCTCCTGAATTAAGCAATGTGTTGTTGCTCAGATTCTTAAACTACTTATTTATATCGAAACTCGCAAGTGTTTGTATACTGTGACTAGTTTTAGGTGATCGACCAGAACCTCAGTGCCGTAGGTGTTACTACAAATTGAGAAGTTTCAGGGATGAATTATACTTAATGTTACAGTTGAAATCTCTTTGTTAATACGGTTATCGGTTAAGTTTACTTAACAAACTTTATTACTATAATATTACGTATATTCAGAAAAAATAAGCAATTTTAGGTGAATAAAAAGTTGTGAAACTTATCACAAAATTCGAATAATATACTTAACTCTAGGAAAACTGAGGTCCTACTAAAAAAAGAATCACGGTGGTCGGACGATGCGATGATCATTCTTGATTATGAACCTTAAGCTGAGTACCCACTTGAAAACTTTTTTTATGGTGGAGAAAATACAGTTACGCATCCCCCCCTGCAGATGAGCTGGAGGTTCGTACGTAGTGCTCGTCAGGAGGCGGCCGCAGCTCTAAGACACTGCCAGCTATTGCTGACAGTGCTAGCGACCACCCTCCACGACCGCTTCTGGGATCCCACCCAGCCACTTGAGCCTGGAAAGTGTGTACGTGTGCGAACGCGAACACAAAGGAGAGCAAGTAATTGCAGGTTGGCAGAGTCTGCCTCTATGTCTGACACCATAACAAAAAATAAAAAAAAATTGTGTTCCGGCAGTTAGAGGTAAGATAGCCAGTTGTAATGATGATCGTAATGATGAGGATTCCGGGTGTAATGCGCTTCCACCTTCGGCCTTATTGTCACATAACATCAGGTGAGGTGAAGGCCAAACACTATCCCGTTGAGCATAAAAAAGAACTCGTGAGCTTATGTGGGTACCCAGCTTTATACATGAGTTTAGTGTCACGGGGTGAAACGAACGTCATTACCGCGATTATTTTTATGTAATAGGCTCTCTGGGCAAAAAACTCGTGACCACTCGATCACCATGGCTCTAGCAGGAATTTCACCTAAATCATGGTTATTTCATGTCTAGTGAGCGCGTAAGCTTGAGAAGTGAATAAATCATGGTTATTCATTCATATTATAATGTATACTTTATTCAGTATTCATAGTTAACCTCTGCTTAGTTTAGAACTACATAATTATGTGATTGATGTTAATTGTTTGCAATGTATTATTTATGGAAATCAGAAACAGACTCAAGGACGTTTATTACTAAATTATATTATATTGTATGCCCAAGGTCTCTTTCAGTAAGGTTTCCCGCGCTAGATTAGCTAAACGATGATGTAGCCTGGCCTTCATAAATGTAATTAACATTAAAATTTTATAATCAACGCAGGCAAAAATTAAATAAACTATGGCTAAATCCTGGAGCCCGATTGTATTAGGGTTCCGTAGTAAAATGATAAAAAGGAACCCTTATGGTGCGACTCAGTCTGTATGTCTGTCACAGCGAATAAAGAACTACTAATGCTAACATATTTTTTTATTTTTTTTAGTTTTCGACTCAATAAATTAAGTCACCATGGCAAAATACAATACAATTTCACGAACTTCTAAAGGATGTTACCTTTGCGGTCCCTTCGTCCGTATATTGGCCTCGACAGTCACATATTAATTGCCAATTTAGCAATTCTGGCCCTAACTGTTGGTTTAGGCACCTACCTGTCTCAGCAACATATAATTTAAGTCTCGGGTAAAAAAAACATTATACTTTTGTACAAGACTTAAATTATCTATCTATGTTGTAGTTGCAAACAAGAGGAGATTAAAAACCAATATTGTAAATAATGAGCCTTTTCACCGATTACTGTTGTTGTAATCGCTTCGCTCGCTCAAACCGCTTAGGACCTTATTTTTAATATTGAATATAAGTATTCAGTTTTTTGCGAAGTCCTTTTTAAATTAAAACTCCTAAATTCTTATTGAAACGGATCCGTGAGTTGGATTAGGGTTTTAAAAGGATTTTTATTTTATTTCGCTTTATATTCTATGTATACTTAATTAAAAAGTGTGTTTTGTAATTTATATCACGTACGTGTATGTACTGACACGTACACCATGTACCTATGACGGCATAACAAATGTATTGTGTTTGTAGTTTGTTATTAACAAAACGTATGTTGGATGTATATATTATAAACTTAACATTTATGTTACAATCAGATGACATCTGGATTTTAACATAGATAATTATGTCAATTTAGTAATTTTGACATACAACTAATAACAAAATTTAAGGCCATTCAATTAACTTCCAGGTTAGCGTAGAATAGATTGTCTCACAAGATTGTCACACATAGAGTCTCTTCACGGCTAGTTTAGCCCCATGTTGTCGGTCAGTCGAAGGGGGGGGGGCATATATACCCCTTAGGTGTGAGTGATTGATATATCCAATGAATGATATATTTTTTATCTTTATTTTTATAGAGGGTTTAGACACATAGTGACTATGCCACCCTCGTGGGGACACACAATTAACAATTTTACTTAATACTAGATATTTAGTCTAGTATCTGATTTTGACGTACAATAATCATTTTGAACAAATTGTACAGCATTCTGGCCTCGTCGGATAAGGGCGACGTCAGAATACTGTTACTTTTACCTACATTGAAATCACGGAGCAATGAATGATCATAAGAATACATAATACATATCTTTACGGATTCCATTCCGCAGATTTTTATTTAGAGCTTAAATAAATATTACTGCACATAATTAGTTATTTATATAAAAATAAATTACTATTCTTTTTGAGTTTACTTTGTCATCAAATAAAAAAAGTTTATTTAACATGACTGTATTGTATTTAAAAACAAATATTTCGAGAGGTCAACCAATCAGCTCAGTGGATCAACCAATCATCCATTGTATATCTTGTTCCCTTTTTCAGTAAACGTTTTCTACTACCTAAATATGCTGCATCAAATATGCCACACGCACGAGTGAAAAAAGTCAAAGTTATTTTCCAACTTCAGCTACAAATCAGGCTCAAGAGGTGAAATCACCGATGCTAAACATTGTGTGAACACATATATATCTTACCATTCTTTTCGTTTTCACGCCGTAGGACATCATTTTTCAATACATTTATCCGTGTTTTTCATCTGATTCCTTCCTCGCGCCGAGTAATAAATCAATATGCCGGAAAGTTATACGAAAAACGGGAACGTTCGTGGATTTGCCTGAAATATATCGGGGTATTGACAATGCGTCCGACGTGTGACATAAAGATTTGTTGTAGCTTAAAAACCGTACACATGTTTTTAAGAAAGTACCTAAGTTTTTTTATTGGCAGAATACTTTTAAATTATAAACATACAAACTATTAAGTAAATCCAAGCAATTTTAGGTTATAGATCCATTTTTTATTAAATTCTTTTTTTTTATTAATTCATGATCTAACTAAAATGTTAAGATAGTACCAATTATGACCAAAGGCTGTCATAAAGGATCTAAATTTTATTCATAATTTTGTGAGGGTATACTACTAACTAGTAGTTATACTAAGAGATAACAAAGACTAATGTGTGGACCTAGTAGGTATATTATTTTTTTACCATCGCCACTCGAAAAAGTGTGTTTAATTCAACGGTAAGAGTGAATAAGACGCTGTTTTATTCACCGAGTGAATAAAAATATTTTTTACCATCGCCACTCGAAAAAGTGCGTTTAATTCAACGATAAGAGTGAATAAAACGCTGTTTTATTCACCGAGTGAATAAAAATATTTTGAATTTGGAACAAGCGCGCATCGTATGAATTATGTAGAAAAAAAATAAAACGTGCTAAAAGTATGGAGCTTTCCATAGATAAAGCCATAGTTATACAAATAAATTAAAAAAAAACCCGCCAATTTTATTTATATTCTTTTTAGTGTCTTATCTTTGGGTTCTTTTCTAAAAAAATATCCCGCCAAATTAATTAGGTCCTTTTTAGTGTCTCATCTTTAGATTATTTTCTATATATTAGAGGGAGATTAGATGTTCAGTCTTGCATCAGTCTGGTACGATCTTCGGTCTGTAAAAATTCAAAGTCTATACAAACTGATGAAATGGACTGATGCCAAACTGATCATGTAATTTCCCTCTTAGCGTGGTTGTTTTATGTCATTGGAAAACTTCTAGTTTCACTATTTTCTATATAGTGAAACTAGAAGTTTTCTATGTTTAAATACTTATTACTGATTACCTACCTAAATAATAAAAATGTGATAACTATTTAATTATATAGGTATAAGTTCCTACTGCTATTTGTTTTCTCGCAGTCAATGGTAAAAAGTAGAGTACACAACTCGTGAAAAAAAAAATTCATCTCGGTCCTTTGTATCCCTCGCTTCGCTCAGGATTCTACTTTTGAATCCCTCGCTACGCTCAGGATTCAACTCTAGAATCCTTCGCTGCTCTCGGGATCCAACTTAGTCCCTCGAACTGAATTACCTCTTTTTTCACTTGTTGTATAATCTACTATTGAATTTGGAACAAGCGCGCATCGTATGAATTAGGTACAAAAAAAATAAAAGGTGCTGAAAGTATGGAACTATTCTATAGATAAAGATATAGTTCTACAATTAAATGTCAAAAAAAATCCCGCCAATTTTATTTAGGTTCTTTTTTGTGTCTTATCTTCGGGTTCTTTTCTAAAAAATATCCCACCAAATCAATTAGATCCTTTTTAGTGTCCTATATTTGGGTTCTTTTCTATACCTATATTAGAGGGAGATTAGTTGTTCAGTTTTGCATCAGTCCATTCCATCAGTCTGGTACGATCTTCAGTCTGTAATAATTCAAAGTCTATACAAACTGATGAAGTGGACTGATGCCAGACTGATCATGTAGTTTCCCTCTTAGTTAGCGTGGTTGTTTTATGTCATTGGAAAACTTATAAATAGTTTCACTATTTACTAATGTTTAAATATTACTGATTACCTACCTAAATAATAAAAATATGATAACTATAAATACTATAGGCATACTAAGTACTATAAGTACTGCTATTTGTTTTCTCGCAGTCAATGGTAAAAAGTAGAGTACACAACTCGTGAAAAAAAAATTCATCTCGGTCCTTTGTATCCCTCGCTTCGCTCAGGATTCTACTTTTGAATCCCTCGCTACGCTCGGGATTCAACTCTGGAATCCTTCGCTGCTCTCGGGATCCAACTTAGTCCCTCGAACTAAATTCCCTCTTTTTTCACTTGTTGTATAATCTACTATTATATCCTGCTGAGGAATCAATAACATACTGAGAATGGAATTAGACTCATTGGAGCATCGATATCAATGAATGAATGAAATGAAATAGCACCGTAAAGGCATTCACTTAGCATGATGTTGCAGCACTCTAGAACGCCACGACCGACGCTGGTCTTCCTCAAATAACAAAAATTAATGAGAGAAGTAAGTATTATATAATAGGCTTGTTTCCATTAAGAATAAATATAATGGATAGGGGTTTATAATGATTAATTATATTATGGAGAAAATAACAAACAATTTTAATTATTAAAAGCGTTAAAGATTAATAATATTTTTAAAAAATAAATTTCGTAAAATGAAACCTTTAGTCACGTGACAGTGAACACCAATCAGAAAGCGGTACGTCACGCCGTGCGAAACTCCAATCCAATCTTGTCTTTGACGTTTCGAGTATCACTACCGGAGGCGCGTTCCAAACCTACACTCCGAGTGCAACCTAACCACAACCGAACGCAAGTTTTAGCCACTTTTCCGTATTTCTCCATTGTTTGGAACATATATAAATAACTGGTTTGGCGTTTTTATAGTTGTGCTATCACACTGGGGCACTATACAGTACTTATAATATGAGAAATTCATTTTTAAACGATAAAAACTAGCTATAACGTACGAAGACACGATCGCTCTTTGGTTTGTTTTGCACGGCGTGACGTCATTCAAGACGCCATGACAGTTTTGTGCGTTTTGGAACCAAATTAAAATTGGTTTTTTAAAACGCGAAATTTATAATGTAAACGCTCGATTAAAAATAAATAAACCTTTTTTTTTCGATAAAATGCCTAATAAGCTAAAATATTAAGCAGTTATTGAAATTTTGTCAACTAGCCTATTATTACCTACATAATATCAGTCACGTATTCATCGATGTCTGCAACATACCAATCATTGAATTAAAACTAGCAAATGCCCAACCAACAGTACCTAGAAGTGTGCACAATGAACCCTAGATGTTACCCGAAAAGTGTGCACAATGGACACAAAATGCTATAACAGAAGTGACCGTAATAAACTCGGCCACTTTACAGCGTGAACTTCCCCAATCTATCCCAAATACTGAACAGGGGACGAGGGATTTGAAACTGAATAACTTAATTTTGATCATACTCGGGTCTAAGGGAGGCCGGGTATTGTACACGTGCTCAGTAAATGAAGCCCAAATCTCTGGTTTTGGGTTTAGTTTTAATTCTCAATCGATAGTAAATATCGAGATGTTGAGTGAGTGTTTGTTTCAACCTTAGAGTAAGACGGGCTTCTGTTCCAGAAAGAGAAGCCATACGAAGCGTTCCCCTCTGCCGAAGTACAAGCCCAAATGGGCATACGCGTTAGTAAAACCAGTTGCGCCCGGATTTCTTTCTAGACCGAGTCCAGTCGCGCATGTGAACGCTGCTGTGTTTAAAATGTCGAATTGATGAGTTTTTTGCTGTTAAAAGAGGCCTGGAACATCAAGTATACAAAAAGACGGTGTTACATTTCACATGAAAGTATTTTTTTATCGTATTATTGCTATTTGTTTACATTTAAACATTAAATTCGTATAATTTATTCTTGATTAGTTGTCAGATTTGTTCAGTGACATCGGGTCTGCTAGTCCATGGCTCGCATAGATATAGTATATTAATGGCTCGTCCGTACAAATTTCAGATCTGTCGCTAGATAAATCCGAGTTCTCGCCGATGGGCAACTTTAGTCCCCGCGAAATGGTGGTATAGTGACTATTCCTGAATAGGCAAAATACTCTGAGAATAGTATGTGGTAAAACGTAATTTCGGTTTACTCCCGAATAACTGGTCATTTTATCTAAGAATAACAGTTATTCTGACTTGATCGAATCCGCCCTTAGTGATGTTACCGTTATATAATGTTTGTCGATAAAGTTTTGGTCAATTTTGGTCTTTGCACTGATTCTGCGTCAAATTCATTTGCGATATTTTTGCATGACATGATGATGTGAGCGCGACAGACATCGTGAGATAAATGTCGAATAATAGTCACGGCGCTCATCCTAGCGCGGCTGGTTTATACGATATTAACCTACGTCAGTAGTAGTCAGCTGACGGAAAGGCGTAAAAAATCGTTTTTCGACCTAGGTTCTTTGGAGCAAGTTGTTCAGCCTAAGGCCCGTATTATAGGACGAGACTCAAGCACTGCTTGAACTCTAATCACCTGATCTCTACTTAATTACTGAATCTAGTCTCAAGCACCATGTTGATTCCAAACCAAAGCTCGAGTCGAGACTCAGCTGATCTCTACTTAAATAGAGAGAGTCGAGTACTCAAACACTGTTAAAATTAGCGTGATCTGAGTTTGAGTTTAGTTTGTTAAAGCTCTGCTCAAGCACCGTTCTAAAATTAAAACTCGACTCAAAACTAGTTTTAAGTAGAGATCAAGGCTTGAGTCTCGTTCTGTAATACCGACCTAAGTCAGTTTAAGCAACACTAAACTAACACAAAAAGACAAAAAATAGGTATATTTGTACCTATTAAGACACAAAAACCATAGATCAAAAAAACTCATACAGCGATTATAATTTAATGTCACGTGGTTAGCTGATGGCGTTAGTAGGTAACTTGTTATTTAATATTAATTCTGATTTATTTAATATTGTCTTTTCATATTAAAATTATTGACATGTACACCTACTTTACAAGATATAGTAATTTATAATAATAAAGATTAATACAAATAGTAGTAAAATGTTTGAGTTTGTTCATGTTTGACCTTTATTCCTTTTTCGAAATTTATCGATATTGCTGCATCAACAGTTGAGCCCAGAGGCGTGTTTTCGTTTAGCTAGCGGCCGCAGCGATGCGCAGCTCATGACGTCACAAACTGCTGCGCATGTGCTGCGGGAAACGAAAACGGGTTTTTATCAAGCGATGGTAACCAACCAAGTTACTTTTTTGGCGCGAAGTGAAAATGAACCGAAATACTAAAAGTGCTTTAATAGGTCTTCTGACAGAAGAATTCTGTAATGATTTTATATAATATACATAATTTAGATAATTTACCGAACTGGATCAACAACAACAATACCGCTGACAGTGACATATAAATTACTCTATGACAGCAAGCAGCGATGCAAACCACCTTTGGAGGAGGATTGCAGATTGCGAGCTGCGACCTGCCGATCGGCAGCAGCGTGAAGCCCTTTATGTCAAAAACGTGTCATATTTTGATGTGTGACTCATCCGTACACAATTTTTTGCTGTTTTGTTTTATTTTTTATGTGTGAGTGAGTGTCGTCATTACAGTGTTGTTTTTGTTTTTGAGTGTGCGGAACTGCACTTGTGTGCACTTTCCCCCCCCCCACAAAAAATGCCAGAATAATTTGGATGGAGTTAATCGCTAAGGCGCCTCCCTTCGGTACGAAGCCGCGATGCTCGAAGGTTTCAACCATTTTTTTCTTTTTTTTACTTTTTAGACGTCTGAAATCAGAACAGCGTTTGGTTTCGAATTATTGACGTTAGCGAGAATTACATTGAAATTATCACAACGTTCGCTGTCGACGTAACCCATTGCAGCAAATATTATTAACTTCTGATCGCCTCGCAGCAAGAAGCATATTTTATGTTGATTCCTTTATGTTGCTAGTCATGAGAAATTATAAAACAAAATAAATAATTTGTTCAACGGATGGCGCCAAAAACGACTTATTCTATCAGCATATTTTTTTCTTGATCGATAATTATTAATTTAAACCTCTTCTTTATACTTCAAGCATCATTTTAGTTTAGAATATCTTGCTTGCTGTACTGATTTTTGCCCACTGTATCGATTTTCCAATAAGTCCTTCTTTTCTGTTTTGGGTCGTAAACTCCGCTCACCCAAGATGCGTTTGACAGGATGACCAGCAGAACTACGCCCTGTCCCTTGGGAACTTGCTGACTCACTACCTTCCGGAGTTCGATGACACGGGACAACTGATTTAGCTTGTTTTAGTTGAGATATTTCTATTGTTCTTATTTTATACACTTCTTATCAATTCTTCATACCTACAATGCTTTGATTTTGACTTCTTTGAAATACTTATTAATTTTATGGTGATACAGCATTATAATTTTCGGTAGAAAACCTTGTTTATAATTCTCTTATATTCATGCAGCATTTATTAAGAACATCTTCAAATTCAAATGATAAGATTATTTTTAGCATACTTTACTGACATCGTAGGTATTTAGAAAATAAAACCTTTAGTCGACATGATGGTCATGCATGAGGCAAAAACGTTCAAAAATTAGGAATATCTTCAATCCACTGATCCGATCTTGGCCTTAATCTGAAATATCAAGTATCACTCTTTTTAAAACACTGAGTAATTCGGAGTTTCTGAGTACACCAACCAACCTGAGCTTTTCTACTTCACTTTGAGCAAATACTAAATGATGCTTCAGTATTCTATCTATAGGAAGAGGTAGATTACAAACAAATGCGTACCTAACATCAAAATTCGTTTTATTTGGCACCTTTTATTCCAAGTCAAGACAGTCACGATTGTATGTACAATAAATATATCATACATCACGAGTAATTTTGTAAACATGAAAAAAGCAAGCCAATATTCCCCTTATTGATGATAAAGTCAAACACTTTTTTTCCTGCAATTACCGGAAAAAAAGTATTCCTTACTCGGAAATATAAAAGCAAATAAGACCAAACGGCCATTATTATAAATTACTACATCTTATTGTTTCTTTTATGTTTCCTCCCGATGAATTATACGAAATGTTCCAACGAAGTTTGCTCATTCAAAATTCAATTAAAGTTATAAACAAAATGCAAACAGTGGTATATTGTCAAGTGACGCAGCCACAGGCGCTTCGGGACCATTTTCCATTTGTTTTAAAGTGACACTGTATATTTTTTGTCGGGGACATCGCTTGAACATCTTCATTAATTGAATTTATAGGCTGTGGGGTGATTTAAGCCCTGAAATTCTTGGAAATTCTGAACAAAGTTTCGTTTTAATTAATGATTTTAACAATGCTTAAGATGCTGCCCGAATTTAATGTTGGAACTTATTTTTAAACACGTATTTATTTATTATTAACTTAATAACGAGATTTATTTATAAAGTATTGGGGGTGGAAACTATAATTAGGAGATTTTTTTACTTATTTTTTTACTTATTTTGCAAATAACACGCGTTTTCACTCCCTGTATTTACCTACAACTTAAATTAATTAAAAGTTGTTTTATTTTTATCGTAATTTTGTCATTAGAATAACTCGTATTATGTTAGAATAAGCTTTTTTGATCAGTTAGTTTAAACAAAAGGTCTTTATTAGGTAAGTAAAGATTGATAAAGAGGATGGACCATGACCCACCTGCAAACTAGCGTATGAGGTGGTTTATATGACATCAAAATTCGGTGGCAAAGGCAATGCTTCTCAATTTTTTAATAAAAAAAGTCCTTAATAATGAAAATCATAAAATTCCCAATTACCTCGTCTCGTAATCTAAATACATACTGACAATTATCCCACCCATTTAATCGCGGACTCATCACATCACGTGGCCGTGATTTGTTTGCGGGTTTCCGTGCGGAATCCCGGGATCCCGGAGTGCTGAGTACTGAGTGATGAACGACTATTAATCATTACTCGGCATTAAGTACACCTGATTAATTTAATGTACTCGCTAATCAAAATAATTTAAACAACTGGGAGAAGTCGTGTAAAACTTGTTTTCGCTGAGTCGAGGCTTCTATTCGATTAACTCACATCAATGACTTATTCCATTATAAATATTCTTAGCTAAAATCTTTGACTGAAAAAAAGCTGTCAGTTCTATTTTATCTGTCACATCGGACAATTTAATTTGAGAATAATATTAACTTTATGAATTGTTTCAATATTTGACTGTCCCAAATTATTAACAATTCTAGCAAAAAAATTCGAACATTTTTATCTTTTTAATTTATTTTACCATAATATGGTAAAATTAATAATTATTATCCACTCACGCGTCCGGGCGACAATAGTCGTCTAAATTTTGTTGGCTAAAACTGTTACGGCGACTATGGCAGCCGAGCTGACCTATGCCTTTGAAACCGGTTTTTGTCGATGAATGCTTTTACAGAGTTGCTCCTGCGTGTTCCTAGATGGCTCTCAATGAAGTTACGTATCAATTGATGGCAAAAATATAAGGGGCAAATCTAAAATCAGCTCTGAATAAAAAAAAACTCAAGTGTCACGTTTTCAAGTGGTCGAGAGTTCCATATTTTAAAATGTAAGTATTAAATAATTTAATCAGTTAAATTATAAGTGTCGTATACCAAAATGTTTCTCAAGAAATATACTTTTCGAATATTTAAAAACATATTACGTTTCGTACGCAAAGACGAAGGTAAAATCGAGTTGAAAAAAACAAGAATTTTGGAGGCTAATATTACAATGTTTCGTATGACTACTGATAAATTCTGATAAAATATGCCTTGTAATAGGCCAATTATATTATTGGTATAATGTAAACAACAATAGAACATAAGTACACAGCGCAGTCAGTTAGTATTTTAGGTTTTTCTGTTACCTTCCACAGGTTTTACATATGGGCGAACATAGCCGCCCGTGACGTTTACAATGTTGGCCTAAATAAGGGTTTGTACAAGCGGTCGATTTCATATGTGATGTATGCTATTTTTGGGCTTGGTTTTAATCCGTGTGGTGGTTTTTAACCTATTGATTGCCGTTTTTCTTGCGACGTAATTTTATTAGATGTGGGATGCTTTTAATATTCAAGCTTACATTTGCACTTTGAAAATATGAATATGATCATTTTTTTTATTATTATTATTATTAGCACGTTTTTATTAGGTTGTTTTTTCATTTGTTTGTTTGTTTGTATGTATGCATTTCAAACAAAAAAAAAGTAGCGTCCGTGTCGTGCGTCAGAACCCTAAGGCCAGGCGGCCATCTTGCCGTCAACTCGCTACAAATTTCGTAAATTTTCATTTGGAGTACTGTTTTGTTTTAATTTCTTGTGCTGCACACATTATACAACTTAATGACTTATTGGTATCAAAAAAAAGCTGAAATAGTCTAGTTTAATAATAAATAGGTTAAATAAATATAATCTGTATTATTCTGTACAAAAACTTCATTTGACTTTATTTTTAGGCAAAAATCACCAATACATTGAGTTTAAACATTTTTTTTATGTAATCTTAAAGAGTTATTTTAATTTATATATCATTTAAAATGAGTTTGTATAATATCAGCTGTATACACATATTTTTATTTTGGGATAAGCAGTAGTAGTTTACTAGATATCACGGTTTAAACGGGAGAAAGAGCTGGCAAATTGCGCGAAGTAATGCGCGTAACGCGAGTGGACGCGTGGAGCAGTAACAGCTAGCGCGCGCGGACGTTTGAGTGGTTATGTAATAATTATGGTTATAACCATGAATTTGATAATTGCAATTTTTAATTATCTAGTACTAAGTATTATTTAGTCTGTGTGCTGTGAACGATTTCCCTCTTCGATTTTCTAGCACAACTATGAGACTCAGGATTCCAATGTATAAATGATAGTTATTAATAAATTGTTTAATTGAATGGAGAGTCAACAAAAGGTGCAGGAAATAGCAAAGTAAGTGCTACAGTTAAGCCATGGCCTATTAAAACATTTTTGCATGATGATAGAGGCTCAGTTTGGTCAATAATTTAACAGTCATAACTAAGTTTATAGTTAGCAAACTACTAGTAGGTACACGTTCCCGCTTAAAGTGGACGGATTATTGCAAACTATCGGGTAGGTAGGTACTCGTATGTATGCATAGCGCGGCCATTGCTTTTAATATCAAATAAAATGTATTATTTATTTATTTATATTTACATAATCATACGGGATAAACCCAATTACATATTTATGGGTTAATACTATAAACTTATCTGTTGAAAGGGAATCGTCTGGCTTGGTTTGGGCATGTTATGAGAAGAGATGAAAGGCATGTTACTAGAAGAGTAATGGATATGGATGTTGAGCGCTGGAAAGTAAGAGGAAGACCGCAGAAAAGATGGATGGATTGTGTGCGGAATGATATGAATGTGAAGGGAGTGGATGAGGAGATGACGAGTGACAGGAAGGAACGGAAGAGAAGGACGCACTGCACCGACCCCAAATAAGGGTAGGGGGATGATGACTATAAACTTATCTCTATTTGATTAACAAAAGATTTCGGATGTCTAAAATTATAATAATGTCCAGTCTTAATCATTTAATTTACCGCAAAGTTTTTTTGCCGCCTGATTTTTTCATTTGTTTGTTTATTTTATTTTATTTTAAGATATTTGGGTTGACAACAGCTTAAAATTACTTAAATTACTACATGAAAATTACATAAGAGTAAAGCCAAAAACGTCATCCTCGAATTACTAAAAAAAAGCATTATTATAAAATTTACTTAGGGAGAATATTAGAATAAAATATATAAAGTTAAGTAACATAATAATATATGAAATAAAACACTTTTAACGGATACTAGCGCGGTTTTATTGAAAGTACTTTGGTAATTAGTTGGTATTTGGTTTGATTTTTGATTTTCCCGACGTTTCGGCACCTTTGCAGCTGCCGTGGTCACGGGGGACTGAAGCTACTTGTGAGCCTACCCTCAAGCGATGAATTTTTTAGAACGTTCAGAAATTATTATATATTATATAAAATATATATAATTATAAAATATACATAAATATATTATATCTGCTATGCACAATGACATAGAGTACCTACGATAGTTACCCAAGCTGAACTCAAATCAAATCAAGTTTGATTTGATTTGTTTTACCCAAGATTAATTTTTTTTTTTTCAAAAGTGTAAAGTATTATATTAGATAGTAGGGCTTAGCAGCTTAAATAATTGTTTTTTAAAAGAGGATTTAGAGCCCACAAGTTTGTTTTAAGTTGTAAATCATAATCATAATCATTTATTCGCTCAAAACATGGTATAAAAGTTAAAAATCAATAAGTACAAAGAGCCAATTATTTTCATTGCATAGCAACAAAACTTCACTGCAATCAGTGACACTTTCTGCTATCATTTCCGAAATGGTAACAAAAACACAAGTTAAAAAATACTTTAGCTCCCGAGTCCCAAAAAGACTTACCAAAACTATAAAATAAGCTTCACTGAGCTAAAATAGCCTTTATCGACATTGTCAACAAGCAAATATCTCCAAACTATCTGCGAACACTTTCCCCACCGCCGCCCCTGAAAGCCCTCAAATCTCGCCGCTTTAATACATATTCAAATTTCCAAAGCCGTGTTTTGTCAACTCAAGATCGAACTGTCCCAACTTACTAAGTTAGGCTTTGACGGGAAATCGCTGCAGTGATGGGGGCGATTAGCCTATCGACAACAGTTAATATCGATACTTTTGTCATAGAGTAAACAAAAATGGTATATCTAAATGGTATAATAAACGTAGGTTCAACACCTCCCCGTAACACGAACACAATGATCACTATGTGCTGTTCACTTATTTACAGGACAAATAAAACCACATAAAAGTTACACTTCTCACTCCACTAACACATGCCTACCTTTAACAAATTTTATACAGAACACTATATTGCCCTTAAAATAAGTTAGCCTATTTGAACAACCCTTAAAACTAACAACAGAGGAACCTTCCTTATCAACCTAACTTAAACCTAAGGACTGTATACATTTAATAGTGGGAAGGCCTAGCGAAAGGCTTCGTGAGTACGTCTGCCGTCATGTTCTTAGTGGGAATGTACTTCAGGTCAAAATGGTGTTGTGACAAAGCATCCCGGATGTAATGATGTCGAATGTCGATATTTTTGGTGCGGGCATGAAATCATATTTTCTCACGGCGGCAACGGTGGCACCGATGCGTAGTGCACCACTTGTATGATAATAATCTATTGCGAGGCGATTCAATTTTTTTTATTAATGAATGCGATTCAGATGATAATAATACTATCGATTGTATTCACAACACTTTATCACATACATTACGAAAGCAAACATTGTACCCACAATATTGAGAAATTTATTTGTTTAGTAGAACCGATATTTTGTTTGTAAAGAACTTTATCAATCGAGGCATGTTATTGTATGGATTTTAAATGTGATTTCAAAATAACTCAATATCAGTTGGAGTATTGTTTTAGAGGTAAAGTTAAGAGTTATTACAAGGTAAATTTATTATTGTATTTCTTTCAGAAATGGCCCAGCAGCATGTTACGACGTAGGTAAGTAAATTTTAATGCATAAACTTTACAGTAATGGGCTATTTACTTGGGTCGATTTTAGTCACGTGTGACGGTCGACTTTAGTCACCTAGCAAGTCACTTCCAAAATTGAATCGCAAGTGATAGCGTCACTGTCGTTTATGTAGTTTACCTAGACATAACAATATGTAGTACCTAACGTAGTTAAAGTTTTGACCACCGGATCAGATAATTTTGTTCAGTCGCCTAGGCCGAATTGCCGAAATACCTCAAGAGGCAATAATAATCATTGTACCTACTCACAGTTCGTTACTAAAGCTGTTGGAATTAATTATCAGTGACATTAAAATATTTGAACCATTGTTTGTTTTAACAATATTAAAAATCCGAAGCTTAGCATAAGTTACAAAAATATTGATCCTCTGCCGTAAACTGAGTCTGATATATTTGTGCAAAAGGGAATTAATCGCGAAACAAAACACGATCGGCGCGACCTTAAAAATGTGTTACGTAATTTGCGTACCGTTATTCCACCCTTCTGGTAAGCGCGCTATCGCAGGGTTACCCTTGTGGGGGGGAGGGGGGATTTTTTGCCGCATTCCCTCGTAACCCTCCCCTAGCCCTCACGGCGCCTTAGGGATGTGGGGACTTTGGTAAGACATTTAAGCTTTTTCGTCAGCAAAATCATTGGAGGTTGTAAGCACAACGAATGAATTTTACAATTAGGAGACGAACGTAGAGCTATGTTTAAGTAAAATAATGATATTTTAGATAACAGAGCACATAATATTCAGGCTTACATATTAAATACAAAATTACAAAGAAAAAAACTTGTATAAACTTGTTTTATAAAAGTGAAGACTTTTAATTGGCTGACTGTTAATATATTTAAGATATTATTCTGTTTGTCTTGCTGTTGGTCTTTCAAAGAATAAAAAAAAAACTGTGCCGCATCGATAGAAAAAGGCAAAAGACTCAGTGATACCTTTCAAACCAAAGCACTGATTTTCAGTTTATGCCCTAATGCGCGTAGCCGCGTGTCACGGCACAGCTACATGTGCGATAATCATTGGATTTTGTAGAATCAGAATAAGTCATTATTTATCCAAGGAAATATAGAGTGTTTTGGAAATAAAAATGTAACAAAATATTAACTTTTATTAACATTCAAATAAGCATAATGAGAAAAATTAATAAGCCAGTACTAACGTTTCCCATTTTTCCACGAAAGAATATTTATCTTAAATATAAGGCTAATATTAAAAACTAAATCGTTTCGTGTGTTCGTGTTGTTACAATAGATGAAGTGGTATTATGGTGAGATTAGACCGGAAAATTGAAGTCGCTTTTGTAGTTGCTGTGTTTCTTTTCTGCATCATAAAAAAACATAACACCGTAATATTACGTTCTCATAACGCATGACCGTACGATATCTTGCTTGCCATTTGTTTTCTGTGCACATTTCATCCAAAAAGGACTGATAGTACAGTAGCCCGTGGTACATTTAAATCACGAAAAAAGTAAACAAGGCAATCAAATTCTGTGGAAAATGTTTTCAAACTAAATGTCAAATAAATATAGCAATGAGCCAATGACATTAAAAAATATTTATGAACAAGTATGTTTAATTTTGATTTAGGGGTCTGAGTCAGTAGGTATTACGGTATTAGTACCTACGTATTATGCCGTGATAAGTAAAACATGAGGCAGCTAGGTTTTGACTCTAGTACAAGTCGCCCGTGGTACATTTAAATCACCAAAAAAGTTACCGTTGGCCTTTGTGATATAGTTACTTATTACGCCATTTTAGATACTAAAACCCAAGTTTACATAACGCAACCCGCCGAAACCTATTTTATATGATCTCCAAAAGTATTTTATTTTTATTTTTCGAGGTTACCACATGGTTTAGTTATTTTCGTGTTCTACAGCTTTGATCGATTGCCACAGATAATAGTAAGACTATGGAAAGTAGTCTTACACAGATTTAAGACCACATGAAAATGAGTGGACTTTATCTGGTCTTAAATCTGTGTATGGCCACTTTCCTTAGTTTTATTCTTATTAATGGCAATAAAACAAAGCTGTATAACACGACAATAGGTAAACCATGTGGTAACCTCGAAAAATAAAAAATAACACTTTTGGAGATCATATAAAATAAATAACTATATCACAAAGGCAAACGGTAACATTTTTGGTGATTTAAATGTACCACGGGTGACTTGTACTAGAGTCAAAACCTAGCTGCCTCATGTTTTACTTACTGGCATCATTAGTCCTAACTTTGGTTAAATCAAAATAAGTCGAATAAAATTCTAGCTCTAGCTAGACGGAAAAGAGCCTATAGCGAAACACTTTATTTTCAATGTTTAAAAGTCTTTATGTACGTGAATAATTCCTGAATCTCTCAATCCCGCGAAACGTCCCACTACTTTCCATACTTTCAAAAAAACGCTTATCAAATAACATTCTAGAACACGAACGTTGTTTCCACAAGGACCTTCCTACCCAACTCTACGAAGATGTGATTTTACTTGCTAATCTGGAGGGTTTATTTTTCAGGGTATTTTTACTCGGCTTGTTCTCTCGCATAATCTCAAAGGGAACGTTTGCTATATTTGTTCTGAAATCTGAATCGCGGGTATGTAATGCACTTAGCTAACTTTGGCTGTGTAAATAGATTTCTGGCGTCGTTTGTAGGAGCTGTTTATTGGAGTAAGGAATAAAAGTGAATGCTCTCAGGGACGCTTAAGAGATTCGGGTTGCGTAACATTTTTCTTGGTTCGTTTATCATTACCTACCCCTCTCCGTATGAAACGAAGCGATCACACAGTGAACGCTGAATGGATGGCGTCCAATAAGAAATGTTTTGTGTTTATTATTGGGTACCCTATACCTATGTTACATTGTGAGATTCGCTTACTTTTTTTGGTATTATAGACTGGCATTGCTAGTTCATATTGTTAGTTCTAGTCAAGGTTATATAACAAATCCAGACATCGCTTGGAAAAGAAGTAGGTAAGTAATACCTATCTTACTGTGAAAATCATTGTCAGTATTGAAAAAACTTTTTTATTTCTTTTAAATCATCCAGTTTTATTCCTAGCACCCATTCGGGACGTCTTTTATTATTGTACAGTCAGCAGCAAATGAAGCTATACAAATCCGTCAAAAATCTATAGTGAATTTTGAACCTTAAACAGCTCGACTTTAAGTTTAAAAATGTTTTTTTTTTTTTTATATTTAATGGGTTTGCTCTTGACCCCAGTCTTGCCCAAAAGCAAAGACAGGGTCTACGATGGAGCGAGCTTGCCCAGAAGGTGCTTATTCACTCTGGCATTGAATAGAGTCAGGTTGTATGCGCTCGGAAACACAGACGCCGGCAGGGAATTCCATTCCGTAGCTGTGCGCATTATGAACGATGATGAGTAGCGTTTGGTACGCAGAAAAGGTATATCAACTAAGAACGGGTGGTAACCTGCAGTGCGTCTGGATGTCTGATGGTAGAAAGGAGAAGGTGGAATGAGTTCATGCAGTTCTTGAGCACACTCACCAAAGTACAATCTGTAAAAGACCGATAGGCAAGCAACTTTTCGGCGGTGAGCTAAACTGTTAAGCTTAGCTGCTACCAGTTCTCCATCGCCTATTAATCTCTTGGCTGATGATGATTGAGGAATTGAAGAAGTTTGACACATTGTGAAAGCCCAGCGTGCTGCTAACCGTACAATCCCATCTACTCCCTAAAGTTAGCTCAACAAGATACATTTTCCTGCAGCTCGGCTAAAATGGAAGGACCAACTCAGATGTCTTTCATCGAACTAGTGTCCAACTAATTGGAACAAAACTATTAGCCATTAAAACTTTGTTAGTGTGATTAAGAATCAAAAGTAATTTTAACTTTTTCGTAATTGATTAAACATTTCTGTATATGTACATAATGTATCAAAAAAAACCCTGTCAACTGTAACATTTTAGTTCTTTGACATACCAACTGTAACGGAACGTTATGGTCTCTATGGGAAAACGGGACGGAGAGAGTAGGGTGGTTGACAGGTTGATAATAACGGTGAAGACGTGTAGTTTTAGTTCATATTGTAATATTTCACACTCAATCTTTCATTCCATACAGTCCATTTGCTTTCATGGTCCTTTGTCGCCAAAGTATTTTCATTTTACCGTAGTTTTTCCATAATTCATTTTGAAAAATTTTTTTCACTATCTGTCAAAAGTGTCATTACGTTTTTGTTTCGGAATTTTTCATCGTAAATATTCATAATATTTTTTCATTATGATTACGCGTTCGAAATCACGTATCGACACGACATCATCGCATCACTCTTCACGATCATCATCGTCCAAGTTGTCGGTCGCAGAAAAATCTTCTTTGAAAGCGGACGCTCAGGCTCGCTACGCACGACGTATCGCCGAGGTGGAGCGCGAGCTAGCGCGCGCCGAGCTGACCGCCGAGATTGCTGCTATTGACGCCAACGACAGTGTACTTGAAGATGGTGCTTCCTTGACACACGTCGACGCCTGGTTTGATGGAGCCGACCGCAATGATGCAGTCGAACAGGACACCACCGTGACCGCAGCCGCCGAAGTGCATATCACCCCCGCGAGCGCATCATTACCTCTCGCACCAGTGACAGCGCTTTTGGCACCCGCAGTCGCAACGCATGTCTTTTCGCCTGACACGGCTCCGCTGATACCGGAGGCGCAGCTTATGCCACCGACCTCAGCACATATTTGTGCCCAAGAACAAGGATTTCCTCTGGTAAACAATGTAGGAGGTAAGGTGAGTATGCCTTCCTTTTCTGCTGCGGCTGACACGCCTTGTACTATTCGTCAGTCGCCGCCCGTTGTAGCCATGAGTATGCCTTCCTTTTCTGTTGCGGCTGACGCGCCTTGTACTATTCGTCAGTCGCCGCCTGTTGTTGCTACCCCTTGTAATGATATTCAAAATCTCGCTAACGCCATAGCTACTTTGGCAAAGGGAGCGCCATGTAAAGTATCTTCCTTACCAAAGTTTAGCGGGAAACCGCACGAGTGGCTAAATTTCAAAAGAGTTTATGACATCTCAAGCCCGTCATACTCTCGACTAGAAAATATCGCTCGACTTGGAGAAGCCCTCACTGGTGAAGTCTATGATTCAGTCAGTACTTTATTACTTACAGCAGATGAGCCCGAAATAATCTTGCGTGCTCTTCAGCGCCGATTCGTCCGTCCGGAGCAGCTTCTCGCACACGAGCTCTCGTGCATTCGATCCCTACCGAGGCTGACGTTAGTCGAAAAGGATTTGGGTAATTTCGCCGCCAAGGTAAGAAGTTGCGTTACAACCATTAAGCTACTAAATCAGTATGAATACTTGTACTCACGTGATTTGCTTAATAGCTTACTCTTTAAACTGACGCCTCATCTTAAATATAAGTGGTCGGATTATGCAGCGGCGCATCATACGCCGCCTTCGACCTCACCTACTTCGCTGACGTTGTTAGAAATTTTATCCAACTTTTTAGAAGAAGAGGCCGATCGCAATTCGATGTTCTTACCTTCAATTTCCCTTTATAATCAACGGCTACCTCACAATAGTCAAAGTACAGGTATTAGTAAACCAGTGTACAGAGACAATAAAAAAGCCATAGCGGTTCATACTACTGACACGAATAAGTCTGATGATGTCACTTGTTTATATTGTCTGGAGCCACATAGGCTCAACTTATGTACCAAATTCTTATCTCTTTCAATAAATGAGAGGTGGACATGAATACGTGAGCACAAAGTCTGCGCCAAATGTTTGAAGAGTAGAAGCCACCAGTGGTCGAAGTGCCGTGCGAAGCCCTGCGGTGTGGGTGATTGTAGGCAGCGCCATCACAAGCTACTGCACGCACCAGCACCCCCGCCGGCCCCGCCTGCATCTGCGCCTCAACCAGCCTTCTACACGACTGCGAGTCCAGAGCAGCCTGCAGCAGACGTGGTTGCTGCCACGACAGCGCCGCAACAAACTTACACTTGTAGTTCGCTTGCTCGTAGTACAGTATTGTTAAAAATAGTAGCGGTAGAGCTTTCTGGACCACTTGGTACATTGCAAACGTATGCTTTGTTGGACGAAGGCTCCACTGCCACTGTCATTGATGCTAAAGCCGCGCGACAAATTGGTGCGTCCGGGTTTAAAGGCTGCATTGATTTGGACGGCGTCGGCGGCATGCGGAGGCGTGACGTTCCAATTGAGTACGTAGACTTTGACATTCGTGGCAAACACTGCGATGAAGTTTACTCGGTCAAAGATGCACGTGCCATGGAGTCATTGTCTATACGTCCACAAACCATACGCGCCGCAGACGTCATAAGTAGCGCTCATTTAGTGGATTTAGTAGAGTTTGTCACTTACGAAGACGCCAAACCAATGGTGTTAATCGGTGCTGGTGATTGGCCGCTTATTTTGAGTAAAAACGTACGCGTCGGTACGCGCTCACAGCCGGTCGCCTCATTGACAGCATTGGGGTGGGTCCTCCACGGTTGTATATCTAATAGTTCGAGGCCCGTTGAGTTTTTATTTCATACTGTAGAAACTGACGCTAATTTGGATGAACTGATTCGATATCATTATCGTTTGGAATCCATAGGGGTATCGAACAACGTCAAACTCAGTTCATCCGATGAGCGTGCTCTCAGAATTTTAGACTCGACGGCAAAGCGACTTCCGAGCGGACGTTTTGAAGTCGGTTTGTTGTGGAAAGAGGAAAACCTTAATATCCCTAATAGTGTTGGCTTAGCACTTAGTAGGCTTAGAAGCTTAAAGAAAAAGCTTGCGAAAGATTCATCGCTATCAGTTGCGTATGATAAAAATGTAAAGGCCTTCGTTGATAAAAAATATGCTGAAAAATGTAGTTCAGCGCCATCACCCCATCGTTTCTGGTATTTACCGCATTTTGGCGTAGTCCACCCACTCAAGCCAGGGAAGGTTCGCGTGGTGCATGACGCGGCTGCAAGGGTACAGGGAGTTAGTCTAAACTCTATGTTATTAACTGGTCCGGACCTCCTTCAGCCTCTTATTGCACTACTGTTTAGGTTTAGAGAGGGTCGGGTAGCGTTTACAGCGGATATACGCGAGTTTTTTATGCAAATTAAAATTATAGAGGAACATCGTGATGCGCTACGTTTTCTTTGGCATGAGGATGGCCCGGATTCAAAGATAGTCGAGTTCAGAATGACATCTGTAATTTTTGGGGCTGCGTGCTCACCTTGTGCTGCGATCTATATTAAAAATAAAAACGCGGAAGAGTTTCGTGACGATTATCCTAATGCTGCTGAAGCTATTATTAAAGATCACTATATGGATAATTATATCGGCAGTTTGGATGATCCTGCTGAGGCTTCAAAACTTGCCGCCCAAATCATTAAAGTTCACGCTAGTGCTGGTTTCGAAATAAGGGATTGGGCAAGCAATAGTGTCGAAGCTTTAGCGGATATTCCATATAATCTCCGCTTACCAGAATTTGCCACTAAAGATATGTGTCACAATGTGTCCATTGACCTTAGGATATTAGGTTTAATTTGGAATCCTCATGATGATACATTTAGTTTTAAGTTTGATTTCCCTGTTTTAATTAATTTTACTAAGCGCAATGTTTTGAAAAGTCTAATGCGAGTGTATGACCCTCTTGGCTTGCTGTGTATTTTGATAGTTAGAGGTAGAATTTTGTTTCAAAATATTTGGCGTAGTGGTATTGATTGGGACGACACTATCACCGCGGATGATCAGCAGAGTTGGAGAAAATGGATGCTTGACTTAAAATCCGTTTCTGAACTGGAAATCCCGCGGTGGTATTCCACTCACGTAGAATACGAGAGTTGTCAACTTCACGTTTTTTGTGACGCCAGCGAGCACGCTTATGCTACTGTTGCATACTGGCGTTACGTTTTTCGTAACGGAGAGGTGAAGTTGACGCTCATCAGAAGTAAGGCTCGCGTGTCGCCCTTGAAGTTGACCTCAATTCCGCGACTTGAGTTGCAAAGTGCTCTCATTGCTGCTCGATTTGCTGATACCATCACTCGTGAACATAAGAAAAAGCCAAGTAAAATTTACTTTTGGTCAGATTCCAAAACCGTACTTTGTTGGCTACGTAACGATGCTAGAACCTTCAAGCCGTTCGTTTCTCATCGCGTGGCTGAAATTTCGGAGTTGTCTGTGGTTGACGACTGGCGTTGGTGTCCTAGTAGTATGAATGTAGCTGACGATGCCACTCGATTTACTTCAGGACCTCTGGCTTCAGACCACAGATGGTTTGTTGGCCCACCTTTTTTATATCTTCACGAGTCTGATTGGCCCCAGGAAGCTTTAGTTACTTCTCTTTACGACTTTCCCGATATTGAGTGTTTAGAATTAAAGCGTAAAGAGTTAGTATCGGTACAGATCGAGCACCAATATTTTCTAACTGGTGTTTGCGCGGACCCCAGTCGCTTTTCAAAATATATTCGTCTATTGCGCGCGACAGCTTTGGCACATAAGTTTATCAAAATTCTACGTGCTAGGGTTAGGGGTAACCGAGACGTTGTTCCAGATCTCACGGTTGACGATTTGCAACTGGCAGAACGTCATATCCTTCGCCTAACTCAAGCTACGTCATTTAAAGAAGAAATTGATCAGCTTATGAATAGCAAACCTGTCCCACCAACAAGCAAACTGTTTAATCTTTCCCCTTTCTTGGACGATCATGGCTTGATACGCCTGGGTAGCCGTATAGGTTTAATACGGGGCGTCGATAATGATGCAAAGTTCCCCGTTATTTTGGACGGCCGAACCCCTACCGTACGACTATTAGTCATGCGATACCACGAGAAAGCTGCACACGTGAATCACGAAATGGTGATAAACGAGCTCCGCCAAAGATTCTGGATTCTTCCCCTCCGGAGTACAGTGAAAGCTGTTATTAGACTCTGTCGGACCTGCCAGTTACGACGAGCGAAGACGTCTGTTCCACCAATGGGAGATTTGCCCGCCCAAAGGCTGCAGTACGGTCAGCGCCCTTTCACTTGTTGTGGCCTAGATCATTTTGGTCCCTATAATATTACCTAGGAACGCTTAGTACGGACGGTCAAAGCAGCGTTGAACGTAACTCTCAAGGACTCTTCGCCGAAGGAAGAAGTTTTAATTACCTTACTTCTGGAAGCCGAAAACATTGTGAATTCACGGCCCCTTACCTACGTATCCAGTAACCAAGAAGACGCTGAAAGCCTTAGCCCCAACCATTTCTTGATAGGCACTTCATCATCGGCACTTTCAAGTACTAGCCTAGTTGACAGTGACTTAAACTGCAGAACGTTGTGGCGACAAGCAGTCCGGTTGTCGGATCATTTTTGGCGCCGATGGCTCAAAGAATACCTTCCAACGTTACTACCACGACGTCAATCTAAAGACAGCCATAAAAACTTGGAGGTTGGTGAATTAGTTTTTGTGGTAGATGGGAATCTACCTCGAGGAGTTTGGCCTCGGGGCGTTGTTACAAACATTTTCCCAGGCCAAGACGGCATTGTAAGGGTGGTGGAGCTCCGTACGGCAGGAGGTATTTTAAAGCGACCAGCAAGAAAGGTAGTGCGCCTCTGCTGCACGGAGGGGGGAATGTAACGGAACGTTATGGTCTCTATGGGAAAACGGGACGGAGAGAGTAGGGTGGTTGACAGGTTGATAATAACGGTGAAGACGTGTAGTTTTAGTTCATATTGTAATATTTCACACTCAATCTTTCATTCCATACAGTCCATTTGCTTTCACCAACTGTACCTAGGAAATTCAGAAATCTGCTAGCCTAATTTGGAGAAATCAACTAGTGTGACATAGTTTTTTAGTGATACGCTACTTTTGTTTTCATAAAGGTACATCATGTATCAAAAAACTCTGTCAGATTCTGAAACAAGTGATAGTGTTGCTGAAACTGAACAACATTTGCCATGGAACATAGGTCGAAAAACGAAAAAAAAATTCATACTCCCATACAAAATGTATTGGTCAGCTGACCGACTTACTATGGAAAGGCGAAAAAACAAATTCGTTTTTCGACCTATGTTCCTTGGAAAATGTTGTTCAGTTTCAGCAACACTATCACCTGTTTCAGGATCTGATAGGGTTTTTTGATACATGATGTTTATGGAAACACAAGTAGCGTATCACTAAAAAACTATGTCACCCTAATAGATTTATCCAATTAGGCTTGCAACTTCCTGAATTTCCTAGGTACAGTTGGTATGTCAAAGAACTAAAATGTTCAGCCAATTCTGAGGCCGCATGCACTCAGCACAACAACACGAAACCCTTGAAAATGTGAATTTTAAAATGCAAAAGTATCCTTTTACATTTCTCCAGTCTCCTTTAAGTGCAGTGCGGATGATAAATTCTCCTATTCGCAGCGGGTAATTTTAAATTTCACAACATTTACAATTTTATCAAGTTGGTTGCGACGTTGGACGGATTTAATTCAATTGCATTATTTATAAGCGGCCTGCCGAGCTACGTGGAAAATGGCAGTTCGTGATCGTGACATAGGTATAATATGGAACATAAAATAAATAATATTATTTCATTTTTGCTGTGGCAAGTAGGTCTCGACATTTATAACAATTATTGTATGTTGACTTTTATAACAAAGTTGTTTTTTATGCACAACGGGATAGTGCTTGGCCTTCACCTCACCTGATGAATAGAATAGAGTAGAATATATTTTATTGCCATATACTGTGTACAATTTGCAGGTTGAATTGCAGTATTATTAGTAACAACAGAAAACCCATAACGGGTATGCAATTTGAGAGTTACATAATATTAACATTACTTAAACATATACTTAAAAATGTAATTGCTAAATATACCTATGACTTATTTAGTTTTAAAAGCATAGTATTCATTGAGACTATAAGAAATATTGTTTAGTAACCACTTTTTAAGCTTGAATTTAAACAAAGGCAAATCAAGTGCTTTGATTTCTAAAGGTAAATGATTAAAGACTTATGCTAGTACTAAAATAATGCTAGATATTAAGTGCCGATAAGGCCGAAGGTGGAAGGATTCTCATCACTGAGAATCTGGCTATCTTATACCTCTAACAGCCGGAACACAAAAAATTTTAAATTGTTGTTATGGCGTCAGACTAGGTAAGACGGTGGTAGCTAGCCAGGCGGACTTGATATAAGCCCTACCACCAACCAAACTAAGTACAAATTATACCCCCCTGGAAATCGATCCCGGGACCCTTACACCGGTGGGCGAACCACTAGACCACAAAGTGCATAAATGAGAAATTTTCCAAATTGACAAAAAATTATATAAAAAATGCATAATTATACAATTCGACTACTTGCCATGAACAGCTGCTGTGTCACAAATAGCAAGTTCCAATTTTTATTAGTATTTAATATAAATAGTGGTTCTATGAAGGTAAAGTCATACACAATTTTATATTTTAAAATGTTGCACTGAAAATATTTCTTGAATCATAGTAGAATATTTACCAAATTTATTTCAAACAATCATGTTAAGTCTCTATATTTCATACTTTTTGAAAAGTTTAAGTTATAATGACACTTATTTGTCCCATCATAATTATTTATTATTCGTAATTGTCCAAACACACACACACACATACACATACTCACACACACACGCACACGCACGCACACACACATTCTCTCTCTCTCACTGTTTGTCTTAATTTTGCTCAGTAAGAGGTACTTGACGCACCCGTTGTTGGTCCGCAGTTGGAGAGGCTGGTTATCCGTCATACAGGTTTTTTTCCTAGCATAGAAACCAGTCTCTCATATAGATTATATATTAAACCAATATTTTGTACAACTTACTTTAAGTCTCAGTGCTGTATTTATAGATCTGTGTGAGAGAACAAATAAAGATTTATTTTATTTTTATACTTACTTCATAAATGTCTGCACTATTTACTGAAATAAAACTTTATGAGATCAGATAGAGCTCAATTTTATATTTGATTGGTGCTTTAATACCTACACTTTATGATCACCTGAGGACAGGTCAGGAGTGCGCAATAAACGCGCTGTGTGTTAAGTTCTATTTCACATTTACAATTTTACGGCAGATTTAATTTTACGACACGCGAGAGAGAGCTTTTTACAGTTTTCTATGAAAGTGCATTAAATGCATTAGAAAAAGAAATTGTAGACAATTCTGTCTGCACAATCTGCACATGTATGCTCGTAAAGACGTGAGTCACAGGTTTCATTTGTGTTACCGAGGGAGATTTCTCTACTGGTTATGTTCTTAAGGCATGGTATTACTTGGTCTTTGTCTTTCAAGCTTATCAAATGCAGGGTTCAAATCAAATCAGTGTAACGTTATTTCTTACTTTTTACCGTTACTTTTAACATTAATGATATTTTAATAAATAACGTTACTTTTGTATCGTTACTTTGAAATTCAATAAATAAATATCGTTTATTTTTTAAGTAAAAAACGTAAAAAATAACGTTTTTTTAGGTATAGCTTCTCGTAATTTAACCTTTTTAATACCGATATTTTTTTCATAATAAAGTCGCAAACTTCAATAATAATAATTTATATCGAGGTAACGGTTAATTTACCGGTACAAAATTTTAACGTTATTTGACTAAATAAACTGATAAACTGTTTTAACCAACCCAACAAATAGACAATTGACCCAAAAGGGTAACAATACTGGGAAACAACGAAGTATATCTATTATTTGAGACGCACAGTATCCTGCACATAAATCGTGTAAGATATATCTTACAATATCGATTTGTTTTGGCTCGTGTCCAATAAACTTCCCCGTCCATCCTGAAATACTATGTCGATATTTATTTAGCCGACCAATAGAAAGTTGTTCGGCTGTGTTGTAGTTTTAGATATGCTTTAGGTTATGTGAATTGAACTTTTCTATGTGATTCTGTCAGAACATTATTAAGAACATAGCCATAAACTTTTAGAGTTGAGAATTTTAAATAAATTTTAATCAATGATATGTTTGTAAGTAGTTGCGCTAAAAATACATTGTATTTAAGAAATCCTTAATATGTTTAAGAAACATTTAAACTTTAACTTATCTATGAATGTGTAAAATTATTAGATAAAAAAGAAGATTAAGTATTTTTTAACATCATTCACATTCATCACTTTCAATAAAACAAATTAAAATTATGAACAAAGGGTTAGTCAATCTTCTTTAGAAAAGTTTGGATCCCAGTACAAGTTTCAATAATACTTCAGTAGGTATCATTAATATTTAGGATTAAATAAGATTAATTAATTTCTTCTTAAAACTCACAGCTGTGATATAAACAGGTTATTCAAATGGAATAAAGTAGATTTAAAGTAAATCTGAGTAAAGTCATTTATTCTGCTAAAGATTACCCGTGTTATTACAAAAGATTTTTAAACATATTTAAATGTGATGCTGTCTCTGTCAAACAATATTGTCAAAAAAGTGACAGTATCACATTTAAACATGTGTTTAGTTAAACAGTGTTTAGTTAAACAGTGTTTAAAAATCTTTTGTAATAACACGGTGTGATTTTAATTTACTTTTCCATCAGATTAAGAGTAGATAACTGTTTAATACCATTAGTTAAACTAATAAACACATGAACGTGAACCCTGAACACATTACACTTCTGTTTTTGGGCAGTCGTGTAAAAAGAGCATCGCATTTAGATGGCGCTCTTCGTTTTTTTATCATTTAGTAGTTAGATTTAGAATCTTCTTCTTCGTCGTTTCGCCAGGGCTCTGTCACTCCGCACGCGAGTCTGAAGTGCTCGGCGTCCTCTGAGAGGAGAAATTTCATACATCAGAAAAGATAAGACCTACGCGATAAAAAGAGAGGCAACTACTAAGTGAATGTTTTGGAGCGAAAAAGCACTGTGCGACCTGAATTGTACTTTATTGTGTCGGATCAAGAGTCGCAGTTTATTTAAACGATTTGGCGGAGTGCAACTTCTGTACGCTAGACTATTATCTATTCTGTGGTTTCGCTCTTGGCACTGCGGTCGTGGCATAGAAATAGAATGTCAAAGAACAACAATGTCAATAAACAGGTGATCCGAAAAACGAATGTATACATTATAATATGAGATACGTAAAATATGACTTACTTACATACATAAAATATGACTATATTATGGCAAAGGAAATTAATAAACTATGTTCCATACTGTTTTCTTCGCCGATAAGCGAATAAATGTAGCGAAATTTGGTTTTAGAGAAATGTGTGGCAATATCTTATTTACCTGTTAAGTGTGATTACTTGGTTTGTTTCTTTTTGTCACATTTATTTATTTATTTATTATTCAGTGAATCATCAGCTTACACAACAATATCTTTAAATTACAAAGTATCAACTTAAAAAGCTAATAATAGATTCACACGGTTAGCGTAAGTATAGATAAATCTAATGTGAGCTTAAATCTAAATTAGCATAAATGAATCAAAAACAATAGTTTAAGAATTGACAAAAAAATTAATAATCACAATCACTAACAGAGCAAGACACCATGGCCTCACGATACCCTTATATAAAATTCAAATCAAGATTACCAAATATTTTAAAGAAATTGTGATTGCTCTGTTGCTAGGCGGGACGCTAGGGGCTCTTACTGTAAAAAATGTTGGCACATTGTAACTTGATCCTATGTCTCTCCTTTTTTTATAGACCGTGTCCGTATAATATTTACTTCTCTTTTCTACGCTTTGTTGGTCTTCTTGAGCGCAGCGAAAAATTTTCTATGTCTATGGGTCGTGGTCACGTTTGTTAGATACTGTCAACTCTGGCAGTTGTCATATTTTGAGTTTAATGTCAACCATAGAGTAAAATTGACAATACCCGGTTAACTAAAGGGTGGCGCCACTATCTATGCAGAATAGTCAAATGGACAACTTTTAATGTCGAGGCGCAGTAAGTTCCGTTTCCGCCGCGTTCGCTATGACTTGACACTATAATAGGGGAGCGCATTCATTCTCTTGCATTTTTTGATCGAGTAAAGACGTGTACTCAGACGTTGTTTAATTATTACACACTCCTATTCCTCTTCGGCGTTATTACGTTGAGGCGTCCACGTCGGTGGTAGAGGCGGACACAGCTTTTCGCACGATCTCCCGCCATCTCTCCCGGTTGGCAGACTGTCTGGCGCAGTCAGATACACGGTTTAGAATTCGCGATGGTTAACGTTACATTACTACGTTCGTCTGTCTATAATATAGCACCATGTTTCTAATTTATAATCTAATATATTTAATGTGCGCAAGCCGTTATTAAACAGCTGAGCGACCTCATATAATGTAATTTTACTTTTTATAATCAGATCAGTCGTTGGAAAATAGAATTTAATTTTGCTGCCCAGACTTACTTTTTACTCAGAAGTAATGCAATAATGCTAAGTTAAATGGAATTGATACTTTACTTAGCAAGTCTAATACTATTTTATTCAGATTGTGTATTTTGAGCAGATCTATGTTCGTGCGATAAAAACTGTAAAATGTACCTATTTTCAGAAGGTTATCCAACCATTTGTTTTAAGTTATAATAACTGTTAAAAGTGTGTGTACCGCTTCCTTTATCAAGAAAAGCTCCTTTGTTTTAAAAAAAGTAAAAGTAAAAAAATGCTAAATAATTAAGCACTTTCAAATGTCAATATTTAAGTATTCCTCATTCTAGATTTTTTTAGCTGACAAGAAGAATGGGCGAAAGAAACTTATCAGCTTTATTATTATTTTGTCTGAGATAACTTTTACACTGAATGTCTAAACTTAGGTAATATTGAATTAGACTTTTTATAAAGATCATCTTGCATTCAGAAACTTGTTTTAGTAAACATAAGGTATAAATTTAACAGGAGCCTGAGGGGACCGTCTGGCAATAGCTTCAGATCTTAATTTAACCACTCGCAAACTATTAAACTATTCATGCTAAAATAGTAGCGAACTTTTAATTCTAGAGTCGGGTAAAACCACCGCAGCGCAGTACAGTAATGATTTACTATCTTTTACATTGAATATAATATATAGACACACTTTCGCACAATAAAAACCATTTTGAGGAGTTACAGAGTCAAATTCTGTCCGGGCCGTATTTAGATTTTCCATTTTATTTGTGAAATGTTTGACATCACATTGTTAGTGCTAGCTTTTACGCCACTTTATATTTTTTGACGCTTAAGTCTTTGAGTACTTTTACATTATTTTTTATGGCTTTTCTTTGTTCGAGGATAATTGACCGAGCTAGCGCGAAGCACGAGCAAAGTGTTCAAAAATATGACAAAATCGTGGTCTACAGCAGAGCTAACAGATCGACTAGTCCCTAAACAGGCATCTCATGGCATTTTTGTTACGATTGAAGGCAACATGGATTGAAGTCTATGGAATGAGAGTTATGGCACCTTAACTGTACGGTACGACCGATGCTTAGCCCCGCCGCACATGCTCACACTCGCACTCGTTCACGACACTGCGCCAATGTCGCATTGACATTGGTGGACACTCATTTGACATTGGATTAGTGTCTTTGCCACCTAGCCGACACGCGCGTACACGCTCAATATGTCGCGTCGACAAGTAAGAGCAAATGCGGAGTTCGGTACTGTGCCATTAGGTTATAAATCTGACTACTCGCACACGGCTCGTGACGGCCAATGCAAGTGTGGGCATGTGCAGCTTAAAAGCATGATCCAAAAAACCTAGGTCTCCTCTTCCCGTGACACCTGGGATTGGCCTATGAATACGGCACGACCAATTCAAACGACGGTAACACTATATCGTGACGTAGTCTTATCTTAGGGCATCGAGGGAATATAATGCCTAGTAAAGTGGTGAAACTAAGTAATTATTTTATTTCAACAGATACTTAAGTCCGTCCTTCTTTGAAAGATGTTTGAATCTTCCGTTGTTTAAGCAACTTTAATAAAAATGGTAAGTATACATTTTTACTTTATGAAAAAAGGAAGTTTTCATTTAGGCTGTCTATTTTCGTTGTAAGAACTGTCACTAACAAGGGAAGCAAGTCCATTAATCAAGCTACTTTAGGGGAGGCCCTTCGGGCGTGCCTTATCACCGGCCCCGGAGAATGACGACTACAACAAGGAAATTAAATCTCACGGCATCTGTGTTTCCAAACTTGAGATCAGTGGATGACATAGTCCTTTATTATTTACGACATTGAAGCTTAAAATGAAAAGTGAAACAGAAAATCTAAGAGGTTTTTGTTTAAATTCAAAAATGTCTATTAATACACATGAAAATAATTAACTTTAGTTACTTCATACTACTTTATTAGTGGCCTACAGGGCATATAGAATGTTGAACCATTACCACATCTCTTGGACGACTTTGATTCTCCATCGTTACTCAGATAAAATCGCAATTAGTAATATGTTTTTCTTAATACATTGTAAGTATTTACTCCCTAATTATAGATCAACAAAGATTTATAAAATGTTGCTCAGCTACCATTGTTTCTAGGACTTGTTAAAAGTGCTAGTAATTTTGCATAATGTATGAGAATGAAACTTTCATTGCAATTTTAAAGAGTTGTACTGTCCGGCTGTCCGTCTGTTCTCCTCTATAGGTCGCATTTCTCAACCAATTCTTGTGAAATTTTGTGAGTAGCTTCGATAATTTTTTTTTGTTGATTTAGTTTTTTGAAATGTTTCGAAAAAAAAATATATTTGAGTCATTCGATAAATGTTCAAAAATGTCACAAACGTGAGGTCCCCGGCAGCTAACTGAGCCACTACTTTTAAAATGTGCAAAATGATATGAATAAATGAATAACAATCTTGTTGTGATGTGCGCGATGAATCAGTTGAACGCACCGAGCGAAGGCAACGACAAAGCACCGACGGAGCAGAAAGCCACAACAACGCGTGGGAGGCGGTGGCTTCAATAGATACTCAGTATGCGTGAATGTGTCTATCCCAACTAATATTACTAGTGACTCTGTGAGCTGTAGTTGTGACATTTTTGAACATTTCGAAATGACTGAAATATGAATCTTCCCCATAGGAGTTATGCCATTTTGAAAAATTTCAAAAACCTGAATCGAAAAAATCCATATTATAAATATCAAACCTGCTCACAAAATTTCATTAAAATCGGTTGAGAAATGTGACCTGTAGAGGAGAACAGCCAGACAGTGACGCTTCGCGCGCACTCACACTTGGCGCTCGCTCGATCAATAAATGCAAGTAAGTTTATATGTTTGTTACGCGTCGACAGATCATCATGAAATCTAGCATACCTACACGTTGCTAGTAAAACGTAGTGATTACTTGCCCAGTGGTTGCTAGGAGTACAGAAAAGAACATATAGGTAGATTTCATCCAGAAACAAAATATATTTTAAAATTTCATGGACCTGTGGCCTTACCATGAGTTGATGCAAACTGTTTACGTTACCGTAAACTATCGTTCTCTCTCTTTCACTCGTATTGACTGTGAGCAGTATATCCGATAGTTTACGGTAACGTAAACAGTTTGCATCAACTCATGGTAGAGCCACTGGTGGGAAAGGAAGAACTATAGAGTCGTTGACCTTTGGGAATAATTTTTCATCCCCGCAGTTTTAGTATTATTTATCATGTAAGCTACGGTAATTGCTAACCATCGAGCAAACAACCTTATTTTCCTCCGTTTTTTGTATAGAAATACAAGCTTATACTAAATTAAATGAATGCCTGTACCTACTCTACAACCGTTATACTTAAATATAATTGGGTTATTCAAAATTGTGAAGTTGTTAGATTAAGGAGGCTTCGTTTGAGATTAGATATAATTAAAAAGGATTTTATGGGTTAGATTCATTATCGCCACGCAAGCCGAAGGACCGGCTGTTAAAAACAAAACCTTTTGGACTTAAGGCAATTATTATAACAAGGTTACTATGTTCTCGTAACATTACAGAAAAAGGACTTTTCACCGTTGTCCAAATTTCTAATCGATGAGACTTGTAAAAGTATGATTATACTTAGAATTAATCTCTAGACAATTTCTCAGTCTCAAGTCAAGTGTAAAGAAAAGTGGGCATTGTGCTTGAGACAGTAGGTAGACTTTCGTCCACTCTTGACTACGCTACGCTATGACTCTACTTATCTCTCTTAAGTACCTACTCTTAACTCGACAAAAATGACATTTCGGTGTAGATGATATAGTAGTAAATGATTTAGTACAATATATACCTACTTGGGCCAGAAAATTTGCAGTTTTCCTATCAAAACGGTCCAACAGAGGTCATGGCAATGTTTTAACACGAGCATAGTATAAAAATGAGTACTGGCTACACGAGAGCTACGTCATGCAGTGGACTATAATAGTTTGTTGTGGTCATGATGATGATAGTGTCATATTGGTAAGCCTATAGTTCCCATTAGGGCGAGTATTTAGTAGAGGAGAGATACATTGCCTGGCATGTGTGTTGATTTTAGTTGATTTTAAAACAACGTCAAACACACCACGTGATGTACCTCTACTCGACAAAATTACTCGCCTTAATGGGAACAAGGCATAACAGCTGCTGTTAAGTGCATATTAGTGTTAGTCACACAAAATGGGGAATCCTACTCTTACTCTACTCTACATTATCTGCAATCTAGTATCTATCTACCTATATAACCTCTATTCAATCTCTGTTAGAAAATTGATAAATCATGTAGGTATGTATGTATACCTACTCGCTACTCGCTTGGGGAGCTCGGTGGCGAAGTGGTTTAGCACCTGGCTCTGCGATTGCAAAGGTTAAGCAGCTTTCGCAAGGGTCGGTGGTGGGATGGGTGACCATGCAAACATTTATTATCTCGAGCTCCTTCGTGCCTCTCCGGTTGCATTTGCAGTTGTTAACACCCGCCACCAACCCGCATTGGGTATGTCAGGTACAATAGTAATAAAATTACCAATTGTTTGTTTCTCTACTCTATGAAGTGGAATGTATAAAAATCATTTCAAACTCCAATCAAGAGCTTGTTTGTTTATTTTAGCTTGTCGATTGAATGCAAAACAATATTTGAAGAGCTGTGTCCGATACAGTTTTTTTTCATTCAGAGTGTCAATTAATGCTTTTGATGAAGAAATGTATAAATATATTAATTGGAACAAGTATGTCCCACAGATACAAAACAAAGTAGTTTGTCATATTTATTCACTCGTATCGTGTTAATTTTAACAAAAATATCCAATTTGTCATTTGTGTCTGAACAAAATACTGCATTCAGAACATAAACTCAAAATACCAATGTCAATTTTGATGTGCTTTTATTATGGATTTTTTTTTAATTATTATTATTAAAGTCATATTTGTTTTCTTGATAACATTCAAATTACAATTTAAGTCAATTATATTATGTCAAATTACAAATATTTTATACTAGTTCAATTTATTTGATTAAAATTATTTAAAATTATGTAAAAAGGATAGTTGGATACAATAAATTTTATAATTGTCAATACCTACATGCATGAATATTTAATCGCTATCAAGGACCCCTCTACGAGTATGGGCCTCCTCCAATTTTATCCACTTTTCCCTGTCTTGGGCTACAGTCATCCATTTGTCTCCTGCTACTTAACAATTTTCATCGGACCATCTCTCAAGTGGTGTGCCTCTTTTTCGTTTACCTTGAGGTCTAGACCAAGCTGTAATTTTCTTAGTCCATTTTTACCCGACTGCAAGAGGGTTATGTTTTTCGCGCGTATCTTGTATGTTTGTTTGTTTGTATGTGTGTTTGTATGTAATATTCTTTATTATATATCTTTCAAACGGCTGAACGGATTTCTATGATTAAGATATCGTTAGATTTGTCTTATCAGCCCAAGTGTTCTTAAGAAGGTGGCGTTATAAAAAAAACAACATGGCGGCTGTACGGTGCTATTATACGTAGTGGAAAAAAATGTTTTTAGAATACTGCAATATGGGTGTCAAATTAAAGGGCTTATCATAAGGATTTCAAAAAAGTACCTATATCATGACCGTAATATTATAATAACTAAAAAGATATAAATAAAAAAATAAATTAAAAAATTAAAAAACCCGCCTGCATAAAAGACAAGTCAACTGAAAAGATGGAAACAAGAACAAGAAGCATTTAATTCGTTTTAAGTTAATTTTGTAATAAAGACTTCCATAGGACAGGCATTGCCTAGTGTGGAAGACTTTGTAAATGATACACCAAACAATGTAATTTTTGGAAATAAATAAATAAGGCAACATAATAACATGCAGTCGGAGGCATATAATTCAAATCATTCATAATGTCACTTTTTTATGCATGCCTCCTACTGCATGTTATTATGTTGCCTTTAATTTTTAATCTTGTTTCCATCTTTTCAGTTGACTTGTCTTTTTAAGCAGGCGGGTTTTTGGTCATTCATACGGGCAATGTGGCCTGCCCATTTCCAATTTATTTATAACAATTGTTGGTTTAAGTATTTGCTTAGTTTCGAGTCTGAAGCTACTGGATAGACTTCGTATTCTTCATGAAATTTTAACGATTTCACATAATGTACAAATTGGTTTTGGTCGACATAGTTATTAATACGATTAACGGATATAGAAGTAATGAAACTTATTACCTACATCCTTGATGGAAAACTCCTTGGCTCTAAGTTCCGAACGATACGTCATAACTCATACTCAGCATATCATTCACTGTTTACTTCGCTCTACCACGCTCTACCCAAATATTTTGGATCGTCGTTGGTATTGCAGTTTAGATACTTCGTAGTATTGGGAAAAATCACGCTCATAGTATGTTTGACTTTTGAGAGTAACTATGTGAAACATCACCCCTGTTTCCAGACTTTATCCTCCATATAATTCAACTAACACCCGGCCTAACACAGGCTTTAATCATTTATTCACGTAAATTTAATGTAAAACAATCACCAACATACATATTAATGACATAATGACCCGCTAACGTTCAAAATAATGTTTTAATATAAAAAAATTACTTACGTGTTCCACATTTTTGTTCCAAAAACACTCAAGTGTACACACACAACACACACTGCACTTCACTGCACTCGGTCGCACTGGTGTGAAACGACGCGCCCTCTCTGCAGGCCGGTCGCGACTGAAGGGCGGGGGCGGTGCGCAGGCGGGCGGGCGGATCGCTCCCCCGTACCAAGCACCGAGACAGTTTTTCCGTTTTGGAATCACCTACCTACTTATCTTCGATCGGTGGATTTAAAAGCGCAGTTAAGCTTTGTTTTGCTTTTAAATGGTTGTTGCAGGACTGTTTATTGTTGTGTAATTTTCGGAAACTACGTACGTGTGGAAAAAAATATTTTATCTAAGTTTATTCGAAAAGAAAATAACAGTTTTGACGTAACGTTTGATAATGTGGAACTGTATATTTGCACAAACTGTATATTTTGTTAACATATACCGGATATTCAATATCTTTTGTTTCCGTATCGTATATTGAATTAGATTTAAAGGAAAACAGCTGAATAACTTTTCCCTGCTTACGCTATAACTACTAACTTGTAGGTGAGGCGTTAATGCTATTAATTTGTTAGGTACAACTTATCTTACTACATATATATATTCTGCACCACTTATTACCAATTATGTTTCGGTATTGTTTTCCTTATAACCTTATCAAAAATATCCCATCTGCGGTAAAGACTATACACAAAAATAATAGAATAATAAAATCCATGGAATATATGGAAATAATAACCAATAACTACGATTCTTATATTTAAAAGAGCAATTAAGGCTTTTAAACTCTCTATCGGAGGGTAGAATTACGTGGCAATAGAGGCGCAATGTAGTATCGATAAAATTGGCTTAAATGTAGAGCATTTATATACTCTAGCTTCTGCCCGCGTCTCGTCCGCGTGGATATTAGAGAAAATCCTTAGGGAACCTTCAACCAGGATCCGACCAGCCGTTTTTACGCGATTAGGCGGGTCCCTACCAAGCGCGCTACCTCGCGAGGCAAGACGTTTGCCGCGTGTGGCGGGCCTCGCACGAGGCTGATCGCTTGGATAATGATAGCAACATAATTGTTAATTTGAAAACTCATGTCGCTAATCACTTTGAAACTACTAAAACTCAATGTAAATTTTCAATGTAGTACACAAATTTTTGCACCTTTACCGCTGAAATGTAACACTAGTTTTCTTAATTGTTTAAAATAAATTAAAACTTAAGTTTCATGTTTTATTCTTGTTTCCGCTTGCGACTTAATCCGCGTGAAATTGCACTCCAAATGGAATTACCGTTATTTCGGTGGTAATAATACAATTTGAGCCATTGTCAGTCACGGATTAGTATAGTTTTAATAATTTTAGAAATCAGATAAGTTAATTTCGAAGATTTTGTTTATCTAAACTAAAAATTTATAAAATAAAAAATATATAAAATTTATTGACACATTTAGGTATCTTTGTATTACGATAGTTTTATTAATTGACTTAAGACTTAGGTAATAAATCTTTTCTAATATACCTAGTTCCTCGCAATGACTTAAAACGCTTTAAAGACAAACCAACAGTTATCAGTGTTATCACATACACTCGCTGAACATAATTTTGTTGAATAAGTAGATCTAATCGAAAGAATAAGAATTATGCTCGCATGAAAATTTGTATCCGTTCAATTTTAATAAGCAAGTCCCAGTTGCGAGTATTTCCCGAGACTAATTTAGGAGTGAAACTTCGCTCGGATAAACCCATAATAAACTGCGAGCACGCTTGCAGTGACGCCGATAAACTGGCGGATTAAAACGCGACAACTCTGTTGCGTTATTAAGTCATAAACCAAAGTTTTGATGGAAAATACATACCTAATTATCGACTGTAAAGTCTTTAAGTTTTGATTTACGATACGACTACAATACTCACGTGCATTACAGGAAACAGGTAAAAAGTTACTAAAAAGAAGGATCATAGTCAGTTTAGTTCAATTGAGTTAATAACGCCATCTGCTAGAAAAATACGTTTATTTTTCTATGCTATGACTTGATATATTCAGAAAAATGCAAAAAGAGGGATTGTCAACATTAATTAGCGTCAAATAAATTTTGTACCGAAACTAGCTAGAAAGATGAAAGATCATTGTCAATGGCATAATGTAAAAAAGGAGAGAAGTTTTTCTCATTGATTCAGATCCTTCTTTACCCTTACCCTTCATATACTTTTGATGTTTTAGCTTTGCTATGGTGACAGGTTGGCTAGCGGAAATATTGTTGGACGAAAAATACTTTGCATTAAATTAAACTACAAACCTAAAATAAATTATATTAAATTGATATCTTTACCTATATTATATTCTATTCACCTACAGAAATTTAAGTATTTTAACGGCTCGACTCTCACTTATTCTTGTTAAACCGCATCAAAATTGATCTATTAGTTTCGGAGCTACGATGCCACATACAGACATACAGATACACAGACACAGATAATATTTGCTGTAAGAGGTTGAAACGTAATTCAAACTAATAAGCCTGAAAACGATAACAATTGTTAACCAACCAACAGCCCCTAATTTCCTCCACAAAATGTAAGCCTTGATGAATTAATAACGCAATAATCGTGTAACTTCCGCAATTATAATAATAAAAGAGCTAACATCTCAGTGTTCGTACTTAATCCATACTTAAACCGTTACAGAAATAAGTATATATGTTAATTTAGTTTTGTCTTAGCAAGTTTGTATAGCAAATTGCTAGTTTATAGCTGGTCTTTTTATCTTTGAAAAAATTAAAGATTTTCCAAAAAGTTGCGTGCGTAGAGTCGTTTTTGCCTTAATTTAAAAAGTGATTGTGGTAAATTTGATCGACTGTAATTTCTAAGTTTCTAATAAATTAAGCATCACCTGCCAGCCGTGCCAGCCGTGTATGTGCCGGCCTAGAATAGCACTACCCCCTATCATCCCGTGGGTGTCGTAAAAGGCGACTAAGGGACCATAGCCTTCAAGAGACGGGCAGCAGCGTCTCCAAAAAACCTTGGCTCACTGCGATCGCCAACCCGCCTGCCATGCGTGGCGATTATGGCAAACCCCCCCTCATGCACAATGGATCGAAAAATCGGCCCCCAGTCCCCGGCAGCCCCGCTATTCCTACGGTAGCGGCTACGGTAACGACGGGGCAGGGGTGCTACCGACGATCTTGTGAAGGTCGCGGGAAGCCGCTGGATACGGGCAGCGCAGGACCGATCGTCGTGGAGATCCTTAGGGGAGGCCTATACCCAGCAGTGGGTGTCGTGCGGCTGATATGATGATGATGATGATGAAGCATCACCTACGTCTTCGAGATCTACATACTAAATATTTGAGATATTGTAAAAAGGTTTACCAACGTGCACAAAAAGTATTTTGGTTTACAATTCTGAAATACTTATCTCAACGTAGTGGTTACGATAAAAAAATAAAATTCACGCAATCGAATTGTTCAGCAAAAGGTGCCACTTAATAAAAACAATTGTTTTATTCACAACAAAATAAGGTTTCTGTGCATGTCGCGTGAGCAAGTTTCCTTCGCGTGTTTCAGTACATTTAGTTAGCGGTACAATCAAGATTAATCATTATAAGTTAATTTACGCGCGTTCCTTTATTTAGTTACACTCACTGTTTTTCCATAATTCACTATTATCACAATGATAACTTGTACAAATAAAATATTATTTGTTTTATTATTATGTTAACACGAACACTGACAAATAATTAATTTTTCGTATCTTTTTTCTAGTCACTTAAACAAATGTTACAGTTGTCAATTTGTTTTAGAAAACTTACCAAAAAGAAACAATATTAACCTTTAGAGCATTATTATTATTACAAAACAAATTTTGCTTTGTACAATTTTTATTTTATCATAAATGAAAATTATCTTAATATATAAAATTCAAAGTCCTGACTGACTGACTGACTGAGTGAGATATCAACGCACAGCCCAAACCGCTGGACCTAGAGACTTGAAATTTGGCACACAGATACCTTATACAGTGTAGGCATCCACTAAGAAAGGATTTTTGAAAATTCCATCCCAAAGGGGATGAAATAAGGGATAAAAGTTTGTATGAAAGTTCTCAGTTTTGAAGCTAGGATCTTCAAATTTTGTGTTTAGGCTGACCATTGAAAATTAATAAATACGGGTCTCAGCGTTTTTCAAAATTCTACTCCCGAAGGGGTCAAAAGGGGGATGAAGTTGTGCATTGAAGAAAATTCTTTATTTTCGAAGTAAAAATCGCTAAATTTATAATTTAGGCTCATGGATGGAAATCTAACGCAACGTATATTGTTATTGTTAGTATTTCAACCCCTTTGGGGATGAAATGAGGGTGAAAAGGGGTAAAAAAACCCAAAAATAGATATGGATGTCGTTGTTGGGGTTTTCTGGGATGACGATTGCAAAAATGACATTTATTTTGAAGTCCAACACGGTGGACATGATTTGACCCCTATAGGGGTGAAAATGAGGTTCAAAGTTTGTATGGAAAAATAATATAAAATGGACATTTCAACTTTAAACTTCGTAGGAGCACACCTAAAAATAAATAGGCAAACATATATTTTGTAATTTTGAAAATCATACCTTAAGGTGTAAATGGGGTAAGTAAACATGAAAATCGATGTGGATGTCGTTCTTGAGGTTTCATGGGATGGTGATTGCGAAAATGACATTTATTTTGACCTGGACAGGCACATCCAGGGGACGCGGACAGGGACGGGAACGGAAACGGGAACGGGAACGGGAACCGGATACTAATATCTCTGGATACAATTCTGAATATTATAAACTAGCTTCCGCCCGCGACTTCGTCCGCGTGGACATTCGATAAAATCCTCATGTTTTAATATCATTAAATTCTGATCAGCCGTTTTACGTGATTAGGCGGGTCCCCACCAAGCGAGCAGCCTCGTGCGAGGCCCGTGCGGCAAACGTCCTGCCTCGCGAGGCAGCGTGCTTGGTGGGAACCCGCCTAATCACGTAAAAACGGCTGATCAGAATTTAATGATATTAAAACATGAGGATTTTATCGAACGTCCACGCGGACGAAGTCGCGGGCGGAAGCTAGTTTCTCTATAAATCTTTAAACATTAATCATAATATTTTGGCCGGTGTCATGAAAAACTATGTTGGAATGAGAACAAAATAAGTGTTTTACTAAAAACATTCACACATAAAATTTTCACATAAAATTGTGATGGCAATGCGATATTAGAGTTCACAGAAATCATCGAAATGTGGCACAAGCTTGTTATTCAAAATAATATTATGTATTCCCGTGAATTAAAATACAAAGGAGAAATCGACATATTTTATTCTTCACGATTTCTTTTCTTTTCGAGGCTTGAGTGGAACATTTTTTGAGCATGATCAAGCGGATTCAAGCCACAACCGACCGACGAGGTAACCAAATGTCTATCTAGGTGCCTAGGTATCGCAATTTTTAGAGGTATGGGCATTGGTAAGGGCATGTTATGAGAAGGGACGAAAGGCATGTTACTGGAAGAGTAATGGATGTTGATGGCTGGAAAGTAAGAGGAAGACCACAAAAAAGATGGATGGATTGTGTGCGGAATGATATGAATGTGAAGGGAATGGATGAGGAGATGACGAGTGACAGGAAGAGGAGGACGCACTGCACCAACCTCAAATAAATTGGCATAAGGGTAGGGGGATGATCATGAACGCATTTTTTAGAGAATATTTTGATTTATGTTTGGGTTTTTGATGATGGTTTCTCTTTATGTTAACAATTTTTATTAACATAAATCAAACTAACTTCTAAAAACTGCGTTAGTCTGTGTGAAAAGTGTCGTTTCCGATGTAGAAGTACGCGCAAAACACATAAAAGTAAATAAAATAATGTAGGTAGTATTTTTATTAGAGGAAATGCCTAGAGCTATCGCACCGATTCCACGAACTATTTTTTTACATGCAACTAAGTACGTTAGCTATCAGTATTTTCTGAATATCAAGATGCGGCAACTTTTATTATCTAATAAAAAGTTATAACTGACTTAAGTGAACTAGAACATGGCGATGAATTTAAACTATTTGATGCCAAAAGTTTGCCGTATAATAAAGGCTAATGCTGTCTAGCGTAGGCGGATGGTAATTAAATTAATATGTGGGCGTATTGAAAATGTGTTTTGTGAAAATTGCGACCATCTTTGTACAGGGTGCTACAGTGTTCCAGTTTTTACATGATTTCATGAAAATTTAAATGTGTGAAATGAGGTCTACTGATAAACCTAGGTATAATGGTAATCCGTCACTTTCTAAATAAATGCACAACTATCTTAATCACGCGAACGAAGTCGCGGGTAGAAGCTAGTATTTTACAATAAATTAACTATCGCAAACTATACCTGCTGTTGTGTAATTATTCGTTGTAGTAAAATCAATTGTATTTGTAATACTTTCTTAGCTGTGTTACTTTTTCAGCGTATAAAGCCAGTTAGTTGATTTTTGTATTTGTTTAATTATTTTTTTTAACGAATTTAGTTGTTTTACAATTTTTTTTACATAATTCCTTCAAAACGATATTCCCTTTTAGATAAATAGTTTCCTATGTAAATACAAAAAAATAGTCACTAACTGTTTTGAGATTCCTAACCCAAATTATCGGAAAATGCTTTTCTTCTTTCTTTGCCTCATTATTAGGTTATTTTGTTACCTCTTGTTAAAAATTTTGCGAATTGAGCGTACAATATATTATTCGCAATTTTCCCTATTGGTGTTTTTCCCAGAATTAAAAGAAATACAAAACTTCGCATTTGATGCAAACTCCAACAAAATCTAAACAAAAAAGAGATTGTAGGTAATTCCTCTCTCTGTTTTTACAAGTTTACAATAGGGGAAAATGTAGAAACTTAATATTTTATCGGAGAAAATGAGAACGGGAACATCGTGAATCCCAACAATACCTTCACTTAAGTATTGCATTTGTTTTATAATAAAACTTAAGTGGAAAATGTTCCTTTCAGAATGTCCTTAGCGCTCGTTGAACGTTGCATAAGAGACAAAAAGATTGAGAGTTGTCGCTATTGTGATGGCAAGCGAGTTAAAATTCCTTTGTTTTTTTTCATTTTTAATTGAATAAAGTTTTTTTATTTGATTAGTATGACAGTTTCAGTATCTTAGTGGTTGAAAATTTTAGTGGCATTGCGGTTATGGCCTTATTTTCAAGTCAGTATTATCAAAGTTTAGTGACCTCTTGTTAACAAAATATTAAAAAGTTACCTACTAATATACATTGCCCGCATCCAGTGGCTGCGGGCAGCGCAGGACCGATCGTAGTGGAGATCCTTAAGGCGAGGCCAGTTCACGATCTGATGAAAAGTCTGATTTTTGAACTTCCAATGTGAAGAATTGATGTAAAATTTTACTTCACAATAATTATTGTAGACTGAAAAAGAAACAAAGAAGCAAAGTAACCGAACAAAATATTTAAAAATGGCATGGTAAGTTTGTAAAAAAATCCAGAATAACACCATAAAAACTTATAAAAATAAAATTCAAATCGTCAGATTTCGTAATTTTCAACGACAGTGATATTATTTTTTATGCAAAAAGGATAGCTTTTTTATCGATCTAACACAATAACCGAGTACATTTTTAATAAATGATCCAGTATTTCAGAAATTTATAAAAATGTACTAAAATTCGTCAAATTTCTGGCGAAGCGTCAATTGAAGCTATGCAATATTCTACCTTATTCTAAAGACATAGTGAAAGAGTAAATTTCGTGAACTGGCCTCGCCTTAAGCGCGAAATACACAGAAGAGATGCGGCGAAGATAAGGCGCAGATACGGCGGCGATACGTGTATTTCCTTTGCCGAAAGCATCCGAAAGTCTCACATCTGCACCGTATCGCCGCCGTATCCGAGCCGCGTCGCTTCTGTGTATTTCACGCCTTAGGGGAGGCCAATACCCAGCAGTGGGTGTCGTGCGGCTGATATGATGAAGATGATGATGATGTGCTTAAAAAACTTCGATATTGTGATTCAGGTCTTCATACATTTTGTCTCGATATTTGACGTAGTGCGACGTCACGTCTGCGTAATGTTTATTGTTGATCCTGCATTTTTTTGTCATTCGTCGATTGCTTATGTAGCGGCATAATCGCACCGCTACAATGAATATAAATTACTAAAATTGAATTGTCAATGAGAATTTGACATCTTCCATAACCGATTCATATCTTATTTAGTACGCAAATTAAAATCTACATCGCGGGCTATTAATTACGTTTCCCAGAAGCAGAAACGTACGGTTTCAAATTCCTGTTAAGTAATGTAGCAATAGGAGATCAATAAAGTGAAGCATCATAGTACCTCCTGACTTTAATATTCAATGACAGATACGGACAGAAGTTTCAAATTTTCTGGCTTACTCCCGGCAGAATATTGAAATGAATATTTAAAACTACAATCATTTCATTTCATTCATAACACTCTGCTTAACCAGTTGGACGATGTGCCTGATATCTACGCTTCCTCGCTCAATAAGTTCAGAACTTCACTACGCAGGCTGGTATGATGGACTATATTCAATTTGTATTTTGTTCCTGTCTATATTAATTAGTTAATCGAATCTAATTGTATTCAATCTAATTAATTTTTAATCCAATCTAATTTATTTAATTTTGTAATGTAATTTAATCTTAATCATTTCAATTTAAATAATATTCAACTTAATTTATTTTATGTAATTTAATTTAATTGCTGACTTGTCCGATTAATCATGTTGTTCACACATGTTGTTGGAGTTGCAGCCTACCTGCTTACTTTTTATAATGTTGTGATCTATATTTATGTATTTGCTGTAAATCTGTTTTGTGTGACAAATAAATAAAAATAAAAAAATAAAATAAAAAAAATTAATCGTGATTTAAATTTTAATTGCAATTATTCAGAATTTTTTCCATTTGTAAAACGATTTTGCGTATTTCTTTGAGACCTCATTTTGTTTGTGAAAACGGGTGTGTGTCGTTTAGTATTTTATTAGGTATCGTGTTTTCTTTGTTTTATGGTTGGAACTGACATCTGGCGTGATAAAAGGCAGTTCCTAATTAAATCGGTATAGTGCCTTTTGATCAGTATATACCAGGGTAAAGATTAACGTATTAATAAAGTTGAAAAGTCCTCATTTGTTCAAGTTAATTCAAGTTCTTTGTAAGATCTCGTGTAATGTTCTCGCATGGGGGAATTTTTACTGCTAACTTTAATTATGGCTTTCCTAACTAACTGTAGGACAAGAACTATCGTAAAATACATTTTAACGGCGCCTTTAATTACATAGTTTTAAATAAAGTGCCATAGTACCTTGAGAACACGTTTAAATGAGCTATAAATTAGCTTTACAAGAAATGGGTAATATTCTTTATATTATATCAGCAATATCAGCATGTAGCTCAAAATAACGTAAGTTGCTCACAACTCAAGAATGATCTTTAGTAAAATTTGTTTTGATGATGTTATTTATAGCAACCTTAGTATAGATGGGTTTAAAAATACTAAATTTAGGCATCTGCCAAAATAAATATTTTAATATTTGCAATTATTGCATGGATTTTAATCACTTATTTAGTCAAAATGACCTTGTCCCTGTCAAGCTGGAGTCGCTTGCAGAATTGATTAATGGTTCAAGATAAGGCCTATTCGATAGACAAACCCGGGCCTTAATCCTCGGCACAATAGCCTAATGGCCCTCGTTTCTCCGTTACACCTACCAAGTCAAATTGGCCATCGTCTATTACATATTCAGTGACGCAAATTTAGATACCGTTTAAGCGAGCTTAGCTTTTAGGCTGCGGGAGAGGTCAATGGACAATTTAGGATAACCTAGATACCTAAAGGAAATTATGATTAGTAACAGATTATGAAGCTCATTTCAGAAAGATTTCAGATTACGCTATAATAAAATCATATAGCTTATAGCACAACGATATCGCTCACCATACATTTATTTAGAACACGTTCACACTTAGCTATATTACTCCTCTTCGCGTCGTGTTCCTCATTACTGAGGGTCCCGATTCCCCCGATGGTAAGTCAATTTATCTTTGATGATGCCCCACCATCGCTGTCTGTCTTTAGCGTCGTGGAGTGCATCGTGTAGCTTGGTGTTCAGCGTTGAGCGGATTTGGTCAGACCACCTAGTTGGGCTTCGACCTCTCGGCCGTTTGCTCGTGACCTTGCCAGTAATCATCGGTTGTCCATATTTTCGGACTATGTGACCGAAGAATCCCAGATCTTTTTGGAGACTGGAAGTGGATAGACTAGTTTTAATGCTGAGCTCTCGAAGGATAGACTTGTTTGTTCAGAATAGCAATATTTATAGCTTGCAGCTATTCTATATGAAATAGAACAATGCGCTTGAGTTTTGAATAGTATCGCAGGTGTTTAGAATACAACATCACTCAAGTCGGAAAAATCAAATCAAGGTTGGTGGAAGTGGGCAACATAAATAACTTGTGCTACTTTATTGTGTTTTTCGTGAATTCGATACTGCACAGTTGAAAGCTTCAAATTTGTGATCACCGCTCAGCATGTTGCCAACCTGTCTGAGCTGGTGTCATTCCATTGAGCTTTTTCTTTTGTAAGCGATAGAGACGTTCTATTTCCGCCGCTCAAAGTGGTTTTCATTGATTGGAAAAGGGATTTAGCTCTTTAGTATTATCTTTATTTGAATTCAAGAGTTTCTGGGTTAAGATGTGTACATATTCAATCTATACCTATAATTTCAAGTCAAAATAAAATTAAGGTTTTCTGACAAAATCATGTTTCGTTAAAATCAAAAAAGAGTTTAATTCTACGAGTTGTACTCAATAGACTGAATTTTATGAAAAGAGATGCAGCATGGTTTTTCTCATGTAAGTTATGATAACTTGGGTACAAAAGTTATTATTTCTATTTAGAATTATACATCTGAAATAATATTAATAAAATGCTTGGTTCGGGTGGTTATTTTAAGATCTCGCGTCAAGATCTTGCCACAAAATAGAGAGACTAACAGAAGTTAAGCTTAGTACTACGGGCGCTCGAGTATCGCACATACACAAAGACAGCGCTCTCACCGCTGCGTCACGTACTCGAACTGTTTTGAGATTGGTTTGAGATTGCGGTTATACAGTGTCGGTCATCGGTGAGAGATGTCTATGTGTGCGTTGCTCGAGCGCGCGAGTGCTAAGCTTAAGGCGATTAGCTTCCTCACAGTGGCGCCCTCACCTTAAATAAATTTATTGCTCGCTAGGTTGAACCTTAGCTTCAATCTCAACGTTTGAATTTTTGATACATTATGTACTTAGCGAGCAATAAATTTAACCCGGCGTCATTGTGGCGGAAAAAAGTTACACTAACGTTGAGGTGGGTCATCATGACCCTGGTTACAATTGTTAAAATTTTGCCTAGTATAAAATAATTTTAAATTTTTCAAATTTTATATTAATTATAAATACTGTATTTATAATCAGTAGCAGCAATAAAACACATTGGTAATGAGTGAAATAATCTTTATTTTTCGTTTTTCTTATAGACTATTAATTATACAACAAAACTGTAACTCTTTTCTTAATTTTCTTATATCAACAAAAAACAATATCGTTTCTAACAAATACTTACTTAAATAAAATCTATACTACCTTACCTCTCTATCATTGGAAGATAAGAACGAACGACGAACACTAACATGATCTTCATATAAAATATATATAAAAAGTATATGGCACAAAACAGCAACGTCGCCGTTGAGCTGGGTCATAATTACCCTGTCGCAGGTTCACACACGTGTTGCTCGTTGCGCTGGTGATGGACGAATGAAGTGAGATACGCGAAGGGGAGGGGTGATCTTTAGCTGCAGCTACTGAGACAGACAGTTGTGGGTGGCAATTATTTCTAAGCAGTTTTCCGTATGCAAAACATGCAGGGTCATATTGACCCTGCCTCAATGACGCCGGGTTAATTAAGATGAGGGCGCCACTTGAGGGTACTAATCACCTTAACTACTGTACTCTCCCTATATTGTGTTCTTGGGTTGTGACAGCTTGCACCAAATGCCGGTCCCAAAGTCAAAATGCGTTATTTGACACAGTTGAATTTAATAAATGATTCATATCATTCTTCAAACGATAAATCGAAATGCCGCACTCACGATTTCCATCAATCGGAGGAATCGTTTTCATATTAGACAGTAGTAAAACAGAGGTCTCTGTTTTATGGAGTCGTAACCTCATCCTCGATGAACATAGGATCAAGCCATTTAAACCATTCGGAAACACTCTTATTCCACTGCAATAAGAATCAAAATGCCTAAGCAAAAAGTGCCAAAGTGTACTCGTAAAACTATTCTTACGCATTCATTCTGAAGTTTTTGTTGTTTAAGTTTGCTCCTTTAGTCAAAGTTATGTGGGTAATTATGTTAAGAACTTAAAAGCCAAAGTTTTTTTATTAAGAGGATACCTCGTGGATTTTCACGGTTTTCAATTTAGGTTTAGTCCTATTGATCCTACTACTATTGTTCTAATTTTGGAATATGTTAAAATAGACTAATAAATAGATGTTTTGATCAAGCTCAAAACATGAATGGAAACAATTGAGACTCCATAGTTCCTCTATTTTTTTTCTTTAAACTTTCGATGAAACCTCACGGGCGTTTGGCGCGAATATCAAACTTTACGAATGGAGGCCCAATGTCACTGTGGGGTACGGAGGTGAGTGGGCGGGGCCTGTTAAATATTTTTTTCACAAGGCGTCGTCTTAAGGATGTGAAAGAATTAACTTCTGAAAATCAACGGCTGAAAATCGGTGTTTTGCTGACACCGAGCCTAGACCCTACTTGCTGCTGCACACACATGCATGCTTTCTTCTGATTCTCTTTTGTTAAGTTGTGTACCTAGATGTCAATTTTGTTTGTCTTTTTTTATTTTTAGTCTTCAACTTAATGTATGCATTTTTATTTGTATGAATGTGTGTGTATTAGCAAATAAACTACTTATCTATCATCTATCTAACTTTTCCATATTACATAATTATGCATAATAATTATTTTCTTTTAATTTTCATAATTACTTTTTAGTTTAACGTCTTTATGGTTTATAATAATAATCATGTACTCTTTTTATTGGATAGCAGTTTAGATCTGTTATTTTGATGCAATTGTACTCGATTTTATGATAACTCTCTGTCTGTGTACCAAAATAAATAAATGTCAATCAGTACTAATGTACCGAGTGAGCGCGAAGCGCGAGCGAAGCTTCACCGTTTCAGTTTGGGAAAAAATCATAATGTCCGGCTGTCCCACTGTCGTCCGTCTGTTGTCCTCTCGTTTCTCAATCGATTCACGTGAAATTTTGTGAGCTGGTTGGATATTTATAAGTATGGAGTTCTTCAGTAGATTCAGTTTTTCGAAACTTTTCAAAATGGCGAAGATATGGGAAAAACATATTTTAGCCATTTCGAAAAAAACGTCAAAAATGTTAGGTCTATACAGCAGCTGATAAAGCTACTAGTGATATAAATAAGAAAAGTAACTCTGTCTCTCTGTAACCTTTTCACGCTTGAACCACATAAAAATAAAAATCCAAAACTCGTAATCTTGTGTACATGTCTATTCTGTGCTTATAGTGATATTATGTAGTGATATTCACTTCTCAAGCTTACGCGCTCACTAAAACATGAAACAAAACACTTTTAACGGATACTAGCGCGGTTTTATTGAAAGTACTTTGATAATTAGTTGGTATTTGGTTTGATTTTTGATTTTCCCGACGTTTCGGCACCTTTGCAGCTGCCGTGGTCACGGGGGACTGAAGCTACTTGTGAGCCTACGCCTACCCTCAAGCGATGAATTTTTTAAGACGTTCAGAAATTAAAGTTTAACCAATTTTTTCATTGGTTTAAGTTTTGGTTTGGTTTTAACTTTATTTTATATGCTAAAAAGAGAGAATCTACTGACTCTACTACCATTTCATAAAATTGGTAGGCCCCTCCAAGAAAGAAATGGCGAAAGAAAACTTGGAGAGGAAGGCCGACCTCCGTCTTTTATATTAATTAATTTATTTGCAAAAGGAACTAACCGTATCATTAGATCTTACAGTGTGTGTTTGGGGCTTTAGCTTGTGAATGATGGGGTCCCAAGCTGGTGGAATATATGTGTATGATGGATGATGGTTGGAAAAGCTTTCATTCATTCATAAAAAGGTTTCATTCAAAAAACATATAAAATTAGGCTTATTGGAAATGCAAAATTTAGGTACTTATACGCACTAACAGTCGTTCTGGTCGCGGTCTTATAATTTATTATTCGTGAATGTTATCATTTTATTGTTTTTTATTAATTTAATTGATTATATTATGTATTTTATTTTATTTATTTCTCTAGGTAATAAATAAATTGATTATAATTATATTTTTATTATTTTATTAAATTTAATGCAATTAATTTTATTCTTTTATATTTTATGATACGATAAGACATCGATTTCCACGTTTTTGTTTTTTTGATTTTTATTTTTTGTAAAAATATTGTTTTTCGTTTTTAATACTTTATTTTTATCACGGCACGGCCGATTTTGTCAATGCGTCCTTGCGACTACAGGTGACAGCTGAAAACCAGTGTTTTGCCTCATCATCGGGGCAATGATATACGCTGAGCTTTAACCTAATTGCATCGCTGTGACACACAAATTAAGGAGTATTATTTAGTTGCCAATATGCAGTTTTAATTGTTAAAATTATCTTTTTATTTTATTTTTAATTTTTGTCTATGTGCATGTGTGTTATGGTTGTGAGGCTAATAAATCATTCTATTCTATTCTTATTCTATTCCATCTCGCACTTGGCATTTATCCTTGTTATTACACTCAAGATTTCAAATCAAAAATATTGTACATATTCCGGGTTGGACGGGTGGGTACGATTAACTTGCATTCAATGCATTCAAAACAGCTTTGTGCATGCTTCGCGTGTGCACGCCACTTTGAACTGTTGACTTTTGTTGCGTTCATTGATAATAACAAAAATGTTATTTTACCCGCTTGTTATTATAAAACTTTTTTATTATTGAAATAACTAAAGTTAGATGTTATTTTTCAATCTTAATTTTTTTCTTCTTTTACGAATAGGCTTACTTATCTCCTAATCTCTGAAAATTTAATATAGGTTAGAAATTTTTAATCAAGTTAGAAATTTTCTTTTGAAAACAAGATTAAAAACCGTGTCCTCCACACCCGAGACCCTGGTTAACCCCAATTTTATAAATGTTAATGTCCAACAGCCTTCAAATATAATTTATGAAATAATCATACTGAAATATGGCCAGAATATTACTACCCTTTTCCATGTTAAATATTTGATGTGTCGACAACGAGACTTATGTTTCGGCACGTGTGGAGCGTTTTAACATTATCCGATCTGAAATTGCATTACTTAGGACGTATTAAGAAGAAAGTGCATTTATTGTACCTAATTATTTAGCCACATCGCAAGTAGTCTCTGTGATTACACAACATTAAGGCTGAGTTGCACCATCTTAACTTAACCATAACTGTACGGTACAGATAACCGCACAGAATTATTTCTAATTTATTGCAATTGTTCATGTCAGCATTTTACGCCAGTGCGCCGAATCTGGGGCACGGCGCGTCAGTCGCATTCGTACATTAAACCGCGATTCACACTTCATCAAATAATAAATAAGTAGTTTTGTGCCAATAAAAGTATATCCTTGTTAATTCCAAAACTATCTTTCTTTGGTGTATCCTCAACCCATACAATAACTTTAACCATAGAAATATAATGTCAAAGAACAACAATGTCAATAAACAGGTGATCCGAAAAACGAATGTATGTATACATTATATGAGATACGTAAAATATGACTTACATACATAAAATATGAGTATATCATGGCAAAGGAAATTAAAAAAACTATGATCCATACTTTTTTCTTCGTCGATAAACAAATAAATGTAGTGAAATTTGGTTTTAGAGAAATGTGTGGCAATATCTTATTTACCTGTGAAAAGTGTGATTACTTGGATTGTTTCTTTTAGTCACATCACAATCACTAACAGAACAAGACACCAAGGCTCTACGATACCCTTATTTAAAATTCTAAACAATAAAATATTTTAAAGAATTGTTATTGCTCTTTTGCTAGGCGGGACGCTAGGGGCTCTTACTGTAAAAAATGTTGGCACATTGTCACTTGATCCTTTGTCTCTTTTTTTCATAGACCGTGTCCGTATAATGTTAACTTCTCTTTTCCACGCTTTGTTGGTCTTCTTGAGCGCAGCGAAAATTTTTCAAAGTCTATGACTTTAACAGATACAAACATATCTGACTCGATGACAGCGTCTCTGTCGTCTATGGCGTAACCTAGGTAACAATATAATGTAATAACACCTTAGTTCCACTTTTGACCACTGGCTCAGATATGTTTGTATCTGTTTAAGTTATGGTTAGGTCAAGATGGTGCAACTCAGCCTTAGGCTACATTTTTGTTATGAATTATTGATCTTACCAAATTCCTAACGTCGTAAAATAATATTTAACTAGAAGTGTCAAAGTGATCGTTGAATTTTCGTTCATTCTGCTCACTTCATTTCACTGATGCTGCGGAACTGATGCCAATTTATTGTGTTTCGTGAGACAGTCCAGACTATCTGTTCTGACATCTATCTTTATTTCGTTCCATGAAGAGTAAAATAATAAAATGGCCACCGGATACCTTAAAAATAAGATACATCAGGTTGAAATTTTATTCTCCAAAACCTTCGGCCATGTTATGATCGAAGTCTCAAAACATAGAAAGATTTCTAGATATGAAAATTATGAAATAATACCAACTGAGAGCTCATGAGAAGCTCGGTGGCGCAGTGAGGAGCTCGGTGGCGCAGTGGTTTAGCGCCTGGCCCAGCGATTGCGGAAGTTAAGCAACGTTTGCAAGGGTCGCTTATCGGATGGGTGACCAAAAATGTATTATCTCGAGCTCCTCCGTGTTTCGGAAGGCACGTGAAGCCGTTGGTCCCGGCTGCATTTGCAGTCGTTAACACCCACCAATCCGCATTGGGCCCGCGTGGTGGGTTATGGCCCATCCTCCTTACCACCCATAAGGAAGGCCTGTGCCCCCCGCAGTGGAGACATCAAAAATGGCTGATGAACCAACTACATAATAATATTCGTATTTCCTTTGCGTATAGTGACGACGAGATGGATAAAACGAAACAATCTTAATTTTCCCATGCAACCAAAAAAATCGGAATCGTTTTCCTTTTAATTACGGAGCTTATTGCCATCACCAATTTTTATTTTTTTATACATTCCTATTGTTGAAAGTTGAAAGACGTGAAGGTTTTTTTAATCCACGGAAATCCACACAGACGAAGTCACGGTTACTGGTTAAAATATAGAAATAGCATTTCCTCAAGGTCATCGTCCCTTCCCATAATATGAGTGACCAACGGACCCACAAGTCGCAGTGGCCATCAAAATTTCATGAGCTCACGTAGCAATATAACGGTCATTGGTTGGTGGCTCCAGTCAAAATTCATACAATATTCATGGGAGCCAGGTAGCACTTATGACGTGAATAATGCTTCCAAGATGGAGCCTGCGTAATTACCATTGATGTGTTTAGTCTTCAGTATGATAGAGAAACTGTTGACTAAATATTTTTCTTTTTTTTAAAAAATTAGCCTAGCTTCCTGAAAAATAAAATGCCTAATCGCCTGGTTTAACTAAAATAAATTAAATTATCAAAAACGACTCTCAGAATTGGTATGACAAATTAAGCGAGAGACCCACACGATTTAAAGCAATCCAATTTCAAATGCTTAACAATAGACAACATTTAGTTAACAAATGTTTTATGAAATCTACCGCTACGGGTAGATTTAATACAAAAGCTGGTCATTGTAAAATATGCAACCCGTTAAAATAAAGTATTAGTAATTATAATCAAAGCCTCGCAAATATTGTGCGAAAATATGTTAGCCTCTCTAAAACGCATGAACATTTCGAAATGTCGGATCAGCCTACCCACATTAAGAAGACTAATATAGGTTATCTGGCGCGAATTACGACTCCACCAGTTGGGATTTTAATGAGAACTCATGATTTACAAGCTTCTTAGTTGGCTAATATTAAAGGGGAATATTTAACGGTTTGCCGACCGAAATTGATAATATTAACAACAAAATACCGCATAATCTTATACGCCTCAATCATTTGTGATTTTCACGTGTTTCCGTGCATGACTCCGTAATTATCAGTCTGTCTCAATACTTTCTGCTTAACATAAGATAAAGATTTGTTACAAACAAAACAAACTAATTATAATATAATACACTTCTTACACTTCAGCGTGCACTTTTCATTCCATGACTGAATGATGATGATGATAACTTTGACTATAGTTGAATCGTCATCATCAGGAAGTTAAGAATTGACATGACAACCTAATGAATCATATTGAATCCAAAAAAACAATAAACTGTAATGTAAGTTTTCATACAACACCGTAAGCGTATTTTCCTACTGTTTCTTAAATTTTAAAATGTCAGTTTTTAAAATGCACAGCAAGTGTGAAAACAACATTACACACAATACAAATAGCGAGATTCGAAAGGAAGTCATTGTTGAGCGTTCTACTTGTGAATTGCGCGGAAGCATTTAGCCGGCTTCAGCCACACAAAAGGCGAATGCCAAAGCGGGAATTGTATAAAAACAATTAAAAATCTTGGCAACAACGTTGAAGTAACGATTCGTTTGTGGCTCGTCCTCGTTTCTCTTCTTTGCTGTAAATACACCCTTTTTTATTGGTCGTCCAAGTTTAAAACTTAAAAGGTTTTATTGTTAGAATGATTTATTGAATTAATTTGTTACATTTGATATGATACATTTCTATTTGTAAACAGAGACATGTGAGATCATTCTACTCAGTAGGTTAGGACACCAAACGCAATATTTTGCGTATGCAAATTGTACCTATGCAAATTAAAATGCTATCTTTCAATACTTTGAAAAGTTGTAGTACCTATTTTAATGATTTTTCTAGTATCTCCGACATACAGTAAAATCTTAGTGATTTTTATTTATTTCGTTATAAATTTTATTGCTCATTTATAGAGAAAAAATAATTTCCAACTTAAACTGTCATAATAGTGTACCATCACAAATTCAATTATGTATAACTAAAGTTGAAATACAAATTGGACTTTCAGACTCCTCTAACTTGTGCTCCAACCGGGTTGTATGTGAGGGCGTTTCGCAATAGGGGTAATTAATGTGTACAGTAATCGTGTCGACCCTCATTAAACAAGCCATTAGAGGCGCCTTTTTAAGATGCTTTATGATCCGCGTCCGACTGTACCTGGCTTCACCTGCCCATGGCTAATCTTAGAGGAGTCAGGGATTTATCCCGTTTTTATTTGGGTTGTTAGATAACGTCTTTGTATGTTAAGTGACCGCAAATGCTTTGTAAATCGTTTGGAACAGACACTAGCAGCGTTTACGTTTAAGGTTAGTTAGTAAGATTCAAATGTCGTTTTTTTTCGTTCTCTAACTTTTTTCTAGTATTAAGCTGATTTTAAACTGTTTACTTTTGTTTCCGTTCTCTATCGAAATATTTATTGACGTTCATGGCGACAACAAAACGTCAATAAATGTTAACAAACGAGCTGAAAGTAACCCAGTTACTTATCATAAAAATAATCTGACAAAATAGAAATGGGCAATACATACTTGATGAGGAATGCACTTAGTATAATTATTATCATAACTCATTTTGGGTACTTAACTTACACGATCTTGCAAGAAAATAACACCGGTACATTTTCATTAAATTAATTCAAAAACTTTATACATTTTCCGCCTTAAATTGATATTACGGAAAATGGGGATTGAAAATGCGGCGTCATCTCACTCCATCATATGAATTATGACGTCATTCTGCTTATTATCACGACCCGTAGGTTTCTTGCAGTCTGCAGAATTTTCAACTCACAGATCTTTTAATCGAGTTCTTTATGAGTATGATGACAAATGGAGCTAAAGAAGTTTCTTTAACAAGCAGCTATAAATGGTTTTGTAAAGTAAATGAGAGGCATCGCTTAGTGTAATAATTGTTTCAATCCTGCTTTTTATGCCAAATGCCTCGAATCCTAATATGGGAAAGTGTTTTCATTTCTCATACTAGATGAGAGATGTATATTTAAACTGAGCAGCGGGTGGAAAACTCTGCTTTCCACCCTAGGGTGGAAAAGAATTTAAAAATCGAACTTAATTTGGTTACGTAGTCAGCCATAGTGTTTACTCATCGGCAACGAAAAAGTTTACATCATTTAAAAAATTATGGTCAAGTGTTAAATAGTAGATTGTTATACGAGGGTCAAAAGGAATTGATGACTTTTACCCGTGTTAAACACTCTACTTTTCATTTCGAATTTCAGGAAAGTAAAAAAAGTCTTAGTTATTCCAAAATGTTTATTAATAAAAACATGTACCTACTTAGTAACTACATTGGTAGACCTTATAATTATTACCTATACCAACTTACATTTAAAAACCTAGAAAAATTAGAACAATTTGTGAAATTTAAAGTTAAATTCTTGCTTGGAATATTTACAGTTTGATATAAATTATTATGATGACAGATTTGGCTTTATTGGATGCCTGTAAAAGTTGGAGATATTCTTTGGTCTTTGATAAGACGGTAAGTCCATGGCAGAGACTCTCCTGAAGTAGTTGTTTCCTGTAAGGAATTACAGCGTAGTTTTATTGTTTCTTTTATTTTATTTGAACTTTTTGTTTTAGTTTTAAACTCATTTTTAGTAAATACAAAATCAACACAAAACTTTAATACGACACACACAGCTCAAAGTCACAGAGTTAGGTAAGTCTCCCTCCAATATTTTATAGTTTTTCTTATTTTAAATTTGGAACACGTCGCGTCGCCAGCGCTCCGCTCAATGATTTTAATTTTGCACTGGCTGTTTATACCATGTTTTGTTGTTGTTCGTGAATGCGCCCTACAAGGCTGCAACTTTTTTTAAACCATTTGTTTTTAACTATTGTAAACTTTTTCATTGCCAAATTCAGTTCTATTTTTAAATTACCTACTTTTACACCCTAGGGTGGAACGAAGAGTTTTGGACCCGCTGCTCAGTTCAAATATACATCACTTTCCGAATATGAGAAATGAAAACAATGTTGCGGCCATGTTAGGGTGCGTTCCTACTGAAGTGGAGCGCGGAGCGGTGCTTTGTGATTCGTCAATATTTATTGCACCTTTAGTTGAGCTCTTCATGACAGCTGTCAAAGTTAAAGCAGCAATATTACGGAAAGTACTTATCGTAGACTGATGGAGTCTTTGAAGAAATTAAATGAAAATGTTTACCTTCCTTATATTCGAAATGAAAAGTATATAGTTGAACACGGGTGAAAGTCATCAATTCCATACTCAAACTATTACCTAAATGTCCCTAAATATCTCGTATGGGATTCGACTTTTGTATGACAATATACTATTGTATGACAAACCTAAGCATTTGATCCCGACTCCCGAGTCTTGTGCTAGTTTATGTCATTTACGGGATTTATATTTTATGTCCATAGGGACATTATTTTAAATTATAGAATTTAACTTGCGTGTAATGTTTTCCTGAGCTCATTCTTGCATAGTATTTATCATTTTGTGTGTCCTTTCAGCTTTAACACAAACTATCCTTATTATCTCAGCAAAACAGAATTTTCTCCTTTACCCCAAACTTTTACTCTATCGAAGCTAGACGATGTTTTAGACCAAATTAGATACTGCGGTGCTTAAATTCAGCTTCGGTTAACAGCAGACTACCTATACATAGTTCGAAATTTATAAAATTCTAGTGGAAAAGTTAAGCTAAAGTTCTCGAAGCCTTTGCAGCGTATCTAAGGGAACTTATATAAGGCGAACATTCTAGAATAAGTGATGCAGGTTGATATTCTCGTATGTTGCTGCATTGTGTAAACTGATTAAACCTCGAGGTGTATGGAATTTTCGCAGAAAATACATCTTCAAATAAGCGGATAAGGAATTTAGAAGACATTATTTCGTAACAGCTTAATCGAGCATAGATAAAAATCTGAAAACACACAGACTTATTCCTGAGTTTTCCATTATTGTCTGCTTCTGTTTTCTTCCATCCTAATTTTTAGGGTATTTAATGACGATTTCAACGGTATATAATTCATAATATTATTATGGTCTTATTACATATTTTCAAGTACTTATTTTTTTGTGTCCATCAGTCCATCAGCCATTTTTGATGTCCCCACTGCTGGGGCACAGGCCTTCTTATGGGTGGTAAAGAGGATGGGCCATAACCCACCACGCGGGCCCAATGCGGAGTGGTGGGTGTTAACGACTGCAAATGCAGCCGGGACCAACGGCTTCACGTGCCTTCCGAAGCACGGAGGAGCTCAAATTAATAAATTTTTGGTCACCCATCCTATGACCGACCCTTGCGAACGTTGCTTAACTTCCGCAATCGCTGGGCCAGGCGCTAAACCACTGCGCCAACGAGCTCCTCATCTGTTTTCTTCCATCCTAATTTTTAGGGTATTTAGTATTTAATGACGATTTCAACGGTATATAATTCATAATATTATTATGGTCTTATTAAATATTTTAAAGTACTTATTTTTTTGTGGGGGAGCTCTATAATTACGCAATTAGCAATGAATTCGCGACAGACGACGCCATTTTGCAAAAGTGTGCTGCGACATATGACAGGATAAGCTAATGATGGCCATGCATTCTCTTTTCTCTCTAATATTGCTTCCTGAAATTTTAATTCGTTGCTCGCAATTTACTCCAGAAAACATTTTCAGTTCCCCTACAATGACTGTCAAAAGTAATATCGAAGCAATGTTGTAAATGAGATGGCGCTATACGCGATGTATAGCTCTGTCCCTATAACAACATTACTTTGAGGTTGCTATAAGAGCTCATTGTAAGGCCCCCAGGACGATACATTTTATTCATTACCTTTTCACCTTTTCAATTTAAAGAAAACAGCTCATTCTGAGTTAATGATTTTTCATGAGAAAACTAATTTCCATTCGTTTTACACAAATTAAATTAAAAAAAAACTGACGTTGTTACAGGTATGCTGAAATCACATTACAGTGAATATTCTGTTGTTGTAAAACAGAAAAAGATTAAAATAAACTAACTTTGAAAAACTAAGTAATTCGGAGGAAATTTAGTGTTTATTTCGATATTTTTACTATATTTGTCACAATATTTTTGCAAAGTTAATAATGTCGAAAATATTATAGTCGTTTGTTTTTGTTATGGTTTCGTATTTTGATGAAGATCTCAATATAAAAGCTAAAAGTATTATCCATAATAATGGCATCGGTCGTTCTTGCTTCATAATAAGAAATCGCCTTTTTTGTTGAGAAAAATCTCTCAAATTGCCTCTTGGCGACATTGAGACCGTTTAGGGATTCATGGCGACGAACAAAAACCTCTTTCTATTGTCAAAGAAGAAAGTAATTTTCTTTAAAAGAAAATGGTAACTTAATCGTCGAATAATTAACTGAAAGAGATGTCTCACTGAGTTTTATATGTGTAACCTCAAATATTTTGTTATGTTTTAAGTTATTTAATCATTCATAAATATAAGGCCCATAAACCTTATTATCCTGTAACACATAGTAGGCTTAGTATATTTTTTGTTAATACGTAACATATCACATTGTTACTTAAAGCATCAAAACCACAATTTTCCTGGAAGCTTTTATAATGTTCACCCTAAAATTATTTAACGACGGACAACCCACGTTACGAAAATAGGCAAATGTTAAGTATAAAAGATAGTTATCTTTTAATTAACGTTGGAGGTAGCTGACCCCTGAATCGGCTTACCCAACCATTGATAATAATATTCCTTTACGTTCCCTCAAATATGGTTGAGCGAAGCGATGGCTGGTCCACGCGTCATGCTCGTGAACGGGTGCTGCCAGTGGGAATGGGTCTGCTTCTGAGTACCTATCTTAACGCATATTGAATTGTAAGAATTGCGTTTTTTATTGTTATTTTTTATGTCTTGTCTCAAGTATTTTTTGGTAAATTTTGCCTACTTAGGTGCACTTTCGAGTAGCAGACATAGTGATTACTGATTTCTCAACTAGTTGAAAGTTATTTACTCTCACAATTACCTATCCGATATGTAGTAGGTATTTAATTTCAACCTACCTACCCATTGTGTACAAACTTTTGTTAATTATTGTGATGGAAAATGACCTCACTTTAAATGTGGAGCTCATTTTTCAATGTTGACGACTCTGTATGAAATATACAGGGAGAAAAAAGCAGCCCTTGACGAGTTTCTTGCCGGTTCTTCTCGTTACAAGGTCTCCCGCTCAGGGTTTGCGAACCGATGGCGTAGCTTCTTTGACATTCACAAGTGCTTGTAACAGCCTAGACTGAATAAATGATTTTTTGATTTTGATTTGATTTGATTTATTTACAGTTTGTTTAAGTACTCATGAATGTTGAATACTTCAAAAGATTTCTGAAAAGAGAAAAGTTCTCAATCTGGTAGATTGATAAACAAATGAATGTCAATGACGTTACACTAACGAACATACTAAAGACATAATATAAGAGTACTAGCGTACTAAAGACTAGTAAGATTTGTTGATTACCAAAGATGAAATGGCTGCTTGCGTCGTATTTCTTTTTTCATAGATAGGCATTGAAAGCGATTCAATCTTTGTTAACAGAAACTAAAACAATCGCACTGGAAAAAATCGACTTCAAAAAACCTACCTCTAAATAGCAAGAAATAATATTCGTAATAATAAAAATACGTCAATTGAAGTCGGGTGGGGCTGGAGTACAAATTCCTTTTTTTTATTCTAAATCCCCACCCGACTTCAATAGACGTATTTTTATTATAACGAATATTATTTCTTGCTTTTTAGAGGTAGGTTTTTTGAAGTCGGTTTTTTGTTTTTTTTTAAACAATTTTTTATTTTTTTATTTTTAGTGTAGGTACCTTGTAAGTTGTAGGTAAGGTATATTATATATGTAGAAAAATCGGCTTAGCTAAACGTAAGATAATCGCGGAGAAACATACTTAAATACGGGTCAAACTGTTCTCAGTTTGAGGTTCTCCTCTTTCTTTAAGTCGGTTAAAAACTACACTTAAGATATCCCTCTTCCAACAAAAAAAATATTATCTTATTCAGTTCATAAACAAAGAAGTAATACGACCAATCATCGAGGTAATTCACACAAAATCATACTATTTTCGTGCTTTTTTTCAAAATTACTTGAAAAGTACTGAACCGATTTCCAAATTTTAAAAAATGGGACCAACTTGGGAGTGTACCTAATGTAATAACGTTTGAATCATTTCAATCGGTCGTCTGCGAGTAATCGGTGGACATACACAAAAAAAAAAAATATACAGACGAACATAGAATTCCTTTTTTGGAAGTCGGTTAATAAAACGTTCAGAATATTGACGTGATTATACAGAATTGAAGTAGTTTTGGACTTTTTGTGTATTGATTGGGATTTTTAGGTTGATTTTTGCATTTTTTCCCATTTCCTGATAATTTATCACCTTCGCAGCTGCTCTGCTGTGGTCACGGATCGCTAAAACCACTCGTAACGCATAAATTGTAAGTGGCTTTAATAGTCTACCTACCCCTACTGAATCCCAAACAAAACATCACAAAAGTTCCAATTAAATCTCATTATACATTTTTGTTCTTTGCAATTTCAATTTCTTATTGATTGCACCTTAACTAGGACACTAACTGAGTTTGCTGGCACGCCATAGCATGCTGCTTACGGCCTGATTGTTGATGTTTCATCGAAACTTTGAATTTCCACCTGACGTCACCGGTTTAGTAGTTTCGAACTAGTCAGCTAATCTCTCAACCAACTATCTTAACGACGGCACGAGAGGGACTTCTAATGTTATTAGACTATAATGTCCTGCACAATGAAACATTAGGAACCTAAGACTAGCAAGAATATGGAAGATAAAACACAGAATATATACTGCTCAAAATAGGGGCTACAATATGGTCTTCCATACAAACGAGCAAATTTCTTAAAGGTTTGTTTTTTTATATAAATTAAATCTTATTTTATTTAAATTTGATATTGTTCAAAAGCTGTAAGTAAACTTGCAGATATTACTGTCGAGTTTACTGTAAATATAATTTCACTTATTCGCATTGAACAATGGTAAATTTTCCCTATTTTTGTATGAAACTCCAATTTATTTCTATTGTAACTGACACATAGTAGAAATATATAGAAAACTCGAAGGTAAATTCTGCAAGTTAACTATTAACAGCTTTCGAACAATATTAAATTCAAATAATATTATAAAACCATTCAGTAATTAGCTCGTATGTACTTAAAACCATAATAGTGGCCTTATTTTATTTTGAGTAGTATGTAATAGTACTAAGCTTAAGCCGCGAGCAGAGTGGGCATTTAAAAGTCTAAATACGGAGTGAGACACCCGGTTATAGACTATTTTTCCTAACTTGTCCTATTCAGTCAAAAGTTTTAACATTTCTCACATGTCAGTACTTCGATCTTTTTCTATCAAAATTTTCACGTCACACGGCCCACAATATACGGAGTGTAATCCATCTGTCCCTCAAAAGTTCAGTTCTCACACACGTTCTCACATGGTACCTACTTCGATCTTTTTCCATCAAAATTTTTACGTCACAAGGCCCACAGTGTGTAATCCATCTGTCCCTTAATGAGAACTGAAAGGATGCATTTAAGCCGCGCTCATCTCCGCTTGAAGATGAATGGCCCGCACAAAGGCGAGCCTGCAATCACGCGGCGACCAATCCTGGCCCTGCGTGACGGCTACGTGAAACTGTGAAAGGGTGTTGCTCCTGCCTGGCGAGTTTGTTTTGCATGAATTGAGGCTTGCAGGATGTGTTTACTTAGTGGCTGAGGCGCTTTAGTCTGAACTCTGAAGCAAGGTTGTAAAGGATATGATATTATATTCGTGATAAATACTCGTGAGCGCACGGGTCTTTGGCGTGTTCGTGAATCATCAAAATATATTTGTGGTATTTAAAAGGCATTATAAATCCTTACTTTAGAAATGAGAACGATGACCTTTTGCCAATGAAATCGTAAATAAGAATGACCTCTTGATATTGCAATTGTTTTCAGGCTTCAGTGGCCTTTAAATACAAATACAAATATCTTTATTGTCTCATGAGTTTTACATGGTGGTAAATATAAAAAGTACCATCATGAACCCCGTTAGGGCACTCACTACAATATTTTCAATTAAATTAAGAACTTGCTTAATTTATTATAACATTTTAAACTTTAAACGCTTTTATTAAATGTTTTTAAAATAAAAAATATTTTCAAGTCCACGTTCTAGCCTCCATCAACAGTTTTGTTTTGTTTGGCAGAACTTTGTACATTTTTGAAGCGAACTCTATTTCGAATGGCAACAAAAGTTTGGTCCTGTCATGACCGGTAACGTTTCCATTTGGCACTGTGCGATTGGTTTGTTCAGTTTTGTTACAATGTTATTTGTTACATCGGAATTAATCTGGATTTATTTAATATCAATGCACAATGAACCTTATAATATTACTTTTTTTGCTCCGCGATACGCAAAAGTTGTTTTTCTTTTAACCACATTGAAGCTAAAGTCTTGGATTGCTTTCCAAAGTTTAACCATTAAGTTGAAATGACTTCTATTTTCATATTATTACAATATTCGACAAGTTAAGCGAGTTTTAGATTAATCAACTAAGAAAATCGGTAATATTAAATATGACCTACTTCCTTAAAGCTTAATTATACGCTTACAGCTAACAATGTTGATCTAAAACCGTGCGTGTGTTTAATAGTTGTTTGTACAGCTCGCAAGCATGTTACTAAATTCTAGACTAATTATCTAAAACCACAGCCATTAACTATAGGGAGTAAGGAACTAAATTAGGGGTTCCGACAGTTGTAATTAATTTCAGAGAGCTATTAAACTTGTTTAACAAAGCGATGTTTGTACGAGTATGTTAACAATGAGCAGTTAATTCACTTTTTCCATCATGAAATTGCATAGAGTAAGGAAAGTTAAGTGTTGTTTATAGCGGGCTCTACAAAAGCATTTTTTTTTGCATTATCATAAAACAATAAAATATACTCCGACTCGTAATTCGGTGCAGTGTTTTGACAGCTCCAGTGTGCCCACTTTAGGACAAAATAAAAAAGTGACGTGACAAATAATCGTTCATTCAATTAACATTCAGTTAAAAATCGGTAAATATTAGATTTACTATTAAGAATATAAATATTGTAATGAAATTGAAAATGAAAAGTGTTCTGTTATAGGTTTTATGCTTAAACCAGGTTTTAAACTGTGATAGATAATGCCTACGTGCACATGTTTTTTTTAAATAATAATGGAACATAACATAACTTTATAGGAATCAACTCATGTAATACCAGAAAGTACTCATTTATCATTATTATTATTATAAACTGCCTGTTATTGGATCTAGCCTGGCGGACTTGAAATGAGCCCTACCACACCACCAACCAAACCTAGTAAAAATTGTCCCCATCCTGAGAATCGAACCCGGGACCCTTGCGTCTTACACGGGTGGGCGAACCATCACTAGACCACAGAGTCGTTTAAACTCAAACTTAACATTTTGAAAAAAGAAATATATGTAGCTTACTTCCGCAAACAAAATATGCAAGATGCACCGCCCGCCCGCCCGCAAAAATATGCAGCACACCACAAAATATAAGTGCACAATACCTGCATTTAGCAAGACTTACACTTCAAACTTAACACTCAAAATTTGACCCTTGACCCTATTCAACGATAGGTAGTAAAACCTAAATTATTTCATTTATTGTAAAAACTAATCTTAATATAATATATATATATATATATATAAGATAAGTATATCTAGAAAATATATCCTGAAATTGATGTTTCATTGAAATGGCATAGATTAAGATTAGTTTGAATTGGAAAGCACTTTCATGTTGTGAAGTTGGCTTTTACTAGAAATCTGTTGTGTACACCCTACAATTAGACGGGAAAAATATTTTCTAGCTAACAAAATTATTAATAAGTTTGTTAACTGATGACTTTAAAGGAAGGATATGCGGTCCAGTAAGACAATTATAAAACTGGCGACGACGCCCGTCGCAGTTGTCGCCACGTGGCGACGCGACGGACACGCAAATCTAGTCTTTATACTAGCTTTTTCTATACAAACTAAGACACTTTGTAAACAAGTATCCGCTCACCGCGACAGGCGACGGTGCTGCAGCGTGTTAATCCTAAATAGCCTGAGGATCTCGTTAAATTATGGCAAATAAACTATAGGTAATCATTATTCATTATAACTAGACTACAAAAAAAAATGTTAATCTTAACGTGGGTAGGAGACTAGGACATTAACCTAATGAGGACATGACCTCGCTAAGACTTTAGCCACTTCTAGCAAATTTCCATCTAGCTAGTTGCTTTGATTACAAAATGTTTTAGTGGTTTCGATCAGATTATTAGATAGCGATAACTAATTTGATAAAATTTAAATTTTATAGACTTATATGTTGAATTCTGGAGTAGTTATAATTAACCACCACTAAATAATGCAAATGAACCAAAGTACACCTAATCAATGTAAAGGAGAAGGTCCAATCTGGGCCAGGTATATGTACGGCACACCAAAAAACAGGAAAAAATATAAGGATTCTCAGAAAAATAGAAATATTTAAAATTTGCTAGTAATTTTTTGGCTCATCGATGATTTATGTTGAGATTTTCCACGCACTACTTATAGGTTAGGTATGTCGCATTTGGGTAGATACCACTAGGTTTATCACTATAAAAACTATTTCGTCAGTCCAACCAGATAAAATAAATAGTTTCAAATCCATTTCAAAAATTATTGCAAATCATGAGATATATATAGATTGAGTTGTCAAAATGACATTGACATGCCGCCATCATGCCGCCATCTCGGTATAAATGTCACAAAGTATTTTAAAATGCTTTGAGCCAGAAAATAAAGCTAAATCATGAAAATTGAATAGTCTGAATCGACATAAAATTTCATTTCCTTCATTTTTCTATACCGTACATAGACCTGGCCCAGGCTCCATACATTTTTGGACCATCTCTTTTGCTCTCGTCAGGATAAATGATTAAATTGTAAATGATATTTCCATTAAATTTGTTTGATTTGAAACGTTTTGATGGATGAATTTTCAATGTCGATTAATTGAACATAACTAGCTGATGTTAAATGTAAGTATTTATTTAAATAGCAAACATTAATATGATTTAATAATAAACTACAATAAAAACATAATATTTTACATAATTTTGAGCCCAATGTTTATTTAACTTACCTTCTTTTTTTCTTTGAATCTTTATTGCTTTTGCAAATGTGACTGTGTCTGCCGAGTTCCAAATTACTTGGTTTATTACGTTTATGAAGTAAAGACACAATATAAGAGGAAAAGGCTAAATGATGGCTAGTTAATAAATAATGGTGATTTGTACGACAGTCAGGTATCGGGAAATACTGTTTCCTTCCGTGAACGAAGAAGTTGCAAAGATAGGACGGACGCAAAACTTCGTCTATCGAGATATAAATTATGTAAGTAGAGGTTACGCTTCATTATGAACGGTAGGGTATTCGATAATTTTTATTTAATACTTACTTCAATTACTTTTGCGAAATTTCACCGGCTGGGGCTAGTGATGTACAAGACTCGAGCCTCCGAGTCCTTTTGTCTAGAGCTCGGAGTCGTTTTACAGGGCTCGGCTCGTTTGTATGACGCTCGACGACTCGGGAGTCTTTTTCAGAGCTCGAGTTTTTTTGAGAGCTCGATTGACTTCGTAGCTGAGTTCAAATTTTGGAGACTCGAGTCAGATTTGTAGGGCTCTGTGAGTTCGATAGCGAGTTCTTTGAGCAACAACTCGAACCTTGAAAAGTGGTCGAGTCTTTAAATGAACTCGAGCTTTCAAGAATAGCTCGAGTTTAAAACACAACTTGAAGTTTGAAACTCAAAAAGGGCTCGAGGCGAAATTTCAGATAAATTTTAATTATTCAAGGTATGCAAGCAAATATTATTTTAACTACAAACAGTACAAATCTTAGTGATTTTATGATTTTCGTAATGTGTCTTATATGGTAATAAATAATTAAAAACTGTAAATCATATTTTATTTATTTCTCATTTAGAATTGGAATCAGTGTTAAATAAACAACTCGAGCTCTTTTGAAGGCTCGAGCTATTTTGATAGGTTTACGCTCTTTGGAAGGCTCGAACTCTTTTGAAGCCTCGAGCCGTTTTTTATTGAAGACTTGCAATGATTTTCATTTGTAGACTCGAGCTATTTTGATAGGTTTAAGCTCTTTGGAAGGCTTTCTTTTGAAGCCTCGAGGCGTGTCTCAGAGAACTCGCGACTCGGCTAGGCTGGGGACTACAAGCCTACGAAGCTCACTGAGTCCTACCAATCCGCCTCGAGTATTCAAATGTAGAACTCAAAGACTCGAGTCTTGTACATCACTAGCTAGGGCAGTAGCTTAACCCTAACGCCTGTTTTCACCATGAACCACGCATGACAGCTAAGTTAATGACAACGTTTTAATTTAGTAGTAGTTAGGAAAAGACTTAGGCGATTCCTGTTTGGTGAAAACGGGCGTAAGCGTAAGTCACTTAAGACATTAGCGATCGTGTAGATGGCACCTAAGTTCGACTGGAGATCAGCCGAAACTCAACCAGAGCCGGACCGAAGCCGGGCTGGAGCTCAACCGGAGCACGTCTCACCTTTTTCACCTTATTCATATTTGTTACTATGGAATCGAGGTTTTTACTATGGCAATGGGACCCGATTTTGCTCCAGTCATGCTCCGGTTCTGCTCCCGTCGGGCTCCGGTTGAATTTCGGTTTATCTCCGGTCGAACTCCAGTAGCAACGGGACCAGCATAGTGTCTCGATTTAGCTTCGGTCAGGCTCCGGACCGGCTCCCGTCTGGGTCTAGTTGAGTTTCGGTTTATCTCCGGTCGAACTTCAGTAGCAACGGGACCAGCATAGTATCTCGATTTAGCTCCGGTCAGGCTCCGCACCGGCTCCCGTCGGGGTCTAGTTGAGTTTCGGTTTATCTCCGGTCGAACTCCAGTAGCAACGGGACCAGCATAGTGTCTCGATTTAGCTCCGGCCAGGCTCCGTACCGGCTCCCGTCGGGGTTTAGTTGAGTTTCGGTTTATTTCCGGTTGAACTCCGTTGCCAACTTAGCCTTTTCGTTCAATATCTAAACATCTTTCCCTCAACCCGGAAGCTGTTATTAATATCCGCCTTATATTAATTTTCATTTTTATTCCCCCTTTGCAAGTCATTCCTGTAATCAGGCGAACGGAACCCAAGCTATTACACCGTAGATTGATACTTATTTTAATTCTTATAGATATCAATATGCGCATAGTTACAAGATATAAAAGTTAAAAACTTACATTATGTAATACAAACAACATGGTAGAGAGAGACGCGCCATAGACATTTAAGTCGTACCTACTGGTGTTTTATTTAACTGAACGTAAATTTAACATTACTCCTAGGTAAGTTTTATCCCGTTTTTTAACAATTCTAACTAAATAAATCCTAATAAATACGACAGTAAGTTTGTTTGTTTGTTACGCCTCCATGTCTTAACTACTCAACCGATCATCATGAAACATTGCATACCTACACGTTGTCAGAGCACAAAATGACTTAGGATACATTTCACCCAAAAAAAGTACTGTAAATTAATAATTACCATGAAACATTTTATTTATTATGGCGAACTAACGAGAGCTTGTTTTATGGACACTGTTGCGTTTAATTTTTATTAACATTAAGCAGAAGCATTATATTTCAAAGAAAAAGAATGTTCTCTATCATTTAAAATATAAACTTATAAAACTTTTTGCTTCTTTTAAAAAGTATATATTTAAGCTTAATAAGTGCTTTTTGATTTTACTCTAGATGAAGTTAACGAAGTAATTTCCGCTTTTATGACAAAATGGCGTGAGGTTTCCCGTTGACGGCAACTGTTAATATTAATTATTAACAAAACTCTCCACAATTTGGAATACAGGAAGTTCAGAATAAGTACATAAGACTTCTTAAGAATCTTAGCGTACATAATTAAGTAGAGTACATTAAGGAAAGAGGACTAGATGTCAATAGTTCAGCAATAGTTCAGATGCCAAGACCTGAAGAGTTGTAAGCTCCGGGAAATCTTCTCAACTTTCGACTTTGCTAAGTTTCGACTTAGGGTTGGAAAATCATCCTTTGTTCTAGTTAGATTGGGAAAATAAAATGTTCACATATTTCTTAGGAGAGCATCGGCGAGTTTGGATAGTACTAATGCTGATCAAATGTTCAGTTTTGCTTTGTGGTAGGAAAGTCAATAAAAGTAGGTAGTAGGTCACCCCGGACACTCCATACAACCGCGTCATTATAAACAGATGACGTCAGATGACGTTTTTGTACACGCGCAACTGTGTGTGTAAGTCTAGGGCTACCGTGCAGTTTGTACTGTATGAGCGGCGTTCAATTCATAATTCGAACTTTTTGGTAAATATTTTTTTTTTAATTTGAATTTATTATTATAAAGTTTACATGAGTACGGTACAAACACATGTTCATTAACTTTACCGTGTACCGGTGTAGCCGACAATTCATTTTTTGTAATGCAAATAAATATTACTTAGGTGACAGATTGTCTTTTACGATAAACCATTTAAATTGTTTACGAAAAACTTGTACAATTCTTCTGTCCATTTCTTTTCCGTTTGTAATTGTGTGTGTACAGAACTAATAAATAAATAAATAAAAAAAACACTTAAAAACTCAGACACAGCAAGCCGCGGAATAAAGGAATGATATTCCTCACTGCGTGGTCATCGTATAATGTTATGTTATGATATGACACATAGCTTTGAATATCAAAATAAGTTGACGTTTACAAACACGACACGATTCGGCACACGAACTCGCGGGGTGGGGTGAGGTAATAGATTCTGGGACGGGGCGGGGAGTGTCCTTTCTGTACTTATATCTATTTCTGTGGTAGTAGTATTATTTATTTTTCATGTAACGTTGATGAAACAGAATAATATTCACTTCTCAAGCTTACGCGCTCACTAGACATGAAATAAAACACTTTTAACGGATACTAGCGCGGTTTTATTGAAAGCACTTTGGTAATTAGTTGGTATTTGGTTTGATTTTTGGTTTTCCCGACGTTTCGGCACCTTTGCAGCTGCCGTGGTCACGGGGGACTTAAGCTACTTGTGAGCCTACCCTCAAGCGATGAATTTTTTAAGACGTTCAGAAATTAAGATTTAACAAATAAATACCAAGTACTTTCAATAAAACCGCGCTAGTATCCGTTAATAGTAGTTTATGATACAAGGTTGGTAAGGAGGTTTTTAAAACAAGTTGACGCTTTATAAGCCCGAGCCGCAGGCGAGGGTTTATAATCGTCACGAGTTTTAAAAAACCTTAACAACCGTGTGCCATACTACGTTTTTCAATACATTTGCGAGAAAACATAATAGGTACTACTGAAATTGTAATCTATACATATAATAAAACTGTAAATTCTAAATATTTGTGCGCGAATGACGCAAAAACCGCTATTTCACAATTTAGTAGATTGCGGTCCAACTTAAAATCTAAGCTATGTTTCATCAAATTCAGGTGGGTGGTGCCAGGGAAACAGCTTGAACTATCCGTAGTACTAGCTTTCATACACTAAAGGGGTCATTTTAAACTGGTTGCAATATTTTTCTACTGTCCACGCGGATGAAGTCGCGGGCGGAAGCTAGTAGAAAATAAAAAAAACGTTCGTAAACAAAAACGCACGGCGCCGGCGTGCGGTAAAATCAACTTTCCGCACGCTGTACTACTCCGTAAACAAAAACGCACGGCGTGCGGTAAAATCAACTTTCCGCACGCTGTACTACTCCGTAAACAAAAACGCACGGCGTGCGGTAAAATCAACTTTCCGCACGCTCGACTTTTTGAGCAACTGTATTGAAAAAGTGTTTTATTTCACAGAATAATATTGTTTATTCAGTTTATTTAAAAGTTACATTGTGCAAGCCGTAGGCCGTGAAAACTCGGCAATGAAACACACTCAAAAGCTAAGTATTCAACGTTTATAAAAAATATTTGTCCTTCGTAACTAAATACAATCACAGGTACAAAAGATAATTCAATAGGTACATTACACTAGGACTTTTTTATAAGTTCAAACAGTAGACTGTTTGTGTTTTCTCGACAACCCTGCTTAATCCCAGAGTCAGTGGGTGATCCAGGCTAAATGTAACCATTCCGCAGAAATGAGTTGCCACTGTCGCCGCCCTTATATTAACCTCGTTTCAGGTAACGACGGGAAATTTATTACGACACACCTACGCGCGGCTACATCGCGAACAATCGTGATCTTTATATCATTGTTATTAAGAGAATCTTGAGATTTGACACAAAGTTTGTAATACTAAATAATATACTAGAAAAAATACGACTCGCACCAGATCAATACTCAGACGGGAATCGAACCCGCGACCTTTGGATATCCGGTCCAATGCTCTGACCGCTGAGCTACCGAGTCACAAGTTTGTATTTTAAACGAAACCTAAGAAACAGAACAGGGGCCGTACCGGCTAACTTACATGGCTATCGTAATCGCTTTCATTTGACAGACGGATGTGACACTTCTATTTAGCATAAATAAAAACTTACCATAGAATGTATCACATCCATCTGTCAAATGAAAGCGATGACGATAGCCATGTAAGTTAGCCAGTAAGGCCCCTGGATGAGCTTGAAGTAATTTTGGAATGGGTAACCATCTGAAGTCTGACTGTTGCAATGATACCACACAATCAGAATCTGATGCTATTAAAATAATTTACAAGATTCTTTAAAAATTAACGGTACTCTTAAACAGTCTCCATTGTAGGTTAAGTAATTAATACATATGGAAAATAGGTGCAACAGAACAAACACGAAACAACAAATATTAATTTAGATTGTGGCTGTTCGAAAGTGAGCTAGTCAAACGGACCGAATACACAAAACTAAAAGCATAATTATAATGAGTGCGAAACGCTCGACGCTGGAGAGTTTGGTTGCTCGGCAGTTTTCAACTTTGCGCTTGAAACATGTATGTAAAATGCGGACAAGTTAGCGTGGCTTGCTAAACTTTCATCGAGTTATTCTACTCTATTAGAATATAGCAGGCGAATTTGAAATACTAAAATGACATCATGGGTCAGCATCTAAATATGTCGCAGTGGGTTGCTAAAAACCAATTAATCGTTGCAGTAATGGGGACGGGGTTTGAGTATTAAAATAATTTTCTCCACGCACAGGAATAGCATAGCATGGTTATTTTATTTGCGAGAAATAGAGTGAGAAGGAAAAAGTGAAAACAAGATTTTCTTTCGTAGTAGTTTCAGTAGATTCTCTCTTTTTAGCATATAAAATTAAATTTAAACCAAACCAAAACTTAAACCAATTAAAAATTTGCTAAATTTTAATTTCTGAACGTCTTAAAAAAAATCATCGCTTGTGGGTAGGCTCACAAGTAGCTTCAGTCCCCCGTGACCACGGCAGCTGCAAAGGTGCCGAAACGTCGGGAAAACCAAAAATCAAACCAAATTACCAAAGTACTTTTATTGCATGTCTAGTGAGCGCGTAAGCTTGAGAAGTGAATAGATTTTCTTTTTCAAAATTATCAAATTACTTTCCTAAAAAGTGTTGTTTCGGAGACATGATAACAGTTAGTGAAATAAATCATTGATTGTCTCACTAGAAACATTAACACGGTTCGTTATCTGCGCCGCCATAGTAAACAATACTTACGTACTCAGATTACGCGAAATCCTCGGGATAGACAATTTAGATTAGATCTGGGTACGTCCATTACGGCACCGGGCCCACCTCCACGGTAAATCTTTAACGATTAAGACTTAAGTTCGTGTGTGTCGCGAGATTGCGTCTTAGCCGGGTTCTAAGAGATGAGATCTAACCTGCTTTGAAAGTTACCGTCTTGTGAAAACGGATTCCGGATTTGTTGTCACACTTCTTATTAAAATATAACCTATGAAGCACTTCTGCCTGCCTAGCATGACCGATTTATATCGCGTGATATAGCATTTTATCGACACTCAACTAATAGTAGAATTAAACTATGACTCAACTGTCAAACTTCTCTTTATTTTCAAAGGAGCTTTTGTAATAAAGTTACATGTTAGCCCCATCGTAACTATAATTTTATGTGGGGATATGCACATATATTAAAATAATTACACTAATTAGCATTTAGGTATTCGACCTTAGACTGATGATCTGTGCTGCGAACCTGTAAGTCAACACAGCTGCTTCAGACGTAGGGTCCGAAAGCGCACTCAGGAACACGCCAACATTAAGCTGATTGACTTTCAGCTTCGCGGCCAAGTCCTCACGTAATGCTCGATTCCTGACACACTCCACCAACAAATGTTGGACATCTTCTATTTTTTCACACAGAGTGCAATTAGGAGAGCTAACTTTTACATCAGATGTCCAAACTTGTTCAGTGGGATGTGTCCGGATCGCAGTCTATGAGCAATTACAGTCAAAGTCCTACATAACTGAATATTGCGGAACCAAAGAATGTGTAGAGGCTCAGATTGCACCACTCTGTACCAGATACCAGAGGATTTAGATCTTTCATCGAAATCAGTTTTCCATTGATTATGACAGACTTTTTTGTATTTAGGAACCCTTCATAGCTTGGTGAAACCTGTAGCGGTTGTCCTGAGTACTATGCTTTAATGTAATTAAGAAGTAGGGAACAGAATGGAATTGTACTGGAATCGTGTTATTTGTACCGTCTGGAAAGCGATGGATTTAAATTTACAATGCAAATGCTTTTCGTCTGGACACCGCGACCTTCTTAATAAAACCACGATACAAATTATTTTTAATGCAGTTGAAAATAACCAGCTGTGGCCTTTTAGAACAAACTTAATTATTTATATTACATTATTTCTGTACTTTAAACGTCGACTTATGTAAGGCATTGGACATAATTAAGTTCTTGTTATTTCTATTCATCTCGTGTTAGAAACTCACTGCTCGTAATTTTGGCATAATTATGTATTAATTTAATACCAAGAACTCAGTTCTACGAAACAACATGATTTTATCCTAATTTAAAGCTGTGAATATCTTCAAGCCCCGAAATATTTCAAGGAATTTCTTTCAGAAGTTGTTTGTGTACTAAAGCTTTTGGTGAGTTGATTTTAGGTCCTCTTTTATTAATAAATGTATGAAGCTTGTGAGTTTATTTTTGGTCAAAGACATTTTCTAATATATTCCCAACATGTAAAGCTGTACTTCTTGTTGCTTATTAAACAGTAATTATCCTAATAGTAAAGCGATATCACAATGCCACAATAATGTGTGCTAATTTGGCAACGATCTCGAACAGACTGGGGGTCTATTACGAAAAGTTTCACGCGATACACGCAGCTGCGTCCGTGCTTCGTTATGATTGTTTCCTATTATAAAGCACTTGCGTATGCGATATTGCAAAGTGATTGCGTAAGTTTGACAGTTTTTCTCTAGCGTATTCGACATCACTCGTTCAATAGTCTTTGGGCTACGATAGCCAAATTGAAAATGTGTTTAATAGCCACAACCGACGAACTGCGGACGACTATCGTGACCAAGTGACTGCGTTACGCAATTGCGTATGTTATTTTCGTAATAGGCCCCCTGGTTTGCATTTGCATTATCAAACAACTGAAATTATTATTGATACATGTTGATCGAACATACCTACACAAATGGCGATGGAGTGCAGTTATTGGGATCGTAGACAGTTTGAATAACATTAGCGTTCCATTTTCTCAGAGCAAATAAATCATTTTACACTACTATCATTAGCCCCCCAAGCGTGACCACCGAAATACGATTATATACGTCAAAGTCAAAGTCAAATAAGCTTTATTCAAATAAACTTAATTTTGAAGTACTTTTGAATCGCCTATATTTTCCTACCAACCGTTCCAGACTTTTTTAGAGAACGAGCGCAAGAAACTTCGGGCTACGAGTAGTAAATTATCGATGCAAGCACTAATACCTCATTCGCGGAAAAAAATGTCAGCATTCGTACGCATCCCGAAGACCCAATAGTACAGATTGATACCATTACTGGCCGGCTGTTACTTATTTATCAGCACGGCCGGATTTGCGGACGAGGAACTCGAAAATGTCATGCATAATTCATAAGCAGCCAGAGGCACGCTTGGCGTCATGCGAAACCTCTTAGTGAAATTTTAATGCCATTATGTATACAGTCGCAAAAGGGACAAGATACTTGATGTAGGCATCCCCACTTTTAATTAAATGTTCCCTTGTTGTACGAATTTGGTGCTTTGTTAAGCTCTCGTTTATTCCTGACAGTAATACAAACTCGAACGTCGTTATTATAATTTGAAAGAGGTGTCAGCTGAGAGTTTGTTCGTGGAGTTCCCCGGAGTTTGGTCGTGCACGACAAATCCTGTGCCTCGAATTTAAAATATCAAACTTATTGGTTTTGAAACAAAAAATATATAAATGAAAGAATAAAACTTTTACTTACTTTTTTAGAGCAATTCAAAGCGAGGTAAAGTACATTTTCCTCTTTTTTTTTCATTTCATAAACTAGTAACTTTTAAAAGTATATAACTATACTTTTAAACTTTCGCGTTGCATTTTATTAGATTATTAGGAACACAGGTTTTAAACACGTTTTTAACTAAACATAGGTGTGGAACGCCTACCTTATCCCGACGTTTCGACCGAGTTGCATCGGCCGTGGTCACGGGCTGACTGGAGCTACGGTGTTACGCCTCCTCCTCTGCGGTGCAATCTTCATCCACCGTCGAACAGTTGTTCCAACTACCGCCGCACACTATACTAACGGTGTCCCTATTCCGTATCATAGCCGTATTCTGGTTGTTAGCCGACCGCGAACAAAGAGGTAGTAGGAATAGGGACACCGTTAGTATAGTGTGCGGCGGTAGTTGGAAAAACTGTTCGACGGTGGATGGAGATTGCACCGCAGAGGAGGAGGCGTAACACCGCAGCTCCAGTCAGCCCGTGACCACGGCCGATGCAACTCGGTCGAAACGTCGGGATAAGGTAGGTGTTCCACACCTATGTTTAGTTGAAAACGTGTTTAAAACCTGTGTTCCTAATCTAATAGTAACTAGTTTATTTAGTTCTCAATCAACCCATTTTCTTAATTAGCACATTGCATCGTCTCTTTTACGAACTGATGCACTAGTGTTCGTTCAATTTGTTAATTAGAAAAACTACTCAACTCAAAGTCTGCAGAAACACTCATAACGTAAAGCTCCTACAGTCAGAAAGTCATTGAAAATTCTCACAGCTGCGACTGAAATCGAACACTATTAAGCTCCAACTGAGGACTTACTCCGAAAACTGAACCACGACATCGGACGAAGTTCGAAATAATTAAAGCATGAAATGGCGGTTTTGTATGGAGAATTTTAAGGGATTTGCATTTTACATACAAACATTTTCTTGATTTATTTGACAACCATGAACGCTTCGCTTATGTTTTAAAACTTTTATGCACAAACGTTTAAACACTCAGCTAAATAATGCCACACGTGTTATGTGAAAAAAATATGTATAGGCTAAGTTACATCGAATCAAGTGTGCATTTCTGCTAACGAAAAAAGGAGTCACTTTTAAGATACTTTTTTTAACGTTCTAGAAAAAAATCAGAAATATATTTATTGCTGATAAAGGGTCGTTATTGATAGTAATTCGAAATAATAACAATTAGTAACCGATGCATTTTTAACATCATACAAAATATGAGAGCTGTGTGTGAGTAAAAATAGGCAATTTCATACTTTCACCCATTTTAACAGAGGAGTAAGGTCCAAAAGTTAAAACGAACGACCATTATCCGATTTGCGCCAATATTTTTCGTAGTAGGCCCTCCGTTTTTACAGTTCCTTGCCCTAGGGCTGGAAAGTTTTCCAAATTGAAATTGTTCGGGATCGGCACAACCGCAGTCCGCCATTAGTTCGGACACCACTCTTTCCTTCGCCCAAATAACTATAACTGTAATAGTTAACTTGCGATGAAGTTACATCATCAATCTATACTCGAGTGAATAAGATTTATTTTACTCACAGGTATGCGCTCGGCAAAATAAAACGTATTTCTGTTTACATTAGTATCAAAACGATTGTTTTGACACACGTTATTCACAAAAAAATATATCCAAAGTAACGTTACGTTAGAGTTTTTTTTTCATTCTGAATTTTTTTTTCGTTATCGATTAATATATCTAAATGGAGGAATATAGCTTTAAAGGCAACAGGAAAACGTATTTCAAAAAGTTGTGTAACACCGTAACCTCTAAGCATCGAATACAAAGTCACATTTACGAAGCAGAAGCGTTTACGTGCCAGGATAAACCTTATCTCTGCACATAATCTTCCAGCGTAAAAAGCGTAACAAAACGCTTTCCCCGTAAACAAAATGGAAGGTCTCGATGACGTCACAAATTTTAATCATAATTGTGGAGTCGTCCACAGAAATAATAACGCGACTAGAGATGGGCAAAGGACCCGATTTTGACCCGACTGCTGGGTTATTACTTTACAGACCATTTTGTTGAACTAAATAAAATATTCGTCCTTCAAATATTTTTCTGTATTGATTTTAGAACTACGTTTTCATCTCCACGTCGATCATATAGTGGCCAAAAGTTCTAGGTCTCTTGGATTCATAATACGTAACTGTAAAGACTTTAAAAAGTACACAACAAAAATATTTGTTTATAATTCACTTGTCCGAAGTCATTTGGAATACTGTTCGCAGTTATGGAATCCATATTATGAAGTATATTCAAAAAGAATAGAACAAATTCAAAAGCGTTTTCTATGGCATTTGTCTTTTCAGCATCATCTTGCAAAGAAGTTACCTAGCTACGAAGAACGACTGCGACATTTTGGAATGTCTAAATTGAGCGATAGGAGAAAGTTGTTGGATCTCACTTTTTTACATAAAATTGTTAACAGCAAAGTTGATTGTCCATTGTTGCTTTCGAGGATTCGTTTTAGGACTTAGGCTATAATAAATAAAAAATCATTGCATCTTTTACGTAAACCAAAATGATTGTAAAAAAACTTCAAAATCTTATTTGTTTATATCGTCATAATAGGTAAGAAAACATTTCCATATAAACTGGTTGAGCTAACCACCTCTATATTCTGGAGTAGTACTCTCACCCAGGCTATTCTAGCCAATGGCTGAATTAACCACCAAATTTTTTTAAAGGTGGAAACTCACCATTTGATGAGAATTTGACATGGTGAGTCGCCGCCTAAGTCGTTTTAGTACACCCTTTAGGCTTCGACGTTCCACTGTATATTCCCCATTTTCACTCAAGTGTAACAACAGTCATTTGGGTTCGAATAGTCCACTGAACCGTATATGTAAATCTTATAATAATCTAGTTAAGTTAGACAATAGTGTTGACATATTTGACAGTAGTTCGTTGACTTTTAAAAAGAAAATTCTCAATTCAATTAAATGTTAAATTAATTCTATAATAATTGTTTATTGAATATCAGATTTTAATTGCTACCATTCTATTTAGTTCTGCTTTTAAGTAATTTTATATTTTAAATGTAATCGCTCTAATTTATATAATTCAATTGATTGTTTCTATTATTGTATTATTCATTAATGTAATTCATTTGCCTATTAATAATTTAGTTTGCCTATTTTATAAAATGCATGCGGTGGCGACCTATAATTGAAATAGCACTTAACTATCAACGGAGAATGTATCACAGTATTGTATTGGTGTATATTTTGTTGGTTGTCCTCAAATATATAAATATAGAAGAAATTGTTTCCAAAGCAATTAACGTCACATTTGACATATCAATAGAAATAAAAAATCTGTAAAAAAAATCTACAATAGGGAATATGCATAATTTTTTTTAAATCAAAAGTTAAAGGCGTGAGAAAATCAAGTGTAATATTAAAACTTTTCTATTGTGTTTTTTTCTCGTGATATAGTTACTTGAAGTTAGCACGCATGAGCACCCGCCGAAAACACTCTATACAAAAACGGTGACGTCACATGTCACATTTCAGATGTGTTTCAGGCTCGTTTAATATTTTTTATTTTTATTTTATTTATTATCCCAAAATCCACAGCACTTAAAAATTAAACAGTAGTGATTATCTTACAAATTTTGCTTAATGCCAATAACGGATTTACATTTTATTTATTGAACATAAAAAAAAAAAACATGAGAAATAGGCAGAACACCCGTGCAAAAAGAGAAAAGTTATAAATCTAAGAGAAAATTAAAATTAAAAGTACGTAATTATGGTCATAAGCAGTGAAAAATCTAATTATAATATATATATATGTGAGTGTGTGTGATGTGTGTGTATGTGTATGTGGGTGTGTGGGTGTGGAGGGGGGGGAGCTACTTTTGGTTTTTGCTATTATTCTCCATCTCTTTAATTATACCAGAGCGGAAAGTTTGCTTACTACCATTGAAAACATCCACAGAATCACTGTGTTTATTGTAGGTTCGAAGAGTCCTATTGACAATAGAATCATGTGCATAGCTCGTTTTAGAAGAGGGTACACTAAACATGCTTGTATTCCGGGTTCGATAGCCAGGCGTTATCTTTAATTATCTCCCTAAATTTGGCGTTTAAGTACATAAGTGTCATACAATATATTATTTCTTATTCGATATTCTATCTGACTGTGAAGTGCATTATATCCGAAAAAGAAAAAAAAATATCGTTATTTTCCCCTGATTTCATCGTGTGATAAAACTAAAATAATATTTTTTTTTTATTTTTTTTCTGTTCCATCATGTTTTTGTAAGTGTCCGCAGCGATCAAGCCCAAATTCATCAAAATCGGTGACTTATGCATATATTCCCTATTACAATGTGGGTTTTTATTGGGTTTAAACCCAGTGGGCGGGATTAAACCAGGTCATTTGCCCATCTCTAAACGCGACGGACATAGACCGGTGTATTTTTGCTCGCGAAAGCACAATGAGTGCGCAGGTAATCTGGGGGTAACCTCACAAGTGCTATTGTTTGCCAGTCGCCCCCGTCGCGACGCCGCTCGTCACGCCATTGTGCAAACCAGTTTCACATTTAAGTATTCTTTAGTAGGGATTGGAATGGAATGTACACAATAGGAGCGGTTGATTAAAACAAGGTTACTTTTAAAGATATAAGTCGAAATGCTTATTAAATGGAATAATGAGGTAACGAGTGCAGAATGCATGGGTTTCACCTGATTGAATCACACGATCAAAATCCTAAAGATCATGATAATAGGTCTTTGGACCTAATTATGAATGAAATTGCCGATTTGTATTGAGAATATTCAAGAAGTTGCATTTTTCATACAAGCATTTTCTTTGTTCATTTAACAACCGTGTTCTTTTACAATAAGCGAATAAAATAAGTTTTGGCTAAGTTACAACCCCTCCGGTCACCTTTTTATTGCTCACAAAAAATGAGTCGCTTTCAAGATCTTTTTTTTATTTTAAGAAAGCTAAAATAAGGACTTTATTTTTACTGATAGTTCAGTCAGTGCATTAGCAACAAGTATATATATATACTTTGTTGCTAATGCACTGACTGAATACTAAGTATATACTAAGACCTTAAAATAAACACAGTCTGGCAAGAAATAGACCAGTACAGTAAAAAATACCAAAAAAGGCTTGCTTCCCATTCAAACGAACTGGCTAAGACGCTAAGTGGAGAGGGCGGTGTACAGCAGTTTGAAACGACATAACATTCCGAGTTTACTTAAAAGATTGTAAAGAAATTTTACAACTAGATTTGACTCTCATAGATGTGAAAAATCCAGATCTAGGATCAGCCAAAGGAATGGCTTATTGTGAATGCACAGATCGCCATGACGCAGAATAAACAGAAAAAAAACTGATAGTTGACTATCATTGTCATAATTCGATAATTGTATACATAATATCAACATATTGTTAAATATTGTAAATCATAGAAGTTATTATTTTCTCTGTATGTGACAAAATATCGGCAACTTTATAGGAAAAAGACCTAATATATACACAGTATTATTATGAATTACCTACTTAGACACTGAGGATGGAACTGACGAAAGTAGAACATTTGGAAACCCATTGTCTTTCCAATTGACACACTTTCATAATTTCATAACAATGAACGAAATCAAACTATAGACTATAGACTAGATCACCAAGTTTGGCTTCACAAAGTTTGCCGTCACTTCAACTTTGACACACCCACTAAATAAGCTTAGAACAATCGGGAGAAATCCAGTTATAGACAGCCCAAGTTTCATTAAGGCAATAATTATTTACTGTGACGTGAATGAAAATAAACTGTATTGTTAGAACTATCAAGACAAGCTTGAAATAACTATTAAAAATTTTCTAAAATTAAAGTTTGAAATGTAGTCTTTGTTTTACCGATAAATTGACCTCCTTTATTTTATTTTCAGTACGAGCACGGACATGATAGATGTATTACAAACAATATTGAATCTACTCTTAGAGTAAGCCGTCGTTGCTCGAAGGAATCTACTCATTATTTTGCATGGTTAACTGTCACCGGTACTTCATAATACCTACCTGATTTAAACCGTACCGTGATCTGGCAAAAAATATGTTGTTTCAGGATTTCTCTTAAAAAATATTCAGTTTACACTAATAGTTAACAGTCAAACTTATTAAAACAACAATAAATAATAAATAGGTTCCAAAAACTTGAGTATTTTTTATACGTGTACCGTAAAAATGGTCAAAGTCAAAGTTATTACCTACTTAATAACTACTTCATTGCGAACTTTTAGTATCTAAGGAGATCTCTGTAATAGTTCTAAAGCTCATAAAACCACGCCAAAGTAATGTTCGCCCTTAAATCCTCTCACGAGACAGAGCTCTTCAAACTTTATTGAAAGCATTATTGCAAACTCAATGCTAATGACACGATCGACGTCCCATCTCGAACCCTCCTGTACCTTAACCTAATTTGACCTGACTCAACCCCGCTTACCGAGAACTATATCATAGTTTCGAGAACGAATTTCTTTTACGTATATTACACATAAAAGTCGTTGAACAAATTGACAAATGTGCAAGGATTTCGCGCAGGACTCGATATGGCCCTCGCGGGGAGTCCACGGCCCATTAGCCTCCCAAACTGGCTTAAGGGCGTCATTACTTTTTATTTGCGTCAGCCGTTAGGTTCCAATGGTCACTGTACTTTAGACAGTTCCACCTCATGTTTGGAGTCCGCGCGCCACTTCGGACCCTAGTTACGTCACAACTTATTTGCCATGAAATTGTGTAAGCTCGGCTTTACTTCGATCAGATTATGTCTGTTCCCACGTCCATGGTTCACTGGAAATTATTGTAACTCAATAAAAAATTTATGCATAAACGGATATTCGAGCTTTGTCATCAATTTTCGGTATTTTTTTATTATTTAAATATTCGTATTATATCGATATCTTCTATTTAATTCGTCAATGCCCGCGCAGACGCCGGCGTCCGGACAACAAATAGATTATCTACTGAAAGTGAAAGTGAAATAAGCTTTATTCAAATAAACTTAATTATTAAGTACTTTTGAATCGTCTATATTTTCCTACCACCCGTTCCAGACTTTTTTAACTGACAAGAAGAACGGGCGCAAGAAACTTATCAGCTGTAACAGCCATAAGTAACGATATTTACAAACTTGAGTATATCGTTACCAGGGTAACATAACATAATTTACAACAGGGTGACAGAATTATTGGCAACAACATAGACTTATTACATTACTTCAACTTAGTACTTATATTAGCAAGTTATGTGTTACATCATTTCCACGCATTTTGATCTTTAAGATAATCGTCAACTTTATAATAACCTTTACCCATTAGAGTTTTTAAACATGGTTTTTAAATTCATGCAAAGGAAGATCAATCACTTGTTGTGGAACTTTATTAATAAAGGCTATGCCTTTCCCCATAAATGAACCTCTCGTTTTTGCAAGCCTAAATCTTGGAACGGCAAGTTTATCTTTATTTCTTGTATTAAACTGGTGAATGTTGCTGTTCATATCATATGAATCATAGTGTTTCCTTACATAAACTAAATTTTCATAAATATATTGGCCTGCCAAAGTTGTATCTCATATGTCTCAGCTATAACTTAGTAGGGATCATACAGCTTTAAATAAAGCTATATAATACGAGTATTATTATTATGTAGTACAAAATATTATAAAAATATGCCTGCGAAATTTTAATTTGAAGAAATGAATTGAATATTAGGACAAAGTCAAAAGAGAATGAAGTAGCTATAAATAGTTATCAGTAGTTTTAATATGAAGAAATCTTATTATGTTCTCGGCTTCAACGTCTCATAGTGCCGCCAAGATCGAAATTACCTGTATTACAAGTATCACGTGCTATCATCACGTGTCAGTGCTCACAGATCAAAGGACATTATCGAGGGTTTCCATTTAGCTGCCACTGGATTCTGTAACAGAATCCCTTCACAATCACAAACGAACTTTCTCAATGTATATACGTTTGTATAATTTCCGAACACAAACAAGCCTAGCAATGTTTGACTTCAATTAAGTATGTGTAGCAGTCAAAATCAGTGTATTTATGTTTCGGAATTTACTTGCCAACGCGGGTGGGTGCGCAGTGAAATGACGAACCGTAGAGAAACATAAACTTTTTTTTTATCAGACAACCTTTCATTGCGTGTAAACTTTTGTTAATTATTGTGATGGAAAATGACCTCACTTTAAATGAGGAGGTCATTTTTCAATGTTGACGACTCTGTATGAAATATACAGGGAGAAAAAAGCAGCCCTTGACGAGTTTCTTGCCGGTTCTTCTTGTTACAAGGTCTCCCGTTAAGGGTTTGCGAACCGATGGCGTAGTTTCTATGACATTCACAAGGGCTTGTAACAGCCTAGACTGAATAAGTTATTTTGAATTGAATTGAATTTGAATTTGAATACGATAACAAAAAATAGCAATGACCTGTGACGACATTCACAAGTCTGGCATGAGCACTGAATTAAAATTGATGCATACCAAGAAATTAGTGACAATGAAGACACATAAAACGTACCTTTATCGGCACACAGATCTCGTAGGTACTGGTAAGAAATACAGCGATTTTTTTTTTAAACATGATGCTGTCCTTCTTTCCTTAATATTATGTTCTCTTCAGCAATCAAGAAATCTAAAATTAATACTAGTTTGGTGCTACTACTGCACATGACGTGCACTACCCGCGATGTGCTGATTGTGTGACATACTTCGCAAATGTTTATCAATCCGTAACGATACTGTAAAAGGCACACACTGTACACTTTTGAGCACGAATATAGATATAAATAAATATCTGATATGATAACAGTGATAGTACATAATATACGTTCGTAGTGTTATCACAGAATACATAATAAGTAGTACAAATGTGTTATTGCAAATGCAAACTCACAAAAATACATCGCCTAATATAATACGAATGTAAATATTATATCAGACGATAGTCTATTTATCCGATGCGACGAACTTGCAAGATTTCAAAGCAATAGGTACCCTGAAAGTGCCAAGTCTCACTTGTGTACTGAGGGTTCCATATTAATAATCGTATGTGTTAAAATGAAACAACAATTTTCGTATTATGATGATCAAAATTTCATATAACAAAACATTTTTAATTTCAAAATAAACGATAAGTCGCATTTCTTTATTAAGACAAATCACATAGGTACTTTAAGATAACTAAGTAATATTTTTAGGTTAGGTCTCTATCAATGAAACTGAAGAGACCTAGGGGTTTACTGCCGACGCCATCGAGAATAAAATAAATAAAAATAAAAAGTAACGTCAAAACGGTTCTAATGGAAATCGTTTTCAATGTACCAAAATAACAGATTTTTGAACATTACTCGATTCTCATGAACTTGATCCCATAAATTCTCGACTAGAGTAGAAATGATAGTTAACTACTTTCATTCTAAAGCGACGTATAACGCTGTAGAAAGCCAGTGCAAACAGAAATAATTTGAGCTTTTGACACACTGTGACACACGAAACGTTGCTATAGTATACTCCTAGCTTTATAACACCCATTTAAATGATATTGAAAGAGGATCTACATTAACTAAGACGCAGAATATTACTGATGCCCACATCTATGATCTAACTTCCAAGGATTATGCGTGGGCGTACCACTTAAGTGTATCACTCCTAGCAACGACTTTCTGTCTTAATCCATTGTAATAGATGTGGGTGAAGACGCATAGCTTAAGTGGGTGACGGGAATGTTGACGAAGACCCTTCCGTTTCCTGATGCGGTATTACAAACACTAGAGAGTTTAGAATCTGTAGATTTTAAAGCACAGTGACAATGTGAAATACGCTTCTTTCACAGAACGCAAACATGTAGTAACTATGAAATCTTTTGAGATGTGTTTTGTTTTTGTCAGGTCACTGAATATATTGGTCAGGGTTCGTCACGTCACTGTGCTGATATTATTGATATTATTAGATAATTCTATAAGACGACAACTTAACCAGATGTTTGGCAAGCATGTTTTATAAAAAGGTTACTTATTTATATTTTTTAGCCTTAAATAAATCAGATCCATTTTATTGCTCAAGTGTCTTTATGTAGCCGCACGACGCTCAGTGCTAGCATGCCGAGCGCAGGCTTTTTCCAAGGCATGCAAAAACTGAATTTATAAAGTCTATACTGGTTCAGGACAATTCGTATCCCAAAATGTATGAGGTTTTGCAGTGTCGCTTCCGTGACAGTTGCGGACGATTTATATAGTTGACACATGGGATATTTCCACTTTGATTACGACAGAGTGCGGTCGGGTCGGATAACAGAAGCCTGCAGGAATGTCGGTAATTAACAAGTCGACCTCAAATGCTATTTGCTGATCTATAAACATTATGCAAAATTTTATCTATAGAATTGGTGAGGAGGAGCTCGGTGGTGCAGTGGTTAAGCCCCTGACCCTGCGATTGCGGAGGTTAAGCATTCGCAAGAGTCGGCCATGGGGTGACCAAAAATTTGTTATCTCGAGTTCCTCCGTACTTCTGAAGGCACGTTAAGCTCCGATCCGGCTGCATTTGCAGTCGTTAACATCTAGCAATCTGGAAAATCTTTAAACACACATATGTCTACTTACAGAAAACGATCAATCGATTGTTTAACTATCGTTTTAAAGTATGTATTAGTTTTTAATTTTAGCAATTAATCTAACATTACCCAGTAAGCAATGGATACACCTAGCCTAGGTGAGTTAGTAAATGAGTGGGTAAACCCCGAATTAAAACTTATTTTCATTATTATTTGGACATTACCCAAATACCTTGGGTAATACTAAGTAACGCCGAGTAAACCTAAGTTTATTTCAACTTCCAACCTTACCCGTAACATATATACCTAGTAATACGTACATCGTGTCAAAACTTTTGCCAGCTAAGTATGCCATAGGTACACAAAAGAAAAAAACTAATAGCTTTTTTTATAAACTGATTTATGATGCGAGAAAGCATTGACTTAATCATTTAACTATGTGAGCAAGGTTGCAATAAAAATATTGTTTCTAAACAAACACGCCAAATAGCCTTTTAAAGACGTTTATATCTCATCAGAGGAAAATGTAATATACAAGCGTAGTCTAATTGCTAAATAAACGTTAATAAAATTAATTATCTCAATTACTGTAAAGATAAAAGGGTGCTTCAAAGGACTTCTGTCATCTTGTAGACTGTTATTGGCCATTAACTTTTGACAGTCTGTTTCAGAGGAATATCTAATTGAAATGCTTTCGTAAATATTAGGACTTCAAGTAGGTAGGTACAAAGATTTTAAGGAAATGTAACTTTGTATCATAACACACTGACATATTAAGTCCAACAAAAAAATATATAAGTAAGTATCTTAAGTTTTTTAACTATACTTTTTTTATTTGACCATCAGTCATTTTTTATGTAAATATACTGGGGCACAGCTAGGTCTTCCTTATGGGTGGATAGGGAGGATGGGCCATAACCATAACCCACCACGCAGGCCCAATGCGGATTGGTTGGCGTTAACAACTGCAAATTCACCCGGGACCAACAGAAAGAAGCAAGCACGGAGGAGCTCGAGATAATATATTTTTGGTCACCCATCCCATGATCGACCCTTGTGAAAGTTGCTTAACCTTCGCAATCGCATGGTCAGGCGCTAAACCACTTCGCCATCGAGCTCCTTTTTTACCCGACTACGGCGAAACCAAAACGGACGGTATATAATTTTGACATGTATGTATGTATTTTATTTATTTATTTAAACTAATCAGGCAACAATGACCCACGACAGCGACGCCATCACCGATGTGCCACGCAATTCAATTTAATCAATTTTACAAGCGACTTGCTAGGCTAGATGACTAAAGTCCTGTGACTAATATCAGCCCTCACCTCATAAGCCTCAACGAATACTAAAAACTCCTGAAACAACCAAACATTCTATTCAAACAAAACTCATTTAGAAATGAAAAGATTCCCAAATCATCATTGCTTTTGACCAGTCGTCGGCAGTGTTATAGGTGTTATGCGAGCTCCATTATGTGAGCTCAGCCATACATATTAGGTGCGTTGAGGGTGATTCATCCACAATCATCCATCATTCCTAATCGCCGCCCGTAAAGGTCGCAGGACGGCTTCGGTACCAGTGGAAGTGTATATACGCAGTATCTCAGATCTATATCGAGTTCTTTTATGACAAATTCATTTGTTATTTTCCGGGTTCGTTTACGTTTTGTGCTTTGAAAATGTCAATCCTCAGAGGGAACTGAGGCATTTTTAAATGATAAAGGCTATCAATACCAATGTATTGGTAATCTTTATTAAAAAAGGCTATGCCTTTCCTTTGACCTCTTGACCTTTAGTTTTGTCAAGCAAACTTATCTTTATTTCTTGTATTGAACTCTTAGATTGAACTTATGAATATCGCTGTGCTTTACATAAACAAAAATTACATTTTTATGTGTTGGCCTTCTTCAAATTCGTTAATCTAAATTATTAGATGAGGGTATAAGAAGACAAAAAGCTTCATCCATTTTAATTTATAAGTAGGTAATATCTACTAGTTACAAAACTGCATAAAGTTGAGGTTCTGCTAATATCTACGTATCAGAAGAAACTTGAGACTGATCCGTCGCAAATGCGAATTCTATGTGTTATTTTCGATTGATTTTTGATAGGAGCCGATATTATTGCTTTCTTCGAGTCCATTCATTAGATCTTTTGCAAAAACGATACAATTTTATTATAAAATGTATAAATTATAACACCCCTCTTTTTTCGTCGGGGTTTAAAAATATGTTGAAATACAATCACAAATTCTACACCTATCAAAATGTCAACGACTTGCTTAGAAATTATACTTTATAATTATATTTTCAACACACTTGCTCGTAAAGTGAGCCCTAATACATCGCTTTTAGGGCCATAAACCGAGCTATAACAAACGCGTGCAATAATATATAAAACACTAGTTCGTAATAGAATTAACCCTACAAAGTTAAATTAGTACCTTACTGCAAGTTCTAGGCGAGTAAACAGAGCATTCCCAATTTAGCCGGGTAATACAGTTATTTTTTTAGTAACAACAAAGAGGTTTTATGCTGTTGAAAATTCATATAGATTTTTGGAATAAATAAATGTGTAAGTCCTTAATTAAGTCAAACAAATGTTTATTATTATTAAATTATTCATAATTCACAGTATTTTGTTCTAAAATATTAAAATATTTGCATTTTATCACTTAAAATTATAATTTTGAAGTAGGCTGTATGCTCCTCACCCCTTTGTTCGAAATATATTTTTGCGTTGGGCGTGTGAAAAAAACAAAAAAAACCTGCGCGCCTTTTCCCATAATTGTCAAATTTTGTTTTTGTCGTATTAATTGTTGCTGTGTGGTAAATGACTTTGTTTTTTCCTCGCAAATGTGTTGAAAAACGTCGTATGAAACTCGTGAGCTTTTGCTTATTGCACACTCGGCTGAGTTACGCCCTCGCCTACGGCTCGGGCTGCAACCCACAGCCTTGTGCGCAATGAGCAACCTAAGCTAACTTGTCTCATAATGTACTATTATATACAATACTACACTATATTTATATATATACTATATTATACTCGTGGATCTATGATCCATAATCACTGATTAATATTAATAATTATTGAGATTTTTTGGTCTTATTACGTAGGTAAAAATAGCAACCCTCAAGTAATATTACTTGATTCAAAAGACATTCCGATATACAGATAGTAAAACATTAAGAATCTGTTGAGGGTTGCTATTTTTACCTACGTAAATAATACCGAAAAAAACTCAATAATTATTAATATTAATCAGTGATTATGGATCATAGATCCACGAGTGATTTTATCAAAATATATCCAGTAAATAACTTACATCCAGCCGAACTGACTTATATTTTAAAGTATATAAAAATGGTTTAAGTATTTTATACAACATTGAAATATGGCCGGTTAGTTAATAGAGCGTTAAACTTAACGATATCTTTAAAGTAGAAAAATTACAAGTTCTGAATTTAATAACATTATTTCATTATGATACGGCGTCAAAGGTTGAAATTAGAATTTGCTAAAGTTAAGGGTATGAAAAGAAAGTTTTCTAAGAGCTGAAACTTAAATAACCTAAGTTTTTAGAACAAGGAAAATATAGTAGGTACCTACTTTAAATATGCAAATGAAAAACGTGTAGTTGATAAAATGGTTCTTTTAAATATAATTTCAAAATTATGTGTTTTAAAACTATACCCATTTATTTTTCTTATAGTTTCAAATAATATAACGACAGACAATAAAATGGTTTCACTCATCGATTACGAATAACATTACATTCCGAAGTTGGTCGGGAACATCTCCAGACTTCCAAGTTGGTTTCATTTCGTTATTCCTTTTAACTTAAGTCTGCAGATGGCAACTTGGAGACACAAGAAACAAAGTGTATTTATTTAAAGCTTTCCCTACTTGGTATAATGATTGTTTGATTTCTTGGGTATTGGTATGCTTAGGTTGTGTAAACACGTTTCTGTGTTATATTTCGGCAAACAGTTGAAAACGAAGACATTAAAATTTGCAAAAGTAAAGACAAAATGCTTACAAAGTTTACGTGCCTGCCTACTAAGAAACGATTCAACAATTTAGAACAACTCTTTACCAATTTTTTTAATTTTATGATAAAATAATTGTAATAGGCATGTTGACTATTTTTTTTATTTTATGTTACATAAATTACCTCTCAAAAAAAAAGAAACATTGGTAAAAGAATTAAGTCGCTAGCATGAAAACTGCCCGAGATATCACAGTTGTGAAATCACACAAATGGACAAATGCCCAAAAACGCTCCATACTAACGGCTACTAAGTGATGACGTCACGCCTTGCTAGTTTGTATGCAACGCGTAGGAAATTTGTTCGGCAGCTATATTAAATATTGTGTTTATCAAAATAGTTTCTTAGACAAATTTGCTATACATTTTACGGACTAATTAAAGGTAATCATTTATTTTAATAAATTTTATACTTTTTAAATGGACTAGTCCACCCAACTTTGAAGGGTCATAAAATAAATAATATGCAATATATAAAACCAAGAGGTATACAAGCTACTCTAAAAGTTTAATATGTTTACGATTTTTATTAGTATTTCGTTATTTTATTCATTAGTCAACATCCCTATTGTGAGCTTTATCTACAGCTACGTAACATTAATCAGAGCACAATCTACACCGAAAAAACACGACTTTTTGAGAACTATCCAAGAGGATAGTTCTCAAAAATAATCTCCAGCATTCATTAGAGGTTGTAAAAATGGCGGCCGTGACGTCATCCATCACTCATGAGTGCTTAATTAATGGGTGCGTTGAATGAAGATCACTCCCGTTGCTGAAGTTCTTGAACTCCTGACTAGGGATGAGATTGGATTGAAGGAGAATCTAAGCATTATCGATGTTTCCATTAGTTTTTTTTTAATGCAAACATACAAAAAAAATAGATCAACATCCCACTTCAATTTCACTTTAATTCGCATTAAAAACTGTTCAACTCCATTTTTATTTCATTGCGTATTAAAATCAAGTTTTCAGTAGATTTTATTTGGTCGTTTTATTAGCTTTCCAACTTCCATGTTTCTTAAGTAAGGTTCTTAAAAGCACCAACTGTAATAGAAGAACGTAAATTATTTTTCAGGGAAGCTAAGTATGCAAGTTTTTATGGCACAACAAAATTAATGCAAATTGACTGTAATAAAGTTTGCTTACCTACTTTCTTGTTTTATTTTTTTGGAGATTCGACAAATGGACCAATTAGACGAAACAAAAACAAATTCTTAAATAACAAATTCGAACAAAATAGTTGGAAGTCACCTTATTCAAAAAGAAACTCAGGCTAAATTTAGATTTTGAACAAATTCCTTAATTACACTAATCCTAGAATATGTAGTAAAGCTAGTGTAACTGAGCGTCGAAACCTATTAAATGTTTGAAGATAAATCAGGGTACAATCATTTATATATATCAAATGTTAAAAAGATAAGGGTACTAAAATATACACCAACCATATCCTTTTGTAGCAAAGGAGCCTGCTGGTTATACATAGACCCATCACCTACAACAATAAAAAATGCTTTTGGTATAAACTCGCCCATAGTGACCTTTACAAATAACGACACAAGGTGACACAAGTCTCAATATAGAGCTATTCAACCACAGAACTCGTCTTAACTTTTACTTCAGTGCGCCATGAGTGGTGCACTTTCAAGTTGAAAGAGGATAAGTCCACTCATGAATAAAATTGTTTGTCTAAAACTATTGTTTGCTGAAAGTTGAGTTTAATATGTCTGGGCTTTCAATTAGTATTTAAATCAAAATATACTTACTTACCGTCAGATTTATTCAGGCATCTAAAATCTTGACTTTATCTTAGAATGATTTGATTTACATTTTAAGTGCTTTTCGTCTTTGATAATAGCCGGTTATAAGAGACATTATCTTTAAGACCTTTTAAAGGTTAATTAAAATTAAATAGGTACTTACCTATCTAGTTACATAAAAGTAAATAGGTCATTTCGTTCGCTTCATCAAGCTCGAAAAGTTGGTAATAGCACGGGCTTGTATAAAATGTTCTTTATTTGTGTTGTTTTATGGACAGTAAAGAGTTAAGTATTCCTGTACTACACTAACTTACGGACTAAAGACCTAGTTACTAAGGAATTTTAAAAACGTGTTAAAAATTTATGATTATTATGGAAATTTCACCAAAACTCAAGATACTTTAGAGATGGCATTCTTCTTCTTCGTCCTGCCCTCTTCCCAAATCAGCTGGGGGCATGCCTCCTTGGTACTTTGTGCTAGGACGCTCTATCTTAGGTTGTCAACTGTAGAAGGTCTTGCCTTTTCAACTCCTCGATATTTGACCACCACGTCATCGCGGTTGTCTACCACATCAACAGGCATTCATCAATTTTATAAGCTAATCTGAACGTTGAACATTGTATGTTTACTCTCAAAATCATGACGATGACGATGACATGGCAACATTATCGTGACAATTTTGAAAGACATAGCCCTCACCGCGTACTTGCCATTGCACTCGTGCTTCATAATTCATAATTCATAATTCATTTATTTGCTAAATATGGTACATACAAGTTGCTAGTCACCTCACTCGCCGCGTATCACGCTGGTTGACTGGTCAAAGGGGATGGCCGTTTGCCAAGTCCTTCCCCAAATGCCAGGCCTGATGAGGCATCAACACCAGGACCACATGGTGCGTGTCACTATGGTCTCGTAGATACTGCGTGATAGTGCGGAATGTAGAAGGGGATTTAGTGGGTAGTGCCCCGGCAAGTCCTTCAGGATGCGTAAATGCATTCCCCCTACTATAAAAAAAAGGTTGACTGGTCAAGCTTTTTACTATTAAATCAGGCTAGCATCTACCTCACAATGAAACTGACAGGTTTGTCACTGCTCCGGCAACATTACCATGACAACTATGTAGGACACAATAGCCCTCGACTCGCACTCGCCACTCGCGCTCGTATAAAAGTCACTCGCAGCGTATCACGCCGGAGTTATGGCGGCGCTGCTCCGTTTGTCCCACTGTTTACGGTAAGTGCATAAAAGGGCTGCCTCTAAAATGCGGCAACATTTTAGTCTCAGTAATTACTTTTTAATATTTACGACCGTTTGCACCAACTGAATCGCCTCAAGTCTTTTCCTAAGTACAACTTGACCAAGATAATATAGCGCATGCATGACAGCTGCATGACAGCTAAGTTCATGACACCGCACTGTTATAATTTGGTTGAGTTGTAGTAAGAAAAGACTAGACGATTCTTAAGTTTAGTGCAAACGGCCGTTAGTCTCTACTTATAAATTAGGTAAGTATATGATGTGATATTATTTTTAATTTATTTCAGAAGTATATTGAAAGAAGATAGCTGTAGACAGTGGGTAGCTTAATTGTGTATGCTTTACATCTGGCTAGAGGTTTTAAGTATCTAAATATATCAATTTATACAGGTAGCAACCCTGTTGGAACCTATTAACATAATGTACTTATATAGGAAACAACTTCATACAGTTCAGATAAGAATTATATTCGCACAATACTACAAACCAAATAATATTGTTGACCTGATTGTATAATATAAATTTACGACCGTCTGTAGGCAGTTAAAATAAGGACTATGTATAATTGATGGTTGTGATTTTCAGGAAAGAAAACTATATATGACTAAAATGCTTTTCCATTTTAATAAATGTTACAAAATTATATTTTCACTTTTCACCCCCTCTCAAGCTTACGCGCTCACTAGACATGAAATAAAACACTTTTTAACGGATACTAGCGCGGTTTTATTGAAAGCACTTTGGTAATTAGTTAGTATTTGGTTTGTTTTTAGATTAGTTTATAGACTATTTATTATTTAAAAATTTCAAATAGGAAAAGACAGATCGTATTTAAGTCCACACAGATGAAGCCGTGTCTCATAAAACTCCTCCAGTTCAGCATCAAAATCTTCCCTTAAACTTCCAAAATGGCGCGTCACCCATCCCACGTCCTGCAATCAGTTACGGCGATCTAACCCGAACAAATGGTGCACCCTCGCCGCGCCGACAATTTTATTAATGATCATTACCTCCCGCCGCTGTTCATTAGTTACTGCCGACAACTTTTGACGCCACTTCCGACAGTGTTTGCTTCATATTTACTTTCAATTTCACACTCCAGTAATCTTTATTATGCCTTGATGGATAATCTTCTATAGATTATAGGTAAATTCTCTGTCATTTTATGCAAAACATTGGCCAACATTCTCATACGAAACGGAATTTGAAGTCAGTCATAGCTGGTGGAAAGAACTAAGGATCGGTTTTTAGTGATAAGGCCGCCAATTGTATGTCTCCTTTGTTTTTGTGATTTTCTTTTTTTGTTCTTTAGTGTGTACAATAAAGTATAAATAAATAAGTATAATTAAATTTCTAAAGAAAATTATTCGCCTATGATGTTCATATGTTTTCAATATATACTGATCTAGGTACAAGCTGGCTTGTGCCATGATTTTGTATTCGTGTACATTCAAGTATGTGACCGTTAAAGGCAACTATTCTTACCATTTTATAAATAGCCTTGTATTATTCTACTGTCGAATAGTCGGCTCAGTGATTTCCATTTCAAATGCTCGTGTTTGGCAGGCATCGGGACAAATGGCGGTCATATAGCTCTAGCTCAGCGCCTGCTTTGGTTGGCCGAATGTTCGCCGCTGCCCAATCAATTTAACGTCAAACGGGGACTGATGCTATGCGACTGGGTCGGTTTGGTTAACCAAATGCTTTCATGAAACTTGTGATCAAAATTGTCATACTTTATTCATGGTCAAGGTTTCCAGGCAAAAAACGTGTTTATCTTTCATTTCATATTTGACCTTATCGTCACTTAATATCGAATGAAAGTCGAACATTTCCGTTTTTAGTTGAAGATAAGAAATGTTTTACTTTAGGTTCCAACAAAGAGTTACTCCTTCGTGTAATAGGAGTAGGAGCACAATTTTGTGGGCAATTGTGATACTTGTTTACATTGCTTGACTACTTACATTATTTTTTCTTTTTTGTTTATTTATTCGTTTATTTATAATCATGCACCTTAAAATATAAACATTATATAAAAATATAAAACAATGGTGTTAGCTGTTAATAACTCAATAGTAATGTTAGTAAATAATTAATTCTTATAAAATACATACATAAATGTGAGCGTAAAGAGGCGAGTGTCAGTGTGCGGATAAACCAATACTGGTTTTTGTCACATTGTTAGCTTAAATATCTTAATTTAAGGACCTTTGTAATTTCTTAATAAAATAAAAAAAATACTTTCGTAATACGTTCAATCATGATGCCAGCACCCCACCTTGTTGATTTACTTTGTCAGTAAACTACAACTGGTATTGGTTTAAATTACTCTATTATTAGATCACGTTTCAAAGCAAATTACAAACTTTGCTCAAAACTTCGAATAAGTCGTCTAACCTATTTATGGAAATCACACAAAACAACAAACAAACAACGAACTTGCAGCTTAAGACTGACTTATTCAAGATAGCGGATTTGAATAAACTATCTATTATAATTGAATTGGCCTCAAAGTGGTTATCTCCGAACTAAATAATATATCTACTGACGCCCCAGGAGGTAGGCGTGGCGAAAACAATGGGATTAATTTCAAACTTAATTAGTTTCGTCTTGTAGGGAATAATTTATAGTGAACGTCAGCTCTGATTCTGAAGACGCCCTTGTAGCGGTCTTGTTCTACTTGTGTCATATTATCTATGCCACAGAATACTCTGTAGAGTGATAAACATGAAATCGGAATAGACGTGAACTTCACTCAGTATGATCTTTCGCTGTAATCTGCGACTTACACCATGATCTCTATATTTTCGCTTTATTTCTCGGTAAAAAAACACTTCCACGAGGATTGCTAATAGAATTTCACCTGGCAGTGAATGTGAAATACTTGTTTGAATAATAGCGTCAAAGGTGATAAACATTTTAATATCCTCTTGGATTTCAATTAGAGACAGGCTGTCTAGCTAGTACCCATAAAAATACGTTAAAAAATAAAAGCACCATACAAAATGAGATGATGATCTTCAAACGTTTGAACAGATCTTCATAAATGATAGCTAAGAACAATTTTGATTACGTCAGCTTTTATGAAAACAAAATTGCAACATAAAACCGGTCCATTATAGTTAAGAAGCAGTTTAGTTTATTTAAGTAGTTTGTAAGTAGTTATCTGTAGTTTAAATTAAATTAGCTTCATTATGCTTTGAAGCCTGAAAAAATGCTTTATTATTATTATTATATTATATTATATATGCTGTCTATGTTAATTTTTCTATGATTGTGTTTTTAAAGAGCGGGGCCTCCTGACACAGGCATTTCGGAATGCCTATTGGATTGGTTCCAATCACTGTTTACAGCTTTGTAACTTCAATGGATTGTATAAAATGATTTCTTGATTAAAAGCTACTTGCCTCAGACGGACATATAAGACTTACGTCAAACTTCTTTTACCCCCGTATCTATAGACGAGTAAGTAATGACTTGAGTAAAACTTGCAATTTTTAAATGCTTGTAATATTATATTCACACGCATTTTGTAGTATAAATTAACCTTAAATGGACCAAAACTGCACTAAGAAGTCATTTAAGGTGAATTATACTATAAATTGCATGTTAATATGTTTTTTTTTCTATTTATTAAAGGGGTTTGTTCGTAAGCGAACATGTCACCCCTGTAGGAAAACATAACAATAATTTTAATTAAGTACATTGCTTAGAAACTATATGCTTACTAATTATTTTATAATTTAAGAAATGCGATTTCTTTTTCCTATATGCACAACAGAATATAGCATTCTAGCTTGCTCCGAAAGGGGGAAGGCTAGAATGCTATTATGCCAACCTATTTCGCTTATATTAATATTAAATTTAGCCTTAAAGTCTTGCCTAGCAGCGTCGTTCCGGACACATTCTACAATAATGTGATAAGTATCCTCCACTATGTCACATTCAGTACAATTAGGTGAATTGGTTTTCTTCATCAAAAATCCAAACTTGTTCAAAGGTATGTGATCGGAGCGAAGCCTAAAACCCATAACAATACTGTGCCTTCTCTCATTGCTCTGTTCGAACCAGGGACACCGCGGAAGGTGAGGTTGGATAGTTCGGTACCAGATGCCTTTTGTTACGGATCTTTCATCAAAATATTCTAACCACAATGTCCTGCAATGTTCTATTACGACGAATAAAATGTTGGAAAAGTATGGTTGACAACCCAAGTTTTCGCCGTCCGAAACATATGAGAAGCATTTGAAAATTACAAGTTTTACTCAAGTCATTACTTACTCGTCTATAGATACGGGGGTAAGTATCGTTTATTTAAAAAAAATGCCTGCCTAGTTTTTCACGTGCCACTCTTTTGATTCACGGTGTTTAATTTTTTCGCAATACAAACATTTTCTTACGACAGGAAAATGTGAAAGATCTTAACGTAGAATGGCTTTCAGCGAAATAAAAGGCTCAACCGGTAATACAATCCAATGCGTGTATAAACGACGCAAAAAGTCGACCATTACACACAGAACTCAGGTGTGCCAACAAATGGCTTGATAAATATAGAACTAAAGAAGAAAAAATGCGTGGAAAAGCATCGCAGATTCGCAATCTCCAAACGACAACTTTATTCGTCTATCAATGTGATTTATGTGAGCGGAGACACTTTGGAGACAAATGTGAGTCTTATAACGTGGGGGAAACGCATTTACAATTTTTTTGCTTGGTGCATGTAAGTATTTCTTATTGATAATGCTTTTTGTGGATGTTTGCGAAGCTCAAGGTTAAAGTCGATATCTTTTCACGTTGGCATTACGCGCTCTTATAAAAGTGTTTGTGGAAGAAGCGATTTATCAAACATGGTAACTCGATATTCGTCTTTGCACTATTCTTGTGCTACCCTTATCATGAAACCATTTACTTTGATCATTTTATCTTACTGCTGACTTTGTCTACGTAGGATATTCACTAGTTGTTATAAGCGCAGACTGAACTAGGTTTTTTTTTATTTAATATTGTATGTTTTATGTTATCTTTTGATTTTGCGAATGGAACTTTGGTTACATCTGTTTCAATGTGGCATAGTTCTGTGAAAATCCAAGTCTAGAAAACATTGTATACTTCTGAAATAGATTTGGTAATAAATTCGAAGAGGAAGCCAGGCAAGAGTTGAAATTATTTGCACGTCACCATGACTTATGCGTAGACGATCGCAAGACAAATGGGACTCCCAAAGGCGGTAATATGGGCCTACAAGTTTTTCACTTAGCTCTTGTGTTTTTATAACAGTTTTGCAAACAAGAGTTTTCGGGTGGAACCCTTAAGTTTTGGCTAGGATTAGGATGAAACTTGGCATAAACTTTTTTATTGAGATTGAAGAGGAAATGCCTATGGTCGTAGGCGATACGTTTATTTTATATAAAATGCAAAACATTTTGTTTATTCTTAATAAGTGTGATGATAGATAATTAAAATATTTGGACTGAATCTAGGTATATATTAGAGTTGAATTTAAATAGCATATTTCGATTGCAGCTCGATTATTATACAACTAAGTTAACACATAATTGATATTGGACTTATATTAAATCGGTGGGGGTCAGCCAGCTCAAAGGTAGTGACCAATCTTCTCAAAGCTGCTCTAATTTGAAGATATCACAGGTTTACGACACTAGTCCATCAGCCATTTTTGATGTCCCCACTGCTGGGGCACAGGCCTTCCTTATGGGTGGTAAGGATGATGGGCCATAACCCACCACGCAGGTCATTTCGGATTGGTGGGTGTTAACGATTACAAATGCAGCCGGTACCAACGGCTTAACGTGCCTTCCGAAGCACGGAGGAGCTCGAGATAATAAATTTTTGGTCACCCATCCCATGACCGACCCTTGCGAACGTTGCTTAACTTCTGCAATTGCTGGGCCAGGCGCTAAACCACTGCGCCACCGAGCTCCTAGGACACTAAAATAAGTGGATATTTCTGCAAAACTAGTTGGGTATAGTTTCGTCTCTTTCCATGTAGAGTCAACCAACGCACCAATTTTGTCGATGAATTTTGAACTTAGTGTCCAACACCTAAAGATTAACTTGATTGAGGAATTTGACAGTTTTGTTTAACTCAACGTGCTGGTGACTGTACTATGGAATGAGCAAAACTTTATCGTTGCGACTGTGAAACTATCTTCTGAGCTTAGGATTAGTTCGTGCATGTTCGTTCGTATTTATATTCTGGAAACCTGATAAAACTAATTGAAACTACTAATATGAAACTAATCTACATGAAAAGATGTCAGTGTCAACCAGGGTTTAGGGTAGGGTAGGTTTAGAAACCTGCCGATGAACTACCTCTGCAATTTAAGCACATCCAAGACGCTTTGTTGGCACCGAGCCTCGAGAAATATTCGTCTGTGAGGTAGGTTCGAATATACCTACCTCACAGACAAAATGGTGTTTATTTTTGCAGTGAGAGTCGTCTCCCACGGTCTTAGTACAACCAATGCTCTGTCACTCCACGCGCGAGTCTGTAGCGCTCGGCGTCCTCTGAGAGGATTGTCATACATCAGAAAAGATAAGACCTACGCGATAGAAAGAGTGGCAACTACAAAGTGAATGTTTTGGAGAGAATGGAGCACTGTGCGACCTGAATTGCACCTTATTGTGTCGGAGCAAGAGTCGCAATTTATTTAAACGATTTTGCGGAGTGCAACTTCTGTACGTTAGTACTATTATCTATTCTGTGGTACAATACTCACACTTTGACCCATCTGAAGGTTAACGAAAGTAGCTTGAGACCAAATGCGCTAGCTGATCCGCTTTTAACCAATAAATTTCTAATAACTAGACGCTTTGCAAACTGCCGTCGCCGGGAAGACTCTATGATATTAAGTGTGACAATAAAAATGCTTCTTTCTCACACTCTATTTCATAGAGCAAGATCGCAGTTGAAACAGAAAGGAGCGCGAGAAATATAGCTTCATTTATTGCGAGCGAGGCAACGTATACTCTATTTGTATTGTCAGCTTCACTGGAATGCTCATCAATAAATCTTTAAAGCTGAACAGCAGTATGATTTGTATCTCAAACTATATTAATAAAATGCATTTTGTAGTATTAACTTCAAAGCTTACACCTGGGAGTGAAACAAAAGCATTAAGTTTATCTGCTGCTTCTCATCCCGCGAGTTATGACCGTCTTTCATAATACAGGGGGTACTGCTGTACGGGTAGGTACTGCTGGTACCCGCGTTTCATCTGGGTGATGGCTGAAAATCGGTGTTTTGCCACAGAATACATAATAGTACAAGTAAGGCAAAATTCACACACCGAGACTGGACCCTTCTTGCTGCTGCACACACATGCATGCCTTCTTCTGATTATCTCTTTTATATGTCCATTTTGTTTGTCCTTTTTTCTTTTTATGAGTTATTTACTTAATGTACCTACCTATGTATTGTTATTTGTATGAATGTGTGTGTTTTAGCAAATAAACTTTTTATCTATCTATCTACAGTACTGCACTGCACTAAGTTACAGCTTGACCATAAAGAGTTGACAAAAATTGAGGGCGCCACTTTCTATGTATGGCCAAGCTGTACAGGTTCGCCCACCCGTGTAAGACGCAGGGGTCCCGGGTTCGATTCCCAGGAGCGGTGCTACTTGTACTCGGCTTGGTTGGTGGTAGCTTATTTCAAGTCCGCCTGGCTCGCTACCACTATCTTACCACAGTCGCCATAACAACAATTAAAAAAAAATTGTGTTCCGCCAGTTAGAGGTAAAATATCCAGTTCTTCAGTGATGAGGGTTCCGGTTGTAGTGCGCTTCCACCTTCGGGCTTATCGTCACTTACCATCAGGTGAGGTGAAGGCCAAGCACTATCCCGTTGAGCATAAAAAAAAGATAGAGTACTTACATACAGTATATACATACATATCGACACAAACCACGAAATACTAATAATACTTGAATTGAACGTATCGATTCACTTAAGTTGCTAAGGCAACATAACTCACAGTACCTATTTAGACGTCGCTAAGCATTTTGGCAGTACTGGCAACGTATATCTTCGGAATAAAGGAATGTCGAATATCATAGAAATCTCTCACAAAATATAAAAGGAATATACTTAGCAAAAAAAAATTACACTCCAGTTTCAAGGTAAATTGTATTATAAGTTTTTTTAATTAAAACTAAGTTCTCATAACGTAGGTAGGTATTTTTGCATGTTATCGGTTCGAAAAGGAATGTGCAGTCTAACAAAAGTCAAAAGTCAAATATTATGCTTTATTCAAATAAACTTAATTATTAAGTACTTTTGAATCGTCTATATTTTCCTGCCACCCGTTCCAGACTTTTTTTAGCTGACAAGAAGAACGGGCGCAAGAAACTTATCAGCTCAACATGAAACTCAATGTCACCTACCCTACAGCTCAGAAGGAGCAGCAAAAAAGACAAGATGTCGGAATATAAAACCCAATAAAAAAAGCATTTTCCTAAGAAACATTCTTGACGAAAACAAAAACAGGCTTTCATAAAGAAATATTTATGAAATCTATTGAAAAAAATAAATATTTCCAAAAAATGAAATAAAACACTTTTAACGGATACTAGCGCGGTTTTATTGAAAGTACTTTGGTAATTAGTTGGTATTTGGTCTGATTTTTGATTTTCCCGACGTTTCGGCACCTTTGCAGCTGCCGTGGTCACGGGGGACTGAAGCTACTTGTGAGCCTACCCTCAAGCGATGAATTTTTTAGAACGTTCAGAAATTAAAATTTATCAAATTTAATTAGTTTAATTTTGGTTTGGTTTTAATTTAATTTTATATGTTAAAAAGAGAGAATCTACTGAAACTACTACCATTTCAAAAAATTGGGAGGCCCCTCCAAGAAAGAAATGGCGAAAGAAAACTTGGAGAGGAAGGCCGACCTCCGTCTTTTATATTAATTAATTTATTTGCAAAAGGAACTAACCGTATCATTAGATCTTACAGTGTGTGTTTGGGGCTTTAGCTTGTGAATGATGGGGTCCCAAGCTGGTGGAATTTTCCAACCATCATCTCTATTGAAATTAGGATATTTATTTATTTTCATTCACAAGCTAAAGCCCCAAACACACACTGTAAGATCTAATGATACGGTTAGTTCCTTTTGCAAATAAATTAATTAATATAAAAGACGGAGGTCGGCCTTCCTCTCCAAGTTTTCTTTCGCCATTTCTTTCTTGGAGGGGCCTCCCAATTTTTTGAAATGGTAGTAGTTTCAGTAGATTCTCTCTTTTTAACATATAAAATTAAATTAAAACCAAACCAAAATTAAACTAATTAAATTTGATAAATTTTAATTTCTGAACGTTCTAAAAAATTCATCGCTTGAGGGTAGGCTCACAAGTAGCTTCAGTCCCCCGTGACCACGGCAGCTGCAAAGGTGCCGAAACGTCGGGAAAATCAAAAATCAGACCAAATACCAACTAATTACCAAAGTACTTTCAATAAAACCGCGCTAGTATCCGTTAAAAGTGTTTTATTTCATGTCTAGTGAGCGCGTAAGCTTGAGAAGTGAATATTTCCAAAAAATACTTAATCTTAGAAACTGGTAAATTAGGCAGCCAGCATATAAGGTGGTACCGTTTTAACTGTGAAAACTTAAAGGGGTGGTCAGGTGATGTGTTTAGAACACAATAAAAATAATAAAAAAATTCAGAAAATTATTTTTATTTTTTTTATTTTTTTTTTATTTTTTTTATTATAATTATTATCATCGTCGATTCTTCCGTTATTAAACCTAAACAACCACAAAACAATAATAAACACAACAATAATCGAATAACTATGGTATTATCTTGTTTTACTACGCATCACGCCATCCATCCACAAGGCACGCGCGCGCGGCGCGCGGGCCGCACGCGGTCATCAACCCAAACAGCTGAGACGATTATACGCACACGTATCGTACGTAGGTACGCCATAGAATTTACGAAATATGCTACTAATTCTACTACTTTATACATACATGACTTTCCTAGCAAATGAATGTTACCTACGCTCTTATTTAAGGTAGGTACTTATCAGTAAGTTCGATGACCTTTGATGAACTCAACTTTATTAAAGTAGTAGTAATGTTAGTTATAATGAACGGTCACTTTAAATTAGTAATTGTAATTACACGATCCCGCTTTCCATTACATTTCTAGTCTAACAAGTAAGTTCAATGACCTTTGATAACATCAATTTAAGGTGTTTATCCTATGACGTGTTTAGTAAATTACTTACTTACCTATGAGGACGAGTTCAATTATCATTAGAATTAGAACGAAACCCCATTGGTCTCGCTTCACACATCGTATCTGACTCTTTCACTATCACATCACAATGCACTCATACTCTAAAGTTCATTGATGTCCATTATTACATGACCAGTCAGTATACCTGTACTGGAAATCCTTTTACTTGTCCACAAAAGAATCGATGCAAGATAATCACACAAAAAGACTAAATACCTACCTACTCGTAACTCGTAAATTTAATGACAACTATCACACTGATTCATAATGTAGGTACAATACAGTCACACACACACATCACATCACTTTGTGTTACGACATTTCATAGACTTTGTGTATACACGTGATTACGTACTTTTAATGTCATGTCACGTTATTCTGTGACATGACATTAAAAGATCGGCAAAATGCGTGAAATATCACGACAAAGCGTCCGGCGGCGGCGCGTGCGACAGGTCACGCACGTCACGGTCACGTACGACGACACAACTAAACTTAAATCAAAATCTGCGGCGGCGGCGCGGGGCGGCGGGCGGCAAGGCGGGCGGCGCCCTTTTGCTGCCTGCCGCTGTCCGTGCCGCCGCGGCCGCACGCGCCTTTCGGGGTGCCGCGTGCCGCATCGTCGGCGCATCTACAAAGAAAGCGCCAAAAATTGACCGATAAAGGGTTCTACAGACGTTTAGATATTGTGATATTTTTGATGAGTAAGTTTCGCTATTCGCTAGCTTATGCTCGTTAATTTATTTTATTAAGATAAGTAGAGCATCTTTTTTATTGTTGTTGGGATTTTTTAAGTTATAAAACAGTTTACAAAAGAAAAAACATGAATCAAATAGAATGTGTTATTATCTGTCACTATCTATCTCCCATTTTAATTTTACTTTTTAATGGCTATTAACAATGTAAAGAATCATTCGATTTGGTAAGTTTAAAGTTCACAACCACACCTCCTGCCTTTTTTGTGATTAAATGATGGTTTTGATGACTCGATTTTGTAGTTTTGTGGCGATGATAGTAAAGTATAATAATTTAAAATTCGCTTACGTAATGTATGCGAAAGGAAGTACACAAACTATTTTTAGGAGTTGAGATTCCGTCCGTCTAGTGTGTAGAGCTACCTTTAAACTAAAACAAAACCCACCCCCGCTTGCCTGCCGTCTCTCTCTCTCTTCTCTCTCTTGGCAGTCCGCCCGCACGCACTTCTAATTTTTTCTGCTCTGCAGTCTGTTTCCGTGTGTTCTCTTATCGTGTTGTGTTTGTGAGTACCTACTGCGTACTTGTGCATTGAGAGAGGTGGTGATCGGGTCAGCAGTTCTGTAGATAGTTATTTAAAAGTTTAAATAGGACTTGTGAATAGAACTTGTTAATAGGTGATGAACTTTTAAACACGTCAAATTAATGTAATAATAAAATAATAACAAGTAGGTACCTACCTATTATTATTTAGAAGGGGGACGCCAGCGAAGCCGGGTGGGTGATCAGATCAGTCATCTTGTTTGGAACCATTTCACCCATAAGTAGGTACCTAACCTGTTTTAGTTATTGACTGTTTTTATTAAGTACATTAGTTCGAAAGTCCAAAGCTTATCAAGTGTGATGGGAAGCTTTTCACCTTCTTGTGTAGTGTGGTGTGCAGTGTAAACAAAATCCACCAGCTGTTCGGGGTCAATTCGGGGTCATGTAAGTACACTTACCAATTTAAAGTAATAGAGATTATTAGGTAGGTACTTAGGTAGTCACGTTTTTTACTACCTATTAAATTAAGTTCGAGTTTATCAAAGGTCATAGAACTTAGTGATACCTTAAAAAGCGTAGGCATAGTAGAATCATATGGCGTAGGCAACAACATTCGTTTGTAGGAAAGCCAGTTGTAGGAGGTTCGTGTGCGTATAGCGTAGTGAGGTACAGTCATGTGGTACAACATATCGTCAGCTGTTTGTCTCCCCGGCGCGGCGGCCGCGTATGGATGGCTTAATGCGTGAGTAAAACAAGGGAATACACCATAGTAATCTTTTATTTAATTATTGTTCGTATTTATTATTATTTTGTGGTTGTTTAGGTTAAATATCGAAAGAATCGACGACGATGATAAATAAAATAAAAAATTTAATAAAAAAAATAAAAAAATAAAATAATTTTTAGATTTTTTTTATTATTTTTATTGTGTTCTAAACACGTCACCTGACAACCCCTTAAAGTTTTCACAGTTAAAACGGTACCACCTTATATATAAAGCTTTACCCTGATACAGCACTCCTAAAGCGTTAAAAACATCTTATCTACAAATAATCTAAATAAATCTGAGCAGCGTTTTTATCATTGCATCATTTACGCGTAACAAGAGAAGGTATTTATAAATTTCACTTTAACAAAGACGTTACCCAGGAGATGTCTGGTATTTTATAAACAACGGTTATAAATAAACAGCCATTTGTCAGCCCGGAAAATGTGAGTGAGAGAGGCATCATTAAGAATACGCCCTTGTGGCTCTGAAAATTATTTATCGTTAGCATTTATTCATTCAGAAAGCATAGTTTACAGGAAAGCAGTACCTAGATAAATCTTTTTTGACAGCTATATCAAAAAAATACCATAGAAAAACTGGTTGCTGTTAAAATGTTTATTTTATGATTAAGAGCTAGCCCTGGAAAAACGTATACAATTTACAGAGCGACGAAGCCTACCTATAGTAAGTCATACTATCATTATTAATAGATCAGCTAGCGAAATTGCTAACAATTCTCGATTGAAATCGATTGAAGCGCAGTTGCATTGCTGCTTTAGTTAAGATGCACTAAAGCAGCAATGAATCTGCGATTTCTGTCAGAGCTGATTGCAACAAAGTTACATAATTGCCCCCCGGGCACCTGATAGCTTTATAGTGGTAGGTGTGGGAGGAATTTTGGCTGGTGGGAAAGTATTGCCAGGCGGCATCAAAATTTACCACTTTTTCGCGCGCCTTTGCTGCCGCCTGGCACTACTTTCCCACCAGCCAAAATGCCTGGCAATGTTATATTCGATTTAGATACATGATTGGCTTGCTATTATACCACACCAAATCCAGAGCTCTGTAAATTGTATACCTTCAATCGCTTTTCAGCCCCTTTGTTGCTCAACCACTCCCACCCCCACCACTGAAAATCTGCCAGGTGCCCGGATCTGTTAATAATGATAGTATGGCTTACTAACAAGATCGGTTTCGTCGCTCTGTAAATTGTATACTTACGTATTTCCGGGGCTAGCTCTTAATCCATATTATGATAGTTGCATGTCAGAACAGTCTACAGATAGGGACAATTTGATATCAAAAACTTTTTTAATCAAAAGACACAACGAGAATAAATACAAGTAAATGCGATGAAAACAATTATTTCCTTGCAGTCGGGTAAAATTAAAAGTATACACTTTTGAATTTTACAATTTAAAAAAGAATATTACATGTATACCTACGTTCCTACATACATACAAGAAACGCACGAAAAACATTTAAACCATTTCCTTAGGGTAAAAACAAAAGTATACACGTTTAAACTTTCGCGGTGCATTGTACTTAGTTGTACGCGTTTAATACTTGTTATTTTAACTAAAAACAAAAGTATCTTACTGTTGCGTTTCCACTGTGCTTGTTTGCGGCGTTCTGCTTGTAATGGAGTTTGGATATTACAGTTTCATTGGCTTGACTGATCAGTGCAGGCAAATAGAAAAAGGTCGTTCCACGTGACCAGGATATCAGGTACATGCGTATACCTGCGTACCAGGTTTTAGAACAGGAGCCCAATCGCGTTAATTCTGAACGATAAAACCAAAAACGTTACGTTGTCATTTAGGTTAAATTTACCTGAAAATCTTTGGTTTAGCTTCATAATTTTCACTTAAATTGTCCCAGAATGTTATCCTAGACTCCTTAGGCAGAGTATTCAACAATTTTAACAAAACTAAAGCGAGTATTTTTCTGTAAACGAAACTGAACCGGTAACGATTTAGCTTTGGTTTTATCGTTGAAAATTAGCGCGATTAGGCCCTTATTTTATCGCCTTAGTTTTCAACGATAAATAAACCAAAACTAAATCCGTAAGTAATCATAAGCTTTTCTGTACCTAAAACGAATTATTATTATAAATCGTTACCGTTTCAGTTTCAAACGAAACCCCCTTATTACAACCTCTTGAACTTGCAAGTTTTCTGAATGGATATCAATGCGTCTCTGTCTCTTTTATTAGCTATATAGCGAGACAGAGATGTAACTATAGCCGTTCATAAACTTGGCGAGTTTTAAAAGATTGAATGTAATACCCCCCGAAAAGTACTCCCTTTAGTTTTGTCAAAATTGTTGAAAGCTACGCCAAGGAGCTTAAATTGGATGCCAATTTTGGACAATTTAAACGATAATCCTAAAGCTAAACCAAAGATTGTTAGGTAAAAATAACCTAAATGACAGTTCAGAATGGACAACCTTTCAAAAATATAATATGTCGTTTTCACTTTGTATAATGAAAGAAGATACAAAATTAGGGGACACGTATTTTTTATTTTAACTTTTATTGATTTTTTTTGTGTAAGTAACTCAAACTTCCTGACATTTCCAATTTGGACTAGATTCTAGTTTTTTTTATTTACGTAAATAATACTGATCAAAAAATTCTGAAAAAACATTTATGAGCTTAACGGCCGAATACTCAAAGGCTTCTTATTAAAATCTTAAGTTAAGGTCTCCTTAACTTTAAGGAAGCTGTCAGTTTCATACAGTTTCTGTCAAATCTGACAACTTTTATGTATTTAAGGTGGCCTTAACTTTAAGATTCGTTTGAGTATTTGGCCGTTAGACACTAAAATCTCAAAAAGGTTTTCTAATTTTAGTACTTTCTCAAAATTAAATGTTGTCCATTGGCGCGATTGGGCCCCAGTAATAGTCATTTTACTCTGGTTTTATTTAAAAATAGAACAGAATTTATTAATCAGAAATTATGTGTCAAAACTGACCCTACATTCGTGATTGAGTTTACATAACCATCTGGGGCCTAATCGCGCTAATTTTCAACGATAAAACCAGTTGAATACTGTGCCTAAGGAGTTTATGATTACAATCTGGGACAATTTAAGTAAAAATTATGAAGCTAAAACAAAGATTTTTAGGTAAATATAACCTATAAATGACAACGGAACTACCGCGATTGGGCTCAGTTTATTAAAGAGTTCGATAGCGTAGGAGACTGACTATAGCGTTGCAGCCAAAAGCTAGAGCGCCGCAGATTGGACACTTCGCTCCACCGACATTAATCAATATGCAATTCAATCCGCTTCAGTCGACGACCTTCGTACAATGTTCAGAGTAATAATAGCTAATTGGCTTAAAAAGAATAGCTGGCTGATTAATAGCTAGACCGCGAAAGGTGTAATGTATTTACACGAGTGACTCCGCACGACTTTTGCCGCACGGCAAATCGACTGCGTCACGGCCGCATGACGCAAGCTACAAGCCGCATTGCTCCGAAGTCTACGCTTAATGGCATTCGGCCTAGGTCGCAGGTGACAGATCAAACTTATCAGATCCGTTGGCCAAAATTGGAACTACGTATTATTACATATTGTTACCTAGGTTATGCGGGTTACGCCATCAACTACATAAACGACAGAGCGCCGCCGTCACTGATGTGTCACCTGCGATTCAATTTGACAAGCGGCTTGCACGGTTACTAAAGACGACTATCACAAGTGACTAAAATCGACATATGTAAATAGCCCATAACATTTCCACCACTAACAAAATACTATGAAACTGGCACTTATAGATGTGAAAAGTCTTTATATCTGGACTGGAGAATGAGGCACCCGATAATAAAGTGTGAATGTACCACAAAATATCAGTGCACAATACAAAAACCAACACCAAATGAGTAACTCTAATACGTTGTTAGTTTTCGCACGATCTAAGTTCTGAGGATGCTCCGGGTTGGGACTAAAACGTGTAGAGTAGTCTAATTGGTGAAGGTGCAAGGTGTGTTGCTGTCTTGCTAAATGCAGGTATTGTGCACTTATATTTTGTGGTGTGCATTGTGCATATTTTTGCGGGCGGGCGTGTGATGCATCTTTCATAATATTTTTTGCAAAAGTAAGCTACATATTATATTTATATTCCTTTTTTCACAATGGTTTGGGACTTCCGCCAAGTGACGCCTGATTCAATCATAAGAATGTCATTTTGTTAAACCATCATAAGTGAGTAAATAAAATAGAATAAAAAATCAACGCAGTGGTCACCATACTGCAGCAGCTATCACTCTAGTAATATTTCAAATAGAAGTCGTGCAGTATTTCTATTTGAAATATACATATACCAACCAGTCCGATTTACTGCCGGTTTACTAGAAAACCAAAGCAAATACGACCGTTTGTTTGTTTTTATATTCCTACAAATCCTAACAGCTACGAATGAATAGGAAATAGAGGCGCAAACATAAAAGCTTACAACGCTGAATATTACACTTGGCAAAGGAAAATGGTATTTGTCAAAAACGCAAAAATGGTTTAACTGTTGATTAAAAACTCACCGTACTGGTTTATATTTAGACCAATAAAAAATTTAGGGTCTTTTATAAATAGAAGGTATCGACACTGAAAAGCCACTGCAAGATGAATTCTATGACAAAAATAACCTTGGATTTTGAGGTTCTCTGTTCTAAGTAAGTAAGTACATTATCATACATTTTATATTTGAGCTGGTTTTTCCATCCCAGGACAAAATATCTACAGTCATGTTATATACGCTCAGTTTTTATCAACTTTGTGTAAAATACTATTGTTTTCAAAACGAATTTTATGTGAGTTTTATGAAGCAAACATAAATGTGATGTGGGGAAACCCTCTCCTCCTTGTATGTATGTAACTGGTATGTAAGTATGTAACACCTAAAAACCCAATGGTTATCTAGCACAGTCAAAAGCGAATTGTATCTTTCACACAAAGACCTCAACTCGATTGTCTTTTGTTTTTGCCTCTTTGTGAAACGTTGTCGATTAGTCCTCGTTGAAATGGAATAGCTCGTACACATCCTCGTTGTCAGCTGCAGACGTGTTCCAGACAGCTCTGGTCGTCCGCCCTTTGATACTCAGTGATTGATTCACTGGAACGCTTGCAAATCTTTGAAATTTTACCAAAGAGACAACGTCGTCGGTTGTCCTGGCGTGCAGTACGTACATGCACTTCTTTTGTTTTTATTTATTTATTGATTTCGTTTCGTACACACACAATGAATTATTTTCGTACAAAGCAAAGTTTCGGACACTAGTGAATAAGGCACAGCTTATTTCATTTAATTTCTTCCAGCATGCCTGAAACAGGAAAAGATTTTGAAAATGGCAGTCAGTGTGTAATGTTAACTTATGTAAAAATACGTTATATTGTACATACAATTACATACCTAATCGTAAATAAGACAATTAAATTAACACATTACACTTTAAATACCTTGACCAACCCATAAACATTGACGAGATATCCTGTAAAAGTTGTAAATGAGAATAACACTGAAAATGAAAAAAAGACAGGTAGGTAGACAACGGTTTCTTTTTCCGGCTATTAGTTATAGTACAACATTTATCAACATTTAAGAAAAGTCTGTTAGCATCATAAAAGTTGCAAAGTCTATCAAGATCCTCTTGTAACTTAAAACAGTCATCGATATTCCTTATAACTTTAAATACTTTTGTATCGACGTATGTATTTTACGTGGACAAAGTCGGGGGCCATACTGAGCTATTTAGTATTTAGGCTCACAAAGAATAACACCCAATTTCAACGATTGCAGCTTCCAGAACTGCAGTCTTATAAAATATTTCTACTTGAAATTCGGGTTGTATCCGTTTCAACATTTCAATATTTCTTATCAATTTTCCTGGACGCCATTTACTCGAAGTCCAAAATAAACGATTTAACTCTTTACAGCAAATAATTTGTTACTAAATAATATACTAGAAAAAATACGACTCGCACCAGATCAATACTCAGACGGAAATCGAACCCGCGACCTTTGGATATCCGGTTCAATGCTCTGACCGCTGAGCTACCGAGTCACTATTGACATCGTCGAATTTCCTCTAGTATATCCTACTCTTACGCTGCAAGCCAGCGTCATTTCACCAATGTGAGGAATTACCTCGATATTCAATTGAAATATCTTTCCAGATATTTGGCAATCTATTAAGATGAAATAGCTATATAATTTTTATATTTGAGATTTTTGCTCAATACTCAGACTGGAATCTGGTGCGAGTCGTATTTTTTCTAGTATATTATTTAGTAATGTATAAAAATAGCATTGTGAATGCAAAAATCTCAAATTTAAAAATAATTTGTTTTTACCCGACTGCAAAGAAAGGGTTATGTGTTTCGCGCGTATCTTGTAAGTATGTTTGTATGTTTGTAAGTATGTATGTATGTTTGTATGTAATATTCTTTATTACCTCATATCTCTCAAACGGCTGAACGGATTTCTATGATTAAGATATCGTTAGATTGGTCTTTTCAGCCCAAGTGTTCTTAAGAAGGTGGCGTTATAAAAAAACCAACATGGCGGCTGTACGGTGCTATTATACATAGTGAAAAAAAAATTTTTTTTTTAGAATATTTCAATATGGGTGTCAAATTAAAGGGCTTATTATAAGGATTTCAAAAAGGTATATCATGACCGTAATATGTAATAACTAAAAAGAGATAAATAAAAAAATAAATTTAAAACATTAAAAAACCCGCCTGCATAAAAAGTCAAGTCGACTGAAAAGATGGAAACAAGATTAAATAAATATTAAAGGCAACATGTCTCCGACTCTTTATTCTTTATGCATGCCTCCGACTGCATGTTATTATGACATGTTGCCTTTAATATTTATTTAATCTTGTTTCCATCTTTTCAGTCGACTTGTCTTTTTATGCAGGCGGGTTTTTTAATGTTTTAAATTTATTTTTACTATTTCAATTATTAACAATACCAGTGCTAACTCTTTAATTGGGCGATCGCCTGTTACATCCTGCTTTTCATCGAAAATTTATACAACCTACTACGTTTTATCGAAGCCGAGTCTCTACTTTCTCGCAGTTTACAAACTTTGAGATTTTTAGAATTTGCTCAGTTAAAGGGAAAAAATTTCAATTCTCGAAGGAGTAGAGAAACTTCGCCTTTTCTTAGTAAGAGAATTAGATTTTCTAACGTCTTTGACTGTGATACTTTGAATAACTTTCAAATTGAAATGTGTTTTTGAATTAAAGAAAGTTAGTTCTTTCATTTCTTCATTCTATCTAGACAAACAAGATGCTAAGAGCATAGACTCCACCATTTAAAAATGTATATTTACTTAAACTGACATCAAAAAGTGGTTACCGAATAAAAGATAAATTGGTACTTATTGGTTGTTGAAACTGTTACAGTAGGTTAAATGGATCAATTGCATTCAGTTTATTATAAATAAAGACTCGGAAACAGTATTCATTGACAATTGGCAATAAAGGACCATGATAATTATTGTGCCTCAGCAATTAATGAACCTCACATTGTATCTACTCATAAAATCATGAAAATATTCAGTCCGTTGTGCTTTTGCTTATTATTTACAACTTGGCTTTCTCTTTCATAATTAATCACTTTAGGTGTAGGTGTTAATAAAGCTAACAGAACCATAAATATCTATTTTATTTATTATGAAACTCAACAACCCTTTTAATAGGTTTATACAATCATGCTTAAATCGGTACAATAGGGAATATGCATTACTTTTTTTAAAATCAAAATCAAAGTATAATGCGTGAGAAAATCGAAAATCGTGAGCGAAGCGATGGCTGGTCCATGCGTCATGCTCGTGAACGGGTGCTGCCAGTGGGAATGGGTCTGCTTCTGAGTACCTATCTTAACGCATATTGAATTGTAAGAATTGCGTTTTTTATTGTTATTTTTTATGTCTTGTCTCAAGTATTTTTTGGTAAATTTTGCCTACTTAGGTGCACTTTCGAGTAGCAGACATAGTGATTACTGATTTCTCAACTAGTTGAAAGTTATTTACTCTCACAATTACCTATCCGATATGTAGTAGGTATTTAATTTCAACCTACCTACCCATTGTGTACAAACTTTTGTTAATTATTGTGATGGAAAATGACCTCACTTTAAATGTGGAGCTCATTTTTCAATGTTGACGACTCTGTATGAAATATACAGGGAGAAAAAAGCAGCCCTTGACGAGTTTCTTGCCGGTTCTTCTCGTTACAAGGTCTCCCGCTCAGGGTTTGCGAACCGATGGCGTAGCTTCTTTGACATTCACAAGTGCTTGTAACAGCCTAGACTGAATAAATGATTTTTTGATTTTGATTTTTTTTTTTTGAATCAAGTGTAATATTAAAAGGAACTTTTCTTTTGTGTTTTTTTCTCGTGATATAGTTACTTGAAGTTAGAACGCAAGAGCACCCGCCGAAAACGCTCTATACAAAACGGTGACGTCACATGTCACGTTTCAGGTGTGTTTCAGGCGCGTTTAATATGGAGTTAGCCAATAATCTTCAATTATCTCCCTAAATTTTGCGTTTAAGTATATAAGTGTGATACAATATATTATTTCTTATTCGATATTCTATCTGACTGTTAAGTGCATTATATCCGAAAATGAAAAAAAAATATCGTTATTTTCCCCTGATTTCATCGTGTGATAAAACTAAAATACTTAATACATTTTTTTTTTGTGCCATCGTGTTTTTGTAAGTGTCCGCAGCGATCAAGCTCAAATTCATCAAAATCGTTGACCTAAGCATATTCTCTATACTATTCAAACACAATGATAACAGTGACTTCAAACGTCATTTCTATTTTATTCGAATTGTCGATAGGCCCGTTAGGGGACAGAAAGCAGATGCCTGAAACCCAATACCTGAAGAACTCAGAACTGTGACGTAACCTTTGTCCCGAAAACTTTAGCAGTCAATAGTCGTGCGATATAACAGCAGTGATAAAGCAACTGATTGCCCACGAAGACGCCGTATGTGGCCGTTAGTGAGACCAATGGCCCATAAACGTCAGGTTACGTGGCTACGTACGTTTACGTTAAAGGAAAATACCTGCAACGCACATTTAAGACGTTTCGTCAGTTATATGGCATGTAAGGGTGAAGATAGAGAACGAATAAGCACGAAAATTGCCTAACAATGATTTTAAAGGTGCTATGATGCTAGTCACTAAAATCAAAAAAAAAATCCAAGACTTGAATATATTGAAATGCTTTTGAACAAATATTTTAGTTTTGGTTTAGTTAGTACATAACACATTTAGGTACTTACTTACTTAACTGTTTTATATTATTATTTTATTAAGTAAGAAAAATGTTGAATTAGCAGTGTTAACTTACAATGCAACTTACAAACTTATTTCATTTCAATAAATCTTTGCATACCTACGTATTTTGTTAAAATCATCATTTAGATAAAATAAAAATTCAGCATTGCAATTGCAAGTTTAATTATTTAATTCCTTTAGCGAACAAAGAATAAATTCACGGAATGGAAAGAAACTATTCACAAAGCTCTCGATGCATAAACAGTTACAAACAAAAAAGTAATATAAAAATCCAAATACACTATCTCACAAAGCGCAGTGGCTGAACAAATACCGAAATTCGTGTAGTCTTTTCTCGCAACATGAAAGGGAACGTACCTCGTCCTATACAAATTGTAATATCGAGTAAGCCTGCCGGCGGCCACGCTTATTTGAGGACTCGGCCACAAAATATAAACTAGACAGAAGAGACACTCTAAAAAAACTTAAAATAATAGTTCCTAGATGACGGTAAAACGGCCTCTACACTACAATACAAGGCAAAGTTCCTCGCCGAAGTAATCGTTGAAGTTACCCGAGTACGAAGTGAAGTGGACGACATTACTCGCCCAACTTCGGGAGGAATAACGATACAAAAAAAATAACGTTAAAAATACCGTTAAAACATTTTATCGGTAAATTTACCAGTAAAAATAACTTTAAAATTATTGTAATGGTAAAGTTAGCGTTAAATATAGCGATAAACTTTAGTGGTACAATAGTACCGGAAAATTTTTCGGTAAATAGTAACGTTATTAATTGGAATAACGTTAATTTTAAAGTAACGGTAACAAAAAGTAAGAAATAACGTTAAAATTAACGTTATTTACTGAAATAACGTTAATTTCGTTATCTAAAGTAACGTTATTTATTGACATAACGTCAATGTTAAACGTAACGGTAAAAAAAGTAAGAAATAACGTTACATTTAAAAAGAACGTTATCAATCCCTGGTTGTGTTCTTTACCGGATCCAAACGTCATAAATATTTTTTATAAGTATTTATGTTCCTTATTCTTTGGGTCCCGTTTTACGGACTCTGTTTGAAATTAATAATAATAGTGTTTGTTCCTGTGACCAAAGAATGTGCGTTTAGGCCAAACCGTTTTTACCAAAACGTCAAAAAAATACAAAAACATTATCACGAAACATACGTCTTGTCACAAAGCTGTTTTCTTTTAACTGATGTTAGCCGAGTTAAGTGTGGTATAAGCCACTTCGTATTCACCCAACTCCGTCCCTTTGACATGAATACAAAGACCGACAATGACCGGAAGTCGCCCATGGCGCGCCGAGGATGCACGAAGTTATTCGAAATGCCTCTCTACACTCTCGTCTTCGCGCAACATCTTACAACTTCGCGATTAGTGTAGAGCCCGCATTATGTTTTCGAATACAGACAGAGCGGCGCTTCTGACTAGAACGCACTATTATGTATGCTGTGCTAGAACACAGACTTCATATTTTGTGACTCGACAATCGCCCGCCCGCGGCAGAGATTACAGATCCAGACGTTTTTTTCTACTGCCTTTGTAAAATCGACGGGCATTTATAGGCAAAAAGGAACGTGATAAGAGTATCAAGTGACGTCTCCGTTTTGATGACGGATGATAGGAAAGTTAATATTATATCAGAAATTGTAACTGTACCTGACCCCCTAGCCAAAGTTACATTTGCAAATCTTCGTTAATCGCTTCGCTTTCGAAACATGTTTTTAAAACGTCAAATCCATACATGTTTCGAAGCGAAGCGATGGCGAAAAGTGTGACATTGGCAAGCTGAATAGGACCTGGAGCCGAAACGTAAGAAAATAAATTGCGTCATGAAAGAAGTCGTAGGTACATAGTGTTCATGTTCTGTTGGTATAAAATGATGTAAAACCAATTAAACCTGCATCGTACTCAGTACTCATCAGTTCACTAACGGCTCCACTACAGGGCGTATAAATTATTATATCGAATAGGAAGATGTTGCCGAAATCATCACGGTCATCGCAGTTTTGGACATCTTGGTGCTGGTGCCCATTTTCACTTTGTTTACTGACTCTATGATATTATAGACGCCTTTCATGGTAGGTATTCTACTCTTCCAGATGCTATAAATAGTTAGCTTAGTGATATCATAATAATTATGTCAACAACATCACAATTGTTATGCTTTTTTATTATTATAACTTTAATATTAATGAAAACAAAAATGAATTAAAGTAAGTAAGTACATTAATCACGAGTTATCGATTAAACTAAACCCTCTACAGCTAATTGCACATCCCGTTCGAGTTTCCACTTGCGAGTGGAATCGGAACTGTTTACTAAATTAGATTAAACTCAACAAGTCTGGACAAGTCCAACAACCTGCTAAACTGTTTTTAATTGAGTTAGTTTATTCGGTTGTTTAGGAAATGTTTTAAAGCAACACCATTTTTACATAAAATTCGGAAATTAAAATGGAAAATAAAAATAACATATTCACTTGAATTTGATATTGTTGTGAACAAAATAATCCCTGCCCGAGAAGGGAATTGGACCCACCGACATTTAGCAGTGGGGACACGAGGATTTGGAAATCCCATTGGACCCACTGATGGAATCCTGTAGAACCTACAGTCCGAAGGGATTCCGAAACTCAATTGTATTTTGTAACAAATCTTCTTGTCATAGATTATTAGCAAACTTTATTGCACTCAAATAAATAGTTATGGACTTGGCTCCTTTTTCCGAAATTTGTTTTCCTGGCAGTCGATCAAGTGTATGGCTCTCAGATAGCTGTTTGAAAACAATGAACTTAAGGGGCCCGTCTTAGTTTCGCGTTTTTGCTATTGTTTGCTGAAACTTTGTTATTGTTTGACCGATGTTACTGTGAAATTGTTATAGACAGTAAGTTTTACGAGGATAAACCTACACTGAAGTCTGTGTTTATTCCGTACAAAAGTACCATCTGGTAATTATTTTGTCCTGTAACTGTATGCCACTTTTATACGGATAAAATAATAAAAGTATGTAAACAATGCCATTTAAAGTCTCGATTAATTAAGGATGAAAACTATTGATAACATTTTATGGGCAACATAATTAAATTAAACAAGAATACACTAGGTATTCAACATTGTATAGGTACTAAGTTGACATTTCTGAACAATAACATGTATGTTACCTTACGTTACGACGCCACGACAGTACCTAAAAAAGTTGTACCTACACACTATAATAGGAAGTTACGTGCGTGCTTAGAAACAATTTAATTCATTCTACTGTTATAATTTGGTCTGTGAAATTGAAAATTGAATTTAGATATTATTATATTAGGTCTTTGAGTCTTTGCTTTATTGAGCGGAATGAGCAACTCCAGAACGAGGGGGATAAAACAATATCTGGTAACAATCATGGCTGAAAAGGGGAAAATAAAGGATTGAGGTATTAAATGGGAAAAAAATGTTCGCCTTTTTTATATGCGTGCATGAAAATTAATATTATTTTTTGTATTTTTAATTTTTTGACAAATACACGTTGCTGGAAATGTTACAACGGCAATAAAATATCAGGTTTTTGACTTCTATCAGGTTCTCGTCGCCATTACTGACATTACCACAGAATAACAACGATATTACAATAAATCATTGCAGAATATAGTACACCGCCGGCACGTAACTTGGCAAGATAAAGATGAGACAAAAGATGCGCCGTAGCTACAAACACTACACTCTGTGCATCTTTTGTCTCATTTTTGTCTTGCCAAGTTAGGTGCCGGTATCTGTACAACCATTAGTAGGCGCTAAACAACGATATATCAAAACAAAGTTTAGATGCGTTACCCGCACTCCACAATGGCAAGACGAAAGTAAGGTAATTGCCCGACTTTCAATTAGTCAGGCACCGGCTCGTGACACGTAAACACACACCACTCTCGTCAGTCAGACACTAATAAACCGTGAATTATACAGCAACAGTCAGAGATCGGAAAAGGTGTTTAATTTTACACGTAAGTACTGTATTTAACCGTAAAATGTATTTTCGCATTTTGTATTACTCTAATCGGCCATTTTTTTACAAAGAGCGAGACGCGCCAATGAGCATGCAGCGTATCAGACGAAACTTATGATGTCTGTTTATCTCTTTCTAACGACAGGGATACCGTATGGTGGCATTCATTTTTGTCCCACTCTTGACGTAATATGTCAATGTGTGTATCTGCAGTACCTGTCGCCGTTTTAAATTGCATGATGTTGGCGCATAACGCATCTAAACTTTGTTTTGATATATCGTTGGCACTAAACCACTTTATTTGCTTTTCGTGCTTCGCCACGGACGCATGTACAGTCTCAAAGTGAGAATTCTTTAGATATAAATAAATTAACTATAGAGTGAAAATTAAATTAAAATTAAAATGATTAGTGAAGAAAGGAAAAAATTCTATTCACTGGTTTGGTTCTGCATAAATTTTATAAAAGTTAAATCTACAAAGTTTTACTGCTCTTTTAAATAACAAGCAGCTTTTACAACAAATCCGTTGTTTCTACAGTAAACAATTATTTTGTTCTTTGAAGTTATTTAAACGGGCCGTTTAAGTCGTAATTATGCAGACCGGCCTTGGAGTAACCGGCTGCTGACGACAAGTTAATTTTCGCATTGTCTCACAATAGTAAACTCGGTTCTAAGTTAGACACTCGTCAATCTGCTCATCCACTGTTCTTAACCAGTTTAGGTCGCACCTAAGTATTCCAAAAATCTTAAAGACAAACAATTTATTGACCAAGCGAACGCAAAGCGTCTCCGTTTCAGCTTAGGCAAAAATGCTTTCGTATGTCCGGTTGTACAGCCAAACAGCGGGGCTGTCCGATGTCCGTTTGTTCTTGGTCCGTCGGCCAACCAGGGTCATTTTCGATCTATTGCATATTGGGACCAGACCAAATTGGTAAGATGGCCACTAGCTTGGTATTATCAAATATCATCGTATGGGTTGCGAAGTAGCTTCTGGGAGATATGCAACCCTGAACATGGTCACCCATCGCTAAAAAAATATCGATCGCATCATATTTATATCAATGGTGAACAATCGTGGGCGTGGGTTGCATCATTACCTGAACAATTTTTTTGTGTTGTCATATCGATCGAATAAGGAACTAGGACCACAAGAGCATATACTTATGTGAAATGTACTTACCTGCCCTGACCTCCTAGACGCTTCCTGAAAGCGACGCAAGAATATGGTTTTATATGTATACGCCTGGGACCTGCCCCCACCCCCTGAACGTAATTAGATGCCAAAATGTAGTCGATTATTTTTTGGAAAAAAAGTCGCTATGTTTCTACCCTGGCCGCGCACATGTTTCCTGAAAACTAACCAAGCCGATGTCTAACATGTTTGTAATGATACCACTTACGATCCTGTTCACCATTTATATCAATATGCGATCGATTATTTTTTGCGACTGGAAATCATTGTATGGGAGGCGAGCCCATATGTTCAGGGTGGCACATCTCCTAGAAGCTTCCTACTACGTTACCCAGACGACGATATTTGATAACACCAAAGTAATGGCTATCTTGTCAATGTGGTCTTGCCCCAATATGCGACAGATTGAAAACGAGCTTCTTGGCCGACGGTCCATCTCCTCTACAGGTCGTATTTTTCAAACGAGCCTATTTTTTTTGTAAGCTGGTTCTATAGATACTTAATAGTTGTTTAAATTTTAGATTTTCGCATTCACAATGTTATTTTTTATACAATAGGTACTAAATAATAATACTTACTAGAAAATATTCGACTCGCACCAGATCAATTCTCGGACTGGAATCGAACCCGCGACCTTTGGATATCCGGTCCAATGCTCTGTACTCGGTAGCTCAGCGATCAGAGCATTTTACCGGATATCTAAAGGTCGCGTGATATATCCAAAGGTGTACTAATAGTTATTTTCGTCGATTCAGTTTTTCGAAATTTTTCTAAATGGCGGAGATATCGGGAAAATCATATTTCAGCCATTTTGAAAAATGCTCAAAAATGTCACAAACGCGGGGTTTAGCTCTATAGCCACTAGCTAGTTATAGCTAGTAATAGCTTCCACCCGCGACTTCGTCCGCGTGGACATTAGAAACTTACTTACGTACCTATATACATAGCCTTACTTGCGCTAAATTAATCATCACTTTTCCAAATATATTACTTTGTCTACAGGGCCAGGGAAAACTGCTCGTTTCAGCGTGTCTCAGCCCAATATAGCATTTGAAAGTATTTTGTAAGGCTGCGTTCAGACGATAACACACGACCCGACCTCAACCCGAACTCACTCAAACTCAACTCAACCGCAGCCCACTCCTTGAAATACATCGCTTACAATTTTGAGTTATAAGGCACATTAATAAGTTCGTTGGTTCGATCGATCGTTCGTTCGTTTTGTTGAGTTCGGGTTGACTCAAACTCACCTCATCTCTTAATGCTTATTAATGTGTCATATAAGGCTCAAAATTGTAAGCGATGAATCCAACGTGAATGGTCAGCGAAAAGGTCATTCTGTACCCTTAGCACGAACAGCTATCGAAAAAAATAACGCGCGTAAAATCATTCGATAGATAAATTTTGTATTGGAAATTTGTACAGCGCCATCTGTCGCCGATAAGCGAAATGAAATTTTCCACAGAGAATTGTCTATCGAGTAATTTTACGCGCGTTTTTTTTCTCGATAACTGTTCGTGCTAAGGGTACTGATAGAGAGGGGAATTTCAAGGTAGGCTGCGGTTGAGGCGAGCTTAAGTTGAGTTTGTGTTTAAGTCGGGTCGTGTCATATCGTCTGAACGCAGCCTAACGCGTTCAGCATTCCGCGGCCGACAGGTGGCGCGGCTCGAGTTTTATCTCCTTTCAATTTCCTCCCAGGATTAGATGCTTTGCAGTTTCGACTTTCGATTTGCTGGATTTCAGTTACGTCTCCGGTTATGGTAAACTTTATCGAATTCGAACGACTTATCGTTTCAATCTGAGGTTCCTCTTTGACGTTCGATGAGCTTTGGTCGTGCTGATAAAAGTAAATAAAAATGGTATTGCGCTCAAAATGTATATGACAAAGTGGACGTAGAAAATGGTAAGGACACATTTTAAGATGACTAATATTGCGTAAAAAACCCAAAGAAGATTATAATATAACTAAAGTTGACTGTTGGCCGTTGGGGCGGAAAGGTTCTGGAATGGCGACCGCGTCCGGACGACGCTCTGTGGGTAGGCCCCTGACAAGGTGGACTGACGTGAGTGAGGGTGAAGGTCGCGGTGTGCCGCTGGATGCGGGCAGCGCAGAACCGATCGTCGTGGAGATCCTAGCAGTGGGTGTCGTGCGGCTGATATGATGATGAAAGTTGACAGTCCAGACTATGGTGACACAATATTGAAATGAGATATCATAATCTGGATTTTGCTAATCGTTTTGGTATTTATTATATGCCGGCTTTCCTCCGTGACCTCGTCCGCGTGGAATTCCACTTCCTGCAGGAATTTCGGCAATAAAATATAAGAATTATGTACCATGCAGGAGTTATTGAGCTTTTTATTGGTGAATTAATTTTTGATTTTGAAATCGGGTAAGAAATGGAGATACAAACCTCACCTCTTTATAATATTAATAAAGTAGATACCTACTAAACCGTTATTTTTTACGTAAGTACTTATATCTAAAAATTAAATGGGGATTTAAGACCACGAGAATGAACAACTTTTACTATGGGGCCAACCACGAAATCACGAAAAAAAAATTTTATTGTTTTCTTAAACTAAGGGCGTCTGCTGCGTTAAACGCGATCCCGGCGCGGGTCAACATAGAAAGTGAAAGTGAAACAAGCTTTATTCAAATAAACTTAATTATTAAGTACTTTTGAATCGTCTATATTTTCCTACCACCCGTTCCAGACTTTTTTAGCTGACAAGAAGAACGGGCGCAAGAAACTTATCAGCTGTAACAGCCAAAGGTAGGATGTAGTATGACAGGATTATTGGCAACAACATAGACTTATTATATTACTTCAACAAAGTTCTTATATTAGCAAGTTATGTGTTACATCATTTCCACGCATTTTAATCTTTAAGATAATCGTCAACTTTATAATAACCTTTACACATGAGCGTTTTTTTAACATGGTTTTTAAATTCATGCAAAGGAAGATCAATCACTTGTTGTGGAACATTATTAATAAAGGCTATGCCTTTCCCCATAAATGAACCTCTCGTTTTTGCAAGCCTAAATCTTGGAAGAATCTTTAGATTAGAGCCTACTCATGCACTGCATGCATCTGTCCGTCAGAAAACCAGCAATCGATATACCCGCGGCGGGATCCCGCTTAACGCAGCGGCGCAACTTTAATATTATGTCAGTCCTAAATCTCATAATATTGAAACTAACCAATAATCCATTAATATTATCTGCGGGCCTTTAATTATGGAATCCGATACGGAATCCATAGAAAGGCGTGATCAAAAGGACGTCGTTCACAGTATCGCTCCTAATTGTAAACGTATATAGCGGCATGTTTCTGACGTGTGTATCATTACGGCCCTTTGTGGTTCCAGGAGTTCAGGGAGCAGTAATAACAATATGTCAAATATATTGGGGCTTAGGGAAACCATACATACACAACGTTGGTGCAATAGTTAGGACCTTAAATTGCGCGTCACACTTACGGAAATTAAATTACAGCTCCAAAAATTCGACTGAACTCACTTGTCACTTTGCAAAAATATAAAATGTAGGTAAGTAAATTATAGGGTCATGAACGGTTGACTCTATAGGTAGGTACTCCTCAAGTTAGTTCTCTATCCATAGACTCAGAAAATTTTCGATGCGTTCTATCTAACATGTTTTTTCTGGTAGCTAAACGGGGATTTTTGAAGTCCATCATCAAAATAGGTACCATTTGTTTCCATCGGTGAGGATGGACCAGACCCCGTCAAAGAGTGTTGTTTGAATTTATGATTGGCATTTGTCAGGAGCTGTAGAAAAGTAAAAGGAAACTAATAAAGGGGTTTAATTAGATTAGATACTTATCTATAATTTCTATACTTATAGATTTATTAGAGAAAATGCCGAGTTATTTTCTCTAATAACTCTACTTTGTGCTACTCTACGTTGTCAGATGAGTTTAAGTATAGTGTAACTACTAGTTTGTGTTTATTAACTCCAAGAAAATTCAAAGACAGTGTCAGTCAAACGCGGGAGGCATACAAATTCATCGGAACATTCCCATTCCTTCCTAAGAATGATTTACTAGGTATACGGAGCTGTGCTCAGCATGTATTACTCCACATTTCTTTTAGAAAAACTTGCGAATAAAATATCTCTCTTAGATGTTTGACGAAAAGGTGGATGATTTAATATTTTTCGTTCGCCTTGGAAAAAAGAATAACTTACTCAGTGTAAAAATAGTTCTCGTCTTTCATTTGTTGTTTTAGCTGAAGCTGAACTGAAGTTCTAATTAACACAATTTCAATATTAAAAACTTACATACATGAACTTTAAACACATTACAATGTCTGTTTTTTGGGCAGTCGTGTAATTAATAAAACATAGCAAAATCTTCCAATTTGCTCTTTCTTATACTATAGAAACATTATTTAGTTATTATGTTATGCTATGTATGACATACCATAGCGAAGCAAAACGCAAATTCGCAACAAAGATCACTAATATATCAACGATGACCATCTACTGTATAGATTTGAAATAATTAGAATTTAAGAAATTCAAAAATATAAACACCAGCCCGAATACTGTAAATATATCTTCGATCAAGAATACCCTAGATGTCCGGTCAGTCTCAAAAATGGCACCTCAAATAGCGTCCCACTTACAAATTGGGCGCTTATTTTGCACAAAGTAAGTGATCAAAGATGTGTTTTTGTACAAATAAGTTTATTTTGTACAAATTAAGTGATATAAAATGCGAGTTTTTACAAAATAAGAGGTGATGATTATGTACGAAATAAGCACCAAGTTTGTAAGTGGGACGCTATTTGAGGTGCCATTTTTGCGCACTGTTTTAGTTGGTTAAGCGTTATCTAGGATATTCTTGACCGAAGAAATATATAGATATACCTAACAGTTTTTACTCCATTTACAAACCTCAAATCTCAGATATGGTCATGCCAAACTCACTAACATTCATCAAGATACTTCTGAATATCAGATACTAAAAGTACGAAGGGATGATAGTATGGCTACGAGGATAATTATGATTTATCCTGGTGGTCATACTGGGTTGACAAACTAATACTAGTTTGTCCACCAGGAAAAAGGGAGGAAAGTTAATTTGAAACGATCGTTTAACCACTCAACCACATAAAGTGCTATGTTATTCTAAATTTCTGTTCCCTCTTCAACAATGACCAGAAAAATACAGATAAAGGAAAATACAGATACGCAAGCTAATACAGCCTAGAGAGAAAACCCACAAAATGTAGTGCACAAAAACGTTGAAGCCAAATAAACCAACACATGCCAAGCGGACGCGGAGATTTATTTCTGTCACGTTACTCGAACGAATATTTCACTTCAACAAAAACAAAAGCTAGATTAAGGGTCATTTGAGCAAATCTGAGCAACAGGTCCTTTTTTGCACAGAATTGGATAATTAACCCCATATTCACATTAAATGCTAAATGAATTGAACGCTTCAAAAGTTATTTAAGGTTCGGATATAGTGAATAAGAGGCTTCCGTATGAAAACTTACGGGGCATTTACAGGGGTCGATTTTCAGGGCGAAAGAGAATCAACTCGTGTATATGCCCCACTAACAAAGAATCTTTGTTGAAGTAAAACTAGTTTTGCGGTGTTTTTTTCAGATTCAAAAAATAGGTAGGTAGGTACAATCCACGTCACTCAATCTAAACTAACCTCTGTGAAGTATGACAGACACCAGTATTTTGTCTTTTAACGATTGACTTTTGCGACTTATCAACTTTCCGAGAAAAGGTTTTTTAGATTATACAGCTAACTAGTCAAAAGTCAAGTCAATATAAGCTTTATTCAAATAAACTTAATTATTAGGTAAGTACTTTTGAATCGTCTATATTTTCCTACCACCCGTTCCAGACTTTTTTAGCTGACAAAAAGAACGGGCGCAAGAAACTTATTAGCTGTAACAGCCATTAAGTAACGATATTTACAAACTTGAATATATCGTTACCAGATAATTACAACAGGGTGACAGGATTATTGGCAACAACATAGACTTATTATATGGATGACATTTTATTAGGAGTGATACGAAACATTCTGCATTTACCTCCACTATGTAATGATTCTTATAGAAGAAATCTTTAGCTTATTTAATTTTATGAGACTCCCTCAGGAGCTTTAGCCGTGCAGGTACAGAAATAAATTGCTCCCACAAGTGGCAACAGAAAGAGGGCTCATTTATCGCAATAAGCAAATGTAATAAAGTACACCTTCTCAATGTGTTCACAAGTCAAATAAATCATGACCATAAATCAGAAAGTTCTAGATTAATCACGAAAAACATTCGCATAGATTTAGGTATTGTGTTCATCAAAATAACTCTGAACTAAAGCTTTCTTTTTTCGTACGTTTTTATGTTGTATTATTGCAATTTTGATATTATATGCTCGTCTACCAAATGATTATGAATGTCTAGAAAATATTTGATAAAGTTCTATTATTTCACTCATATTCTTCAATTCGGAGTGCACTTATAAAACGTGTTTATAAAAATACCACAATGAATATGATTTTTTTTCACGATTTCAGAGATGTTCCCATAGTAAAAGATGTTCAGTTTGATGGTGCCTATCTCTACCATATTCGGCATAAAGGGTATTTTTGTAACATATGTTGTATATTATACCAAAACTGGCAACATTATAAAAAAACGGCAAAATACGACCACTATCGGCTTCGTTATTATCAATTTCTGGATATCGATGTTCATTGGAGCATATCGACTGTTGGCAACGGACCGAGCCAATTATGGCCAATATGTACCTACGTCATTAAGCTATAAAATAAGTGGCGATACGATATCCCAGGTGGCTTTTACTATGTAGCTGAATTTGTAAGGAAAAATAATATGACATCGTTAGACATTTAAAAAAGCAAAATCAAAAACCAATAGCGTTCGTACGAGTATTTATGTTCAAGTGCTTGTTAGTCGCAGTCGATAAATGCAGAGTATTATTCCATCTTTCCACTTCTGAAGCCCTTTGTATGAGTGTTTTACAGTAGCTAAAGCAAAAATAGAAAAATATTAATTACAATATGCTAAAAAAACAAAAAACCGACTTCAAAAAACCTGCCTCTAAAAAGCAAGAAATAATATACAAATCATTAGATACGCATTATCATTGTTATAATAAAACACGTCTATTAAAGTCGGGTGGGGCTGGAGTACATCTTCCTTTTTTTTATTCTAAAAGCCCCACCCGACTTCAATTGACGTGTTTTATTATAACAATGATAATGCGTATCTAATGATTTGTATATTATTTCTTGCTTTTTAAAGGCAGGTTTTTTGAAGTCGGTTTTTTTGTTTTTTAAACAATTTTTTTATTTTTAGTGTAAGTACCTTCTGTATTAAGTAGTGTAGGTATATTATTTAGGTAGAAAAATCGGCTCCGCCAAACGTGAGATAATCGCGGAGAAACATACATACATACAAACTGAATACCTCCTTTTTTTGAAGTCGGTTAAAAAGACTACACAAAGGTATCCCTTCCCCAACAAAAAAAATCATCTAATTCGGTTCATAAATAACAACAAAATTGTCAAGTTAGTTGATTTAATATCATAGTATTTTCAGGATTACTTGTAAACTACTGAACCGATTTGAAAAAAAAATAAATGGGACCATCTCGCAAGAAAACTCAATCTAACAAAAAAAGAATTATCTAAATCGGTCCATAAATGTCGAAGATACGCGCGAACAACGATTAAAAAAAAAAAAAAAAAAAACATACAATCGAATTGAGAACCTCCTCCTTTTGCTGAAGTCGGTTAAAAACGAAATTAAAGGGGTCTGAGTTATTTCGTATGGAGGCTTTTCATTTTAAGTATGCGAAACGCCGCCAGCCATACAAGCAACGATGCCAAAACCGTTTAAAAACGGAAAAGTGCGATTTGGGTTGGGATCGAGGGTTACCAAATTTCTTTGGCCTCAATTGAATTTATTATGAAAAGCGTTATTTCAGTAAAACTTGTAATTTCGGGTTCATTTTATATTTGAGTAAGAAGCATACGCAAAGCTAGTATTTAGTTCATGTTTCTATTTTTTTCTGTAGATCCTATTTCACGTCGGTATCTACTTATTGTAATAATGTACCTAATATACCAGACAAAAACAAAATTAGCTTTTGGTGTCACGTTATTTGTTACCCAACTACTAACAGAAATAAGCAAATGTAATCTAGTTTACTTATTCTAAAAAACAAATCCACATTTAAAACAATGCGAAGTATCTCCAGTTACGTAAAAAGCAAAGTTGAAATTAGAAATTATGTGCGCACTCGAAAAGCTCTTAGTAGCATCGTATTAAGCCTGTTTCTACGGGAGAATGTACGAATTCCCATTCGTTAGCGGTTCTCTAATACCGAGATTACGGCGTATTATCCTCGCTGATAATAAATATCCCCGAAAATTGAGTTTGGAAAAAAGAGCTTACAATGTATCACATTTTTGTATACCTTGCGAAGGTACCTAAGAAATGCTTAAAAGGGCATATTGGGTTAAGCTTAACCTATATATTCGGCTCCGTCCGGAATCACATTTTTTGCAAAACACGTCATGTTTTGTAGCTCTATCTTTCCGTCGCTCTGAAACATCAGACGATTCCAGGTTCGAATCCTGGCAGGGTCACCATATTATTATACTAGCGGCCGCCTGCGGTTTCACCCGCGTGGTTCCTGTTCCCGTGGGAATATCGGCATAAAAAGTATTCTATGTTTTAATCTAGGCTATCTACTATCTGTGTGCCAAATTTCAACCAAAACCGTTCAGTAGTTTTTGCGTGATTGAGGAACAAACATACAAACACACAAACTTTCACATTTTAATATTAGTAGGATTACCAGGAGCCGAAACAACAGAATCTGATTATACACTGATTTATTGTGCTTTTAATTCTGTGTTTTAATTTCATCAAAATCCGATCAGTCGTTTCTAAAATGTGCTTAGAACGATCTTGGTGAGGCACGACGCGCGGACGTTTAGAAGTATAACTTCAAACTGACGGAATTTCATACAGGGAGATGAAAGCATTCCCCATTTTATCCCCTCATTTCCCAAAATCCTTCCTTACTGGGATGCCTACACTGCGTAAGGTATCTACGAGAGTGTGCTAAATTTCAAGTCTTTAGGTTCAGCGGTTTGGGCTGTGCGTTGTTATATCAGTCAGTCAGTCAATCATGTCCGGTAAAATTATTAATTGCTATTATTTCAACACGTACGCTTCCCGACTCCCTCTTTTTTAAGTCAGGTTTTATATACGGAATAAATAAAGTAGGTTGTAAATGCTTACAGCTAGTCCTCACTCCTCTCCATCATTATGATGTTGACTATAATCTGTTTATACCTACAACCAGAAAGGGGGAAAGTTAATAAAATATAAAAAATAAAGACCAAAATGTAGGTGATTTGCCTGCAGCAGTAAACATCAAATTGTTCTGAAAGCATAACAAAAGTTTCAGAGAGAGATCGCTAAAAGCGCGGCATCGTAAAACCGTTGACCAGTACAACATGAAACGCAAGAAGAAGCAATAAAACCTCCCGCGTTGTCGAAAAAATTGGTCAAGTGTGAGTGGCATGTAAGTTTATGCTACTCCGTACCTTTTTTTCAACAGACTTCAAAAAGAGGTTGTCTTGGTTGTATTTTTTTACTAACTGGAAAGCGCTTGTTCTTGATCTCAAGTTCTCAACAGAATATGACCGACGCCGACGCGTCGCGTCTGTGGAAGATTTTTAGCACAGAAAATCGAATCGAGTATCTATAGTAAAGCATACCGCAACGTCCCTCCGTAAGCGAAGCTAAAATTTCAAAAAATAATTTGACATTTCAATACTTGATTTCCAAATTAACGCAGTTCCCATCTGTTAGATGGAGGAGTCTCTCACCCATATCTCGTCTTGATCTGACCACAACACTATGTTTATCATTGTTGGTGTGATAACAGATCTACCGAAGGGGGAGGTAGGCTTTAGGCTCTACCATGCCCACCGCAGAGTAGAGCTATAGAGGTACAATGAAATGACACTACATGGTTTGAAACCGGGTCTCTGAATATGATGCCATTGAATGTGATGTCCTAACTATTCGTACACTGTATGTATTTTATGTAGGTATCATTATTGTAACTCCATGTACGTCTACCAATTAGTCAGTTTGTTTTACAAGTGCTGCTTAGTTTGAAAGTTATTTATGTTTGTAACAAAAGTTGAGGACATTTATAATTACTTACGGCATTCTTAGTGCCCTAAGTCTATTCCATTAAAAGTTCTAGCATCGGAGACAATATAGAGTACCTACCTCTCGGCACTTTATTCGTATAACGAAATTCGTTTACATGAAAATAGTATGAAAGAAAAATTCAACGAGTTTGTAAAATCACGAAAAGATTATGAAGATAAAAAGTTAATAATAAAAATCTTCTAGAACCCTAAAACAGGAAAATATTGTACGTACTCCCTCAAATATTTCCGCAGGCTACATGTCCATTATAAAGATATATGTACATTTTATTACTCAAGCACAAAGAAACAACGGATACAACAAAATATCGACAAAGGGAGACAGAGTTTCATCGACCTAAAAACCTCGCTTTGGAGTTTTGAAATGTAATTGATCGACAAATAGTAAATTAAAATTACACAATACTTTATTGCCTTCGATAAATATTATATCTCTATACTATCTAAAGTCTATGAAAAGTCATCATACGAAATAAATATTGGACAAGATCAGATTTTTGCTTTTGACCCCGGAATAACACTAGCTACAGATTTACATAAACCTGGTTTACGGCTGTTAGTTGAGAGTAGACGTACATTGCCTGCTGTGTTCGACGTTCTTTTAAAATCGACGAACTGCCAGTGCTTCTACTTTCTACTAACAGCTAAGATAATGTAAACCAGCCATTCATTACCACCCAGATGTGAAATATAGAACTCGTTCCACACTAACCTGACCTGGAACCTCCGCTTTCCTTTCAACATCTAGCTCCAACATCTCGATGAATCGCCAATAGCCTTTTGGTGTTACATACAACAGAAGCTGATACTGTAAAAATCAGGCTTATCTCAACGCATTACGACATACTACAGTGCAGGCCAGGAACACAAATATACGGCGAGGCTATTACTCAGTGTAATCTTCGGCAGACAAACGTGCCTTCCAAACAGTGCTGGGGTGGTGATTTTTCTCTCACAATGACATGTGGCCCATATTAATATTCTTGCTTTAGAATGAATAGTTTTGTAAACTTCTGCTAAATTGTAAATGCACCATTTTCGGTTTCTTTCTATATATTATACTTTTAAATTACACGTTACACTGTAAATGATTTTGTAATAGAGTATCATTTAAAATGACAAGTGTTACAAGATTATTTGGATGAAAATTATTAATGTTGTAGCAGCTATTGGATGCACTAATAAAAAAAATAAAACAAAAACATTTGGCGGCACACTCCATTCTGTATCTCAAATACTCATTATGAAAAAAGCACATTAGATTTCAAAGGCTGAAATCATTTTCTACTCGAAGCTATAAAAGAAAATACAGTGTTTTTGACTAATGCATCCTACTCACTATATCGCTAAATGAAACACTGCTGGCTTCTGGAGCAACTGCATAAAACCCAAAAGTGCCAATTGTGTGGGTACACGGCTAGTAAGGTTCCGTCCGTCTATTAGATTTTGACTGGTTTAGTCAGTTCCTTTACTTGTACTTATTCTATATTTATTAGACGACCATTTGGTGCAACGGTAGCGGCGGTCCTACCTTCTGCGCCAAAAGTCCGGGGTTCGAATCCTGATAGGGGCAGATGTTAGTGTGACGAGCAGAAGCATTTGTTACCGAGTCATGGTAATTTATACAACGTGTTACATAAAACACCTCATGCCGAATATGGTAGATAAAGGCATCAATCAAACTGAACAACTTTTACTATGGAACCAACTCTGAAATCGCGAAAAAAAACTGCTGTTTCATACAAAAATTAATAAGTAACGAAAATAATATCAAAAGAAAATGTATTAACTAAGTCAAGGGTTAAAAAATCATCTGACAGATTTTGACGTTTGTTCGTAAAAATGTGTAATTGGAAATAAAGATGCATTATAGTTATGAACTAGTCTGTTGAATACAGGAGTTAGTTGTCCATCAGCCATTTTTGATGTCCCCACTGCTGGGGCACAGGCCTTCCTTATGGGTGGTAAGGAGGATGGGCCCTAACCCACCACGCGGGCCCAATGCGGATTGTGGGTTTTAACGACTACAAATGCAGCCGGGACCAACGGCTTAACATGCCTTCCGAAGCACGGAGGAGCTCGAGATAATAAATTTTTGGTCACCCATCCCATGACCGACCCTTGCGAACGTTGCTGGGCCAGGCGCTAAACCACTGCGCCACCGAGCTCCTAGGAGTTAATAAAAAAAAAAAAAAAAATATTCACTTATTATATAGGCTAAATTTTTCTGTAAAACTCAAATTAAAAAAGCCGTTACGGTGCCCTAAAAGAGCCAGATAGACAACCTTAATTCACATACAGAACAAGAAAAAAACACTAGAGCACTTGTACTATTATGTATTCTGTGCTAGAGCACTGTATGCAAAGTGAAATAAATAAGACCAACTCTACATTTCAGACTGGCCCCGATCCTTGTTGTGTCGACGTCCTTGTCTCAAACGAACCGCTGGAAAGAGACAGAAGACCGCAGAGTGCATTTGTAGTGTCAGGATTCAAAGAGAGTGTTTTCGATGGAGGGAAGTGCCTCGTAATTTTCAACATTGGATTTTAGCACGAGCTCTGTGCGATACAAATGGCTGGTTCGTTTTTGATTATCGCAGACAAAAAATATGAAAAGCTTCGAACAATTCACTGTTTTCGATGACAAAGCTATTCAATATGGGAAGGATGGGTTACAGCTAAGTTAAAAACTAATACTATTTTAAATTTCTCGCGCATGGAAAATATATTCTGATTCAGAGCGATAACAATGTTTGAAAAGTATTATAAGAATCGATATTTTAAAATTTTGCATTTAAATTTCATTCCTAACTCTAGTGTAGCAGTGGCTCAAACGGTCTTACAGATGTACCTAACTGTGGTTTCAATCGAAAAATAGACAATTGTTAGCAACAGAGTCACGTAATCAGGGGGCCGGTCACACATAATTTTTAACGTACAAAAAAACTTTATAACGTTAGATAAGCACTTAAAATCATTTAAACTAATTAAATGCATTTAATATCTCAGCACAATGAATACGTCGCACCGCGTACCGCGTCTCGCCTCGCCACGGTGTCTATGTCCGCTAATAGACACGCATTTCAAGGCAACTGGATTAATCCTCCCCTCAAGTGGCGCCCTCATTTATTTAATTAAATTTATTGCTCGCTAAGTTCATAATGTATAAAAAATTCAAATGTTGAGATTAAAGTCAGGTTCTATAGTTTATTTACAAATAATATTCCTATAAAATATAGTTCGTTGTAGTAGTAGTAGGCAAAAGTGCCAAGAGTGGCCACTTTTTGCTATTTTGCCTACTACTACTGCAACGAACTATATTTTACAGAGGTTATTATTTATTTAAGGTGAGGGCGCCACTGTGAGGAAGCTAATCGCCTTAACAATTCAGTTTCCAAATAAAAAAGTTACAAAAAATTATTTACGAAAAACTTAATACTTAAAAGCAAAGAAGCAAAATCGAGTTTCCGTTTCTCTCACAGTGTTCCAAGAAAATTTTGCTTTTCTTTTGAGGTGACGGCTTAAATGCACTTCATTACACGTCTTCTCTATTTGCTCCGCGAAAATTGCTTGGTATATTCTCAGCTGTGATATATTTTCAGTGCGGTCTCCTTTCAGGCGCAAATTGCGGCGGTCGGTTGATCGAAAATCAATCAACGTCCGTCCGCAGCTTAGTTATAACCGGTTTCATCAAATCTTCCTCGGTCGGCGAATCTTGCACGTGTATCTACCAATAGAAAAAAAAGTTTATTTCTCCTCACAAAAAAAAATGATTCAATTTCTTAAAGACATTATAGCAATCTTGTATTTGAAGAGCTGGTGTCTGTAATGGGAATAACCTGTTTTACAAATCACCAGGTCCCCACCCCAATAGAATATTTTCAACAGTTACCTACCTCCAAAGGAAACTTTTCATTAAATCGACTGTCTTTTTAATGGCCATTGGCCATAATATAACTTAACAAGTATGATCATTTCGGATGGATAACGACATCAAATGCAGCCGGGACCAAACAGCCCAAAATGCTTTCCAAAACACGGAGCTCCAGATAGTACGGTTACCCATCCGATGACCGATCGTAGCAAAAGTTTATTAACTGCAGCAATCGCAAGCCGCACTCGACCTCCTTCACTTTTTATTAACTAACAGAATACTAACACCAGCAATATACGACCCCACGCCTTTGAAAAACCAGGTCAGGTGCTCTGACAAGTGGCCAACCTTGAAAAGGTTGGCCACGAATCCAAATAAGATAGGTACTATTTTCTCTGAAAGATTTCTTCAAAATTACAGACTTAACTGTACTGAACTTGTGAAGTGAAGTGACTGCACGCGCATAACTCTTTAATCTTAGTGTTTATTTCTCAATTGGGTAGGTACACCAATTGCATCTTAAGTAGAAATATCGAATCAATACAATTCTATGAAAGATAATAGTTATAGTTAAAACTAGGGAGCCTTCAACTCACGCCTTTGAATAGGTTATTAGTTCTAGGCAAGCGCGTTTCATTGCATATCGCATCATCGCTTACCACCAGCCGTGATCTATCATAAAAAGTATAATTCATTTTTATACATTAATAAACCTTCTTTATGAATGTTCTCTAAATATTAGTAAAGGCTCGCATCTTAAGAATAATAATACTCGTACATACTTATTTAACCATTAGCCTCCATTAATCAAAGTATTGATTTTAGTACGTACCTACTATACCTTATTATATGTATAGAGGTATTACTTGAATACACAGAATTCAAAGCAACCCAATAAAATGTGCCAGTCATATTGCATTCAATGTTCGTGAAAACGCTTATAAATGGGATCCGATTTTTAATCGATTAGAATCGAATTGGCGATTTAACAGTTCAATCTTTTTGTCATAGGCGATTAGCCGAATGGATAAAATGGCTGAGTGCACTCAATGGACGCGCGATTTTTATTTTCTGGCTGACAAATCTATGCAAACGTTAGGACCATAAAAATTATCGACAGACATCAGTGTTGCCAGATCTCCCGATTTTACAGGAGTTCTCCTGTTTTTCTGAAATATCCCCTGTTTTTCTACACGAATCTCCTGTTTTTTTTAAATATACCTACAGTAATTGCATGAAATGGAACATAAAACACGTCACATGGGTCATCATTACTGCCTTTCCGCCACTGTGAATATAAATAATAGACCTTATTGGTGAATAAATAAAGTTGTTTCTATAAAAAAACCACTCCAAATGATAAATTAATACCGCATCTTGCATGTATTGTATGTAAAAACTACAAAATTGAGAGAGCATTTACTTCATGAGGCAAAGCTAAACTCAAAACGTCATAAACGTGTAATTTTCATTGACTGCTATTGCTATAAACTAACGGCCTTACCACAAAAGATTTTAAAACACTGTTTAATAAAAACACTGTTTAAATGTGATGTCGTCTCTTTCAAACAATATTGTCAAAAAAGTGACAGCATCACATTTAAACAGTGTTTTAGTTAAACACTTGTTAAACAGTGTTTTGTGGTAAGCCCGTAATTGTTTACGCATTTTTCCATGTGGTTTGTGACTTGTGACTTTGTGTCGGTGATTATTACAAGATAGATACTTAGTTTAGTGAATGAGAAAAAAATCTCCTGTTTTTTCCAGAGCTCTTTCCCTACATCTACTGTTTTTTTCTGTCGCGCCTACCTACTGTTTTTTAAAAATCGGGTCTGGCAACACTGACAGACATTCGCACCAAATTCATTTGACATTATACTGTTTTGGTTGATTCTCTTTTCGTGTTTCTAACGAAATCTGCCACTCCCAATTCCGATCGGAAAAATATTGGTAATAAAAAGAAAATAACAAAATCTTTCTCGGGAAAATAAAATAAATAAGCAATGGCACTGGACGGTAAAAGGACGCATTATGATATTAACCACTGGGGCGCAGTTTTGACATTTCGCGAACCCTAATAAATAAAAAGAGCCTTTGTTCTAAGCCTAAAAGGACCGAGCAATTATGAAGCCTACAAAAGAATCGGTAACAATATCGTAAATTCTAACCGAAAAAGATTTTAACTTCGCTCTCTAATTTGCTATTGTATTGACTTATCCCGCCTCTAGGGTTTATTAACTCGGTGCGATGGTTCCGGGGATCCAACAGGAAAATTAGTGGCTTTGCTCAAAGTTAATTCCGAGAATAGCCCGATGAAAAATCAGCTAAGCCCGAGTCGTCCAAATCCGAGAGTGTTTTTATGTGGCTGGCTAGCTGCCATCTTACCTAAGTCTGACGCCATAACAACAATTTAAAAAAAAAGTGTTTCGGCAGTTAGGGGTAAGATAGCCAGTTCCTTAGTGGTGAGGATTCCCTTCCACCTTCGGTGAGGTGAAGGCCAAACACTACCCGTTGTGAATAAAATTAATTTAGCATGCAAGTGGAAGCATACTCGTATTGCAACTTTTACCATTTCCCAAAACATAAAAGCACTTAGTTAGGTATTTAATAGACTACCTTAGCTACCTATCTTCTCTTATATAAAAGTGAAGGGGTGACAGACTATTGCCCAGCCCAAACCATACTGAACCTAGAGGCTTGAAATTTTGTACATAGATATTTTATACAGTGTAAACACCCAAGAAGGGATTTTTGGAAATTGTACCCCTAAAGGGTTGAAATGGGGATACATACAAAGTTTGTATGGAAAAAAATAATTAAATAGACATTTCGACTTGAAACTTCATATGAGCACTTCTAGAAACAAAGAAGCAAACAAATCGATGTGGATGTCGATATTGAGGTTTTATGGGATGTTTATTGCGAAAATTGCACTTATTTTAGAGTCCAACACGACACGGTGGACATTATTCAACACCTGAAGGACAGAAACGGGGGTTCGAATTTTTTATGGAAAAATAATACGGGAACGGAAACTGGAATGAGAACGAGAACGGGAACGAGAACTAATAATATTATAAAATGTCCAGTCCAGTCCATCAGCCATTTTTTTTTATGTCCCCACTGCTGGGGCACAGGCCTTCCTTATTGGGTGGATAAGGAGGACGGGCCATAACCCACTACGCGGGCCCAATGCGGATTGGTGGGTGCTAACGACTGCAAATGCAGCCGGGACCAACGGCCTAACGTGCCTTCCGAAGCACGGAGGAGCTCGAGATAATAAATTTTTGGTCACCCATCTGACCCATCCCATGACCGACCCTTGCGAACGTTACTGAACTTCCGCAATCGTTGGGCCAGGCGCTAAACCACTGCGCCACCGAGCTCCCCATAAAATGTGAAAGTTTAATATTTGGATGTTTGTTACTCAATTACGTTAAACCGGCGGAACGGATTTGAAATAACACACAGATAAATATAGCCTGTGGTAAAACATGGATACTTTTTATCTCGGTCAAAGGTTCCATAGCAATTTTCCGAATGTCCACGCGGACGAAGTCGCGGGCAAAAGCTAATTTTAAAATAATAAATTGATAGTAGCAAACATGACCGAAGTAGCAAACCTTAAATGTATCAAAACACAGTTGGTTCATGAGGAGTTATTGATTGCCTCGTCAAAACCCTGGGTTGTCAAAACCCTGGGTTGTCAAAACCCTGGGTTGTCAAAACCCTGGGTTGTCAAAACCCTGGGTTGTCAAAACCGTGGTCCACCTATTAAATACACCTGGGTGTAACAGGGGTATTTTTTCTTCCCTTAGTCCACCTCGTGTGACCTGGGTATGTACCATGGGTGTTTATTTATTTCCGTCGTCCACCTAAGTTCACCTGGGTGTACCAGGGGCAATATTCTCTTCCCGTGGTCGACTTGTTTATTCAGCTTTGACAAAGTAACAAATTTTTCAAAGCCTGTTTTAGTTCTTTTTAATGTAGCTTTATTTAAATAGTACCTACGAGTTTTAGAGTGTTTTATTTATGGATGATAGTTGATAAGTAACTATATTACTACTAAGTATAGTGACAAGAGAAACTTCATAAATTGTGATTGACTGGGAAACTTCCACAGTCGGCTGTCAGAACTTGCCCGGGCTATTCCCATCCATACCAATAATCATTTGTGACAACAACTTTTTAGGTAACGTACTTGGACATGTCTTTTGTAAGTAGATTACAGTTCTTTGTTTCGGATGGGTAACCGTAGTTCGTTGGTAACTTATCAAAGTTATCACATTTCAGGCAAAAGTTTACAATAAGCAATTTTTTAGTAAATTGTAAATGTGTGTGTGTGTTTAATGGTCAAAGGAAACCATTACTTCTTTAGGGCAGTAACCGTTAGTACCGTAAGTACCAATTGGTTGGAGTAAATAAAAAAAAACTAAAAATTTTAATGTTTTTTTTAATTTTAGCATTCACAATGCTATTTTTATATATTTAGTTACTTAATATAACTGAAAAATATTAGAAAAAATCGACTCACCCGTAGCAGCTCAGACGGGACTCGAACCCGCACCCTTAGGATTCCGGCCCAATGCACTAACCAATTATGCTACCGAGTCGCGACTCTAATATTTTAATATACTTTTCTAATATACTTTCTAATATTTTTTCAGTTATATTAAGTAACTAAAATTTTTAGTTTAGTAGGTAGTGTACGAGGAATTAAACCAGAAACACGAATGATTTTGGCTCGATATATTTTTATTTCGAAAATACCTACCTTATAAAAATTCTAAGTTTAAAATTATTGAGAAACAACATTATGTATCCAAGTAGAGAATCGTGTAGTTGAGTATTTACTACGAATTGATTTCGAGATTTTTGACCTTATCTGTCAAATTGGTCTCGCTCCTGCACGCGTCGTTTTCTCATTGCTATCTCGCTTTAGTTGTACAGCGCCTTAACTTAATTTCATCACTCTTAACATGAATTTCACACCTGCACTTCTTCCTTCACGTTGACTTATACATATCCATTTCTCTTTGTCTGCTTTCAAGCCATTTATAAAATTCAGCACACCTGTCTGTCCGTCTGCCACTGCTGTTTTAGCGTATACAATATTTACAGGCGTATTCCAGCTGACATTGTGTGCTCTCACAGCTGCAAATTTTATGCTCGGTAAACTATTAAACCTACTACTGAGGAGCTGAGTGCTTTTATGGTAATATTACGGGCTTTTGTTTAAGTTGGTTCCGCTTTTCTTGAGTCTTGGTGGTTAACTTTGAAGTAGTAAATGTGGCTTTGTTATTAGATGAAGGATAGGAGCAATGTGAACATAATGATAAAAGTGCTTGATACGTTTTCTTTTCTTCTAATAAAGGAACCAACCAAGTGCGAGTCTGGCTCGCCATTTCCACACGTCCTTGAGAAAAAATGGTTTTGACCGACAGACAGACAAAAGATAAATTGATTCTGGAAGGGTTTGAATAGAACTAGTACGATGTTAACTTTTTCTAGAAACATCAATCATTTTTATATAATATAGCGGCCGCCCGCGGTTTCAACCGCGTGGTTCCCGTTCCCGTGGGAATATCGGGATAAAAAGTATCCTGTTTTAATCTAGGCGTGTACTATCTGTGTGCCAAATTCCAACCAAATCCATTCAGTAGTTTTTGCGTGATTGAGGAACAAACATTTAAACATCTAAACATACAAATATCCAAACCCACAAACTTTCACAGGATCTATTTCGTCCGCCCACTTCCATGAGAATATCTACGTTTTCTATTTTGAGTTTGACATAATGTTCTTGTATAGTTTTCTGTAACAAGGAAACAACACAAACTATGGCACGAACTACGCTCGCTCTTTGACAGAAATGGCACAAGTAAGACGTTCTAAATTCAAATTTGGAGTGCCGTGCGGTGGGCTAACACCGGCGGTGTGAAACCGGCGTGACGTAAAACCGGCGTGTCTGGCACGCCGCCAGCCGCCGTCGGCCGCCGGTCGCCGGTCAATAATCGGCTTTGGCTCGATACGAACAACTTTAGGGATACTTTACACGTCAATTTGACTAGGTAGTTGCGGCTAACTCGGGGGTATGGGAAAACAGGCTTAAAACTTGTGCGTTGAGGGGAGATGGTCGGATAAGCTGATTGGTTAAGTATTTAGCCTCGTTATTCTTAAGTAGGTACCTAAATGCTTCACTGGATCAGAGCTTGGAAAAGATAGCAACTATATATGCATGCAATGATGCTTTGTCAAAGAGAAACGTGCTCGTTAACAAAATCCTTGTAACACTAAAATTTTCCTTCGTGGCATAGCAAGGGTATTTTATCTTATATAAGTAATTAGTATTTTCAATTAGTATATAGGTACGGTTGGCTTCTAAAGTAACTGCACACAAATTCCATGTAACACCAATTAACTAGAGCCTAGTGTCCGGAAGGGACAGTTAGTTGTACTACCGGACTCTCCTGACTTTAAATTGGAAATTAAAATTATATTTACAACCAGTTGGATTACTTTTCCCGAGTAGAGTAGGAAACCTATTTCCCCATGGTACTACCTACCAGATGGACCATGGGTACATTCACATCCCTGTGGTACAACCAGTTGAACACGGCAGTTGTACCATGGGTCGGGAGGGGTGAGGACGACTCAAACTGGATGGACCAAGTCGCCAAGGACCTGCGTGAACTCCTTGAGACTAGCGGATCCTGGAGACAAGACAGGGAGCAGTGGCGTCACCTTGTGTCGGAGGCCAAGATCACTTTTGGTTGCTGAGCCATCGAAGGGTTGCTGAAGAAACGCGAAGTACTAAAATATTCAGGCTAAGGGTCCCCCCAGACTTACCGGTTTCTTTTCTTTGCTTTGCTGTTCGGCAATGGACCGCCGGCCAAGAGGCTCATTTTCAATCTATCGCATATTTTCAGTCTAAGTACATTTCACATTTATGTATGTTCATGTGGGCTTTGTTCCTTAAAAGATCGTTATGAAAACACAAAAAAATTGTTCAGGTAGGCAATGATGCCACCCACGACCCTGTTCACAGTTTATATAAATATGCGATCGATTTATTTTTAGCAATCGGAGACCATGTTCAGGGTGGCATATCTCCCAATAGCTTCCTACTTCGCAACCCAGACAGCTAATGGCTATCTTGTCAATTTGGTCTGGTCCCAATATGCGTTATATGTTGACGACTCTGTATGAAATATACAGGGAGAAAAAAGCAGCCCTTGACGAGTTTCTTGCCGGTTCTTCTCGTTACAAGTTCTCCTGCTCAGGGTTTGCGAACCGATGGCGTAGCTTCTTTGACATTCACAAGTGCTTGTAACAGCCTAGACTGAATAAATTATTTTGAATTTTTAATTTTGATTTTGATAGATTGAAATGATTCTGGTTGGCCGGCGGTCTAAACAGCAAAGTAGAACAGCAAAGCAAAGAAAAGAAACCGGTAGGTCTGGGGTCACCCTAAGTATTAAGTTGCAAATCTGCTCACCGCCGCACAGCACGTGTAGTGCCGCTTTATATTTAACACGATGCCACAAAGGTGTTGACAAGAGTAAAGTTGTCAACATTTTAGAACAAGCTGCGAAGGTATTTTGCTTTACGTTAAGCCATTACGTGCTTTTAACCGACTTCAAAATGGAGGATGTTTTCTGTTCGTCCTGTATTAAGTAACAATGCATTGTAGTGTGTGAATGTTTTTGTGAATAGATAGTACACACACACTACAGCATTTTAATTTTGTTATTTTTTTTAGATTAATTTTTTTTTTATTTTTACTAACGTACGATTGCTTAGTAATTCCATTGTCTCACATTTAAATATTTATCAATCATAGGTATATTACATACTTATATGAATAATAATGAAAATTTGGCGAATTCACAAAATAGTTAAAAAGGATTTTTATGCGTTCTTAAGGCTCCGTTACGCGAAATCATTTGTCTCTGTCTTTTTCTTTACGTGTAAAGAGTATGGAAAATAACCTCACTTCTGCACTTTTTCGATGTTTTTCGTTGTTTTTTCCTCATAATCTTTAGCACAATTATCTTTCTTGAAATAAAGTTATTGGAGCAACTGCACAGTACGTTAAAGTGTATTTTAATGTAGAATTCAATACGTTTCCGCTATTATTTACGCCAAAAATATGACCCGCGACAAGCGCTTTTGATGATATTCTGTTTTTTTTTACCATCATCTGTGAGGTTTATACGCAATTTAATTCTTGTAGCTACTATATAATCTCTTTAGCTTGTCGTATGTTTTTTTTGTGGCTACAACTTTACGTTTTCTATATATATATAAAAATATGGCCCGCGCAAACCATGTTTTCTTATATACGTGACGTTGCAATTGCAAAGCACTAGTATATATATTTTAAAAGGCGCACTAGTCGGTGTTTTAATCTTTCGCGGCATTGAAAGTTCAATATTGCTTAAAAAGCTGTAAACAAAAATTAAACTACCTGCCCCCGTATTGCAACCTCTTAAAACAATATTGCTATTATTGCATCTCTTTTATTTGCTTTACCGAGAGAAAGAGATGTAGCTATAGCTATTCATAAACCTGCTAAGTTTTAAAAGGTTGTAATACCCTCCCCGTAAACACAAAAAAACACGTCAACATCCCGGTGAGCAACGTGCACACACGTCCGCACGTCGCCGACGGATGCCGTGCGAAGCGAACATTAATCACCCCTGTGTGCTGTGACGTCATGTTTTTCAGCACGATACAACACGGCTCATTATTAATCACTTTAAAATATTCAATAGACGTACATTTTGATGACACGGGAGTGAAGAACATTTTGGGTATTTTTTTTATTACTACGAAGTGGTAAGTCACTGTATAATGCCCTCGTGCAGAAATTAGACAAAATTCGACTCGGAAAATTCGCCCTGTGTATATACGAGCCACTCGACACCGGTTGTCGCCATCACTGAGGTCCCGGGTTCGATTCCCGGCCGGAACAGTTTAGAAAAATATTGATTTCCTCGATTTTAGATTTATTTTTTCAGTTTTGTTTTCTATATTGGCTCAGGTCTGGGTGTTTGTTTGTAGTTACATCAACACAATAGGGATGTTGACTATTTTTTTTATTTTATGTTACATAAATGACCTCTCAAAAAAAGAAACATTGGTAAAAGAATTAATTCGCTAGCATGAAAACTGCCCGAGATATCACAGTGTGAAATGCACACAAATGGACTCGATCAAAAACGCTCCATACTAATGGCTTGCACGTTATGACGTCACGCCGTGCTAGTTTGTATGCAACGCATAGGAAATTTGTTCAGCAGCTATATTAAATATTGTGTTTATCAAAATGGTTTCTGCGACAAATTTGCTATACATTTTACGGACTAATTAAAGGTATCATTTATTTTAATAAATTTTATACTTTTTAAATGGACTTATCCACCCAACATTGAAGGGTCATAAAACAAATAATACGCAATATATAAAACCAAGAGGTATACAAGCTACTCTTAAAGTTTAATATGTTTACGATTTTTATTAGTATTTCGTTATTTTATTCATTAGTCAACATCCCTATTAGTGCTTTAGCTACATAGTTACTTTTGAATCAGAGCAATGTTTGTGATGTTGTCTTAATTTTACAATCAGCCGCATAATCATCATCGTATCATCATCACCATCATATCAGCTGCATCAGCTGCACGACACCCACTGCTTCCCCCAAGAATCTCCACGACGATCGGTCCTACGCTGCCCGCATCCACTTTATCCGCATTATCATATCACTACATAATTATAAAGCAAGGGTTCCTAACTTTACTAGGGGTGCCAAAAAAATGCCACCCCGAGTAACGAATATAAAACTCATAGATAATTTACGATTATAATAAAAATTACTTAGTGTGTAGACAAGAGATAAAATTCAAATACTCTTACTCGAAAATCCCCTAACTACATCGAAGATTTGTTTAAATATTGATTTTTGATAACATAATACGCAACGTGTGACAAAAGTACTCCTAATGCCGTATTTGGTAGATAGGAAGGGACCATCAAATTAAACAACTTTTATTATAGTTAGGACCAACTCTGAAATCCCGAAAAAAAACAGCTGTTTCATACAAAAATTAATAATGAAAATATTAAAATATATGAAACAGCTGATTTTTTGTCGCGATTTTAGAGTTGGTCCCATAGTTGTTGAGTTTGATGGTCCCTATCTACCATATTCGACATTATGGGTACCTAATTTTGTTTAGCTAAGACCAACTTTTCAATTTAATTTAAAATGCTTTACCTGCAATATGGTTTAGAATATTGTTGAAAAAAAACAGTCAAGATACGGAATAACTACTCTGTGTCAAGCAATTTTTCAAAAGAAATCGCTCCCAGAGCGTTACTGAAATGAGTGCAAAGCTGCAAATCCGATTGTGAACAGAATAGGTATTAGTCCTCTTAAAGCAAGCCTCGATTCAATAAGCGGTTTTCAAAAGGCAGTTTAAAAAAAAGTAGTACCTAAAAGACGGCTAGATGTCGTTGTTCAACTAAGTACGTAACTTTTTAAGAAAAAAGCAAAGGATGAACGGAGTCAATGCCAATTTTTGACGTTGTTATGGCAATCTACTCCCCTTTAGGGAGTAATTTTTGCCAGTATTCAACACTTGACGTGTTGAATAATTTAGTGGTATACTTAGCTGCTAGGAAAAAATTAAAAAACTACCTAGTTGAATAGCACCATCTATCAACATAAAAATAAACTAAAACTCTTAGCTGTCAGAAAACCACTCATTGAAAGCGACAAGCCGCATGCATGGCAGCGTGCGGCCGCAAGTGACGCTTGACGCAAGTCGCAAGCCGCATTGCTCCAAAGGGTAACTTTACCTAAAGCTAGTTGAAGCAAGCTGTTGGTAGTAGGGCTTATTTCAAGTGCACCTGGCTAGCTACCACCATCTTAAAGTCTGACACCATAACAACAATTTAAAAATTGATAATGATTAAATTCCGGCAGTTAGAAATAAGATAGCCAGTTCCTCAGTGATGAGGATTCCGGGTGTAGTGCGCTTCCACCTTCGGCCTTATCGTCACTTTTAACATCAGGTGAGGTGAAGGTCAAGCAATATCCCGTTGTGCATAAAAAGCTATAGGATAGAAAATGTGTTCAAACGTCATTCATAGGTCACACATCAGGTGAACCAAGGTGAGCAAACATTTTCAGAATATGTGCTTACTAGGTGGAATTGCCGACGCAGTGTTTTGTTTATGTCACTCGAACATCATTCTGTTAAACACCATAAAAATATTGTAAGTTAAAATTGCGTTACCTAACTACTCGAATTGATGCATCGCAATACATCTCAGTTTTATGAAAAACTTGGAAAAGCTTATCGATATAAAAACGAATAGCTAAATTTTAGTTCATAGCTAAGTTGTTTTAATTACATTCTCGGTGGTTAAGAACCACCTGCTGCTCCAAGCTGGAGACGATGGACGTATATTAATTGGATAAATCAAACTTTCCAACATCCATAAACACTTTTAAAAAATTAAAAAACTGTAACATAACGACACGCCTTTAAACTATACGTCATACCACATATTATGTATATTTAAAAAACTGTACCTACACCTATTACGTAGAATGTATGTCACTGTATATAACCCGACCTTACGAAGACTCACCAATTAGCAATAAATAGCACATTTTATGAGGTGTTTTTATAGTAATCCAGCTTTGTTTATGGGCAATTAGCAGTTTGAATAACGACTGCCGGGTGGAACGTCGACGCGAGAGGTGATGCTGGAACCTGAAACCTGTAATTCAGCGAAAGGGGACCTCATCTATGGCACCTGTATAATTTTCCATCTACCTGAGCATAATGGGAACTTCTTCATTTGAGCATGGTTACTGCTGTAATAATATTTTAGATGGTCATTTAATAGTACATTATGAGACAAGTTAGCTTAGGTTAGGCTGTGGGTTGCAGCCCGAGCCGTAGGCGAGGGCGTAACTCAGCCGAGTGTGCAATAAGCAAGAGCTCACGAGTTTCATACGACGTTTTTCAACACATTGCGAGGAAAAAACAAAGTAATTTACCACACAGCAACAAATACGACATTTACAAAATATGATAATTATTATGGGAAAAGGCGCGCAGGTTTTTTTTGTTTTTTTCACACGCCCAACGCAAGAATGTTTTGCGAACAAAGGGGTGAGTGAGCATACAGCCATTACAGCCTACTTCAAAATTATAATTTTAAGTGATAAACTGCAAATATTTTAATATTTTATAACAAAATATTGTGAATTATGAATAATTTGATAATAATGAATATTTTTTTGACTTAATTAAGGACTTACACATTTATTTATTCCAAAAAAGTATATGAATTTTCAGCAGCATAAAATCTCTTTGTTGATACTAAAAAAAAAATGTATTACCCGGTTAAATTGGAAAAGCTCTGTTTACTCGCATAGAACTTGCAGTAAGGTACTAATTTAACTTTGTAGGGTTAATTCTATTACGAACTAGTGTTTTATATATTATTGCACGCGTTTGTTATAGGTCGGTTTATGGCCATAAAAGCGATGTATTAGGGCTCACTTTACGAGCAAGTGTGTTGAAAAATGTATTAAAATGATTCGTAATTAAATTTTATAACTAGTATAAGAAAAATATTTTACAAAGTTGAAAAGTTCGTCAAGGAGTGACTAGAAAGATCTCATACGACATGGATTTATGGTATTCTTACGTGATTTAATTTTTTAAGGCTTAAAAGGCCTTAAAAATTTAAATCACGTAAATTCATTCATATTATTATTTAATGCAAAGATACAATTACTTTGCCGACTTTTTGGAAAATGGACTACACTTTCAGGCGACAAAGATAAAAGAAAGTAAAATTACTTTTATATTTTTTTTATACAATGCATAAGGTACCTAACCACTGGCTCTACTTATTATCGGCTTTACATCCATCTTAACTTCGAAATAAAGAAAAAAATATTTGTGAGAATCCTGTAAGCAAATATTCAGGTGTCATGTCCTAAATGAAAAACGTATTTAACAGGGAGTGGCGTATACATAAATAATAACTTTGCGAGTTACCAGATAAAGGGATAACTTTGGAGGCTCCGGGGCAAGCGAAATTATTTATCACCGTGATCGTTTGCTCGATTATTTTGAGGAAAAATTACAATAAATAGTAGTTTACCATTTATTTTATATTAAAACTATTTTTTGGAAACAAAATCTACATCGAACTGTTCATAACACGTTGTGTCTTGATAATAACGTTTAAATTAAAATTTATATCATTAACATAATTATTATTAATGTAGAGTCAGAGTCAAGAGCAAGATATACCTAGTCCATAATAATTTGGTGACAGCCAAAGATTTTTTATGACAGTAGAACGCTCTGGCTGTTCCATGTTGATGTTTCTCACTTTATGGCTGTAATGCCCTCCTCCAAATATTTGACACCGACACGACACTTTACCATACTTTTTTTTACATATACAGATAAATGTGTCAGTTTTATATGTATAAGATGTCAGCAACTAAGCAACGAAAAGCCAATCTTTAAGACCGCGCCACAAAATACGTCTGACCGCGCTTACACCCCTAGAGAAATTGATGAAAAATTCAACAGTTTAAGAGAAAAAAAAGTAATTTCACGAACAAAATACCAAGAAATAGCAAGCAGAAACGAAATCATACCAGACAGACCAACAGAATAAATAGTTGTGTAGCACTCCGCAGAATGCTGGTAATTGCATTTTTTACAAAAGCTCTTTTCATTTAAATTTCAAATTCTGAAGGATCCACCCACTTGGTAACATTATATTTATTTAAGCAGCAAAATTATACGATGTTATGATAATAACAAACATTAAGAGACCGAAAATAATCTATGATTTTTCCCTCATTTCGGCAGTAACGACGCAATACGCTCGCTTATTCCTTTGGTAAATAAAAACCGCTCATGGCATTTCAGCAGATCCTTATTTATTTATTTTATTTTATTTATTAATTTATAATCAGGCAACAATGGCCCATAGATACATACCTTAAAACTAAAACATAATATAAGTATAAACAATATTGTTAGTAAATATAACTTAATATTACGTTAGTATAAAGTCAATTTGGCACTTTCTGTGTCATTTCGGTGGTACAAGGCAACGCCCCTCGGAAGCGCCTGTATACCACGCCCTGCGGCCAGAAGTCCTCCTTCATGAAAGTGTCCAGCCTGGCGGTCGGGATGGGATTATTGGGCATTGCGAAAAAGTTTAAGTTGAAAGGAAATTATTACATAAAATAAGAATATAAATGGACATTACTGGTTTCAAATGCAACGTTATTTTATTTATTGGAACGCAAACTACAACCTAACCTCGTATTGAGTTGTGTCATAAAACTACGATAAAATATACTGCAACTGCTTGCAGTTGACAGCTCGGTTCGGAATAGTACCTTTAGGTGTGACTTCAGACCTCTGGTATGCCATTAGGCATGTTGCCCACAGTACCACACACCGAATGCAGTTCTGCACATCTGCCATGCATCGAAACATGTTTCAATGAGATATTGTGTGCCGTGCGTGTGTAGGTGCATTTCCACCTCCTCCTTGATGCACTTAGCATGTATGAATATATTCAATAGGCGTACGACCGCTTTCCGATTGCGTTATGGAAAAACGTTTCCGAAATCGTATACCTATAGTTAGAACCTAATTGATTTGAATCTAATAAATTATTGCATAATAATAAGTTTATTTACAGCCGATTTCAATAAACTATCTTCGTAAGAGATTTTACTATGGATCTGTTACTAGGCATTTTCCTATTGTTATTATTGGCTATTTCCGGTCATATTATAACAGAAATAACTATCTAGGCAACAAATCTTTAGTAAGTCTTACATTAGTTATTCTGTGGCCTTACTCTTAATGAGGATTAGTTATTGAAATCGGCTGTTAAAGAACCAAACTAAATTATATATACAGTCTACAGCTGATCATTACAACAGAGTAACTTTTTACATCAAACATGTAGCTTTGGGTTAAGAGACTGATTTTAAGTTAAAACGTCTTCTCTTTATCTTTTAATCTTCATAAATCTTTAATAACAATACAGATGCATCACACAACTGATCTCAAATCCTAATATCTCGCTATGACAAGAGTGGAGCAGTAAACAAGTCATAAAGTTGGTCACATAACGACGCGCCATCGCCATCGCCATCCACCGCCACCATTTTAATGGCGCTTCAAGTTGCCGATTTATTCAAATGCAATTTCACGTTGCTGCACGCGGAGTGGTTTGAGTCTGGACGCTTCTTTTTTAAACATAAATAGGAAGACGAGGCAAACATTTCCAGAGTTTACTTACGTTGTGCCTCGGAAGTTGCTGAAGTACCGTGTCGCGCCAATCTTTCATATAGAGTTCCAACTTTGCAACGTTGTAGTTGGTGTAACAAAGTACTAAAATATTCAACAGGTCGAATGTAGTTACAATGAAGTTTCTTTTGCAACTCTACGTCCTCACGTCGAGTCAGCCACATGAAACACTCTTGTATTTCATCTCGCTCTTCAGATTTAGAGGCAATCGATGATTATTTTTGCTACAGAATTAAAATAGGTATTGATCGTTCTGAATAGGTAACTAAAATCGAATTTAAACCGTTTTTATTGAAAACGGTGACTTATTGATTTGTATAGTCGCCTCTGTCAGAGACGATGGTTTAATTAAATACTACCAATTATGTAATAAATGTTAAAAATAAGTATATGGTGTTTTTTATATTTATACTAACAACCGCATATTAATAAATAAATAAATATTTTCTTATGAAATTTAAACAAACACGTTTACCAGGTGTTACTATAAAAGAGTTATCAAGACAGTGGGATGCTAAGCAACAACAAAGATAACCATTATACTTAAATAACAAAATGACCAAAATATAAAGTCTTGCAAGATAATGCATTATGACCTTACCATCAGTTTAAAAGCATAATTTCCGACCAAAAATCCGCTCGTCTGCACATGTCTTGATGCACGTCCAAGTTTCGCTGATGCAATTCCATTTAAACTCCATCTGCTAATTAACTTGTGGACTGACGGATATGGGTCGTAATTACTGTTTCCTCTGACGGAGGAATGCACCTGGGAGATATCTCCCAAATATATTGGCTCCGAGCAACGTAAGTGCATTAAAAGAAGCTTTTTAGTCAGATGTTTACTGCATTATGTCGATTGGTGCCGGGACACATTCCTACTAACACATTGTTTTTCAAGTGACTTTTGCACTCACAGTGCCCTATTTTTACTGGGTGCTGATTATGTAACACTATTGCTAACAACTTTTGAAACTGACAGAAATCGCAGTTACATTGCTGCTTTAGTAAGAATCAATGTAACAACTATGTTACTTAAAGCAGCAATGTAACTATTTCTGTCAGTTTCAAACAGAAGTTGATTGCAACAAAGTTACAAAATCAGCCTCTTGTAAAGCGGCAGACACACACTATCTGCACATAAAAGGTCTACCAGAATTCTCGAAGCCATAAAACGAAAACAAACTCCTAAGTAAAATTTATTGTGTCACTCCGCGCGCGAGTGAACCGCTCGGCGTCCTCTGAGAGGACAAATTTCATACATCAGAAAAGATAAGGCCTACGCGATAGAAAGAGAGGCAACTACTAAGTGAATGTTTTGGAGCGAATCGAGCGCCGTGCGACCTGAATTGCACCTTATTGTGTCGGAGCAAGAGTCGCAATTTATTTAAACGATTTTGCGGAGTGCAACTTCTGTACGTTAGTACTATTATCAATTCTGTAATTACAGTAATAAAAGAAAATGTTTATCAAAGCTAAACTGGAACGGAGAGTCAAACGTCTCCTAAATGAGAACAAAAGTCAAAGCCTCAGCAAAACATTTAACGACTAGAAAATGTTATTGAGGAAATGGAAAACAGCCAAATAATATCGAAGCAAACGCTGAATTAATAACAAAATTAATGGAGTTTTAAAAGTCGGCGAGTGTCTTTGACAGACGATCGTTGGCATAATTTATCGAAAACTTGTAATTTGTAGCTAACTGAAGGCGTAAAGGAGTCGTTCTTTCCTGGGTTCACTTTTTTAAAATTTTCGTACACCCATAATATTTCTTTTTCCTCGTAGATTTCTCTCGTGGGACAAGGTTTCCAAAAATAAAAAAAATAACTAATGCACCTGCTACTCAGCAAAGACTAGTAGATTTGCTCTTTTATGGCCCTGAATTTGAAAATAAGGTGTACTTTTTTGTCGATGACGTAAATTATCCTTCCCCTACTAATAGTAAGGAAGTTCGTCGTTTCTTGGGCACTGCTTCTTGGTATCGTCGTTTTATCCCTAATTTTAGTTCCTTGGCTGCACCATTGAACAAACTAACTTCTCAAGGTAAATCGGCTCCTCCCTTTGCTTGGACGGAAGAAGCAGAGGCCGCCTTTGTTAAACTGAAGAAGTGCCTGACGTCACCTCTTATCTTATCTTGTCCTGATTATTCTGAACCTTTTCAAGTTCGCACCGACGCTAGCGATTACGGGTTAGGTGCTGTGCTCACCCAGATTCAAAACGGCGAAGAGAGGGTTATAGCCTATATGAGTAAGTCCTTATCAGCCCAACAACGTAATTACGGCGCTACCGAACGCGAAGCTCTCGCGGTACTTGTTGCTATTGAACACTGGCGGTGTTACTTGGATAACGGTAGGAATTTTTTTGTTTATACTGACCATTCATCTTTAAAATGGTATCTTAACATGAATAACCCTACAGGTCGCCTCGCCAGGTGGGGAATACGTCTATCGGCCTTCAACTTCGATATCATATACACATGTGGCAAGGACAACGTTGTGCCAGATTCTCTATCTCGTGCTTTACCTGTAGCGGCTATAGATAGTGCCAACCAATCTTGTTCACCTGTAACAGATCCATGGTATTTGGAGATCTTTAATGGTTGCCAATCCTCTCCTACTTCCTTTCCTAATTACAAAATAACTAACAATAAATTATATCGTCACATGAAATCCTTAAACCCTTTAGCTAGGGAATTCGAATGGAAGGAAGTTGTTCCTAACGATTCCAGACTTGATATTATTGTTGCTAACCACTCAAATCCTACTTCAGGACATTTTGGAATTTTCAAAACCTTTAAACGTATTTTTTTAAATTATTTTTGGCCCGGCTTACATAAGGATGTTGCTAATTTCGTAAATAATTGTGATGCTTGTAACTCGCACAAACATGCTAACCATCCCACTTTAGGACTTATGGGTCGACCTAAAGAATGTTCTAGACCGTTCCAGATGTTAAGTATCGATTTGGTTGGTTCATTGCCTCCAAGTAGGAAGCAAAATACTATGCTGCTGGTTGTCACTTGCTGTTTTTCTAAATATTTTTGACGACCTCCGTGGTCGAGTGGTTTGCACGCCGGTTTTCAAGGCGTCACCATCTCTTGAGGTCTCGGGTTCGATCCCCGGCTGGGTCAATGTAGAAAATTATCTTTTCAATATTGTCTCAGGTCTGGGTGTTTGTGATACCACCGTTGTCTCAGATTTCCATAACACAAGTGCTTTAGCTACTTACCTTGAAATCTGAGCAATGTATGTGATGTTGTCAAATATTTATTTATTTATTCTTTATTATTTCCTATACGTCGTGCAACTGCTGAAATTATAACTAATATTATTGAGTAGAAAGTCTTTCTACATTTCGTACATGGCATTCCTAGCACCATTCTGATGGATAATGGTAAACAGTTCGTTAGTCAGAAACTACAGCATATGTTCGCTCAATATAAAATACCGAACGTTCATTTGACACCTAAATACACTCCACAGGTAAATACAGTCGAGCGTTACAACAAGACCATTATGACGGCTGTTTCCTCCTTTATTGATGAAGACCACAGAACTTGGGATCTTAATATCCCAAAAATACAATTCGCTCTCAATTCTGCTGTAAGTAAAGTCACTGGTTATACCCCATCGTTTTTGGTCTTCGGGAGGGAATTGGTAGCTTGTGGATCTCATTACCTTGATGTCGATCTAAACGACATTATCTTCTCACCTAGGGATGAATATGCTGAAAATACTGGAAAACTTAGGAAAATTTTTGAACAAGTGCAAAGTTCTCTTATAAAATCGCATGCTCGTAATTGTGGTCCTTATAATCTTCGTCGTAAAAAGTTCGAATTCAACGTCGATGATAATATATTGTCTGGCGAAAAACTTATTATCAAAGCGACAAAGATAAGAAATTTTCTAAAAAACTTGCTCCTAAATATATTAAATGTCGTATAAAATCTAAATTGTCACCCTTGGTCTATGAACTTGTCGATATGAAAGGGAAAAATCTGGGTTCTTGGCATATCAAAGATTTTAAATTAAATAATTATTCTTAAACTCGTTTTTAATACTTTAAACTTAAGTAATAATAAAAAAAGAAACAATATAAGTATACATTTTCTTTTAATACTTTTACTGTTCCTACTAATATAGATAGATAGATAGATATGCCAGTGGGAATGGGTCTGCTTCTGTCTGCTTGTACTAAGGGCGTCGTATATTTTTTTTTTTTTTCTCTGTTTGATGTTATCAATATGTATGGCACTTCTTACTCAAAACATAAAACTAATAGGCAAGTAAACCTTGTTTTGATTTCTCTTTTTTTTTTTTATTGCAATCATTTTGCTTTCTATAGTCAGTAGTTTTTGTAAGTAAAGGCCTATGAAAAGCTTTTGGATATTAGTTTTCAATTCAGTGCCTTAGGATGGGTAGCCTAAGTATGTCATGCTCTCTTTAATCATTTCTGCGGTGGTGTCGTGTGGGGCGGGTCGTTACGTTCCCTCAAATATGGTTGAGCGAAGCGATGGCTGGTCCACGCGTCATGCTCGTGAACGGGTGCTGCCAGTGGGAATGGGTCTGCTTCTGAGTACCTATCTTAACGCATATTGAATTGTAAGAATTGCGTTTTTTATTGTTATTTTTTATATCTTGTCTCAAGTATTTTTTGGTAAATTTTGCCTACTTAGGTGCACTTTCGAGTAGCAGACATAGTGATTACTGATTTCTCAACTAGTTGAAAGTTATTTACTCTCACAATTACCTATCCGATATGTAGTAGGTATTTAATTTCAACCTACCTACCCATTGTGTACAAACTTTTGTTAATTATTGTGATGGAAAATGACCTCACTTTAAATGTGGAGCTCATTTTTCAATGTTGACGACTCTGTATGAAATATACAGGGAGAAAAAAGCAGCCCTTGACGAGTTTCTTGCCGGTTCTTCTCGTTACAAGGTCTCCCGCTCAGGGTTTGCGAACCGATGGCGTAGCTTCTTTGACATTCACAAGTGCTTGTAACAGCCTAGACTGAATAAATGATTTTTTGATTTTGATTTTGATTTGATTTGATAGATAAAACTCTTTATTGCTCACAAATTACAGGAATAATTACAAAAGAGAACATTAGAACTATAGTGGGCAAATAATTGGCAATATAATTATCTTTTTATTTAAATATAACTGTTGTTGTCTGAATGTACTGGTCTTATTCACTTGTTTGGGTTGTTTAAAGTCTGGTTGTTATCTCGTTGGTCGGCTTTTGTTTTTTTACTGGATTTTGTCCAAACAAAATCCTATTCTAAGAGGGGGGATATGTAACGGTTTCTAAAAACCTACCACTTATAATTAATACTTACTGTTATATTTTTCTTAAAAATTAATTACATTCACTTCACCATAACTACTTGTTATTGTTTTCATACTACTGACAAGTATTGTCAAAATTCTGATTATCCCACTTACCCTTATTTCTTGAAATCTTTTACCTTTCGGTAATTAAAGTCTGTTTTCCGTGCGTCCCCGAACTAGGGGTCGTATCTACGGGCAGGAGTTCCCCTACCGGACCCTCCTGCGCCGCCTACCGCTACACTTCCGGGCACCTACCTGCCCGAGCCACCACCTGCTGCTTCCGGCCTACCGCGGAGCATCACCCACGCCGAGCCTGCGCACCCGCTTCACCTCGAGCCCACCCTCATACTACCGAGACTGATCCCTCCGCTCCGCTTGCGGGTGTAGCCCTCGTGCTGCGCATCCTCTGCTGCCTCCTCTAGGCTAAACAGCAGTTAAGTCCCCTTCTATATCTTATTCGTAACCCTGAGCGAAGGTTGTTGTCCCCCCCCCCCCCTGAGATCTTACAATATATCTTGGTAAATTGTAAAATTGACGTTTCATTTCATTTACCACCTTCTGTGCACTGTTCGTGCTTCACACGTCCAGCTGTGTCACAAACATAAATAAAAAATATTTAAAAACTCGAATAATGGTGCTCTTCATCGTGTATTTCTTAATGTTTTCGCTTTAAAATTAAAGTGTCTCACTATTAATTTTACTCTCTCGAGTATATCAATAAATTCTAATGCTAGTTACAAGTTTTTACTGTTGATTTAATCCTGAAAATCCATTTTTTGCGGCTGGCGGCTGTTAAGGGATATTCCTTTGCATTTTTATTTTTATTAAAATAGTAGTTATTTTGGTTTATATTACTTATTTAGTTTTATATTGGCTGTTGATATGTCATTTGTCATTTTATTTGACATCTGACAGCATCAATGTGACATATTATTATGACAGTAAGAAATCGATGTTGCCAACCCAAGGTAGAAAAACTTTTTGGGTTGCTGTTTTATTAACTTTAACTACCTATACAACTTTAAAAATAAAATAAAAATGTTTGCAGGTTTAAAAAAAATCTATTTATACAATGGACAGGTTCCTTCTTTTGTTCTCTTTCCATAAAATATAATTTTATGGCTGTAGGCCACGGGTTACCCAAATGGGCCCAGTCTCCATACAAAAATGGAACATCTCTTTTTTTTTTTTTTTTTTTTTTTTTTTTTTCTTTCTTTTTATTTTGGTACGAAACAGTCACTACAAAAATTACATGATATTTATATACTTACTAAATTTTTAGACAATGAGTACCGAAAATTACTTAGATAACATTTACATTAATGAAGCTTAAATAGAAGGTGGAAATGCAAGTAAGTATTAAACAATACTAGTTGGTACGGTATCGTAAACAATAGGTAGGTACATCATGATTGCTTACACTGTTACATTACAAACTATCAAACTTTAATTATGAAAAACAGAGGTACAAATTACTTAGATTTGAGTAAAAAATTATAATCTAAAGACCTGATGTGCCGCTGACTGACAGTGGTTATGTAGTAGAATAAATAAAGGCTAATACAACATATATTTCAAAATAAATGAGACAACCCCTTAGGCGCATAATTCTTTAAACAATGTACGTTTTAAACTCGTCAATGAGACACCAAATAAATCTATATGATTAAATTCCTTATTGTATAATGTCAGTGAACGAGAGATAAAACAGTTTCGCGTGTACTTTTTGTGAAGAACTGGCGGCACGAAACAATTTATTTACTAGCAATAAGTATAAAAAGTAATAAATTCTCTAATCACATAATTATTTTGTTTCCAAATTATGCTTGCAAAACTGTATTTATTCGAGTATTCATAAATCTTGCTCCCACATTGGTAAATTAATATTTTCAGATAAGTACAGATAGATTATTTTACACTTTTTTTAATTCAGGCTAGAACAGTAAATTATATTAGATATCTGTGATTCAGAATATGAAGAACTGGCAGCCCGTTCTTTAGCCTTAGCTGTTCAGATTATAAAAAAATATATCAAATCGCTTTGTGTGGATGGTTGGAATATCAACAACATAAGGTACGCGCCAGGCTGGTGGAATTATTCGTGTAATTCCGCAGCACACTCCAGTGTATCCCGTCAAATACCGATAAACTAGCTAATCTACAGCAGTGGTCTATGGTAGTCAGTTTGTCATTCGTCAGCTCGGGATCTTTAATAAGTTGCTTAGCCCGCTTTTCGACCGAGTCCAGAGTGATATACCTAGTAGATGCATTTATGTATTTTGCTGTTTACCAATAAGGTGGATACAAAATAAATAAACTGTTTATTTGCCCCATCAAACAATTTTCCGTGATCAAATAACCGAATTCGGTCAAGCGTAAACTGTATATAAAAAGGGTCCCGTTCCTACTGTTATCATAGTAGGTACTGTAAAATACCTAAAAAATCGTTAGTAGGTACTATGTGTATAAACTATAGAAGGCAATTTAATGATCTTTCTAAACAAATCACAAAAATAATCTTCATAGCGGAAAATAAGCTTTACGGTGTTCGTGTTTTTTTATATATTTCAGAATGATACTTACACAACAGTAGGTACTAAATAATCTTCCCTTATTAAGATCACCACGAAAGTATTGGTAGGTATAGGTACCTACCTATTATAAATTATCATAAGATTCAGAAGTTATAAGAGTATAATTTAAAATAGAATCTCTAAACACTAAAACTATTTATCTTGTCAGTTAAAAGACGTTATAATGGGTAGTACCTAGTAGGGTAAAAGAATTGACGATTTATAGTAGTTTGTTACACAAGGGACGTAAGAGAGCTATTACAGAACAAGATCCAATTTGGCGCCCATGCGAGCGTAGTTCGCAAAGGGCGCTACGGATCGAGTGCACCCGAGATATTTAGACGCACGAGCGAGCGAAGCGAGCGAGGGCGAATATAGTTCGAGGGTGTAATAGCTACTTACAACCGAGGTAAGCATACTACTTTACATCATTCATGCGAGGTAAATATAATAAAAATAAAAATAAAAATAAAAATAAAAATAAAAATAAAAATAAAAATAAAAATAAAAATAAAAATAAAAATAAAAATAAAAATAAAAATAAAAATAAAAATAAAAATAAAAATAAAAATAAAAATAAAAATAAAAATAAAAATAAAAATAAAAATAAAAATAAAAATAAAAATAAAAATAAAAATAAAAATAAAAATAAAAATAAAAATAAAAATAAAAATAAAAATAAAAATAAAAATAAAAATAAAAATAAAAATAAAAATAAAAATAAAAATAAAAATAAAAATAAAAATAAAAATAAAAATAAACTGAACAACTTTCATTATAGGACCAACCTCGAAATCACGAAAAAAAATCAGCTGTTCCATTCAAAATTAATCTTATCATTTTAAAATATTGTTTACCAAGGAGTTTTGCATAGCTTGAACTGAAATCAAATACCGCTAATTTCATTGTAGGTTTCTTTTTCAGTAAAAAGTTTCGTCAGTTTATAAATAAGAAAAAAGATTGGTTCACTAAGGAGTTTTAAATACTTGAATTGTAAAGTGTACTTTACAATTAAAGCATTCACCATCCTTGACTTGTAAAGTGATTTGAAAATGGAACGTTCTATCTAAACAATGCACTGTGTTGCACATGTCAACTTACACAGCCTCATACTATATTAGTAAATGCTAGTTACCGAGCAGTATGATGTAAAAAACCCTTATTATGTGAGCTTTTAAATAAAGAATATTTCAATTTCAATTACAATAGAAGCACGATATTTTCTGGATAAACCAAACTACAGCCAATAGTGGAACTCCTTGCCTGAATATGTGTTTCCTGATAGGTAGGAACCTACAATGTGGGGGCCTACTAGTGGCGAGTGAATAGGTATCTTCCAGGATAGGCAATCACGTCTCATCGTAGATCGCAGCATCGGTTACCATCAAGCGTGACGTGACTAGCGGTCAAGCGCTTGCCTATCTGCTATAAAAAAATCGAACCTTGATAAATTTTTCGAGTAAAATACATAACTTCTTGTCTTTAAAAATAGTAAATGGAACCCTAAGTACCTACTTGTTGTGGGAGCATCCAATATTTTTCACTTATAAGTCAGGCCAATATCTTTATCACAAAATAAATATGACGTAAAGTATCCGTAGCGAGCGAGACAAACTTTGTGCCGCTTGAATATTTCATTGGTAGTAGTACGCTGCACAAGAGCGTTACGTAAACAGAGTAATAATAATAATAAAATAATAATAATAAAAGTTTATTTAAATCATGACATGAATACAACAACATATTAGCCTTAACAACCATTGTAGTCATAAGACTGTGTTACAGTTATTAGCGCCCACCTCAAAATTAGACAGGCATTACAGACATGATTTGAACTTAATGCTAAAATAACAATATGAAACAGAAAAAAAAGATATACTGTAAATGCGTGTGTGTATGTGTGTGTGTGTGTGAGAGAGAGAGAGAGTGTGTGTGTGTGTGAATAAGTGTGCATGAGTTTGCAAAATATTTATTTTACCAAGGACTCAGCTGTATCATAGTCCAGGCCAAGAAGCCACTCGTATACATGGTTTTACAATTTTGTATTTCGAAAGAGAGTTGACTAGTTGTGCCTTCGATCGTCCATGATCGAGGAGTTGTGCTATAATTCTTACAATAGATTTTGAAAGACTGATTTCTCCATCCTTAACTAACAGATAGAGTCAGTTTCATTATTAACCAAATAAAATTACAATCATCCAAAAATGTGACAGACATGACATGACAGACATGACGAACATTTTCAATTTGGCGGTATAATACGCTAAGAAGTTTTGTCGTATAACATCTATTAGCCTTTGAAAAAAACCCATATTCGTAGACTTTCTCTGTCTACGTCCATATTATAATAGTTTATGACGGTTGTGACATGTATGAGATTTTATTTTGCTTTATTATTCTTGTTGTTGTAAGGATAATAACCTCTTGCTTAAACTGTTTATTATGAATAAAACCAGGGGCCTAATCGCGCAAATTTTTAACGATAAAACCAAAGCTAAATCGTTACCGTTTCAGTTTCGTTTACAGAAAAATATTCCTTTAAGTTTGTTAAAATTGTTAAATACTCTGCCTAAGCAGTCTAGGATTACTATCTGGGACAATTTAAATGAAAATTATGAAGCTATACCAAATTTTTTTAGGTAAATATAACCTAAATGACAACGTAACGTTTTTGGTTTTATCGTTCAGAATAGGGATGTTGACTATTTTTTTTATTTTATGTTACATAAATTACCTCTCAAAAAAAGAAACATTGGTAAAAGAATTAATTCGCTAGCATGAAAACTGCCCGAGATATCACAGTGTGAAATGCACACAAATGGACTCGATCAAAAACGCTCCATACTAATGGCTTGCACGTTATGACGTCACGCCGTGCTAGTTTGTAAGCAACGCGTAGGAAATTTGTTCAGCAGCTATATTAAATATTGTGTTTATCAAAATGGTTTCTTCGGCAAATTTGCTATACATTTTACGGACTAATTAAAGGTATCATTTATTTTAATAAATTTTATACTTTTTAAATGGACTTGTCCACCCAACTTTGAAGGGTCATAAAACAAATAATATGCAATATATAAAACCAAGAGGTATACAAGCTACTCTAAAAGTTTAATATGTTTACGATTTTTATTAGTATTTCGTTATTTTATTCATTAGTCAACATCCCTATTACCGCGATTGGGCTCCAGGTACATTTGTTTGGTATTTTTACTAGACTATACCTACATTGTAGTCTAGTAAAAATACCAAAGAGTTATCTCGTTAAAAGTACCTAGTACTTAATATATTCATACCAACTTTGTCAAGTGGTTGTAAAATAGCTTCGCTTAATCAACAAACTTCCCCAAGCACTAAAGTTGGGGCAAACAAATAATTTCCTTACCGTCCCCTCAATAAGGCTCATTGCAAACTGCCCTTTTGAACTGCTCGTATTTTAAAAAACAGACTGTAATACCGACGGAGTTCCCACTTTTTTAATTTGAGCACGAAAACTTAAACTTGACTTTCCCGTTCAATCAAAGTTTTCACCGTTAGTGAAATGGAAACGGGCAAGTTGAGACGTTAAAAAAAAGTTTAATTATGGCTGAACTCGATTCGTAATGTGTCAAAGGGAGCCGTAATAATAAAAACCGGACCGATGGAGATTACGTCACTTCGGCTGTAAATTAGTGTTTTTAATCAAATATAAACGACCGAACATCTGAGGACCTTCATGAATGAAGATTTTTGGCCGAAGGGTGTCCTGTTCCGTCGATTCCGCGGCCGGTTACCGGACACTGCGTTGCGCAACACGTCGCCGTCAATACGTGATAAAGTGTAAATATAAGATTGTTTTATATTATGTATGTCTTTAAGGTATTTATTGTATGGGCCATTGATGCCTGAAATAAATAGTTAAATTAAATTAAAATTAAATTAAATAAAGTTACAGGAGCTTTTTGATGGTTGGGTAAAAAACACGTTATTAATGTTGCAAAGGACACATTTAAATAGAACACTGCTTTAATATTACAAACCTTTGAAATCGCGAAAAGAAACTACATTGCTTGATTGGTCCTTATTTTTTTGATGCAAACATCAGATTTAAAATCAGTGGAATTTTGACGTCATTATATTTAAATCAAGATAAAACGAGGAAAACATTGAATAACATTGAACAAAGTAAACTAAATTCAAACCTCTGCCTCTTAGATCACGCATTCTGCTTTCTTCATCAAGCCTACACTGCTTCTTTTATATTCTACCCTAGTTAATACTCCTATTTTTAAACCATGTCAATAATTTTATTAAAAATTATACTCACCTTTCTTAACTAGTCCCCACAATCGAAAACTCTTTGCTTTAATATCAAATTTAACCGTAATTCTGAAAGCAATATCCAAGACCTCATTACGGCATCAGTGAGTCAGCTTGTCCCACTTCTCTCTAGGTCTCGGGACACAAACTCTCAGACACTCCTCGGCAAGTTAGAAATCTTGCATCCGCGCGCGGCTCGATCTTCGTCGCTTCTTGTTAGTTAACTGTTCGTGTATCTACCTCATGGTTATGAGATACGCCTTCTAACTTTAGCTGCACTAGTTAATACTGTTTGTATAATTAGCGAAATAAGCCTCTTAATAAAAACCATTGATTAATCAATGATAAAAACAGATTTGTATCGAAGAATAGGTATAAGTACACGCGATTGCGACTTATTCAGGTCGACAGGAGCTCGGTGGCGCAGCGGTTTAGCGCCTGGCCCAGCGATTGCGGATATTAAGCAACTTTCGCAAGGGTCGGTCATGGGATGGGTGACCAAAAATTTATTATCTCGAGCTCCTCCGTGCTTCGGAAGGCACGGTAAGCAGTTGGTCCCGGCTGCATTTGCAGTCGCTAACACCCACCATTCCACATTGGGCCCGCGTGGTGGGTTATGGCCCGTCCTCCTTATCCACCAATAAGGAAGGCCTGTGCCCCAGAGTGGGGACATTAAAATGGCTGATGGACAATGGACAGGGCGACAGGGGCTACTCGTTGCACGATGTAGCAGATAGCTTCGCGTCCACATCTCGTACTGAAAGCAATATAGGTCTGGATAACCGCATCGAACTGAATATAGCCAAACCTGGCAACATCTTTGGGGCTCAATCCTGGCGAATATTTTGTTTGATTAAATGATAACCTTTTTCAAAAGAGCACTTTCAATCTAGGTACGACAAAAATTTCACCTTGTATTATTAATTAATAATATTAATAATTTAGTCACTAATATTTAATATAAAAAAAATCCAAAACTGTCATAAGTGACTTTAGTGCTTAACTATTTTAATCTGTATTTGGTCCCAAATGATCATTTTCCTATAAAATATTCAATATTCTTAACGGAACGGGGCTGCAATATCCACAAACATAAATTGAAGGTGTTTTTTACTCCGGTTTTCAAGATAATTTGTTATATTTCAGACACAATAACTAAAGGTGTCCGATCAATGCAGGCGCTTCCGTCGCGATAACGGCTCCTTAGAAATACCTCTTCATTATTTGCCAAGAAAGATGTCACAGGCTCAGAGGTGATCTGCCGTCATAACGTTTGTATGGGACCCATACAATACTCCATTCTGACACCTGTGCCTTTAAACAGCTAATTTATTATCGTTCTGTTGTAAAATCATTTGTGAAAATCTGTGAGTTGACTTTTTACGCTTATAGATACTTTAATAAGCCTTTTTCGCATTATTAGAGTCGTTATCTCAGATCCCGGAACTAGGGTTGTCAACACAACTATAAATAATAATAGTTTAACGAGGTCAACCCTACTATGTAATATTATCTTACTCGACTACTATATTTTTTCAAGGGAAAAATTAAACAAGATACAGATCAAAGCAGCAAAAAATATTATTATTTAAATTTTAAAAATAAATACAAATTATTTTAAATCTACTAAATTATGTTTTAAACTTTGTCGGCATCTACTATATTTGATGCAAAAAAGTTGGCAACTCTACTCAAGACGCCTCTTGAATCGCATTGCAAGAGCGCTTCTTGATATAAAGTTCTGCCAAGTTATATTAGTTTGATTTTCGATGAAAATTATTAATTTTGTCTAAATTTCAATGTTATTGTAACAAAACTTTTTACCCATTTTATAAACCACGTTCATTAGGCCTTGAAAAACCCGCCACATCTAAAAAATACCGGTCAACCAAGAGCGAGTCGAACTCGCGCACCGAGGGTTTCCGTACCATCATAATAAATACACAGAGCTGTAGAATAATAAAATTATTATTGCAGTATGAGGTCATCACCATCTCTTTGCCGATAGTGGAACTATTTTTTTTCTTAGGCCAGCGCCATCTCTTGACCGATAGCACAGAATATATAATAGTACTAACGTACAGAAGTCCGACCCCGCGAGGACCATCAAATAATAAGCTACTCTCGCTGCACGGCAATAAAGTACAATTTCAAACTGCACAACGCTGCGTGGATAAAATTATATGCACCTACGAAGAAGAAAGAGAGGCGTCTCTTTCTGTCGCATAGCTCTGTCTCAACCGACACATTTCGGGGTTGCTACTCGCTAGTTACTGATATCATAGAAAACATTCGTTATGCCCATGAATAAACAATGAAATTACTATAATAGGTACCTACTTATAAAATAAAATAAATCTACCTAATAGGTGAGCTGAGCATATTTAAAGAGCATAAATAATAAGTATTTATAAGTAGTTAGAGAAGCTCGATGGCGCAGTGGTATAGCGCCTGGCCCAACGATTGCGGAGGTTAAGCAACTTTTGCAAGGGTCAGTTATGGGATGGGTGAAAAAAAAAAGTATTTTTTAGCTTTTTTCTTTACTGGTGCCATATTTCGAACTTCGATACAACTTAGTATGTAAATATGTATACAAAAAATACAATAAACTTTGGTAGGTAGGTAGGTACGTTAGTAATTAAGTATCAAAAACGAAGTGCATGCAGTTTCGCATTCGGCGCTTGACTGACTCGTTTCGTTGGTGACGTTCACGCGCTGCGCTCTCGTCGCTTGCACACGCCGCGCGTTTCGGTCGTCGCGGTGATATCCCTCGACAATGGCCCTCTTGGAGTGGGCCGCGAGCAGTAGGCTAATATAAAAGTTTAAGCGCGGAGTTATACCCCCCTGCCGATAGTAGAACTAAATAAATTTTTCTTAGGTCAGGGCCATCTGTTGACTGGTAGAGGAACCAAATATTTTTTGTTTGTCTTTTGAATTTCTAAAAAAGTGTGTTATATTGAGACATCGTTTTATTTTCCTGTAATCTTTACATAAACTACTATCACATAGAATTATTTCAGATTTTTCTCTTTGCAAACTTCGGAGATAAAGGGGGGGAACGGTATTTTTTTTTACATTTTTCATCATAAGTCAAAAACTATGCGGCCTAAAAAAAGAAAAAAATGTTTTAAAATGTGCAAATGGCGCTCTTTTATATGATACCCCACATGCCCTAGTCGCCCCACTTAAAATTTTTAAGACCCCTTTTCAGTCCCTGTTGTAAAAAAACTTTTTTTTTTTTATTTCTTTCTTATTTGTAAAATAGTTGGACAAAGGTCATTCTTAACTATTCCAAATTTCAAGTTGATACCATTAGTAGTTCTCGAGATATCCAGCTGTGACAGACAGACGGACTTAGTCACACCATAAGGGTTCCTTTTTACCATTTTGGTACGGAACCCTAAAAAGGTCAGACTTCACGTCGGCCCTTATCGCCGTCAAACGATCTCAGAAAAATACACACAAACGAGATTTCTCCTCAAATAAAAACAAACATTTTTAATTCTAGAGAGCTTAGGTAGTACTGAATTTACTCAAATGATCTTGACATTGAATTTATCAACTAAGTATATAACAAGTCTTCGTGATCTGTGTTCAGTTAAAATCATCATAGGAAACAATCAATACGCCCAAATAACTATTTAAAACCTCTCAAGCTTAAGTGATCAAAAATATCATTACTACAAAAAATACAAAATAGCATCTGCTTGCTTCGAGCATCGCGGCTTCGTTACTCTAAGGCTGCTTGCTTTGAACAAGCAACAAAACAAATGAAGAAAGTATTTTCAAAAGCGATACTTTCAACAACACAGACCGTAGGCTGCCAAAGTCAGAATACTTTACAAAGAAATGTTATCAACATCATGAATTAAAGTTTGAATTTAAGTAAGATACCGAGATCAAGTAAACAGGATTTGTAAAAGAACTCAAAAATTATCCTCGTCATCGTGAAAGAATGTGAAAAAAATTAACGTCGATAGTAGTAGTAGTAGTAAGACTTGCCTTCTACTTTGGGTGCCACCTTACCTACCTTGTACCAAGAAAACACCACAAGAAACGACGAGAACAGAGAAATGCCTTATTTATCATCGTGCTTTATAAATTTAATTAAATATCCAATTGGGTTTTCATCAAATTGGCTGAAGACGGCATCAAACAGAACTGTTCGTTTCCCGCATAAAGTCAAAATGGCATACAGAACCCAATTTGCCGGCAGCCGGGGAGCGCCGTGATTGGTTCCAAATTGAAAATCGACTGAACCTACTAAAGTGGTTCTACCTCTGGAGATGCAACGTACGAGCTTAACATTATGTTTTAGATTTTGTACGTATTTACAGGAGAATATTTTTTAATAGTTATAATTGAAACTGAAAAGCTAATCGCAAAATTCCAGAAAAAAACATTTCCTATAAAATCACACGAAAGGATTGTCTATATTGTCCTACCACCTAAGGATGTGACCACGGTAATGATATTGTCATTACCGTGATGTTACTGTTATGTGATAAGTGGATGATAAGTAACTGATAAGAGTCTGATTAGTCACTGACGAGTGTCTGATAAGTTCTGAGCAGCCTCGACTGTGTCTTCTTGTGTTTTTGTGTGCGTGGTTGAAACCTCACTCAGCACTGTATCACACACATACAAGCCACGCACTATTGCTTTACTTTATTTTACAGACCATAGGTACAACTATGTCCCCCTCAAAAATCCTTTTGAACGTCTCCCAAAGTTCCCAAACTTACGGGTTCCAGCGAACTTCCAGGTCACGTCTGGTACGATTATGACGCAATTGACTGACCCGGGTACGTTAATGTAGCTCACATTGAGCTGTGCCATAGACCAAGAAGATAATGGTCTATGGCTGTGCCAAGCGAACGACTGACTGTAAACGGATTAAAAAGAGAAATCATTATAAACTCCGTTTGTTGAAAAAAAGGCTTTCGTTTCTTTTTTTAACGTATGTATGAAAAGTGAAGTTCGTAAATGCGAAACCATTGAGATTAGGAACTTGAAATTTTGGATTCTTTTTTGTAAGTAGGCGAACACTAAGAAAAATATTTTTGAATTTTCAACCTTTTCGAGACAATTTATTTGGTTTATCAGCTTCGAACGGAACCTGCAAGACAATTCAGAGTCTTTACTTATTTATCAAAGATCCATGTTAATAACATGGATCTCTGATCTAAGTTAAGACAAACATGATGTTATTGTACACCTATTTATAAAAATAAAATTATATTCACTGTTGCAGACTTTGCGTTTGTGACATCCTAGAACATTTTTAAAAATGACTGTAGGTTTTTTTTTCGAATAATTTCGAGAAACTGAATCGTCAAAAAATAATATTATTAAGTATCGAACCTTCTCATCAAAATATCACGAGAATAAGTTTGAGAAATGAGACTTGTAGGAGAGAACAGACGGACAGACAGAGAGACATTGAAAAACGGAGACGCTTCGCGCTAGCTCGATCAATAAATAAAAAGTACAGTTGAGCATCAACCGTCAGTCACACGATTTTTTTTTATTCACAACGGGCTAGTGCTGGCCTTCACCTCACCTGATGTTAAGTGACGATAAGGCCGAAGGTGGAAGCGCACTACACCCGGAATCCTCATCACTGAGGACCGATTAATAGATTAATGCCTACATTCCAAGGACATTATGATTAAATACCTACGGTTTACTCGGCTCTTCGCATTGTCACAATGAAATCGTATTTTCTACAATCCATTTCTTTTAAGTGACATGCACTCTTTCTAACGCAAAGCATTAAGCTGTGTCTTCAACAACAGCGATAAGTAAGGCTAATGTATTCAAATAGGTAATAACTTCTTAGAAGTGAATATATTTGAATATCTAACGATCATTTTAAAACTCTTTTGTATGGTCATAAAAAGTAATGCATCAGTACACAGTAGATGTTTAGGTATAAACTAATCGCTCAGGTGTATGTCCGCAGCTTAACCTAACAGTAGAGAGTAGATCCACAAAGAAATGTACCATTACAATTTGTTCCCAGAACCCGCGCTAATGCTATATTCAGACTGTGAGCTGATGATGGTCATCTAAAAGTGGTGAAATTTTTTTTCAACAAATTTCGAAAAACTGTCTAGACAAAACATCTATTAATTATCGAAACTGCTCACAAAATGGACACCGGAAGGACATACCTACCAAAGAATTTTTGCCCAAGCTAAAGCAGAGAAACGTTGGTTGGTCACTACTCCGCTGCTCCTCTACAATCTACAACCTTACTGTAAAGCCAACAAACAATGAACTGTCTCCAATTGTTAACAGAGCCCGTGTTGTTATCTCTTGTACTTCCTTATACTTAAGTCCACAATCAAGTATTCTTTATTTTGAGCAGATAAAAATATATGTTGAAGTTTCATTAACGATCTTGATTATTTTACGGTTAAAAATACGATATTCGTATCTTCACTCGATTAATAGTAGATTGTTATACAAGACGCTAAAAGTACCCATTGCATCGAGGTATTTTTATTCCCGAGCTTTAGCGAGGGAATAAATAGAAACCGAGTTACAATGGGTTTTAGCGTCGTGTGTTACACTATACTTTTCACTACGATTGCGAGAAAATAAAATACAATATTAAATAGTTTATACCTACTTACTTACTTCCGTAAACGAATCCACTCGTTTTTCTATCCTCCACTTCATAAACTTTTTGTACAATATTTAAATAAATGATTTATGCTTGACGGCAGAAGATTAAAATTATTTCTTTCCAATTACGGTCACACAATTCAATCAGTTTGTAATTATAAAAAAAATCTAAAAATTTCGCGCCATGGTACCTTTTTTAATTTCTGCTGTAGCAGCTAAGCAACACAAACACGCATTCTACGATTCTCTCTGTACACAGAGTTTAAATAAGTCTATGATTTTACCATAGCCTTCTTCATTTACAAGCCGTGAACATAAGTTTGGCAACGTGTATTACTGTCAGTTCGTGGTCATGTCGTCGGTCAGTCCCCATACTAAATGTATGGGAATATTACAATTTTAAAAGTTCGATATTTTTTTTCGTAGTGATTGTGTGGGATTGAAAATATGAAAATAATGTAGTTCTTTTAATGAAGTTCTTTTGATATTAAACAATAAGAAAAATATCCATTTTAATCAGGAAAAAATGGCTGTCAAAGATGTAATCTTTTTTGTTGATTTTCTTCAGCAGGGCGTTGATTAACACGCCCTCTAGCTATAAATGATATATCATCAGAAAGGTCTTTTAAAGACAAATATTTGCTGTTAATATACTTTATATCAATTGTTAATACTTTTGGAGTTAAAGGTTATTAAAGTATAAAACTGGTTTATTGTCTATGGGAGTTGATCTAACCTACCTCTAGCATTGAATGGTATATCATTAGAAAGGTTTTTATAAGAAAAATATTTGCTGTAAACATACTTTTTATCAATAGTTAGTATTTTCGGAGTTTAAGGTCATTAATGTTATAAAATTTGGTTGATTTCAGAGCAATTTAACTCTCAAAGTACTAATAGTTGACGTTTGCTGTCATACAATTAAATGTTTCAAATTTAAAGACCTTTCCAATGATGTAAGGTTCATTGCTAGAGGAAGCCTAGATCAAAATGCTCGTCGTACTAAAGGACCCCCGAAAAGGTCAAACAATTCGACTCAAACCTCATGTCCTAATAAATAAATAATAATAATAAATATAAAATCTTGATTGAAATAATCTTACATCACAATTTACACCTAGTTTAAACGCAGATAATATGGGAAAAAGAAATAATCAATAATAAAAAGAATATTATTAAACTATGTGCTTGACCACATGCAATGTTGCCGTTCCGCTCACTTCATGGCTTGGAAATTATAGAAGGCTATGATTTTACCGAAGAGATGCTTTTAGTTCCATTTTCAAAAATAAGAATGAGAAACTGGGGGCCTATTACGAAACTTGATCACGATAGTCGTCCGCAGTTCGTTGGTTATAGTTATTACAAATATTTTCAATGTACCTATCGTAGTCCATAGTCTATTGAACGAATAATGACGGATCCACTAGAGAGAAACTGTCAAATTTACGCAATCACTTTGCAATATCGCATACGCAAGTGCTTTGTAATAGGAATCAATCAGAACGAAGCACGGACGCAGCCGCGTGTATCGCATTAAACTTTTCGTAATAGACCCCCAGTATTAAGTCGAGCGAGTTTTTATTCGTGATTATGAATAAAGACTTTTTCACTCCTCTTGCTCAAAAAGTCCGTCATTGTAACGTTCAAGAGCCGAGATAAAATAGCAAAATAACCCCTAGGGGATAAAGTTTTTTCTTTTTTAATGTTTGTCTATTACCAATGAGCCTACTAAAACCAAAAAGTCTTTATTCATAATCACGAATAAAAACTCGCTCGACTTAATACTGTTTCTCATTCTTATTTTTGAAAAAAAAATGTTTAAAAAACAAAAAAAACCGACTTCAAAAAACCTGCCTCTAAAAAGCAAGAAATAATATTCAAATCATTAGATACGCATTATCATTGTTATAATAAAACACGTCTATTAAAGTCGGGTGGGGCTGGAGTACATATTCCTTTTTTTATTCTAAAAGCCCCACCCGACTTCAATAGACGTGTTTTATTATAACAATGATAATGCGTATCTAATGATTTGAATATTATTTCTTGCTTTTTAGAGGCAGGTTTTTTGAAGTCGGTTTTTTTGTTTTTTAAACAATTTTTTTATTTTTTTATTTTTAGTGTAAGTACCTTCTGTAATACAGGTAGTGTAGGTAAGTATATTATTTAGGTAGAAAAATCGGCCTAGCCAAACGGGAGATAATCGCGGAGAAACATACATACAATACCTCCTTTTTTTGAAGTCGGTTAAAAAGACTACACAAAGGTATCCCTTCCCCAACAAAAAAAATCATCTAATTCGGTTCATAAATAACAAAATTGTCAAGTTAGTTGATTTAATTTCATAGTATTTTCAGGATTACTTGTAAACTACTGAACCGATTTGAAAAAAAAATAAATGGGACCATCTCGCAAGAAAACTCAATCGAACAAAAAAAGAATTATCTAAATCGGTCCATAAATGTCGAAGATACGCGCGAACAACGATAAAAAAAAAAAAAAAAAAAAAAAAACATACAATCGAATTGAGAACCTCCTCCTTTTGATGAAGTCGGTTAAAAATGGAACTAAACTTCGGTGAAATTATAGACTTATTTATACTCTGTGCACAGAGTGAATCGTAGAATGCGTGTTTGTGTTGCTTTGCTGCTTCAGCAGAAATTAAAAAAAGGTACCATGGCGCGAAATCTTTAGAATTTTTCTATAATTACAATCTGATTGAATTGTGTGACTATAATAGGAAAGAAATACTCTTAAAATATTTTGCCGTCAAGCACAAATCATTTATTTCAATATTGTACAAAAAGTTTATGATGTTGGCGGATAGAAAAACGAGTGGATTCGTTTACGGAAGTAGGTAGGTATAAACTATTTAATATTATATTTTATTTTCTCGCAATCGTAGTGAAAAGTATAGTGTAACACACGACGCTAAAACCCATTGTAACTCGGTTTCTATTTATTCCCTCGCTAAAGCTCGGGAATAAAACTACCTCGTATGCAATGGGTCATTTTAGCGTCTTGTATAACAATCTACTATTTCGTTTTAGTACGCTCATTGGTAATAGACAAACATTAAAAAAGAAAAAACTTTATCCCCTAGGGCTTATTATGCTATTTTATCTCGACTCTTGTACGTTACAATGACGCACTTTTTGAGCAAGAGGAGTGAAAAAATATGCAGACAAAAAAAAGAAATTTTCATTAATTTTATATTTTTTGGATAATACTTAAAGTTTATCGATCCCTTATTCACGAAAAATATATAGAAAAATAGGTAATGACATATAGAAGAATATTCAACGGTCACTTTTTGAAAAAGTGTCTTAATGCTCAAAATAACAAAAAAACCATTAAAAAAGTGAGGTTATTTTCATTACTCTTCACACGCAAAGTAAAAGACAGAGACAGAGTTTTTGGAATATACTGGCCTTAATAGTAGATTGTTATACAAGACGCTAAAAGGACCCATTGCATACGAGGTAGTTTTATTCCCGAGCTTTAGCGAGGGAATAAATAGAAACCGAGTTACAATGGGTTTTAGCGTCGTGTGTTACACTATACTTTTCACTACGATTGCGAGAAAATAAAATACAATATTAAATAGTATACCTACCTATACTTCCGTAAACGAATCCACTCGTTTTTCTATCCTCCACTTCATAAACTTTTTGTACAATATTTAAATAAATGATTTGTTGACGGCAAAAGATTAAAATTATTTCTTTCCTATTACAGTTACTTCAATCAGTATGTAATTATAGAAAAATTCTAAAGATTTCGCGCCATGGTACCTTTTTTATATTTCTGCTGTAGCAGCTAAGCAACCCAAACACACATTCTACGATTCACTCTGTGCACAGAGTATAAATAAGTCTATGATTTCACCGGAGAGATGCTTTTAGTTCCATTTTCAAAAATAAGAATGAGAAACAGGGGGCCTATTACGAAAAAAACGTACGCAATCACTTGGTCACGATAGTCGTCTGCCGTTCGTCGGTTGTGGCTATTAAACACATTTTCAATTTGGCTATCGTAGCCCAAAGACTATTGAATGAATGATGTCGGATACGCTAGAGAAAAACTGTCAAACTTACGCAATCACTTTGCGATATCGCATACGCAAGTGCTTTGTAATAGGAAACAATCATAACGAAGCACGGACGCAGTTGCGTGTATCGCATGAAACTTTTCGTAATAGACCCCCAGTATTAAAGTCGAGCTAGTTTTTATTCGTGATTATGAATAAATACTTTTTCGATTTAGTAGGCTCATTGGTAATAGACAAACATTAAAAAAGAAAAAACTTTATCCCCTAGGGCTTATTATGCTATTTTATCTCGACTCTTGTACGTTACAATGACGCACTTTTTGAGCAAGAGGAGTGAAAAAATATGCAGACAAAAAAAAGAAATTTTCATTAATTTTATATTTTTTGGATAATACTTAAAGTTTATCGATCCCTTATTCACGAAAAATATATAGAAAAATAGGTAATGACATATAGAAGAATATTCAACGGTCACTTTTTGAAAAAGTGTCTTAATGCTCAAAATAACAAAAAAACCATTAAAAAAGTGAGGTTATTTTCATAACTCTTCACACGCAAAGTAAAAGACAGAGACAGAGTTTTTGGAATATACTGGCCTTAAAATATCTTTAGAGGTGCATCAAGGGGCGCTTCAAACAATTAACGCCAAGTCGCCACCGCTCCGCTGCTAGCTGTACCCGCGGCTCAACCTTACTATAGAGCCACCAAGCGATGAACCGTCTCCATTTGTTCCCAGAGCCCGCGATATCCCGTCTGGGCCGCGATATAAAACTGTCTCGCGGGGATTAGGTGCGCCACCGTCCTCGACTTAACATTCTTGGGACGTGTCTCCACATATCTGAACTCCGAAACTTGCAGATCGTTTGATCTTCGCTTTTAGTAGAATTAAAGGCAGCACTATCCGGGGAACGTTAGTTTCAGGAATGTAAGTTTTGCGCAGAATCGACTTTTAAATAAGTAATTTTTAGATTTTGTAGCTTCTTTCTTTTCAATGCTAACAACACTTACGAAATCAGCTTTTGAAATACAAAAAATGTGTTAAGTAAGGCAACAAAAGAAGTTAGTGCATAACTTTTCTCTCCCATACGATTTACGAATTATAAAGTCAATTTGTAAAAGCGTCCTTAAGGGTCGTCTTTAGCATAGTCTTTGCACCATGCAAGTAGTTTGCTCGGTCTAGAACTCCGGACTCTGTAGTTCACAACTGATCACTTACTCATGCGCATGAATTTGAATTAGTTTCTATAATCGCTCGGATACAACGACACTCGGGTGACGAATGGGTAAACCGAACGCAGTTATTTACATGTTGTCACTTGAATTTCGAACGGAAGATAAATGGATAAACAAATGACAATACAAAGGAATGATAACAACATTATTAAGGCGCGGTGGTAGAGAAAGCACATGTAATAATCTCTTAAACTGTCTCTAATATTTTTTGAATAACTCTTCAACAGTTATCATTCATACTGTAAGTTTTAAAATCCAAAAGTGGCCATTTTGAGTTAAAATGGATTTTAAAACTTACAGAAAGAATGAAAGCTGTTGAAGAGTTATTCAAAAAATATTAGAGACAATTTAAGAAATTATCACAATTGTTTAAATATTGACTTGGTTTACAAGTAATAAAAATAAATGTAGTGGCGGCGCTAGTTTCACTACCTACAGCGCCTTAAGATGCAAATGCATGTGGAAATTCAACAACTTATAAGAAAATTCCCTAAATTCTAACCCCATTACTTGTGTAACTATACATCTGCTATACAATCTTTATTAGTAAGGGGGTAGTACCTTGGTTATATTGTATGGAACTTTCACTCTCATATTTAAAAACCAACCTAAATATTCCTGAGACATTTTTCCAGTAACAATGAAGTATGGCCACAAAAAAATTGCTTAAGAATATAATACTTATAAAACAAGGAGTCTAGGGTTGAAAAAGGACTAGTGGACTTTGATAAATCGTTTACTGGCAAAAAGGGAAGCAATAGAGATAAAAAAGTACGTTCCCTCGGGCGGATCTGAATCGCAATCGGGCATACACTGTCTTTTCCATCACTAAACAATAAGTACTAATGAAATTTCATTTTCTTCCCTTTTTGTGATTAAACGAATGTAAATATTAGAGGTCAAAGTTCACAGTCGTGTTTGATGTGAGTTGTGAAACAAAACATTGAATTACCCAATAATTACCAGATAAATTTGATAATTGACGACCTGAGTGGTGCAGTGGTCAACATGCCCCTACCACGCAAGAGGTCCCGGGTTCGATTCCCGGCCGGGCAGAAATTGAAATAATGAATTTTAATTTCTGTGACGGGTCTGGGTGTTACTATGTATAACAAGTATAGGCTTTGCTTAGTTTGGGGCTAGATGGCGTTGTGTGAAATTGTCCAAGCTATTTATTTATTTATTTAAACGGGATGAGGCGTAATTTGATATAAATTAAAATAGATTGTCAATTTCTGCTATAATTTTAAACAGTTGACTCTTGTCTCGCATCTATTCGTTATGTTTATGAAGCCAACAGAGTTAATGACAAAGTACTAACATAATTTTACTATAATACTTTACCTATTTTAGGTTAACTATAAAATAGGTAAAGTATTACCCATTTTATAGTTAACCTAAATCTGACACTTGTCGTGATTGTACCTTTTCTCTTGCAAATCATCTTTCCGCCCTTCTGTCGTTACTATAGCTTAGAATTTCCTTGATATTTAATTAGATGAGAACTAGAGCGATTTCTTGAAATCTGTTTCTCTACATTTTCTTATAGAAAAACAAAAATAAAAAGAAAAACCGCAGTGAAGCCCTAGTTAAAATAATATTCGAAAGAAATCGCGGAACAAAAACAGGAAGGATGTAAACATGAAATTGGTTCGTTTTACGCACAGAATTTATGTCGCGTTTCAGTGTAATAAAACAGGCGGGGGATGAACGAATGTTTTTAGCAACCCTATTTTTATACTCCAATAAGGGAGGCAGCACACTTATCAAATTAGCCCGAAAACATTGTGCTGCTGTAACTGCCTAAAATTTTTTTTCTCATTCCAGTTGTGCAGTTGCTGCAGATCGCGAGATCTTTAGGGAGCAAGAGTCAGGAAAAGCGAGTCACACTGTTGGTTTTCAAAGCGGTGACTATCCCTAAGGGATACGGAGCGGGATGCGAACAGAGGTCGAGGATCCAGTGGTTAGAACTATCATCAAAAACTTATGATTTAGTTTTACAAAGAATTGTTATACCTACTTAGATAAGTAAATGATTAATCATCGTCACACCAGGGCGTCTCTTCCGAGGGACAATGTAGATGTTGCCATCACCGTGTATAACGTTTTCATCGACATCTTACAACACCCGAAGCGTGAAGTAAATATAATCCTATTTAATCTGCCGAATTAGATAAATAATAAAGAAGTTATTCAAACGACTCCAAAAAACTTTTCTTACAAATAAATTTTCACTTCCAATAAATAATGATTATGTTGAAATGAAAAGAGCAGATGCTTACAAAAAGTTCTTTTAATCTTATTCCTTTCCGAGAAGAAGAGCAAAATTATTCAAAGACGTATTAATAAATAATAAAGTGTTAGGAGCGCTCATTAAAGTCGAATCGTTCGCTTTTATAGTCCAACAGGCCGGCAATAAAAAAACTGCTAAAATTCCTTATCTGGTACCTTTTCCCTGAGAGGTAATCAAATAGAATGGAGTGTTTAGTATTTCTGGAAGAGTTGTTTGAACAATTCTTGACGGTATCTCGCTGGACTTTGGATTTAGAAGTTTGAATGTGGAATTTTCTTTCGTTTTATTTTAAAAGTTTTTTTAGATAGAACAGGAAGCAGTTGAATAAATTTTTGTACTCTTCACACATCGTTAAATTGTGTTATGGTAGCATTAACAGGCAAAAAACCAATCAATTCAATCCGTTTTATGGTTGCTACACCGACTAAGGGTAAACACAGAACTAGGCACTCATGTCATGTCTTTTAGCTGTACCCGTAGCACGAACAGCTATAGAAAAACATAACGCGCTTAAAAACAGTAGTAAAGTATGGGAAATTTGTACAGCGTCATTTATCGCCAAAAAGTGTTTTTTTTTCATAAATTACTCTATTGTGTAATTTTACGCGCGTTTTTTTTTCCTATTGCAAAATTCAAGTTATAAGTAAAAAAATATTTCGGCAAATTGCTCATTTTATTGAAACACAAAGCAACAGAGAGCCTGGAGCGCAATCAGCACTTGGAAAAGGAATTTTTAGCGCCGATTAACAAGGAAAATATGGCTTAATTTTTTTTTCATTTTATTATACTTAATTTTATTCTGTACCTATTATTATTGGTTGAATGAAATACACACCTTTTGGTTATTATTTTTCGTCAAATTAAAAAGACGATTAGTATTAATACATACATCACGCAGGAATTTAACTGTTGCGTTAGGGAGGTACTTATTGTACGCACGACAGCACGCTAGGTTAAACAGTTGAACTACGAAAACAGCTCTTATTACGTACGGCACAAAGGCGGTCTCAAGGTCAACATGTATAGTCTGATGTGCTGCTGACTGTTCATTGTTTCCATAAAATAAGAAGCTCATAAAATGAGAAGCTCATATTATAAGGTTAGGTTTTACATAATTATTCATACACATTCGAGGTCTTTTTATGTTGTATTCGTTCAGTTCGTTTAGAGCTCCTTGTGTGTATTTGTTAGATTCATGCCATTTCACCATTTCCGCATTCAAAGTGAGTCCATGTGTGAATTGTGTAGTAACGAGAATAGTCTGGCATCATGAGGAGCTCATTGAAACACACGCGGGCGTATGTTGCACAACTAAACCATCTGCCCAGGAGAGATACAGCCTTTAGGCCGATCGCAAGCTAGGCGACTGGGTCGTCGTGATGGAACGCGCTTGCCTAGATAGAAGATACCTCACTCGCGACTTGAAGGCCCCCGGGTTGTACCTATCGGGAAACACAGTCTCAGGTAAGGACTAAGGAGTTCCACTCTCTAGCGGTACGGATGATAAAATTTGAAGCAATACGCTTAGTGCGAGTCTTTGGAATATCCACCAGAAACGGTGGCGCTGATTCGTAGTTCGTACGTCTGGTTGTCCGATGGAAGAAGGGAGATGGCGGAATTTAGGTTGTGCAATTCCACTGCACACTCGCCGAAATGTATCCGATAAAAGAGCGATAGGGTGCCTGCATAAAGAAAGCGGGTACTGGTCGGTACAAGTTTTTACCGATCGGTGCAGGTAAGTAGCCCATACTTTTCTATGGGGTACAAAGAAAACAGGTTGTAGGCACCGGTTTGCGCATACTATCCGCGGCGCAAACCGGTACCGACCTGTAACCATTGAAATATATTACTACGTATAGAAAGGACAGTCAACGGTACATTATTGTCGCAGCGATCGCAAAGATGGCGGCTACGCATGCGCAGAGTTGTCAAAAAAAAAGTAACATGCACACAGATGTGACACATTCTTCATAATGATTATGATATACCTACTTAGTTATTATTGCATAAAATTATAGTAAAAACGTAATTTAATTAGATAATTAAGTGTATTCTGATACTTATTCAAAAATAAAAAAGGAGGATGGACATTTAGTACCCGCACTAATAGTACCTAATCATTTGGTGTCGTTGAATAGATTTTTTTATTAGGTAAATATTACTATGGCAACTTGGAAAAATATTTACTAACCCAGATCCTTGTCCGGAAACCGCGGGAAAGTCACATAGTGCTAGTTTTATCCTTATAATTTAACTCTTTGTTACCCCCGTGAAATAGCTGATTTACCCTGCGGGGGTAATTACCCCCAGGTTAGGAACCACTGCTATAGAACAATATACTTATATTGTAAAACTATGTTATTAGTTCACCTGTCCTAATTTAGTACCTACGTATACAATCTGTATGGTTCACTTTTCATAATCTATGATTTTCATTCAAAATGTCGGGTCAGTGGAAATAATGTATAAAAATTAGTTTTGGTTGGTTTATGTTGATGTTTTGTTTACTTACCGATGATAAGTCACTCCACTATTTTTTTGCTTCGTAGTGGAGCGATTTTTGCACGTCTTTAACACGCAGGTCGGCATTTTTATCGGCACAATTACACCGTGCGTTCGCGGTGTGCGTTGGCGAGTGACTAAATGAGTTGAGGTCAATTGACCTCAACGCGTGGAGCAAAAATCGGGGCCGCGAGGTTGATTCTATACGTAGTAATACATTTCAATGCCTGTAACCTGCTTTCTTTATGCTTATGGGTGCCCATAAGCTAAGATAGGTAGTTAAATTTCTTGGCAAAAAGTTAAATTCAACACTAGAAAGTTATTAATTGAAATTAACTAACGATTAACGACAGCGTGTTAGTGATGTTGTATGCAATAAGCCTTAATTCCCCATTCTGGCCCCACTCGGCGATAGCTCGGAAACTTTGCTGAGCGCGCTCGCTCAACGCAACTCAATAGAAGCCGCTTGTTTCAGCACAGTTATCTGCGAATAAGTGGGCAGGCTCCAACTTGTGTGGGGCGATGCGAATTACGCTTAACGCAAAAGTTATTGTTTGCGGCGGTAATAGGCTGAAAATGTTTTGTACGCAGACTGTTTGAAGGGGTTGTGGCATCCCTATAATGTATTCGAGAATGGTATTTGGCGATAACTCATACGCGATTGGTTCATCACATAAAAACAAAGATTCTTTCCTATTCATGTAATTTTCGGTCGCTTCATAAAACTTGGATAATTATTTAGGTATTTTAAAATATACCTTCTACAAAATGATTCTAAACTGTAAATATATGTATGTCCTGAATTCCGGATATTCTTGTGTTGTCTTGAATATCAGGAAGGCACTGGCCTTAGCTAGTACCCTAACCCTACAAGCGTGCTTGATTGTTGTAAACCACGAATCTTCGAAGTAGACAGACACTATGGTGCGAGGAGACGTACAGACCTTAGAGAAATGAAAATTAATCAAATTCAAGATAATTTCTCATATTTACCATGCTTTTAGTTTTTTATATAAAATACAATTCAATAGCAAAAAAGGCGACCGTCCATGGATTACGTTACTACGTAATCCACGGGCTGGCATGGACGGTCACGGACGGTCATGGACGGTCACGGACAGAGTTACTAGGTACTCTGTTGCTAACAATTCTCGATTGAAAACGATTGAAAGTACAGTTACATTGCTGCTTTAATTAAGATAGTTCTCATATTGGTCCTTCCTTACTAAAGCAGCAATGTAACTGCGATTACTGTCAGAGTTGATTGCAAGTGCAACAAAGTTACATAATTATTACCCCCCTGTTGACTGAACCATCGTTAATTTACAGTTAACCGAACATCTGATTATCGTAGCATAGACGACCTCTAGCAGTTCCATCTACTTAATTCTACTTCAACACTATTAAAATAGATACGGGCTACTTTACAGTAATAGGTAGCTACTGAAGATTTCGTTTGTAATCAGGAATCCCCGCAGTAATACCAGGGCGTCCAGGGCTCTGTCACTCCGCGCGTGAGTCTGAAGCGCTCGGCGTCCTCTGAGAGGACATATTTCATACATCAGAAAAGATAAGACCTACGCAATAGAAAGAGAGGCAACTACTAAGTGAGTGTTTTGGAGCGAAGGGAGCGCTGTGCGACCTAAATTTGTACTTTATTGTGGCGGAGCAAGAGTCGCAATTTATTTAAAAGATTTTGCGGAGTGCAACTTCTGTACGCTAGTACTATTATCTTTTCTGTGGTAATACATAAAACGAATAAATTAAACAAAAGTCTAGATTTCATCCAGATTGTTGCAAACCAGATGAGGAATTGTAATGAAATGATGCCTCCGTGGCAGGAGTAGGTACCGCCAATTTATTGGTATCAAGAGAACAAAGTTAGAAACAAACACGACCAGATGAATTTGTATGCCGGGGACGGGCGGACGCGGCTGCGGCGCAAGGCAGGAGACAAAGCTGGGAAAGTAAAAAAGAAATTTTGAAAAAAAAATGTATGCTACCTGTTGTTGGTGAATTCAAGAGGTTGTTGTACCGTAAAATGGGGGAAATAAGGATCCAGGTGTAAATTGGGACATTGGTATTTTTACTACAAATTAATAAAAAATGAAGCGAAGAGTCCTATACTAATACTTCAAAAACCTTCCCAACTTTTGTCCCAATTTACACCTGGATCTCTATTTCACCCATTTTACGGTACTTTAAAAATGAGAGGGACACATTGACATCCAAAATAGACATAGAAATGCCCCAGCTTAAAAGATTCTGTAACGCTTTCAGCACTTTTATCCTACACGAATGTTACAAGCTGCAAGACATCCGCAATTATTCAAGTCAATTTCGCTCCAGTGCTTTCGTCATCTGCAGCAGCCATGTCAAATACTGCGAAACTGTCACTCGCTGGAAATAATACCTCACCTGACCTTCCAGACGTTAAATGTAATATACTGCCGTACTCAGAGACATCAATTAAGTTTAATGCTTCATTAAATTTCGTCATGGAAAAGAAAGAGATAGCACCAATTTTATAATTAAACATTAAACTTAATTGATGTCTCTGAGTACGGCAGTCTTTAAATGTAAACCGATGGATCGAAGAGGAAAATAAATATCTTTCGATCCGACCGGTGGATCCTCGTCGGTGGATCGTAGAGGAATGAGGGGAACTTCCCGTAGTTTTAATATGTCATAGGTTCTTCAAAAGCACTACGAGCGTATTTCAACCCTGGCCTAACGTTCTTCGCTATACGTACAGTCAGCAAAGTTATAACCTTAACAGTTTGAAAACAAATCGCTTGCAAGGATGGCACTAAATGTTCGTCGTTTACCTGCCTCCATTGTTTTTATACAAAAGATGCTTTTGTGACTTTTGGGTAAATGCAAGACAATACAGACTTCTCAATCTAAAAATGAACCTTAAGGTGTTCAGCTCATAGCTTTGCTGACTGTACGTACTTTCTGCAGGGCGCTTGCTACACAAGTTTAAATCCTAGGTGCCAACCTTTTTTTTCACCTCGTTAGGCATAGCGCAACTTAGGCACACTGCGTTATAGGGATACAGCGATCAAAGGGCCCGCGACTCTCTCTTTACTTAGTCCAGCAGCAGCGATAAATGCGGCCACTCTGTTAGGCAGGAGGCGCGGGGCGCGCCCTCACTGACCTCCCAGATAAAACTCGCCCATCAAACTTCCTCGCCCCTAACTTTGGACTCGCATTTTATCACTTTTATCTCTTCCTTATCAACTTAAAAGTCTCTGAAAAAATGGTGCATAACGATGTAATATAGAAGATAGGAGAGGGAAACGTATTACCTCGCTAATGTTGGAAAATTCAGCCCCATAAAACTCACTTAAATATTTCTTTAAAGGTTTGGATGTTTGTTCCTCAATCACGCAAAAACGGCTGAACACATTTAGATGAAATTTGACACACAGATAGTTTATACTTTACCTATAGCGTGGATTATTGAATGTTGAATCATTATCACCAATATTGTTTTCAATTTTAAATTTGAGTTATTCTATTTAATTTCTATAACCAGTTTATTCAAATATTATATGATGTTTGTACTTCTACAAGCATTTTTTTATTTATTTTCAGGCACCTTCCTAAGTGACGTTGCGGACACGCTTCGCCAACGGTAAGTCGAATAACCTTCAGTTTCCATTCCTGAACGATAAATCAAAGTTCAGGGATCACAATCGGCTCGGAAGTCGGCGCACGCCCAAGTGCGAGCAATTATGTATTCTGTGGTCATAACTTAACAAGGAGAACTGACGCAAACGGCTATGGGCACTGAAGAACTACACCTATCGAAATTTGGCGAACTGCCGCGCGAATATGAGCCCTCGGACATGCGAGGAGTCACTAACTAGGTATTGGTAACACACGGCACCAGATTCGAGCGACCAGTTCCGAGCGATGCTTATAGTGAAAATTGAGTAGATGTAAAAATATGCGATTTTCGTATGTTTTACAAATTATAGAAACATGGATGCAGTAGTAAGTAGTTACTTCTGTAGATCAAATTAATAACGTTTGTTTGAATACCAGTGATATTTTTCAATCAGCTGAAGTGGTAGTGGGCTGGACAGTGGACACATAGCGAGAAGAACCGATGGCCGTTGGGTCGGAATGGTTCTCCGACGCTCCGTGGGTAGGCCCCCGACAAGGTGGACCTACGTACGATCTGGTTAAGGCTGCGGGAAGCCACTGGATGCGGGCAGCGCAGGACCGATCGTCGTGGAGATCCTTGGGGGAGGCCTAGTATACTTACCCAGCAGTGGGTGTCATGCGGCTGATATGACGATGATGATGATATTTTTCAATAATAAAAAAAACATTTATAAATAATCCTCTTTTACTTAATTACATAAGAATATATTACTTAGTTACTTTTAGTTGGAATTTCATTAAAGTCTTTTTTTTTCATATTTTGCTACATTGCCTTGGCTCATGCAAAAGTTCCAAACATAATTAATGAACTTCGCCTGAACACCGCTGCTCAAGTCTGAATAATTATCTCGAAAACCTTTTTGAAAGATATCAGTTTACTGTACTTGGATTTTTCAGTTTTTCTTTTGGGGATAATCCTTTTTTAATTGAGTTAAGCCTCCAATGAAGAATAAAAAATAAGATGCTCAAGTTTTGAACGAAAATAATAATGGTGACTCGATCAAGAAAGTAAGAACTAAGAATTTAATTTAAGTACCTACTTAAGGCGCTTAACATACACAAAACCATTCCATCTTCATCATATATGTTGTAAATTGATGTTCATTATTTACTCCAACACAACACAACAATATAGTGTTATATATGCAAAGATTTAAATATTTTGTGTAATGGTATTACCGCGTAACTGTGCGAGTGCAAAAGTACGGTGTAAAAGCACAGAATAAATAAAATAGTTAGTACTAGCACAGATTTACAGAGGGCATCCGTAAATCTCGGTGATCAAGTTAGAAGACATTTCCTTTCTCCCACCTAATACCACTTTTTTCTTATTTACCATGTGATATAGTAGTAATGTTATCGTCACGTCCTAAATAGACGTGATAATATTGAAGATTTAGAACATCCCTGTAACCTTCAGGTAACCTTCCTGTAGCACGTACTTTAGGATAGCTATTAGTATATAAGATGTAATTACGATAGTAATATGAGAACATTCTACACATGACTGTGTTTCATTCTGGACGACACGATAAGTCCACTTCAACCACTTTTTTGTTGTCCTTCTAGTATTTTGCACCCACTCCCCATCTGTCCTCTTTCCCTTAATATTTTGAACCGACTTCCAAAAAAGGAGGAGGTTCTATGTTCGTCTGTATATTTTTTTTTGTGTATGTCCACCGATTACTCGAAGACGGCTGGACCGATTGTTATGATTCAAACGGTATTACATTAGGTAAACTCCCAAGTTGGTCCCATTTTTTAAAATTTGGAAATCGGTTCAGTACTTTTCAAGTAATCTTAAAAAAAGCACGAAAATAGTATGATTTAGTGTGAATTACCTCGATGATAATGGTCGTATTACTTCTTTGTTTATGAACTGAATAAGATAATTATTTTTTGTGGGAAGAGGGATATCTTAAGTGTAGGTTCTTTAACCGACTTAAAAAAGGAGGTTCTCAGTTTGACCCGTGTGTATGTTTCTCCGCGATTATCTTACGTTTAGCTGAACCGATTTTTCTACATATTATAATATACTGTACTTGTCTATTTTTTTATTGTCTACTTCTATGTAATGTCTTTTTCTAGTGTGCAATAAAGCTTTTATTATTATTTTACTAGCGTGGTAAAATCTGAAAACCTGCGATCCAAACACGTCAGCGTAACATCATTATATGTCTACATTAAATATTTCAGCAACATTATTATCTAATCACACTGAATATGTCACAAATCCAGCATCACGGCAACAATGCACGCTGTCTGCGTCCGCCACACTAGCAATTAGCAGTTCAAAACCGAAAGCGTGCGTAATCGCATGCTTTTATCCGAAAGCATTTGAAATCGCATGCTTTCAGCGTCAGCGGCACTGCAGGCATTTGAGCAGCGACCGCTGAACGAGCTCACAGAGGGTTACCTACTTCTAATCCAATCCAGGGGGTCAAGTCTGCTAATGTTTTCGTCAAAATCGTAGTTTGATGGTGTTTGAATGGTAATGCTTTTTGGCACAGTTCTTGATTATTAAACCCAAAACCGAAACACATTGTGAAAGTGAAAGTGAAAGTGAAATAAGCTTTATTCAAATAAACTTAATTATTAAGTACTTTTGAATCGTCTATATTTTTCTACCACCCGTTCCAGACTTTTTTAGCTGACAAGAAGAACGGGCGCAAGAAACTTATCAGCTGTAACAGCCATAAGTAACGATATTTACAAACTTGAATATATCGTTACTAGATAATTACAACAGGGTGACAGGATTATTGGCAACAACATAGACTTATTATATTACTTCAACAAAGTTCTTATATTAGCAAGTTATGTGTTACATCATTTCCACGCATTTTGATCTTTAAGATAATCGTCAACTTTATAATAACCTTTACCCATGAGCGTTTTTTTAACATGGTTTTTAAATTCATGCAAAGGAAGATCAATCACTTGTTGTGGAACTTTATTAATAAAGGCTTTGCCTTTCCCCATAAATGAACCTCTCGTTTTTGCAAGCCTAAATCTTGGAACGGCAAGTTTATCTTTATTTCTTGTATTAAACTGGTGAATGTTGCTGTTCTTATCAAATGAATCATAGTGTTTCCTTACATAAACTAAATTTTCATAAATATATTGGCCTGCCAAAGTTAAAATATTTATTTCTTTGAACAATTCTCTCAAGGTATCTCTCCGCCGTAGATTGTATATGGCGCGAACAGCTCTTTTTTGGAGTACAAAAATATTTTCAAAACTGGCAGCTGAGCCCCACAATAGCAGTCCATAAGACATTACACTATGAAAATAACTAAAGTATACTAACCTTGCCGTTTCAATATCAGTTAAAAGCCTTATTTTCTTAACAGCGAATGCCGCTGAACTAAGTCTACTTGACAAGGCTTGTGTTTCTTAAACCCATAACGGACACATATTGTGTCTTGATTTTGGGTTTAAGAAACAAGAACTGTGTCAAAAAGCATTACCATTAGAACACCATTGCACTACGATTTTGACGAAAACATTAGCAGACTTAACCCCCAGTTAAGGTTCGTTGGACTAACGAAATTTAAGAGGCCGGCGGACAGTGAATTACCAAAATGATTTGCAATTTAAGCATAATTAACTCTTCTTTGGATGTTATTCGGATTAAGACAGTATTTGTCTAGGATTCTATTTATAGTTAAAAATCCAAAATTCATTTTTTTTCATACAAACCTGTGAATCTCATATTTTTTATTAGGTTTGGTATTTTGGATATTTTATTTAATTCAAGAAATCCTACGCGGCTACTGGTAGCCGGACAACATTGAAATATCTATTGTGTCTTATTTTCTTGGAGTTAAAGGGTTAATAGAACATTAGACAAATAAATCACAAGAAAGTTAATGCATTTGTATTTTGGTATTACGTTTGTATAGGAAGTTCACTGTCCGCCGGCCTCTTAACCGAAAATGTCTACAGTTGGTAGGGTTAATAATTGCAACGATGAATTGTGTTGTGAATCGCATATTTTTAAGCTAAAAATATACTTCTAGGAATCTCTTATTTCTTTTATTGGGACAAAGCATCGATCGTAGCGTCAAAATTATAGTAAAGTATAGACAATCAGTCGTCAGGTTATTTTTCCTGGAAATAATTCAATGATTTCTTGTGCGATCAGATGGCACTAAGGGATGTTAATGTCAATCAGCCATTTTTTGATGTCCCCACTGCTGGGGCACAGGCCTTCCTTATGGGTGGTAAGGAGGATGGGCCATAACCCACCACGCGGGCCCAATGCGGATTGGTGGGTCTTAACGACTGCAAATTCAGCCGGGACCAACGGCTTAACGTGCCTTCCGAAGCACGGAGGAGCTCGAGATTATAAATTTTTGGTCCGACCCTTGCGAACGTTGCTTAACTTCCGCAATCGCTGGGCCAGGCGCTAAACCACTGCGCCACCGAGCTCCACAGGGATGTTAATAATACATTCAATATGCGACCTTGAAAACTATGTGGAAGTTTAAAAAAAAAAACTAAATCAGGCACTCGGTGCAATAATAAATTACTTTGTGCTCGATGCAATAATTTACTATTGTAAATATCAGAAACTTTGAAAAAAAAAATGTCTCAAAAAGAAAATAAATGTTAGGAAAACAAAGGGCAAAGTCACAGAATATATAATAGTACTAGCAAAGTTAGCAAATTTTGATACAATCTATAACTAATTAAAGAGTGATTGTTTAACACAATCAAATTGTTACCGATGTTTGTACAATTAGGCTGCGGTCCGCTTGGCGATAATATCGGTTTCGGCGTTTGCAACGCTCACACGAGGTCCGCATTCGATATCGCGCTCAAATCGACAAATGACAGTTTGTGACAAATCACAATGCGGACCAACTTTTTATCGCGATAACGAGATTACGATTACGAACAAAACTAACCTCGAACAATAAAAAGGTTTAAAAATTGATAACTATAGACCACAACACAAAGTTTTTTGTCTAAACGTTTTACTTACTTACTACTTGTCTTATTTTAGTGCAGTGTCCTATAATTTTCTTCGTCTCGTACAAGAAGTTTTACTAAAGCCATTGTTTATTTTTCTTGTGAAGAACAACAACAAGTGTTTTTGGGTTTCCCTTTTGGATTTCCAGTTGTTTGTTTAGTTATTTTTTCCCTACAGACTCTTGCTTCTTCACTAGGCGTATTGTTTATTTTTAAACGTAGTGATTTTAATCTCTTTGTTTTTATTAGTGTTGACAATCGTTTGATTTTGACAGTTAACTTGACAGCCCGATCACAGTGATTACGTTACGAGGCATGGTCACTGTGAGCCCAAGATGGCGCTGGTAATGACGTCATGAGTGACGTCACGCTAGATATCGTAAGCGCGCTAACGTGCATGCGGACCGGCTGTTATCGTGATAATATCGATATTATCGCTACGCGGACCGCAGCCTTAGTGTACTCGTAGATGGTCAGAATGACCCAGAAGCACTGTTATTCTGCCAGGGCCTGGAAACAATCAGTGGTCGGACACAACACAACACATACCACAAATTTAACGAATAATGACATACAAGGAGTAAAACAAATAACATAAACCGAATGATTTGAATGATTGATGAATTTATGTTAATGATTGAAATGACCAAAATGTATGGAACAGCTGATTATTTTTTTGTTCTGATTAAGTTGGTCCCATAGACAAAGTTGTTCAGTTTGATGGTCTAAGCCACACTACAAAATTTGATCACTGTTCAAAAAAACACACTGTATTATACTATATTATGAGTTTTATTTTTTTATTTTTAGGAATTATATTACATATGTGAAAGTTATTTTACTAGTGTAATTCCTGGTAAATCCTTGAGTTACGGACTCCCACGTTATTTTATTACCCGCTGTAAGGATTACGCAGGCTTCTCTCTCACATTGTTTAGGGAAAATAAACGGTCCTTCTATAATTCACTACATATGATTCACATAAATCATTTTTATGAGCACAACTGTTACATTTTATTTACTGTGAGAAAAGGAAAACCCTATACATTGTGTTCATTTTCATTTTTATTCGTATTTCCTGGAAACAACTTTGGTTTTTTTACTTGGCCGCAGAATAAAAAAAATAAAGTTACCAATTCGATGCCGAATACAAGTTACAAATAAGAAATTCAGTTGTCAGCTACGAAGCTTAACTTAAGAGGGTTACTATACGCTACACTAGCGCCGCCAATGGAAAAAAAATCGTAGTGCTTAAATAAAGACGAAATTGTGAATTGTGTTCTTCTAGTGTAGGTACTCTGAAAAAGCTTTGTTGTACTTTCTATCGCTTAAAAAATATTTTATAACCTGTTGTTTAGTTGTCGTTTAGTTTATTGCTCAAAGTGGCCACTTTTACACTACGATTTTTTTTCCATTGGCGGCGCTAGTGTAGCGCATAAAGCCTCTTAAAGTAAATAAATAAATTGGATATAACACTGTATATAAGAGGTAATGGATCCTTCCGCGACAGAGCATTATTTTTGTATGCTTCCACTTTGTTACATTAAGTGAGGCGAAGTCAAACACTTCAACTCTATGGAATGCCTAGAAAAGACTTACTATTTATAACATTTTCTTTGCTCCCTAGCAAACTTTCATTTACGTTAAAGACACTCGTTATTAAACGGGAATCTCGCAACACAGCGGTGTTGAGCGGCGAAAAACCAACCACAGTTTGTCAACGTCAGCGCGCGGTCAGATTTCTCGAGTTGCCTAAAAAATGAGCCTTCCTCTTCTAGCGCTGGGAACAATTACTCAACAGTTCAATAACTTACAGGATTTTGTAAAATATACCTACCTACAATTATAACATTAAATTAAAAATCTGACGTAAATAAAAAAGGTATAATTGTAAGGATAAATAAATAAAATAAAAAAAAAATACATAAATAAAATTTATCTTTACTATTAAATAAATAATAGTAAAGATATTTTTTTTTTAACTTCTGAAAATAAAAAAAATTGTTGTTTCGTTTGTTTTTTTATTAGTTTTATGGGTTTCCCGACATTTTAAATCTGCAGAAAGTGTTTCTTTTTTTTTAACAAAATCTAAAGTGTCGCTGGCATTCGTAGAGTAAAGGAATGAAGCTCACGTAAAACACGCCTAATCATGAAACTGGCAAGACTTCACCCTTCTCAAGGGTTGTCACAAGCAGTTTTTATCATCTTTCTCAGGACATGAAGCGTTAGAAATGTTGTGTTCGTTCCCATTTAAATCAGATTATTTAGCTAAAATAAACGGAGAAACCTGAGAAAATTTAACTAACGCTCTGACACTGACCGAAAGTATTGGCCCAACCCTCGATACAATGTAATTTTTTATACAAAATTTTATCAGCACTGCAGTGCTTTAACTGGGTTGCTTACACATAAAGTTCACAAACGGTTTTCTGCAAAAACTATGTGTTGTTTATTTGCTAAAGACATTTTTGTCTTAAACTAAAGTTCGAAAAGTAAAGAATCAAAGTTAAAACAAACACACCTGACAGTGACAGCCCTACGAACGCGTACATGTTGTGGAATTCCAAGAATGGTAAGAATTGCAACTGTAAACTGTTTCCGCGTGATTGATGGAAACGTGCGGGGGGGGGGCTGGAACTTGTGCCATTAGAGTTACGTTATGGGACATGAACTCGTGCCACAAAATAAATAATAGCGTCTTGTAAACACACGCTATTTAGCAAAATGATGGTTTCCCAGCGTGGTTTGAACAGTAAAATATCAAATATTTCGAATTGCCTATTCCAGGCAGAGCGACAAACTTATGATTTTAAGGCGAGGCAGTTCACGAAAGTTACTCTTTCACTATGTCTTTAGAATAAGGTTGAATATTGCATAGTGTTAATTGAGGCTTCGCCAGAAATTTGACGAAATTTAGTATATACATTTTTATTGATTTCTGAAATACTGGACCATTTATTAAAAACGTACTCGGTTATTGTGTTAGATCGATAAAAAAGCTATCCCTTTTGCATAAAAAATCATGTCACTGTCGTTGAAAATTACAAAATCTGACGATTTGAAATTTATTTTTATAAGTTTTTATACTGTTATTCAGTATTTTTTTACAGAGTTACCAAGCCATTTTTCAACATTCTGTTCGGTTTGTGTTTCTTTGTTTCTTTTTCAGTCTACAGTTATTTTTGTGAAGTAGAATTCTACATGTTCTTCACATTGGAAGTTCAAAAATCAGTCTTTTCATCTGATCGTGAACTGGCCTCGCCTTAATATGATTATTTTCAGCTTTGCGATTTTCACGGCGCCTTATGAAATAAACAAATATGTGCGCGTAACGAATATTGCGATGCAAACAAAAGAGCAGGCGTGTGCTCTTTCAATATCCGGTTTCAAGCGAAATATTTACAATAATGTTTCGAATATACGACATTATAGGATTCAGTTATACTTAAAGCTTTGAGGCACAATGCACTTATTATAACCTAATATTAACATGGTCCTCGTACATTATTAATTACTCGTACAAGATTATTATATTTAAATGCAATAAGTAGGTACCTAATAGTTGTATTAGTGCATAAACCTAACGGTGAATTTATTATAAGATAAATCAGATAAACTGACTAACTATAATAATTCTGTTAAAACACTGCGAGCTTTTCTTTCCACTAAGGTAATCTAAAAAAAGTTCGGACGAGGAATCCACCTAAATACGATTCCCATACCGTTCAGCATCTTCAGAATCAGAAATGTTCACGCATTCATTTACTTACTTTACTTACAACATTTTTCTACTTGAAATCGTGAACAATGTATAGATGTATTCTGTGGTATAGGTCAACCTGTTTTTTATCGTTCATCTTCGTACAGGTGCAAAATGGAACTGCCAACCGAACGAACAACATCAGTATATTTTTTCAGTAGCCCTCCCATCTTTGCACCCAAAAAGTTGATCGAAAAATGGCGTGCTATCAGGCAAAAATATCACAAAACGTCGTCCGAGCCGTAACTCGGACATAACCGGGCGGTCGGGAAAAAAACTTTTGTACCTTGAAGCTTTCCTCACGGGCAGAAAGCAAAGCGTAAAAACTGTAGTGGGGAGCAATTTTTTGCGGGAAACGTCACGAGCAGCGGGGCGATCGGCCGGCGAGAGCCTCGTAGACCGGTAGGTTTGGGAAAATAAAGAGCGATTTTAAAAGATTTCAAATCTTAAATCTTTCAGATGAAATAAAATTAAATGAAATGAAATAATTCTTATTTAAATAAACTCACATAATAAGCGTTTTTAAATCGTCAATTCTTTTACCCTACTAAGTACCCATTATGACGTCTTTTACCTGACAAGAAAAATTGGCAAAAAACTTGCCAGCTTTATCAGATGGAACGATATTTACAAATATATATATCGTTTCCAGACATTATGTTAACATAGATTACCAAAAAAATAACATTATTTAATTAACACATTTCATTATGAATCAATTTACAGGGTTCAAGCTAAGTTTAATTTTTTTTATGTAATTATACAGTCTAGGCTCTTACAAAAAAAAATCTATTCGTACAATTCAATTCAGTCAGAAGCAGACCCATTCCCACGAGTATGACGCATGAACCAGCCATCGCTTCGCTCAACCATATTTGAGGGAACGTAACAACCCGCCTCTCTGTTTAAAGCTCTTTCTGTTTACACCGCGTAGGTACCTATAAATTGCCTACTTATTTTGCAGTAAATTTATTTGGCGTGCCTGAAAACACACGCATATTCCATAAATTTCAGATTTTGTGATAAAATAATCCTAATTGTGATCTCAATCACTTACATGCACATGTTAGTGATTAGTAAGGGCAAAAGCTATTGAGTTACAAAGGAGAAGATAGCAAAATTATTTTTGTATCCCCGATTCTCTAGTTCTAAGCAATAGTTGGGGACGACATATCATTCGATCGGAGGGATAGATGCATATCACTCTTTTGTGAGTCTAGCTAGACTCTGCGGGTCCGCAATATTTTATCAGGATATTTTCCGTTCGGTTCCCGGGTGGTTTATAGCTGTGCTGAGCTCTCTATTAGGCGGTACACGGAGATTATGTTACAAATATGTTTTCAGTACCGGCGAGGTCGGGAGGTTCAATGATTTATCGGATAACACTTTTTCACTCGATAGTGTTTGCGAGTCTCTTACCTTGGCTTCTTTGGAAAATCGCAATTTGTTTTTCTATTTTGTCTAAAACTTTATGATTATTCTGATTATTTGTAGCTTAACAATAAGTAAAGTACATTTATTTTGCATTTGCTTGATAACTAGTATCCATAGTTGAATAAAAGAGATTAACTAATAACTTTTAAGTTAATATTGTTGTTGTTTGTGACGATTTAATTGTAAATATCCGATTTGATAAAAGCTGACGAGTTTCTTTCGCCTGTTCTTCTCTCAGCTAAAAAAAGACGTCCGAACAGGTGGTAGGATAAAAGAAATTGGACGATTCAATTTAATAAATATTACTTTATTTAAATTGATTTATTTGTTTTAATTCTCTCCATGTTTCTGACTATTTCTGACACATTCGTAAAGACGAGTGCATCGCATTTGCATCGCTCGTCGGCAAATAATGTAAACTTTCATCACCTGCAATACCTTTAAAAGTTAATATAGGTACTTAATAAAACAATAAGCCTTTGATTAAAACTATGAAAAACTATCGCCGAAATAGTTGCACACCAAGGACTCGCAGTCGTCAAACGAATTCCTAGTAAATCAGGGATTCACGCGTTTGTTCGCACGGGCTCGGACGTCGCCGGCCGACGGCGACGCTGCCGCTCGCGCGTCGGCAGCGTAAAGCCGGATCAATCTTATAAACCGGCGACTCTACCACCGCACCGCTCCTAGGGCTGGCACTATAAAATAGCAAACAGAAATTTGAAAGAAGAAATGAAAACACATTTATTAACAGCACACGATACAAAAATAGAAAAGAAAATAGTAAACTAACAATCAAGTAGGTAAAAAAGAGAAAGAAGAAATAAAAAACAACTTTAGAATGCATACATTTTCACGACAACCTAGGTACCATAGAATCGATACGACTAAACTGAAATTTACAATACCTAAGCTGAAACATACCTAATACCTACCTAAGAAATTGTTAAAATCTCTCACGACTTCCTCGAAAAAGGTGACCATTTTTTTATCAAAATACAGGAGCAGCAGGTAATTATAAAAAATAAATGAGTAATAGTAGTTTATGATACAAGGTTGGTAAGGAGGTTTTTAAAACGAGTTGACGTTTTATAAGCCCGAGCCGTAGGCGAGGGTTTATAATCGTCACGAGTTTTAAAAAACCTTAACAACCGTGTGCTATACGACGTTTTTCAATACATTTGCGAGAAAACATTATAGGTACTACTGAAATTGTAATCTATACATATAATAAAACTTTAAATTCTAAATATTTGTGCGCGAATTACGCAAAAACCGCTAAACTAATTTTTCACAATTTAGTAGATTGAAGTCCAACTTAAAATCTAAGCTTTGTTTCATTAAATTCAGGTGGGTGGAACCAGAGAAACAGCTTGAACTCTCCGTAGTACTAGCTTTCATACACTAAAGGGGTCATTTAAACTGGTTGCAATATTTTTCTACTGTCCACGCGGATAAAGTCGCGGGCGGAAACTAGTAAAAATAAAAAAAACGTTCGTAAACAAAAACGCACGGCGCCGGCGTGCGGTAAAATCAACTTTCCGCACGCTGTACTAATCCGTACACAAAAACGCACGGCGTGCGGTAAAATCAACTTTCCGCACGCTCGACTGTCATCGTAAACTTACATTTTCGAGCAACTGTATTGAAAAATGTATTTATGAAATTGTAGAACGTATGTCAAAGCTATCAAGAAGAAATTTAAATTATGATACCTACTCTACTAGGTATTTTTTTTATAAAAAATCTAACTTTTCTCGACATATTGAATGATGTTTAACTCTTATCCAATATAACGTTTATTAATGTATGCATGCTCCAGGAATTATATTATTTTTATGTATTAGTCATCACTAATACTTCACACACATCACTAATAATACCCGGGTCGGAACTCGAGTTGGCCCATCGGCCAACTCGAGTTCCGACCCGGGTTGACTCGAGTTGCAGTTGTATCGGGTCAACTCGAGTCAGCCCGTTAAGAAATCGAGTTGTGTACTTTCGCTTCCGCGCCGCCCCCGCCATGCTCAGCCCGGCCCGGGGCGGCGGAGTTGGCCGATCTAATCCGAGTTTACCCGTAGCACTCGAAGTTCTGTTTTCTTACTACCGGCGAATTTTTATATTTTACTGTTTACTTGTTTAGTTTATTTTAATGTTTGGATAGACAAATATTAAAGTTCGGTTTTAATAAGCTCTTACTTCGTAATTGTGTTGAGTGTGTGTTTTGTGTCGTGTTTAACTTTGAGACAATGCCATCCATTCGGAAAAAGAGATCAACGGTTTGGGAAGTATGTGATTTACCCGTAGATGGCAAAGTAAAGTGCAAAATATGTTCTGATATATACAAATATTCAGGAAATACGACAACTCTTAAAAATCACATAAAAAAGAAAGAGTTGGCTAACGGGTCAACCCGCTACGACCCGCTAGCCAACTCGGGTCGGCTAACTCGAGTTGAATTGAAACCGAGTTACGCGAGTTTCCGAGTTGGCTCGCGGGTCGTAGCGGGTCGACCCGCGAGCCAACTCGGGTTGGCTAACTCGAGTTGAAACCGAGTTACGCGAATTTTGAAACGGGTTGACTCGAGTTGGAAATAAACCGAGTTGGCCCATCGCTATTATGTATGACTGTATACCATAAAAAAATCTTGTTATCTGAAACAAATGGATTATTATTATTATTATTGTATCTCGGCTGGGAATTCTCGGGACGAAGAATTTTCCGGTTCTGGACATTATTATTATTAACTATTTTTAAAACTTAGCAGCGGCAGCCCTATTCAGGTGCTGTCAAAATGGCAAGTCCAGCGGTGTAGTGAAGCCCAAACGTCACTATGTCCACGCCGGATTTATATGTCCCATTTATCGGAATGGAAACAGGCGCAAATCGCAATGCTACAGTAATAATTATTATCGATTCAAAATGCATGTTCTGTGCTTAAAAAAATTACATAATAAAAAACTTGGCTAATAGACAACATTAAAATAAAATAAAAATTATGGGTGCTTATGAGGTTGTTTGATGTTTTGGTCCGTGAAAACGGCAGCTGAAGGTACGGAAACGTTGAAAAATACAAAAATCAAATCGAAAACCAGATTAAAAAACATAAAAAGTGTTTTATTGTTATTTAAGTAAACATTATTATTTATTTATTGCTGATGAAATCACTGTTTCATATAAACTTTCTAGGCGTTTATGAAATTACCTAAGCATCCCATTTATCAAATTGAAAAACTTTTAAGTAGGTACCAGAATTTACCTCTCTTGCGTCTGATTTGAAGCAGAAGAGATTTACTTTAATTCTAAGCTCACTTCATTTTATAATTTATATCTTTTTCATTAATTTCAATTCATATATTTCGCTCTATTATTACAAGCACCCACTGTTTGCTAATAGTGGAAACTTTTAAAATCAGCACTGCAATAACAGTTAACCAAATAATATTAGCTAAGTTATATGAATATCTCTCACGATATCATGAATTAGGATTATTATTTGTTATGCACGTGGTAACACCAAAACAAGCGAGCGTTGATTCCATTGGGTCCGACTAAAGTGGCAACTATTAAGTCGATTTATGAAGGAGTCCCCCCACCCCTCATCCGGGTAGGGTTACCAGATGACAGGAGTTTTTCTGACATGTCAGGAATTTAAGACATCTGTCAGGAAAACAGAGAAAAGCTGGAGATGTCAAGGATTTTTGAAATCCCAAAAAGTGTAAATACTTAATAAATAAAAACACATAATTTGTTAATCATTTTGGAGAGAAAAAATATCAAACGTCAACTAAATTAAGAATAAAAATCCGGAAAAATCTACACAACTTTAAAAAACAAAATGCTGTTCATCACTATAATACTAGGAATAAGAATAAACTAACGATTCCCTTTTTCAGACTTAGAAAAAGCAACAAGTCCTTTTTAGGCTGCAGGGTTCGTTTTTATAACAAAATACCCGACGATGTCACAGCTCTGACTGACTCTAAATTCAAAATGTTCATAAAGAACGCTTTAATAAAGAAGGCCTACTATAAAGTTGCCGATTATATTGCAGATAAATACGCGTCGAAATGGAATCTTTGCTCTGTGCTGGTGATTTACACCCACTGGCTATAAATGAATAAGTTAATTTAAGTAAACATAGATTCACATCAATTGTTTGTCATATATCTTGTCTTGACGTCGATAAGCGCCTGTAAAGGTTTACATCGAATAAACATGATTTGATTTGATTTGAAGAATTGTAGGTAGGTATGCTATTTAAGTGTCAAAACTTACTGAAAAGTCAGGGAAAAGTCAGGAAATCTCATTATTAGATCTGGTAACCCTATCCCCGGGGGCGATTAACGACCAATCCGATATAAGCGTGCCCCTTATAAATCATCCCTTTGGTTTCCGCTCCTCATGAGAAAGGATAGGTACTTACCATGAACGTTGTCAAACTGAAAGCAGTTTTAACGGTAATCACGATCAGAAACATTTACTGCTACACAAACTTTTACGTAAAACATCAAAGTTAGAAATTATAGCTGCTGATGATGTAGGTACCTAGTAAAATTGATAGAGAGGAATTCGGATATGATTTGGGCATTATAGAGAGAGACGATGAAAAGGGTAAAGGCATAAACTATTCTAAAAGGCTGTCCAAAGTAGGTAAATACGATGTTTGTTAAAATCAGATCAAATTTATCCCAGAGTTATGAACATAAAGGAATCCAAGTAAAGTGTGTTAGGGTGGATACGATTGAAAATTCTTGTGCTTTAAGGGATACTTAACCCGTATTTCTTTGTTATAAGATATTGAACTTTGCAGAATTTTTAAGCCGCCTAACTAAATAGATCTAATAAAGTAGGAGCACAGAATATATACTCTAACGCAGAAGACAAGTAGGGGTTTGAAATAGTTGTAACTCATTTTACAGTTTCTCAGATCCTAGATAACGTATCTCACCGCAAAATGGATCTCAGAGCATCAGTTCAGTTATAAATATAGAGAAGAAATTAGATTGCGGACGGGTCGTCGCTGCAACCGCGGGCTGAGCCTATCTCGATGGATTCATCTGGGCCATTTCAGCCCCGGCCGGCTGTTTGCTCAGCCCGGTGCAGCTTTCAATTCGATTGCGATCCGCGGATGTAGAAATTTAAAAATGGTAGCGATATTAATGAACCATGTGGAGAGAATTTGATATTTCGAAATGTGTTGTACGTTAATACCTAGTGCAAATATCACCTTCAGATGCAAAAAGTTCGAATCGAAACATACACGGTTGAGATTGGAGGAAATAACCACAAAAAGTGGCAGTTGAATGTGGAAATCAATGTAGGTAGGTACCTACCTAAATGTCAGTTTTTTATCGCTGAATATTTCGAATTTCGACTCACAGGACGGGATTTTTAGCATTGTGAATCAAAAATTTAAAAGTACTAAAGTGTTGATACTACGCTGACTGTGCCTATTATAAACATCTATTTAAAATAAGTTTTTCCTTGAAACCATTCTATAGGTAGATTTAAAAAACCGCTAGGTATTTCATAATCGGGCCGTTGTTGTATTTACCCAGTTGGACCGCAATGTCCGCGGTGCGTAGGTAAATTAACGTAGGAAAAATAACATTTCCATAATTCTGTAAACGTAAAAAAGATTTATAATTAGAACTCGCACCAATAAAATACAACTCATTATTTTTTAGTATTGAAATAAAATAAAATAATGAAGCTAACTAATATTTGTTTAATGTTTCCTTTGAAATATAATATTTATCCAATTATCTGCATGTTTACATTGAGTAAATAAGAAGGTAAAGTGTAGGTTGTAAATGTGTTTTTTTTTTATTCCAAAACTTTGATATTGTGCACACAAAAGTTTTTCCTAGGACGCGATTCGTAGTCAATATTTTGTTTAGGTTTAGTTTACTCAACAAGTAAATACACAATTTTCTTAAGGCGGTTGTATGACCGAAAGTGGCGCCCTCAGAGGTTTTTATTTAATAAGTTATTAATAGAAGAGATTTTAATAATGTTTATCGTGGAGATTTTAGGGCCCATTTCTGTGCCCATGGTCTAGTATTTTAAGAAGGTATCACTACATGCCCTCGTAGTCATTCGTAGAAGTAGATAGCAAATGTGTCAAAAACGGCCACTTTTAGCAGTTTTGCTATCTACTTCTAGCAGTGACTACCTACGAGGGAATGTAACGACACCGTCTAAAAATACTAGACTGTGGGCCCTAAAATCTCCACGATAAACATTTTTAAAATTGTGTATTAGAATTATAATATTAAATATAATTCACCGCGGCGCCACTTTCGCTCAGGGTGCCACCTTAACAAAATACAACCTATTAAAATCATATTATCTCTGGATCTTTGATTTTGACAATTAACAAAGGTAGATAAATTAATATGCAATACAAAACAAAAATTTAATCAACTTAAGTAGGTAGGTACTTAGGTAGGCACTTGTAGATAAGTATTAAGTAGGTAAGTAGGTAAGTACTCAAAATATTTATGATTTTCTTATCTCAGGGTAAATACAACTGGAATTTCCTAATAGTTAAAAGAAGGTGTTAATCAGTCACATGATCGTATCAGAAGATTAAAACATAGTAAAATGAGTCCGCACTATCAGTAGGTAGGTAAGTATGTGATAAGATTTTACTATGGGTACGTAGGTACTACGCATCAAATAAGGTTAGCTTAGGGCTGCCAGATAGAACTTCCAATATAGATACCTAATGATAATGAACATTGACCAAAAACTAATGGGGTATTTTTTACATGGAGCGACTTGGCAGGCGACTTTAGTCAATTACCGCTTTTTATCGACAATAGCTTGTAAAATCTAATCGCAAACCTAATTTCAATGAGGTGGCGATTCTATTCCAAGTCGACTCGGTAAATACCACGTAAATGACCTGTAAATGTTTTGAACTATACTTACTTACTTTTATTTTTTTTCCTCGTGAACAAGTGAACAACAACCAACAGGTGTTAAACATCGTCATAGGTTAACTCATATACCTACCTATAGGTATATTAAATCATTATTTTTTTCTTAAAATGAAATTCAAAATAATTTAATTTTGTCTAGCTAGGCCCATAGATTGACCTAGGAATAAAATATGACTAAGAGATCGTCATTTTGACCGTTTAACCCACCAAATATTTATCAAGAAAAAAAATGCATATAAATAAAACTACTTACATTAGTTAGGTAGGTGCAAATCTGTTATCCTTAGCGATCGACTTTAAAACCTCCGGCGATCGACCGGACGATCGCGATCGACCATGCTGTTAAAAGCACTTGTGAATGTCATATAATACCTAGGTACCAAGAAGCTACGCCATCGGCTTGCAAACCCCAAGCGGGAAACCTTGTATCGAGAAAAACCGGCGAGAAACTCGTCAAGGGCTGCTTTTTCCTCCCTGTATATTTCATACAGAGTCATCAAAATTTAAAAATGACCTCAGCATTTAAAGTACTCACTTTAACTCATTCAATTTTATTCATTTCAACAGGATGTCACAGCCACTTCCGATATCTACCAACAGTTGTATAAACAAAACTGTCAGAAAGTGCCCTTGCGTAGCTTTTTCTTTTCCACGGTTCTAAAACGAACCGTACCTACCTTCACTAGACTAAATAAACGTGCCTACAAGTATAATCTCTTTTTTATATCAATAAAAAGTGGCATCCCTAACATGTTGGGGTTTCCCAACGGTATCAAATAGTGTTGATAAACAAACCGACAAGAGGTTTTCCTCGTCGATGCGCAAGCGCAGCTGGCGAAGGCGTCTGTCACGAGGCGACACGAGCGGTCACGGCGGCGGGAGGCGTGGTGGACGGACGTCATCTAACCAAAATTTAGGCACAGATGAATAATAGTAGGTACCTATTCATCATCTTGACTTCCTCAAGCAGTTTGGAAACTAGGTACAGACTACAGTCAATACTGTGCTACAGTACACCACCAGTTCAGTAGTGGGATCAGAAAATAAACTGAAAATTAATAGTACATTACAGCCGTGAACGGGAAGCTAGCGATTGCATTGTCGAGGATGGTTTGAAGCCCGAGCCGCAGGCGAGGGCTTTAATCATTCGAGGCAATGCAAGTAGCTTCCAGAACAAGGCTTGTATAGTGCTTTTCTCAAGAAATGCGAGGAAATAAAAAACTTTTCAATTGAAACTTAATTAAATTTAATTTATATTAAAATTTATATTATTCATGTTCGGGCAATTATTAAATGTAAATGTTTTTATTCTTATAGTAATATACTCTGTGCGCACCATTTTTTTTATTGTATCGTTATTATAGTACCTATTAAATAATTTTACCTTTATAATATTAACTGTGTTTAAGTTGCATTATCACATCGATCCACCAATAGTAAAGTTCGTCCAACCAATACTAGATGGCGCTGTACCCTCGTGGATCGCGGTATGGTTTTGCTTTAACAATTGTATGAGGTCCTAATGTGATTCATTATTTTCGTTCGCTTTTTTTGACCACGGCGGTGGTAATATATCTATACGTTTAAAAGTGTGTGTTTCATTGAAGGCGTCGCCCTCTATAGTGTGATTTGTGTTGTTTTTGTGAACAGCTAAAACAAAAAAAAGAAGTTGCCGCAGACCACCCAGATCATCTTCGCACTGTACCTACTTCCCGCACTGGTGGCTGGTGCGGGAAGTAAGTATTGAAATTCATTCCTGGCTTGAATTTTAAATTTAGAATGTGATGAACCAGACCCCCTCGGAAATGTGGAACGCCCCGCATTCCTTTTTCAAATGGAATGATAAGATTTCAGAGCATAAGTGAGAAAATCATATTTCAATTAAAAGTTGTTTTTTAATTTTTTTACTTAAACCTCAGAAAAACGTTACCTCCTTCCTGCAGATAGTCTAAGCCTATAAAAGATATCATATCCTGCTGCATTGTCAAATAAAGAAGTTTCAATTAGCAGGGCATTCAGGGGGATGTCTTGTTGGGCAAGAGGGGGGGGGGGGGGGGGGGCAAGTCATAACTGCGAGCCGTTCGCTTTCCACTTTGGCCGCGCTCCAATAGAAAAAGCGATCACTGTGACACAGCGCTTTCTGAGCAGATCGCCAGGGGCGTAACAAGGAAAGAATGGGCTTAAAGCGATTTTTAATCTGGAGTTTAAGCTAATACGAGTATGTGTGGTGATAAGGGTATAGTAATAGTACTGCAAAAGCACGTCTATTTTACAAAAGTCTTAAAGTTTTCTACTATATTTAGCAGTTCTACTTAATAAAAAAGCTACATCACTGGTTGCTCTCAAAACGCTTCACGGAAACACAGTCGTTAATAGAGAGCACCTGAATATCCCCAGTATGAACTCTGTTATTAAATCATCACTTGATGCTGAACGTTCAGCTATTTTAGTACAAAACTGGAACCCTTGAAGTCTGTGTTTCCCGATAGGTAGGTACAATCTGGGGACCTTTAAGTCGCGAGTGAATAGGTATCTTCTATCTAGGCAAGCGTGTTCTATCTTAGATCGCATCATCGCTAAGCATCAGGCGTGATGTGGGCAAGCCCTTGCATAACTATCATTAAAAAAAACTTAAGAGTTCTGGAGCCCAATCGCGGCAATTCTGAACGATAAAACCAAAAACGTTACGTTGTCATTTAGGTTATATTCACCTAAAAATCTTTGGTTTAGCTTCATAATTTTCACTCGGCACAGAGGAAAGAAAAATCTTCTGATTCCTGACTCTTCCTGTGCCAGTATCCTCCTAAAATAGGTTTTAAATCCGGCCCCGTGAGGACGTTGCCCCCGCGGTGCTTGCCAACTGATCTTCGAAGTATGGCGCGGATGTTGCCCGCGATGACAGCTCCTCATTGTGCCGCCCGTGCCGCACGTCCTGGATGCTTCAAGATAAATGACAACGTGTGCTGCCCACTGGAAATGTAACCGCCGAACAAAAGAAACCATCGCCGCGTGAAAAGGAACATTCATCAACCGGAAGTTATAAAACGAAATATATGGGTAGGGATGAGTTCTATACCAGTTCTAACGTCTAACGAACTGGGCACCAATACGCAGACGTAAAATGACGAACCCGGTTTTCAGGATGCGTCTATCTAAATGCCATAAAAGTATGTAAAAGTTTATCTACATCGAATGTCATTTATGACATTTCTAGGTAGACAAAATCCCTCTCGATATCGTCATGCTTCAGAAACAGAGGCAGGAGAAAAATGCGGATCAATTTACCCTTTACTGGTCCCTTAAATCTCTGGTCACCTCTTCTTATAGGTGCCCAATAAGAAATACAAAAGACAAGTGCCTGTTTACGGACCCTCGGGGCGTCAGGAGTCGCGTGCGGCGTGGCGGTGCGGCATGGCGTGCGGCGAGGCGTATGGCGTGGCGTCGGACGTTTTTTCCGTTCACTGAGAGGCGGGGCGTGCAGGCAGCGGCCCGCATCATCGCACGCTTAAACACAAACATATGGCAATGTACTTGTACTATTATGTATTCTGTGGCAATGTACACAATGTTGTTTAAAGAGACGCGGGGCAACGTCACGTACAACGCGGCGGCGGCGGACTTGTACTATTATGTATTCTGTGGCGGCGGCGGCTGCGGGCGTAGTCGCGGACACATTTCAAGCAAACACGTGTAAAATCGCTTCTCTCTAAACGCTCGCTCGCATACAATTGTATTTAGTGCGGGTGCAACGCCCCGCGTCTCCGTATAGGTACAAGCGCGACTTTTAGATCATTATTGATCAACAACACCATGTTTACAACATGACATCTTTCTGCAACAAAACAACAACAACTATAACCACAGAATTATAATCCTTAGCAGACTGGGGCCTAGGTATTTATTAATTCATCGGTCGCATTCTAAATTCTTCTGTGAATTTTGTAGTGATGTGATGTGATATAGTGAGCGATATCCACAGGTAGATTACGTAGGTAACATTAGTCCATCCATAACAGAGCCGAATTAAACACATAGTTAAGTACTAACTGGAATAGTTAACAGTAATCTCTTAGTACATAGTTGACCCGAGTCGGCAAAGCATCTGTATCTTCCCATTAGAAGATCTTAATCTGCTTACCTACACCTGGATTATTGCTTAGTTAGACAGTCTTGCCGAATATTACATTAGTATTTCTATAGAATAGGAGGGCATACAAATCCAGCTCGATGTGACGGACGGATAACTTTAATTAATTAGCGAAAAGATTCCTTCAGTAAGAAGACATATGTATATATATAATTAAATTCACCTAGTTGATGAAAAGATAATGTTTTACATAAAGTTCTTTTATTTAAGTACCTATATCGTGTTATTATACAATGTTATTTGTAAAACAGCAACAACCTTGCAGAAATTGATTAGGTACCTACCTACTAAAATTATAAACAACAACCTTTATTCTACAACATGTTAGTAATCTACTCCTGCGAGGTTGTTGGTATTTTACATATAACTCTAAGTACCTATATAAAAAAGAACCTTAATCAAGTTTTTTTTCGTTTTAGCATTAAAAGAAAAAACTTTTTTTTAAAGTGGCGTGGTTTTCAGTGTTTGTTTAAATTTTCTGGGATTTCCATGCATGGTATCTACCCTACCCTATTCTACCATATTCGGCTCAATGATAATAAATAGGTACTTATCATTGATTCGGCTTTAATAAGGGTATTACCAAAACCCTGATCCGTCTGGTTTTTCTGCCATTAAAATCAATTAGGTAAAAATACATATAGAACTAAGACAACAAGGGAATTTACCAATCAGTTTTTCTAAGCAACAAAGTTTTTCCCCGGCTTTCGAAATGAAAAGTGTAAGTTTGGGATTATACTAGGGTTGCCAACATGTCTGTGGCAAAATATAGTATTTTTCAAATTTATATTTATATTTATATATATATTTATATTTTAAAAAATATAGTACACTTAAAAAAAATATAGTATTTAGTGGGCAAATATTATTTTTTACTTATTTATTTTTATAAAAACTATATTTTTTCAGATTTTGCATTTTTCAACAAGTTTTGGATATTTTTGGAGTCTTTTTTGTATCTTTCGCTTTTTAATCGCACTTGAATTGAACTTGACGCACTTTCGTTATCGCTACCACTTTCCATATCTAATTTATCTAAGACTTGAGTTATATGCCTCAAAGAAAGAATAATTTTATATTTTGCAGATGATTACCAACAAAATCTCAAAACAAAGATAGAGCAGACCGACCAATGACCAAACTATCGTTTGAAGCCTTTGAATTTGACATTGATGCAATAAGACAGATGCTTTCAGAATTCAGATACGATATACCTACACTGCACACTATCGAATCAGTCCAAAAGCACGATCACAAATTTAAAAAAATCAAAGACTTGTTTCTTAGCGTTCGATGTTAAAAATATAGTATTTTTGCGTTATATATATTTCTTCAACAGTATATAGTACGCAGACCGGAAATATAGTACAATACTATATATTATAGTACGGTTGGCAACCCTAGCTTATACTCGGACGGAAATACTCTGGATCCATTCATACGCGGGGTATTTGGCTTCCGCGAGAATTCAGTGGAAAACCCGCCATGTAAACAGGCTTGATAATAGACGGGAAAAAATAGATACCAAATAATATTAACAGGCCATAAATATTGATTTCTCCCGACAACAACCGCAAAATCCCGACATTTTCAAGTTTTCTTCAGTTATTTTGGACTTTCGATCTGGCAACACTATGTGTAGTGTAGACGAATCTCGTTATTAAACTATTATTCGCCCATAACTTCGTTCGCAAAGCCTTTATCAATCAAGGATGTTGTAGCTTTTTACTGGCGAAAATATTTTTGAAATCCGGCGAGTAAATTTAAATATATCCAAGTCTAAGTATTGGAAGATTGGAAAATGCAATCCTGTAGAGGAGAACAGACGGACAGCTGGACATACGAAAGTTTTTTGCCCAAACTGAAACGGAGACGCTTCGAGCTAGCTCCGGTCAATCGCCATCCTTATGGAACGAGAATGATGATTATGAATGCATTAAGTGGGTCACATTCATTCGGTAAATCAATGACGTATGCATTTCCCCGGAGGCACGTGGCATGTTTGGGTTTCCCTCCATGCATACATTTTTATCGAATGTTTCCGTCCTTGAATGTTACACGACGTGTTTTACAGCTGAATTTTCCTAGAGAATGTGCCTACTTTCAGTGTTTACAAATTAACTTCTGACTCAAGCGCGTACCATTATTTTTATAACATTATCATTTTTTTTCTCTGTAAAATTAGTTCAACAGATGATTGTATTACGTTTTTGATCAAAAAACAATATTTTCATGATCAACCCATTTGATTGCCATTCTGCTATCACGTCTTCACGCGGACCACGCGCATCACGCGGACCACACGCATCACGCGGACCACACGCATCACGCGTGTTAGGTGTTATCTTGATTGGTGCAGACTCTCAGTTTCAACACCGCACACAGTATCATCACGGTGAAACAAAAAGAGATTAACTAGGTATGACGTTATTTAGGAAATGAGCTTAACATTCTGTATACTAGCATCAAGCTTATCAATATAAATAAACAGGTAATTTCGCACATTGAAGCATACAAACGTTCAGGGAGAAGTCGGCTAAATAACGACTCTCTAACCAGAGGGCCTAGCCAAAGTAACATTTGCAAATCTTCGTTATCGCTTCGCTTTCGAAACATGAAACGATAACGGAAAATTTGCAAATGTTACTTTGGCTAGGGGGGCAGATTTAACGGCATGATCTCGTACCCTTGCATTTCCAGAGTGGCTTCTATAAAAACTGTGCATATTCATGAGCTTGGCATGTTTAATAATTATTTTTCATTATATTTTAAAGTCAAAGCTTTCAGTAATCAGGTACCTACCTATGGAGTTAATTTTACATTTCTAGCAAAATAAACCATATCCATTATACTTAGTGTCCTCAACTCCTCACGCTCCACAAGTTTGGGACTAAGTAATTGATGTGAGTTCCCATTCCCATAGTGAGTATCAAGCCTTGTTAATTCCGATTAATTTATGATTATCAGAATCCAGTGTAAACAAACATTGCCGCCCACTTAGAAAAACATCAGATTGACTACAATTAGTTTACGCGGAAAACGACGACGATGAGTCACCTACTCGCATTCGTTTTACGCTAACCGTAAAAACGGGTACGTATCAGAATGTCTAAAGTTAGAATGTCTAAACTTAAAATGGCAAAGTTCAAAATGTCAAAAATCAAAATTCAAATGGTTTAAAATGTCGAAAATCATTATGTTTAACTTCAAAATAGCAAAATTTAAAGTATCAAACGTATCAAATACTTGACGAGTTGAAATATCAATGGTCATTAAGTCTAAAGTTCACAATGATTTATTTGAATTGGGTTGGATCTTAAAACGAATCGCTTTCTTTGAGGTTAATTGAGTCTGTGGAGGTCTTTGGGCTTCGCCTGAAATGCTTTATAGCAAATTTAGCTGCCGAAAATAAGCCTAAACTAGTCTACTGGGACTTAGAAACCGTAGACCATAGGTCACGAGATAGGTGCGAGGAGCGTAGCGACGAGCATGTTAGGTTGACATGAACCCAGCGCGCGAGCCGAGCGAGCGAAGCGAGCGTGCCGCGGCAGCGGCCGGCGAAGCGCCAGAAAAAATCTATTTCAAACTCAATTGGTGGATTTTGTTCGGCGGCTACTTAATCAGTGACTGGCACCGGCTACCGAATCAGGGAGCGGCGTGGCTATGGTGATGTGCGGCGGAGACACAGAGGTTAACACGCAATTATTTTACCTAATTAATTAGGTACCTAAATGAAAGAAAGGCATAAGTAAATTCTTTACGTCATTATATGTATTTTGACTATTAGACATTTTAAGTTTTGATCATTTAAACTTAGACATTTTTAGTTTGGACTATCTGACCGCTTGACATTTTCGTTTTTGACATTTTGAACTTTCGACATTTTAATCGTTAGACATTCAAATTTTTGACATTTTGAACTTTGCCATTTTAAGTTTAGACATTCTAACTTTAGACATTCTGATACGTACCCAGTTAAATATTTAAAACTGTTTCAGTAAATTATTTAATAAGATCACGATGGTTCCCACTAACATAATAAGGTTAAAACCGCATGATTTTAAATTTAATTCTCATCGTAAAACACGATGCGGTTACATTATTGCTGTGAAAGTAGGTATAAGTAGGTACATATAAAAATACAGTGGTTTTCCTTAAATTGGTAGACCTCTCTTTCACCCACAGAAAAAACCCTATTCGTGAATAGTGGGGATAACATGAGTTTTATCATTTTAATTCAATTTAATACCTAAATAAGTTTTTGTTACTTATATGAAATCATTTTAAGTAAGTCCTATTGTTTAGTTTTCAACGTATCAGCAGGAAAATACATTAGAAATTCGTACTTTCCACAAAGTAGGAACCTATAAATTATTATTAGGTACTTTACCTACCTAGGTACTTACATACGAGTAAGTAAGTAGCTTTCCGATAGTTTTCCGTTTGGTTTGATGTTGGTACTTTCTAGATTAATTTCGTCGCTTTTATTTCCTTCACATGTAACGTATCTAATATGAAATTTTCATACGAACATCGACACGTGCAGGAAAATCTGGGAAGCAATATTAAAAATAGGGAAATTTGAATATCAAACCAGATCGTCTGATATCAGGGTCGCCGACTACTTCGGCTTCCGCGCTTATATTGTCCATTGAATTCTTTATTATACGTAAGTAAGATTCAAGAATGAAATCAAAATGTATTAAACATACATAAGTACGCAGCCGAACTGAGAACCTCCTCCTTTTTTGAAGTCTGTTAAAATGTTATATAAATAATAATAAAATAAAAATAAAAAAGCCTTTTATTTCTCGCATAAACAGTTTAAGTACATTACATACATTTTTATTTTTTATATAGTATTGCATGCATGATACTTAATTAAATTAAATTTACATAATTTTTAAAAATAAAAATAAATAAATTGATTTTATTGATTGATTAATAATTTTTAAGTTATCGATAATATTAATAATTTTAAAATAATTCAATTTATAATAAATACATTTTTTTTTTAAACATGCCTATTTTTCAAAAAATATTGCAAGTTAATAAATTAAATTTACATAAATTAAATTTAAAATGTTATATGATGACGCAATGGAGGATAGATATTAGGGCAAGCTATCTTTCTGCAGGAAACGAGAGAGAACACTAACCAAAAGCTTTTCTAGCTAGATACGAGAGTCTTACACAACTCAGGCGTCACAGTGGATGGAGATTGTGGAGTCTATTTCTCAGCAACACTATGTTCACGCATCCCCTCTACTCCACCCAGCAACAACAGCTGCTCACTTCACGAGCATTTCTACAATCGTAACGTAAGTGTTCAACCTGCCTTCGTCGACCACGGAACCATCACCACGCCAAACACGAGCGTCGTCACAGGGCTACGAAGCTACGAACAAAGAACTTTCGTAGTCACAGGGCATGCAAATTGCAACGTTGCACATGCAATAGGTACCAAAAGCACGAACCTATTCAATACTGCCCCCTCTACTTTTTTATGCTCAACGGGGAAATGCTTGGCCTTCACAGTTTCACCTCACCTGACGTAAAGTGACGATAAGGCCGAATATGGAACATCACCGAGGAACTGGCTATATCTACCTCTAACTGCCACCGATTACTCGAAGACGGCTGGACCGATTGAAATTATTCAAACGTTATTACATTAGGTACACTCCCAAGTTGGTCCAATTTTTTTAAATTTGGAAATCGGTTCAGTACTTTTCAAGTACTTAATTTTGAAAAAAGCACGAAAATAGTATGATTTTGTGTGAATTACCACAATGATTGGTCGTATTACTTCTTTGTTTATGAACTGAATAAGATAATTATTTTTTTGTTGGAAGAGGTTTTGTTGGAAGAGGGATATCTTAAGTGTAGTTTTTTAACCGACTTAAAAAAGGAGGTTCTCAGTTTGACCCGTATTTAAGTATGTTTCTCCGCGATTATCTTACGTTTGGCTGAGCCGACGTTTCTACATATATAATATACCTTACCTACAAGGTACCTACACTAAAAATAAAAAAATATAAAATTGTTTAAAAAAAACAAAAAAACCGACTTCAAAAAACCTACCTCTAAAAAGCAAGAAATAATATTCGTAATAATAAAAATACGTCTATTGAAGTCGGGTGGGGCTTTTAGAATAAAAAAAAGGAATTTGTACTCCAGCGTCCAGCCCCACCCGACTTCAATAGACGTATTTTTATTATTACGAATATTATTTCTTGCTTTTTAGAGGTAGGTTTTTTGAAGTCGGTTTTTTGGTTTTTTTTAAACAATTTTTTTAAACTATTGTAATGGCGTCAGACTCAGGTAAGATGGTGGTAGCTAGCCAGGCGGAAAAAGCTCTTTTACCACCAACCAAACCGAGTACCAATGTATCTTCTCTAGGAATCGAACCCGGGACCCCTGCGTCTACCCACCTTAAAAAATGTTTGGACAACCCTGAGTGTGTGACATTCGTCGCAGATCCCGTATCAGCTGGTGGCGGCGCCGATGCAGCCTCGCGGGAAAAGCCGATGACGAGCGCGATCGATTGACCCACTTCTAATTTACATCGAATCTGTGACGCACAATATTTAGAGATGATTAAAACAGGCGCCAGTGGCGAGGGAAACGTAAACAACGCTTAGTAATGCGGGGTAAATAAACACGAGTTGTATGTAACAGATAGAATCGTACGCCACATATATCCATAGTTACGTAAAACGGATAGGCATCAATAAGATATTATGAGGAATAAAAAAGTGATAATTTTATGAAAATGGCGGCTAGGTCTATAGACCAGGGATTTCCAAACTATTTTGGGCAAGAGACCCCTTTTCCAAAGTGAACTGATACCTCAGACCCCCATAGCCATATTACTTTAAAAATCCCATCAAATATCAATTGTAATTGATTATTATTACTATTTTATTCAATGTCGACCCCTGGAAAACCGATTTCGATCCCAAGGAGGTCCACTTTGGGAATCCCCTTAGTAGTTTTGGTGCCTTTCCATTGAGCGTTTACATGCTTCCAGTACAGTGTCATTTACTTAACTAAAGATCTACTAAATACGCTACTAAAATGTCGATTTACATGCTTCCAGTGCGAGGAAAGTGTCTCGCGGGGGGTGAGCGGGCGGCGCGGGCGCGCAGGGGGTTCTACTGGAAAGCAATGATTCCAGTTGAAAGACTACTAAAACGTTACTCTCTTTAGTCATAAGACGACCGTTTACATGTTTCAACTAAAGCAATCTACTAAAGACTAAGATAATGTAAACCAGTCTTTATGTCCAAATTATTTGTACAATCGTTTGGTGGGCAGACTGAGGTACTTAAGCATGTATTTTGTTCAACCGATATTGAACTTGATTTGACTTTTAAATATTTTTTGTCGTGTGTTTAGGATTAAGACCAAAATGTCATGGCTCTTTTTAATACGATACTTTTAGTATCTATAAGGATAGAACATTCCACATCCGTCCAATAAAGATTCAACAGTTTGCTGACTCTTTGCCAGTTGCTAAACTAGATTCAACAGACTCGATTCCAGTGTTGGGCAAAATGTAATTAACTACTAATTAACAATTACAATTACAAATTGTAATTGGCGACTTCAGTTACAAATTACTTGAAATTATTAAAAAGTAATTCAGTTAACAATTACAATTGGTAATTGTAATTGTTAATTGTAATTACCTAACTACTTATATAATTTCTTTTAAAGTTGAGGTAGTATTTTAAATAATACGATGTAGTTTCTGTGGCAGGTAGCGAAACCACTACTAGCGACGCACTGACGCGACGGGTGCGACGAAGAGAGGAGTAGGGATGCGCCGATCCGCAGGCTGATTATCTAAATAGAAACTATTTAGCGACCGGTTTCATTTGACAAATATTGCTACTTTTCTTTGGTATGTTTTATAGGCCAAAAAGAAGAAGCAATGTATCACATTCATCTGTCAAATGAGACCGGTCGCTTGGTGGTTTCTGATTGGATAATCAACCCGCCGATCTTTTGAAAGATCGGATTGGCAGGCATACGATCCGGCGATTTTCGGATCGGATCGAGACCATACGATTTTTTGCCGGATCGATACAAAACTTGAAAGATAGGATCGCTTGGATCGTATGAATAAAAACGTGGTTTGTTTACGAAAAATAGGTACCTACTTACTTAGGTTTATTTGTAACGAATCATATCTTTGTTTACATTTTAAACATGGCGGCATCAATCATCATCATTCAAGGTACTTGTTTACAAGTTTTACATGGGTTTTTTCTATTTATTGGGGTCGACAAGCAGTTTCACAATAAGTTATGTTAAGCTAATCTTAAATAGTAGATTTAGTAAATTGTCAAAAAGACCAACACCGTCAACCACAGATTAAAAACTTTATTTTTAATGGTTTACTTCATAAAAATCAAAAAATAATTGCGTCCTTACTTGTTTGCATCCGATCCGGATCGATTCCCTAAGGATCGGATCGACGGCATGCGATCCGATACAATCCATTACGATTCGAAAAATCGGATCGACGACCCCGGATCGAAAATCCCTAGAGAGGAGAGGTGCACGTGAGGAGGCGCGAGAAGGGATACCTGTGTGCAGTAACAAGCCACACACACACACATGCACTAAAAGCCTCGGTTGTGATATGCTGCGTGAGGACAGCAAGCGATCAACATCTCAATTTTATTTATCTTTTATGTACCCCCATAAAAAGTAATTGAATAATTTTAATTACAAACTAATGTAATTGGAATTACTAGTGATTTATGTAGTTTCATTAAATTAATTCCAATTACATGTAATTTCAATTAAAGTAATTCAATTACTTTTCATCTAATTAGTAATTTAATTACAAAAGTAATTAATTACGCCCAACACTGCTCGATTCGAGAATAGAAATTGCTTTATTTACCTAGTGCTACTGCTCATTTTACACTCTCCCTATCAGAGATCTATTTTATTTTAGTCACGAGGTTTTATTAAGCGATAATTTTCATAACGATTTAGGCAACCTAACCGATATTTTGTACGGAAATAGATTATTAAGATCGGCCGTTGGGGTAAGATTGATGATTCTCTAAAATCTTTTCTACATTCACAAATTGAAATTAGTTTTAAAAAGATCATGTATTTTACAGGTTTTAAGTTTATTTATGTATAGATAGGTACACAACGGGATAGTGCTTGGCCTTCACCTCACCTGATGAAGTGGCGATAAGGCCGAAGGTGGAAGCGCACTACACCCGGAATCCTCATCACTGAGGAACCAACTGGCTATCTTACCTCTAACGCCCGGAACACAACAATTTTTAAATTGTTATTATGGCGCTATGGCGTCAGACTGATAAAATGGTGGTAGCTCGCCAGGCGGACTTGAAATAACCCTACCATCAACCAAACCGAGTACAAATTGTACCCCCTATGGGATAATCGAACCCGGAACCCCTGCGTCTTACACAGGTGGGCTGAACCACTAGACCACAGATGCGATTGAAGTCACAAAGATTTTCAATTGCTTTTCATAATCTTAAAATGATTTTGAAAAAAGAAATATATGTAGCTTACTTCCGCAAACAAAATATGCAAGATGCACCGCCCGCCCGCCCGCAAAAATATGCAGCACACCACAAAATATAAGTGCACAATACCTGCATTTAGCAAGACAGCAACACACCTTGCACCTTTACCAATTAGGCTACTCTACACGTGTTTCGCCCCAACCCGGAGCATCCTCAGGAGTTATCCTGTTAAGCTACATATATTTATTTTTTCAAAATGGTTTGGGACTTCCGCCAAGTGACGCCTGATTCAATCAAATCTTAAAATGGTTCTTCAAGAACGTTAATAACACAGTTTCTTAGGTTATGTATAGTATGTTAGTAATTATTTTCAATTCTATGATAACTGCAATATGATGCAATTAGTACCTAGTCAATAATCTCCCAACTTCGACGCACGCAGAGTCACAAAATATACAGACACAGGGCACCAAAATATAAAGACAGGGGCACCTTGTAGTTGTAGCCCGCGTTGTTCTGCGCCTAGGTAGCCTACGTGGCAACGCGCATGCCACTTGCAGGTTTATTTAGCCAGCAAAAAATCTGTAAATGTGCTTTACTTGTGATCTGTGATGTAAGTAAACGTCGAATATTACACTATTGAACGTTAGTACTATTATATATTCTGTGCTATTGATTCGCTAATCTATGTGAGGTGTATTTTCATCATAATAAACATGTCGCTTGCCAAAATCTAGAACTGTTGACCTCTATTTTCAGCGAACCACGTGCAAACAAGTTCCAGTCAACAACAACAAACGACATTATCGAATTACGGACACGGGACACCGTTAAGTTCTTCGACCTATAATTGAATAACATCGGAAAAACCGGCGGATATCAGTCAAACAACAGCTGAACTCTGATGAAAGGCATGGATAGTGCCTCCTTGTCGCGGGTAAATCCAAACCACAACTTCTAGTAGGTAGGTATGACTCGATAAAAGTTCCCACTGTTTACAGTTTACAGTTCTTAAATATTTTTTTCACTTCTCTTGCTCAAAAAGTGCGTCATTGTAACGTACAAGAGTCGAGATAAAATAGCATAATAAGCCCTAGGGGATAAAGTTTTTTCTTTTTTAATGTTTGTCTATTACCAATGAGCGTACTAAAACGAAAAAGTCTTTTTCACTCCTCTTGCTCAAAAAGTCCGTCATTGTAACGTACAAGAGCCGAGATAAAGTAGCATAATAACCCCTAGGGGTTAAAGTTTTTTCTTTTTTAATGTTTGTCTATTACCAAGAGCCTACTAAATCGAAAAAGTATTTATTCATAATCACGAATAAAAACTCGCTCGACTTTAATACTGGGGGTCTATTACGAAAAGTTTCATGCGATACACGCAACTGCGTCCGTGCTTCGTTATGATTGTTTCCTATTACAAAGCACTTGCGTATGCGATATCGCAAAGTGATTGCGTAAGTTTGACAGTTTTTCTCTAGCGTATCCGACATCATTCATTCAATAGTCTTTGGGCTACGATAGCCAAATTGAAAATGTGTTTAATAGCCACAACCGACGAACTGCAGACGACTATCGTGACCAAGTGATTGCGTACGTTTTTTTCGTAATAGGCCCCCTGTTTCTCATTCTTATTTTTGAAAATGGAACTAAAAGCATCTCTTCGGTGAAATCATAGACTTATTTATACTCTGTGCACAGAGTGAATCGTAGAATGTGTGTTTGGGTTGCTTAGCTGCTACAGCAGAAATATAAAAAAGGTACCATGGCGCGAAATCTTTAGAATTTTTCTATAATTACATACTGATTGAAGTGACTGTAATAGGAAAGAAATAATTTTAATCTTTTGCCGTCAACAAATCATTTATTTAAATATTGTACAAAAAGTTTATGAAGTGGAGGATAGAAAATAGAGAAGTAGGTAGGTATACTATTTAATATTGTATTTTATTTTCTCGCAATCGTAGTGAAAAGTATAGTGTAACACACGACGCTAAAACCCATTGTAACTCGGTTTCTATTTATTCCCTCGCTAAAGCTCGGGAATAAAACTACCTCGTATGCAATGGGTCCTTTTAGCGTCTTGTATAACAATCTACTATATTCATAATCACGAATAAAAACTCGCTCGACTTAATACTGGGGGTCTATTACGAAAAGTTTAATGCGATACACGCGGCTGCGTCCGTGCTTCGTTCTGATTGATTCCTATTTACTAGTTTGGGTGCAGATGTCATTAGATCGTCGCACAGGATGTCTAGTTTATTTAAGTAAGATGTTTAAAAACTTGTATTATTTATGTCAATAAATGTTTTATTATTATTATTATTATTATTACAAAGACTTGCGTATGCGATATTGCAAAGTGATTGCGTAAATTTGACAGTTTCTCTCTAGTGGATCCGTCATTATTCGTTCAATAGACTATGGACTACGATAGCTACATTGAAAATATTTGTAATAACTATAACCGACGAACTGCGGACGACTATCGTGACCAAGTTTCGTAATAGGCCCCCAGTTTCTCATTCTTATATTTGAAAATGGAACTAAAAGCATCTCTTCGGTGAAATCATAGACTTATTTATACTCTGTGTACAGAGTGAATCGTAGAATGCGTGTTTGTGTTGTTTAGCTGCTACAGCAGAAATTAAAAAAAGGTACCATGGCGCGAAATCTTTAGATTTTTTTTATAATTACAAACTGATTGAATTGTGTGACTGTAATAGGAAAGAAATAATTTTAATCTTCTGCCGTCAAGCACAAATCATTTATTTAAATATTGTACAAAAAGTTTATGAAGTGGAGGATAGAAAAACGAGTGGATTCGTTTACGGAAGTAAGTAGGTATAAACTATTTAATATTGTATTTTATTTTCTCGCAATCGTAGTGAAAAGTATAGTGTAACACACGACGCTAAAACCCATTGTAACTCGGTTTCTATTTATTCCCTCGCTAAAGCTCGGGAATAAAAATACCTTGTATGCAATGGGTAATTTTAGCGTCTTGTATAACAATCTACTATTTATTAATAGGTACCTACCTATTAAAATAAGTAGTCAGTATTGTTTGGGCGTAAAATTTGAATTGTTAGGGCTAAGAATAAATAAGTTTTATTTTATTTTAGTTAGGATATATTTTTGTTGTGACGACTAACTAGGTAGGTAGGTGCTAACTAACTAACTACTAACTGCCCGGCCTGCAGAATCGTACGGAGAGGCACGGCCGCCTGCGGTCTTCCGGCCAATTTTCAAGGGAAGGCGCGGCCTCTTCAGTCCTGAGAAGGCCGCCCCTCCCCCTACACTCTCCTTACGATCCTGCAGGCCGGGCATATGCATGTGGAGAATCCAGATCCAGACACACCTCTCGCGTTGTAGGTAAGTATCAGACATTTAATATCATTGGTATCAGGTCAATTTATCAGATTATGTAGGTACTTATACGAAGTAAGTACATAATCTGATAAATTGTTACACCATAATCTACCTATCAGTTGCTTCTTAAAACCTACCAGTTCTTTACGATAAAACATTAAAATTCATTTATGTAGGTACCTCCTACCTACCTACCTATCTTCTCTCTGATCGCATAATAATCTGTAATATTTTTTGTCGTTTCAATTAATTGAAACCTTTTTGAGGGGTTTCTTTAACAAAGCTACCGCTGTCGCCATCCAGCGGTGTTTCCCCACTTTGATATCTGATAGAGATTACTTAAACCATTGCCGTTGCATTTACTGGCAAGGCGAAACAATATTATCAAATCTTAAGCTTGTATTGTATACTTAGTACACTTACTTAGGCCCGTATTTATTAACCACTCTCAACGTTAATTTATTTATTTTTATTTCTAGGAAGGCGAACAGCACCAAACAATAATAGATAATGTGAATTGCAATAGATAGCCAATTAAAGCTATCTTGAGATCATACTTGAGATGCTCTTCATATAGGAACAGCACCTCAGTTTTAGAAGTCATCCTACAGCTAAAAAAAAGAGTCGTTAGATTGCAATCGGAAACAAAACCCCCGAATTCATACTGCTCCATATTCCAGAGAAAATAAAAATATTCCTCGAAAGGGCGTGACGGCCGTCCTTATCTTTCGATGCGAACAAAACGCTTGTTTGTTTATTCATAGCTCGTTAGATTATTACATCTCGTAGTGACGCAAGTACCTACATAAGTACTTACTTATATGTTGATATTTTCTATTTACATACGTGAGTTGTTTTTGTAATTTAAGTGGTAGGTTACCTATTACCATTGAAAGATAAGTACCCTCTAGTCTAGCTATTTTACCTAATTTTATTTTCGATTTTATTCAAATTTGATCATTTTTTTGGCCGTTGTTATAGAATTTTTCCAATTTCATGATGTCGAATATTTATTTTGACTTGACTTTCCTTGGCTTTTATTTTAACAATGACCTTCATAGTTGCATGGTGTAGGGTAATGCTCTTTTGATTTCCTTAAAAATGAAAACCCATGGATTTTTATCATTCGACGACTACCTATGGATCTCATTATATTAGATATATTATTGGATCTCATGTTATCATTATATAAATGAGGAGAGGAATAATAGAAAAGGCTATAAGGTGTCGAATCGTAGTAAGTTGTAAGCAGGGTCGCCGTGCGTCGCCGCCGCCCGCCCTACAAACATGCTTTATGGCCGGTCTTGGGCGGCCGCCAAATCCATTCCAGTTTTATTCAGAATTGGACTTTTTATCTCGCATCGGAGGGTAGAATATGGAATAGGAATACCAATAAATCTACACAGCTAAATTATGTGCAGTAAACATGTTTAATGTCGGGTAGAAATTGACGAATGATCTTAATTTCGTTTATATGATCGGTGATGACGTTGTAATTGCACAAATAAACTAGTTCTGCGCTGATTTTTTTGTGCAAAACTACTTAGATGTAAACCTTTATTATTAGGCGTGGGCATTTGGAAAATCCCTAAGGAACTATTGACCGGGATAAAAAGTTAAGTAAGTTATTCTATGTTTATCCAGGCCATAGACCAAATCGTCGTTGCGACTTTAAGACCTCTTATGTGTAAAATTCAATTGTGCGAGATAATCAATAAAAACCGTCTACTGCAAAAAATAAAAAGAAACTAAATATAACAAAAGATACAAGTGATAACTAAAGGATTTTATGCTTTTTACTTTGCTATTGTCATTTTAAATAAAAAAGATAATTATAGTAAAAATAATAAAAAACAATTTCACGTGACACATAAGAGGTTTTGGTTGCGCGTTTCGTATCACATAAGAGGTTTTGATGTAAAATGTGTGTAAAAGAAATTGAAATTAAAAACACGTGATCTTCCATAAAACAATTATTTTATATATTTATGCAAAGCTTACATTTAAGTACCTGGATTAAATTGCAGGGTATTATAAAAAGGATGGTAATCCTGATCGATGACCATTTTCAGTTCCTGCAAATGTTTAAACTTGCTTTCAGTTATTTTTAACGGAGCTATGTATAATCGGGTTGGTGTCACAAAGCCATTTCTTTGGTTATTTCTTCGCTGTTGAAGCAAAGACCACTCATCGGTATGTCTTAACCTGTAAAGTATGGACCCATCAGGTAAATATTTTAGACCCCTTATATCAACCACCACGGGATCTCCCTTTTTTTTACCAGGCCGAATAGATTTCAGATTCGATTCCAAATCTTCAAAATTTAGAAAAAAATCGTAATGAATTGATTTGACATCGTAGGGTTTTTGTGGTCGAGCTTGTCTTATCCGGGTTAAATAGTCGCTGGGAGCGTATATTGGGGGTTTTATGTATTGCTCAATAGTGGAGTGAACACTGTCCACCTCCATCATGGTGTGCCCTTTCTCTAAATAGAGTTGTTCAATGTTCAACTGCCTTCGTTGCGCTAAATCACTCAGGGCACTCGACAAAATTCGGTTCCTGTTCTGATGCCCACATCCATCAGAAATAATAATAATACGCTTAATCGTAGTCACTGAATTTTGACAGTAATCTATTAAGCAAGATGTAAATTCATTGGCAGTTACATTACCGTCTGCTTCGTGCCAGAAGTAAATTGTTACATTTTTGGATAAAACGTCATAAACAGTGAAGTTATGGCATTGCAACTTTAATTTATAGTAAAGGGCACTTGCCAATAGCTTTGGGGCAAGCAAAACACTTTGAACATCGACTGTTATAACCAGAGTTTTCTCGTCCGCACTAGCTATGGCATTCTGTTTTGCTTGACGAGCTTCTTCTTTCTTCGCTATGTGACTATCGTATTCTTCTTGAGAAATATTGCCCGTTTTAAAGCTACAACACGTATCACACTGGTCTTTACGTGGATGATGAATGCCAATGTTTTCTTCTTTTAACACCTTCAAAAATGTCTTTCTAGAAGCGGCCCTGTAATCTTTTTCAGTACACCATTCCTTAAAAACTCCATGCATGTGAAGCTCAGATCGAAAAGTCGATTCAACATATTTTTTTTTTGAACTTGATCGACAATAGTGACTCGGCACCTTAGGTAACAATTCAAGCCAATTTTTAACATTTTTTTTCAGATCTGCGTTCCTTCCTCTTTTAACAATAACGGCTGAGCTCGATGGAATGTTTTCAGAAGTTTCCTCGTTACTATTTTCCTGAACGATATCATCTTCTTTAGTCCACCGGCGGAAACTATCTTCCCCAAGGCATAACGTGTTTAAAAAAAATTGCTTACACACTCTAACTCTAGTGCAATTGGCATCCATTTTACTGATATAAATATCGTGACCACTTTGCTTTTTGCCAATAAGATTACGCTGAGATTTGCGCCTACGTCTTATACATCTTCTCACTGCTGATCCTTTAACGAAAGTAATCTTTTCTGCCCAAGTCTTGAGTTTCCAAAATCGTTTATTAATTTTTTCACGTTCTTCATCAGTAACCAAAGCGCAAAGAAAAGAATTTTTAGATTTCGGAGCAACACTAGTATGTGAGCAACGTGATTTCAAAATTCTTTTAGGTCTCTCGATGCACGCTGTCCACTTGCTATCCAACTTTTTATAACCAAGATACGGTTTACCAGCAATACGGGCTTCTTTATTACGCTTAACAGTGCACGGAAGAGATACAGAAGCAGAGGTAATGTTTTCTGGCAGTAAAATTCCACTATCATTGATATCACTATTGTCACTGTCCAGAGAAGACAAAATTCTGCGTCTTCTTAAAAATAACTGCCTGTTACTTCGCAAATCTTGCACAGACAATGAACTGACATTTTCATCACTACTAGATACATTCGATTTATCAGAGAAATCTTCATTAGCCAATGGATAAAGAATCTGCCTTCTCAGCAAAGTTCCTGGAGCCCAGTCTGGATCATCATCACTGTTATCGCTTAAATTATCAAAGATCGGTAATGGTGATAGAGCTGATTAATTAACAACTCAATATCAGTAGTACTAAGTGGTTTATTCATTTTTGTAGTTTTCACGCACAAAATCACAAACTTTCGTTAAACAACTTCAAAATTAAAGTTATCCCAGAGAAGGTACCGACGTGTTGCGTTAAGAAAATAAACGTATTGTTTGCTACTAACGCCATCTAACGCACATCTAGCGCACTAAGACCTACAACCAGAAAATAATCACGCGATCTATGCATCCCTCTCATTCCAGTGCTTCTATTGGTTAGTTAGTTTAAGAATTTGATCAATTACAATTTTTACCTATTTTACACATAAGATATTTTATCAAATTAATTTCCCTAAAGTGTAAGTTAATCATACGATTAAAATCTCTCATGTGCAGATTTAGCACATAAGATATTTTAAATGCCAACTTTGAATGGGCGAGTACTTAGGAGATATTGAATAAGGTAAAAAAATACCGATTGAAAAGAGTTATTCACATGAGAGTTTTTGCTTTCGATGGAGCGCCAAAATTTGAAATAAGCCAGTTAAAAAAAACAATTTCAACAAAAGTGACACATAGGAGATTTTGAAGTCGCAACGACGAAATAAACTATCTGTGTGCTAAACATACAAATCTGTTCAGCCGCTTTTTTCGTGATTGTAACAAACATCTAAACTTTCACATTTATAATGTTACCTAGGTATAAGTAGTAGGATTATAAATTTTAGAGCCAAACCGCAGAATGTGCCAACGACAATCTAATGTTTCCCTACTGGTTGACTATCACCTGTTTATTGAGTTTAAAGATACTTTATCTACACTCACAACGTAATGTTCCAAATATGAATTCAAAAAAGGTAATATAAAGACGTACTTTATTTTCGTGAATAGGTAAAATTAAAAAAAAAAAACTCATTACGATGCAGTCAGCTGCATCATAAAATAACTTTTTTTCTCATTACGATACAGGGCAAATCCAAGAAGAAGGTAGTGCCGTGATATTAAAAAAAAATACGATATTTTCCCACATAATTTCCATGATTAAAATCCTTTTAATATACTATATCTATGATTAAAATGCACTCTATGGTGATCGATGACTTATTGCGATTAGTTTGCAAAAGAATGCACTCATCTCAATTTTTTTCTAATGGAATGCGCGCCATTTTTAGAGCATTACAAAAAAGTTTTGAATTTTGATTTTAATTTTGACATTTTGTTATACTGAATTTCGTAGGTGTTTTTATTCTTGCTTAAAAATGTGAAAAAGATTGACTCTGCAAAATTATTTGAGATGCAGCTAAGGAAATGACTTATTACAAGGTAGGTAATAGCTAATTCAACCAAAGTCTCTCTCTCTTTTCTAACGTTGATCTTTTATTTAGTAGGTTCAATCCCAAATGTATGAGTGTAGATAAAGTAGTGTATGAAACTGCACATAACTAGGTATTAAAACACTCGTGTGATACTATTAAAAACCTCGCCTACGGCTCGGTTTTTAAACACACACTCGTGTTTTAATACCCCTCATTATGTATCAGTATCAGAAACTACTATAAATCTAGATAAGTTGCAAATAAAACCGACACGCGTGTGGTGCTCATAAAAGATAACAATTTCCGTACTGTCACTATTAGGTATATCGCCTGTTTCCCCTTAACCCGCAGGCTTAGAGTAAGACGCGCTTCAGCCCGCAGGTAACTGGTACAACATTACAAAATAAAAATATTGATAACTGATCTTGTAGGTACCTACTACTTAATATTCGGATTAAGTCAGTGGGGATTATGGATTGAGGGAATAATATAAACCATGTGGAAAATACCAAAGTAATTTTAATCAATGACACGTGTAACGACTCGGTGTGGGGCAAAGTCCGAGATTTGACGCAATGCACGGGCGATGGATGTAGCTATAGGTAATACTTATTTTATTATTCAAACTGAGTCAGAATTTGCCGATATCCACAATTTTCGGGTAAGGTCACAGTACAGGTACAGTCAGCAATGAAAGTTGTTTAACGCTTTGGTACTTTGTCATAGCAACTTTTTTATCAGATCACGGTTTGAAACAGTAGTCAAAAAAGTTACTACCTACTATGACAAAGTACTTAAGTGTTAAACAACTTTCGTTGCTGACCGTACAGCAGAGTTCGAAAAACGAGAGAAGCTTAGCTTATCAAATGAGCAAATCTCATTTAGAACACAAAACAGCGATTATCTTACGTTTTCCATTCGAACTGCCTCGCGAGGGGAGCCCCCCTAAACCTGTAGGTCTGACCTGGGGCCTAATCGCGCTAATGTTCAACGACAAAACCAAAGCTAAATCGTTACCGTTTCAGTTTCGTTTACAGAAAAATACTCTCTTTAGTTTTGTTAAAATTGTTGAATACTCTGCCTAAGGAGTCTAGGATTACAATCTGGGACAATTTAAGTGAAAATCAAAGATTTTTAGGTTAATATAACCTAAATGACAACGTAACGTTTTTGGTTTTATCGTTCTGAATTACCGCGATTGGGCTCCTGTTTGCTAAATGTTGGCGGCGCGATATCGGCCGCTGCTGTTCGCACCGAAACACGTTAGTGTCACATAAAATTAAATTATGGCGTAAGTTGCAACGTCTTCTCATTCGTAGGTAAACGCTGACCTGGCAACTCGCGGGAACTTTTCGCTCCGGGTGCGTCACCTTCAGATCGTTAACTCGGAACTTGGTTGCAGAGTATCGTTAGCATATCGATTTAAGATTCTAAGACAGCGTGTACATTGTAAACTTAAATACAAGTTTGTTTCCTCTTATAACTTTTAAGAGTCTGTTACTTGGATAGAAACAAAAGTTAACATCAGGATCTCTACGAAGATCAATCCTGCGCTGTCCAGGGGCTGCTAAGTAGGTACTATAACGTCATAATCTTGTTTCAATTGTAATGCTTTTTAACACAGTTCTTGTTTCTTAAACCAAAAACCGAAACACAATTGAAACACGATCATGGCGTTAACAATAGCAGACTTGGGCACCAGGTCATGATCGTCATTAGACGCTGCTGCCCGCGTCTTGGAGTCTGTGACTGTGCCACTTTAGTCGTCGCTTTTTACGACACCCACGGAATGTGAGCCAGACATTTTAAGCCAGCTCATTATACAGCACTTAAAAAATTGTTTAAAAAAACAATAAACAGACTTCAAAAAACCTACCTTTAAAAAGGAAGAAATAATTTTCGTAATAATAAAAACACGTCTATTGAAGTGGTGGGGCGGGAATACAAATTCCTTTTTTTTATTCTAAAAGCCCCACCCGACTTCAATAGAAGTGTTTTTATTATTACGAAAATTATTTCTTGCTTTTTAAAGGTAGGTTTTTTGAAGTCGGTTTTTTTTTTAATATTTTTTATTTTTAGTGTAGGTAGAAAAATCGGCTCAGCCAAACGTGAGTTAATCGCGGAGAAACATACATACATACGGGTCAAACTGAGAACCTCCTTTTTTTAAGTCTGTTACAGAATTACAGAGATCCCTTTTCCAACAAAAAAAATAATTATCTTATTCAGTTCATAAACAAAGAAGTTATACGACTGATCATCGAGGTAGTTCACACAAAATCATACTATTTTCGTGCTTTTTTTCAAGATTACTTGAAAAGTACTGAACCGATTTCCAAATTTTAAAAAATGGGACCAACTTGGGAGTTTACCTAATGTAATACCGTTTGAATCATTTCAATCGGTCCAGCCGTCTTCGCTTCGAGCAATCGGTGGACATACACAAAAAAAAACAAATATACAGACGAACAGAGAACCTCCTCCTTCTTTGGAAGTCGGTTAAAAATAAAACCCAACAAAAGTAGATTAGACGATATATTTATGAATCACACGATCTGCTTGAGCACGCCTTGCCTCACGAGCGTCTGGCACTCGTCGGCGGGCAGCAGGTGGCGCGAGTTGCGCCGCAGCGCCACCACGTCGCCGTCGCTCAGCTCCAGCTTGCCGTAGTCCGCCAAGCATACAACCTCCATGTACAATGCCTTCGGTGGGCGCAAGTTCTCTGTTAGATCGATGCCGCTATACCCAATATCCTGAAACAAAAACAAAGGTCATTGGACATTTTGTTCGGACATTTGACCTACGGCGTACACAAACGAAGTAGGGTTAGGCATGTAGATAAATGTATCTGCTACACAGTGGTATGGGTCGCATTCTTGCAGACCATGTTTCCTTTATTATCATTTTAACATAGCATTTCAATAATAAATAAAATAAATAAATAAAGACAATAAAAACGTTTCTTATACTTGTATCACACATTTACACAATGCTGAAAATAAAAACTTCTGTTTTATTGACATAAGTTTAATAACATTATACAATAGGGATGTTGACTATTTTTTTTATTTTATGTTACATAAATTACCTCTCAAAAAAAGAAACATTGGTAAAAGAATTAATTCGCTAGCATGAAAACTGCCCGAGATATCACAGTGTGAAATGCACACAAATGGACTCGATCAAAAACGCTCCATACTAATGGCTTGCACGTTATGACGTCACGCCTTGCAAGTTTGTATGCAACGCATAGGAAATTTGTTCAGCAGCTATATTAAATATTGTGTTTATCAAAATGGTTTCTTCGACAAATTTGCTATACATTTTACGGACTAATTAAAGGTATCATTTATTTTAATAAATTTTATACTTTTTAAATGGACTTGTCCACCCAACTTTGAAGGGTCATAAAACAAATAATATGCAATATATAAAACCAAGAGGTATACAAGCTACTCTAAAAGTTTAATATGTTTACGATTTTTATTAGTATTTCGTTATTTTATTCATTAGTCAACATCCCTATTACATCACACACATACTGTAATAGTAGATTATACAACAAGTGAAAAAAGAGGGAATTTAGTTCGAGGGACTAAGTTGGATCCCGAGAGCAGCGAAGGATTCAAAAGTAGAATCCTGAGCGAAGCGAGGGATACAAAGGACCGAGATGAAATTTTTTTTTTCACGAGTTGTGTACTCTACTTTTTACCATTGACTGCGAGAAAAAAAAATAGCAGTACCTATAGTATTTATAGTTGTCCATCAGCCATTTTTGATGTCCCCACTGTGGGGCACAGGCCTTCCTTATGGGTGGTAAGGAGGACGGGCCATAACCCACCACGCGGGCCCAATGCGGATTGGTGGGTGTTAACGACTGCAAATGCAGCCGGGACCAACGGCTTAACGTGCCTTCTGAAGCACGGAGGAGCTCGAGATAATACATTTTTGGTCACCCATCCCATGACCGACCCTTGCGAACGTTGCTTAACTTCCGCAATCGCTGGGCCAGGCGCTAAACCACTATGCCACCGAGCTAACTAAGAGGGAAACTACATGATCAGTCTTTCATCAGTCCACTTCATCAGTTTGTATATATATATATAGACTTTGAATTTTTACAGACTGAAGATCGTACCAGACTGATATAATGGACAGATGCAAGACTGACTAACTAATCTCCCTCAAATATTTATTTATTTTATTTTATTTATTTATTTAGGTAACAAACAGTCTTTAACAATAAAAGTAACAAATATTAAACACAAATAGACCTACAGTACCATTATGTTATAAACAAAAAAAATACAAACAAAAAACAAATATATAAAAAAGAACCCAAATATAAGACACTAAAAAGGACCTTATTGATTTAGCGGGATATTTTTTAGAAAAGAACCCAAAGATAAGACACTAAAAAGAACCTAAATAAAATTGGCGGGATTATTTTTGTCATTTAATTGTAGAACTATATCTGTATCTATGGAATAGCTCCATACTTTCAGCACCTTTTATTTTTTTTGTACCTAATTCATACGATGCGCGCTTGTTCCAAATTCAAAATATTTTTATTCACTCGGTGAATAAAAACGCATTTTATTCACTGTTATCAATGAATAAGACGCACTTTTTTGAGTGGCGATGGTTAATAATACGCGTTTTTATTCACCGAGTGAATAAAAATATTTTGAATTTGGAACAAGCGCGCATCGTATGAATTAGGTACAAAAAAAATAAAAGGTGCTGATAGTATGGAGCTATTCCATAGATAAAATTATAGTTCTACAATTAAATGACAAAAATAATCCCGCCAATTTTATTTAGGTTCTTTTTAGTGTCTTATCTTTGGGTTCTTTTCTAAAAATATCCCGCTAAATCAATTAGGTCCTTTTTAGTGTCTTATATTTGGGTTCTTTTTTATATATTTGAGGGAGATTAGTTGTTCAGTCTTGCATCAGTCCATTCCATCAGTCTGGTACGATCTTCAGTCTGTAAAAATTCAAAGTCTATACAAACTGATGAAGTGGACTGATGCCAGACTGATCATGTAGTTTCCCTCTTAGTTAGCTCGGTGGCGCAGTGGTTTAGCGCCTGGCCCAGCGATTGCGGAAGTTAAGCAACGTTCGCAAGGGTCGGGTGACCAAAAATTTATTATCTCGAGCTCCTCCGTGCTTCATAAGGTACGTTAAGCCGTTGGTCCCGGCTGCATTTGCAGTCGTTCACACCCATCAATCCGCATTGGGCCCGCGCATTGGGTGGGTTATGGCCCGTCCTCCTTACCACCCATAAGGAAGGCCTGTGCCCCACAGTGGCTCAAAAATGGCTGATGGACAACTATAAATACTATAGGTACTGCTATATTTTTTTCTCGCAGTCAATGGTAAAAAGTAGAGTACACAACTCATGAAAAAAAAATTTCATCTCGGTCCTTTGTATCCCTCGCTTCGCTCAGGATTCTACTTTTGAATCCTTCGCTGCTCTCGGGATCCAACTTAGTCCCTCGAACTAAATTCCCTCTTTTTTCACTTGTTGTATAATCTACTATTTTCTACCGGTCGGTTCGGTACATAAAAAAATAATAAATATTTTGAAAAGTGAGATTGAATTCTTAAATTTAAAACTGGTTTGGTCTCTGTCATTGACCTCTATATATTTTTTTTTCAGGTCAGTGGTCTCCTGTACACGAACTTTCATCAGGTAGGTCAAATATGCCCAATGACCGTAGGTACAAACATTGGTTTGGTCTGGTGATTAGTGCTTTGAAACTTAACAATATAATATAAGTCGCAAATCTCGCTGAAGGAAAATTATTACGTGTGACATTGAGTCATGTCGTGTTTATAATTATGATAACGCGGTTATTTTAATACGTCTGTTTCATAGTTGTATCACTGAACATTATAGTACTAAACAGATTACGCATCGTGTGCAAGTAGGTCACCTATCAGCCGACGTCAGCGCCCCCGTCTATAGATCTGCCGATCATAATCCGCTTTTTTCTTATATCGTATGAGGAATAGAGGCTACCTCTGGTGTTAGAGTTTATCAAGCCGCCTGTAAGGCCTTTGACTTGGATTAACAACTGTTATCAGATAACAATCGCTGGGACGGACAGTTTAACGTGCCCTCCGAAGCACCGAAGCACTCAGTTGTGATGCCACTTAACGGTCACCCATCCGACACCTGGCCGACGAGCGTGCGTTGCTTAAGGCGAGGCAGTTCACGAAATTTACTATTTCACTATTTCTTTAGAATAAGGTTGAATATTACATAGCTTTAATTGACGCTTTGCCAGAAATTTGGCGAAATTTAGTAAATTTTTATTGATTTATGAAATACTGGTTATACTATTAAAAAAGTACTCGGTTATTGTGTAGATCGATAAAAAAGCTATCCTTTTTGTATAAAAAATCATATCACTGCTGACGATTGGAAATTTATTTTTATAAGTTTTTATACTGTTATTCAGGATTTTTTTACAGAGTTACCAAGCCATTTTTCAATATTCTGTTCGGTTATTGTGTTTCTTTGTTTCTTTTTCAGTCTACAGTAATTTTTGTGAAGTAGAATTCTACATCAGTTCTTCACATTGGAAGTTCAAAAATCAATCTTTTCATCAGATCGTGAACTGGCCTCGCCTTAACAAACGTGACCGAGTACCATCAGTCTGTCTAGCTCAGCAATGAGCGCTTAAAAAGCTTATATTATTGATTCGCAATAATATAAGAACTAACTAAATATTATCCTGCCGTTTTAAATAAAAAGTGCGCGGATAAAACGAGCGCACGTGGAAGCTGTCATTATAATGCTAATTGCATTATCATACCGCTCATACGACCGCTGCGCTGTTGGAGCGAGCAACGTGCGGTTTTTACTCACAAATGTTATGTACCTAAGTAGATAATATTATTATCATTACAATAGGGAGTACAACGGAAGTAGGTTGGAATATTTCCGTGAGTAGGTATTAGTTCAATTCAAACTAATCACCATTGAAAAACCAACGGGTACCTGTGAAAACCCGATTCCTGTGTTTAAACAATTTGCCAATGAATAAGACTGGGTAATCAGATTATCATTAATGATTCATACAAACAAAAGATAAATATTTGCCACATTTAAGTATTTAGCTATTTTTTATTACTTTAGAAGAAAATTTATGTCAGTGTACCAGGGTTGGAAAAAATCATGATTTTTTGCAAAAAATCAAAATCACTGATTTTTTTTCAAAATATTAAAAAAAACTGATTTTTTCGATTTTTTGCTTGAGCCTTTAAAATCCACTTAATATAGTGCGTGATACCACAACGCGCTTTTGTTTGACTTATTTAACACTTTAATTCGGAAGAAACACAAGTAAAGATCAATAAGGAGTCCCGCCACAATGTGAACTTCAACTCATTCGTGGTGAGGGTACCGACTGAACATCTGTCGACCTTCATGAAAGAAGATTTTTGGCCGAAGGGTGTCTTGTTCCGACGCTTTCGCGGTCGGATACCGGACACTGCGTCGCGCAACACGTCGCCGCCTTCGATACGTGTAAACAAATAGATTATTTTTATTCACTTCTCAAGCTTACGCGCTCACTAGACATGAAATAAAACACTTTAAACGGATACTAGCGCGGTTTTATTGAAAGTACTTTGGTAATTAGTTGGTATTTGGTTTGATTTTTGATTTTCCCGACGTTTCGGCACCTTTGCAGCTGCCGTGGTCACGGGGGACTGAAGCTACTTGAACGTCGGGAAAATCAAAAATCAAACCAAATACCAACTAATTACCAAAGTACTTTCAATAAAACCGCGCTAGTATCCGTTTAAAGTGTTTTATTTCAGATTATTTTTATTTAATAATTATGTATGTTAGTCTGTAAGGTATATATTGTATGGGCCTAGTAGCCTGAAATAAATGGTTAAATAAATTAAATAAATAAATAAATAAAACAGTTCAAAATAAAAATTCCTGGTGAAAGTTAAATATTAGGACAGATGATTTGGCGGTTTTTAGAAGAAAAAACAGTATAGAGCAGTAATTCTAACACAAAGTTATATTTAATATAAATTTTTATGTGTCTATCAATTATTTAAAATTAATAATTTTATATTTTTATACAAATAGGAAAGAAAAAAGGCAATTTGATTTAATCAATGATTTTAATTCAAAAAATCACTTGATTAAAATCATGATTTAAATCAATGTGATTTAATCATGCCAACCCTGCAGTGTACCTATAATAATAGCAGTGGCCACCCAGATCTAGATCTCCTACATTGATTATTATTGTATCTATTTGTTTTCTAATAATTTTATTCTTTAGCTAACATTGTTATGTATGATAACATTAATTTCTTCTTAATTTTATCAATTGGTAGATTTTTTTAATTTTTGTTATTTTCATTGTTTTATCTGATTATTTTCTGACATTTTGTTTAACTTGCTGGTATGTTGGAAGCTTAAGCTCTGTAAGCCTGCATGTAAATTGATAAATTAATAAATAAAATTCACTCCTAGCCATAATCAGATCACAGTTTTATCGATCCCCGGCAGAGAACCAAGGCTTCAAAGTTACCTTGTTTGTATGAAAATAATTGTTATATTTAATTATGTCACCACTACTGGCCACTGCTAAATTATTATAACATTGTGAGCCACCAGCCAGAACGTATTGTTTCCATTGTTTATAGGAGTTAAAAATTATCAAAAGAGAACTTGTTAAACTGTGAGGGTAGTATGCAATATTACATTTCTATTGTGGGTTTTCTAAAAAGATTTATTTAATACCCTCTAGGATTTCTTATAAAAAGATCAATAATCAGTTTTTCAAAACTGTGAAACCTATATGTGAACTTGTAATTGGCTTTACTCTAATAGGGATGTTGACTAATGAATAAAATAACGAAATACTAATAAAAATCGTAAACATATTAAACTTTTAGAGTAGCTTGTATACCTCTTGGTTTTATATACTGCATATTATTTGTTTTATGAACCTTCAAAGTTGGGTGGACAAGTCCATTTAAAAAGTATAAAATTTATTAAAATTAATGATACCTTTAATTAGTCCGTAAAATGTATAGCAAATTTGTCGAAGAAACCATTTTGATAAACACAGTATTTAATATAGCTGCTGAACAAATTTCCTATGCGTTGCATACAAACTTGCAAGGTGTGACGTCATAATGTGCAAGCCATTAGTATGAAGCGTTTTTAATCGAGTCCATTTGTGTGCATTTCACACTGTGATATTTTGGGCAGTTTTCATGCTAGCGAATTAATTCTTTTACCAATGTTTCTTTTTTTGAGAGGTAATTTATGTAACATAAAATAAAAAAAATAGTCAACATCCCTATTACAATGATATACTAAAATCTGTAGTAGCTGTAAGTTTTCCTCGAAAATTAAAATAAAATAAAATAAAACTGTTTAAGCTTAATAAAATCAAGCTTACGTAAATACTCTTTACACAACTTTTCAATACATACAAACATATTTTAAACTTACTTGCCCCAGGGACCTCATGTATGTAGCCAAATTGGTGGAGTACTTTGAGAACCACTGGTACTCATCGTCAGACAGTAGCTCCCGTACATCGGGCGGCAGCACGGACCCAAACTCCCAGCGCAGGGTCTTGATCTTCTCCAGCCGACTGCACAAGTACGCCAGCAGGCAGCGCTTGTTTCGCTCCAGAGCGGAATGCCGCACTTGCACTGTGGTCCATAGAGACTTGTTTTCTGTGGTTGCATTTCTATAAAATAGTTTTGTTTCATTATAACCCTCGACTATGACTGCTATAAGTATTAAGTATAGGTGCCGGCACATAACTTGGCAAGACGAAGATGAGACAAAAATGTGCAGAGTTTAGTGTTTGTAGCTACTGCGCTCCTTTTGTCTCATCTTTGTCTTGCCAAATTATGTGCCGGTATCTGTACCTATTTAAGTACTAATTTGACAGGAAAAAACACAATAACTTTCTAATAATATGGATGTTGATATAATACTTACGCGTCATTCATATTCAATTTAAACAAGGTGTGCATTTCTTCTAAAATCTGTCTTACTTTTTCATCCTGTAATTATAAATTTATACAATGATGGTCTCTCTTTGTCCTGTCTGCCTCACAGTAATGGTAGGTAAAGTAAGTAGCTAGAAACATAAGTATGTTACTAACTTTAATTAGTTTTCTAATAACATTTTGAAAAAATCAATGTTTTGATTATTTACCAACAAATAAAAGTTATAGGTACCGTACCAAAGTAATCAAAGAATGAAATTCTATCAATTGAAGAAAGGTACATAGATAGATAGATAGTTAAGTATATTTTTGGACTTGTATCAATCAAATTGGATTGATTACCTCCCAATCCCAACGCAACGATAGTGATATAGTATTTACTTTCTCTGTCATTATGATAACTTACAAGCAGACTTATCTTTGCTTACAAGTCGAACTTTTACTTACGTTAAAAGGGTCAATAGTTTCCTGATTTCTTTCAGCCTCTTTGATTAATTCAATAACTTTTTCGGCAAACATTATTTGATTTCAAATTAATTCAAATATCTTGAATTCTATATCAATTTTATTATATACGTAAACATAACCTTCCTTTTACCTTTAACTCACAGAACACATACTCCTAGCGGAGAAGAATAACAACTCCATTGTTAAGAAATGGGTTTCCGTTTTTACCGGAAGTACGCTTCTAGTGTCACCTATAGTCAACCCACCACAAACTCTATGGCGGGAACATTTGAACAATACTTTCTTATAAGATTTCTTTCGATGGAGGTATAGGCAATTTCACATGTAAGAAAACTTTATGGTAAGTTTTACCATAAAGTTTCCTTACAAGTGAAATTGCCTATACCTCCATCGATAGAATTCGTAAGCAATATTGCCCATCAAATATAAAATAAAACAGAAAAATGTTCCCAAACATGTTTATTGCATGAAATAATAGTGCATAATAAATATTTATCCATGAGTAATATGACTTATTTAAGAACATAACATTAGGTGTAAAGTCAACCCGTTAAACAAAATATTCTATTAGTGTCCATGACATCAAACAGGATAACATATTTTTTCTACGACATTATTATCTTTTGGATAAAAGTTATCGGTTGATCACAAAACTATCAGAGATAGTAAATTGTAATTTGGACAACTTATCTAATTTCTATTATTTAAGAGTTCTAAGTTCAAAGGGCAAGCAAAAGTAGAAAATATCTGGTTGTTTGTTTATCTAATAATATTTAACTGATTTTAATGCACTATTTAGGGATAAGTGGAAACTCTCGAGTACCAGGGCCACATAACTATTGAGAAGCTAACTTCTGTTAGATTTTAGTATGTTAACATTAGTTACTCCTGTAATAGGTTACTTCTTTGTATACATAGTTACAATAGTCCTGGTACTTCTAGTAGCTAATAAAATAGGTATACTTAAAACATTTTACAATTAGGTCAGTTCAACTTGTTTTCAAACATGAATGCCACAAAAAATGAATATAATCTGGCATGTTGCTTATTTATGCAAAATTATATTCATTTTGCGTTTAAGTGCAGACGCTGATGCTTCGTCTGCAAACAGACGGTTTTTAAGGGTACAGAATCTATTCACACATATATGAAAAACATTTGTGACAATAAAATTAATATTATAATTTTTGTGGCAGCTATGGAGAAATTCGAAATTAACACTAGTTTTTAAATTTTCTATTAAATATTTTTTCAATTCTTTCTTATACCCATTCTCTTCTAAATACAAGTTAATATTTGTTGCACATGCTTCTACACAAGCAATTAACGGTTGGCTAGCATAATGTAAACTTTTTTTATATTCATTATATTCTTTGCATTGGACAAACATATGAACAATATTTACATTTTTCGATACAAGGACTGAATTACAGTGTTTACAGTCTAAATTAGCTATATTTTTTAATAAAAATCCACATACATAGGCACAAGCCTGTACTTCAGGAGTATCACCAATATCCAAAATGGGAGTAGATAATGGACCTTCCACTACCATTTCCTCTGTGTTCAAATCTTCATTCGCCTCAGTGGGTTGTGGAATTGACAAAAAAGTTGTAAAATTATTTATAATTATGTTGTTGTCCGTTTCACAATTATTCCCAGTGGTCCCAATATGGGCCATGCTGCTTATTATAGCGGTTTTAAGTCCAGCCACAAATTGGCCTACAGTAGGGTTGGCATTGGAGCCACAGTTGCCACGAATGCAACCAAACAAATTCTCTATTGGATCTTGTTGCAAACGTCTAGTGGCCAGACTTTTAATATTTTGGGTAGTAAACAATATTTTAAATAAACGTTCTACCCCATTAATAGTCCAAATCCATCCATCCTGTGACGGAGGGACACGTGGACTACCCACAAATTTTAAAGTACCAAAAAATTTTTTCATTTCCGAAAACAGCTGCAGATGTGGAGTTTTCGCTGTCATATTTGTAGCGTGTAGTTTACCGCGTCGCAGGTCGGGCGTGTCGCTGTTTAAACAGTCAAATATCTTATCAATTTTTGCTATAACACTTGCTGTGACAGCTGCATCAGGAGTAAGTGTTCCTGAAATAAATAAATATCGTCAATATTGTAAAATATCCCTAACCAATTCACAATTTATTTTCTACATATAAAGCTCAACAGTAAAAATTACTGTTAATGTAAACTAAAGTTTACATTATACGCTATAAGGGCCAGAATTACAGATTTAGTAATAACTAGCGGCCGCCCGCGACTTCGTTTGCGTGGACAGTTTTTTTGCTATCCCTCGGGAACAGTACTTTTTTCTGGATGAAAAGTTTCCGTTTCTGTACCCCTAAGAACATTTATGCAAAATTTCATAATGATCGTTTCAGTAGTTAAGTCATAAAGGCGTAACAAACAAACAAACGGACGGACTTTCGCATTTATAATATTAGTAAGAATATATTTAGTAAGGATTATATTGGGATCAATAATTTATTACTTACATCACATGGGACTGCAGAGTATAATAATTGTTTCTTTGAACTGTCAGTAAAATCATCATCAGTAAAATGATCTTGACACAGCATTCGGTGTTCACTAAACAACTTTTTCTGGAACTCAATTGAAGTGTGCTCTTCTGATGGAAAAAGATATTTTGCCCACATCGTACAACTGAAAAATTAACACATATTATTTCATTAGTTCTCTGTGTACCAGATGCTTCTTTAGCTATACATTGTTACAGAACCTGACTCTCCGACCTACAGTTACTTTGTATTATAATCAGAACAACCTATATAGGTTATCATAGCATGATAAAAACCCTCAGAACACATTCAGAAATCACTCAACATTTAGTATTTATTAGGATTACGAGTATTTATTGATACTAAAAAGCCAATAAATATTCGTATACGCAGTTAAGTTGAACAATTTGTAGGGATAACATTAGCAAATACGTACCGCAAAAGGTTTCTTGTAGCAGGTTTTGGGAAACGAAATAGTTTGCAATTGTCCGAGGCAGGCGATTTGCCGCACTTGAAACATTTTCGTCTGTTTTCCTTATCAGACATTTTTAACAAGTTGAACAAAATAGGTAATCAAAGGTTTAACACGTCGGTTAGGTTAGAGTCACTGTCTCGTATTCCCTGTTATTATGAACAACAATTATAATTGTCACTTAACAAACACAGACGGAGGAACCTAAGCTCAAATTCAACGTCGTACACTTGCGAAAATGATCAGAATTAATAAGTATTCGAAATATTAACGAAATTGAAACCGAGATCGCCAATAAACACCAACAAACTCGACCATTGTTATTGTTTCCAAAAGTCATGTCATAACTAGGTGTTGCCAGCACAAATAGTCACATTTCTGCCAACCGTTTATTCACATATGAAAATAAATTGCTTGTCTTATATTTAGCCAAACGTTTTATTATGTATTGCTAAAAAAAAGTTTGTTTAAAGAATATCCTACAAATTTTACTTCTTATTATTAACAAATTCCTTAAAATCTTATCCTGCCCTTTATTTACACAAAATCTACCATTCGTACTTTACACTTCATGACGGGTATTTCTGCGGGTTACCATAATAGAAAAATATGTTTTTTTTTACTTGCAATACCAAAGTTTTCCCCTGTAGGCAAATTTCAATCCGAACAATAGAGTCGACCCCCCCTGCTTTAACTAGACAGCTGACAGATAACAGACCACAGATCACTAAAAATACACAGTACAGTAATTTACCAGTACAGTAATTTACCATAGTAGTAGTTTATTGGATGAGTGGGTCTCCAGCTTCCTCATAGGCTATAGAGAAATTCTAAGCATGCCATATTTTAAAGCATAATAGCAGCAATCAAACTTCCAGACATAATAATAGCAGCCACCATAAGCTCGTTACCATGAGTTGTTTTATGTGTGCGAGCTGGCGACACGTGTCTACAGCTTACACATGCCGTTAAGGCAAACCAGTGAGGTTAGGGTTTTAGACTATAGTCAGAAATTTAGAGCCTAATTGCAGCAATAAGATCCAAAAAAACCGACCATCACACTCAAATACTCTTGAAACTACGAGCATAAAACTGTGTGCGAGCTGGGGACCCGTGTCACTGGCTTGCACAGCTGTATTTTCGTAATTATTTAAGCTACGATTATGTACTATACCTCAAAATTTTCAGCCGAATTGCAGCATTAGGCTCCAAATTTTTCAAAACTTTAACTCGAAAGGTTTTTGAGCTACGAGCCGATATCTATGTGTAAGCTGGGGACCCGTGTCACCGGCTGACACATGGTGAATTGCTGTAACTGTATATGTTAGAGTTTCGTTTTAAAGATCAAATGATATGTTATAATTGCAGCACACACGAAGCAAAATTTCAAATCTCTGGGCCTCTTAGTTTCGAAATTATAAGCCAAAAACCGTTTTCCCGCCAAAAAATTCAAAATAATGGCTCGGAAGCGGCTAATCGCGCCGTTGCCGTTCCGTGCGCTACACTATTGCAATCGAATTTGAACCTAAGAGCTAGTATTATTTTGAGCCATTTTAATTTGCGCTCTCGATCGTTTTAATTTATATACTGAGAATTTTAGTCTAAGAGGTAGGAGCTGATATAACTGGTTACCTAATTTAATATAAAAGCAAAGTCTATTTATATAGAAATGTTTATATCGCTAAGGTATAGGTACATTATTTTAAGGAGCTTAAAATAATTAATGCAACCATGTAAAAGTAATCATTTCGCACCAATGAAACTTAGTATTGAATAATTCCGATTATCATGTATGGTCTTCATCATCAGATCCATTTTACCAAAATGGTACTTTCCGAAAGCAAATGCATAGGTTACTTAAGAAAATACCAAAATCGCTATAGGTGTGCCTATAATATTTGAAGAGTTCCCTTGATTTGTCCAGGAACCCATCATTAGATCCTGACTTCATGATAATGGGACCCACTTGGAAGTATATACTTTCAAACAAAAAATCAATTTTTCAAATCGGTCCAGCAGTCTTCGAGTAATCGAGTAACATACATAACTCCTCCTCTTTTTGAAGTCGGTTAAAAAGTTTTAGTTATGTTGATTATTTGCTCCAAATGTGCCTAGGTATACCTATTATAGTCGACTAGTGACCGCCCGCGACTTCATCTGCGTAAAAAGTTTATTTGTTCTTTTTTAATCTCTTTTTATCCAGTTAATTAATAAAAAATCCTGTGGTTTTATGGTCTTTTTTTAATGGTAACGATGTTTTTGTATAATCGCTACATCCCTCCGCTACCTCTGCTACGACCTCCGTGGTCGAGTGGTTTGTACGCCGGTTTTCAAGGCGTCACCATCTCTTGAGGTCCAGGGTTCGATCCCCGGCTGGGTCAATGTAGAAAATGAACTTTTCTATATTGTCTCAGGTCTGGGTGTTTGTGATACCACCGTTGTCTCTGATTTCCATAACACAAGTGCTTTAGCTACTTACTTTGGGATCGGAGCAATGTATGTGATGTTGTCAAATATTTATTATATTTATTTATTATTATTTATTTATCCCTATTTGAACTGATCGAGTGATCAAAATTTATAACCTAATAAAAACGTGTTAATAAAATAAAATAATGTACCTATACCTTAGCGATATAAACATTCCTATATAAATAGACTTTGCTTTTATATTAAATTAGGTAACCAGTTATATCAGCTCCTACCTCTTAGACTAAAATTCTCAGTACATAAATTAAAACGATCGAGAGCGCAAATTAAAATGACTCAAAATAATACTAACTCTTAGGTTCAAATTCGATTGCAATAGTGTAGCGCACGGAACGGCAACGGCGCGATTAGCCGCTTCCGAGCCATTATTTTGAATTTTTTGGCGGGAAAACGGTTTTTGGCTTATAATTTCGAAACTAAGAGGCCCAGAGATTTGAAATTTTGCCTCGTGTGTGCTGCAATTATAACATATCATTTGATCTTTAAAACGAAACTCTAACATATACAGTTACAGCAATTCACCATGTGTCAGCCGGTGACACGGGTCCCCAGCTTACACATAGATATCGGCTCGTAGCTCAAAAACCTTTTGAGTTAAAGTTTTGAAAAATTTGGAGCCTAATGCTGCAATTCGGCTGAAAATTTTGAGGTATAGTACATAATCGTAGCTTAAATAATTACGAAAATACAGCTGTGCAAGCCAGTGACACGGGTCCCCAGCTCGCACACAGTTTTATGCTCGTAGATTCAAGAGTATTTGAGTGTGATGGTTGGTTTTTTTGGATCTTATTGCTGCAATTAGGCTCTAAATTTCTGACTATAGTCTAAAACCCTAACCTCACTGGTTTGCCTTAACGGCATGTGTAAGCTGTAGACACGTGTCGCCAGCTCGCACACATAAAACAACTCATGGTAACGAGCTTATGGTGGCTGCTATTATTATGTCTGGAAGTTTGATTGCTGCTATTATGCTTTAAAATATGGCATGCTTAGAATTTCTCTATAGCCTATGAGGAAGCTGGAGACCCACTCATCTTTAATGGGGTAGAATTATGTTTTATAGTTAATAAGAAACATAATCTAAAAAACTAATCTTTTACGGAATAGGCCCCTGATTAAATACTGATGGGATGTGTCACAGTATATCACAAGCTTGGCAGCCGTCGTCTAAAAGGCGTAAATATATCGTAAACGAAGCTTATTTTACTTTCTTACTACGGAACCTATAGTAAATTGTTTGATTAGTGTACAAAAATAAGTAGGTATACCTAATAACTAAGCATAGCGCTATAAACATTCCAAATAAATAGACTTTGCTTTATTAAAATCTAGTTAAATCAGACGGCTCCTACCTACTAGACTAAATTTCTCAGTACAGAAATTAAATCGATCGATAGCGCAAATTAAAATGATTGGTTTAAAATCGATTGCAATAGGGTAGCGCACGGAACGACAACGGTGCGATTAGCCACTTTCGAGCCATTATTTTGAAATTTTTGGCAGGAAAACAGTTTTTGGCTTATAATTTTGAAACTACGAGGCCCAGAGATTTGAAATTATGCCTCATGCATGCTGCAGTTATAACGTTTTATTTGATCTTTAAAACGAAACTCAACTCAACGAAACATATACAGTTATTCACCATGTGCCAGCCGGAGACACGTGTCATCAGCTTACACACGGTTATCGGCTCGTAGAACGCTCTGACGTTTGTCTATAGAAAAAATGTCAATGTCAATTGACATTATTTTGTATTTTGATATTTTTGAGTCTTATTCTTAATATAATCATGGTAGATCCTCAAAAAACGGATTTTATTTCATTTAGAATAAAGAATAGTTTAAATTATTCGTATTCCAAATGGAAAATGAAGACTTTGTATTGACGTTGACATTTAAAATTCCGAACCTTAAAGCGAGTTAAAAAAAACAAACAACCGCGCTCCAAGGCTCTGAACGCAACCTAGGTTTGGAACGCAACCCTGTCATTCTTTTTAGGTAGGTAGGTAGGTACATGGTGTAGGTACCTATTGTATTGTCAGACATTTTAGTTTTATTTTCATTGCACATTCGTATTGGCAGTGAAACGGTTGTCATTGTCGGTTGGAGACCTATTAACAATGTTCAAACTTAGTTTGTGTTACGTTTAATACTGTTGTTTGTTTACATTATAAGTTTTAACCACACAGTGAAGTGATTAACACAAAATGAGTGCGCAAAAGGATTTCGATACCAAAGTTCCAGATGACGGAAACACGGATTCTGGTTTCCTTTCTGGACCTATTGACTCTCTAGACTCTGGCGACCTAGGTCCGCCTTCGGAAAGGATCAGTGATACAGTGACTAGTGGAAGTTATTATATATCAGAAGATAATCAAGACAGTGGTTTAGATTTGTGTACAAATTTCTCGAATTTGGACTTAAATACACCTTTACCAACACAGTCAACGAGTTTAAGTGAGAGAACCAGAGTTCAGGATCCCACACATACACATTTGTTCTTCAATCAAGATGATGAAGGAGACACGTAAGTATTTCTACCTCCCACCTTTCAAAGCCTCCAACATTGCTTTATACTCAATGTCATCATGTTAAATATTATGTAGACAAAACCTATTTGTTTCCTCAAAAGTATGAAAGGTTGCAATTTAGAAAATCAAGTAGAGGTAAACATACTCATGGTGTGTGATCAAAATCGTACAGCATACTGTAATAGCAATAATTTTATTGTAGTACATAATATTGTAGCATATCATTTAAATACAAAAAATGTATATAATCATACATAAATTAATGTTCTTGATAAAAGAAGATCTTAGGTCATATCTTTCTAATTGTAAAAAATATTCTAGATTAAGTGGACTTCCAAGTTTCAAATCTTTCTGTCTTTCAATTTCAATAGGTACTAGCTTTATAATTTTATTATGTAAGTAACAGTCTGTTTGATAAATTTAATCTGGTATTTGAATGGGCCTCAGAGGACAACATAGGATACCATTTATTCCTGAGATTTTGACAAAATGAAATAAAATATAGAATGGTATTTAAAACATTTCAATAGAAATGACGTAACTATTTATGTGATTACTAGCAGCCACCTGTGAGCTTGTCTGCGTAGAAAGTTTTTTGCTACAATACATTTTTTTGGGATGCAACTTACCCTAGATATCCTTCTCTGTATCTCTAAAAACATGTTTGTAAAATTTCATGATGATCGGTTCAGTAGTAAGACTTAAAGGTGTAACAATCAAACAAAAAAACTGATTTTCGTTTTAATAATATTACTAAGGATGTAATGTTTTTTGTATTGTGATGCAGTTAGATTTATTGATAAAAAAATAGGAATTGCTTAGAAATCACCACTATTTAGTGTAATATCTAAATCTAAATGCATAATAGTCAAACAGGAGTTTTAGTGGTTGACAAAGGAAACTAAACATAAAGATAATTTAGGAAAAATAAATAATTATACACTTTATGTTTTCTTATTTAAATAATTGAAAGTTTTCTCATAAGATTTATATTGGTTTTTATACCTGTTTGAAAATATTTGTAATCTACCAAAGTATTGAGGTAACATGTTATGAATTTGGGACACAATTTCTAATATATCCCCCTGTACCTATAAATTCAATTCATATCTTATAATTGGCGAAAATACATTAAAAAAACATACAAGAGAGAGAGATCCAGTTTACTCTACCTACACTAATAAACTAATTACAAACATATTGTATAGAAACATGTTGTTTTTTATATATTTAGATACCAACAGCCTTATTAATAAACAAGGAGTATGTTTACACCTAATTTAACAAAAAATTTGGCTTAACAATATTACTCCATGTTTGACATCTCAAAGCGTCATATAACTTAATCTTCGTTTATTAATAGGGGGATAAAGATTACATTTTGCACTTCGACTTAATCCCCATAAGCGGTCATTATATCTGGGAATGGACCAAGCTTATATCGTATGACCTTGGAAATGAGTTTTTCCTATTTACTGCTGGCAAACAATAGCATAAATAGTTTTTCCTGTATTTTACTGTTATTGTTTTTTTGCAGACAATTACACATTGCGGCAGTACATGGTTCAAAGAAGTTCGTGAGCCTCCTCATCCGCTTATGTCCTGATAAGTTCCTGTTGGATATACCAAACGACTACAGACATACACCACTCCACTTGGCAGTGATGGGAGGCTATGCAGTCGTCGCAAAGATGCTGGTGATCGCTGGGGCGTCACTTAATGTGAGGGATATCTTTGGAAAAACACCTATCCATATAGCTGCAGAGAAATGCGATATAGAATGTCTTAAAGCTATGCTAGCACCTATAAAAGAACAACCTCACAGAAAACTAGCATCAGTTCTCAATCAGAAAGACTATGATGGTAAGTCCCTACTTTTATACCTATTTATACTTCTACTTTCATACAAATGAAACTTCATTATCTTTCAACATTGGTTAGGTATAGGGTTGCCAACCGTACTATAATATATAGTATTGTACTATATTTCGGGTCTGCGTACTATATACTGTTGAAGAAATATATAGTACGCAAAAATACTATATTTTTAACATCAAACGCTAAGAAACAAATCTTAAATTTTTTAAATTTGTGATCGTGCATTTTGACTGATTCGATAGCGTGTAGTGTATATCGAATCTGAATCACAGAACACAATTACTCAGGGGAGTGATACTCAGGATGATCTGAATTCTGAAAGTATCTGTCTTATTGCATCAGTGTCAAATTTAAAAGCTTCAAACGATAGTTTGGTCATTGGTTGGTCTGCTCTATTTTTGTTTTGAGATTTTGTTGGTAATCATCTACAAAATATAACTTTATTCTTTACGCAAGTCTTAGATACATTAGTTATGGAAAGTGGTAGCGATAACGAAAGTGCGTCAAGTTCAATTCAAGTGCGATTAAAAAGCGAAAGATACAAAAAAGACTCCAAAAATATCCAAAACTTGTTGAAAAATGCAAAAATTATAAATAAGTAAAAAAATAATATTTGCCTATTAAATACTATATTTTTTTAAAGTGTACTATATTTTTTATAGCTTAATTTGAAAAATATTATATTTCGCCAAAGACATTTTGGCAACCCTAGTTAGGTAGTCATAAAATTCCGTATTACTTTAGTTTAAAACTTAGCCACTTAAAACTGTTGAACTCTGTTGTCCTTACTGAATCACATTGTAAAAACCCATCACATGGTTTTCCCACCGCACGCCGTCCTCTCACAAAAGTAGTTTTATTTCAGATTATAATAACAAACTTACTTCTTTGAAGCGAACTTAGAAGTTATTTATTTAATGAGTTATGAATTCATGTGTAGGTACCACTTTCAACGTCTTATCAACAAACTGCGCCTACGCATAACATTTTTATCTCCAATAGTGCTCTTAATTAACAATTATATTTATAGCTATCGCTCGCTGTTACAAACAGCGAATGGTCATTGACTAAGTTAGTTATAAAAACACGCATCATAAACAATTCCGAACAGCATGCTACTACGGAACGTATCCTTGGTAAATCCTATTGCTGATCAAGTAACCGTCAAAAGAAGTTTGTGGTTTTCCTCCAGTCTAGAGGTATGGCATTGTCCGCAAAGAAACTGGTCATCCGGTTGTGGCCGGCGTTCCCATCATACCGACAGCTTAATCCACGTCACGGAAGGCATACGGTCGGTCGAATAGAAAGTCAGATAACCGAATCTTTCATACTCGATCGAAAGTATTACAGGCGGTACTCTTATTTTTCGTGCTTACATCATGCGCTTGCACTCTCTAAAGAGACGCCTCTCGAAACAGTTGAACTAAAACCAGTAGTACGTAAAGGCGAACACGTTGTTTACGTGCCAGCGCTCGCCTAGCCTTGTGGTGTACTCCGTCAAGGCCTCTCTGCTCAATGTCACTACCCGACGCCCTAACGTTAGAAAGACATTGTCGATTATCGCGTTGGAAATTCCAATCGTATTCAAGATATTAGCGCAGGTAGAAATATGCGGCGTCGCATTATCTTTGGGTTTCCCGAGGCATTCTCGACGATAGCCGCCAGTTCTGTCGCAAAAGATTTGAATACAGGTGGAAACCGCCTCGCATTTACATATGGATTTACCCGAGCTGCTCTCGTCGTAAAGAAAACTTGTTTTTTTCCAAAAAAAAACGAGATCGAGAACATGGCTACGATGCGATATGTTCTTCTCTTATTAGAAAAGCACAGCATATGTTTGTGATATGGCGTAATTACTACATTTACATAAAGCTGAGTTTTGTGATTCGTAAACTAACTTATTTAAAGATAATTCTTCAAAGATTGGCGGCACACCTACCTACACATGAGATCACGAAATGATTATTTTATTTTGTACGAAGCAGCCGCCGCCGCGTCGTGGTGGTGGGTATTTCCATCGGCTTCGGCAGTGATGTGGCATGTATGCGGTGGGTGAAAGCGGCCCGCGGCCCATCTGTCTGCATGGGATAACCCAGCTCTTGTAACTGAAATTCTGTTACGTATGAACGCTTGCGGTTACGTCGCCTGCACAGAGGACAAGCACATTACATCACCGCGGTGCCCAGTTTTTTTTAAACTGAGAAACCATTTTAGGCAGATTAACATTGGAAAGCATTAGTAAATCGTTTCAGTAATTTTAAAATGTATTGTTGAAAGGAATGGCTAATAATAAACAACGTCAATTTCAGGAAACCAAACAAACCAATAGGTACTTGTCTTTCAATGCACAGTTGTAAATTTGGAAATAACGTAAGGAAAACCCCAAGTTAGCGAAGGTTGAGTGTACGGCGTGACAGGGGCATTGTCGGCGGGCGATGGGTTGGGTTATCCCCACGTGAAAGCAGCTGTGCGCCCGCGCGCGGAATTTCCTAATATAAACGCTCACACGCCGCACTATCAGATGATTGTAGCTTTCTATATCAACCTACATCAATCTCACGATCGCGCATGACTCTCTACATATTGCGGTCAAACAACTAATCCCCATTCAATGAACTCATTAACTTTAAACCACAACGAACGCCAAATCGAATCGATTTCGGAATCCCAGGTAATCTTTTAAATAAAATATTAAGTGGAAACATGAAACTTCGTAGCGCCAATTAAGGATGAATTATTAAATGTGATTTGCGATATCGATATCAGATGAACTAAGCTAACCTTATTATCGTTAAAGAGTTCGCAATGCCATTCAATAGTTGAGTTAATACACTACGCACATGCATGCCGTTGGTTGTTGGTTGGATTATCGCATCACCAACGGATAGTCGGATAGGGCAGGCAGCGCGGGCGGCTACCTATCTCTGTTCTACTATGTCTCTGAGCAGCAATGGATTGTGGAGCGCGGGGTTTTCCGAAGCCTGGCCTCGTTCATCATGGCCTGCTCGCCATGCGTTTGTTTACAGTACATTTCAACATCGTTAGTTCTAGCTGGGTATTTACAAAAACCTCCATAAAACTTTACAACATTAACGTACCTACCCATACCCATTTTCATATCGCTGGGATTTAAAAATGTTACTTCCGTCCTTATAGTTTAACACGAGCATGGAAATAAATGTCAGTGATGGCGTAATAGGTTATTTCCATTGGCCCATAATCATTGTTCCCTTCGCCTATTACGCATTAGCTTACAAAAGCAGTATTTTTTTTGTAGGTATAGTATTGACTGAGTTAATGCTGCTTAATATTTCTATATCTCGCTCTTCTTTCGAATCGACAAAGACTACAGTTATTGGTTACTTTTAAATAGCTACTTGTAATCACTCTGTTTATTGAGATGAATAGCCTTCACTTTTTTTAGTATATTATTCATTGTCGTGAGACTGGCGTGTTCTTTAGTTAGGTCAGTGAAAAGCCGTGTCTCTGCGTGTCTATATTTGGCGAGGACAGTGCGCCCGCGCAGCCGCTCGCCGCTCGCGCTCCGCATAGTTGGGAAAACCCCATGCCCGTTCCCCGCGCGGCTCACCACCCCGCGCGCTCCTCGCTCCGTCTCTGACGATGCCATACTCATTTGCATACTATGTATGTTGCTGTCAATAATACATAACAAAATCACTAGAAAGATCTTTCAACGAGAACTTGTTTTACGTTCATCGAGTTGAGACGCGCTCTACTAATGAGCAATGATTATAGTATTGATAAAACATTCCCATTGAGGAGGAAGTGCCATTGAATTGTCTGTAATTGAGCCATGGCTCAATTACAGACAATTCAATGGCAGCCCATGATGTGCATAGCGTGAGAGTGCAGCTCTAGGATGCGTGGAACGTGAACAGCTGCGTACGCGCAGAACTGGTTATTATTACTACCGCATTGTCGTGACCACTCCATCACTTACCGCTAAGGCGGATGCGTAACCATCAAATGCGCAATGGCGCGTCAGTCAGGTGATCAATGGATCAGCCGCTTGTGAGAATCAACAAATTCAAGAACAAGATATTTATCTCATCACAACTAAAAATATTCCTTGGATAATTTATTATTATGCATTAATTCACAAAACATTGTTTTTGCAACCTTGGAAAAGCATTTTTGCAAATTTTTAGGTACTTAGTTAGTGTGTTTTGAAAAGTAAGGCATACCTAAGTAAATTATGCTCGCAAATGATTCAACCATTAACTGGGATTGGACAAATGGACATACCGTCCACCTCATCATTTTAGCAAAGTATGTTTGAAATTTAGTCTCATTCCTTAAATTTTAATGCAGCGTTTTCGAACGAAACAATCTATTTCGGTACAGTTTCAAATAATCTTGGAGCAAGTCCAAAATTCCCAACAGTATCGGGACCGTACAAATCTTGATTATGATCTGTTACGATTTGTTTAAAATTGTTTTATAAATAAATTTACTTATACTTATTTAAATCAAAATTATAATAAACGTTTATTTTTTTATTGTTAGTTGTATTACGTCAACCTAATGTCTGATTGACGATAAGCAAGGGTCATTTGTCTATGAACTCTGTGTAATAAATGAATAATATTATAAATTATTAAACAGGACTAACATCCGCCACGGCTGATTCTCGATCGGCCCATGATATCACCGGCCGGTAACATGGTAAACCTACGCAATATTTTCTTTAGTCCTGTTTCCATAATTTTTAAGCAAATGATCTTGCCAGGGGCCTCGCTCTCAATCATAATAGCGCAAATTAGTCCTTTTTTAGGCAAATGATACGTCAAAGGCCTCGCTCTTCAATCATATAGGGCAGATTGTGATTCATTTACTTAAGACAGGAAATCACAATACAATCATAATTTACTATTTGTCAGTTTAATATAATTGACACTAGGTATCGTTGAAGACAAACTGATGAAACAATGCGCTAAAGTACAATAATAACAATTATAGTATGCCACAAAAAGTTAAATCTAAAATCTTCAATAAGTGTTTGTTAAAATATGTTGTAGCAGATTTATGGCCGAATACTCAAACGCTGCTTAAATAGTTGAGAGCTCCTCACACAGTTGAGACCGCCTTAACTCATACTCAATTCAAAATTTGAGAGCCGCTCAATTTCTAAGACTGCCTTAAGTTAAGGACCGCTTATCTGCAAAAACTATCGAAAATGGAATACTCAAACGTTCATTAAGATCTGACAGGTATTTGAGGCCGCCTTAAGTTGATTAAGGTCGCTCTTAATTTAAGGAAGCTCGGACGTACCTCAAGTATCACACGTCAAGGTGATTAGCGCCCTGCACACGTAAAGTTCGGAGTCCGTTCCATCCCTCGCTCCGAAACGTACATGTATATGCGCGGGGCACAGTCCGATCTGGCATGTCGATGCGAGGTGCATTTTCACAGTTTTGTGCGCGCATCACGTAGCGCCCTGTACACGTAAAGTTCGGAACGCGGGAAACATATGATACTGGTGGATAAAGATGGCCAACTCGCCTATTTTTTTGCATATAACCGGATACAAGCATACAGCGCCATCTCTTTTGCATGAAGTAAATTACGTCGCTATAGGTCAAAGGGCCCATACGGTCGATCGCGATCGACCGGTCGATCACCAAGGAAAACAGATTTGACATTTTGCACCCAATGTAGTTTTACTTATGCATTTTTTTTTAATATTTGGTGGGTTAAACGGTCAAAATGTCGATCTGTCATAAATTTTTGCTAGGTCGATCTCATTAAGAGAAAGTATGGGCACCCCTGCTATAGGTATACGTAGGTAGGTATGTACCTACCTACCTAGTCAATATTTTAATGAAAATTAGTTGCCAAAGTTATCTGATGTTTATTGTACAAAAAATTACAAACTGTTAGGAGCTTGTAATTTACTGTACAATAAACACCAGATAACTTTGCCAAAGAGTTATCTAAGTTGGTAAAAAATGAGAAACATCTAATACTTAATCATCAAATATTTCTTTTTATAAGTAATTATATCTATTATGCTAAGCCAGCTAACGCGATGACCAAACGAGTATCCATTTTTCATACTACTGATGAAAAACTTTTAAAATTTATAACGCTCCACGCGCCAGTCCGAACTGCAGTCCAAACTCTTGAAAATCAATTTACACGCACAGTTCGGATCGTTTGCCTTAACATGTAAGATTCGCCGGCAGTCCAAACCGTTCATCGTAAATCGCACGACAAATAGCACTACAGTTTGATCCGCAGTCCAAACCGCACAGATCCATCCCAGGTTTGGAACGCAGTCCCAGATGCGCGGTCCAAACTTTACGTGTGCAGGGCGCTATTGTTTTGCGTTGTGAGGTTATTATTTTGAAAAAATATTTTAAAAATGTCCTTTTCTTCGTTATCATTTCTTTTTATTCTCCATAGTCACGTTTTCCTGTTTGATTATTTTAAAGTAAAATAAATAAATTGGGCGGTTTAAAGGTGTTATTTATTATGACAGTCAGTATTTATTGACAGTTGACATAATTGTCGTGTCGACATTGAGCTTCTGTGGCATAGAGAGAGATTGTTCCGTTGCACGCTATTATTTTGAGGTAACTTTGATTACGTAGTGCCAGGTGTGATATCGATGGACTGCATGCAAAGAAACGGTTTGCAAATCTCAGTAATGTTACCAGATTGCAAATGGTTAATGCGTCCTTAGCTAAGCAGACATTACCAACAGATAAAAAGCGTTTGAGTATTTCACTTAAATCTAATGGCTTCTTAAACTTAAGGTGGCCTCAGCTAAGATTTTAGTTAAGCAGCGTTTGAGTATTCGGCCGTTAATAAAATAAAACTACCATATAGCGCAAAACATAAATTAATGTATGCTAAAGTACATAATTATAGTATACCACAAAAAGTTAAATCTAAAATCTTACATAAGTCTTTGTTAAAATATGTTGTAACAGATTTAATAAAAAAACAAACCTATATTTTATCACAACCTTGAATTTTAACCGGTCAGCACACGGCGGTTATCTGTCGCACTTAGACGTAAAATCCATTGATTTACGTCAAATAGCAGGCGGCGATGTTACTAGACTAGCTAGAGTCGTTACGATGGAAAATCCCTCTTGTAATTTAGGTTATTCATAATTAAAATGTAACTAAGGTGCAATTAGGAAAGTTTTGGAACAGACGATACTAATGGTCGTGTAATTGTTGTTGCAGGTCAGACATGCGTGCACCTCGCCGCGACAGCGGGGCACGTCAAGGCGTTGCAGACGCTCGTCTACTACGGAGCCGACATCAACGCCAGGGTGAGTACCTTCAGTCGACGTCACCACTTGTTTGTGGATACTTTATTGTTATTATCCATAAACAAGTATTGGTTATAATACCATTTTACAACACTTCCTCATTGGACCTAAGTTGTGGCTTTCATCAAATACTTACTAGTTTAAAACCAAATTTAAACTGTATTGGATTTGTTGCACAGCTAGCTATATATATGTATTAAGCGCTCAATAAAATGTCTAGTTTGTTTAAAACCAAACTTTTTTCCACTGTTACGCGTGAGGTTTTTGTCGTCATTGTTTGTTACCACAAATATTAATATTTATAAAACTTGTACACGTCATCATATCCTACTGTGGCTCTTCAACCTGAATAAATGTTTGGACCTTTTCCAAAATGTTGATACAATATTTAGTTCTGAATATACAGTGTTTGTCTCTTTTGGGGATGGAATATCCCATGTGTAATTATGACCGTACAGAAAAGCGGTGGTTCTCTTCGTGGAAACGAAGGAAGGCATTATGATTCAGAAACAGGAAATCATTTGCATTCCATTATCATAGTAGAGTACCTATACATAGTTTCTCAACCCAAAAAATGTAACACTGTATTCTTTGGGTCCTATGGAAACTTCCAATAATTTTACAAACTTAAAGATCTTCGGAATAAAATACGAAAGCCTCGAAAGACGTCATTGCAGAACCGGATCGGAAAACCCGCTTTTCAACTAATCAGCTGATAAGATAGATTGTCATTTACGTAGGGGTTTTCCAGTTTTCTTTTGTTTTGGCAATGTATCGGTACGGCGCAAATCAGCGGGTAACTAAGCGATTTCTCCAGAAACTTGTTTAGGGTGCTTAGGCAGTGAACATACCTACTAAATGTCCCCTCGTCTAGGTGATGAGCCAGAAGCGAGCATCGAATCCCCAACCGTTTTTGAACTACTCGCTTAGCGAGTTATAGACCATTTTGGAGTTATAGTTATCTTCACTTTATCACCCTAAACAAGTTTCTAAAGGAATCGCTTAGTTACCCACTCGCGCAACATACAACCCCCTTATTGGCTTTGTAAATTAATGCTCTGCTGAGCAGAATAAGTCAATTAGCATATAATTCACACGCTATCGTAAATTACCTGGTTGACGTTCGGCTCTATCAGCCGTCATAAAATAAAATAATCCACTACGCAAAATGAATTCAGATTGGTAAGTGTTAACGACTGTACATCGGCCAGTTATGACCAAAACCACAGAATAGATAATAGTACTAGCGTACAGAAGTTGCACTCCGCAAAATCGTTTAAATAAATTGCGACTCTTAGTCCGACACAATAAGGTGCAATTCAGGTCGCACAGCGGTCTCTTCGCTCCAAAACATTCACTTAGTAGTTGCCTCTCTTTCTATCGCGTAGGTCTTATCTTTTCTGATGTATGAAATTTGTCCTCTCAGAGGACGCCAAGCGATTCAGACTTGCGCGCGGAGTGACAGAGCCCTGCCAAAACGGCACAAATATTGCGTTAACGACTCTGACTTAGGCCACTGTTATTGTCATTATTAATGTTGAGCGTTTGTGTACAGGAAGGTCTAGCGGGATGGACAGCGCTGCATATCGCGGCGCGTCGTGGCGACGTTCGCATGGCGCAGTACCTCCTGGAGCAGTGCCCGGGCGTGGCCCGCGCCGCGCACGACTACGGCGGCCGCACCGCTCGCCGCCTCGCGCGCCGCAACAAGTGCGAGAGGCTCTTTGTCAAGATTCAGACCGACAGCGACACCGAATCCGACGAGGACGATGTGAGTATTCAATTACAAGTATTTTGAGATTACTCGAAAAACTATAAATTCTCCTACTCTAAGAGAGTGGCGACGCCATTTCAATCTCATAATTCGTTGACCAGACTATCATCAGATGGGCGTACTTATCAGGGTAGGGTGGTATAGAACCCTCACCATGCTTCAACATACTCCATTTTACTATATATTCGAAAAATCCCTAGGAGAACTTTGACCGGGATAAAAAGTATCCATGTTTTAAGCCAGGCTTTAAACTATCTGTGTACCAAATTTCAACAATATCCGTTCAGCCGTTTTCTCGTGACTGAGTAACAAACATCCAAACTTTTACATTTATATTATTAGTAAGATAAAATTATAGTAGGTACCCTTGCAATAAAATAATAATCACAAAAGTGATAACAATAACATTATGTGATGTGAGCATTGAAATTGAAATAACAACGTTGGAGATGATAAATAACAATACACACACACAAGTGGATTAAATAAAGGCTAAATTATAGCTACTGAAGCTAGACATTTATGTATTGTATTACTTATTTAAAAATAACTTAATAAATACATCAATACTAGTTTTTTATCGCAAATTAGGGCAGTATCAGTATTTGTATAAAACTGTTTTAAAGTTTAATATTTATGGCTCTGATAACATCAAGTACCTACCTACCTATTAGAGGAAAGAGGGCGCGCACACAATTTTTCCTGTCAACAAGCCTTTATAATAAAATGTTACGCACTTTCGTGGTATTATTAAAGCCAGAGTTCACCAGAGCTGCGCTCATTGTTAGTTAGTAATACTATTTATTTTTGTTGATCTGAATTACCAATGACGAAAGTATTATTATACTTAAGTAGAACACTCATTTTGCTCATTAGTGACATAAGTACCTTTAATTTATAATAATATTTTACTAAGTTAGGTACATAAATCAAGTAGATTAAATAATAATTACTGAATAATTGGTTACATTTCAATGGTTAGGCGCTTCGTATGCTTTTGAGCATTCTTAGTTTTTTGTATATGGTTTGTTTATAGAATGATAACAAAAGTATTAAATATTTTTTATTAACATGTATGTAGGTATATCACCGTCCTATCTTAGTAAGAGAGTAAAGATCATAAGTTATCAACATAACTTTATGAAACTAATGACCGCTGCTGTGACTCCATATCGCGCTATAAATAAAATCGCAAATTCGAGAGCTCATTGTCTGCAAAGGAAACTAATCTTTATTCTCTTGTAATAAATGTTAATTTGTTCTAGTAACTTCTACGCGACAAATTATAACTTGAGAGTCGCCTTAAATTCAAAAGCGTAAGCATTAATAATGATCAATAACACTCTGTAATGAATTGATATTTGATATAATACTGATTAGCGTCATAAATAAATATTATTTAGTATTATACATTCATTTTGTATTCACCATCCAAATTTTGAAGATGTGTTCAGTCCATGAAACTGAACAACTTTCTCTAGGGAATACATGGCCAAATATGTAAAAAAAAAACTATCCTAAAGACTATCCATACAAATCAAAGAGATGACGTGATCAATTTAGTATGGGATGACCAAAATTTTGTGGCGAAAGTCGACACAATGTTTCTTAGAGAAAGTTGTTTAGTTTCATGGACTGGACACATCCTTGAAATTTGGATGGTAAGTTCAGAATGACCCGATATTTAAACTATAAGTAGGTAACGCTTTCTTAGTTTGTTTGAACAACGAAAAAATAACTGTGATTCTCTTTTGTTGCAGTACGACAGCGAGGGAGAATCCTTGTTCGAGAAACTCCTATCGAGTCCCAATCCCATCAACGTGGCATGAGAGGGAGCGCCGCGCCGGCGCCGGCGCAGGCGCGTCTGCTTCGACCTGCCGCCTGCGCACGCGGCTCATGGACCGACCTCTTAGCTGTTCAGCCCAATATCGGGTGGAGAACTCAAGACGGAAACTTACAACACCTTAACACAAACAAAACAGTGCATACTTCAAACTTAGATTATTTATTATGTCTAGATAGAGTCTTACGCTTTTGACGTATTAAACAAAACAGACCAACTTTTTTAAGTTGGTGTGCATTATTAGCATCATTGCGTCCAAATATAAATATAAAACTATGGCCGGGTCACACTACTGACAATGTGAGCGTGTTTTGGTCACCCAACTGTTGGGTGATATTTTTTTCGACGCTTTCGTAGCTTCGACTGTCTAGACATATAAATAATCTAAGACTTAAAACAAGTTACATGTAAATGAGTGCCTCTTAAGTGTTTCACCTGTATAGCTGTGCGGGTACAAACTACATGCTTGTATCCGCTATGTAATATAAATTAGGACTATGGGCAGTCTTGCACCCACTTATCCTTAAAAACTGTGCCTGCATAGATAATGGAATATGATTGTTGATTGTGTTGTTTAATAAAACATTACAATTAAGGATGAGTGAGCGTTGGAACTACTCAGCGACAGATACTTGTAACTTTAACATGTATTATATTGTTACGGATTAAGTCGAGTCGTTCGTACCTTTCTTACTTCTGTCTTCCTGTGTTCAACTAACGGCTGTTAACCACAGTCAGTCATTATAAATGTCTTAATGTTGGCCAAAAATTTATAAAATCCAATTTATTCAGAATTTGTTTGTTTATAGTTTCAAATGATGTAAATCTTTTAAATAATGTATAGTGTAATGAGAAGTGGCGCGCTTCCTATCTACCTCACTAGGGGCCCGGCGCGTCGGAGATAGTTTAACGAAAATAAATTATTGTTATCGATTTTATTGTTTAGTTCGGTCTTTTATTTCAAAATTCAATCATTTGTATAAATTATCCTAGTATTCCTGCACTTTCGCGCCTTGTTGAAAGTGACTACTTAGTTACAACATGATAAGGATATTACAATTTTCGATCTTATCAGAAAGAAATAGGGTTCAGTTTGATTTGCCAGCAGACAGCCCCGACGGCCGACCGAAGAGCGTTTGTCTTGCTCTCGCTTTCTCCAGAAAGCTTAGCGAAGACCGCGCTCGTCTTTAAGTATGCTTGTCCGCTGACGTTTCATGTCAACGGCTATAAGCAAGCATTAACGGAAAGTGACCGTTACTACATTTATATCTATATCTATAGTTGGTATGTAGTTATACAGCCTGACCATAGAGTTTACAAAAATTAAGAGCAACACTGACTATATTTTGTACTGGAATATTTTTGTTCCATTTTAATTTCTACTCTTACTGGCCAAGCTGTATGCCACACGACAACGGGAATAGAATAGAATAGAACCATTTAGAACATAACTCCTATACATATTTTAGACAATAAGTGAGATACTCTTTAAGAGAGAGAGCAACAAATTATTGAATATGGAGATGTTATAAGTGGTTCCATCTATTTAAGTAGCTCTAGAATACTATAAAAAAATATTGTGAATTCACAATTGGGATTCCCAGAATTACATAAAAAAATATTGTGAATTCACAATTGGAATTCCCATAATTACATTCAAACAGACATTAAAAAAAGCTTTTTTTTTTTAAATATACTTCTGAGGAAACCTAATTTTAAACAGCTTTCACATAAAGGCGTATAATTTACTTGAACAAGTGCCAAAATCAGGCTATTGTATATTCTTGTTTTTTTGTGTAGTTTAGATTTTAACTACAGTTCATAAAATGTATGACGTCCCTATTCTATTATTTATGTAGTTTTGTCTAAAATAATATTATGCAATAAGATTTTTTTTAAATAAGTAGAGCATAAACTGCTATTTCGTAGTTTCAAGTAATTAAATCTTAATAGGATCTTGTTTTAGCAAACACCGCCTGCAACGATTGGTAAAGGTTACTCGAAAATATATATAATTTATATTTACTTTAAATACAAGTAATTATACAGTGGAGTGCGACTTCACATATTTATATTAATTATCATAAACATTTTTTTTGTAAATTAAATTATATAAAGTAAGAAAAGTAAAATCGGTTATATTTTGTATTCTATTATGTATCAATATTAGACAAATAAATATAATTATTATATTCAAAAAAGATTTTAATTTCGAACCAACATCGGTAAGAAGGTACCTACTGCGAGATTACAAAATAAAAAATAAAAACCTTATGGTGCAATATAATTTTATGGCAGTAATTTAGTAAACATCTATCACAATTCACAATTTAACATTAACAAATACAGAACATTAGTCAAACAAGTAATTTGACAATATTATTTAGGCACTGGAATGATGGAAGTATAATTTTAACATTTCGGGCTTAGCTTGATTCGGGTTTTTTCAGAGAAAATGTGGTGTCCTACATCTTGGCATGGACCACTTTGAAAACCGCAATTCTGACTACATGGAAAATTTCTCCCCAATTAGTCCCAACTAGTCCTACTTTTTCGGAATTAGTCCCAAAAAGGACTGAAAGATATAAGCGATTTAAATGGTCCATGCCAAAGCAAACCTTCATTTTGGCAGGGACAGGCTATATCTAGTGAACCTAAACACCTAGCCAGGATCTGATTATTCAAAAAAAATCTCCCTTTTTTATGGATCCCGCAATGCCTAGAATCAAAACGAAATGAAGCGCCGTTCAAAAAATATAAAGGAATGATTTGGTCCCTGCCAAAATCAACCTACATCTTGGCGAGGACTTTTGAACCAGGTCACCTAGAGAAAATCTGATTATTGGAAACGATTCGTGTAAATTAGTCCCAATTAGTCCTAAAGCCACAAAATTAGTCCCCCTTTAGTTTAGGAGATAATCGGAATTAAAGTTTGGTTTTTATAGTACAGGAGCCGACTTCCTATTTAGTGACGATGTTTGTAACTTGTTTTATTTTTGCGTGTTTGTGTTAAAATAATGAAGTGTTATTAACGTATAATGTAAAACAAAAGTAAAACGTAAAGTAATACGTAACTTTTATGCATTTTCGAAACTCAAAACCTTAATTTTTAAGTCATAAAATAAAAATGATTTCTTAGAGGTATTTTGATCCCGGGCTCCTGGACTATATCAAAAACATGTACAGTCGCGTACAAAATAATTTCAAAAGAAGTATGAAATGGTCATGTATAAAATTGAATTTTAAAGTTATATTGCTTTTCTTTCGAAACTATTCATATTTGGAGTAGAGAGTGATTTTCTTCCTTCAATGGGTTCACTTGAAACTTTGTACCTATACAGGGTTATTTGTAATTAATTTAAAACCTCTCTTGGGGCTGATCACATCATCAAACTGTACAACTTTCATTATAGGACCAACCTTGAAATCAAAAAAAAATTCGGCTGTTTCATACATTTCGATGGAGTACCTACCTACGCATTGTACTTATGTATGGAACAGGTGTTTTTTTTCTAGTTTGACAAGAAAATAACAACTCAATGTTAAAAAAATAAAAAAATACAAGATGGCGGCCAACTTTTTTGCTTGTAGGCCGATTTCGATGAAACTCGGTTTTTGCTACTATTTTGACAAGAATACAGCAATGCAATGTTAAAAATATAAAAAATCCAAGATGGCGGCCAACTTTTTTGTTTGTAGGCCGATTTCGATGAAACTCGGTTTTTGCTACTATTTTGACAAGAATACAGCAATGCAATGTTAAAAATATAAAAAATCCAAGATGGCGGCCAACTTTTTTGTTTGTAGGCCGATTTCGATGAAACTCGGTTTTTGCTACTATTTTGACAAGAATACCGCAATGCAATGTTAAAAATATAAAAAATCCAAGATGGCGGCCAACTTTTTAGTTTGTAGGCCGATTTCGATGAAACTCGGTTTTTGCTACTATTTTGACAAGAATACAGCAATGCAATGTTAAAAATATAAAAAATCCAAGATGGCGGCCAACTTTTTTGTTTGTAGGCCGAATTCGATGAAACTCGGTTTTTGCTACTATTTTGACAAGAATACAGCAATGCAATTTTAAAAATATAAAAAATCCAAGATGGCGGCCAACTTTTTTGTTTGTACCTACGAAAATATGTAATAGGATTTCATTTTTCACAATTTTGCTTAAAAACATTAAAATATATTAGGTAAGTTATACTTTTTTAGCGACTAAATTACAAAAATATAAAAAAAAATCCGCTAATCCAGCTACTTTGTCGCTAGAACGGCAACACAGCATGTAATGTATGACAAAAACGAACTATTTTTTTGGGTGTGGTATGGCTTGGTTAAGAGCCATTTAGACAACATGTTTCGCAACATTTAGGTACCTGTCTCGTCCATTTTGCTTCAAATGGATGACACAGATAGATATTTCGGAAACATTGAATTGAAAACATGTTTTCCAACATGTTTTTGTGTCTATTTAATCGCGGCTTTAGCGCGTTTTTCCACGAACAACGACACGAAGTGAATCGTGATTCACAAGCTGCACGACAGTGTTGTCAGCACTATAGTGTACTTTTTGGTACGTTCTGGCAACACTGTTGACAATCGTGTCGTGTCATTGTTTGTTCGTAGGAAAACCCCCTTACAATCCCTCCCTCTTAGCCTAGCATGACCACCGAAACGTGATATGGTACCTAGTGATTTATCACGTTTAACTGGAGGGAGGAAGGGCTGCCCCCCTAGCATGACCGACAATACACGATATATATATCGTTTTGTCGACACTCGACTGTCAAATTCTATTGTTTTATGGCAGTTAAACGTGATAAAGCTCTATATCATATTATCGCGTTTCGATGGTCATGCTAGGGGGGCATGAGCATATTACACTATCATATATTATTTATCGGATGCTATCTCCGACGAAGATAGTAAACATATATCTCGGATGATATATACATGATAGTGTAATATGGGCCTAAAACTTTATTCCGTTCCGCAATGCGCAGTGTTCCGATTGTAAAACTTATGTTCACAGATACTGTTTGTGCATTCCTCAATCTACGAAAGTTCGTGCTTAATGTTTTACAATCGGAACACTGCGCATTACGGAACGGAATAGTTTTATGTAATTATTTTTTACTGTACGCTTTTGTACATGACTGTACTTATATAAAAAAACGGAATTTCTCCTAAACTAAAGGGGGACTAATTTTGTGGCTTTGGGACTAATTGGGACTAATTTACACGAATCGTTTCCAATAATCAGATTTTCTCTAGGTGACCTGGTTCAAAAGTCCTCGCCAAGATGTAGGTTGATTTTGGCAGGGACCAAATCATTCTTTTATATTTTTTGAACGGCGCTTCATTTCGATTTGATTCTTGGCATTGCGGGATCCATAAAAAAGGGAGATTTTTTTTGAATAATCAGATCCTGGCTAGGTGTTTAGGTTCACTAGATATAGCCTGTCCCTGCCAAAATGAAGGTTTGCTTTGGCATGGACCATTTAAATCGCTTATATCTTTCAGTCCTTTTTGGGACTAATTCCGAAAAAGTAGGACTAGTTGGGACTAATTGGGGAGAAATTTTCCATGTAGTCAGAATTGCGGTTTTCAAAGTGGTCCATGCCAAGATGTAGGACACGAAAATGTGCAATAGAAAATCAGTCTGGGCAATGTATATGCCGACCTCCCGATACACTTACAAAAAGCAAGTTCGTTAGTTTTAATATGATTATCTACAGATCTCAAAAAATATTATAAAACCAATTCCCACATACATGTTTTCTTAAAATATGTATAATCACGTACGTCGGCGCAATGTTACTTACACATTTGCTCCGACTATGTCGTAAATCCCTATACGAATAGTAATAATAACAATGCCGATGTCCCTAATATTAATTAATAATTAAAATATACTTTTTACCATCGCCACTCAAAAAAGTGCGTCTTATTCATTGATAACAGTGAATAATACGCGTTTTTATTCACCGAGTGAATAAAAATATTTTGAATTTGGAACAAGCGCGCATCGTATGAATTAGGTACAAAAAAAATAAAAGGTGCTGAAAGTATGGAGCTATTCCATAGATACAGATATAGTTCTACAATTAAATGACAAAAATAATCCCGCCAATTTTATTTAGGTTCTTTTTAGTGTCTTATCTTTGGGTTCTTTTCTAAAAAATATCCCGCTAAATCAATTAGGTCCTTTTTAGTGTCTTATATTTGGGTTCTTTTTTATATATTTGAGGGAGATTAGTTGTTCAGTCTTGCATCAGTCCATTATATCAGTCTGGTACGATCTTCAGTCTGTAAAAATTCAAAGTCTATATATATATATATATACAAACTGATGAAGTGGACTGATGAAAGACTGATCATGTAGTTTCCCTCTTAGTTAGCTCGGTGGCATAGTGGTTTAGCGCCTGGCCCAGCGATTGCGGAAGTTAAGCAACGTTCGCAAGGGTCGGTCATGGGATGGGTGACCAAAAATGTATTATCTCGAGCTCCTCCGTGCTTCAGAAGGCACGTTAAGCTGTTGGTCCCGGCTGCATTTGCAGTCGTTAACACCCACCAATCCGCATTGGGCCCGCGTGGTGGGTTATGGCCCGTCCTCCTTACCACCCATAAGGAAGGCCTGTGCCCCACAGTGGGGACACCGAAAATGGCTAATGGACAACTATAAATACTATAGGTACTGCTATTTTTTTTTCTCGCAGTCAATGGTAAAAAGTAGAGTACACAACTCGTGAAAAAAAAATTTCATCTCGGTCCTTTGTATCCCTCGCTTCGCTCAGGATTCTACTTTTTCCTTCGCTGCTCTCGGGATCCAACTTAGTCCCTCGAACTAAATTCCCTCTTTTTTCACTTGTTGCATAATCTACTATTAATAAACTGGGCAATTTATAAAATTACTAATAAGGATAAAATAGACGGAATTTTATCGAAATTAATTAAACATAATAAAATGAATAGTTATTACAATGAAAGCAAGTTGTGTGATCATCATGATGTGTTCGCTATCTATTATATTTAGGTTTAATGTAATAATTTTATCAGTATTAGTGGTTTAGACAGCACTCAACAGCAGGGACCGGAATACCGATATTTTTTTAGTTAGGAACTGATATTTTGGTATTGATTTATCGATACCGATATCAGTATTTTATTTCAGTACACGAATATCGATACTTTTTAGAAAATTATCAGTATTGATACCGATACTGAAATACCGATATAATACCGATAAAATGCCTTCTGCGCTTTCAATTTTTTTTATTTCCTTTAGTTTTTTTTAGTTTTCGCACTTCGGATCAGGGCTTGGAAACCGGTAATAATTTTTTGAACCGGTTCGACGAAATTGAATGAATTAATTAGTTGCATGCTAGCTGCTTGAGCGCTGTTGCCGTACCGTACCTCTCCGCAACCCGCCCGCCCCGCAGCGCGCAAACATGCAACGTCGCTTCGCAGCCTAGCATATCAGTACTGGGTATCGATAAAATTATCGATACAAAATACCGGTACTTTATATTACCGATACAAATATCGGTATTTATCTCAGTTATCGATACCGTTATCGATATTTTAATAAAATATCGATATTCAGAATATATCGGTATCCGGTCCCTGCTCAACAGCACAGCGCGATATTGCGCGCTTAACATTACAAAAAGAACACACCGTATCGCAATACCTAGGTGGTAATTAGTTAATGTACGTACCCACATATCGATGGCTTAGAGCACACATGTACTAATTACAAAAAATGCGATTTTTACTTTTTGAGTGACAACTGTATTAATTGACGTCCTCTACCGTTTGCACTTACCCACGTGTCGATATTCCATCTCTTTCTATCAAAAACCCAGTGTCACTGTTGTATTAAGTAAGCTTCGGTTATGTCCAAAAGTATTAAAATCCTTTATTTTTACTAATCTGCTACGAAAACTCCATAAGTGATTTTAAGATTCCCTCCTGCGGTACTACTTAACGCACAAAAATATTAAGTACTTTTACGACATGTTATCTTACATTAATTATACAATCCAAATGTTGTAAGTGCAGTTAATACGAAAAAAAACAGCTGTTCCATACATTTAGGTCGAGTAGGTATTGCGCTTTTGTATGGAACAGCTGATTTTTTTCTCGCACCTACAGAGTTGGCCCCATAGTAAAAGTTGCTTGTAATCATGAGTGGAACCACCCCACTGCGGGAACCAAATGATAAAAATCTGTTAGTGTTTAAGAAAGACTGATTTAATGAGTACCTACTATTTTTAATAATTATTAAAATGTTGTAGAATGTTTTATTTATTTCTAATATTATTATTATTATTTAATATTATTATTATTTTATGTTCTAACCTGCACAAACTATCTTGAGTCGGTATTTAATAATAAAAATTTAAAAAAAAATTAATAATTTATTATTAAATTTATCTACCTATATTTTTAAATTTAAATTAATAATTTAATACTTAAATATATCTAACATTTTTGTATTAATAAGTACCTGTTACTCTATTAGAATACTAACCCAGCCCCACTTAGTACATTCGTGCATTCAAATTACTAAATATGAGGGTTCAAATGTACTAAGTGAGTTTTCAGCTGATTTTGTTATCAATTTGACGTAATTGCGTTATGAAATTTACTTATTTGTGGAACTAAAGAATAAGTCTTATGAATAAACGTAATTTGAATTCCATATCATATACAGTTTTTGTATTTTATGATGCTTCAACTTTAAAATGCTCTCCTGAAAAATCAACTTTTTGTAATTAACACATGTGTGCTCTAAGCCATCGATATATAGCCACATACATATATTTACATAATCAATAAAATGACATGTGTAAATAATTAAAACTACACAACTATTAAACAATAAACAACAATTTGTGCAATATGTGATGTGATATCAAGTAAAGTAAAACCCGTACCTCAAGCAGGGAATGCGTAAACAATCTATTATATATTTTTTATAGTTATTTTTGTATAGGGGGAGTTTGATGGTATACTTAATCGTCGAAACCAATTTAATTTTTAAAGAAAGAAAGTAACAGTGTACATAGCTGTTCCCTTCTGTTAGACTTGTTTAAATATAATTTTACGACTTTGTCCGCGTGGATATTAGAGAAAACCCTTAGGGAACCTTCAACCAGGATCCGACCGGCCGTTGTTACACGATCAGGCGGGTCCCCACCAAGCGCGCAAGCGCGAGGCAAGACGTTTGCCGCGTCTAGTCTGCACGAGGCTGCTCGGCTGGTCGGATCCTGGTTAAAAGGTTCCCTAAGGATTTTCTCTAATATCCACGCGGACGAAGTCGCGGGCGGAAGCTAATTTATTACAATAATCAGAATTGGGTCCACAGATATTAGTATCCCGTTCCCGTTTCTTTACCCTTTCCCGCTCTACCGTTCCCATTCCTGTTCCCGCCCCGGTCTCCGTCCCCGTCCCCGTCCCCTAGGCCTGAAAGCACGACAACCTCAAGAACGACATCCACAACGATTTGCATGTTTAATTACCCCAGTTACTCCCTAAGGGATGATTTTAAAAATAACAATATACGTTGCGTTAAATTTCCATCCATAATAAGTCTAAATTATAAGTTTAGCGACTTTTACTTCTAAAATGAAGGATTTTCTTTTATACACAACTTCATCTCCATTTTCACCCCTTTGGGGGTAGAATTTTGAAGAACGCTGAGAGAGTTTTTAATCGACAGCCTAAACACAAAATTTGAAGATCCTAGCTTCAAATCAAAACTGAGGAACTTTCATACAAACTGTCATCCCTTATTTCATCCCCTTAGAGAAGGAATTTTCGAAAATCCTTAGTGGATGCCTACACTGTATACGGTATCTGTGTGCAAAATTTCAACCCCCTTACTATAGCAGATGTATAGTTACACAGTGTTTTGTCACTTTCTTTTCAATGTCAAATTCAAATAGTTTGACAGAGAGTAACCATTGTGTAACTATACATCTGCTATACAATCTTTATTAGTTAATTTCATTTGCTGCAGTTACTGCAAATAACCTACTTTCGTGCACTGCATTAAAATTTATCACAAGTTGCATTGCTTGCAACATTAAATAAGAATTAAAAAAAAATAGTAGAAATGGTGAAATTTCATGTGATTTAAATCTCTGTGTAGTAAGTTGGTCTGTTAATCTGTAACAAGTCGAAAACGTTGGGAAAAACGTAGGTGGTGTTGAAGCCGATCATACCGTATGTGAAATATTTGTAGCAGAGCTCAACGATGATTTTGTTGTTGTTGTCGAGACTATTCTCCGAGTTTCGAAGTTCGTTCTTATCTTTGCCGAGGAGGGCGCACACGAGCGCGTAGGAGATGGACTTGCCGATGGCGCGCGTGGCGACCACGCCGCAGAAGCCGAGCACGGTGCGCAGGATGGTGCAGCCGACCATGTCCACGGAGGGCCAGATGATCTCGTAGGGCGGCGCCTGGCTGCTCGCCGCCATGTTGCCCAGCTGGTAGTTCGTCCACGACCCGCCCAGGATACCGGCGCACACGCTCACTATCATTGTAGTATCACCCCTGTCCAACAAATTATATATTATATTTATGGTAGTTGTTAGTATATGTGACTTACACAAAAATGTATACCTGGTGTGTTATGTTAAAGAGATCGGATAATTTATTTATTTTATTTTATAAATCTTTATTGTACAAATACATAGAGTAAGGTACAAATGGCGGACTTAATGCTAATAGCATTCTCTACCAGTCAACCAACAGTAAACAGATAAACGCGAATGCGGCACAAATAAAATAATCGGATAATAAGATAGGATGCAAATTTACTAATAGTCAATATGGAAGCAGCTTCTTTATATTCTGTCTGAGGGTCGAGCGGTTGGATTCCCGCCACAATGTGAACTTCAACTCATTCGTGGTGAGGGCACCGACCGAACATCTGTCGACCTTCATGAAAGAAGATTTTTGGCCGAAGGGTGTTTTGTTCCGACGTTTTCGCGGTCGGATACCGGACACTGCGTCGCGCAACACGTCGCCGCCGTCAACACGTGGAAAATAGTTTTATTAAATCTAATTTAAATATATGTATGTTAGTCTGTAAGGTATTTGTTGTATGGGCCTAGTTGCCTGATTTAAATATATAAATATAAATAAATAAAATATTACCCTATGTTTTGGTTCAGACGTGGTTTCTTGGCATTATTATTTTAAGTGAAAAACCGTGCAGAATTCTTTCGTGACGTGCGCTAGTAGGTGTTAACATAGGCAGCATGACCTTGACCTATTTGTACATCGGCCTAACGTCTAAAGCGAGAACTTGAAAAATGTTTTTTCGAAAAAACATAGGCACGTTCGTCCGTGACGAGAGCGAGTAGGTGTTAACATATAAACAGCATGACCTTGACCTATTGAGTTTTTTGTTTCCAAAATAATATCTTTTGCCGAATTTGAAAAAATAATTGTGTAAAGATGCCTTAAGGGGCTATAATAGGAAAACATGGTTTGCGCGGGCCATATTTTTATATAGAAAACGTAAAGTTGTAGCCACAAAAAAAAACATACGACAAGCTAAAGAGATTATCTAGTACCTACAAGTATTAAATTGCGTATAAACCTCACAGATGATTGTAAAAAAAAATCAGAATATCATCAAAAGCGCTTGTCACGGGCCATATTTTTGGCGTAAATAATAGCAGAAACTTATTGAATTCTAAATCAAAATACACTTTAACGTACTGAGCAGTTGCTCCAATAACTTTTTTTTAAGAAAGATAAATGTGCTAAAGATTATGATGAAAAAACAACGAAAAACATCGAAAAAGTGCAGAAGTGAGGTTATTTTCCATACTCTTTACACATAAAGAAAAAGACAGAGACAAGTGATTTCGCGTAACGGAGCCTTAGGAGTTTCTTTTTAAGACACAAAAATAAATTATGGAAAAAAGTATTTCTTCTTTTCGGACTTATCAAACCACCCTCGTAACTAATTTCCAACATTCAATTTAGATAAGTATGACACATAATCACAATCTCAACATTGATACATTATTATGAGAGTATTGAAGAAAAATAAAATGTGTAGGGAGAAATGAAGGAACTTCACCAACAAGGGTGTGACACTTTAGTTAAATGAATTAATGAAGTATCACTAATGTAAATAAAGTTATTAGATAGACATAATAAGCAAAGTAATACAATTAAATATTATGATTTTATGTTTACCTCGTAGGAGTCCACCTATCAGCATTTGGGTAGAATACAATGGCTAATATAGATAATGTTATGACAACAAGGGGAGCAAAGTTGTTCATCAACAGAACCCCGTCGAGCCAGTCCACCAGGGGAATCAGCACCACCAGCAAGGCCGATGACAGCAGCAGCCCTGCAGCTATGTCCTGGAAATTGGAACACAAACAGAGTTAGCACCAAAGACAATGAATTCTGTTTCTTAACCAAACATGATAGAGTATATTTTAGGCCTGGTTCATACAGGGTCAGTGACTGGACCCAGTGACTCTTGAGTTTCAGACCCAGTAACTGGGTACATGTAGAAAGGATTAGCAGTAAGGCATACTGTGCCCGAAAATAACACAGGTGGCCAGCCAGCTGGACTGACTTGCGATCGAGAAGTCAGCACTTTACTGGGTTGAGTGTAGTGTCTACACGAGCCCAGTAGCAAGTCAGCATTGGACTGGATTACTGGTATAGGTAGTGCCATGTTACTGACCCTGTATAAACCAGGCATTATATAGTATACTTACTAGCACACTGTGCATCCCAAGGTAAATTCTGCTAACACAAATCAATGTACACCATGCAACAGCAATAATTACACCCCAGAACTCAGGATATTGATACCTGTTTATGGTGTACAGTAAAACTGAGAACGGAATGGACACCCCGACCATGGCGTGTGTCGATGGCATGCCATACTCTATAGCCCATTTGTCTTGTAATTTCTTGACCGGGTAACCTGGTCTAGGCCATCGAACTATATCTTTAATGCCTTGACCTGGAAATGGACTACATTTTTAATTTGTATTTATGTAAATAAATCACACAGAGGGCCTAGTACGAGTTCGTTTTTTGTTCTCACTTCACTTTGCTAATAGTTAACTATCGTCTTCTATCTTTCACTCGTTCACTCACTCGCATGATTTTCGTCTTTCACCCGATACTATTCGCAAAGTGAGGTGAGAAACACAACTCGTACTAGGCCCTCAGTATCAGTACTACCATCTTTTCATTAATATTTGGAAATTGCTTGAGTAATGTAAGAATATAAATGATTTAGAATATAGAAATGAATACAAAGGACAGTTTTTCAGTATAGTATAGTATACAAATAATTACCTATATACATTACAATTGTCCAAACCAGTACCACTCTCCTGCCCACAGCTCCATCAACATTCCAGAACCAAAATGGTATGAAGGTAGCATAAAATATCTCATCGCCAAGTGCTGTGCCTATTACGAACAAGTAGTACCAGAACCTATTGTTAACGGTGCACACAAGTTCGTCCTTCCCATTGCTCTCCCATGAACTATCTGTATCATTTGATGATTGGGAACTGCTTGATATGTTACTTGGTATTCTTTTATGCTGTTTCAAGTCGTACTCTTCACTCACGTGGTCTAGTTTATCAGAATGAATCACTGTGGCCGATTCATCGGTCTGCCGAATGTTACTTCTGTAAATTACTCCAAAAAAGTTTTGCACTTTCACAACAAGAAGAGGATCCTTCAAATATTCGATAACGTTATCCCACATATTTGCTTTATTATAAATAAACAAAAAATAAATATTTTATGGTGCAATCCTCACAACACGACTCTCTCTTTCAGTTATTTTCACAAGTACACAAGTAGTAGAGACTAGAGATGGGTATGGCCCATAGAGTACATTATTTTATACTAAGATAGAGTTATCAGTCAGACCTAATGATCAACGCCATCTAGCGAAATGTGACAAAAAGTGTACGATATTATAATATAGGTACTAGTAGGTTTCTTTAAATCTTGACTTGTAATTTTTTTGGGAGGTAACCACTACTATGTCATGAAACAAATTAAAAATAATTTAATTAATAGCTAATCAGCTTTGACTATATAAAACTGTGAAAGCCACACGATACCGCGATTCAGCAAGGGATAGCGTCATCTATCGACTGTTTGACAAACGAAAAATGAGCGCCATCTATCAAGTCAATCAGCAACTAAAATCTTAGTCCGCGCTCCCTTGTAGTGAGTCAAGTAACATTAGGTCCGGATATATACGAATCAGTGGACCTGCATCACAGATCACTCACTATATATGTAGCAGGACTTGCATCACATGCCACAGTGATGAATGTTTCACCTCAAGTGAATGAAGGCTTTTCACAATGACAAAAAACTGTAGACTCGATAGATGGCGTTGATTTTTAGTAGTAACGGCGTAGTAAAAAAATCACATTGTCAGTGTCACCTATTTTTATAGGTGACAATGTGATTTTGTTACTAAGCTTCGAAGAGTATCAACACCATCTAGTGAGGCAAATAGTTAATATTTTTAGGCTTCGAAGAGTATCAACACCATCTAGTGAAGCAAATAGTTACTATTTTTATTTTTTAAATGTCACTTTGAAAACCTCTCATTGGATACCGATCACCCCGGAGCGGATTGCACAGCGGTTGTAATAACAATAGAGGCCCAACCATTAGTTGATGCAAACTGTTAACGTTACCGTAAACTATCGGATATACTGCTCACAGTCAGTACGAGTGAAAGAGACAAAACGATAGTTTACGGTAACGTAAACAGTTTGCATCAACTCATGGTAGGGCACCAGTTCTAATATAACTGAATCACGGGCCGCGCGCCGTCTTCGTTTACATTTCGCACTTGGCTGAAGACTAGCACTAATAAAAATTGTATTAAACTAGGTATTCGTAGTTAGGCACGTTAGTACTATTATATATTCTGTGGTTAGGCGCTAGTCTACCAAGTATAAACCTTTGAGATGCATTGGATTTTTAAACATTTTCGAGTGAGGACAATGACGCTGGAAGTAAGAAGCAGCGTAAATTTACCCTGATGCTTTTGAAAAAGTCCACTTTGACACAATGGCAGCTATGTCCGCCTTTTCTCCCGATAGGGTCGCTAGTGTAGTTGAAGGCATCTCATTTTGACAGCTCCATAGAGTGTGTATGGGGTTTTAGTTTTGTTATTTAATTTTGTTAAAAATTTGAGATTAGCTGCCATTGAAAACTTCCCAAAAATATGCGTTCCACAGAATGCATCGATTACAGTAATCGGTCAGTGATCGATGACCCAACGGCTTGTCTGCTAGAATGCACTGAATGTCAAAAAAGTTTTAGGTTAGATTTGAAATTGTAATAAATAAATACAAAACATAACTTTTGATTTGAGAGTACCTTCATCATCAATTTAAGAAATCCCGAAAAGTTTGATTCTATAATTATTTATTTCAAACACCGAGTGGTTTACGTTACGGTAAGTTACAGTTAATTAAGTTTTAAAAACAATATTGCCTTGTTTTGTTGGAACTGTTTTGATGACTTCTGCTTTTTTTCAATAAAATATTTACCATTTGTACAATATTATTTTGATTCATATTAAATGAAATAACAATACCAAGGAATTTAGGCCGCGCGCACTTGTCGTACTAATTTGACTCGTAGAAAGTAGCGATGGGCTGACTCGAGTAAACCCGTTTAAAAATTCGCGTAACTCTGTTTCAGCTCGAATTACAAGACCCTGAGTTGGTGTAGGTATCAATCTGACATCATTTTTTTCTTTTGGCTCGCGTTTCGTAGCTGTGAGTGTCTCAGACGAAGTTGTTGACTGTTGTTGTTGTTGTTTGGTTCAGTCAGGCACCAAACTGAATCGGTTTGGAATCGCGACCGGCGGAGGCATCCGCATTACAACCTCTTAAAACGTGCCAGTTTTCTGAATGGCTATCAATGTGTCTCTTTTATTTGATATACAGCGAGAAAGAGATGTGACTATAGTAATATTCATAAACCTGGCAAAGTTTAAGAGGTTTTAAAACCCCCTCTGCACAGATAAGTAGCAACTGTGGAGACTCTTAACTCTTGTTTATAGATACTAGCTAAGTTGGTAGCTTTTTTTTATGATGATATTGTGATTTAAGTAGGTAGGGTTAGTTTGAACTCGAGTTGGCCCATTACTAATTTGCATATCCTATATATTTATTATATTTAAATATCACACACCCGCTCCATAAACACTCACTCAGTTGTGTACGCACCATGAGAGGTTCTCTTTACACTAGATTTAGTTTTATATTGGCATAAAGCATTACAACCTTCATTCTTTTAGTTTTTGTAACCATCACTTGTTCCTAAACCTTCTGTTTGGCGTTAATTTGTTTAAAGAAAGCACTGCACTTGAGATACAGGTCTCCTAGTTCGGGTGCATATGTTTAACTCGTCTGCAACTGCCGTATAGCATTAGAGTAGGACACTAAATTGAGTCCACTTGAAACCCGACACCAAACACGTGTTACATCATTACGACAATTTTTATTGGTTATAAATTTCAAAGCACAGATATACATATATTTTTATCACAGATTGTTAGGAATTTCATAAGCTTGTCGCTAAAATAAGGTTTGGGTAAAATGGTCCCGACCAAGGTGACTGATCACCCGCCCGGCTTCGCTGGCGTCTCCCCTTATAAATAATAAAATAAGGTTGTCCATACACTATCAGTCTCTATCATTGAGTGCAAAACGTTTTCCTGCGCTCGCGCACGCCCGCATGTTATGTGCCTCATGCGGTACAGCGGGCGTTGATGGAATAGCTTAATCGTTTATTTCTGTGTCTCATAAGGCCAGTTGGGCACACAGGGGTTAAAGCTAGATTGCATTATATAAATTAATCTAAAATGTTTTAAAAGTTTTTGTTTGTGTTTTTTATCTTAGTGACCTTAGTGTCAATATTCTTTGTTATACCGATACCACAGAATATATAATAGTACTAATACTATGGAATAAAAAATAGTATGCTATTACATATTCCATAACAATGGTTTCCAGTGTACAGATAGTTGATTATAGCTTGTTCTATGAACTTGAATAATCTGATACTGCCAGTGTTGCTACTGCAAATGTAGTAGCTGTTGACCGTAACGGCAACCAACACTAACCTGTCTCAAGTTCTCAATAGTAAATCATGTGTGAAATGTACCTCAAACTGTTAGTTGAACATGCCTTATGTCATAAATAAAGTATAATAATACGTAATATTGGTTTATCAATACTCAATCACCAAAATACAATGGGTTTCGACAGTTTAGTATTAACAAATTGTTTTAGATTAATATTATCATGTTTTGGCAGTCATACTATGTAGCCCTTCCCTTGGCGTTTCCTTGGCGTTTCCCTGCGTGATCGAATCAGAAACGAAGAGATCCGCAAGAGAACTAAAGTAACCGACATCGCTCGAAGGATTGCTCAGCTGAAGTGGCAATGGGCGGGACACATAGCGAGAAGAACCGATGGCCGTTGGGGCGGAAAGGTTCTGGAATGGCGACCGCGCACCGGACGGCGCTCCGTGGGTAGGCCCCCGACAAGGTGGACCGACGATCTGGTGAAGGTCGCGGGAAGCCGCTGGATGCGGGCAGCGCAGGACCGATCGTCGTGGAGATCCTTAGGGGAGGCCTATACCCAGCAGTGTCGTGCGGCTGATATGATGATGATGACTATGTAGCCCAGTAAAATTAGACATTTAAAACGCAAAACGCGATGTAAAGCTGCATTTTTGGTACGTTATTTGGACCCTTAAGGGAGTGTGGAACCATGTTTTGCAAGCAAAAAAAAGTTGTGCTAGCTGCGTTATACGTGAAAAACTGCAAAAAATTTAAGTTTTTGCAGTTTTATTGAAAAACTATGCGTGTCAATGTTTCAAGCATCATATCTCAAAAACTCTTAGACATACGAAGCTGTGGGTTGGCTTTAGTTGTTTGAAATTTAATACACTTTTAAAATGATATTGGCAACTAATGTCAAAAGCGCATAGTTTTTGAATAAAACTGCAAAAATGAAAATGAAATTTTTTGCAGTTTTTCACGTATAAAGCAGCTAGCACAACTTTTTTTGCTTGCAAAATATAGTTCCACACTCTCCTAAGGGGTCCAAATAACACACCAAAAATGCAAATATACATCGCATTTTGCGTTTTTACTAAAAACATTTTGTAAGATTTTACTGGCCTAATGGGGACTGGCGGAAGTTATAAATTAATTAGATATATAAAAAAATGAACCTAATTTTGAGTTGTCTATATGAAAGTGTTTCAATCATGTTCCATTACACAATATAATAAAACATAGCTTATAATAACATCATACATGTTCTGATTCAATCAACGACTTATCGCTAAAATTATATATCATGTTTATTTATTGCTTTTTTACCGAGTACATGAGTGTTGTATTGTATCACCAATTTACAGATAACATTGTTGTATGGTCAGAATTATCTGTAGTCTCCTTACTATCCAATAAATAATGGTTATAGATAAGGTTTCCCGCTCAGTCGCCGTGCGCTCCGTCAACACAGTGCTCGTTTATCAATTGCGAACCGCCGCCGATGCGAAATATACCTAGGTACTCCTTGAGTGACTTAATTATGCTCCTCGGTCGCGCACCATCCTGACCGCAACACACGCATACGGTGCTCCAAACGCCGCGTCGTCATGAACTTTTTATGCCATAAATTGCCGTGATATATTCCTCCTTTTGCCCTTTGGATAAGTTGATGTTCTACAGTTATCTCCGTTGTGTTGTGCGCACAAAAACTGCAACCAATAAAACCCATTTTCGGCTTCAATATAGGTATTGTATACGTATTTTATCGTATTGACTATTATGAAATGAACCTACCTAGGTACCATCCTAGGTATGTAAGGACAGTAAAGCTGTTCCTTGCGACTTTGTCTGCGTGTAATTGCGTTTCCCGTGGGAGTTTCGGAGTTATATAATAGTAACTAGCTTATGTTCTTCTACAATATCAATATCATCTCTATACCAAGGTACCAGAAATACTGCAGCGGTTTAGGCGTAAAAATGACAAGTTATCGTAAAAAAAGCGCATACAATGATTTGTCTTTACTCCCAAATTAATCTTGTAAATAATGTCCATAACTGCTAATGTTTTCCTATTCTTGATAGTTTGCTTAAACATTTATTTCTCTCGGGAATCGTAACTGCAACAGTTGTTTCATTTTCAGGGCTATAATCATAGTTTTGCCTGCCGAAGACTGCAACCGTCAATTAATAACATGTTAGATATGTATAGCTATTCGGCATCACTTTCACCGACTAATTATACGCCACATTGGTCTTCAGTTAGTTACACAACTATTTTATATACTTACTGTTTAACAAATTTACCGATACAAAACATTCAAATCAAAGTTTTAGGTTGAAAGGTTATCCACTCTTTTTATTGGAACATTTTCTTATTAGATTTTTGTTTGCAAATAAATAGGTCTGTCTGTACTGTACTCTGAGACACAACTTTTTATGGCTTATATTTTTTTGTGCCTTAGAAATAATTAAAATACATATCACTATAAAAAGTACATTATAATCTCACTATTTGTATGGCACTATACAGAAGACCATGTGACTGGATTAAATTGAAAATGTCCAGCATTGTCTTCAGACACAAAATAGCTTCAGTGCACTTCTCCAACGAGAAGCTTAGAAGACTTACAGTGTAAAACGATTATCCGTTATTTTTTTCTTTTTAAGTACTTACTTACTTACCTCTTTCGTTTTTGAAGCCTTTTAGCACTTTAATTGTATAAGTTAAGTACATACCTACTCGTACAATGAATAGCTCCAAAGAAAAAAACAATGATTATATTGTTCAAAAAATGTTGTTACTATTCGCTGTTTGCAGTTGCAACCAACCTGCGAATTATCTTTACCCCCACCACTACATCATTACTAAACGTCTACTACTCGACTGAGCATCGTAAAATTTTGCATACAGTCATATTGTATTGTCAGGGGTGCAGAAAAGGACATAGGTTACCTTTCATCCCGAAAAAAGAAACTGTTCCCGAGGGATAGACAAAATACTATCGACGCAGACGGAGTCGCGGGCGGTCGCTAGTTAAATCATATAAATTAATAATTATTTTGGCAAATCACATAGGTGATGTAATATGTTGCTCTGACTGATCCCGAGATAAGTCTTAACTCACTGTTGTTACTAATCTACTTCTATAAGATTAATTAAATTATTAAGACGATCTGGAAACAACGAAGATATAGCAACCATTGACTTCAAGGCTATGTCACGAATAGCTTTCAAACCAGCACAGCAACGTCAGCAAATGATCTAATCGGGAAGCGAACCCCAAACTTTTCAATTTATGATTCGGCGATTTTGTTGGTGATTTGAATAGCTTTTGTAGATCAAACCATACAATTTGAATAGGTAAGTTAAAAAAAAGTGCAAATATTTACTGCAGTAAATTTATTTGGTTCTGTTTCGTTGATAATGTAACTAGTTATAAATCACTTTTTCATTATCGTTGGGAATGATTTTTTGAAGTAAGTAGGTAAAACGCTATTTTTTTTGACATTCTCTTTGTTAGTAGGGTAATAGGAGGTACAATTTTTTATGTTTTACACTTGATATCTACGTTTATCAATAGGCTTAAGGCGCCCTACTGCCCACTACTAGCGCCGCCAATACATTAATTTTTATTACTCGTAAACCAAGTCAATATTTAGAAAAGCTAAAGATTAGCATGCCCTCTTAAATTGTTTCTTATATTTATTTTATTTTTATTTATTTATTGAGATGGTGCTATATGCGATGAATAGCACCATCCCTTTCTAACTAAACTAAAGCAGAGATTTGAGCTTGAGATCGATTCTATAATGCTCAAAGTGGCCACTTTTGGCTAGAATGGATTTTTAAACTTACAGAAAGAATGAAAACGAAGAGTTATTAAAAAAAAAATTAGAGACAGTTTAAGAGGGCTTGATCTTAAGCTTTTTTAATATTGACTGGGTTAACGAGTAGGTTACAAAAATAAATGTATTGCCGACGCTAGTAGTAGGTAGTACGGCGCCTTAAGATACTGTTAACTTTACTTTTCATATTAAAAAATCTACGGCCTTACCACAAAACACTGTTTAACAAGTATTTAGCTAAAACACTGTTTAAATGTGATGCTGTCACTTTTTTGACAATATTATTTGAAAGAGACAGCATCACACTTAAACAGTGTTTTAGCTAAACCGTGTTTTAAGATCTTTTATGGTAAGGCCGCTAGTATAGGCCGCTAGGAAGGCATAAGAGATAAGAAGTTGACACTTTGCAGTTTTCCATATAAATAAATAATAACATTTTACGGGTTATTATGAAACAGCCTGTAGGTAGGTATTATAATATATAATGTAATACTGGTACTACTCGCCGTAGGTAACTGGACATGGCTGCGGAAGAGGAGCCCGACTTGCTTAAAATTTTCTGGGACCACTTCTTCAAAGCCGAGACAGGTACTTATGAGGTAAGCTGTCTACTGAAAATACGTTATTATTTATTTTGTACTTTCCAATTTGTAGGTATAATACAAGTGTAAAGCAGGGTTGCACAGACTTAATGAGACCATAGGCCCGTTGGGCAAATAATGAACAAATGGCGAGCCAGCACAAATTAAAAACATAAAAATAGCCAAAAAAAAATTTTCCCCACTGACATATTGCTGGGGAGGTCGCGGCCGCGGTCTGTGCATCCCTGATGAAAAGAGCTTACCATAGACTAAAGCAATGGTTTAAAAAGGACAGGTGTTAGTTAATTCTGCTTTGTGTTTTCATTTTCGCTTTAAGATCTCTTAATTTAGTGATTTTTGTTTCCTTGTTTGCCTCTTGCAATATAAAAAAAGTTTTTCTATTTCTCATTATTTTAAAGCACAGGTTTTACATTTACTTAGATGTTTTTTTTTGCTTCTGCTGGTATTGATGCACCTCAGACTCACCGCTCATTACGTAGGCGGATGTCGATCAATAGGACTGTGGGTGATAGACTTCAGTTTCAAGAATGTTATCATTTTGTTTTATAGAAATCCACGTGGCTTGACCTGTTTCTTGCTGAGTTTCTCATCAGAGTCAATGATGGTGCTGATCCGAAAGAACTTATCAAATTTTGGTAATTTATTTGCTTTTTTAATATAATTGCGCTTTCATTAAGTATATAGATAATTTAAGCTATTGATCTTACCTTATAACGGGTGTAACAAGACACTCAACGAAGCCGAAGTCCACGCATTTCGCCCATCATCTGGATCATTTTTGTCTTTTAGACTATACCTGGGAAATCAATAGCTACGAAGTTATTAAAGGTCGAAGTCAATTTTTTTTTTAATTTATTATGAAATCTTATTTTATTCGTTGTTTCCTAATTTTTGTCTACAGAAACATTATCAAAATTGTATGTATTTCATAACAAACAATGGCTTCAAAACGTCATCACTCAATGTATTTCATGAGCACGCACTTTAACGTTGCCTTTCAACTCGGCAGCACGCAGCTGTGTAGCATTCACTCGCATACGCGTTCTGTTGTACGCGTTACATTGCGTGGTAATGTATGCAATGCTTTTTTAACACCAAAAATTAAAATCGTTTCCCAGCAATAATTTTGAACAGAAATGGTCCTGATAATGGGCAGAATACTAAGTCTTGTTACACCCTGTATGTATCTCTAAGAATCTAATTTTAATCTTGTTGTATTGTAGTCCCGTGAGCGGCGTGGTGACACTGGTCGGGTGTGAGCTGCTATGCGGGCTGCACCGCGTGACGTCATCCGTGAGCCACTTGGCGACGCCGCTGCCGCTAGACGCGTCCCCGCCCGCGCCGCCCGCCCCGCCCTTACCAGGTAATGGTGGCCTGCAGCTGCTATGTTAAACCATAATCTTATTGGGCTTTGAATCGTGGCAGGGTCGCCATGCAAGGATGCGACCAGGAGACGTCAAATAATAACAACTGACTGCGATCAATAACTGATTTATTACGCTCAGTAATAGCTTATACATATATGTATGAGGAGAGATGTACACACTACAACAAGTATAAGAACTAGCAACTGCGTTGTAGGTATACATATAAGATAAATGTGATATGACTTTGCAGTATCGTATAACAAAAACTAACAAAATAACTAATTATCAAAGGTTCAGATTCGATAATTGAACTTGGTTGCAACAGAGGAGAAGACGGAAGAATGCCGGCTGCAGTCGACGAGCCTGTTCACGCGCAACAACAGCCAGTCGTCGGGCGAGATCCTGCGCAAGTACCTGCTGGGGGGCGTGGCCTGGCGCTGCCTCGCGCTGCTCAAGGCGCTGGGGGTCGAGGTAACTAACTGTACGGTAGAGTAGAGTCGCTTGTCGAGTACCAGCCTGGTCACAGTACAATAATAGCCAGTCGTCTTGCGAGATCCTGTGCAAGTACCTGCTGGGGGGCGTGGCCTGGCGCTGCCTCGCGCTGCTCAAGGCGCTGGGGGTCGAGGTAACTAACTGTACGGTAGAGTAGAGTCGCTTGTCGAGTACCAGCCTGGTCACAGTACAATAATAGCCAGTCGTCTTGCGAGATCCTGTGCAAGTACCTGCTGGGGGGCGTGGCCTGGCGCTGCCTCTCGCTGCACAAGGCGCTGGGGGTCGAGGTAACTAACTGTACGGTAGAGTAGAGTCGCTTGTCGAGTACCAGCCTGGTCACAGTACAACAACAGCCAGTCGTCGGGCGAGATCTTGTGCAAGTAAGTACCTGCTGGGGGGCGTGGCCTGGCGCTGCCTCGCGCTGCTCAAGGCGCTGGGGGTCGAGGTAACTAACTGTACGGTAGAGTAGAGTCGCTTGTCGAGTACCAGCCTGGTCACAGTACAATAATAGCCAGTCGTCTTGCGAGATCCTGTGCAAGTACCTGCTGGGCGGCGTGGCTTGGCGCTGCCTCGCGCTGCTCAAGGCGCTGGGGGTCGAGGTAACTAACTGTACGGTAGAGTAGAGTCGCTTGTCGAGTACCAGCCTGGTCACAGTACAATAATAGCCAGTCGTCTTGCGAGATCCTGTGCAAGTACCTGCTGAGCGGCGTGGTTGGCGCTGCCTCGCGCTGCTCAAGGCGCTGGGGGTCGAGATAACTAACTGTACGGTAGAGTAGAGTCGCTTGTCGAGTACCAGCCTGGTCACAGTACAATAATAGCCAGTCGTCTTGCGAGATCCTGTGCAAGTACCTGCTGGGGGGCGTGGCCTGGCGCTGCCTCTCGCTGCTCAAGGCGCTGGGGGTCGAGGTAACTAGCTGTACGGTAGAGTAGAGTCGCTTGTCGAGTACCAGCCTGGTCACAGTACAATAATAGCCAGTCGTCTTGCGAGATCCTGTGCAAGTACCTGCTGGGCGGCGTGGCCTGGCGCTGCCTCGCGCTGCTCAAGGCGCTGGGGGTCGAGGTAACTAACTGTAGAGTAGAGTCGCTTGTCGAGTACCAGCCTTGTCACAGTACAATAATAGCCAGTCGTCTTGCGAGATCCTGTGCAAGTACCTGCTGGGCGGCGTGGCCTGGCGCTGCCTCGCGCTGCTCAAGGCGCTGGGGGTCGAGGTAACTAACTGTAGAGTAGAGTCGCTTGTCGAGTACCAGCCTTGTCACAGTACAATAATAGCCAGTCGTCTTGCGAGATCCTGCGCAAGCACCTGCTAGGGGGCGTGGTCTGGCGCTGCCTCGCGCTGCTCAAGTCACTGGGGGTCGAGGTAACTGTACGGTAGAGCAGGGTCGCTCGTAGTGTACCAGCCTGGTCACAGTACAACAACAGCCAGTTGTCGGGCGAGATCCTGCGCAAGTATACGACGAAGTTGAGTTAATCAATTAAACTATTTATTTACTCCTCATGTTCAAACTCAAGTAATGGACCGCTAGTTTATGGAAAAGTTACCGGTGACAACTAATAGCGAAAAATAAAAAATATAGTTAAATAAGTAAATTTGAAGTTAAGTTAAATGAAATTATTGTGTTTTTACGTTCGATTAGTATACTTAAGTAGTCTTTGACTTTCTCTCTTATGGCCGTAACGATTACTTAGTTAGAGTCATAATCTGACGATACTGAATTCGTAGAAAGTGGTTACGCTTATCTGGCTCCCCGCGTGCGCCAGGCTGAGGGGTCTGATAACAGAGCGATGTGCGCAGCCGCAACTATACTGAGAAAGGAAAATTATGTGATAATTCGCACACATTCCGATAAAAGGCCGAGAGGATAAATATTCAGTTTACTCGGGTACTTTGCTCGAATACCAATAAGAATAAGAATAAGAATTTTTATTTGTTCAAAACATGGATATTACAGGTGGTACATTAGTGATATAGACCAACATGTTTTACCAAAGTTTGGCGTACAAAATTTCATAACAATAAAAATTTAAATAATTATTAAAAGAATGAATTAAATTAAGAAATTAATAATTTTATATACCTACTAAACTTTACATTTCATGGATAATTATGTCAATGGAAATTTCAATGTCAACAAAGCAATTGGATATGTCAGCGCAATACTTGCGCAATAAATCAAATCTAGGAGTAGGTATTTTATTTAAAAAATAGAGAGTGTACTCATATATTAATTATGTCATTTTACTTAAAACTAAAATATTCATTTAAGTCATATGGACATAGGTCAATCAACCAGCTGCGCAATTTGGAGACAAACTGATTAAATGGTTGCTGCCTTATTTCAACGGGAATATTATTATAAACCTGGATAGCCATACTGTAGCAGTTCCTCTGATAAAGGGCGCTGTTACAAGTTTGCCGTTGGAGACGATGATTGTCCCTCGGTCGCAGTCTTGGGTTCGACACGTCTTTTTTTTGAAAGAGTTGGGAATGACGTCGTACAAACATTCCTATTTCCAGGATGTACATTGCAGTTAAGGTAAGTACTTTTAATCTAACAAATAGTGGTCGACATGTGTTCATCGGTCCAGCTCCACAAATGGCTCTTATGCATCTTTTTTGCATAATAAATGCTTTGGATATATCTGGGGAATTGCCCCACAATATTAGTCCGTATCTTAGTAGGGAAGATACGTGACCATAGTATGCAGTCAAGGCTACACTTTCACCGGCCGTGTGTCTCAACCTCCTGAGTGCAAATACAAATCTACTTAGCCTTGAGCACACATTCTGAATATGTGCTTTCCAGTTGAGGTGCTGATCGAGTATTATACCCAAGAATTTCGTTTCGCTAACTTCACTAAGTTTTTCGCCTTTGTGAGTTATTTCTGGTCTTATGCGAGCAGCTTGGTAATTAGAAAATTGTATAAACGTGCTTTTTGCTATGTTTGCACTCAAACCATTTCTGTTCAACCATTCATCGATACATGCCACGGCTGTATTTAGGGTTTCTTGGAAGGAAGTGGTCTCATTTTCCTTTTTTCCCGATACTATAACTGATATATCATCTGCAAATAAAATGGTTTGATGATTTATAGCACTGGGAAGATCATTTATATATATCAGAAATAATATCGGACCCATAACACTTCCTTGCGGTACACCACGCCTATTGTGGATAAATGGAGACCTATGCGTAACAATTTCATTCTTACTATTTAGTTTGTTGATTTCGACACACTGATTTCTATTGGAGAGGTAACTTGTTATCCAGTTTAATGCTTGCCCTCTAATGCCATATCTTTCACACTTTTGCAAAAGTATCTGGTGATCAACGAGGTCAAAGGCCCGTGACATGTCGAAGAATAATGATATTGTAGGTAGTTTACAGTCGATGAACTCGGCAACAGCTTTTATTAGTGAGAAAGCAGCAAGAGTTGTAGACTTTCCTTTTTGGAATCCATTTTGCTCTTTAACTATGACATTGTACTTATCGAAGAATTCCATAATCCGTTTTACTATAGCCTTCTCAAATATCTTAGATAGTATTGATATCAAGGTGATCGGACGATAGTTACTAATTTCTTGCTTGCAGTTTTTTTTGTGAATTGGTCTTACTATAGAGAGCTTTAAAGCATCCGGAAATTTTCCTTCTTGGAATGAAAGATTTATAAGAAAAGTCAATACTGGCGCAAGATCCTCGGCACATAGTTTGAATAGCCAGACAGGGAGTGCGTCGATTCCCACGGCTTTGGTATTATTTAAGGAAGCAATTATACTTTTAGTCTCATGTTCTGAGCAAGGCATTAAGAATAGGGAGTTATTTACTGGATCTATAGCATGTCTTGTAGGAGCATTTTTATCGTCAATTTTATCGTTAAGGTTTAAGAAATGTTCATTAACTATTTTGGCAATGTCATTTGGATCGGTTATGGTTACGTCATTTACTATAATTCTATCAATTTCTTTATGTACATAAGTATTGTCATGTTTGTCTTTAATTATATCCCAAGTTGCCTTGCATTTATTTTTAGCATTAGAGATAAATCTGGTATTCTGTATATGCTGGGCTTTATCTACACAGTTTTTTAACAGTTTTGTATACTTTTTTAGTCTAGTCTTACTTGATAGTGATTTGTTTAAATAGTAATGGTGTCTTAATAAACGTTTTGTTTTACTAGATTTTTTTATGCCTTTAGTAATCCACTTGGGTTTACAATTCTTTGCATTAATTTTAATTCTTTTTATTGGGATACATAAAATAGCCTAACATCTTCATAAAAGCTATCGAATGCCTTATTTAAGTTTTCTTCATTTTCATAAACACCACTCCAGCTAAGACAAGATAAGCATTTTCTTAAAGTGTTCATATTGCATTTGCTTGTGTCTCTTATAGTTTTGTACCATGATGTAGTATTTGTAATTTTTTTCGAGGTTAAGAATTCTAAAGTCTGTCCCGTATCATGATCAGACAGCTGCAGGTTATGAACATTACCTTTAGCATCTTTGATATTACTAGCAATGTGATCAATACATGCCTTTTGTCTCGTAGGAACATTTATATGCAAGTCAAGATTATATGTTTTGAACAGCATTTTAAAGTTTTGCGAAGCACAGTCATTTTGAAGGATATTGACATTCATATCACCGGCTATAATAATATTCCGTTTGCTATATCTTATTAATCTATGCAATAGCAGATCCAAAAGTGACATAAATCTAGACAAGTTTGATGTACCTGGGATTCTATAAATACAGATTATTATACAATTTAGTTCAGGTATATCCACAGCATAAGACTCGAAAACTTTTTCTATCGATAGATTTAAGCAGATATCAATGGGTTTAAAAGTTAATTCTTTACGAACCATAATACAGACACCTCCACGTTTTTCATTAGCTCTGCTGAAAGATGAAGCCAATTTAAAGTTCTTTAGTTTTATATTACTTTCTGAACCTCTCTGCACAAATGTCTCAGAGAAGCACAACACATGAAGTTCTTTACTTTGTTCTTTAAAATCGTCAATGCATATTTCTAATGAATTTAATTTATTTAACAAGCCTTGCATATTTTGGTGAAATAATCTTACAGTAGTATTTCCTTTAGGACTGGGATCGAAAAAAAGTCCCATCAGCACTATCGCTTTCGTCAATTGTACTGCTATTACATTTCATAGTTTTCTTTACAATTGAGAAGTAGTCAAGTATACTAGATTGCTTAAAACTACAAAAAACACTATTTTTGTCAACATTTTTGTTCCAATTCCCTTTTTTAAGGTTTCGTGCTATATTTTTTGGATTGAGGAACACGTTGCTGTAGAGATCGCTGTCAATACAAACATTGATTTTAACAGTTAAAATGTGCAAGAAATAACGCTTTTGATGACAATTAAAGGAGTTCAAATTAATAAAGGTACATTTGGAATAGATATTTGAACACCTCATTAGTCTATCATTTAATAATTTCACATTAAGATAATTCGAATGAAGTATCGGTGCTATGAGTACCTGACAGTTTCTAAGTTTATTTAGAACAATATGCAATTCAGACTCGAGTTTAATAAGGTTGTCATCGTGCATACCTATGCCTAGTATTACAATATCGTCGTTTGTCAATGAGCTAGTAAATATGTCATCACAGTCTTTTAGAATTTGGGAACTTGGTGCACCGCTTTTAATGTAAGCTACCGGGTCATATTCGTCGTTCCATTTACCCGACCTGGCATTCTTCAAGGAAGCTGATAAACCCCCCAGTGAATCATCACCAAGTATATATATTTTCTTCTTGTGTTTCCTGATATTGTTGGGGGAAGGGTCATCATTTTCTATCTTCTTAGGTTCTAAGGAATTCCGCTTTCCGGAACTATCTGGTTTTATTTGTGGCAGAATGTTTAACTCATTTTCATCATTTAGTAAAAGTTGCTTAGGGCTGCAATTTTGAGATGACTTCGATTGTGTTTGATTGTGTTTGATTGTAAAAAACAAACATAATCAAACAACAAATTCCAGATATCAATCACTTATACACGGTTAATTTTTAAGTATAGGTACCTATATCTAAAAATGTAATGAATGTATCTCTTCCCTATTCTAATCGAGTCCCAAAATTTTATTGATTTCTGGATTTAGAGTTCATTCATAGAATTACACGCGCGTAATCAAAAGAGACTATCTTGTTTACGTACGTAAATCATGAAAAGATTGTGTCTACGCACGCGTCTTGCTATTATTGTAAGTTTGCCGATTCAACAAGATTTTATCCGATATTTTCAAACTATTAATTTTTAAATTTGAGATTTTTGCATTCACAATGCTATTTTTATACAATACTAAATAATATGCAAAAATCTCAAATTTAAAAATTATATAGCTATTTCATCTTAATCGATTGCCAAATAACTGGAAAGATATTTCAATTGAATGTCGAGGTAATTCCTCACATTGGTGAAATAACGCTGGCTTGCAGCGTAAGAGTAGGATATACTAGAAGAAATTCGGCGATGTCACTAGTGACTCGGTAGCTCAGCGGTCAGAGCATTGGACCGGATATCCAAAGGTCGCGGGTTCGATTCCCGTCTGAGTATTGATCTGGTGCGAGTCGTATTTTTAACCGACTTCATCAAAAGGAGGAGGTTCTCAATTCGATTGTATGTTTTTTTTTATCGTTGTTCGCGCGTATCTTCGACATTTATGGACCGATTTAGATGATTCTTTTTTTGTTCGATTGAGTTTTCTTGCGAGATGGTCCCATTTAATATTTTTTCAAATCGGTTCAGTGGTTTACAAGTAATCCTGATATTAAATCAACTAACTTGACAATTTTGTTATTTATGTACCGATCTAGGTGATTTTTTTTGTTGGGGAAGGGATACCTTTGTGTAGTCTTTTTAACCGACTTCAAAAAAAGGAGGTATTCAGTTTGTATGTATGTATGTTTCTCCGCGATTATCTCACGTTTGGCTGAGCCGATTATTCTACCTAAATAATATACCTACACTACCTAATACAGAAGGTACTTAACTAAAAATAATAACTGGAGTACATCTTCCTTTTTTTATCCTAAAAGCCCCACCCGACTTCAATTGACGTATTTTATTATAACAATGATAATGCGTATCTAATGATTTGTATATTATTTCTTGCTTTTTAGAGGCAGGTTTTTTTTGAAGTCGGTTTTTTTTGTTTTTTAAACAATTTTTTCTAGTATATTATTTAGTATTGTATTAATTTTTAACTATTGACTGCACATTCATATTTAAAAAAGGTGGTCTGATATCCTCCATTTTGTTTCTAGATATACTTAAAAATTAACGGTGTATAAATTGAGGTCTAAATTTCAGAATTAGTGCAGGATCGTCAAACACGCAGAATCTGAAAACAGTACTTTTTATTAATAATAGGTTTTTGTTTACTCTGTTTCTTTTAATGTACAACGGAATAGTGCTTGGCCTTCACCTCACCTGATGATTAGTGGCGATAAGGCCGAACGTGGGAGTCCACTCCACCCGAAATCCTCACCACTGAGGAACTGGCTATCTTACCTCTAACTGTCGGACTCGGAACACATCAATTTTTAAATTGTTGTTATGGCGTTAGACTTAGGTAAGATGGTGGTAGCTAGCCAGGCGGACTTGAAATAAGCCCAACCAAATCAAGTACAAATTGTACCTCCTTCCTGGGAATCGAACCCGGGACCCCTGCGTCTTACACGCGTGGGTGAACCACTAGACCACAGAGGCGGTTGAAGTTGTTTCTTACAGAAACTTCATCGCGAAGCAAAACAATATTTGCGATGTTGACAATATCGATACTCTTTTGTGACTATGATTAAGAGCGTGTAGCGGCATCTACCTAACGCCGCACATTACCAACACACGGTTGCAACAAGATTCATCACCGTGTAACTAGATGGCGCTAGTGTCGAATAAACACAAAGATTAGTAAGGAATAGCAACTCGTAGTATGGAGAATATATGGAAAAACCTACATCTCGCTGACGAAGTTTACTCAGCGACGCAGCATAATAATATATACAACTGCCAACCATCATCGGTTGGACCGCGGTCCCCGGGCTAATACTACCCAGCCCGGAGGAAGATCTTCCATTTGGCCTTCCTACTAGTGGATACCTTCTCTCCATACTACTATACATCTTTCCTACACTGGCGACCCCGACGCTTCCTACAAGCGCATCGTTTGATATGTATATACGTTATACACCTATGTATTCAGTCGGTAAGACGCGTCCGGTAGCCTCAAGGAGCGGTTATCGCGGGTCGCCCCGCCGGAAATGCGCCACTTACTTGCTAATTTACTACGACTATAACGGGTGTAACAAGACCTTCAACGAAGCCGAAGTCCACGTATTCCGCCCATCATCAGGATCATTTTTGTCTTTTAGACTATACCTGGGAAACCAATAGTTACGAAGTTATTGAAGGTCAAAGTCATATTTTTTTTTTCAAAATTTTTATGAAATCTTATTTTGTTCGTTATTTCCTACTTTTTGATTAAAGAAATATTATCAAAATTTTAAGTATTTCGTAACAAACAATGGCTTCAAAACGTCGTCACTTGAGGTATCTCATGAGCACGCACATAAACGCTGCCTTTCAACTCGGCCGCACGCAGCTGTGTAGCATACACTCGCAGGCGCGGCCTGTAGTACGCGTCACATTGCGTGGTAATGCATGCAATGCTTTTTTAACACCAAAAATCAAAATGGTTTCCCAGTAATAATTTTGAACAGAAATGGTCCTGATGATGGGCAGAATACGTAGACCTCGGCTTCGTTGAAGGTCTTGTTACACCCTGTATTTAAGATACGATACACGTTAACTACATTTGTGCCTCTCTATATGCAATAACATTTGTCTACTTTAGTAACGGAATTTTACAGAATTGGAAAAAGTTTTTCTTAGAATAATATTATCTTGGAATTCAAAGATGATGCTTGACAATCTGTAGAAGAGCATAATGAAAGATACACTGAATAAAGATTTTCTGATAGTATGACTAAAAATCTCATATACATACAAATATACCTGAACAGTCTTAAACAATTTTAGAAGTTCACCACATGGATTATTTTGAATCAAATTTTTAAAATTTTGTGTGATGTGAATGCTTTTGGACATACTAAATAAATTCTTTATGTGTCATTTTCATGTGCGTGTGGTGTGAGTGTTCCTATCCTAGAAATTGATTTGACCATACGAAGATTTTAAGAAATAATTGTGCAAACTTGATGGTGAAATCGAAAAATTTGTGAAACCTATGTAGACTAAGTTATGGTCGATTATATAGAACACTCATACCGCCAGTCTCGCGAAAACGCCATACTTGATATCATACAATATACTAGACGTATGTTAATAAAAGATATATGGAAAATTTGTGCTGAATTTGTGACAACTATTCACAAAATAATTAATTCATTATCATGGTTAATTTGGATTTTATAAGGGTTTTTTAGGAACACTCACACCACACACCGTGTGAGAAGAGTGAGAAGGTGTTGTATCTATTTTTTTTGTAATAAAATGCTTAAACAAATGTTTTTTCCCGCTTTTTGTTCATATGCATGGTCACCCTACATAAGACTTTCCTTTGAAGATGTAAAAAAATGATAACTATTAAAGTATAACACTTACGGAAATAGACGATATTTTAAATTTTAAGAACAAACTTTTCACAATTTTGGATGCAGCCTTCACTCGTATACGAGGTCTGGTTAATCAAATAAATGCCAAAATATGGAACACTCACACGAGCATTGAAAAAGAAACGAAATGTTTAATTGCTCTTGATCTATCACGTTTTGTGTCAAGATTTATGTGTCACAAATTTACTCTGAATACTAATTATCATATACAATAATAAAATTTCAATATAATTCAGTTAAAGTTAGTGATTTCAGGAACACTCACACCACACGGTGTTCCTAAAAAACCCTTATAAAATCCAAATTAACCATGCTAATGAATTGCTTATTTTGTGAATAGTTGTCACAAATTCAGCACAAATTTTCCATATAAATTGAAAAATGTTGACATTTTTTCCTTAGAGCTATCAACATTTAAACGAAAAGTGGGAGAAATAGTATTTAATAAAGAACCCCTTAAATAATAAAATCCTAATGTTAAATTTACTGCTATGCTATACTGTACTAATCGCTACCTTTGTACAGACTCAGTATTTGTAATTATTTTATGGAACTGCCTGGTCTATTTGTAAACTATTATAACCATGTAAAACTTGTATATGACTGTATATTTACTGAATAAATAAAATAAAATAAAATAATATATATTTTATTAACATACGTCTAGTATATTGTATGATATCAAGTATGGCGTTTTCGCGAGACTGGCGGTATGAGTGTTCTAAATAATCGACCATAACTTAGTCTACATAGGTTTCACAAATTTTTCGATTTCACCATCAAGTTTGCACAATTATTTCTTAAAATCTTCGTATGGTCAAATCAATTTCTAGGATAGGAACACCTCACACCACACGCACATTCATTTTCAGGTTCGGTTTCCATAGAACCCGGAGTATTGGTTAGAAGCCTTATATCTAGTAAAATTTGTTTCACCGAACTCTGGAACTGTTTCTAAAACTTTGTTAATGTCAGTTCATTTACACATTTGAAAAAAAACCGGTCAAGAGCGAGTCGGACTCGCGCACCGAGGGTTATAACCGGAGACATAGGTTATTGTGTTTTCGTCTGGTAACTAAGCGATAATCTGCTAAAGTTGATGTTTGAGATACATACAATCCCAGCTCACGTTGGGCGTGTTGTCGGCAGGGGCTCTCGTGCTGTCGCCAGCTGAGCTCGGTGCTGGTGTGGTTGTTCGGGGAGCTGTGCGCGGCGCCCGCCCCCGCCCCCGCCCTCGCCCCCGCCGCGACACAGCCCCACCCCGCTCCGCGCACCACGCCCATACACCAACTCTTCTCCACTAGGTATTCTGATATGGATGTTCTAGCATTTTTAGATATTAAGCATTCACAATGCTATTTTTTTATATCGGGTCATTTTGAACTTACCATCCAAATTTCTAGGATGTGTCCAGTAAGTTGTTCAGTTTCATGGACTGAACACATCCTTAAAATTTGGATGGTGAATACAAATGACCTTGTATAAAGATAATTAATATTAGAAAAAATACTAGAAAAAAAATCGACTCACCCGTAGCTCTCTCTCGCTCGCTCATCCCGTCTGAGCTGCTGCGGGTGAGTTGATTTTTTCTAGTATTTTTTCTTATATTAATTATGTTAAGGATGTTCAGAATCAGAATCAGAATATTTATTGCATATCATGTGGTACATAAGGATCTTAAAATTATTTTGGTGCATACACATGAGCCCTGGAAGGACATAACAATATTGATGAGTAAGTACTTACATTAAATTAAATTTAGACTTATAATTAGTAGATATCTTAAAAAACACCTAACAGAAAAAAGAAACAAAAGACTTAACATTAATAACATAACATTAGTAATTACTTTTATCTCACGAAGTCCGTTCGTCTATGAATGTTTGTTGCTAGGCGTGCACGCACATGCATATTTTTTTGGTGTGCGTAACCTGAGAGCTTGCAGATTCACAACATATAAGAATAAGAACTTTTATTTGCATAATACCATGTACAGACAGAGTTAGAGGGTATTGTCCGACGGATATAACTATACTTGTACAGTTCGATGCAAGATTCATTGCCATTGTGAAGTTAGCCGCTATATAGTGTTACAAAAAACACGTCATGCCGAATCCGAATATTAAACTATACAACTTTTACTATTGGATCAAAAAAATATACTTTTTAAGTTTTTATTAATACGAAGATATCAAAATGTATGAAGCTGATTTTTTTTTCGCGATTTCAAAGTTGGTCCCATAGTAAAAGTTGTTAATTTGATGGTCCCTATCTACTAACTATATTAAAATAAAGGTTTTTTTAACACGTTGTTTATGCGCGTAGACGTGTCCCACAACTAACACTCCCACCTGTTGATACCAAATTGGTGTAGGTACTGTGCATACGGCGCCCAACTTCGCAGCTGCATCACACTATATCTTGGACTTAACTATACTAGACGCTCTACTCAGTAGGGTATACTAACTATACATACTTTATAAAATCTATAACCCCCATTGCAGATTTTAAATATTTAATGACTAGCGGCCGCCCGAGACTCTGCCCGCGTTGACCCTAGGGAACCATTGACCAGGGTAAAAAGTATACTGTGCTTGAATTCCACTGTGAGACCTCATAGTAATGTTTGTGAGTACGGGCAGGGGGGTATCACTCCGCGCTTAAACTTTTATATTAGCCTACTGCTCGCGGCCCACTCCAAGAGGGCCATTGTCGAGGGATATCACCGCGCCGACCGAAACGCGCGGCGTGTGCAACCGACGAGACCGCGCGTGAACGTCACCAACGAAACGAGTCAGTCAAGCGCCGAATGCGAAACTGCATGCACTTCGTTTTTGATACTTAATTACTAAAGTTTATTGTATTTTTTGTATACATAATATATTTACATACTTAGTTGTATCGAAGTTCGAAATATGGCACCAGTAAAGAAAAAAGCTAAAAAATACTTTTTTTTTCACCCATCCCATAACCGACCCTTACAAAAGTTGCTTAACCTCCGCAATCGTTGGGCCAGGCCAGGCGCTATACCACTGCGCCATCGAGCTTCTCTAACTACTTAGAAATGCTTATTATTATGCTCTTTAAATTATTTATGCTTAGCTCACCTATTAGGTAGATTTATTTTATTTTATAAGTAGGTACCTATTAGTAATTTCATTGTTTATTCATGGGCATAACGAATGTTTTCTATGATATCAGTAACTAGCGAGTAGCAACCCCGAAATGTGTCGGTTGAGACAGAGCTATGCGACAGAAAGAGACGCCTCTCTCTTCTTCGTAGGTGCATATAATTTTATCCACGCAGCGTTGTGCAGTTTGAAATTGTACTTTATTGCCGTGGAGTGAGAGTAGCTTATTATTTGATGGTCCTCGCGGGGACCGACTTCTGTACGTTAGTACTATTATATATTCTGTGGTACGGGTGTCAAAATAGACAGAAAATTTACGTATCCGTTCCAGTCCATTGTACAAAAACAAGGTTTTTGTTTTTTATTATTGTTGGTTACGTGATAATTTTGTTACAGGATATGGTCTAAACAGAAACCGAAGTCGGTGGTTAGCCCTGGATCCAAAGCCAACTCCGCCAATTCTTCAGATAGAGGCTCGATCACCGGAAGGTATACCATCAATAATTGAGACTCTGTTTCTCGAGTAAATAAATTAAAATAACATTTGAGATAATTATTGCAAAACAATTTGCTGTTATTTTTTAAATTTATATTAAGTCCATACAAAATTTCTGTTCTTTGCAAGTATTTTACTTTTGACCATTCTTTCGTTTATACATATAAAAATTGAATATGTTTGATAGGTCAAGGTTCAGTGGCTACACAAAGACAGACTCCTCAGAAAAGGGATGGAGGAACCCGATCAAAGACATATCGTCGGAGTCGTGCGACTCCAACGACGACTTACAGCTTCTAAACCGGTCCCTGGCGATCAAAGTCAGCGGCCCTAAAGACGACTTCGACTACTTCAACCCATTGCGCTCCTCCAACGAATACACGGACACGTTCTACGGCGACGCGTACCACTCGCCGCGCAAACCCAAGCCCAAAGCCGACGACTATATCAACGACAGACACAAAGAAATAATCAACACGGAAATCTCATCATTCCAGTTCGTTCTGATGATAACCGACTTGCTACAAGAACTTTGTAAAACCGAGAGCAGCTTATCCGGCTCCGAAGGATCACAAATATCTGTACAATGCATTAATTTTTCTTTGCGAAATCTCTGTTCCTTACAATTCGGCTCCGTCCCGGGCCAGGCCGAGGAACACAACTCCTGTGAAGAGTCCCGGATAAAGGTGGCCCTCACGGAACTTCTCATAGTGTCATTAGATAAAGTACTCGTACATTCCGACCTTTGTGCCAAATTAATCAACAATGGGATCCTGCCAATGCTGCTGCGGCTGTTGGAAGACGTAGTTTGTAAGTCCAGCAGCAAGTATCAAACTAAAACTGAGACTCAAAAGCGTGCCAAAGAAACTGAAACTCCAAGTAAGACTGAATCGGAAAATTTGCTCAAATTCGTTTTCGGTGTTGCGTATTCGATCACTGCATTTTTCCACTGTTTGCTCATGCAGTGTAGAAGCGTAGAGAAATTAAGGGAATTCACCGAGCAATTTAAACTTTACGGTGAATGCTTGAAAGGAGGCCTTTTAAAAGACTGCATCGAGCTGATGATCAGAATACCCGGTGTAGACGAAGACGAAACGGTAGTGTTAATCAAAAAACTTATCGAATCTATAGGGAAACTGATAAGTGGTATGAAACGAGTGCGAAGTGAAGTGATACATTCCGCCGCGTGTCCGAGGACTAGACATAAAATGTGTCGCGCGAGGGTCATCGCCGGGATGCACCATCACCACGACGTGCTGGGCGAGGCCGCCACCGGTCTCCCTATATCTGCCGCTTGCTGCGTGTCCGTGCTGTACGGGACGCTGACGTCGCTGGTGGCCGACGAGGAGGTGGCGGCGCGGCCGGTGCTCCGCAACAAGACGCTCAAGGTGATGCTCGACTGCGGGGTGTGCTGCTGCTTCACGCCGGGCGCGCTTATGGAGAGCATCGTACGCCTCATGCTGACGCACCACAGCGTCGCCACCACCTGTCTGCAGCTTCTCGAATATACCGTGTACGGCGAACTCGGTGCTAGCGTATTAATACCAAAAGTGACTGACCAATTGCCGTGCTCTATTTGCGAACCGTGCGCAGATGACCGCAGAGAAACTCTAAAATCGGTGTCTAAATTGTGCTCGCACGTGAGTCCCGTCGAAAGAAAGAACACATGGTCGTTCCTCATTCATTACAACTCGTTACTCCAACTGGACAACCACAGCAACGTGTTGCACGCCACTGTCAGCCACCTGCTGCGGGTCACTCCGAAATGCCGTATGGAAATGAAATATGAACTGCTATTTAGCGTTATCTACCCTACATTCATAGTGGCTAAACACCGGTACATGATAAGGCTGGAGGACTCTGCATACTTCCTGACTACATCATGTCTTAATATCTTCGCGAGCCTCCTAAACACCGTCTCTTTCGCGGAGCAGTTCATTCAGAAAGGTGGACTCAGCTACGTCCTCGAATTAGTTGCGCTACCAGAATTTGCAAACCAATGTTGTTGCATATTGGAGATCGCCATCATCGTCGAGATATTCAAACTGATGAAAGAAAACTCTGAGCATTCGTACTACAGAGAGATGAGTTCGCTCGCCTCCGTCCAGATGCTTTTTAAATCCCTATCAGATATGACGGCGAAGTTTTACAAAATATACAGGCTGAAGTTGTCTGAAGAAGAGTTCGAGGAGTTGTGTGATCTGAGTAAAGAGAAGGAAATGCTATCTTTGTCAGCTAGCGGAGAAGACACGCTGAAGCGGAAAATGTCGTCTCCTATGGATATAAAGACGTGTTTGGTGTCTAGTGAATACGTGGTGGAAGAGTCGATTGAGGATCATTTAAGTGTGTTGAAGAACGTGTGTACTTTCTGGAAGAGTTGCGCTATGCTGTGCGTGCAGGCGGCGGTGTTCCGCGCGCACGTGGCAGCCTCGCCGGCGCTGTTGGACTCCTTCGCGCTCCTGAAGGTGGCGCTCAAACAGCTGGGCGCGCCCACCTGCGGTGACTCTGAAGCCAGGCTGCTGATCAAGCTTCTAGAGGCTCTGCTCACAGTGCAATTCTCAGTGTCGGGTGAGTACTATTTTTAAATATCTCAGCTAATGAAATAAAAACCCTGTTTCTTTAAGAAACATTTCTACTTTTAGCTGATAAAACTACTTAGCGCCTAAAACAGGAAAAATAATTGGTAAAATGTTGCTAATGGGATGTGTCCAAAAAAACCTTTTATACATGTTAAGATTTTATGATTAAAAAATACATAATTCACCTGAGAAAAGTTGAGCCACTTGTCAAGGCGTAATTTAGTTGTTAAGTAAATTAATGTTTCTACATTAAACAGTAAGTGATTCCATAACAAAATAACATAAAAATTAAAACTGCATAGTCAGACGCCTGTTAATTTCTATGCATCGCATTTCCTCCGACCATATTCTTCATGGTAATACCAAACGCTCAATAAGCAAACCTCAGCCAAATTCTATCACACCTAAATAACACAGCCTGGGGCCCAAATCTGCTATTATTAACGCCATAATAGTATTATTTAGTATTATTTAGTATTGTGTAAAAATAGCATTGTGAATGCAAAAATCTCAAATTTAAAAATTATATAGCTATTTCATCTTAATCGATTGCCAAATATCTGGAAAGATATTTCAATTGAATGTCGAGGTAATTCCTCACATTGGTGAAATAACGCTGGCTTGCAGCGTAAGAGTAGGATATACTAGAAGAAATTCGGCGATGTCACTAGTGACTCGGTAGCTCAGCGGTCAGAGCATTGGACCGGATATCCAAAGGTCGCGGGTTCGATTCCCGTCTGAGTATTGATCTGGTGCGAGTCGTATTTTTTCTAGTATATTATTTAGTATTGTGTAAAAATAGCATTGTGAATGCAAAAATCTCAAATTTAAAAAGCCATAATAGTGATTCAATTGTGTTTAAATTGTGATGCTCTTTGACACATTTTTGTTTTTTAAGAGGGTTACTGCGCTACACTAGCGCCGCCAATGGAAAAAAAATCGTAGTGCTTAAATAAAGACGAAATTGTGAATCGTGTTCTTCTAGTGTACTCCAAAAAAACGTTGTTGTACTTTTTATCGTTTAAACAATATTTTATAACCTGTCGTTTAGTATATTGCTAAAAGTGGCTACTTTTAGCAATAAAACTCCATTAAACTAAACGACATACTAGAAAATATATTTTAAGCGATGAAAAGTTCCACAAATCTTATTCGGAGTACACTAGAAGAACACAATTCACAATTTCGTCTTTATTTAAGCACTATGTTTCTTTTCTTTTGGCGGAGCTAGAGTAGTGCATAAAGGCTCTTAAACCGAAACACGATTATGATGTTAACAATAGCAGACTTGGATGGTAATACCTAACGCTCAATAAGCAAAACTCGGCCAAATTCTATCGCACCTAAATAACAGCCTAGACAACGATAGTGCAATATTTGTTTGATCGTAGACGTGACGTGCGGGCGGTCGAAGGCCGTGAGCTGCTCCGTGGTACGCGGCGCGTTACGGGCGCCCTGCGCGCTGGTGGCGGGCGGAGGGCTGCGCGCGCTGTGCGACGCGCTCGTGAGGGTCGCCGCCGCCGCGCCCAGCGCTGTTGCTGCCGCGCCGTGGGTCACACATGCCAAGGTGAGCCGATAGATGATATTTCAGCTAGGCTATGTTAAATGGAGGCGCTCGGTGGCGCAGTGGTCGTTAGCCTGGCCCAGCGATTGCGGAAGTTCAGCAACTTTCGCAAGGGTCGGTCATGGGATGGGTGACCAATAATTTATTAGCTCGGGCTCCTCCGTACTTCGGAAGGCACTCTAAGCCGTTGCTCCCGGCTGCATTTGCAGTCGTTAACACCCACAAATCCGCATTGGGCCCGCGTGGTGGGTTATGGCCCGTCCTCTTTATCCACCCATAAGGAAGGCCTGTGCCCCAGTAGTGGACATTAAAAATGGCTGATGGACAAAGGACATGTTAAATGAGCAAGCGCTTGCCCGCTATCACACGCCTGATGGTAACCGATGATGCAATCTACGATGAAACGCACTTGTCTAGAAGATACCTATTCACTTGCGACTTGAAGGCCCCCAGATTGTACCTATCGGGAAACACAGACTCGGGCATAAAATTTTAAGCAAAACGCTTAGTGCGAGTCCGATGGAAAAGGTAGATGGCGAAATTAGGTTGTTGTTTTGTTTTTAGTTAAATATGTAGAGTTTCAGTCACATCAAAATAAATTATTTCAGTGAAAGAATTATTGAAATTGATAGGTTTTTTTTTAAATTGGCACAGCATTGAAAAACTACAAAACAGGAGGTCACTTTACGATTATTTTCTATCGAGAAAACGTTTAGCTATCATGTTTCCGTCAATCACTTTACTAACTACTATAAATAATCTACTTTCGACATTATTTTTTGGGACCGATAAATCAAGTAATATATTGTGTAAAATCGTTGTGCAAAAATTAGTTTTTTAACGTTGTACAGCCTTTTAATAATAGATTTATTCTAATTCAGAGAAACATCGACATTATAAACGTTAACTTCAACCAAAATTAAAAACATATCTGTTTCCCTCGGATCCTAACATTCCGGGATACAGTTAATGAAGTCAACGTTACGTCATTAATGTGCGGTTGACACTATCTTATACAACCGGTTCTGAGCACGCAGCCCCGCGGTGTACACACGCACCCCCGACTATGAGGTGATTTTGTTTCATCATTATAACAATCTGGATCTGTCTTAAAGTATTAAGTTTATTATTTTTTGGGATGTTTTCTCTGTGTATGACATATTAAATATAAAATAGTAAGAGTTGGTAGTACCTATTTACATAAACTAACTATCATAACAGAACAGCAATTATGATATTCGAGTTCCTAAATTGATGATTCTTAATCGAGTAGAAGATTAGTATTAAAGAACGTTACTAGAAATTACCTATGCCTAGACATTTATTTAGCCTTGAATAGTAAAAAAAGTTGATATCAAGCAACTTAGAGCAACGCCGGATAGGAAGCCGTGTTGCTCGACGACCGACTTCCTTATACAATTTAATACATTTTTACGTGCAAAAAAAGTATTCGTTTTTTGAAAATATTAATTGACAAAATTACAAATTACACAAAAAAATCATTTTTAAGGCGCTCACTTGATTTTTATAATAATAAATTGACCAATATCGATATTTTTTTCATAAGTTTACCAAATTATAAAAGACTAGTTCACGAGGCATTATCACATTAAACTTTATATAATTGTTGTTGTTACATAAAGCTAAAACTGTAATTTAAATTTAATTTATTATCAAACATCAAGTTGTTATGTCGAAATTAATTTCCTTATTGTAAGTCATTGTAAGTTACTAAACATTTCTTTGTTTCTTACGTACTCATTTATATAAAATCTTGTTTATAACATAATAGTACTGTAGGTCTATTTGTGTTTAATATTTGTTACTTTTATTGTTAAAGACTGTTTGTTACCTAAATATAATAAAAAAAAACATTAATTGTATTGTATAAAACCGCTAGCAGGATTCTAATCCAAAATAATGAACTTCGCAATTAGGATCCTTAACTGTTTAACAACCTCGTACGCCAAAATGTGATAAACTAAATCACCGCAGGTTTCCCCACATCCAATTAGCCACCAATACAATGCTGTTGTTCTACTTAACATTGGCAGTGAACTAATCCTGGCCCCGCAGCCATACCAGTGCTCGCTGTATTAAACGTAATCTACATAACCGACCGCCGGACGGCAGTCCACGTGCGAGCGTCGTCGCATAAACCACTTGCATCTCTTATCCGCTCTCTGTATAGTCAAACTAGTTTGTCTACGAAACTATCAGCATTTTTAATCGTCCTAAATTGGTTACCGGAATTTACAGTTTTGATTTTTGTATGACTGTTTTAGTTCTATGTTTGTTCTTAATGTTTATGAACTGTTTGTGATAGTGTTGTGTTGGTATGATGAAGAAACCTAGTCTTGTAAGTTCTATGCGTATTGGGTCTATTATGTATGTGGCTTAAAAACAATAGTTCCATAGATAAACAAGGAAATATATGGAGAATTAAAAAAATGTGTTTTGTAATTAGCGAATAGATAGGCCTGTTTCTCTTCTCACCACCTGAGTCATTCAATATCGATTCTTAGGTATCATTATCATTTGGTTGTTGAATGACATTCGCATAAAAAAATCAAATTCTAAGTTAAAAAAATCGTCAAGGCGATGGTTTAAGAATGTACGAGTCTATTGGGATGCGACTTGACTAAATAATACGGCCGGCCTGGCCTGCCCCACGTTAATTTTTAGTTTCCGTTTGCATACACCGATGAGTTTAAGTAGTTATTGGAGCAAAAGACAAAGAGGAATGCTCAAAATGTCTGGACAAAAACCCAAAAGTCACAAAAATCGATTAAAACAAAACTTTGGTACGTCAATTACAGAGTTACCAATGTTGAGTAATTAAATCAGTGAAAATAACACTGCCTAAAGGTATGATATGGGCATGGACCAAGGATAATCCATGGTATGGGAAATATTATGTAACTTTACTAAATAATATACTAGAAAAAATACATAGAAAAAATACTAGAAAAAATACATAGCATATGTAACTTATTGAGATTGCATTTTAGACGATTCAAAAGTACCTACTTAATAACTAAGTTTATTTGAATAAAGCTTATTTGACTTTGACTAGGTTTGTTTAACAATATCTTATTTCTTCTACTACTTATACATACACAAGTATTTAAAATACTAATGACGCTAAGTAAACATAACATAATTAATTACGATTGCAAAAGTGAGAGAAAAGATGTTTTTCCACATGTTGTTTTGAAAGTAACTATACAAACTTCTACGTTACCAAAATAGAATCGTGTAAAACATAATCAAACGGTTTCATAGAAGTTAACGTAAGTAATGAACGGAATATAATTTCCCTAGTCAAAAAGTCGATAGTTTTAGCAGCTGTGAGAGAAACGGTTCCTGCAAGACGTCCATTTATGCAAAAGAAAGAAGAGCAACTAATTATTTAAAAAAAAACCATGCATGGTCAGTGATTTTCACCACGGAGATTTTAATGAAATTAGCTTAAATATAAATTATACTTAAATAATCCTCATCAATAAATATAAATATAAAGAAATAATCAAACTTGTATTGGGCAGGTGCCGCCGCTGGTGTGCGCGGCGGGCAGCAGCTCGGCGGAGGGCTCGTCGGGCGAGGAGGGCGCGGCGGGCCCGTACGCCAGCGAGCACAGCGACGCGCCCGCCGCCGGGCCCGACGAGGGCTACGAGGTACGCGTTGTAAGAGTGCCCACATACAGGCGGAATTTCGAAACGGAATCATTCCGATCCGAACACAGCTAAACCATACAAATCTATGAACACTTCTGAACACAAGGCTTCCGCGTGTACAGTTCATTAGAAATAAAACCCTTTTTTTACGGATTACAGCGCGTATATTGGTTAATTCAGATGTTATTTTAGAATTATTTAGTTGGGATTTGTGGTTTTTTGGGTTTCCCGACGTTTCGACACCTTTCCAGGGGCCGTGGCGTTGTCACGGGACGACTAAAGCAAAAAAGCCAATTACGATGAATTAATTAATTTACGCGTTATCCGTAAAAAGTGTTTTATTTCTAAATATATGAACCTACCACACACATGAGGAGCTCGGTAGTGGTTTAGCGCCTGGCCCAGGATTGCGGAGGTTGAAGCTACTTTCGCAAGGGTCGGTCATGGGATGCGTGACCAAAAATTTATCATCTCGAGCTCCTCCGTGCTTCGGAAGGCACGTTAGCGTTAGCCGTTATTTAGCCGTTAGCCGTTATTTAGCCGTTGGTCCCATCTTCATTTCCAGTCGTTAACATCCACCAATCCGAATTGGCCCCACGTGGTGGGTTATGGCCCATCCTCCTTATCCATCCATAAGGAAGGCCTGAGCCACAGGCAGTAGGGACATTAAAAATGGCTGATCGGCACCACGGCATTTTTCATACATTATCGATATTCCCTTTCGGAATTCCGAATCTGGATTCCGTCTGTATGTTTTAAATGCCGGCTTAAATGTTTACTAAGATTGGTTATTTCGCACAATGATCCTTTCACGAATCAGTGTTTATTTAAATGGATGTTTTTTAATTGTGGAACTCCAGTATCTATCGTAATCGTCTTCAGTGTGATATACACAGAATCCTGCTGCGACAACACAATTTACTTCGACGACTGTCTTTGTAAATTAGGGATGGACACACAAATTGTCGTATTGAAATGGTTTTTATCGACTTAGGAGTTTATAAAACTATAATTACCCGTCTGACAAAGGACGAATTTTGTCTAAGACGTTCGCGAATTGGGCATTAGTCAATTTAACACTTATTTTTCCTTTGTACCTTTTACATTGTTTAAATGGCCGGGTATTCAATAGCTAGGTATCATTATAGTTCCTATAGGTACATCTAATGAAAATGTTTTTCAGGCTGATGTGGAAATTGGCAACTTTGATGTCATTTCTGAAAAAACTAGGAGGCTTTCAGCATCGTCACCTCTTAGTGATAACTCTTTTGGTATGTATTGCTTAATATATTTGAATATTAGGTAAAAGATACTTATAGAAAAGCTATTATATAGATTATTATCTGTGGTGCTGATCTTGAAATTTTTTTTTTAGAATATTTTTTTCTTATGTTCTAAAAAAAAATTGTTCAATACAATGTGTTACAAAATAACTCCTAATGCCGAATATGGTAGATAGGGACCATCAAACTGAACAACTTTTACTTAGGGACTAACTCAGAAATTGAAAAAAAACAGCTGTTTCATACATTTTGATATTTATTTGTGTTATTAATTTTTTAATGAAACAGCTGTTTTTTTTTCGTGATTTCAGAGTTGGTCCCATATTAAATGTTATTGAGTTTGTTGGTCCCTATCTACCATATTCGGCATTATTTGTATTATTGTAACAAGTTGTACACTTAGTTTTAGTACTTTTGATAGTTTTTTAATTGATATTTGGTCTGTGTATTAGTGGGCATAGCGTCTGCGTTCGGCGAGCAGTCGGCGCTGTGCGGGGAGTGCGCGGCGGGGGCGGGCGGGCTGGCGCACCCCGAGCTGTGCGTCATCGTCGTCGACATACTCACGCAGATCATTAACAAGTCAGTATACTCTCCTTAACAGTGGCCACATGCAGGCGGAATCTGCATCTGATAACTAGCTTCCGCCTGCGACTTTGTCCGCGTGGACATTTGGAAACTCTCTAGGGATCGAGATTAAAAGTATCCTATGTTTTAATCCAGGCTAAAAATTATCTGTGTGTCAAATTTCATCCAAATCTGTTTTTCGTGATTGAGGAACAAACATCCAAACCCACAAAATTTCACATTTATTATATTAGTAGGAAGTAGGATATATGAAAATTCCAAACGGAATAAATGCATGCATGGTAGTTAGGTCCATACATTTGTATTTGATTGGTGTGTTTGTGTTTGATTGTTCGGATACATTCTGATTTGGAATTCCGTACGTAGTGTGTGGCCAGGCTAAAAGCTGGAGACAACTTTGACATAACAGAAAATAGTTATTTTATGGTATAATACTTACACTCTTAACCGATTTCATAAATAGGAGGAGGTTCTCATGTCGATGGTTTTTTTATGTAAGTTTTACCTTCGCCAGTTGTTAACCGATTTTAATAATACTTTTTTTTTCTGGAAGAACATAGCTTAGGTGTGGTCCCGTTAATTTTTTACAGTTATCTGAGTAGTAGTTTTTTCATAATCCTGAAAAATATCAATGATTTAACTTACCATCGCACGAGTTTTCGTACATTTTCAGTATTTCTTTCTGTAGATGTCGCAATGGTTTTTTTAGGGTTCCGTATTCAAGTCAACACGAAATCCTTATAGTTTCGCCATGTCCGTCTGTCCGTTCGTCCGTCCGTCCGCGGCTTAGCTCAGAGGCCCTCAGTGTTAGAAAGCTTTAATTTTTGATAATTGCGATGTCGTAATGACTATTTATAGTACGAGTCTTTGAGTGATTTATTGTTAGTAAAAGCAATAAATCAAAAATGTTTTGAATTTAAAACTCTTCAACAATCAAAACGTCATTAGTCATTAGTCGTATCTGACATTGCTACTCCTTCTTATATGTATGTATGATTTATGTAGGTATATATGTATTTAATTATGTTTTTATTAGGATTCATGTATAATTTTGTATTTTTTTATATACTTACTGTATTATTATATTTTTTTGATTCAGTTTTTTTTAATAAGTTTTGTTTATTGCCGCCACGATTTTTCTCCTTAACAACTTACCGGTTGACTGGTAGAGAATGCCCTTGGGCATTAAGGCCGCCATTTGCTGTTTTTATTTTAAGCAATAAAGATTAAATAAAATAAAATACATTAGTCAGACTCGGACTAGTATTTACCGCGAAAGAAGGTTCACATGTAAAAGTTATGCAACATGCATAATGGGGTTGGTAAACTTTTTTGAAGAGAATTGTTTTATATTTTTTTTTGATAGCACAAGTTTGAAGAATAAAGAAAATAATATTATGGTTTTTTTTATTTTACCTTGTTAACTAAATATATTTTTTATATTATTATCGCGATAAAATATCAAACATACGGCTGAACACGAAGTTCTTTTGCATTTACTGATTTAAAAAACTGATTGACAGATTTGACAGAGAATGACAAAGAGTAATCATTCCTTTGTTTTTTTTTGTTTCGAGCAACAACATAGAAAGTCTTTGGAGCAAAGGCATAACCTACGCATACAGCCGTAATAGTTGTTTATTGTACTATGCTGTAAATTAAAAATTTAAATTTTTATTTAAATTAAAATGAAGCATTATAAAAATTCCGCAGTTTGTTATTCCTGACTCCAAAGCCAAAAGCTACCAGAAAATATATAATTCACAACAGTTTTGTAAAAGTTTACCAACCCCATTGCGGTCGCACTCCCGTTATTGGAGCGATCGAGCTTAACCACAGGGTCATCCAGAGTACACGTCAGACTCCGTTGATTTTCTTTGTAAGTCTTTAGGAAACTACGCTTTCAAGTCTACTTTATAGATATATCGTTCCGATCTAGAGTTTACAGTTAACAGATCATTATTGAGATCGTAATGTAATTTTGTCCATCTGAAAAACATTCTTAATTTTTCTTTCATATGACTCATGAGATTGAGACTGACTAAAATTAAGGCGGTGTTTGTGTGGTTTTATGCAATACATACAACCAATTATTGTTCACTGTTTCTGTAGTGTTGTAGTAGTACAGTCATAAATAATCGACTGAATACCACGCTAGTGGTATGCAAATCTGCGCTGCTTTTTTCATAGGTAATAGAGCAAGTAAAAGCGATACAGGCGTTAAAATTTGTAGGAATGATATTGGTTAAAATATACAAAGTGTTACAAAAAACTCCTCAAGCTTAGGCTTGGCTTGGTTATGGTAGATGGGAACCATCAAACTAAACAACTTTTACTAAAGGACCGACTTTGAAATCGCGAAAAAGAAGACAGCTGTTTTATACAAAAAATAATAACGATAATAATCAAAATCTATGAAACAGCTGATTATTTTTTCGCAATTTCAGAGTTGGTCCCAATTAAAAGTTGTTCTGTTTGATGGTCCCTATCTACCATATTCGGCATTGGGGTAATTTTTTAACACGTTGTATACAGTATGTACCACTAGTTTTTTTACATTCTCTTTGGTTGGTACCGCGTAAACTGGGGTGATTAGCGATTTGTGTGGTGAATAACAACAGCGGCATATTTGATAGAAAAAATATTTAAAAATCTAAATGAACCGCTTGGGCCTGTTCATATAACATTTTTCTATAAAAAAACTGACTTCAAAAAACCTGCCTCTAAAAAAAGTAAGAAATAATATACAAATCATTAGATACGCATTATCATTGTTATAATAAAACACGTCTATTAAAGTCGGGTGGGGCTGGAGTACATCTTCCTTTTTTTATTCTAAAAGCCCCACCCGACTTCAATTGACGGGTTTTATTATAACAATGATAATGCGTATGTAATGATTTGTATATTATTTCTTACTTTTTTTAGAGGCAGGTTTTTTGAAGTCGGTTTTTTTGTTTTTTAAACAATTTTTTTATTTTTTTATTTTTAGTGTAAGTACCTTCTGTATTAGGTAGTGTAGGTTTTTTAGAGGTATTAAATTTTAAAGCTTATTTAGCGACGATATTATCTAAGTTACAATAGTCTTATGTCAATAGCTCATCACCTTTTACAAAATACTGGTTTTCCCGACGCAGTGGCGTTAGTTCTTGAGGAGTTCTCCTGGTACTTCACTATCAGCTCCACTTCATCATATGCATTATGACGAACAACATAAATAGCCTAGCAACCGTATTAAAGTAATCGTATCGCACCAGTGAGATACTTAGTTTAGTACCTATTGAATAGTTCCGGTGATCATCTATGGTCTTCATCATCAGTTCCACTTCACCAAAATGGTACTTTTCGAAGGCAAATGCACGAGTTACTTAAGAAAATACCAAAATCGCTATAGGTGTGCCTATAATATTTGAAGAGTTCCCTTGATTTCTCCAGGATCCCATCATCAGATCGTGATCTTATGACAATGGGACCAATCTGTAACTATATGCTTTCAAACAAAAAAATAATTTTTAAAATCGGTTTGAGATTGACAAAGTTATGTTAAAACATACATAAAAAAAAAAATACCGTCGACTTGAGAACCTCCTCCTTTTTTTGAAGTCGGTTAAAAAGTAATGTGGACATTTTGATTTTTTTTCTATTGAAAATGTCGCTGTTGTTATTCATTACGCGAAAGTTGCTAATCACCCTAGTTTACCGGTATCTGTTTTCGCAGAGTGATGGACATGGTGGAGGGTGGGGCGGCAGTGCCGGAGGAGGCGTGGGCGGCGGCGGCGGTGGGCGCGGGCGTGGCGCGCGCCTGCGCCGCCCGCCTCGCCGCGCCGCCCAAGCGCCCCGCCCCCGCTAACACAACTCAGCCCTCGCCCTCTTTATTGAGTCGATTGCTAGCGCCTCGCCCCGCTCGCTTGCTCACTACGCGCTGTCCACGCCTAGCAGGTAATTATTGAGTTATAATTCACTACGAATATACTAAGAGATAAAGTACTCTTTTTTTTGCACAACAGGATTGTGCTTGGGCTTCACCTCACCTGATGTTAAGTGACGATAAGGCCGTAGGTGGAAGCGCACTACACCCGGAATCCTCATCACTGAGGAACTAACTTAATATTAAAATAAATAAAAATGTATTCTCCCAGAGCTACAGCGAAGCGTGCTAGAAGTGGTAGTATCAGTGGGCGGCAGCAGTCTGTCGGCAGAAGAACTAGCGGCGCTACTGCGGTCCTTACTAGCCGACGCGCCGCCGCTGAGCGCGATACTTGCCGCGCTGCAACGATTATTGAACAAAGCGCCCGCTAACGCACCGGACTTCGCGCTCGCGTTCCCTGTGTACGCGAGCCCTGCTGGCGCTGGTAAGACATTTCATTTGTTCTGAGGTCCTTACTAGCCAACGCGCCGCCGCTGTACGCGATACTCGCCGCGCTGCAACGATTGCTGCTGAACAAAGCGCCGGCTAATGCGCAGGACTTTGTGTACCTATGCAAGCCTTGCTGGTGCTGGTAAGTTTTATTGCCTTGTTTCTTCTTGTTCTTTGTCTTTGTCTATTAGGGATTGGCGCAGCACGCATGATAGTTCAATTTTTTTCCGACGTCAGCTTTAGCTCTGTAAGCCTGCATGTAATTCGATAAATAAATAAATATAAAATATCTTCACTAGCCAATTTAATCTCATATTCATGGTTTCTATATTCGTAAAGATATTTTCGGGTTCAAATGATTAAAATTTTGAACAACAAATCTTCAAACAATGGTTCAGCACTCCTATTGCAGCGAAGTGCTCATGGTGGAACTCGACAGACTGATCGTACTCGATCACGTTTGTTATAAGCAACGCTCAGTTCGGCCAGGTGTCGGATGGGTGACCGTTAAGTGGCATTACAACTGAGCGCTTCCGTGTTTCGGAGGGCACGTTAAACCGTCGATCCCGGCTGTTGTCATCTGATAATAGTCGTTAAGCCAAGTTAGAGGCCTCACAGGCGGCTTGATAAACTCTAACACCAGAGGTTGCCAGTGGCCACTATTCCTCATTCGATAAGTAAGAAAGAAGCGCTTCTATTTTACTAGTATTATCTTCATGGACATTATTTTTTCAAAATTGTAAATGTTTCGATCGATAGCTATGTAACATTCGATACATTGACAGATTTGGTGGTAGAGCCGGCGCAGGGGGCGGGGGTGGGGGGGATATCGCCCCCCTGCCACCAGGCCGAGGCGCTCGCGCAGCGGCTACGTGATCAACACACAGCGGCCGGTAAGAACTGTTTATGATAGCTTTTCTTAAATACATTAAATATTGTCAAACGTTCCCGACGTTGCCAAAGTGTTTTAACTTATAGATGGTGTACGCGCTACACGTTCATTAAGAAAAAGGGATTGGTGAAGGTAAAGTCACTGGTTATGGTAAAGTATAAAAGTTTATTCTAAACACGCGATAAATGTAAAACAATGGAAAACTATGGTAGATTAAAATATAGAGACGTAACTAGGATGGTATGGTGAAGGGATGGTAATGGTGTACGCGCGATTGGTATGGTGGTAAGTGTGCGACTAAATTAGTTGAACAAACTATAATAAGGTTAAACGCCGCGCGGTGCATGAAATGCTTACAGTGCAATACACGCGCCGGCGGGCGCGGGCGGCGCGCCGAAGTTCAGTGTACCTAGCTCGTACAGATGGTCATTTCAAAGATTAATTTTGGTAATATCGATTTGATCCCCTTTTGTTGTTGGATGGTTGATTGATTTTGATTGATGTTTTATATAGCCATTTTAATTGCCTCTTTTTGACGTCGACTGTTTACAATATCGGCACAAAAAAGAAGCTACGTTTTGCATTTTTTACATCAACTTGACAAATAAAGACTTTATTGCTATTTTAAACATATCCTTACAGTTCTTAGAATGCTGATCAGATCAGTCGGGTATGTATGACATCTGGATCTCCTTCATTGACTCCCTTGATAGCCCTCATCAGATTTATAGCTCGATCAATCCTTGGTGGAAAACCAAGGCTTCAAAGTTACGCCGTTTGTTATAAATCGAGTGGTATATCTAATTATTGGTCCATACAGGCGCGTGGTCGGCGTGGCGGGCGGCGGCGTGCAGCGCGGGCGTGGCGGAGGCGGGCTGGGCCGCGTGGCTGCAGGGGTTCGCGGCCCACGCGTGGGTCAGGCACGTGCACGCAGGTAACTACCGCATGCTGGTACACTCTAGTGCAAACACACGAGATGACAATCCATGGTCAAGTGTCTTGTACCACACCGAATTTCATCCTCTACTGTATCAATTAAAAAAAAACTATTTTTTCTGTTCTATGTAGTCTTTTCTATGTTTAATAATGTGTCGGTTTGTAATTTATTAATTTTTAATACAGGCAACATCCTAATAGACACATATTAGTTTGTATTTAAAAAAAATCTCTTTCGAATTTGCAATAGACACAAAAGGCCGAGGGGTGCAAAAATATCAAATAGAATTTGATTGGACAATTCATGTCACATGGCACTTTTATTTGTACTTCGAACGTTACTTAGTATGCGATTTGTCAAAGCATTTGATTAATATTGAGGCAACGAGGTTGCTTCATATGGTATGTCACGTTGTGTCTGATTTTCTTCGATCAAAAATATCCTAGATGTCTGGTCAGTCTCAAAAATGGCACCTAAAATAGCGTCACACTTAAAAACTGGGCGCTTATTTTGCACAAAGTAAGTGATAAAAGATGTGATTTTGTACAAAATAAGCTTATTTAGTACAAAATAAGTGATATAAAATGTGAGTTATGCACAAAATAAGCACCAAGTCTGTAAGTGGGACGCTATTGCGAGGTGCCATTTTTGCTTACTGTTTTAGTTCGTGAAGCGTTATCTAGGATATTCTTGATCGAAGGTGATTTTCATTAAAATGTCTAACGATAGATGACGCAGAGGGTGGTTCCCCCGCGGGGCGCGCGCACAAGGAGGGCGGGCGCGCTCTGCACGTGCTCTCGCTCGGAAACGACTCGCTGCTGTTCGAGACGTGGCTCGACTGCGCCACCGGTACGACGCTTTGTTACTACATATTATTATTAACATTTGTTGCTTTATTAGGAAAGAGTGGTAATTATACTACTGTGTGAGGTAACTTGAGTTATGAAAGGATAGATCTTGTGCGAAATAAATGGTAAATTGGTTTTACACAACACAGCTTTTGACATGTTCATTATTTTTTTCGATAAATTAGATAGTACTTAAACACCGTCATAGAATATGAGGCGTATGCAATAATTTGTCTCTCTTTAAACGATTTTTTAGTATTTTATTGCTAATAGAATTAATTTCAAACAAACAGAAACCGTTTCTGTTCTCTTTAAAATTAATTCTATTAGTACCCACGCAGATAAAGAATGAGATTAAAAATGGCGTCGTTCATATTCACTTCTCGCTCTAACACTAAACGCCACACCTATCGCTCTTTCACTTCCACTCATTGTAGAAAGCGCGGTGAGCCACCATTTTTAATCCCATTCTTTATCTATGCAGGTTGTAACTATGTTTATCGTTTATAAGGTTCAATAATATTCCGCGTGTCTCGACCTGAGGCGGGCTCGGGGGCGGGGGCGGTGAGCGAGGCGCGCGTGCCGGCGGCTTTAAGCGCTCGCCGCTGGACGCTCGTGGCGCTCAACGTCAGCGAGCGCGTGCACAAGCGCCGCATACACGTGCAGGTATCTTGCCGAGTCCGGCTCGAAGGACCAACTATTTACGTTGTACTAGCAATCACCGGTTACGTGCAGCCGTCTCCCAACACTAGGGGAGCGAGGAGCGGCGGCGGCGGGAGTTCGCCAACGGCTGTACATACATACCAAAACAATTACCAAGGAGTTTCTGGCGAAAACTACTGTCAAAACAGATTTTATTTTTTACTCGTGGCGCTCAACGTCAGCGTTCATAAGCCTAGCCTAGGTATAGGCAGCAACAATCAACTTCATCATTAAAAATCATACCTTATTAATGCGCACACAATCGGTATTAAATTCAAAATTCAAAATAACTTATTCAGTCTAGGCTGTTACAAGCACTGGTGGATGTCAAAGAAGCTACGCCATCGGTTCGCAAACCCTGAGCGGGAGACCTTGTAACGAGAAGAACCGGCAAGAAACTCGTCAAGGGCTGCTTTTTTCTCCCTGTATATTTCATACAGAGTCGTCAACATTTGAAAAAATAGCTCCACGTTTAAAGTGAGGTCATTTTCCATTACAACAATTATTATTAACAAAAGTTTGCACACAATGGGTAGGTAGGTTGAAATTAAATACCTACTACATATCGGATAGGTAATTGTGGGAGTAAATAACTTTCAACTAGTTGAGAAATCAGTAATCACTCTGTCTGCTACTCGAAAGTGCACCTAAGTAGGCAAAATTTACCAAAAAAAACACTTGATACAAGACATAAAAAATAATAATAAAAAAACGCAATTCTTACAATCCAATTAGGTTGTATTCTGGCTCATATGACATTTTGTATTGACTAAGCAGATTAAACATGATTGGATACTTGGCTCCCGCGTGGCTGGCCCGAATCGGTTTCTAATTTTTTAACCCCGCCACGCAAATTACAATCACTTTTTAGAGCGGAATGCTTGTTCCATAGATTTTCGTTCGCTGCGTGTAGGTATGTCATTTATTAGGCGGTCCGGCTCAAAAACCAACTATCTTGATAGGAATGACAAGTATCTTTTTGTTGCAGGTTACACTGTTTATCAACGGCTACGAGTGTGAAACTGTTTCGCTGCCGCTACAAGGTATGTTGAATGAAGTCTATTAACGTGTGATTTTGCGCTTACCTAATGTCATAAATAATTAATTAAAATTTATACTTTGTAATTTTAAGATATTGTTGTGTAAGCTTATCATTCACCGAATAATAATAAGTATGCCAAATGTAACATTGCTTACAAAAGAACTACAGAACACAAGTGGAATTCAATTAGTGGTCTTTATAAAACTTACTTGGATCGTCAATGATGATATTCTCGATACCTCTGTCATTTTAATGGTCAATCCTTCACCTCACCTGATGTTAAGACGATAAGACCGAAAGAGTAAGCGCAGTACATCCAAAATCCTCACCACTAAAGAACACTAACTGCCGGAACACGACTTATTTTAAATTGGTATTATGGCGACAGATTTAGGTAAGATGGTGGTAGCTAGCCTAATCTTAAAATCAAATATTTCTCTAGATGACATGCTAGAAATTTCGAGGGCTGAAAATAAATCGTAGAATATTTTTTTCCATACTCAGGCATCCTATCCCGCAAAGTGAGCGCCACGAACGTCCTAATCGGTGACGCGTGCGATGGCTCAAATACCAGTGGGGGGTGGTACGAACTATCAGAGATCCGCGTGTACCGCGCGCCGCGCCTCACGAGGCACATAGCGCTGCACCTCGCTGCGCACGCGCCGCACCACGCCTGCCACGTCAGTATACACGAAAATAAAAAAAAATCAAAATCAAAAAATCATTTATTCAGTCTAGGCTGTTACAAGCACTTGTGAATGTCAAAGAAGCAACGCCATCGGTTCGCAAACCCTGAGCGGGAGACCTTGTAACGAGAAGAACCGGCAAGAAACTCGTCAAGGGCTGCTTTTTTCTCCCTGTATATTTCATACAGAGTCGTCAACATTGAAAAATGAGCTCCACATTTAAAGTGAAAGAAATCAAATACTCAAACGAATCTTAAAGTTAAGCCACCTTAAATTAAAAAAAAGTTGTCAGGAATAAAACACTTTTTAACGGATACTAGCGCGGTTTTATTGAAAGTAGGTACTTGGTTGGTAGTTATTTGGTTTGATTTTTTATTTTTGCGACGTTGAGAAGTGAAAAAGTTGTCAGATTTGACAGGAACTCTATGAAACTGACAGCTTCCTTAAAATTAGGGAGACTTTAACTTAAGATTTTAGCTAAGAAGCCTTTGAGCATTCTGACCCGTATTTATAAACCGCTCGCAACGTTGAGAGTTATCTTGAGATAATACTTGAGATGCTCTTCTTATAGGAACATATTCTCAGGTATGATCAACGTTAAGAGCGGTTTATGAATACGGGCCTGAATAATATTTTAACATATTCATTATTATTCATACAGTGCTAATACTAAAAGACAGTAGATTAGCTGCAGCTGCAAGTTATAGCTATATTTGTATACTTGATTTAATTTACCTATAATAATAGTTGGTAATAATATCCGAAAATACCAGAAAATACTCATCCGATCGAAAATCTTTGTAAATAATTTTACAAAAAATGAAAGGAAAACAGTAATTACACTACTTCATTAACATTTGACAGGTGCGTTGCGAAACGCCAAATTACCCTTCTGTGCTGACACCAAATGTCATCGACTCCAACATGGATTGGGATCAGGTAAGTTGCTTGTTTTTAGTTTTGAAATACCCTTAAATAATAACATGTGTTGTGTTAATATGTTTCAAATGAATATACCTTGTTTGATATAACATAAAGGAGCTTCAAATGAAACTCGGAAATCTTCTTTTTAATACTTACTTTCTGCCCTTGTTAGAAATTAAAATGATAAGTATAAACTTTAACAAGTGGAGATTATCTTGACAGAAGTAACTATGAGTTTTGAATATTTAGGAATATAAGATAGGGATATTTAGGTATGCAATTTGGGTACGGACAAAGGTCAATGGAAGGACACTTATCTTTTCTTTGCTTTGCACACTCCGGTGGTGAAACTTTTGCTGTTTCACTGCTCCGTAGCCTTTGGTTTTCAGGATTTTTGTTGTATACACGTTTATTTCCACCTTTATCCAGTCTGAGTCATCGATTGTCTACTTATTGCATCATCTTCAGTGGCAATGACGTAGCAGAATTCAATCTCTTCTTTTCCCCTCATGGGCCACCAATTTATATTTGATATAACATAAAGGAGCTTAAAATGAAACTCGGAAATCTTCTTAAAAACTTATAATTTTAATAAAAAAGCTTAATTTAAGCGCAGATGATCTGATCGTGACAATGTTGAAAATTGAATTAAAATAATACAAATTCATACAGACTACCTGCAGTTACAAACTCCTACCATACATGATAAAACTTAAATTACTTTGACGTGATTGCTAAAAGCAAACGATCAGGCGCATACGCGCAAACATACCTAAATCAATTTTATGTAGAGCAGAATAAAATTTAATTTATAGAAATAAGTACATTAAACAAGGTAATTTAAAAAATCAATATAATCAAAGTTTAGACGGTTGTTATAATGTAGGTGTACGATATGCCGAGTAACGTGCTGCGCGAGTTGCACGACAGCGTGCTGGTGTCGTTCTCTGCGCACGCGCCGCACGTGCTCAACCTGCACCACCAGCCGGCGCTTGCCATGCCCACCGGTGAGTGTAGGAGTAATGTGGCTATCTAATATAGTGGTCAGTTTTTCTAGAACAAACGTCTGAGGGTGTTACAGTAACAATGCAAATGTGTCATGTTAATCTCGTCAGTTTCTTAGAGTTTGATCTCAAATAAATAATGTATTTTCTCTGGATATTTGAGTATCTCAAATTGGAGGGTTGTTATAAATCGACGTTTGTGAATACTAGTCGTGGTGAATTATTACCTGTCCATGTTACGGAACGTCTGTGCCAGGACAGTGGGTAGTGGGTACATAATGTATTTCCAATGTTATCAGTGTTCTACGGTCGCGGGGGCGGGGCGAGCGCGGGCGGGGGCGGGGGCGGCGCGCCCGAGGCGGTGCGCACGCGGTGGGCGGGATCTCCGGACGTGCGCCGACAGAGAGGATTCTACGCCGCCCTGCACGCGCTCGGAGGGGCGCCACACTTGCTGTACCTGTTCGCCAGGGTCAGTGGACTCCCTATTAATAGGATATGTTGTAACTTGTGTAAGATCACGGCGGTGGGTTGGCTCTCAGACAAGTGCCAACAGAGAGGCTTTTACGCCGCCCTGCGCGTGCTGGGAGGGGCTTCACATTTGCTCTAACTCTTCGCCAGAGTTAACTACGTGTTCTACGGTCGCGTCGCGACAGGCTAAGGCTCTCCAGATATGCGCTGACAGCGAGACTTCTACGATGCCCTGACCTGCTCGGAGGGACTCGATACTTGCTCTTTTTGTTGGCATGAGTTAGTTACGCTCCTTTTAGGATGATTTAAACTGTACTTTTAATTTTTACTTATTTGTGGTTGCAAAAGTTTTTCTAGTTTTCGCTGATTCTTATATCTACTTCCTACGTGTTTCGCGTTAATATAGTGTACATTTATCAGGTAGTGGAGCTAGAGGCGTCGCCGGAAGACCAAGCGGCTGCGTTGCGGCTAGTGTTGCGCGCGTGTCGCGGCGACGGGCGTCTATACGCCGCATTGTACTGCGCGCCGCCGCTGGATATGTTGCACGCCGTGCTGCCCGCGGAGCCCGCGCCCGCGCTGTTACAGGTGTGTCATAGTAACATGCAGCGACGTATATACAAGCGGCGTCGCGGCTAGTGTCGCGATAGATAAATGTACGTCGTGTTATATTCTACGCAGCGGTTTTATAGAATTATTGATAATGCTATTTGACGTATTGCAGGTCATAATGGAGGAAGCCTGCAGCGCGAGCATATTGACTGGAGGCGCGAGCGGAGGCGCGCTGTTAGTGCAGCGGGGTGCAGCCGCGCTGCTTGAGCCCGAGCTACTGGCGCTCGTGATGCGCGCCTGGAAGCTGCTCGACGAGCACCAGGTGACGAGTGGAGGGGGGACAGTGACAGGGCCGGTGCAGTAGTTTATAAATCTGTTGCATAATCAGGGGTATTGAAACATGAATAGCATAACACGAGTGTTTTAGTTTAAACATTTGGTATTGTGTTTAAATAGTATATCAAAATAAGTTCTGAAGTTAATAATAAAGAAAAACTACTTTTTTCGTTTTATTTTTTAATTTAATTATATTTATGATAGAACGTGGTATGGGAGGTGGAGGGGCAGCCGGGTGCTCGGCGCGGGTCGCTGTGGGAGCTGGCGCTGGAGTGCGTGGCGGCGCTGCTGCGGCCGCGCCACCCGCGCGCGCGCTACAACCACCTGCAGTGCGCGCGCGCGCATCTGCTGCCGCACCTGTTACGCGCCTGCAAGGTCACTGCATTCAACAATCAATAACAAAAATACAATGTACGGTCACACCCAGGACACTCCATACAACCGCACCATTATAAAAGATCACGTTTTTGTACACGCGCAGCTGTGTGTGCATGTCTAAGGCTACCGTGCAGTTTGTACTGTATGAGCGGCGTTCAATTCATAATTCGAACTTTTTGGTAAATAAAATTACGACGCATTGCTTTAAATATCAAAATAAGTTGACATTTGGACAAACATGAATGACTAAACGAGCACACGATTTGGCATACGATTTCGCGGGGTAGGGTGAGGTAATAGGGATGATGACTAATGAATAAAATAACGAAATACTAATAAAAATCGTAAACATATTAAACTTTTAGAGTAGCTTGTATACCTCTTGGTTTTATATATTGCATATTATTTGTTTTATGACCCTTCAAAGTTGGGTGGACAAGTCCATTTAAAAAGTATAAAATTTATTTAAATAAATGATACCTTTAATTAGTCCGTAAAATGTATAGCAAATTTGTCTAAGAAACTATTTTGATAAACACAATATTTAATATAGCTGCCAAACAAATTTCCTACGCGTTGCATACAAACTTGCAAGGCGTGACGTCATAACTAGGAAGCCATTAGTATGGAGTGTTTTTGGGCGTGTCCATTTGTGTGCATTTCACACTGTGATATCTCGGGCAGTTTTCATGCAAGCGAATTAATTCTTTTACCAATGTTTCTTTTTTTGAGAGGTAATTTATGTAACATAAAATAAAAAAAATAGTCATCATGCCTATTGATTTTAGGGCGGGGCGGGAGTGACCTTTCTGTACGTAGTACTTATTCTGTGTCTATGGTGTAGTGTAGGCATTGCAGACTGATCGAACGTCAGTCCATTGCAGGAGCGGTTCCTGAACTCTGACAGCGGCGCGCTCGGCCCCGCGGGCAGCAACGCGTTAGTGTGCGTAGTGCGCGGGCTGCTGGGCTCGCCGCCGCAGCTGCACCACATCGCGATGCTGGCCGACTTCCTGCTGCTCATGCATCAGGTCTATCACTTTCACACTCATACACACTACGACTATGACATTTTTCAGGGCTTCTACAGCAGTAACGATACATTTAATAACAATACAATGCCTTTATTCTCCTTTTCATCACTAAATTGGTAGATGAATCTGAGTTTTATAATTTATTTTTAACCGACTTCCAAAAAAGGAGGAGGTTCTATGTTCGTCTGTATATTTGTTGTTTTTTTTGTATATGTCCACCGATTACTCGAAGACGGCTGGACCGATTGAAATGATTTAAACGTTATTACATTAGGCACACTCTCAAGTTAATCCCATTTTTTAAAATTTGGAAATCGGTTTAGTACTTTCCAAGTAATTTTGAAAAAAGCACGAAAATAGTAATGATTTTGTGTGAATTACCTTGATGATTGGTCGTATTACTTCTTTGTTTATGAACTGAATAGGATAATTATTTTTTTGTTGGAAGAGGGATATCTTTAGTGTAGTTTTTTAACCGACTTAAAAAAGGAGGTTCTCAGTTCGACCCGTATTTAAGTATGTTTCTCCGCGATTATCTTACGTTTGGCTGAGCCGATTTTTCTACATATATAATATACCTTACCTACAAGGTAACTACACTAAAAATAAAAAAAATAAAAAATTGTTTAAAAAAAAAACAAAAAACCGACTTCAAAAAACCTACCTCTAAAAAAGCAAGAAATAAATAATAAAAATACGTCTATTGAAGTCGGGTGGGGCTGGAGTACAAATTCCTTTTTTTATTCTAAAAGCCCCACCCGACTTCAATAGACGTATTTTTATTATTACGAATATTATTTCTTGCTTTTTAGAGGTAGGTTTTTTGAAGTCGGTTTTTTGGTTTTTTTAAACAATTTTTAATTTATTCACTTTTTACCTGCAATTAAAATCGTCTGTTTCAAAATCGGTATTTAAAATTGACGTTCGAATTTTCGGACGTTGTCCTAAATTGGTTTCGGTCGTATGAGCAAACGATGCGATTTCATCGCACGATGACGACACATTTCCATAGACTGTCGCGCGATGACCAATTTTACTAGGACTAGGACACTCTAAGAAAATGTGTGTTCAAATTCAACGTGCAACTCATCGTTTGCTCTTACAATAATAGCCAATCAGGACGAAGCCTCACTCAAATAACATTTATATTCTTAATTTGTTTCCACAAACAGGCCAGCGACACGTTCGTGACCCACTCCCGCGCCAACTTCTATTTCCTCCTGACTCCAGAGACGCAAGAGATGAGCGAGCTCAGCAACCTCAAGAGAAAGCCCTCCGTCAGGCGCAAGGCAAAAGAGAAACGCATCGTTACCGAGGGGCCGACCGACGACACCAACGTGGTGCTCCCGGACTTGCTCCAAACCATAGAGTCCGACGAGAGAACAGACCATGAGAGTAGCGTCGAATCCACCAAGCAGATGAAAGGCATCATCAACTCGCAGATCAAGGAATACAGGTAACAAACAATGTTAACGTTACGATGTTACATTTGTCTGTCTTTTATTTGTCATTTGTAAATTCAAAATAACCTCACTCATGCACTTTTCGATGTTTTTCGTTGTTATTTTCATCATTATCATTATCACAATTATCTTTCTTGAATAAAAGTAATTGAAGCAACTTCACAGTACGTTAAAGCGTATTTTGATGTTAAAAAGTCTGGAACGGGTGGTAGGAGGAGGGTAGAGAATATAGACGATTCAAAAGTACTTAATATTTAAGTTTATTTGAATAAAGCTTATTTGACTTTGACTTTGATGTAGAATTCAATATGTTTCCGCTATTATTTACGCCATAAAATGAACCTACGCAAGCGGTTATGGTGATTTTCTGATTTTTTTACAATCATCTGTGATGTTTATACGCAATTTAATATTTCTAGCAACTAGAGAAACTCTTTAGCTTGTCATGATTTTTCTTTTTGTGGCTACAACTTCACGTTTTGTACATAATATCACAGATAATATAATACTATACTAGTATACAAATGCGTACTTCCCAGTCCATGTTTTCCTATTACGGACCAATGATATTAAATGTAAAGATAGGTTACCCGCGCTCCACAATGGCAAGACGAATGTAAGGTAATTGCCCGACTTTCAATTAGTCTGGCACAGTCTCGTGACACGGAAACACCGCGCGACTTCCGTAAGTCAGACGCGACAAAATTATGATATTCTGTTAAAAAAATACTCTCTTGCGTCTTTAGTCGATGTACAAATTATACAGCAACAGTCAGAGATCGGAAAAATGATACATTTCACACGTAAGTACTGAATTTAACAAAAAATGTATTTTCGTATTTTGTATTACTCTAATCGGCCATGTAAGTACAAAAAGCGAGATGTCTGTTTTTTGCGTGTGAGAGTGAAGGAGACGGCTGTCGCTGTCAATTGGCACATGCAGCAGCTTATTAGACGAAATATGATGTCTGTTTATCCCTTTCTTACAACAAGTATTCCGTATGGTGGTGTTCATTTTTGTCCCTTTCTTCATGGAATATGTCAATGTGTGTATGTATAGCACCATTGCGCTGTTTAAAATAGTAATGATGTTGGAGTATGACTTACCTTTACATTTAATATCATTGTTACGGACCCTCAAGTTCAACAATTTAGTACACGTTTATCTCTATCTTGCGGATTGTATGACCTTTATAAAATGGTTAATTATACCAACTTTGTTCCAGCAAGAACACGGACAATTCCACTACTTCGGAAAGCTCAGAACCGTCACTTGGTAAGTTCGACGATGTAATTATCGAAATGTTTGTGCATTATGTTTCTAAATCCTGTGCAAAATGTAGCGAGTAACTTAGAATCAAACTTCATGAAATAATATGAGTCAAACAGAGACACTGCGAATATTTTTAGAGCTTTCTAATTAAAGTTTTGGTGATTCTTCTTAAGTGAATGGCTTGCTTTATATTTTGAAAACAAATTCGCTATAGGCAAACACAGAAGTCGCTACGAAAAACTACTGTAGTAACTTATTTTTTGCATTTTAGCTTTGCGCAAATCATATCAATAACAAAAGTCAGTTTGGCATAGCTATTCCACTGCCAGTCATTTCGATCATTTTATGAATAGAAATATTTAGCGTTCCTTCTGTGAATATGTTATTTGAAAAGCAAAACCTCTCGTGCTGTCTCATGTATTCTTACCACTATATTATGTACTGTATGCATATCATTCCTGTATAATGTTGTAATTATTTTTTTATGTAATTTTCATAAACGTGCATGATTATGCTTTCCACACGCTCGTCGCCGCACGCGAATGTTTACATGTCACGCTAATGCAAAATTAAAATTTGGTCGCTTGAAAAAATCCTTTTACATTGGCTTCGTAAAATTTATGCACAATAAATAGATGAGTGGTTAATTTGTGACCGTTAAAAGTGTAAAGTTCAACAGAAAACTGCAATATACAGAGTGTAAAAAGATCCTTAGACGAAGCCGAGGTCTACGTATTCTACTCATCATCAGGACCATTTCTGTCCAAAATGATTGCTGGGAAACGGTTAAAATAAAATAAAATAAAACATTTTTGATGTTAAGTCACAACGTTTGTGTGCGTGCACATGAGATACGTTTTGAAGACATTGTTTGTTACGAAATACTTAAAATTATGATAACGTTTCTTTGGACAAAAATTAAGGAAATAACGTATAAAATTAGTTTTCACAAAAATCATGACAATAGGGAACCGGACTTCTTTTCAGATAGTGTTTAAAAATAATCTTTATTCATAAATATAGCCATAAAAAATAATATTTTAATTAAATAAATCCTTTGGAGTACTTAAAAACGTCAAAAACATTATTTATTTAAAATTGCCGCGAAAACAGCACTTCATGTCAATTCAGGTCGCGTGACGTCATCTGTGGGGTAAACAAACTACAAGCCATATAACAAGTGATCAGTGCTTGGATAAATTAAGTATTTTGTAGTTCTTAATCATCATGGACCGAAAAAGATATCGTCACCACCCACACTACCACAAATGACGTCACGCACTGTGATTGGCGTTTGGGTTCTTACGCTGCACAGATAAAAAATATTGGATTTACGCAACTTTATATAAATAAAGTTTTTAATCAATAATGATTAAAAATTATAAATCATAGTTATTTCTTAAAAATCTTTATTGAGTGATATTGTTGTATAACAAACTTTATTTTAAAACACATCTTAGATTTTTTTTCGATTACGACAGTAATCGAAAAAAACCCTATTGATTTCCCAGGTATAGTCTAAAACCTTTGTCGCCCGTGGTAAGACAAAAATGGCCCTGATGATGGGCGGAACACGTGGACTTCGCCATCGTTAAGGGTCTTTTTACACCCTTTATTAATAACCCTGATTGTTTTTTTTTCTCGTTTAATAAATCAATGCCGAGTGTCGGAAAGTTAAACGTTATTAAGATGAAAAAAGTAGGCTGAGAAAAGGAATTGTTAATTGTATTCAGAGAGATAGGTTGTTTAGTAGTTTTGCAATAATCCTTACTAATATTACAAATGCAAAAGTCCGTTTGTTGGTTTGTTTATTTGTTTGTTACGCCTTCACGTCCTTACTACTGAACCGATCATTTTGTCAGGGGTACAGAGAAGGACATGGGTACATTTCATCCCGAAAAAAGTATGTTCCCAACAGCAAAAAACTTTCCACGTATTTAGATAGTCGCGACCGCTAGGTAAGAAATATGCTAGGCGCGTTCGTTGTCCTAGACCGCTCATCTATAGAGTAGTGAGTGTGGGTTTGGAGGCGTGGCACGTAGGCGGTAGTGCGCGGCGCGAGTATCGTGTGCGGTTCGTGCCGGTTGCAGACCGGCGGGACCGGACGGCGCGCGGGCCGGACGCGCCGGAGGCCGGCGCCGGCGACGCCGACCTCACCGAGTACATTGTTGTAGATCACGATGACGTGCAACACACCACCGTCGACCTCTACACGGGCGGCATTTATCAACAGGTACGTATAGAATAGGATAATAGGAGATTATTTCTTAGATAATTATTATTGACCGCGCTATCGAAGCGTCTCAGCTTGGGCAAAAATGCTTTCTTATGTCTGTTCGTTTGTTCTCTACAGGTCGCATTTCTCAACTGATTCTCGTGTTTGTGAGCAGATTCGATAATAATATAGTTTCTTTGTAGAACTAGTTTCTTTAATTTTTTCGAAAAAAACACACTGCAGCCTTTTCGAAAAATGATCAAAAATGTCACAAACGCGAGGTCAGCTCACAGAGCCAAAGATAAGCTTTAAATGTTGAATAATAATAGAATCCATTATAGATATATTATCCATTATTTATATTTTGCTCCTGTTTTGAAATAATAATTTTTACTCAAATGAAATCGTTTCCATCATATTTTTATTGTGAAGAAGTAAACACATCAATCAACACAATAGATATAGTGATATAAGTTAATGTAAATTAATAATTGTGAGTAAGATGGCATGTGTGTGTGACAGAGACGGCTGCGCGCGGGCGCTGAGCCGGGGTGGACAGCGTGCGAGGGGCTGCTGCTGCTGCTGCGGGACACCATCGCCGTGCTGCCCGACCACCACCTGGCGCAGGTATAGTGTATGAGAGTGAGCGAGATGTCGTGTGCGAGACGGAGCCGGGGTGGCGGCGTGCGAGTGGCTGCTGCTGCTGCTGCGGGACACCATCGCCGTGCTGCCCGACCACCACCTGGCGCAGGTATAGTGTATGAGAGTGAGCGAGATGTCGTGTGCGAGACGGAGCCGGGGTGGCGGCGTGCGAGGGGCTGCTGCTGCTGCTGCGGGACACCATCGCCGTGCTGCCCGACCACCACCTGGCGCAGGTATAGTGTATGAGAGTGAGCGAGATGTCATGTGCGAGACGGAGCCGGGGTGGCGGCGTGCGAGGGGCTGCTGCTGCTGCTGCGGGACACCATCGCCGTGCTGCCCGACCACCACCTGGCGCAGGTATAGTGTATGAGAGTGAGCGAGATGTCATGTGCGAGACGGAGCCGGGGTGGCGGCGTGCGAGGGGCTGCTGCTGCTGCTGCGGGACACCATCGCCGTGCTGCCCGACCACCACCTGGCGCAGGTATAGTGTATGAGAGTCAGCGAGATGTCGTGTGCGAGACGGAGCCGGGGTGGCGGCGTGCGAGGGGCTGCTGCTGCTGCTGCGGGACACCATCGCCGTGCTGCCCGACCACCACCTGGCGCAGGTATAGTGTATGAGAGTGAGCGAGATGTCGTGTGCGAGACGGAGCCGGGGTGGCGGCGTGCGAGGGGCTGCTGCTGCTGCTGCGGGACACCATCGCCGTGCTGCCCGACCACCACCTGGCGCAGGTATAGTGTATGAGAGTGAGCGAGATGTCGTGTGCGAGACGGAGCCGGGGTGGCGGCGTGCGAGGGGCTGCTGCTGCTGCTGCGGGACACCATCGCCGTGCTGCCCGACCACCACCTGGCGCAGGTATAGTGTATGAGAGTGAGCGAGATGTCATGTGCGAGACGGAGCCGGGGTGGCGGCGTGCGAGGGGCTGCTGCTGCTGCTGCGGGACACCATCGCCGTGCTGCCCGACCACCACCTGGCGCAGGTATAGTGTATGAGAGTGAGCGAGATGTCATGTGCGAGACGGAGCCGGGGTGGCGGCGTGCGAGGGGCTGCTGCTGCTGCTGCGGGACACCATCGCCGTGCTGCCCGACCACCACCTGGCGCAGGTATAGTGTATGAGAGTCAGCGAGATGTCGTGTGCGAGACGGAGCCGGGGTGGCGGCGTGCGAGGGGCTGCTGCTGCTGCTGCGGGACACCATCGCCGTGCTGCCCGACCACCACCTGGCGCAGGTATAGTGTATGAGAGTGAGCGAGATGTCGTGTGCGAGACGGAGCCGGGGTGGCGGCGTGCGAGGGGCTGCTGCTGCTGCTGCGGGACACCATCGCCGTGCTGCCCGACCACCACCTGGCGCAGGTATAGTGTATGAGAGTGAGCGAGATGTCGTGTGCGAGACGGAGCCGGGGTGGCGGCGTGCGAGGGGCTGCTGCTGCTGCTGCGGGACACCATCGCCGTGCTGCCCGACCACCACCTGGCGCAGGTATAGTGTATGAGAGTGAGCGAGATGTCATGTGCGAGACGGAGCCGGGGTGGCGGCGTGCGAGGGGCTGCTGCTGCTGCTGCGGGACACCATCGCCGTGCTGCCCGACCACCACCTGGCGCAGGTATAGTGTATGAGAGTGAGCGAGATGTCATGTGCGAGACGGAGCCGGGGTGGCGGCGTGCGAGGGGCTGCTGCTGCTGCTGCGGGACACCATCGCCGTGCTGCCCGACCACCACCTGGCGCAGGTATAGTGTATGAGAGTCAGCGAGATGTCGTGTGCGAGACGGAGCCGGGGTGGCGGCGTGCGAGGGGCTGCTGCTGCTGCTGCGGGACACCATCGCCGTGCTGCCCGACCACCACCTGGCGCAGGTATAGTGTATGAGAGTGAGCGAGATGTCGTGTGCGAGACGGAGCCGGGGTGGCGGCGTGCGAGGGGCTGCTGCTGCTGCTGCGGGACACCATCGCCGTGCTGCCCGACCACCACCTGGCGCAGGTATAGTGTATGAGAGTGAGCGAGATGTCGTGTGCGAGACGGAGCCGGGGTGGCGGCGTGCGAGGGGCTGCTGCTGCTGCTGCGGGACACCATCGCCGTGCTGCCCGACCACCACCTGGCGCAGGTATAGTGTATGAGAGTGAGCGAGATGTCATGTGCGAGACGGAGCCGGGGTGGCGGCGTGCGAGGGGCTGCTGCTGCTGCTGCGGGACACCATCGCCGTGCTGCCCGACCACCACCTGGCGCAGGTATAGTGTATGAGAGTGAGCGAGATGTCGTGTGCGAGACGGAGCCGGGGTGGCGGCGTGCGAGCAGGACACCATCGCGGTCCGCCGTGGTGCCTTTGAACGTAACGCTGTCTTTTTTACCGACTTCCAAAAAAGGAGGAGGTTCTCTGTTCGTCTGTATATTTGTTTTTCTTTTTTTTCTTATTTTTGTGTATGTCCACCGATTACTCAAAGACGGCTGGACCGATTGAAATGATTCAAACGTTATTCCATTAGGCAAACTCCCAAGTTGGTCCCATTTTTTAAAATTTGGAAATCGGTTCAGTACTTTTCAAGTAATCTTGAAAAAAGCACGAAAATAGTATGATTTTGTGCGAACTACCTCGATGATCAGTCGTATAACTTATTTGTTGATGAACTGAATAAGATAATTATTTTTTGGTGGAAAAGGGATATCTTAAGTGTAGTTCTTTAACCGACTTAAAATAAGGAGGTTCTCAATTTGACCCGTATGTATGTATGTTTCTCCGCGATTATCTCACGTTTGGCTGAGCCGATTTTTCTACCTAAAATAATATACCTACACTACCTAATACAGAAAGTACCTACACTAAAAATAATACGTCCTGGCCGATGACTGACCTATATATTAGTTTATTTTATTTTAATTATTCGGAAGACCAACAGCTAAACTTAATACAGTAGGAAGCTAATATAACACTTGAAAGACAATTACAGGTCCTCACCAATGGAAACAATTTACAATACTAAGCACTTAATAAGTAGGTATAGGTAGGTACGCATTCCACACAAGATATACAAGCCAAATAATAAACAAACAAAAAGTAGATTAAGCAAAAAAACAATACTAAGTATACGGCAATCTTAAAAGACTATTTTCCAAAAAAACTCTGTGCTCATTAGTCGCTTCAACGATGCAACGCTAGTATTAAACAGGGGTGGAATTGCGTAAGGTAATCGTATTCATTTGACAGTTCATATCGTATTCCATCGGCTGCAATTTGTATGGGATGACATATTCGATGGCTTAGAGCACACATGTTCTAATTACAAAAAGTTGATTTTTCAGGAGAGCATTTTAAAGTTGAAGCATCATGATACAAAAACTGTCTATGATATGGAATTCAAATTACGTTTATTCATAAGACTTATTCTTTGGTTCTACAAAAAAGTAAATTTCATAAAGAAATTACGTCAAATTGATAACAAAATCAGCTGAAAACCTAGCTAACCCCCCTCACTTAGTACGTTTGAACCCTCATATTTAGTAATTTGAATGCACGAATGTACTAAGTGGGGCGGGGTTAGTATTCTAATAGAGTAACAGGTACTTATCAAAACAAAAATGTTAGATATATTTAAGTATTCAATTATTAATTTAAATTAAAAAAAAATTGATAAATTTAATAATAAATTATTAAATTATTTAGTATTTTTTATTATTAAATACCGACTCAAGATATTTTGTGCAGGTTAGAACATAAAATAATAATAATATTAAAAATCAATAAAACATTTTACAACATTTTAATAAAAATAGTAGGTACCTACTCATTAAATCAGTCTTTAACACTAACAAAATAAGAGAAAGTATTTATTCAAGTTTCTTTAAATTAGTCATCAGTCTTACAATACGGTAGGTTATTGACTGAGCGAGTGCGAAGCGTCTCCGCTTCAGCTTGGGCAAAAATTCTTTCGTATGTCCTTCCTTCCCTTCCTTCCTTCTGGTTGTCCTTCCAGCTGTCCGTTTGTTCTCGTCTACAGGTCGCATTTCTCAACCGATTCTCGTGAAATTCATTGTCGGTGGTTAAATACATTGTGAAATTTTAATCATTTGGTTCCCGCAGTGGGGTGATTACAAGCAACTTTTACTATGGGGCCAACTCTGTGGGTGCGAGAAAAAAATCAGCTGTTCTATACAAAAGTGCAATACCTACTCGACCTAAATGTATGGAACAGCTGTTTTTTTTCGTATTAACTGCACTTACAACATTTGGATTGTATGTACTTAATGTAAGATTACATGTCGTAAAAGTACTTAATATTTTTGTGCATTAAGTAGTACCGCAGGAGGGAATCTTTAAATCACTTATGGAGTTTTCGTAACAGATTAGTAAAAATAATTTTAATACTTTTGGATATAACCGAAGCTTACTTAATACAACAGTGACACTGGGTTTTTGATAGAAAGAGATGGAATATCGACACGTGGGTAAGTGCAAACGGTAGAGGACGTCAATTAATACAGTTGTCACTCAAAAAGTAAAAATCGCAATTTTTGTAATTAGTACATGTGTGCTCTAAGCCATCGATATTATGATACAATATGAACTGTTAAATGAATACCATTGACTTTACGCAATCGCCTAGCAGGTCAATGTCAAACTGCTTGGAAATCAAATTAAAGCTATTGCTTGCACGCAAGAGGTACGAATTATGACGAAATTTTGAAGATGCAGATGGTACGCATATAAGGGGTTAAATAAACAAATCTAAGGGGTTCCCTCGGAGCTCTAAGGGAGATTTTAGAGAGTAGCTCTGGACTGTCAACTACACCAGAAGCGATTTTCAATAGGAAGAACATATCAGAAATTTCACGGCGTTTGTACGGTCTTACGCCGCACATTTTTACCACCGATGTTACTGACCGAGTGAGCATCGGTACGTCTAATTTAGGTCGCGCGTCAGCACTTTAAGTTTACCTTTTTGATGTAATTATTTAATTTACGAGATTATTATCGGCTACGGTCGAGATAAGACCCATCTACTTTAAACTACAACTTAACTAGCAACTAACTAACTTTAACGTAATAAAAGTGTAAAGTGACGGATTTCTTTCCTTTATCTTCACATCTGAAACAACTTCAAGCCAGCAACTAACTAAGAAACTTTACAACTACAACTTTCAACATCATTCTGTACGGAGTCCGTGGTCAACTAAGCGGACCTCCTACAGCGTTTCTCCAGTGGAAACAAATGGTGTTTTTTTTTACAAAAATATTATTGTATATACTAGACTCATATATAGTATTGGCTAGACAAATAGTGTACTTTAGTACGAAAACAGAGATATTTCATAAATTTTCTTTGGATATTCTCGATCCGCGCTATATAAGTAAGGTACTGAGGGTTCCAGACCTGCGACGCATACTCCAAGTGACTTCGAACAAATGTACAATATAACTGAGGATAATTGGGAATAGGTTTTAATGGGCAACTCAACATCATAATATCTGTGGCAGGCGTTGAACGGCGCGGTGAACGCGCAAAGCCTGATCGTGCTGGCGAACCACCGCAGCGGCGCGGTGCGCGCGGCGCTCGTGCGCGTCTTCACCGCGCTGCAGCGCCGCGCGCCGCCAGAACTCGCGCGTGCGCTCAAGAACAACCACTGCTACCTGCATCTCGCCAACCAGGTCAGGTGCCTCAGTGCAGTCTCACGGCTTGGCCACGCAACAGAGCGACTGGCGCCGGTCAACATCTCTTTTTTAACTTTTTATACAGGGTCATTTTGTATTCACCATCCAAATTTGAGGATGTGTTCAGGGGGCTGATAACTGATTGTCTAATTTCAAAATCTATCGCAATCACTTTCAGGATGTGATAAATTGATGCTTCTTTTTTGGCACAAATAAAAACTTACCAAAGTAATGCAGCAATGTGTCACATCCATCTGTCAAATGAAAGCGATTGCGATAGATTTTGAAAATTAGACAATAAGTAGGCCGGTCATGAAATTGAACAACTTTCTCTAAGGAACACATGGTCAAAAATGTAAAAAAATCGACATACAAATCAAAGAGATCACGTGATCAATTTAGTATGGGATGACCAAAATTTTGTGGCGAAATTCGACACATGTTTCTTAGAGAAAGTTGTTTAGTTTTATGAACTCAAGAATGTATCCAATCCTTGAAATTTGGATGCTAAGTTCAGAATGACCCGATATAGGTCTAATGGGGTTGGTAAACTTTTTCGAAAAGAATTGTTTTATATTTTTTTTTGATAGCACAAGTTTGAAGAATAAAGAAAATAATATTATGATTTTTTTATTTTACCTTGTTAACTAAATATATTTTTTTATATTATTATCGCGATAAAATATCAAACATACGGCTGAACACGAAGTTCCTTTGCATTTACTTATTCAAAAATCTGATTGACAGATTTGACAGACAGTGACAAAGAGTAATCATACCTTTGTTTTTTTGTTTTGAGCAACAACATAGAAAGTCTTCGGAGCAAAGGCATAACCTACGCATACAGCCGTAATAGTGATTTATTGTACTATGCTGTAAATGAAAAATTTAAATTTTTATTAGAATTAAAATTAAGCATTATATAATTCCGCAATTTGTTATTCCTGACTCCAAAGCCAAAAGCTACCAGAAAATATATAATTCACAACAGTTTTGGAAAAGTTTACCAACCCCATTGCCTGCCACGCCGGTTGTCAAGCACGGCCAGTTGCTTGGCCAAGCTGCAACATTCTCGTACTCATCCATTTTGTTGAGTGTGACATTGAATGTGCGTATTTTCAGATATCCTTGTACGAGGGCACATGGGAATTGGCGACCGCTTGTGCGGCGCTTATTACTAAATGCGACGTTCCGCTTGAAGATCAACTGGATGTGAGTGTGATATTTTACAAGTGTTTTGCGGTACAGTTAGTATCTTATGTTAAGTGAGTAATTTGTTTATAGGAAGACATCTGGGTGGAGGCGAGCGAGGAGTGGACGCAACGTTGCCCGCCGTTGCTGGCGCTGTTGCCGGGCTGCGTGCGGGACGTGGCGCTCGCGCACAACATGACGCTCGTGCTGCGCCGCCTCATAGACAAGGTAACCGCATGTGTGTAGCGACAGACGCAACGTTGCCCGCCGCTGTTGCCGGGATGAGTGCAGTCAGTCACCTTTGCCTTTTATACATATAAGATTGTTAAATCAAACTATAATGTGTTGCTTGCTTTTAATGAAGAAACGACATTAAAAGTTAATTTATTCGTTTAAGTTTCCATTACAATTTTCACAATAAAAACTAACCTCACTTTTTTAACATGACATGACACTTATGACAGTTCTCGTTGTTAGTTTACAAAAGCAAAGGTATCCAATTCTGAACAGCCAAGTAAAAGAAATAAAATAAGAGATTAAAGAAATACTTTTTCTTTATATACAATTTACATTAAATGCCTCGTACAATTTATGTGCCAGTTTCGACACCGATGCCAGCAGCTTATACAATATGTTTTATTTTTCGAAAACAGTCGTCCCTGCGCGTGCTGAACGAGGTGTCGATGGCGGAAGTGGTGGTGCGCGCCATCCGTGCCGCGGCGCAGCTGGGCGCGGCGCTGCAGGAGGGCGGCGCGCTGCTGGCGCACGACCTGCAGCAGCTGCTGGCGCACGCCGCGCTGCACGCGCTGCAGGCACACCACGGCATGCAGGTATCACTGGGCGCGGCGCTGCAGAAAATCCAATGACCTCATCACGAGGAATTATTATTTATAGACGTAAAAGCTGCACAGTTATTTTATGATTTTTTCTTTCTCAATTCTTTATTGTGAAATAAACAAGGGTCAATACATAGCAGATCTTAAGACTATTATTTGTATAGGTACTTTCACTTCCACCAAGTTTTACCTTTGCAGGTGTATTCACATATTTAACTATTTTAGTATTACATGCAAGATTTTGTACATTTTTTATCTAATGATTTTTCTTATAATTCATAAATTCTCCCAAAGTATAAAAACAATTATTTATTAACCATTGTTTTAAATGCTTTTTATGAGTACTTATATTAATGTTTTCTGATTTTAGATCATCAGGTAATTTATTAAATATATCAACACACATCATGTAGCTATTTCTAGAAACCAACGATAAGTTAGCTGATGGTTTATACAATTTATTAAAATATTGAGTGCGAACACTACCATTTTTAACATTTCTATATAATTTAAAAAGATATTTATGTTTTAAGACAAACAAACATATTTCGAATATATAAAGACAAGGAACTGGGAGAACATTATATTTCTTAAAGTATGGGCGACATGACTCTGTTCGTTTAATTCCAGAAATAGCACGTATACATCGTTTCTGAGCAATAAACACATCGTGAATATCAACTGAGTTTCCCCATAGAACAATGCCATACCTTAAAATAAAGTCGACGTAACCATTATATGCTATGATAGCTGCTTTTGGTGATACAATCTGACTGAGAGTTTTTAAGGCATAAACAAATCTGTTTACTCTAGTACATAAGTCATTTATATGTGTTTGCCAACTGCAAAATCGATCTAAATAAAATCCCAAGAATTTTATTTGCGTAACTTCTTGTATGACTTGGTTGTCAAAATTTACATTCAGTACCTGAGGATTTCCACGACTTGTATGAAATTGCATATATTTTGTTTTAGATATGTTTATGTGTAAATTATTACAGTTAAGCCATGCTATGGCCTCAGGCTATGGCTATAAATAAATCAGATAATGATTTATTTATAGCATAATTATAACTATTTAGATCATTACATTCAATTAAGAGGGTGGTATCATCTGCAAACAGTATACATTCACATGAGATATGTTTCGGCAAATCGTTAATGTACAATAAGAATAGTAGGGGTCCAAGTATACTACCCTGAGGTACGCCATAATTACATTCAGAGTATGAGGATTGATACTTTACAATACTTCTATCATCTGAGCAATAGCTTTCCATTTGAACACATTGCATTCTGTTACTTAAGTATGGACCTCTAATACCAAACTTTAGTAATTTTGTTAACAACCGTCTATGACTTACAAAATCAAAAGCTTTGCTCATATCCATAAACAATACAGCAATAGGTTTTTTTTATCAACCTGGGGTGGAATTGCGTAAGGTAATCGTATTCATTTGACAGTTCATATCGTATTCCATCGGCTGCAATTTGTATGGGATGACATATATTATGATACAATATGAACTGTCAAATGAATACGATTGACTTTACGCAATCACCTAGCAGAGCTAATACATGATTAATTAATTTAAAAGCAGCAAGTACCGTACTTCTACATTTTCTGAAACCATTCTGCTGTTCCGATATTAAATTATGTTTTTCAATAAATTTTATTAGTTTATTAAACATAGCTTTTTCAAAAAATTTTGAAAAAAATTGCACAAGTGTAACAGGTCGATAATTTTCCATTTTAGTTTTATCGCCTCTCTTAAACAATGGTTTTATAACAGATATTTTAAGAGTTTCAGGAAAAACTCCTTGAACTAATGACAGATTTATAACATATAAAAGTGGTTTTAATATTAAGTGCATAGCCTTTTTTACAATATCTGTGCGGATTTCATCACATCCGACAGCGTTTGAATTACTTAGTGTTTTAATTATTTTCTGTAATTCATTTAATTTATTTCTATTTTAATTAAAATAGTTATTTATCCACTTACACGATTTTATATCCCGTGTGTGTCAGACGCTGTGCGACATCCACCACATGCTGACGTTCGTGGAGATAGCCGCGGGCGAGCGCGAGACGGGCGAGGCGGGCGAGGCGGTGCGCGTGGCGGCGCGCGACGCGCAGATAGCACTATTTCTCGCACAACTCGACCACCTCGAGCGGCGGCTGGCGGACGCCGCGCCCGCCTCGTACGCCGCCTATTTCACCACTGGTACGATTATTTGTTAAGCATCTCATTTTAAACTCATTTATTTCTCATTCTCATTTAACCGTGCCGTGGCAATTTGTTGACGCTTTTTTTTTCGAAAAATAGTAGACATGCCTGGAGTTACGTCTCGAAACGACCTCTTTCACCCTGTTTTGATAAAATAACATGATTATTATGGGAACAGTGTTGTCATATTCACTTCTCAAGCTTACGCGCTCACTAGACATGAAATAAAACACTTTTAACGGATACTAGCGCGGTTTTATTGAAAGTACTTTGGTAATTAGTTGGTATTTGGTTTGATTTTTGATTTTCCCGACGTTTCGGCACCTTTGCAGCTGCCGTGGTCACGGGGGACTGAAGCTACTTGTGAGCCTACCCGCAAGCGATGAATTTTTTTAGAACGTTCAGAAATTAAAATTTATCAAATTTAATTAGTTTAATTTTGGTTTGGTTTTAATTTAATTTTATATGTTAAAAAGAGAGAATCTACTGAAACTACTACCATTTCAAAAAATTGGGAGGCCCCTCCAAGAAAGAAATGGTGAAAGAAAACTTGGAGAGGAAGGCCGACCTCCGTCTTTTATATTAATTAATTTATTTGCAAAAGGAACTAACCGTATCATTAGATCTTACAGTGTGTGTTTGGGGCTTTAGCTTGTGAATGATGGGGTCCCAAGCTGGTGGAATTTTCCAACCATCATCTCTATTGAAATTAGGATATTTATTTATTTCGATAGCCTCGCGGAGCATTCTAGGAATGAATCTACGTTCCCTCCGTTAAAAGTGTTTTATTTCATGAACAGTGTTGTCATCAGCGGTGTCCCTGGGCGGGGAGGGGCGCGTGGAGCGCGGGGAGCTGGCGGCGCGCCACTTGAACACCGTGCAGCGCGCGGTGGCGTTCCTGCTGACGCACTCGCCGCTGGAGCCGCTGCCCAGCGACCAGCACGCCGCGCTGCACGCGAGGCTCGTACACACGCTGCTGGCAGGTTAGTGACACACTGACACTTGAACATAAACTTGAACGTATAAATACTGAATTTGGTCCAATAATTAATTCCAATCGTGTGGCAGCGGTGAACGGCAACAGCGCGTCGAGCTCCCGGCCGCGGTGGTGGGCGGGCGGCGGCGCGGAGTGGGCGGCGCTGCTGCAGGAGTTGGTCTGGTGGGGCGGTGCCCCCGCGCCCGGCGCGCGCGCCCTGCAGCCCGCGCTGCTGCGCGCGCTCTACCACGCGCCGCCGCCCGCGCGACCGCCGCACGACCCCGCCTCCAGCAGGAAGGTCAGTCAGCGGATTTATAATAACTTTGACATATTTTATTTTTGACTTTATTTCTGTAACTACCTAAAAACCGCGGCTTAACAGTTTTGAAGGACATCGCTTATTTATTTCGCCAATGTCAAATGGGTGAATCAACTTTTTAATGTCAGGAAAAAAGAACCCTATTAACTTTGATTATAAAATTAACAATTTATCACTTGGCCGGGTCACATCAATTCGTGACTTGGGTATTATAATGGACTCTGGTTTATCTTTTAACTTACACATTAACACAGTTAACAAAGCATTCCGACAATTAGGTTTCATTCTAAGGGTTTCAAAACCTTTTAAGCAATCGCATACCCTTAAACTATTATATTTCAGTTTTGTCCGATCACTTCTTGATTTTGCCTGCATTATATGGAGCCCAAATTATGCTTGCCATGTTGCCCGTATAGAAAAAGTTCAAAAAAAGTTCGTCAAATCTCTCGATTACCGTGGAAATCATGAATACATATCCTATGAAGATTCACTCAACCATCACGCAATGACTACTCTTGCTAACCGTCGAGTCATGTTTGATCAAGTCTTTCTTTATAAAATTTTAAATAATTTGGTTGACTCCCCTCACATTTTAGAAAAAATTAACCTAAGAGTACCCAGACCTGGCTCGCGCCTACAAAAACTATTTGTTGTCCCTTCGTACTCAGCTGTATACAGGGTGTAAGGGACAGCCCTCCGCAAACTGACAGGGTACATTCAACTCCTTATTCTGAACCATATTTCACCGGAAATTTCCTCAGGAAAATTTTCGATTTTTTTATCGTTTTTTTAGTTAATATTACTTTATTTCAATGTAAAATAACATTATCAAGACGCAACACTCCATTAATTTAATTAAAACAGCTGAAATGAATAAAGCAGCAATGTATTCTAAAATTTTCTAACAAACGACGACGCGAGGAATCAGCTGTTCACTTACGAGTTCACGCAGGTCATGACCCCACACTCACAGCAACGACAGTGTTGCCAGACGTACCTACACGGTAATGCACAATCGAGTTTTACGAAATTTAAATGGAATTCGATAATTTTAGCTTATGTGCTATCAAAATCGTCTAAATTAAGCTGGATTACCACGGTCCGCGATATCGCGGACGGACGCAGACCAGCTTTTTATGATTTTTTATTAGAACATTATTTTTTTTTACAATTTATGACTATTACTTACCTACTTTACATTTTAATAAACCAATTACAGATGCTCACTTAAGCTAATCTTTAGAGATTAGTGCTCATTGTCCCAATCTGCTTATCCGTCTTGCAACCATCTGCCACCAAGCTTTAATTTAACCTTAAAATTAATTTACTTACGAAAAAATTAAAATCAAATTGTCAAAATTAATCGTTTCATTTCTCAACAAAAAAAGAGAATACTAAGCCCCTTGTTAACGAGACGGTTTCTACCCGGGCCGGCAGACACGGTTTAAAACCGTTTCTAGACCCGGCGGAAAGCCATCACGTTAACAAGGCGCCAAAATCATAGAGTACATTGACAAAATGGAATTTACTAAAAATTTTACTTTACTAAAAAATTTGCACAAGATTGTGCAAATGTCGTGTAGTTGGCAACACACGACACTTGCACAATCTTGTGCAAAATTCCTGGCCGCGCTAGGGATGATACCATCTTTAGAGTCGATACTTTTACTCGATACCGTATCTATCAAAAGGTATACCTACTCGATATTTAATGAAAGTCTGGAAACAATACTAACTTGTATCGGGCAGCATTTTCATTGAAGTATTAGAGGCAAATAAGAACAGTGAGTACATGGTCTAATTATAAAAATAAAATACAAAGAGTCAAGTCATCTGATACTCCGCGGGTGGCACCACTTGGTGTAACTTACGATGATGTGAGCACTTGTTGATACGGTTACGAATCAAGGGTGTCGCGATTTGGATTTTGTGGCCTTCCTGTACAGTAAATACCTTGTTAATTTAACTAAGATATTGATACAAAATACAATACTTGTACCATGCCACTGCTATGATAGCCGGTAACGAGATGCCCGCATTGTAGGTAACTTAAGAAAATGTGTTTTATCCTAAATAACAGGCACGAATCTGCATTTTGCTGTCATAAATGAACGCTCATCAAACGTCCGCACACATTCTGCTGTCATAAATGAAGGCTCGTCAAACGTCCGCTTACATTTTTCTGTCATTATTAAAAGGCTAACAGGTGAGGGGTTATCGATGTGCTCCCTAAAAACCATAATTGACAATTAATAATCACTCATCAATGGGTGACCGGCCGAGTACCGATAAGAATGACGGAAATCATAAGTACCAGTTAGTTCAGTACCAGTACTTACTTCACGATACTACGTTACTCAGTTCTAAAGTATCGATGTCAGTGCCAGCCAACAGTACTTGGTATCGAATGAAAAGTATCGAGTATGTACCTAATTGCTTGTTCATCCCTACGTCGCGCCTCGTGCCGATTCCTCTTTGATAGCTGCCGACGCGCCGCCGCATCGCACCGATTCTTCTTTGATCGCTGCCGCCGCGATCGATTAGTCTGCGCCGCTATCGTGTCGTAAGCGCATGTTGGTCTTATCGCTCGCGCATTTTGTGATTTGTGACATTCATTTTGTGTTTATTGTAGTTTGTGACTTGTGACATTCATTTAGTGTTTATTGTAGTTTGTGACTTGTGACAAATGGCTAGATTTAGTGCTCGTGAGTATGGGGAAATGATCATGTGCTTAGGCGAAGCCCGGGGAAATGCTAGGGCGGCGCTCAGAATTTACATTGATAGGTATCCTAACCGTCGGCATCCATCAGACTCCCGGATAATTACCAATGCCTATCAACGCTTGCTAGAAAACCAGCCCGTAGTTAACGTTCAGGAAGGCGCCGGAAGACCAGTTCGGGGTGCAACTCAAGAAAGAATTTTAGACTTGCTCCATCGTGATTCACGGCTAGGCACACGCACTGCAGCTCGATTATTGCAGCGACATCATGGAGCCCGCGTCTCACACTGGACTGTGCACAAAACGCTGCGAAGGGATCGGCAACGTCCTTATGTGATACACAAGGTTCAAGCCCTATTGCCTCGTGATCGTGGGGATCGAGTAGCGTACTGCCGGTGGTTGCGGGCTGAAGAGCAAAGAAATCGAAATTTTATCGCTCATGTGATATGGACCGACGAGTCGACTTTCACGCGAAACGGTATGTGGAATCGACGCAATGCGCATTACTGGTCACAAACCAACCCATTCGTGATCCAAGAGTCCGGACATCAAACGCGTTGGTCGGTAAATGTCTGGGGAGGTATTTACGGTAATAAAATCCTGGGGCCTGTGTTTCTTCCCCAGCGTATGAACGGAACGCGCTATCACGAGTTCCTTCGCGATGACTTAGGAAGAGAGCTAGAGACCCTGCGTGACGAGTTGGACAGTGAATGGGAAGCCCTGGATGATGTACCGCTTGCGCACTTACCAATGATCTGGTTTCAGCACGATGGCGCTCCTCCGCACATAACGCTGGCAGTTCGTTCCCATTTAAATGACACCTTTCCGAATCGCTGGATTGGCAGATATGGACCTAAATCGTGGCCAGCACGATCGCCAGATCTGACGCCATTGGACTTTTTTTTGTGGGGCTACGTGAAGGAAAGAGTGTTTGTCAGTGCCTGCGCGAGTGAAGAGGAAATGCGAGACCGCATCAGGAACACCTTCGAGCAGCTGCGCTACAGTTGCAACGACGACCCTACGTTGTTGCCCCGCCTACACGCGGAGACCTTGCGCCGTGCCACTGTATGCGAACGCCTCGGGGGTGGCCACTTTGAGCCGTATCTCATACGACCGGAACGATTTTAAGGTAGGATTTTTTAACCTTAATATTTGTTACTTATTTTTTTTATCTGTGGACACTGTGTTTGAAATTTTAAGTGTTCTTTTGTATCTACGTAACATTCGCGCGGCTATCTACCCAATAAATGGTCGCATGTGATCACGTGGCGCGAGCGCATTGACCCCGTAGCGGTGGCCCGCTCGCTGTGCGACGGGCCCGCAATGTTTGCGATACATTGCGTGTGAGGTAATCAAACAAATCGGGATTCTTGAACTTCCATAACGTTCCTGAAATAATTTCAAGTGCCTGTCATCTTAGTATAATATACTGAATTCACCCCATCAGTCTGCGGAGGGCTGTCCCTTACACCCTGTATACCAGAAATAACTTTTTTCGACGTAGTGTTGAAACTTATAACAAAAAGTTCAATGATATAGATATCTTTTGCAATAGCCTAACTGTCTATAGAAAGTTATTGCATAATAAGTTGTCAATAGCACTTTGATTATTAATAGTAACTTGATGATTTATTGTACATTTTCTAAAGCACTAGACTGTGTATGTTTATGTTAGTACTTACTTACTTCCATAACACTAAACTCTGTGTAATTTTATATTCTTTATGGATCTATAGGTCTATAAGAAACTCATATTTTTTGTATGCAATACCAATGTATAAGACTGTTTGTATCCTAAATAAAATAAAAAAAAAATAAAATAAAAAAAAATCTACCCTTGTGTAAATTTTCATAAATTAAAACAAAACTAGATAACATTTAAAAAAAAATCTATATTTTACGATATTTAGATTCTTAGCCAATAAAACATACGTAGTTTTGTACAAATATAATCAATAGTTTATTGAAAAACATGGGTGACCCAGGGAACAATGTTGTCCCCAGCTTTTATATGAAAAATAGGAGTTGTCTCCTGGGTCACCTATGTTTTTCTTTAAAATCACGTTACAATTTTCATGTCTTTTGAGTTTTCTTATAAGATAATTAGCTGAGAGTATTTGCAACTACAGATTAACTGCATATAAAAATAGTTGACGTAGATATTTTAACAAATGCCACAAAACAACAAAAAGTTGATTCACCCAAATAACAATAAATTAAAATAAAATGAACAATATAAGTCATTTTAGAGCATGAAGTGAGGCAGTTTCGTGTGTTCAGTTGGCGGTGTACTTGCTGTCAATGCTGCAGCACCAGCACCTGGAGGCGGAGCGCGGGGCGGGCGTGGAGCTGGCCATCCTGGACTGGGCGCGCGGCTGGGCCGTGAGCACGCAGGCCGCGCTGCCCGAGCGCCTGCCCGCCGACTGCCTCGCCGCCGAGGCCGCCGCGCTGCTGCGCCGCGACCTGCAGCGCTGGGCGAGGGCCAGCGCGCGCGCCGCTATCCAGCTACCGAGGTACATACAGCCATCCTGGACTGGGCCGTGAGCACGCAGGCCGCGCTGCCCGAGCGCCTGCCCGCCGACTGCCTCGCCGCCGAGGCCGCCGCGCTGCTGCGCCGCGACCTGCAGCGCTGGGCGAGGGCCAGCGCGCGCGCCGCTATCCAGCTACCGAGGTACATACAGCCATCCTGGACTGGGCCGTGAGCACGCAGGCCGCGCTGCCCGAGCGAGGTATAGGTATACGTCATTTCCACGCTCAGTATGCATGAGCAGTAGCAACTTGTGCTGCTGCTGCTAATTTGTATTTTGTAGATTGATTCGTATCATCTAATACCTCCGTGGATTGGCGACGATCTAGCAAGAACTCACGACATAATTCGAATGGTACATTTTTTTCGTTTAATAAAATGTGTGTATAATGTTGGCGCAGGGCTGTGTTCAGCAAGGAGAGCGTGTGCGCGCGGCTGGCGGAGAGCGCGATGGGCATCACGCGGCAGGTGGTGGAGGCGCAGAACGCCGAGCGCAAGGGGTTCATGACGCACCTGCGCCGCACGCACGCCGCGCGCAGCCGCGCCGCCGCCCGGTGGCATCTGCTCGTCGCCGCGCACACGCACGAGCGAGGTGTTGTACACTTTTTTTTTTTTTAATTTATTTATCCAAATAACATTACAATAATTATTCTAAAGATGCCTTCACGCTTATAAACCTACGAGGTTACACTTTCTTTAAGCATAGTTTTTCAATCTTCGTAATTGTTATTATTATATTTTATTTAGTTTAATTCAATTGGAAAACGGCACGGCACCTAACTTAACTCGACTTTAAAGAGCATTGTTCTCTGATTTTAGTTTGTCAAACAGTCGACAGATATCGCTTCGCTATCCCTTGCTGTATTACGGTGGCGTGTGGTTTCTACAGATTTATATAATCCACGTAGATTTGCAATAAATTATCTTCGCCTTCCGAAAGTGTTTTATTCAGTAATTCGATTCGAATCAATTCAGAATTCATTATAGTTACTGGAGGCATCTGTGAATAGTCAAATTACTTTTCACACGAGCAGTTTATTGCTCTAATTGGCGTTTGAACACCAATTCAAACAATATTAAAAATATTGTTTTAGTATTTTGAAACTTGACTAAATTCTCGAAAACTTTGTAACGGGATATCTTGTCTTAGCTTTCTGAATGATTCATATAATTTGCGTCTGTCGTTTTCGAATGACTGCTGTCACCAAGTTCCGCTATATCGACTGCTATTTCGAGCACAAACTGTTTGGCAGGCTCTGCCTGACAAATGGCAGATTAAAATTAATAAGATGGTCTGTGATCGCACTATTGGCACTATTGCATGTGTATATGAGTGTGTGTATTACAGCGGTGTGGCACGAGCCGCGCGGGTACCCGCAGTCGTGGCAGCTGGACCCCACAGAGGGCCCGGGCCGCGTGCGCGTGCGCCTGCGACGCGCGCACCTGCGCATACCGCCGCGCTTCTTGAAACCAGAGCACCGGTACAAGGCTGGTATGTTTGCTATTCATTATTGTTAGTTTATCATCATTTCTGTCAGTTGATCATTAAATTCTTCTTTTTTATATTTTTTTGTCTGCCTGTTTTCGGGCCGTCAATTTAGAAAAATCTTTTGCACTCTATTGTTAACTATATTATGTTATGAATGAGAGATGAACCTGTTTGTTCATCGCTATGTAAATTAACAACGATTTTCACAACTGCAATAAACTACTAAGGGCCTTACCACAAAAGTTCTTAAAACACTGTTTAGCTATAACACTGTTTAAGTATGATGCTGTCTCTTTCAAATAATATTGACAAAAAAGTGACAGCATCACATTTAAACAGTGTTTTAGCTAAATACTTGTTAAACAGTGTTTTGTGGTAAGGCCGTAAGTGTCGACTGTGTTCCTACCTACAGCCTTTGTTATATGAATACGATTGTAACATTGTGTACAGAACTAGCGCGCCGGCCGCCGCCGCTGCACGGCGTGATCTGGCGCGGCGCCATGGAGCGCGACGGGCTGGCGGCGCGCTTACAACCCGACGAGACCGTCGTGTACATGGCGCGCGTCACGCACGTTACCGTCGACCGCGAGACGCGCGGCGAGCTGCTGCTCACAGACAGGTCACACACACTATACTAGTGACGCTCTGATTAGGGCCTGCTTAGAGATGGGCAAAAGACCAGATTTTAACCCGACTGCTGGGTTTAAACCGAGTTAACGCTCATAAACCATTTTGTTGAACTTAATAAAATCTTTAGTAAAAAAGGAGATGTTTCGTCCTTTCAATATTTTTAACCGATTTCAAAAAAAGGAAGAGTTTCTCAAGTCGACGGTATTTTTTTGTATTGATTTAACAAGAAATTGTTTCTATAGCAACGTCACATTTGACATATCAATAGAAATAAAAAAACTGTAAAAAGTTTCTATAACATACAAAGTGGGTTTTTATTGGGTTTAAATCCAGTGGTCGGGTTTAAACCGAAGTTTTTAACCATCTCTAGGTCAGCTGGATGTTAACACAAATATTGTTGTTGTACACAGAGCTATCCACTTCGTTCCCGACGAAGCGAGCTCAGGGTCTGAGGATGGATGGTCAGGCGGGGACGGGTGGGGCGCGGAGGAGGGGCAGTGCTGGGCGCTGGGCGCGGTGCGCGGCGTGGTGACGCGGCGCTGGTGCCTGCAGGAGCGTGCCGTGGAGCTGTTCCTGGCGGCGCGCGCGCACCTGCTCGCCTTCCCCGCCGAGCCCGAGCGCGCCGCCTTCCTGCACCACCTGCCGCATAAGTAACACTTTTCATTTGTTATAGGTCTGCCAAAATTTTTACACTTTAGCATCTTCGATCAGATACCAAGGATTCAGCGCGCTATACAATAACAAAACTGAAATGTGGGACACGCGTGAATTTCACCATATTAAGCTTCGACTGGCTCTGTCCATACATTGCTGCTGACCCTTAAGTCCTATAAAATTTCTTCAGTCATGAAGCAGTAATGTAAAACAAACAGCCAATTAAAGCTACATAAGTTAATTTTAGAAGCTGACAGAAGGCTTTCAGGAACAAAAAGCAGTGGAGTAGCAAAATGCTATTAATTTAATTTTTTTTTTCTATCAGATTTTTAGAATTCTTTGGAGGTGATTCTACTCATATATAAAATTGTCGTCTTCTACGTCTGTCTGTTTGTTCGTTTACTTCTTCTGAAGTACCTATGCAATGGGTTTTGATGCGGTTTTATCTATAATTTTTCCGGAAAGTTTAAAATTATGTTTTCACTCCTCTTGCTCAAAAAGTCCGTCATTGTAACGTACAAGAGCCGAGATAAAATAGCATATTAACCCCTGGGGGTTTAAGTTTTTTCTTTTTTAATGTTTGTCTATTACCAATGAGCCTACTAAAACGAAAAAGTCTTTATTCATAATCACGAATAAAAACTCGCTCGACTTAATACTGTTTCTCATTCTTATTTTTGAAAATGGAACTAAAAGCATCTCTTCGGTGAAATCATTGACTTATTTATACTCTGTGAACCGTAGAATGCGTGTTTGTGTTGCTTAGCTGCTACAGCAGAAATTAAAATAAAAAAAGGTACCATGGCGCGAAATCTTTAGAATTTTTCTATAATTACAAACTGATTGAATTGTGTGACTGTAATAGGAAAGAAATAATTTTAATCTTGCCGTCAAGCACAAATCATTTCTTTAAATATTGTACAAAAAGCATATGCAGTGGAGGAAAGAAAAACGAGTGGATTTGTTTACGGAAGTAGGTATAAACTATTTAATATTGTATTTTATTTTCTCGCAATCATAGTGAAAAGTATAGTGTAACATCCGACGCTAAAACCCATTGTAACTCGGTTTCTATGTACTCCCTCGCTAAAGCTCGGGAATAAAACTACCTCGATAGCTATCTGCATCAGTTCACAGCTAGGTCTCTTCTTGGCGGAGAATCAAGGCTTCAAAGTTACCTCGTTTGTATGAAAATCGACTAGTGTTTTTAATTATGTGACCGCCACTGTATGTATATATTAAGCCTCTCGAGGTTGGGGCGGTAAGCGGTGGCGGTGACGGTGGCGGTCAGTTATAAACTATGATAGCCCTTGGAATAATTCAAACTGACGCGGTATCGACGCGGTCGGAGCGCGGTAATCCGCAACCGCAAGCCCCGCCCACTTCGCCACCGCTCGCTCGTATGTGGGCGAGCTCGCCATCTAGCAGCGGGCACCGCACGGTCAGTCTGAAAGCGCTAACAAAACTAATAATGCTTCTTCTCGGTTAGCCATGTTGACTGAGTCTGACGTCCGATCGTAGTGAAGACGCAACCAACAATGGTGCTGTAAACCGCCACCGTGACAATGTGTTGTTATCACGGTCAGTCAAACGGTCACCGGTACACTGCCACCGCTTACCGCCCCAATCTGGGAGAGGCTTTATGCCAATAGCCCGCAATTTTTCTCTCTCTATGATTTTATTTTATTTTTATTTTATTTAATAGGTAAGCTAACAGCTTAACATATACAATTTATTATAAAAAAATCATTTAAAAACAAAAGACCTTATATGTTAGCCTAATAAAAGCTTACACAACATTAACCAAGACAAAGACAACAATATACCTAATACAATTCATGAATACGTGTGATTGCAACTAAAAATAAAATATGTCGAACATTTAAAATTATATAAGTAATAAAATGTTTTACAAGATTATGAAATAAATAAATTATTGGACAGCTCAAAAGAACACAGGCAAACTACACTGCATGATAATCAGTGACATCCAAAATTATTTGCTAAGATGCTCAATAATCTTACGTTTGAATTTGTTGAAAGAGTCAGAGAACACATCTAGATCGGGAATATGCACCTGGATTTCATGATATTCTTTGCAAATTCTAACAATTGGACTATGATGACCAAGGTTGGTTTTACATCGTGGTATATGGAAAACTTTCGTGATCGGGTTCCTTGGCATGTGATAAGGAACCGCAAGAGAAATCTGCTTTAAAATTTGTTCGCAGTCAGAAGTGTTGTTAACAGTTCTGTGTAGAAATGCTAGGTCAAGTGATTTGCGACGATCCTTTAATGTCTGCATTTCAAAAAATGATCTGCGCTGATCATAAGGGCATCTATGAGAAATTCCACGAGAAGCGAAAGCAAGTCGCCTGGTGAACTTTCTTTGGACAGACTCCAGCCTTTGGGAGTGAACGACGTATTGAGGATTCCACACCACACTACAATACTCTAAGTTACTACGAACCAGAGCATTGAAAAGCAGTATTTTGGTGTGAATCTTAAATTGTTTACTATTCCTCATGATAAAGCCAAGAGCCTGAAACGATTTTGATACAATGGCTGTGACGTGAGAAGTAAATTTGAGTTTGCTGTCCAATACGACGCCCAGGTCCCTAACTTCAGTCACTTCCTGCAAGATATCCCCGTTTATCTCGTAGCGTGACCCGACATTGTTTTTCTTCCTGGAGAACCTTACGAAAAAACATTTCTTTGTGTTCAAAATCATGTTATTAGAATCACACCATAACTTTATTCTGTCTATATCTTCCTGCATCCGCACAATATCCCGGTACGTGTCAATCCGTTTATAAATTTTGAGGTCGTCAGCGAAAAATTCATATTTACAGTGCTGGATTTGTGAGGTTACGTCATTGATGTATGCAACAAATAATAAGGGGCCCAAGTGTGATCCCTGAGGTACACCGGATTTAGCGTGGTATATTCGAGACTCATAGCCTTTGACCACTACAACCTGAGGCCTGCGATCCAAATACGATCTGAGACATGATAAAAGTGAACCACCAATACCAAACGCTTCAAGCTTCTGTATGAGCAGCGTGTGATCCACCCTATCAAATGCGCTACTAAAGTCGGTATAGATAGCGTCGACCTGATGTCCGTGATCGATTTCATGACTCAGATCAGAAACAAAACTGACGAGGTTAGTCTGTACTGAGCGACCCTTCATAAAGCCATGTTGGTGTGGAGAAATTAATTTATTTAGAAAGATGCAAATGACTGGATACATTAACGACTCGAACAGTTTAGACAGGCATGATAAAATAGCAATTGGCCTATAATTCTTTATATCATTGCGCACTCCTTTCTTAAATACAGGTATAATTGCAGTTCTCTTCCATTCACTGGGGAAGACTCCATCAGAGAGAGATCTGTTAAATATTTCTGTAAGAGGCGCGGCAAAAAAAGTGGCACAACGCTTAAAGAAAATCGGGTGTATACCGTCTGGACCAGCACCTTTTGTGCTATCTAGTTGTTTAAGTTTCTTAAGTACATCACTTTCACTTATTGTCACATCAGATAAGTTATCGCCGTTAGAAACCTCAAACGAAACATCAATCGCCCTCGCTTGCAGCGGGCCATCGTTGTAGATCGAAGAGAAATGTGTTGCAAAGGAATTTGCCACGTCAGTACCATTTTCAGTCCTGCAATCATCTAAGTACATAATACCCGGGAGTTCAGAGCGTGTTCCTCGTTGATTATTTAAGTGGCGCCAGAAAACCTTTGAGTTTTTAGCTATTGCTAGTTCGATTTTCCTTTTGTATCTTTTGTAACACTCCGACAGGGAAACCTTACATCTTTCGCGGAGCTGTTGAAATTCTATTTTGTCACGAGGATTCTCAAATTTATTATACTTTTTGCGAAGTTTATCTTTTTCAGCCAACATCCTCCTCAATGACGAAGAGAACCATACAGGATTTTTTGATTTGTTTACACGATATCGAGGCACATAACGGTCAATTAAAATCGTAACAGTTTCATAAAACACTTTAACCATGTCGTCAACACTGCCACATTCAGAAAATTTAAGCTTCCAGTCTATTTTCTCCAACTCTTCAACAATTGCATCATAATCTGATTTGAAAAAGTTATATTTAATCGTTTCTTTATTGTTAAGTTTGAGCATAATAGTAAAATTAATATTATATACTAGGCATGGATGATGAGGATCGATTTTACTTAGACAATCAGACGCTTGAGTGACGTTACCGATAGAAGAAGAGCTCAATATAAGGTCCAAGATTCTATTATTGTCGTTTAAAATACCATTCAATTGAAACAACCCATTAGCAGCAATAAAATCAATGAGATCGTTCTCCATTACGCTACAGTTATTTGATGGATGTAAGTGAGGAAGATGTTTATCTTTAGTCCATTCTAGTCGAGTAAGATTAAAATCACCTAATATTACTACATTGTCGATATGATTCAGAATATCAGTTACATTTCTAGTAAATATTTTTTGAGTTTCCAAGGTAGGTGGAGAAGGTAAATATACAACACATATACCTAAAGATTTATTGATGTTTCCGGCTTTCACATTTATAACTATCCACAAGTCTTCACAATCTGACTCCCAATTGGAAACACGGTGCGAGTCGAAATTTCTAGAAATTGCTATTAGCACTCCTCCCCCATCCATCTTAGAACCTCTACAAATTAGACGATCTCTTCTGTATACTATGTATCTAGAATCAATGAATTCATTATCAGCAATATTTGAATTAAGCCAGGTTTCCGTTAAGACTATTACATCATATGAGGATAATAAAATGTTTTGATAAATCTCATTTGTTTTTGTGCGCATACCACGCACATTTTGATAGTATATCGAAAGCTCTTTTGTAAAACTATGCACTAAAATATCATTCAGAACAAGTAACATAAAATTAAGACATCAAGTTGATACTATCAGTGGAACGAATAAGTATAGCCTGACTAGTCTCGTTTTTGCGAGCATAAATTCGTCCATTGCGAACCCAAACATACTTATAATTCACATCTTTGGCTTTGATTCTTGCTGCAGCATGGAGAGTTTTGTTTTGAGGTGTTAAGTGTTCTGCAACAAATATCGGAGAGTTCGTTCCAGCAATTCCCAAGTGATGAGTGCCAAGCTTGTCCTTGGGCTGCTTTTTATTGAAGGTATAAACGGCAGCTAAAAGCGAATCACGCAAGCGTGGGCTTCGGAGTTTTACTATGACAGTTCTAGGCCTCTTGCTATCCTTATCCATTTTTGCAATCCTAGTAACATGTAGTATATCAGATTCAGCAAGAGGTGCACCCACCGTTTTCACCAACTGAGAGAAACAATTGACTAGGTTCTCGGTTCGATGTTCAGGGATACCATTTATCTCGACATTACTCTCGCGTAGGTGTTGCTCGGTCAAACTGAGCCTGGTGTTAAGGTCATTGATAGTGGTTTTCATGCTTGAATTCTCAATTTTTAAATTTTTCGTGATTTCAGCATTAGTCTCAAGTTCTTTTTTAAGATTCTCAATTTGACTGTTGAAAAACGATATCGATTCATGAAAGTTCTGGATTTGTTCAACAATCGTCTTGAATTTTTCCTCCACTATGTCTGAGACAGACTTCTTAATGAGTATGGACAGTTCCAATTTAAAATCTATAAACATTTCTTCCATTAGTTCCTTCGTTACGTAACTACAGTCCTGTGAAGTTGAACGCCTACGAGTTCTAGTAGTTACATTGTTTGGCTCTATTGAATTGTTGCAGCATGGATTATCGTGCTCAGTGGTCGGATTTCCTTGCATTTGACGAATAGGGGTGTTAGAGCTGCTAGTTTTAGATATTTTGTTGTGACAACCTTTACACTTCCAGCTGGCTTTATTTTCAGTTGTCATTAAATTGAAACGCCTTTCAACTATATTTGCGCACAATAAGTCATAGGCAGACTTACACTGATGGCATGTAATATACTGCTTGTTAGGAATTTTACTGTTACAGCCAGCACACGAAATAGGCATGATAAAAATAAATGATGTAAATTATTATTTTTTAATTAAATAATCGTTATTGTAAAGCGTGAGTGAGCTGCGTAGAGCGCTGTTAGCGCTTAATGTTAACAAGCGACAGCTGTTCGAAGCGGGTAAGCGGGCGTTCTGCGAGTTGTCGTAGGTCAGTGTCACTGTTCGTTACCTAAACTGTTTAAAATGTTTTTGCTTGTTACTCACAAACGAAGAGGAGTCCAGATTTGAAATAACCACCACTAGATAGGTCGTTTCAAGACCTTCACTAATATGTATAACACAATTAACTTTCTTAATTATTTGCACTATTTTGAGATTAATAATTGCAGAGCGTGCTTATACGATGTTGCTTTGAATGACGTTCACGGACGAGTTTTTGAGTATGATTTAGCAAAAATACTAAGATTGGTCAAATGTCAAGAGTTTCATAATTTGTTTTGGCGCTTTAATATTTCTGTCGCACCGTGCTATTTATTACCTTTCCTCCCACTCTTATCAGTTGTAATTAATGAATTGAAAATGTATCACCCAAATTAGAGTGGAACAAGACTCCCTATCAGAAGCGATGTCCCAGTGGCGCAGCGGCAGCATCACCAACTGGGAGTACCTGATGCGGCTGAACGGGCTCGCGGGGCGGTCCTACAACGACTTAATGCAGTACCCGGTGCTGCCCTTCGTGCTGGCCGAGTACTGCGCGCGCGAGCTGGACCTCACCTCGCCCGCCGCCTTCCGCGACCTGCGCCGACCCATGGCCGTGCAGCGGCGAGAGCGGGAGCAGCACTATATCAACACTTACAACGTGAGTGCAACATTTCTGTCGCTCATAGTACCTAATACAAAACGTGGAGCTAGCAGAGTGCGTTTGGGTTTGTAGGGTGGTGTGCCCCGAAGGAATAAAATATATTTTTCGAATATAACTGGGAGTTTATTTGTATGTGTTTATAGGTACGTTGACTCAAGAGAAAGACGCCTGCGTATGGCAGGAATGTGTTTATATAGCCTTTGCAACAGCGCCCCCTGTACAGACTAGGCGAACCGATCGCTTCTGTTGCGCGTGCGCAATCCGAGGTTTGTTTCGTTATTAAAATGATAAGCAAGCTGTCGCACAGATGGCGCTGTTTTACAGGGTTTATACGGCCTTACCACAAATGATTTTATAACACTGTTTAATAAAAACACTATTTAAATGTGATGTTGTCTCTTTCAAACAATATTGTCAAAAAAGTGACAGCATCACATTTAAACAGTGTTTTAGTTAAACACTTAAAAATAAATAGATTTTTGGTAGGGAAACTCTGTTCGATATGCAAACAAATCAACCATACCATCATGAGAATATCGTAGATCAAAATCGAAAGGGTTCCGGTCCCGGTCAAATATGTTGCAAACCGAACCGACAGCAGGGGCCCTACCGGCTAACTTTGCAACTTCGGCGGGTCTACCGAACTTCAACTTGAAACAGATAAATCGAAGTACGGAATTTCGTATTGTATTTGGAAGATATCGATGTTCGTGTGACATCATGATTGAGGTTCGCCATTTTGGCCTGATTTGGTCACGATTTATCTGTTTGAATTTGAAGTGCGGACTTGCCGAAGTTCGATGCGTTAACCCGGTGAGTAACGGCGTCATATGTGGGCAGGACCTGGCGATGGCGCGGCGCGAGGGCTGCAGCCCGCTGGTGGCGCGGCAGGCGCACCACTACGCCTCGCTCTACAGCAACTCGGGCGGCGTGCTGCACTACCTAGTGCGCCTGCCGCCCTTCACTGAGCTCTTCCTCAACTACCAGGGTACCAACACTCAACAAACAACTTATTGCATTGCAAAGAACTTTTTTTTAGTTTTCTATTTTTAAATTAGATTCTTCTGTTCACGCGCAAACGCGAGAACACAGCCGTCCCAACACTAACGGGGAGTGGGGGCGGCGGGGGTCCGCCAACCGCGTCACTCTTCACTATCGAACGGCCACATACACGCGTCTCTGTCCCTTTTGTTTGCCATTTGAAACTATTATTAAACAGCATTATATCCATCATTTTACCTACAGTACACATTCGTTTCATTTCGTATCAAAACACTTCTTCTTACTAAAAATTGTCCATGATGTAAATTTTTCAAGATATTTTGACTTCTTGCTTGCTCTCTTCATTGCGCGATCGACACGCTCGCTGAACAACGGTAAATTGGCAAATTTACGACATAGCTAGCTAAGAAATCGCTTGTCGCGTCGTGCCGCCCCGCTGGTGGCTCTGTTCCGTGGCCACACTGGCCACGCCACGTCGTTTTAACATATAACCAGACATCGGAATCTGCCGGTAATTCCAGGATGATTTGGGCCCTCTTTTTAATCAGTAATATTTTGCAAGAAGTTCTAATATTTATAACTAATAATGAACTCCTTGTTTTTTTTGAGATAATAAACACAAAGTCAATACATAGTAACCCTCCCCCACTGTAACAATACATTTTCTTAAGAGGGCCCCAATCGTGTTATTTCAATTCACTGGCATAAGCGGCAGATTCCGACCTCTATTTATAACAGAGTACTATAACAGCTAACCTATTGAACTAGACAACAACTTCGACATGCCGGACCGCACGTTCCACTCGCTGGCGACCACGTGGCGGCTGATCACCAACGACTCGCCCACCGACGTCAAGGAGCTCATCCCCGAGCTGTTCTACCTGCCCGAGCTGTTCCACAACAACGAAGGTCAGCTGCTGAACGCACTTTAAAGACTTGTCACATGTAAAAGCTTAGCTTTCAATTCTGGTTTTGACGTAACTAGTCGCATTACTAATTTCCCAGCAAAAATGTAAACAAAGGCGTTGCCAGAACAAAATAACACAAAAGGAAATAGTATATTGCTAAGTCTATAAATAAACACACTTACATGTTTTTTCATCACAAACATAATAAAAATACATTAGATAAATACTCTGCACTCTGCAAATGAGTTTTGCGGCAAAAACAGTAATATAATTTAATATTTCATAATAACAGTTTTATAGTAGAAAACATTTTTATGATACTGTGCACACATCAACTGCAAACCGTACACATCAACCTTTGGTCATTTTATAAAATTTAATAATAATATAACGAGTAGTAACTGTGGTAGTAACATTTGTCTTTTGGTATTGGGGGGGAACAGGCGAAGATGCTACGTATTTTTGATAGTTTACATACAGACAATATTTAAGTAAAGTTTCTTATCAGTTCGTTTCAAGAACTTGTAACATCAAAAATAGGTTATAACGATAAAATTTCTAATACCATCCTACTTTAAAATTACCTTGGATAACATTATATTTATTATGACTCAAAATATAATAAACAAATTAAAAATGACGACCTGAGTGGTGCAGTGGTCAACATGCCGCCTACCACGCAAGAGGTCCCGGGTTTGATTCCCGGCCGGGCAGAAATTGAAATGATGAATTTTAATTTCTGTGACGGGTCTGGGTGTTACTATGTATAATAAGTATATATTTAAAAAGTATACAAGTAGTATATCAGTTGTCTAGCACCCATATTACAAGCTTTGCTTAGTTTGGGGCTAGATGGCGCTGTGTGAAATTATCCAAGCATTTATTTATTATTTATTTAAAAAGATACAAAAGTGACCAAAGGTTTTCAATATCTGAAAATGTCACTATCAGGGTCAGTTTGTCAATTTGACAGTGACGTTTCTTCTATATATATAAAATTCAAAGTCCTGACTGACTGACTGAGTGAGATATCAACGCACAGCCCAAACCGCTGAACCTAGAAACTTGAAATTTTGCACATAGGTTCCTTATGAGGTCCAGGGGTGCACTAAGAAAGGATTTTTCAAAACTCACCCCCCAAGGGGGTGAAACGGGGGTCCAAAGTTTGTATGAAAGTCTTGAAGCTAGGATCTTCAAATTTTGTGATTAGGCTGACCATTGAAAATTAATAAATACGGGTCTCAGCGTTTTTCAAAATTCTACCCCCGAAGGGGTCAAAAGGGGGATGAAGTTGTGTATTGAAGAAAATCCTTTGTTTTCGAAGTAAAATCGCTAAATTTATAATTTAGGCTTATGGATGGAAATCTAACGCAACGAATATTGTTATTGTTAGTATTTCAACCCCTATGGGGATAAAATGGGGGTGAAAAGGAGTAAAAAAACCCTATTAGGATTTTTTGGGATGACGATTGCAAAAATGACATTTATTTTGAAGGACACGGTGGACATGATTTGACCCCTAAAGGGGTGAAAATGGGGTTCAAATTTTGTATGGAAAAATAATATAAATAGACATTACAACTTTAAACTTCGTAGGAGCACATCTAAAAATAAATAGGCATACATATATTTTGTAATTTTGAAAATCAACCACTTAGAGGTAAATGGGATGAGTAAACATAAAAATCGATATGGATGTCGTTCTTGAGGTTTTATGGGATGGTGATTGCGAAAATGAGATTTATTTTGAAGTCCAACACGGTGGACATGATTTAACCCCTAAAGGGGTGAAAATGGAGTTCAAATTTTGTATGAAAAAATAATATAAAATAGACATTACAACTTTAAAATTCGTAGGAGCATGTCTAAAAATAAATAGGCAAACACATATTTTGTTATTTTGGGGGGTAAGTAAACATGAAAATCGATGTGGATGTCGTTCTTGAGGTTTCATGGGATGGTGATTGCGAAAATGACATTAATTTTGAAGTCCAACACGGTGGACATGATTAAACCTGGACATGCACATCCAGGGGACGGGGACAGGGACGGGAACAGGAACGAGAACGGGAACGGGAACGAAAACGGGAACGGGAACGAAAACGGGAACGGGATACTTATATCTCTGGACACAATTCTGAATATTATAAACTAGCTTCCGCCCGCGACTTCGTCCGCGTGGACATTCGATAAAATCCTCATGTTTTAATTTCATTAAATTCTTATTAGCCGTTTTTACGTGATTAGGCGGGTCTCCACCAAGCAGCCTCGTGCGAGGCCCGTGCGGCAAACGTCCTGCCTCGCGGGGCAGCGCGCTTGGTGGAAACCCCCCTAATCACGTAAAACGGCTGATCAGAATTTAATGAAATTAAAACATGAGGATTTTATCGAATGTCCACGCGGACGAAGTCGCGGGCGGAAGCTAGTTGTTTACATTTTTGCTGGGAAATTAGTAATGCGACTTTACCAGTACGAGGCATGAATCTTGAATTTTTTGCGATGGTGTGGGGATAAGTTCTCGCATGTGCTCTTGTGAGCGACCAATAGCGCTGCCCGCGCCCCTCACCGCTACGCATGCCCAAAATACGCGTTCCGCGCAATCCCCACCCGATTTCAAGATATATACCTCTTACTGTAACTGACAATGTTATTGTTGAATTAATTAATTAATTTAATTAGTCATTTTGCGACAGCTCCTTTTGTTTCATTTTGTTCGAAACGTTTTAGTCGGTCTTACCAAAACCACTTTTATTTATGTTGCCTAATTTTAATGTTGGACAAATTTCGGTAAGTCGGCTGACTTCAAATTAAAACAGATAAATCGAGTCCCAATCGGGCCAAAATGGCGAACCCCGATTTATGATTTCACTCGAACATCTATATCTTCCAAATAACTTCGGCGTTCGATATGCTTGATTACAACACGCTTTATGATAAATTATCTGAAAATGGAGTGCAGGGTCCACTGTTGAAATTACTTGTCAACTATCACAATAACAGGTACACGACCGTCAAAGTAAAAGATCAATTTAGTACTAAAACTTTGACCACCAAAGGCACGGCTCAAGGCTCAATTGTTGGTCCAACTGAGTACCTCCTCTACGTCAATGACATGAGCTACATCATAGAATCGGGGGCTGTGTACCAATTCGCAGATGATACGTGTCTTTTGGTGGCCTGTAAAGATGTACTGACAGCACAAAATTTGCTGCAACAAAATTTTACAAACATGTGCAAGTGGGCACATGATCACGGCTTAGTAATAAATGCTCAAAAAACTAAATTAGTACATATACACTCATCACATAATAAATCACCAATTACACCCACCTTGAAAGCCCATGAACATGCTTGCTTACACGCAAACAACTCAAACACTACAAACTATTTGTGTCCGTGTTCTGTCATAGAGGTAGTTAATAATCATAAATACATCGGTCTCACGATTGATAGTCGATTTTGCTGGGGACCCCACAAAGAACACGTTTGTAATAAATTAAGATCCATTATCAGTAAGCTTTATGTACTAAAATATAAATTACCTTTTAAAACACTAAGATTATTATACCTGTCCCTAGCAGACTCGATCATTAGTTATGGTCTGAGTACATATGGCAGAACATACATAACATACATTGATTCCATCTATAGACTACAATTAAAAATGTTAAAAATAATAACACCCAATTATATATTAAAGAAACTTAATAATGATGAGAAAAAGCTATTTAATTATTGTAATGTCATGAGCATATATGAAAAAATTGAATACCTAATCCTTACTGAATCTTACAATCCTGTTTATGTAATAGAAAAAAATAGACCTAAGTATTTGAGAGCAGTGTCTTACCTAAATAAGTACCACTTACCCAAACACACCAACTTGTATGGGAAAAGAGTCTCCAGATATTTAATACCTTTTTATCTAAATAAGTTGCCCTGTGAACTACAGATTATATACAAAGAAAATATCAAAGCATTTCGGTTTAAGCTTAATAGTAGTTTATGATACTGCCACATAATGAGGGGTATTAAAACATGAGTGTGTGTTTAAAAACCGAGCCGTAGGCGAGGTTTTTAATAGTATCACACGAGTGTTTTAATACCTAGTTATGTGCAGTTTCATACACTACTTTATCTACACTCATACATTTAGGATTGAACCTACTAAATAAAAGATCAAGGTTAGAAAAGAGAGTGAGACTTTGTTTGTATTAGCTAGGTATAAGGTACCTTGTAATAAGTCATTTCCTTAGCTGCATCTAAAATATCGAGCAGAGTCAAATTTTCTTCACATTTAAATCAAGAATTAAAAAAACCTACGAAATTCAGTACAACAAAATGTTAAAATTGATATCAAAAGTTTTTTTGTAAAGCTCTAAAAATGGCGCGCATTCCATTAGAAAAAAATATATGAGATAAGTGCACTTTGTTGCGTTCAGTACCTACGCTCCGAGCGCAACCGAAAGCTCTAACGGTGTTCCAACATTAGAGCGTGACTTCCTGTTGTAACAACTTTCCCGTTCCAAACGTCAGAGCGTTGCAACTTTTTAACCATCAAAATCGGTGGTTGAAAAACGCTGACGTTTGTCTATAGAAAAAATGTCAATGTCATTTGACATTATTTTGTATTTTAATGTTTTTGTGTCTATTTTTTTAAAATATTCATGGTAGCTCCTCAGAAACAGATTTTATTTCATTTAGAATAAAGGACAGTTTAAATTATTCGTATTCCAAATGGAAAACGAAGAATTTGTACTATTAATGTCATTTAAAGTTCTTGGTCGTTCCGAACCTTAGAGCCAACAACCAAACAAACGCACTCTAAGCCTCTGAACGCAACCCTGCAAACTAATCGTACTTGTCATCGATCACCATGGGAAAATATCGTTGTTTTTTTTTAATATCACGGCACTGCCTTCTTCTTGGATTTGCCCTGTATCGTAATGAGAAAAAAAGTTATTTTATGATTCAGTTGACTGCATCGTAATGAGTTTTTTTTTAATTTTTCGTGTCCACGAAAATAAAGTACGTGTTTATATTACCTCTTTTGAATTCATATTTGGAAAATTACGTTGTGAGTGTAGATAAACAGTATTATTTACCACTTAAAAACAAAATATGTAGAATCAGCGACTCGCCGTCACCCAGATAAACCCTGTGAGGTTTTCGTGGTGCGGCAATATATGTAAAAAATGTGTATGTAAAATGTACTGAATAAACGAATAATAATAATAATAATAGTACTGTACGGGTCATCGTACATTAGTAGCCGCTAATATAATGTGCAACGTAGCGATCAACTTTAATCACTTGCAATATTCAATTATTATATTTTTAGTACAAAAAAGTAACTCCGTAGTATCGGTCGAGTGTGCCATTTTTAGTGCATTCTTGACATCTTCCCGCATCATCATCCTGATACCTACTACCTAACATTGAGCTAAAAAAATACTACCTTATCATTGATTGAGCACACCAACCCAATCAAGTACATACAATACGAAATTCCTTACTTCAATTTATTTAAGTTGAAGCTCGGCAGTCCCGCCGAAGTTCGAAAAGTTAGCCGGTAGGGCCCCTGAACGTTCGCATGTCATAACCGTGTCTGTGTAGGTCTGGACTTGGGCGTCCGTCAGTGCGGGCTGGGCGTGGACGACGTGGAGGTGCCCCCGTGGGCGGCGGAGTCGCGGCTGTTCGTGCTGCTGCAGCGGCAGGCGCTCGAGGCGGCGCTCGCCACCGACGCGCTGCCGCACTGGATCGACCTCGTGTTCGGGTACAAGCAGACCGGCCAGCCCGCCATCGACGCCATCAACGTGTTCCCCGCCTGTGTGAGTATAACTATCGCATGAACAATCTAGGCCCTTTACTCATTTGTCGACGCGGTATAGATTCTGTACTTCGCCGAGCTGATGTTGCGCCGACAAACGAGTGACGCTCTATTGAAATATAGGCGTCACGTAAGTTATCGCTGATGTCGTACCGATGCTGCGCTGATTTATTTATTTATTGTAGATACACTTACAGATTAAAGTCATTACAAGAATTTATAAACTATACTAAAGGATAAAACAAGACAGTAATCCAAAATTAGCGTACACACTACACAGCATGCACAATAATTATAAACTTACGCAAACATTAAAAAAAATACAAAAACAGAACAGAAAAAAAAACATTTTAAGAATAACTTCAGATGTAACTTAAGTAACGTAAGATGTTTCTGTATTAAGAAGCTCGGAAACAGATTTTTTATAAAGTGAGAATTTTAAGTAATGACCCTTATGGGCGTATTCACATGACGAACCGGGCCGGGACAGACTTGCCATGACAAAACGGTATAACGTAATGTAATCTGATCTTTATTCGCTGCACATTAAGTTGAAAATCGTTTGACCTCCAGTCAACCTTTGACCACCAGACATTTTGTCTATAGTGTGCACGCGTTTTATGTTTATTCCATACGTTCTATCTTTTGTCATGTGATTTCTTGTCCATCGTGTAAAAGCATCCCAAACATTTGTCTAATCAATACAAGTCAGTAAAATTTTTATTGACAGATTTTTGTAGCGTTAATGCTGTATTTTGACGTGATTCACTAGACGTGTGGTGTCGTTTCTAGACATACTACGGGTTCGACCCGTCGGCGCTGGAGGACGAGCTGGACCGCACGGCGGCCGCGGCGATGGTCCGCACTTACGGGCAGGCGCCCCGCCAGCTGCTGCGCGCGCCCCACCCCCACGCCGCGCCCCACCTGCCGCCCCCGCCCCCGCCCGCCCAGGTAACGTAGCAGTGGGCCTAGACACGGAAACTTCCAGGAAATATTCCACTCCACGCCTAAGGAAGTATTCCTGAAAACTTCCGGCAACTTTGGCAAATATTTTTCTGCTTACAATTTATGTACAATAATTTCGTTACATTGAGATAAATAATTAGATACCGTGAAACTCGCCATCTTTGGCTGCTTTTTGCACATAATTGGCTACAACTCCTAAAAATGTAAGACTTGGACAAGTTTTACCATTGAAAATGGTTATCAGATGCAAATCGCCCGAGACGTATTTTTGGCCATAGCTCCGAGGATCGAGATGGGAATAGTACCAAAAGTTGAGGAATTTATCGAGACCCGTGTGAACGTTTGAATTTTAAAATCTACTGGTAACTTTTTTTGAAATTTTGCAAAATTTGGGTTTTTGCAGGGTGTTTGTTTACTAAATTGTAAATATTTCGAAAATAAAACCGACTTAAGAAAAAATTAAAAAAATGGTCCTTCTAACTAATTTTTCTAACTAATAAGTTTAGCTACGAAATGGCAAAACAATTTTGAATATCGGTTAATACTTGTGACCTGTAGGTGGTCCCTTTAGATTTGGAATTGTAGAAAAACGGGTGTTTCCGTAAATAAAAAGTGTAAAAAGTAAGAACAGATCCTAAAAAGTATAAAATAAATTCTTCTGTAAATATTTATATTATAACCCCCTTACTAATAAAGATTGTATAGCAGATGTATAGTTACACAATGGTTACTCTCTGTTAAACTATTTGAGTTTGACATTGAAAAGAAAGTGACAAAACACTGTGTTCTGCTATACAATCTTTATTAGTAAGGGGGTAAGTTTATAACCCTATAACTAAACTACTGAAGTTTTAAACCTAAAAACGTGGGGCGCATGCTAAAGACATTTTTACAAAATGCGCCCCACGTTTTTAGGTTTGAAACTTCAGTAATTTAGTTAAAGGATTATAACCTTATAATATAAATATTTACAGAAGAATTTATTGCTTACTTTTTGTATCTGTTTTTACTAGTCTGTTTTAATTTAATGTTTTTAGTCCGATATTTATAATTTTTAGTACGTTTTTTTGACAGTGACGTTACGCCTCCATGTAATTTTATCAAGAATTTTATCAATACTTTTCGTTGATATTACATTCCATTGTAAATCGGCACAGCGGCGACACTCCCCTGTACGTGTGAGCCCTAGCGGTGGCTTTTCGCGTAGTGCATATTATCTTTGAGATCGCCTTAAGTCTCGGTTACGCTGAAACATTTGTCTCTGTCATTTTCTCTTGTAAAGAGTAAGGAAAATAACCTCACATCTGCACTTTTTCGATGTTTTTCGTTATTTTCATCATTATCACAATTATCTTTATTGAATAAACAGTACGTTAAAGTGTATTTTGATGTAGAATTCAATACGTTTCCGCTATTTTTATGCCACAAATATTAATCTACGCAAGCGGTTTTGGTGATTTTCTGTTTTTTTACAGTAATCTGTGAGGTTTATACGCAATTTAATATTTGTAGCAACTAGAGAATCTCTTTAGCTTGTTTTTTGTGGCTACAACTTTACCGCGCAAACCATGTTTTCCTATCATGGACCCTTAATCGTGCAGCTGGAGGCGTGCGGGGGGGCCCGCGGCGTGCGCTGGGGCCGCTACTGCGGCTCCCCAGAGCTGAACCCGCCGATGGCTTGCGCGCGCCGGCCCACGGGCTGCGCGGCGCTCGTGGCGCTGCCGAACGCGCGCGCCGCCGCCGCGCTGCCGCCCGCCTCCGCGCTGCTGGCGCTGCCAGGTTGGTAATAAGGCCCGTATTTATAGATACGGGCCTAACTACTTGTGCAGGTTGCACCTCTCAATTAGGAAATCACAACACAAAGGGTCCTTTGTATTTTTTTTTTATAAAAGGTCGTATTCATGATCTCAATTTTATGAATTTTCAAAATAAGAACCAGTTTAATTTTTTTTCGAATTTAAAATTTCTTCTTATGGATATGGAAATAAGTTATCAGATATAAAAAAATCTGGCCCAGGCTAATGTTTTATGCTAAAATATTGTGAACAGACGAGTCAACAATGGGCGGGAGTGTTTCCGGGGGCGGGAGCAAGGAGCAATGGGGCGTAGTGTCGTGGGGGCACTGGGACCACGTGGTGCGGCTCAGGCTGCGCCGCGACCAGCCGCCCGAGCCGCTGCTGCACGTGCCGCCCGCCGACCAGGTACTATTCATCATCATCATCATATCAGCCGCACAACACCCACTGCTGGGAATAGGCCTCCCCCAAGGATCTCCACAACGATCGGTTCTGCTTGGCCCGCATCCAGCGGCGCCCCGCGACCGCGCACCCTCACGTCGGTCCACCTTGTCGGGGGCCTACCCACAGAGCGTCATTCGGTGCGCGGTCACCATTCCTTTTTATTACCTTTCCGCCCCAACGGCCATCGGTTCTTCTCACTATGTGTCCCCTTGCTCTTCAGCTGAGCGATCCTTCGAGCGATGTTGGTTACTTTAATTCTCCTGCGGATCTCCTTATTTCTGAAAACGCCGAGCATGGTTCTCTCCATCGCACGCTGGATGACCTTGAGCCTCCTTATATTATGAGACCCATTGTAAGGACCACGTTTCACTGCCGTAAGTCATTACTGGCAGCGTGGCAACACACACTGGTCATAGACTTTCGTCTTGAGACACTGAGGTAAATCGGATGCGAAGATTTTTCGAATGCTACTCATCCGAGTTGGATTCGACGAGAGATCTCTTTTTCGAAATTGGACTTACCTAACTGGACTGCCTGTTCCAAGTGTAGTGTTCCCAACACGAACTGGAGCGGGCACAACACGGGCATTCGACACGATTTTCGTCTTATTCATGTTCATCTTAACACCCACTCTTTGGGAAGCACTACGGAGATCTTCGAGCATTGTGTTCAGGTCTTTCAAGGTCTCAGCCATAAGAAGTAATACAAATTACAAATTTCTTTATTTGCCATAAATAGGGTGATACATAAAGATAATAAGAACTATAATAAAGTTACTACATCATCGGCAAAACGAAAGTGTGTTAGGTACTGGCCATTAATGTTGATGCCGAGTTTTTTCCAGTCTAAGAGTTTAAAGATGTCCAACGCAGCTGTGAACAGTTTCGGAGAAATAACATCTCTCTGTCTCACACCTCGCTGCAGTTGGATAGGATTTGTGCTCTGGTTCTGTACTCGGACCGACATGGTGGCATTTCGGTATAAGTACCTCAACATCTCGATATACCTGTAGTCTACTTGGCACCTCTGGAGAGGCTGCAGCACCGTCCAGGGGCCCTATTTTTGAATCGCTCGGCTGGCGTCGAGCGCTCTTTTCTACTGATTTTCGCTCGACTTTTGACTTAAATGTATGGAGATTGAGGCCAGCCGAATGATTCAAAAATAGGGTCCCAGGTTTCAATCCAATCAAGGGCTTTCTCATAGTCCACGAACGTCAAGTCAAAGTCAAAGTGGCAGATTATACTCCTCGGTTCTCTGTATAACCTGCCACAGATTATGGATGTGGTCTATGGTGCTAAAGCCTTTTCGGAACCCGGCTTGTTTGGGGAGGTTAGAAGTCGTCGAACCTGCAAGCGAGACGATTCGTAAGGACTCTGAAACAACTTATAGATATGGCTCAAAAGTGAGATGGGTCTGTAGTTCTTTAAGATGGACTTGTCACCCTTTTTATTAAAGAACAAAATCACCTCACTTATGTTCCATACCTTCGGCGTTCTGCCCTCGACGATGACGGAATTGGTAAGCTTCTGCCTGCCTAGCATGACCGATTTATATCGCGTGATATAGAGTTTTATCACGTTTAACTGTCAAAAAGACAAAGGAGTTTGACAGTTGAGTGTCGTTAAAATGCTATATCACGCGATATAAATCGGTCATGCTAGGCAGGCTGGAGGACTTTAAGTATCGGCATACCACCCGCTCGCAGTTCTGTAGTGATTCCGTCGTCACCCGCCGTCGCCTTGTTGTTTTTCAGCTGTTTGAAAACCATACTAATCTCGTACAGACTGACGTCCGGGATATCTTGGGTACCGTATAGTGTCGGGTAAGCTTGGCTCTGGGGTCTTTAGAGTACTATTACCTACATTCACTGTTTCATTTGAGTGCATTACCACAGAATACGTACAAGTACAGAAGGTGCGCTCCACAAAGTAATTTAAATAAATACCTGCCTTGCTACTACACAATAATGTTGATATTTTTACACCGCAAAAAAAGGAAACGGAAGTTTAACAGCATTTTGTCGTCAGATTACATGCGTCGCGTCGACGACGAGCAGCGCGCAGCCGCTAATAGTAGGGTTCACGTCGGGTCGCGTAGAAGCGTGGTCGGTGCGCCCGGGGGCGGCGGGGCTGCGCGCGCGCGTGTCCCGGCGCGCCCTGCACGCGCACCGCGCGCCTATCGCGCACGTGGCCGCCTGCGCGCGCGCACAGCTGCTCGTCAGCGCTAGCGTCGACGGCCGCATCGTGCTGTGGGACCTCACTAAGTAAGTCACATTATACACATACTACAGCGTCTACAGGGTAATTTTTGAACTCCTTTTTTTAAATTTTGTCAGGTCATTCTATAACAGCAGTACAATCAATTTTTGAAGTAAAAATTTTTTTTTTTACATTTCTCCCCTTAACTTTTCTCTACGCTTTAAATTGTTTTAACTGTTTGCGCTAAGCACGGGTCGACCCGTGCGAGCCTCCTCACGCTGCTTTCCTCCGCTTGCGTCCCGTGCGCGAGGGTGAGCGTGCTCGCCTAGATTTTTAGGATACCAAAAAGTGACTGACAATTACTGTGAATTTAAAAAGAATCCTTCATAATTATCACCAAATTTTCTTTTATTACTTTCTTGACATATATAGGATTGATAGGACTGACATGTCTCTTAACTAAGACAAAAGTACTTAAATTAAATAAAGTAAGATTTTGTAAAGGGGTCGCAAAATCAATTTAAAAAGCGATGTTTAGCGTTGAGCTGCTCTTTTCACACTTGTAGTAATTTTGTCAGGTTGAGCTACATCCGCACGCTGCCCAACCGCGGCATGTTGCCGGTGACGCAGGTGGCCATCAGCCCCACGCTGGGCGACGTCGCGTCCGTGCACCACTCCGCGCCGCGCCCCGCCCCCGCCCCCGCCCCGCCCGAGCCCCGCCCACGGACACCGGTAACTATACCACCCACAAACACAATCATTCAAAGTGCAAATGATGGTTTTCTGGTGCAATCTCGTTCTAAGAATTATTATGGTGAAAGAACATCAATGTATATGGTACCGAAAATATTTAATAAGTACAATCTATTAAGACAGATTCCAGCTTTGAGTAAAAATGTGTTAAAAACTAGATTCAAAAATTCTCTTTTGGACGAAATAACAAAATAACTTTATTTATGTTGTAAATTAATCCTTATTTAAATTAGTATCTAAAAGTAACTTGCATGTTTTGTGAGGTAGGTATGTGTGATAAATTGTTAAAGAGCGCACATCCCGCCAACAAACTGTATACACAGTTTGGCAGGAAATTATATATATCAATATCTGTAACATACCTTGTGATAAATAAAAAATAAAAAAAAATGTTTATGATCGAGGTTGTTCTATCCTGAAGTGTCTGTAGAACTATGTTGTTTGTGATTTGATCATTCTTCTTTTGATGGGGATGAACACTGAGGAACTAATAGCCCCATAAGCGACTGTACTAAAATCGTTTGATTGGTTGTTTCAAATGTCGAATGTCATTTCTGACGTATTTTAAAAAATCAAAACAATTCATAGAATTTGGGTCGCTGCTGGTCTGCGATTAGCTTTGCATGTGGATTTCCACTGCTAATAAATGTCAAGGGACCACCAACTTCTAAACGAGAAGCACCAAGTGAATATTGTATAATTTATGCGCAATTGTTTACTGCAGGAGCAGAGCCTAGAGCAGGCGTCTTCAGAGGAGGACTTCTCGGCGTCGTACGAGCGCGACGCGCCCGAGAAATACCAGTCCATCATACGGGTGCACACGTGCAACGCGCGCTTTGTCGGTACGTGCTTCAAAGTGAACTTGAGATCATAATCGTTATTATATCCTTGTCTTTTTTACATTAGCTTCTAATTTAAAAGGTGTCAAACACGCAACGGAACTGTTGTCTATGATATTAAATTTTTTGGGTCTTCTTTTGTTACCCCCTGATTTAATTTGACGAGTTTGAAAAGGATTTGGATCCCGATCCGATGTAGGCAAACCTTTTATTTAGATGTAAGAACTGACATTCTGAGGAAGGCCATATTTTTCTCGGGTTTCGTCATGTTACGCCTGCAGGGCGTAAAGTTGTCATGTTGTTGATTGTTGGCTAATGACTAACCATAGATCCCCTTGTTATATAAACATGGTAGCTGCAAGTTTTCCACGAAATAAAATAAAATAAAATGTCGTGTATTTTTATTTTATTTTTTCTAGATAATTTCAATCATTATGTTTATCTAAAATTCTAAATCTATCGTGTAATAATTTCTATCGTATGTTGATTAGTGTCGGTACAAGTTACTGACTTGCAGTGGCGAAGGGTCCGTGTACAAGCTGATTCCCATTGGCTTACCTTTCCCACCCCACCGATCCACTATGCAGATCATATAGTCTAGTAGAACGGCTTACCTTTGCCATAATTTCACCCCTCGCCACTGGTGACTTGGTATACGTAAACTAACAATGCATGGTGTCGTGTGCAGGCAGCGTGCGCGTGCCGGAGCGCGTGACGTCGGTGTGCTACTCGGGCGCGGCGGAGGGCGTCAGCGTGAACGTGGTGGCGGCCGGGCTCAGCTCGGGCGCCGTCCGCCTGTACTCGTCGTGGGACCTGCGCCCCGTCACCACCGCGCCGCCCGCGCCCCGCGCCCCCGCGCCCGCCCCGCCGCTGCAAGGGTACGTCCGCACAATACACATGACACTGTCACGTCCACACATACTACACATGACACTATTCACTCTCGTCTATTTACAAAACTATAATGAACTCACAAGACGCATTTTGATTTACCCTCCTACTAATAAAGATTGTATAGCAGATATTTTTAAACTCAAATAGTTTGACAGAGAGCAACCATTGTGTAACTATACATCTGCAATACAATCTTTATTAGTAAGGGGGTAAGTATTTTACGAGTGTAGTGTCTACTGTATTTAAGTTAACGTTTCTTAGCAATATTCGGAAATGGTACATACTAGCACATTAATGTAAAACTCATTTATAAGAATAACACAGATATTGAGTGTGGTTTGGTTGGCACGTTGGCAGGTTGACGTACAGCAGCGACTCGCAGCTGTTGTTCGGGTGGTACGCGGACGGCGCGGGCGCGGCGTGGGGGAGCGAGCCCTCCAAGGCCGCCCCGCGCATCCTGCCCGCGCACGCGCTGCTCTGACCACACACATATCACGTGCCTTATGCCTTATGACCAGAGGTCGGATCTGCTGGTCATTCCAGGGGCTCTACCGGCTAACCTTTCGAACTTCGGCGGGTCTGCCGAGCTTCAACTTAAAACTGATAAATCGAAGTAAGGAATTTAATATAGTACTATTTGCCGAAGTTATTTAGAAGATATCGATGTTCGTGTGACATCATGATTAGGGATGTTGACTATTTTTTTTATTTTATGTTACATAAATTACCTCTCAAAAAAAGAAACATTGGTAAAAGAATTAATTCGCTAGCATGAAAAGTGCCCGAGATATCACAGTGTGAAATGCACACAAATGGACTCGATCAAAAACGCTCCATACTAATGGCTTGCACGTTATGACGTCACGCCGTGCTAGTTTGTATGCAACGCATAGGAAATTTGTTCAGCAGCTATATTAAATATTGTGTTTATCAAAATGGTTTCTTCGACAAATTTGCTGTACATTTTACGGACTAATTAAAGGTATCATTTATTTTAATAAATTTTATACTTTTTAAATGGACTTGTCCACCCAACTTTGAAGGGTCATAAAACAAATAATATGCAATATAGAAAACCAACAAGCTACTCTAAAAGTTTAATATGTTAACGATTTTTATTAGTATTTTGTTATTTTATTCATTAGTCAACATCCCTATTATGGATCCGTCATTTTGGCCCGACTGGGGCTCGATTTATCTGTTTTAATTTGAAGCCCAGTAGACTTTCCGAAGTTCGTTGCGTTAGCCGGTACGGCCCCAGAGGTCCATATCTGCCGGAATCTGCCTGGTCATGCCAGGTCCGCATTGAAATAACATGATTGCTGCCCTCCTAATAAATTGTATTGTGACAGTGGAGGAAGGCTACTATGTATTGACACTTTGCTTATTATCTCAAAATAACAAGGAAGTCCTTATTATAAAATATTAAAACTTCTTCCTTTTTTGAAGTAAAAAGAGGGCTAAAAGCATATCACTTGAATGCGGACTTGGAATGAACGGCAGATTCCGACGTCTTCTGCTTATGACAGACATAGTCTACTGGTACTTATTTTTTCTAATAATCATGTATGTACTGAACTTTAACCCCCTTTACTAAAACTTGGACTTAAGTTAGACCCAGTTTCAAAACTGATGTTGTCATGTCACTGTTGTCTTTTACTGGTGGACCAACCTTTACCACCAGCCTAACCCACTGTCCTTACTTTATCTTTTTCCATCAGTCTTAAACACTTATCTATTCAGGTAAGTTTGATTGACCAGGGGGACTATTGTCTAATTTAAAAAATCTATCGCAATCGCTTTCGTTTGACAGATGGATGTGACACATTGCTGCATTTCTTTGGTAAGTTTTTATTTATGCCATAAAGAAGCTTCAATGTTTTACATCCTGAAAGCGATTGCGATAGATTTGAAATTAGACAATAGAAAGGCTGGTTCTTTTTATGAAACGTCAAGATAGACTTGTTAGGCCCACCACATACAGACGGTATAATAAATAATAATATCGATAATGTATGAAAATTCGGAACGGAATATTGTTGCATGTTTGTGAAGGTCTATAGATTTGAATGGATTTGCTGCATTCGGAATATTCCGTTACGGAATTCCGAATCGAAAGTTCCGTCTGTATGCGGCGGGCCTTATATTTATGACTAGGTACCCTTCCACGTTGGCTCTCTATTAATGTTAACCTGAAGATATAAATCTCTAATCAGACCGGTTGTAGAACCTGGGGCCCCTACCGGCTAACTTTCCGAACTTGGCAAATCTGCCAGCTTCAACTTAAAAGTTTAAAAACAGACAAATCGAAGTACGGAATTTCGTTTTGTACTATTTTGAAGTTATTTAGAAGATATCGATATTCGATGTGTGTGTGACATCATGAATCGTGGTTTGCAATTTTGGCCTGATTGGGGCTCGATTTATCTGTATTAATTTGAAGCCCGGCAGACTTGCCGAAGTTCGGAGCGTTAGTCGCTACGGGCGGCCCCTGGACTTACTCCAAGTAGTCAGTTTCGTGCTTCCATTGTTTTTGCTAAATTGGCTATTTGTATCGATATTCAAATGAGCAGTACTAATTGATCAATTGATTGCTTTAATTTTCCGTCAACGCCCGATGTGCCCTATCGGGCACATAACACAATAGGAAATCTATTGTTGTATTGTTTTCCGGGCGTTGACGAGTTAAGTAAATTCTAACTTTGACATTGAGGCTTATAGAAGATGGTCCAAATATATTATGTATGTATACTTTTTAATTAAACCACATATTATGAAATTCTTCCTCTACTGATTGAGGCATAATTGTACAAAGTTTTTAAAGAGGCATCGAATAAGTTTTAAATGTTTATAATTTAAACTGTTAATTTTGTATGGTTTAACTATTTTTTAATATCTTACAGTCTTACATAATGGTCCATATAGATTTAAATACAATTGAGTTGTTTTTAAAAAAAATAGCTTATAATGGCCCAGAGCATAATGAGGATCAGTAACAGGTTTGAATCCTATAGTTTTATTGGTATAATATAAAAACATATTCATAGATATGAAACTTAGTGAAAGATTTTTTGAAATCCATTTAGAAATGGTTGAGTTATAAGGGTTTTGAAGGAAATGCTTAGCTCAATGCAATATGTACTTTATCACGTACGACATAAGGTTCGCGTACGTCTCGATGACGTCATAATGACCCCCCAAAATAACAGTGTTTTAGCTCGTTTTAGCTCGTATAGCTTCTCAGGTTTATGTGATATTTTAAAAATTTCTACACAGTTAATCATGTGGTGGCATAAGCTTTCTGATAAGCCACTAAACAAAAATTGTTACAGATCCTCATTATAAGAGAGTGGAGTGATACTTACATTTAAGAGGTTTCGATAGAGTCAAATTATAGCTAATCTACAGTAGATTACCTAGCTATAATTCGTACTACCGAAACAGTATACTGTTTATCATATTAAGTTACTATTCAGAGTAGGCAAAATAATGTCGCAAATATCGAATTTATAGGTAATGTATAAGTAAATAAAATGGTATACGTACTAATGTATTTAATGACGTTATACATTCCAGTTATACCATTAATTTATTTATTTGTTTAAAAAGAAGATGTAATTTGTTAAGACTAGCAACAAAAATTATATACTTTTTATATATTTGATCAAATGAAATGAATATCAATGATTTAAACTATTTTTATATTGATAATAAAATAACGTAAGATCTTTAATGTTTCAGAGTTTTATAAAATAATTTTGTTGGTCGAATGCAATAAAAAATGAAAGTATTGTGATTGTTCGTCTATTGATATGTATATGAATGGAATAAAAAAGTTTACCTACTTATTCGTTTTTTTTTTCACATAATCTATATATATTTTGAGTTTGAGCATGAGTCAGGATAATATGATAACGTTATTTTCAAGTGTAACGTTATTTCTCACTTTTTTACCGTTACTTTTAACATTAACGGTATTTCAATAAATAACGTTAATTTTGTTATCGTTAGGTACTTTAAAATTCAATAACGTTACTTTTGTAGGTAAATTAACGTAAAAAATAACGTTATTTTCATTCCGATACCTGCCCGCGATCATGCGACGTTGCCAGCTCAATGTTTGCCGGTAGGCTGCCCCTTCTTGACTTTGTGGCCGGAATTCAATACCGATATTTTTTTTCATAATAAAGTCGCAAACTCCAATAATTATTATTATTGGAGTCACGGTAAATTTACCGGTACAATATTTTAACGTTCAATTCAATTCAATTATTTTTACCGGTAAATTTACCGATTCATTTTAACGTTATATATAATTGATTGATTGAACGGTAAATTTACCGGTACAATAATTTTAACGTTATTTTTACCGATAAAATGTTTTAATGGTATTTTTTTTGTATCGTTATTTTTTTAACGGTATTTTAATCCCATGAGTATAGTGCCTCGAACGTAATGCAATGCAATACAAACTTTATGTTGGCTGTGAATTTTAAGCGGAAGTCACTGCGTAATACACCATTTTAGACGTCAGCGGGTGCGGGGGGGAGGCTCCGATACGAGCATAGCGGCTAACTTCGTAGTTTACATCGCACTTCCACAGAATATATAATATGGCACTTCACTAGGTATTTAATGACAGTAAGAGTTATTTGTGACCAATGATGTGTGATATGAATGGGGGCTAGCTAGGTGATAGGAATAATTACAGAACACAATTACTCGGGGGATATAGGAATAATCTTGGGTGTGTTAAGAAGATGGAAGTGCACTTCATAATAGGTCTTACCTCTTCAACAACGCTAGTAGCTAGCATTGTAATGTTTTTAAGGTAAGATGATGGAAGTAAGCTGCTCTGCCAACCAAACCGTGCACCATAAAATGTATTAGGTATCTAGAGATATATTCCAGCGGGTCTACCGCCTAACTCTATCGCTATGACTCTGGCTTTGGTTTATGACGTCGGTGCACTGTTTGTCCTTGTCATCGTGTTATGATATGACAAGGACGGATAGAGCATAGCTTTGGCTATCGCTTTGAGTTGGGGGGACCAAGGGGCGGCCTGGCCCCGAGATTCGGCGCAAAGCTAGGGGTAGGGGAAGGCCTATTCCTATTCTGGTATGCCGTCCGCCCCCATGAATTAGGGCCCAGAGAGGCAGATTTTATGGTATTCTTACCTTATTCTAACGCAGTTGAGGCAAGGCAAGGCAGAAGTCAGGACTCTTATTTGTTTTAGATGTAATTATTACATTATGATAATATGTAAAAAAGATTCTTGTTAGGCAGTGTAACGTATTTTCCATTGCCTAAATTATACTTAAGACAACAAACAAAAGGGTGCATTCCAACAGACAAGCCGCTGAGTCATCGATCGCCATAAAGTTAACTTTCCACGGTTAAAATGTACTCTGTGGCGACCGATGACAACGGCTTTCTATTGGATTGTAAATTCCAATCGAACAGTAGTAAAACACTGGTAAAACATAAATACTTACTAAAAAGTAAATACTGAGTACGTATTTTTTTTATTTATTTTTTTTATTTAAATAAACAAATTTACATTTTTATCTTAGTCTAAATAGTGCAACACAAACCAGAAAGGTTTATTCGTACACGATTATGCATTAAATTCAATTGTTATTTTAAATTTTCGTTATAGAACATATTATTATACGTTTAAATTCAATCTGAACATGTCTAAAGTTTAAGTAGAGTATTTTATAACCTAAAGAGTAATTTGGATTGTGTTGCCCGTACTCGACGTTAATTTGCAAATTGCACCATACGTAAATCGTTTGTAATACAGAAGGTAAAATATGATTAACTCTTGCAGATTTCCTAAAAATGAAACAGTACGTACCTTCCTACTTTATGGATTGATGCCACACGCCGAACAAATTGGGCCCCAAAAAATTCTCAAGAATGTGTAACAAACATTTTGAAAATAAAATGTTTTGAATAAAGAAAAGAAGAGAAAGAAGAAAGTCACTGTTCTACTCCCTCTATTCCTATGCTATTCCACTTGTGGTATATTTTTTTTACTTCTTCAATTTCTTGTATGTTGGTTGATTATTATATTTAGTTATTATTTCAGGCTCAAGAATCTTAAGTCACAGTGACTACAGCTGCTGTAAATTTACCTACTTAAAAGTATAAATTATAATGTGATTACAATGCATCAACTTTAAAAGTAAGTTTAAATTTACTTATAATTATGTATAGTTTTTTTACGCAACAAATGTTTTTTTTGTATGTTATTATAATTTCGTTACTATTTCAGGCTTATCAATCTGGAATTTTACTCCCACGGCGCGCCAATAGATGTTTTGCATCAAAAAAGCATTGCAAACACACGCAATGTAACGCGCGCAACAAACCGCGCCTGTGTGCGTCGTTCTACGCACCGAGGCGTGCGGTGCGGCCGTGTTGAAATGAAAGCGTTTGTGTGCGTGCGCATGAGATACACTGAGTTCTGACATTTCGAAATCATTATTTGTTATGAAATACTTAAAATGTTTCTTAGGACTTAAACTAAGAAATAATGTTTAAAGTTTTTATAAAAATCTATATTTTTTTTATTTGTTAGACCTTATCATCATCACGTCTATTGATTTCCCAGGTATAGCCTAGATTATAAGACAATAATTAAACGGTCCTGTCCTGCGGGTCTATTTTGTAACTCAACTGACAGCTTAAAATTATCATCACTGATCTAAGTTTTAAGTACATGCTGGGTTTTTGTAGAGAGTCATAACATTGATTTTTACTGTAGCAGCAATGTACTTACAACTTTGATCAGTGATGATCATTTTAAGCTGTCAGTTGAGTTACAAAATAGGCCTGCTGATGACGATCAGAATACGTATTCCCAGGGTTGGTCAAATTATACAAGTGACTTCATAAAGCGTTCCTATGTGATCGTAATTAATGAAAAATAAAAGCATTAAATGTTTTATTTGATAAGTTTGTTTTGAGTTTTCTAAATATCCCTCCTAATTATCTCAGTAGACGTTCAGACGCATTAGCGTGTCCGCAAACTACAGACCAAATTGTCAGCCGATAGTTGGGTCGGGACTTTAATTAGAATGAAGAAGTATGCAAGTAGGTATGTACATTACAACGATTTGGTATCGGCCGACTCTTCATATAAAAACCAACTATCGGCCGACACAAAGTCTGTAGTCTGTGGGCACGCTTAGGACCACTTGCCGAAAAAGCGTCTCGTATTTGGTCTATTTCTCAGAACGTCCATTTTGTATTTAGTGTACTTTTTAAAATACCTCCTTTGCGAGGAACACAACGACGTTTACATTTTGGTTTAATATTTTTTTGTTTTTCATAAATGGAGAAGGTTAACAACTTCTATATTTTTAATCACTTCGATATTTTTCTTTTCTTCGTAATACGTCACCAAGGTATTAGGTACCTACAGAGAAAATAAAAAACAAATTAAAATAATAGAAGTTAACCTTCTCCTCGTTTATGATATTATGGGTTTTTTGGTGCCGTACTAAAAGAAAAAAAAAACATATCAAATAAGTGAAAATACAAAACTAAAATTTTCCATAAACGAATAATTATTATACCTTTGTAAAAAAAACAAAATTATTTACCATCTCCCATATTAATTTATGTGAAAGTTCACCAAATGAAAAATGGACGTTCTGCGAAAAGGACCAAATTCGAAATGGACGTTCTACGAAATGGACCAAGTGGACCAAATGCGAAGTGGACCTAATGCGCCTGAACGTTGTTATCTACTTAGTTTTAACTATTCCGACAAATTTATAAGTAAAATAAAGTCAAAATACGATATAAGTCAAAAACACAAACTTAGAAGGTATAAATATTATTGTAGATTGCAGACATTTTTGTTTTCTACTTAGTGCATAAATCTGGGGTAAAATTGTTTATGTAGCAACACCATCTGTTTATCGTTCTGTCTCACACGCGGCCACGCTGAGCAGTCTATAGGTTTCTCTGTCTACACTACAGTGCTTACTGGGTATTTTATTTATCTTACTCTGTGGTGCTTACTCATCCCTAATTGGGCTGCGGTCCGCATGGCGATAATATCGGTTTCGGCGTTTGCAACGCTCACACGAGGTCCGCATTCGATATCGCGCTCAAATCGACAAATGACAGTTTGTGACAAATCACCATGCGGACCTGCTTTTTATCGCGATAACGAGATTATGATTACGAACAAAACTAACCTCGAACAATAAAAAGGTTTAAAAATTGATAACTATAGACCACAACACAAAGTTTTTTGTCTAAACGTTTTACTTACTTACTACTTGTCTTATTTTAGTGCAGTGTCCTATTATTTTCTTAGTCTCGTATAAGAAGTTTTACTAAAGCCATTGTTTATTTTTCTTGTGAAGAACAACAACAAGAAGTGTTTTTGGGTTTCCCTTTTGGATTTCCAGTTGTTTGCTCAGTTATTTTTTCCCTACAGACTCTTGCTTCTTCACTAGGCGTATTGTTTATTTTTTAACGTGTTTTTAATATCTTTGTTTTTATTATTGTTGACAATCGTTTGATTTTGACAGTTAACTTGACAGCCCGATCACAGTGATTACGTTACGAGGCATGGTCACTGTGAGCCCAAGATGGCGCTGGTAATGACGTCACGCTAGATATCGTAAGCGCGCTAACGTGCATGCGGACCGGCTGTTATCGCGATAATATCGATATTATCGCTACGCGGACCGCAGCCTTGGAATGCACCCGCACCGCACCCCATCAAAAAACAAAATGGCCGTTTTTTGACATATGTCAAATGTGTGACAAAAAATAATTGATTGCTTTTGCATTGAACACGTTTAATTTATTTATTTTTCGCCGATAAAATAAACACTTACGTGATATAAACGTTCTTGTTGTCGAAATTAAATTTTGCACAAAACATGGGTTCAAAAAAGCATAAAAAAGAGTCTAAAAAGAAGAAGCATAGGAGTAGGTCTCGTTCACCTTTGGAAGGCGAGGAGCGTGAAAGGAAAAGGCACAAGAAACACAAAGATCGCAAAAAGGACCGCTCCCCTGATGGTTAGTTTCGCAACCCTTCTAGATATTAACAATACAGCGCCAGCAAGTGTTGGTTATCTCACATTACTATGACATTGATTCCTTTTCGATATTTATGCAGCTTGGATTGGAATTACTTGCCAAATTATTTTGTATACTGTTCTGACCTGAATGTTAACAATGTAAGCGTTGACGTAGTTAACTTGACAGGCATGTAAGCGTGAGATAATCATAACTTCTGGCGGTGGTTTCGTTTGACATGATAATGGCATACTTCGCTCATTATTTCAGACTCGGTGGCTTTCGTGATGGGCCACCGCGTCGCCAGAGCTGCAGTGGTAAGGTGGGTAAATAACATTGTCAATTATCAGTATCAAAAGGGACCTTCAGTTTACCTAATAGTTAATGATTATAATTATTTCATCAACAAGTTGAACACGAAACGTGCAAATAAGTATGTTGCATTGCAATGGAAACACATGTTCTAATCAAATAAAAATGGGCTCACCTTTTTAATATACAGCACCTGTTATTATTTGCGAATAGAGGCCTTATAGATGTACAATTCACCAAAATCTCAAGATGTGGCGATCATTAGTTATTGAGATATAATTTTTTAAAGACATAAAATCGCTATAAAATTACATTGATTTTGACAGTAAAATTGTTCTCAAATTCTCGTAGGTGTTGTGTAGCCTTTTTTAAGTATACAACCAGCTTTTAGTATTATGTTAAATAGGTCTGATTAAACCCTCACTGCCTGGAAGATGAGACACAACACAATATATTTTCTATTGTTGTCCGGATGCCGGCGTCCACGTGGGCATTGATGAATTAATATTAATAGATTTGTACTATACTCCAGCCATCTTAGAATGTTTGCAAAAACATCTGCACATTTTTGTAATAAAATTATTCCTCAAATACGTTAAGTTTCAGTAAATTAACACCATAAATATAACTTGGACAATATGTTGTCCAAGCTAACAATGATATTCATATACTTAAACATGCAATAAAAATGTACTTTTGAGGTTAAGTATGGGTGGTTTGTTTGTAAACATTCTTAAGTTGGCTGGAGTTTCAGTATTTAAGTAATTTATTCAGAAACTCAACAGCTTTTTTACAAACATATCTTATATAACTTATAATAATTATTAACTCTTAAACCAATTACAGAGTTTCACAACATTTTATGAGGTTTAGGGTACCTACTTATTTAGTCTCATATAAAAAATACAAATTAAATATATCCTTACAAATAATTTAATGTTAGTTATATAGACATTTATATTTAAATATATATTATTTGAATGCAGTATGTGTTTGAAACTGTACCATTGTAGTGTAATTATATTCATCAACATGCATAAATGTTGGTACTCAAATTATAGCTAAGTAAATTATAATAACATCATTTTCAAATGACATCTAAGATGAGAACTACTCTGTTGATTTATTTATGTATTTTTATTTATTTTATTTTGGACAAAAGGCGGTCATTTTCAAAACATGTTACATTGTACAGTAATCTAAAGGAAGACCTTGAGTGCCAACAAATATGTAATAATTATTTAGTGTAACAGGGCCGAAATAGGTAAAGATTTAAACAGTTGTATGATAAATTGCTAACGTTCAAATTGAGTGATTACTCTACATTAATATGAGTATACCATAGAGTTTACATGGAGGTACTATTGAATTGATATAATACAAAGGATTCTTACGATAAAGAGTAATACAGAAAGATGTAAAAAAGGTTTAAGTTATACATACTAGATAACAATTCTGTTGTTGATAGAGTTAAGCTAAAGTTGAGTTTAATAATTAGGTACCAGTTTGACAAATTATTGTATTGTACCATAGTTACGTTCAGGACAGGCAATAGGCAAGCATATTTTTTTTTAATTTCTTTACATTGTCGGAAAAAATATCAAATTCAGAAAAGTTTTTGTTGTATTTATTTATCATTGTAGTACAATTATTAGAAATTGTAGCATTCCTTTTTGTACTACATTTGTGTATCTATAAGTTTGTGTATCTTTAATTCAGGGAGAGTTAATAATTAGGTATAATTTTATTTTTGGATAAGCTTTTTATGTTTTTTAAGAAACTTAAAGAGTCTAATATAATTCTTTCGCGTTCATTCACTATAATAGTATCACTACATATTATAAAACAAAGTCCTTCGCCGTGTCTATCTGTCTGTCCACGATAAACTCAAAAACTACTGCACGGATTTTAATGTGGCTTTCACCGACAGTTTAGGTGTAGGTATAATAAGTTGAGGTTTTATGTAAATTGGTAGAAATATGACGATAATTGTTGAAGATGTCGGTAAAAATTAAGCTGAATATGATCTTGCATGGAAAACGCTACATAAACCTTATGAGATATAACAAAATAATGTATGATGGAATTATTCTCCTTTTACACAAGTCTCGGCATATGTCTATCTTATTATACTATAGCCATTTAACTTTTTTAAAGATAGTCACAATGCGGTTATAGGAAAGATATTTGGGGTTTAATTATGAAATTGCAGTTTTGTAGAATTTTAAAGAATTTGCATTTTCCATATTAACATGCAATTATTCTCTTAGTTTATAGCAACCTAATGTTTTAAAACTTTTATGCACTAATGTGTAACCAGTCAGCTAACTAATGTTACATATTATATGAAGTGAAAAAAAATATTATCGGCTAAGTTATAACTAATTAAGCGTGCCCGCAGACTACAGACTTTCTATCGACCGATAGTTGGCCAGATAGTTGGTTTTGTATGAAGAATCGGCCGATACCAAATCGTTGTAGTGTGCGCACTTGCATATTTCTTCATACTGATTCCAACTATCGGCCAACAGTTTGGTCTGTAGTCTGCGGGCACGCTAAGTGGTCATTTTACTGGTAAAGAAAAAGGAGTAATTTTTAAGAAAATATTGTTATTGCTGTTATGACCATAATTTCGAAATAATAACAAGTAACCGAAGCATTTTTACCATCATAGATGATATGAGAGCCTCTGTGTGTGAGAAAAAAATCAGCAATTTTATACTTAACCCCTATTATTTAGACGGATATAGTATTAATCCTTATCAAATTAAATGCGTTTGTTTTCATGCACATAAATAAGCCTTGAACGCGGACGAAGTCGCGGGCGGAAGCTAGTTATACAATAAAATTGATACCGGCTTGATTTATGAATTACAATAATTCTCCTCATGTTTTATTTAATAAATGCTAATGCTGTTAGATCAAAGGGCCTAGTACGAGTTGTGTTCTCACCTCACTTTGCTAATAGTATCGGATGTACTGCTTACAGTCAATGCAAGTGAGTGAAGAAGTGAAAGAGCGGAAACGATAGTTAACTATTCACAAAGTGAAGTGAGAACAAAATAGCAACTCGTACTAGGCCCTCTGATCCATTTTGCACAGTGTAAAAAGACATAATGATTTATCTATCTATATGATTACATATGATTAGCAAGTTAGAATTACATGATCTGTTGCTATGTTTTAATAAAGCACAGCTACACAAAGCGCAGCATGGTGATGTTACTAATCACCCTTACGGCCTGGCCACGCAGCAGACGATGATGACATGTCATGCTGTTATCTGCAGTCAGCTTCCAACTTGTACATCAGTCAGCGCCAATATGATCTTAGCATAGCATTCAAACCTACCAAAATACCTAATCATTTGACGGAAAAATAACCATGTCAATGTCAATGTTCTCAGACAACAAATGAAAGTGCACCGTAATGACTTGAGATGAGGTTGATTTTTGTCAAATGTATTTTGTAGGTTTGAACGCTCAGATAATTTTAGCGCTGACTGTACCTTAACTTGTAAATATTGTAGGTGCAGGGTAAAATTTAATTCATTAGCATCTTAAGAGAAAGTATTGACACACAAATTCACACAATATATAATAGTACAAGTACAGAAGATGCACTCCGCAAAATCATTTAAATAAATAGCGACTCTTGCGCCGACACAATAAAGTGCAATTCAGGTCGCACAGCGCTCCCTTCCCTACAATTATATTCACCTAGAAGTTGCGTCTCTTTCTATCGCGCGCGTAGCTATTATCTTTTCTTACTACTTTAGCTCTATGAAAGTGTTGACCCGTCGTTGGCTACTTGTAGCTTCATACCGGCTAACGCATCGAACTTCGGAAAGTCGAGCCCCAATTGGCCAAATGGTGAATCCTTTATTCATGATGTCACACGAACCTAATACTTATCTTCTAAATACTCGTAACTCAAACAAATAGAACAATACGAAATTCCTTACTTCGATTTATCTGTTTTAAGTTGAAGCTCGGCAGACCCGCCGGAGTTCGAAAAGTTAGCCGGTAGGGCCCTTGGTATCAATTTGAAGAGCCTAGCCTACCAATGTAGAGTAGGCTAAGATCTGCAAGTCGAGTATAACCTTGGATAAAAATACGGATAGGGATATCAATAATGTTGATTCTCCATTAACAGTTGAAGAGGTGCCGGTGGACTCGCACCTCGCGCAGGACAACGGCGCGCGCCCCCGCAGCCGCAGCAGCAGCGTCAGCGCCAGCGCCGAACAAAGCCGGGAGAAAGAGCGAGAGCGAGAGAAAGAGCGCGAGAAGGAGCGAGAGCGCGAGCGGGACCGACGCAACAGGGAGGCGCACAAAGCCCATCGGGATGACAGGTCTGTTACACACGCTTTTCTAAACTGAAACAGTAAACGTAAGCATTCCTTCTTTGTAGTTAGAAATATATGCCCCTGCCATTCCATTCTCATTCTAGTTTAGGCCTCTGCACGGATCTTGGACCAACTCTGAACTGAACTCTGAAATCGTGAAATAAAATCTGCTGTTTAATACATTTTAATGTTTTCGTTATTAATTTTTGTATGAAACAGCTGATTTTCAGAGTTGGTTACATAGTAAAAGTTGTTCAGTTTGATGATCCTTACTACCATATTCGGCATTACTTATTACTTATGCATTGCAGAGATAAAGACAAGAGTTTGGAAGTGGGTCGGTCAGCGTCGCCGGGGGCCGGAGGGGGCGCGGGGGCGGGGGATAGCCTGTCCATAGACGAGACCAACCGGCTGCGCGCCAAGCTCGGGCTCAAGCCGCTCGAACTCGTCGAGAAGACCGCCGGTACACTATTTAGCTTTAAATCTTTATTTAATTAGTGCCACCAGACCACCATGCCACTATAATTTTTTAAAGAAAATTCAGAAGTCCTACTACTAATATTAATAAATTGTACTAAGTCTTAAGTTAGAAGAGCTCGGTGGCGGAGTGGTATAGCGCCTGGTTCCGTCGTTGGTTCCGGGTGCATTTGCAGTCGTTAACACCCACCAATCCACATTGGGCGTGCGTAGTGGGTGATGGCCCATCCTCATTATCCACTCATGAGAAAGGCCTGTGCCCCAGCACTGGGCACATTAAATAATAACTGATTGGTGCGGAGCTACACTGACGAGGCAATCCATACCACTATAAATTTTCAATAAAAATTCAGAAGCCTATTGACATTACGCAAATTGCACTAAGCCTTTAGTTAGAGCTAATTGGCGCACTATTATTACAGTATATTAGTTTACTGTTTGTTAAAAATTACAGATGACGGCAAGATCAAGGATGACTTGGGTGAATTTTACCACAAGCCGGCGTCCAACATCACACAACAGAAGAAAACGGAAAAACTGCGCGAGAGACTCGAGGAGCGCAAGGAGAAGAGGAAGTTGGAACAAAAGTATGTCTACTTCATTGCATGTTTCATTATTTTTGCCTTGTTTCAAGGAATATTAGCGATTTTTGTTTAGTGTTTTCGATAACTTGGGATGAACAAGAAACTTTCGCGATATCTCCAAATATAGACAAAAGTTATATGGTCTAGAACACTGTTATTTTGTGTTGTCGAATGAGGTAATTGGACATACAGGTGAACATTACGTCGTACGTAATAAAGCACATATTTCAGTGCGCTTGGCATTTCCTTCAAACCCTTGTAACTTCGAAACTACTCGCTTGATTTGAATGAAACAAAAACATGTGTATTGCTAGACATTTCGCTACATCACAGAATAGATAATAGTTCTAGCGTACAGAAGTAACACTCCGCAAAATCTTTTAAATAAATTGCGACTCTTGCTCCGACACAATAAAGTGAAATTTTGGTCCCTTCGCTCCAAAACATTCACTTACTAGTTGCCTCTCTTTCTATCGCGTAGGTTTTATCGTTTCTGACGTATGAAATTTGTCGTCTCGGCGTCCTTCGAGACGACAAATTTCATATGTCATATACACCGCGCGCGAGTATGAATACTCGCGCGCGGTGTGACAGAGCTTTATGACATAATCATAAAGTTTCAAGTGATTACAGACCCAGTGCCCTCAATTTGTTTTGATTGTTTGCGTTGTTACTAGATTGAAAACGACGCTTTTGGCGGAAGAGTCTGATGATGAGGATGCCTTAGCGTGGGTGAAGAAGTCGCGCGAGCTCGACAAGCAGAGGCAAGACGCCGCCAAGAGGGTATGTTACAGTTACAGTTTATATGTCACCTTCTATAAATTATAGTACACAGTCAGTTTATACAAAACTGCCTAAACTATCCAATTTATGTAAATCTTTGTGTTAGATTTTTAGGTCATAATTGTTGGAAGAAATTAGTAATTTTGTGGTAGAACAAGGTTATTAGGGTTCCGTACCTTATATGGTTCCTCGAAGGCGTGAAAAAATCAAATTTCTATGTTTACGTTTAAAAAAACCGGCCGTAAAAAACGCATAATTTCGACACTCAAGGGAATCACCTAGAATTATAAAAGGCAAGTAATATTATCGTTACAAGTACATACAACAGTTTATTAAATCTTAAAAAATATACGGCCTTACCACAAAAGATTTTAAAAACACTGTTTAAATGTCATGCCGTCTCTTTCAAACAATATTGTCAAAAAAGTGACAGCATCACATTTAAGCAGTGTTTTGTGGTAAGGCCAATAGTCTTTATTAAAGTGCGAGTGCGCCTCGCCTTTGACCGGTTTTTTGTATTGTGTTAATTTATGTATTTTTGATAGTTTTATAATATCATTAGCTTTAAATGATGAGTAGGGCGTAGTCGTTTTACTATGTACATGTTTGCAGGCGGCGATGTTGGACGAGTTGGACGCGGAGTTCGGCGTGTCGGCGCTGGTGGAGGAGGAAGAGCAGGAGCAGCGCGCACGCGCATATGCGCCCGATAATCTGCGCGGTCTGCGCGTGGCGCACGACATCGACGCGGTATGTTGCTACTTCACTTTATAATTCAATTAAGCTGTATTTGTCATACATTGAGAAATTATAGATCGCCTCGTGTTCAAACTGAGCACGATCTGTACACTATTATACACTTATGGGTCACTATAGAGGCTCTTAGCACATTTGCTCTGATGTAAAAAAATCAGCATTTGAGATGTTACTACTGCTCGTTAACTTATAAAATAATTACGTTTTTACTACAAAAGATTTTAAAACACTGTTTAAATTAGACAGTCTAAATGTAATACTCTATTTTAAATATATTGTCAAAAAAATTACAGCATCCCATTTAAACATTGTCGAACAAGAGGTAAAGCTGTATTTTGGTAAACTGTACCCATATCTAGCATCCTATCTTATGGATCAGCGACGATTCTTGTTTAGCGACTTCTCAGAAAGCTTATGCCACCACATGATTAACTGTGAAGAAATTTTCACGATACCTCTTAAACCTCAGAAGTTATAAGAGCTAGAACGCTGTTATTTCGGGGGTCCTAATGACGTCATCCACCACGAAGGCGAACCTTACGTCATACGTGATAAAGCACATATTGCATTGAGCTTGGCATTTCCTTTAAACCCTTACAACCCAACCATTTCTAAACGGTTTTCAAAAAATCTTTCACCTGGGTTCATAGCTATGTATATGTTTTTATATTATATCAATAAAACTTTAGGACTCAAACCTGTCGCTGATTCTCATTGTAAAAAAATGCATGTGTTGTACAATGATGATGTGTGTTGCACAGTTGGGCGAGGAGCGGGACGTGGTGCTGACATTGGCCGACCAGCACGTGCTGGCGGACGCGCCTGAGGATGTGCTCGTCAACGTCAACATACAGGACGACGAGAAGTATAAGAAGGTAACGCGTACAAGGAACATTACTAGAGCGCAAAATAGAGAGACATAAGCTCGCACTACACTACTCGCGAAGTTGAGCGAGTAGTGTAGCGACTCACTTGGTACTCGGGTAACTTCCAATGATTACAGTGTCGCTGAGAGGTGTCTATGTGTTGCGTTGCTCGAGCGCGCGATTGCTAAGCTTAACTACTGTCATCATGTCAACCGCACAATACCCACTGCTGGTATAACGGGTGTAACAAGACCCTCAACGAAGCCAAAGTCCACGCATTCCGCCCATCATCAGGATCATTTTTGTCTTTTAGACTATACCTGGGAAACCAATAGCAACGAAGTTATTGATGGTCAAAGTCAATTTTTTTTTTCAATTTTTTTATGAAATCTTATTTTATTCGTTATTTCCTAATTTTTGTCCAAAGAAACATTATATATTTTTTTAAGTATTTCGTAACAAACAATGGCTTCAAAACGTCATCACTCGATGTATCTCATGAGCACGCACATAAACGCTGCCTTTCAACTCGGCCGCACGCAGCTGTGTAGCATACACTCGCAGGCGCGGTCTGTCGCACGCGTAACATTGCGTGGTAATGTAATCAATGCTTTTTTAACACCAAAAATTAATATCCGATCGTTACCCAGCAATAATTTTGAACAGAAATGGTCCTGATGATGGGCAGAATACGTAGATCTCGGCTTCGTTGAGGGTCTTGTTACACCCGGTATATAGTCTATATTGTGACTATACTCCGACTTTTAATTCGGTGCAGTCATTTGACAGCTCCAGTGTGCCCACTGGGGTGATTAGCAACTTGCGTGGTGAGTTGCTAATCACCCCAGTGGGCACACTGGAGCTGTCAAATTACTGCACCGAATTAAAATTCGGAGTATAGAGACTGGAACTCCTTGCCTGAGTCTGTGTTTCCCGATAGGTACAATCTGGGCCCTACCGGTTAACGTTTCAAACTACGGCGAGTCTGCCGGACTTTAAACAGATAAACCGATTAATAAGAAAAACTGTATTAGCTATTAAGATCATTGTAATACTAGAAAAAAAGAAAAAGAGTAATAATAAAAAGAGAAAAACGACATAAGTAAAGCTCATAAAGCTAAAGAATAAAATGAAAAAAGAAAAGAAACAAAAGAATGAATTGGCAAAAAAATCCTGCCGAAAAGCGGGCAGCAGTTGCATAAATAAAAAAAAATAAAAAAACAGATAAACCGATAAACCGAAGTAAGGAATTTCGTATTGTACTATTTGCCGAAGTTGTCTGGAAGATATCGATGTTCGTGTGACATCACGAATTGGGGTTCGCCATTTTGTCCCGATTGGGGCTCGATTTATCTGTTTTAATTTAACTATCCCGTTGTTAATGAAAAAATAAAAATATTGAAACATAGGCCCGTATTTATAAACCGTTCTCAACGTCAACAAGATCACACTTGAGCATCTCAAGATAGCTCTCAACGTTGCGGTATATAAATACGGGCCATAGAATGTGATATGTTGTATAGAACATCGAGGAGCGCAAGAAGGCCCGCGCGGGCTACCAGGCGTACGACGACGAGGCAGAAATGAAGGCGGCGATGGGGTACGAGCGGCCCGTACTGGCCAAGTACGACGACGAGATACACAAGGACCGACTTGACACCACCAGGGGGTTCCACATCGGGGATGAGGACGCCGTCGAAGCTAAGAAGTTCCGAGATATGATGGTGAGTCGGCTAAATTATGAAAATTCATTAATGAAGTTGCAAGGCGAGAATTTTACTTCTTTTTAGTGATTTGATTTTTGTATTGTAGATAAGTTAACAGTCCATTTCTTAAGTAAGTATTTCTGTTTTAATTGTAACGTTAAAAAGTGTTATATTTTTTCAAAAGTCCGGAAAATGTATGTATCGCGCGAGTGAGAAAGAACGATGTATCAATCCAGTCGTTTCTCGATATTTATAATCACTAAAACTTAAACAAAATGTATTATTTTACTTTTATCACACGATGAAATCAGGGGAAAATAACGATTTTTTTTTTCATTTTCGGATATAATGCACTTTACAGTCTTATAGAATATCGAATAAGAAATAATAATATTGTATGACACTTATGTACTTAAACGCAAAATTTAGGGAGAAAATTGAAGATTAATTTTTAATTTTTAATAACTCTCAATTTAAATCAATTTATAGGTTCATTTTTAATCAATTCTTAATTTGTTTATCAATTTTTAATAATATTTTTATCAATTTTCGAAGTCAATTTTAATCAATTTATGTTTAATTTCCTTTTTATATGAGTACATTTTAAATTGGGTTTACCTAGTGAAAATTAAGTGATATATTTATAAGTAAGTACTACATTTTAAACTGGATTTATCTATGAAATTTGTATATTGTGATTTATTGACTTACCTAGTGTAACGTACTCTGTTACAAGGTTAATAAAGTTTGATTTGATTTGATTTTGATTTGATTATTGGCTAACTCCATATTAAACGCGCCTGAAACGTGACATGTGACGTCACCATTTTGTATAGAGCGTTTTCGGCGGGTGCTCATGCGTGCCAACTTCAATTAACTATATCACGAGAAAAAAACACAATAGAAAAGTTTTAATATTACACTTGATTTTCTCACGCATTATACTTTTGATTTTAATTAAAAAAAATTGACGCATATTCCCTATTGGTGCTGTTTACACTACCGTAATCTATAGTTTTCTCCTTTTCGCTCGCATCGACTGTGGGCAGTATTTTCGATAGTTTGCGGTAGCAGTTACAGTTTGCCTCAACTCATGGTAGAGCCGCTCGTTTGTTTGGTAAAGTATAGTGTTGTGTCGTCACACAGCGTCGCTCGCAGCTGTCGGGCGCCGACGGAGTGTCGCGGCGGCTGGAGTCGCTGCAGCTGCCGGCGCTGCGGCCTGCTTCCGACTACATGGACGACGCGGAAGTGCACGCCAAGTTCAAGAAGACTAAGCGGAAGGTACGTAACACCTATAGGTCAAGGGTGGCCAACCTACTGTCAAGTTATGGCCCAAGGAGCCGAGTCAAAATGTATTTAAAACTATAAAAAATATATCACAATACTAAAATTACATACCTAGTATATTAGTACTATATTTACATAATATATTAGTGTACGGTTTCAACACCGCACATATTTTTGCTGACTCGCGACATACTTTAGTTGCGCGTCGTTGTTTACTTTATTAATTATATTTTATTTTGTGTTGGGGTTCGCAATAGCGCTTGCACTAGACGGTCGAGCAAAGAGTTACCTACAACTTATAATTACTGTAATATTTTAGTTATTTACAATAAACAACTGCTTTAACTTTAACTTCGGTGACTTCTTTATCTGCGTGCTACAACTAACTAACTATCCAACATTCCAAGGTGTATGGGACAAACTGGCCCATACAATTAGTATTTATAAAAAAAATTGTTAAAAAAACACTTATTTCTATCTTCTACCTTTAAATTTTCGTCAAAAATTATGTATTTTTATTGCGTTGGCTAGCTACATAAAATTTGGTTGTGTGGCCTGGTGCAAAATTATATTTCCGAATTTTGGCCCAGCTGTCGAAAAATGTTGCTAGCGGCGAGTTAAGATCGCTCGGTTACATGGAGCAAATGTGTCTGCGCAGTCGCCCGTCAAATGTAAAAACGACTGTTCAGAAGTGATAGATGATAACAGCCACCGATGAAAAGTATATCGTTCTTGCTTCAACATTACCAATAATAATTTCAAGTCTTAATTCACTCCCGTTTAATTTTAAATCACAAATAAAGATCACACGTACGTATTCTTCGTGTTAGTGTCCACACCAGATTACATTATATTAATCTGTATCACAGATTACATTCAAAGTAAAAAAACATCTAGTTCATCGAGACATCTACCTTGAATCACTATTGTGATTGTGAGTATTGTGACATCTTTAGCTGTTTTGCACGTTTCTGTCGTGTTTATAAGCTTTGTATATGTACAGGGCAAGATACGCAAGAAACCGAAGGCAGAGCCTATAGACGTGGATGACTACGACGCCGGCAACGCGCCCCTCGACACCGATGACACAGGTATATTGTTGTCTAACTAGAATAAATTCTACTGTTAGACAATAGTTGTAAAATAAAGAAGCAACCTGCATTTTTTGCATCTCTAATGTAATATTTTTACTATCGCGAACAACGCACCAAATAAGCTTAGCTAAGATAAAGACAATTGATTGCTCCTTTTGACTTCTTTATGTATTGTTTTTAAGCATAATTTACAAAACATTAATCTTAGTTCGCTAGTTAAAAAATGATATCTCTTTCTCTGCGACTTTGTCTGCGTGGAAAGATTTTTTGATTTCCCTCGGGAACAATTCTTTTTTTCTCGATGAAAGGTCCCTAATGTCTTTTACTGTACCCCTGACAATGTGTATGTAAAATTTCATGATAATCGGTTCAGTAGTTAAAACGTGAAGACGTAACAAACAAAAAAACAAACGGACTTTTGCATTTAATAATAGTAAGGATAGAACGTTTGCATTGTAGCTTTGTCAAATTGTATACAAAGTGTCAAGATTCGCGTGGTGTCGAAGTTGTATCAGGGCTCTGTCACTCCGCGCGCGAGTATGAATCGCTCGGCGTCCTCTGAGAGGACAAATTTCATACATCAGAAAAGATAAGACCTACGCGATAGAAAGAGAGGCAACTATTAAGTACACGTTTTGGAGGCTGGAGCAAAGGGAGCACTGTGCGACCTGAATTGCACTTTATTGTGTCGAAGCAAGGGTCGCAATTTATTTAAACGATTTGGCGGAGTGCAACTTCTGTTCGCTAGTACTATTATCTATTCTGTGGTTGTATACATAATAATATTATTGTTGTACAGAGGTGAAGCCTGGCATGGGCACGCTGGCCGTGGACTCTGACGAGGCGGAGCCCGACGTGGAGCTGCAGGCGGCGCTGGCGCGCGCCAGGAGGCTGGCCCACGCCCGCGCCATGCCCGCGCTGCCCAAGGTCAGTCCACACACACGGGATACAGGGTTTGACCTCGCCCAGGGTCCTTGAAACAATACTTACGGACACTCAGTTGTAACATCTATATTTTTCGGCAATTTGTGACTGCATCATTTGCAATTAATTTCTCGGCCATTACAAAAATGTTTTTGGGCGATCAATGGCTGGGAAGCTAATTACTCGGCTATTTGGTTGCAATGTGTTTGTGTTGCCCATTTAGGAGCACCTTACACTAAACATAGCATGTCCACAGTGCTCGACCATAGCGGCGACACTCCCTTGTACGTGTGAGATTTGTGTCGGGGACTAGTTGTCTCACTCTATTTTGAGGTTTCGTGTATGTCGTTCTCATCACGCGTGGCTCCACGAAGTCGATTCCTCGTCCACAACACGGCCGCGAGCACTTATAGCACACGTGCGTAAGTGTCGGTTCTTTTCGCGTAGTGTATGTTTTGTTTGACTCGACCGGTATCAGCGCTGCCCGTCGTTGGTCGAGCTTAGCTATATCAATGAAAACATATCTTTGCAGCACTGATTACTTGTAAGTTAGCTATTTTTGTAGATAGAAAGAAGCGTGGTCGAGCCAGGCCGTATACTTTGTTGTCCGGCCTTAAGAAATGTGCTGTAATTTGTGAAATACCGCGGTACACATTATGTCAGCTCACAATAAAATCAATTATCAAATAGTACTTGAGGAATACCATCACATTGAGTCCCTAACTGCTAAAGTTAGGCATAGTATATGGAAACTTGTTATTAGCTTGTGATTATTTGTGTATGTTTCTATGTATAATGTATAAGCAGTAAGTTTCTCTAATGAATAAAATAAAATAAAAATAGTAAACTGCGCAAACTAAACAGTACACCAATGTTTGTTCTACCTAAATAAAATAATGAATATGGTAAAAGAAGGACGTGGAAATAAATACGCTACCCAATATATTAAACAGGCTCCCGCACACATTGCAAAATAGCATCTTAAAGAACTGGAAGACCTGTGTAAACATTTATTTAAAAAAAACTATATATTTGGGATCGAGTGAGTGACATTATAATGCTGTAATGCGACTCATTCGCGCAAGTATAAACCTTTAATAGGTTTAGAGCGCGTCTAGTTATTAACTTTTATAATTGTTATATTATGAACAAATAAATAAAAGAAAAAAAAACACGTTTTTCCCTTTTCATCATAAAGTACGCACTCGTACAGTCTACTGACATAACTACAGCCTTGGTACCGTAGTTGAGCCACGACGTATTGCACCTGCGCGGCGGTCAGCGCTTTATAAATATTCTGATAGTTACTATCACAAGCGTATAGCTAAAGTATAGCTATTTTGGTTACATACAGTGTAAAAAAGTTGTCTACATTCAGTTTCGTCAATATTGGTAGACCACTTGGTAGACACATGGGCAATAGCGTCATTTAACCACTCCTTAGGTTAAAATCGCTTACATGTCGCGCCGTCACAACGTAATAACGCTCGTACACGAATTTTGTTGCTAACTGGATAAGGCGAGGCCAGTTCACGATCTGATGAAAAGATTAATTTTTGAACTTCCAATGTGAAGAACTGATGTAGAATTCTACTTCACAAAAATTACTGTAGACTGAAAAAGAAACAAACAAACACAATAACCGAACAGAATTTTGAAAAATGGCATGGTAACTTTGTAAATAAATCCTGAATAACACCATAAAAATAAACTTCAAATCGTGAGATTTCATTATTTTTAACGACAGTGATATGATTTTTTATGCAAAAATGATAGCTTTTTAATTGATGTAACACAATAACCGAGCACATTTTTAATAAATGATCCAGTATTTCAGAAATCAAAAAAAATGAACTAAATTTCGTCAAATTTCTGGCGAAGCGTCAATTGAAGCTATGCAATATTCAACCTCATTCTAAAGACAGATAGTGAAAGAGTAAATTTTGTGAACTGCCTCGCCTTAAGCGACATTGTTGCCCATAGTAAACCCGACAAGCTGATGAATGTTATGTGTATGCAGGTGGAGGAAGTGCTGCAGCGCGCAGAGGAGGAGGAGCCGTCCACCAGCGATGGCGGCATGCTGCTGGACGCCACGGCCGAGTTCTGCCGCACGCTGGGCGACGCGCCCGCGCCGCGCCACCACGCGCAGGTACCACACGACGCGCGCCCATCAATCACGTAAAGCTCGAAAGTTCGGAAAAAAACGCGAAATATCACAAAAGAGGGTGTAGTGATTAATAGTCGAAGTAAATACTACGGCGGTCGTAGTAAATAGCGGTACATTTTAGGTTATTTATACTTCATGTGTAATAATTATACTCATTACACGGTACATCCCTGGCAGAAAACCAAGGCTTCAAAGTTACCTCGTTTGTATGAAAATAACACCTGTATCCCTAGACAAAGTTGATGTGTGTATCTCTGAATTGTTGGTATTAATTTGTTCCTTTTCGTGCAACGCGTAGGAGGTGGAGGTGGAGGACCTGGAGATGGAGCTGGAGGCGGCGGCGGGTGGCAGCGCCTGGAGCCGCGTGGACACGCGCGCCGAGCCGCAACCGGATTTAGCTGCCGGTACGTATACTATACAGGGAAATTTTTGGACCCCTTTTCAAATTTTGTCAGGTCCTTCTATAACATCAGTACAATCAATTTATGAAGTAATAAATATTTTTTTTACATTTTCCCTCAAACTTTTCCCTACACAAGTTGAAATTGTTGTCACTGTTTGCGCATCACGGTTGACCCGCGCGAGCCGATAAACTCAAAAACTACTTGAACGGATTTTCATGTGGTTTTCACTAAATGATAGAGTGATTTCTGAGGAAGGTTGGTGTATAATAAGTTAAGGTTTTATGTAAAAAAGTCCGCGATGGCATATATCTATTTTTTTAAAATAGCTTACTATAACCCATTATACGAGTATCTTCTAAAAAAAATTTAAGTACAAAGCGGTAATTTGAAAAGCTATTTAGAAGGATACAGTATTAATCCTTATTAAATTAAGGGCTGATTTTTCAATGCCTAGATAGAGCTTTATCCGTTTGAAAGCATATTATACTGCCAAATTGAAAATGCTTTTCATTCATTTGTCTGTCACATTTTTGAATGACTTTTATTAGATTTGGTTAATATTTAAACTGACTGATATCTGTTATCTGAGGATTGAAAAATCAGCCCTAAATATGTTAGTTATCTTAAGCATTTTATGCACAATATTTTAACCATTTACACCATACCATTGTAATGAAGGAGTTTTCGCAAAAAATTAACGCGCGCGAAAATAAACGGGACGGAACGAACCGGAGGGAAAAAGTATTTTGGAACAAATGGAGGGGAGGGATGTAATGTAAAGCCTTGTCCACACTTGTATCATTTTGGCGTATCAGATTACCGTATCTTTAGCATACATCGCTAGTTTGGTTGGTGGTACGTTGGAGTAATACTGTATCAAAGAGATGATGTATGACAATGATACGGTGATCTGATACGCCAAAATGATACAAATGTGGACAAAGCTTAAGGTATTCGTCGTCTTTTTGGGTGTTGTTGGAAGATTTCAAAAAAAGAAGAAACCGAAGCGAAGCGAGGGCGGGTCGCTAGTTTTCAATAAAATAAAAAAATGTGTGCGCAGGCAGTGTGTCGGGTCTGGAGGCGGAGCCGGCGCTGGGCGCGGGCGTGGCGGGCGCGCTGCGGCTGGCGCTCAGCAAGGGCTACCTGGAGCGCGCCGGGCCCGCGCCGCCGCCGCGCAACGCGCACGCGCACCTGCTCGCCGCCAAGAACTACTCCATCGACGACAAGGCGCACAAGTACGTATGCACCTAGCGTAACTACCCCGTACACACCTGCCAGTTTCAAACTAACCAAGGGAGGTATTACAACTTCTTAAAACTTGCCAGGTGTATGTATTTGCTTTAGTTACATCTCTTTCTCGCTGTATAACAAATAAAAGAAAAACATTGATAGCCATTCAGAAAACTGGCAAGTTTTAAGCTGTTCGCTGCGACAGCTGGTCGAAATCGTGATTTTTCTAGTGCACGAGGTACAGAACTACGACTGTATATCTATGTAGTACAGTCTCGAATCTTGTCAAGACACCTCGTAGCTAAGCAGCTCGAGCGAAGACATCTGCTCGGGTAGACGCTACTCGAAGCTCGACGTTTCTTGGCTGCAGCACATTAAATAATAACATTATTATTATACTCCAATTCCACACTTCTACCAAAAGCTTAAATAGAGCTTGACCATAAAGAGTTGAATTAAGGGGCGCCACTTTCTATGTAAACACGTCAAAATCACGAATAACTTGGCAACGTTGGTGAAGCTGTACAAATGCGAGTATAATTCCAATGCTTGTTCCCCCCAGCGAGGACGACAAGTACGGTCGTCGCGAGCGCGGCTACTCGGGCCCGCTGTCGGAGTTCCGCGAGAAGTCGTCCTTCCGGCCCAACATCAAGCTGGAGTACGTGGACGACGATGGTCACGCGCTCTGCCCCAAGGAGGCCTTCCGCTACCTCTCGCACAAGTTCCACGGCAAGGGGCCCGGCAAGAACAAGCAGGAGAAGCGCATCAAGAAGGCCGTGCAGGAGGGGGTCAGTACACAACAATAGCCACTACACTCTGTCGTATACGCATACGAATGAGGGCTTTTCAAAATGACTAAAAACTGTAGGCTCGATAGATGGCGTTGATAAAATGTATGTGTCAATGTAATTATTTTTACTAAGCTTCGAAGAGTACTCAGGTAGGCAGGCTGATGTAACCCTAATATGTTTCTCTTTGGGCAGATGTCAGCCAGCGAGCGCTACAGGTTGTTTATTTTTAAAAGCCAATTTCTGACACTTCTCTTTCCACTAACGCCATCTAGTGAAATGTCACTTTGAAAAGCCTTAAGGCGCGGTAGTAGTGAAACTAGCGCCGCCACTACATTTATTTTTATTACTCGTAAACCAAGTCAATATTTAAAAAAAGCTCATGTAATAATCTCTTAAATTGTCTCTAATATTTTTTGAATAACTCTTCAACAGCTATCCATAATTGCCAAAATGGATTTTAAAACTTACAGAATGAATGAAAACTGTTTCACTACTTTCTCACTAGTTTCACTACCTACAGCGCCTTAATTGAATTCTGACGTTTCACATTTTTCTAACTACACTAACCTTGACAAAGCGGACACTTGCCATTTAAGGGGCCATAATGGACAACACGACAAATAATAACATGCCCTGTTTATTTGCATTTTGAAGAGAGAATGAAAAAAGACATGACCCATATATTTTAGTTTTTGTTGAAATATTATTTTTTTGCTAAAATAAAAATGTTTTAAAAACTTTTCCGGAAGTGACGTAGCTCTGAGGCTTTTTGTAGTGATTCATTCAGAAAACACGCGGGAAACGCGTAAAATAAAAAAAAAATTTTTTTTTCATAAATTTTAGTGACAAATTATATAATTTTGGAATGTGCTCACCAAGGCCCTTCATTTGATACCCATATTCAATTTTTTTTTTTGTGACTAATTACATATTTTTGGGACGTGCTCATCAAGGGCTGTCATTTGATACCCATATTCAAAAAATATTTTTTTTTCTTAAATTTTAGTGATAAATTATTTAATTTTGGAATGTGCTCATCAAGGCCTTTCATTTGATACCCCTAATCAAAAATAGAAAAAAAAATTCATCTAGGTTTCAAAAATTGAAAAAAAAGTATTAAACATGGATTATGTATAAAAATGAAGAAAATTCAATCGCGTGTGGCTGTTTACCTGACGACCTTTGTCTTAAAGTCTGAACTTAGACGAAGATTTTACTTTATGCTCTAGAGCATGAAAAGCGATTTTATGCAGCCTATACCCAACATAATGACGAACTTTACGAGCATGAGAAGTGAAAATATCTTTTTTTGCTGTATTAATAATAAATATTCATATTTACTTACTCGCTATAAAAACGCGGGAAACGCATTCGAATTGTTTAACAGTGACAACTGTCAAACAATGCGACTAGAGATGGGCAAGGGTTTAAACCTGGTCTTTTGGGTCTTTACAGGATTAAACCCAATTTCGACCCAAAAAGCGGATCTAAACTATTATCACTAATATCTTGGATCGTGGGCTCAATAAAAAGGGTTATTAACATTTTGGCATATTGGTAACCATACATTTTAGATTTTTAAGGGAAAAAATTAAATAAAAAATAAGCGGCGCATGAAAGCACGCCAGTACCCGTGAAAGTATTTTATTTTTCGGTCAAAATACAATGGAAATGCGACTAAACGATAAATGAATAATCTTCATTTTAAATACAACTTATTGCATAAAATCTATTTAGCTAATTTCGGCCCGAATTGAGAACCTACGGGAGGGAATTTATGGGTCAAACCCAATGTTTAATGGTCGGGTTTTCAACATTTGCCCATCTCTAAGTGTTTAATTTCAGTGACCTATTTTTTTTATGAGGCCTACACCGTGAGCAAAGGTCTATATTGTGTCCTATTCGCCGTTATTCGAAGCCTTGGTAAACAGATTGAGAATAGCGAAGCCTTTCCGTTACCGTTCAGCATCATTATTATAGGTCTATCTTACTAAATTACGTCACATCCGCATCCGTGTAACGTCATATCTCACCCCTCCATGTTCACCAGGCCGCCGCCATTGCGAGTTTCCGCGCTCATTGGCGTCCTTTTTTCGCAACCGTTCACATCTAGTCAAACGCTGTTAGCGTTCGAAATTTAAAAATTTTCCTAAGTAGGTCAAATGCTGTTAGCATTCGAATTTTAAAGTTTTCTAAAGTAGGTCAAACGCTGTTAGCGTTCGTGAAATTCTTAATTCGTAATTTAGATTTTATATTGCATATTTTTGTTGGAAAGTAACATCTTACGATTTATTTTCGTTTATTGAAAATGCGTGTGCGTAGAAATTTTAAAACCATACGTAAAATCAGTGTAAGTTGGGTCCGACTCTGTGTCGTCTCCGTTTTCGTCGTCATATTCGATCGCGGAGTAGCAGAGAACGAAGGCGAGGGCATGGATTTACAGTAAATACGATGCAGGATTTGAATTGAATTGAGGTAATCTAACGCCTCGCCATAAGGTCAGTGAAATTTTTCCATATTTTATAATGGTATGATTCTACCCACGATATGTTGAAAAAATATTTTCTGTTAATTCTAACATTCGTTAAATTGCCGTTCATGAGTTTTATTCGCTTTTGGCCTATGCGATCTGCTAAAAGGTTATAATTTTGACAAATTTAATGCTTATGAAAATTTTTACGTTACGGAAAACATGTTTCGTAAGATTCCTATTCATTGTTGGTAAAGCTATATTGTGTTGAATAATTGTGAGCTGAGCACACAAATCCTCAATTGTGAGAAAGTGTATGCAGCTTGAATCCTGGCGCTATCCGGCATTTCGTTCGACTCATAGTTTTACTTGACCAGTGATGAGATTAACCATTGCGCCCTATTTTATTTCGAGATGTTGTTTAGCCGTAGTCGTTTGAACGAGTATTATTATTATTTTTTTTTTTTTTTTGAGAAAAGCTACAGCTTTGTGAATCTGAATAGTGATAATACGTAACGAGGCGCTTTGAACAAAAATAAGTATTCAGGGTTTTGCAAAAGAATGTTGCCTTTATATTGGTTTTTAATAAAAACATTTATACGTTACTATTTATACGTATATATTACATTTAAACGATATCAATGCGCAAAATTACTCGGGTTCAATTCCCAGTAAAATGAGCGTAGGTACTAATCTTGTCTTGTGTTGTGGATAAATAAAAATGAATTCTTTATATTTGCTTTCTATGCTTTCCAAAACCATTTATTTCATTGTGATGAAACTTGAAGGACCGATTGTCCTGGCCCAAAAAAAAAAAAAAAAAAAAAAAAAAAAAAAAAAAAAAAAAAAAAAAAATATTCGTGTTTTAACCTTTGATTGAATAAATGTGTGGTATATTAAGCTTGTCGGGTACAGCTAGTTATTAATAAAATAAATTGTAATAATAATTTTAAAATAAAAATCTATTTTAAATTGTAATTAGATACTTTCTATTATCATTATACCCCTCGGTTCCAGCTTGTTCCGCAACTGGACTGGGGAAGGTCTATCGGCTGCTCCTGGCACCGTTGACACAAGTTTATGAAAAGTTGTATCTACATAATTTTCTATAATTAAAACATGCTGTCTACTTCCTCTATGTTAGTAATCCCCACATGTTGAGAGCTGTGTGAGTTGTAACACTATTTTTAATATTGATTCATCCGGTCGCTTCTGAGCACCGTTGATTGAGACTTTGATATGAACTCTGGCGGTCACTCCTGATGGATACCGTTGATTAAGTATCTTACTATTTAACATAAATTTTGTCGCCCTCTGATGGACACCGTCATTATACATATAGTTATGTAATGTCAATAAATATATTTACATTCGTTAAACATTTATTATGGTTTTAACATAAATTCGGCCGGTCGCTCCGGAGCACCGTCGGTTGATGTTTTGACATAAATTATTTCGGTTGCTTTTGATGAGCACCGTCCAGGCACCGTCGATATGTACATAGTTTAACTCATTTTATCTTATTATTTTATTTAATTATTTTGTATAAACACTGTCCTTAATCCCTGAGGGAGAGGAACTCAAAAAGGGGATCATCCAAGATATTCCCGTACTTCTAGTAGGCACCACCAATGAATGAATGATAGAAATAAATCTTTATTTACATAAGCTCCATGTTTTTAACAACCACTAGTTGCTGCTTACAGAACAACCAGAAGGATTTTGAATGTTTCTTTGGGGAGTTATTTATTAATATTAATTTTTATAACCGTGGGCCAGTGGCAACAAGTTATTTTGATTGAAATATTTCAATTAATATATTTTCCTGTTATTTAAAATGTGTCTTTATTAAAAATATCGAACCGGGTGCAAAGTCCGGGTGTCGCAAAGAAGGTTCACCAACAGTTGCGTTCTGGTGCTTCACTGGCCGCTGCCGTGGCACACTCGATGCGCTCGCTCAGCTCGCGCTTTATTTTGCCGTTTTGTGATCATAAGGTCACAGTTTTAATCTAACCTATTTATTGTGTCCCTTTTGGCTACACTGTAACCAAAATAACTGTAGCGGATATTATGTTTTGTTTGAACATTTATATTCATTTGTATTCTTTGAAGACTGATATTGTCTCATGAGACCGATGACAGATCAGATATCCTAGCTCGTTTTAGTTAAGTGGTTACTGCAAGGGTTGTGCCTGTTTTACATTTTAAATTTTATGAAAATTTAAGTCTGATGAGGTTGGCTTTATTACACAGTGCATTGATAGCCGATTTGCCGGGGGCGTGTAATGTGTACATAGATACATAAAGTGCTAGTTTTTATTTTACTTTAACCACGTTGTTATAGATTATTTATTTAGATATGAATTTTAAAAATCACTTTCACATGTATATGTTTTGTGATGTAAACCCTATTAAATTCGTGGAGGAATCTCGATTTTACTCAGACCTCGATTGAATCATTCTATATTTTGATTATAATCATAGCACGGTGTAGGTTGACATTTTGTTATACACCTACTTAAGTACTTGTTGAATATTTCAGTAGAATATGAAAACACTTCTATTTAGCTACCATAACATGTACCATATTCTGGAAATAACTTTAAAATAATACACTTAAGCACTTTGACATTAGTCAGTTGTTGTAAACACTGTCGCTCTGATGTTATATTGGTTGGTGTCTGCTAATAAGTTACTTAAATATACTTTCCTAATCAAAGCGTAACCAACCACCCCTTTACCATGATGGGGAAGCACTGGCACCCGGCTCTTGTTTGTCTTGTTTATTTATGCGGGTGATGATACATGATTTGTTAGATAACAGAGGTAATCTTCTTGGTGGATGATTCCAAAGTATTTATGTGATTTTAATTGTATAATTAAATGCTATTATATTAATTCTAATTATTATTACTATTATTTTTGATATGCAACATTTTTGCTATATTGTTAGAAATTCAATTCAAGTTCAAAACAAATATAAAGTTGATGCAGCGTGCAGCTTTTCCGATGGCCATAGAAACCATGACATTTAGAAACTTAAATATTTATTTTAGAGATTGATAAAAAGAAAATATTTCATTTACTTACCTTTACCTATAAAAACGAAACTTTGTTTACAGAAAGTAGACATGTTGGAATAATTTAAGTCGTATTTCTTTACTAAATAATTATTTCTTTCTTTGATATACAGTACTGTCATATTTGTTCTTTTAATACATCTTTTAATTTCATCTATTATATCTATTCTAGTCTTTACCTAGTATTTTGATTCCCAATGTTAATTTTGCGATGATAATTAAAAATGTTACAGTTAAGTGTAGTGGGTACTTACCTAAGTAAGTATCCTTACTTACCTATTATTATTATGTTTTGTTTTTGTTTTGGGCTAACACAGCTGCTGGGTGTTGACCAATCGAATAGGTACTAAATGTTTTATTAAGTGTAAAAATTCAAATGACCTTGTAAATGTTAATTAACATTCGATAGCAATTTATATAACACTAACGTCTGACATTAGTGCTTGTTCTGCCCACACATAAAGTTTGTGTTAGACGCGACACAACAAGATGTCGCAGACAGACACAGACACTCTAGCTAGCTAGTCGGCCTAAGTGTGTAACACCAAAGGTAGTTCGCCTACCTTTGGCTTAAATCAGTCGTATAACGTTTATTTTTGGGTAGGTATTTATTGAGTTTCAGTTCGCAGTTTACGATTAAATTAATTTAATCAAGTATTTAATATAAAAGTAATAACTTTGTGACCGCGTTCACAAAGATTTATTTTATTATGATATCCAAATCCAGTTAGGGATTTTATAAAGTTTTTTTTTTTTTTTTGCAGAGCAAAAGCTCAAAGATTTGGTAAGGTTTGTATCTTGAAGTGAATTAATTGGCAAGCAACTGACATCACATTTGTAATAAAAGAATCTGCGAAGAAAACGTTGTTTTGTCCCAGATTATTTTGAAGTAGGCGATCGACGCGATTTAATCAGAGATGCACTGTCAACCAGCAGTCATATCAAACGATAACACGACTAAAATATTATGAGTTAGATAATTTATGGTAAATAATTACTTAAGTAAAAAAAAAATTATGTGAATTTATTTAAAGCTGATCTGATTTGTCAATGGACTTTATTTCAGTTTTAATTATTGTTTTTTTTTTTATTTTTTATTATTATTTATTTTTTCTTCCCTTTACTATTTAAAGAAAGCTTTCTTTTGATCTAAATTAAAATCAATCTAAAGAGAAATAAACTATTTATGATAATTAAGAGTGTCACATTGGCGTCCTGTCCCTGTTCACCAGGCGATAACAAACAATGTCTCAATCTGTTTACCAAGGCTTCGAATAACGGCGAATAGGACACAATAGGAGCGTTTTACCTACCATTAAAACGCATATTGTGTCTGAAGCCTTATTCGAAGCCTACCTTCAAGGGCTGCCTGGTATGCATTTAATGTGCAATAGTTGTAAAGGTATTTTTCAGATTTTGAGACTGCAATGAGCGCGGAAACTCGCAATGGCGGCGGCCTGGTGAACATGGAGGGGTGAGATATGACGTTACACGGATGCGGATGTGACGTAATTTAGTAAGATAGACCTATAATAATGATGCTGAACGGTAACGGAAAGGCTTCGCTATTCTCAATCTGTTTACCAAGGCTTCGAATAAGGCTTCAGACACAATATGCGTTTTAATGGTAGGTAAAACGCTCCTATTTTTGTTCGTGTCGAGCTGTGACGTCACGAAGGGTTTTTACATTTAATTTATTTTCTCCATAAATAATATATCTAATAAAAAACGCGAAATGAAGAATAAAAATATGGCTCCCCCCCATTAATTTCATGAGTTTCTTGACAAGACTTTTCCTATCTGAAATATTATTATGTTATTTTGTTATTATTTACTTATTTAAATCTGTAAATAAATGTATTTTTTTACGTATTATTATAAAATTGTATTTACCAATAGTAGATTGTATCACAAGTGCATAAAATGGGTTTTATGTACGAGTTATACACTCTGCTTTTCACTTCGATTGTGAGGAAATAGGAAATTAAACTTTTTTTTTCCAACAATATTGAAAAAAAGCGACAAATTATATAATTTTGGAATGTGCTCATCAAGGCCTTTCATTTGATACCCATATTCAAAAATTTTTTTTTTTATTTTTTTATTTTTGTGACAAATTTGAAATTACATATTTTTGGGATGTGTTCATCAAGGGCTGTCATTTGATACCCATATTCAAAAAATAAAAAAAATATTTTTTTTTCATAAATTTTAGTGACAAATTATATAATTTTGGAATGTGCTCATCAAGGCCTTTCATTTGATACCCCTAATCAAAAATAGAAAAAAAAAATTCATCTAGGTTTCAAAAATTGAAAAAAAAGTATTAAACATGGATTATGTATAAAAATGAAGAAAATTCAATCGCGTGTGGCTGTTTACCTGACGACCTTTGTCTTAAAGTCTGAACTTAGACGAAGATTTTACTTTATGCTCTAGAGCATGAAAAGCGATTTTATGCAGCCTATACCCAACATAATGACGAACTTTACGAGCATGAGAAGTGAAAATATCTTTTTTTGCTGTATTAATAATAAATATTCATATTTACTTACTCGCTATAAAAACCTTCGACCCATTCAGCTGAAACTAAACTGAACTACGTAAAGCTTTCAATCAAAATGGGGCGGTGCATTTTCGTTTTATATGTATTGCAGAGCATGAAACTTTAATCATACAAAAAACCGAAAAAACCGGTTTTGACGTTTAAAAAACCGGTTTTATTTTGCTTGTGAAATCGACCGAAAACCGTTTCGGTGAAACCGGTTTTCCTTCCCTATGCGACACCAATTATCTTGCACTACCAATTTATATTTTCACTCATATTCCTGCAACATCTAAAACTAAACTTAACTTCCAGCTGATGAAGAAGATGAGTTCGACGGACACGCCGCTGAACACGCTGCAGATGTTGCAGGACAAGCAGCGCGAGACGCACTCGCCCTACATCGTGCTCAGCGGCGCCAAGCGCGACAACAACAACTAGCGCGACAACAACTAGCGCCCCACTACCCACGCTGCCTGCAACTACCAGCGCCACGATAACTAATAGCGCAATAACAATAAATAACGCTACAAGAACCAGCGCGGGAAATAGTGCTGCAACAGCAATTAACGCAACAGAAATACTAGCGCGTCACAAATAAAGCTAACTGTTAACAACAACACATGGAGAGACAACAATACCGTAATAAAACATCTTTCAATATTTAATTATTAGTGTGTTTTCGCATCGTTTGTCGGTACCGACCGTAATAGTTCACTTGTTCCATATTCTACCTATAGACTAGATGTTTGATTTTTTCAGCAATGCAAAATACATGTTACATACCGTACACCTCTCTTCAGGCCCGTAGATTGTGATGGAGTATTTTTGATCATTTTAGATGTATATTTTCGACATAAATATCTGAAAATATGAATAAATGAAGTGATTAGATTATGATTTACTTTTATTTCATGACAATTATTCCAACTAACGCGATTAAATTATAACGGGTGTAACAAGACATTCAACGAAGCCGAAGTCCACGCATTCCGCCCATCATCAGGAGCATTTTTGCCTTTAAGACTATACTTGGGAAACCAATACCTACGAAGTTATTGGAGGTAAAAGTCAATTTTTTTTTTCAAAATTTTTATGAAATCTTATTATATTCGTTATTTCCTAATTTTTGTCTACAGAAACATTATCAAAATTGTATGTATTTCGTAACAAACAATGGCCTTCAAAACGTCATCACTCAATTTATTTCATGAGCACGCACATAAACGTTGCCTTTCAACTCGGCCGCACGCAGCTGTGTAACATTTACTCGCAGGCGCGGTCTTTTGTCCGCGTTACATTGCGTGGTAATGTATGCAATTCTTTTTTAACACCAAAAAATAAAATCGTTTCCCAGCAATAATTATGAACAGAAAGGGTCCTGATGATGGGCAGAATATGTAGTCCTCGGCTTCGTTGAGGGTCTTGTTACACCCGGTATAGTATTTAGAATGTATTAATCGATAGTCTTCCTAAAATTAATAAATAAATAAATGAAATAAAATAAATAAATAAATTGACAAGTGTGTCGATTCGGTTGGCAACGAACTAAATTGACAGGATTAAACTAAATTTAGTTTTCCATCCTTCTCTTTTGGTATCGAAAAGACAAGAACAGATTGCTAAAATTAAGTTTAGTCCTGTCAATTTAGTTTAGTTGTACCAACAGAATCGACACCTGAAGTGACTAACTTCAAAACGCTTGCAATACAAAACGACGTATTTTAATCTGTAAAATTTTCTCTTAGATTCATACATTCATTCTGACCAGTTGCAGCGGTTGTCTATTGTCAATTTAATTGCATTGTAAAGTAATAAAATAACTCATTAAAAACATCAAAGTTAGTTAAATATCATAGAATTTAATTTACCTGGTAAGAGTTAAAAATGGTTTCTCAGTTTTATACAGAATCTGTATTTCTGTGACATAAAAAACAACAGAAAAAAAACTTCGTCTTTTGGATCGTTATTGCTCTAGTTTAAAACTATTAATTGAAATACTAGTCATCGAATTAAAAATATATTTTCTATTACAAATATTGTAACCAATAATAATTAACTACATAATTTATTTACGATTTCAACATAAAACTACAAGAGGTATTTATTTATCTATTATTATATATTATATTATTCGTTTCACCCATTTCATGAGACAAACTCACAAACGATGCATTAAAATCTCCCTTTGATTTAATATCAATCTTTTGAGGGCTACACGCGGAGCCTGACAGGGAAGGAGCAATACAAATGAAAAGGGAACTTACAGTTCATTTGAACGCTAACGCCAATGGAAAGCTTCAAAATAAGTAAAAGACGATTAAATCACATGCCGTCAAAGTATGTCAATTACAGACTGATGTTTTGTTAGTGAATCTACAAGCTTTACCATTAATAAACTTGTTAGTTTTAGCGTTCGCAAACGTTCGCAAATATTAGGCTTGCAGGGCCGATATTATAAATTATTTTTTTTAATTACACAAAGTCCTCTATTTTTATTTAAGCTTTGTGTAGCCCGTTTGAAGTTTGCCACTTGATAAGGGGGGCTGTTCGATTCATTTTTTTATAAACCACTAGCCGCGTGTTGCGCACTAGTCCTTGTCGGAGTCGAAGTGCGCCTTGCGCGCGTGCTGCGTACGCAGGCGCGTGGCGCGCACCAGCTCGGGCGTGGGCGGCCGCTTCACCGGCTGCGTCGACGCCATGCGCAGGTGCGTGTACAGCGGGATCTGGCGACGAGCGGGGGGCGATGAAACACCTCGAGGGACTGAGCTGGTGATGGTACTATTTTTTTCCGTTACTTGCCCGTGGCTCCCCAGTCAATACATTTGTTCTTAAATATTTTAGCCAGTGGAAACCAAGAGGGAAAAAGAGGTACCATGGGAAAATTATATAGTCTGTGGTACCTATCCCTGACCTTTTTTGTGTCAGATTTAAATATCTTTAAACATCAACTTTGAAAAAAATTTTAAAAATATATTTAGACATCAACTTTGTCTAGGGATACAGGTGTGATTTTCATACAAACGAGGTAACTTTGACGCCTTGGTTTTCTGCCAGGGATGTACCGTGCTGTGATCTGATGATGGCTATCCAGGGAGTGAATGGAGGAGATTCAGATCGTACACACCCAACTGATCTGATCAGCATTAAGCTTAAGCTTGAGCTTTTCGCGTAAGCTTGAGAAGTGAATAAAAATATATTTAATAAGGTGATTGTTATTCAGGGGGTTCCACGGGCAAGTAACGGTTTTTGTGTTCAAATTTCACAATCATCTTATTATAATTTTAATATCCCCTTTAGTAGAGCATAGACTTCCCTTATGGGCAAGGTGGATGGGCTACATCCCAAGGTGTTAGCGACTGCAAATGTAGTCAAGCGCAAATCGGTATCGACTGCTTAAAGAGTCTACTGAAGCATGGAGGAACGTTAGTCACCCATTCGATGTAAATACTAGTGATCGTAAACCGAATGCTCTACACTACCTTATTGAGTTTTTTTATGCTTTTAAATAAAATACTCGTAGATTTGATTTATTGCGCCGACATATCCAATTGCATTGTTGACATTGAAATTTCTATATCACTAATGTACCACCTGTAATATCCATGTTTTGAACAAATAAAAATTCTTATTCTTATTCTCGCAAAACTAGATTCATGTTATAATATCCCAAAAAGATTATTATTTAAATTCGAAACTAATAAAGCTATTTTGCTTCGTACTGTTGTCTGTTATGTAAGTTTATTTTAAACAAAAGCAATGCAACTCACGGTCTGCAGCGAGTCGTCGAGCACTATGGGCAGCTGCCGCTCGGGGCGCGAGGGCAGCCTGAAGTAGTTGCCTAGCAACGGCTCCTCGGCGGGCGCGCCGAACGTGCGCGTGCGCAGCTCGAGCTCGGTGATGTCGCGCAGGTGGTCTATGGCCACCTGCCCCGGCACGAACCGCGACACCTCCCCGCCGCGCCACACCTACCACAATACAACACGTACTTACTATTTACTAATCTGTGACACTCGCCTTTATTCTCATAAAAACAAGATTCTCGAAAAGACAGATTCTCAAAAACCGAAAATGGTACGGTCGACGGCACGTTGGGCTTCCACAACCTGTCAATTTTTTCAATCATTTTTATACTTTAAGTCGAGCTGCTTAAGGTTCAAAATTCATTGTAGATATGCTGCTAACTGTACATCTTCACACACAAATTAATAGATTCTCAAAAAGACAGACGGATTAAACAAAGTTCACCTAATCGCGATGCTGCCGACGACGTCACCTTGATAGGAAGAATCATCGTCCGGGCCGAATTTAACAGAGAGATGCGGATAGCACTAGACGTCTAAACTTTTACCTAGATTTCTAGTTAGTGGGGCATCGCTCCCTTCCCCGCGAAGGGGGGGGTCGGGGTCGGAATTAGGTATTTTGATTGAGCTCTATTTAAGGAAATTTCGTTATAGTCCGTTTTTTTATGGGAACAGTATGACATTTTGGAGTAAAGCAATGCCACTTGGTACGAATGTTATACACGTCCACCTGAGCCCAAATCGCCCGGTAGCCACTTATAACTCCGTGGCAGGTGGGGGGGAGGGGGGGTCAAAGTACAGAGCTCCCTGCGCTTAGAAAAAAATATCTGGCGGATTAGTTTGAATCTTTGAGTCAAGTTTGGTGTCGTTATCGGGTAACTAGATCATGCCAAATTCATTCCCCATACCAGTTTTTTAGGGTTCCTTAGCAAAATATGACGCAATACTTAAAATAATACATTTTTAGTAGTAACGAAATCCAAACAAACCCTCATATTTTCATTTTTTTGTATTAAACTTGGTTTATAAAAAATACCGTCTGAAAGCCCATTTAATGTAGATTCTAAAAACATTAACAATAAATTTAAATTTATCATTTTTTAATGTAAAATAAATTATTGAAAGTACAGCAACGTTCGTCAGTGCAGTGTAGGGAACGGCAAAAAGACCCAAAAAACAAGCACTACCACAGAAAACATAATAGTACAAGCACTACTAACAAAAAAAAACCCAGAAAAGTGCGAGTCTGACTCGGGCATCGAGCGTTCCGTACTTACTTATCCCATCCCATCTTAACTGGTCTGGTAGGACCCGGTTAAGTTAACACTCACAAACTTTTGCCTTTATAATATTAATGTGCTATTTAATCATCTTCGATTCATAAAAGAAGTAAGGTAACATTGTTGAAAATAAAGACAAATAATAATAAAACGTTTCTGTATTAATTTTATTTACAACCACCTCCACAGTTACATAACTCAGTACATTTGAGCTGGCGCTTGATACAATTGCACCTGGAACTGCAAGATTTCACGCACCGACATCTTATTAATTCAAGACATGCTTGAGCAGCCATAGGATTTTGGGTCCACAGTGGCACCCAAGCTTCTTCTTCTTTCTGCCAACCCCATTCAGATGGGCAAGGAATACTTTGACTCTTCTTTAGGCACTGCCCCCAAATATAAACAGCCTGTAAAACTGCCCTTAAAGTATGTTGTTTCAGGGCAGCTTCTGTGGGAGGCAAACTTTCGATTTGCCTGTCCTTTTTTGTGAACAAATGCTTGCGACACTCATTTACTGTCACAGAGGGGCATGATCTGAAAAATAAATATACTAATAAAAAAAATGCAAATTCTGGATAAGATTATCTTTTAAATATCGTTTCCTTACCTGTCATACATTGTAATCACAAATTTTTGAATTTCAGCGTCTGCATATCCCCTTTGTAAAGTGCTTCGAACCCTCGTGTGACATTCGGATTTGCCTTCCATGCCTCAAAGGCGGTTTTTTCCCCTTCCGTTAAAAGATGAGGTTGTGTCACATCCGGTAAAAGAATGGAATAAGGGCAAAACGTGTGATCTTTCAGGACCTGAAACAAGAAAGAAAACCATTTCTTTAGTATAATATTATTGTAAATCATGTAAAGTAATAAATTTGGGTACTAATAAGTCCGTTAATACCTAAACATGAAGCTATAGTGTGACATGCCAGGTATTGATGATTTCGTCCTGTTCCGATGTGTACCCATAGTTCTTTTAGGCCTTCTAGCTTATGAACACATGATATGGCTAGTACAACGACATCTGTGTCAACTGTTCTTAACAATATTTTGGAGTGTACCTGGCATGTCACACTATAGCTTCATGTTTAGGTAGTAACGGACTGATTAGTACCCAAATTTATTTCTTTACATGATTTACAATAACATTATACTATAGAAATAGTTTTCTTTCTTGTTTCAGGTCCTGAAAGATCACACGCTTTGCCCTTATTCCATTCTTTTACCGGATGTGACACAACCTCATCTTTTAACGGAAGGGGGAAAAAAACCGCCTTTGAGGCATGGAAGGCAAATCCGAATGTCACACGAGGGTTCGAAGCACTTTACAAAGGGGAATATGCAGACGCTGAAATTCAAAAATTTGTGATTACAATGTATGACAGGTAAGGAAACGATATTTAAAAGATAATCTTATCCAGAATTTGCATTTTTTTTATTAGTATATTTATTTTTCAGATCATGCCCCTCTGTGACAGTAAATGAGTGTCGCAAGCATTTGTTCACAAAAAAGGACAGGCAAATCGAAAGTTTGCCTCCCACAGAAGCTGCCCTGAAACAACATACTTTAAGGGCAGTTTTACAGGCTGTTTATATTTGGGGGCAGTGCCTAAAGAAGAGTCAAAGTATTCCTTGCCCATCTGAATGGGGTTGGCAGAAAGAAGAAGAAGCTTGGGTGCCACTGTGGACCCAAAATCCTATGGCTGCTCAAGCATGTCTTGAATTAATAAGATGTCGGTGCGTGAAATCTTGCAGTTCCAGGTGCAATTGTATCAAGCGCCAGCTCAAATGTACTGAGTTATGTAACTGTGGAGGTGGTTGTAAATAAAATTAATACAGAATAGTAGTTTATGATACTGCCACATAATGAGGGGTATTAAAACATGAGTGTGTGTTTAAAAACCGAGCCGTAGGCGAGGTTTTTAATAGTATCACACGAGTGTTTTAATACCTAGTTATGTGCAGTTTCATACACTACTTTATCTACACTCATACATTTAGGATTGAACCTACTAAATAAAAGATCAACGTTAGAAAAGAGAGTGAGACATTGTTTGTATTAGCTAGGTATTACCTTGTACTATTATACTAATACACTTAAACAATATCTACTTATATTATATTGTGACTTATATGTGATACACAGTTCAAAACTATGTATTTTTTGATATAGTAATAATTGTAATTTGTTTTTAATAAGGCGTTCTCTCCTACTTCAATTGCTATACCCTACCAGGGTCCATAATGTTCTCTTTCTATAAACTACCACCTATGTATTCACTTTATGGTATGCAATAAAATATTGAATTGAATTGAATTAATAAGTCATTTCCTTAGCTGCATCTAAAATATCGAGCAGAGTCAAATTTTCTTCACATTTTAAATCAAGAATTAAAAAAACCTACGAAAATCATTACAACAAAATGTTAAAATTGAAATCAAAACATTTTTGTAAAGCTCTAAAAATGGCGCGCATTCCATTAGAAAAAAAATTATGAGATGAGTGGAGATGAGTGCACTGGGATGCGTTCAGAACCTACGCTTCGAGTGCAACCGAATGCTCTAACGGCGTTCCAAACATTAGAGCGTGACTTCCGGTTGTAACAGCTTTCCCGTTTCAAACGTCAGAGCGTTGCAACTTTTTAACCATCAAAATCGGTGGTTGAAAAACGCTGACGTTTGTCTGTAGTAAAATTGTCAATGCCATTTGACATTATTTTGTATTTTGATGTTTTTGTGTCTAATTTTTTTAAATATTCATGGTAGCTCCTCAGAAACAGATTTTATTTCATTTAGAATAAAGGAAAGTTTAAATTATTCGCATTCCAAATGGAAAACGAAGAATTTGTACTATTAATGTCATTTAAAGTTCTTGGTCGTTCCGAACCTTAAAGCCAAAAACCAAACAACCGCACTCTAAGCCTCTAAACGCAACCCTGCAAACTAATCGCACTAATGTCATCGATCACCATAGAGTGCATTTGAATCATGGAAAATGTATGTGAAAATATCGTTGTTTTTTTTTAATATCAAGGCACTGCCTACTTCTTGGATTTGCCCTGTATCGTAATGAGAAAAAAAGTTATTTTATGATTCAGTTGACTGTATCGTAATGAGTTTTTTTTTAATTTTTCGTGTCCACGAAAATAAAGTACGTATTTATATTACCTTTTTTGAATTCATATTTGGAACATTACGATGTGAGTGTAGATAAACGTTTTATTATTATTTGTCTTTATTTTCAACAATGTTACCTTACTTCTTTTATGAATCGAAGATGATTAGCACATTAATATTATAAAGGCGAAAGTTTGTGAGTGTTAACTTAACCGGGTCCTACCAGACCAGTTAAGATGGGATGGGATAAGTAAGTACGGAACGCTCGATGCCCGAGTCAGACTCGCACTTTTCTGGGTTTTTTTGTTAGTAGTGCTTGTTTTTTGGGTCTTTTTGCCGTCCCCTACGCTGCACTGACGAACGTTGCTGTACTTTCAATAATTTATTTTTCATTAAAAATAGTTAAATTTAAATTTATTGTTAATGTTTTTAGAATCTGCATTAAATGTGCTTTCAGACGGTATTTTTTATAAACCAAGTTTAATACAAAAAAATGAAAATATGAAGGTTTGTTTGGATTTCGTTACTACTAAAAATTTATTATTTTAAGTATTGCGTCATATTTTGCTACGGATCCCTAAAAAACTGGTATGGGGAATGAATTGGGCATCATCTAGTTACCCGATAACGACACCAAACTTGACTCAAAGGTTCAAACTAATCCGCCAGATATTTTTTTCTAAGCGCCGGGAGTTCCGTACTTTGACCCCCCCTCCCCCCCACCTGCCACGGAGTTATAAGTGGCTACCGGGCGATTTGGGCTCAGGTGGACGTGTATATCATTCGTACCAAGTGGCATTGCTTTACTCAAAATTGTATACCTTTCCATACAAGCCTTCCCATAAGAAAACGGACTATTAATGTAAACTCGGGTAGGGTGTTGCGTCATAACCACATACAACGTTAATACTCACATCTCTTTTACGGGTTAAATAAAGGCTACCTACATCACCTTGTCATGGCAATAAAGGTGTGTCATTATCATTAGTGACTTGTGCTCTCAAAGCCAAACAAAATCATAAACTTAATTACTCAGGTATCAAATTATTTTTCACTCCTCTTGCTCAAAAAGTGCGTCATTGTAACGTACAAGAGTCGAGATAAAATAGCATAATAAGCCCTAGGGGATAAAGTTTTTTCTTTTTTAATGTTTGTCTATTACCAATGAGCCTACTAAAACGAAAAAGTCTATTCATAATCACGAATAAAAACTCGCTCGACTTAATACTGGGGGTCTATTACGAAAAGTTTAATACGATACACGCAGCTGCGGCCGTGCTTCGTTCTGATTGATTCCTATTACAAAGCATTTGCGTATGCGATATTGCAAAATGATTGCGTAAATTTGACAGTTTCTCTCTAGTGGATCCGTCATTATTCGTTCAATAGACTATGGACTACGATAGCTACATTGAAAATATTTGTAATAACTACAACCGACGAACTGCGGACGACTATCGTGACCAAGTTTCGTAATAGGCCCCCAGTGTCTCATTCTTGTTTTTGAAAATGGAACTAAAAGCATCTCTTCGGTGAAATCTTAGACTTATTTATACTCTGTGTACAGAGTGAATCGTAGAATGCGTGTTTGTGTTGCTTAGCTGCTACAGCAGAAATTAAAAAAGGTACCATGGCGCGAAATCTTTAGAATTTTTCTATAATTACAAACTGATTGAATTGTGTGACTGTAATAGGAAAGAAATAATTTTAATCTTTTGCCGTCAAGCACAAATCATTTATTTAAATATTGTACAAAAAGTTTATGAAGTGGAGGATAGAGAAACGAGTGGATTCGTTTACGGAAGTAGGTATAAACTATTTAATATTGTATTTTATTTTCTCGCAATCGTAGTGAAAAGTATAGTGTAACACACGACGCTAAAACCCATTGTAACTCGGTTTCTATTTATTCCCTCGCTAAAGCTCGGGAATAAAACTACCTCGTATGCAATGGGTAATTTTAGCGTCTTGTATAACAATCTACTATTTTATCAATCTTTAACGTTTACTGGCTTTCAAACTGTCCCTGAAATACTCTGAACTGTACCTCATTTTTCCTTTCAGACACTTGAAAAATACCTGAAGATTTTTTTAAAATTACAGTTTTCTAATCTTTTTAGATCTAGCGATCCAAATTTAAGGCTCCGTTACGCGAAATCACTTGTCTCTGTCTTTTTCTTTATGTGTAAAGAGTATGGAAAATAACCTCACCTCTGCACTTTTTCGATGTTTTTCGTTGTTTTTTCATCATAAACTTTAGCACAATTATCTTTCTTAAAAAGAAGTTATTGGAGCAACTGCTCAGTACGTTAAAGTGTATTTTGATGTAGAATTCAATAAGTTTCCGCTATTATTTACGCCAAAAATATGGCCCGCGACAAGCGCTTTTGATGATATTCTGATTTTTTTTTACAATCATCTGTGAGGTTTATACGCAATTTAATACTTGTAGGTACTAGATAATCTCTTTAGCTTGTCGTATGTTTTTTTTTATGGCTACAACTTTACGTTTTCTATATAAAAATATGGCCCGCGCAAACCATGTTTTCCTATTATGGCCCCTTAACGAAGGTCTACTAAAATATTATTATAATAAAGCTCAGATTGTATTATACCTTGAACGTAGTGAAGCTGGCGACCTTGAAGACGTCTGGCGGGAAGCGCGTGCGCTCGAGCGTCCACGGCACGAAGCTGCCCAGCGTCTGCAGGTACTCGCCCGACAGCCGCCACACGCGCACCGAGTAGTCCGAGCTGCCGCTGCAACCATCATATACCGGGTGTAACAAGACACTCAACGAAGCCGACGTCTACGTATTCTGCCCATCATCAGGACAATTTCTGTTCAAAATTATTGCTGGGTAACGATTTTAATTTTTGGTGTTAAAAAAGCATTGTATACATTACCACGCAATGTAACGCGTACAAAAGACCGCGCCTGCGAGTGAATGCTACACAGCTGCGTGCGGCCGAGTTGAAAAGCAACGTGTATGTGCGTGCTCATGAAATAAGTTGAGTGATGGCGTTTTGAAGTCATTGTTTGTTACGAAATGCATAAAAGAATGGTGGCAAGTCCCATACAATATTTGTACAAAAATACAGAAAATATAGAGTTTGAAACTGTATTTAATTGAAAGATAATCTTACTGGGATTACGTACATTACTTTATAATATTTTTAAAACCCGGGAATAACAAAATATTCACGATAAACCAAAAGTAGAACCATAGTAGAAACAATAAACAACAATAAAACAATAGTGTATAATTCCATTGTCTAAAAAAAACTGTCAAAATTCGTGCTAGTAATTTGGGTTTGTTTTGGTTCTCTCAGCTTGTTTAATATTATTTTACTCTTTGGCTTGTTTTGTTTGTTTGAAATATGGATTCCAAGCAAACAAATAAACAAAAAGACAAAAATATAAAATCAAACAAAAGCAAAACGAAAACGAGAAAAAGAAAAAAAATATTTATTTCGTTACCAAAAAATTCATATTTTTCATAAAAGTATTTGGGACCAACCCAGTAGGCATTCGAGATGCCGGCAGGCAGCCCCGCTCTTCCATACATGATCAGTTACACTTGCTTTACAATATTAACATTTTTACTTAAGTAAATAATATGAAAAGCTTTATTAATAAAAATGTTACAAAATACACAGCTTATGTTCACTCAAGAGTGTGTGTGATTGTGTGTGTGTGCGTATGTGTGTGCTTGTGCGTGCGTGTGTGTGACAGTGGTAATGATAATGATTCCTTAGAATTTATTGTGTACAATATGTTCAGTTTCATTGTAATTTAGGGGAAATAGCCATTCTATCAAAGTTTTTTTGAAGACTTTAGTTTATGAATGTACTTGAGTAGGACTTTAGTAGGAGTTGAGCAGCAGCGGCAGCGGCCGGTGGCCCCTCGACGTGTAGTATAGGTACCTGTAGACGAGGTGCAGGTCGTGCACGTAGGCGATGGTGGTGATGCAGCGCAGGTGCGCGCGGTAGGAGTTGAGCAGCAGCGGCAGCGGCCGGTGGCCCCTCGACGTGTAGTATAGGTACCTGTAGACGAGGTGCAGGTCGTGCACGTAGGCGATGGTGGTGATGCAGCGCAGGTGCGCGCGGTAGGAGTTGAGCAGCAGCGGCAGCGGCCGGTGGCCCCTCGACGTGTAGTATAGGTACCTGTAGACGAGGTGCAGGTCGTGCACGTAGGCGATGGTGGTGATGCAGCGCAGGTGCGCGCGGTATGAGTTGAGCAGCAGCGGCAGCGGCTGGTCGCGCACGCGGCGCTTGGCGCGGCCCTCCACGCGGTCGTGCCACAGGAACGGGAATATCAGCCGCAGCCGCGGCATGTTCACGTGCTCCTGCCGTAAGACTAACCGCTTTTAAACTGATCTATGCCTATGTGAAAACGGCCGGGCCACGCAACAGAGCGACTTGCGATGCGATATGCGGATTATTTGTTCATTGCGCAATCACAGTGGCAATTAATTCATACCCAATATACAGGGTCTTTGGAAATAGCCTTATAAAGCCTAATATACGACTACGCGAATTATGTTGCATATAAGAATAAAACTAGCTTTGTTGTTATGTTTATAAAAACTTGCACGCGCTCAGCAACGAACACCCCGCTGCCCATCAAATCATAATAGCTTAATAACTTAAGTTTTCGACTACTCACTTTCTCAACAGTGAGGTAGTTGGTCATGAGCCAGACTTTGATGTACCCGAGCGTGGTGCCGGTGAAGAGGAAGTGGTCGTTGGGGTCGGAGGCGAGCGCCGACACGTAGTCGCCGGGCGTGTGCACGCCCTGGAACGCGCCCTGGAAGCCCCCCGCCGGGTGGTCCGACCACCCCTGCACCTGGCCGTTCTCCAGAGACACCATCAGGGATGCTACGAGGGTTAACCACATCTGTCAGCACGGTATCGGCTTTTCCGTCGCCCTATCCTTTTCTGTCGCTAAGGGGCCCTACCAGCTAACTTTTCGAACTTCTGCGGGTCTGCTGAGCTTCAACTTAAAATAGATATTTCGAAGTAAGGAATTTTATATTGTACTATTTGCCGAAGTTATTTGGAAGATATCGATGTTAGTGTGACATCATGAATTGGGGTTCACAATTTTGGCCTAATTAGGGCTCGATTTATCTGTTCTAATTTGAAGCTGGGCAGACTGGCTGAAGTTCGGTTAGCCGGTACGGCCCCAGAACCGCCATTTCTAGCAAATGTGAAAAAGATAGCGGAAATGTGACAGCACGCGGCGGAATCCTCGAATTCCCACTATCTTTCTCGCTCTAGCAAATGGCGATTCTGAACGACAGAAAACGATAGGGCGACGGAAAAGGGCAATTCAGTGCTGATAGAAATGTCATTAAATCTTGATGCGTTTCAATCTTATCGGCGGCTGTGAAGTTAGCCACTATGCGCGTCCGCAACCCCAATCCCACCCACTTGCATCAAAATTGTGTTTTGCGCCTGATTTCGCGCAATGTTCCGAGCCGTCGATAAGATTGCAATGTACCTTTGTAAAAAGTAAGTTTCTTAATAAGGACAAAGGAAAAAGTCGATGTACATCATATTTTTTATGTTAGAGCTCGATGGCAAAGCGGCTTAGCACATTCATCTTGAGTGAGATGCGCATGGAATGGTATTTAAAGCAACTATCGCTACATTGTTGGTTACCGGATATATCATAAAAAATACTATTTTTGGGTGACGTAAATATGAACCGTCGGTCGTCAGTGTTTTGGTTGCGCTATGTCATGTAAGTATAGTACATTACAGCCGTGAACGGGAAGCTAGCGATTGCATTGTCGAGGATGGTTTGAAGCCCGAGCCGCAGGCGAGGGCTTTAATCATTCGAGGCAATGCAAGTAGCTTCCAGAACAAGGCTTGTATAGTGCTTTTCTCAAGAAATGCGAGGAAATAAAAAACTTTTCAATTGAAACTTAATTAAATTTAATTAATATTAAAATTTATATTATTCATGTTCGGGCAATTATTAAATGTAAATGTTTTTATTCTTATAGTAATATACTCTGTGCGCACCATTTTTTTTATTGTATCGTTATGTGTTTAAGTTGCATTATCACATCGATCCACCAATAGTAAAGTTCGTCCAACCAATACTAGATGGCGCTGTACCCTCGTGGATCGCGGTATGGTTTTGCTTTAACAATTGTATGAGGTCCTAATGTGATTCATTATTTTCGTTCGCTTTTTTTGACCACGGCGGTGGTAATATATCTATACGTTAAAAAGTGTGTGTTTCATTGAAGGTGTCGCCCTCTATAGTGTGAATTGTGAATTAAACAAATTTTGGTGCCGAAACCCGGAAATAAAGGATACAGTGGTAATGAATGTTGCGGTCCCCTCCTGGCGAGTCCCACATACCCCTCCCTGCTCACCTTCGGGGAGGAAGCGCATAAAAGCGTTTTCCTTCGGCATAAAAAAAAAAAAAAAAAAAAAAAAAAAAAAAAAAAAAAAAAAAAGGATACAGTGGTAATAGTGAGTGCAAAGTTGTGTTAATTTGGACCTTAAAACCGTGAGGAACCTTGTCGTTGGCTTGCGTGCCAGAAAAAAGGAACTAAAGTTATGGCTGTATGGTGCAAATGTGCCTTTGCTTTTTTGTTTTTGTGAACAGCTAAAACAAAAAAAAATAAGTTGCCGCAGACCACCCAGATCATCTTCGCACTGTACCTACTTCCCGCACTGGTGCTGGTGCGGGAAGTAAGTATTGAAATTCATTCCTGGCCTGAATTTTAAATTTAGAATGTGATGAACCAGACCCCCTCGGAAATGTGGAACGCCCCGCATTCCTTTTTCAAATGGAATGATAAGATTTCAGAGCATAAGTGAGAAAAGGTAGATTTCACACGTTGCATGATACGCTGCTGCAAATTTTAAAGCTGTGTGTGTAGTGAGTGGCACAGATTAAACAATAGCTGTTAGAGGTAAAGTGCCAAAGTCCTGCGTCTTGCGGATCGGCAGCCATCGTGCACCGTCTCGACGTCGGCCTCTCGGCTCGTCGTCGCGACGTATATCGGCAGCCATCGTGCGAGGCAGGAGGCGCACACGGCTCGGTCAGCCTGTTGTGTCGTGGCTCGGCACGGCTCGGTCAGGTGTGTGGTGTGTGTCCGTACCGACGTGCATGTGCACGGGGCGGGACTCGAGGAAGGCGGCGGCGTGCGCGGCGAGCGGGCGCATGTTGCGCGCGGGCGGCGGCGGGCGCGGCTCGCCGGCGGCCGCGCGCCGCGCCAGCGCCTTGGCCACCGCCGCCGCCGTGTCCACGCCCGACCGCACGCCGCCTCCGCTACAACCAACGATATATCTGTACGGCCCGGTCACAGCCAGCGCGGCAGGCGGCGTTGAATAAGCTCGATGGCGGCCTCTCAACTTGTCGTCCGCGACGACCGCGCAGTAATTGACGACCTGAATGGTGCAGTGGTCAACATGCCGCCTACCACGCAAGAGGTCCCGGGTTCGATTCCCGGCCGGGCAGAAATTGAAATAATGAATTTTAATTTCTGTGACGGGTCTGGGTGTTACTATGTATAATAAGTATATATTTAAAAAGTATATAAGTAGTATATCAGTTATCTAGCACCCATATTACAAGCTTTGCTTAGTTTGGGGCTAGATGGCGCTGTGTGAAATTGTCCAAGCATTTATTTATTATTATTATTAATTACTGAATTCGCTTGCCGCGCTGGTTGTGGCCAGGCCGTTAGGCTAAGTTCATATCACGTAATCACGCGATTGGAGCATTGGGGGATGCTGTGCGGCTGATATGATGAAGCAATAGAAAAAAATTAAAACGGAATATTTCCCAACAGATTACTCATCATGAAGACTCAAACTAGCCTAAACTCGATGGGGTAGCATGGATTTATCATAGATTTCCTGTGGCCTTCTTTCGGCTTCATCATCAGAGCCTAGAATTTAGTTACCAACAGAGTAGAGTACTCGTCAAGAGGAATCAATCGAGCCCAAATTCGATGGGGTTACATTGCATGGTTTTATTATAAAGTTCCTGCAGCCTTCTTCCGGCTCCATCATCAGACCCTGGACACTATTTCCTAACAAAGTACTCGTCAAGACGAATTAAACGAGCCCAAACTCGATGGGGTTGCATGGTTTCGATACTGGGTTCCTGTTGCTTTCTTCCGGCTTCATCATAAGACCCTGGCGGACCTTCGTCTTCCGTCAGAGTACTTGCCACTTCGATCATCTATATCTGTGGATATTGCATGACAATGGCATTTGTGGGACATCTCCAATTCCCCCAAAACGCAGCCCACTATGAAAGTCCTCCACGACTTGTCATACAACTTGACATTTAAGTGTCGCATGATTTGTCAAACAGCATGTGCCACATTTCAGCTTTGTATTGTTTGACGTGCTACATCCACAGGTGTAGATGATCGAAGACTTGCCAAGACAATTCTAACTAGCCCAAACTCATTGGGGTATTGTATTGTTTTATTACAGAGTGTGTTTTATTACCTGTGGCCTGAAGCCGCCCGCGTGCCGCGCGCCGGCGTCATGCGGCGACGGCGCGCGCCCCTTGCGGTTGTGTTTGTCGCGCGCACTCACCCGACTTTGAAGTTGGATGCCAAAACCATAGACACTGTTACTACACGTGAATTCAATGCTAATAAAACATACGCTGAGGCCACTCGGTACAAAACACCAGCTCCTCCATTAGAGAGAAACAACGATATAAACAACATGACCGACATAACGGAAACAATAATAGAAAAACTGCAACATATAATGTTGACAATGATGGAAACAATGATGGACAGAATGATGGACCGCGTGGTTAAATTAGTCACCAGCCTAGTAAAGAAATGAATCGCAATCTCCGAGTTGTCACTTGGAGCGCCAACGGCTTGACGGAACGACGTCAAGAATTTGAAGCTTTTCTTCAAACTGAAATGATCGAAATAGCATTAATATCCGAAACGAGGTTTACCACAAAGACTCATCTCACATTTAATAACTACACAATGTACACGACAAATCATCCCTCTGGAAACAGCCATGGTGGCTCTGCAGTGATTATTACAAATCATCCCTCTGGAAACAGCCATGGTGGCTCTGCAGTGATTATTACAAATCATCCCTCTGGAAACAGCCATGGTGGCTCTGCAGTGATTATTAAAAGTAATATCAAGCATTACCCCACAGAGGAATACTGCACTCACAGAATCCAAGCTACTTCTATTACACTGATGGATAACAAACATGAAACAATAATATCTGCTGTCTACTGTCCTCCTAAATATAAAATGGCACCCCAAGAGTTTAACAACTATTTCTCTACACTTGGTCCGACAGTAGCAAAATGCTGATATACAAAACAATATTAAAACCTATTTGGACCTACGGAATACAGCTGTGGGGAACCGCCAGCAATAGCAACGTCGACATATTAGAAAGATATCAGAGCAAGGCACTAAGAACAATGTTCGGGATCCCACAGCGTATTAGCAACAAATACATGTATCAAGACTTTAACATAAAAACTGTTAGGCAAGAAATTATCCAAAACAGCCTGAAATACCAGGAGAAGCTAACAACCCATGTAAATGAACTTGCTCAGACTCTGAGTGGAAGAGGTGGACTTCAGCATAACAGGCTAAAAAGACATGACATCCCCAATCTTGTCAATAGATTCCCACAATAAGATATTTAGAGAGTTTGCTGAAAATATATTTTTCAACAGTTTATAACTCTCATAGATAACATTGTGCAGATATTTTTCGACCAAGAAGTGGCTTATTGTTCCTAGAACAGATTGCCATGAAGCAGAAACATAGACTAGAAAAAAAACTCACCCGACTCGCTTGAAGCCGCCCGCGTGCCGCGCGCCAGCGTCGTGCGGCGAAGGCGCGCGCCCCTCGCGCTTGTTGTAGTGCATCTTGATGCGCAGCATCGGGTCCGTGCACGAGAACCGCCTGCGCAACACATATTTTATTTTTTATTTTATTTTTATTTTATACATGCAATTACCTGCCTGCTCATCATGTTTAACCTACACCCCGTGTGACGGAAAAGGCAATTCGGTGCTGATAGATGTGATCCAACTCTGATGCGGTTTCAATGTTATGGGCGGCTGTGAAGTTAGCCACCTATGCACGTAGCCGTGCCCCACCACTTCCCTACTACCCACTTGCATCAAAATTGTGTTCTGCACATCGTTTCGCGCGATGTTCCGAGCCGCCTATAAGATTGCAATGTATTGTATAAAGTATAAGTTTCTTAATAAGGATGATACTATGGAAAAAGTTGATGAACATCATATTTTATGCTAGAGCAGGGGCAGGCTCGGAGTTGCAGGAGGCGAGTGACGTCACCTGTAGGGCTGGCCCGTCTCCAGCTTCCACAGGATGAGCTCGGAGTTGTAGGAGGCGGTGGCGACGGTGAGCGGCGAGCGCGCGGCGGCCGCCAGCACGTCGTCGGTGTGCCGCGTCTCCCAGCTCTTGCCGGTGCTGGTGGTGCCAGTGTCCTCGAACTCTGTCACGTGACGGTTCCACCCTACCGCCAGGATCCTGCAATTGTGCCATCTTCTTGATCAATTGTTGTAATGTGATCAGCAAACTACCTACGTTGGATTAATTAATTATGGACAAGAGGGCAATGATCGTTTAAACATTCCTACATTTTAAAATTGTTTTACTTATTCATACCATACCTCGTCCACGTCATTAGAAAGTTATTCTACTCTAGGTACCACACGTATCTACCTACCTACTTATCTATTTAATTTCCCAATCAATCTAACTAAAAACCTCTTTAGCTACGAAATATTTAGTGACTACCTTCCATCCACCCAAAAGCAGTTGGTAACTTCGCACATGTGTTCGATTGTCAAATCCCGCAGACACAAGCCGGTGTTAAAATTCCACACCTGCATTAAGGAAATTGTTGCAAATTCGCCAAAATTACCATCAAAAATATGAGGTTGTCTGCCTGCCACTACAATGCAGATTTTGTAACACAGTCAATTTGGTAGCCAGTAAAAAGTACCTGGATTCGGGGACAATCTAGAGATACATTCTGTGCCTGTGCTGATGAATTACATCTGATCTCATCCACTTGAGCCTTTGATAGATGCTTCGTTTCTTGGAAGTTACATTTGAACCAAAACAAGGTACGTGATCGAGTGAAGGCCTCGGGAAGCCATGCATCCAGCGATGCAGGCAGCGCAGGGCTGATCATTGTGGAGATCCTTGGGACGGGGAGACCCACCCAGCAGTGGGTGTCTGATGTGTGATGACGGTGTGATAATGAGTAAGTAATATACGTGACTTGGCAGAAACAACCTTGATATAAGATGATGATCAGGGATAACATCTGTATGTATCCCTAGAGAGGTACCTTGAGCGTGCCGTTCCTGGCGCCGGTGAGCAGCAGCTGGTAGCCGGGGTCGAAGCAGGCGGCCGTGATCTCCACCGGGATCAGCTCGCCGTGCAGCAGCCGCGTGTGCGCGTCGCGGACCATCGCGTTGCGTTTGCCTGATAAGCGGCACATAGAAGCGGTACATCGATGGCGTTGGAATTCAAATATACGAGGGTGGATTGATAAGTCCATGACTTTTAAATGAAGAAAGACTTTTTTTCCGGAATATTTCGTTTTATTTCTCTACATAATCTTATAGTAGCTCTGCGTATTCAGCCTAACGAAGTTCCTACCTCTTTAACCCATTATTTTTTCTGGTAAAACTGGTAACTGAAATGGGGGTCCATTTCAGACACCACCTTTTGGCTTGATGAAAATCTTTGCCCGCCAAGACATTTATTCATGTTTGGTATTTGGTAGGAGAAAAAATCTCACTGGGGTTCATCTTCATTCGATGAATTTTGATGTCATGAAAGCCGCCGAGAGGGTCGACAGAGTCATTACGAAAAGTTAGAAGTCGCTTGAGCTTTTTGTTTCCAAAAGTAATAATCTTTTGCCGAATTTGAAAAAAATGTAGTGTAAAGATGCCGTAAGGAGTTTTTTTAAGACACAAAAGTAGCAATGAAAAAAAAAACTTCTTTTCAAAGTCAATCAAACCACCTTCGTAGCAAGGTTTCTAATGATAATGAGCTTTAAGAACAGTTATTGACGAAAGTTGATGGCGTTATTCTGTATTTAGCCATAGATAGTCAGCACAAAATAGACATAATTATAGTCCAATGTCGCAGTAACTTACAAGTACAACGCATGATAAATATTATCAAACAATTAAGGGGCGGTGGTAGTGAAACTAGCGCCGCCACTACATTTATTTTTATTACTCGTAAACCAAGTCAATATTAAAAAAAAACTCATGTAATAATTTCTTAAATTGTCTCTAATATTGTTTGAATAACTCTTCAACAGGTATTATTAATTCTGTAAGTTTTAAAATCCATAATTGCCAAAAGTGGCCACTTTGAGCTAAAATGGATTTTAAAACTTACAGAAAGTATGAAAACTGTTGAAGAGTTATTCAAACAATATTAGAGACAATTTAAGAAATTATTACATGAGCTATTTTAAATATTGACTTGGTTTACGAGTAATAAAAATAAATGTAGTGGCGGCGCTAGTTTAAATTCCTGTAATATAGGAGTAAACAAAGGAGTACTTACCAGTGACAGGATCCCAGTTGATGATGATGCTGTCCATGCCGCAGGTGATGACGACCTTGAAGAGCGGGTTGTAGAGCACCTTGGCGACGGCGCGCGCGTGCGTGAACCCGTCCGTGTGCAGCGGGTTGAGCTGCTCGTCGAACACCAGCACGGCGATCTTCACCGCCGCCAGGATGCACTCGCGCGTCGCGCGGTTGTACACCGCCGAGATGGGCGTGCGCTCGCCCACTTGCGGCGGCACGTCGATGTATGTCTACGTTACACCGAGTACTCATTAGCGTGACTGCAACCTGCTGATCAGTAACGAGGTGTGCAACCTCGCATGAAAAGATCATCGCTTACAAAATGAGTACAAGGCTGTTCGCGACTTAGAGCGCTGCTGGGCATTCCACGCTCACTAGTAAGTGTCCAGTTAAATGTTTTAGCAATTTACTACTGGGATCCTTAATTTCTCGGCTATTTTGCAATCCTTTGAGAAATTGCGGGCAATCATTGCGTCGGATGAAAAAAAATACACTTAGTAGAGGACAAAATACGTTAACAACTGAAAACTGAACACCTAAGGACATTTTTAATATCCCCGAGAGACTCTTCTCCAAAGTTGTTTTGATTGGCAACAGAACGAACCAATTTTGAACATAAGAACACTGATGTAGCCGTATAGGTTAAGTTTACAGAGAAACGAACCTGCACGCAGACATTTCCCTGCACGTCCCAGACCTTGATGACGCGGTCGCGGGACAGCGAGTAGACGGTCTGTCCCGCGTTCTGCAGCACGACGGCCGTGACGCCGGCGTGGTGGCCCAGGAACGTCACGTTGGGCCGCACCGTCACGAACGGGTTCCACACGCGCACCGCGCAGTCCGGCCCGCCCGTCGCCAGGATGTGCGCCTCTTCGTCGAACGCGAAGCACTGGATGCCCTAGCGATCGATAACTCCCCAATAACTTTTAAGTAAATTCAATTACCTAAAGACTATAAGCAACATTGCATTGCATATTTAAGACTTTGGACAAGCCGCTTGTGACGAGTTGTAATTTACATCCCATCCGATGAATATTGCTTGCTACTTTTAGTTTTATTGGATCTGATGGCAAAACCTTATAAAAAAGTGGTCCTATAGGCTAATAATTACCTTTTCAACGCGGAACATGTTGTAGGTCTTGGAGCCCTGTATGTCGCACATGAGCAGCGCGTCTGGGCACGTGGCGCAGGACACGATGCAGTGCAGCGACGCGTAGAAGGACACCTGGCGCACCCACTCCGAGTGCACGCGCTGGAACTCCACCAGCTGCATCTCTGGCAGCAGGCGCGGCTGTGTGGTAATGAAACGTGCCAATATCACTCAATGTCATCGGCAAGCCTAACTTGAAAATAGAAAACCAAGGAGCTCCAGATGCCATAAAAATCTTTTTTATTAAATATTGAGCTACTATAAATGAATTAAGCCTATACCTCTTTATGTAAGGGTCAAAGCATGAATATTTAAAAGGTAGAGTTAGTTCTACAGTTTTGTATGAGCGCGCGGCCGGCCTGGTTGCGGAACGAGCCGCGCTTTACTGGCGAGCTTATAGAGTATGTTGTATTGTAGGTAAGGCTGAGGGGATACAACGAGCGGGGACCCACCCTGCGCTGCAGGTCGACGTGGCGCAGCTGTATGAGCGCGCGGCCGGCCTGGTTGCGGAACGAGCCGCGCTTTACTGGCGAGCTTATAGAGTATGTTGTATTGTAGGTAAGGCTGAGGGGATACAACGAGCGGGGACCCACCCTGCGCTGCAGGTCGACGTGGCGCAGCTGTATGAGCGCGCGGCCGGCCTGGTTGCGGAACGGGCCGCGCTTTACTGACGAGCTTATAGAGTATGTTGTATTGTAGGTAAGGCTGAGGGTATACAACGAGCGGGGACCCACCCTGCGCTGCAGGTCGACGTGGCGCAGCTGTATGAGCGCGCGGCCGGCCTGGTTGCGGAACGGGCCGCGCTTTACTGACGAGCTTATAGAGTATGTTGTATTGTAGGTAAGGCTGAGGGTATACAACGAGCGGGGACCCACCCTGCGCTGCAGGTCGACGTGGCGCAGCTGTATGAGCGCGCGGCCGGCCTGGTTGCGGAACGGGCCGCGCTTTACTGACGAGCTTATAGAGTATGTTGTATTGTAGGTAAGGCTGAGGGTATACAACGAGCGGGGACCCACCCTGCGCTGCAGGTCGACGTGGCGCAGCTGTATGAGCGCGCGGCCGGCCTGGTTGCGGAACGGGCCGCGCTTTACTGACGAGCTTATAGAGTATGTTGTATTGTAGGTAAGGCTGAGGGTATACAACGAGCGGGGACCCACCCTGCGCTGCAGGTCGACGTGGCGCAGCTGTATGAGCGCGCGGCCGGCCTGGTTGCGGAACGGGCCGCGCTTTACTGACGAGCTTATAGAGTATGTTGTATTGTAGGTAAGGCTGAGGGTATACAACGAGCGGGGACCCACCCTGCGCTGCAGGTCGACGTGGCGCAGCTGTATGAGCGCGCGGCCGGCCTGGTTGCGGAACGGGCCGCGCTTTACTGACGAGCTTATAGAGTATGTTGTATTGTAGGTAAGGCTGAGGGTATACAACGAGCGGGGACCCACCCTGCGCTGCAGGTCGACGTGGCGCAGCTGTATGAGCGCGCGGCCGGCCTGGTTGCGGAACGGGCCGCGCTTTACTGACGAGCTTATAGAGTATGTTGTATTGTAGGTAAGGCTGAGGGTATACAACGAGCGGGGACCCACCCTGCGCTGCAGGTCGACGTGGCGCAGCTGTATGAGCGCGCGGCCGGCCTGGTTGCGGAACGGGCCGCGCTTTACTGACGAGCTTATAGAGTATGTTGTATTGTAGGTAAGGCTGAGGGTATACAACGAGCGGGGACCCACCCTGCGCTGCAGGTCGACGTGGCGCAGCTGTATGAGCGCGCGGCCGGCCTGGTTGCGGAACGGGCCGCGCTTTACTGACGAGCTTATAGAGTATGTTGTATTGTAGGTAAGGCTGAGGGGATACAACGAGCGGGGACCCACCCTGCGCTGCAGGTCGACGTGGCGCAGCTGTATGAGCGCGCGGCCGGCCTGGTTGCGGAACGGGCCGCGCTTTACTGACGAGCTTATAGAGTATGTTGTATTGTAGGTAAGGCTGAGGGTATACAACGAGCGGGGACCCACCCTGCGCTGCAGGTCGACGTGGCGCAGCTGTATGAGCGCGCGGCCGGCCTGGTTGCGGAACGGGCCGCGCTTTACTGACGAGCTTATAGAGTATGTTGTATTGTAGGTAAGGCTGAGGGTATACAACGAGCGGGGACCCACCCTGCGCTGCAGGTCGACGTGGCGCAGCTGTATGAGCGCGCGGCCGGCCTGGTTGCGGAACGGGCCGCGCTTTACTGACGAGCTTATAGAGTATGTTGTATTGTAGGTAAGGCTGAGGGGATACAACGAGCGGGGACCCACCCTGCGCTGCAGGTCGACGTGGCGCAGCTGTATGAGCGCGCGGCCGGCCTGGTTGCGGAACGGGCCGCGCTTTACTGGCGAGCTTATAGAGTATGTTGTATTGTAGGTAAGGCTGAGGGGATACAACGAGCGGGGACCCACCCTGCGCTGCAGGTCGACGTGGCGCAGCTGTATGAGCGCGCGGCCGGCCTGGTTGCGGAACGGGCCGCGCTTTACTGGCGAGCTTATAGAGTATGTTGTATTGTAGGTAAGGCTGAGGGGATACAACGAGCGGGGACCCACCCTGCGCTGCAGGTCGACGTGGCGCAGCTGTATGAGCGCGCGGCCGGCCTGGTTGCGGAACGGGCCGCGCTTTATTGGCGAGAACAGCAGCAAGCGCACGTTGCCGCCCACGTCGCCGCAGATCAGCATGCACTTCTCGTTCTCGTCTTTGTGGAAGTGGTAGTACATCGTGCAGATCTATATTAGGTGCAAAATGGCTTTATCAATGGGGGTAAAATAGCTAGCTACAGCACAAGCAAATAATCACCGCATACTACATAAATAAGAAAATTGTAAACTAAGGATTTTTAAGGATCACCGCATATTAAATCAAAAATTGTAAGCTTTAGCTTTGTTGAGGAAGACGTTGTTTCTGTAGATGTCGTAAGAACGAAACTCCGGCCTTAGGGATGAAATAAACAAATTATCAAAGTATCTATGAAGCGTGCGTGAAGCAAACAATTGTCTCATGCATGTGTAGGTACAGCAAAACTTGCAACGTTTTAACTTTATCAGGCACATTCTAACAACATTTAGTAACAAATAGTGGCAGACGGAGATAAATGTCAAAGCTAAAAAAAGCACGTTTAACCTATTCGCCGCATGAGCCGTCAATGTTTACCATATACTCCCAGCTTGTGATGATGATCTTGAGCGTGAAGGTGTTGGCGGTGCAGTCGTAGAAGCGCAGGTCGCGCTCGGTGGAGCTGGTCACGATGATATTCACGTCCGGCATGCACGCCATATCCGTCACCCACGTCGTGCGCACTTTCAGGTGGGCTACAGAAATCATAAGCTGGTGGCCAATTCAAGTTCAGATAGCAAATCCGATAAAGACTGCAGCTATTACAAACAAAGAAGCTTTACAAAGTCATTCCAGGTTCAAGGTAACTTTAACCAGGGCTCTGTCACTCCGCGCGCGAGTACGAAGCGCTCGGCGTCCTCTGAGAGGACAAATTTCATACGTCAGAAAAGATAAGACTACGCTGAGAGGCAAATATTAGGTGAATATTTTGAAGCGAAGGGAGCGCTGTTGGCGCTCTGTGCGACCTGAATTGCACTTTATTGTGTCGGAGAAAGACTCGCAACTTATTTAAGCGATTTTGCAGAGTGCAATTTCTGTACGCTAGTACTATTATCTATTATGTGCTATTCCATCAAAAGGAAGACAGAAAAATATAGAAAAAATGCCACTAAAGACAGTTCTTACGACTGGAGGAGAATGCAGTTCTCATTAAAGCCATGTCGAGCGACCACCAGTTGATCATGCCATCGCGGCTGGCCGTTATGTAAAATCCCTGCATTGGATCCGTAGTTCGATCCTGTGGATACGAAATTATTATGTGCTTAATCTGCATGATGTGATGAGGCAGAAATACAACGCCAATGTATCCAATTTTTTTTTTAGGTAAGCGTTAGCGAAAGCCAGACTCATTAGTTTACTAGGTTAGCGAGTAGCTGAATCGGGCGTGGTGATTGACTTGTTGTTTACCTTGGCAACGTCGGGACAGAAGCAGATTCTCGAGATAGGGTGCCGGTGCCCTGATCGCATCACGGTGGGCAGCCCCATGATCGGCGGCTGCAGTGAGGCGCGCTGGTTCTCGGGGTCGTTGAGGAAGTAACCCAGCAGCAGGTGGGATACCAGCTCGTCCCAATCGATCTCGCCATCACGGTTCGTGTTGATCTAATTGGTAAAAAAATAGTAAACACTACAATCCGCAAACGCAATACGCCGCCATGAGTAGAATGTGGGAATGTGCGAAACTGTATTTAGTACACTTTAGAGAGTGGGCTCTCATTCTGGTTTAGTGAGTTAAAGAGTCGAGTATTGTTTTGTGCGCCACGGATTCCACATGCGTAATGCAAGGCCGCCTAGCTACCTAGTGGTGTATATCTTACTTTACATTAGTAAAGTGGTACATATTTAGTGTTATGCTAACCATCTGATTTTAGTAGGTAGGTTAGAGTATAGCCATGTTTAGTACATACCTACCTATATCTTTAGATTAGAACATTTTAGAGTATTATATTTTGTGTTAACAGTTTATCAGCATATTGAGAATACTTTGCTTTAATTACTTAGTTCACTATGGATCTTGAATGCTGTTATTAATGTAGGTAATTAGATGTAATTTTTTTCATAAAAACTTTCTAAAGTATGTGTATAATTTATTGTGTATAATTTACTATAAGTAAGTACACATACTTTAGATAACAATTATGTTCCTGGGACATGGGTTGAACTTCAGAAACAAATAGGAACCACAGATCTTTGGATAGGAAAATGTTGGGTTCATGCAATACATAATATTTGTAAGACAAGTGTAGATCTGTGTCCTAAAATGAAAGAGTTTAAAGTTTACTAATGATGGTAAAATAGTACATTATGAGACAAGTTAGCTTATGTTGCTCATTGCACACAAGGCTGTGGGTTGCAGCCCGAGCCGCAGGCGAGGGCGTAACTCAGCCGAGTGTGCAATAAGCAAGAGCTTACGAGTTTCATACGACGTTTTTCAACACATTTGCGAGTAAGAAAGTAATTTATCACACAGCAACAAATATGGCAAAAACAAAATATGATAATTATGGGAAAAGGCGCGCATGTTTTTTTTTTCACACGCCCAACGCAAGAATATTTTGCGAACAAAGGGGTGAGGAGCATACAGCCTACTATAATACTTCAAAATTATAATTTTAAGTGACAAAATGCAAATATTTTAATATTTTATAACAAAATATTGTGAATTATGAATAATTTGATAATAATTATATATTTATTTGACTTAATTAAGGACTTACACATTTATTTATTCCAAAAATGTATATGAATTTTCAGCAGCATAAAACCTTTTGTCATCTTTGTTGCCAAAAAAAATAACTGTATTACCCGGCTAAATTAGGAATGCTCTGTTTACTCGCGTAGAACTTGCAGTAAGGTACTAATTTAACTTTGTAGTGTTCATTCTATTACGAACTAGTGTTTTATATATTATTGCACGCGTTTGTTATAGCTCGGTTAATGGCCCTAAAAGCAATGTATTAGGGCTCACTTTACGAGCAAGTGTGTTGAAAAAAATATTATAATTGTAGAAAATACAACATCAGTAAATACAACAACATTACAACATCTTATTTATTAAGTGCAGTCCCATTATTAAGTGTCTAAGAGTCCTAAAACTTCCGAAATTGATGATAGTTAAATATTTATAGGTGAGTGATGACTGATGAAAGAAGAAAGAATAAAATCATAATCAAACCCATATACTTAGGTACCTACCTTCCAAAAATAACAAATTAAAACAATTAGTTAAATTATGAAAACTTGTAAAGTTGGACCCCAAAAAATGAGGGTAGTTCCATAATATGTGATCCATGTCAGCAATGATAAATTGGTAGGTAATGAAGAAACCCCTACATTAAAATGTATACTTACATAAAAATAAATAAATAAGAATACTAAACCTACCTATCTAAGTATATAATCGCCAAAGTCGAGCGCGAAGCAAACACTGCCGTACCATCCTTTACTGGAACCATTCGCCGCATTTTCAGGCCCCTATTTGAGAACCTCTGGATAAGACCAGAACACAGAAATTTTCGTCATCCAGTAAGCTATAGTCACATACAATCCAAAATTTCAAGTCTGTAGGTCATTTAGTTCCGAAGTTAAGCGAAAGCAAAGTCTCGCATTTATGACACTCACTCACTCACTCATCTCATGATCATCAGAATAGAACTAGTACTTCCCAGAAACTCAGAGAGCTGAAATTTGGTATAGAGTTAGGGTTTAATGGCCACATAAAGGGAAAACTATAAAAACTAGGATAATCGAAGATCTGGAGTACCTGGTGACCCTGATTTTTCTAATCAGGGTCACCGTACGTTTTGTACCCTTCAACGGCCAAGTCACACAACATTAAAGAAATCGCAGTAAGGAACCTTAGACTTGGCACGACTTTGTCTAGATTTCATTAGGTACCTACTTTTTAGAGATAAACAAGCAGCGTCGAGCGCTCTTTTCTACTGATTATCGTTCGACATTTGACTCAATCTCCATACATTTGAGTCAAATGTCGAACGAAAATCAGTAGAAAAGAGCGCTCGACGCCAGACAAGCGATTCAAAAATAGGGGCCCAGGGGCCTTACTATGAGCTCTTATAGCAGGGCTTATATTGAACTGCCTTGCTTTTTCGTACTATAACCTCAACGGTTAGTATGAAAGCAGGCCTTAAGCAGTCCCGCTTTTGAACTAAACTGAACGGTTTCTTATTTGCTGATGGTAAGCCTCCAGAGCTTACTCATGCATTGCAAGCATCTGTCAGTCAGAAAACTAGCAATCTATATTCCCGCGCCGTGTACCTGCGGGCGGCGGGATCCCGCTTGATGCAGCCGACGCTCTAAGGGAGGTTAGCCTACCTTCATGAAGAGTATCTTAAAATCCTCGTCGTCGTACTCGACGTTGAGAAGATTTCTCAGCACCGTGCGGAATTCGTTAGGCAGCATTTTGTTGCGGTACGCGCTCTGGAAGGCCTCCTTGATCTTCACCATGTCCACCATCGTGCAGCGCTCGTGAAGGGGCACGTTCCGCCATCGCATCCGAGCGTGCGCCGCTGTGCTAACATCTGATAGCGTAGACAACGACATTAACGATTTTATATCGCTTTCGTTCGCCATGATTTTGTTTCTGATATCGACACGATAACTAAGTATAAAATAAATAAAATTCACGGATTTAAATACAAGAGTAAAAGAATATTTAAATTAGTAGGTAACAGCTTTTTTCTCAGCAAAACTTGTAAACTCGAAGCATGCTATTGTCAATGTCAAATTGTCAAATGAGAGGCGGAGGCGGCAGAGGCAGGCTTAAGCTTTGTCCACATTTGTATCATCTTGACGATCAAAATCAGGCGTATCGTATCGACTATTCGTATCCTAAGTGTGGACGCTCATTTCGACTGCATCGTATCGTATCGCTATCTCCATTAGCCCAAAATGGGCTTAATGACCACGTTCGCACTTAGGATACTGTATCTTGTTAGCGTGTCAGCAACGCGTGTCGTGTTTGTGGACGCGTACATTTTCCTCGTATCTTCAAACTTGTCAAAATCGTGTAGCGGCATTGCGTAGGGTTGCCAACCCTACTATATAATGCAGAGGTTTTACCTTCCAATAAAACCGCCATTGTGCGCTGAGCCTTGTCCGGGGAGAGGGTGAGAGGGTGAGAGAGCCATTGCCGATTTTCTTGTTTTAACACGTTTATGTCGACTGGCAACACTGGTTTCCCGCCTTTTTCCCTGCAACATAGACAATTCCCGCCAAGAATCATCCCTTCTGCTAAGTAATGAAACGCCGGTTGGAAGCTAACTGACTTTATTGCGAACTACCGCCATATAAGATATAAATACCTTACACATCCCACCACCAAATCAAAAAATACAAAAAATGTATGTAAAGTTAAAATAGAAAAACCTATTGCAAGAACCGTGACAACTTCCCATACAATTGATCTGTCAGACAACCTACCCAAAGATGAACATATAAAATAAATTTATATTTGAATATGAGTTGCTGTGATCGTATAATACCTACCCCATTATATTTTATTTTATTTTATAACAATACTATGAGTTATTATTATTTCCTTTCTATATACTAAATCACATCAACACCTTGACCGGTTCGAGTCCGGCGACATGGGCATCTTACGTCATACACATAATTTATTCTTAAGCCTCTTATGAGCTCTCCTAGCTCGTTCTGAAGCCTCTGGTGGCAGCGAAGGTCGCGGCTCAGGATGAGTCGACGTAGCTTCCTCTACCGCGTCCTCAAATTCGTCTTTCGAATCAGTCTCCGTAACAACCTGCTCATCATGAGTCGCGTCCTCACCGTCACCTCCCAATTTTCTATTCGGCTGTAAAGGTTGACCGTCAGACCCTTCAGTAATTTCTTTCGACGGTTGTGTACTCGCGCGCGAAAGAGAATAACGGTTTCTAAGTGGCACTATTTGATTATAATGTCTACGCCATTCAGAAGTTTCCCCCACTTTTACTTTGCAAGAAACGGGTCCCGTGATTTCTGAAACGTAACCTTCTGCCCACTTAGTTCCCGTCTTGGAGTAGTCGCGAGCGAGTACTTGATCGCCAGGTGCGAGGCGGGTGTGCTGTCCGCCTGCCGCGGCTATCTGTTTATCTTGTGCGGCGTGTACCACAGCCGCGCTGTCTGGACGCAGCGCGTCTAAACGTCCCCGAAGACGACGTCCAAAAAGCGCGACTGCGGGCGAGACACCCGTGGTAGCGTGTTCGGAATTGCGATATTGGAATAAAAATCTATACAACGCGGTCAATATGTCTACCTTTTCAAAAATCGCCCGTTTTATGACCTTTTTTACTGTCTTTACAGCGTTCTCCGCCTCACCGTTACCTTGGGGTCTGTACGGCGCCGAAGTACTATGTCTTATTTTATTTTTTACACAATATTGTTTAAATTCTTCAGAAAAAAATGGCGGGCCATTGTCGGTCACTAATTGTGATGGAATACCGAAGCGTGCGAAAATGGACCGCAAAGAAGTGATAGTTGCACTCGCTGAAGTACCCGCCATAGCAACCGCCTCGATCCACTTTGAGTGTGCATCGACCACAATTAAAAACCTTTTACCCGCGCAATCGAAAAAATCAGCATGTAACCTCTGCCAGGGGTGCAGCGGGTACTCCCACGGATGCAGGGGGGCGCGCGCGGGCGCGTCGCGGACCGAGCGACACGCGTCACAAGCGCGGCACATGTTTTCTATCTCCTTATCTATGTTCGGCCAGTAAACATAGCTCCTAGCAATATTTTTCATCTTGTTCATGCCTACATGGCCACTATGAATTTCTCTTAAAACTTCCGGTCGTAACTTTAAAGGAATAACTATTCTGTACTTATAAATGATACATCCACGATCCGTGAACAAATCTTCTTTACGAGCAAAAAAAACTTTTTCTTCATCACAAGTAGGCGACGACGGCCAACCAAACATTAAATACCCCAGAACTTTACACAGAACGGGATCTTTCCGAGTCTCTTTAGCGACATCGTTAAAATCAATAGGTACAGTTTCTTCAACATAATGTAAATAATCTATTTGGGAAACGGGAGGCCGCTCGTGTGACAGAGGTAGCCGTGACAAGGTATCGGCCGGACCGTTGTCCGCCGATCTCACGAATTCGATAGTGAAGTCGTAGCCCGCTAACCGCGCGGCCCAACGCTGCAGTCGACTGGCCGCTGTCTGTGGAATGCCTTTTTTTTCACTGAATATGTAAGTGAGTGGCTTATGGTCAGAACGTAGTATAAACCGCCTGCCAAATAGGTACTGGTGGTGTTTAATTATGCCGTAGTATATCGCTAAAGCTTCTTTGTCTAATTGACTATAGTTTTGCTCCGTTCTATTTAAGGTGCGCGAAGCGCAGCAAACGGGACGCTCGCTGCCGTCGCCGTAGCGGTGCGCTAGGACCGCGCCTACGCCGTATGCACTGCTATCCACTGACAATACGAGTGGCCGCCCCTCCTCATAGTGTGCCAACACTTTATCACTTAATAAAACATTCTTTGCATTTTGAAATGCTTTTGCACAATTTGAGTCCCATTCCCACCGGATGTCTTTTCTCAAAAGCTGGTGAAGCGGATGTAATAAAGAACTTAAATTGGGTATAAATTTACCATAATAATTAAGTAAACCGAGAAAACTTTTTAATTGTGTGACATCCTTGGGTGTGGGTATTTTGGCGATCGCCTCGATATCCCATCCTCGTCGCCAGTGCTAAGTAATGAAACGCCGGTTGGAAGCTAACTGACTTTATTGCGAACTACCGCCATATAAGATATAAATACCTTACACCTTCCACTAGGGCAAGCAAGCGTCGAGCGCCCACTTTTCCTCATTGTTTTCACCAGGGCCAGTAAAATGCCCCGGACAAGGCTCAGCGCACAATGGCGGTTTTATTGGAAGGTAAAACCTCTGCATTGTGCTGCTTCGCCTTGTCCGGGGAGAGGGTGAGAAATGTTTGTTATTGCCCTGGTGAGGGATGATGAGAAAATAAGCCAATTTAATGTGAACCTATAAGTTAATTTTAGAGTAGGTACAAAACATAATTTAAGCATTTAATCTTCATTTTATTTTCAACCAATGGGAATAAATAAATCAGACAAGTATTTTAGATCAATCGCAGAATATAATAATAATAATTTATTATTATCTAGAATATATTTATTTTATATCTAACATCCCCCGTGATCCGAAGCGTGATACCAATTACCTTTTTGAGAATAATTTTATCAGTCGGAACGATGCAAAGCAACGAAGCAATGAAACTATTGCTGCTGATCTAATGCTTTCGACTGTGTTCCAATTCTGTAGACTTAAAAACTATTCTTACCAATTACCGTTCTGGAAGCAGGCTTCGATTTACACAGAGTTGTAATAAAAAGTTGCTGAAGTGAGCTATTCTCTAATCAGATAGTTTAAAGACTTTGTGAAACCAATAAACGAGGCTCAATATATTTTGATCCTCGTGAGTAATCTGCTTCCTTCCTCATTGATGGTGCTAAGCAGAGCGAGCCAATACTCGACTAAAGAAAAAAGGTCACTCAGTACACTATCAACGTCTATTGTCCTAAACGAATAATTAAACAGTTTCATAATGTTTATTCACACCATGATTAGTAATAGTAAGCGTGATGATCTTTCCCAGAGAAAAGAGCATCTCATCAAAAAGTTGAGGACCACAAATCAGAATCTGAATGTGAATAAATATCCAGTCTCGCGAAATTATATTTAAATACTTTTCTCAGTCACGTGTGGCTTAAACAGTTGGTATGACCAATTTGTGGAAGAGAGTTGTAGCAAGTGGTAATTTCTTCCTTATGAGGATGTTCTAGAATTCTAGATACTTAGCTAGGTTCTTGCCTAAGGGGACAGCTAACAGCACCCTTGTTATCTGAGCACCATTTGAGCCAGCCTCGGTTCCAGGCGAGTTCCTAAGAGAACAAAAAACATATGCCAAACCTTTAGTAAAAGAGCTTTTTCTTCTGCTGTCCGACATTGGTGGAGATACTATTAGCTCCAATCAACAGTCTACTTTTGGTAGAGTGTGGTCTGTGCTTTGTGCGACAGGTTTTGTAACTGAACTGGCCCGCTGAAGGCTCTGTTCTAAAGATCAGGTCTCCAGAATCATTTCAGTCATCGAGGCGTGGCCACCACAAAACAGACAGCCGCAACCACTCAGGAAAAGTAATACTTACCTACCCCTGGAATGAGGGACGAAGCTAAAAACACCCATGTCAGGGCGTAATTCCACTGCCGGCTGAAGGCACTGTGGAAATACACTCCTCCTCCAGCGGGTCTAGCGATACGTAGTGCTGAACTACGTGAGCCTGAGCAGATGAGAACAGATCTATTCATGGCGGCCAACACACAGAATGCCCGAAACAGCCCCGAAGATGGCTCTGGTAAGAGATGTCACTCCGGGATCCGGAATCACATTCCAGAATGGTATCTCTCACCAGTGCTAAGTGATCGGCGATCCTGTTGAAACATCCAGGAAGGTGTTGGTACGTTACAACCATACTCAGGTCCTGGATAAGACGTCATACCTTGCGAGTCTGCCTTGTGAGCGTAGAAGATCTCGTCCGGCTTTGATTTCGCAGATAAGTCAATGCTTTGTGCATCGTGCGATTAAATCAGAAGATTGGCATGTCGGAGTTCGTGCACCTACTGGACGTGGACGGTAATTAAACGAGCTGCTGATGAAGCACCCATTGTCCGACAAGTTGTGTCGTTATCCAAGGCACCTTAACTGTTCAGATGCACCGCTGCAATGCATCCGTCACCGGACGAAGTCAGTGTAACCTGTGGCAAATAAATAAAAGAAGATTCGCTCACCGAATAGTGCCACCCTTGCAATTCCATGATCTTCTATGTGGATAAGACGTGTTGCGGATTCGTTTGTTCTTGTCGTAGAAACATAAAACCGTTGACGGTTCTGAAAGAGACGGTGGCAGTGTAAATGACCAATGGCCTACGGAATTGGTACAATTTAATATTTTTATAATCAATTGAGCTTCACTCAACGCGGTCAGTAGGTAGGAGTCTCTGAAACTCCTGACAACGTAGGTAAATGTAAGATATTCTGCTAGGAAGTTACTTTCAGTTTCCCGCAGTATCGCATCAAATCCTCAGAAATTCCAAATTCTGAGTGGTCGGAACCTAAGTAGTAATATCAACTTTTCAATGTTGATGACTGAAACTCAAACTACAGCCTGAAGCAATACGTTACAGCTACCGAAATCAATTTCAGCAAGTAAGAAACGTCAACATAAAATATAATTATACAAAGAACTAGGCTCATTCTAGTTTTTCGAAGTTTCATGCTAAACCGTATGACGAGGAAGACATGACGTCAAGGTTTTGCCTAAAAAGGGATCGGTGACTTTTAGCTGCAATACTTACTCACGTAAAAGTACGTTTGAGATATGTTCAACCTTCGTCAACAGAACTAATTGCCCGGTTGAAGGAAGTTTGGAATTTCAAAAGGATAGTTACGTAACATATCCGATGGGTCATTCATAACACAAGTTAACACAAGTTGTTTAAATTAGATTTGGTTATAAGAATTTCGGAGGTAATCTAGCTCGAAAAGAAGTTCGAATATGTGTTTATATTATTATCTTTATGAATTAGTGATAAAGTTTGTATGGCTTTCTATCCTTCGTTAAATTAGAAGGTTTCAAACGGCTAAAACGAACTCTAGTTAACTATAGCGACATCTCTAGGCGTTACTACCACGACATCGTTTATTTTTTAATTTTTATATTGTAGGTACTAAAACGTAGTGATTATTTCCTCTGTGGTAGGTACCACTACAAAATATAATAAAAAGGGGAAAGACCTTTATCAGTCTACTCCAAGAAAACACTAAACACAATTTACATGATACAATGATATTGTCGCCTCCCTACCCCCTATACGTACTGCCTTTGCTAGAAGACAGTACCCATCCCAATCAGTATTTATATATAATAAACTAAACAAAATACTTAAAATTTATCCTATGCATCTATATATGTGTAAAAAATGTATAACGTTATGGTTAGGAACGCTTACATATCTCGAAGTTGAAGATCTTTTAACTAGAATCGCTTAAATACACACACACACACACACACACATTCTCACACACACACTCACACTCACACACACACACTCACACACACACACTCACGCGCTTACCTCAACAAACACGCATATTAAAAACAGTTGGTTTTTCTCTATTATTTGATTTTTGTTTACTTTTTCTATTTCTATTGTTGTAATATATTTATTTTTGTAATCTACTGTTATCCATAGGGAAGAAGCGGGTCATTCTCAATACAAGTATCTTTTGATTACTTACAGGGAAGTCTCAGCAATTTTTTGTACCTAAGATTACTGAAATAAATGATTTTTATTTTTTTTTTTTTTTTTTTTATTTTTACATTAGGTATCAATCGTGGAATTATCAGAAAATATAGGCTTATGATCGACTACAAAGGTGTATCCAAAAAGCCACAATTAAAAGAAAAGAATAACCATATTGTTAAAAATGTTGCAATGCAAACTAATCAAACTACTTAAATCTACACATTTAAATTTATAGTTCTTACGATGACACTCTTCAAGATGGTATCGTAAGTCTGTATAAAAAAAAAAGGAAACCTTATGAATACAAATAATAATAATACAATAAAATAACAAGTTCTGTTCACCAGCTTACATTCCACATTATTTATATAATCTGCTTAACTTATTATTATTTGAAATATTATTATCTAAATATTATTATTATCTATTATCTTATCCTCGCAAAATGTATCTTAGAACAGAACTCCATATAAAACACAGATTGCAAATCTTTTATTCAAAATAAAAATCAACCCAAAATAATAATTTAGTTTACATTATTTTTAAGATAATAATATGGCCGTATCAATGAACGTTCACAATATGAGGGTAGATAAATATTGTTATCATACTGCTTTAAAACATCGTTTGAAAATCCTCCCAAACGATATCTTAAATATCGTACTGCTTTAAAACATCGCTCGAAAATCTTCTCAAACGATATTTCAAATATCGTACTGCTTCAAAACATCGTTTGAAAAAACCTGGCTAATATAAAATCTGTCCTAAAAGTTTCACTATATTCAACTACTTAGTTAATAATTTAAACAATGTCCATCCATCTTGCTAAAACACTAAAGTATACGTGGTCAATCAAAATGCAAAGTGGTTTGTAAGGATTTCTATAATAACACAAAAGAAAAGTACCTAAAGTTACTTTTAATTGTTGGACCTTTGGGTGCATTATCAATTTTATCTAATCCGCCGTTACTGGAAAATATGATGTAACTAGATTAACGTTATTTTGAACCATGTTTTCCATAAAATCAGTTAACACCAGCACTTGGTTACGCAAATTATATAGCAAAGTATTAAAATATTGATACTTAGCTTTTTCAGCACGCAAATTATCTAGCAAAGTATTAAAATGGTGGTACTTAGCTTTTTCAGAAGAACGTCTGTCGCACTGAACTACTTGAAATTATTTGATGGTTATCGCCGCCTTTTCTCCCGGCCCCTTCGCTGTCGCCTCCCAGCGTTACCAGACATTGAGGCGTCCATATTGCTAACTTTATGAATATCAACAGGACTTCCTCTTAAACGTGTTATCACTGCGAAGTTCAGCAACGCAATGAGGAAAAGTGGGCGCTCGACGCTTGCTTGCCCTAGTGGAAGGGATGATTCTTGGCGGGAATTGTCTATGTTGCAGGGAAAAAGGCGGGAAACCAGTGTTGCCAGTCGACATAAACGTGTTAAAACAAGAAAATCGGCAATGGCTCTCTCACCCTCTCACCCTCTCCCCGGACAAGGCGAAGCAGCACAATGAAGTATCCTACTATATTGAGGGCTCGCCGGTCTTTTGATTTGATTGAGACACTTTTAAAAAGTTCTAAAAACTTTGTACCATTTTACAATTATATAAAATCTACCATAGAAAAGCTGTAAAAGAAATGAGAAGTCACCAAGACATGGCTTAAAGGACTTTGCATCCAAGCCAAAAATCTTAAAAAAAATTGAGACACTTTTTTTTTTCATTGACAGTGACAGCTACGGATTTAGACAGATGTGTTAGTTGATTTATTTTTTAATTTTGTGATATTGTGTTTTTCTAACTAAAATTTAGTATTTGTCGTATTCTATTCTAAACAAATAAAATATGTTTATTACGGCGAGATTATTAGCGAACAGGCACCCCTCATTCATAGCTCGGACAGTTTTCGTAAAAAATAACAATGTCGACGACGCTTGCAGATTGGTCAATAGAATTTTAGGAAAAGAAGGACTTTTGGAACGGTATAGATTGAATCAATATTACGAGAAACCGTTTCAGGTAAGCAATAAACCATACATATACCATTCAAGGATTCATCATTAAAATTTGTCAACTTGAAAGGTGCTTTAAAATTTAAAATACAGGCCAGAAATATTACTGTATACCTACTTTTGAGAACAATAATATGTATGTGATTACGATTGTTCCTGTGAAGAAACAATATTTTTATATACCTGTTACTTAACTACATTTATCAGAACCTAAGTCATCTCGAGCTACATAAATTGATGCTGGTGATAAAATAATTAATTTTCATTTTTATGTGCAGATGAAATTTAATTTAATTATATAATAATAATAATAAAGGTTTTTTTATTTTCAAACCCTTATTTTCACTATTCAATATTTACAAGTAGGTACTATAACTCATTTGGGCCTGAATCCCCTTGGGTAAAAGCCTCCCCCAACTCCTACCACACGTCTCTGTCCTGGGCCCTAGTTATCCAGTTGGAACAACTGGACAACTGAATTGAATTAATGTATATTATTTTTTTACAGACAAGAAGGCGAGTTAACCATGAAAGGTGTAAAGCCATATACAATGAAGATATGGAGAGAAAAATTAAATTTGTTCTACGGAAAAATAGACATGAACCCTTTCCGGGATGTTACTGATTAAAATTGTAATTTATAACCCAAACAAGTGATGTAAGATCATAAATATGATCAGATAGGTACTTTACTAGACACTGAAAAATTAATAGATAATAAAATTTAATATTTGAAATATAAGTTTCATTTCACATTTCTACCTAAAATTCTACTACTAGAAAATTCATTAATTTCATAAACATATTTAAAATTATCTGCTACTCAGTAAATAAATATGCTTTTACATACCAGTTATTAATACAGCAGAATATATTCTAACTAGTGGCCGCCCGTGACTTAACCCACATTAAAAGTTTTTTGTTATCCCTCAGGGACAATACTTTATTCGCAATGAAGGGTACCCTAATGTCCTCTGTACCCCTGACAGTGCGTATGCAAGACTTCTTGACGATCGGTTCAGTAGTTAAGACGAAGGCCTAACAAACACACTGACTTTCACATTTATAATTAGTAAGACTAGAGTATATTTCTTGTGCACCACATTTTATTAACTAAAATAAATGAGTATTATTTACAAAATCTTTATTTCTTTCTTACAATACATGTATAATACAAGATAATATTTACAAAAGTAAAAAGGATAGTATTGTCACAACTAACAAAGTAATGCTTACAAAAATATGATAAAGCTTTGGCTAGAGATAGGGTTTGGCGGTGGAGTAGCGTGCAGGGGCGCGGTCGCGGGGCGCGCCGTCACGAGAGGGCGCAGTCGGCGCGGCGCGGCACGTAGTACTGGTAGCGGTAGCAGCGGCGGCAAGTCTTGATGCCGCAGCGGTAGCTCAGCCCGCCCTGCGGCTTGCCCTTGCAGTATTTTAGCCCGCATGGATACCAGTTTACACAGACCTGGCCAAATTAAAATTATTTAAAAATATAAATAATTGTGATTAAATTGACAATAGACAAGTGATTTACTGCAACTTCACTCGAGAATGTGAACAGATTAAAATACGTCTTTTTGTACCAAAAGCACTCTGAAATCGTCGCAGATCACTGTAATCGCATTGGACTTCCATTATAATTTTCTGAAAACCTACAAGTGGCTTGGCTATAAGAACAAAATAAAAAAATAGATATTTTTTTACTTCATGTTAAATGAAGATGTAAAATACCTAATACTGCAATAAATATAGTTACATATTATTATCAAATAGACGTTAGATGAAAAATACTAAGGCATCCTCCTCTCCTTTTTAAATTGCTGTGCCCAACAGGGTCTATAATGAATCCAAAATGTATGATTTCCACCAAAATGTACTTATAGATGCAATAAATGAAATATGAAAATAAGATGTGAATCAAGACTATACAAGTGTTTCGCAGGTTGTCTGGTTCGCAATTCGTCTGGCAGACAAACTGCCAATTTTTCTTCTCAAATTCGTTTGGCTTTATGATCTTTGTTCTTTTGAAGGCTGCTATAAACAATGAGCAATCAATGTCGGAGCTTATTTCCCAAGTCCGTTTGTTCGAAAACTTACACATTTTTTTGGCTATATACACTTAAGAATGAGTGAAGTATTTTAAACTTTTATTAGATAAGTTGTTAGAGCACCTCCACGTGGCAGATGCAGTCTTCCTCCGGGGCGGCGCGCGCGCAGGCGGCGGCGGCGGGCCGGCCCTCGCCCTCCGCCGCCAGCGCGCGCTCGGGGAACGCCGTCACCGCCATAGAGTAAGACTCCTCCATGCCTGCAGCACAATCAATGGTCATTGAGATCTAGGATTGGTAGTACGTTGTAGGTCGAATTCATAGCCAGACCCTTGATTACGTAAGTCTGTTGCTAACAATTCAGCCCCCAGGGGGGTGATTATGTAACTTTGTTGCAATCAACTCTGACAGAAATCGCAGTTACGTCGCTGCTTTATTAAGAACCAATATGAGAACTATCTAACTTAAAGCAGCAATGTAACTGCGCTTTCAATCGAGAATTGTTAGCAACAGACTTACGTAATCAACGGGCTGAACCGAGTAAACTCGCAAGAAGAATTAATAAGAACACAATTTTGACAGATCCAAACTGAATAGTACAATACAAAGATATCGATGTTCGTGTGATTTCATCAATAATTGGGGTTCGCCATTTTGGCCTGGGGCCGTACAGGTGAACGCTCCAAACTTCGGCAAGTCTGCCAAGCTTCAATTCCATTTTTCTCCTTTCTCTATCTGCGATCAGCATTTAGGCCATAATCAAATTATTATTTTATTATTATTATTAATTGACAGGCAAGCAGTTGAGACAACTGATAAGAGCCTGTATCCAGTTATATTATGGGCTGAGTTTATCTATCATTGGTTTTTTAATATTTGTCCAATCTATTCATAAACCGATTCGTATTCTGTGCAGATAACACTTCCTCAATTGGTTGCAATCAGGTATTTTAGGACTTCACATCCAAGATGATGAATCCCCCACATAAAAATGACCCAGTCAAATGGTGGCCAATGGTGTTCTCTTCAGTCGCTTTATGGTTTGTCTGTAGCTTGTTGATTTTTACGACTCCTAAGGCTCAAATTAAAACAGATAAATCAAGCCCCAATCAAGTCATAATGACGATCCTCAATTCATGACGTCACACGAACATCGATATCTTCCAAATAATTTCGGCAAAAAAGCTAACGCTGGTACGACCCCTGGGGGCTTACCATCAGCAAAAAATAAACCGTTCAGTTCAAAAGCAGGCCTTAAACAGGACTGTTTAAGGCCAGCTTTCATACTAACCGTTGAGGTCATAGTACGAAAAAGTAAAGCCGTTCAATATAAGTCCTGCTATAAGAGCTCATAGTAAGGCCCCTGGTTAAAAAATGACAAGTACTGAATTTCGGACGAATATTTTGAAGCTACCAATTTTAGACTCTTTAAAGTGTCGAAGGAATGAGTAAGATTGACGGTTCTAAAGAGTTGTATGTACGGACCGGGCCTGGGCGGCCACCGCTCGAGGTCGGCGGCGCGCAGGTACGCGGGGGCGGCGGCGCGGCAGTGGCGCGCGGCGGCGCCCGACAGCAGCCGCGGCGCGCGCCCCGCCCACGCCGTCATCGTGCTCTGCCGCCACCCTCGGTCCTCTTCCGCCACGCGGATCGTGCCCGGATTTTTCTGCATCATTAGAGGTCAAAATGAATCTTTGTTCACATAATTATAGAGAAGTGAACGAAGATTAAATTCAATCTTTTGTAAATATTAGGTGTTTCAGAAATTATTAAGTATTCAGAATATCACTATTGAACCTTTGACCGGGATAAAAAGTTTCATATGTTTTAATCCAGGCTATAAACTATCTGTGTGTCAAATTTCATCCAAATCTGTTTGATTGAGGAACAAACATCCAAACCCACAAACTTTCACAATTATAATATTAGTAGGAAGTAGGATTTGAGAGTATTTTTTCAGACTCAATAATATAACATTTGACATTTGATACCTGTCTAAGTTTGGCCATAGCATCTGGTGTGATGAAGTCGGCCTGTGCAGCGTGGGTGAGGAAACAGAGAGTCCGGTGGCCGGACTGGCCTAACTCCTCCTCTGCCGGAATTACCACCTTCATAGCTTCCACTTCCTGGAACCGATCAACATTTTCCATAATAAAAAATTGTTTATAATATAGCTTCAAGTTTGGTTAACAATTAAGAGTGGGTTCCTTAAACGAAATCTTACAGCAAAATCGTGGTCATTATTACATCAAAGTAATTGACTCTTTCCTTAATCCACCTTGGACATCTTGGCACATATTCATCATCACTGTGGGAATCTTGGAAGCACAATTATTATTATAAAACAGTTTTTTTTAGATGACCGACAGCTACTATAACAGAACACTATGACCATTTAATTCTTACATTTGTGAAATCCACAAGCTGTGATATGAAAACCCCATCCAACCGTAAGAATTCCAGTGTGATTGTATCCTCTGATACATTTGCTGTTATGTTTTCTTGCATAACATCACCACCCTGTAAAAAATATCACCAACAGGGGACAAATTAAGTTACATACATTACGTTAAGTTAAGTTACATATTACATACATACATTATTAGGTAACATTTATTTCTTATTGGAAATACCTAACAAAAATATACTTAAAGATAAAGTAATAACAAAATAATCTGTAGGACTGTACAGTTACATTTATTAAGATTATTGGATACAATGATTTAAAAAAATATATATCTTAGATTGGATATATTTTTATTATCAAATATTTTTCTGGAGAATGAACACATTTTTCCAATGATAATTTACTGAAGTAGAAATATATTTTTTACTGCAGTTTGGTGACTTTGTGATAAATTTATGTGATCAAAATCTTTTAATACTTTAATAATATATAAATTCATAGAAAACAAACATTTACAATTTTACATAGACAGGTTCCAAAGGGAACATTTACCTGGTTTTTTACATTTATAAGTAACTGTAAGTTTGTGGGTCGCACTATTAAATATAAAAGCATTAATTGATACCAAGCGGTATCCATTATTTTGGAATTTAAAAAAATAATGATCACATCACAAATTCACAACATTTCAATTCAAGCTCATGACATGACATAAGATATCTGTTTTTAAGGAGTGCTATGCTATGCATGAACCAATGAAATTCCATCCATTTGTAAAACCGTATTGTCGATTGACGACGTAATTTGTAATCATTGCATCGATTAGCGGGTTTTTGAAAACAGGCAGGCAAAGATTATTGAGTTTATATCGTTTTTTATGTGTACCTATCAACTAGCTTTTGACATATTTTTTTATTACTTTTTTGCATTATCATGCTTTATAAATGCTATCTTATCTTCCGTTCCGTTTTATCAAAATTTACTTCAAATAATTTATTACTGAATCCTTGAATCCAATGTATTATTTTGTAAATATTTTTTGTGTAAACTTAAATAGTAAGTAAGTAGGTACGTCTATTAATTTAATAGCATTTTAGTTAATTGAGAAAAGTGTGAGTTGTATTTTATTTAAATATATAGAAAGTAGTTTTGAAATAATCTCAAGTATTCTGTGCCGAAACCACAGACACATCACGAAACGACGAAACGAAAGAAAACGTCACTCTCGAAACGGAAAGAAGGGCGATGTTGCACAAGAAAGACAGCTGTCGTTTCATTTTCAGCTGATTTTTGTGTACGATTGCGAACGTTGCAGATTTGACCTGCGATCGAATCGAAGTTTTTCTTAACATCACAAGTCTTATAATCGAGTCGAGACAGTGTAATCGAAGACAGCCAATCATCTGGGGGAGAACAACGGAGAAGCATCATTCTGCAGCTACGAACAAAGGGAGATGGTCTATTGAGCTCGGACGGTGCGTAGCGGGCGGCCGTGACGTCACGAGGCCGCAGCGTCGAGGCCGATGCGGCGGGAGCGCTCGTGATCTCGGCGCTCCGGGGAGCGCGGCGAGGACGCGGAGCGGACCGGGCCAGCCTGGCCTCCACTGACTCGGGGTCGGGGGACGAGGGCGCAGGCCACCGGCCGCCGCGCAAGCGGACCCGCAGGCTGTCGCCGCCCGCCCAGCCCGCGGCCATGCACCAGCCGCACACGCCCTGCGCCAACGGCGCGCCGCCCCTCCACCTCAACGGCGATGCACCCTCCAGCAATGGCGACGTGCAGCCACCTGGTCTGCGCATGAGCCAGACTGACCAGGAGATTGTGAGGCTCATCGGCCAGCACCTTATCTCTGTTGGACTCGAGTAAGTACCATTGTTACTTTGCATTGTTTTGCCAACAACGTATACTGAAAAGTTGTGTTGGGTTAGCCAGATTTTCCAAACGCCACTAATGATCAAATTAAAATCTGACTGAAAGAACACAGGCTAGTAGAAACTGGTTAGAAATCAATTCCAATGAATCAAAGGATTGAGTTTTCAATTACCTGGGAATTGTTTACTTTACCGCACTTGCAACGGATCACATTCATGCTTTGGCAGAGTTTGGAACATTCATTTCTCATTTTATTTAGAAGCTAATCTAAATGGCAGTTTTTTTGTCTCCTTTGTTCTATTTGCAAGTCGGCTTTGGATTTTGATCATCATGGTGATTTAGTAACACCTTTTAATTAACAATATTGTGGAATGTATGTGATTTAAATGTAATTTTTATAGATTTTTTCCGTAATAACGAGATGAACTTTGTTAAAAAGAACAAACAAATCTTAAAAACAGGGATATAAAATGACAACATTACCTGAACTTTATATCAATATATTACGGGTTCACTACACCATTTCGAAATATATCTCATCGAAGTACAATTCATCGATGACACCTCGTCGATTACTTATTTAAACGATGCCTTAATTACACGAATGTTATTACTGCGATTGTTCATTTCATAGAATTTTCTTTAGTTGATGGCTTAAATAATCGAAATACGCCATTTCGAAATACATCTCATCGAATTACAATTTAAATAAGACATGAAAATAATGTTCCAATATTAATAATGAGCAGGGCGGGTAGATTATTTTATTTATTTTTATTTTATTTTTTTTATTAAAATATTTATACTTGATTGTTTTGCTGAAATGTACCGTATGTGCATTCAATCAAATTGGTTTTTATTTATTATTAGATCAATTGTCTTTCGATGAATATTACCGTAGGTGGAAAGTATTTCGATGAAATGTAGCATTGATCAAATGTACTTCGAAATGTTGAGCAATCGATGATATAAACATTAGACGTATTAGACAGTCGACGAGGTGTCATCGATGAATTGTATTTCGATAAGATATATTTCGAAATGGTGTAGTGAACCCATATATTACGCGGTAGACCCACAGATGTCAGTTTAACCTAAAGAAATATTGATTTCCTGTGTGGTGTGAGTAGTTGGCTGTGTGTGGTTAGCCTTGATGTAATTATTATTCTATGTGAATATTTTGCTATAGTGGCACTGACTTCTTACATGACTATTAATTCATTAAACGAGAGGTGGCTACTTGAGGCCGGACAACAATGGAAATCTATTGTGTCTCATTTTGTCTGTTTACTTGTTGTTAACTTCATTGTTTTTAGCTGATAGACTCACAGGTCATTGATCTCTATTATTGTTTTCATCTCATAACTTCTAACTGTTTTTTAAATTATGTTGGTAATTAAAGTAAGTAGTACTTTAATTTTATTTAAGTTGTCCAGTCTGATTTTAATGTATACTAAAAGCTATAATAGTGAAAAGTATTCTCAAATTCAGCTTTCAATAACATTTTTTTATGATGTCATTAAATTATACCTATTGCTTTCATAGAGTAATAACATGAATGTCTTACCAATCTCTTCTAGATTAATAACATTGAAACATTCATTGAAACTGAAATGTACACCTGAAATCTTTGATTTGATGCAAATAAGGCAGAGTCCCAGATGAATTGGACTGTAGCATGATCTTGAGCTGAAGTTCAAAGTTGTTATTATCTTGCTTCTTAATTATTGTGTATGTAATCAATGCAGTGGTTATGCTAGCACCAGTATCACTCTGGTTGAGCATACATTTTTGGGTTCCGTAGCCTAAATGGCAAAAAACGGAACCCTTATAGATTTGTCATGTCTGTCTGTCTGTCCATCCGTATGTCACAGCCACTTTATTCCAAAAGTATCAGGATTACACAGTTGAAACTTAGTAGGTAGATGTATTCTGTTAACCGCTTAACGATTTTAACACAAAAATAAAAGATTAAAGGGGGGCTCCACACACATGGAACTGAAACTGAAAAAATTGTTTTCTTCAAACCAATACGTGCGGGGTGTCTATAGATAGGTCTTTAAAAATGACATTGAGGTTCCTAAGACAATTTTTTCTCAAAGTCAACCGTTTGTTCAAAGATATTCACTGCCAAAGTGGTAAAATGTGTCCCCCCCTCTAACTTTTGAAATAAGAAAGTGAAAAATTAAAAAATTGATTTGATCGAGATATAGTAATTAGTTTTTGTGATATAGCACATTTTCGAAAACCGCAAATATAACTTTGTCATTCATACTGTGAAAAACAAAGTTATTTTTGCAGACGAAAAATTATAGTGGTATAAAGTAACTACGGAACCCTACGGCGCGTGGCCCGACACGCACTTGCCGGTTTTGTTATTTATGTAATCACATTACAATGTCATTTCATTAACCAATTTTGATAAGACTTCAATGTATTCCACATTAAATCTACCTGATTACTTTATTAAATACTGCTCAGTCAAGAGACTTGGTCGCAGATAAGACAGCAAAAAAAACTTCTTCTCATGTTTATTCGTGTGTATAGTGCAACTTACTTTTAGAGATCATTAAATGCTGGTCAACACTTACCAGGGGGGTATTTCAACATCTTAAAACTTGTCAGTTTTCTATTATTTGTGTCTCTTTTATTTGTTGTACAGAGAGAATGAGACTCATTTATAGCCATTCAGAAAACTGACAAGTTAGAGGTTGTAATATGAGTATCCCCCCAGTACTTTAGTCTGAAACTAAGATATTGTAAAAAATACACACTATAGTACTTTTTATCACCTTAACATAAAGTAAGTAGCTGTTATTTATTCAGTGATAGTAGTAATTATTGTTTTAACTATATATACGGCGGCGGTCACATAATTAAGGACACCAGTCGATTTTCATACAAACGAGGTAACTTTGAAGCCATGGTTTTCCGCCAAGGATTGGCCTAGCTGTGATCTGATTATGGCTATCCTGGGAGTGAATGAGGGAGATTCAGATCTCTCTGATGATCATTATTTTAAAAGATATAACTTGATTGACTGACTGAGGAATAGTAGCCTACTTGCAGTGAAATTATTCGTTAATTACGTGATGTGATATCATGTCACACACTGCGACAGAGCAATATGGTGATGCTATTAATTATTTCAGAGATGGGCGAGGAGACCCGCCATCGACCTTTCGAAAGTGTATATCAGTAATACCGACTTAATTTTTATGAATAGGTGTTAACACACAACGACCGACGCGACGATGTAATTCTGGTGTAGTCGCGCGTGGGGTGGCGTGGGCGTAAAGTGCATGCGCACAACAAAATGCTGCGTTTCAGTTGTATTTCTAAAAGTTTAGCTGGACCTTTGCCAAATAAGTTGGTCAACCCCTGATTTATTATATGGTGCTAGGTCATGGCTGTCGTCCATTGTATCGTGTCAGACAAATAGTGTCGTGCGTGAGAGAGGTGCATTGCATGCAGCATCGACTACGCGCTGCTTCCCTGTTCGTTGCCTCGATGACAATGTCACCCTCGCCCACCGGGGCGCCGTGGTATCACATGCGTCTGCAGTAAAAATAATCCTTAAAGTTAGTTTTTTCTTTTGTTTGTTATGTCTTCACGTCTTACTTCGCTATTCAACCGATCATCATGATATTTTGCATATACACGTTGTCAAGGGTACAGAAAAGGACATAGGGTATCTTTCATCCAGGGAAAAATATTGTTCCCAAGGGATAAAAAAAAACCTATGCATGCAGACGAAATCGCGGTAGGTCGCTAGTTAATAATAAAAGAAACGATGTACTTACAGCTCTTTGGCTTCTTCTGAGTGAATCATCAATGAAGTACATTATCTTTGTTGTGTGTAGTTTGCATTATCTTATTTATTGTTTAAAATACTTCCTAGTATCGTGTTGTTCTTGCTGCCACGACCATTGATGATTTTCTCATATATTTAGGTGGTAAAAATAGCTTGGATTTTCTACTATTTCTTACCTTGCTTTGGATATTTACAATTTTTTACACCAATTTTGGAATTTCGTACTAGTTATCATGTTCATAGAGATACGAAGGCCCTGCTAGAAAGAATCACTTTCGTATCGTGTTCTATGATCTTGATAGTACGAAATTCCAAAATGGGTGCAAAAAATAGTAAATATTCTAAACTATTTTATACCGTTTTGAAATCCCTGAATTAATTATAGTTTAATCTTGGTCGTGCTACAAAGTGATTAATTTCAGCACGACCTTCGTATCTCTGTGATCCTTATAGTAGGAAATTCCTAAATAGGTGTAAAAAATAGTAAATATTCTAAACTATTTTATACCGTTTTGAAATCCCTGAATTAATTATAGTTTAATCTTGGTCGTGCTACAAAGTGATTAATTTCAGCACGACCTTCGTATCTCTGTGATCCTTATAGTAGGAAATTCCTAAATAGGTGTAAAAAATAGTAAATATTCTAAGCTATTCGATGCCGTTTTGAAATGCAAGAATAACACGGAAGTCTACGTGGTCGTGTTAGGAAGCATTCTTTCCAGCACGACCAGTGTATCTCTTAGATCTAGTAGGTAAACATTTCCAAAGCAGGGTAATAAATAGTAGAAAATCCAAGCTATTTTTTACCACCTAAATATATGATAAAATATTCTGAATATATGATAAAATATGATAAAATATTCTAAACTATTTTATACCGTTTTGAAATCCCTGAATTAATTATAGTTTAATCTTGGTCGTGCTACAAAGTGATTAATTTCAGCACGACCTTCGTATCTCTGTGATCCTTATAGTAGGAAATTCCTAAATAGGTGTAAAAAATAGTAAATATTCTAAGCTATTCGATGCCGTTTTGAAATGCAAGAATAACACGGAAGTCTACGTGGTCGTGTTAGGAAGCATTCTTTCCAGCACGACCAGTGTATCTCTTAGATCTAGTAGGTAAACATTTCCAAAGCAGGGTAATAAATAGTAGAAAATCCAAGCTATTTTTTACCACCTAAATATATGAGAAAATCATCAATGGTCGTGGCAGGAAGAACAACACCTAGTATAGCTTTTCAGTATGGGTATACACATTTCTTCACAATATAGTATTGTAGGTAGGTGGCGTAAAGCTGAAAACATTTTTGCAAAGATTCTGAAACGCAAACTTGCACTTACAGCATAATAATTTTATTGTAATGTTTACAGCGCTAATTGAGCGCGACTTTCGTGCGGCACCAACGGCGAATTATCAATGCTTGATCGAGCCTGCACGTTTTACATATACCTACATATACAGGGTGAACAAAAAGACGGTAGTTGGAGGGAAGGATAATAAATATATAATACCCTAAATGTTGATGATGGCAAGGCGTTTGAAGATTTTGGCATAGCGACTGTCCGACATTTTGTCTTTTTTTTTCAAAATAGCGGCCACGCATAAAACACTTGTACTATTATGTATTTTTTTCTGTAACAAAACTTTGTAAATCCATAGCTAGTACTATACGAACAAGAATTGTTAATCTCCTAAAACGTCACGTCTTCTAATTCGACTTACCTGTGCGTTGACGCCAATGAAGTTGTGAACTAGCGATGTGTTGTGCAGGCGCAGCGCCGCCTTGCTGATGGAGGAGTCGGGGCTGCACCTGGAGCACCCGGCGGCGGCGACGTTCCGGCAGCACGTGCTCGCCGGCGACTGGGTGAAGGCCGACCACGACCTGCGCGCGCTGCACGACCTGCTGCGCGACTCGCCGCACCTCGAGCCCCACAACCTCGCCGTAACTACACTAGAACATACATTACCATTGGCCCAGGAAGAACTCCCTTCCAGAAAAAAAACGATTTTTCTATTGCCCTTCAAAACTCGTAACGCATCCCGGAGCTAGGGGCCAGGTCCAGGCCCCTCCTGGAAGCTATCTCTAGATAAGCCAATGTACATTGCATTCATTCACTCGTAGGAATGCTGCTCTGAGCTCTGACCCCAAACTGATTGGAATAAGAACAGAAAGAAGACGCGAATGTCGTTAAAGCTTTCTTTCTTAGTGATGGAACAAACTCACCACCACCCATGACCTGATGAACATCTAGGTTATGCAAGTCGAAGCAGCGGGAGATGCGCGCGGAATGGCCTCCACCGCGCGCACTTTCTTGACTCCCTACAAATCTTTCGATATCTGTCTCCTTTGTCCCTATGGTCCCTCTCCCCTTTCTGGGGCTTAGTGATGGAACAGAAGTAAGGGGCATAACTCACCACGCGAGCTCAATAAGGAGCGGTAGGTGTTAACGGCTGCTAACGGTTATATAACTAGCGACCCGCCCTCGCTTCGCTTCGGTGAAGTGTGGAATTTAACACCATGTATTATTCCATCCTCTTGAATCACTCTATCTATTAAAAAACCGCATCAAAATCCGATGCGTAGTTTTAAAGATATGTTCTTTGTTTTATACTCTGCAGTGATATTAAGTTACATTACTGACTCGATATTTCGCTTGGTAGGAAATGAAGTTCGTGGTGTTGGAGCAGAAGTACTTAGAGCACCTTGAGGCGGGGCGGGCGCTGGACGCGCTGCACGTGCTGCGCAACGAGCTGACGCCGCTGCAGTGGGACACGGCGCGCGTGCACCGCCTCTCCGCGCTCATGATGTGCGCCGACGCCGGCGAGCTGCGCGCGCGCGCCGCGTGGGCGGGCGCGGGCGAGGCGGCGCGCGCCGGCGTGCTCGCGCGCGTGCAGCAGGCGCTGCCGCCCGCGCTCATGATGCCGCCCGCCCGCCTGCGCGCGCTGCTCGCACAGGCCGCCGCGCACCAGGTCACACACGATACCTTTGCTTTTACTCTAAAAAGTCAAGTAAGCACAAAGTACAATCGACAAAGTTATGACCTTAACAGTTTGAAAACAAATCGCTTGCAAAGATGGAACTAAATGTTTTTAACCTGCCTCCATTGTTTTTATACAAAAGATGCTTTTGTGACTTTTGGGTAAATGCAAGACAATACAGATTATTCAATGTAGAAATGAACCTTAAGGTGTTCAGCTCATAGCTTTGCTGACTGTACCTACAATTTTTGAAAGCTGTCGCTGGAAATAGTGTTGCGCCATACGATGCGAGTCATAACTGAGGCCATTCTACTAAAATTAACGCTAGTAGAGACTGACAATGTATGGTATTGACAGGAGCTAAGCGTTAGCTCATACTTTTTCTTAAGGAGATCGATCTAGCAAAAATGTATGACTAAGAGATCGACATTTTGACCGTTTAACCCATCAAGTCAAATGTTTAACCCACCGAATATTTATCACTAATATTTTAGCTATCCTTGGCGATCGACCGTATAATGGGCACCTCTATGATAGCTTATGTCATTCCCATACACATTGTTATTATATTCTAAATTGTTATTATATTCTAATGGCCATTCGAGTAGAGGGGCTGATTATTTGGTCGGTACTAAATATAGTTAATGTTTTATAAATAAGTCTAGTTCCTGTATGAGTGAAGCGAAAGCTTTTACTCACATTAGTGGTCCTTCGAGCCGGACTCGCTGATACCTTTGACAATTAGTCAGTGTTTACCTGTTGATATCGTATGACGGGCGGCGTGTGCGCAGGCGGCGCGGTGCCGGTTCCACGCGGAGCCGCGCGGCGACCCGCGGCCCGACCACGTGCCCTTCTCGCTGCTCACCGACCACCACTGCTCCGCCGACCGCTTCCCAATACACTCGCTACAGGTGGGTCTCACACAACACTCTACTTTTCCCATACTACGTACACTCTGCACTACAAAAAAAAACATCTTTGTCATAAGCCATTTTAATGACGCCCCTTGGCTAGGGTACAGCCTCATAAAACGGGTGTAACAAGACCCTCAACGAAGCCGAAGTCCACACATTCCGCCCATCATCAGGATCATTTTTGTCTTCTAGACTATACCTGGGAAACCAATAGCAACGAAGTTATTGAAGGTCAAATCAAAGTCTTTTTTTTTATTTATATGAAATCTTTTTTTTTTCGTTATTTCGTAATTTTTGTCCAAAGATACATTATCAAAATCAAAAGTATTTCGTTACAAAAAATGGCTTCAAAACGTCATCACTCAATATATCTCTTGAGCACGCACATAAACGCTGCCTTTCAACTCGGCCGCACGCAGCTGTGTAGCATACACACGCATGCGCGGTCTATTGTACGCGTCACATTGCGTGGTAATGTATGCAATGCTTCATTAACACCAAAAAGTCTCCTAGCAATAATTTTGAACAGAAATGGCCCTGTTGAAGGGAATAATACATAGACCTCGGCTTCGTTGAGGATCTTGTTACACCCGGTATAGTAAAGAGTGAATCGACTTGATGCCGGAAAGATGTCAGAAATTGATACCGAGCGAGCGAAGCGTCACCGCTGATTTCATATGTCTGTCCGTCTCGTCGATCTCCTCTACAGGTCGCATCTCAACCGATTCTTATAAAATTTTGTGGGCATGTTCGATAATTACAATAGATTTTTTTGTCGATTGAAGTAAAAAAAATTTCAGCCATTTTGAAAAATGATCAAAAATCTTACAAACAGGAACTACCTACATCTCACAAAGCCACTAATTTTTGAATTGTCTAAATGTCAGAGGCGTGTTTTCGCCGGTGATTTTCAAGTAGTGAAATAGTTATATGTTACGCAATTAGAAAATATAGGTGTTATTAGGAAATGTTGTCTGCACTATGCAGGTGCTGAACGAGCACTGCGACGAGGTGTGGTACTGCAAGTGGTCGCCGGACGGCAGCAAGCTGGCGTCCGGCTCCAAGGACAACACCGTCATGATCTGGGACTTCGAGCCCGCGGCCAAGCGCCTCTCCTTCAGGTAACCGACCACTATACACTTGCTAACGAGCGCTGCGACGAGGTGTGGTACTGCAAGTGGTCGCCGGACGGCACCAAGCTGGCGTCCGGCTCCAAGGACAACACCGTCATGATCTGGGACTTCGAGCCCGCGGCCAAGCGCCTCTCCTTCAGGTAACCGACCACTATACACTTGCTAACGAGCGCTGCGACGAGGTGTGGTACTGCAAGTGGTCGCCGGACGGCAGCAAGCTGGCGTCCGGCTCCAAGGACAACACCGTCATGATCTGGGACTTCGAGCCCGCGGCCAAGCGCCTCTCCTTCAGGTAACCGACCACTATACACTTGCTAACGAGCGCTGCGACGAGGTGTGGTACTGCAAGTGGTCGCCGGACGGCAGCAAGCTGGCGTCCGGCTCCAAGGACAACACCGTCATGATCTGGGACTTCGAGCCCGCGGCCAAGCGCCTCTCCTTCAGGTAACCGACCACTATACACTTGCTAACGAGCGCTGCGACGAGGTGTGGTACTGCAAGTGGTCGCCGGACGGCAGCAAGCTGGCGTCCGGCTCCAAGGACAACACCGTCATGATCTGGGACTTCGAGCCCGCGGCCAAGCGCCTCTCCTTCAGGTAACCGACCACTATACACTTGCTAACGAGCGCTGCGACGAGGTGTGGTACTGCAAGTGGTCGCCGGACGGCAGCAAGCTGGCGTCCGGCTCCAAGGACAACACCGTCATGATCTGGGACTTCGAGCCCGCGGCCAAGCGCCTCTCCTTCAGGTAACCGACCACTATACACTTGCTAACGAGCGCTGCGACGAGGTGTGGTACTGCAAGTGGTCGCCGGACGGCACCAAGCTGGCGTCCGGCTCCAAGGACAACACCGTCATGATCTGGGACTTCGAGCCCGCGGCCAAGCGCCTCTCCTTCAGGTAACCGACCACTATACACTTGCTAACGAGCGCTGCGACGAGGTGTGGTACTGCAAGTGGTCGCCGGACGGCAGCAAGCTGGCGTCCGGCTCCAAGGACAACACCGTCATGATCTGGGACTTCGAGCCCGCGGCCAAGCGCCTCTCCTTCAGGTAACCGACCACTATACACTTGCTAACGAGCACTGCGACGAGGTGTGGTATTGCAAGTGGTCGCCGGACGGCAACAAGCTGGCGTCCGGCTCCAAGGACAACACCGTCATGATCTGGGACTTCGAGCCCGCGGCAAAGCGCCTCTCCTTCAGGTAACCGACCACTAAACACTTGCTTAATGAAACATGTCAGTGTCTAAAAAACACTGTTATATCCATCCATAAAAATGAATTCAGAGTTTACCTTAGGCTTGCAAGAAGCTTTCGTATGAAGAAAGAGATAAAAACGCTATAAAAGATCAGTGTACAACTCGCAGCCGTCGCATTACTTTGTCCACAAAGTTAAGTCTGTGTATGTTCTAGATTTTGTAACTTTGTTGCAATCAATTCTGACAGAAGTTACAGTTACATTGCCGCTTTAGTAAGGACCAATATGAGAACTACCTTACATAAAGCAGCAATGTAACTGCGGTTTCAATCGATTTCAATCGAGAATTGTTAGCAACATAGCAATAGAGTTACGTAATCTTGGGGCAGGTCGTGAATAGAGGCCTTAAGTGACAAGTGCTCTGTTGTGTGCCGGCAGGAAGTCTCTGGAGGGGCACTCGTACGGCGTGTCGTTCGTGAGCTGGAGCCCCGACGGGCGCTACCTGCTGTGCGCGGGGCCCGAGGACTGCCCCGACCTCTGGATATGGAACATGCAGGTACATACCGCATCATGTCGTGAGCTGGAGCCCCGACGGGCGCTACCTGCTGTGCGCGGGGCCCGAGGACTGCCCCGACCTCTGGATATGGAACATGCAGGTACATACCGCATCATGTCGTGAGCTGGAGCCCCGACGGGCGCTACCTGCTGTGCGCGGGGCCCGAGGACTGCCCCGACCTCTGGATATGGAACATGCAGGTACATACCGCATCATGTCGTGAGCTGGAGCCCCGACGGGCGCTACCTGCTGTGCGCGGGGCCCGAGGACTGCCCCGACCTCTGGATATGGAACATGCAGGTACATACCGCATCATGTCGTGAGCTGGAGCCCCGACGGGCGCTACCTGCTGTGCGCGGGGCCCGAGGACTGCCCCGACCTCTGGATATGGAACATGCAGGTACATACCGCATCATGTCGTGAGCTGGAGTTGGATTCGACGAGATATCTCTTTAACTTTATTAAAGTTAGACTATCCTTACTGGACTGCCTGTCCTAGGTATACTTACGTAATGGGCCGTTATGTGTTATGTTGATGAAATCAGTGAGAAATTGTGTTGTTTTAGACGGAGACTTTGCACCTGAAGATGTCGCACTCACAGGAGGACTCACTCACGGCGGTGGCGTGGCACGCGTCGGGCGACAAGTTCGTGTGCGGCGGCGCGCGCGGGCAGTTCTACCACTGCAGCATTGACGTAAGTGCTACCACTGCGTATAATTAAATATTAAATACTACTATTATATGGAAACCCACTCATGCCATGCACACATATTTACACACACACACACACACACACACAAAACACACACACACGCACACTCATATATCACACACACGCACCACGCGCGTTCACTTACAACATTAGGCGAATGATGATGATGATGATGATGATAATACACTCTCACCGGAGCGTATCGCTACCGTTACATACCAACCAAAGAAAGATTACTTATGCATATGCTCACTGACGAACACGAAATCGCAAAAATACTTAAGGCGCTGTGGTAGGTAGTGAAACTAGCGCCGCCACTACATTTATTTTTATTACTCGTAAACCAAGTCAATATTTAAAAAAAGCTCGTGTAATTATCTGTTAAATTGTCTCTAATATTTTTTGAATAACTCTTCCACACATTATCATTCATTCTGTAAGTTTTGAAATCCATAATTGCCAAAAGTGGCACTTTGAGCTAAAATGGATTTTAAAACTTACAGAAAGAATGAAAACTGTTAAAGAGTTATTCAAAAAATATTATGAAATGAAATGAAAATTTATTTGCCATAAAACACGGTATACAAGTTGTTACAGAGTATATAAAGTTCAAGCGTATTTTGTCAAGTTTTGACATGCAAAAAGTTATTAATTATAATTTAATATTAACATAGTTACTTACTAATCTAACATAGTTAGTTAGACACAATTTAACAGATTATTACATGAGAGCTTTTTTAAATATTGACTTGGTTTACGAGTAATAAAAATAAATTTAGTGGCGGCGCAAGTTTCACTACCTACAGCGCCTTAATGAACTTTACGATGTCTATTTTTCGTGCTGGAGAAAAAATTTCGGTTTGGGATAAATTGAGGACATTTAAATGCCATAAAGTTCTGTTCGCCGCAAGAGGCAAAGCTTTGTTGGATAAATCAGACTGTGTATTTCAAAGCCGGTACCTATCGAACGTTATCATGAACTCCGTGGCGTGATTGCAGGGCGCATTACTAAACAGCTGGGACGGCGTGCGCGTGAACGCGCTAGTGTGCCGCGGCGACGGGCGCACCGTGCTGGCCGCCGACACGCACCACCGCGTGCGCGCCTACGACTTCGTCGACCTCGCCGACCGCAATCTGTGAGTACACGTCGACATGACGTAGTGTAGGCGAGCACCGCGCGACGGGCGCACCGTGCTGGCCGCCGACACGCACCACCGCGTGCGCGCCTACGACTTCGTCGACCTCGCCGACCGCAATCTGTGAGTACACGTCGACATGACGTAGTGTAGGCGAGCACCGCGCGACGGGCGCACCGTGCTGGCCGCCGACACGCACCACCGCGTGCGCGCCTACGACTTCGTCGACCTCGCCGACCGCAATCTGTGAGTACACGTCGACATGACGTAGTGTAGGCGAGCACCGCGCGACGGGCGCACCGTGCTGGCCGCCGACACGCACCACCGCGTGCGCGCCTACGACTTCGTCGACCTCGCCGACCGCAATCTGTGAGTACACGTCGACATGACGTAGTGTAGGCGAGCACCGCGCGACGGGCGCACCGTGCTGGCCGCCGACACGCACCACCGCGTGCGCGCCTACGACTTCGTCGACCTCGCCGACCGCAATCTGTGAGTACACGTCGACATGACGTAGTGTAGGCGAGCACCGCGCGACGGGCGCACCGTGCTGGCCGCCGACACGCACCACCGCGTGCGCGCCTACGACTTCGTCGACCTCGCCGACCGCAATCTGTGAGTACACGTCGACATGACGTAGTGTAGGCGAGCACCGCGCGATGGGCGCACCGTGCTGGCCGCCGACACGCACCACCGCGTGCGCGCCTACGACTTCGTCGACCTCGCCGACCGCAATCTGTGAGTACACGTCGACATGACGTAGTGTAGGCGAGCACCGCGCGACGGGCGCACCGTGCTGGCCGCCGACACGCACCACCGCGTGCGCGCCTACGACTTCGTCGACCTCGCCGACCGCAATCTGTGAGTACACGTCGACATGACGTAGTGTAGGCGAGCACCGCGCGACGGGCGCACCGTGCTGGCCGCCGACACGCACCACCGCGTGCGCGCCTACGACTTCGTCGACCTCGCCGACCGCAATCTGTGAGTACACGTCGACATGACGTAGTGTAGGCGAGCACCGCGCGACGGGCGCACCGTGCTGGCCGCCGACACGCACCACCGCGTGCGCGCCTACGACTTCGTCGACCTCGCCGACCGCAATCTGTGAGTACACGTCGACATGACGTAGTGTAGGCGAGCACCGCGCGACGGGCGCACCGTGCTGGCCGCCGACACGCACCACCGCGTGCGCGCCTACGACTTCGTCGACCTCGCCGACCGCAATCTGTGAGTACACGTCGACATGACGTAGTGTAGGCGAGCACCGCGCGACGGGCGCACCGTGCTGGCCGCCGACACGCACCACCGCGTGCGCGCCTACGACTTCGTCGACCTCGCCGACCGCAATCTGTGAGTACACGTCGACATGACGTAGTGTAGGCGAGCACCGCGCGACGGGCGCACCGTGCTGGCCGCCGACACGCACCACCGCGTGCGCGCCTACGACTTCGTCGACCTCGCCGACCGCAATCTGTGAGTACACGTCGACATGACGTAGTGTAGGCGAGCACCGCGCGACGGGCGCACCGTGCTGGCCGCCGACACGCACCACCGCGTGCGCGCCTACGACTTCGTCGACCTCGCCGACCGCAATCTGTGAGTACACGTCGACATGACGTAGTGTAGGCGAGCACCGCGCGACGGGCGCACCGTGCTGGCCGCCGACACGCACCACCGCGTGCGCGCCTACGACTTCGTCGACCTCGCCGACCGCAATCTGTGAGTACACGTCGACATGACGTAGTGTAGGCGAGCACCGCGCGACGGGCGCACCGTGCTGGCCGCCGACACGCACCACCGCGTGCGCGCCTACGACTTCGTCGACCTCGCCGACCGCAATCTGTGAGTACACGTCGACATGACGTAGTGTAGGCGAGCACCGCGCGACGGGCGCACCGTGCTGGCCGCCGACACGCACCACCGCGTGCGCGCCTACGACTTCGTCGACCTCGCCGACCGCAATCTGTGAGTACACGTCGACATGACGTAGTGTAGGCGAGCACCGCGCGACGGGCGCACCGTGCTGGCCGCCGACACGCACCACCGCGTGCGCGCCTACGACTTCGTCGACCTCGCCGACCGCAATCTGTGAGTACACGTCGACATGGCGTAGTGTAGGCGAGCACCGCACCGACAACAATACAATTTATTTTGTCAGAATTCAATTTTAAAGTAAGAAAATAAAAAAAAAAACTGTTGATTATCATCCAATCTCGTGCATTTCGTTTAGTTCTGAAAAATATTATCTTAAGGCTCGGTTATGCTGAAACATTTGTCTCTGTCTTTTTCTTTACGTGTAAAGAGTATGGGAAATAATCTCACTTCTGCACTTTTTCGATGTTTTTCATTGTTTTTTCATCATTACCTTTAGCACAATTATCTTTCTTGAATAAAAGTTATTGGAGCTACTTCACAGTACGTTAACTATTTTGTGTAGAATTATAGAATTCAAGACTTTTCCGCTATTATTTACGTCCAAAATATAAACCTACGCAAGCGCTTTTGATGATATTCTGATTTTTTTACATTACTCTATACGCAATTTAATACTTGCAGCTACTGGAGAATCTCTTTAGCTAGTCATATGTTTTTTTGTTGTTACAACTTTACGTTTTCTATATAAAAATAGATAGATAGATAGTAAGAAATCTTATTTTTCTTTGGTCCTTCGAGCCGGATAATTTTCTACAATAACAATATTTGTCGTGCAGCATTCAAGAGGAGCACGCGGTGATGGCGATGACTTTGAACGCGGCCGACACGCTGGTGCTGCTGAACGTGGCCAACCAGGGGGTGCACTTATGGGACGTGCGCTCGCGCGCGTTGGTGCGCCGGTATAGGGGGCTGTCGCAGGGGCACTTTACTATACATGCCACCTTTGGGGGCGCACATCAGGACTTCATTGCATCGGGCAGCGAGGACAATAAGGTACTGTGGCTGAATGTGATTTTTCTCCTTAACAACATACCGGTTGAGTGGTAGAGAATGCCCTTGGGCATTAAGTCCGCCATTTGCTGTTTTTATTTTAAGCAATAAAGATTAAATTAAATAGAATAAATAAAATCATTAAATTTTGTAATTGTATTGACTTGACATTAAGGAATAATTATGACATACTAATTGAATTGGAAACATTTAAATTGTTGATAATGAATCGATACATAATGACGACATCCGTTATCCATAAAATTTGTAATTTGTTTTTTTATTTATTTAAATGCATTTGCATGCTATCTCAATTTGGTATGCCCTAGAGGCCAATTACAGTTGCACATATTATTTTGTACCACCATAAATTACCTGTGATTTGACAAATAAATGAATTGAATTCAATGTTTAATTAAAGTGACTACCTTTAGAGCGCTTGCGGTACAAAACAACGTATCTTAATATCTGTAAAAAAATCTCTTTTCCATACATACTCGTTCAAGATCGTTTACCGAATAGAACAAGTAAGGCTAAACAGCAGTAACATTTGCAAATTTTCGCTATCGCTTCGCTTCGAAACATGTATGAATTTGACGTTTTAAAATTCGATTGTTAACCAAACCTTATGTCAATCCCATACATGTCGATAACGAAGATTAGCGAATGTTACTTTGGCTAGGCCCTCTGACTAGAATGGCGAACATTTTTTATCAACGTGTCATTTATCTAAATGTTAATGTTTAATGAGGTCACAGACGTGCCATCAAATCGTCGCGTAATGACTTTTGTGATCGGTGACGCGTCCAAAATATTGTGTCGCGTGCCATTGGTTCGCCATCCCTGGACTATATTGAAACATGTGTGTGTGTGTGTGTGTGCAGGTGTACATCTGGCACATAAACGGCGAGGAGCCGATCGCGGTGATGTCGGGGCACACGCGGTGCGTGAACGCCGTGGCGTGGAACCCGGCGCACCACGACGTGCTGGTGTCCGCCTCCGACGACTACTCGCTGCGGCTGTGGGGCCCGCGCGCCAACGCCACCACCGCCACCGCCACCGCCAACACCACCGCCAACGCCAACGCCAACGCGCAGCCCTAGCCGTTACCGTGAAAGAGGGAGACTGACAGACCATAAGCTTACTCCTACGGGCGCTCTACGCTCTCACCGCTGCGTCGCGTACTCGAACAGGGGGCTCCGTCGCAAAACGTCCCTTTCGCAAATTCTCCCCTTATTACCCCTCTGAAAATCGCATAATAGACAACTTTTTGATGTAAAAATTTTTTGATACCAGGGGGACATTCTGCGAAAGGGACGTTTTGCGACCAGGGGACATTTTGCGAAAGGTACATTGATTGGAGATTCCAGTTATACAATGTAGGTGGGAGATGTCTATGCGTGCTTTGCTCGATCCCGCGAGTGCTGACTGTACTCTCTCTGTATTGTGCCGCCACGTGCCACACGTGAGGGGCGTGCTACTCTACCAATTCACAAACATGACTACGATCTCTCGCAGTGTCCACGTCTTGGTTACCAATTTGACAACATCACATACATTGCTCCGACTCCAAGGTCCACGACTCCAAGTATCTAAGCACTTGTGTTATGGAAAATCAGAGACACAACGCTGGTATCACAAACACCCAGACCCGAGACAATATTGAAAAGTTCATTTTCTACATTACGTATCACAAACGAACCGATCACAGACCTCTATTTCAACGCTGTGCGTTCGTATAGACTAGTGTAATGGAGAAGTTTCCTAGTTTTTTTTATTCGCTATTATTAAAATTAAGGCCAAATCATACACAACTGTGAAAGAATTATCAAATTATCTCTAAAAATGAGAAAGTTACAGGACGGATAATTTTGCTCTCCGGGAACCGGTCGCCTGACGTCATCTACGGACCATCTCCAGCGGCCGGCCGCGCCGCCCACCGCCATACAAGCAACAGGGGCCTACTGGCTAACTTTTCGAACTTCGGCGGATCTGCCGAGCTTCAACTTAAAACAGATAAATCGAAGTAAAGAATTTCGTATTGTACTATTTGCCCACGTTATTTGGAAGATATCGATGTCCGTGTGACATCATAAATTGGGGTTCGCCATTTGGCCTGATTGGGGCTCAATTTATCTGTTTTAATTTGAAGCCCGGCAGACTTACCGAAGTTCGATGCGTTAGCCGGTACGGCCCCAGGTCGGATGACGTCACGTCCGCCGCAATCGCATCGCGCAAAAAATTAGCTTACTCTGCCATTTACTGACGGATTTCAATTCTTTTTTCACTAGTATATTAATTTCAGGCTATATTTTAATTTTATGAAGTTAAATAAAGCAGTTTTCACATCATGAAACTTGTCCATTACACGTAATACGTAACACAAACGAACCGATCGATCACAGACCTCTATTTCAACGCTGTGCGTTCGTATAACCGGCACGCTGTGCGTCCGCGGATAGACATTATAAGTCGTTTGGGTATTGTTCATGAATACGGATGTTAGGCTTATGACAACTAAGTTCATAACACCGTTTTGGTAATAATACCTATTTTACTTAAACTTATACAATATAGTAAATTCTTAGGCTGAATTTCACGAACACTTAAACACCTGTTTAAGTTTGAACCATCTGTTTTTGACGTTTTTATGGGGAAAATTACAAAAACTAATTGAAAAACCAATTAGCTGTAGTATTTAGTGAACTTTGACTTTAGTCTTACTATATTGTATAATTTATAGTATAATAAATTAGGTATTTATTACCAAAACGATGTCATGAACTGAGCTGTCGCCTTTTTATCTTGGTAGAGTAGTATAAACGCAACCGATACTCTTGCTACAGAGCGTTTGGACTGGTCGGAACATCGCGCTAGACGATGCGCAGAACACAACTTCGATGTAAGCGGGTGGGAGAAGCGCACGCGCATAATGGCTATCTTCACAGCCGTCCGTCGTTAAGATTATGTGCAACTAAGTCACCACTTTGAGTAAAACATTTCATACATTTGTATGGTTTCCCTCCTGTCTGAATTCTTACATGTTTAGCTAAATCACTAAACGCTATAACGAAGGGGAATCATTATCAAGTCGATATTCGACGATCGAGTCTGACCAATTTCAATTCATTTTTTTTATTTTTATTTATAAAAACATTTTTTTTCATCGTAACAAACCAAAAACCAAGGGGTTTGTCCTGAATGCTAGATTTAAACTTTTATACTAAAATATATAACTAAAATACTTACATTATTCTATAACTATGGTAACAACAACACTTTATGATGATCCCTGAAGTTTAAATGCAATTGTCATCCATGAGTTCAAATATAGGTACTTTAGCAATGTGGATTAACGACGTTTTTAGTTAAATATGTAGAGTTACAGTCACATCAAAATCAATTATTTCAGTGAAAGAATTATTGAAATTGGGCCAAAAATGACGAAGATAGAGCGATTTTCGTGTCGCATTCTCAAAAATGCTCCCTCGCTGTTGACGTCATCAGCCACGTTCGCCGCTCAGCGGCGCGGCGGGTGTTTGTTCGGGCGATCGTGGCACGTGACGTAATCACATGCCGGCCGCGTTTTTTAAACTCACTTTTTAAAACTTCAATAATTTTGTCATTACTTAATTGATTTGAGATTTACTTAGTTGTTGATATTGTATTTGATGTGATATACAAAATTGTCGTGTTGATCCTCATTGTACAACATTGTTGTTTTGATCGTTTCTAAACTGTCGACTCGACTGAATTTTAGTAAAACTAAAACCAATGTAATTTCCTCTTTTTATCTAATTCTTGTCACAAAGATTGCTCTAAATATATTTTATCTACATAACGAGTATCGATTTGTATAAACCTCCCGCTGTATATTTATTTGATCGCTTTCACTTTGACACAATGTAGAAACATGGTTTCATGTGATTTTGTGCCACTTCCGCAACGAAACTAGAACATTTAAGAATTGTGACTGTTTTGTATAATGTTTTCTCTTTATTTATCTGAATGCTCATAACATTTGCAACAATTGTTAACTGTCCCCGTGTGTTTTTAAACTTTAACACTAATTTTAATTTATTTGTATACACTCAATATAACGACTTAATATGCTATTCTAATTCCGATATTCCATCTCATCTGTGTTTTCACCGTTTGTAATTTGCCCAAGTTGCAAATAGAAATACCAATGTTTTGATAAACAGCAAGAATTCGCGAGATGCTTTGTCTAGAAACTAAAATGACTTACAGATTTTACGGTGTTTTAATTATAAATCGAGAGAGTTTAATAATGTACAGAAGGCAGTCATAAATTCTAATAAAAACGAAAACACTGACCAGATTTGATAATTATAAGGTTAGCTACATATTTACGGAGAGAGATGATTTCTCATTTTGTAGCCTTCGAGAAACTAATTTTAAATTATCGGTACTGGCTGTATGTTGTGACCATTTCATATCGAAACAGTGAAACGGTCATATACAGATTATATTTTCTTACGATGGCTAGCGATATTTTAACGTGATATTTACTACCGACACTAACTCTATCTGTTGTGGAATTTATTCTGATCAAAGATAGTTTTTTTGAATTGTCTGAAACATATCTTTCTTTTTCTCTTGTTATGTCTGCTGTTTCATCGTATTCAAGTCTTGTTGGCTTTAATCAGATTGACTTAGTAATTAGTGTTTGTCTAGCTAAAGGAATATTGTGAACCAGTCCGTATACAGCTGATACTTGTTTTGTTACTCCGGCCAGTAATGTTGCAGTTCAAATAGGTATGTCGATACTTAAGGGGATTGTCAACCACGTGGTCTCCATACAAACGGCGATAACGTTTCCCACCCTCTAAACCTTAACCTACAGCAATGAATTTTTGGTATGTTTTTGAAATGCCTAAAAACTAGGGCTGTACGTTTTGATTTTTAAAATATTCATTGTAGATTTGAAAATATTGGCACTTCTGTGTTTTGTATGAAATCACTAAAATGCAAATATTTCGAAATCTATTATAGATATTTAAAAAATCAAAACGTACAGTTCTAGTATTTAGGCATTTCAAAAAAAAAAACTAAAATTAATTACTGTAGGTTAAGGTTTAGAAGGTGGGAAACGTTATCGCCGTTTGTATGGAGACCACGTGGTTGACAATCCTCTTAAGTAGTAACAAGGTAGAGAACCGCGCCGCTCACTATATAGATTTATATGTTATATGGTTCATAGCTTTATGAAAGTCCAGTTCCGCTGTACTCGTCGCATGGCACTCTTATCATTTTGACAATGCAATCAATATTAATGTGGTTGAAGATTACAAGAAGCGTGCAATAGTTCAGTGCCATTCTACCGGTGCAATATATGAATTGGTGATATTTTATTTTAGCTGAGGCAAAATGTCTCTTTGGAGTTTGAAATGGCAATGATTCCGGCTGGCGCGACCCGGCCGACGAGGCGATGCCGTGGCGCGTGCGACACTGGCGAACCCTTTTGCGAATGACCAACCGTGTGCTGAGCTTAAGCTGTCATTTTCAAAGGCTATTCGTACGTGTACGTTTGGAAAGTTTTTCGGACATTAGGTTTATCCACGACGCTATATTGTTAACAAGGGATTTCGTAATCTGATTGTATTTGGTCGCGCGGCCACGTCGCTGGAGCACGCGTGTGCGTGTGCGCCAGCGCTGGTAGGAACAAGGGCGGGCGTATGTAGTTGTAGGCACAGTGGCTCGACCACCAGAGGCGCTGCGAGCGTTTATTTCCCATCAGCTATTTATATCTCTATCACTATAATAAGCGTTCGAATAAGAGTAAAATACGCTCTAATATTTATATTTTTTCTGCAATAGTACGTAAAGTGTACCTACTAACAGTACTGACTGACTGTTGTGTATTTCTACATATTTTCATAAAAAGCCCCGTAGTGTATGATGGGATTGGGAAATAAACGGCTCCCAATTATATTAACACAGTGCAAATGCTCACGTAACCCTTTAGAGATGTTAAGGCTCTGATGTAACGTTATTTATCTATAATTTATCATTAAATTAGACTAACATGCTCTTAAAATTATTTATCATAAATTTAAGGTGGGATTAAGATAGTTTTAATGCGACGTGCCGGCCGGTGGCCTCCACGGCAGCGCCCCACGTAGATTTATATGTAGATCCTTTCTTTACAGTACGAGGCAAACATCTTGAAATCGGGTGGGGACTGAACGGCGCGCGCTATTGGTCGCTCACAAGTGCATATGGGCGAACTTATCCCTACTCCGTCGAAAAAGTGTCGAGATGTTTGCCTCGTACTGTAACTACGAGTAATTAAGATTTATAATAGTGTGCAGATGTTATATTTTGTAGCGGAGACCGCTCTCGACTCTATTTTTGTACCGATCGTCGTGAATCTCTCGTGAGATGACCAATAGACAAAGCCATTACACTTCGTAAATTTAACTTTTGTTTGCCTTTCCCTGTTACCGTGTAGTAGTAAGTGGAGCGGGCGGTGGGCGGGCGCGCCCCACTCGTCCACGCAACGTAGCGAGTGTAGCCTTATTTGTATCTTTCCCGACCGACGAAGCTTGTCAAGTATAACGTGCTTGGTGTCACGCACGGACCCCGGAGGCAGCGCCTATCCAATTATTTTTTTACGGTTGACCAAATGACGAAATTATGTGTTAACGTCGTTTTTTAAACATTTTTCTTTTTGAGTTTTTCTGTATTTTTAGAGTACTAATTGTAGTTGTAGTTCGCACAAAGCTCGCAGAGGCGAGGCCGCCAGCCCGGGTCCGCTCGCATACCAAATATCAGGCAATAAACTCTGTGTGACTGTCGTGTGTGTGCGTAGCAAGTACAAACGAGTGTTCGGTAATATTATGTAATGTTAACTTTAATATGGTGGGCGCGAATGTGCGGGGATGAACTGCCTCGGTTTGAATTGTTATAAATAAATAATTATTATATCAATAAATTTTTTATTGTAAACTAACCTGCGTTTGTTTTTATGTACAACTTCCTCTGTAGGAACCACATTCTATTAGCAAAAATAATTATCTACACTAACATTATACATATTTCAGGTAAAAAATTTACAACTTGAATAATCTGAATCATTTATGCAAGGTTTCAATAATTAACAGCAAAACAACTTTGCAAATTAAAATAACTTTATTTAACTTAACATACAAATAATTTAACAGAATAACTATAAATTAGTAGTCCCTGATTTCTCTACAAGTTCCAATAATGTATGCAAGGAGGTGTCAAAAAGCTCACATCGGATGGGCATTTCTAGGGAGTAGAATGGATTCTTGAGAGCATAATCTGAGTAGATCTCATAAATTCTCTTCAGCACTACTTCTGCGCCTTGCATATTTGTATCAGTCACAACTATGAATTTAACACCTGAAACGAAGAAATAACAAAATTATTAAAAAAATCATATTCTTGAGAAATGAAGAAAAGCATTAAGAACACCTCATTATTATGTACGTACAGGATGATTTTTGAACAGTTGTCTAATTTTGTGGTGTGGCTTAGACCTGAGTTCACCAACTACATAAACATTAATTTTTAACCATCTGTTTTTGTCATTTTTTCCATACATAAAAATGTCAAAAACAGACAGTTAAAACTTAATCACCTGTTTTAGTGTTTGTGAACTTTAGCCTTAGACTGTCTAACTGAACAACTTTGTCTATGGGACCAACATAAACAGAGCAAAAAATAATCAGCTGTTACATAGAAAACATCAATATCTACTCGACCAAAATGTATGGGACAGCTGATTATTTTGTTGCTCTGATTAAGTTGGTCCCATCGACAAAGGAGTGTGGAGCTGTGGAACTGTGGATAGTTGTGGAGCTCGGTGGCGCAGTGGTTTAGCGCCTGGCCTAGTGATTGAGGAAGTTAAGCAACGTTTGCAAGGGTCGGTCATGGGATGGGTGACCAAAAATGTATTATCTCGAGCTCCTCCGTGCTTCGGAAGGCACGTTAAGCCGTTGGTCCCGGCTGCATTTGCAGTTGTTAACACCCACCAATCCGCATTGGGCCCGCGTGGTGGGTTGTGGCCCATCCTCCTTATCACCCATAAGGCCTGTGCCCCAGCAGTGGGGACATCAAAAATGGCTGATGGACATAGACAAAGTTGTTCAGTTTAATGGTATAAGCCACAACAAAATTTGTTGACTGTTTTCGATTTCAACCTGTAGACTCACCAGTTAATGTCTGGAAGCATGATAACTTGAAGGTGTCAGCTGTAAGACACTCAATACCAGAACACTTGGGTACGGGACTGAGCTGACTTGCCAGTGCGAACAGCGGGTAAAACATACTTGCAAGAACTATTTTCTCATTTGTAGTGGCACGAGCTCTGCCAAACCTCAGACTAAGAGGGTAATTTTCCTGTTAAAGAAGTAAGTAGTTAGTAAAATATAAAATGCTTTAGCTCAAGTATTTCTCCTGAGTATATACCGGCCAAGTTAACTCGACACACCTAAAGCAAAAGTGACCCTCTCCTTTTCCGCTTGCCTTACTTTTAATTTATTTTCGATTTATCAATAAATTATTACTAACAAGTGTACTAACGCTACTGGCATGAGGAAGCATGGAGAAAACGAGAGGGGTCACTTTCACCTCTGGTGCAGAGTCAACTTGATCGGGTTATAAAAAATAGAGATAAGTTATTTACCTTACTTTCTATGAGATCAAAGACATCTCGACCATCTTCAGTAGTTCGTCCGCTAACGGGTGTTCCATTTACTGATAGTAATACATGTCCAACTACAACAAAAAATCAGTTTCGAGTTCTTGACTAAGTAATAAGTATGAAGCTTGTTAAAAATGTTGTATTAGTCAACTTGGCCAGTAACTCACCGTTTATGCCGTCTCTTTGTCCAAATGCAACAACAACTTTCTTGTTTTCGTATTGCAATTTAAGGTCTAGAGGGAATCCAAATGTTTTTTCCGTTTCTACTTTAGGAATGTTGTGATCGTAGTTGTATATGAGGCCTCCGGATTTGCTCACTATGTATACACCGAAAATAACCATTGTATCTATTGCATGTATTTTTTTAATTAGGGTTTTATTTCTCTCCTACATGAAGTTTTATTTCTATCGAATATAAAACGGAGAAAATCGCAGAAAAAAGGGAAAAACAACACGCCTCCGCCCCCTTTAAAAACTTTTTAGACACTGACAGCTGACTGTGACAGACACAGTGTTGGGAAATGTTGGATGAGAAATTATGGTGCTGCAAAGCTAAAAATTATTGTATTTTGGGTCGAATTATTGTACGTTTTAGGGAATAATTTTTAATATTTAGGCCGCTAATATGCGATTGATTCTTCAAAGTACAACTGAACTAAAGTCGCCCACTTATTCAAACTTCAAACTTTTATTTGCAGACTTTTTTTGCGCTTGCTCTTTTCTTTTGCGCAATTTTGCGCTTGCTCTTTTCTTTCTCATAAATTCTGGACTGAAGTAAGGATGAAGCGAATCATTCAATACAATCGCAAACCTTGTAATACAAGTTCAAATTTTTTGTTTTTAATAAATAGGTAATGATTTAATGTATATTTTTTTTATTTTTAAAACATTTAATTTTGATTAAAAAAAATATTTTATAATATGATTCCACGGGAGAAGGCAAGATGTTTACTGACAATGCCTTGATAGTTTACTGCCAATGCCAATGTCGGTTAGCAAGAAATGAAAGTGAATTATCAACTTTACGGCATTTATAGAGACAAAAGACAAGACAAGTGTGACGTTACAGAATAATAGTACCTAGGTGATGCGTTTCTTTATTAATTTAAGTGTCACGTGCCATGATATTCAAAAATCAAAATCAAAAATCAAAAAATCAAAATATCTTTATTAATTACTACAAGTAATATTTAACAATGTGTGGGACTCTTCTTTTAAGTTTGAAAAAACCTGTATTAGAAGAGGCCCCTCTCTTTAGTTAACAATAATTTATTTGTAGTACATAACTAGGAGCTTATATTAGTACTTACATATTTTTAAATATAATTTCTTTCTTAGTATACAAATTTAATTTAATAGTGCAAAGTGAAATATATATAATATATTTTTTTTTCCATGCTATCCTTATTTAAATAATATAATTATTGCTTATATATTACTTCCTTATATTTATACTTATTAATACTGAAATAAAAACTAAAAAAACTATTACTTTTGTTTTAATACAAGATTTTCTACAATTTCATAACATTGCAATTTTAACCATGATGATACTTTCTTTTTACATGTAAGGTAAGGTAATGAAAAGATATTTAATATTCTATTTATTTTATTATAAATTGACACAGATTGAGCTGAAAACTGTTTCCGGGCAAATGCTGTTTGCCCGGAAACAGTTATTGTACCTATATTGTGTCAAATCGGAAAATATTGTATAAAAGCGTACAATAATGAGAAAGCTATGTTTTATTGTACAATCAAATTTCGTATCACGAATTATTGTAAGAATCCAATAATTATTGTACGTTTCCCAACACTGGACAGACAGATGATAGCTTTGACAGACAAGACAAGCAAGCACGGGTTTGACTTTTATGAGCGCGCCGTCTAAAATGCAACATGCCACCGCTGAGGCGTGTTTTCGTTCAGCGAGCGATTGCTAGCTGGCGCTACCGGTGCTGTTTTCGTTTATGCTAGTGACGTCACGCTGCTGCCGATCGGCAGGTCGCAGCTCGCAATCTGCAATCCTCCTCCAAAGGTGGTTTGCATCGCTGCTTGCTGTCATAGAGTAATTTATATGTCACTGTCAGCGGTATTGTTGTTGTTGATCCAGTTCGGTAAATTATGTAAATTATGTATATTATATAAAATCATTACAGAATTCTTCTGTCAGAAGACCTATTAAAGCACTTTTAGTATTTCGGTTCATTTTCACTTCGCGCCAAAAAAGTAACTTGGTTGGTTACCATCGCTTGATAAAAATCCGTTTTCGTTTCCCGCAGCACATGCGCAGCAGTTTGTGACGTCATGAGCTGCGCATCGCTGCGGCCGCTAGCTAAACGAAAACACGCCTCTGCAATAATACCTAACATGTAAATTGACTAAGAAGCAGATTGCCTAAAATGAAAGATGTCACTACTACAATAATACCTAAAACGATAATTGACTAGAATCAGATTGCCTACAATGGATCGTGACTATAACGTGACGTGTTTCTTATCCTCATCCACTCCATTTGAGGGCTTTTCAGTGGTAGGTACAGTCAGCAGCACATCAGACTATACATGTTGACCTTGAGACCGCCTTTATGCCGTATGTAATAAGAGCTGTTTTCGTAGTTCAAGTGTTTATCCTAGCGTGCTGTGGTGCGTACCTAAAAAGTTTCAGAATTTTCAGTTGCGTGAAAAAAAAACTTTTTTAATTACAGTATAATAGAGGTCAGTGTACTTGCTACTTGGTCATGTTTTGTTTGATGGATTGCAATATTTAGTTTTGTTTTTAGTAACAATCTTTATTTTCTGCAGTGGCATCATAATTTAATGATAGTGGAAACTTTGCTGATCACTGTTTTATAATATTTGGTAAAACTAAATGTACCTACTGTGAAATTGTTTGTTTCTCAAATAAACTAAAAATAAAATAAAATAAAATACTTAGGTACTTAGGTATAATTATGTCGTAGAAAAATCGTATAAACCATCTTTGCAAAAATCCTAGATCGATAGGCCCGGACCGGATAATTGGAATCTAAGATAAGTAGATTTTCGCAATCGTCTGAGAAATTTTTAGGATTTTTGTAAAAATCCCAGTATTTTTCGGACAGCTGGAAACTTGAATGCTGATTGAATTATTTAAGAGACATAGGTAATAGGTAGGAAGAATATGGTAGATGGGAACATCAAACTGAACAACTTTTACTATGGGATCAACTATGAAATTACGAATAAAAAAAATCAGCTGTTTCAAACATTTTGATGTTTTTGTTAATCAAAATCATAAACATTTTATTAGAATAAAGCTTATTTGACTTTGACTTTGACTTTGACCTATGAAATCGGCGTTTTGTATGGAGATAATACATTAAAGAAGTTGCATTTTCCGTACTAACATATTTTTCTGTATTTAACAACCACGAACGCTAATGTTTTAAAACTTTTATGCTAAGTTATTTTATTTTATTTTATTATGGCTAAGTTAAAACAAATAAAGTGGTAATTTTTGCTACGAAGAAGAAGAGTCATTTTGAAGGTTTTTTTTTAATTTAGATAATATAAGGATTTTGTATACTATTGAAGGGATTTTTACAAAAACTAAGTACTTAACTAACATTTTTAACGATTTTTTTTAATGATGGCAATTTAATCTATTACACTAAGCGGTTAAATTTCCTGTGAAATTATTTTTAAAAAGTTGTGTTGTTTTTGTAAAAATCCCTTCTATTGATCACTCTATTGATTTTCTATGATGGTCATTTATTCGATACCTATACTTTAATTGATAAATATTTTAAGTCAATTTCACCCATACCACAGAATACATAATATGCCCATACCTACATATTTCGATGGCAAACAAGTTCTTTATCGCTGTTTAAATTGAAATGGATTCGAAAATGCAGAATTAGAAATTATTGTAAGTATTTAAACTAACCTAACTAATTTTCTTGAAATACCTAGGTAAGTACCTACCTAGGTATAATCCGCGCGCGATGAGAATGGTAAGGGACCTTGTCAAAGTGAATTGAAAATGACTGTAAAGCAGTACCTAGTGTACAGCTCCGCGCAGCCGCGTTAGCGGTACCGTGCGCGTCTCAGTTCCAAAAGGTATTATACCATTCTCATCGCGCGCGGATTATACCTTCATTGTTTGGTCTTCATAATTTTGTACTTACATGTAAATTTTGCGGTTGGAGGCGGGAAACCCGACGCGCACGCGTCACCGAAGTTTTTTTATGTTTTTGGACTCGCTGAAACGAGTCCTAAATACTAATAAGCATTTTTGCCATCATCATCTTGCATGATATAGGTACTAGCAACGTGTTACAAAAAAACCCCTAAAGTAGAATATGGATGGCTGATATACCTATATAGGGAGCGAAAGAAGTGTGTAAGGTAAGGATCGTAGCAGGTGGCGATCCATAGTATCTGCCTACCCCCATGGGAAACAGGCGTGAGTGTATGTATGTATGATATAGGGACCACAAAACTGAACAACTTTTACTATGGAACTAATTCTGAAATCGCAAAAAAAAAACTCTAATTTATATTTCTATGAACCAGCAGTTTGTCCATTTTACAGAAGTTTTAAACATAAAAACCGACTTCAAAAAACCTACCTCTAAAAAGCAAGAAATAATATTCGTAATAATAAAAACACGTCTATTGAAGTCGGGTGGGGCTGGCTGGAGTCAAATTCGCGCCACCCGACTTCAATAGACGTGTTTTTATTATCACGAATATTATTTTCTTGCTTTTTAGAGGTAGGTAGGTTTTTTTTTTTTTTTTCTATTTATTAGAGGGGTTTGTTCGTTAGCGAACATGTCACCCCTGTAAGGTAGGTTTTTTGAATCCGGTTTTTTGATTTTTTTAAACAATTTTTTTTTTATGTTTAGAGTAGGTACCTTTTGTATTAGGTAGTGAAGGTAAAAAATCGGCTCAGCCGAACGTGAGTTAATCGCGGAGAAACATATAAGTATACATTGTACGGGTCAAACTGAGAACCTCCTTTTTTAAGTCGGTTAAAGAACTACACTTAAGATATCCCTTTTCCAACCAAAAAATAATTATCTTATTCAGTTCATAAACAAAGAAGTAAATACGACTGATCATCGTATAATTAGACCGATCGGGATACGTTTTTAGTTTTAAAAAATATTAGAGTTAGTTTTTTTTTCGTATACCTACTTATAGTTTCTGCACCATTCGCATAGCCTAATACATGAATTTGTGTCATTTTGGATGGATGCATAAGTAATAATTTAGGTTTTTGTCTTTTTTAACACTATCGGACGAAAAGAAAATTAAAGTTGAAAATTTTACTTTAATGATCATTACGAAGTTGTATCCGATGTACATGAACTTTTTGTGTCATCTTCGTCCTCGGGAATACTGTTATTTGACTTTTATCTAAAAAGTTGCCGTAGTACCTCCAAAAGAATATTACAATTGGTTAAATAAGTGTCAAATGTTTTAGATCAATGGTACCTATCTGTTGTACAAAATGTTTTGTGCCAAATTCATCAATGGCATTATCAGATTTTTTATTTTTAACATCCTGTAAACAAAAGATAAGATAGTCACAAAAGATTTTTTTCAAATTGTAATATTTTTTTGACAATGTTATTAATGTACTGGCCCCACGTCAGTTTCCATGGATGAAGATGACACATAAACTAGGTTTATACACTACGCAGGCTATCTTAAATATAATACAATTGATTTTTTTGACTTTATATCAATTTTGACAGTTTTGAGTTCAATTATTTATAACCAACACAAATAATTGAATTTCTAAAGATGCATTGGCTAGATGTGACACAAAACGCAAAAAAAATTGTTTAAAAAACAAAAAAAACCGACTTCAAAAAACCTGCCTCTAAAAAGCAAGAAATAATATACAAATCATTAGATACGCATTATCATTGTTATAATAAAACACGTCAATTAAAGTCGGGTGGGGCTGGAGTACATCTTCCTTTTTTATTCTAAAAGCCCCACCCGACTTCAATTGACGTGTTTTATTATAACAATGATAATGCGTATCTAATGATTTGTATATTATTTCTTGCTTTTTAGAGGCAGGTTTTTTGAAGTCGGTTTTTTTGTTTTTTAAACAATTTTTTTATTTTTTTATTTTTAGTGTAAGTACCTTGTGTATTAAGTAGTGTAGGTATATTATTTAGGTAGAAAAATCGGCTCAGCCAAACGTGAGATAATCGCGGAGAAACATACATACATACAAACTGAATACCTCCTTTTTTTGAAGTCGGTTAAAAAGACTACACAAAGGTATCCCTTCCCCAACAAAAAAAATCATCTAATTCGGTTCATAAATAACAAAATTGTCAAGTTAGTTGATTTAATATCATAGTATTTTCAGGATTACTTGTAAACTACTGAACCGATTTGAAAAAAAAATAAATGGGACCATCTCGCAAGAAAACTCAATCGAACAAAAAAAGAATCATTTAAATCGGTCCATAAATGTCGAAGATACGCGCGAACAACGATAAAAAAAAAAAAAAAAAAAAACATACAATCGAATTGAGAACCTCCTCCTTTTGCTGAAGTCGGTTAAAAATACACTTTATTATATGCCAATGTATCGACAGGCAAGATTTCATAAACTTTAGATTTTTTGAAGGTTATGCCCTCAAAATACGTATCCCGATCGGTCTATATAGTTCACACAAAATCATACTATTTTCGTGCTTTTTTTAAGATTACTAGTTCACACAAAATCATACTATTCTCGTGCTTTTTTCAAGATTACTTGAAAAGTACTGAACCGATTTCTAAATTTAAAAAATGGGACCAACCTGGGAGTTTACCTAATGTTTGTATCATTTCAATCGGTTCAGCCATCTTCGAGTAAGTAATCAGTGGACTTACAAAAAAAAATCAAATATACAGACGAACAGAGAACCTCCTCCTTTTTTGGAAGTCGGTTTAAAACGGGGAGCGCATGCAAAAGACTATTAAAACATTTTGATGATAAAAGCACAGATAATATAATACTATGTAATAAAAGTAAATCCTTGACAATAATAGGTACCTACACTACAAATAAAAAAATAATTTGAGTCGTATTTTTAACCGACTTCATCAAAAGGAGGAGGTTCTCAATTCGATTGTATGTTTTTTTTATCGTTGTTCGCGCGTATCTTCGACATTTATAGACCGATTTAGATAATTCTTTTTTTGTTCGATTGAGTTTTCTTGCGAGATGGTCCCATTTAATTTTTTTTCAAATCGGTTCAGTAGTTTACAAGTAATCCTGAAAATACTATGATATTAAATCAACTAACTTGACAATTTTGTTATTTATGAACCGAATTAGATGTTTTTTTTAGTCTTTTTAACCGACTTCAAAAAAAGGAGGTATTCAGTTTGTATGCATGTATGTTTCTCCGCGATAATCTCACGTTTGGCTGAGCCAATTTTTCTACCTAAATAATATACCTACACTACCTAATACAGAAGGTACTTACACTAAAAATAAAAAAATAAAAAAATTGTTTAAAAAACAAAAAAACCGACTTCAAAAAACCTGCCTCTAAAAAAAGCAAGAAATAATATACAAATCATTAGATACGCATTATCATTGTTATAATAAAACACGTCAATTGAAGTCGGGTGGGGCTTTTAGAATAAAAAAGGAAGATGTACTCCAACCCCACCCGACTTTAATAGACGTGTTTTATTATAACAATGATAATGCGTATCTAATGATTTGTATATTATTTCTTGCTTTTTTTAGAGGCTGGTTTTTTGAAGTCGGTTTTTTTGTTTTTTAAACAATTTTTCAATCGTTACATTACAGCTGAAATTTTCTTCAGAAATGCCCTGACTAGCATATTTTAAATTCCGCTTGATTAGGTACTATTCTACTTTTCAAAAAAGCTTAAAAAAAGCGTCTATATATAACATTTTTTCTTTCTAAAATAGAATCATCCTTTTAATCTTTGGATTTCGTTTTTGGAAAAACGCTAATTTCGTTTGAAATGGGACTTACCTACAACCTTAACTAAAAACTGAGTAAAATGGATAGTTTGATCGCGCAACACAATTTTACTGGTACTTTTTGTCTGAAGCCAGGGATGGGGGGCTAAACAATGCATTTAGCCCCCTAGCCCCCAACCGATGGAGTTAATTTCTTTCAACGCTTCCTCTGGCAGGTGGAGGGAGTAAAAGATTTAATAACATAATCAATCACAGGAAAAGTGACATGCGTTCAGAATAATTGAGATTTTTGGCACATTTCCAGCATGGTGAACACTTTTTACATAGACTTCATTAATACACCAACACAATTATTGAGGAATATAAAAACAATAAATAAATGTTATCGGAATAAAGCTAATAATATTTATCTGATTGAATTTGGGTGTAATTTAAATAAATCCAACCCCTAACCTTTCCTAACTAAATAAATTCAACATTAGTTGTTGAAAACCCGTTTGTAAAATGTTAAATGAACAACATGCGATGCGAGAGCGCGGCCGGCGAGCGGCGGCGGCGGCGGCGGCGCGGCGCGGGCGCAGCTTCTCAGAAAGCATTTTCCTCGTCACAGCGGCTGCAGCGCGATGACGAATCGACGACGTCACGAGATGACGCGTTGTGCCGCGGATAAAAAGCGTTGGGAGGACGTCCGCGCACCCTAGTATACTTGCAGCGTTGCGCGGGTGGTAGAGCCCTGGCTCTCCGAGAGTACCCTGTAGTCTTCGACCCTGGCGCCCCGCCACGATGCTTGCATGGAGGCCGCGCTGTCCGCGCCCCTCGACCCCGGCGCTGACTCCGACGAGGGGGATGAATCCGTGCCCACCGGTAATTTGCGAGTTGCGAGTGTCACTGTGATGTGGTTATGTGAAGTGTCGTGAGGATCACTATCTCCATGCCTTGAGGATATATATGCGACCGAAGGTTTGATATAGTGGCAAGATAAAAACACAGCAGGAGTTTAGCACATTATTTGTCAGTGGATTAGCAAAATAGAACCATTGCTTATCCAATGCATTGGTTTTATTCACGTTTCTTCCTCTTTCTAGTAAATTAGGCGATAGTATTACGTTATGAGACAGAAAGCTAGCCAATGATTTGGTTATTGGGAGAAGATTGACTAACTGAAAAACTGAAATAGTTCAAAGAAACATAAATACAACATAGAAGGCATTTTAGTATCCGATTGTTTTCATTTTAATTGAAAAAAATAGGTGTCTTTCCACTAATTTCGCACCTAGTTGAATGTGAAAAAATAAACAAATAAATATAAGAACTACCGGTAGAACATAGTTTATTAATTAACAGCAGTCAGCAGTGAACCTCTTTGTATTTAGTAAATAAAAAAGAGCACGTGTTTAAGAACTTGTAGATTAGTTAACCTGAATGCCCGAAAGTCTATGGCCTAAAAACTCATACTAATACGTGGTTTTGATTTTATTAATTTAATTTTATTGCATGCTTGATTGGAAGCTGTTCAACACCTAGGCCTGAGACCTAGAACTGATTAGGCACCTAGGCCTAAATGATGGACCGGACCCATCATTTAGGCCTAGGTGCCTAATCAGATGAATTTCATAAGTTATAGGCAAATATGAAAAAACTTTGGTAAAATATGAAAAAATTGTAGGTAGTCGTTTTGCCAAAGAAACAGGGGTTGAAAAACGACAAAATAACTACCTAACTTTAGAAATATTGCTGAAACTTGGGGGGAACATATCAAAGTTCATGGCGCCAAACGCACTATTTATTACTACTACTATCTAATATCAAAGATTTTTCAACATAACCAAAATGACAAAATTTCAGTTTTGATCTTAAGAAAGGAATAAACGTGCTGTACAAACCCCAATAAATTGGATAGGGGCAAAAGGTCAGTTTTAGGGGTTGACCTCTATTGTGAATAATGCTAATACTACCTACTACCGTTAGTAAACAACTATGGTATTAGGCATTTATTTTCTGCTGCTAATAAATAATGGATTCAATAGAAACGTGTCGTCACTCTATCGCACTTTACGCAAGATTCGGACTCAGACCTTTAGTTTGGTGGAGAATCGCAAACGTAACACCATGTGAATACTTTAGCGACGCGAAACAAAATTAAACTATAATAGTAAAAACCATCAAAAACCACTACTTATCTGTTTTTTTATAAATGCAAAAAGTACGTAAAGTTTATGTGCATACAATATGCAAATTTTGATATCTAAACTCTAAACTAGGCCAAGCCTGTATTTGAGATACCAATTTCTCCCGATTGATAGTACACATTTAATTATTCCAATGACTAATTACTTCTAAGTAATAATTACTTATTGTTAGAGTAGTCCTAGAATTGAAAAAAAATAAAAAAGCCCTAGAATAGAACGATTCTTTTTATCTCATGTAAAATTTTGAATAAAGTGATATTTTAAATAATTATAGGGTGAATAATTAAGTCGGGTGAGTCGATTTTTTCTAATATTTTTCAATTATATTAATAATCTGAATAATTAAGTTCTTGTATCGTTAAATAAATAGGAATCTTCAGTGAGGGAAAACCGGTAGCCTATAAATAATCAAAACCGTAGCCGTAGTTGAACGAAATTAGCCTTAAATTAGCGTTTTTCCAAAGACGAAATCTAAAGAATGAAAAACTTTGCTGGAAACTTTGCAAAATTCTTAAATTAGTGCCGCATTGAGAGTTAAACGTAATAACTAATATGTATAAGGTTTTTTTCAAAATTGCTTGTCAGATGCATTTTTCACGAAAGTTTCAGCTGTAATGAATAAGAATACGCCTCATATTTATTTTATCACTTATTGCGTCTATTGACAAGGAATGCACTGGAGAAAAAAAAATACAAAAATATTTTAATTAGGTACAGAGAAAATAAGATTAGTATTTATAAAATATAATGCTCAAATTGTAGTAACGAAACGGCCAAGCCACATAATTGGCTCTACATGAGGTCTGTAACTTTTTGACAGTGTGAGCCGTATGGTCTTGTCTTGGCAAAATTTGACATCAAAATGTTTTTGGTGAGATCATTAATATGAGTCCCAATTCCCCAACCATTGTTAACAAAACCGACTTCAAAACCGACTTCAAAAAAACCGATTTCATTTTCAGCTTTTTTGAAGTCGGTTTTTTGTTTTTAAAAATTTTTATTTTTTTATTTTTAGTGTAAGTAAGTACCTTCTGTATTTGGTAGATAATTACTTTAGTTTATTTATATTATCTTATCCATATTTATAAAAAATGGGTAGACCCAACGTTTTTTTTTTAATTTAACTTTTTTGTGTAAGTATGGTATATTTAGCGACGATATTATCTAAGTTACAATAGTCTTATGTCAATAGCTCATCACCTTTTACAAAATACTGGTTTTCCCGACGCAGGGGCGTTAGTTCTTGAGGAGTTCTCCTGGTACTTCACTATCAGCTCCACTTCACCATATGCATTATGACGAAGAACACAAATAGCCTAGCAACCGTATTAAAGTAATCGTATCGCACCAGTGAGATACTTAGTTTAGTACCTATTGAATAGTTCCGGTGATCATCTATGGTCTTCATCATCAGTTCCACTTCACCAAAATGCTACTTTTCGAAAGCAAATGCACGAGTTACTTAAGAAAATACCAAAATCGCTATAGGTGTACCTATAATATTTGAAGAGTTCCCTTGATTTCTCCAGGATCCCATCATTAGATCGTGATCTTATGACAATGGGACCAATCTGTAACTATATGCTTTCAAACAAAAAAATAATTTTTAAAATCGGTTTGAGATTGACAAAGTTATGAAGTAACAAACATTAAAAAAAAAACAGACGAACTGAGAACCTCCTCCTTTTTTTGAAGTCGGTTAAAAATGTTAATACATTACACAACAATAAAGTTACACAGAAACATTGTAGGTACCTATCATAAAATTATATTTTCATATTTTCACGTGTGAAAAATTTACATCTCAGTGAAAATGCTAAATACGTAGGTAACATAGTACTTTGTCATAGCAACTTCTTTGACAGATGTCTCAAGTTTGAAACATTAATCAAAAAGTTGCTGCGACAGTGATTATGCCCTTGAAAAATCAAAAATATACTTTATTAAAAAAACCGTATAAATCACGACTGCTAAACGAACTAAAAAATAATAAAAAACAAGAGGGGACAGGGGATATTTACAAACTTCCTTCCGGAAAATTAATAATGGGGAATGTCTGAAAAAATTCAAATTGGCTGCAAAATTTTTTTGTAGGTACGAACATAGTGATTATTTCCTCTGTGGGTACGAATTCTTAGAATTTACCTACCATGCGAAAAATTTTCAAAGTTTATGGTAGGTAGGTACCTACCTAAAAAGTTTCAGAATTTTCAGTTGCGTGAAAAAAAAACTTTTTAATTACAGTATAATAGAGGTCAGTGTACTTGCTACTTGGTCATGTTTTGTTTGATGGATTGCAATATTTAGTTTTGTTTTTAGTAACAATCTTTTCAACACACTTGCTCGTAAAGTGAGCCCTAATACATCGCTTTTAGGGCCATAAACCGAGCTATAACAAACGCGTGCAATAATATATAAAACACTAGTTCGTAATAGAATTAACCCTACAAAGTTAAATTAGTACCTTACTGCAAGTTCTATGCGAGTAAACAGAGCATTCCCAATTTAGCGGGGTAATACAGTTATTTTTTTTGACAACAAAGAGGTTTTATGCTGCTTAAAATTCATAAACATTTTTTGAATAAATAAATGTAGTCGTAAGTCTTAATTAAGGACGTAAGTTCTTAATTAAGTCATATAAATATATATTATTATCAAATTATTCATAATTCACAATATTTTGTTATAAAATATTAAAATATTTGCATTTTGTCACTTAAAATTATAATTTTGAAGTAGGCTGTATGCTCCTCACCCCTTTGTTCGCAAAATATTCTTGCGTTGGGCTTGTGAAAAAAAAAACAAAAAAAAACATGCGCGCATTTTCCCATAATTATCATATATTTTTTTTGTCGTATTTGTTGCTGTGTGATAAATTACTTTGTTTTTTCCTCGCAAATGTGTTGAAAAACGTCGTATGAAACTCGTGAGCTCTTGCTTATTGCACACTCGGCTGAGTTACGCCCTCGCCTGCGGCTCGGGCTGCAACCCACAGCCTTGTGTGCAATGAGCAACCTAAGCTAACTTGTCTCATAATGTACTATTATTTTCTGCAGTAGCATTATAATTAATGATAGTGGAAACTTTGCTGATCACTGTTTTATAATATTTGGTGAAACTAAATGTACTAGTGAAATTGTTAGTTTCTCAAATAAACTAAAAATAAAATAAAATAGATAGGTATAATTATGTCGTAGAAAAATCGTATAAACCATCTTTGCAAAAATCCTAGATCGATTGTAAGGCCCGGACCGGATAATTGGAATCTAAGATAGATTTTCGCAATCGTCTGAGAAATTTTTAGGATTTTTGTAAAAATCCCAGTATATTTCGGACAGCTGGAAACTTGAATGCTGATTGAATAGTTTAAGAGACATATTGCAACGTGTTAAAAACCCCTAATGCCGTATACGGTAGATGGGAACATCAAACTGAACAACTTTTACTATGGGATCAACTATGAAATTACGAATAAAAAAATCAGCTGTTTCAAACATTTTGATATTAATTTTCGTTAGGTAGGTAGGTACCTATTAATTTTTGACTTTTGTATGAATAACACTTTCTTTCTTTTCTTTTCTTTCTTATCGAATGAGGAGTAGTGGCCACCTCTAGTGTCAGAGTTTATCAAGCCGTCTGTGAGGCCTCTAACTTGGCTTAACGACTGTTATCAGATGACAACAACCGGGACCGACGCGACGGTTTAACGTGCCCTCCGAAACACGGAAGTGCTCGCGATTTCAGAGTTGGTCCCATAGTAAAAGTTGTTCAGTTTGATGGTCCCTATCTACCAAACTCGGCATTAGGGGTTATTTTGTAACACGTGTACCAGCTTATTGTCTAATTTCAAAATCTATCGCAATCGCTTTCATTTGACAGACGGTTGTGATGTGATGTGACACATTGCTGCATTTCTTTGGTAAGTTTGATTTGTGCCAAAAAGAAGCATCAATGTATTACATCCTGAAAGCGATTGCGATAGATTTTGAAATTAGACATTAGATAGGCAGGTACCTAACACGATGTCACAGAACAAAGATGCCTATAATAGTGGTAAAGAGGACTGTGATATCCAATCTATCATTATAGTTTCATAAAATTTCCAGACCCTGAGAAGTGGGAAGTGCGCGACGTGCGCCGCTGGCTGCGCTGGGCGGAGCGCACGTTCAGCGTGCGAGCGCCGCGGGCGCACCTGCTGCCCGCGCACGGCCGCGGCCTGCTCGACCTCGCGCCCAGCGACTGGAAGCAGGTCAGCACGCAAGCTCTTTACAGGACACAACCAACTGCTTCCTTTTGCAATTTAGACCCGTCTTGAATGATCACCATACTATTATCACCTAACCCAGAATTAGTAAAAATCACCAAATCTTCTTGGGATTTGGTGGTATGAGCATTTACTAATTTTGTTGAACAAAATGTTTTTTTATGCTAAAGTATTAATTCCCTTTATCTCTCTCTCTCTCAACGACGATGAGACCTATCTTAAGATCATACTTCAGTCAGATGCTGTTTCTTATGAACAGCATCTCAAGTATGATCTCAAGATAGCTCTCCACGTTGAAAGCGGTTTATAAATACGGGCCTTAGTAGTTATAGGTATAGTATATTCTTGTAAGAATACCGGAATCTATATCCAGTCTAGTTTATTTATTTAACAAGCTTTTTTTTTTTTTAAACTGATGATTAATGTACGCGAAAGCCAGCTAGCTAAAAGGATAAATTAAGCATAAGCACTGCTCTACCTTGCTCAAAGTAAAGGCCTCAAAGAAAGAAAACTGAGCCTGACTTGATAGTTGCTAGGTAGGTATTTTAAGTTAGTTAGTTGTTAATATCATTGAAAAATATTAGAAAAAATCGACTCACCCGTCCCGCCTGAGCTGCTACGGGTGAGTCGATTTTTTCTAATATTTTTCAATGATATTAATAATCTTAATATAAAAATAGCATTGTGAATGCATAAAAATTTAAAAGTTTAAAAATTAGTTAGTTGTTTTCATAAGACCTTGGCAGAAATATTAATTAGATGTTAGGCATTCGCAATACTCTAATATGATAATTAATATATGCAACGCACTGACCAATTATGCTACCGAGTCGCTTTATAAATTCGAATTATGCTCCAGGCGACTCGGTAGCATAATTGGTCAGTGCATTGGGCCGGAATCCCAAGGGTGCGGGACGCGGGTTCGAGTCCCGTCTGAGTTGCTACGGGTAGGTCGATTTTTTCTAGTATTTTTTCAAAATATTAATGTTCGGTTGGTGTGCAGGTGTGCGAGGGTGACGAGCAGTCGGCGCGCATCTTCCACGCGTTCCTAGCGCACGCGCACGCCAACGCGCGCGGCCGGCCGCCGCCGCCGCCGCTGCCCGAGCACCAGGCCGAGTCTGCGCCATCGCCCTCCACCAACTACGATTACTGTGAGTCTAACTATACTATTAACAAGAGCTATGCTATTATGTGTCACGTTCAGTTTATTTGGGTTTATTTCATCAAAATAATCTCTGCGAAAAATAATGAGTAGAGCGAGACACGACGAGAATAGTTATAGTTCCCCTCTATGTGATATCGGTGTAGATTATTTTATTGTATGAATCACAACGTTATGTAAAAATACTTGGAATAACATAAATCTTGGCGAGAGCGATCAATTCCGCTTCCGTTCTCGATTCTAAACAACGCCATCTTTTGCCTGCTACTGCGGTTACGATGCGTGTAGAAAGCGCGCCAAATCTCATGAATGAACGTTGGCCGCCATCGCCATCATGAGTCATCGCCGCGGCCGCGCGCTCCATGCGTGCTCCATTCATCTCGCGCCCTTCTCCGTGCTGGCTGACGCTGACTCAACAGCAATCGTGCATCGCGCACTTGCTTCGCGGAACACCGCGCACTGTCATTAGAAATACTGACCTGACCACCTACTTATTTTTTCGTAATAGGTTTTGTTTGCTATATTCGTAAGAGCTTTTGCAAATCACACAAATCAGCGTAGGTACCTATAACTTATGTTTTCTATAGTATTTGTGCTCTTAACTATGCGTGCAGTGCCCGGACGGATATTCAAAGCAATGTAACATAAAAAACTGAAAAAATTATATGTTCGAATACCAACTCTTCATGATTTGTCTATTAATTTAGCACCTTTCAGTCATGAAAAATAAAAATAACTTAAATAAAAGAGAAATTAATTCTTTAACAATCTGGAAATAAAATTCAAGCAAAATAAACAAAGATCGCAAGGGAAGTGTTTAAGTTTATCTCAGTTTAGCATAATCAGTAAGATAAGGTCGCGGAAAGTGGTCATTCCCGTATCGGGGGCCATCTAAACGATTCAATTATCATCGGTAAGTTCCCCGGGGAGTCCGGGGACGCTCGGACGCTGCTCGAAACGGCCCAAAACGGGGAAACGGCGCGCGCCATAATTATGTATCATTGAATTGATTGTTGAAGTAGCCGCTGCCTAGATCATTTAATTTTAGGCCCTAAATAATCGGTAATACTTTAGGGCATTATTTTGGAATCAATAATTACCTTACCTACTTATTTAAAATCGTGAAAAATATGTTTTGTAAATAAATGAAAATTCAGAAACAATAACTAGTTACTTAGGTATTTATTTATTTTATCGCTTGAGACAGACTTGATGCTAATTGCTTCTCTACCAGCCAACCTTTAGAAAAAAAAATAAGTAGGTACCTAATCACGCTATTTTAGGGGTTTATGGACAAAAAGTCCATAAATATATACCTCTGCCATCAACTACTTTACTATAAATGGATTGTAGATAGGTAATTAGATATAACAATTATAGCATAATTAATTCAAACGTCTTATTATGACCACAGAATAAATATGACGGAAGTCACTTTATTTATTTACACTTTATACTTATTATGCTGTGCTGCTGACTCACAGACAGTAGCAATCTTTTAATTTAGATAAAACGACACATAGTTTCTCTATTTTTTTTATCTTGTCACTCGAAAATATCAGTGATGGCTAACCGATACTCACTCATGGAGTAGAAATGATAATGAGATGTGTAGTGAATCAGGGACGTTATGTGCCAACTATGCGCGGAATCTGCCTGACTCGCGCGGCCGCAGCTTGCTCACAAAAAATATTTGGCATTTTTGCGTACGCTATACGCATTTGGAAAGGAAAGGTAGGTACCTACCTACCGAAATCACGTATATACAACTTTTGAGGATTTAATGTTAAAAATAAAATGGAACTATAATTAGCTTCGCTAACGGCTAAGCAAGGTTCCACCAATTAGGAGCTCGGTGGCGCAGTGGTTTAGCGCCTGGCCCAGCGATTGCGAAAGTTAAGCAACGTTCGCAAGGGTCGGTCATGGGATGGATAACCAAAAATTTATTATCTCGAGCTCCTCCGTGCTTCGGAAGGCACGTTAAGCCGTTGGTCCTGGCTGCATTTGCAGTCGTTAACACCCACCAATCCGCATTGGGCCCGCGTGGTGGGTTATGGCCCATCCTCCTTATCACTCATAAGGAAGGCCTGTGCCCCAGCAGTGGGGACATCAAAAATGGCTGATGGACATGGACATGTTCACACTACATGACTACGCGTCATTTTCTAGTGTCTCTAATCTATTATGGAAAAAAGAAGAAAGAAGAAAAAAGAAGTTTAAAAACTAAAACCCAACTACGGAAAAATCGCGCTCTTTAGTTCGAAACAAGAAAATACCCATCCTATTCGAGTCCAAAATTCAATAAAAAAGATAACCGTATTTACGTAGTCGCATGCCACTTCCAGCCTATATTCTAGCCGGGTAAAAATAGAAATACTTAACTAATGTTTTGAAATTGATTTGCATTAATTAATAAACCATTTGACTAATTTATAGTAGACGTATTGTCGCAAGCTTACTTCTTGCCTTCAATAAATAGAATCTGACGAATCATGTGATAAATGTCGGAATGAAAATAATATTTAACAATGACAGATAGTCGGAGTGCGTTCTATGTTTATGATATGAGTAAGTACCTACCTACTTATTAAATTCGTCATTTCCTATAATCTCTCTTCCGTTCCGTCAGTTTGTCCATGGAGATACCTACCTACAAAGATACAAATAAACAGTTAAGTTCGTTTCACGTCACACGTGCACCGATATGTGGTGGCGATGGCGCGGCGCGGAGGCGGCGGCGCGTGCAATCGGTTTTTACGTCGATAACTCACCAACTCACCATCCGAGAACTCCAAATGGACCGCGCTGCCATAGTAGAATGCGCTGCCGAGGTCGCCCGTAGAGGCCAAATGTGGCAACTACGGATAGTGTGACTGCCAATAATACCTAGTCGATGTTGAAATTACAACAAATGTGACTGTATGGAACTACCCAGGTACCTACCCAGTTTCTATGTGTAAGTTTATAAACGGATCTAAACTTTCGAAAGATTGAAAAATATGTTGCAATTTTCGTCCACGATCTGTTTACTTGAGTCATTTTATTGCAATACAGTACTTGCACAAGATCAAGTGAATCGTCTGCGTACAATTAATTTTAACCCGAATAGTTAAATGGCGGAAGTGATTCAATATTTACTCGGAAATAGTGAGTCAGCGCTGTTCCGCATCGAGTTGACTCAATGAAATCTCTAAAAAACGTGCGTCTTCACCTAGCCGGGAGCTCTATCTTGTGTGCCGCAGAGTTTACAATTGTTTGCGTTGGCGCGTCAGATAGAGTGATGATTTTGGCGCCGGTGCTCGGCGGCAAACAAAACATCGCATCGTGGGAGAGTTTTCGTTATGTGTCATTATTTCATCGCTGAGGGCCACTATTGAGATCGCAAACGCAAATTATCAAAGTTCAGTGAGCTTAAACATTTGAATTTTGAAAATCATTAACTACCTAAGTAGGTTGGTTTATAAAAAGATATCTTCAAAATTGTAATAGAAATAATAAAAAAATACCGGCCAAGTGCGAGTCGGACTCGCGCACGAAGGGTTCCGTACCAACCGTTGTTTGTATGTACGCGCAAAACTTTTAAACTACTGCACCGATTTAAACAAAACTTTTTTTGTTAGATAGCCTGGGCATAGTTTAGGGCTTAGAGTAAGACGCGTTTCTGTGCCAGTTTAGGGTATAATTGATTTTGGAAAATGGAACACCTGATGTCCAACTAAACTATAAAGAATATAAAATAACGCCTTAACAAAAGTTGTTCAGCCTCATGAGCATTTTTTGTTGTGGTATAAAAATCGAAGATCTGGAACACCAGATGCAGAACCATAATGGTCCAGCTAAACTATACAAAATATAAAAAAGACACCTTAGCAAACGTTGTTCAACCTGATGAGCATTTTTTGTTGAGGTATAAAAATCGAAGATCTGGAACACCTGATGCAGAACCAATTTTTATTTATTTGCATAAACACGTGTTTACGAAAAATCGAAGATGATCTGATGTGGAAATCTAATGCTGATGTGTTGGACTCCGCCGAAATTGTGCAATGGAACCCGACTTAATTGCCACAGAATCTTATAATAAAACAACGTACTTATATCGCACTGCAGGATGATATCGTTCTTTCTTTCTTTAAAATTAATGGGGATCAACGAGGTTTTTAGTTAAATATGTAGAATTTCAGTCACATCAAGATAAATTATTTTAGTGAAAGAATTACCTATTGAAATTGGACCAAAAATGACGAAGATTAAAACGAATGATTTTCGTGTAGCATTCTGTGAAGTGAAGACGTCGGCGCCCGAACAAACACCTGACGGCGCGGCAGATGTTTGTTCGGGCGATCGTGGCACGTGACGTCATCGCATGATCCGCAAAGGCCGTCCGTGTTTTTTAAACTCACTTTTTAAATCTATAATAATTTTGTCATTTCTTGATGGATTTGAGAAATTTAAACAGAGATTTACTCAGATATTGATATTGAATTTGATTGATTCTCATTGTGCAATTAAAGTCAATGCTTTGCAGCTAAATATTATTGAAGCTAAGATTCTGGAGCTCACTGGGAGTGGTGCCGGTGAAACTGTATTTATTCCGCATAGGTATACCACTCTTCCCCGACAATTTTAGTTTTTAAATTTAAACGATTGAATTAACCACTTGCTTTGCTATGACAATAAATAAGCCGCAGGGTCAGACGTAAAGCCGCATATACAATAGCCGCAATAACAACCAGTCTTTATATCGACACCAGCGGCTTTTTCCAGGGTTAGTATAGCTTCAGGTCTTTTCATATTGGCTCATGAAGGAAAGACTCTGTACCCTTAGCACGAACAGCTATCGAAAAAATAACGCTCGTAAAATCATTCGATAGTGCAATTTGGTATTCGAAATTTGTACAACGCCATCTACCGCCGAATAGCGAAATTAAAGTTTCCATAGATAATTCTCTATCGAGTAATTTTACGCGCGTTTTTTTTCTCGATAGCTGTTCTTGCTAAGGGTACCTACTGAACATAGTTTATAAAGAAAATTTTTTTAAACTATGTTTGCCTACATGTTTACAATATTAAATATAAAATAAAAATAATTTATTGACTTTTAACATTATATATAACACGCTGCTACGAGTATTTTCTTATACGAGTAGTAAATACGAGTAGTTCGTATTTACGAGTATAAGATAAAGTCGCGGGCATCAGCTAGTTTTAAGTAATAAAATGCAAATATTTTATCACAATTATTGTGAATTATAATAATAATAATATAATAATTTATTTAATACTCAGATATTACAATCCATTTTGTTGAATTATGAATAAATTGTAAAAATAATACATTTTTGTTACAGGCTACTAAAATAAACTAAGTAACTATTTTTAAATGTACTGTCTTCGGAACAGTTTCTAATAGGTATCAGCCTATCTATATATAAAATTCAAAGTCCTGACTGACTGAATGACTGACTGACTGACTGACTGACTGAATGACTGACTGACTGAGTGAGATATCAACGCACAGCCCAAACCGCTGAACCTAGAGACTTGAAATTTTGCATATAGGTTCCTTATGAGGTCTAGGGGTGCACTAAGAAAGGATTTTTCAAAATACACCAACCAAAGGGGTGAAACGGGGGTCCAAAATTTGTATGAAAGTCCCTCAGTTTTGAAGCTAGGATCTTCAAATTTTGTGTTTGGGCTGAACATTGAAAATGAATAAATACGGGTCTCAGCGTTTTTCAAAATTCTATCCCCGAAGAGGTCAAAAGGGGGATGAAGTTGTGTATTGAAGAAAATCCTTTATTTTCGAAGTAACAATCGCGAAATTTATAATTTAGGCATATGGATGGAAATCTAACGCAACGTATATTGTTATTGTTAGTATTTCAACCCCTATGGGGATGAAATGGGGGTAAAAACCCCAAAAATAGATATGGGTGTCGTTATTGGGGTTTTCTGGGATGACGATTGCAAAAATGACATTTATTTTAAAGTCCAACACGGTGGACATGATTTGACCCCTAAAGGGGTGAAAATGGGGTTCAAATTTTGTATGGAAAAATAATATAAAATAGACATTACAACTTTAAACTTCGTAGGAGCACATCTAAATATAAATAGGCAAACATATATTTTGTAATTTTGAAAATCAACCACTAAGGGGTTAATGGGGTAAGTAAACATGAAAATCGATGTGGATGTCGTTCTTGAGGTTTCATGGGATGGTGATTGCGAAAATGAGATTTATTTTGATGTCCAACACGATGGACATGATTTAACCCCTAAAGGGGTGAAAATGGAGTTCAAATTTTGTACGGAAAAAGATTATAAAATAGACATTACAACTTTAAAATTCGTAGGAGCATGTCTAAAAATAAATAGGCAAACACATATTTTGTTATTTTGAAAATCATCCCTTAAGGTGTAAATGGGGTAAGTAAACATGAAAATCGATGTGGATGTTTCATGGGATGGTGATTGCGAAAATTACATTTATTTTGAAGTCCAACACGGTGGACATGATTGGACCTGGACATGCACATCCAGGGGACGGGGACAGGGACAGGGACAGGGACAGGGACGGGACGGGAACGGGAACGGGAACGGGAACGGGAACGGGAACGGGAACGGGAACGGGAACGGGAACGGGAACGGGAACGGGAACGGGAACGGGAACGGGAACGGGAACGGGAACGGGAACGGGAACGGGAACGGGAACGGGAACGGGAACGGGAACGGGAACGGGAACGGGAACGGGAACGGGAACGGGAACGGGAACGGGAACGGGAACGGGAACGGGAACGGGAACGGGAACGGGAACGGGAACGGGAACGGGAACGGGAACGGGAACGGGAACGGGAACGGGAACGGGAACGGGAACGGGAACGGGAACGGGAACGGGAACGGGAACGGGAACGGGAACGGGAACGGGAACGGGAACGGGAACGGGAACGGGAACGGGAACGGGAACGGGAACGGGAACGGGAACGGGAACGGGAACGGGAACGGGAACGGGAACGGGAACGGGAACGGGAACGGGAACGGGAACGGGAACGGGAACGGGAACGGGAACGGGAACGGGAACGGGAACGGGAACGGGAACGGGAACGGGAACGGGAACGGGAACGGGAACGGGAACGGGAACGGGAACGGGAACGGGAACGGGAACGGGAACGGGAACGGGAACGGGAACGGGAACGGGAACGGGAACGGGAACGGGAACGGGAACGGGAACGGGAACGGGAACGGGAACGGGAACGGGAACGGGAACGGGAACGGGAACGGGAACGGGAACGGGAACGGGAACGGGAACGGGAACGGGAACGGGAACGGGAACGGGAACGGGAACGGGAACGGGAACGGGAACGGGAACGGGAACGGGAACGGGAACGGGACCGGGACCGGGACCGGGAACTGGAACTGGAACTGGAACTGGAACTGGAACTGGAACTGGAACGGGAACGGGATACTAATATCTCTGGATACAATTCTGCAGCGCGCTTGGTGGGAACCCGCCTTATCACGTAAAAACGTCTGATCAGAATTTAATGAAATTAAAACATGAGGATTTTATCGAATGTCCACGCGGACGATGTCGCGGGCGGAAGCTAGTTTTCCTATATTTCTTGTGTAAGTACATTAAGTAAGTATTTTTTATGATTTTATTATAACTCCTGGTCGAATTTGAATTTGCATTATTTTCGAATTTCGATTACAAGATTTTTCTGCGAAGATTTTAGTAGGTTAAAACATTGCCGTTGACTTAAAAAATGGTATGTATAAGAAACCGCAGCTAGTTAGGTTAAAACATGCAAATATGGAATTTTTTAAAAGTTTGGTAGGTATGTATACGATCATGCAACAAATCCAACGGTTGCTTTACACTGCGTCTGTAGGGAGGTACTTAAAAACTGGACTTTCTTGTTTCAATAAAATGGATTTAGCTTATGTTATTTTTACCACTTTACCATCTTGTTGTTTCCAATGAAAAACGGCATATGAATTTCTGTGATGTTTAGAAACATGTGAGCCGACAGATGCCTATCCTAATGAAACAATAGCCTACATAACCTAACCATACATCCAGCATGTTTGCGGCTATTTGTGGTAATTCGCCGAAAATCGCCGAAAATAGAAGCACAATGAGACGGTGGGTGTGACTCCGGCGCCTGCGCAGCCAATGACGCCTCGAGTCTCCGGGGAACCGCCTCTAATGTACCAGTTTGACTTCCAAATTCATAAATTAGTCTGTCTGTCTGTACTTGAGGTCACAAGAGTCAATAAGGAGACTCTTTTGCGGTTACATTTGTTTTTTTTTAATTATATACCTGATGAATATAGAACGTAACTCATGTTTTGCGCAGTCCGCCACTTGACACTGACGATAAATTTTTAAATATAATCTCAAAATAAGTATTCTACCTCTTAAAAAATATATAATAGTCAGAATGTGTAACTTACATTCGTTTTTTGCTTTCGTTGCTGTTCAAATTTAAAGTAAATTTATACATAACGCCCTATTCTATCTAAGCTGACTAAAATACGAGTATCGAACTTCTACAAAATGTATGCCTATGCCTACCGAACAAAACAAAAGGAATTGTCTTCAAAAATTCACAGATTTTACAGTCCCCGCAAGAATCGGAGCATTAAAAATGAACCCAAAAATTTACGAAAAACCAAAATCAAATCAAATGCAAAATCATATTATATTTTTAAAGGTAGGTAGGTACCTAGTACCTATTTATTTTTACGATTGTGACACTCTGCTTCGCCTCGTGTCACAAAACCGCCCACGAACTTCTCGTCTGCTGCATCTTTTAACACTATTACCATGACGATCGGTCAATAATCATAGAAGCTACATCACTTTTTATGTATACTGAAACACCCGTTTTTCTACAATTCCAAATCTGAAGGGACAATTATTATAAACCGAATTTCAAAAAAAATATTGCCATTTTGTAGCCAAACTAGTAGATTTCAAAATTCAAACGTTCACACGTGTCTCGATAATTTCCTCAACTTTTGGTACTACTCCCAAAATCCTCGGAGCTATATGGCTAAAAATAGGTTTCAGGCGATTTACATCTGATAACCATTTTTAAAAAAATATGAGTTTTTTGTTTAAACTCAATTTAATTATAGGTGTAGTGACACTTTTTCTTAAGGCGAGGCCAGTTCACAATCTAATGAAAAGTCTGATTTTAGAACGTCCAATATGAAGAACTGATGTAGAATTCTACTTCACAAAAATTACTGTAGACTGAAAAAGAAACAAGGAAACAAAGTAACGAACAGAATATTGAAAAATGGCATGGTAACTCTGTAAAAGAATCCTGAATAACACCATAAAAACTTATAAAAATAAATTTCCAATCGTCAGATTTCCTAATTTTCAACGACAGTGATATGATTTTTTATGCAAATTTGCCAACCACGACCTTGACCAAAGCAAATCAAAGATGCGAAGTGCGAATAGCACGAAACCTACTCGTACCATGAAACAGACACCGATTAATGAAAAAATAATTATGCAATGTTTCAATGTGGTTCAACAGTGGTTGATTAATTTTATCATTGAATACACCTGCTAGTGAAGGAAAGGAAGGTAGTGGGTGAATATCTCAAGCGTAATTTTTATGCGGCCGGGCTGAGAATCGTATTGTTTTTGAAAGACACAGCTATGTTTAATTTTTTTCTTAAAAATAAACGTTAGTATCCATACCAAGCCATAAATATAATTAGATTAAAATTATTGAGTAACTTGAAAAAAAATATTTTACATCGCAATTCAAAGTCAGGTGGTTTGTCCCGAATCTGTTTTGCTGGATATTTTCGTCTGTCTAAAGAAAATTTTAGGAAATTATTCAAAGTAATATAATTTATTTCTATTAGGATTAATTTTCCTATCCGCTGTTAGTCATAATTTCATATTTAGTGCCATACCTAATCCTAGAGCATGCCAAGAAGGTCTGTCCGCGCAAAACTATCAATTTTGGTGTAATTAATGAAAGAGACAACCTAGCCCGCAGGAACGAACAAAACAAATATCGTTCCCGTCCTTCACTCCAGTCAGTCGGGCGCTCACAAGCAGTGGTGACATTAGTGCACCATCCATTTGCGTTTTCCTGCCAAAAATATAAGTATTCCGTTTTTTAACACTGCGACAAAAAATCCGCAATATTGGTGTTCTTGTTTTAATTACCTTTTAGTTATTAATTTATTGTGACAATTCGGTGTTTTATGAACGCATGGTGTGCTTTAAAAGTGATAGAAAGTTAGGTAGAATATTCCCAACAGTTTTTATTTTGCGTATTTTTTTTTTAAATAATTTCAATTTTGGTGGTGCAATTTTGGTGATTTTGGTAGTATTTTAGTATCAAAATTGGAATCCTCAGTAGTAGATTCGACGAGAGATCTCTTTCTAGATGTTGGACTTATACCTAACTGGACTGCCTGTCCTAGGTATACGTAGTCAACAACTTCGAGTGTAGTATTCCCAACATGAGCTGAAGTGGATACAACACATCCAAGTTCATCCTAAGAGCTAAGCGAGCGAAACGATTAGTAAGGACTCTCGAAAACAAATTATAAACATGGCTCAAAAGCGAGAAGGGTCTGTAGTTCTTCAAAAGGGTCTTGTCACGTTGTCACCCTTGTTTTTAGAGAACAGTATCACCTCGCTCATGTTCTATGTCTTCGGCGTTCTGCCCTCGACGATGACGGAATTGAAAAGCTTCTGACCGGAGGGCTTTAAGTATCGGCTTACCGCCCGCTCTCAAAAGTTCTGTAGTGATTCCGTCATCACCCCCCGCTTTGTTGTTTTTCTGCTGTTTGTGAGCCATACTACAGCTCTCAAACAAGACTTCTCAACCTCGTACAGGCTCGCGTCCGGCATATCTTCGGTATAGTGTCGGGTAAGCTCGGCACTGGGGTTTTTAGTCTCGCTTTCAACAGGTGTCTGCGTGGAATATAACTGCGTATAGAAACACTCGATGTCCCTCAGGATTACAGGCTTTGATGAAATGATGAAACCGTCTTCAGTTTTCAGCTTCGTCATCTGGCTTTGCCCAATAGACAGATATCTCGCGAACACTTTGGAGCCTTTATTCCGCTTGATAGCTTCTTTAATACGATTCTTATTAAATTGGTGAAGGTCGCTCGTCCGTCAAAGACGTAGATATACCTATGCCTATTTAGCTGCCGATAATGTTGAGCATCCGCTGAGTTCGGAAGCCTCATTTCCCGTCTCTGATCCATGAGTATAAGTGTGTGGTCGGAGAGTTTCAACTTGGGACGGCGGGTCTTAAATAACTTGGACCCTACCGTACGGACAGTATCCACCGCCATGTTGTTTATAGATCGTCCACATCTATGCTGTTCTCAAGGAATTTGAAGAGGTTTTGGAGCTCGAGTTGAAAGCTCGTGGTTTTGAATGTGGGCCGGTAATGATCGGAACGAAGACTTTATCGACTTGCGACTTGATCCGCGTGGACATTCGGAAAATCCCTAGGAACCTTTGACCGGGATAAAAAAGTATCCTAAGTTTTAATCCAGGCTATAAACTATCTGTGTGTGTAAATTTCATCCAAATCTGTTCAACCGTTTTTGCGTGATTGAGGAACAAACATCCAAACATCCAAAGCCACAAACTTTCACATTTATAATATTAGTAAGATTAGTAAGATTCAATGTGCCACGTAACAATCGGTGATCGCTTCCCGTCTTGACAGTGTTGATCTCAGTGATATAATTTTGCTTTTTCGTCGACATGATAACATCTATCTCATTTTTTACTGTAACGTCTGGACTGATCCGGGTCCACTTTCGGCTTTCCGGCTTCCTGAAGATGGAGTTCATTATAAAAAAGTTCTCCCTCTCCATAAAGTTGGTCAGCATCTGGCCTCTAGCATTCCGTTACCCAACTCCAAATGGCCCCACTCTCAACTCACTACCGCAACGTTTCCCCAACTTTGCATTAAAGTCCCCCATCACAACGGTGTAGTGGGTTTTGTAGCTATGCATGGCTTTAGTTAGAGATATCCTTGTACAGAGCCACAGAATATATAATAGTACTAACGTACAGAAGTCGGTCCCCGCGAGGACCATCAAATAATAAGCTACTCTCGCTGCACGGCAATAAAGTACAATTTCAAACTGCACAACGCTGCGTGGATAAAATTATATGCACCTACGAAGAAGAAAGAGAGGCGTCTCTTTCTGTCGCATAGCTCTGTCTCAACCGACACATTTCGGGGTTGCTACTCGCTAGTTACTGATATCATAGAAAACATTCGTTATGCCCATTGAATAAACAATGAAATTACTAATAGGTACCTACTTATAAAATAAAATAAATCTACCTAATAGGTGAGCTGAGCATATTTAAAGAGCATAAATAATAAGTATTTCTAAGTAGTTAGAGAAGCTCGATGGCGCAGTGGTATAGCGCCTGGCCCAACGATTGCGGAGGTTAAGCAACTTTTGCAAGGGTCGGTTATGGGATGGGTAAAAAAAAAAAGTATGTTATAGCTTTTTTCTTTACTGGTGCCATATTTCGAACTTCGATACAACTAAGTATGCAAATATGTATACAAAAAATACAATAAACTTTGGTAGGTAGGTAGGTACGTTAGTAATTAAGTATCAAAAACGAAGTGCATGCAGTTTCGCATTCGGCGCTTGAGTGACTCGTTTCGTTGGTGACGTTCACGCGCTGCGCTCTCGTCGCTTGCACGCGCCGCGGCCGCGCGTTTCGGTCGGCGCGGTGATATCCCTCGACAATGGCCCTCTTGGAGTGGGCCGCGAGCAGTAGGCTAATATAAAAGTTTAAGCGCGGAGTGATACCCCCCTGACAGAGCCTCCACTTCGTGAATAGCCTCCACCTACACCACTCTTGGTGTGTCGAGGTCGGAGCGTAGACATTTACAACAATCATAGTGACCACGTTGTTAACAAGAGACTTGAGGACGATGAACCCGACACCACCTAAGAACTGTTTTCGCCCTCCTGGTAGTTGGTGGCTAGGCCATAAGCATAACTGTTTTCGCTCTCCCTCTCTTCGGACTTCAGATAACCCAATGATGTCCGAATTCCCAATGAAACTTGCTAATAACTTCTTCTAACTTGGTTAACTTCGCGTCAGTTCTCAGTGTGCAGGTGTTATAATTTGCCATTGCTATGAGAGCTTGTGGTAAGGCCAAGATGCAGTTGGCGACGTTGTTGATAGCCAAACCGCACCCGGGAATTCTTAGCACCCCCTGCGCCGCCGTTACCATAGCCGCTATCGTTGCTAGGAATAGCGGGACTGCCGGGAACTAAAGGGGCATTTTTTTTGTCTAATCATCTTAGGGGGTTTGCCATAATCACCACGCTTGGCAGTCGGGTTGGCCATTGCAGTAGTACCAAGTTTTTAGGAGATGCTGCTGCCCGTCTTCTGATGGCTTACTCCCTTAGTCACCTTTTACGACACCCACGGGACGAGAGAGGTTAGTGCTATTCTAGGCCGGCACATACACCACTCACTGACACTCTACTACCACTCACTGGTACTTATTATTTACATTAACAACCTAACAGACGGATAGTTACTAATAACGCATCCTAAATATTCGTTTAGTATGAATATTAGTACGGATTTCTAATTTTGGTGGAGTTGATCAATTTTGGTGTCAGATTTTCAAATTTTGGTGGCGTATGACAATTTTGGTGGGTGACCAATTTCGGTGTTTCAAATATTTCAAAAATTATTACAATTCTTTTAACTTCACTAACATTTTATGTAACAGTAAATATTACTCTTGCTTACGATTAAACAAATTTGGACGAAAAGTTAATAACAAAAATTATCACCAAAATTAGACAAAAAATCATGGTTGTTGAGATTCGCCCTAGTGGACCCCCACAGTAAATCCTCAGTAGACGAAACTTTAAACAATACCTATGATAAAATATCAGTTTTTTAAATTATTAAAATCCGTTTTATTTTTATTTTTGGATATTTTGACATAGGTTTTGGTTCATCCCTGTTAAGTTTCATCGACTGAGTATTTAATGTTGGGCTCTCCATACAAAAGATCGCTTCATTTCCTACACTATGCACACTAGGTCTGTAGAACACACATGCTTGTATTAAGTAACAGGAAAACTAAAGCCCATCTTCTGAGATGAGTTTCTGAGAAGCTGATAAGAGGATGACGGCAGCTCGGCACCGTGCCGTGCGCCGGCGCCGCTGTTCCTATTTCAATTTAAATAATTTGACCCTGTCTAGCCAGGTCATGTTAGCAAGAACGATCATTTAATAGTAACTAGCAAAACATAATTAAAAGAATTGTGCAGTGGCGATGAAAACAAATTGCATCGAGTATTGATAATTAGTAAAATAGATAAATAAAAAAAAATGTTAAACTCTTATTTGGATAAAACAAGTAATGTAATTCTATTATGTGACCATCAGCCATTTTTAATGTCCCCACTGCTGCTGGGGCACAGGCCTTCCTTATGGATGGATAAGGAGGATGGGCCATAACCCACCACGCGGGCCCAATGCGGATTGGTGGGTGTTAGCGACTGCAAATGCACCCGGGACCAACGGCTTAACGTGCCTTTCGGAGCACAGAGAAGCTAGAGATAATACATTTTTGGTCACCCATCCCATGACCGAGCCTTGCGAAAGTTGCTTAACCTCCGCAATCGCTGGGCCAGGCGCTCAACCATTGCGCCTCCAAGCTCCTCGTTACTATTATCTTCTTCTTCTTATCAAATGAGGAATAGTGGCTCGCGTTAGAGTTTATCAAGCCGCCTGTAAGGCCTCTAACTTGGCTTAACGACTATTATCAGATGACAACAGCCGGGACCGACGGTTTAACGTGCCCTCCGAAGCACGGAAGCGCTCAGTTGTAATGCCACTTAACGGTCACCCATCCGACACCTGGCCGGACCGAGCGTTGCTTAACAAACGTGATCGAGTACGATCAGTCTGTCAAGTTCCGCTATGAGCGCTTCATGTAGTTAAAATAATTAGTATCCGGATGAAAGTGTATCAATAAAAAATACATAACTACAATTTCATTGCATTTTGTCCTTTGTCTAGCTAAAGTACCCTGATGTAATTAAAAAGTTTAATCATAAGGTTTAAAATCAAAATACTTGGGTAGTTAAAAATTAAACTTACCTATAATTAGAAACAATTCATATTTTAAAGGATGAAAATCCATGTAATATCCAGAGTAGGTAAGGTGCATGCAGATAGACTAGTGACCAAGAGATATATCTAACAACTTAGAATAATGTACTAAAATCATAAAAAAATGTCGAGAAAACAATGGCATAATGTAATCTCATATACCTAGTTGACTATTGTGTATATAACGGGTTGACGTAGCTAAAGGTCTAAGCTATAAAAAAAGGTTTAATTATAACAATCCCCAAAACCATTTTAGGTTTTAATTTTGTTTTGTAGAAACTGCAAATAAAAGATATGAACGAACTCACTGTTTTTCATACTTAGATCAATAAATTGTTGATACAAAAACCACAAAACAAAGAAAAACTTTGTGCTGTGGCAAAAACAATTGTTTATTTTTTGTTTATTAGCTAGGTACGTAGTACGTAGTAAAAGCAATAGTAGCAAGCAACAGATTCGTTACGGGTGGGTGCGACAACAAAGATTTATTTTCTACCAGTTTTCTCTAGGCAGCCACAGTGACACTGTTCTGTTTTATCTTCTAATATTTGTGGGTTTGCCGGGGTTGGCACAGCGGGGGTACATTTGCAAGTCAATGCGGTTCTAGGGCAGGGCGCGGGCGGGGCGGCGGGGGGCACAGGGCGGGCGGATCAGACTCGGGCGCGGGATTTAGGCGCTCCCACTTCACCCGGAGTTCGGGATCAAATTTAATTGTGCGAGCCGAAGTTGGAGATTTGCGGGAGAGAAGATGAAATTTAATTACGGAATTTGGGCTGTCACGACACTCCATTCGTTATTAAATCCGTGTTATTTATGGGAAGTTAAAGGGTTTTTACGCGTATGTACCTAGTTGATATTCTTTTAGATAAGTATAATTTTAGGTCGGAATAATAAGAATCTATAATAACTTTTACAAACTTAACACTTAAATTCATTATTTTCCTTCCTTCTAACAAGCTTTCCTTTTTTTATGTTTTGAAAGTCGATGATTCTGTGTGGACTTGGACGTAGGTACTTGTTTTTGTAAAACACATCACTTATATACTTAGGTATGGTTTTATGATTGCTGCATATCTGGCTGAGCTTAAGGTTTTCCAGGGTATATTTACTTTTTCCTAAGTCTACTAACTAAAAAACAAGCACGACAATTTTGAGTGGCGTTTCACAAAAACGCCCGAGTCATGATAATTAATTGATAAATCATCAATAGGTACCTAGCCCAGGAACTATCCTATATTTTTGGAAAAAATCAACTGCTTTGAATAAATGTTGAAACTTCAAACAGTTTGACTCTCAGGGTGAACCTAATGAATACCTATCAATACCACAGAATACATAATTATGTCAATACTTTACAGTTCACGAATACAAGTTTATTTTTCATCAACTCCAAGATTTAACATAATAGGCTTGTTTCCATTAAGAATAAATATAATGGATAGGGGTTTATAGTGATTAATTATATTATGGAGAAAATAACAAACAATTTTAATTATTAAAAGCGTTAAAGATTAATAATATTTTTAAAAAATAATTTTCGTAAAATGAAACCTTTAGTCACGTGACAGTGAACACCAATCAGAAAGCGTTACGTCACGCCGTGCGAAACTCCAATCTTGGCTTTGACGTTTCGAGTATCACTACCGGAGGCGCGTTCCAAACCTACACTCCGAGTGCAACGTAAAAAAAGTTTTAGCCACTTTTTCCGTATTTCTCCATTGTTTGGAACATATATAAATAACTGGTTTGGTGTTTTTATAGTCGTGCTATCACACTGGGGCACTATACAGTACTTATAATATGAGAAATTCATTTTTAAACGATAAAAACTAGCTATAACGTACGAAGACACGATCGCTCTTTGGTTTGTTTCGCACGGCGTGACGTCATTCAAGACGCCATGACAGTCTTGTGCGTTTTGGAACCAAATTAAAATTGGTTTTTTAAAACGCGAAATTTATAATGTAAACGCTCGATTAAAAATAAATAAACCTTTTTTTTCGATAAAATGCCTAATAAGCTAAAATATTAAGCAGTTATTGAAATTTTGTCAACTAGCCTATTATGATTTTTATGAATTCAAATACTATACTTCGTTGTGAGACGTGATTTAAAGAATCTTTTTCTAAGGGTAAAGAAACATAATAACGTTATTAGTACCTATTATTATAGCGATAGATTTTTTGGCGTTGACTATTCCACCAACAAAAATTTTTTTCTATTCTCTTTATTGCACTCATAACAACAGTTACACAAAAATAAATTGAGATATGTACACAAAGGATTACTTATCTCTAAAAGAGATCTCTTCCAGCCAACCTGAGAACGTGTTCGAGATTTCAATATTAAGCGGGTGACATAAAGTTCTACAACACATTCTACCATTATAATGTCTCCTGCAGTTACATAAATAAATGTAACGATTGTAACTCGCTATGAGTCCGTTAGCGGGCGGGCCGGCGCGGCACCTGTCCTGGGAACCAGCTCAGGCCAGATTCCACGCTTTCACATTCCCTGCGGTGCGGTGGCGGCGACCGGCGCGCGGCGCGGGCGCACTGACTCACGCCGCGGAATGCGGAGCTAGCGGCGAGCTTTCAGGACCGTGCTCACTATGTACATACACAGATTTTAAAATCAAATGTGAGTTTTATACACTCAACAACAATACTCATAACTCCTAATGACGGCTTCTGATGGTAGTTAGTATAGTTAGTTATTTTGCTGCAAAAGTAAAGGAAACACAGAGCAAAAAAATCAACTCATTATACCTAGTTTTCATTTAAGTTCTTTCGGACATAGAAACAGTTAAGATAATTCAATAAAACACACATACAAAGATGACCATTATTTTGGTGTGACTAAGGTGACTAAGTTTAAGTATTTAGGACTGTGGTGACTAAGTTTAAGTATTTAGGACACTGGGTCACCGAGGATCTCAAAGATAACCAAGATGTTGAAAGCAGGGAACGTAGGTCTCTATGGCTGTTCGTTGTAATATGTTGGCCCGCAGGTTCGCACATTGTACAAAAGCCGTAAAGGTTACAGTTTTCACGGCATACTGCCAGTCCCTCTATACATGCAGCCTGTGGGTCGACTACACGCAGCGGGCATACAGCGACCTGCGTGTGCAATACAACGACGCCTTCAGGGTGCTAATGGGACGCCCGCGTCGCTGTAGTGCATCTGGTATGTTTGCGGAGGCGCGGGTCGATGGCTTTTTAACCATTATTCGAAAGCGTTGTGCGTCTCTGTAACAGAGTAAGAAACAGCGACAATACCATCTTGAGGGCGTTGTTGGTCGAGCGTTGGGACTCTGTCTTTCTGAGCCTATGGGCCAAACGGCATGCTAGCGTAGCAAAATTTAATGTATGAATTTAATTGTGATTATGTGTATGATTAATTTAATGTATTTTATTTTATTATAACTTTTATTCCAAATTGCCAATCAAATCTGTATTCTAATTTACTAACTTAGTTTTTAAGGTAAATTGTTACTAACACTATCTATGGGCTTCGTTCCGAAATAAATGAATTATTATTATTATTTTTCGTTTTTTGACGTCAAAGTTCGCTTGAAAAGTAGAACGCGGTCCAAGTCCGCTTTGATGGGACGCAATGTAAGTAAATCAAAGTGCGCCATGTAAAAACAATGGCATCTCATCCCCGTACAAATTATCAAAGTCATGGACGAATTAATCAAAGTGAACCAAGAATCTTATATTACTTACTTAATATAAGATTCTTGAAGTGAACTAACTTTGATCAAAGCTACAATTTGGCAAAGATCTTTGTCACAGCAGACTTTTAGCATGCCAATATGCAGCTTTAACATCGTGTGATATTCTGCTCAAGTCATTCAAGAAATAAAGGTTATTGAAACAAAGGTTAGCTAAGGATTCTCATTACATCTCCGCTAACTTGTGCTTAAAACCGGTACTTTAACAAAAAAAGAGGTTGCCAGCCAGCATGATGTCCTTTGACAAGTTTGACGTGACAAAAAGTGAAGGTTCCTTTTCTAAATGAAAAGGATACCTACCTACTTGACAATTTTCTGGGAGTTGTCACGAATCGCGGAAGTTCTGAAGGAGTTTGTCACAGTGTACCTTGAGGTCTATGGATTAGTATCTGGAATCTGGAGATATGACGCCGATAGGAGGGCGGGGCCCCGCGTGCCCCTCCCAGCGCCGTCCCTCCCACGGCCCTCCTCCGCACCTCCCACAATGCTCTAACCTAAGTCAAAAGCTTCAGCGATTAGCAATCGATTCGTCCGCTTCGAACCTACCTATTATTCCAATCAAATTAAGAGTTTGTTTTTTGGTTTTTCGCAACGTTCTTGTATCAAATTATTAATACTTTTTGCCTCTAAACTAAAACAATAAGAATATAAGATTAATTAATGTTTTCCTCTACTAGAGTTTGGTCACCGAAAGATGAGACTCGGTTGGAAATGGGACTAATTTTGTGCCTTATTTTAAGGTTGAGTTTCCAATAACTTAACCTCTAAACGTTAATTTAACAGGGAAAGTGGCGCCGCCATTTCAATCTCATCTTTCGTTGACGAGTGCCCTGTTTATCAAAACTTACAAGTCTTGTACTTTTAAAAAAGAAGCATTTTCCTTATGAAAATAATTATTCCAGAAATCCGTTTATCAAAACACGTTATTATTAAACGCTACAATTTTTTTGTTTATTTAACTTATATGTTTCCACCCTTATATTAGTCATTTCGTTAATCAAAAAAATCCAAACTTGTAAAAAAAACTTACAACTTGTAAAAAACTCAATGGAAATTCCTGAGGGTGTCCGGCGACTCTCTATTCCTTCTGACAATTTTTACAAGTGTCGCATAAACTATTTGGAAAAAGACATAAAGCTTGTAAATTTGATAAACATTGCACAGCAGACTCTATACTAAAATTTATCTAAAACTTGTTGATGTGGACCTAGTAGAATATTCTCCATAAATAAGGTACTTGATACAAATAAGGCCTACCTAATTTGAAATGCTTATAATTTAATAAATATTAAAGGTAACTAACAAAAACATGGTTAATTAGCTTCTTTTATCCTTTAATTGCAGAAATCTGTGAAAAAAATTTACAGTTTCTAGCTACATCTAAGCAAAATAATGGAATTCCGAAGACACTGATTTTGGCTTTAATAAATCGGCTACATTTATTAAGGCCTATACAAATTCAGAGTAAAAAAAATACCTTTAAATTGAAGTTAAATTTGAAACATAATTAAATAAACACATACAATTATCAATGAAATTAAATATTTCATAGGAAAAAGTAAGACTCCTATTATAAATTCTTAAAAAAATAAAGATTTCACTCAGTTGCAAAAATCTGTATAGGCCATATTAAAATACCCTTTTTATTTTATTCCTTTTTCTTAGACAGGTTACATTTTCTCTTAGATTCCTACAATGAAAGAATGAAAGAAGTGAATAAACCATGTTTTTACTAATAACCTTTAATATTTATTAAATTAGAAGCGTTTCAAATTTGGTAGGCCTTATTTTATCACGTACCTTATTTGTGTTTAAAAATTTATAATTAATGCATCTAAAGCCAATAGTACAAATCAAGGTCATAGATAGCTAATTATAGATATTAAGAAACAATTACTAAGAAAAGCATATACTAGAACAGCTTGATTTTAAGCTAAAATTTACCACAAAATCACACGAAATTTATAACGCAGCACTGAATCGCCCACCTCTTTCGAAAAATGCGTGCCAACTAGCGTAGTGAACGCGTAACGGGACGCTCGTGCACTCGGGCGGGTTATGGGGTGTGTGTGTACATGTCCATGAATTATTTTCCCTGTTGTATTTATTTATCATGGTTTTCTAGCACATAGGCCTTATTTAAACGTAGGCCTTATTTGTATCAAGAACCTTATTTAAACAAAATTTAGTGAACGAGGAAACTCCGTATCAAAACATGAGATAACGGTCCACGCGGCCTTTTTTTATGCTAAGACGGAACATGAAATCAAAAAGATGCATGCGCATTTTTTAAAGAAATGCACCATCTTAACAGATGTAATACATGAAATGAGAGCTAAATAAAAAGAAGAGACAGAATATGTGTTATTTAGTCGAGCGGAACTGTGACAGAGAAACTGTTTGCATAAATATTGATCACAGAGTTATTAATATTGGCGCCTAGTTAATGACGCATAGTTACGAGATAGATCTAGTAAAACCATTATTAAGTATTATTATTTTCAAGCCCGGGACGCACCGCTCGCGCCTTGCCCCACACGCCGCGCGCGGTTCTTAGAAGCGCCGAGTGCGGCGCGCTGTAATTTATAACGCCACTCTTAATCTGCAAATTACGACCTTTTAATCAAGTTGTTTTTTAAACTGTGAGTGTTATTTCGCAGTATGATATTTATTTAAATAGACCTACCAAAATCGGCAGCTCTGCGGTCAGTTGATATGAGAGTACCTGAAGTCTGTCATGAACATTAGAAAATAGCTCTCGTGTTGATCATCGCAAATACAAAATATACGCGACGTATTTACTGATAACCTCCTCCTTTTTAAGTCGGTTAAAAATAAGTTACGTTACTGTCACTTCGCTGTGTCAATGACGCAATTAAATTTATAATATTTCTCGAGCTCGACATTTAATGTTATATTAAAATTAAAACATTAACATGAATATTTTAAACTATATAATTAACTTAATTACTTAAACAATTTTTTTTTGTTTATTATACATTTCTGAACGACTTTATAAAATCATCGCTTGAGGGTAGGCTCACGAGCAGCTTCAGTCCCCGTGACCACGGCAGCTGCAAAAATGCCTAAAAGTCGGGAAAATAAAAAATCAAACTTCTTCTTCTTATCAAATGAGGAATAGTGGCTCGCGTTAGAGTTTATCAAGCCGCCTGTAAGGCCTCTAACTTGGCTTAACGACTATTATCAGATGACAACAGCCGGGACCGACGGTTCAACGTGCCCTCCGAAGCACGGAAGCGCTCAGTTGTAATGCCACATAACGGTCACCCATCCGACACCTGGCTGGATTGAGCGTTGCTTAACAAACGTGATCGAGTACGATCAGTCTGTCAAGTTCCGCCATGAGCGCTTAAAAAAAAATGCCAACGAATTAACAAAAGATGTTCAATAAAACCGAGCTTAATATCTTAAACTCAAATGAGAATAATTAGGCCTATATCCTCACGCATCAGACAGATCTAAAATCACGTCTGGCCCAAACACACTAGGCACCCTTTGCGCCAAAATAAAAGTAAGTTACATCTACATTCGCTTTACAAACAGCATCTTTACTTCTAAATTCATGAGGTGTACCGACGACACGAGCCGACCTGCCCCGACCCCTGGCAGGATCACGGGGCACGATATTGCGGGCTCCGCGGGGCGCCCTGCATTATGCATGCGCTATCGTGGGGGCACGTACGAGGTGCAGTCTGTGCGGCCCTTTAAATTCATGTGGACTTCTGTTCATAAGCTGCCACTATTCTTTGGTTATTAGGTAATAGAAAAGGTAATAAAACAATAGAAGGTAGGGCAAAACTTGGCTAATCGGCAGTATGCAGTAATTTAGCGATAGTTTATTAGCTAAGTTACTAAATCTATACCAGTTGTAAAATATTAACGATATTCTCAAAGTTTTTATAAAGAGTGCCAAGCCAAACCATAAAGCTAATAATATTTCTTCCTATAGGACTAATAATTAACTATCACAGGAATTACTTCAATATTACCGATTAGCCATGTTTTGCCTAGATTGGTAGCATTTAGGTGCCAGAGTCTGAGGGCCTATTACGAAAATAACGTAAGCAATTGCGTAATAGTTGTAAATGCCCGAATTACCCGCAAGTTAAAAAAAAAGTGGGTTTCTTTCTGTCATCGTTATTTATCACGATTTTATATTTACATTTTAAATAAATTAAAATCAATCAATATCGACATTAAAGTTGACGACGATAGTCTTTAATAATGATGTTTATTAATTTGTGAAATTAGAAACCCTACCTACAGTACCTACATAATATTGTAAATACTATACTACTACCTACCTAAAGTTATAAATATTGTACCAGAACCTACTGGTAGAATGAAGAAAGGGTGACGCAGAGAGTCCAATTTTGAAAGTGTTGGTCACGCAATGAGTGACATAAACACTAAACATGAGGTCGAATTATATTAGTCATGGCGAAAGTCAGAAATAATAAATGTTAGTCCGCGGTTTTCATGTTTGTAGTAAACCTCTACCATTGATCAACAGTTTGCAAGCACAGTAAATTTGTGAAACTGTGGTTTAACTAAAGCAGCAATGCAAGCGCTTTCAATCGATTTCAATCGAGAATTGTTAGGAACAGACTTACGTAATCCACGTACGACATTGTTTTTTTCTGATCTAGTGATAAAATAGATCATTTATAACTTAATTTTCAGCTAACTACATTTTTGTGTGTTGTTGTTGTTTTTTTTACTTTCTGGTTAACGAAAGCTTTGGTCCTGATAACGTGTCAAAGAATAATATCTCTAATCTTTTTATTTTCTGTAAGTAGGTACCGTACTTCATTAAAAAAAAATGGTTGGAACTTCCCGAAGTCATCTTCGAGAAGTTCAATTAATTTGTGTGTAATAATTACAACTTAAGATAGTTGTCACATTGGTTCTTACTAAAGCAGCGATGTAACTGCGATTTCTGTCAGAGTTGATTGCAACAAAGTTACGTAGTTACCCCCCAGGTCCCTACAGGAGTTCATAGAGGAATTCCAAAGCTCATAAAGTTCGCAACTTAATGTTACAGATTCAGTGAGGCTTATCGCCGCGTGTCCCCGCAGTCTGTCTGTCACTATCTCCTTAATCCAATCCAACCACCCCAGCGAAATGATAATAGATCTCACCATTAGGGTTACGCGGACCCATTCTTTAAACAAGTCATTATTACTTATTTAAAAATAAAATTTGGAACGATTTTGCTCAGAAAATAAACAAAAATAAAAAGACACGCGAGGAACATGCATGACTCTTTGGGAGAACAACTAAATTCATGATTAATGATCTGGTTAGACTTAATAAATTTTTAACCTATATTTAGACTTAGGCAAATAGAGATAGTAATTATTATTATTTAATTCCTCAGCGTAACTTTCTACTAATCTAATACGGCAACCGTAGGAGTATCGATACTATATTTTAACATTAAAATGTTAGTTTTGTTCCAATTTCTTCATTACTTATTTCAAATTGAATTTATGTAATTGCCACGAGGAAACTGGAAAGTATACTCCATTTAACGAAATGGACAAATTGCATCAAACCTAACATTTACCTAAATATGTTAGTTATCTCTAGTACAATACCCCCACGTGCCGTATATAAATTAGACTTGTAATAGTTGGTTAGGTGTTAACTGTCATGAGGGTCAGCAGATGTGTGGGGCGGGGCGGATGCGGCACTCACTTCCGGCACACCAGCCCGAGAGGGACGCACCTCTCGCCCTCACGAACTGCCAACGTAAACAAGTAAAAGTATTAAAAAACATCATATCTTTAAAACATAAAGAGCACCTATGATTCAACACAAACTAACAATTGAGAAAGTAAATTTAAAAAAAGCTATTTAATTAAACAATTGATACATAATTATGAAGATAGATAGTGTGCTGGAAGATATAGTTGTTTAGTGAGTGAGTGTAAGTGAAGAGTTGTAGAGATGTGGGACTTGTGATGTTGTGGTTGAGCTCCGCTGATCACCGGCGCATCCACCACTTCTACCAAGGTTAGTAATTTATATCAAAAAACAAATAAAATGCAAAGTCTACGAACGCATTCATTAGTAAAAAATTGAAGGACTTAGAAATACATTAATTGCACACAACTATTGGCCATATACATACATACAGGAATACAAACATACAAAAATGTTCGTGCTGAAAAATCTTTTTCATTCTAATTAATTTTCCTAAGTTTTTTTTTATTTTGTCAAGCCATTTCTTTCTTTTTATAAATATAAATCTGACACAATCCACTGTTAAACTGAATTAAAAATTGCCAGTAAAGCTAGGGTTTCCTAGGATGACGGTGCCGTTAGAGTATATATTCTGTGGTGCCGTCATATTACGGCCGTTGTCTATGTAAACAATTTGGCACGCCGTAAACCTAACCCCCTAAACCCTAGCTTTACTGGCAATTTTTAATTTACTACTGTGAAAATATGTATAACAGTGGATTGTGTCAGATTTAAATTTATAAAAAGAAAGAAATGGCTACGGCGCGCCATATTGTTTACATAGACAACGTTCTACTCCGCTAAATTATGGCCGTAATATGACGGCACCGGCACTAATAAATCTAATTACGCATGTGAAAATAAGAAAATAAACGAATATTGAGCTAGCGTGCTCCAACTAGTTTTTTTGGATTATTCTCGTAGTATAGTTGCTACGGGACTACGGCGTCGTAGACGACCTGCTACGAAATTTTGTGTAGACGAGTTTTGAAAAATAATATAATAAAGTTCTGTATTAAAAAAGTAAGCAAAGTTATTTTTGCTCGAGTGCTGACTTCAAACACGTCTAGTCTAGATAAGAAGTCTAATGGAATCACGTATGCTTAGTAAATCGACAGTCTTAAATTTGATTTCGAGTAAGATTTTACAAACGTGAAAAAAATATAGCATCTTTTTTTTCTAACTAAATATTATTTCCTATTATATTCTAATAAGTTAGAACATTAATTTTGGTATATTCCTTGTTGTTCGAATCGCTTTTTCAGCACCATTTTAATGGTATCCACAATATATTACTTTGAGCTCCTCTGTGCCTCAAAACTACCAAACTTTGCAGCTGTCTCACTCACACTTTTGAACTTTTTTTTTGCTTTTCTCAACCGATTCTCGTGAAATTTTGAGAGGTTCGATAATTTATATCCTTACATTTTTTTGTCGATTCAGTTTTTCGAAAGTTTTCGAAAAAAAAACAATTATATATATTATATTTTAGCCATTTCGAAAATGACCTAAAATGTCACAAACGCGAGTTCTGCAGCTTCTTTGAAAAAATTTGTTATTGATAATGTTTTCAATTGAATAAATACGGATATCATTCATAGTACCTAGGTACCTACATTGTTTTTGTTGAAAACTTATATTTTTGACGACTTTCGTGGTCGTGTACACCGATTTCCAAGTTATCGCCATCTCTGAGGTGCCGGGTTCGATCCCCGCCTGGGCCAATCTAGATAACAAACATTTCTATATTGGCTTTGTTATACCGTTGTCTTTTTCAACACAACAAATTGCTTTTAGCTACTAACTAGGTACTTTGGAATCGGAGCAATGTTTGTGATGTTTTAGGTACCTAATACCTCCAGTAAATTTAGTTTAAATAAGACCGTTATGTAACCACAATAAGAACAATAAAGAGATAATAATAATTATTACTAATTTATTATTATTTTAAGCAAAAATATTGCAATAATACTAAGTTCAAATTATTTTATAAGTTTATTTCAACAAGAAAACCCAAAATGTACGTGAAATATTCGTGACGTTAGTAATTCTACTGACGATATATTGAAAATTCACCAAAAATAAACCAAGTCATTTAATATCTTTGAAAAAGTTCAAAAGTGTGGGCGCGGCAGCATACCTACCGATCTGAGATCCTAGTAATAATAATAAAAAGCATTTATTTTCTCTTTTTACTATAAGTTTTTTTTATCGCGTAATCTGATGTTTGACGTGGTGAAACTACGTGTAACATGGTCTGTGGGTGAAACTGACCTGCGTTCTTATTGTCTAATTTTCAAAATCTATCGCAATCGCTTTCATTTAACAGATGGATGTGACACATTGCTGCATTTTTTTGGTACGTTTTTATTTGTGCCAAAAAGAAGCATCAATGTATCACATCCTGAAAGCGATTGCGATAGATTTTGAAATTAGACAATAGCCCCCGGTTTTTTTTTTTATTTAAGTTTGGCGGTTTGTCAGCGGCCAGTCCAGTGTGAAATATATGGAGGTCAGTGGTGGTGATCCAAAGAGATATTTTGTTCCACAGATCCATATGCTGCGTTGAGCGGGTGCGCGCGAGCGGCGGGCGCGGGGGGCACGGGCGGCGGGGGGCAGGTCCAGCTGTGGCAGTTCCTTCTGGAGGAGCTGGCGGCTGGCGGGGCCGGCATCTGCTGGGAGGTATGGACTCGTATGACCATCAGCCATTTTTAATGTCCCCACTGCTAGGGCACAGGCCTTCTTTATGGGTGGATAAGGAGGATGGGCCATAACCCACCACGCGGGCCCAATGCGGATTGGTGGGTGTTAACGACTGCAAATGCAGCCGGGACCAACGGCTTAGCGTGCCTTCCGAAGCACGGAGGAGCTCGAGACAAAGAAAATACTAGCTAGATTTTAAGGAGATCACATCCCGTATTGTTGGATTTTACAAGCCAGCCTTCAAGCCTGTTAGTCTCTTAGGTCTTATAAGAAGCGTTGCAAGCTATGAAGCTCGTCAGAAATGTCAGAATTATACAGTTTACCAGCGAACGACAGCTCTTCTAAGGGGGGCAGCTGCCCCTCCTTGCCCGTACCTCGCTACGCCCTTGAGGAGGGCACATAATACACAATAGTACATAGGCGTACGCAGGTTCTGGGCCAGGGGGGGGGGGACAAATCTATTGTATCGCCCCCCGGGTGGGGGGCAAATTTATGTAAATCAAATATATTGTATGGCAAATAAGAACTTTTATTGATAACAATTGATAGTTAGTTAGAGGTAAACAAAATCCAGGAGGGGGCAGCTGCCCCCCCTCGGTACCCCCATGCAATAGTACAAGATAAGGGTGAATTTGCTATATCAACACGCTTCGATGTGCTTTGACTCCTGCGCTAGTATAAATTGACACTAAGCTAAGGACTATGATGACCACATACAAAATATTGTATGAAGCAGGGATTGATAACGTTATTTTTAAATGTAACGTTATTTCTTACTATTTTACCGTTACTTTTAACATTAACGTTATGTCAATAAATAACGTTACATTGAAATTAACGTTATTTCAGTAAATAACGTTAATTTTAACGTTATTTCTTACTTTTTGTTACCGTTACTTTTAAATTAACGTTATACCAGTTAATAACGTTACTTTTTTACCGGTACTATTGTACCGGTAAAGTTTAACGCTATACTTAACGGTAACTTTACCGGCACAATAATTTTAACGTTATTTTTACCGATAAAATATTTTAACGGTATTTTTTTTTGTATCGTTATTTCAATCCCAGCCTGCCTAGCATGACCGATTTATATCGCGTGATATAGCATTTTATCGACACTGAACTGTCAAATTCCTTTGTCTTTTTGACAGTTAAACGTGATAAAACGCTATATCACGCGATATAAATCGGTCATGCTAGGCAGGCTGGTATGAAGTAAAGTAAAATTGATATTGATACAGAAATTGATGTAACTTTGTTTGTTTGGCTCAATATTTGTAATCAAGTCATCGTTATCTCCAACTTGAAACCGGCAGGGTCCCCCGGGCGAGGGCGAGTTCCGGCTGTCCGACCCGGACGAGGTGGCGCGCCGCTGGGGCCGCCGCAAGCAGAAGCCCAACATGAACTACGACAAACTGTCGCGCGCGCTGCGCTACTACTACGACAAAAACATCATGACCAAGGTATTTAAACGGTACTATTTATTAAGAGTCCGTACACATTTTGCCGCCGACTGCCGCCGCGCGCCGCTCTCTCGCTCGCACATTTTATGTTTTCTCAAGATTTCATAAATCTGAATGCGTAATTAAAAAATGTGTCTCGGCCACTTTTCGTAATATAAACAGTTTCGAGTTGCTTAAGTACAAAAAGTTCTAGTTTTTGCCAGTTCAAATTAGAAACGACTTTTTGTACTTTAGCAACAAAAAACTAAAATTTATTTTAAAAAAAATGTCCATAAGGGGTTGGTAAACTTTTTCGAAAAGAATTGTTTTATATTTTTTTTTGATAGCACAAGTTTGAAGAATAAAGAAAATAATATTATGTTTTTTTTATTTTACCTTGTTAACTAAATATATTTTTTTATATTATTATCGCGATAAAATATCAAACATACGGCTGAACACGAAGTTCCTTTGCATTTACTGATTTAAAAATCTGATTGACAGATTTGACAGACAGTGACAAAGAGTAATCATACCTTTGTTTTTTTGTTTTGAGCAACAACATAGAAAGTCTTTGGAGCAAAGGCATAACCTACGCATACAGCCGTAATAGTGATTTATTGTACTATGCTGTAAATGAAAAATTTAAATTTTCATTTTTAAATTAAAATTAAGCATTATATAATTCCGCAATTTGTTATTCCTGACTCCAAAGCCAAAAGCTACCAGAAAATATATAATTCACAACAGTTTTGGAAAAGTTTACCAACCCCATTGCGAAAAGTGGCCGAGACACATTTTTCAATAACGCACTCAGATTTAAGAAATCTTGAGAAAACATGAAATGTGCGAGCGGGAGAGCGGCAGTCAGCGGCAAAATGTGTACGGGGGCTCTTAATGGTTAGCGGCTGCCCGCGACTTCGTCTGCGTGAAAAGTTTTTTTTGCTATTCCTCGGGAACTATACTTATTTCTGCATTAAAGGTGTACTCCTCTGTACCTCTGACAACGTGTATGTAAAATTTTACGATGATCGGATCAGTAGTTAAGACGTGAAGGCGTAACAAACAAACAAACAAATTCGGTGGTATTAACCAGATCAAATCCTTAGGAGTGTTCAGAATTACAAAGCTAGGTATTTACTGCTAGATCAGTCTGATGTATTTCGTGCGAACAGGTGCACGGCAAGCGGTACGCGTACCGCTTCAGCTGGCGCGGGCTGGCGGCGGCGTGCCAGGCGCAGGCGGCGGACGCGCCCCCCTACTGGCACTACTTGGCGCCCCCCGCGCCCGCCGCCACCGCGCCCCCGCCCCCTAACCAACCCCAGACCTCCAGAGCTGACGATGCACTCCAGCCTCCCCCGCACTCGCACTGAAAATCGAGTGAAATTACTGAATTTCAGCACTGTTCTGTTCCATGTGTTTGACTGTTTACAGAAGAAATACAAATGAAGTCACAGTGCTCTGTTACGCTTTAGTGCTTGATTCACTCCGCATATTAGTTGTAAGTAACATAGAACAATGTTGTTCCTATTTTTAGGTAAGATATTGTAATAAAAAAAAATAGACGTTTAAGTCGGTTACTGTACAAAACTTTCAGCGATAAACTGAAAAAAATATACAACGTTTATTCTACGACTTTCCGAAAAGACTTAAAGAAACGACTTTTCATAAAAAATCGATTAGCTGTTCGAACATAGGTAAGATGGAATGTTGATTTTTTGAGTTTTTTCGGAAAAGTCGTAGGAACAAACGATGTTGTGTATGATGTTGTTAGTTGTTAGTAATCTGCTCCCCACAAAAAAAATACACAGATGTCGATGTTGACTTGACACCCTGTACATATATTGTAATTAATTTGAGATTAAACTAAATAATATCTAAGTAAGTAATTATACTCAAATGCTTTTTCAATATTTCATCCAAAAAATACTTGTTTCCTATAAAGTATTGAATCGCTAGATCAGATTCATCTTGAAAAATGTTAACAAATTATATTATTATAACAAAACTGCACTATTATAGGAATGATGAAATTTTTCATTACTTAGTGAAAATAGTGAACCACAGCAGAAGATTTTGTTAACCCTGTGCTGTGCTTTATGTCTTAACTTAAAAAAACGATCTAAGTATAAGTCTTTTTAAGTGATTAACGGTGATTTTGTTACCAATCATCACAATAGGTACTACCTACCTAATTTATTTAATAAGTAACCTGAGTACGGCGCAGTTAATTTTCTTTTGTTTCTAATGAAACAGCTAATAATACGATCACTACCTCAACGTCAAAATTTATAGTCTAGACGTGAAAACGTTATCTTATCGGAATTAGTAGTTTATATAGTTTATATTTTAATTTTAATCTACTTAGAGTAGATTTTTTCTAAGTTGCTAGGTAGGTATTTTACAAAAATGTGTGGCTATAAGATAATTTTAGCGGGTATGTAATAATGTAAGTATACTACTTACTTTGTATTTTTTTCCTAACTTTGATAATTTATTAAGGGGAGTGAAACTGCCCTTTTCAATTTAATGGATTATTATTTCTAAGCTTTTATTTTGATTTTTTAAATTAGTTTTTATTACCCTTGTTTTTACTCTAAGTTAGTTACATAGTCAATTTTAATACACGTAGGTACCTACATTTTATTGTGGTGTTATGATAGTTAAATATACGGAAAAACTAATTCAAACTCAGAAAACTTAGGATTTTCATGGACATGAATGAGCCTTGGATGTATGATGTTTAGGTACTGTTAGTGTATATTACCTAATAATTCTTTTACTATGTACCTACCAATGTATAAATATGTTTTACCTAATTGTTTTTGTTGTAAACTTTCTTATGTTGATTTGATTCCTATACCTTTTGTTGTTTAACTATAATGTAGAGAATAAATTTTTAAATAAGTACTTACAAGTAATTTTTATTATAAAAGCTATACTTAACAGATGAATGTGTACTTAGCTGTCATCTCATGAAACGAATCCTTCGTATCAGACTTTGAATACTTATGGGTGGAAAGACACTCGCGTACAATCACGACACGCCTTTTATTAATCATGAAGTCTTTTATCTTGTAGGTAATCTTCTAAAATAATATATATACCTACCTACTTACTAGAAAAAGTTTCGAGTTTCCTATACATTTAAGACAAATTTACAGTTAGGACAATATCACCACCACACCATAATAGTATATTCCTTATCCAAGCCTGTGGCAATGATAGCTTTATTCAGTTATTTATTTACCCACGAACCACAAACTGTACATCATCATATCAATCAGCCGCACGACGCCCACTGCTGGGTATAGGCCTCCCCCAAGGATCTCCACGATTCATCGGTCCTGCGCTGCCCGCATCCAGCGGCTTCCCGCGACCTTCACCAGATCGTCGGTCCACCTTGTCGGGGGCCTACCCGCGGAGCGTCGTCCGGTGCGCGGTCGCCATTCAAGAACTTTTCCGCCCTAACGAAAACACAAACTGTATACAAATCGAACTTATTCAATAAAGAACATAACCCTCTTTGCAGTCGGGAAAACGTAAGGTAAGATTAATATGTATGGTATATTGAAAGAGCTTTGGTTGAAATACAGGTAGCTCATCGTGTGCTGCCAAAGGGGTATAGATAGAAGCAAAACGAGGCGCAAAAAAAAACTATGCCCCGACTCAACTCTCGTGCTAATAATGCCAACGGGTTCTATAATGATAACTTTTATGAATGTTGTTTGCGGCCAACATAAATAGACAATGTAAGAGATGGATTGTCCTTGCACTCCGGAAATCCGCGCAGATAGTGCGCCCACGCACCCGGCCCGCTGCCGCTGGTCACACGCGGCAACCATTCGACTTCCATTCCTACGATTAATGTCGACTAAAACTTGCCGGGCATTTTGCTCTCAGGCAAAATACAGCTCTTAGAATATTCACGGATAAATTGTGTAGTAGTAGAATAATCACCTTTTGGTAGTAGGTACCTACTCGTAGCAGTATTCAAGAAAAATGAGCTGAAATAAGCATAGTTTGCATTGAAAAACTGTGATTAAGTAACTTATAGTTATTTATGTTTAAAATTTTACAACGGTGTAATAGATGCAAGGACACATCACAATCACATAGCAGTTCCTGGCCGAGCGAGTGGATGTGGAATAGGTCGCAGCGCGTACGATCGGCAGTGTCATCGCACCAGTCGGCTCAACATGTCGCCAGCCCGGGCCGCCGCGGCCCTGGGGGTACTGTTACTCCTGCTACAAGGTAATTGGTAAAGCTAAATTCCTTCTAAACTTAACGCGCGTTTCAATCAAAGTTCCTTTGTTTTCTTTATACTTAGTCTCAATACTACTTAGATCATTCTGCGCTATCATCGATCAGTTAGAGCTTCACATTAGTTACATGAAGCCCATTAGGTAAGTACTAATAATTTTGGATTGCTAAAGAATCTCCAAAAAAGAGGGCGTAACTTTGGTTAGGTACAGCTTTGCATTGATGGTTGAAATTAGTTTCTGTTTGAACAGTGTTGTTCAAGTGTGTACGATGTAATCTGTGGTATTTTTCATGTGGACTAAATATGAATATGAATTTTGTATAGAAATTAGAAATGGCCATGGGCTAGAAACTAGAAGACGTTGAAGGTAATTCACAATCACATAGGTTAAGTAAATCCACTTCAAGAGCTGATCGATGATATAAATGACAGAGGGCGCGGAGGGGTGCGCCAACGTGTCTGCGCTGTCGCAGCAGCTGGACCGCGTGCTGGCGGAGTACGACCGCGAGAACGCGCCCGCGCAGCCTGCAAGCGTGCACCTCACGTTCGACCTGCGCCACGCCACGCTGCGCTCCGACGACACCGTGCACCTGCTCGCTGACTTCACCATGGTTTGTAGACAAACTAAGCGAAAAAAAATATAAAAGATAATACCTTGTCCGTGTGATGTGAAGTGGTTCATATAAAATGCTTTTGATTTCAATTGATTTTATTTTATTTTATTTTATTTCGTGGAAAACTTACAGCTACCATGTTTATATAACAAAGGGATCTATGGTTAGTCATTAGCCAACAATCAAGTTTTCACATGTAGGATAACAGGGTAGTTCTTGGGAGAGCAATTTTTGAGTGTGTGTGACTCATATCTCCTATAAAAACAAATAATTATGATTAAAACTATCATTACATCGTTTCTACATCTCATTAAGCATCGTGTCATATAGATTTCACTGGTTAAAAACTACGTAGATCGGAGTAACTCACCCTCAACACCTCAAAAACGGGGTTATTTTGCACGTTTTTACGTGTCACACGGGCGCCGGCTTATGAGAAATCGTGGATATTTTTGAAATCACCCACGTTTTTAATCAGTTTTGTACACACATTTAAAATAGACATATCACGTTATATACTGATCAAATTTTAAATCCTATCGGAGGGAAACTTTTGATTTTATGGACCTAAATAAGTATGTCACACGCCTAGCTACTTTTTCACTGCGCCCTCTTGCGAAGGCCATTGCTCTGGACTGGCTAGGCACAGACAAATAGTGATTGATGTTTTCGAATCGACAGTTACACCGCTACTGACAGGTAAGATGACTGTGTTGCTGTTTCCCACGCTTTTGGTGCAAGACTAAGTTCTACGATTTTAAAAATTTTGGTTCTCATTTCTAATGTATTTCCATGTCACATTTTTGCAATATAATTGTGCTATTTTTTGTAAACGGGTTCTGAGGTGCAATACCTTACTCCTAAATGTACTTAACCAGTAACAAAGTAGCAGGTTATATCTTTTCAATGCCGATAAATTTCAAAATTAATGCTTTTTGGTAATTTCCATGGCGTAATTTCCATGTATAAAACACCATGGAAATTACATAAAGCCCATGGAAATTACTTTGTTTTATTTTTGGTTTATTATATCAGCCGCTCGACACTTACTGTTGGGTGTAGGCCTTCCCCAAGGTTCTCCACAACGATTGGCCCTGTCCTGCCCACATCCAGCAGCTTCCTCCGACCTTCACCAGATCGTCGGACTACTTTGTCAGGGGGTGGAGGCATCCGGTGCGCGATCACTATTCCAGAGCCACTGGTTTGTCTCGCTATGTCCGCCCACTGCCACTTCAGCTGTGCAATCCTTGAAGTGATGTCGGTTACTCTTCAGCTGTGCAATTCTTCAAGTGATGTCGGTTACTTAAGTTCTTCTACGGATCTCTTTATTTCTGTCGCCAAAGAAGGCAAGTTGGCAACAACACACACACTCTCGTTTTGAGACACTGAAGTAAGTTGGACGCAAACAATTTTCGAAGCTTTGAGTTGGATCTGACGAGAGATCTCTTCCTTGAAATTGGACTCACTTTACTAGGACTGTCTGTCCTAGGTATAATTAATAGTCTGGATAATTTGAGTACACTGTTCCTATAGCTTCTAGAAACCTCTGAGTATCGGCTTTCCGTCAGCTCTCAGAAGTTCTCTAGTGATTCCATCGTCACCCGCCACCTTGTTCTTTTTTAGCTGTTTGAGGGCCATACTATTCTCAGGCTGGCGTCCTGGATATCTTTGGTAAAGTGTCGGGTGAGCTTGGCTTTCGTCGATCCTGTATTAATTTCTTCGTTACTCAAAAAAGAAAATCAAAAGCAAAGCAAGTGGCTTTGCTTTTGATTGAAATACTCGTACATAGGTCAGTTACACTCCAGTCTCCCGATATGACGATATGTGCTCTACTCTACGGGCGGTATGGCTTCGTATGCAGAACTGCCACACCGGTGTAGGTCGCATTATCACCTGGCTGTGGGCTGCCGTATTACCGTCGTCCGCCAGTTGCCGAGTTGCTGCTGCAGGGCTTAGTTGCATTTGATTGCAGACCTAGAAAGCTAACTCCAATCTTCACTCATGAGGGGTGGTATACCTTGCTGCTGTCCAGTGTCGGTGGTCAGGTCACCATTGTTGAGGACGGCAGGTCACGTCGTATATTCAGCGAAAAGGGAAGTATGTACTTCTGCCGGGCTAGGAGTCTGTGCCCGGGGCTTGCAGTCCAACTGATCTGCATTAGAACTTGTATCGTTATACAGAGCAGGTTGGTAAACTTAGTCAGCGTTATTGTTTGAAGACCATACACAATTAGTGAAAACTAGTCTTTAGTAAACGAGTATTGACCTAGGTCGTACAGATTGTTGATACTTTTTACCAAATATTTGTTATTTTTATTATTATGATGCGCATCCATAATATGCAATCAATAATATACTCTAAAAGAAATTTATTAATTAATAACATTATTATTTATTACCTTCATGTTTCTACATTGAGTTCCTTTGTAAGTTTTTTTTATTAATCTACTATTTTTGTTAAATATTTATAATACAATGTAGTTCTTAATTCTACCCCAACTAACTTTTATTTGAGCTTTAATTTCATATCTGACATGATGTTGAGCAAAATTTTATCTGCTGGGTAATTTCCGTGGTCTTTACTGTAATTTCCATGGATCGCAAATTTTCTATATTTTTTTTTAGCAAAAGTATGCATTCGCTACGTGGCGAATTTTGATATAATGTTTGAATTTGCATAAGCTTTCAATTTTTTTGTGTAATTCACTTTAATTTAGTGATTTCAAAAATGCTGTGGAAATTACACGGAGAACACTTTTCCGAAGAACTACCCAACAGATGAATAAACAATTTTTACGAGTAAGAACATGCGTTAATTGCACTAATACGATCGTGATATGAACAACGGGAACAATAAACAAATTAGCGATTAGACTCACTTAATCATTCAGAGAACAACGATAAAATTAAACAATAAAGAAAAGTACATTAATATCTATATATATACAATCACATTCAACCATTCCTTTCGTATTTACTAAGTAGTTCCGTTGCGAGTGCTCGCTTCAGTGATGCAATACTATTTGAACAAAGATCGATATCAGTTTGATGGCTCAATGTATTAAACAACCGACACGAACGAACTAAGTAGCTATTCTGTCGATACTTCGTGCGCACACATGGCACATGTAATTTCAATGATTGGTTACGCGTAGTGAAACTACGAGGTACTATTAGCTTGATGTGATTCAAAAGTTCGCTCGAGTCTACACTGCCTTTTAGTATTTTTGACAAGTATGTCAAGTCTGCGATATTTCTACGGACTTCGAGGGGAAGAAGGTGGTGTCGTGTGCATCGCTCCTTATATGTAGTATCATAAATATATATAGATTACGTTGTTGTAGACATGGCAAGACTTGCGTATCTTCTGGAATTCGAGTGAGTGGGGCTGCGATAGTGTGCTGGCGTCGCCGGGCCGGCTCTGGCTGCCCTCTGTGGAGCTGCTGAACGGTGCGGGCGCAGCGCAGGCGGCGCTCAGCGTGCGCGTGGCCAGCGACGGGCGGCTCTCCTGGGCGCAGCGCATCGACGCCGCCGTGCCTGTCGCACTGGCGCTGCGCGACTGGCCCGCGGATGTGCAGACAGCCGTTATCAAGTTCGGCTCCAGAACACACAATGTAGATGAACTTGATTTGGAGGTCAGCGAAATGCTGGTGAGGGTTTGATTTAATTAAGTTGCATTTTCTATGTCCAATATTTGCTTCCGTTCGCGCACCGGACGACGCTTCGTGGGTGGTCCCCGACAAGGACCGAAGATCTAGTGAAGGTCGCAGGAAACCGCTGGATGCGGGCAGCGCAGGACCGATCGTCGTGGAGATCCTTAGGCGAGGCCTATACCCAGCAGTGGGTATCGTGCGGCTGATAATGATGATGAAAAAAACCCGCCTGCATAAAAAGACAAGTCGACTGAAAAGATGGAAACAAGATTAAATAAATATTAAAGGCAACATGTCATAATTATAACATGCAGTCGGAGGCATGCATAAAGAAAGTGACATGAATGATTGAATTATATGCCTCCGACTGCATGTTATTATGACATGTTGCCTTTAATATTTATTTAATCTTGTTTCCATCTTTTCAGTCGACTTGTCTTTTTATGCAGGCGGGTTTTTTAATTTTTTTTATTTATTTTTTTATTTATCTCTTTTTAGTTATTATATTTTACGGTCATGATATACCTTTTTGAAATCCTTATAATAAGCCCTTTAATTTGACATCCATATTGCAGTATTCTAAAAAAAAAAATTTTTTTTACGTATAATAGCACCGTACAGCCGCCATGTTGGTTTTTTTATAACGCCACCTTCTTAAGAACACTTGGGCTGAAAAGACCAATCTAACGATATTTTAATCATAGAAATCCGTTCAGCCGTTTGAGAGATATGAGGTAATAAAGAATATTACATACATACATACAAACATACTTACAAGATACGCGCGAAAAACATAACCCGCAGTCGGGTAATAACAATCGTGCACCGAGACTGCTCGTTTTCAAGCGTCTTCAAGTTTCTTTATCTGGTTTCCAGCTGGCGGTGGTGTTCGAGGCGGGCGCATGGGAGATGTTGTCTCTGTCAGGGGCCCTGTCGATGGCGGGCTCGCGGCGCGTGGCGGCGTGGACGGTGCAGCTGCGGCGGCGCGCGGCGGCGCACCGCGCGGCGGCCGGGGCCGTGCTGGCCGCCGCCGCGCTCATGCTGCTCGCCGCCGCTGTCACGCCCGCCAGGACTAGGGGACCGCTGTGCGCCTGCGCTTCTTTCACCGCCGCGCTGTGGTACCTATGTTTATTATGTAGAAGTGCGCAAAATTGTATTTCATTTGTTTTAGTTAGAGAAGGTAGGTTGGCACGAGTATCAGTACCTAACAGGTAAATATAGTAGTTTTGTCCGTAAAAATAAACAACCGAGAAAACGCGCAATGAGGAGTTCAGTGGCGCAGTGGTTTAGTGCCTGGCCCTGCGATTGCGGAGGTTAAGCAACTATCGCAAGGGTCGGTCATGGGATTTGAGACCAAATTTTTTTTATCTCGAGTTCCTTCGTGCTTCGGAAGGCACATTAAGTTTAACACCCACCAATACGCATTGGGCCTGCGTGGTGGGTTATTATAGCCCATCTTCTTATCCACCCATAAGGAAGGCCTATGGCCCAGCAGGGACATTTAAAATGGCTAATGTCGTCGTTACACTGAGTTAAAGACAGTTTGTTCATATACTCGTATTTATTAAAAGTGTTATTAATTAGCGAGCGCTAAAACCATATTTACTTCGATCAAGAATACCTACCCTAGATGTCCGGTCAGAGTATCAATAGGCGGCACCATCAATAACGGCGCACTTTCAAACTGGGTTGATTTATTAAAATGAACTTCATTTTATGTAGGCTAGTGTCGGCGGTGCTGCGCGTGCCGGGCGGGGCGGCGGCGCCGGTGTCGGTGGGCGTGATGTGCGCCGTGTGCGCGGGCGCGGCGGCGGCGGCGGCGGCCGCGGCGCTGGCCGCGCACCTCGCCGCGCTGCCGCACCAGCCGCCGCGCGCGCTAAGGACCCTCTCCTCCACACTCTCCAGGTGGTGCCAGCTGGCTCCCGGCGAGGTGAGACCATCATTTATACTATACTTTGTGTTACAAAATAACCTCTGTTGCCGAATACGGTAGATCTCTCGGATCAACTCTGAAATCGCGAAATAGCAGCTGTTCATACAAAAATTAATAACGAAAATATCAAAATGTATGAAACAGCTGTTTTTTTCGTGATTTCAGAGTTGGTCCCATAGTAAAAGTTGTTTTAATTTTAATTTAATTTATTGAGCACTGCCACATGGTACATATTATGACTTACACAACTTAAAACTACATACAACAAAAAAAACTGATTTATTTATTTAGGTAACAAACAGTCTTTAACAATAAAAGTAACAAATATTAAACACAAATAGACCTACAGTACCATTATGTTATAAACAAGATTTTATATAAATGAGTACGTAAGAAACAAAGAAATGTTCAGTAACTTACAATGACTTACAATAAGGAAATTAATTTGGACATAACAACTTGATGTTTGATAATAAATTAAATTTAAATTACAGTTTTAGCCTTATGCAACAACAACATATATAAAGTTTAAAGTGATAACGCCTCGTGAACTAGTCTTTTATATTTTGGTAAACTTATGAAAAAAATATCGATTCAATTTATTATTATAAAAATCAAGTGAACGCCTTAAAAATGATTTTTTTGTGTAATTTGTATGTGATGGAGGAATGTAAAATGTACTTTTGGAACGTGAGGATGGACGTGGAACCTTAAAATTAATTTTGCCTAGAAGAGTAGTGCAATCAATTTTGCTATTAACAATTTTATATAGAAGCGTCGAATCAAGGACAATGCGTCTCATCTGCAGAGGGGATATATTAAACCGAGTGGCACTCGTTTTGTAGTCATCGTGAATGATTCCTGCGCGGTAGTTCAATGATTTTAAAAACTGATTTTGAACCTTTTCAATCCGGTCAATGTGAACCGCATACCGTGGACTCCAAACGACACTTCCGAACTCTAAAATACTGCGGACATATCTGTTGAATAATACAATCAATGTTTTTATTTTTTTGAAAGGTTTTCCTAAGCGATTTATTAGACCTAGCAGTTTGAATGCACGTGAAACGATATTATCGATATGAATATTAAAGTGAAGTTTGGAGTCCAAAGTTATACCAAGATCACGAATGGTGGAAACCCTATTTATAGTGTCTCCACATATATTATAATTATGTAAAATTGGGTGATGCTTACGAGTAAATGAGATAGTATGACATTTTTCTGTGTTTAAGAAAAGCTGATTTTTTAAACAGAAGTCCTGAAATCTCACTAGGTCGTCTTGCAATTCATTACAATCATTGACGGATTTAATTATTTTGAAAATTTTTGTATCATCAGCATAAAGAAGATGATGTGAGTTAACAAAACAACTGCCTACATCGTTTAAATACAAGTTGAATGTTGTACACCTAAATGAGATCCTTGAGGAATCCCAGAAGGGATCTAGATCTAGGGATCTAGTGTATGTGCATATTTATGCGGGCGGGCGGGCGGTGCATCTTACATATTTTGTTTCCGGAAGTGAGCTACATATATTTCTTTTTTCAAAATGGTTTGGGACTTCCGCCAAGTGACGCCTGATTCAATCAAATACTACACACTGAATTTACGGTAGCCTTATATTTTATTACCTATATAGTTCGTGTAGCAATTAGTAAGTTTCTGATGTAGATAGTGATTAGGGGACATCCATCACTTAAAACCCCACACTATGATGCAAGCTGGCATGCTCGCCGCAAAGCTTTTTTGCACCATCGATCTTCACAATATGTGGCTGGGATCTCAGCTACATGGCAGTCAATAAAGTACATAGCATTAACTGATTGACTGACTTACAAAAGTACAATTCCGTAGACCAACAAAATCTCGCACGTTCCCACTTGTCACGGTCGTCGGTCTGTCTCACATTAGGTGCCTTTGATTGAAAGTACCTAATAATTTATTTTCAATCTTTCTATGTAGGTATTGAATACTTCAAGCGTTATTAAGTTCACGCATTCTCTATTTTTTATTTATTTCGGAGTTGAAATAAAAGCGTTTTGTAATATCAGCACTTCTTTATTTAACAAGGCATAAAGCTGGTCAACGATGTGTGTTTGTGGTCAGGAGGCGTGCGCGCAGGCGCAGGTGGGCGCGTGGACGGTGGCGGGCGCGCTGGTGGACCGCGTGCTCACCGCCTGCTGGCTGCTCGCGCTCTTCGTCTGCATCTGCGTTTACGTCTAGCGGCGCGGCGGACTCCGCGACACGACCGGCCTGGACCCTTATCATAACGTCTTAAAACTTGCTAGTTTTTTGAATGGCTATCAATGCGTCTCTTTTTAACCGACTTCAAAAAAAGGATGAGGTTCTCAAGTCGACGGTATTTTTATTTTTTTTATTTGAGCGAGAAAAAGATTATGTAAGTAGCAATTCATAAGGGGGATACATATTATAATGATCACCAAAAAAAGCTCTTATACCAAAAAAAAATATTGAACACCAAAAAAAGAAAGTCCAAAAATAATAATACTTAGTTGTAGCTATTTTAGTCACGACTGCACTTCAAATTGTATTCAAGGACCAAATACAGTAAATGATCACCAAATCTTGCCGAGCAAATTAATGCGATATTTGTGCCAAAATAAACCTCTATGCTTTCCATAAAATGTAGGCATAACATCAAATAAAGTACAATTATGCCAAATTAGGTAACAAGGGCAGGGGCAGGTAAACCTGGCAAGTTTTAAGAGGTACAACTGATATGGTATTGGCACAGCTGGGTTGCTCTGTTGCGTGGCCAGCTTGCAACAGCTTAGACTTTGATGTAATGTAAATGTCCCCAAAATACCTTCTTGAGACAGCCCAACTCAACCCCCAAAAGCACAAGCGTTCTTGTTATTAAAGTTTAAAAATTGAAACTGTCCTATAATAGAAAGGGGGTAGTTTGCATTTTTGGGTTTAGCAGAGTTTTGAAACTGTGGTGTTGGCATCAAGTAATGTATTTAATGGCGTTTTTTGCGACCCCTCTTCCTTCAAATTCAATATTTTTTTGTTTTGCATTGGAAGGTAGGGTATTTGAACTTGAATAAGTATGAAAAATCTAGTAAATGTTAACCTTTTGGAACATTCTATCCGTTTTACAACTACCTATATTTTAAGAAAAGTTATTTTTTACGTAAGTATCACAAAGATGCAATTGTGTGTGATGCATTTCTCAGTTTTTTTTACCACAGAATAGGGTACCTAACGTTTGAACTTTGTGTAAGTATCAGTGGACGCGTTGCTATTGTGCTATATTCTTATGAAGACTATGGTATCTAATGTTTGTAAATATTATGTGTACTTAATAAATGTGATTAAATTTTAATGTTAACTATACTTATTTATTTTATTTTTCGTACTTGAAGTGGAATGATTGCTTTGCTCTTTCTTTTGAGTTTCATCTGTAAAGAAAATAATAGTTTTATGTTTTTTTTCTCCACTATTGTAAAAAATCAGTTGAGTAATAATTTCAAGGAAGTTGCATTTAAAAATAACATTGTCACTATTACGTCAAATCATTTCAGATTAAAAAAGTAAGTTATTAAAAACTAGTAGCCGTCTACCTCTCTATTTCGTGTCTATGATTTGAGGTTCTCGGAGAACGCGAGCAAGTGATTATTTCCTCTGTGGACGCGAGGGGTTCGCCCGACTTCACTCACTTATCTTATCTCTTAGCTTAATTTTAAATAAGTATTTCTAAATCCAGTTACTTTGTGTTCGGTGCGCTTCACGGCTACTTCGGCGAACAGCAACAGGATCGACAGCAGTGTCCCGCCCGCCAACACCTGCAAACAGACCTCAGTCAAAATTTTATTTTATTTTATTCCACTACGGGGAGCGTTAAACTATCTCTTAGGGTAAAGAAAAGGCACTTCATTAAGTTTCAATATTACCTCGAACAGCTATAAAGTTTCATCGAAAGTAGGTAAGTACCTATATATTGGCGTAAAAAAATACCAATATAGGTACTACAACTACTACAATCCAGATTTTATGAAGTGCAGAGCAGAGATTACGACATCACCATTGTTTGTATTTGTCGTAATGACTCGGACTGGGACATTCGCAGAATTATCATCGTCAAGACAATGCTATTAAATTGACAATAGTCCGCCGCAAGCCACAACTTCACTAGACAATGCTAAGAGAATGTGTAGCAAAGAGAATTTTTAAAAAATTAAAATACGTTGTTGCGTAAAGCGACGCAACGATAAATAAATGAAAATAAAAATTGAAATTGATTGTGGTGGTGTGTGGGCTGTGGTGTATACCTGCACGGCGGGCCACACGTCAGCCAGCCGCACGCTGAGGAAGCCGGCGCCGTCGGCCAGGCAGCGCGCGCGCGCCGACAGCCACACGCGCCGCCACCGCCCCATCAGGCCCGTCTCGCGCTGCCATCGCAATCTACCATCACACACAACGTGCAGATATACGTGCCGGCACATATCGTGAGCGGTGAGATAAACTGGAGGGGATTAGGATTACTGCGCATATTTGCAGCAGCCCGCACCACGTCCGTCCCCCGCCAATAACACCTAAAAATTGCTTCTGCGCATTAACTGTCACAGTTCAAGATCCGTGCCAAGGCCTACGGAGTATACGTGTTTCCTCCTCATTTCATCAAGATATACTCGTAGATATAAGGCTGATTCTGCCTGATTGAACTAATCGCTGCTAGAGCACAGCCCTTCCTCGTGAAAAGTAGATTGTGGAATGTGGTGGATTTTGTGATAGGTGATTAAGTATATTTTATTTTTATTTTATTTTATTTTATTACTTTGGGAAACATACAGCTTTAAATAATACATAGTGATAAACAAAATATTAGTACATCCGCCAAAAAAGTTTCCACCACCAAGTAATACAATACGTTGAACAGACTATTATGTAAGCAAACAGATGTAAGAAAATTATTAAGTAAATAATTACATTACAACAAAAAAGTCTTTTTTTTCTTTAAAAGTTTTGAATGTAGCAAATTTGGTATTTAAAATAAGTAATCTAATAACATTTTAACAAAAATGGTTAAGACATGGTAACAAAAAACATTAAGGTTGTAGTTTACTAATACAAATTTTGAAAGTTTCATTTTTAAATTTAGCAAATTTGGTATTAAATAAATCTATATCACTAAAATTCACATTATAGTTTTTCATAGCTCTTAGTATGTATCGGTTTTTACCGTAATTGGTTCTACAATAAGGTACCGAGAAAGTATCACATGAACGCAGTCTAGCTCCAGAACATTTAAGCAATATCTTACTTAACAAATAAGGAGAATCGATCTGATTATTCAAGATTTTGTACAAAAAGGTTTGATCACGTACTTCTCTGCGCGATTCAAGAGGTATTATCATTTTATGAAAGTTATAGAACTTATATCTAAGCCTTTTAATTAATTTATCCTGTATTTTTTCCACCATCTTTTTGTATTCAGAATACTATATACAGAATATTATAGCAATGTCTAAAACTAAGTAAAAACGCCGAACATTGTCAATTATCACGTTTCTTTTTAGTGGTCGCCACAATGCATGATTGATTAGTTAACACTGTTAATAATCAGCTAAAAGACAAAGACTTTGATGGGGCTAGCGTCTAAAAGTAATTTCATTGTACTTATATTTTACTCAAATCAAATGTTATGGATACCACGAGACAACATTAACACCCTGAGATAAATGTTGATCTTTAGTACATTATACCTCAGTGCATAAATTAGCATAGCAGTCCCATGGTAGGTGCTAAAGGGAAGAAGAACTACAACATAAAATACAATACATACCTGGCTGCGAAAAGCTCGCGGTACCCAGAGTGCTTGCGAATTGGCACGGCCACCATGGGCAGCTTGAAGGCCTGGATGTGCTGCAGACCGCACTTCTCTCTCTCCGTGAACGTCTTGCTGATGATATCATAACCCGAGCTCTCCTCCACCTTTGGAAATTAAAACCTCTAAGTGTATAGTTTAAGTTTAAGCGAAAGCCCCTTTATTTATTTATTTATGCACAACGGGATAGTGCTCCTTCCTTCCTCGTGGTCAAACTTATTGGTCAAACTGATTTGACCACAAATAATTTGGACATTCTTCTTGGACAAACTGTGTGTGTTACGCCGTAGCCCGGCCACGGTGGCAAAAATGCCTTCATCTCACCTGATGTTAAGTGACGATAAGGCCGAAGGTGGAAGCGCTCTACACCCGGAATCCTCATTACTGAGGAACTGGCTATCTTACCTCTAACTGCCGTAACACAATAATTTTCAAATTGTTGTTATGGCGTCTAACTTAGGTAAGATGGTGGTAGCTAGCCAGGCTTGCAATAAGCCACCACCCAAACCGAGTAGGTACAAATTGTACCCCCTGAATCGAACCCGGGACCCCTGCGTCTTACACTGGTGGGCGAACTACTAGACCACAGAGGCGTTTAAATTGATGATACGACGTGTTACACAGTGGTAAAAGCACCTGGAAGGCGAACAGGCCGGTGCGCAGGCGCTCCACGCCCTCCACCACGCTGAGGTAGGCGCGCTCGCCGAGCGGCAGCAGCTTGCGCCGGTACAGCCGCTGTGTCGCAGGATCATTACTCTCCTGGATTAAAGTATACAACATAACACCGCTGACAGAGTTTAACTTACGGCCGAATACTCAAAGGCTTCTAAGCTAAAATCTGTTAAGGTCTCCTTAACTTTAAGTAAGCTGTCAGTTTCATAGAGTTTCTGTCAAATCTGACAACTTTTTTTAATTTAAGATGGCCTTGAGTATTTGGCTGTTAGTCACATAGTTTCTGTTAAGATTTCAAGGTTCTCCCTTGATTTCAAGATTCTACCGTGTAATTCACAAGAGCAATATGAATTTGCAACCGCAACATTTTGACACGAACTGCGAAGTAGACTCGCTTGTACGTAGTCTCCTGCACGCCGAGCGTCATGGGCGAGTGTGTGAGGTCGTCGATGGTCTGGATGGCGTCGCTGGGCGTCTGCAGGATGGCCACGATCTTCGCCGAGTACGACGTGAACGCGAACAGCGACGCCAGGAGCGTGAACAGCATCACCACCCGCACCGACACCACGCTCGGGCTCATGTGGAACCCTGACCAAACCATGTTCACATTCAATCTTCCCGAAAAAGTTAGCTTTTTAATTAAATTTAATCACTTCTAATAAATCTAATGACTTCAACTTTCAGAAACTTAGATTATTGTTCAGCCGCATTCTTTCCATAATTTAGATTGTTTGGTGTCTTGACAGGCTTGCAAGCTCACACTTTAGGCGAACTTTTACTTTATTACGTCAAAAGTCAGTATCAATATCGAATCTTTAAATCTTAACTCAACCATTTCTTTAGGCATTTAACTTACTAATTTGGCTTCAGTAACCTGCTGATGTTACTCAAAGCTTTACGTTAAATAATAATAATATGCATGCTTAAGGAGCTAAGCCTGGCCCAGCGATTGCGGAGGTTAAGCAACTTTCGCAAGGGTCGGTCATGGGATGGGTGAACCAAAATGTATTATCTCGAGCTTTTCCGTGCTTCGGAAAGTACGTTAAGCCGTCGGTCCCGGGTGCATTTGCAATCGTTAACACCCACCAATCCGCATTAGGTCCGCGTGGTTGGTTATGAGCATGGCCCATCCTCCTTAACCACTCATAAGGAAGGCCTGTGCCCCAGCAGAGGGGACATTAAAAATGGCTGATGGTCAATATGCATTAGCAGTAGAGTGACCTTGCTGACATATAGTCCCGACGGCGAAGGTGAACGCCTCAGCAGGCGTGAGCGGCGCGAGCGCAGGGTCCGCGCGCGCCAGCCGCCAGCTGAGCGCGGCGAGCAGCGCGCCCGCCGCCAGGAACACCGCCGCGCTCGCCGCCCACACGCCGCGGCTGAACGGCAGCAGGAACACGTTGCTCACCGACGACTGCGGCGGCTGTCGGAAGATAAACGCGCTCCTGCCACGCGAGTATACAACTTTGGAATCGGGTAGTTATATAGGAGCGTGCGTGCACTTCAAAATATTTTATGCCAGCACTACATACTTATTCGCCAAGCATCGGCACAATTTATCGTACATCGATACTTTTGAAAGAACCTCTTTAAAGCATTTGTTACAAAACCGGCAACGTACGCTGAATTGTGCCGATGCTTGGCGAATACTTATGTGAAAGTGCAACGATAGATATCCCAAGAAGTTATAATTAGCCTAGCAGCATTGGAGTAAAACCAGATAAAATACACACACCCAAGAAAAAACCACGAAAAAACAGTAGCTATAGTAGTCTCGAAACGGATTTTCGTCTTGATAAACTCGCCGTCGTCGTGGTTATTGAATAAGCTTGGCCAGCGTCGATCCATTAGGCTAGCCGTTAGCACAAAATATTGAATTCGCCGCTACGTACTTGGTGCTAAGCAGTGCAGTACTTACTTGAGCTCGACAGTCTCTGCGCTGAAGTGCAGCACGGCGAGGCGGTCCTTGCGCATGAACATGGAGGTGATGCCGACCTCGGCCGCGCGCCGCTGCAGCAGCCCCGCCAGCCCGTCGAACGACCCGTTGCGCTCCTCGCCGTACCAGTCCACCTGCTTCAAGTTATACCTGGAACATACTGTGTTATTTCAACATTACTTTTCTCTCATGAAAAGGTTGATTCAGTTGCGCTTCAAATAAAATAAAGCAAATCAATCATACAATCACGTACTACGAGTATAAATTATATTCTGTGCTATCACCACTAGCTGGTATTATGTGCTTTTATTATTATTACAAATTAAAGACAGGCAGGGACTACGCGTGTTGTGTTGTGGCTGAAGTGGCTACGTGACTACGATTTTCTGCTACGAGTGCTACGGCTACGAAAATTGTTAGTGCTACAAAATTGTCACTATACCACCTGCAATAAAATAATTGATGATAAAAAATTTGGTTTACGTACCGGAAGTGCAAGTCCTCGGCACACAACATTAACAATGGATACGTTAACTTTGGAAAGGTGTCGATTTGGCGCACCGTCAAGTCATCCCAGCCTTTAAAATATTGAGGTTGCGTTATCTGCAAAAATAAACTTACAATTAGGAAAGTATTTTTTTTATTTTATATTATTTTGACATAGTAGAGTTACCTACAATAGTAGCCGCTTTCAAGGGCACGTTTTTCAAGTCTTTCCTGCGCGTTACAGTAGATGGGAGCGCCCCCCATAACTGTTGGAATTCCAGCTCGGTGTTATTCCTGTGTGCTGGGAGGAATGTGATCAGGAGAGGTTGGTCTTCCTTAACCCTGTAGAGGTCGAAGAGGCGGTCGGCGGCGGCCCAGGTGAGGTCGGCGTCGGGCAGCACGGCGGCGTCGGCCAGCGCGCGCTCGACCGACGCTGGGTCCAGCTGCGCGTGCGAGTTGTCCAGCAAAAGCCATGTGTACCGGTGGTTGAAAGCGCGACTCGATGATGCCTACACACGGAATTAATCGGATCTATCATAATTTTACCGACATTTAAGGTTTTTTTATTTTATTTAAAAAAAAACTTTTTTTCATTGTATACTTTAGCTGAGTGGCATCCGCCCGGCAGAGTAAAATTAGCCAATTTTGAGGAGTTCTATTTAGGGAAGTATACCTCCGTGGGCCTGAAAATTGGCAGCAGAGCGTTTTCAGATGCAAATGGTCCAACTCTGCTCCAATATCCCACTGACAGACCAAACGTATCTAGGGATCATGGCAATGTGACCTGGCCACACCACGGGAGGAGAAGACGAATATCGTGCAGTGGACTATAACTTTTCTAGTGACGATGATCTATTTTTCACCTGATCGATGAGACGCGTTGCCCACGGGCAGGCGAGGTCGAGCACGACCCCCTCGCGGTGCAAGTCGTACGGAGGGAGGGACACGCGCGCGTCCACCAGGCGCACGCGCACGCCTGCCCCCCGCGCCAAGCGGTACAACTCCAACACTTCTTCTATAGGGTTAAGTAAGTAAGCTATATTGAATCACCCGGGCAGGGTGGCGGTGGGCCGCCATATTCAATCCCATTCTTTATCTGCGCGGGTGTTGTATTATTGTAGATGTTTTTGTACTTTTTTTTACTTTTGTCCTTGTTTGTCATTTTGACATTTTGGACAATTTTTCAAATTTTTATCATTTTTTACTCCGACACGCACCGTTTCTGAGATATTTGCTATTTTGTTTCTTTTTTTCGAAATTAGGTTATTGTTCCTACTATAGTATAATAGGCAGTAATCGCATTTTTAGTAAAGCACTATACAAAGCCTTGACCACAATGACTGCACTGCTGGCCACGTTATGATGGCCTCAAGCCTCGGCCTTCAAGCTTGGTCATCATTGCATTGCAGCCCTTGCTGTCCGCGCTATTCGACCTCCGGTCTCGGCCTTTATTCCAGCTTGTTCATAAATGCTGACCGCGCTGTGACGGCCTGGACCTGCGCTGAGCTCCGCTCTCCGCCATCATCATCGCTGCCAGCAATGCAGTCATTATATACCGCGGCAGTAATGTACTATTAGTTATTATGTATGAGTGACGAACAGAGATAGAGATATGGAAATATGCGATGCTGAACAACGTAAAATCAAAGTACTCTGTGGTAATATAGGGTATAACCTTGACCCACATTCCCTCCTGTATCATCAACTAACTGAACCAACCGTACATTCAGTGTTGGCAAAGTCAATGAAATTCATTTATTTACATTGACTTATGATAAGATTATAATCATGATGTCTGTTGTCTGCTTGCCTACGGGTCATTTAGATGTTAATTTGATACAAGGTAAACCTAGTTTTGATAGACTGATATTAAAGTCAGTCAGCAGCTAAGTAAATATGAACAATAAAAAGATAACAATAACTCTACGCTTATAAAGATAAAAAGTAAAGATGTGGCAAGACATAGGCAGGTACGTGGAGTACCTACCTACACATCGCGCGCAACATAACTTGACCCAAATATTGTTTATATAAGATTTAAATAAATAATAATCAATCTAAACACACTAGGTACCAGGGTTTCCGGAAAATACAGCCCGCGTCTCGTAACTAGGGGCTGGCAAGGGGGCAGCTGCCAGGGGCAGGCGCAAATACAGCCCGCGTCTCGTAACTAGGGGCTGGCAAGGGGGCAGCTGCCAGGGGCGGGCGCAAATACAGCCCGCGTCTCGTAACTAGGGGCTGGCAAGGGGGCAGCTGCCGGGGGCAGGCGCAAATACAGCCCGCGTCTCGTAACTAGGGGCTGGCAAGGGGGCAGCTGCCGGGGGCAGGCGCAAATACAGCCCGCGTCTCGTAACTAGGGGCTGGCAAGGGGGCAGCTGCCAGGGGCAGGCGCAAATACAGCCCGCGTCTCGTAACTAGGGGCTGGCAAGGGGGCAGCTGCCAGCGGCAGGCGCAAATGCAGCCCGCGTCTCGTAACTAGGGGCTGGCAAGGGGGCAGCTGCCAGGGGCAGGCGCAAATACAGCCCGCGTCTCGTAACTAGGGGCTGGCAAGGGGGCAGCTGCCAGGGGCAGGCGCAAATACAGCCCGCGTCTCGTAACTAGGGGCTGGCAAGGGGGCAGCTGCCAGGGGCAGGCGCAACCCTCAGGGGCGCACTTTTCTGACCCATAGCTAGAAAAGAACTTATAAGTCTTGGGGCGTAAATCTTGCCAGGGGCGCTCATGACCCTGGCCGCGACGCTCAATATAGCTTCTTGGGCTTTATAGGACTGAGTCGATCATAAAACCATCCAAGATATCTTAGAGCATATGCTCTAAGCAAGATATCGATACATACCTGGCTTCCAACACAGAAAAGCAGAAAGCAAACTCAATTTCTTAGAAAGGAAAAAAGACAAAATGAAGCGTATGGTGTCCATGATGTGAACTAATATCGTCACCAATAAAACCCGAACAGCAATGAAGTGAAGTAGGTACGGAATTATAGCTCATCAAATTGTCGGATCGTAAATTATAGTTCCTTTCAATTTCTTGAAATCGTTAAGGGCAAGTTAGGTAGACGCACTTAACTTGCGCCATGACCACACCACCACTCGGAAACTTGATGAAAATAGTTAGGTAGGTAGGTACTTAAGTAGTTCATGAAACTGACTACTTATTTTTAAACTTGAGATTTTTGCATTTACAATGCTATTTTTATACAATACTAAATAATATACTAGAAAAAATACGACTCGCACCAGATCAATACTCAGACGGGTTTTTTTTTTCTTCTAGTATATTATTTAGTATTGTATAAAAATAGTGCAAAAATCTCAAGTTTAAAAATTATATAGCTATTTCATCTTAATCGATTGCCAAATATCTGGAAAGATATTTCAATTGAATGTCGAGGTAATTCCTCACAGTGAAATAACGCTGGCTTGCAGCGTAAGAGTTGGATATACTAGAAGAAATTTGACGATGACACTAGTGACTCGGTAAAGGTTTAAAAAAAATATTTATACATGGACAGATTCCTTATTTTGTTCTCTTTCCATAAAATATAATTTTATGATACCCAGCCGGGAATCGAACTCGGGATCTCAGATGGCGACACCTTGAAAACCGGTGTAGAACCACTTGACCAAATAGGTCGGTCGTCGTCTATTTGACTGATAAAGCTTTTGATTGCCGCGACTGCTGCCCCTGGCCCCCGGCGCAGGTCCTTATTTTGTTGTCGTGTGCTGGTATTTCTAACCACAGAATCAGATTGAAGGTAATAGTTACTTACAATAAGTGCGTTTTAGATTTAATTAGAAAAAACGCATCCGTATTAGGCACACTCATTTCTCGACATATAATCTAGTAGATTAGGTACTACCTACTATGTCAATAGATAGATAGACGTAAGACATGCCTGGATCAACTATATCTCCTCTGCCATTGATAACAATTTAACAACCCTATGTTTTATATTTTTCTTTGCTAATAAAAATGACACTCTTTGGCAGTAGTTAGATTTACACTGAGAATACAACAATACAGTTTGTTCGTGTTAGGAATTCGTATCTTTACATCAATGGATTCCGCTGCGCTTCGAATATGGATTAGAACAAAAATGACATCCTAAAGACTGCTATTAGGTAAGAAATGATAAAACAATAAATAGTTCCTATCTACCTACTATGCAATCACATACTTAGGTAATTAATTAATCATTTAACAATTTAAGTTAGGTAGGTAGGTAAGGTACTACAGAAAACTTCAACTCCAACCGAGAATGTAAGTACCTGGGTACAACGGACAAGGCATACGGCATATCTCAAGATATTATCAAAAAATATATCAACAATTTCAAGATATTATAAGTATGATATTCTTAAAAGTTTTTCGACGGAGCGGGGATGTTCGCGCATGTGCTCTTGTGAGTGACCAATAGCGCGCGCCCCTCTCCTGCCGCCCGCGCCCCTCAGCGCTACGTGTACCTACCCAAAATACGCGTTCCGCGCAAATCGCGCAATTCCTACCCGAATTCAAGATATATGCCTCAGATCAATCTGAGACTACGGCAAAGAAAAAAAAATGTGTAATTTCTATTGCAATACTAAGTAGTAGGTAAGTTTGGCGATTGCAAATTAAGCTAGAGCGGCTCCTTAAAACTATTACTAACTGCAGCTGACCACTGTGCCACTAAGCAGGGACTATGTTTGCTCAGTAATCAAATAATTTTCAATCGATTAAGTAGGTATAGGGTACCTACTTATTGCTTTAAGTCAAGCAATCGAGCTCATTTGCATAATGGAGAACTATGTAGGTCAGTACGATGTACCTATAGGAGACTTCTAGATCTGAAGAAATTAATATTTTTTCGCAGGGCCATCTAGAATAAAAGTATAAATCATGTGGGTGTTTGTTTTTGTCGATAAAATTAGTTCGCTGATTTTACGCACCCGCATTATGTACAAGATCTAAGTTTGTGACTTTGTGTAAATCGGAACTTTGACTCAACTGATATCTGTCACTGTCATGTCAGTGTCAGTCACAAAACATACATTGTAAGAATATAAAGTGAAGTGATTTTCCTTCGGGTTTCGTCATCTTTTTCGTAGCTTTTAATATTTTAATTGACAGTGAAATAACATGTTTCTGAAGAAAACTTGACGTTCCATAAGTTAATAACATAACTAGTAACTTTAAATCATGAAATTAATTTAAAAAAAACATTTATTTTATGAAGAAAGTCTAGGAATGCAAAGTAGCTATTCTAACTAATTATTAGCTTAATATCTAATGGTTGGACCAAAAAAATATAGACGAGGCTGCTGAGCACGATATGCCGGATATCACAAGGTTTGTGAAATTTACATTTAGATACTCAACTGTGTGTGAAGTATCGCGAGCGTGTCAGTCGAAGTTGTGGGTTAGTTACGTCAACATCAGAGCGCTGCGCGATGTAAGTCACCGACTGAGTTATTGCAATTGCGATCCTTTTATTGAGGTTTCAGGTGGTAGACTGGTAGCCACAGCCACAAGTGCGCCCCCGTGTGAGCTGCAACCTAGCACTGTATGTAGAATCTTTAATTTGCTTATTTACTGGATTCACAATTTGCAAAAAGTAGCTTGTTTACACAAGGTTTTTATTGTCTCATTCACATAATGACTGACTGTCCCATAGTTGATGTGTCTCAAGTCGAGCTTCGTTTAGTTGCCTTGTTTATTGAGAATGAAACAGTGGAAAGTGATTGTGCCTTACTAATTTACTAATACACCCTAGGCTCATGATTGCTAACAGTAAGTACTTATAAATTGTAATAAAATAACAGCCTACATTATAATGATATACCTTATCTGCCTTCGAGAGTAAACAGTTGATTGAAACCAGTTGTCTAATGCATATGTAAATGTACGCACGACAGCACACTAGATTAAACAGTTGATCTACGAAAACAGCTTTTATTATGTACAGCATAAAGGCGGTCTCAAGGTCAACATGTATAGTATGATGTGCTGCTGACTGTACTTAATTACTTAACTCGTCAACGCCCGCTGTGCCTTATCGGGCATAAACAACAAAAGAAATCTATTGTTGTATTGTTTTCCGGGGCGTTGAAGAGTTATAATAATAATAATAATAATAGAGCTTTATTTGTTCCATAATAATTTTTACATTTCAAATGATGACAAGTGTTAGTACTTAAATAAACTTTTTTTATTTTAATTTGTTAGTATTATTTCCAACTAAATAATTATATGGATCCCTTCTGGGTGAAAGCCTCCTCCATCCCTTGCCAATTTTTCCTGTCCTGGGCAACCTTCATCCAGTTTGGCCCAGCGGTTTCTATTAGGTCATCAGCCCACCGTTTATATGGTCTGCCTCTGTTTCTTTTTCCTTCAGGCCCCAACCATTTTGTTACCTCCAGCGTCCATCTCTTATCTTTGTATCTGGAGATGTGACCTGCCCAGTTCCACTTCAGACGTAGAGCGTTCTGAAGGGCGTCTGTCAGTTTAGTTCTTCTTCTAATCTCTTCGTTTCTTGTTTTTTGTATTTTCCTTAGATGTAACATACTCCTTTCCATGGAGTGCTGGCATGACAGGATTTTGTTTTTTATTTTGTTGGTGTATGTCCATGTTTGGCTTCCATAAGTTAGACTTGGTAGAATACAGGTGTCCATTACTATTCTTTTGAGCTTTATGTGATAGTCTCCCTTGAGGATTTCTTTTTGTGACCAGTATTTTTGCCATGCGCAGTTGATTCTTCTCTCTACCTCTATTTCGTTACTTTTGGCATCAAATGACATTTGTTTTCCAAGATATTTGTATTCTTTTACATATTCAATCTGGTTTCCTGACACATATATTTCTCTTCTTGTATGGTTAGTCATAACTTTTGTTTTGCTTGTGTTCATGTGTAAGCCCACTTTTTTACTCGTGCTGTCCAGATTCTGTATCATTTCTTCTAATTCTTTGGCTGACTCCGCAAAAAGGACGATGTCGTCAGCAAACCTGAGATGTGATAGGTATTTGCCCTGTATTCTAAGTCCCTTGTTATTCCAGTTAATTTCTCTAAATATTCCTTCCAATACAGCTATGAACAGTTTGGGTGATAAGGGGTCTCCTTGTCGGACTCCTTTTTCTATTGTTATCTCTTCGCCTTTACTTTCCAATCTTACTTTGCTTTTACTTTGTGAGTAGATGTTCTTTATGATGTTTATGTATGTTTTGTTTATTCCACAACACTCGAGTGCTCTCCAGATCGAGCTATGAGTTATACTGTCAAATGCTTTTGCGTAATCGATAAAAGCTATATAAAGAGGGCGGTTGTATTCTTTGTATTTTTCAAGTATTTGGTCTACTGTGTGTAAATGATCTATAGTGGAGAACCCCGAACGGAAACCCGCTTGTTCCATTGGTTGGTTTTTGTCAATTTGTGATGTTATCCGGCTTAGTACTATAGAAGCAAAAAGTTTGTAAATGCTAGATAATAAACTTATTGGCCTGTAATTTCCGATATCTGCAGGATTTCCCTTTTTGTAAAGAAGAACTATGTCAGAACTGCACCATTGTTTGGGAGCCTCGCCAGTTTCAAATACCAAGTTAAATAAATCTGCTAAGTACGGAATTAACACAGAGGCTCCTATTTTTATTGCTTCATTACTTATATTATCTGGCCCAGGACTTTTTTCTGATTTTAATTTTTTTATGTGTTTTAGTAATTCCTCATAGTTTATGGGTTCTATTTGATCTTTGTCTGTACTTTCAAAATTCGTGAGTTCTCTGTCGTTCAAGTCTTCTGGTGGTTTACTGTATAATTCTTTGTAAAATTCTGTTGCTTGTTCTATAATGTCTTTCCTTGTTTTAGTTTCTTTATTTCCTTTTTCAAGTTTCTGAATCCAGTCCTTATGGGTTCTTAGTTCTTTTCTGGCCCGTTTGGAGCTTCTGTAATTATTTATGTTTTTCTCGATTATTATTTTCCTATGATTATTGTAATCCTCCTTTATGGCCTTGTTTGTTTTTTTGAATAAGTCTTTTAGTTCTTCTTTCATGTTTTTTGATTTGTTTTTGGTTGTGATTAATTCTGTGCGTCTACTTATTAACTTTTTTGTGGATTCTCTTAAAATTCCTGAATTTTTGCTTGTTTCTTTATTTCCTTTTTTAATTTCCAGACTGGATATGATACTGTCTTCCAATTTATTGTAGTAGGTCTGTGTATTACTGAAGTTGCAATGATTTTGGAGCTGTTTAGTTACATTCTCTTTGAGATTTTCTAGAAATGTCGATTTTTCACTGTTTGTTCTTGGTACTGCGGGTCTAGATTTAAATGTTTTTCTACTTAGTTTAGGAGAGTTCAATGTAAATGTTGCTCTTACTAATCTATGGTCTGATGGAAATTGCATGTAATTTAGTACTTCCATGTTAGTTATATGTTTTGGTTTGTTGCACATAATAAAATCAATCTCATTTTTTGTTTTTTTGTCTGGGGACATCCAGGTCCATCTGCGACTTTGTTTTTTCTTAAAGTAGGTGTTCATTATGGATAGTTTCTGTTCATAAGCATATTGTATAAGTTTTTCACCTCTCTCATTTCGTTTCCCATATCCATAGATGCCCATTAATAAATGTTCATGTTTCTCTGGTTGTCCAATCTTGGAGTTAAAATCTCCCATAATTATTATTGTTCCTTCTAATAGTTCATGAGCTGCTCTCAGGTCGCTATAGAACTTATCAATTTCATCTTCGGTACTTTTTTCAGTGGGCGCATAAGCTTGTACTATTGATATTATGTGGTCTTCGAATTTCAGTTTCATTACAGCTACTCTTTCTGATATTCCAATATAGTTTATTATATTTTGTTTATAAGTTTTCTTTATTAGAAAACCCACTCCATATAGTCCCTTTGTTTCTCCTGTGTAGCATAGTATGAATTCATGGTGCTCTTCAATTTTGTTGCCCAGCTTTCTCACTTCACTAAGTCCCAGTATATCAAAGTTAACTCCCTTGAGGGCATGTGTTAGTTCAAGCAGTCGTTCTGTTGATGATAAAGATCTTACGTTGTAGGTACAAATTTTTAGTTGTTTATTCTGTTGATTGTTCTGTTTTTTATTCTGTTGTTTGTTCTGTTCTTTAATCTGTTTATTCTTTTGTTTGTTATGTTGTTTATTCTGTTTTTTCTGTTTTGATGACGGGTGAGGGTATTGGTCGTAATCCCCATGGTGACCAGCCAGGTTGGGGAAATTATTGGTTTTGTTTCGTTGACTTAAGGTAATTGTTGTGCTGAAGAGTTAAACATGTATAGAGTCAACATGTATAGTATGATGTGCTGCTGACTGTACTTAATTACTTAACTCGTCAACGCCCGCTGTGCCTTATCGGGCATAAACAACAAAAGAAATCTATTGTTGTATTGTTTTCCGGGGCGTTGAAGAGTTAAGAACCTTTATTAACACTTTTTATTTACTGATAACAGATTTTCTAAGTAGGTACTTGTGATTTCTGTGTCTAATAATAATGCGAACAATGTCAACTTCGAACAAAAATTACTGTTTATAAATTACCAGAGCCTGTAGAGACAATGTTCTGTTAATGCAAACAGTCATGTAGTAGGTACTTACTTGTTTTAACAGTTGTCAATTTGTCATACGTCTTCCTTGTTAAGTTTTTCAGTAAATCAACATTATTATTTTGATAAAGGGGCTTGCAGAAGGTTACTAGCGCTGCCGATACATTTAATTTTATAACTTTTAAACTGCGTCAATATTTAGAAAAGTGAACATGCAAGTTCCACATTAATTGAATAAACCTTTAATACTTTCCTTTTTTTCCACTAAAATTTATTTAAATAAACCAAAAGCAGCCAAAGGTTTAATGCCAAAAACCATTAAAAAGTCTCAAAACTTTTCTCTTAGATAAAGAATGGCAAGTTTTGAAGAGTTATGCAACAGATAATTGATGATTTAGGACGGTATCTTTGTTTATGCCTTTTATCTGTACAAGAACTCAACATAGTAAAATATCAAAATGTAGAACAGATAGGAATAAGATTGGAAATAATTTCAAGTACCAGGATCACATAAATATAGAGAAGGTTTATTTTCTATTAATTTAAAAAAAAACTTTTTAAATAAAAAAAATATATAAAAGAAATACTTGTTAAAAAGATAGACAGACAGATAGCATCGCAACAATCTGCTCTCGTAGCTTATCACGGTTATGTTTCATCGGTATTACGCTACGGTATCATACTTTGGGGTAATTCGGTGGATGCAATTCGAGTTTTTAAAATCCAGAAAAAATGTATTCGTTCAATCTGTGGTGCAGGTTATTTGGATTCTTGTAAGCCTCTTTTCAAATTAATGAATATATTACCACTTCCATGTTTATATGTTTTTGAAATGGGAATGTTTGTTAAAAACCATTTCGATTTATTTAAACAAAACAAAGAGTATGATGCATACAGAGGTAGAAAAGGGGAGGATTTATGTATTCCACAACAAAGGCTTAGTGTTTTCAAGGAATGCCTACTGTATGGCCATTCGGGTATACAATAAAATACCTTATGAAATTAAAATAAATTCAGGACACAATTGTTTAAATTTTTGATTAACAAATTATATTATTCTATCAATGACTTCTTAAACGATAAAATGGTGTCGAATAAATTTTAATGAAGACTGACATTTTGATAACATAGTTATTTGTAAATTGTATATTTTTTTATAATGATGATTGAATAATTAATTATACTTAATGCTTTTAAAATAATTAATCTGTTTTAAATATGTCAATTTTAAACAAGTCATAATTTTTTTCTGACAGTTAATTACTAATAATATTTTTTTTGTAAACATTTGCACGTTGACATTAACAACAAAATATGCTGGTGACTTATATGTAACAACTATTGTAACCATATTTTTGCAAATAAATTGATTGATTGATTGATTGAATGCGGCGGTTATTTGCCATTTGCAATACAATATATTTATAACTTTTAAAAATCGTGCTGTGCGCCCGTTCTAAACTGACTAAAAATCGCGCGGCCCCTTTTTACCCGACTGCAAAGAAAGGGTTATGTGTTTCGCGCGTATCTTGTAATTTATTGTAGACAGGCAAGAGCACAGCATAAGATTAGTCGATGAAACTGACTAAAAATCCGACAACAACCCCACAAAATCCCGATATTTTCGATTTTTTTCCAGATATTTTGAACTTCCGACCGCGAATTACGTAACTCTGTTGCTAACAATTCTCGATTGAAATCGCAGATGCATTGCTGCTTTAGTAAGATAGTTGTCACATTGCGATTTCTGTCAGAGTTGATTGCAGCAAAGTTACATAATTAGCCCCCTCTGGTCTGGCTACCCTACTCGAGAATGTATGGGAAAATAAATAGCTCATTTAATAAATACCTATGTTAATTTATGTTTATTTATTTGACTAGGTGCTTATGAAAAATCTGATTTTAAAAGTTATAAAAAAATATTTTTCGAACATCACCTATCAAGTAAAAAAATTAATTATGTAAACTTTTAACTTTAATTCGTCATAAAAAATTACTAAAGTAAATTTTGATCCGAAATTAGTGTTTTTTTTTGTTTTTCTCACAAGCCCTACTTAAGGCCTTAACACGTACTATCGTTTGTAAATTAACACGTTAAAGTCTTGGCCACATCTGCGTAATGCTACGGCTCCACCTGCGTCTTAACGCGCAGATGTGGCCCAAGACTTTAACGTGTTAATTTACAAACGATAGTACTTTTACATAACGCCTTAGCTAAAGTGTAGTTGGACATTACCAATTAACGTTTAACGTTAACGCAGGTGAAGTATAAGCATAACGCCTAGATTAACGCTTTAAGCTATGCGTTAAGACGCAGCAGGTGGAGCCGTAGATGGAAAACTACCAGAGGCGTTGTCTAAGCTCTGACGTCACGCCATGTGCATTTAAGTAGCCCCTATGATTGGTCTAAATTAATTTGGATTTGGAACACAAAATCGTTCAATTTTCTTTATTTCGGTGCCGGGTCATTGCTGTCGTCATCGTCAACAATTACTTTAAGATAAGATAAAAATAACCATATAGATCACGTATTTTGTGATAATCGAACTAGTACTCATTTTTACATCGGAGTCGGCGTATACTAATCGTTATCGATTCGAACAACAAATTAAATTGATGAACCACATCGTACCGATTATCATAGCTTCGTAAAACTCGTGACCCTTTCAGGTCGAGTGAGGAGGATTCACCGTGTCTGGGCGTGCGGCAGGGGAAGCCGACGATGTGGGGTGTCCAGCGGCTCGTTGCGCTCGACGTGGCCATGGTGTGGTGGGGGCTGGGCACGTGGCTCGGCGTCAACGGGCTGTACGTGCAGCTGCCGCTGCTGGTGGACCGCCTGCCCGAGGGCTGGGCGCTGCCGGCCGGCATGACGCTCGCCGTGCAGCTCGCCAACGCCGGCCCGCTGCTGTACGCGGCGCTGCGCCGCCTGTGCCCGCGTCTCTCCGACGCCCTCTGTATCTACGCGCTGCTCGCCGTCGGCGCGCTCGCGCTCCTTCTGAACGCGTTCCTCCACCCGAAAACTGCGATCCTGGGCGGTGAAGAGCGTTCCCTCGCGTTCCTCACGTTGACTTTCTTCGCCGGCCTCGTCGGCTGCACCAGCTCGGTGTTGTTCTACCCGTACTTGAGACACTACCGTGACGTGTATCTCGCGACGTATCTGGTCGGAGAGGGGTTGAGCGGCTTCATTCCGAGTATTCTGGCGCTGGTGCAGGGCGTGGGCGGCGAGCCGGCGTGCGTGCCGTCCGCGGACAACTCGACGCTGGTGGCGGTGTACCCGCCGCCGCGGTTCGACACGACCGTGTTCATGGTGGTGCTCAGTGCGCTCGCGGCGCTCAGCTTGGCGAGCTTCACGGCCGTGGACCGGTGCGAGGCGTTCCGCTCGGAGCGTGTGGCGCCCTCGGCGGTGGCGAAGAGCGAGGAGGCGGACCCTCCGCCGGAGTCGCTGCTGCGGCCGCGCTGGCTGGCGCTGCTGGCGCTGATGCTGTGCCTGAACGCGCTGATGAACGGCGTGCTGCCGTCGATCCAGTCGTACTCGTGCATGCCGTACGGCGCGGGCGTGTACCACCTGGCGGTGTCGCTGGGCACGATGGCCAACCCGCTGGCGTGCCTGGCGGGCGTGTGGCTGCGGCCGGTGCCGGCGCCCGCGCTGGCCGCGCTGCTGGCCGCCGCCGCCGCGCCGCTCGGCTACATCCTCGCCACCGCGCTGCTCAGCCCCGAGCCTCCGCTACTGGGCACGACGCTGGGACATTTTTTAGTGGTGAGGAAACAGATTCATTTTGTCTATCATTATTTTTCGATGCTTCTGCATTTCTTAGTATTAAATGGTTTTTCTTTGAGCGTCAAACGGTATAATAATTCAACACGAATCGGTTTCAAATATTACTGACGTTAATCATTTACTAATGATTTATATGGCCACGGCACAGAATACATAATAGTACAAGTGCCACGGGCTGATTTATGCGTATATGTAAATTCAAAGAGACGCTTTATTGGTTTGGCCATGGGCGATGCCTGCCGCTGACGATATCTTTAATTAAATAAACGTAATCTATAGCTTACATTGTCAATAAGATAGCTTCACTTAGAGTATATATTCTGTGCCTTCACATCACATTTTCTATTATTAACATTTATTCGCGTCATGTGTGGTGAACTTTACAATCGATGGTCAGTATTCACATGCGATATTTCACTTTAGGAACTAAGTAAATAGGTACCTAGTCGAATATAGGTAAGTTCCAAACAAGAACAATAGTTGCACTTTGTGCATGGACTTTGGTTGGGTTAAAATAGAATTGTGTTATCTGTGATGTCACTGTCTCATGTCGAGACTTTGAATTTTATCACCTACTGATAATAAATAACAATATCAAAGGCAAGCACGTGGCACAACTCAAGATAAGTATGTACACTTACAAATCAAAATCCGTACAACGTAAATTTAACAACATTAAGCAATAGGTACCTACCTACTAAGGTCCGTATTTATAAACCGCTCTCAACGTTGAGAGCTATCTTGAGTTCATACCTGAGACGTTCTTCTTATTGGAACAGCATCTCAGCTATGACCTTAAGATAGCTCTCAACTTTGAGAGCGGTTTATAAATACGGGCCTAAGTAAGGTAAGTAGGTCATTTTATTCCACTGTCGACTGTTCTTGGGGGTAAAAAGTCGGAAGAACAATTCGATGTGAATTCCGATTATCGGGTGGATAGATGGACATGTGTTTCCGAGTATCCACCTTAGGGTGACTGTTTCAGGGTGGGTAAACGGAATAAGCCCTACTGGCTTGGAGATCTATCGGCCTATAATTTGGTATCGCATAAAGAAGAGCGGGGCTAATTCCGTCACAAAAAAGAAGTCGAAAGTTTAAAACTCTGTAATCTCGTCTAGTATAATGCTACTGTAAATTTAATAACTGTATCTAAGAAAGGCGTTCTCTGTTAATCGATTTATCATATTTTTAGTTCAGAAAACGCATGGCAAATTTGAAAAAACAGCAAATTTCTTGTGAAAACTGGATTCTGATTTAATAGCGTGGGGTAATTACGTCAAAGTACATTGAACAAGACATCCATGAAGCGTTTTTGGTAAAACTCAGAAATAGATAATACTGACGACGGTAATAATTAGAATCTGCACTTTATGAAGCGTTACTATGGTTCAGTTTCAAGAAAAAATACTTTAAAGTTTTCGTCGGGCTATTCCGTCAATTTCGACAATTTTTCATATATTTTAGGGATGGGGTTATAATAATCGATAAACAAACCAATGCAACTTCATACAAAAACGATGGGCTATTAAGTCAACTCAATCTGACTGAATTACCCCGCCTTAATATTTTCGCGGTTTATTACGTCAGAGGTCAGACTCGATAGCATGTGAAATGAAAGCGTAGGATTAAATCAATGGTCTACAAAGAATCTCTAGTTATTAATATCGTCATTTACCTTGATAAGTGGCCTCGGAACAGCAGCGAAGGGCGGCGGCGGCGTGGCGCGGTGCGCAAATTTTCTCTTTATTGCGCTCTCACGCTCATACTCATTGCGCAACGGCTGTCAAAACAAGTCTATACAGTGTGTTTTTTTAACAGTGATCAAATTTTGTGGTGTCGCTTAGACTGAACAACTGAACAACTCTGTCTATGGGACCAACTTAATCAGAGCAAAAAAATTATTAGCTGTTCCATACATTTTGGTGGAGTGATATTGATGTTTTCTATGGAACAACTGAATATTTTTTTGATCTGATTGAGTTGGTTCCATAGACAAAGTCGTTCAGTTTGATGGTCTAAGGTCTAAGCCATACCACAAAATTTGATCACTGTTCAAAACGATCCGCCGTGCCGCGCAGCGCCGGTCGCTCTGTTCCATGGCCTGTCGTAAGTTAAGATGTGAAGAAGCCTGTTTGTGTTTAGGTGGCGTCGTGGGTGTGTGTGACTGGGGTGGTGTCGTACGCGCGCATGTGGGTGTACGGGTGGGCGCGGCGCGGCGGCGCGGCGGGCATGCGCGCGACGGGCGCCGTCACGCAGGCGGGCTCGGCGCTCGGCTCGCTGCTGCTCTTCCTGCTCGTCTTCTTCACCGACGTGTTCACGCAGCCCGTGCCCTGTCCCGACCGCGCGCACATCTACATACACAATATTCGTAGTAATTCCCGATAACCCCCCCCCCCCCCTCAACTCATTTGAGAAGTTAGTCGTTTGAACGCTCGCGAACTTAGTTTACAAATTAATAAACGAGTGTCGATCCAGTCACATTCACAGCGGCATGACAGGACTTATCGTTTTCTTTCTGTATCGAAAAGACAAGAGCTAAAATTCATAGTCCTGTCAAAATAAACACTATAGCAAAATAAACACTACAGCACTACCTACTATACCAAAATTACTTGTTAATTCCATAAAACAACTTGCGGCATATCAACTATTTAAACTTACAAGTTAGCGTCCAGACGCATAGAAAGTAGGTATGCTAATTGACTCTCAAGTCCCCACGACTTGATAAGTGATGAGATGACATATGACGCGCTGCGCCATCGCAGCCGTTCCCAGCGGTTGACACACAGACCATACAAGTATACTTAAATGTCTGTAGGTTGACACTTTTGACTGATGCATAGAGTGCACATGCTACTAAATAGATCTAGAAAAGGGTACTTAATCAAAGCTGTGAATCTTAGTTAGACTAATCTTTTCTTTCTTACTAAGTCTTGATTTCTTCTAAAATGTTATTTACTTTAATAACTGTTTCAATCAGCAACTGTTGATAGTAGCAGTGAATCATAGTATTTACAGTGGACCAGTGCATTTTTATAATGAAATTATATTAACTCTGACGAACTTAGAAAAAATATAATATAATGTTTATGATAAGGAGCTAGTTACACTAGAGGGCTGACTACTCATTCAGTATCCTGAAAGGTTTCTGTTGTAACCAGCCCTTTATATTTGTATGGCACTTTATTGGATGGTAGGTGACAGACGGCAAATCGTACTGTTTATTTTCCCTCGTTCCTCGTGGTTACACCAATGTAACTACAAGGAAGACCCTGTTCGGTTATCGATTATCCAAAATGAATACCAAATATCTTGGCAACAAATCTTTAGTACCTAAGCCTATCTCCTACTGTGGATAGGTTATTGAAATCGACCGTAATTCCACTAAGTTTAGGCTGAGTTGCACCACCTTGACTTAACCATAACTTGAACAGATACAAACTTATCTGACTCGATGACAGCGTCGCTGTCGTCAATAGCGTAAAGCGTAACCTAGGTAACAATATGTAAAACACCTTAGTTCCACTTTTGACCACGGGCTAGATAAGTTTGTGTCTGTTAAAGTTATGGTGTTAAGATGGTGCAACTCAGTAAAGTTAACCTCCTTTAAATCTATGCTACCCTGGTAGGGACTTTGCTCTAGATCCACTAAAATCCATCGTAAAGATCCATTGATGGATCTTTTTGCACTTTATGTCTAATCGTTGATTCAGGATTTTTGCAAAGTGGATTTTTTAGAACTAACGTGTCTGAAAATCCAGTAAAGAATGTTTCCGGTTCGACCTACTGCTAGTGCAGGTCGAACCGAGTTAGGATCCAGATTTAAATGCAAAATTTTAAAAATATTTCTAATTATATTAAAAAGTACCAGGGTCACATAAATCTAGAGGAGGCTAACTTTAACTTTTAAAAATATTTTCAATGTAACAATTGTTTTATTTTTCCAAGAAGTTCATAAATGTCATCCGTTATTTAATGGATTTTCGGACACACGTTAGTTCTAAAAAATCCACTTTGCAAAAATACAGAATCAACGGTGGCTTTTGCGGATCACGGATTAAAGTGGACATAAGAGTACAATAACAAAAATGAAAATTTTTAAAAACCCCCAACAAACGGCTGATCAGGTCATGGTTACCTCACCATATACTTCCAATCTCATTGAAGTAACACGGTATCAAATTTCGAATCGATGGGACATATGGAAGGTAGTCAGATCCCCTCATCAACTATTAAAGAGCTGATGATCTTCAAACGGCTGATCAGGTCATGTTTACCCTACCATATACTTCCAATATCATCGAGTCAGATCCCCTCGTCAACTAGATAGAGCAGATGACTTTCAAACGGCTGAACAGATTTTCATGAAACATGGCTAAGAACACTCTGGATAAAATTATATGCTTATGGCACAAATAAAACTTAACGAAAATCGGTTCATCCGTTTACACAGACACGTTAAACTTATAACCCCCTCTCTTTTTGCGTCGGGGGTTACAAAGATCCATCAATGGATTTTAGTGGATCTAGGGGTGGACTTTGGTAACGTAATTTAAAGATAAAGTTTATTTAAATTTATACTGATAATTTAAGCGGCACCAGTCCGTCACCTAACATAAGTTTAACGATAGTTTAAGAGCCCTCTGTGATGTAGCTCAAAGCTACTCGCAATCGTGATAGTATAATGTGCTGTGGAAATGACGTAAGGATTACTGTAATGTACACTTATTGTAAATTAATTTATAAAGATGTTTTTATATGAATGTTGGTTACCCATATAATAGAAATCTGAATCTTTTAGACAAATAGTTATTTTATACAGTTTAATTTTGTTAATCTGTGTTTGCAGCCATCCTTGAATTGACTACTTGTTGCCAATTATGTTGCAATGGAATACAAATTGTTGAAAAATATAGAAATAAATATTATGTTACCGACTCTAGTTTACTTTATTTCCCCACCACTCGCTCAATCTGTGGAATATCTTAAATAATGAAAAAATATTTCGCTGTTTTTAAGAAAAAATCTTTATTTTAATAATAATACGCTTTTTACAAACTGTCAAGTTTTATGCACATCTTTTGCGGAATATCAAGACATTACATCGACGCTACGACACCCACGTAAGAGCTCCACAAACGTCCGAGGTTCAACATTTCTGAAAGGTAAAACCTCGCCATTCGGACATTAGAATAAATTACTTATGTAATCGGCGTAGATAATGAAAACTGTCGAGATCTTACAGGGCTGTAAAATTTGGAAGCGAACAAGAGTGATTAAAATTAATAACAATACGTAACAATATAATTTATAAAAAAACTATACTCGAGGAACAGGCACTGAAAGCATTATTTTTAATAATTTTCCGTAATAAATAGACATTCGAATTCTTCACCCCCGAGACGCGAGTGTTAAAATTGCATACTGAAAATCTACCACGGGCGATAAACTGCACGCGGTCGTGGAACGCTTTCAGTATAAAATCTAGTCGTATTTACAAATAAAACGTAGCATTGAAATGCGTAATAATAGTTACAATAGTTCGTAAACAAACGTGGTCTAAAACAAACACACACTTAAGTCGGTGCTGCGCAGGCGCACGGCGCGGCGCCGCGGCGGCCGGCGGGCGTGCGGGCCGCGGGCCGCGGGCTGCGGGAGGCAGGGCGCGGGCCGCGGGCCGCAAGCTGCAGGTTGCAGGTGCAGGCTGCAGGCGCCTACTTGTCCTTATCCTCCTGGCGCCGCCCCAACGGGACTGCCGCTCGCACCCTGAATAACAAAATACTCCTTAGCCTTGCCGTTCACTTAATATCCGCCGCGCGGCGACCGTGCGTGGCCATCAGCCATATTTTCAATGTCCCCTTACTGAGGCACAGGCCTTCCTTATGGATGGATAAGGAGAATGGGCCGTAACCCACATTGGTGGGTGTTAACGACTGCAAATGCGACCGGCACCGACGGCTTAAAGTGCCTTCCGAAGCACGGAGGAGCTCGAGATAATTCATTTCTGGTCACCCATCCCATGACCGACCCTTGCTTAAGTTATAGGCGACCGCTTACAAGGGCCAAAAGAACAAGTTGTCATAACAAATAGTTGTTCTATCTCATAAATTCCGTTCGACTATTAATATTAAAATTATAAATATTATTATTATAATATTATATATATTTATATTATATAAATTATATAAGTAGTTTTATGTAAATATCGTATTCTTAAATTGGTTAAAATTATATTAATGAACGTTTTTTTGTTCCTACTTTTAAAACACCATAAACTGCCCATTCCTTATTTTTTATTCTGTTCTGTGTAAATAAATGGTTGCCTGGAAGAAATCGCTTTTCAGCGATAAGGCCGCCAATTGTTCCACTTTGTACTGTCCTTGTATGTATTTATTATTGTGAACAATAAAGTATTTATTCATTCATTCATTCAATATTGTTAGGCGTGTACGTACATGACATGCTTATTGTTTCAGTTAAAATAAAATAAAATAAATAAATAAAAAAGTAGTTAAAACTACGCGAGCTAATGGCGTACAAAGACAACACGAAGTCTCGACTCGAAAATTAAAGGGTGACCCGCTGACCCCCCCATTATCGTCCCCCTCTATGCCTTCTTGTTAATCTTATAAGTAACCAAAAAAATTCACGAAACGTGAAGAAAAATTACGACACAATATGACATACAATGACTAATTTCAGAGTCCGCGTCATCAAATAAATCCTATAGACGCGGCGCTGATATCATTTTTGAATCATTGGGAAAAAAAGCTTTGTTGCAATAGATTTTCATACAAATGAAGTAACTTTGAGGCCTCTGTTCTCCGGCAAGGCAAAGGATTGACCGAGCCGTGATCTGATGATGGACATCCAGGGCAAGGAGTGAATGGAGAAGATTCAGATCGCTATACACACCTAATTCAGCATTCTTAGAGATCTAGGGATCAATGTTTTCAGTTTTAGGATCTCCATTAATTTTTATGCTACCAATTTTCGTCGTTATTGTAAACATATCCTTAAATGCTGATTAGATCAACTTAGAATGCTGATCAGATCAGTCAGGTGTGTATAGCCTGAATCGTCTCCATTCACATCTAGGTCAATCTTTGGGGGAGAAACAATTAAAAGTTACCTCGCTTTTTAAATCGACCCCACTATATTGTGTCAGTTGTGCTTGTGGCACAACTGGGGGTCAATTCTGAGATGTTACTGACATATTATATTGTGTTCGAACTTAATGATTTTTTGGAGGCGGCTTTATAACTTTAGATGACGCGGGGAAAAATAATAAAAAATATATTTTCCAAGTGGAAATTTGGAAAATTGATAGTGATTGAAAAAGCGCTTGCCTATCAAATAACACAAATAAAATAAAATAAAAGCACCCACATTTTCTTCAATATTTTTATATCTTATGCGTTGTTTTAAAACAACGGTAGTAAAAAGTGGGTCGTCGAAATCGTGGTTCAATGGTGTCTGAATGGTAATGCTTTTTGACACATTTCTCGTTACTAAAACCCAAAACCGAAAAAAAACAATTACAATAGTAGATTGTTATACAAGACGCTAAAAGTACCCATTGCATACGAGGTATTTTTATTCCCGAGCTTTAGCGAGGGAATAAATAGAAACCGAGTTACAATGGGTTTTAGCGTCGTGTGTTACACTATACTTATCACTACGATTGCGAGAAAATAAAATACAATATTAAATAGTTTATACCTACTTACTTACTTCCGTAAACGAATCCACTCGTTTTTCTTTCCTCCACTTCATAAACTTTTTGTACAATATTTAAATAAATGATTTGTGCTTGACGGCAGAAGATTAAAATTATTTCTTTCCAATTACAGTCACACAATTCTATCAGTTTAAATTAAAAAAAAATTCTAAAGATTTCGCGCCATGGTACCTTTTTTTAATTTCCGCTGTAGCAGCTAAGCAACACAATCACGCATTCTACGATTCACTCTGTACACAGAGTTTAAATAAGTCTATGATTTTACCGAAGAGATGCTTTTAGTTCCATTTTCAAAAATAAGAATGAGAAACTGGGGGCCTATTACGAAACTTGGTCACGATAGTCGTCTGCAGTTCGTCGGTTATAGTTATTACAAATATTTTTAATGTAGCTATCGTAGTCCATAGTCTATTGAACGAATAATGACGGATCCACTAGAGAGAAACTGTCAAATTTACGTAATCACTTTGCAATCTCGCATACGCAAGTGCTTTGTAATAGGAATCAATCAGAACGAAGCACGGACGCAGCCGCGTGTATCGCATTAAACTTTTCGTAATAGACCCCCAGTATTAAGTCGAGCGAGTTTTTATTCGTGATTATGAATAAAGACTTTTTCGTTTTAGTACGCTCATTGGTAATAGACAAACATTAAAAAAGAAAAAACTTTATCCCCTAGGGCTTATTATGCTATTTTATCTCGACTCTTGTACGTTACAATGACGCACTTTTTGAGCAAGAGGAGTGAAAAAGATTTTTAAACACATGTTTAAATACTTGTGATGCTGTCACTTTTTGACAATATTGTTTGACAGAGACAGCATCACATTTAAACATGTGTTTAGTTAAACAGTGTTTATAAATCTTTTGTAATAACACGGATTGTGTTTCTTCAACCCAAAACGGAAACATATTTGTGTCTCGATTTTGGGTTTAAGAAACAAGAACTGTGCCTAAAAGCATGACTGCATTCAAACACCACAGAACCACGATTTTGACGTTAACATTAGCAGACTTGACCCCCTGGTTGTGCAATGCGGTTGGTCCATAGGTACGGCGGGTGGGCACAACATAGAGCGGGCTACACTTAGAATAATAACACCTAGAACGACAGTTCTCTACAAAGCGCACTGTCAAAAGTGAGGCAACTAAAACAGCCAAAATGGCCCCGTTTTCAGATTTTTATTCTCCATTATTACCTAATCAAACCGAATAAATACATAACAGTTTCAATTTTCCTACATTAATTAGATAAGTTACTATATAATTGGATTTTAGTTACGATTAGGTACCTAACGTATGAAGAATATAAATCTGAAAACCTCACTTTGCATACGAGGGACACGGCTTCTAGGTGTTATTATTCTAAGGGGCTACAGATGTTCAGGGGGTCAAGTCTGCTAATGTTTTCGTCAAAATCGTAGTTCAATGGTGTTCTAATGGTAATGCTTTTTGACACAGTTCTCGTTTTTTAAACCCAAAATCAAGACACAATATGTTTTCGTTATGGGTTTAAGAAACACAATGTGTTTCGGTTTTGGGTTTAAGAAACAAGAACTGTGTCAAAAAGCATTTTCATTCAAACGCCATTGAACTACGATTTTGACGAAAACATTAGCAGACTTGACCCCCAATTTAGTTTTAACTTGTTCAGAGTACTTACTTGGCGGAGATATCGTTGAACTTGGCGCGCGCGAGCTCGAGGTTGGCGTCCACTTGCGCCTTGTTCATCTCGTACGCCTTCGGCAGCGTGAATAGCGCTATCCACCCTGCAATCGCAAACACATCGCACGTTAGCGAATCTACATACAATGGGGAATGTTGCAAAAAATCTACGTGGCTCAATATTTTTTTATAATTCTGAAACTTTTTTCTATTACTAAGCTCCCTTAACAATAGAAAAAAAAAGTTTCAGAATTTCGGGTTGCCACTCGTACTTGACAATAAAATATTGTATAATAAGTTCGATTTTAAAAGTGAATTTACCCTATAACGGAAAGATAAACATTGTATAAGATTGGAGATGAGAATTGAAAATAAAAAAAACATTAACAATGTTGACCTTTGCGTTAATTGCAGGGTTGGCATGATTAAATCACATTGATTTAATTAAATCATGATTTAAATCAAGTGATTTTTTGAATAAAAATCATTGATTAAATCAAATTGCCTTTTTCTTTCCTATTTGTATAAAAATATAAAATTCTTAATTTTAAATAATTGATAGACACATATAAATGTATATTAAATTCAACTTTGTGTTAGAGTTACTGCTTTAAACTGTTTTTCATCTAAAAAAACTGCCAAATCATCTATCCTAATATTTAACTTTCACCATAAATTTTTATTTTGAACTGTTTTATTGTTTTTATTTGTGTTTCTTTCGATTTAAAGTGTTAAATAAGTCAAACAAAAGCGCGTTGTGGTTTCACGCACTATATTAAGTGGATTTTAAAGGCTCAAGTAAAAAATCGAAAAAAATCTGATTTTTTCGAAAATTGTGAAACTTTTTTCTATTACTAAGGGAGCATCGACTAGAATTTATGATGCACAAAATTATTCGATACCGACCTAGTATGATGAGCGTGATGCCGTTGAAGCAGGCGCCCACGTAGGTGAGGCACCACAATAGCACGCCGAACTTCAGCGAGTCCACCAGGTCCTCAACCAGGAACAACCTGACACAAACAGTTCCAATTAGGTACAGTCAACGGCTAATGCTTATTTGAAGACAGCCAGTCGGGCTAGTACGCGTGTATAAAGTTACAAGCATCTAGATAGTGTCATATTTATTATGATGTGACGAACTAACGACCCCCTTAATTGCATCTGATATGATAAGAGACGCTATTATTGATGAAAAGGAATACAAAGATGATGGCAAAATACTAGGTAGTTCATTTATCTTTAATTCCTAGGAAAAGTCACAGTCGTTGTTTTGGAAAAATTAATTGATAATAGACTTAATTTTAAAATATAAATAAATAATAATAAGATTTGGAAATCGTCGCTGCTCTGAGAAAACCTCGTACCTACCTATTTCAATTTTTAGGCACTAACTTGTATCAAATACATAAATATAAAATAATTACATGTTTTCGTAGATGCCGAAGTACCTACTTATACATTGACTTAGATTTAAAATGAGGAAAATTGTAACGACAGATAGTAAATTGACACTGGAGGAACATAAAACTGACATTAATAATACTATTATATCGATTATAAATTGGCTCGAAAACAATAATTTGGTTATAAATATTACTAAAACTAGTTTCATAAATTTTAATAATTCTAATAATTGTCAGGCTGTAACTAATAATTATAATGGACAAATGCTTAATAATGCAAATACAACTAAATTCTTAGGTATAGAAATTGACCAAAAATTAGATTGGAAAAGGCAAGTGGAAGTTGTTGGCAATAAAATTAATAGATTTACATTCGCTCTCTATAAACTGACCAAAATAGCAACAAGAAGTACTGCTCTTACAGCCTACTTTGCTTACGTGGAATCAGTTATTACATGCATATTTTACATGCATATTACATGCATGCACTGCAAGCACCTGTCCGTCAGAAAACCGGCAATGTATACCTGCGCAGCTCGTGCAGCGCGGCGTTGAGGTGCGCGGTGGCGGCGGCGGCCAGCGACTGCGCGCGCTCCGCCGGCACGCTCAGCTCCATCTCCAGTAGCCACCTGCAACACGCAACAAACAACTATATAGTTCAGAGATGGCGAACCAATGGCACATGTGCCGTTAATGGCACGCGACACAATATTCACGTCACCGATCACCAAATAATTACGCGACGATTTAATGGCACGTGTGTAACCTCATTAAACGTTAAAATTTAGAAAAATGGCACGTTGATAGTTGATACATAAAGGTTCGCCATCCCTGGTATACCTAGTTCTTCTAACTCACGAAGTCCGTTTTGCTATGGATGTTGTAAGGCGTGCACATGCACATTATTCTAGAATACGGCGTGCAGATGCAGACGCACACTAAAACTACGCACGCCTTAAAACATTTATAGCAAAACGATATTTATTAGGTACTTAAGAGGATGACAAACAATCCTCCAATTTTAGTGATTTCATACAAAACACAGAAGTGCCAATATTTCGAAATCTATTATAGATATTTAAAAAATCAAAACGTACAGCCCTAGTATTTAGGCATTTCAAAAACATACCAAAAATTCATTGCTGTAGGTTAAGATTTAGAGAGTGGGAAACGTTATCGCCGTTTGTATGGAGACCGCTTGCTTGACAATCTCTTAAGTATACACTCATACAAGTACAGCAACTGATGGTAAATTCATCTTATTTATTTGGGACAACAAATACAAACTCATACGGCCTTACCACAGAACACTGTTTAAGAAGTATTTAGCTAAAACACTGTTTAAATGTGATGCTGTCACTTTTTTGACAATATTATTTGAAAGAGACAGCATCACACTTAAACAGTGTTTTAGCTAAACCATGTTTCAAGATCTTTTGTGGTAAGGCCGATAGCCTTTGTTAAAATAAACCGTCGACTAATCTTGGCTTACAACTCTTAAATGATATGAACTAGGTAATTCTCATAAGTAATAAATAATATAGCATCAATTTTCAAAATTTTGAAACCATTCTAGGGCACAAATAAACCACGCTTAGATACGCTCTTATCGTCAAAATTTTACATCGCTTTCAATATGAATTAACTAAAGATTCATGAAGAATAGAAAATTTAATAATGAATAATATGTTATCGTAGCGCAAACAAAGTGGTAGCTGCGCAAACATAAAACATGTGCGTGGGACAGCGTGGTCCTGCGTGGTCACGGTCACGTGGCCTGTGTACCGGCTGTCCCGAAGGTGCACGGGACGGAACTGGGATCTAAATCACTGGTACCAAACACAATACTAGAGTTTCTATAGTATTTGCTGGTACCATATCGAGTTACCACAGTTCCGCCGCGCGAGCGACCTGAAACAATAGGGGGCACACCTAGCGGGGGCCGATTCGCACCGCGCCGCAGGTCAGCGTGCGACGGTTTTAACAATTAACACGTGAGAAAGCTTTCTTGGCAATTATATTTCACAAAATACTGTTATTGAGTCCCCAATTTATTTAGTATTCAGGTGCACCACGTAACCAGTAGAAGACTTCGATAAGAATATTAACTTAAGCTTATCTCAGGGACAAATTGCTTGATCATGACATCCATGACACAAACGTTTTGTGCCTAAAAGAATCTGAACACGGAACCTTCTTTGGCACAGTAGCACAGAATAACTGTGACAGTAGGCAGGATTTGAGACGATGCAAGAACTTTCGTGGTGTGATGGTTGCTACCATTCTGTCAGTCGTAAACATATTTGGGTGGGTAGGTACCCACTTAGGTTCGCGAACCTCCGCGCTCTGCGAACCTATTTTTTGGTACAGGTTCGCGGAGCACGGAGGTACGCGAACCTAAGTGGGTATCCAGTAAGTGAAATCGATAACTTACTTGAATGGGTGTCCATCGTTGGTCTTCTGCACGGCCTGCAGCACGTTCTTGTATATGCGGAAGGCGACGGCGGCGGAGAGCGCGAGTAGCGAGCCGTAGGCCAGCACAGACACCACGCTGCAGCACGCGAGCGCCACCAGCAGCGCAAGCCCCGCGCCCAGCGCCGCGCCCGACCGCGCCGCGTTGCGCCAGTAGATCAGCGACTCCACTGCCATATACAAAACACACTTAGGTACCACCTTTAGCTAGAAAATGTTAATTTAATACTACTACATAACTGATGATGTCATCTCATCTCAATACAGACCCTATTATACTAAGAGCTGACCCCGAAAATAGGTGGACATTTACAGAGCGACGAAATCCCTCTAGTTAGTTAGCCATACTATCATTATTAACAGGTCCGGGCACCTGGCAGATTTTCATTGGTGGGGGTGGGTGGTTGAGCAACAAAGGGGCTGAAAAGCGATTGAAGGTATACAATTTACAGAGCTCTGGATTTAGTGTGGTATAATAGCAAGCCAATCATGTATCTAAATCGAATATAACATTGCCAGGAATTTTGACTGATGGAAAAGTAGTGTCAGGCGGTAAAGTCAATATATACATAAATCCAGAGCTCTGTAAATTGTATACCTTCAATCGCTTTTCAGCCTCTTTGTTGCTCAACCACTCCCACCCCCACCACTGAAAATCTGCGAGGTGCCCGGATTTGTTAATAATGATAGTATGGCAAACTAATAAGAGGGATTTCGTCGCACTGTAAATTGTCCACTTACTTATTTCCGGGGCTAGCTCTTAGTCCATATCTAAGGCACTGTACCTGCTGGTCATATCAATGGTATTCCCATTTCAAATTCACGAGGCGGTGAGAAACGGAGATAAATAGTCTAAATTGAAACAATAATTGATTACGGCAGAGATTAAAGGCTAAATAAAGGCCCGTCTGTATCTCTGCATCTTATCTCGTTACCACGTCGTCGCCGACCATCCCGAGCGCCCACCCGAGTGACATGTTATCACTAACAAAACAACAGAAGCTGCCACCGCACAACAATACGGACGGCGACGGCGGCAGTGACCCGGTGCCGTCATTCAGGCGGCTGCTCGACAACCGGTTTTCATAGAAAGAGAATGCTGCTCACACATATGATCGACGAAATATGATCGTGCGTGCTTTCAAGATGGGATGGGACTGCACGACATAAAACGATTTTAATATTCTGTGCGGAAACTAAAGCAAACTGTCGGTCTCATACCTACCTATACGCAAAAATAAAATTCATTTAATAAACACTATCTAAATAAGCATGCATGAGTGGACCATTCTAAATATAATAATTATTAGGTATTCTACTCACACGTAATGTGCGTATCCAACACTGTATCAAAAGTGTTTAATAATTTATGGCTCTACTGATAACTATTCTATCAATATTCCAACTTGTAAAACTACAAAAATCTAACAAACACAAAATAACCTTTTTTTTCTTACAGGGCATAGGTAAGTATTTCAAAAGTTTAAAGTGTATATCAATCAATCAACACGATTTGACGAATCCTAAACTTGAAACTTAGCAAGCAATATGTTCCTTTTGTCCACGTTGACACTTTAGCGAGCTCCTCCGTCCACGTTTACCGGGGCCCGCATTATGAAATGCACGGTCTACATACTCCCACAATCACTGCACTTAGACACTCGTTCGTCGAAAGAAATGCACAGGACGTCATCCCGAGGGAAGAAAAGGTCGGTTTAAGTGATGATCAGTGATACCTGGTCCGCGGGGCGGGAGGGTTTCGTACTGCGCGGCGTAACGGGGCGACTGCTTGGGGCGCGCCATGTCAGCGGAGTGAGCGAGCGGCGGCGGCGCCCGCGCAGCGCCGTCGTCCGTCGTCGCCTCCACGCGGGACAACCTTTCACACACGTCATCTGACCCACTCTGCCACACAGCACAGCTCATGACATTGTCGCTCGCATCATGGCTTATCAATCAATCTGCCCGCTCTACTCTCCAAAGCCATACGCAAACTAACCGAAATATCTCAATTTCCATTGACTATCATCGTTGAAATAAATGACTGCACAGTGCACATATCTTATGGTTATTAATGCAAGTCTCTCAATATTCGAATACCTACTTCAAAACTCAAGTAGAGGCAATTGAGGTTTAAATTATCCTACTACGCGTTCACTTCGTCATTGCCGTCGACGACCGTTATGACGTCACAGCTAACGGTACTGTATACAAAAAAGTAATCATGTTTTTCATTTTTTTCTTATTCAAAGAGTGTCATTAATATATAAAACAAGTTAGGTTCGCCATTATGTAGGAACTTTACTCTTTTAATCATTAAAACAACACAAATAACGAACGTAATAATTAAATGAACAGAAACAAAAATTAAGCTTTGCATTGCTAGCCGTACTAGAAAGGCGACGCAGGGGGTGCGGTATGACGAAGTGGGCCGGGAGGTAGCGGCAATGATGAAGTGAACGCGTAGTACTTATATATATCCTACTAATAATATTATAAATGTGAAAGTTTGGATGTTTAGATGTTTGTTCCTCAATCACGCAAAATCTACTGAACGGATTTGCTTGAAATTTGGCACACAGATAGTAGATTAAAACATAGGATACTTTTTATCCCGATATTCCCACGGGAACGGGAACCACGCGGGTGAAACCGCGGGCGGCCGCTAGTTGTCCATAAATAAAATATTCCATTGTTATCTCTGAAGCGCAATGTGCCAGACGTCCATCACTCAGTCCAGTCTCTTCAGAAGACTAGTTCGAATCGAAAGCACCCGCTGAGTCACATAGACGACGACGGTCTCACTCAATATAGCTGTATCGCCCATCAAGAGTCAATGACTCGGTAACAATAAAGCCACTTTCGTTCGTTTCCATTTTTAGTATTTTCACCAGAAAAGAAAATTAAGGAAGTCAGACGAAAAGAATTTATTCTTGAATCCCTCCAATCTAATCTAGCCACTGTTTTGCTTCTTTAACTTTTTGTTTATAACAACAGTTAAGTACGTAGGTAGACTACACAGTGTGCTTGGAATCTTTTTAGGATTCCGTATACCGGAAGGGGCCAAACGGAGCCCCCTATTGCTGTCATTCACGAGTCCATCTGTCGTCTGTCACAATCACAAAGCAGAAAACTGATGAAATGAGGATCAACGAGGTTTTTAGTTAAACATGTAGAGTTTCAGTCGCATCAAAATAAATTATTTCAGTGAAAGAATTATTGAAATTGGACTAGAAATGACGAAGATAGAGCGATTTCCGTGTCGCATTCTCAAAAACGCTCCCCAATTCACTATTGGCTGATGACGTCATCAGCCTCAGCGGCGCGGCAGGTGTTTGTTCGGGCGATCGTGGCACGTGACGTCATCGCATGATTGTTAAACTCAATTTTTTAATCTTTAATAATTTTGTCATTTCTTGATGGATTTGAGAAATTTAAAGTCGAAGAGAAAAGAGAGTCGGGAGTGCCGTCCCGTCGCGTCATCGGTGGTATAAGAATCGTTGAATTTATTTTCGCACAAGTAATTTTTTTGCGATAGCTTCTAAGATACTCATTTTATACAATGGTGTAAAAGGTTAAAATAATATGCGTAAAATTCTAAAGGTAACTAACGTATTTAATTTGATAAGGATTAAGGCCAGTATATTCCAAATTATCGAATTTGGCCTATGTTTGATTCAACGATAAACAATTAAACCGGTATTCTTTATTTTGAGCAGATCAAAATATATGTTTAAGTTTCATTAACGATCTTGAATATTTTACGGTTAAAAATACGATATTCGTATCTTCACTATAAAAATATGCAAAGACAAAGAAAATTTTCATATATTATATATTTTTTGGATAATACTATAAGTTTATCAATCCCTTATTCACGAAAAATATATAGAAAAATAGGTAATGAATGACAAGAATATTCAACGGTTACTTTTTCAAAAAGTGTCTTTATGCTCAAAATAACAACAAAAACATTGAGAAAATGAAAAAGTGAGGTTATTTTCATTACTCACATGTAAAGAAAAAGACAGAAAAGAAAAAGAAAGAAAAGAAAAAGACATTTCACACGTAAAGAAAAAGACAGAGACAGAGTTTTTGGAATATACTGGCCTTAATTAAGATTACTGTATCGTTCTAAATAGCTATCTAAATCACTGACCACTTTTTTAGAAGATGTAGTGGTTATAGTAAGTTCGGTCGGTTAACGTCGGGAAAATCAAAAATCAAACCAAATACCAACTAATTACCAAAGTACTTTCAATAAAACCGCGCTAGTATCCGTTAAAAGTGTTTTATTTCATGTATAGTAAGTTATTCGTAAAAGATGCCATATGCCATCGCGGACTTTTTGTAGATCTATTAAAGAGAAACAATTCCATCATACACATTATTTTGTTATAGCTCAAAAGGTTTACGCAGCGTTTTCGATGCAAGCTCCCAGGTGGCTTAATTTTTTTAACGTTTTTTGTCGGAAATAAAGGTTTTTATTATTTTTATTATTATTAATAATAATTGTTGCCGACTTCTTCAACAATTATCGACATATTTCTGCCAATTTACATAAAACCTCAACTTATTATACACTCAAACCTTCCTCAGGAATCAATCTATCTATTGGCATAAACCGCATGAAAATCCGTTCAGTAGTTTTTGAGTTTATCGCGAACAGACAGACAGACAGACGCGGCGAGGGACTTTGTTTCATAATATGTAGTGATAATAATAATTTTTATTATTAATGAAATTTACATGATTATCAGTGGAAGGATGGATCTGAAATTCTGGACCATGCATGCCATGCACCTATTCAAAGCAACTTTCTCTTTCAATGATTATGATTTTAAATTATTAATAGGTAGTGAAATCAGAAATTGTGACAAAGGAAAAAAATAGTTTCACGGGTGGGTATTTAATTTTAATACAATCGGATTCATTGAAGGGTGTTGCAATTCAACGTTAATCGCTAGTTCGGTAATAGAATAATGCAATAAAGAGTGAAAGGAAAACGTACGTAACAACTTGCAACTTGCAACGCTCCATCGCTCATTATTATGGAAAACGACACGATGCACTCTCCATTTACTCGCACGTATTAATTGCTAAACGCGATTGCGATATCTACGAGATACGAATACGAGACCCAGCGAGAACGATCACAGATTAATTTGACGCGCAACAAAATTAATTAATGGGAACTTTTGCGAGCAGCAGCACAGCACAGGCATGCATTACTATTGAAGATACTTAATTGTACGCAATAGATCGCATCGATCGCCGATACGCATAACGTTGCCAAAATAAACAGGCAGGCGGCGCTCGCCACGGACACGGTCGCTTGGCGCTGCTGGCGGCGTGCGCGCGCGCCGCGGGGCGGGCGGCGGGCGGCGCGGGGCGGGCGGCCGCGGTCAATGCCACCGTGTCTTACTTATCGATCACTCCCGCTTAGACAATTAGGGAATTAAAGCAAAAACCAATAAGAGTTATTTGTTAACCATGATATTTTGAATAGGTAAGTATAATGCGAAAACATATTAAACACAATGATAATTGATGAATAATGAGTATGTGCTCAGTGAGTGAGTACAACAGAAGCATACAAAAGTTAAATCGAGGAGCAATGAATTTATTCATTTGAAGTTCATCGTGCCCTCCATTTGTAGAGAACAAGGTTACAGGTAGATATGTAAACAAAAGATTGTTAATGTTACAAGTACCTAGGTATGGAACAGGAATTGATAAGACCTTAACCAAAGGTTTAACTCCTCAAACACAACTCATGCTGAAAAACAACATTAAAGAATAAATCTCTCCGCCCTCTAGGATCCCCTGCTAGACTAGATTCATGTGGATGTTTTGTCCACTTGGATCCAAAAGTGATTAGAACTTTAAGTGAGATTACAACTTAACTTAATCCCATTAGAGATTAAGCGATAAGAGAGTTATGGTAGCCAACACAACATTAGGTTGTGTCACAGAATACATAATAGTACAAGTGTTGTGTTGGCACCTGAGGCTTTACCTAGTAGGTAGGTAGATACTTTACACGGTAGGGCATTATGATTATTACTAACTCCACCATGCTACTTTTATCTTTACATTTACGACAACTAGGTACCATTGTTTTATTTTTCATTCATAAAGTTAGAAGATTGCTGGCAAGAGGTTGGCAGTCCAAAAAGTTGTAGTTGTATATTATTTTTAGTAACTAATGCCAAAAAAGTTGGTAATGAACTCCACTTGTAATATTATGTGCAGGTTTTCACGGAGTCAAATCGAATCCAATGGAAGTTAAAGAGAAATAAAAAACCTACCTCTAAAAAAAGCTGGAGTACAAATTCCTTTTTTTTTATTCTAAAAGCCCCACCCGACTTCAATAAACGTGTTTTTATTATTACGAATATTATTTCTTGCTTTTTAGAGGTAGGTAGGTTTTTTTGAAGTCGGTTTTGTTTTTTTAAACAATTTTTAAAATTTAGTGTAGGTACCTTCTGTATTAGGTAGTGTAGGTATATTATTTAGGTAGAAAAATCGGCTCAGCCAAACGTGAGTTAATCGCGGAGAAACATGCATACATACGAGTCGAACTGAGAACCTCCTTTTTTTAAGTCGGTTAAAGAACTACACTTAAGATAATCCCTTTTCCAACAAAAAAATTATTATCTTATTGAGTTCATAAACAAAGAAGTTATACGACTGATCATCGAGGTGGTTCACACAAAATCATACTATTATCGTGCTCTTTTCAAGATTACTTGAAAAGTACTGAACCGATTTCCAAATTTTAAAAAATGGGACCAACTTGGGATTTTACCTAACGTAATAACGTTTGAATCATTTCAATCGGCCCAGCCGTCTTAGAACAGACGAACAGAGAACCTCCTCCTTTTTGGAAGTCAGTTAAAAAATGAATCAATTAGAAATCACTTGGGTAGATAGATCAGATACCCCAACCAGCAAATAGTTCTGTCGGTTGCTGTCCCCTTTTATGCTCTCTCTACTAATATAACCAGATAAACGATCTACACTCCACACTCACAGCAGTCAGTAGATATCAACGATTAGTGCACGAGGTGGCAACAGATAACACCAGTGATATCTGGTGGATCATATCTAAGCCTATGACAACTTATGGATGGAAACGCAAGAGGAAGTGGCTATAACACAAACAAGGTCTCCCGCTTAGGGTTTGCGAACCGATGGCGTAGCTTCTATGACATTCACAAGTGCTTGTAACAGCCTACTGATTAAATTATTTTTAATTTTAACCAAAACATAAGCTCACTGCTCATGCAAACGCAAATTAATCCTCGGGAAAAAGTTTGTTAAAAATTTGATCCGTCTTACATCATTCAAGTTACATCGGCTGTCTCGGTTGTAGTTGGGCGGAGTTGTGGCGAGCAATGTGCATCGAGTTACCACCGCATCACTGCAATGCCGGCCACCGGTCCAACTCCAGTACAACGCACGTAACGGCACACAGCTGTTACAACTACGACTACATCCTCGTACCCATCTCAGGAGATGTACAGAAACCTATATAAGGTCGTGCAGAACAACATCGATCAATCAAGGGTGTGTTCAGAGAAACCTTTGAAGTTATAAATAGGTAATTATATTCAGCGTGCAAATCAAAATTATCATTAAATAAGCAAAACTCAATAATACGTTTCAAATATACATATTTAATGAATCAAAACTATTTTGTATGAATGTTAGAAACGAGTGTGTAGAAGTGTGTACAAATGTGAGACATGTAAGACGGTTCATACAGAAATACAATGGGAGGTCGTGGTCGTTCGGTATAAATAAAGCGCTGCCGGAGCTTCCGCGGCGGACGTCGGCGTCGCGTCGCGTCGCGTCGCCGCTAAACTTTCAGGAAGACAATAGCTTTCTCTTGCAATTAGTAAGCTAGCTAATATCGATGCATATTGACACTTAGTCAGGACATCAGGAGGGCCCGAGGGACGTTCATACATACATATACTCACGCATGTTTCCCATGGGGGTAGGCAGAGACTTCATCAAACCAAATAAATAAGATCTACCGTTTTTGACAAACCCACACTGCCAAAAGTTTTAGGGTAACTCAAAGAGTGTCCGCCCGTATGGTATTGTATACAGGGTGTCCTGTAAATAGCACGTCATATTGTGTGACATGATATAGCTTGGGTTATGAATTATGAACGACCTATCAAACAAACTCAAAATGTATTCCGCGAATTTATAGTTTTTAAGTTTTAGGGAATTTATGGCAAAATAAAAAATCTGCCTCGCAACAGGTTTTCAACAACTTATAAAAGTAACGTTCTATGTTATAATATGGTCAATAAATAATTGAAATTGAAACAGAGTTACTTTCTCATTTTTTATAGTATTGAAGTACGGAACTAAGGATAGATATCGATTAGTATCATACTCCATAGTATGGTCATAAGAATACATAAAACTGGGCAAGGGTCGTATTGTAAATTGTTTACTTAGGCACCTATGCATTAGACACAACACACACGGTGAGGTGACTGAAAATCTCGAAAGGATAAAGTTTGTCTTGTCTGTCATACACATACTTCGTGGAAAACTTTTTGAAATAAATAAAAATGCCACAGTCTTACCTAACTAGGTATGCGAGAGAGAAGAAAGACTTGTCACAAAAGGCTGATTTCGAAATAACGATTGGTATCGTGGGATAAGTAAACAGATAAAATGAATTCTTTAAAGAGTCGGTTATCTCTGCTAGTTGATATCTAGACAGAGTGTCATATTATCGTTATTGTAAGAAGGGCGGGAAGTAGGTAATCAAACCCTAGTGCGTGCTCCGCCATCCACAGAGCGCGGCGCGACTGTTCGAAACAATAAACTAAATGAAAAGCTACACACTACCCGATATACATCCTCATATCACACCACACCACAATACTACACTACACTATCTACTCAATAAACACTAAACAGCATTGAAAACGTGCAAATTAAATTTGATATATTACATAATAATATACTCATCAACTTTGTCTAGGGATACTGGTGTGATTTTCATACAAACGAGGTAACTTTGAAGCCTTGGTTTTCTGCCAGGGATGTACGTACCGTGTTGTGATCTGATGATGGCCATCCAGGGACTGAATGGAGGAGATTCAGATCGCTATACACACCCAACTGATCTGATCAGCATTCTAAAAGATTGATGTGAGACAAAGTTGATGTGTGTATACCCAAGTATTAACACAACATAAATACTTTACTAAATCTTTACAAAGCGTTTGAGCGTCACTAAATAATACTCCATTCCATACCCCCTAGGCTAGCATTACCGCGGAATCGCGATATCATATTATAGCTATTAGACTATGGATCAGGGGGCTAATTGTCTCATTTCAACATCTATCGCAATCGCTTTCGGGATGTTATAACATTGATGCTTCTTTTTGAAACAAATAAAAACTTACCAAAGAAATGCAGCAATGTGTCACATCCATCTGTCAAATGACAGCGATTGCGATTGATTTTGAAAATTAGACAATAAGTAGGCTGGATGTGACAGTTGAGTGCAGCTGTAGATATCATACATAGGTAGGTACACTATCATCGGTGGTCAAGCTACGGGGCATGTATCTACCCCGTAGCATCACCACCGAAACCCGATACAAATATCGCGTCATTAGCGGTTTATCGACTCAACTGCAAAAATCGATATATTATGTATGTAATATATATCATATCGCAATTCGGTGGTCAAGCTGGGGGCTAAAATAATCAATTTAAAGTCCGATTCTTAACACATAGGGAAATGACATAATAGAGCAAGCAGACACGTCATTTTTGCCTCACTGGTAATAATGTTAACGTAGGGTTAACGTAACTAAACTGCTTTTACGGTACTTATCAAGTTACTGCTCTTTAAAAGGGCATACAAAGAGTTTGCCGGTCTAGTTATATGCTCCACAATTACCAGTAGAACTACCGAGGTAAAAGAATACAGGCGGACAACCGCTAATGCCGTGTCAAGTTTCTCTTATGCACGGGAAGGAAAACAAATCGACCACAATTGCCTTTTAGGTAGTAATTGAAACTACGGATCCATCAAGGAATGGTAAGGAATGATTTCCAATAGTCCAAGTAGCGACTTTAATTGAATTAGGACTGCATGCAGCTGCTGCGGAATACATTTCTCATTATCACCTGTGGATTGCTCACACTTTGGAATCGCGGAATGACAAGGTTTTCGAGTCAATCTAGATATGAGCATCTGATAGCGTGGAATAATTGAAAGCCATAAATCAGACGTTACAGTCCTCAATGTCGGATAAAATCAGTCTAATTTCATCTTGGCAGAGTAGTTGTCTCTACGAGCGGCAGGGCGCATGCGTCGCCCGCCGACACTCGCAATAATAATAATTCACACCAATAAATGAATTAATCTATTCAACGAAATATTAGCAACTATAATGATGAGTACTTGATTATATAAAAAACTAATCTTACCTTAATTCAATACTCATATTCATGAATTTGGTTCGAGTATGCCGCTATGAGAGAACGACGTTGACCAACCAACATTATACTTATTACAATAATTTTACTTTTAATTACCACAACACAATACATCTATCTATTGTGAATTATGATGCATGATGTGGGTTAATTAAAGATAAGACCAACTTTCAAAATGAATACGAGCGACGTAACACTTCGAATGTGACGCGGGTTTAAATTATGTATGTACAAGTGACTGACAATGGCGTGTGCTAATACTACACGACCGGGATGACATGCATGAGGTCAGACCTTGACTCGACACGACACATTGACAGAGTTATTATTGTTCTGTCACCGAGTAGGTGCACGTCGGTGGTCGAGAGGTGGTCGGGGCGGCGGCGGCGGCGCGTGGCCATCTCCGTAAACACTGGGCTCACAAACACTACAGGGCTCCCGCGGGTCCGCGGCCGCGGCCACTCGGCTAGCGGCCACTAGGTCACCGTAGGGCGTAGGGCCGCGCTCACCCGGCCCGGCCGCGGCTTGGCGGAGAGCCCACTTAAGCGTATTTTTGCCCTCCGGCCACTCACCTTCGGGGTGCAGCCTCTGGGGGTCGAACCAGGCATCTGCAATAGAAGGCGGCGTGTTAGCGGGTTAGTCGCGACAGGGAGAACAAGCGGCGAAGCTAAGCCGGCGCGCGGCGGCCACTTACGGGGGTCGAGGACACTGCAAAGGGAGGGCCCGGAGTCGACCATGGTGGCACTTTACGTAACTAGCAACGTGAGGCGGTTAAAGGCGGCGGACTGAGCGCGCGACGCGCCCGACTCTCGCGTCGATACTGACGGCGCAGCCCCGCGCGCTCCCCCGCGCGCCGCGCATGCGCCGCCCCGCACGCTGCCTGCCACCCCCGGGACCGCGCCGCCAGACCAGCACCACCGTGCGGCTGGTCCAGCAGCGGCACCCATCACCATACTCCCGCCGCATCACAGCTTTGGTGACATTAGCAATAAGCATCACAACGCAACCCCGTGAATGACATCGTATGTTGTTACAGGAGATGTTAACGTTAAAGCTTGCAAGAAAGTAATCAGGAAAGTAGGAATAGAAAAGTTAGTGTTAGTGAGTACATTGTTGCAGTAACTTCTACTAGTGAAGGACACAAAAAACTTGTGTTTAAGTATATCTTTACATTCTTTACCTAAAATAAAACTATAAATTTAAAAATTTTGTGCGCGCTTTACGCATGAACCGCTAAACGGATTTTGATGGGCTCTTCAGTTTGGTAGCTTGGAATCCAACTTAAAATCTAAGCTATGTTTCATCTAATTCGGGTGGGTAGAACCAGGGAAACAGCTTGAACTCTCCGTAGCAATGTTTTTCTACTGTCCACGCGGACTAAGTCGCGGGCGGAGGCTAGTTGATTATAATGTGTGTAAGTAATATTGGAAGGGCCGAGCACCAAACCCTCTAATAACCACCTATTTAAAATACAATAAGCTTTACTTTACATCCAAGCATAAAAAAATGATTTGGTGTTTTTGGAAACGTTATCCGATAATGATAAGTTGATAAGTTCTCATTCTGGACACGTCCGCTTGAGGTTGACGTAATGACGTTGATCTGTAGTTTGAACACAATTTACACAATGCAAGCAAGAGGCACATTCAAGGTCTTTTGAAGATGAATATGCTTGCTTGTTGGACACCTTTGCTGTCTTTGGTTATTAATGAGACAGTGTGCAAATTAAAGGAAGAGTAATTGCATACTCGTGAAGCGTCGTCGGCGTCGGTTTCGGCAGTTAAAGCTTTTTTTAAATAACAAAATGACCCTGGACGATGTTAATGAACCGACCAATTATTAGTCTTAAAACTATTTACCACCATGTGAAAATGCCGTCACGGTAGGCGGCGTCATGATTCCAATGTAAAGCGCATGGTCGCGAACGCGATACTTGGGAAGGACACCACAAACCACAGTAGCGGGTGACTCATCGGGCCGGGCTCGGAGCCTCCGACTAATGATCTAATCACGCACCTACCTACAGCCATTACTTGCTCTACACCTACAGCTACATGTAAGGCGACTGACAAGGTCACCTTTGGGAATCTTCCAAACTTTACTGTTGTGTCGTCACTTCACTTGCATGATCGATGACAGTGCATCATGAATTGTGAGTAAGGCAATTATAAATGCGATGCGACGATGTAGGACTATAGTGAGGAGACAAGGCGCGCGTATGTCGACGGTATGGGCTATTAATAAATACGCAAGCGCGAGTCTATTCGGTGACGTCACCTCACACCTGCATTGTCACCCGCGACCATGGCCACAACACAACACAGCTGATGGGTGCAGACAGGAGTGCAGGAACCGTGACGACTGGCAACCCCAGACATTATTTCTCATTTCACATCCATAGTTCATCGTGGTTCATTCCTATATTCCTATCAATCTATCTAACATCTATGATAAAATTTTATGAGAATTTCACGCGATTGCGACTTTTTACATGTTTATAGGTTGTCTGAGGACCTAATTACCATCTTAGAAAGTGATCTGACACGTTAACACCATGTTTGTCAATAAAATATCAATGGTTAGAATAGAGGAAGTATAACTACGTGCAATGTATTTCGATCAAAGTAATAAGAACAAACAAAACTGACAATTACGCTAGCTGGATACAACGCCGATTAAGTTAACACAAATACAATTCCCAACGATAAGAAGGTCAAAGGTGGTCTTATCTTAGAGCACAAAAACTTTCCACACAGGTACTATAAGTGATCGGCAATATTTTCTGCGTCAAGAAAATATACTGTAAAGAAGCAAAGTGATGATAATGAAGCAAGTTTTATTTTATCAATATAGGTACTATTGAACTGTAGCTTCTTGAATAATTGAGATTATTTTAAAATTAATGAAAATTAAATATTTTGAAGAGCGTCACGCTCACGTTTATTCACGTCACGGTACTTTAGTTGGAAACTTCTAGTTAGTGCCTTGTAGTTCGGACGCGTTGTCCAATCCAAATACTTATTATTTTGTGTGTACAGAAACAAAAGTTCCTTTTTAAAGAAATGGTATGAGGACATTACATGATGTGCATCGTTCGTTATCATGTTTAACACGACAGACAGAAAGGTTCAGAGTGCACGATAAGTTCGACTTTTATGGAAAAACAATTATATTATACACTGCCTTCTTAGGTTGCCGGGACGAAGGTCACAAGTCACAATCACAACACAAGTAGGCGTTAGTGATTAAATGACTCATGCTCGTAAATCCAAAAAAAATATGATCACTTAGGATAGTTTTGGATGTGTCATTATCACGATTTAATAAAAATTCCATAACGATAACCAACATGCGTGGAAAGTTTAGTGGGTCTAAACTCAAGGTTTTAATAAATTATGTGAATATTTATAGTATAGATAGCCTGCATGATCCTTTTAATATTAGGGGAGCACAGGATAGGAGCAGACGAGATAAGTGAGTGCGGCGGCGGTGGCTAGCAACGGGCGCGCGTGGATTATCGATCGCTCCCCTTACGCCTCCCCTTCGGGGCCCAGCCTTTATTGCGTCTGTCTGGGGTTTTCCGCAAACCCTGGACTTGGCGTTAGCAGAAACAAGGAATACAACATTCACAACGATTTATAACAAAATCGTAACCCTCCTGACCTCTATACCAATTTGTGATTAATGAGATTTCGGACGCCTGAATATCGACAGTGATCAATTATCTAATTCCACCTGCATTGCACTGGCTGGACCATCTATTCTTGTCCTTTTACGTCGTAACAATAAGTAGGGCACCCGAAAAAAGTAGGGCATCCGTAAAGAGCATCATTTCATCGAAGCTTGCATTGCACAAAGGGTACTGCGTCTCATTTGACAAAGGGACTCGGAATTGGGTCAAGGGTGTTAAGGAGGGGCGTAGGCGTAGGGGCTTTAAACTTTTTGAGTGAAGAATTTTGTGAATGTAGCCTAACCAAACAATGAGAATACCAACCTAGTATTGTATTGGTAATGGCTATAATTGATGTTTGACATAATAAATACCCTGGCATGTAGGTAGATACCTACATTACATCTCTACAAGCTACAACGGTCGACTCAAATCGAAATCGAGTCGAATGTTTGTCGTCATAATTTTTTATTCATAGCTAATGCTACGGTCGATTCGGGAAAATTGCGTAACGTAATATAACACTGAGTTTTATGAAATACAGGAGCAAATGTACAAAGTTACCTACTTTATCAACATTGGGTTATAATTGATGACTCATTTGAAATAATAAGTACTTACTTACCTACAAATCATATTCGACATGAATAATGATTTACAATCGCGCTTTGATATTCAAGTCCGATATATATACAGAGGAAAGATTTAGAAAAACCCGGAAATGAACTACTTCCACCACCAATCGATTACAAAGGTGCAAATTACTCATAGAATAATCCACATGTGCCGAACCCATGTATTGGTACTGTTAATTTCCCATCTGTGTAACATATTCATATAAAATACTCACGTGTGATCGCATCATCGCTTCCAGATCCCATAGTAGTGAGTTAGTTGCACAGTTTCCACAAAATGTCTGTTACAATAAGTGAATCAGTTCGCGACCGGCACGAGGTAAATACAACATGGGTAACTTATGCGATGGTCGAGTTGTTGTAGGTATCGTACCGGTGGATGGCGGTCCAAACGCGAGCGCACTGCGGCGGGGACTTCGCTTGTGTGGGCGCTGCTTCCGAACTGCTGCTAAAATTAGCAATGGTGCCGACGCACTTGCAGACGCGTGCCACGCGCCCCACCCTACGTAAATCCTCACGACTGAAACTTTGCCGATTGTTATTTAACTCCAAAAATATTAGAGATAAACTGCAATGAGCAACCATCCAATGGAAAGTCTGTTGTAAATTTACACATTATCTACATTTTGTTTGTCATCAATACCAAAATTGTCTAGGATTTTTTTTCTTGGTTTCTTTATATCGCTTCGCGAGCGTTATACCAACCTACCTAGTTTAATTTACGGTTTTGAGATAACTGCACGCTTCTGGATTCTCGACGACTGATAAGATAAAATGTATTTTTTTCACTTTACATCATACAATGAAGCCAGTATTAACACAACCTTGTGTACTGGAATGAAATACAAATGGTTTCGAATAATCTTTCCAGGAACATACTACCGTTCGTCATTATTATTATTCATGTCGATGACTCAGACTGAGTTGCATGCATATCAGTATTTAAATGTGCCGATTAGCGAGTCCCCAATACCGCGTTGAATTGTTCTTTAAAGGAACCCGGTTAGTGTCTGGTGGGCATCATATTTTATGTGTCATCAGGTACACCAGGAACACACAGTTGTATGTGACAACTAACAATGGCATTGTGTTGTGTGGCGTCGGTTCTTCGTGCAGCTAGCGTGGGTTTCAGCGGGTGCCGTTACCCGCGGTGCATCGCGGTCAACGTACTCGACGCTCCGCCACCTCCGCAATTGACCCCTCCGTCGGGCTCTTTGCCACCTAATTTATTACTATCGATCCTTGCGTCTTAATCAGCACAGACCTGCCATTACTGACCGCGTGCTTTGCCCGCCTTTGTGGTCGTGGGCAGTCGTCGTGGCGGCATTGTTAAATTTGTAGACGTGATTGTTCACGGTCTGAGGCGCTCGCCTTGAATCGAGGCTGCGGCGGCGGCGGAGTGAATGATCATTGTTTCACAAAAAAGTGGCTCGTGATGTCGCGCTGCCGCCGCATGCCCGCCGCGGCGCCGCGCGCCGGTGCCGTCGCGGACTTCAGAAATGGCCGATGAAATCATACCGATACAAATAGAGCCAGAGTGGTGTACACGAATGGAATTCAAAGCACACACATCGCCTCTCTACCTTATAAACCAATTACTTACTTGCCAAAATTACATTGAAAGAATGTACAAAAATTCAGAAAATTTACCCAATTACCCCATACGAACTTTTTAAATTAAAAAATTACCTAGGATAGTAAATAGGTAGTATAAAATTGTACAATAACTTACCAAGTCCCATCTGGCAAAAGATGACTTCAGCCTCGATGATATGGGCCGTGGGGGCTCGCGGCTGCACTACCTCCGGCTTCGATGCCGCTGGTGGCGTAGGTTTCGGCGGAGGAGCAGCTACCACTGGCTTCGGCTGCGGCGGCAGCTCCTGCTTCGGCGGCTCTGGCTTCGGCTCAGGCGTGGGGACGCGCGGAGGCTCCGGCTTCACTTCGGTAACCAGTTCTGGTAACTTCAAAGGCGGAGCAGCGTGAGCGGGCGGGGCGGGTGCAGAGGCCGGCGCCAGAACAGGCGTGGGGTCGATAATCATGGGAGCGAGTGGCTCCGTCACGGGGGCGCTCGCCCTCGACGGCTCAGGTCGATGTAGCGGCGACTCGCCTGCGGTGTCGGCGTCTGACTCACTGTCGGTGAACTTGTCAGCTAGTTGGTCGATCAGCTTGTCGGCGCCAGACGGCGCGCGAGGAGTATCTACGAACTCTTCGCGCTCCATGTCGAGAAAGCTCTGCGAAGCGGCGCGGTGCTGATGTAGCGGCGACCCTCCTGCTACTCCTCCTTCTTGTTTATCACGCTCGAGGTGCTCGAAGTCATCCGTCGAGTCTTGGTCGCGTTTCAGTCCCTGCTCCGCGGGAGCAGGTGCCGCTGCTGGAGGCAGGTTGTCGCCGCCTCCGAGGCCTCCCAAAAGTGCATCAGCGCTATTCATTACGCCTTAGGAACTTTTTTTTTGAAGGACTATACTTGATGATCGATTAGTTGCCTTATGCGATTGTTCGAGTGTCGAGGGCGGGTCCTGTCGGGCTTCTCCTTCGGATCGGACTGAGGTTTGTTTGCGAGACACTTGCCGGCAGCCGCCTGCACGACGTCACTCAGCACGAAAAACGGTATTACTCATAGCCGGCGGCCCCACCGACCGTCGCGTCGATGCAGCGCAGAGCGGGGGCGGCACCTTTCGCCAATGTTCAAATTTACAAAATTAAACTTTTGGGGAATATCCAATAGAAAAAATAAAATATTCAGATAGAAGGAACAAAATGTATTATAACCAGTAGAATTGAAAGTGCTTTGTGAAAAAGGAAAAGGCAAGAATTATCGACTTTTTACAATCTCTGCGGAATAGGAAATGCTGTTTTACCGACAAATCGTAGCAGAGCGGAACAAGATGACAGTTAAATTCTTGAGTGTGGTGTTCCCGTAATCATGAAATGTATGAAATATTCATGTATGACAACAAAAAATTGTGATTGGGTGCATTCCAGTTCCAGTAGATTTCATAAAATTTAAAATTTAATAAGCTTTATACTTAGTTGAATGTTTAATTATCATGAATACCTAATATGTGACAGAAGAAATAAAGATTTATTTATTTCGCTAGAAAACAAAGGTGAATGGGGTGAATAACAACAGCATTTGGATTCAACGGTTCATATTTTTGTCAATTTTTGTGTGGCAAGTTTACAGTAATTTATGAACTACATAAGTTACGACTTTACGAGTGCCTTTACCGTTTTCGTTCGTCCCAAAACGAGTTCAATTGAAATAAAGCAACATATTCGCTAAAATACCCTGTTGTGAATCACCTCCCATATAGTCTTATGTATTATGGTCACTTTTTGGCCTAAAGATGCATTTTGTGATGGAAGCAAGCCGCTTTGCACAATGATAGTGGGGGCCAAACTAAGCGATTTCATCCGAGAATAAACGAGATTCACCCCTTAGGAACAGAGATGGCGCCACTTGTTTAAAAAAATCTTAGTATATAAAAAGTGTATTCTTTAATAACATTGGAACTATACAAGATATTGCTAATATTGCTATGCAGTTTTTTTATTAAACGTGCAACTAAATGGGTAATAATATAAATAAATAAAAGAATACAATATTAATACATTTTTTTATAAAATTGAATAAACACTAAAAAATTTTTTTTTTTTCAATAATGACGGTTTTTTCGGTATTTATAATTTGGATTTTTATCTACTTTTTATTTTCTTAGTAGTAAAACAACTAATTGTCTGTCGATAGACACCTTAATCATCAAAATCGAATCATCTGTTCAGGTTTTAGAAATTTTTAAAGATTTTTTCAAACAAGTGGCGCCATCTCTGTTCCTAAGGGGTGAATCTCGATTATCCTCAGATGAAATCACTTAGTTTGGCCCCCACTATCACTGTGCAAAGCGGCTTGCTTCCCAAAATGCAGTTTCATTTTCATAATTATTATGACTAATACGAGGTTTTTAATTAGAATCAACGATACATTGCGAACATTAAATTTTAAAAATCTTTAGAAAAACCTCTGACCGGGATGTCGCGACACGATCATACGCTACATAATAAATGATGAAGAAATGCAGGAGCATGCATTTTCGCTGAATACCTGGCGAAGAGTTCCTTCATCTACAAACCCTACACGGGATAAAAGTATCCTATGTTTACTATATTATGTGTGTGTGCCAAAGAATGATGGCGAGATTTGTACACAAAAAAATATAAATTTAGAGAAAATTAAATTGATATGTCTTAAATCCTTGCCATCAGGGGGCTTACCATCAGCAAATAAGAAACCGTTCCGTCCAAAAGCAGGCCTAAAACAGGACAGCTTAAGGCCTTCTTTCATACTAACCGTTGAGGTCATAGTACGAAAAAGTAAGGCAGTTCAATATAAGCCCTGCTATAAGAGGAGCTCATAGTAAGGCCTCAGAACAGTAACTTCTAGCAAGAAATATATTTTTAGAACCCGGAGAAAAAGAGTTATTTATTTTTTAATTAAAATCAATTCGCAACTGTCATCTGTGTGACTGTCATGTCTGTCTTGTCCCCTAGCAGTATATTATTCTGTGGTCTTGTCAATGTCAATCTTTCGTTTCGCGCCTTTTTTACTCGTTTTATTTCGTTTCTTTTTCGTTTTTGTTTGATTTTATAATTTTTTATTTATATTTGTTTGTTTCTTTGGAATCCATGTTTCAAACAAACAAAACAAGCCAAAGAGTAAAATAATATTAAACAAGCTGATAGATCCCCTTTTTAATATACTATATCTATGTGATAGATCCAAAAGATACACAAGATTACTAGCACTAGCACGTATTATGACAGTTTTTTTAGACAATGGAATCGAATTGTACAGGCCGTGATCCGAATCACGCTGATAGCGCTGTTAGCGCACTTAAATAGTCACAAAATATTACACAAATAGGGTATTTGTGTACCTACTTCATTTAAATGGATTATACATTTATACGCTAACAGTGCTGTTGGCGTGATTCGGAACGCGGCCACACTGATTCTACACTACATACTTTTGATTTATTGTGAATACTTTGATATTCCCGGGTTTTAAATTAATATTATAAAGTAATGTACGTATTTCCAGTACCTAAGATTATCTTTCAATTAAATACAGTTAGTTTCAACCATAGACTATAATTTTAACCTCTCTATATTTTCTGTTTTTTTGTACAAATATTGTATGGGACTTGCCACCATTATTTTATCATAAATCATTTTTGTTCGTTCTTGTGAAGTTGACATTTTGTAATTACGAGGTCAACGCCAACGCAGAAACGCAACGAAATGCTAGCTTCCCGTCTTCTTCCCGTTCTCGGTTGTAATGTCTTATTTATTGGTTATTTTTTTTTGTTACTATTCTGAATGCATTCAAATGGAAAGTGTCAAAAATATGGATGACAATTCTTCGTCGATAAAACAGTTCCAGCAGCCATGTTCCAGTTCCAGCCTATATCATGAATAAATATGGCACGTATTGCATTGAAGATAAAACACTAATATCCTCGCTATGAGTTGACAATACGATCGGTTTTTGTTTTTTTCAAAACTTTTTGAAGAGCTACTTTTGAGCCACTAACTTAACTCATTCAGCAGCGATACGGTTCATTTTTCCTGAATTGTTGCAGGCAGTTTGTTTTCTCAACTCGAGGATTGCGGCGATGACTGACGAAATCGGGCGTGCCGATACTGATTGTGAGAGTATTAAAATTTCTCACAAAATTATGTCAGAATGTAATGGAGAAGAAACAAATTTACTAAATGGGAAGGTCGATAATCAAAGCAATGGTCACATCAAACCAAAAAATCTCAGTAATGGTGTCACTGTGAGTAGACTTTATTTTATTTTGTAACCATGAAAGAAAATCTGATATTGTATATTGGTTGAATAACACACCGATTTTACCTTCTTGAGAATGTTTCCCTGGTTGCCAAAATAAGTGGTGGTAGCTAGTTATTAGGCAAAACACCAGGTGTGCTGTGCTGTGTGTCCAGTGATCCATATTAAATTAATATCTCCCAGCGCATTGCGACCTTCATTAATTTTGTTGATTGATACGAAACATCAAGCCACTCTGTCTTATATTATACTATATTGTAATTGATGATATTTCCCCACACTCAGAGGCATAGCTACCATTCTACTTGCTGTAATCATATCTTCAAAATATCTCTTTAACTGCTGTTGTTAAACTCGACTAAAGTATTATCATACTGAAATGGATCAACAGATGTATCTTGCCAGGCACATCTAATCAAAAACCAGGACAGTTTGAAGTGTATTACTTAAGCTTATACTTAAGTTTAATCAATTGTACTGTGTTGTTTGTGCTGTAAAATTTTCCATTCGATACTATAGATATATATTATCAAAATGTGCGAGGTATTCGAACTAAAACAAATACTGTATATGATAACATCTTACAGTCCAATTATAATGTTATTGTGTTTACGGAGACATGGCTTAATTCTAATGTCAAAGATAGCGAATACATCGATTCCCGATACAAAGTATTCCGTAGGGATCGTGTTTGTTCAGTTAACTCTAAAAAAGATGGTGGGGGGGTACTGATTGCTATCTCTTGTGATATTCCATCCACCCGTATGGAGACGTGGGAAAGTGAGAGCGAAGATTTGTGGGTAGTTGTTAATGTAGGTTCTGGTAACTCGCAATGTAAAATAGCCATTGGAACTGTTTACCTACCTCCTCCCGTTCAATTAATTGCTCTAAACAGATACCTTGATCACGTAAATGATTTAATAAATGTAGTCGACAAAGTAATAATACTGGGTGACTTCAATCTTCCTTTTATTCAATGGTCCAAAAATCAGGACAATTTTTCAATGGCTCCCGGTAACTGCAACACTCCACTGGGTCATTCACTTGTAGATTTTTTGGCAATAAATAACTTGCAACAGTATAATAGTGTTTTGAATGTTGATAGTAGAATTCTTGATCTCGTTTTCAGTAACTTATCTGGTTTGGTATCGGTCGATGAACCCGAGGATATTATTAGCAAACTTGATGTGAAACACCCAGCATTATTAATAACGGTACGTAGTACTCAGGCTTGTAATTATCTGCCCCCTTTAAGGTGCGAGAACTTAAATTATTATAGAGCAAATTATGACCTGATTATATCTAATTTGAGAAACATCGATTGGTCGTCTATGTTGCTTTCTTGTAAGGATGTCAATGCAATGGTTTCAGTATTTTACGATGCTATTGGGGATGTGATAGAGAAGTATGTTCCTAAGCGCAGGTTAATAAAAGTTAAACATCCTTCGTGGTTTACTTACGCACTTATTAAGAGATTAGCAGAAAAAGAAAGATTAAGGCATAGATATAGGAAATATAAAAATCCACTGGATCTTTTATCATACAATAGGGTCCGTGATCATTGTCAAAAGCTTTATAACTCATGTTATACTCAATACATGCGTAGCATTGAAGATGGTATTAGCAAAGACCCTAAATCATTCTGGAGGTTTGTCAAAAACAAAAAAAATAATTCATCCTCAATCCCAATGCGTATGTGCAACGATCACGTAGAAGCTTGTACTGGCCCGGAAATAGCTAATCTATTTGCTAGTCAATTTTCGTCTTCCTTTAATCTGAATGACATGTCGGACTGCGATCATTGTAGCATTCCACCAACTCAAAATAATGTTATCTCCACCATTAATTTTGCTGAACGCGAAATCTTAAAAAAGATCAAAGCTATGGACATTCATAAGGGTGCCGGTCCAGATCTTATTCCTGCGGTCTTTGTCAAGCGATGCGGCCCTGAATTGGCCTTACCGCTAAGTATTATATTTAACCGTTCCATAAAAGATGGCTGCTTTCCGGACGAATGGAAAAAAACACGAATAATTCCGTTACATAAAAAAGGTGAACAGAACCAGACCCTTAACTATCGTCCTATTGCCATCCTTTCATGCTTTTCAAAATTGTTCGAATCACTAGTACAACCCATCCTGACCAAGCACGTCAATGCATCTCTGACACCTTATCAGCATGGTTTTCGCTCGGGACGTTCCACGGTTACTAATCTTGTATCCTTTGTTTCTGACTTAACAAGTGAGCTTGATAGGGGTTTTGAGGTGGATACAATTTATACGGACTTTGCGAGAGCGTTTGATAGGGTAAACCATCATATACTTTTAAGGAAACTTGAGAGATTTGGTGTTATGGGATCTCTGCTGCACTGGTTTGAGTCATACTTAGCAAAGAGACTACAAATTGTTTCCGTCCATGGATACGAGTCAGCACCTTATTACGCTACGTCCGGCGTACCGCAGGGATCCCATCTAGGACCTATCTTATTTTCAGTGTTTGTGAATGACATCTCTTATGAAATCAGAAATTGCAAGTTCCAACTTTTCGCGGATGACTTAAAACTTTATAAAACAATACACACTATGGATGACGTTGAACTTCTTCAGGATGACTTATCCAGAATAAATCAGTGGTGTATTCGTAACCATATGGAGCTTAATGCAGGGAAGTGCTACCATGTTAAGTTTTCTAGGAAGAAAAACTCACTTCAATCTTCATATGAGATTTCAGGAACGAACGTGCAGAGGGTTGACACGATGCGTGATCTTGGTGTGGTCATGGATAGCGAGTTGCGTTTTGTAGCTCATATTGATGCGATAGTCACTAAAGCTGCGTCCATGTTAGGTTTCTTGAAGCGTAATACGAAGAAATTCAAGCATGTATCCACCAAAATTCTTCTATATAATGCACTCGTTCGGAGCATTCTCGAATATGCCTGCGTAGTGTGGTGTCCGTTTTATACAGTACATTCGCAGCGAGTCGAGAGTATTCAGCGTTCCTTTACCAGGCATTTAGCGTTTTTTTCCCGAGGCATTACTCATCGCTGTTGCTATGACCAACGTTTGAATTTTTTCAAAATGCATACTCTGCGCGACCGTCGGAAGCTCCATGGTGCAATTTTCCTCCACAAGCTTATGAACGATGGCCTTGCTGATGATGACACTTTATCTCGCATTTCTCTTAAGGTTCCGTACACTATCCCTCGACATCCCAACACCACCATATTTTATACACCGCCATGTCGCACCAATCTTGGTCGGTCTTCCCCCTTAATCAGAATGTGTAATGAGTATAACGTGTTAAATGGTGCACTGAACGATCTCGATATTTTTCACGACTCTTTGCCCGGTTTTAGATCTAAAATACTGGACTCATTTGCCAAATAATCTTAATAATGTTGTGTTTCTGTTCGATGTGTAATAATACTTGTTTCCATGAGTGGGTCTTCAGCTTCCTCATAGGCTATAGAGAAATTCTAAGCATGCCATATTTTAAAGCATAATAGCAGCAATCAAACTTCCAGACATAATAATAGCAGCCACCATAAGCTCGTTACCATGAGTTGTTTTATGTGTGCGAGCTGGCGACACGTGTCTACAGCTTACACATGCCGTTAAGGCAAACCAGTGAGGTTAGGGTTTTAGACTATAGTCAGAAATTTAGAGCCTAATTGCAGCAATAAGATCCAAAAAAACCAACCATCACACTCAAATACTCTTGAAACTACGAGCATAAAACTGTGTGCGAGCTGGGGACCCGTGTCACTGGCTTGCACAGCTGTATTTTCGTAATTATTTAAGCTACGATTATGTAATATACCTCAAAATTTTCAGCCGAATTGCAGCATTAGGCTCCAAATTTTTCAAAACTTTAACTCGAAAGGTTTTTGAGCTACGAGCCGATATCTATGTGTAAGCTGGGGACCCGTGTCGCCGGCTGACACATGGTGAATTGCCGCAACTGTATATGTTAGAGTTTCGTTTTAAAGATCAAATGATATGTTATAATTGCAGCACACACGAGGCAAAATTTCAAATCTCTGGGCCTCTTAGTTTTGAAATTATAAGCCAAAAACCGTTTTCCCCGCCAAAAAATTCAAAAAAATGGCTCGGAAGCGGCTAATCGCGCCGTTGCCGTTCCGAGCGCTACACTATTGCAATCGAATTTGAACCTAAGAGCTAGTATTATTTGGGGTCATTTTAATTTGCGCTCTCGATCGTTTTAATTTATGTACTGAGAATTTTAGTCTAAGAGGTAGGAGCTGATATAACTGGTTACCTAATAGCTGTAAGCTGATATAACTGGTTTAATATAAAAGCAAAGTCTATTTATATAGGAATGTTTATATCGCTAAGGTATAGGTACTTTATTTTAAGGAGCTTAAAATAATTAATGCAACCATGTAAAAGTAATCATTTCGCACCAATGAAACTTAGTATTGAATAATTCCGATTATCATGTATGGTCTTCATCATCAGTTCCATTTCACCAAAATGGTACTTTCCGAAAGCAAATGCATAGGTTACTTAAGAAAATACCAAAATCGCTATAGGTGTGCCTATAATATTTGAAGAGTTTCCTTGATTTGTCCAGGAACCCATCATTAGATCCTGACTTCATGATAATGGGACCAACTTGGAAGTATATACTTTCAAACAAAAAATCAATTTTTCAAATCGGTCCAGCAGTCTTCGAGTAATCGAATAACATACATAACTCCTCCTCTTTTTGAAGTCGGTTAAAAAGTTTTAGTTATGTTGATTATTTGCTCCAAATGTGCCTAGGTATACCTATTATAGTCGACTAGTGACCGCCCGCGACTTCATCTGCGTGAAAAGTTTATTTGTTCTTTTTTAATCTCTTTTTATCCAGTTAATTAATAAAAAATCCTGTGGTTTTATGGTCTTTTTTTTTAATGGTAACGATGTTTTGTATAATCGCTACATCCCTATTTGAACTGATCGAGTGATCAAAATTTATAACCTAATAAAAACGTGTTAATAAAATAAAATAAAGTACCTATACCTTAGCGATATAAACATTCCTATATAAATAGACTTTGCTTTTATATTAAATTAGGTAACCAGTTATATCAGCTCCTACCTCTTAGACTAAAATTCTCAGTACATAAATTAAAACGATCGAGAGCGCAAATTAAAATGACTCAAAATAATACTAGCTCTTAGGTTCAAATTCGATTGCAATAGTGTAGCGCACGGAACGGCAACGGCGCGATTAGCCGCTTCCGAGCCATTTTTTTGAATTTTTTGGCGGGAAAACGGTTTTTGGCTTATAATTTCGAAACTAAGAGGCCCAGAGATTTGAAATTTTGCCTCGTGTGTGCTGCAATTATAACATATCATTTGATCTTTAAAACGAAACTCTAACATATACAGTTACAGCAATTCACCATGTGTCAGCCGGCGACACGGGTCTCCAGCTTACACATAGATATCGGCTCGTAGCTCAAAAACCTTTCGAGTTAAAGTTTTGAAAAATTTGGAGCCTAATGCTGCAATTCGGCTGAAAATTTTGAGGTATAGTACATAATCGTAGCTTAAATAATTACGAAAATACAGCTGTGCAAGCCAGTGACACGGGTCCCCAGCTCGCACACGGTTTTATGCTCGTAGTTTCAAGAGTATTTGAGTGTGATGGTTGGTTTTTTTGGATCTTATTGCTGCAATTAGGCTCTAAATTTCTGACTATAGTCTAAAACCCTAACCTCACTGGTTTGCCTTAACGGCATGTGTAAGCTGTAGACACGTGTCGCCAGCTCGCACACATAAAACAACTCATGGTAACGAGCTTATGGTGGCTGCTATTATTATGTCTGGAAGTTTGATTGCTGCTATTATGCTTTAAAATATGGCATGCTTAGAATTTCTCTATAGCCTATGAGGAAGCTGGAGACCCACTCATCTTGTTTCCTGTGTTTTTTCTAAATATTATTTTATTGTTATTTGATTTTTTGGTTTTTGAGTAGGCACCTATATAATTTTCACTTAAATTTTCTAAATTTATATTTTAATTATTAACTATTTGTTGACTGTGATTTTGTAATTGTGAATGCTGTACATGCCTGTTATAGGTTTACACATCAGGATTTTATATGTTCAACTTCGTATTATGTAATGTTTTATGTGTACTCTGTTGGCGTGTCTTATCAATAAAATAAAATAAAATAAAACATTTTCTCTTTTATAATTTGTAGTGAATTTGTTATTTGCAGAAAGAGTTTAGTGATGGTGCTCCCCCACCGACAGGCAGGTCAGAGTATGAGACAGACCACGGCTCATTTGAGAAGAGTACGCTGTTGACCGCAGTGCTTACTCACCTCGGACTCTACATTCTAATGTTCCTCGGGTTCGTCAACCAGCTGCTGTTCACGCCAAAAGTCGCCACAGAGAAGAACAGAGAGGTATTATTTGCTTTACACATTATCCATCCATATTATTATTATTGTGAAGAAACTGGCTGTCTGCCTGTTTGTTATGTTTTGATGCCTTAATTGATAAGATATAGAGATTATTATTAAAGCATGTATATTCCATAGCAAATGGCTGTGCGTCTGGCGTCACAAGCAACTTTTTTTAAATTTACTATCAATAGAGGTCTGATGATATAATACCACACTGCTTAATAGAAAAAAAACTATACACACCCCCTTACTAATAAAGATTGTATAGCAGATGTATATTCTGTTACACAGTGTTTTGTCACTTTCTTTTCAATGTCAAATGCAAATAGTTTGACAGAGAGTAACTATTGTGTAACTATACATCTGCTATACAATCTTTATTAGTAAGGGGGTTAAAAAATAGACTTCTTTAGCTACAGTAAAATAACAATAAAAAAAAAGTGAATCTTTCCTGCTCTCATCTTTTAAACACATTACTGGCTGTGCATTTGGTATTGTATATTACCCTGAATACCTAGGTAAAGCAAAAAATGAATAATTATGAATGAATAATTTATACATTACCTGAATGTTTTCGGTATTATTTGCAGGTCACTCAGATTTTTATTGTTCTCTCATAGCAATGCCATACCTACTTCGAATTGGTAGGTAATATTTTAAAACTATTGAAGCTTTATAGTTCATACTATGTAGGATTTTATACTGTGTTTGTATCATAATAAAATATTTGATTTAACAATGTATTAGTTGTACTGCTTGCTATTAAATGGCTACCATGAGTTGATGCAAACCGTTTATGTTACTGTAAACTATCATTTTCTCTCTTTTACTCGCATTGACTGTAAGCAGAAACAGTTTGCATCAACTCCAAGTAAGGCCAAAGCTGATCATAATGAATGACGACTAATTTACTCAGTATTTTATTTAGTTTTGATGCTTGAAAGAAGCATAGAATGCATATTAATGCCATCAAGTTCTATTTGATTGAATCAGGCGTCACTTGGCGGAAGGCTTCTTTTTTCAAAATGCCATCAAGTTCATTTTACAATAATTACAGTGTCCCATCTAACGGAACGACTGCCATTGGTTGTCTCTGTTCAGTGATTGCCCACACATTGCTCATTTAGGAGTATCATTTCTGTAAAATTTAGGCATCACTTGAATTTGTTATCACGTTACCGTAAACTATCGTTTTCTCTCTTTTACTTGCATTGACTGTGAGCAGAAACAGTTTGCATGAACTCATGGTAAGGCCAATGCTGGTCATAATGAATGACCACTAATTTACTCAGTATTTTATTTAGTTATGATGCTTGAAAAACGCATAGAATGCCTATTAATGCCATCAAGTTCATTTAACAATAATTACAGTGTCCCATCTAAAGGAACGACAGCCATTGGTTGTCTCTGTTCACTGATTGCCCACACATTGCTCATTTGGTAGTATCATTTCTGTAATATTTAGGCATCACTTCAATCACTACAACTGATAATAAATTGTTGTTCTCACAAAATATTCCACATAATTTCGAAACTATTTATTTCACCGGTGCATTTTAATAAATATTATAATAATTTGAATATAAGATAATTGCCTGGGACTCTGATGTATGTTTAAGTGGTTTTAATAGGGATGTATTTAATAAATTTGATGAAACCAGCTATAAAATTGTATGTCATCACTTTAAAATAATGATAGATCTATAATTTAATACTATCACTACAAAAATAATGGTTTGCACTGCACTTTAACAATTTTGTCAGCACTTTAAAATAATAATAGATCTATAATTTAATATTATCACTACAAAAATAATGGTTTGCACTTTGCACTATAGCTGTGTCCCAACTCCGAAACCATTTAGTTTCTGTCCAACCATGTCAGACTGACCTGACCACTGTTAAAATGAGAAGAAAGTCACAATGGAACCTAACCTCCTCATCGGCTCCTCTCTCACTGCGCCCGCTCGTCGTCGCACCTAGTCGTCTGTTTACCAGCACTAAAGTTATACTATTAATTTGTATAATTTTAAAGCTAAGCAATTAAATTGTATAGTGCAAAGTATTAATTTTAAAGCTTAGCATAATTATTGTGGCAACCATTATTTTTATAGTTAATTTAATGAATTTTGAAGCTAAACATTTTAAAGTGTGTTTCATTATTTTTAAAGTGCATTTATATATTCCCCGTTTTAATATGGTGGATTACTGCCTGCCCCGGCAGCGCGGCGCGTCGCGTGCGCCTCCGTCACGCACGAGCGACGCCGACGTCGTCAGCGTCGCGAAAACGATTCCATTTTCACTAAAATAAAAAAGATAATAATTCACCTAAAAAAACTCGAAAACTCAAAATTATTTATTCAGTTTAGGCTGCATTATTAACAAGAAGAGCATTAGGTATTCAAAATGGTTAGTACTCGATTGGTACGATCGGAAACACGTGCTTTACCACACTTTACCACTTTGCTGGAAATATTCTTGTGCGCGCGTGGCGCCCCCGCACGTACTAAACGTATGTTAGTGAAGGCGCGGCGTGCAAGCGATTTTAACCTCACAAGTGGTCAAGCGGTAGTGAGTGTTGTCGATAGTACTTCGAATAGTTTTTCTATAATTTTGTTATCAACAATCTGTAATACCTATCGTGTAAGTATTGTATTATCGCAAGAATGTGATATTGAATGATTTTATTACTCAAGGCCTTGGCGAATCATCATAGTTCAGCACAATAATCGTACTCCTTTGATCCTGTCCAGAACTACGCGCGAATTAGACGCGTTTCGTTATACAATGCTCGCTTAGGACCAGCGACGTCAGCAACGTGTGCAATATTAGCAGCAGTGTAACCAAAATCGTTCGTAAATTCGCGGCGAATTCGCTCATTCTGGACAAGGTCTTTGGTACCACCAGCAATTATTGTTTGATGACATGTTCGATAAACCTTTCCGATCCGATATGAAACATCCAGTCTGATAAACTAATTATATTCTTGTTGAGACAATCTTGCTTGTGTGCGTACATGGTATACTTTAATCTTCTAAAGTGTGCTGTCGGCTGCACAATAAACATTTTATAACTAACCAAAGTGCTCAGTGGCGTGCTCTCGGAGAGGCCTATGTTCAGCTGTGGACGATGATAGGCTGATGATGATGATGAACTAATTAAATTATGATAATGGATGATGATGATGTTCTCTTATCCCTGAGCAGGGACAAAGGGTTTTCAAAAAAGACCTCCACTTCATTCAATAGTACATTCCCTACAATTCTACAAAATACTAGTCGCCTTGCTGAGAGAGGTGAGTATAAAGCAGGGATTGAAATACCGTAAATAACGTTATCATTCCCTGGTATAAAGTAACATCCCATTTAGAAGTCAGATTAAATTCCAGTAGTATTTATTCATGCGCATTGGAAATATATTTAGCTCTTATCCTCATCTGCATCCGGTAACAGCGTGCGGTACCTTACCTATTATATTGTTATTTTATAATTAGGTTTTCAACACTATCCTTACCATTGCAGGCTTCAAGTAAGTTTTTAAGATAAGGGAAGCAAACTGTTTAGAGATTGTTACCTCAGAATCCCATGAACCTTTCGTCTTTATTCAAAATCTATTAGCTGCGGCGTTGCATACAGGAATCCAGCACACTAAAAGATAGTTGTATAGGTACCTCAGAATAAGGAAACGAATGGAAGTGCCATATTATTATGGTTTTATTGTGTAAAACGCAACAGTTTGATGTTTACTGTGTACGTACATTACATCCATTGCTGCGGAAATATAAATCACGCACGACGACTGTCTTTATAAGTCGTCGATAGATGTATACAGATTTTTATATTGAAAGCTATCTATCATGTATGAAAAATAACGTTGAGTCATCCCAACCCTGACGGTGGTCCTCGGCAACATCACTCGAGAGTGTATAGTGTGCACCATAGATGCGCACATATTAAAATGCAGCGTATTGTACCACCAATAAGCGCTCTGAAGTTGCTTATCTTCAGATTATTCGCATTGTAACGTGTGTGTGTTTGTATCAGGGCTACGCGCCGCTATACAACCCGTTCGAGCAGTTCTTCTCGCGGTACGTGTACCGGCGCGTGCGGCACTGCTTCAACCGGCCCATCTGCTCCGCGCCCACGGCCGAGATCACGCTCATGGAGCGCCACTCCGACGACTACAACTGGTCCTTCAGGTATTGTCTAATACACTTACCATTGTCATCACAAGCCATGCTCGGCGTTTCCCTGCGTGAGCGAATCAGAAATGAGGAGATCCGCAGGAGAACTAAAAGTAACCGACGTCGCTCGAAGGATTGCTCAGCTGAAGTGGCAGTGGGCTGGACACATAGCGAGAAGAACCGATAGCCGTTGGGGCGGAAAGGTTCAGGAATGGCGTTCGCGCACCGGACGACGCTCCGTGGGTAGGCCCCCGACAAGGTGGACCGACGTGAGGTGAGAGTGAAGGTCGCGGGAAGCTGCTGGATGCGGGCCAAGCAGGACCGATCGTCGTGGAGATCCTTGGGGGAGGCCTATACCCGGCAGTGGGTGTCGTGCAGCTGATACGATGTTTTTTTTATTTATCTATTTGCCACAAACATGATGATGATGATGTTATCACAAATCCACTAATCTGCAAATGTTGTGCATTAAATACGTAACCTTGTGCGGAACCTAATATCTTGCACACTCCTGGTGCACTTTCACACTATTTTGTATAAGAGTGGCAAATAAGTCTTGTTTAATGAGGTAGTTAAAATATACTTGTTGATAGGTATAGGTGCCGGCACGAATGTTGGAGAGCTAAAAATGACTTCTGAGCATTAAATGTCACAGCTCAAGATCCGTGCCCAGCCTGTATTTGAGTAGAAATCGCGCTTCGCTTTTGAGCCATGAGCTATTCTCATGCTTTATCAAGCTTGCCAATTGTTTTAAAAACTTATAAGATCTAATTTCACTTAACATTTGTAGTACAGTACGAGGCAAACATCTTGAAATCGGGTGGAGATTGCGCGGATCGTGTATTTTGGGTTTGCGTAGCGGTGAGGTACGCGGGCGGCGGGAGAGGGGCGCGCGCTGTTACTCGTTCACAAGTGCACATGCGCGAACTTGTCCCCACTCTGTCGAAAAAGTGTCAAGATGTTTGCTTCGTTCGTACTGTAGCCAATCGAAACTATTACAAAAGTCAAAATTATAATTTCTACATCCCCTTGACTTTTTCTGATTGGGTTCGGTGCGTGTGTCAGGTTCACTGGGCGCAAGGTGAAGTGCATAAACCTGGGCTCGTACGACTACCTGGGGCTGAGCGGGGAGCGGCCGCGCGAGGTGGCGGCGGCGGTGCGCCGCTACGGGCTCAGCCTAGCGTCGCCGCGCGCCGAGCTCGGCTCCACGCCGCTGCACCGCGACCTCGAGGCGGCCGTCGCCGACTTCCTCGGCGTCGAGGTCGGTACACTACTACTAACTATGGATAGTCGATTTTTTTTCTACATATTTGGCCATGAATTCCTTACAGAGCTGTTCAGTTTCATGAACTGAACATATCCTCAAAATTGGCGGGTGAATACAAAATTACCCTGTATGTGTCCAGGCGGCGATAGTGTTCGGCATGGGGTTCGCGACAAACGCCCTGTCGCTGCCCGGGCTGGTGGGCGCGGACGCGCTGGCGCTCAGCGACGAGAACAACCACGCGTCGCTGATCCTGGGCCTGCGCCTGGCGCGCGCCGCCGTGCGCGTGTTCCGCCACAACGACCTCCAGCACCTCGAGCGGCTCGCCACGCAAGCCATCGCCGAGGGCACCTGGAGGCGCGTCATCATCGTGAGCCAATCGCATACCTAGTTCTTTGTTTTTCCAGTTAACCAGTTTACAAGTAGTCTCATGCATGATTAAAGATAGCTTTTTTATTCTAATAATATGCGAATGAGATGACAGAATAAAGTAGAATCTAGAAAATAATGGAGAGCCACTTACCTTGTCATTAGTGACGCATATTTTATTTTATTTTTATTTTATTTTATATTTCATGGAAAACAAACGGCTATTTATCTTAAACATTAGTACAGTGTTTCTTAAAAAACAAAAAGCCTTAAACAGTTTTCACAATAAGAAGAAATTATTTGTATTACAATCACATTTATACTTTCTATCAACGAACAGTAGTATTGTAACGGTACTCAAATACATATAAAATGTTATGTTAAGCAAAGAGTGAAAATAAGATATAAATTAATAATTAGGGTAGGTACCCACTTAAGTTAGCAAAGCGCTTGGTACGGACTCTTGAAGTATCTCATATGGGTGGCATATCGACCAGAAGCTTCCTACTTCGCAACCCAGACGACGATATTTGATAACAACAAACTAATGGTTATCTTGCCAATGTCGTCTGGTCCCAATATGCGATAGATTAATCTCTTGACCGCGGTCTTTTATTAAAGTAACATGGTTGTGACGCAGGTAGTGGAGGGCGTGTACAGCATGGAGGGGTCGATCGTGCCGCTGCGCGCGCTGGTGGAGCTCAAGCGGCGCCTCGGGCTGCAGCTGTACCTGGACGAGGCGCACTCGGTGGGCGCGCTGGGGGGGCGCGGGAGGGGGGCGGCCGACCACTGCCATGTGCCACCCGCCGATGTCGACGTGCTCATGGGCACCTTCACCAAGAGCTTCGGCGCGGCCGGCGGGTACATCGCCGGTAAGTACACTAGGGGGACAATATGGCCCTAAAAGTAAATATCAATTTCAACTTTATTGCAATGGAATAAATATCAACGTCATTTCTAAGAAAAACAAAAAACACGAAGTTAGCCGATGCCCATTCTTTAGTACTGTACAATGTGAGTTTTTATTGGGTTTAAATTAAACCCAGTAGTCGGGTTTAACCGGGTCTTTATGGGGACGGTTACATCGCCGGTACGTATCGTTAAAGAAGCATTTGGAATTGACGAGGTTACACGAACGAATAGGGCACAAGATTACATTGTGGTTGGGTAGCGGCGGTAGGCCCAGACTTACATTTGGTGCAGTTCCTGAGCACGGGCTGCCAAAATAAGTCGGCGAGAAATGGACGAAAAGCTTTGCAGACAGTTGTGATTGTGATATACTTTTGCAATGAAATATTCTTTCGTTAGTGTATATTAAATCTGACTTTGTTTTAGATATTAGTACGGTTCGGTTTGTTGTGCGTAGGTTCGTCGAAGTTGATCGCGGCGGTGCGCGCGGGCGGGCACGCGCACACGTACGCGTGCGGCATGGCGCCGTGCGTGGCGGCGCAGGTGCTGTGGGCCATCCGCACCATCGGCGCGCCGCGCGGGGCGCACCGCGCGCACGCGCTCAAGCGGAACGCAGCGTACTTCAGGCACAGGTGGGTAAGGATGCTATACGTATAACCACAGAATAGTAATAAGTACTACCCTACAGAAAGGACACTCTCCGCCCGCCCCAGAATCAATTACCTCACCCCACCCCGCGAGTTCGTGTTCGACCCCAGATTGGGGTCCGAGCATTGACCTGTTTTTTTTTCTATTTAACTGGACTGGCTGTCTGTATGATTTGACAGCAAAGTTTTTTGCCTATTTGAAACACCACTAGCGTGCGTCTAAAGAACTAATACTGACGTACAATGAAAATGGTTGAAGAAAAAAATGACATTTGACAAGTGCGCTAAAATTTACTTATTTCAATTTAATAATATGATAATTTTTCAGTTATATTAAGTAACTTAAAATATGAAAGAGTTTTGAATTGATTTTTATTTTAACATTTTTATTTTTAGATTTTTTAACCGACTTCATCAAAAGGAGGAGGTTCTCAATTCAATTGTATGTTTTTTTTTTTTTTTTTTTTTTTATCGTTGTTCGCGCGTATCTTCGACATTTATGGACCGATTTCGATAATATTTTTTTTGTTCGATTGAGTTTTCTTGCGAGATGGTCCCATTTATTTTTTTTTCAAATCGGTTCAGTAGTTTACAAGTAATCCTGAAAATACTATGATATTAAATCAACTAACTTGAAAACTTTGTTATTTATGAACCGAATTAGATGATTTTTTTGTTGGGGAAGGGATACCGTTGTGTAGTCTTTTTAACCGACTTCAAAAAAAGGAGGTAAGTTTCAGTTTGTATGTATGTATGTTTCTCCGCGATTATCTCACGTTTGGCTGAGCCGATTTTTCTACCTAAATAATATACCTACACTACCTAATGCAGAAGGTACTTACACTAAAAATAAAAAAATTGTTTAAAAAACAAAAAACCGACTTCAAAAAACCTGCCTCTAAAAAAAGGAAGAAATAATATACAAATCATTAGATACGCATTATCATTGTTATAATAAAACACGTCAATTGAAGTCGGGTGGGGCTTTTAGAATAAAAAAAGGAAGATGTACTCCAGCCCCACCCGACTTTAATAGACGTGTTTTATTATAACAATGATAATGCGTATCTAATGATTTGTATATTATTTCTTCCTTTTTTTAGAGGCAGGTTTTTTGAAGTCGGTTTTTTGTTTTTTAAACAATTTTAAAATGTTGGAATTATTGTTTTGTATTGTATTAATGTAGATTATTTTTGATTTTGTATTTTAATGGAATGTTTTTTTTTTGCTTTGCTGCCTGCTACATAGATCTTATTTAATTTAAGTATTTTGTAGCGTCAGCTCGGACTTTGTATCTAGAGCAAACTCACTCACACTGTTTCAAGTATATCCAGCTGACGCACATACAATTATATATAATAATTTACTATAAAAGATCAGTAAAATAATAAACATAGCTTCTTAGCTTCTCAGCGACAAGCTACACTGGCTGTTTGATTCATCTCCCAAGCTAGGAGCCAAATTGGTGACCCCGACGTGATTCTGCTGGATTTCTCCGTGATCGCACATTTCAATCGGCCTTCCACAAGCGGATCTCACCGATTGAAATTTCAAGAGGCGTAAAATCACGGATGTCCTTCGTCGCACAGGGAGACAAACAGATCGCAGCCACCCAGTGAAAAATCAAGCAAGAACAACTGCGGAAAGAAAGCGCTATTTACGCAATCTGAAGTAACTATCTACGTCGCGTCGTTCGATTTTCTAGCGGATCGGTTTGACTGGCCTCCCACAAGCGGGTCTCACCAGTCAAATTGAGAAGTCGCACATAGATTCGAACTAGACAGCACAGTTGCCTCATAGACAAGCGCGCTTCAAAGCACAGCCCATCCTCAGAGTAAAATGGCGTCATCATCATCACAGCTGTCCACGGAATCTATAGAAGAACTCCTGTCGAGAAGAGTGGAATTTCTTGCGCAACAATTAAGTGAGATGCGCAAATCTCATCGTCACATGCTGAGAGAGCAAGATAGAGACAGACGCAAATCGACGTCCCACTCCCACTCCAGGAAACGTTCCCAAAAACCCAAAGATTGGATTTGCTGGTTCCATAAAAAGTTTGGTAACAAATCGACGCGGTGTAAGGATAAGGCTCGTTGTACACATAAAGCGCAGCGAAATACGCCTTCGGAAAACTAACTCCGACACTAACCGCGGCGGGAGTTGGTGTTGACGGAACAAGTTACCGTCTATGTGTCACCGACCGAAAAAGTGGGACACAATTTTTAATAGACACCGGAGCAGACATATCTGTACTCGCCCGCACAAAAGAAAAGCCCACAAATGCCGATTACGCAATTTATGCTGCCAACGGAACGCAAATCAAGACCTACGGATTTAAGACAGTTTGCATAGATCTGGGACTACGAAGACCATTCACGTGGACATTCGTCATAGCCGATGTGCGCAGATCAATTCTCGGGGCAGATTTTCTCGCTAAAAATCAACTAAACATTGACCTGAGCGAAAAGAGATTGATCGACAAAATAACGAAATTATCGGTTGCCGCGCGCACAATGCACTCGAATGACTCATCGGTCCGTACGATAGATGTAACCGGACTCTACGCCGAGTTACTACGTGAATTCCCTGACGTAACAAGGCCGTCGACGCTGAAAAATGCACCTAAGCATAATGTCGTGCATTATTTACATACGACAGGGCCGCCGATCTATGCAAAAGTTCGTCCATTAAACCCAGCAAAGTATAAAGCCGCGAAACAGGAATTTCAAAGGATGATGGAGTTAGGCATTTGCTGCCCCTCTAACAGTCCTTGGGCAACGCCGCTGCATATCGTCACAAAGAAAAATGGCGAATTAAGGCCATGCGGCGATTATAGACGATTAAATGCCGTCACACTTCCTGATCGCTACCCTATACCAAGGCTTCAAGACTTCACATACTTGCTGCGTGACAAGACCGTCTTCTCCAAGCTGGACATCCGAAAATCGTTCCATCACATTCCAATTTTCGAAGATGACATACCGAAAACGGCGATAACAACACCATTCGGACTTTTCGAATTTCCGAGGATGACGTTTGGATTACGTAACGCCAGCCAAACGTTCCAACGCTTCGTCGATATGGTTTTCAAAGGACTCGATGTATTCGTTTTTATCGACGATATCCTTATTCCATCAAGGACGAAAGAGGATAACGAGACCCTACTTCGAAAAGTACTGGAGAGAATGGATGAATACGGCATCACACTAAACGTGGAAAAATGCGAATTCGGCAAAGAAGAACTGGATTTTCTGGGCTACCACATATCCAAAGAAGGCATACGTCCGCTGGATGATAGGACTGAGGCAATAACGAACTTTTCTTTGCCTACCACAGTCCAACAGCTGCGACGTTTTCTTGGCATGGTGAACTTCTACCGCCAGTGTATACCTCACGCTGCTAACATACAAGCTGAACTAAACAAGTACCTGCACAACTCCAAGAGGAAGGACAAAAGCGAAATAAAGTGGACACAAACGTCAAAAGAAGCGTTTGAGAAATGCAAAGAAAACATAAAAAGCGCTGTTGCACTTTCTCACCCATCCACTTCCGCTCGTCTCGGCCTGATGACAGATTGTTCGGCCACATGTGCAGGAGCAGTACTACAGCAGCACGTGAATGGAAAATGGGAACCCCTATCCTTTTTCTCCAAAACACTGAGCGAGACACAGAAACGGTACAGCACGTACGACCGGGAACTACTTGCTATATACATGGCAATAAAACATTTCCGTCACATGATTGAAGGAAGAGAATTTACGGTTTATACAGACCATAAACCGCTGACGTTTGCTTTACACAAACCAGCGAGCTCATGTGACACGGAAAGAAGACTGCGCCAGCTCGATTTCATCTCACAATTTTGCACCAACATACAACATATTTCCGGCAAAGATAATGTTGTTGCTGACTGCCTGTCTCGAGTGGAGGAGATTACCTTCCCTTCACCCATCGACTATGAGCAACTGTCGGCGGAGCAAGAAAAAGACAGCGAGCTGAGAGAATTGCGAAACAACCCGCGCTTGCAGTTTAAAATGTTCCCCGTACCAAATAGCGACAAAGTCATAATGTGTGAAACATCGACGCGCTATATGCGACCATACCTACCGCAGCTGTACCGACGAAAAGCATTCGACGTCGTGCATAACATTAGCCATCCCGGCGTCAGAGGAACACGACGTATGCTAGCGCAACGCTATTTCTGGCCATCGATGAACACAGACATCGGAAAATGGGCAAAGACATGTCTATTATGTCAACAGTCCAAAGTGCAACGTCATACTGTTTCGCCGATCATGCACTTTCCGCCGGCCGATCGATTCTCGCATTTGCACATCGACATAATCGGGGTATTACCTACGTCCGAAGAATGCAAATATTGCGTAACTATGATCGATCGCTGCACAAAATGGCCAGAAGCGTATCCCGTCAAGGACATCACCGCTGAAACCATCTGCCAGATTCTACTCAGAGGTTGGATTGCCAGATTCGGAACACCGATGACGATTACGTCAGATCAAGGTCGACAGTTCGAATCCGAACTATTCCGGAAACTGACAAACAAGCTGGGCATCAACCACATCCACACTACCGCTTATCATCCGCAAGCTAATGGACAAGTAGAACGCTGGCACAGAACACTCAAGGCCGCGCTGATGACGAAGTGCAACCGAGTAAACTGGGTCAAAGAATTACCCATGATCCTGCTCGGACTTCGCACCGCAATACGGGACGACACAAAAGTGAGCGCAGCAGAACTGACCTACGGCACAACACTACGGCTACCCGGAGATTTCTTCACCGCCAGGACGACACCTCAAGATGAAAATGGCATGTTACAGCAACTTCAGCAAACGATGACGTCACTGCTATCGACACCGAGGAGACAACATACTCAGCGTAACATCTTCGTACATGACGAGCTACGAACTTGCTCACATGTATTCGTACGCAATGACGCAATGAAGAGCGCACTTACACCGCCCTACAATGGCCCGTATAAAGTGCTCGAACGTCATGAGAAGTTTTACTCCGTCGAGTTGCCGAACAGAACAGCCACCATCTCCATCGACCGTCTTAAGCCAGCCTTCCTACTTCACGACGAGCAGAGTGGCGAAATCAGCGAGGAACAACCGCAGCCGCCGCCCGTGACGAAGCCTGGACCATCGACGAGTCCTGAGGGTCAACATCCAGCCAAAGACGTGAAGACAACCCGTTCCGGCAGAATATCCAAGCCAGTCGTCAGATTTAAATTCAATTAATCCTATGCACTGAATGCAATGATTAATTGAATAAAAACAAATCTATTTTTAACGCCGCGAGTATTTTGCCTATACAGCAAATACTGACCCCGGTCAGTGAACAGAGTGTCATTTTACAACACCTGTTCATAGTAATTAGTCATCGTAGTTTACTTTTACAATAATAGTTATTTTGTATTTAACTTTTAATAGGCTTAGGTATTAAACTTTTTTATCCCTATTCCTTATTTTTAGGGGGGAGTGATGTAGCGTCAGCTCGGACTTTGTATCTAGAGCAAACTCACACACACTGTCTTAAGTATATCCAGCTGACGCACATACAATTATATGTAATAATTTACTATATAAGATGTGTAAAATAAATAAATATTGCTTCTTAGCTTCTCAGCGACAAGCTACACTGGCTGTTTGATTCATCTCCCAAGCTAGGAGCCAAATATTTTAAAAATAATTTAAGCCCTCTCTATTGCTGCGCCCTTCCAGGGTGTCACACATGATCTGTTTAATATCTACATGTAACATCTTTATAAACTTGTGACATGCAATAATAAATGAAATGAAATGAAATGGTTGCCGTGATATAAAAAATTGATCGTTGATTTTGACATAAGCACATCACTAGATTTAGTACCCTGTACGCACACTACGTCCTACAGCGCCAAAATGGTGGAAATCAAATAGGCACAAGAACAGTTTGACAGCAGCCAGTCCAGTGTAATAATATAGAGGTGAATGGGTCCGAGGCTGCGGCAACTTCGTCCGAAGGACACCTTGGCAGGGGGGTATCACTCCGCGCTTAAACTTTTATATTTCGCGGCCCACTCCAAGAGGGCCATTGTCGAGGGATATCACCGCGCCGACCGAAACGCGCGGCGTGTGCAAGCGACGAGAGCGCAGCGCGTGAACGTCACCAACGAAACGAGGCAGTCAAGCGCCGAATGCGAAACTGCATGCACTTCGTTTTTGATACTTAATTACTAACGTACCTACCTACCTACCAAAGTTTATTGTATTTTTTGTATACATATTTACATACCTAATTAGTTGTATCGAAGTTCGAAATATGGCACCAGTAAAGAAAAAAGCTAAAAAATACTATTTTTTTTTTCACCCATCCCATAACCGACCCTTGCAAAAGTTGCTTAACCTCCGCAATCGTTGGGGCCAGGCGCTATACCACTGCGCCATCGAGCTTCTCTAACTACTTAGAAATACTTATTATTTATGCTCTTTAAATATGCTCAGCTCACCTATTAGGTAGATTTATTTTCATTTTATAAGTAGATACCTATTAGTAATTTCATTGTTTATTCATGGGCATAACGAATGTTTTCTATGATATCAGTAACTAGCGAGTAGCAACCCCGAAATGTGTCGGTTGAGACAGAGCTATGCGACAGAAAAAGACGCCTCTCTTTCTTCTTCGTAGCTGCATATAATTTTATCCACGCAGCGTTGTGCAGTTTGAAATTGTACTTTATTGCCGTGCAGCGAGAGTAGCTTATTATTTGATGGTCCTCGCGGGGACCGACTTCTGTACGTTAGTACTATTATATATTCTGTGACCTTGGGCCACATGTACAGGTTGCGCGAGATGGGCGTGGTGGTGTTCGGGCAGGAGGCGTCGCCGGTGGTGCCGATGCTGGTGTACTCGTTCAGCAAGATGGCGGCCACGGTGGAGCGGCTCGCGGCGCGCGGCGTGGCGGCCGTCGGCGTCGGCTTCCCCGCCACGCCGCTCTGCAAGGCGCGCATACGGTCAGCACGGGTCCTCACCTTACTAACATTATAAGAAATTAGAAATTAATTTATTTTCCTTTGAATAGGGTACACTGAAGGTCTTAATCTAGTTTAAAAGTTCGGCCCATTCAGCCATTAACAACAGCATGCAAATTTTTTATTTTTACAAATTAGATATTTACTTAAATTTACATTGTTATTTGAAACAAATGCAATCATATTACCGCAAATCATGGCTGCATTGGGGGGATGTCACAAAATTTATCCGGCTCGGTGGCGCTACTGCTGCTAGAGACCTTTGTACGGGCATTCACCCCCATTTTTTCCCGTTTATTTTTAATTATATCTTTAAACGGTTGATAGGCTCATGTGCGACAAATGAAAGACTACTTATAAAATCTCGAGCGTGGTCAAACACGCCATTTTGCAAACGGGGCCGAAACAACAGAGGCGTGTTTTCGTTTAGCTAGCGGCCGCAGCGATGCGCAGCTCATGACGTCACAAACTGCTGCGCATGTGCTGCGGGAAACGAAAACGGATTTTTATCAAGCGATGGTAACCAACCAAGTTACTTTTTTGGCGCGAAGTGAAAATGAACCGAAATACTAAAAGTGCTTTAATAGGTCTTCTGACAGAAGAATTCTGTAATGATTTTATATAATATACATAATTTACCGAACTGGATCAACAACAACAATACCGCTGACAGTGATATATAAATTACTCTATGACAGCAAGCAGCGATGCAAACCACCTTTGGAGGAGGATTGCAGAGGCGTGTTTTCGTTCAGCGAGCGATTGCTAGCTGGCGCTACCGGTGCTGTTTTCGTTTATGCTAGTGACGTCACGCTGCTGCCGATCGGCAGGTCGCAGCTCGCAATCTGCAATCCTCCTCCAAAGGTGGTTTGCATCGCTGCTTGCTGTCATAGAGTAATTTATATGTCACTGTCAGCGGTATTGTTGTTGTTGATCCAGTTCGGTAAATTATGTATATTATATAAAATCATTACAGAATTCTTCTGTCAGAAGACCTATTAAAGCACTTTTAGTATTTCGGTTCATTTTCACTTCGCGCCAAAAAAGTAACTTGGTTGGTTACCATCGCTTGATAAAAACCCGTTTTCGTTTCCCGCAGCACATGCGCAGCAGTTTGTGACGTCATGAGCTGCGCATCGCTGCGGCCGCTAGCTAAACGAAAACACGCCTCAGATTGCGAGCTGCGACCTGCCGATCGGCAGCAGCGTGACGTCACTAGCATAAACGAAAACAGCACCGGTAGCGCCAGCTAGCAATCGCTCGCTGAACGAAAACACGCCTCAGTGCACAATCATTGCACGCGCCGCGCTAAGCTGATGTCGAACAATAGAACCGCAGAATGCCGCGTCGAGAGCGCGCAGTCGGCCCGTCGGCGAATTTACAAAGGCTATACTATTTGAGTCACGAGTCAGACTCTAATAGATGAGCTTTTGTTTATGCATATTACTTGACAAAACCTAATCTATCTCGGTAAAAAAGTTGACTCAAATGGATTAGCTTTTTGCCTTGATATTTTCAAAGAAAATGCACGGACAAAACCTAGTATAGGACTGTACCAGCAAACAAGTCGTATTAATGAAATCGTCGTTTAAAATCCTAGTGACCTTTTTTAAAGATTTTTAGGATTCCTCTGATAAAATTGATCTAATGATTTGAAAGACAGAGAAAATTGTAGGTAATTTATTAAGTCATTTTCTTTTTATTTACAAGCACTATAAAGATGTCATAGCAAGACGCTACCGTAAGATCTATTTACATTCTAGACATAAATGAGTTTAAACAATAATAAAAATGCAAAGCTTAATATTCACTTCCATAAACAATGTTATCCAGTTATATTAATTTATCAAGCTCTGTATTTTTACACGAAGAAACGTGCAAAGTGCCATTGCAGGTACATGACGAAGTAAAATGAACTAGAATAATAATATAAAATGGATTTTCGTAAATTTCTTCTTTTTTTTAACCGACTTCAAAAAAAGGAGGAGGTTCTCAAGTCGAGTGTTTTTTTATGTATGTTTTACCATAACTTCGTCAGTTGTTAACCGATTTATACAATTCTTTTTTTTATCTCAAAGAACATAGCTCGTGTGTGGTCCCATAAAAAAATTACAGAAATCTGGCCGGTAGGTAATATTTTTTAAATTTCAAAACATTAATGCGCCTTTAAAGTAAATTGTGTTAAATTAAACCTTTTGTAAAACACTAGCTTTTGCCCGCGACTTCGTTCTCGTGATTAAGAATTGTGCATTTATTTTGAAAATCACGGATTACCAATATACCTAGGTATTTATCAGTAGACCTTATTTCACACATTTAAATTTTCCCATAAAAATTCATGTACAAACTGGAACACTCTGTAGTACCCTGTATAACGGTAATTTTCCAAAACCGTTTCTTAGTGCTTACCTACACCATGAAAGGTATCAAAAATGGTAAACATGACTACTTATGTTAATCTGTTTATTTTAAGGCTCTTTTTCCACCATAGGCAATCCATTTTACTTTACTTACGAGTTTAGTAAGTTTCATATGTGCCATACTTAAATAAGACTGACTGTTACTACTTTTAAATTGTAAAAATACTAAGCTAATCGTAAATTTGATAGAAAAATATCTGTGTTTTGTATTTTACATTAGAGGTACGCTAAAAAATGTTTTAGTTTTATTATTATTTATTTACAACAAATACAAACAACAATAAAAAAAATAAACAAATAATTAATAATTAATTAATTTAACACAATTTACTTTAAAGGCGCATTAATGTTTTGAAATTTAAAAAATATTACCTACCGGCCAGATTTCTGTAATTTTATGGGACCACACACGAGCTATGTTCTTTGAGATAAAAAAAAGAATTGTATAAATCGGTTAATAACTGACGAAGTTATGGTAAAACATACATAAAAAAACACTCGACTTGAGAACCTCCTCCTTTTTTTGAAGTCGGTTAAAAAAAAGAAGAAATTTACGAAAATCCATTTTATATTATTATTCTAGTTCATTTTACTTCGTCATGTGCCTGCAATAGCACTTTGCACGTTTCTTCGTGTAAAAATACAGAGCTTGATAAATATAACTGGATAACATTGTTTAAGGAAGTGAATATTTTTTTATATAATAATATATATATTTCGGCATCATATCTTTGCACATTTTATGCACTTAAACTATGATCTAAGTATATTTAGATTATAAGTATATATAGCTTTGCATTTTTATTATTGTTTAAACTTATTTATGTCTAGAATGTAAATAATTCTTACGGTAGCGTCTTGCTATGACATCTTTATAGTGCTTGTAAATAAAAAGAAAATGCCTTAAAAAAATTACCTACAATTTTCTCTGTCTTTCAAATCATTAGATCAATTTTATCAGAGAAATCCTAAAAATCTTTAAAAAAGGTCACTAGGATTTTAAACGACGATTTCATTAATACGACTTGTTTGCTGGTACAGTCCTATACTAGGTTTTGTCCGTGCATTTTCTTTGAAAATATCAAGGCAAAAAGCTAATCCATTTGAGTCAACTTTTTTACCGAGATAGATTAGGCTTTGTCGAGTAATATGCATAAACAAAAGCTCATCTATTAGAGTCTGACTCGTGACTCAAATAGTATAGCCTTTGTAAATTCGCGGCCCGTCGTCGGGTCCGCTCGGCGCCAATCGGCAAATTTCGCAATCCCCTTTGACAGCTCGATAGGCGAGCAAAGTCTCGCGCGCAGATTTAACTGCGGTGTCATTTTAGATTAAACACATAATAATAATATGATGTATATTAAGGCTCCGTTAACCACACAGTGCGTACATAAACACTACGCTGTATGTAATACTCAAAATCTCACTAGGTGTCGCCAAGGTAAAGCTGCTGCGCTATTTATAATAATGAGCAATTGACTGTTAATAAATTGATTCCAATCAATCGTTTTTAGGGTTCCGTACCAAAATGGTAAAAAAGGAACCCTTATGGGGTGACTCAGTCTGTCTGTCTGTCTGTCACAGCTGGATATCTCGAGAACTACTAATGGTATCAACTTGAAATTTGGAATAGTTTAAGATGTCGTTTATCCAACTATTTTGCAAATAAGAAAGAAATAAAATAAATTATTTTTTTACAGCAGGGACCGAAAAGGGGTCTTAAAAATTTTAAGTGAAGCGACTAGGGCATGTGAGGTATCATATGAAAGAGCGCTGTTTGCACATTTTAAATCGTTTTTTTCTTTTTTTTTTTAGGCCGCATAGTTTTCGACTTATGATGAAAAATGTAAAAAAAAACCGCCCCCCCCCCTTATCTCCGAAGTTTGCAAATAGAAAAATCTGAAATAATTCTATGTGATAGTAGTTTATGTAAAGATTACAGGAAAAATAAAACGATGTCTCCATATAACACACTTTTTTAGAAATTTAAAAAACAAACAAAAATTTATTCGTTCCTCTACCAGTCAACAGATGGCCCTGACCTAAGAAAAATTTATTTAGTTCTACTATCGGTCAAGAGATGGCGCTGGCCTAAGAAAAAAAATAGTTCCACTATCGGCCAAGAGATGGTGCTGACCTCATACTGCAATAATAATTTTATTATTCTACAGCTCTGCAGTGTATTTATTATGATGGTACGGAAACCCTCGGTGCGCGAGTCCGACTCGCTCTTGACCGTTTTTTTACAAAGAAATCTATAATAGAATCTTCTTTCCTTATCAAACTAGAGCGAGAGCGACTGTCTACAAACGTAACATACATAATAAACCTTCTTCAGACTTTTGATTCATATTAAAAAGTTGTTCGTTAGTCTGTTTGCCCGTTGGCAAAGGCCTCCTCCATTTGGCGCCACGCATTCCTATCAACGGCCTCTCTGGTCCAAGCTGAACCCGCTGCGGCCCTTATCTCGTCAACCCATCTATTGTGTGGTCTTGCAAGTTTCCTTTTGGCATTTCTTGGGTACCAGTACATCATCGTTTTGCTCCATTTATCTCTGCCTCTCACTGTATGTCCTGTCCACCGCCATTTCTGTTTTTTCTGTGTAGGTTATGTCTTTGGTTTCGTGAAAACGTAAAATACATAAATGTAAATAAATGTGTTCTTTAGATAACATCTTAGTCGTCATTTCGACACCTTTAGTTATGACAATGAGGATCAGTAACAGGCTTGAATCCTATAGTTTTATTGGCATAATATAAAAACATATTCATAGTTAAGAAACTTAGTGAAAGATTTTTTGAAATCCGTATAGAAATGGTTGATTTATAAGGGTTTTGAAGGAAATGCCAAGCTCAATGCAATATGTGCTTTATCACGTACGCGATAAGGTTCGCGTACGTCTTGATGACGTCATAATAACCTCTTCAAAATAACAGTGTTTTAGCTCGTTTTAGCTTCTCAGGTTTAAGCCTGGAATACACATGCTACTAAAAAAGCACGCTTGTTTGCTACTAGATAGTATGCTCATTTATAGCATGCTCTCCAAGTGTGTACATTTGCTCATGAAAGCACAGACCTCAGAAGCATACTTATTACGAGCATACTTCTTTCTAGCACATCTGAGATACTTATGCTCATTACAGCATATAAAATGAACGTTTCTTTGTGGAATGAAATAAATTAAGTTATATTATCAATTTCAATACATTAAATAATCAATTTTTTAATGAAAAGGAACAATAGACTGTCATGTATGAATATATATAAAGCGTTGCACTTATATACTAAGGGAGTTAGTATTAAAGTTTTCTGATAAGCCACTAAACAAAAATCGTTACTGATCCTCATTGTGATATAGGTAGGACGCTATTGTATTGTGAATTCGGGACATATTAAAATAATTTCCGCCTTTATTGTACGTGTGTAGCTAAATATAGAATCGCGATCGTATCAACTGTATCAGTATTTCTAACTACTTGACCTGGGGTGTTATCTTTCCCGTTCAATAGTCAATACACCAAATATCAACGTTACAGATAAAATAAATAGTATTAATTATACAAAATTTTATCTTTCGAAAGATAAATAACAAGCAATATATTTTCACTGTGTAATGCAAAAAGTTGACAGTGCCTTCTGAACCGAAGTGAGGGTTGTCAGATAGCTTATCTCTATAGCAGAGGTTCCCAAACTATCATGGGCAAGATACCCTTTGCCAAAATGATCTGACACCTCAGACACCCATATGCAAACATTCTTATTTCTTATAACAAGTTGATACTAGGGGTCGCAAACCGGGATCCCGGATACCGAAAATACCGGGATACCGGACCGAAAAGAAGCCTTTACAATACCGGTATTGAGTTTTTAAATACCGGTATTTACGATATTTTCGGTATTCATCACAGAACGACGCAAATCGCAAATCTCGTTTAAATTCTCGTTTTATGTGATTTAAAAGGTGATTTTCCTTAACTTCCTAAGGCTCAGACATTAAATGGTGTCCTAATCATTGCATCCCCAACGTCCTACTAGCTAGTAGTACTAATATTTTATAGTCATTCAGTACCAAGAAATTCAGAGTTGTTTTCTTATATGATAAAGTAATCTAATTGAAGTTATAAATTCAGGGCTTATGGGGGATATGGTTTTGGGTCATTTTTTTCAAAAAGTGTAATGGGTACACACTATGGGTAGGACACATTAGTGAGGTACCTAATATTATTTGTTTCATAATAATCTTCAAATGAAATTAAACAACCAATTTATTCGTATTACCTACTGGTAAGCCCTTGAGTCGTAATAACTACACTACATTGCGTCTAGGAGGGAAGGGTCTGAATTACTTTGGTAAATACCTATAAGTACTACTGGTAGGACCGAGGGCCTTACGAAGTTAAATCCTCTTTTATTGTTTAACTTGGTTTAAATAGGTACTTAAACTTATAATACCTTTTAAATTTTGGATTTCACTATACTATAATGACTTTCATCATCATCATCATAGCCGCACGACACCCACTGCTGGGTATTGGTCTCCCAAAGGATCTTCACGATGATCGGTCCAGCGCTGCCTGCATCCAGCGGCGCACCGCGACCTTCACCAGATCATCGTCGGTCCACTTTGTTGGGGCCTACCCACGGAGTGTAATCCGGTGCGCGGTCGCCATTCCAGAACCTTTCCGCTCCAACGGCCATCGGTTCTTCTCGCTATGTGTCCCATCCACTGCCACTTCAGCTGAGCGATGTCGGTCATTATTATCCTTTAGTTCTCTGAGAATCACTTAAGGAAACGCCGAGCATGACTCTCTTCATTGCACGCTGGGTGACCTTGAGCCTTCTTATGAGACCTATAGTTAGCGACCACGTTTCACTGCCGTAAATCATCACAAGCAACACACACTGGTCATAGACTTTCGTCTCTTGAGACACTGAGGTAATTTGGACACGAAAAACGAAGCTTCCTGAATCTGAGTTGGATTCGACGAGAGATCTCTTTCTCGAAGCTGAACTTACTTAAATCCAGTTGGACAGGCAGTCGCCGGTCCAAGGTAAACGTAATAGTCAACAACTTCGAGTGTAGTGTTCTCAACATGAGCTAGAGTGGGTACAACATGGGCATTCGACAATCGACATGACTTTCGTCTTATCCATGTTCATCCTAAGACCCACTTTTTGGGAAGCACTACGGAGATTTTCGAGCATTGTCAGGTCTTCTAATCCAAGGTCTCAGCCATAAGAACTGGTATATCGTTGGCAAAACGAAGGTGTGTTAGGTACTAGTCATTAATGTTAATATCGAGTCCGTTCTAGTCCAATCCCCGTCCAAGAATTTAAAAATGTCCTCCAACGCAGCTGTGATGTGAACAGTTTCACAGAAATAAAGTCTCCCTTTATCATTCTGTACTCGGACCAACACATGCTGGCAGTTTCGTATAAATACCTTTACATTTCGAAATACCTGTAGTTTTTTGGGCACATCTGGAGAGACTACAGCACTGGCACCGCCCTGGTCCCTATCGAATCAAAGGCTTTCTCATAGTCCACGTACGCCAAGCAAAGAGGCAGAGTCCATAGTCTTCTGTATAACCTGCCGCAGCGTATGGATGTGGTCTAGGTACTAAATCCTTTTAGGATCCCGGCTTGTTCGGGTCGTCGACGATTAGTAAATCATAACAATGACTTTAACAGAAAGAAAAACTAAGAAATTTCAATATATTTATCTAATGTCGAAAATACCGTAAATACCGGGATCCCGGTATTTGCCTAGATTCGATACCGAAAATACCGGTTTTGGAGAGAGGGGCCGGTATTGCGACCCCTAGTTGATACCCGTAACACAACTTATACATTATCGTAAAAGTTTCAAATAACATAAACTTGTGTGTTAATAAGTAGGGGTCTATTTTTTAGGCCTCGTCGACCCCCATAATCAGTTTTCGTATGTGTCGACCATGGGCGTACCCAGCATCTACTTAGGGGTGGGGCAAAAGTAAGGAAAAGTAGACCCGACTGATTTCGACCCCAAGACCAAGGGGTCAATATCGACCACTTTGGGAATCCCTGCTCTATAATATAGAGTACGACAATGTTAAGTTAAAAGGTGTTTCATGTTGACTCGGCTTGCTGGTGTGTTATCAGCTAGCTATGAGCACGTCGGTTCTCACGCCCGACACGAGGTGTGGTGTGACTACTCAGTGAATCATATGAGGAGTGTCTTGCGACATTGACATTTATAGTAATTCTAACTGCCGTCCGTGATTCGTACGCGTGGACATTGGAAAATCCTTAGGGAACCTTTGACCGGGATAAAAAGTACCTATGCTATGTTTTAGTCCAGGCTATAAATTATATTTGTGCCAAATTTCATCCAAATCTGCCGTTATTGCGTGATTAAACATACAAACTTTCACATTAAATTTGTTTATATGTGACGACCTGAATGGTGCAGTGGTCAACATGCCGCCTACCACGCATGAGGTCCCGGGTTCGATTCCCGGCCGGGCAGAAATTGAAATGATGAATTTTAATTTCTGTGACGGGTCTGGGTGTTACTATGTATAATAAGTATATATTTAAAAAGTATATAAGTAGTATATCAGTTGTCTAGCACCCATATTACAAGCTTTGCTTAGTTTGGGGCTAGATGGCGCTGTGTGAAATTGTCCAAGCATAAAAAAAATATAGTAGGGATTGATTTTTTTTAATATCTAAACTGGCGGCCAATAACTACATTCTAAATAGTATAACTATATCTAATTAAATCCCGCTGTCTCACGACACCCCTAAAAGTTTGTGATCGGTACTTGTCTTTGTCGGTATTTGTCTAAAACAATTTGATTTGTCTTGTCTTGTCTTACTAATAAGACGTTTGACGAGCTCGAAGGCAAAATAGATAAACGCATTCGCCCCGTGATTTCGGCAGTCAAGCAACTTTCTCAAGGGTCGGTCATCGGATAGGTGAAATTGTTATGTACTATTTGGAGCTTCTCCGTGAAGGCATGTTGAGCTTTCGGTCTCGGCTGCATTTACATCCACCCACGGCATTCGGCCCACGTGGTCTATACTCCTTATCCTCACATAAGTAAGACCTGTAGGTACCCTAGCCTGACCCTAGCAGAGGCGATATTATGGGCCCTCCAGATGCACAGGCCCGGCCTGCAGTATCGTACGGAGAGGCGCGGCCTCTTGCGGCTATGTGGAGGATCTATTAGAAATGACCGAGGAGGTATATACGGAATTCCGTTTTGGAAATTACTTACATACGTAATTCCGAACGCAGCTAATCCCTACAAATCTATGGACCGACCACACACATGCGGGATTTTTCCGTACGGAATTTTCATACATTTATCGATATTCCGTCGGAATTCCAAATTGGGATTCCGTCGTGTATGTGGGCGGGCTTATACAAGTATTTGTGTTGTGTCGCGCAGGTTCTGCCTGTCGGCGGCGCTGACGCGCGCGCAGCTGGACGCGTGCCTGGACGCCATCCGGCAGACCGTGGACGAGCTCGGCCTGCGCTACTCGCGCCGCCCGCCGCCGCCCGCGCCCGCGCCACACTGCTGACACCACACATAATACTCGCTAATAAATTATTTTTCACACAACACCTCTTTTATTAAACCGTTTTATTTAGCTTGCCCTGTAGCCGTTTAGTCCTTTCGAGAACAAGTCATTCCGAGAACGTGCCCCTTTTTTTGGCCGTGTCGTGTTTTGCGAATAGGGTTCTTACGGCCGAATACTCAAAGGCTTCTTAGCTAAAATCTTAAGTTAAGGTCTCCTTAACTTTAAGGAAGCTGTCAGTTTCATAGAGTTTCTGTCAAATCTGACAACTTTTATGTATTTAAGGTGGCCTTAACTTTAAGTAACGTTTGAGTATTTGGCCGTAAGCCTGTTCGTTGTAGTTGTTTTCTTTTCAGCTCAAATTTAGTTACTTCTTTCTGTGAGGATGTTTGTTATCTATAACATATTATTACAAATAAGCGCGTTGTCACTGTCTTGTACTGATTATTATCTATTACCCTGATTCACTGATAGTAAAACATGTTACGAGTGAATTGAACCATGTGTTGCATTTGGAATAAAAAATAAATAAACATGTGCCGAATTCTGATGAACGATAAAATGTTAGATACATACACGTCACATTGTGATTTTGGAATATCATTGCAGATGCCGACGAATCGGTTTTAACTATCCGACGACGCATGATACTTGAACTTGATAACCTCCTTTTTGGAGACTGCTAAAAATTATGCCTCTGACATTATCAGCCTCAGCGTAGCCGACGCGCGTGCCTATGCGGTGCTCGAGTCGCTCGCAGACCGTCCGCCGATTAAGTGATTGTATACACAGAAAGTGGGATTAGTCAAAATGATTTCGTTTAAAGGGTGGTTGAGTAATTGACACGATAACAGGAGTAGGTACGCGATAAGTGCGAGCATCGGTACGATACCGGTGATAACGCAATCTAGTTCGGATCTACGGGTAGACGCGAGGTGTCGGGAGACCAATACACCAAAAAAAAACGGTAAAATTGATTTGTGACAGTGTAAGAGAAATTCTTAATAACTGGAAAACAAGTTTTCAGTTGTTTAGTCTAGTATCGTAGTGACGTGGCAGCATTAAGATAGGCGGGTGTATTCGCGGAATGTGAGCATGTGCGCGAGTTTGGTTGCGCTTGCGCTGTGGCTGGCCGCCGCCGCCGTCGGCGCCCGCGCACACCAGAATGTCACCATCACACAGATGCAGTAAGTCATATACATTTCCTATTACAACTGCTACAATTAAATTTAATAACGTTTATCAGTTTTCTGTGTAGGGCAGTAAAGGGTATCATAGGTTACAGCTTATAGCTTAATTATAATAGAGAATCTATTAAAGTACATTCTGTAGTCTTCATTGCTCAAACTATTTCATTGCTAAAAAGGTGTCTATCGTCAGAGTGCTCTTTTTCACAAAGAAGACGACCGTGACCATGACCAAAACATGACTGTCACAAGATTAATAATAATAATACACTGTTTGTTGCAATGGCAGACTGTCGCTGGAGGAGACTCACGAGCTGATGGTAGACCCCACCTCAGAGTTCATACTGCACTTCAACCCGGTGAGTTTAATCATATTTCTTTATTTATTTACTAGGCGTTGTAGTTAGGCGAATAACCGAATATCTAGCAACATGTCTTGTTTGCTTCTGTTTATTTATGCTATGGATATTAAAAAAAATAGAATCTTTATAATATTATTAGCGACCCGCCCTCGCTTCGCTTCGGTTCCTATAGTTTCGCTTCAAAAGTCGGTACCCGTCCCGTTCGAGTCCCGTTATCATCGGTATGAGGAACGCGCTTGAATTTATTTTCGCGCGCGTAAATTTTTTGCGATAGCTCCTAAGATATTTATTTAAATCATATAGTGTAAAATGCTAAAATTATGTGCATGAAACGCTTATGGTAACGAATGCATTTTATTTGATAAGGATTAATACTGTTTCCGTCTAAATACCTTTCCAATTACCACATTATTTGTGACCATTTAAAAAAAAGTTTAAATGGCTATAGTAAGCTATCCTTAAAAGATAGACATATGCCGTCGCGGACTTTTTTATCGGACAGAGAAACAATTCCTTTGTACATTATTTTGTTATAGCTCGAAAGGCTTAGGCAGCGTTTTCGATGCAAGCTCCAAGACGGCTTAATTTTTGCCGACTTCTTCAACAATTATCGTCATATTTCTATCAATTTACATAAAATCTCAACTTATTATACACCTATAACCTTCCTCAGAAATTACTCTCTCAATTGGTGGAAACCGCATGAAAATCCGTTCAGTAGTTTCCGAGTTTATCGCGAACAGACAGACAGACCGACAGATAGACAGACGGGGTGAGGCACTTTGTTTTATAATATTTAGTGATGTCTTCATTTGTTGTAAGATAACAATGATCAATAATAGTCTAGGAGCTCGATGGCGCAGATCAGTGGTCGTAAGCGTTCTGGACTAAGAGCGAGCTAGCAAGAGTTTATAATGATAGTATGGCAAACTAACTAGAAGGATTTCGTCGCTCTTTAAATTGTCCACATATTTCCGGGGCCAGCTCGTAGTATATTCGTTAAAGTCGGTCCATCAATAGAAAGGCCCGTGTCCCAGCAGTGGCAACATTCAAATGGCTAACGATTGATTGATTAATGTTACCTGTTTGGTGGTGTGATTGACACTATGACGTGTTGTAGAACGAGGAGCAGGCGCAGTGGCCGCAGCGCGTGTGGGTGGAGGCGGAGGGCGGCCACCCGGCGCGCCCGCTGCTCGTCACCTACCGACAGCGAGCGGGTGAGTACACACCACAACCACACTATGACGTGTTGTAGAACGAGGAGCAGGCGCAGTGGCCGCAGCGCGTGTGGGTGGAGGCGGAGGGCGGCCACCCGGCGCGCCCGCTGCTCGTCACCTACCGACAGCGAGCGGGTGAGTACACACCACAACCACACTATTTGACTGCGTAAGCGATGGTCTTAGAGCTGCCGCACATTGGGCCACTAGTCGCGGCCACAAGCTGCGGACGAGCTTTTTCATACATTTTGTATAGTATCAGCGCAAACCGAGCGTTCGAGTGGCCGCGTTCGACCTACAAGTTGCGGGAGTCGCCCACAAGCCGCGATAGTCTAGTCGCCCGCGCTCGCTACTTGTGGCCGGCGGCAGGCTGATTATCTAAATAGAAACTATTTAGCGACCGGTTTCATTTGACATACATTGCTACTTTTCATTGGTAAGTTTTTTTTACCCCAAAAAGAAGAAGCAATGTATCACATTCATCTGTCAAATGAGACCGGTCGCTAGGTGGTTTCTAATTAGATAATCAGCCCGCGGGTTTTGTCGCTCGCATCGCGCGCTCACTCGGCCACAGTAGCCGGCTTCTTCCAGGCGGCTAGTGGCTGCGTCACTCTGACTGAGCCACTAGTGATCGCGTTTAGTGGCCGCGACTAGTGGCTCAATGTGCGGCAGCTCTTATGGTCTTACTTCTTTAAAGCGAACAAGTACAACTGCCCTTGGTACTAAAGATCTGTGCAGACTCGGTCAGACAAAATACCGTTGTTTGCGCAGGTTATAAAACTATTGTATCGCGTATGCACTATTTTACCCGACTGCAACTGCAAGAGGGTTATGTTTTTCGCGCGTATCTTGTATGTTTGTATGTAATATTCTTTATTACCTCATATCTTTCAAACGACTGAACGGATTTCTAAGATTTGACTTGTCAGCCCAACTGTTCAGAAGGTAGCGTTATAAAAAAACCAACATGGCAATTGTACGGTGCTATTATACACGTATAGAGAGAAAAAAAATCGACAAATCTCTTACGGAAGTTAATAGTTATCGTGTCGGTTTGTATACTTACAGCCATCACAAACATAGTGTCTACTAGCTACCACGCAGTATTACATGGTCTTTGCTAGCTACTAGCTGTGTGTGTGTCGCCTGCAGCGTGCGATTGTTGGCAGGCGCGGGCACGTGGCAGGTGCCGTGGGCGTCGGGCGCGCAGCTGCAGTTCGAGCTGGAGCGCACGCTGTGCGTCGACGACCGCGACGCCGTCGCCCCGCCCGACTGCGGTCAGTGACGTCACTCACATCGGCCGTCTGGTCGATTACATGATTCTAACATACTAACAACTAACAACATACTACTGCCCCCTAGAAAAACTCACATTGCAAATCTTCGCTATAGTTTCGCCACACCCCGGACACTCCATACGACTGCTCCGTTATAACTACCTATTACACAAACACTACACGGATGACGTTATGTATGCGCGTAACTGTGTGTGTAAAGCTAGGGCTACTACGGGAATCGTGTCGCCTCACACACACACACAAAAAACATTATTGGATTTTCATCATTTTAACAATAATACCTATGTATGTACTTTTTCCAACTAAAATTCACGCCGCCCGCCGCGCCGCCCGCCGTGCACGAAAGTTGACAGCTGTTGACACTCACGACTAAACGAGTACACGATTCGGCACATGAACTCGCGGTGAGGGGTGAAGGTAATTGATTGTGGGGTGGGGCAGAGAGTGTCCTTTCTGTACGGTAATAGGTACTTATATCTATTCTGTAGTTTCGCTTTTGAAATATGTAAAGATTTGACGTTTTAAAAATCGTCAATCTCATACATCAATCGATAGAGAAGATTTGCAAATGTGACATTGGCTACAAAGTCTGGCAACGGAACAGGCGGCGGCGCGACGAGTGATGCTCTCTGCAATTACACGTCATAACGCTCTCAGCACAGCGGTTAATGAGGATCAGTAACGATTTTTGTTTAGTGGCTTGTCAGAAAGCTTATGCCACCACATGATTAACTGTGATTTTTTTTTTGCGATATCTCTTAAACCTAAGAAGTTAAACGAGCTAAAACACTGTTATTTTGGGGGGTCCTTATGATGTCATCGCGACGTACGCGAACCTTATGCGGTACGTGATAAAGCACATATTGCATTGAGTTTGGCATTTCCTTCAAACCCTTAATAACTCAACCATTTCTAAACGGATTTCAAAAAATCTTTCATTAATTTTCATAGCTCTTAATATGATTTTATATTATATCAATAAAACTATAGGATTCAAACCTGTTACTGATCCTCATTGGCATCACACATCATGTATGAGAAATTCGCTCGACGCGCCCCGCCCGCGCCGGTCGCTCTGTTCCGTGGGCAGGCCGTTAGCTCTATTATCACACATAATCATATGACATAACGCAACATTACGTTTTCCTATCGATGATGTTTGCAGATGGTGATGAGATGGAAACGCGCGGGTGGGTGTCGCTGCACTTGGTGCCGTCGTGCCGGCTGCGCGTGCGCGTGCGCGTGACGCCCGCGCGCGACTGGGCCATCGCCTTCGACCAGCCGCTGCTCACCACCGCCACGCTGGTATGAACATTTTTTGGCAGAAATTGCGCCTACAGCATTATTGAACGAACTGAACGGCGAGATTGTAGGTGCTTATATCCTCTGCCACTCTCACTACACCCCAACCCGATCGCCAGTCTGTTTACCTTGGTTGGTACCTGCTTAAGCACACTCGGACCCTGGCTACACGGGCGGGAAATCGCTGAAAAAGTCCTTTACTTACTACAGAATGTCTGAACTCGTCAAACATATTTAACTAGCCACGCGCGACGAGAGCCCTTGCACAAGCTCCCGCTCACAATGATGCAGTAGCGAGAAACGCCATCGTGTAATATGAAGGAGCGGTTGTCGGCGACGGTTTAACGCCGCACGCGGCGGTAGGGTTTTTCCTGCTCGCGAACCGCGGCGGTAAACCGTGCAGTGTAGTATCACAGATAATATAATTCTATACTAGTAGTATGTAGCATACAACTTGAATATTAAATTGTGTTTATTGCGGTTTTGAGGCGGATTCCCGCGGCGGGAGAACCGCCCGTATAGCATGAGCCTAATGCTTTTATTGCACTATCCAGATTTAAGAGTTCGTACTTTTTTGGAAGCAGAGCGGTCTCCACCTTCAAACTGTCCTAAATAAATGTTAAGATGATTGTGTTGTGCGTTGCAGACGGCGCCCCGCGTGCACTTCTACGCGTTCCCCGAGGGGCAGGAGCACGTGCGGCTGGCCGTGCGCTCGCCCGACGACGTCTGCGCCACCGTCACACTGCAACCGCTCGGGGTGACACATCCATACAAACACACACACACACTCACAGGCACAACTAGGGGCTTGAGTACTTTTTCTTATTCTGGGGCCGCACTTAGGCTAAACTTGCGCACTAATGGACCTTAAGTGCGTCCGCTGTGTGAAACGGGATCCCGGCGCGGGGCGACATAGATTAGAGCTTACTCGTGCACTGCAAGCATCTGTTCGTCAGAAAACCAGCAATATATATTCCCGCGGCGGAATCCCGCTTTACGTAGCCCCCAGCAACGTTGTGACCCCAGCAAGTTTGTTTTGACCAAAACCATCGAAAGAGTCAGTGATTCCGCTCCTAACAGTAGTGTTTTTAATTGTAGTGCCCGATAGCGGAGACGCTGGACCAGCTGACGGCCACCACCATGCGCATGACCGTGCAGCGCTCCGGAGCCGTGCAACTCTCGGTAAGCTCGCCGCTCTAGCACAGATCACATCAATTTATTTATTTTGCACACAACCATTCAATTGGAACAATCGAATCTGACCGCCATGGACGGTTCGCGCTCCAACCGAGCTACCGAGTCGCACTAGTAGCATTCTCGATTCCCGCCTAAGAGAATTCTGATGACGAGTCGATTTTTTTTCAGTATAAAAATTTGTGATGTTGAGCCGTATTTGTTGTGCCAGCGTGCGCGTTTCCCGCGCGGGTTCCTGGTGGTGTGCGTGGTGCAGGAGACGGACGCGGCGTGCTCGGACGAGCGGCGCGCCGCCTCCGACTGGCTGTGGGCCGCCGCGCTCTACGGCGAGCCCACGCACCAGCCGCCCGCGCCCCGCCACAAGGACCTGGAGATACAGACCATGGTACACTAGCGACGAAATCATTTGACCATTCAAACCTACCAAAATAGCTAATCATTTATCAAACCTTACCTTTATCTCAAAGCATTAAGGTGCACTTTCGTTTGTGCACCTTTAATGTCTTGACAACACGACAGCGAAAATCTTCGCGATAGCGTGATAATGTGGCCGCAGCATTAAAGGTGTAATGCATTACCTATAGTGAAATTGTTTAAGAGGATTGTCAACCACGTGGTCTCCATACAAACGGCGATAACGTTTCCCACCCTCTAAACCTTAACCTACAGTAATTAATTTTTGGTATTTTTTTGAAATGCCCAAATACTAGGGCTGTACGTTTTGATTTTTTAAATATCTATAATAGATTTCGAAATATTTGCATTTTAGTGATTTCATACAAAACACAGAAGTGCCAATATTTCCAAATCTACAATGAATATTTTAAAAATCAAAACGTACAGCCCTAGTTTTTAGGCATTTCAAAACATACCAAAAATTCATTACTGTAAGTTAAGGTTTAGAGGGTGGGAAACGTTATCGCCGTTTGTATGGAGACCATGTGGTGGACAATCCTCTTAAGCGAGCAGTGTTTGTGCAGGCGGCGCTGTCGCGCGGGCAGTACGCCCTGGCGGCGGGCGCGACGCTGGGCGTGTTCGCGGCCTTCTACCTCGCCTTCGGCTTGCTCGTGCTCGCGCAGCGCTGGCCGCCCTTCGCCAAGCATGTCGCGCCCAAAGCCGTACTCGCCGAAGGTACATACAAACTAGCCGATTGGCTTGTTTCACGCCACTAGCCGATACATCCAGTTATTATTAATTAATGTACGGGTCATCGTACATTAGTAGCCACTATGTAATGTGCAATGTAGAGACCTACTTTAATCACAACATTCAATTATTTTAATTATTTTTAGTACAATAAAGTAACTCTGTAATATCGGTCGACTGTCCATCTAGTGCACTCTTAACATCTTCCTGCATCGTCGTCCGGATACTACGCGACATCATCTGACATTACATTCAATGAGCACACCAGCTCAATAAATGAATGGATTTATTTGCTTTTGAATAGGATAATAAAGACTAGAAATGGTTTACAAAACTTTATTACGACAGTTTCACAATATTGAGCTACAGACCAATAGCATGCAAATAATAAGTTAAAATTAATCAATTGTCCATCAGCCATTTTTGATGTCCCCACTGCTGGGGCACAGGCCTTCCTTATGGGTGGTAAGGAGGACGGGCCATAACCCACCACGCAGGCCCAATGCGGATTGGTGGGTGTTAACGACTGCAAATGCAGCCGGGACCAACGGCTTAACGTGCCTTCCGAAGCACGGAAGAGCTCGGGATAATACATTTTTGGTCACCCATCCCATGACCGACCCTTGCGAACGTTGATTAACTTCCGCAATCGCTGGACCAGGCGCTAAACCACTGCGCCACCGAGCTCCTCCTCCGAGTTAAAATTATTCAATTATTATTTATTAAAACATCAAAGATCCATTTTGCTAGTTACAATAGAAAAATGTGTATACTTCTCTAAACTATTTAATTTTAATCCCGCTGTAAAATTTTATTCTTAGTCATGCTTAACTTATAGAAGAATCGCGTTTTAACAGTACTTATAAAATTATATTGATCAATTCCGTAATTTCATAATATACCCATAATATATGGCAAGACCCCAGCCCCCCTAGCCAAAGTAACGTTTGCAAATTTTCGTTATCGCTTCGCTTCGAAACTTGTATGGATTTGACGTTTTAAAGTTCGATTGTTAACGAAACCTTATGTCAATCCCATACATGTTTCGAAAGCGAAGCGATAACGAATATTTGACAATGGCCGCGTTCCCTTTTGCGCCAACAGCGATAATATCACTGATATCGCGCTCACACTTCGTTCCGATTTGATGTGAGCGCGCCAACGATAGCAGTATTTACGTCACGGATGACGTCACTATCGCCGCCATTTTGTGATTACAGTGATATCGTTCTCGAGCGTTAGCACTGGGAGCAGTCTGTCATATATGACGTTTTGAGTTGAAGTTCATGTCCTTACACACTTCTGATTCGTTATTTACTATGTTTTGACATTACAAAAGGTCAAAACAAAGCTCGGCGCGCGATGCGTGCGATAATAGCCGTTCTGAATTGAAATCGCGTCAACAGTGCTGTCAGCGCGATAATCAAAACGGAACAGCTTTAAGCGCTCACAGCGCCAACAGTACTATTGGCTCAAAAGGGAACGCGGCCAATGTTACTTTGGCTAGGCCCCCTGTTCCCTGAGCTGCGTTGGCGAATGATGAGTCGTTTCTATGCTCGTACAGACGCCGCCATCGCCCCGCAGTCGCAGGCAGACGCGGCGCGCGGTGTTTCACGACGACGGGACTCGAGTACGTACTACATTCATGAAACGTAAATACTATACACTTAGGCTCGTATTATAGAATCAAACTCAAATTCAAATCTCTGCTTCATCGCATATAGCGCCATCCCTTTCTAACTGTACTCAAGCCAGGGTTGCCAACCGTACTATAATATATAGTATTGTACTATATTTCGGGTCTGCGTACTATATACTGTTGAAGAAATATATAGTACGCAAAAATACTATATTTTTAACATCGAACGCTAAGAAACAAATCTTTAATTTTTTAAATTTGTTATTGTGCATTTTGACTGATTCGATAGCGTGTAGTATTATATCGTATCTGAATTCTGAAAGTATCTGTCTTATTCTTATTGCATCAATGTCAAATTCATAAGCTTCAAACGATAGTTTGTCATTGGTTGGTCTGCTCTATTTTTGTTTTGAGATTTTATTGGTAATCATCTGCAAAATATTACATTATTCTTTCTTTGAGAAATATAACTCAAGTCTTAGATAAATTAGTTATGGAAAGTGGTAGCGATATCGAAAGTGCGTCAAGTTTAAATCAAGTGCGATTAAAAAGCGTAAGATACAAAAAAGACTCCAAAAATATCCAAAACTTGTTGAAAAATGCAATATCTGATAAAATATAGTTTTTATAAAAATAAATAAGTAAAAAAATATATATGCCTATTAAATACTATATATATTTTTAAGTGTACTATATTTTTTATAGCTTAATTTAATAACATACTATACTTCGCCAAAGACATGTTGGCAACCCTAACTCAAGCAGAGATCTGAGTTTGAGTTTGATTCTATAATACGAGCCTATGATTCTATACCTGTCTTAGATTAAGGCACTTTTAATTCCATATGTTTCCGAACAGCGGCAACTTTCGACAGCAGCGACAACAGCGACTCGGACGAGTCAGACACGGAAGTCGCGTCACGCCCCTCCCCCGCCCCCCTGTCCTCCCCCGTTTCCGCCCGGGCGGATGTCCATCCCCCCACCCCCTCATCCCCCGACCGTGCGTCCGACCGTTCGCCGGACACGAGGACTACGGACACGCGTTCCCCGGACACGGAAGTTGTGGATAGCACTCAAACGCCGGACGACGGGAGCCCGACGGCGACGTCGGGTGATATCGTAACACCGGTGCGAGTTTCCGAAAGTAACGGGATTAGTTACGCAGATGTTGTCACCCCTCAAGGTGACCATGCTGACGTTAATGGAACTCAGGTGAGCGAGTGTTTAAATTGCGATCACTGTCTTACTTGTAAAAAATAACCTGTCTTATAAACAACAAGCAATCCTATGAATACAAAAAAAAATATATAATACGAATTGCATTGCATCCGACCAAATTAGTGATGCTACAATTTTGGATTGAATTGATTCTTTCGGATCGTAACCCCTTGAATCGATTTACTATTAATCTGGGGCCGTACCGGCTAACGCATCGAATTTCGGAAAGTCTGCCGGGTTTCAAATTAAAACTGATAATCGAGCCTCAATTGGGCAAAATGGCAAACCCTGATCCAGCCTGCCTAGCATGACCGATTTATATCGCGTGATATAGCATTTTATCGACATTCAACTGTCAAATTCCTTTGTCTTTTTGACAGTTAAACGTGATAAAACGCTATATCACGCGATATAAATCGGTCATGCTAGGCAGGCATGATGTCACACGAACATCGATATTTTTCAAATAACTTCGGCAAATAGTAGGTACAATACGAAATTCTTTACTTCGATGTATCTGTTTTACGTTGAAGCTCTGCAGACCCGCCGATCGATGTTCGAAAAGTTAGCCGGTAGGGCCCCTGTAGGCTGAACCGTGTAGCTCTGATCGATCTCATTTGACTTCGTAAGATCGTATCGTAATATTACAAAAATAATAAAAAGGCACAGTAATGCGCAGTCATTTAGATTAAGGCGCCCTACTACCTACTACTAGCGCCGCCAATACACTTATTTTGATTACTCGTAAACCAAGTCAATATTAAAAAAAGGCTAAGATCATGCCCTCTTAAATTGTCTCTAATATTTCAAAAGTTTTCATTCTTTCTGTAAGCTTTAAAATCCATTTTAGCTCAAAGTGGCCACATTTTAGCTTTTTTTAATATTGACTTGGATTACGAGTAATTAAAATAAATGTATTGGCGGCGCTAGTAGTAGATACTACACGCCTTAATAGAAAACCCTGACTTTGACAGCAGTTTATAAATACGGGCCTAAAATGGCTTACGATGTGAGTAGCGTCACCTGTGTTTGCAGGAGGGTTCCTTGGGCAGTAGGGCGGCCACAGCCAGGGCCGTGAGCGTGCCGCCGTTCGGGCTGCCGGCGCAGCTGCGCGTGGCGGCGCTGTCGCGGCGGCGCGCGCGGGTGCTGCGCGCGCGCGCCGACCGCTACCTCACCACGCTGCTCACCGTCGCCGTCTTCTACGCGCTGCCCGTGCTGCAGTTCGTCTTCACCTTCCAGATCGTACGGATATTGGGGCCCGATCGCGATCATTTTCAACGATCAAACCGAAGCTGAATCGTTTCTGTTTCAGTTTCGTTTCCAGGAAAATACTCACTTTAGTTTTGTTGAAATTGTCGAAATCTATGCCTAGGGATCCTAGATTGCCGATCTTGGACGATTTAAATGAGAATTCTAAGTGTCCAGAACTCCCAGACACACTGCCGAAGTTATGCGACCGAAGTTCGGCGGCAACGCTTTTACTAAATCAAAGATTTTTAGGTAAATATAACCTAAATGACGACGTTACGGTTTTGGATTTATCGTTCAGAATTAGCGCGACTGGGCTCCTGAAAATCTACGAAATTGTATCGAGACAATCGGACGTGCACGGTTCGAGTAACTTATTTTTGGATCTTTTTAATAAATTAATAATAGTTGTGTGTCGTCAGTTCCTGAACGTGTCGGGCTCGCTGGACATCTGCTACTACAACTTCCTGTGCGCACACCCCGCGGGCGTGCTGTCCGACTTCAACCACGTGTACTCCAACCTCGGCTACCTTCTGCTCGGCGCGCTCTTTATACTGCAGCTGCGCCGCCGGAAGGCCAAGCGAGACGCCATGCCTCGGCACGAGGTACTGACTTATATGTCTGTCTCACTTAAACCACATGTTCGCCATCGCTAATATTTTCCTCATGGTCCTTCGAGCCGGATATAATAGAGACTGGTGTCATAATAGTAGTTTTCAACACACTTGCTCGTAAAGGGAGACCTAATACATCGCTTTAAAGGCCATAAACCGAGCTATAACAAACGCGTGCAATAATATATAAAACACTAGTATATTATCTTAATCACCTTTGAAACATAACGTTTGTTTATTTTTGATAAAATGATCCGATAATAAACTGTTTTAATCAATCCGTTGTACTTTTCACTAATTCCATTTTCATTCCTCGTTTTTCACTCGCCAGTCTCGCCAGTCAACAACCCGTCCGCCAGTCATCACCGCCTCGGTGTTGCCATCTGCGCCCGTGTTGCCATACGTCGAAGTCAATAATTCGAATAAATAATTGCCACTTAAAAATAATCCTGTAATAAAATAAGCAAATAATCACTGATAACAATGAATTAAGCGGGTTACGCTAACAAGTACGTTATAGAGTTATCCCTACAAAGTTAAATTAGTACCTTACTGCAAGCAGGCTAGGCGCACTCCGCGCTTTAGGTACGAAGCTACAAGTACCCGGCGGTCAGGTTCCGTCGGACTAATTTCAGAGGGCCGGCCGCCGCGTGCCGGCCGGGTCGCACGTTAGCAACATTAGTTCGATTTCGATACTCATCACATACTCATTCACGCGCCGCGTTCGCGTATTGTCGCGTCGTTCGGAAGGCATATTGCATCGCAATGGGCTGCCTTAACAATAATAAAAAGGATCCGAACCTTACGTTTTTCACACTTCCAATCGACATCGAAAGGTAAGAAGAATGCTTGTCTAGTAATAGGTAGATTCACTAGAATAGAATATTATTATTATCTGTGATACAAACAAACCTAGTCAGTATTTAGTAGGTATTGGTGTCGATTCGGTTGGCAACGACTTAACTAAATTGACAGGACTAAACTAAATTTAGTTTTCCATCCTTTTCTTTCTGTATCGAAAAGACAAGAACAGGATGCTAAAATTAAGTTTAGTCCTGTCAATTTAGTTAAGCCGTGCTAGCCGAATTGACACCATTGTCCGTTTATTCTTAGATAGGTACCTACTTGTCTTATTTGCTAAACAATCTTCACCCAACTATTTATTGAAATAATAATTTACTAGGTACTTACTTACCTACTTACGAAATAATAAGCAAAGTTTAATTTTGAATGACAATTTAATTTCGTAAGAAATCAAAATTTTTGATACCATGTATTCTGTGCCTAGGTGTTGTATTGTATTGTATGTTGTGTTGTATTGTATGACAACATTGTCAAATCTGTTTACTAAATAACTAAGTAAATAGGACAAATAAGTAAGGATAAACAACTAGTAGTAACGTATTGTATCTGTAGGTACTATAGTAATTTGTTCACATTAAAGTACACATTATAAACACAATATGTCCAACAGCCATTTTTGATGACTCCACTGCTGGGGCACAGGCCTTCCTTATGAGTGGTAAGGAGGATGGGCCATAACCCACCACGCGGGCACAATGCGGATTGGTGTGTGTTAACGACTGCAAATGCAGCCGGGACCAACGGCTTAACGTGCCTTCCGAAGCACGGAGGAGCTCGAGATAATAAATTTTGGTCACCCATCCCATGACCGACCCTTGCGAACGTTGCTTAACTTCCGCAATCGCTGGGCCTAAACCACTGCGCTCCACCGAGCTCCTCACAATGCTAACACAATAACTTGTAGGTATTCTGATTAATTATTATTTAAAAGAAGACAACCCTGAAGTCGTTAGAAGAAATAAGAGCTACGCGAGAGAAAGAGAGGCAACTTCTAGGTGAATATAACTGTAGGCAAGGGGGCGGTGTGCGACCTGAATTGCACTTTATTGCGTCTGGGATAGAGTCGCTATTTATTTAAATGACTTTGCGGAGTGGATCTTCTGTACTTGTACTATTATGTATTCTGTGCTGCAAGTTCTAGGCGAGTAAACAGAGCATTCCCAATTTAGCCGGGTAATACAGTTATTTTTTTAGTAACTACAAAGAGGTTTTATGCTGCTGAAAATTCATATACATTTTTGGAATAAATAAATGTGTAAGTCCTTAATTAAGTCAAACAAATATTTATTATTATCAAATTATTCATAACTCACAATATTTTGTTATAAAATATTAAAATATTTGCATTTTATTACTTAAAATTATAATTTTGAAGTAGGCTGTATGCTCACTCACCCCTTTGTTCACAGTAAAATCACCGGTAAAATCACAGTTGCGCGTGTACAAAAATGTCATTTGACGTCATCTGTTTATAACGGGGCAGTTGTATGGAGTGTCCGGGGTGTGCCGGTGTTCAACTGTAGATGAATATTGGTTGTGTAAAATCGCGTTGCCCGCAGGAGTACGGCATCCCGGCGCACTACGGGCTGCTGGCGGCGCTGGGCGCGGGCATGATGGTGGTGGCGCTGCTGTCGGCCAGCTACCACGTGTGCCCCAACCGGCTCAACTTCCAGTTCGGTCAGTGCATACTGCATACTCTAGCCTGCCGTCATGTGGGCGCGGGCATGATGGTGGTGGCGCTGCTGTCGGCCAGCTACCACGTGAGCCCCAACCGGCTCAACTTCCAGTTCGGTCAGTGCATACTGCATACTCTAACCTGCCGTCATGTGGGCGCGGGCATGATGGTGGTGGCGCTGCTGTCGGCCAGCTACCACGTGTGCCCCAACCGGCTCAACTTCCAGTTCGGTCAGTGCATACTGCATACTCTAGCCTGCCGTCATGTGGGCGCGGGCATGATGGTGGTGGCGCTGCTGTCGGCCAGCTACCACGTGTGCCCCAACCGGCTCAACTTCCAGTTCGGTCAGTGCATACTGCATACTCTAGCCTGCCGTCATGTGGGCGCGGGCATGATGGTGGTGGCGCTGCTGTCGGCCAGCTACCACGTGTGCCCCAACCGGCTCAACTTCCAGTTCGGTCAGTGCATACTGCATACTCTAGCCTGCCGTCATGTGGGCGCGGGCATGATGGTGGTGGCGCTGCTGTCGGCCAGCTACCACGTGTGCCCCAACCGGCTCAACTTCCAGTTCGGTCAGTGCATACTGCATACTCTAGCCTGCCGTCATGTGGGCGCGGGCATGTTGGTGGTGGCGCTGCTGTCGGCCAGCTACCACGTGTGCCCCAACCGGCTCAACTTCCAGTTCGGTCAGTGCATACTGCATACTCTAGCCTGCCGTCATGTGGGCGCGGGCATGATGATGGTGGCGCTGCTGTCGGCCAGCTACCACGTGTGCCCCAACCGGCTCAACTTCCAGTTCGGTCAGTGCATACTGCATACTATAACCTGCCGTCATGTGGGCGCGGGCATGATGGTGGTGGCGCTGCTGTCGGCCAGCTACCACGTGTGCCCCAACCGGCTCAACTTCCAGTTCGGTCAGTGCATACTGCATACTCTAGCCTGCCGTCATGTGGGCGCGGGCATGATGGTGGTGGCGCTGCTGTCGGCCAGCTACCACGTGTGCCCCAACCGGCTCAACTTCCAGTTCGGTCAGTGCATACTGCATACTCTAGCCTGCCGTCATGTGGGCGCGGGCATGATGGTGGTGGCGCTGCTGTCGGCCAGCTACCACGTGTGCCCCAACCGGCTCAACTTCCAGTTCGGTCAGTGCATACTGCATACTCTAACCTGCCGTCATGTGGGCGCGGGCATGATGGTGGTGGCGCTGCTGTCGGCCAGCTACCACGTGTGCCCCAACCGGCTCAACTTCCAGTTCGGTCAGTGCATACTGCATACTCTAGCCTGCCGTCATGTGGGCGCGGGCATGATGGTGTTGGCGCTGCTGTCGGCCAGCTACCACGTGTGCCCCAACCGGCTCAACTTCCAGTTCGGTCAGTGCATACTGCATACTCTAGCCTGCCGTCATGTGGGCGCGGGCATGTTAAAATATAGTTAAAATTACCAAGAGAATATTGTAATTTCAAAGAATAATTTGAAAACGAACAAAATTCGAAATGTCATTTTTGAGTCTCTAAAACAGATTCTAATTCTTTCAAATAAGAAATACAAACGATCGAATTAACCAGTATTGTACGGTGCAGACACGTCGTTCATGTACGTGCTGGCGGTGCTGAGCATGGTGAAGATCTACCAGTCGCGCCACCCCGACGTCAACGCGCGCGCGCACGCCACCTTCGGCGTGCTCGCCGTGCTCATCGCGCTCGGTATGGACCACTCGCCCGCCGTCTCCCTTCATCCCTCACTTCATCGCTTCTTGTCCTTTACTTTTCTTCCATCTCTTTACAATCACGTTACAATCATATTTCTTTGCTTACTCTACTAGAAACACATCCTACCCACATTAATAACATGACATAAGCATGACATACTCAACTCCATATATCAACTCGGTCAGCATAATTATGAGATCAGCTGCCGTGTTTATTTGTTTGTTTATTTGTTTATTTGATTGGAAAACCAACAGCAACAATATTACTATAAGCTACAATATGTTAAACAGAAAGCCAATTACAGGTTTTCACTTATAGCAATTAATTAATACAATAGGGGTGTGAACATTATGTATGTTACAGCGTAATTATGGAGTTGTTAACACAAAAAAAAAACTATAATCAAAAACTATTCGAAGAACTTACGGGTTAGACACTGCTTAGTCCTAGACACGCCACTTGTAAATAGATCCAAGTTATGTTTCTTGCACGCCTCATTCGCCAGTCTACTCGCTCGCAATACATACGTATTCTGCATATAATTTGTCGATGCCGAGGGTATAGATATTAGCGGATTAAACCTTAGAGAACATAAAAGATCGGGGCAGTCGATCAGTGATCAGTGTTGTATCTCACACGCAGATTCCTGCTGTGGTAAGGATGAGTAACAATGGTGTCGTTTCGGTGTGCAGTGGTGTGGGGCGTGGTGGGCGGCGGCGCGCTGTTCTGGGGCGTGTTCACGGTGCTGCACGTGTTCACCTTCCTGCTGCTCTCGCTGCGCATCTACTACCTCGGACAGTTCCGCTTCGGTCAGTAACTGTTTCAGTTTTAGCGCTCTATTGTGCTCATCCACATTCGCCCAGCGTTAGCGCTCTAAATCTGCGCCGGGGCGCTGACGCATTAATGTTAGAAAAATATTTATTTATTTATTTAGGTAACAAACAGTCATACACAATCATTCTTAAATTAACATTTATAAACAAATAGACCTTAAAGTACCATAACTTGATACAAACAATATATAATTGTGCAAGATTGTGTCAGATGCTATCATCTTTAACCAAGTACCTTAACCTACCGATAAAGAAGAGATAATACAAAAATATAAAAAACTGAGACAATTTCATCTACGACTAAGTATTACAATCACATTATAACTATTTCCTATGTTTTACTTTACTTGAATAATAGTTCACCCACTTTTTTCTTAAACAAGTTTAACGAATTAGCAAAGATATCGACTCCATTCAACAGTTTGTTATAGAGATCGCAAGATCGTCTGATGAAGGCATTTCTAGCATAATTAGTGTGACAAGAAGGTACATAAAAAGATTGTTTTGAACGTGAGGATATACGAGGTACTCTGAGTTTAACTTTTTGTAGTAGATCAGCTGAATCTATATGATTATTAATAATCTTATATAAAAATACACTATCTAGGTATTGACGTCTAGAGGCTAACGACTCTAGATTGAGTCTTTTAACACTTTCTTCGTAGTCACTAAAACGGAAACCAGTACGATAGTTGAGTGATTTAAAAAAATTCTTTTGTACTCGTTCTAATCTGTCTTTGTGAACTATGTACTGGGGACTCCATACTACACTTCCAAATTCCAAAACACTGCGGACGAATGCATTATATAGTATTATAAGAGTGCGACCCTTAGTAAAAGGCATTCCGAGACGGAGGATCATTCCCAGCTGCTTAAATGCTTTAGACACTATTTTGTCAACATGCTGATTAAAATTTAATTTTGAATCCATCGTGACTCCTAAGTCACGAACAGTCTACACGATTAACACTACGACCCGATATGCTATAGTTAAACTTAAGAGGGTTATTTTTACGATTAAAACTAATAACGTAGCATTTTTCTAAATTCAATGGTAGACAATTATCCTTGCAATAACATTCAAAGCTACGCAGATCTTGCTGTAACATCTCACAATCATTAGTGCTCTGAATAATCCGATAAATTTTTGTGTCATCTGCGTATAGCAGATGATGTGAATTAACGAAACATGAACTAATATCGTTAATGTATAGAGAAAAAAGAAAAGGGCCCAAGTGTGACCCTTGAGGAACGCCCGACGGAATGTTCAAAAATCTAGATCGGTATCCCTTAAGCGCGACTGCTTGACAACGATTGCTGACGTAAGACGTTACCCATCTCAGAAGATCACCATGTATACCAACTCTCGAAAGCTTTTTAATTAGTAGAGAATGATACATAAATACAATATGATATATAAATGTACAATACTTGTTCGTACAGAAAAGGAGATGCTGCAGCGGGCGGCGCGGCAGCTGCGCGACGTGCCCTCGCAGGGCCTGCGCCCGCTCTACACCGCGCGCCTCGTCATGCTGCTCATCGCCAACTCCCTCAACTGGGCCGTCGCGCTCTACGGGTATACTCACACGCACACTACACACGCACGCAGGGCCCGCGCCCGCTCTACACCGCGCGCCTCGTCATGCTGCTCATCGCCAACTCCCTCAACTGGGCCGTCGCGCTCTACGGGTATACTCACACGCACACTACACACGCACGCAGGGCCCGCGCCCGCTCTACACCGCGCGCCTCGTCATGCTGCTCATCGCCAACTCCCTCAACTGGGCCGTCGCGCTCTACGGGTATACACACACGCACACTACACACGCACGCACGCTCTACACTTACACTAACAATAGTATTGTATGGATTAAAAACTAACGTACAGCTTTTGTGTGTAGATTATTCAACCAAAGCGCGGACTTCGCGTCCCACCTGCTGTACGTGCTGCTGGGCAACACGCTGATGTACATGAGCTTCTACCTCGCCTTGAAGCTGCTGCACGGCGAGCGCCCGCGCTGGTACGCCTGGGCCTACACCGCCGGTAACTACATACTGCTGTCTCACCACTCTATCTTGAACCACTGTGCCAGACTATCCCGTTGTCGCGAAGCTTTTCGTGCACAATTAGAAACTTTGAATCAAGGAATTAGAGTTTAATTTCACTTAAAAGTCACACGTATACTTACTTGAGATCAAATAAATTGTTTTGAGCCGCAGTTCGTAAAAAATGCCCTTAAGGAAGTAGTTATGTTGTCATGTTCTAAATCTTATCGTGTGTGATACAAAATGAAAAGGGTTTTCTGAGAAGTTCTAAAAATTTACCAATTCTATTTCAGTCACTTGCTTATTTTAAATTAAACCAAGCTAGGTAGACAATCACGACGACCAACGTGTTGAAATGTCAATTTCATACACTTACGGGTTATGTATTCTGTGCTTACGGCCGATTTTAATAACCTATCCTCAGTAAGAGAGGTTTACTAAAGATTTTGTTGCCTAGATGTATGACTATGATTGATGGAAATCATAACAGTTGCAATTCTGCTAATGTTAACGTCAAAATCGTGATTCAATGGTGTTTGAATGGTAATGCTTTTTGACACAGTCTCAGTCTAGTGTCTTAGTTTGTTATATCTAAGGAAGGAAGAGCGGTGTCCCACAAACACAGGCTTTCAGCTTAAATGGGGACACCAACTTATTTCTAAAATTATTGTAATTAAAATAAAATAAATAAAATATTGGTTTTAAAGAAAAATAAACTTATTTTATTTTATTTACACAGTTCTTGTTTTTTAAACCTAAGTGTTTTAGTATTGGTAAACCCAATACACAGAGACACAATGTGTTTCCGTTTTGCGTTTAAGAAACAAGAACTGTGCCAAAAAGCATTACCATTCAAACGTCATTGAGCCACGATTTCGTTGACATTAGCAGACTTGACCCCCAGATCCATAGTAGGCCTATCTCTACTTGAGAATTAAGATAGATAATTAAAATCGGCCGTAAATGTGACTTCTAGGTTGCGTACCAAACCTACGCTCCGAGTGCAACCTAACCACAACCGAACGCTCTAACGGCGTTCCAAACATTAGAGCGTGACGTTCGGTTGACACAACCGTGTCGTTCCAAACGTCAGAGCGTTGCAACTTTTTAACCATCAAAATGGATGGTTGTAAAACGCTCTGACGTTTGTCTATAGAAAAAATGTCAATGTCAATTGACATTATTTTATATTTTGATATGTTTAAGTCTAATTCTTAAAATAATCATGGTAGATCCTCAAAAAACGGATTTTATTTGATTTAGAATAAAGAAAAGTTTTAATTATTCGTATTCCAAATGGAAACGAAGACTTTGTATTGACATTGACATTTAAAGTTCTTGGTCGTTCCTAACCTTAGAGCGAGTTAAAAAACAACCAAACAACCGGCGCTCAAACGTTCTGAACGCAACCCTATTCTATTCGAATAGTCGAAAAGTTTGCCACTCGTCTTCGCCCTTTTATTATGTTCAGTTTAACATAAATGATTGTGTTGTGGTGTTGCGTGTCAGGCGCGGCGGCGTGCTGGGCGCCGGCGCTGTACTTCTTCACGTGGGGCTCGTCGTCGTGGGCGGCGTCGGCGGCGCGCTCGCGGCACCTCAACCACGAGTGCCTCGTGCTGCGCTTCTACGACGCGCACGACCTCTGGCACATGCTGTCCGCCGTCGCGCTCTACCTCTCCTTCAACGCCATGCTCACCTGGGACGACGGGCTCGCCGCCGTGCCGCGCACCGAGATCGCCGTCTTCTGATCACATACCTATTCTACATACAGTACGAGGCTAATAACGGGTGTAACAAGACCTTAAACGAAGCCGAAGTCCACGTATTCCGCCCATCATCAGGATCATTTTTGTCTTTTAGACTATACCTGGGAAACCAATAGTTACGAAGTTATTGAAGGTCAAAGTCAAAATTTTTTTTCAAATTTTTTATGAAATCTTATATTATTCGTTATTTTCTACTTTTTAACTAAAGAAACATTATCAAAATTTTAAGTATTTCGTAACAGACAATGGCTTCAAAACGTCGTCACTCGATGTATCTCATGAGCACGCACATAAACGCTGCCTTTCAACTCGGCCGCACGCAGCTGTGTAGCATACACTCGCAAGCGCGGCCTGTTGTACGCGTCACATTGAGTGGTAATGCATGCAATGCTTTTTAACACCAAAAATCAAAATGGTTTCCCAGTAATAACTTTGAACAGAAATGGTCCTGATGATGGGCAGAATACGTAGACCTCGGCTTCGTTGAAGGTCTTGTTACACCCTGTATATTCAAATAGATATTTTCAATCTTAAATTCCCGAAATTCTGGACTTTTAAATATTGTGTAAGTAGTATAATTTACTGATAAATTCTTGTACTCATTCGTTGTTATTCAATAGTGCAAAAAACATCTAAACTCTTTAGTACGTACTTAGCGAATTCAATGTAAATTATTATAAGTGGAAACTTTTTAATGAGTTAGCATGAAATGTATAAGGCTGTTTGTTTCGACGGAGTGGGGATAAGATCGCGCATGTGCTCTTGTGAGTGACCAATAGCGCGCGCCGCTCCCGCCGCCCGCGCCCCTCACCGCTACGCGTCCCGCGTAATCCCCACCCGGTTTCAAGATATTTGCCTCGTACTGTAATGACATAAAAAGTAGCAACACTGTAGTGTCCTCCCTTTCAAACCAACATAATGGTTGAAACGAGACGACACTATACAGTGTCGCCATTTTTTAATATCATGACTTTATAGACAGACTGTAGAAAGAGAGTGCTATTCAGCATTTTGGTATGGAAGTAGACCGCACAAAAGCGTCGATGGTTGACGTACATGTCATTGTGTTGTAACTTTGACCTACGTTGCCATTATATGTAAACCCTCGTTCACCAAAGATGTAACATAGTGGTAAGACCTAATAAAAAGGTATTTTTGTAAAACGTGTAAATAAAATTATATGGTTATGTAAGTTGTTGTTCATTATTTTCAACCACTAACAAACGTGTGTAGTGATTTTATTCTCTTTGCCACTAACGAAACAAATCTTGATAAGGGATCACGTCACGTTAGGCTACCACGACAGAGTATATGACGACCTGAGTGGTGCAGTGGTCAACATGCCACCTACCACGCAAGAGGTCCCGGGTTCGATTCCCGGCCGGGCAGAAATTGAAACGATGAATTCAATTTCTGTGACTGGTCTGGGTGTTACTATGTACCTATACGCCGCAGTCCTGTTTAAGGCCTGCTATTGAACTAACCGTTGAGGTCATTGTAAAAAAAAGTAAGGCAGTTCAATATAAGGCCCCTCTACTCTTTAAGTCAGTTAAAAAAACGAAACGTAGGTATGCAAAATACGTATGAAAAAAGTTGAAACAAAACGAAGTGACATTGACATTTTAACATCATCTGTGGCTTGTTTACGTCTGTGGCAGGCACTTGGGGATGTCGTAAGTGAAAACAATATCGATACATCGATATTTTTAAAAACTACTATTATAATAGAAAAAAATATCTGTAATATTTTAGAGAAACAATTGATGAAGTCTTCAATGTCCAGTGTTTTAGCTCAATTAATGTCACTGTCTGCGTAAAATCAAAGACGTTATTTCAAATCTTAATCAAAAACATCGAAGGACCTTCATTATGAATGATTTAAATTATATGCCTCCATCTGATATTAATTTGACACCCATATTGCAGTATTCTATGAAAAAAAAATCACTTCCTCTAATGGCACCGCTGCCATATTGTTTTTTTAACGCCACTGACTTACCTAAGAACACTTGGGTTGACAAGACAATGAACGATAAAACATAGAAATCCGCTGCAACTAGGCAAAGGCATACTACCGCACACCGCGCCTTCTGCCATGCCACGCCACCCGCCTGCTTTGCCGCCGTGGCTGTGGCCAGTGGCAGTGGGGTGTAGAAAAATATATCAGGGGCCTTACTATGAGCTCTTATAGCAGGACTTATATTGAACGGCGTTACTTTTTCGTACCATGATCTCAACGGTTAGTATGAAAGCAGGCCTTAAGCAGTCTTTTTTACGGCCTGCTTTTGAACTGAATGGTTTCTTATTTGCTGATGGTAAGCCCCAGGTTTTTTCTGGCATGGGCACGGTTAATATCACCAGCAATTTGTAGAAATCTAGTAGTATTATAGTATGGAGAGATGGTAGCCACTTGTAGGAAGGCCAAATGGAAAATCTTTCTCCGGGCTGGGCAGCCCGGAGACCTTAATATTCAATACTACTAATATATTGGAAAAATATCGACATATCGATTTTTTTGGACATCCCTACTGGCAGTTCATTGACGTCTCGTTCTAGTTCACTCTCACTAGTCTGTGTTGACGTCACACGTCATCGTATATTCGCTGATTTCGCTGTCGTCGGTCTGCGTTCTCATTATTTTTATTTATTTCGCAATTTCTAGATGACTAAATCCAATCTAATTCCGTAGCTAAGGTATAGTATTAAACACAATTCCGAACTGTTCAGTGATTATACTAAATTAAAATGGATAATCAGTATTATTACAAGTTGATGGCGAGTTATCTGTCAAAACGCAATTGCGATGAGTCTTTTATGAGATACTTTTTTGGAAAGAACTCTCTGAAGAAGACACCAGAAGAATTAGAACGGGCCGATGAAAGAAAGCGGCGGCTACAACGGGAACGATCGCGTCGGTACCGGGCACTAAAAAACGCGCGACGCCAGACCGAGGGAGGCAGTGGCGGTGCACGCGACGCCAGCGACTGCGACAGCTCAGCCGGACGCGGCAAGTCGCGCTCCCTGCTGCTCGAGGAGGAGTTCAGTGACGGCGACGAGCCGCCGACTCTGTGCGACCTCAATTACGAGGACAAGTGGCGAGCAGGGTCCTCGGACTGCGCCTCCGACGACAACTCGGCGCAGTCCGCCCCCGATCCCAAGGAACCGCCGCTCACTGGCGATGTCTCTCTCAGCCTCAAGGAGTTCCTAAGCTCTCCGAATACGGAGCTCGACTACCCTACAGTGCACAGCCTCATGTTCCACTGGTTGCAGACGTAACATTACTGTTGTCGTGTGCAGATCGCCGGGCCGCGGCCCTCGTTGTATTGTTGTGAATTCCAAATTTTGTTATGATGTGTTAAAATCTGTTTCATAAAGTTGGACTTGTAAACATGAACAGAAAGTAGATATTGGATGTGATAGTTTAACACATATCGCATGAAATTAGAATGCTGCTTCTATATTGTAATAGTTATAAATCACAGCACATTAAATCGACAAAACCGTCCTGCTATAATTTTAAACTGACTAATAATTAGATAGTAATTTTTCAAGTTCTCTAATTCTACCTAGTAGTTTCTATATATATAATGATGGCAATGGTAAGATTAAGAAGACAAAGCACCTTAACAGATTCTTCCATCGGACCATCTCCTTGTCACTTGGCATCACCAAACTCTTGATGCCATCCCATGAGATTAATTAGTGAGGAGGGGGACATTTAACATGTGTCCAGCATTGATTGCACATGACATGTGGTAAATCTATTATGTCACAAGGACAATATAATTATGGAGATTAATAAATGAACAAAATTTTTGAGCCTAATATGCGTGACTGGATGTCTGCAGCAAGTAGAATATTCCACTAGACAATAAGTTGTTGTTAAGTTGCCATATCCCAATACTCAACTATTATACATTATAAATATATATGCATATAGAGAAGTTTAGAATATATAAACATATAGTTTGTGATACAGATGAATTTTACATTTTGTGTGGATCTACAATATTAGTTATAATTTACATAGGTAAGTGTGGGTAGGTGCTCTTGGGTCGTAAGAAAACTAACAACAATATGGAAGTGTGATAAAACTTGTACTAACCAATGGCTACATTGAATTTACATTCCTGACAACAACTAAGTATAACTTGTTCAAAAATCACCAGCAGTTGATTAGCTCTATGCATTTATTGTATAATACTCATCAGTCAGTGACTGAAGGTCTTTTTGAGACAACTGATCAATAAATATAAAGTGTTGCAAGTACATTTAGTAAGTTTGCTTGGGTTTGGTATAAATTATGTATTTTTACAGAATATAGTTAGCTATTTAAGTTTAGTAATAGGCACCTCTTGTTAGTTCCAGATGATTGTGAATTGATGTGGAACTGTTCTGTTGACTGATGATATGAGGGTTTTAGCTGTACTTGTGAAGGTGTTATGATTCAAGATAAATGAACACTGTATGTAATAATTTGCTTCATCACAATTTGTCGTGTTTTGGGACTCGCATCATTTTATAGAACACATCTTTAGTCCCTACTAAATATTAGAAGTCCTTGTAAGGAAGCCATGATAAAATGTCTGATATTTCCATCAGGCAGTGGACTGCTGGTAGTATTTTGTTTGGGGCATGGCTCTAGTAAAAGGCTTGCTCATAGCTTGAGTGCTGCCATATTTTATTACCGATTTAGCTAAATCTAGTTCCAAGAATTGTTTGCATTAGTTGGGCAATCTATGTAGGATTAATAGATCATCCCATAATGGATAGGTACCTACTTGTAGAATGTACTATAATTATATAAGCGCTTTTTTTTCTATAATATAATTGAGCCTCATCTCTACCATGTTATATGTTTAATGATCAAACTAAAATAAGTATCCAACTATTTATACTTACTAAATTAAGATGATGATCTGAATCTTGAGTCAATATTTATGAAAGCCATAGTTTTTGCCATGATTTAGAATTTAAATGAGGCTTGGTGTTATTTTGCAAATATTTTTTAGAATGATAACAGAGATTTTATGAACACTATAATAATAATAGATCTGACGGACCACACACATTGTTGTAGGTACTCTTAGGTGGATAAGAATCTAAATACTTGTAGTAAACGGTGCGATATAATTTAACTGCTTTCCAAAAGCGTGTTCTAAATAAAATAAATATTTACTACTACAGCTGCTGTAACAATTGAAATGAGTGTCGGAGTGTCCATAAGACAAGACTATTATCACAGAATATATAATAGTACTAATATTATCTCACAAATAGGTACAGTCGTCATTACATATATTGTAGCAGACAAGGTGACCAAATCTTATGAACAGTCAATAAGTTCCTTACACTACAAATTTAACCAATAATATCTGAAAACTTATTTCTATACTTAAACACAACTGTTTGGTTTTTTGTGTGTCGAGTTAGTTGTGTCGCGTAAATCAAAATTGGTGTTCAGTCACAGAATATATAATAGTACTAACGTACAGAAGTCGGTCCCCGCGAGGACCATCAAATAATAAGCTACTCTCGCTGCACGGCAATAAAGTACAATTTCAAACTGCACAACGCTGCGTGGATAAAATTATATGCACCTACGAAGAAGAAAGAGAGGCGTCTCTTTCTGTCGCATAGCTCTGTCTCAACCGACACATTTCGGGGTTGCTACTCGCTAGTTACTGGTATCATAGAAAACATCCGTTATGCCCATGAATGGGTACCTACCTACTTATAAAATAAAATAAATCTACCTAATAGGTGAGCTGAGCATATTTAAAGAGCATAAATAATAAGTATTTCTAAGTAGTTAGAGAAGCTCGATGGCGCAGTGGTATAGCGCCTGGCCCAACGATTGCGGAGGTTAAGCAACTTTTGCAAGGGTCGGTTATGGGATGGGTGAAAAAAAAATAGTATTTTTTAGCTTTTTTCTTTACTGGTGCCATATTTCGAACTTCGATACAACTAAGTATGTAAATATGTATACAAAAAATACAATAAACTTTGGTAGGTACGTTAGTAATTAAGTATCAATAACGAAGTGCATGCAGTTTCGCATTCGGCGCTTGACTGACTCGTTTCGTTGGTGACGTTCACGCGCTGCGCTCTCGTCGCTTGCACACGCCGCGCGTTTCGGTCGGCGCGGTGATATCCCTCGACAATGGCCCTCTTGGAGTGGGCCGCGAGCAGTAGGCTAATATAAAAGTTTAAGCGCGGAGTGATACCCCCCTGGTTCAGTGGTATTTTGCGTATGGCGTATTAGTTACGTAAAGGTGGTGTTTTTTGCGTAGGTGGTACCTACCTATTGTGCGTCTAAAAGATGTCATTGTGTGTATAGAAATTATTAACAAGCATCTGCTCAGCTCAGACATTAATGAAGCAATGAATGTTCAGATATTATTATTGGTAACTTGTAGTGTATGTGTACATATGCGGTGCGGGAACTTTGACATTTTAAACTGTTCAACAGTATTTGGTCACCTTGTCTGAAACAATATATCTGACGGCGACTGTACGTGCCTGCCCTAAAGACACTAGGGACAGGGTAGATAAGAAAGAAATAGCTTTCTTCTGCCTGCGCCAATAAAATTTTAATTGGGTACTTACTCATTAAAAAAGTAAAGTACCAAACACTCTTGTCTCTAATATTTTATTAAATAAGTACCTAACTTGTTCTTCAAAACTTGACATTATTTATTTTACCTAGTTTTAAAACTATAGAGTGGCCACTTTTGGTTTTAAACCATTTTTAAACTAATACAAAGAATGTAATCTTTTGAAGAGTTATTCAATAAATATGAAGGCTATGGTCGTTTCCCTTTTTTATTATGAGAGCATTGAAATATATTACTACGTAGTAATACATTTCAATGTATGAGAGTGATAAAAATAATTGTATTGGCGGCGGGAATGATTAACTATTGTAAAGTGTAGTAAAATACAGATTTTGGAATACGCTTTTGATCGCGGTCAACGATGCCTTTATCGAATGTAATTAATATAGACATAATGCTTAGGTAGGTACTTTAAAGTAGTGCCATATTAAAAGAGCTTCCTGACTATTTTTTAAATAGCCTTTTATTTTTTTACCACAGACCATACAAGTACTTACGTATTACCCATGCTTGACAGGCAGCACCTCCAAAAAGAGACATTAAGTAGGTTGAGAGAACGACTTTAGACTCTTTGCTTTTACTAATTTTATATTTAGTCTACAGATACATATAGGTACTAGGTGAGCTTCCATAATACGCCATACGGTCTACAATACGGTCATAACAAGGCGGTATCCCGCCATTTTGACGTTCACTGCTCTTCAGGGGACGGGCCCCTCGCGTCGTCAAGCATCGTAATACAAGTGTTGTTCTGGATGGGAATAAGTAGTACATTATAAGTAAAGACCATGCGTTCAGCCGGTCATGGTCTACTGGGCAGAAACTTAGACCCTTACACAACAACACATCCAGAAGCTGCAGGTAGCCCAAAGGAAGATGGACCGCGCCATGTTGGGTATCAGTTTACACGACAAAGTTAGAAACACGGTAATCCGGAGTCGCACTAAACTGACGTGGGGCGCATCATTGCACAAATGAAGTGGCGATGGGCCGGTCACATACTATGTCGCAGAACCGATGACCAGTGGAGCAGAAAGGTGCTGGAGTGGAGACCAAGGACCGGTACCAGAAGCGTTGGCCGCCAAAAATCCAGATGGTCAGAAGACATCACCGAAGTAGCGGGGAAAAACTGGATGAGAAAAGGATAAAGACCGAACGGGATGGCGTGCATTCGAGGAGGCCTACACTCAGCAGTGGGTGACTTAAAGCTGAAGAAGAAAGACCCTCTGTTGACCAAAGGCCCGCGTTTTGAAAACAATGTACCTAAGTAACTTTTTTTTATAAATTACTTATTTAGTGCCTTTAGTATTAGTCACGTTTGCGTTATCATTACGGAGCCAATAATTACAAATAATACTAGGTAGTCTTAATAATTTTCAATGTAATTTAATTATTATTTATACAAAAAATATTAATTAAAATCTTTTAAAATGTACGAATTATGAAATGCGGCTTACGGCCCGGCCACAGCCAGCGCGGCAGGGGCGGCGGCGGCGGCGCGGTCCGCGGCAAGCGAATTCGGTAATCACTGTATTCACTGCGCAGCGCAGTCGCGACGACGACGAGCTGAGAGGTCCATTGAGATAGCGTAGCGCGCAGTGATTATTGAATTCGCTTGCCACGCCGCCTGCCGCGTGCTAGCTGTGGCCGGGCCGTTATGCTACAAATGAAAAATTCATAAATTATCATAGGACTTAGGTACCTATGTCATGTCCTTATGATATTAATGGTAGGCATCACATAAAAAAATCACAGAATAATTTACAATATACAATGACGCACAATGTCCAACAAAAACATTACATGCATCACACACACATCACATAACAACTTAGGTAAAATATAAGTAGGTAAGTAGATATACTTGTACTTACTTACAAAAAAATATGTTACAAACACCAATATTAGGGCCATTTATTAAATTATTTGCACGTATAAGTTACGGCTAATACCCGAAGTGGGGCCACCTAGTACCAGTCGGATTTTAAAACTAGGTGTAGCTGGTAGCTGTTAGACCTAGGTGTAACCGATTTGTTCACGGCTAATACCGCGGGCTGATTATCTAAATAGAAATCACCTAGCGACCGGTCTCATTTGACAGATGAATGTGATACATTGCTTCTTCTTTTTGGGGTAAAAAAACATACCAAAGAAAAGTAGCAATGTATGTCAAAAGGAACCGGTCGCTAAATAGTTTCTATTTAGATAATCAGCCTGCGGTAGTGTTGCCGGTTGCATTCGGTTAAAACCAGGTCTAGCCTTCTTCGTGCTGGCTACAACTGGATGTAGCCAATCCTACGTGGTGGTTAAGCTAGATGTAGAGTAACGCAAGAGACGGCAAGGGTGCTGGATTAGGAATGCTGTTACTTCTGTATAAAGTGATTTAAATATTTTGCATTTTTTGCGTACCTAATAATCAAAAATTCTGAAACTTTTTTCTATTAAAAACTAGCCGCCGCCCGCGACTTCATCTGCGTGGAAAGTTTTTTTGCTATCCCTCGGGAACAATACTTCTTTTTTGGACGAAAAGTACCCTATGTCCTTCTCGGTACTCCTGTCAACGTGTATGTAAAATTTCATGATGATCGGTTCAGTAGTTACGACGTGAAGGCGTAACAAACACAAACAAACGGACTATCGCATTTATAATATTAGTTAGGATAATAAGGGAGCTTTTTCTACGTATAAAAAAATATTCAGCCTATTTTTTTTTTCAGACATTCTTAATTATTTTGAATAGTGCTATTATGACCGAGAACACTTATTTAATGCTGATTTTTTTGGATAAAAAGTTAAAGATAATGTTAAGTTTAATTATTACTGGAATAAATTACGCTTGTGTTACTCTACATCTAGTTTTAACCATGTAGAGTTGGCTACATCTAGTTGTAGTCAGCACAAAGAAGGCTAGACCTAGTATTAACCGAATGCAACCGGCTACACCTAGTTTAAGCTGTGAACAAATCGGTTACACTTAGTCTAACCAACAGCTACCTACCAGCTACACCTAGTTTTAACCGGCTAGAACTAGATGTGGCCGCACTTCGGGTATTAGCTGTAACTAAATTATAAACAACCTAACGTATTTCAATAGGTAGGTACTTTCTAAAATGTAAATATTATTTGTTTTCATATACAACCTTATTAAATAGTGATATCACAAACATAAATGTAAATTGATGTATTAAAATAAGTACTTAATACATAATATTCCTAATATAAAATAATACCAACGACCACCAACTTGAAAAGTTGGCGCGCAATACAAACTTAATACTTTAATTGAGAAAATACATACTATCACGCTATCACAGTCAATTCCAACACTACAAATGTTTTGTACTAACATATCAATATTCAATAGACTCCTACGCATTTTTTATAATAATAATAAATAGGTAACAACGATAAATTATACCATAATAAAAATATAAAGAATTGAAAATGCGTAATCGTATCATTAACTCATTGATAGGTAGGTACACTGAATTAGATAAAGATTTTAGCCTAGTTACCTATACTAGGTAGGTTATCGTCTATCCTATCGTAACGCAAATTTGTAATATGAAATGAAATATAGGTAGGCTTTGGGGTGCTTTGGGACGAAAATTACAATTAACATTTATGCTTACAGGTCCCTAACTCCCTACAGTCATACAGCATCTATGTTTGTAGTACAGCATACTGTACTGACTGACCCACTCAAGCAAGACTTGAAAAACATTTTTTTGGTCTTTGATGACTACATGTGAAAGTCTGCCCTTAGGTTCCCAGGGAACCAGGGAATCTATGCTAAAATACAGGCGGGAGAGAAGGGAACCGTTCCCTTTTCTCCCGCCTGTATTTTAGCATAGAGATTATAATGAATCATAGGGTGGGGACCGACATAAACTACGTACCTTTTTCATTCATTTTCGCGACCAAGTCCACACGGGTGAATATAATGCAGAGTAGAATAGCATCACCTCTTTTGCTCTCGTTGACAAAAACAATAACTCCGCACCCTGAAGATGGGTACCCTCGAGATATTGATTTGGATCACTTTAACGGCCCGGCCACAGCCAGCCGCGGCGGGCGGCGCGGCATGCGAAATCGGTAATCACTGCGCGGTCGTGACGATGAGCCGAGGGTGGGTGTACCCACTTAGGTTCCTCCGCGCTCCACTAACCTGCACCAAAAAATTTGTTTATTCTGTGCTGCAACAGTGCGCCATAGTGTGTACCTGTACCTACGTATACGTGTGCAAACTTGTATGCGAAACTATTTAGATATAGCCAAAGTTAAAATGAAATGTTTGCCAGGGCGCACTGTTCCACGTTCGCGAACCTGAGTGAGTACCTACCCTGAGAGGCCGCCATCGAGATAGCGCGCAATGATTATTGAATTCGCTTGCCGCGCCGCTCGCCGCGGCTGTCTGTGGCCGGGGGGCTGTAATAGCTGGTTATAAAATACCTACCCTACTAATATAATTTGCTAAATAGCATGCGTTGATTCAACAGGTGGCGCACTATTGATTGTGCTGTGCTCAAGTGTTCAAAGTCACTTCCATTCCAATCCAATGCCGACAGCCGCCCACCGACTCGCTCAGTATGGTCATGTGCAACTTGTAACATTAAAATGACCAGCTCAACATCAAACGCGGTTCTCCACCAGCGAGCAGTGGGCGGCTAACCGAATTAATTAGCCACTACGCTGCAACGCACTCGGTCGAGCGGAAACATTTGCTGTAACGAAACAGTAAAGAAACACTAACATTTTTTCAAACTGTAAAAGTTAATAAGACTTTATAATGAATGCGCGTGCGGTTCTGAGCGGGTGAGCAGCAGCGCAGTGCGCGCGCGGCGGCGGCGAGGGCGCCCGCATGCCGCCAGGCAGGACCCGAGAGCCCGACACGTGCCCTGCCGACCACGGAGCCCGGCTGCCGGACCGCTCCACCCCCTCATCGCTGATCATGAAGTCATGCACCATGTACAAAATTACATATGTGGCCAAGAAAAATAAGGTAAAATGAGCACTTTCACTCCTACCACGATTAATCACGTCACTCATAAACACATGCGGTGGATGGTCGCTTACTTTTCTACATCTCTTACGCCAGTTGAACTGTCGCTGCCAAGAAGTGAATTTTTAACAGACCGAAGTAGAGGAAATTTGGTTTCCCCCTCTGGTTGCACACAGCAAAGACCTGTGAAGTCATCTGCGTTCAATGAGTAGATCATGGCACCGCGTAGCCCGTGCTGCTTGATAAAATCCGCCTTAGCGGCGACGCTTGCAGGCGACTCGTAAGACACCCACTCCCTATTTTTGTATAAGTATGGAACTTTGGCCTCCTCATCTTGTTTTATCAATACGTCTTTATGACTTGCTACAAACAGACATATATCAGGATAGTTTACAAATCCCGTACCTCCCAATGCACCAACACCAGACGCCGGGCTTGCCACTCTAGCATTGTCTGGGTTCACCAGTGTAAACGAGTGCCCATATGTAGGTATTCCAACTACAACTTTATTTCTGTTTAGCCCTTTACTCAAATACATCTGAACTGTATAGTTTATGTTTAAAGTGGCCATATACAACGTCTCATCATGTCTCGGGTAGAGTGGCGAGTTAAGTCCTGTGAATGGAGTATATTTAGTATAGGAATGAAAGTCATAAGTCATGAGATTAACGTAATCTGTATACATATCAAGTTGGTCCACATCATAAGCGACATCAACAATGGTTTCCGGAGCAGCCACGGCCACAGTTAACAAGTAATCTCGTTTTTCCCGTACATATTCCATTCTTATTTCTCTCAGCAGCTGTGAAAAGTGTTGTCTCTCACGCTGACCTGCAACCTTTTTTCTGTCTAGGTGGATAGCCGGGAATTCCCAATCAATGTCTATCCCGTCCAAGGTGTAATTGCGGAGAATACTTTTAACAGATTTGATGAATATTTTCCTAGACGCATGATTCGCCACCATCTCTGAGAAACCATTCTCATTACCCGCCCCTCCCACTGACAACAATATTTTCAGTGATGGATTTGATTTTTTGAGTTTAAGTATGTCTTTCAGAGCTTTATACTGAGAATCTTCTAACTTTATTTCTTTGTTGACTACTCTTGCAAAAGCAACATTAATGTGAGTGCACAGATGTGGGTGAATATTGACTGGTAATAACTGATTGGATCCATTAGGGTCAGGAGTGTCATAATAGCATGATACAATTTTTTGTGGTTCCTTGGGAACTCTGTTATCAGAGTAAATTGGTTTTACAAGGTCGAATTCAGGGTTTCTGTTAATCGAGTACAAATTTGCACGAATGTATGATTTTATTAAAGAATATGAATAGGAGGATCCATAGTCAGTGTCTGAAGATCGCTGAGTGACCACGACAAATAGGGCAGTTAAAATTACGCCCACAACACTCACCCCAGCAAACGCACCAACCACTCGCAAACATTTATTGTTTGAACTGTTCCGTGACCTCGATTTAACGCTACAATGCGTTTGGTCAAGCTGTTGATATGGTTTATCACACATGTTTAATATTTTCTGTTAAAATATCGTTGGAATGCAATGTTTATGATTATGAATGATAAAACAAGTGATAACAATACACTTCTTTCTTTCACTTACAAAGTTTAAGTAGATTTTAGAGGTATCACTTGTCAGAAAATATTTTGAAACTATGTTTCAATTATTCTTATTTAGCAGTTTAGTAGGTACCAATTACTATCTTTATAAAGATCGTAAATTCACAAATGCGTAAATTAAATAGGTAATATCGATCTCTCGAACCTCCGTCCGTCCGGAATCGAAACAAACAAACAAAACGCTTTTGACACTGACACAGCTGACAATGACGTCTGCTACGTTTAGTTTTTTGTGGTTCGAACATGGACGAATAATCGTTCAAGGTTTTCGAATCATTCAACCGCTTACGTCATTGAATACGTTGAATACACATTATTTCTTATCTCAATCTTGTGGGCGTTATTCATTTATCTTGTATTGTATTTAAGTATTTATAGTTCTAAGAAAAATCACAAGTTGAATTGAATCATAAGATTATGACCGGCAAAAATAAAATCAATCACATAATAATGAAATATAAAATAAAATTATGTTAGGTTAGATAAAAAAAACACTTTAGAAAGGTAGAAAATCTATCAATAAATGTGTTTTTAAAAACTTTTTTTAGGCAGAGAGGTGCATGATCAGTCAATAAAGAATAGAAAAAAAGTTCTGTCTGACATGTGAGGTGACAGCTGACTGACATTGACATGACATTTGTTTGACATGCACGAAAGTGGCCGTCGCAAATGGAAATAAAAAATAATGCATTTTACTATATTCCAATACAAGTTTGATCATTTTTATAGAATTTTTACTAGTGCAATGATTAGTAGTTCTCATGAAAAAGGTTTTGCTTAATTATCGTGTAAGAATCTTACACCATCAGCTATGGACAGCGCGTCCATGAATCCTTATGAAGAACAGCTGTACTCAGTATTTAAAACCTTCGACGTAGATAACGAGGAAGCCCTAGATAAATCCGCAGTGCTCGATTTGTGCGACGCGTTGCAGCTGGACGACCGCGGTGCCAGCCTCGTGGACACCTTGTTCGAGCGGCGCTCCGACCGAGTCACTTTCACGCAATTCCGAAACGGGCTGCTCTCCGTGCTCAGCGGAGGCGAGCGCTCCCCCGCCCCCGCCGCGGCCGCCTTGACACCCGCGGCCCCGGCTCCACAGAGTGACGAGGATTCATCCGGCCGAGAGGTAGCTCCGAAGTTTGTCTTCGGATCAAAAAAGTACGGCCGTCGTTCGAGACCTCAGCGGTCTACTTCTACATCTGGCGGGTCTCCCCGTGCTGCGTCTGTTTCTCGACTCGATTGTGAAGAGAGTCGAATCCGTTCATCGCAGCGAATGCGGTGTAGACGCAGTGCTTCTGCGATGGAATGTCGCGAGCTAAATTCTACCGCCGATGACGAGGACGCTGTTTTGGCTGGCTTCGACCACGACCGCCGCATCGACTGCGACCAGGCTCTCGCACTGTGCCGCAACCTGCATATGGATGGTATCGACCGCAGTCTCGTCGAACGAATATTTGACGAATCGCAATCCGAAGAGACAACTGTTGGAGAGTTTTTCGATCGACTAAATGCAACGCTCACGTCCTCGATAGAAGTGTCACGCGATACCAGTTCCGTTAACGCCCACGGCGACGAAGCCTCGGACGAGGACACGGGCGTCGCCAGCGAACTCGTCGTGGATGCGTGGGAGCGCGCCGGAGTGTCGCGACCGCGCCGCCTCTTGCTCGAGCTGGGATTCGCAGCTGCTTCGGTTCGGCCGCCGGACCTCGAGCGCGTGCTCGATGACGAGCTCGCCGCCCTCCCCGAGCCGCTCGGCGAGCGCCGCGACCCCCGATCGACGCTGCTCACGGCTGCACTAGCGCTCGGTCGGTTGCGGACGGCGCGCGCGCGTCGACGAGCCGACCTCGCCACCGCCGAGCGGGACAAGTTACGCGCCGACGTAGTTGAGGCGAACAAGCGCGCGCGGCTACTCGCGCAGGACGTCGACGAGAGTCACGCCCGCATGGAGGCCGAGCTCGCGGCTAACCTGCGCCGGGCCGAGGCGCGCCACGCCGAAGCGGTGCGGCGGGCGGCCGACGAGGCGGCGGCGGAACGGGAGCGTGCGGCGGTGGCGCGCGCGCGGCTCGAAGAGGAAATGGTACGACGCGGAGAAGTGGAGACCCGCGCGCGAGTGGAGCTCGACGCCGAGAGAGCGCGGGCGGAGCGGTCGGAGGCGCGGGCGACGGCGGCGGAGGCGCGCGCTTCGGCGGCGGAGCGGGAGGCGGCGCGCGCGGCCGACGAGGCGCGGAGGGCGGGCGACCGGAGGGCGGGCGGGGAGCTCGGTGCGGGGGAGTCGGCGGCGGCGGAGCTGGCGGCGCGCCTGGAGGAGGTGCGGAGAGAAGCGGCGGCGCTGCGAGACCGCAACGACGAGCTGTGCGCGCTGCTGGAGGCGCGCGGGGCGGCGGCCGACGCGGGAGGCGCGGCTGCGGCCGCTGGCGACCTATCCGCGGAGCTTCGCTCACTGTTATCTCCCGAACAAGTGGAGGTAAAAATTATGATTACTTTGTACTATTTAAACAAAAAATATTTTCCTTACTCTATAATTATATAGTTTAAGCAACCAGAGGACCTAGTATAAGTTGGTTTTTTGTACTCACTTCACTTTGCGAATATTTAACTATCGTCTTCTTTCTTTCACTCACTCGCATGATTTTATCTCTTTCACCCGATACTATTCGCAAAGTGAGGTGAGAAACACAACTCATACTAGGCCCTCAGAGGTGTCATGTTGATGATTCACAGTAAGTTTTTTTGGGTTATCCTGGGTTATACTAATACTACCTATTTGCATTACACTATTGATATCTTAATATAATAAACAACCTTTCATTCTCATTTATCATCCTATTTACACAACTTTGTTAAAAATAGAAAAGTAATACCCAATCCCAATTATACATAAGAGTTTTGCTCATCTATTTTGTTTTCAAATTGCAGGAATGTGATTCATCACCATCTAGTATCGAGCAAAAAATGATGATCGACCATCAAGAAGCGGCGCGACGGCTGCGGGCTATATGTCAGGCCTTCCGCGCTCGGACACCGGCGACCGACAACACCTGCGAGTCTTGTGTCGCCGTACAGAGTTTGGTGTCAGACGTGGGCGCACGCGTGCGGGAGCTCGGCGAGACCGTCGCGGGGCCGGCGGCCGCGCCCGCGGACTCCGCCACGCAGACAGACCTTGACGAGACCAACAATTCAACTGATGGCAACCAACCATCTGAAGAGTCGCTGAGGAATGAGCTCGTCGCAGCTGCACGTAGGCATGAAGACGAGAAGAAGAAGTATAATGATCTGATCAGGTGAGCACCCTCTTTTCCTAAAACTTTTTTATTTCTACTTAATGATTAGCTAGCACTGGACTCGCTATTATAGGCCAATAGATGGCTCTGCCTGCCTAGCATGACCGATTTATATCGCGTGATATAGCGTTTTATCACGTTTAACTGTCAAAAAGACAAAGGAGTTTGACAGTTTCGTGTCGATAAAATGCTATATCACGCGATATAAATCGGTCATGCTAGGCAGGCTGATTTAAACATAACATCGGCCTTATTACAAAAGATGTTTAAACGCTGTTTAACTAAACACATGTTTAAATGTGATGCTGTCACTTTTTTGACAATATTATTTGACAGAGACAAACCTCCAAATGAATGTGATACCGGTCACCAATATTATTCCAACTAGACAGTAAATGATAGAATAATGGTGAATGTCATGATAAGAAATTTTATCGGTCAGGATATCTTCATTCTTTAGTTTCTCAATCTTTTGATGTATTTCTTCTAAAAAGAAGTCTGACTTCAGGTCGTTTGAAACGGAGTGATTGAAAGGGTTTATCGTGAAGTTGAGTATGTTGTTAATTTGATGAATTTCTGGTTTTTCAACATCCATCTTTAGTCTTAAAATACTTGAAAAGTCACGATGTGAAAATACTGTGAAATTTTCTGTTTTTATAACACAGTTCTCCGATATGTTGATGACGTTTGCGGCGGTCAGCTGCGAGGCGGTAACTTGATCCCCACACATGGCTCTCAGCTGACATTGATCACAACAAAAATAAAAATAAGTGTTGATATTTTTCAGACTAATCCACAGATTCTTGCATAAGTCGATGTGTATTTTACATTTACTATTGAAGTCACTCACACATAAATCTTGATCTGACCTCATTCTAAAAATTGGGGTCCGTAAATGACAGAAGTAGGTTGAAAAGTCATGATAAATACATTTTTCTATTTCTTCTGAGGAAAGTGGAAAGTATGAATCCTTTTGTAAGTTCACCCCTATGTACTCTGAAATAGGAATCAGGGTGACCATATTTCTCCCTTCTTGCTTAGGGACACCTATAATTTTGTGCAACTCGTATTTGTCTCGGCTTATGAGTGGAACTCTTATTTCAATTATTAAATATTGTTCTGTCACTCGTGCTTTAACCTTCAATAAATGGTAAATATCTGTACTTGTCTGAATGGTCGTCACGGGTAGGGAAATATCATTTTCCAGATGGCCCGCTATTGAATTTAATTCACGCTGAAGTCATTCTGTTCATCCATTGATTGAAAGTTTATGACAAATCGACCCTTGCAATTGCTTTCTTTGACTCCAACTCCACAGACAACTCCTTTGAAGCTTTCTCGAGGCAAAGATAATATTTGTGCCGCATTTTCTGATATAAGTGATAACTGCGAACCCTGATCTATTAAAGCACGCATGATATGATAGGTGCCATCGACCCCTTGAACTCTGATCATGGCTGTTGCAAGTAATACTTCAGAACAATCTGTTTGTTGAGAAACATGCGCGTTGCTGGTTTGGGCTCGTTCGATGCTCGGTTGAGCCACTGATTTCTTCATATTATTTGAATTATTCATTTCGTTTTTGAATGCGTCGTGTAAAATGCTATTATGGGTGCCGTTGCACTCGCGCGACACCGTTTTTTCGCTGTGCACGCATTTCCGTTATGATCGTGCAGACAGTTGTTGCAATAATTTAATTTCGCAATAGTTTTTAGCTTCACTATTGGCGACATTTCTAGAAACAATTTACAGAAATAAATTCCATGATCTTTTTCACATAAAGGGCAGGTTCTCTTGAAATGATTCTGGATGGATCTTGAATGTACTTGATTACTCAAAAATGAATTCTTGAAAGTATTTGGTTTTTGTTGAAATCTTCCACTTGTTGAAAATTGTGGTGTAGAATTTTTCTGCTGAGGCTGCGTTCCATCCGGTTTCCTGCGAGATGTCTCCATGAATGTAAATTTGCTCTCTAAAAATTCCAGGAATTCCTTCAAGTTTGGTTGTTCACGTGGCTGGTTTAGGGATTCCATATAGTCACTGTATGTTTGACTATCTAATTTTTGTGATAATAGGTATACAAATAGTGGATCCCACGTGCTGATGTCGGCGCCCAGATTTTTCACAGCGTTTAAACATTCTTGAGTGGTGTCATGAAGTCTCTTGATTAAATAGGCAGCCGGTTGCTGAATAGTAGGTAGACTCATCATGGTATGAATATGAGTATTGAAAATTAACTTCTTGTTGTTAAATCTGTTATTAAGTGTTTCCCAGCACGTATCATAATTTTCGGTACTTATTGAAAGATGCTGAATGAGGCGCTCAGCTTCGCCTCTTACCTTACTTTTCAGAAATTGCATCTTCTGAGCTTTTGAAAGTGAAGAGTTGCGATGAATAGACTCAGAAAACAAATCTTTGAAAGAAATCCAATGTTGATAGTTTCCCGAAAATTCGGGAATTTCCATACGAGGCACGAATTTTTCCTTGTGAGTCATGGAACACATACGGCTGTTGATTGCCTTCTTGATTTGAAAATAAGATCGCTCATGATGCAAGTAGGCTTGATCGTATGATTCGTTGGAGCCCTCCAGCTCCATGTCGATCTCCAAATGTAGAGAGTCGATCGCTGACCACCTAGTCTGAAGGGTTCTTAGGTGATCTTCAAATTCCCACTGATCACTGATTAGATCTAAATCAGTATTTGAAATTGCTCTTGAAAAGGAACGAAAATTACTTGCTTGCTTTTTCAGTAATTCTTCCACCTTACTGCTGGTACCCCTATCTTGTTTCGTTGAAAAACTTACATTCTTGCTTGTAAAAGGTAGATCGAAGGTAGATCCACTGCTCTCTTGAACTGGCTGTTTTTCTTCTTGAGAAGTCTTATATGACAAGAACACAGTTTTGGTTGATTCATAAAAGTTTTTCATAGTACTGAAAACATTTTTCTCAAAATATTCACCTGATTTATCTTCACACTTTTGCAACACTTCATTATTCCGGTTAAATTCTTGCCACAAACTGTCCAAATTATCCACCTTTTTCTGAATGTATTCTTGAGATTTCCTCCCGGGACCATCTTTCCCAAAGTTGATGTTGAGCCGCTCAATTTCTTTGAGGAGCTCCTTCTGACGGATGATTAAATGCTCCATCATCTTGAATTGAAGTTGTTCGAGTCCTTGAATAACTCGCCTTAGGTGCTGATTGCTCTCAGTGCTCGTATATCCTGTGCACAGATGTGCGGCGTTTCTCAATCCACTCGGTGAGACCCGCTGGTGGGAGGCCGAATGAACCGATCCGCTCCGTACACTAGACACACAAAACACTAAGTTCCTCGAAGGACCAAAAAAGATGTATGGTTTCTTGCTGCCACACAACCTTTTTACTGAAGTTGAATGAAATCCTTGAAATGATAAATCCGAACTGTTTACTTTGCTTTTATTGAATTACTGAGTCACACAACATATACCTATCGATACACAATGCGAACTAAAAATTAATTAAATATCTGTTATTTATTGAAATTGCTGACATCGCGCTAGGTACATATTAGTCGCGTAGCTAGAGAAAAATTACCTTCGATAATACTAAAAGTTTTCGTTTTTGCTGAGTGTATAGATTATGTGCATTGTGAGCTATTTTTGAAAAGTTAGAAGTTTTATGCCGGTGCTTTAGGTATAGTTTAGGTATTTCGTAATATTTCGTTTAACTTCATATATATAGAATTAAAGTTTGAAATGTTGATTGTTTCATAATAAGAACTATGTTATCATCATGTTGTAAAAAAATTAGAAAGCTAATATATGTGTAACTGCGTAAATCACAAAATTACTCTTTTGTGTCCGAATAAAATTTTAAAGTTTCTGAAATCTTATTTTAAGACTTTCAGTGGTTAGATATAGCTGTTGAACAAAGTTTAGAAAGTTAAGTGGTGTGCTTCTTTGATATTTTCATTTTTCCTTTATAACATACGGAATAATGAATCAAAATTGATAAGATCGCTCTAACATGACCTTTTCAATGTACTTATATACTACACAAAAAATTAGAAACATACATAATGTGGATTTTGTTTAATTACGGATAAATTATTGCGCTTAAATACGAATTATGCGGGACGCGCGAGCGGGTCCATGCAGGGGCCGCAGACTGCCACGCGCCGCGCGGGCAGGCGCGGGGCCACAAACTATAAGCTACTCTCGCCGCACGGCAATAAAGTACAATTTCAAATTGCACAGCGCTGCGTGCCTGATATTATTATAAGCACCTACGAAGCGCCTCTCTTTCTGTCGCGTAGCTCGCTAGTCGTTCTTACCGATGCCGATATCATAGAAAACATCCGTTATGTATGTCGATGAATATACAATGAAATAACACAGAATACTTATAAAATAAAATAAATCTACCTACCTACTAAATGAGCTGAGCATAATTGTATTTCTAAGTTAGTTGGGCGAATCAACTTTTGAGGCACTCCTTTCAGAGCATTTTGAAACAGAAAAACAAAATTAAATTTAATCGAATTTACAAGAATTTATATTTTATTTTTTTAATTTAATTTATTTATTTATATTCAGGCATCGATGGCCCATAGATATATATACCTTAAAAACGAAACATATATAATTTATAAAACAATGTTGTTGGTAAATAACTTAAAACATATGTTAGTAAAAAAATCAAGTACCTAGACACTTTGTGTGTCGAATCGGTGGCACAAGGCAGCGTCCCTCTGAAGCGCCTGTACACCACGCCCTGCGGCCAGAAGTCCTCCTTCATGAAGAGGTCCAGCCTTGCTGTCGGGATGCGCACCACAAACGCCTTAAAATTGGTATTATGGCGCGACTCCAGTGGCTGAACTCTCAAACAAAAGTTGGATTTCTTCTTTATGTACTCGATCACGTCCTGCACTGTGGTGGTATGGTGCAGGCGGGAGAGGTACACGGCCGTGGTCGGTATGGCAGCTCGCAGCAGGAAGTTGGGCCCTGTCGGTGCGGTGCCATGGTGGTTCTTGCTCTCTCGCTGACGACGTCGCTTTTTGTTCCGAACCTCGAGGAAACCGTCTTCATCTTGGCCCGGTACGACGGCATTCAGCAAAGGTATAGATTCGATTATAGTTTGTATCATTTATCTAAAATTTAGGTTTTAAAGGTGGCCACGATGTTTGACGTTTAGTTTTTGAGATTTTTGAGAATAACAAAGGATCGTCGTAAAAATTTCATCTCTGTTACTGTTGAGTTTTTTTTTGTGAATTAAAATGATACTTCAAAGAAAATCTGTACATTAAGTATTTAAGTAATACAACAAGAAAGTATCCTATTCAAATAATGTATCTATGTAGTAAGTAATAGTTTCTTAAGATTGACATTATTTTAACTCCACTGCGTTACTTTGACATAAAGTAACGCAGTGGAGTTGATTAGTAACTGATTGTTAGTTTTCGCACTAACAATCAGCGGGTAATAATCGGTACCGCCTATAGGCCACAATGGCAGGACCCGGGTGTATTTTTGGACGATATTGCGGATTCCATTGCCTCTTTCAGAAACTACGATGTGTTGATCCTGCTGGGTGATTTCAACATAAATCTGCTTGATGTTAGTACTGGTAAATACAATCAATTTATGCAGTTTCTTAGCTGTGTCAACTTAAAACAAATAGTTAAGGAACCCACACATTTTACCGATCACAGTTACAGCTTAATTGATGTAATATGCACGGATACTCGGGCTCTAAATGTCACTGTTAAACACACATGGAATGGTATTAGCTGAATTTATGGTCAAGAAAGACAAAATATGCCCACGATGGGTGACATATAGGCCACTAAAAAATGGTGAACCAATTAAATCGGGATCTTGATGCGATCAATTGGGATGATTTTCATAAACTTGATAACATCAATGAGCTTGCAGAATCCTTTACGGCTTGTCTCATTACATTATTTGATTTGCATGCTCCAACCAAGGTGCAAAAATTCAAACATCCACCGCACCTCTGGATCACTGATTCTATCAAATGTATGATGCAAACTAGGGATGATTATAACATAAGATCTTTGGACGAACACCTAACTTTTGAAAACCATGTCGCTGAGTGTTCACGCAATTGTTTTTATAGACTTAAGGTACTGTTCAAAATAAGACCTTATTTGGGTGAGGAACTGAGGGTCACACTGTGCGAGGCACTGATTTTGTCAAAACTAAATTACTGTGACATTGTTTATGGGCCGTGTTTGTTGTCCAAGACGAGTAAGCTTATCCAGCGGGTGCAGAACGCTTGTGCGTGTTTCTGTTTTCATGTACCACCCCGATCGCATGTGACTCCCTTTCTGGACTCTGCAAACATGATGAAAATGGAAGCGCGCAGGAGACTTCATCTCGCCACTCTCTTGTTTGGTATATTAGATACGGGAAGGCCGTGCTATCTTTATGAAAAATTAGTATGGTTTGGTGACTTGAGCAGGTTCCCAAAGAGAAAAAATACTAACATTTTCGCAATTCCAAAGCACGGGACAATGGCGTTCCGCGGTTCTTTTAAATTCGCCGCCTCGAAGTGCTGGAACGATATTCCACCGCCGTTACGTGACCTGAAAGCGGTTAAAACATTCAGGAACCACCTTAAGAAATATCTCACCACGTTGCAAAAACAAGACTCACTTCGGGGTTTTTCACGATAGGAGCCGGGTTGCGTTCCAGCCTTGGGGGTTGTGTGTGTCGCCTTGAGGCGGACACCTGTTTTAATTTATTGTATTTGTCACCCATATATTATTTTGTCACCATACAATTTGCTTGAATGTTGTTTTGTTATTGTTGTTTGTTTGTTTTGTGGTTCCGAGGTTGTATTATATTGTAAAATGACAAATAAACTCATTTCATTTCATTTCATATCACACTATTCTGTAGTTGCACTTTGTATGTAATGTAGGTTGCGATTTCTTTTTCTTTTTTTAATTGTTTGAAATGATGTATTTTTGCCATATTAACCAAATAAAATAATCTCTTCGTAAATAAAATCAAAACGAAAAATATCAAATCAACCAAAGAGTACTTCGATTTGTCTGACCAAACAGCTCTTTTATATATATTTCTTTTTATTACTATGTATATCAAACTGTCATGGAAGAGGCAAGGAGACCTAATTCCATACAGCCATTAAGTTTTTTTAATTTTTATTCCTCTTAAATAATATTTTTATTTTGTTTGTGTTGGTGATGATAGAATCGATGCTCGTTAATATTTATCTATTACTTCGTTAAAATTATTGTCTATTGTCTTCTGAATTGTTATTAAATTATAATTTTTGTTTGTCTGTTCGCTGTCGTCACCAAGTAGGCTCCTCCAGAATACCAGCGTTGCAGTGGCATACTCAGGTTTGCCTCTGTAGCATTGCTGAGGTTGGGGCCTAGTTGGCCGCACTGTAATTAGTCCTAAGTTTGTGTAGGTACATTGTTTTCTTTTGTTTTGCGGTCAATAAATGATTTTTCTTCTTCTTTCTTAAACTTTAAAATAATTTGATATTAAACAGCCACTTGAAACTTACTTCTATGTCAGGCAGTACTTTTCTTTTCTTTATAATTACGTTCACTGTATTGTTAACAAGGGGGACACCAGGGTAACACTAGAGAATAATATATAGTAACTAGTAACTCCGGAGAAAAAGAAAGAATTTGAGAATATTATATTGTAACTAGCGACCTGTCCTTGCTTCGCTTCGGTTCCTTCTTTTTTTGCTAAATGCAACCTTCCAACAACACCCAAAAAGATAAAAAAATAATACCTAACAGTCCTCACCTCCATTTGCTCTAAAGTCTTTTTCTCCCCCGTTCGTCCCGTCCCGTTGTCGGTATAGGAGACGCGTTTGATTTATATTTGCGCGTGTTAATTTTTTGCGACGACTCCTACGATATTCATTTAAATGGTATGGTGTTAAAGGCTAAAATAATGTGCATAAAATGCTTAAGGTAACTAACGTATTTAATTTGATAAGGATTAGTACTTTATCCTTCTAAATAGCTTCCCAAATTACCGCGTTGAACTTGATAATTTTTTTAGGAAGATATAATTGGTATAGTTAGTTATTTTTAAAAGATAGATATTATATACCATCACGGACTTTTTTGTAGATCTATAAAATAGGAATAATTTCATCATAAATTATTTTGTTATAGCTCTAAAGGTTAGAGCAGCGTTTTCAATGCAAGCTCCCAGTCGGCTTAATTTTTGCCGACCTCTTCAACAATCATCGTGATATTTCTACCAATTTCTATAAAACCTCAACTTATAATACACTTAAACCTTCCTCAGGAATCATTCCATCATTTAGTGAAAACGCCGCATGAAAATCCGTTTTTATAGTTTTGAGTTTATCGCGAACAGACAGACAGACGCGGCGAGGGACTTTGTTTTATAATATGTAGTGATTCATCAATTATTTTACTATATATAGCTCGATTCTAAGCTATAAAACTAGACACGAAGTTATAATTAACTTAACCAGATCACAAATCATAACAGGAACATAGCGAAAACACAATTTAACATAACATATTGTCGCTATGTCCCATGTATGAAAATGTATTTTTTTTTTACAATTTAAGTGATTTTTTCGGCAATAAAAACATCGTATTATTTTTTACCTTTATAAAAACATCGTATTATTTTTTTAACGATAAGTTTGAGCTTAATTTCACGTCTTTTCATTTGTGCACTTAATGACTGGGCACATGGTATATTTTTAAAATTGCTGAAAACTCGACTATATTGATATTTGATTCTATTTTAAAATCAGAGCTCAAACCTCATCAAACTGCAGCGAGATAACAACAAGACAAGGAGCCGTAATGTATTTTTTTAGGTTTCTGGACTGGAATTAATTCGGCATCAGCATCAATGGCGAGCACCTAGGAGGCCTTCATTTTGCTAATGATGTAATTCTTATAGTCAAGACCTTAAAATACTGGGAAATAATGTTTTAATATCTCAGTAGTGCTCCCCAAAGTGTGGGAATGAGATGAACATGATAGAGTTAAATAATAAGTCTGAAGGAGATCGGGAATTTCTATTCCCTCGCAGATTCGACGACTTCACCTTCCAAACAAGCCGGTTCCCAAGCAGGCACCATTAGACCATGACCAGGGGCCTAATCGCGCTAATTTTCAACGATAAAACCAAAACTAAATTGTTACCGTTTCAGTTTCGTTTACAGAAAAATACTCGCTTTAGTTAATACTCTGCCTAAGGAGTCTAGGATTACAATCTAGGACAATTTAAGTGAAAATTATGAAGCTAAACCAAAGATTTTTAGGTACCTAAATATAACCTAAATGACAACGTTACGTTACGTTTTTGTTTTATCGTTCAGAATTACCGCGATTGAGCTGCAGGTTGCACAGAGCACCGAAGAGTATCTGCTAAGAGTTGGTGTTCATGAACTATGAGGATAAGAATACAAAACTGGGTAGATCGGACATTTCCGTTGAGTGACGGTGGGTCCGAGCTGCTGGTGTGGTGCGCAGAGCTGCCACGCCGGAGTGAGGGCCCAGTGATGCTCCAGTAGTGGGCTGCGAAGACCAGGTCGGGATAATGCCGTCGAGAGTTGCCGAAGGTCCAAGAAAGCGTCGTCAATGATGCTGCGATGGAACCTTGAAGGCCTGGCTTGCTGTGCTTCTGCTTGCAGTGTGACTGCTGCGGATACTGGGATAAGGTATGGGGAGTGATGGCTGCGCTGCGTTGCTTGCTGAAGGTGCTTGATGTGCTCCGTTGGGGTCACCAGTGTAGTGAATGAAGTAGGTATGGTAGGTATGGAGAGAGGTGACCACTAGGAGGAACGCCAAATGGAAGATCTTCCTCCGGGCTTGGTGGTATTAGTCCAACCGATGATGGTTGGCAGTTGTATATTATGCTGCGTCGCTGACTAAACGTCGTTAGCGAGATTTAGGTTTCTCCATTATTATTCTCCATACTACGAGACGCTATTCCTTACTAATCTTTGTGTTTATTCGACATTAGCGCCATCTAGTCACACGGTGATGAATCTTGTTGCAATCGTGTGTTGGTATGGTAATGAGCGGCGTATAGGTAGGTGTTGCTACACGGGCAACGCAGGACCGATTGTTGTGGAGATTCTTCTTGGAGGAGGTTTTTTACACAGAAGATAAGATGATGATAATGAGTGTAAATGTAAATTGTAAATGTAAAACCAACCATTAATTTACTTCACTATAGTGAAGTAATCGGTTGATTATATTATATATATATACGTACAGTACATAAATTCTCTGGTGTTACCAGATATTTCTCTAGTGTTACCGGTAACGCGATGGAAAACATTGATAAAAGTACAAATAAGTAAGTAATCATTGCATATCGAACAACTATTTCAACTTGATCTTAAATTCCGATATTAAAGTTAGTATTATAACATAATAATAATAAAATAATCCATGAACTTATCGTGATTTCCGACGTAACACAGCCGAACCACAATAAACCCACACACACCCCTCGAGAGCTATCGCTAGAAAGACATTGAAAGACAAAACAAGAATTAAAGTTAGACAAGGGGCAATTCTAACGACGCTACATAGGACCTTTATGGTAATACCATCACCAATTATTAACGGTCACGCAGGAGCCCTGATTTTTTCGACATTGTTGGGGACAAACCATAGGAAATATTAATTAGAAGATATAAGCATAAGTACATAAAATCTCTGGTGTTACCAGATATTTCTCTGATGTTACCAGTAACGTGATGGAAAACATCGATAAAAGTACAAATAAGTAAGTAAACATTGCATATCAAACAACTATTTCAACTTGATCTTAAATTCCGATATTAAAGTTAATATCTTAACGTAATAATAATAAAATAATCCATGAACTTATCGTGATTTCCGACGTAACACAGCAGAACAACAATAGACCCACACACACTCCTCGAGAGCTATCGCTAGAAAGACATTGAATGACAAAACAAGAATTAAAGTTAGACAAGGGGCAATACTAACGACGCTAGATAGGACCTTCATGCTAATACCATCACCAATTATTAATGGTCACGCAGGAGCCCTGATTTTTTAGACATTGTTGGGGACAAACCTTCGCAAATATTAATTAAATATTGTTTAAGCAAAATTACTAAAACTATGTATTGTAAATAAAGGATTATTCAATATAGAACTTAAATATGTATAAAATATTGGGTATTCTGATACAATATTTTGAAGATTTGACATGATTTGCTTTGACCGGCTATGCCAGGTAACACAGATTCTTTGTATGGGGAGCGATTTTGTTCTCCTGAGATACTAGCTATAAAATGTTCAAAGGAAAAAATATTGTAATCTGTTGTTCTCGCATTGCTAAATGCATCTAATTTTAGATTAATGTAGAAAAATGTAAGGTTTAAACCGAGTTGTATGTAATAATATGATTTTTTATAGAGCGGGGACAAGAAAGGAGTGCCTTAAAAGTTGATTGGCCAATCTCTGACTCTGACTAAAGCAAACATAACTTGCCTAGTAAAAACTAGGTACTTGATAAAAATAAAAATATACTTGAAAAAGTATTAATCAAATTGTTTAAACCTACTAATTTGTTTTATTTATCTATGTACCTACTGTGCTCATTTCATAAAATTACTGTCGTCTTTTAGGGCCTATCTACATAATATATGTGGCAGTTGTATAAATTAGGTAGGTACGTTAGTTAGAGCTAGGTAGGTTAGAGTTGCACTATCCTTACTAATATTATAAATGCCAAAGTCCGTTTGTTTGTTTTTTTAACCGACTTCTAAAAAAGGAGGAGGTTCTATGTTCGTCTGTATATTTGTTTTTTTTTTTTGTGTATGTCCACCGATTACTCGAAGACGGCTGGACCGATTGAAATGATTCAAACGTTATTACATTAGGTACACTCCCAAGTTGGTCCCATTTTTTTAAATTATGAAATCGGTTCAGTACTTTTCAAGTAATTTTGAAAACAAGCACGAAAATAGTCTGATTTTGTGTGAATTACCTCGATGATTGGTCGTATTACTTCTTTGTTTATGAACTGAATAAGATAATATTTTTTTTGTTGGAAGAGGGATATCTTAAGTGTAGTTTTTTAACCGACTTAAAAAAGGAGGTTCTCAGTTTGACCCGTATTTAAGTATGTTTCTCCGCGATTATCTTACGTTTCGCTGAGCCGATTTTTCTACTTTACTACTAAATAAATGAATTGAATTGAATACATATATAATATACCTTACCTACAAGGTACCTACACTAAAAATAATAAAATAAAAAATTGTTTACAAAAAAAACAAAAAACCGACTTCAAAAAACCTATCTCTAAAAAGCAAGAAATAATATTCGTAATAATAAAAATACGTCTATTGAAGTCGGGTGGGGCTTTTAGAATAAAAAAAAGGAATTTGTATTCCAGCCCCACCCGACTTCAATAGACGTATTTTTATTATTACGAATATTATTTCTTGCTTTTTAGAGGTAGGTTTTTTGAAGTCGGTTTTTTGTTTTTTTTTGTGAACAATTTTTACGCCTTCACGTCATGACTACTGAATCGATTACAATGAAATTTTACATACACGTTGCCAGGGGTATAGAAAAGGACATAGGGTTTTATCTCGAAAAAAGTATTGTTCGCGAGGGATAGCAAAAACTGTCCACGCAGACGAAGTCGCGGGTGGCCGCTAGTGGAATTATAAAAATATATCATTTCGGGATAAGAGATAGGTCAGATAGGAGTCGACACGTCTTAAGTAGCCGTAATGTTACGTTACGCCGAAATGTTACAGATCAATCGCCAGTATCGCCACCTAATTAATTTATTCATATGGCGCGAGCGGGCATAGTAGCTGGCCGCCGCGCCGGCGTAACGGCGCGGCGCGGGCGGCCTGTAGCGACAACAATGTATCTGTAATTAAACAAAATCCACTGTATGTATTTTTCTAATTTTTTGTGTGGCATATAAGCGCATTGAAGAGGTCATGTAAGAGCGATCTGATCGATTTTTAATTCATTATTGCGTATATTACGAAAGAAAAATGAATTTATCAAAGAAGCACACCACTTAACTTTCTAAACTTTGTTCAACAGCTATATCTAACCACTGAAAGTCTTAAAATAAGATTTCAGAAATTTTAAAATTTTATTCGAACACAAAAGAGTGATTTTGTGATTTACGCAGTTACGCATATATTAACTTTCTAATTTTTTTACAACATGATGGTAACATACTTCTTATTATGAAACAATCAACGTTTCAAACTTTAATTCTATATATATGAAGTTAAACGAAATATTAAGAAATATTACGAAATACCTAAACTATACCTAAAGCACCGGCATAAAACTTCTAACTTTTCAAAAATAGCTCACAATGCACATAATCTATACACTCCCCAAAAATTAAAACTTTTAGTATTATCAAAACTTTTTTATGAAATTTAATGTCCCACGACCGGACTATATATGTGCGGTTGTTGACCGTCCACTATGGACTACGATAGCTACATTGAAAATATTTGTAATAACTACAACCGACGAACTGCGGACGACTATCGTGACCAAGTTTCGTAATAGGCCCCCAGTTACTCATTCTTATTTTTGAAAATGGAACTAAAAGCATCTCTTCGGTGAAATCATAGACTTATTTATACTCTGTGTACAGAGTGAATCGTAGAATGCGTGTTTGTGTTGCTTAGCTGCTAGGTACAGCAGAAATTAAAAAAGGTACCATGGCGCGAAATCTTTAGAATTTTTCTATAATTAAAAACTGATTGAATTGTGTGACTGTAATAGGAAAGAAATAATTTTAATCTTTTGCCGCCAAACACAAATCATTTATTTAAATATTGTACAAAAAGTTTATGAAGTGGAGGATAGAAAAATGAGTGTACCTATTCGTTTACGGAAGTAGGTATAATAGTACATTATGAGACAAGTTAGCTTAGGTTGCTCATTGCACACAAGGCTGTGGGTTGCAGCCCGAGCCGCAGGCGAGGGCGTAACTCAGCCGAGTGTGCAATAAGCAAGAGCTCACGAGTTTCATACGACGTTTTTCAACACATTTGCGAGGAAAAAACAAAGTAATTTATCACACAGCAACAAATATGGCAAAAACAAAATATGATAATTATGGGAAAAGGCGCGCATGTTTTTTTTTGTTTTTTTTCACACGCCCAATGCAATAATATTTTGCGAACAAAGGGGTGAGGAGCATACAGCCTACTATTAATACTTCAAAATTATAATTTTAAGTGACAAAATGCAAATATTTTAATATTTTTTAACAAAATATTGTGAATTATGAATAATTTGATAATAATTTTATATTTATTTGACTTAATTAAGGACTTACACATTTATTTATTACAAAAATGTATATGAATTTTCAGCAGCATAAAACCTCTTTGTTGTAAAAAAAATAACTGTATTACCCGGCTAAATTGGGAATGCTCTGTTTACTCGCATAGAACTTGCATTAAGGTACTAATTTAACTTTGTAGGGTTAATTCTATTACGAACTAGTGTTTTATATATTATTGCACGCGTTTGTTATAGCTCGGTTTATGGCCCTAAAAGCGATGTATTAGGGCTCACTTTACGAGCAAGTGTGTTGAAAACTATTTAATATTGTATTTTATTTTCTCGCAATCGTAGTGAAAAGTATAGTGTAACACACGACGCTAAAACCCATTGTAACTCGGTTTCTATTTATTCCCTCGCTAAAGCTCGGGAATAAAACTACCTCGTATGCAATGGGTCATTTTAGCGTCTTGTATAACAATCTACTATTGTAATAACACGGAATATGTTTGTAGTATTTGGCGAATACAACTACTTGTGAGTCCATGCACTCACACATAGACAGGGAGAAGAACTTAGGTTCTTCTTCATTAAACATAATGAGTCACGCACGACCGATTCTCGTCACAGGGAGCTCGAGGCGAGTCTCGAGCAGATGCGCGAGGAGTACGAGCGGTGCGAGGAGTACTGGACGCGCAAGATCGACGAGGAGCGCGCCGCGCACGACGAGGAGCGCCGCGCGGGCGACGAGCGCCTCGCAGACCTCGTCGCGCGCATCGCCGACTACGAGCGCTCGTTCGCGCCCGAGCGCGCACGCGCGCTGCCGCCCATCGAGGAGCGCGCCGCGCTCGAGGCGCAGGTGAGGCTTCTTTCACTCGTTCGTCGGTCGCGCGATAAGCACCTACCGCGGTGCGTGCGAGCGGAGGTACAAGCGAGCGGAGGCCGCCACGCGCCCGCCGCCGTACCAGTGCGGCATCTCACTGTCCACGTAGGTATTGCCTCTTTATAATAGTAACAATGTCGAATCGACATTACTGTGCCGTGTACGGGTGTCGAAATAAAAAAAACCAATAAACAAGAGTCGTTTTTCACATTATGCTACGCAGTTCATTTAAAAGAAGACGAGCTTAACGTTGCGTCGTCAGAAACGGTAAGAGCACGCGATAGAAAGAGAGGCAACTACTAAGTGAATATACTAACCGTAGGCTATTAGTGCCGTGCGACCCGAATTGCACTTTATTGTGTCGGAAAAAGTCTCTATATTCGTTCAAATGACTTTGCGGAGTGCCGCTTCAGGGCTGCCTTACGGCCTGCTTTCATACTAACCGTTAGGTCATAGTATTAAAAAGTAAGGCAGTTCAATATAAGCCATGCTATAAGAGCTCATAGTGAGGCCCCTGTACTCGTACTATTAGTTATTCCGTGCGCAGGTGGGCGACCTCGAGGCCGAGTTCGCCGAGCACCGCGCGCGCTCCGAGCGCGAGCTGCGCGCGCGGGACGAGGAGGCGCGGGTGTGGCGCGCGCGCGCGGAGGCGCTGGAGGCGGCGGCGGGCGGGCGGCGGCGGGGCGGCGCGTGCGCGTGCGCGGCGCTGGCGGAGCGCTGCGGGCGGCTGGGCGCGTGCCTGGCGGCGGCGCGCGGCGCGGGCGCGCGCGAGGCGGCGGCGCTGCGCGGGCGCGCGGCGCGGGCCGAGGCGGCGCTGCGGCGGCTGCACGCGCGCCTGCACGCCGCCGACCTGCTCGTCAAGGACCTCTACGTGGAGAACTGCCACCTGGCGCACCGGCGCGCGCCCTGACGCCGCGCCCCGCCCCGCCCCGCCCCGCGCCCGCCCGCCTCCCCGACCGATAGTCCCCCCTCGTGATGACGAGCGGCCTCCGCGACATAGTGTCGTCAAGTTTCCCGATTGTATTTGGTGTCGATTCGGCCGATGTCAAACCGTGTGACCTGTCATGTTACGAATGACTTTCAGAATGTTGAAAACCGACGCCGCCGCCCGTGGCGATGATTTCTTCGAGAGGTGAGATGTACTTGAATACACACTTTTCTGTTATTTTATAAAAAAAAATATAGATTGAATTGTCTATAAAATAATGAATGAGACTAATTTAGTTTCATATGACATTATACGAAATAGGTACGACTTAACGTAATGTATATAGATAAGACGAAGGAAATCTGTGCTATCCTGTTCAATTACTTATTTGTAAGTTACAAAATATACCTACAAAATACGCTAAAATCGCAAGAATAGGTAATTTCTTTATCCTGTGGCCCTACCACGAGTTGATGCAAACTGTTTACGTTACCGCAAACTATCGGATATACTGCTCACAGTCAGTGCGAGTGAAAGAGACAAAACGATAGTTTACGGTAACGTAAACAGTTTGTATCAACTCATGGTAGGGAGGGCCACTGTGCTTAAATGCAGTCCCGAATAAAAGACATTTTATTTCACTTAATTATTATGAACTTATGAAAAATAGTGAATACATATTATTAGAGAAAAAAAATGTGTGCTATTTTAAACCTTGTTCCAAAGAACATAATATCTATTAATAATATTAAAAAGTTGTACAGAACGAGGATAATTATTGAATAGGTATTTATAGATATAGTTTCATTCCAAAATTAATTCCTTATTCGTGTAAGTGCAAGAGAGTATACTAATTATATACACCACACACTAATATTACGCTTTTAAGGCTTCAATGTAAATGTGTGATCAGTTGTTTACTTTCAAAATAAAGAAAGTTATATCCATTATCTGATACTTCATAAAAATACATTCAATCAAAGGAAGAAAACTAATCAAAATTATTCGAAGATGGGTACTACTATTTACTTTTTAGATCAATCGAACAATTTTTTTACAAATTCTAGGAATAATGTATTGCCTTCTAACATCCTCAACCCACAGAAACTCATTAGTAAGTAGGTACTTACGAATGCCATGTTCTGAGCACTTGTATGCCCCCTGCCGAGCAATCGCCGGAAGTTCCCAGTCCCCCTCCCCCTCCCCGCGATAGTAATTTGTATGGAATGTTCAATATTTTACTTTCCAAGGTTAAAATTTTTTTTTAAAAATTTTTGTTCAATATTTTACTATTCAAGATTTGCATATTTGTTTTTTTTATTATTTTTAATCTCTCTTGGATATATTTTTCTTTTAAAAAACGAAAAAAAAATATCCAAAAGTAATATATAAAGAAAACAAAAAAAAGGTTTTTTTAATTGTAGAATAACCTTCTCCATATTTATGTGATCCTAGTACTTTGGAGACGTGGCATGGCGAATATAATAGGGATGTTGACTAATGAATAAAATAACGAAATACTAATAAAAATCGTAAACATATTAAACTTTTAGAGTAGCTTGTATACTTCTTGGTTTTATATATTGCATATTATTTGTTTTATGACCCTTCAAAGTTGGGTGGACAAGTCCATTTAAAAAGTATAAAATTTATTAAAATAAATAATACCTTTAATTAGTCCGTAAAATGTATAGCAAATTTGTCTAAGAAACTATTTTGATAAACACAATATTTAATATAGCTGCCGAACAAATTTCCTACGCGTTGCATACAAACTAGCACGGCGTGACGTCATAACGTGCAAGCCATTAGTATGGAGCGTTTTTGATCGAGTCCATTTGTGTGCATTTCACACTGTGATATCTCGGGCAGTTTTCATGCTAGCGAATTAATTCTTTTACCAATGTTTCTTTTTTTGAGAGGTAATTTATGTAACATAAAATAAAAAAAATAGTCAACATCCCTATTATTAAATACCATAAAAAAAATCTAGCAAGCGAATCAAGGAAAAAGATTAGATAGTTAACCATATATATACAAGCAAGTATTATACCACTTTCAAATTCAATTATACCTGAAAAGTGGTCGTTTTGGGAATAGTCATTATGGGAAGTGGACGATCTGGGAATGGTCATTCTAGGAAGTGGACATTATGGTCCTAAATGTTTTTGAACATAATTCATAGGTACAACGTCATTGTTAGTTTAAGTACCTACTTTGATTATTATAATTCTTTGATATTAAAGTACATCAACATTGTTACCTACTTGTTTAAACAAAAATAACATTGTATTATTTACTGAAATAAAAACGAAGAAACGTTTGAAATGCTGATATACCTACCTATTCCATGTTATAATTTGTAGAGTGACCATGGCCAGGGTTAAGGCCTATTTAAATCAGCGGTATCGATATCCCACCGCGTATTTGGTATGGCATTTTCGCAGCCGTTGTGGGTACGCGATACGTACCGCGTACCCATTGTGGATATCGCCACCGGCAGCGGTAGCGGATACCGCTCAGATTTGAATAGGCCTTTATATCAATCACTGGTTGGGTGTGACGAATGAATCAATTCATAATCAAGTGAATGTTATTTCCCTCCACGTGTTTGTTTGTAAGAGTAGCGTTTGTCATGCATCAAAGAAATTTATAACCGACATACGACCTTGTTTGGTAGAAACCTGTTAACTCCAATTTGGTATTTTTTATTTAGTTAGGTAATATTTACAAATGTTAGTGAATTATTTTCAACATATTTTTTTATACTGATTAGTCCAACTTATATAGAAATGATAGAACTGAGGGGTAAACACATGGTTATTCAGGATTCGTCCATTAAGTTTTTGTACATTCGAATGTCCATCTTGGATTTAACAGGTTTCTCCCAAACACCATAGAACTTTAATCTAAGTGTGTGTTAATCCGACTTCGTTTGTGTCATTTTTAAACGATTTTGATAACAGTTATGAGGTTCGATCGATGCATTTTGGGACTTTACCATGGGATAATAATAAATGCAAGAATATTGTTATAAGGGCTCTAAATATTATACTTGTACAAAAAATAAAATACTTAACTAAGTGAAAGAGTAAGGCCTGAATCAGTGCGGACGGACGTTAAATGTATTAAGCCTTTCCAATACGATCAGTGCGACGCGGATTCATACAATTCATCCATCCGGTCCGCGTCGCACTGATCACGGCCTTACACCTATTTATAATAACTAACAGTGCCTACTTATATTCTTCTTAGGATCAATTTCAAGGTTCCGGATAACTCTAACTTTTAATTCAAAGTTTAAATGTAAACAGTTTTTTTAATGAAACAATCTGCTTAAGTCGGTTAGACTCGACCGGAACCTGTGAAACAGGCCTTTGTAAATTTAGATAGAAATGGATCATTCGCACAGCTCAGTCACGTCGACGGTCAGTCTTTCAATACAAGTTTTGACAGTCACGTGACGCGTCAGTCACCGGCAAGTCAAAACTTGTATTGAAAGACTGACCGTCGCAGCGTTGGCGTGACTGAGACGTGATGACCGAGCTGTGTGAATGGTCCCTAATTTATATGTGGCGATCAGTTGCCTTGTCGCTCCCTTGTCTCAGGTTTATAGTCAAACCCGACAAGGACAGTTCACAAGCATTCGCTATGTTGTGACGACTGGTTCCTTATTTTGTGTTCGTTGTGATATTATTATATTATGCGGTTTGCTCATACACACAAGTAATGTAAGGTTCGCACGAGTCACTTGAACTTTGCTTCAGCGAACGATCAGTTAGTCCCGGTTCTAGTTGATTTGCTTTGTTGTGATGTACGTGCGTGGACGAACCACTGGACGCCGCGCGGCACACGGCACATGCTATCGGTTTTAGTATAATTAATGCGATTTATTTGACTTTGTCCAACAAATAACTTCTGATAATACGATGTCTTTTAATCTATGCTCTGCGCACCATACGACTCTTGACCTTGACTGAAGTTTCCGCCGACCACTGTCCATTGTCAAATTAATCGCATGTCAAATTCAAATTAATACACGCAGCGAAGACCATTTGTTCCCAACGACTCGCACCATATCAACTGTCACACTGTGACTGGTTGGGAAGTTTTTATTAAAAAAATCCCAACCAGTCACACCTGTTACTCGATGGAAACTTTTTATTAGAATTTTCCAAATCAGTCACACTGTTACAGGTGAAACGACCTGTAAAAGTGTTACTGGTTGGGAATTTTCTAGTAAAAAGTTCTCATCGAGTTACAGATGTGACTCGTTGGGAATTTTTTAATAAAATCTTCCCAACCAGTCACAGAGTTGGTGTGACTCGTTGGGAACAAATGGCGAAGGCTTACTCACCTAAGCCCGGCCACATGCAGACGGAATCCCGATTCGGAATACCGAACGGAATATCGATAATGTATGAATATTCCGTTCGGGAAAATCTCACTTGTGTGTGGTAGTAGGTCCATAGATTTGTATGGATTAGCTGGGTTCGGTACGTCGGAATTCCGTAATTCCATCTGTATTTAGGCAAGGCTAATACATGCTATTCCATAATAGTCCCATCCAAAATGGGACGACAGCGATGCATGACGCCGATGGCCCGCGCGGCGTTCGGCGCCGGTTTGTTGTTGTAGGTAGTATCGTGGAGCACGTAACGGTGCGGTTTCGCCCACAGTTTCGAGAGATAGATACATATTAATATTATATCCATGTGATTATTAAAGTGTTGAACCAATATGGACTTTTATTTTTATGTTTTGCACTTCGTTATTTATATTTATAATATGCCATACTCAGTGGCGCCCCCGTCTTAAAAAAAGTATTATTAGCTGTCTACATTATTTATAGAAAAAAACCCAATCTTTATGATGCTAGTTAAGTCCGTAGTTAATTAGAAACTATTAGGTAACTGTGAACAGTTGCAAAAATGCCTGCCATAGGATAGGACCTTCAAGAATTCTCATTTAAATTGCCTCAAGAAGTTGACAACTTTTTTTTTATAGGATACTTATTGACTGTGAATGTGATATTGTGGATCGGTTTTTAAAAAGCCAGGAAAATGTAAATGAATAAGTCTGGGTATTTGTATAACATTTAATTCAAAAATTAAGACAAACAGACAAATTTAATCTGACTAGAAAACGTAATAAGTAAGTTTAAATAAGATTACATACTATTATAACTATGTAACTAATACAGTTTTTATAAACAGGCAGGCCGATATTAAACCGCCATATTTCTCGCATATAAAATAACTAAAATAATAATATTTATATTAGATATGGTAAATCTGTCTCACTCAACTAGCATGTAAGTAATGTACAAGTATGAGGAAAAAATTTCAAGATATTTGCCTCGTACTGTAGTATGGTTGGTTATAAACATGATAACGCAATATCGGCGTTATAAGGATAACTTTTGAGTACCTATGATAATCCCTAGGTACATCTGTAAGCCGCCGCCGCCGCCGGGCCGGCCGCACGCTTAAAGGATTGTCAACCATATGGTCCATATTATGGTCTCCATAAATAAAATGGCTCCTATACAACTGAGTCGGGCGGCCTTAATGTAGATACCTATAGCGAGCGCGCATACTAGCGCAGTTAATGTCGCCGGCTTTGACCACCGCCGCGCGCCCATTTGTTCCCAACGAGTCACACCATCAACTGTCACACTGTGACTGGTTGGGAAGTTTTTATAAAATAATTCCCAACCAGTCGCACTGTTACGGGTTATTTCACCTGTAACAGTGTGACTGGTTGGGAAATTTCTAATAAAAATTTCCCAACCAGTCACAGTGTGAGACAGTTGATGGTGTGTCTCGTTGGGATCAAACGGGCGCGCCGGCTCTGTGTGTAGAAGCTTAACAATTGAATTCCATCGCTCGTCGCTCCATTAACGATCTGCTCTCGAAGAGTAGCGAGATGTCTGCGCCTCGGCGCGGTGGGCGTCTGGAGGTACATGCCGTTGACGAGGTAGCGGCGTCGTGCGCGAGCGGCGACCCGTGCCCGTACCGAGGCAAATACGTCCGGAGAAACGAGTGCTGCTCAGGATGAAAGTGAGTCTCAGGTGGATGACATGTTGCGTATGGCGACGTCTCTGCCAGCCCCCGCACCTCGCCGCGTGCACGTGCCCGGGTGTGCCTAGAGGTACATGCCGTTGACGAGGTAGTCGGCGTCGTGCGCGAGCGGCGACTTGCCGCGCCGCATGCGCCGCCGCGCCGCGCGCGCCCGGCACCCCACCATGCCGCCCAACACCGCCGTCATCGCCACGCCTGGAGGGACCGACGGTTGAAATAACAAGTAAACTACCCTTTAAAATATATCATCATTTAAATTTCCTGAGCCTTTTCCCTCGAATCGAGTTGTAGATCGTCTCTTACCGAGCACGAGCAGCAGTATGGCGGCGGGCGGGTGGTCGCTGAGCCCGTCGCGCTCGTCGGCCGCGAGCGGCGCCGCCGCCGCGCCCGCGCCCGCGATCGCAACGGGCTCGTGGTTCTGTTCCTTCTACAACCGAAGCAGATGGTAACAATGTAACACTTATCTAAGTTTTGTAACAATGTAACACTGATCTCCTTTCTATGGTAAACTAAATGTGTATGCTTAACATTGATATAAATTATTTAAAACCGCGCTAGTATCCCATAAAGGGGGTTTATTTTAATTAGTAGGTACTTAATATTCTTTCTTAACAAAATACTTAGACTTTCTGTAATTTTGCGCAGTCATCAAGACTTGGAAATTTTATAAATCATATCACTTGCGCACAGAAGATGATGAAAGTTAGGGAAACAACGACCATAATATTATTCATTCCGTTTTTGCCATTTTGGCTACGGAACCCTAAAAAGAAGTGATTTATAAGTTAACATTCTCCATATTCATATGTGATCCTGTCTACGTAAGGTATGTATTGTGAACATAAAAGGTCCCAGATGCGATCCTTGTGGCACGCCTGATCGAATACGTAAGATCTTATATTATAAATCTTCATCGGTAACGTTTGAGTACTATTAATACTAAATGAGTTATTTTGTCAAATGCCTTCAAGAAGTCAGCATGCTGCATACCTATACATACGGTACGGCGCGGCGCGGTCTCTTCTTGATTCTATATCCGTTACGATCACACATAAGACCGCGTAGTTGTTTATATTGTGAAGAAAGCAATGATGTTTTTATCTATTCGATTGGTGTCTTCGAGCTTGTATATGTGTCCTTATTAGTGTGTGTGTATGTTTACCTGGTGGTGGTGGGTGTGTGCGGGCGGGGCGGGCGCAGGCGTGGGTGCGGGGGCGGGCGGCGCGGGGGAGGGCGGCGCGGGCGCGGGGGGGCCCTTCTTGGCCGCGTCGCGCAGCGGCGGCGCCGCGCCCGCGTACTCCACCGCCAGCTCCGGCATCGTCTTAGGCGGCACGTATACCGGCATCTCCTACCCAAGTGTAAGTAGGTAAGCATGACATAGGCGTAGCCAGGCCAGTTTTTCGGGGGTGGATAGAGGGGTGTCATAGGTAAATCATTCACATACATTTAAAACAGAAGTGGACCAAGAGTACTGCCCTGGGGCACTCTCATAAGTGATTACATTGTCTGTGGGTAGTATAACAAGATTCTTGGGTATAACGAACGTTACCAGTTTTGAAAAGAATGTTGTGTGTCTGTGATGTGACAGTCTATTCTATAATAAGGGCCTCATCCATCACTAGCGTACAACTGTAAAATGTGTTTCTAGCCATACTTACTAAATGTATGAAACCGATACGCTTCTGTCGCGAGTCGCGACACAACACGACAGAATAGTATGTTTCCGCCTTTATGGATCGTACATTCCAACAGTGAACGCTAGTGAATGAGGCCCTAATAGTGAGGGTGTGGTATTGTCCCACTGCTTGGTCCCACCTGCCTGGGCGCGGGCGGCACGGGCCAGGCGCGGCGCGGGTCCGCCTCGCCCCACCCGCCTGCTCCGCCCCACTCCACACCTGTGCAACACAACAACATTAGGTCAAAGGGGTCGTCCATTAACTCAATCACGGATTAGTGACGTTATTACCAATTTTGTTAAATTGTCTGTCTGTCCCGCTCACATTTCAGTGCTGTGTGAACAGCCCCCTAGCCAAACTAACATTTGCAAATTTTCGCTATCGCTTCGCTTCGAAACTTGTATGGATTTGACGTTTTAAAATTCGATTGTTAACGAAACCTTATGTCAATCCCATACATGTTTCGAAAGCGAAGCGATAACGAAGATTAGCCAATGTTACTTTGGCTAGGGGGGCTGGATATACATCCACAACGCGACGCGAGAAAAGACGAGAAAATTTTGTCGCGTGGTGAGCATGCCAGGCCGGCCGGTGCGACAGAGACAGCATGATAATAACGAAGGCACTCGTTTTCAGGAGATTACATGCTCAATCTGGCATCAGTCCATTCCATCAGTCTGGTACAAATTTTGAAGCGCTCATCGCGGAGCTTGGCAGAGTGATCGTACTCGATCACGTTTGTTAAGCAACGCTCGGTCCGGCCAGGTGTCGGATGGGTGACCGTTAAGAGGCATTACAATAGGGCGCTTCCGTGCTTCGTAGGGCACGTTAAACCGTCGGTCCCGGCTGTTGATAACAGTCGTTAAGCAAGACAGAGGCCTTACAGGGGGTCAAATCTGCTAATGTTAACGTCGAAATCGTGGTTCAATGGTGTTTGAATGGTGATGCTTTTTGACACAGTTCTTGTTTCTTAAAACCAAAATCGAGACACAATGTGTTTCCGTTTTGGGTTGAAGAAACTCGATGTGTTTCGGTTTTGAGTTCATTGAACAAGAACTGTGTCAAAAAGAATTACCATTCAAACACCATTGAACCACGATTTCAACGTTAACATTAGCAGACTTGACCCCCAGGTAGGCGCTTGATAAACTCTAACACCAGAGGTGGCCACTAATCCTCATACGATAAGAAAAAGAAGAAGGTACCAATTTTGGATCATCAGTCTGGTAAAATTCAAAGTCTATGTAGACTGATGGAATGGACTGATGCCAGGCTGAGCATGTAATCTCCCTCTTAGAACATCGAGCGGTCGTAAGATGACGAGGCGGGTACCATTCTGCGGCTGCGGCCAGAGGCGGCGCGCCCACGGCGAGGGCGCGTCGAAGGGCGCGTAGGGCGGCGCGCCCTCCGCCTCCTGCAGCAGCCCGCCCTTGTGCGCGAAGATGTGCGACCCGCGGGACGCCTCCGCCGCCGCCGCCACTGCGTCCACAACATACATCGTGATACGACTCATTTCCACATCATCATCAGGCAAGCGAAGATAAACCAAGAATAAGTACTTAATAGGTTTTTTATTAACCTTCCGGTTTTGATTTGTAAAGGGGTGGGGGAGGGGTACTTTTTTTCATTTTTCATCAAAAGTTAGATAACTATGCGGCCTAAAAAAGAAGAAAATATATTTGGGAATGTGCAAGCAGCGCCCTTAATGATACCCCACATACCATAGTATGTTTAAAATAGGTAGGTAAGTACTAGATAAAACGTAGTGATTATTTCCTCTGAGGGTAACGTACTTTAACGTAGTGATTATTTCCTCTATGGGTAACGTACTTTAACGTAGTGATTATTTCCTCTGAGGGTAACGTACTTTAACGTAGTGATTATTTCCTCTGAGGGTAACGTACTTTAATGTAGTGATTATTTCCTCTATGGGTAACGTACTTTAACGTAGTGATTATTTCCTCTATGGGTAACGTACTTTAACGTAGTGATTATTTCCTCTGTGGGTAACGTACTTAAACGTAGTGATTATTTCCTCTGTGGTAGGTACTTAACACGTGGTAACTATTATTTAGTACTGTCCCCGCAAATTGGTAATGAACCTGGCGGCCATGTTTTTAACCTCAAAAACGAAAAAAACTATTGTAACATTTTTATATACTAGACCCACAGGCCTATGTCTATATAGGTCTGTGCCTAAATTCTATATTTTATTGCAAATAATAATAATTTAATAATTAAAAATAACAAATTACATTTATAGTCCGGTCGTGGGACATTAAATTTCATAAAAAAGTTTTGATAATACTAAAAGTTTTAATTTTTGGGGAGTGTATAGATTATGTGCATTGTGAGCTATTTTTGAAAAGTTAGAAGTTTTATGCCGGTGCTTTAGGTATAGTTTAGGTATTTCGTAATATTTCTTAATATTTCGTTTAACTTCATATATATAGAATTAAAGTTTGAAATGTTGATTGTTTCATAATAAGAACTATGTTATCATCATGTTGTAAAAAAATTAGAAAGTTAATAAACGTGTAACTGCGTAAATCACAAAATCACTCTTTTGTGTTCGAATAAGATTTTAAAATTTCTGAAATCTTATTTTAAGACTTTCAGTGGTTAGATATAGCTGTTGAACAAAGTTTAGAAAGTTAAGTGGTGTGCTTCTTTGATAAATTCATTTTTCTTTCGTAATATACGCAATAATGAATTAAAAATCGATCAGATCGCTCTTACATGACCTCTTCAATGCGCTTATATGCCACACAAAAAATTAGAAAAATACATACAGTGGATTTTGTTTAATTACAGATACGAGTACATTGTTGTCGCTACAGGCCGCCCGCGCCGCGCCGTTACGCCGGCGCGGCGGCCAGCTACTATGCCCGCTCGCGCCATATGAATAAATTAATTAGGTGGCGATACTGGCGATTGATCTGTAACATTTCGGCGTAACGTAACTTTACGGCTACTTAAGACGTGTCGACTCCTATCTGACCTATCTCTTATCCCGAAATGATATATTTTTATAATTCCACTAGCGGCCACCCGCGACTTCGTCTGCGTGGACAGTTTTTGCTATCCCTCGCGAACAATACTTTTTTCGGGATAAAACCCTATGTCCTTTTCTATACCCCTGGCAACGTGTATGTAAAATTTCATTGTAATCGATTCAGTAGTCATGACGTCAATAGACGTATTTTTATTATTACGAATATTAGTTCTTGCGTTTTAGAGGTAGGTTTTTTGAAGTCGGATTTTTGTTTTTTTGTAAACAATTTTTTATTTTATTATTTTTAGTGTAGGTACCTTGTAGGTAAGGTATATTATATATGTATTCAATTCAATTCAATTCATTTATTTAGTTGTAAAGTAGAAAAATCGGCTCAGCGAAACGTAAGATAATCGCGGAGAAACATACTTAAATACGGGTCAAACTGAGAACCTCCTTTTTTATGTCGGTTAAAAAACTACACTTAAGATATCCCTCTTCCAACAAAAAAACTATTATCTTATTCAGTTCATAAACAAAGAAGTAATACGACCAATCATCGAGGTAATTAATTCACACAAAATCATACTATTTTCGAGTCTTCGAGTAATCGGTGGACATACACAAAAAAAAAAAAAAACAAATATACAGACGAACATAGAACCTCCTCCTTTTTTGGAAGTCGGTTAAAAAAACAAACAAACGGACTTTGGCATTTATAATATTAGTAAGGATAGTGCAACTCTAACCTACCTAGCTCTAACTAACGTAGGTACCTACCTAATTTATACAACTGCCACATATATTATGTAGATAGGCCCTAAAAGACGACAGTAATTTTATGAAATGAGCACAGTAGGTACATAGATAAATAAAACAAATTAGTAGGTTTAAACAATTTGATAAATACTTTTTCAAGTATATTTTTATTTTTATCAAGTACCTAGTTTTTACTAGGCAAGTTATGTTTGCTTCAGTCAGAGTCAGAGATTGGCCAATCAACTTTTAAGGCACTTCTTTCTTGTCCCCGCTCTATAAAAAATCATATTATTACATACAACTCGGTTTAAACCTTAAATTTTTCTACATTCATCTAAAATTAGATGCATTTAGCAATGCGAGAACAACAGATTACAATATTTTTTCCTTTGAACATTTTATAGCTAGTATCTCAGGAGAACAAAATCGCTCCCCATACAAAGAATCTGTGTTACCTGGCATAGCCGGTCAAAGCAAATCATCAAATCTTCAAAATATTGTATCAGAATACCCAATATTTTATACATATTTAAGTTCTATATTGAATAATCCTTTATTTACAATACATAGTTTTAGTAATTTTGCTTAAACAATATTTAATTAATATTTGCGAAGGTTTGTCCCCAACAATGTCTAAAAAATCAGGGCTCCTGCGTGACCATTAATAATTGGTGATGGTATTAGCATGAAGGTCCTATCTAGCGTCGTTAGTATTGCCCCTTGTCTAACTTTAATTCTTGTTTTGTCATTCAATGTCTTTCTAGCGATAGCTCTCGAGGAGTGTGTGTGGGTCTATTGTTGTTCTGCTGTGTTACGTCGGAAATCACGATAAGTTCATGGATTATTTTATTATTATTACGTTAAGATATTAACTTTAATATCGGAATTTAAGATCAAGTTGAAATAGTTGTTTGATATGCAATGTTTACTTACTTATTTGTACTTTTATCGATGTTTTCCATCACGTTACTGGTAACATCAGAGAAATATCTGGTAACACCAGAGATTTTATGTACTTATGCTTATATCTTCTAATTAATATTTCCTATGGTTTGTCCCCAACGATGTCGAAAAAATCAGGGCTCCTGCGTGACCGTTAATAATTGGCGATGGTATTACCATAAAGGTCCTATGTAGCGTCGTTAGAATTGCCCCTTGTCTAACTTTAATTCTTGTTTTGTCATTCAATGTCTTTCTAGCGATAGCTCTCGAGGGGTGTGTGTGGGTTTATTGTGGTTCGGCTGTGTTACGTCGGAAATCACGATAAGTTCATGGATTATTTTATTATTATTATATTATAATACTAACTTTAATATCGGAATTTAAGATCAAGTTGAAATAGTTGTTCGATATGCAATGATTACTTACTTATTTGTACTTTTATCAATGTTTTCCATCGCGTTACCGGTAACACTAGAGAAATATCTGGTAACACCAGAGAATTTATGTACTGTACGTATATATATATAATATAATCAACCGATTACTTCACTGTAGTGAAGTAAATTAATGGTTGGTTTTACATTTACAATTTACATTTACAATCATTATCATCATCTTATCTTCTGTGTAAAAAACCTCCTCCAAGAATCTCCACAACAATCGGTCCTGCGTTGCCCGTGTAGCAGCACCTACCTATACGCCGCTCATTACCATACCAACACACGATTGCAACAAGATTCATCACCGTGTGACTAGATGGCGCTAATGTCGAATAAACACAAAGATTAGTAAGGAATAGCGTCTCGTAGTATGGAGAATAATTATGGAGAAACCTAAATCTCGCTAACGACGTTTAGTCAGCGACGCAGCATAATATACAACTGCCAACCATCATCGGTTGGACTAATACCACCAAGCCCGGAGGAAGATCTTCCATTTGGCGTTCCTCCTAGTGGTCACCTCTCTCCATACCTACCATACCTACTTCATTCACTACACTGGTGACCCCAACGGAGCACATCAAGCACCTTCAGCAAGCAATGCAGCGCAGCCATCACTCCCCATACCTTATCTCAGCAGTCACACTGCAAGCAGAAGCACAGCAAGCCAGGCCTTCAAGGTTCCATCGCAGCATCATTGACGACGCTTTCTTGGACCTTCAGCAACTCTCGACGGCATTATCCCGACCTGGTCTTCGCAGCCCACTACTGGAGCATCACTGGGCCCTCACTCCGGCGTGGCAGCTCTGCGCACCACACCAGCAGCTCGGACCCACCGTCACTCAACGGAAGTGTCCGATCTACCCAGTTTTGTATTCTTATCCTCATAGTTCATGAACACCAACTCTTAGCAGATACTCTTCGGTGCTCTGTGCAACCTGGAGCCCAATCGCGGTAATTTTGAACGATAAAACAAAAACGTAACGTAACGTTGTCATTTAGGTTATATTTAGGTACCTAAAAATCTTTGGTTTAGCTTCATAATTTTCACTTAAATTGTCCTAGATTGTAATCCTAGACTCCTTAGGCAGAGTATTCAACAACAAAACTAAAGCGAGTATTTTTCTGTAAACGAAACTGAAACGGTAACTATTTAGTTTTGGTTTTATCGTTGAAAATTAGCGCGATTAGGCCCCTGGTCATGGTCTAATGGTGCCTGCTTGGGAACCGGCTTGTTTGGAAGGTGAAGTCATCGAATCTGCGAGGGAATAGAAATTCCCGATCTCCTTCAGACTTATTATTTAACTCTATCATGTTCATCTCATTCCCACACTTTGGGGAGCACTACTGAGATATTAAAACATTATTTCCCAGTATTTTAAGGTCTTGACTTGTAATTGTGTAATTCTTATACATCATTAGCAAAATGAAGGCCTCCTGGGTGCTCGCCATTGATGCTGATGCCGAATTAATTCCAGTCCAGAAACCTAAAAAGATACATTACGGCTCCTTGTCTTGTTGTTATCTCGCTGCAGTTTGATGAGGTTTGAGCTTTGATTTTAAAATAGAATCAAATATCAATATAGTCGAGTTTTCAGCAATTTTAAAAATATACCATGTGCCCAGTCATTAAGTGCACAAATGAAAAGACGTGAAATTAAGCTCAAACTTATCGTTAAAAAAATAATACGATGTTTTTTATAAAGGTTACAGGTAGGTTTTGCCGAAAAAATCACTTAAATTGTAAAAAAAAAATACATTTTCATACATGGGACATAGTTATGTTAAATTGTGTTTTCGCTATGTTCCTGTTATGATTTGTGATCTGGTTAAGTTAATATAACTTCGTGTCTAGTTTTATAGCTTAGATTAATTGATGAATCACTACATATTATAAAACAAAGTCCCTCGCCGCGTCTGTCTGTCTGTTCGCGATAAACTCAAAAACTATAAAAACGGATTTTCATGCGGCGTTTTCACTAAATGATGGAATGATTCCTGAGGAAGGTTTAAGTGTATTATAAGTTGAGGTTTTATAGAAATTGGTAGAAATATCACAATGATTGTTGAAGAGGTCGGCAAAAATTAAGCCGACTGGGAGCTTGCATTGAAAACGCTGCTCTAACCTTTAGAGCTATAACAAAATAATTTATGATGAAATTATTCCTATTTTATAGATCTACAAAAAAGTCCATGATGGTATATATCTATCTTTTAAAAATAACTAACTATACCAATTATATCTTCCTAAAAAAATTATCAAGTTCAACGCGGTAATTTGGAAAGCTATTTAGAAGGATAAAGTACTAATCCTTATCAAATTAAATACGTTAGTTACCTTAAGCATTTTATGCACATTATTTTAGCCTTTAACACCATACCATTTAAATGAATATCGTAGGAGTCGTCGCAAAAAATTAACACGCGCAAATATAAATCAAACGCGTCTCTTATACCGACAACGGGACTGGACGAACGGGAGAGAAAAAGACTTTAGAGCAAATGGAGGTGAGGACTGTTAGGTATTATTTTTTTATCTTTTTGGGTGTTGTTGGAAGGTTGCATTTAGCAAAAAAAGAAGGAACCGAAGCGAAGCAAGGACAGGTCGCTAGTTACAATATAATATTCTCAAATTCTTTCTTTTTCTCCGGAGTTACTAGTTACTATATATTATTCTCTAGTGTTACCTGGTGTCCCCCTTGTAAACAATACAGTGAACGTAATTATAAAGAAAAGAAAAGTACTGCCTGACATAGAAGTAAGTTTCAAGTGGCTGTTTAATATCAAATTATTTTAAAGTTTAAGAAAGAAGAAGAAAAATCATTTATTGACCGCAAAACAAAAGAAAACAATGTACCTACACAAACTTAGGACTAATTACAGTGCGGCCAACTAGGCCCCAACCTCAGCAATGCTACAGAGGCAAACCTGAGTATGCCACTGCAATGCTGGTATTCTGGAGGAGCCTACTTGGTGACGACAGCGAACAAACAAACAAAAATTATAATTTAATAACAATTCAGAAGACAATAGACAATAATTTTAACGAAGTAATAGATAAATATTAACGAGCATCGATTCTATCATCACCAACACAAACAAAATAAAAATATTATTTAAGAGGAATAAAAATTAAAAAAACTTAATGGCTGTATGGAATTAGGTCTCCTTGCCTCTTCCATGACAGTTTGATCTACATAGTAATAAAAAGAAATATATATAAAGAGCTGTTTGGTCAGACAAATCGAAGTACTCTTTGGTTGATTTGATATTTTTCGTTTTGATTTTATTTACGAAGAGATTATTTTATTTGGTTAATATGGCAAAAATACATCATTTCAAACAATTAAAAAAAGAAAAAGAAATCGCAACCTACATTACATACAAAGTGCAACTACAGAATAGTGTGATATAACACAACCTCGGAACCACAAAACAAACAAACAACAATAACAAAACAACATTCAAGCAAATTGTATGGTGACAAAATAATATATGGGTGACAAATACAATAAATTAAAACAAGTGTCCGCCTCAAGGCGACACACACAACCCCCAAGGCTGGAACGCAACCCGGCTCCTATCGTGAAAAACCCCGAAGTGAGTCTTGTTTTTGCAACGTGGTGAGATTTTTCTTAAGGTGGTTCCTGAATGTTTTAACCGCTTTCAGGTCACGTAACGGCGGTGGAATATCGTTCCAGCACTTCGAGGCGGCGAATTTAAAAGAACCGCGGAACGCCATTGTCCCGTGCTTTGGAATTGCGAAAATGTTAGTATTTTTTCTCTTTGGGAACCTGCTCAAGTCACCAAACCATTCCAATTTTTCATAAAGATAGCACGGCCTTCCCGTATCTAATATACCAAACAAGAGAGTGGCGAGATAAAGTCTCCTGCGCGCTTCCATTTTCATCATGTTTGCAGAGTCCAGAAAGGGAGTCACATGCGATCGGGGTGGTACATGAAAACAGAAACGCGCACAAGCGTTCTGCACCCGCTGGATAAGCTTACTCGTCTTGGACATCAAACACGGCCCATAAACAATGTCACAGTAATTTAGTTTTGACAAAATCAGTGCCTCGCACAGTGTGACCCTCAGTTCCTCACCCAAATAAGGTCTTATTTTGAACAGTAACTTAAGTCTATAAAAACAATTGCGTGAACACTCAGCGACATGGTTTTCAAAAGTTAGGTGTTCGTCCAAAGATCTTATGTTATAATCATCCCTAGTTTGCATCATACATTTGATAGAATCAGTGATCCAGAGGTGCGGTGGATGTTTGAATTTTTGCACCTTGGTTGGAGCATGCAAATCAAATAATGTAATGAGACAAGCCGTAAAGGATTCTGCAAGCTCATTGATGTTATCAAGTTTATGAAAATCATCCCAATTGATCGCATCAAGACCCCGATTTAATTGGTCCACCATTTTTTAGTGGCCTATATGTCACCCATCGTGGGCATATTTTGTCTTTCTTGACCATAAATTCAGCTAATACCATTCCATGACCACGTTCAGAGATGTGTTTAACAGTGACATTTAGAGCCCGAGTATCCGTGCATATTTCATCAATTAAGCTGTAACTGTGATCGGTAAAATGTGTGGGTTCCTTAACTATTTGTTTTAAGTTGACACAGCTAAGAAACTGCATAAATTGTTTGTATTTACCAGTACTAACATCAAGCAGATTTATGTTGAAATCACCCAGCAGGATCAACACATCGTAGTTTCTGAAAGAGGCAATGGAATCCGCAATATCGTCCAAAAACACACCCGGGTCCTGCCATTGTGGCCTATAGGCGGTACCGATTATTACCCGCTGATTGTTAGTGCGAACACTAACAATCAGTTACTAATCAACTCCACTGCGTTACTTTATGTCAAAGTAACGCAGTGGAGTTAAAATAATGTCAATCTTAAGAAACTATTACTTACTACATAGATACATTATTTGAATAGGATACTTTCTTGTTGTATTACTTAAATACTTAATGTACAGATTTTCTTTGAAGTATCATTTTAATTCACAAAAAAAACTCAACAGTAACAGAGGGGAAATTTTTACGACGATCCTTTGTTATTCTCAAAAATCTCAAAAACTAAACGTCAAACATCGTGGCCACCTTTAAAACCTAAATTTTAGATAAATGATACAAACTATAATTGAATCTATACCTTTGCTGAATGCCGTCGTACCGGGCCAAGATGAAGACGGTTTCCTCGAGGTTCGAAACAAAAAGCGACGTCGTCAGCGAGAGAGCAAGAACCACCATGGCACCGCACCGACAGGGCCCAACTTCCTGCTGCGAGCTGCCATACCGACCACGGCCGTGTACCTGTCCCGCCTGCACCATACCACCACAGTGCAGGTCGTGATCGAGTACATAAAGAAGAAATCCAACTTTTGATTGAGAGTTCAGCCACTGGAGTCGCGCCATAATACCAATTTTAAGGCGTTTGTGGTGCGCATCCCGACAGCAAGGCTGGACCTCTTCATGAAGGAGGACTTCTGGCCGCAGGGCGTGGTGTACAGGCGCTTCAGAGGGACGCTGCCTTGTGCCACCGATTCGACACACAAAGTGTCTAGGTACTTGATTTTTTTACTAACATATGTTTTAAGTTATTTACTAACAACATTTTTTTTTTGTAAATTATATATGTTTCGTTTTTAAGGTATATATCTATGGGCCATCGATGCCTGAAAATAAATAAATAAATTAAATTAAAAAAATAAAATATAAATTCTTGTAAATTCGATTAAATTTAATTTTGTTTTTCTGTTTCAAAATGCTCTAAAAGGAGTGCCTCAAAAGTTGATTCGCCCAACTAACTTAGAAATACAATTATGCTCAGTTCATTTAGTAGGTAGGTAGATTTATTTTATTTTATAAGTATTCTGTGTTATTTCATTGTATATTCATCGACATACATAACGGATGTTTTCTATGATATCGGCATCGGTAAGAACGACTAGCGAGCTACGCCGACAGAAAGAGAGGCGCTTCGTAGGTGCTTATAATAATATCAGGCACGCAGCGCTGTGCAATTTGAAATTGTACTTTATTGCCGTGCGGCGAGAGTAGCTTATAGTATGTATGTGGCCCCTCGCCTGCCCGCGCGGCGCGTGGCAGTCGGCGGGCCCTGCATGGACCCGCTCGCGCGTCCCGCATAATTCGTATTTAAGCGCAATAATTTATCCGTAATTAAACAAAATCCACATTATGTATGTTTCTAATTTTTTGTGTAGTATATAAGTGCATTGAAAAGGTCATGTTAGAGCGATCTTATCAATTTTTATTCATTATTCCGTATGTTATAAAGGAAAAATGAAAATATCAAAGAAGCACACCACTTAACTTTCTAAACTTTGTTCAACAGCTATATCTAACCACTGAAAGTCTTAAAATAAGATTTCAGAAACTTTAAAATTTTATTCGGACACAAAAGAGTAATTTTGTGATTTACGCAGTTACACATATATTAACTTTCTAATTTTTTTACAACATGATGATAACATAGTTCTTATTATGAAACAATCAACATTTCAAACTTTAATTCTATATATATGAAGTTAAACGAAATATTACGAAATACCTAAACTATACCTAAAGCACCGGCATAAAACTTCTAACTTTTCAAAAATAGCTCACAATGCACATAATCTATACACTCAGCAAAAACGAAAACTTTTAGTATTATCGAAGGTAATTTTTCTCTAGCTACGCGACTATTATAAGGTTTTTATAGTTGCATGTTATTTTTAGTTGAGGATGACGTCAACGTGTATGTTATGTGACAAGGTTCCATCGTATTACTAATTTGCAGGGATAGTGCATCACTGTGTAATCCTGGCAACAGCAGCATACTGTAATGTGTAAGTAAGTGTATTGTGTTATACTGATATACCGTTGTATCTGTGCGGCGGCGGCGGCGGCGGCTGCGCCTGCGCCAGGCGGTGCGGCCAGCGCGCCGGCGGCGGCTCGCCCGCCTCGCCCGCGCCCCCCAAGCCCTCGCCCTCCACCGGATCTCCCAGAACCTGCGACACATTTTAATAGGTACAGGAACCATTGATCTCAAAATTTTGATATCATTCTTCTTCATTTCTAAAATATCGAGCGCAAAAATTAAAAAATCGGAATAAAATGAGATTTTTTCCACTATATTTCGGCCATAGCTTTTTTCGTTTTTTATTTTCTCGCATAATTCTTTTTGCACCTTGCAACTCTCATGAATACGCGTCTTTGGAGTCTTTTTTGAATAGGTATCATATCTTCACAACCCTTTGAGATATAAGGGGATCGCACTTTTTCGTGAAATCGGAGCCTATACTATACTGGAGCGAACGAAAAGACATTTTCAATGTCAATTAAAAAACGCGCCTGCATAGAAAGACAAGTCAACTGAAAAGATGAAAACAAGATAAACATGTCATAATAACATGCAGTCGGAGGCATGCATAAAGAAAGTGACATTATTAATGATTTGAATTATATGCCTCCGACTGCATGTCATTATGACATGTTGTCTTTGCAGTTGACTTGTCTTTTTATGCAGGCGGGTTTTTTATTTTTTTAAATTTATTTTTTTATTTATCTCTTTTTAGTTAATAAATATTACGGTCATGATATACCTTTTTGAAATCCTTATAATAAGCCCTTTAATTTGACACCCATATATACCTAATATTCAAAAAAAAAATTTTTTTTTCACTACGTACCGTACAGCCGCCATGTTGGCTTTTTTAAAACGCCACCTTCTTAAGAACACTTGGGCTGACAAGACAAATCTAACAATATCTTAATCATAGAAACCCGTTCAGCCGTTTGAAAGATATGAGGTAATAAAGAATATTACATACAAACTGTTCGCGCCAACAACGCGACGTCTGTCTCTTTCTCACATGTCGCTCGCTCGCTCGGGCTCGCGAACAAATCGCCGGCCCGCGCGCAGTGGCAGTACAAGTTGGAGTAGCAAGTTGGAATAGCGAGGTTTCGCCTCGTCGTGCTAACACCTGCTAGAATCTTCTCATTTGATAGTTAACCGGCCGGTACTTAAACAGTTCTTAAGTGTATTCAGCTCAGACATTAAGTTCAGTGGGTGAAAAGTGAAATTGTGTCGGCTCATATAAACCTAACGAGACCTTGGTCAGAAGAAACCAGGGATTTCCATCAGCTCAACTCCAGCCACGATCTGTATCGTGGCTTCGTCACGCTGCCAGCTCAAGTTCCATCTCCAAGTAAGCCTTTTCTCTGCTCATCCCACTTCATTTCGCTCATAGCCGAATGTGATTTGCCCCCAGCAGTCACACAAACATACTTACAAGATACGCGCGAAAAACATAACCCTTTCTTCGCAGTCGGGTAAAAACCATTCCAGTTGGATTGAAAAACATTTTCTTTGCTTTGTACGGGATGCTCATTTGTTTACTTGAATTTATTTCGTTTATAATTTATAGTTTACTACATTTTCCCTTTAGGAGCATGTACGGTTTATTCACCGCACGCCGTTTTTACCCGACTGCGGGTTATGTTTTTCGCGCGTATCTTGTAAGTAAGTTTGTATGTTTGTATGTATGTTTGTATGTAATATTCTTTATTACCTCATATCTTGCAAACGGCTGAACGGATTTCTATGATTAAGATATCGTTAGATTTGTCTTTTCAGCCCAAGTGTTCTGAAGGTGGCGTTATAAAAAAAAACAACATGGCGGCTGTACGGTGCTATTATACGTAGTGAAAAAAAAGTTTTTTTTAGAATACTGCAATATGGGTGTCAAATTAAAGGGCTTATTATAAGGATTTCAAAAAGGTATATCATGACCGTAATATATAATAACTAAAAAGAGATAAATAAAAAAATTAATTAAAAAAATTAAAAAACCCGCCTGCATAAAAAGACAAGTCGACTGAAAAGATGGAAACAAGATTAAATAAATATTAAAGGCAACATGTCATAATAACATGCAGTCGGAGGCATATAATTCAATCATTCATAATGTCACTTTCTTTATGCATGCCTCCGACTGCATGTTATTATGACATGTTGCCTTTAATATTTATTTAATCTTGTTTCCATCTTTTCAGTCGACTTGTCTTTTTATGCAGGCGGGTTTTTCTTGCATACATCAGCGCGACTCGCTTGGCTCTACATATAATTAATGGAAATCGAAAGAAACAAACGGAAGCTACGGTGGGATTTATGACCGTGCGACAGTGACATACAAAAGACATTAACGCGTGAAAAATCTACCCAACTTGAAACTTAAAATAATCGTAAAATTAAAATAAGTATAAATATAAAATGAAAAATTGTTCAAGGAATGTCAGAAAGAAGCTCTTATCCTAACAATAAAAGTGAACGGCGAAATCCAATAATCGAGGATGGCGAAGACACGTTCTGGAGAGATCAGGGGGCTAATTATTGTGTAATTTCAAACACTTTATTTCGTGATTCACAAATCGATAAACTCCAAAAGGAATAATGATGGCTGAACTACCCGAGGGATTAATGATGGCTGAACTACCCGAGGGATTAATGATGGCTGAACTACCCGAGGGATTAATGATGGCTGAACTACCCGAGGGATTAATGATGGCTGAACTACCCGAGGGATTAAGATGGCTGAACTACCCGAGGATATCGAGAATTCTTAGATGAAGAGTTGTGTGTTGGTTATCCAGTCTGTCTCTTACACCCAGTTAACCTAAAGTTCAGCAAATTACGCAATTTTTAGCGGACATTTTTAAGGATCTTTAACGGTTCGGCCACAGCCCGTCGCGGCGGGCGGCGCGGCAAGCGAATTCGGTAATCACTGAGCGGTCGTAACGACGAGCTGAGAGGTCGACATCGGGATAGCACGCAGTGAATATTGGATTCGCTTGCCACGCCGCCCACCGCGGTGGGCTGTGGCCGGGCCGAAAGAATGTTTATTTATTTTATTTATTTATATAAATTTGAGAACAATTAACTAATTAACTGTGATACATTCTCCGTTGATACTTAAGTGCTAGGTATTTCAATTATAGGTCGCCACCAAAATAAAATTTTATTTTATTTTATCTTTATTGCTTAAAAAAATAAAAACAGCAAATGGCAGACTTAATGCCCGAGGGCATTCTCTACCAGTAAACAAGGAGAAAAATCGTGGAAAAATCAATATTGACCTGCATGGGTTTTATCTGGGGCGGTGGATGTGTCTGCGGCTCGGGCTCAGGCGTGGGCGGCGGGCGCTGGTGGTAGCGGGGCGGGGGCGGCGGCGGCGCGGCGGGCGGCGCGACGGGCGGCGCGGCGGGCGGCGCGGGGCAGCCCAGCTCGGGCGCCTCGTCGCTGCCGTCGGCGCACTGCGGCACGCCGTCGCACGCGTTGTACACGGCGATGCACTCGCCGCCGCGTCGGCACTCGAACTGGTAGCGGCTGCAGCGGCCTGGCTCTGACGGACGACAACCACGCTCTCAATTAGGCTTTATTGAACCAAGGCATCTGCCCAGCCGTTTCGTTGAATGGCTGGATATCATATCCTATAGCCTGCTATATCCTATAGCCATATCTCTGCCTACCCCCATGGGAAACAGGCGTGTATATGTATGTATGTAGGTCACTGAAACGAAACGGTTTACGAAACGGTTGGACCCTTTAATTAAACGGCTTATTAGAACATACACATATCATATTAGTAACGTAGGTACGTCAATGATTTCTGTTCAAAAAGTAAATGCTTTTAGAGTGACAAAGTTCTAAAATGTATAGGTACATATTTATAGACGTGACTGTACTTAGGTAGACAGTGTTTGTAAAAGAACTTAGTAGGTAGGCGCTGTTTGGTGAGTTTCGTGAAACATAGGTATGACCATAATGATAAGTATAGGTAGGTACATTAGTACTGTTCATTTAATGATGACTCATTATCAGTTTCTTATATTTTAGCAATCATCAATGATACTTTTTCAATATCTTTGGCAAACATTCATTGCTTTAATTTATTTTAGTGAAATGTTCAAACCTACGTAAGTTCCATCCAACCAACGGTAACAAGCACATAAACTTCATTCAGACGTAGGAAGGGAAGGGAAGGTTACCTACTTGTTGCAAAATAAACATTTTGCAGTTGCAAAATACCATGTACCACCTACCTTACCACTGTGTTGAAGTGGCCAACTCTAGGTAGGTACCAAGGCGTCGCCAAGGGTGGGAAGGGGCAGTGGGGCAGCTGCCCCCCCCCGCTTCCAACTCCAAGTGCTTCCTAGCCAACTGCAAGTCCCTAAGTCCTAAGGCCGTGTAATAATGTCCGATAAATCCCGCCCTATCTCAAAACATGAATAAATTTCACTAGGTGCTCTCGACTGTATAACTAAAAAAACTGAATAAACTAAAAATATTGAATTGTAAGAATTGCGTTTTTTTATTGTTATTTTTTATGTCTTGTATCAAGTGTTTTTTGGTAAATTTTGCCTACTTAGGTGCACTTTCGAGTAGCAGACATAGTGATTACTGATTTCTCAACTAGTTGCAAGTTATTTACTCTCACAATTACCTATCCGATATGTAGTAGGTATTTAATTTCAACCTACCTACCCAAACTTTTGTTAATTATTGTGATGGAAAATGACCTCAGTTTAAATGTGGAGCTCATTTTTCAATGTTGACGACTCTGTATGAAATATACAGGGAGAAAAAGCAGCCCTTGACGAGTTTCTTGCCGGTTCTTCTCGTTACAAGGTCTCCCGCTCAGGGTTTGCGAACCGATGGCGTAGCTTCTTTGACATTCACAAGTGCTTGTAGCAGCCTAGACTGAATAAATGATTTTTTTGATTTTGATTTTTTTTGAAAATTCATAATTTTCTCAGCGACGCCCTTGGGTGGAACAGACAGTATCTTTCTTCTTTCTTTTTCTCTTATCGGGATACCTATACCAGCATATTGAGTACATACGAGGCAGGTCCGGCGGGCGCGGGCGCGGCGACGGCGGGCGCGTGGTGGTGGCGGGCGTGGTCGGCGCCGCCGTGGTGCTGCCTCTATAGGGGGCACACACACACCACGTCACGCATATTGAGTACATACGAGGCAGGTCCGGCGGGCGCGGGTGCGGCGACGGCGGGCGCGTGGTGGTGGCGGGCGTGGTCGGCGCCGCCGTGGTGCTGCCTGTATAGGGGGCACACACACACCCCGTCACGCATATTGAGTACATACGAGGCAGGTCCGGCGGGCGCGGGTGCGGCGACGGCGGGCGCGTGGTGGTGGCGGGCGTGGTCGGCGCCGCCGTGGTGCTGCCTGTATAGGGGGCACACACACACCCCGTCACGCATATTGAGTACATACGAGGCAGGTCCGGCGGGCGCGGGTGCGGCGACGGCGGGCGCGTGGTGGTGGCGGGCGTGGTCGGCGCCGCCGTGGTGCTGCCTCTATAGGGGGCACACACACACCACGTCACGCATATTGAGTACATACGAGGCAGGTCCGGCGGGCGCGGGCGCGGCGGCGGCGGGCGCGTGGTGGTGGCGGGCGTGGTCGGCGCCGCCGTGGTGCTGCCTGTATAGGGGGCACACACACACCACGTCACGCATATTGAGTACATACGAGGCAGGTCCGGCGGGCGCGGGCGCGGCGGCGGCGGGCGCGTGGTGGTGGCGGGCGTGGTCGGCGCCGCCGTGGTGCTGCCTGTATAGGGGGCACACACACACCACGTCACGCATATTGAGTACATACGAGGCAGGTCCGGCGGGCGCGGGCGCGGCGGCGGCGGGCGCGTGGTGGTGGCGGGCGTGGTCGGCGCCGCCGTGGTGCTGCCTGTATAGGGGGCACACACACACCACGTCACGCATATTGAGTACATACGAGGCAGGTCCGGCGGGCGCGGGCGCGGCGGCGGCGGGCGCGTGGTGGTGGCGGGCGTGGTCGGCGCCGCCGTGGTGCTGCCTGTATAGGGGGCACACACACACCACGTCACGCATATTGAGTACATACGAGGCAGGTCCGGCGGGCGCGGGCGCGGCGGCGGCGGGCGCGTGGTGGTGGCGGGCGTGGTCGGCGCCGCCGTGGTGCTGCCTGTATAGGGGGCACACACACACCACGTCACGCATATTGAGTACATACGAGGCAGGTCCGGCGGGCGCGGGCGCGGCGGCGGCGGGCGCGTGGTGGTGGCGGGCGTGGTCGGCGCCGCCGTGGTGCTGCCTCTATAGGGGGCACACACACACCACGTCACGCATATTGAGTACATACGAGGCAGGTCCGGCGGGCGCGGGCGCGGCGGCGGCGGGCGCGTGGTGGTGGCGGGCGTGGTCGGCGCCGCCGTGGTGCTGCCTCTATAGGGGGCACACACACACAACGTCAATCATAATCATAACATAACCCGCCAGGGTCCTATTTCATAAACATTACCGTAGTAAATTACAACGATCGATTGGTTGTAAAAATAAACTACCTACTCACAGACACCGAAATGTACGCGAATCATCGTAGTAAGTTATAAAATTGTAATGTTTATGAAATAGGCCCGGCCCCCAGCGCCTCCAATCCAAACATCGTCGACATCAATAAATGCTACCCTGCAAATGCGACTGAAATTAAATAATCTGCCCGTCGCTGGAACATTCCTAGTCATAAACAATGAGTTGAGTACCTAACTACCTACGTATTCATCTACTTCATGTAATAAAACTTTCCACGGAAGTTCACCTACATATTATCTTCTTTATCTAAAGTAATTTTTAGTGTACATACATACACATCTAGTAGGGCTTCCATTCGTTTAGTTTTTGCCGGACATTTTAGCCATTTGTTTAGGCATGCTGATTAAATGATGTTTTTTTTATTGAAAACATAAAAATAATACTAATATATTAATTTCCATTTGCTCTTATGTTTTACGTGGTTTTTACTAAGCTTTGGCACAAATAAAGCCTGACACTTCTTTATTTAAAGGGTAGAAACATGAGATGAATTTAAAATGTATTGTATGTATAATAGAGATTAACAATGTCACTCTCATCTAAAGAGGTGGTGCGATGAGCATGTGTGTGGAGACCGGAGGTTTTTTTTATTATTATTATGCGCTGCTCCCCGCTTTTTGGCAGGATCTTTTTTAGTTTTTTTTTCTTTTCTTATTTTCTTTAGAGAGGAGACCTGAGGTTGGCGAGCTCCTGCTCGTGGTGCGCGAGCCGCTCCTGGTCTTGCAGCTCGGCGAGGCGGCGGCTCAGCGCCAGCACGCCGCTGCTGAAGTTGCCGTGCGCCGTGAACTTGCACCGGAAGTCCTCCGGCGGCCCGCAGTTGAACAGGTAGCAACTGCCGGGGCTCTGCAACCAACACACCGATGACCATCAGCCATTTTTTTTTACTGTCCCCACCCCACTACTAGGGCACAGGCCTTCCTTATGGGTTGATATGGAGGATGGGCCATAACCCACCACGCGGGCCCAGTGCGGATTGGTGGGTGTTAACGACTGCAAATGCAGCCGGGACCAACGGCTTAACGTGCCTTCCGAAGCACGGAGGAGCTCGAGATAATAAATTTTTGGTCACCCATCCCTGACTGACCCTTGCGAAACTTGCTTAACCTCCACAATCGCTGGGCCAGGCACTAAACCAGTACGCCATTGAGCTCCTCCACCACCAATACCATATACTATTGGTACAACAACAATAATCGCAGTTAATTAATTAATTTAGTCTTATAGAATCAAAACTGGCTATCTGTCAGTTTTGTCAAAAATTACTTATTGATCAATAAGTAAAACGTCATCGACCGTTTGTTCAACCGATTACGAATCAAATGCGGCTAGGCTATAAAGATAAAGATAATTTATTTGCATAAAATATGGTACATTGAGATCTTAGCATTCTAGATGTATAGTTCCACATATTTTGCCAAATGGTATTGCCAATACCAAATCTATTTCCCCTGGTGTATTGTTCACGTATTGCGGCTGATATGATGATGATGATGATGATGATTGTTCACGTGCCGTAAACATGCAAAGGAATTAACCAAGAATAATGTTGCTGCATTGTCAAAAATAAATACAGCATCTAAATCTTATTACTTACATTCATCTTTACTATTTCCATCTTTGTAAATAAATTTATATGTATGCACATATGTAAATAAAATTGTATGTATGCTGTAGAGCACTAGGGTTAGGGTTGTCATTGTCAAGTAGGATTCAGTTCTCCCCTTTTCAACTCATGTAAAGAGTGCTGGGTGGAATCCTTGCTTTCTTTACATTAAGAAAAGAATATAATAAAATAGAATTTTTGGTCCTTCGAGCCGGATTTGTCAAGTAGGATTCAGTTCTCCCCTTTCTATTCTAACTTATGTAAAGACTGCTGAGTGGAAACCTTGTTCCCTTTACACTCGTAGTAGAATCAAAGATCCACAAAACTCCGCTATTTTGATTTATTCTTTTTCGTTTTACCACAAATTAGTAAAAAATGACAGATAGCTGGTTTTGATTTCAGCCGACTCAATAAATGTAAATACGAAGACGTGTTCAATACAATTCATTTGTTTTAAATCGTTATCGAAAAGAAAACAAACACTGTCGATTGTTTTCAAACTATTATGTAAAATGTCAAACAAATGTGTAAATTTTGTACAATAAACTACCTAATAAGCGACAGCGACCTCCATTTTAATTATTAAAGAATGTAACTGTAAAGATCGGCCCTGAGAAGTAAGTTCACATTGATCAAATCATAAAATTAGAAACGGATCAACCATTATGTAACTAAATATTTTTAATCACTGATTCATGACCTGAATACCAAAATAACTTTGCCTCACATGTTTCGATCAAGAATAATATCCTAGATAATAACACGACGAACTAAAACAGCACACAAATATGGCACCAACTGACAAAACAAAAAGCTATTCGTCCCCATATGAATATTTATATCTGGGTACAAATTAATATTTATTCCAAATTCAATTTAAAATAGTAACGAACAAAGAAGATAATACTTTGTACAAAATAAGCTCCCAGTTTGAAAATGGGGCGTTATTTCGAGGTGCCGTTTTTGTAGACTGACCGGACATATAGGGTATTCTTGATCGAAGCTCACATGATAGGATTTTTTTTCATTATAACGCATCTTGTGGGACTGTCGTGAATCGAGCGACGACGACGCGACGGGGACGTTGATAGGCCGCCACTGGTTGCGAGTTTACTCAGGTGTATTGTCATAATGACTAATGAAATCCACACCTGCAGTAGGAAGCGATAACCGCAACGAGAATTGCACACAACTAACCAAAGATAAGTTGTAATCTTTCTCCCACCCAACCAAATAAAATTACCTATCGATTGACTAATATAGATAAACCAACCAGCCCGCATACCTACGTAAAGGTTAAACTCGATACTGTTGCTGCATGATTTTGCTTTCAATACAAGCAGTCCTATCCTATCGAAAGTGTCCCTGGCATAGTTCCCCATTCATATAAGTTCTGTGAATAGCGAATCAATTGAATTGAGCGGAAATGTCCAGTTAATTATTTAGCCAGATGCCATTGTTTACGTTCTTGTTTTGTATTTATCCAACAACATTCAGGACAGTAACCTAACCTAACCTTAACACAATGGTATAAGACACCCACGTTAATGAGTGCCACGTTTTCCATATGAGATTGTATTTTCCTGATTGCAATGTTCACTTTATATTAAGTATTTTACTTTATTTAAACTCTTTATTATGTACAAGAGGCGGACTTAATGCTAAAAGCATTCTCTCCCAGTCAACCCTTAGGGAACAGATAGCCACGAATATTCACTTTTTACAAAAAATAAATGTGAAGAGCGACTGTAAAATATACTAACATAACAGGTACCTACGAAGAACAATATTGACGTCATTTTAGAAGTGAATAAGCATTGGGAGTTATGACTAAGATTGTGAAACTGTTCTTCATTTGGTCCTCTCAATTCATGAACTCGAGAACACATCTTCCCCAACCAAATATTTACAATCTTGCTAGATGGTTAGGTACACTAATCACATCGATATCGTTATATCTTTAGAAAATGCTACCCTATAATCATCTTTGATCATGCAAAAATAAAATTTAAAAAGTACCTTCTCCTCGTAGACGAAGACGTCGCAGGAGTCAGTCTCGCAGCAGAGACGCAGGCACTCGTGGCGCGCGCCCACGTCCAGCTCGGAGAGGTAGCGCGCGCCCATCTCGCGCGACTCCTCCGTGCGGATGATCTTGTCCCGCTGCACGTCGAAGCGCGCGCTGCACGCCGCCGGGTCCAGCTCGCGAGCGCGCACTATCGCCAGCGCAGCCCACCAACCCAGCGCCGCACGAAAACACGCTCCTACGCTTCTCCTCATCTTCAAAGTTTTCAACTCCTCCGCTTCTTGAGCAAATCAAGAAAATCTGGAAGTGATCCCACTTTTGTCATGTAGGAAGAGTAGGTAGGTACTTGCGCAACGATTCTAACTCGCTCGTATGGATTGCCTCTTCTCACTCGCCTAGAAAAGTGCCGTATGGTCTCTCCTGTGTAGCGACTCGCTCGCACCTGATCGGCCGCTATCGGTTGCGGCAGGGTTTGCGGATCGATCGCTTCGCGGCTGCGCTTTGCAGTAATCATCGAGAATGTACGAATATATGGAGGTTTCATACTTATTATGTCATTCATATATTTATGGTCTAGAAATATAATTAGACCGCAATCGTCTAACTGAAAAAAGAAGAGGTAATAAAAGATATGGATTGCAACAATAATAGATAAGCAAATAGAAGTGGGGTTGTTTTAATGCTGCAGGATGGGTTGTCCTTTGTTTCGCAGGTTGTTGGTTGGGGCTCAGGGCGGGCGCGGCAGTGTCGGCGAGACGCGTCGGCCCGCAGCCCGTAGCGCTCCGGCCGCCCTCATGTCGCTGTTCTTCAAGTTCAGGAGCGGCGTAAGTACATACCTCACTCATTGCTTCCCCGCGGGCCCTAACACATGGGGCCCCAGGGTTTTGTTTTTTTATTAAGCCTCGTTTAACTGCAACCAGATGCACATTTGACACGCCCTCGTGATGACCTGGCGCGTTGATTGTTTATAATTAGTATTGATGAACTTCGATTGTCGATTTGCTTGACTTGTGAAGTCGTAAGTATGTTCTTTTTTCTTTCTTTCTTGCAGTTAAATTAATTTGAAAATTAACTTCACAAATATTATAAGTAATTTAGGGATCACTTTACTTTTAATCTAGTTTAATTAAACCACATGAGACAGTCTTCGACAGCTCCAATTTTCATTGTAACCGACAGACAGCCAACTTATTTTGCCATCTAAAAGTAGGTAGGTAGATACTTACTTATTATTAAAATATTTAAGTACCTAGGTACCTACATACTTAATATACTTAAATAAATAATCCAATATTATAATTACAATGGTAACTACCTGGTGTGGCAGCCCAGCAGTCAGTCAGTATACATATATAGTTATATCACAGCTTTATGGATTGTTAAACTGTGGTTATAGGTATCTTGTCAATCTCGTATCGTAGGTAGGTAGGTATATAGGTTCTCAGAGTTATACTATACACTTCTCATGTGAATGAAAACAACAAACAAACAATTCATATGAATAATAGCTAAATAACTAAATAACTCTAATAGCTAAACATTATTTCTAATTCTAATGAAATAAATACCTAGGTATACTAGGTACCTATTTAGCCAGCTTTAAGGAGCCGCAAATACGTAATGAGTAAAAAATCTCTTTTTAGGTATACTTACCTAAGTACCTAGGTATATAAAAATAGAAGCTGGTTTCAATTCAATTCAATTCAATTCTTTATTGTGAAATAAACAAGGGTCAATACATAGCAGATCTTAAGACTATTATTTGTATAGGTACTTTCACTTCCACCAAGTTTTACCTTTGCAGGTGTATTCACATATTTAACTATTTTAGTATTACATGCAAGATTTTGTACATTTTTTATCTAATGATTTTTCTTATAATTCATAAATTCTCCCAAAGTATAAAAACAATTATTTATTACCATAAGAATAAATAATATACCTATACATCTTACCTAGGTAGGTAGGTACTTTGCTATACCTATATATAGATACCTATTAAAACAGTCAGTTCAAAATTAGATAAATTCATCAGTTCTTATCTTCTAAAATATAGTATACCTAGTAGTACCTACCTATAGGTTAGTCAATTAAGGTAGGTAGGCATTATAAAAGCATATCAAAACACTATAAGTACCTACCATAATTGTTTTGTTAGGTAGGTACTCTTGAGTCTTGCTTGACACTCTTGTCCTTGTCCTGAAATATCCAAAAGTATATTCACCCTAGCATTTATTGACGTTTAAGTAGGTACTTATAGTGTGGACTAACAAATAAACGTCTTTCTTATCTTAACACGTCTACATGCTATGCGCATGTCGCAAAATAGTAAGTACAAGTACCTATCCTAGGTACTTTACTATATTATTAAGACAGAATAATTTCTCAAGGTAGGTACTACCTACCTACTTAAATAGATAGCTGTTTGATATCTGCGACAAAAATAAAATCACGTTAAAAGTTAATGACGCGATAACTTGGCGATAACACGTTATGTTATGTCTGATAAACAAAACAACGACCCGGGAGAGGTGCCGCTGGCTGCGCCGCGTGCTTGCCCGGCTATCAGCTGAGCGCTCCGCGTCGTCGCGCGCCGCCCGCCACCGCCCCCGCGCCCGCCGCGTCTCCTCTCTCCTTGCCGGCCGACGATCGAGTCGAGTCGAGCAGGCCCTGCCAGTCAGTTATCGCCAGCCACGACGTGGCGTCCTTACCTTAGTCGTATTAGTCTAGTTCGGTTCTCACCGGCGCGACGGTAAAAGTGGTGTTGTGCGATTCGGCGTGCGCGTGTGTAGCCGCAGCCTACATTCAGTGCGCAGAGCAGCCACGAGCCGAGAGCTCCAGCGCCGTCGGTCGGTCGGCCGAGGGCACTGACCGCCCGCGATCTCCGTGCGGACTCGAGACCATCACCACACACTCGCGCGGAACACAAAGTGCGGGTTTGCTGCTATACTACGTCCACAAGTTCATTAGGTACCTACCTAACCTACCTACTTACTTAAATCGAAAGAAAAGAGGACCAATCAAATCACCTGCTTCACCTCAATCAAATCTAATTAAGGAAGTGGGTCAAGCAAGCAAGTGCAGGGTTTGCTAGACGCCCCGTATTTTACGGGTTCCCCCGTTTTTCAGGCTATGAAAATACAGAAACCCGTAATTGTGTGAAAATTAAATACGGGGCGAATAAAGCAAAGCTCCCGCATTTATTAAAAAGATCCGACTAGCGAAACAAAGCGCTACGGTTTCTGCTGGCTGGCGCGTGCTAGTACCTAGGTAGGTATATATATATTTTGTTTTGATTTTGTGCCTATAAATCATCTTCAAGTAATCTTCGTGCAAAACTGCTGTTCTAATGAGGGCTTTTCAAAATGACAAAAAACTGTAGGCGTTTATAAACAGCCAGGCAAGTGTCAGCTGTAGAAAACTTAGGAAAAAGAAAACACAATTCACATGAAAACACAGCTACAACCAAAACCAACAAACGACAAGAAATGAATTTTTCTTAGTTTTTTTCAAAGCCTATTTTCGACACTTCACTAACTTCACTTATCCATCAACGCCATCTAGTGAAGCAAATAGTTACTATTTTTTTGTTTTTAAATGTTTTAAAATTTTAAATCTAAAACCCGTATTTTTATGCTGGTAACAATATCATTGATGTTGTATCATCAACCTAAGGGTTGATTTAATAATCAAGTAGGTTGCAAGTGACAACCCTAAGCAAGTGGATGATACTTTTCCAATACTTAGGTACAGTCGAGTTCATTTGACAGGCTGTTGACCTTTATTATAATAGAAATAGAAATAGAAATAGAAATAGAAATAATATTTATTCATAAAACGCACACTTAAAACAGTTAGCAGCGGCTACCACACTAGGACAAGCCTGTATCGTGGAAGCCAATAAAACGATAATTAACAAAAATTTAGTTTACATAGTAGTGTCATAGCGAGCGAATAAAGAAGGAAACTAAATTGTTGTAATAATAGTGGCAAAAATGATAAACTACTAGTAAATTATTAACGAGAGTAATAATAACACCTGAAGTTGGATGCATGTGTAGTGTGTGTGTGTGTGTGTTTGTGTGTGTGTGTGTGTGTGTGTGTGTGTGTGTGTGTGCGAGTGTGTTTTTATTATCGAGTTATTTCCAGTAAGCTTTCCGTTTCTGCGTAAGATAGACTCTGTAGCCATGTTAATACTTTAACCTTGGCTGCGACTACGGTACATGACTTAATGTCACAAGCGCGAGCCACAACATTATAAAGAAAAGGAATTTTAAAGTTGAGGTGATTTTTGGCAAAAGCCATAAAGGTTGATTGATGAGCTGTCAAAAGTGCCAACATATTAATGAACTCGACTGTACCTACCTACCTACTTACTTACTATTACTACCTACCACAAAATAACTATATATACATATTTAAGTAAGTAAGTAAGTGGCTGGTAAGGTGTTTAGTTGTACACCTTACCTGCCACTAGAGTTGTCAACTTTTTTTTGGATCAAATATTAGTAGTTTCAAGATTTTTAGTGTAAAAATATAGTAGATGGCGAGAAAGTCCAAAAAATACAGTAGGTTGCCGTTTTGTATGGGAGATTTTAAAGAAGTTGCATTGTGTACCTCACATTGTGTACCTCACATAACTCACATTGTGTACATCACATTGTGTACCTCACATTGTGTACCTCACATTGTGTACATCACATTGTGTACCTCACATTGTGTACCTCACATTGTGTACCTCACATTGTGTACCTCACATTGTGTACCAAACATTGTGTACCTCACATTGTGTACCTCACATTGTGTACCTCACATTGTGTACCTCACATAACTCACATTGTGTACATCACATTGTGTACCTCACATTGTGTACCTCACATTGTGTACATCACATTGTGTACCTCACATTGTGTACCTCACATTGTGTACCTCACATTGTGTACCTCACATTGTGTACCTCACATTGTGTACCTCACATAACTCACATTGTGTACATCACATTGTGTACCTCACATTGTGTACCTCACATTGTGTACCTCACATAACTCACATTGTGTACATCACATTGTGTACCTCACATTGTGTACCTCACATTGTGTACCTCACATTGTGTACCTCACATTGTGTACCAAACATTGTGTACCTCACATTGTGTACCTCACATTGTGTACCTCACATTGTGTACCTCACATAACTCACATTGTGTACATCACATTGTGTACCTCACATTGTGTACCTCACATTGTGTACATCACATTGTGTACCTCACATTGTGTACCTCACATTGTGTACCTCACATTGTGTACCTCACATTGTGTACCAAACATTGTGTACCTCACATTGTGTACCTCACATTGTGTACCTCACATTGTGTACCTCACATTGTGTACCTCACATTGTGTAAGTACCTCACATTTTCATAATTATTCAACAACCCATCAACAGTTCCACTTTACTAAAATGGTAGGTAGGTACCTACTTTTCGAAAGCAAATGAAAATCGCTATAGGTGTACCTATAATATTTGAAGAGTTCCCTTGATTTCTCCAGGATCCCATCATCAGATCGTGATCTTATGACAATGGGACCACCCTGTAACTAATATGCTTTCAAACAAACAATATTTTTAAAATCGGTTTGTGATTGACAATGTTATTATGAGGTAACAAACATAAAAAAAAAACAGCGGATCTGAGAACCTCCTTTTTTTGAAGTTGGTTAAATAACGTGTTAAAAAGCGGATAGTTAAGGGCCCAATAGCCTATGGTTTTAAATTTGATTTAAAAGTAAAAAAAAAAACAAATGTCATACCTACTCCCATACAAAATGTATTGGTGAACTGACTAACTTACTAAAGGCGAAAAAAAAAATCGTTTTCCGACCTACCTATGTTCCTTGGAGAAAGTTGTTCAGTTTCAGCAACACTATCACCTGTTTCAGGATCTGACAGGGTTTTTTGATACGATGCATAGACCATCGCTCACATAGGTATGAAGGGTACAGGGGAATAACATGCTATGTCACATTTTTATGTTTTTTGAGCTGGCAATGCCAATAAAATTGCAATAAAAATGTGACATAGCATGTTATTCCCCTGTACCCTTCATATTTTGTAACGACACAAATACTTACAAGTGCCTAGAGCTAGGTACCCATAAAATCAGTTCTAATGAATGCTTAATTTGCTTTGCTGCTATCTGACAGATTTGTGATGTGATGTAAGTAATAACTATAGATAATAAATTAAGTGGGTGGGTAGGTGAGGTAGGTAAAGATAGATATGATGTGATAACCGCGAAATTATTGCGATAAGAAGCCTATTATAGCCACCCGAACCAGGTAGCCGTCCGTAAATTTACACATAGGTAATTCATACATACTTATTTAATATAACTTTTTTACTATTGGTGTGTAAGGTTTGACGTGTCCATTACATATTATAGACATAATAGGTACCTACAGTTCAGAAGATGCGGTTAATAATTGATATTTAGATACCTACCTACTTACAGTTAACTCAAATTATGATCCAGAGAACTAGCAATCCAAGTTCATCTTGCTAGTTTCTCATACATTCACAGATTATTAAAAGTACTTACAGTAGGTACCTAGCTATATTTTATTAAATTGCAATGATCTTCTAAAGTACCTACGTACAGGTATTTTTTCTCTATGTGTAGGGTCACCTTACGTCTGGATTTATCCGGACTTTAAAGCTTCCGCTCGGCTTTTATATTTCCTAACTTGTCATTCATTATGATAATTTTTATTCATAATTTTCTTGATTTTATCGTCAAAAAATATGTAAGTAAGTACCTAGGTAGGTTAGGTAGTAAGCAAATGTCAGATTTATTTTGAAGAAGTGTATAGTAGGTAAGCCTAACATTGGGCTGGTCAGTGTCTCGATTTGGTATACTTATGTATCTGTAGAAACGATTTCTATTTAAAGACATTTTCATAAGCTGATAATGCTGTCGTGTTTGAAGGTCACGAGTGCCACGGCGATTCCCGAGCGTGACGTCAGCGACCCTCAGGCGCATTACACCAGATTACACGGTGTACACACCTGTGCTATTAGTACGGATTTCTGTAAAAAAAAGCCGCTGCGTAAGTTCCTGGATTATAGCGGCCCTGCGTGCTGGCAGCAGTGTTGCCAACTTAACGGATTTCCCGTCAGATTTAAACGGATTAGGGTCAGATACTGACGCGGATAGGGCCCCGACAAAGTGGACCGACGGTAGGTCGCGGGAAGCCACTGGATGTGGGCAGCGCAGGACCGGTCGTCGTGGAGATGCTTGGGGGAGGCCTATGCTCAGCAGTGGGTGTCGTGCGGCTGATATGATGCTAGGGTAACGAGAAAAAATATGTCTTGACGGCTAACGGATTATATGTATAGTAATAGTATTAAAAAATACATTTTGGTCTGGAAAAAAAATGGTAAGGCTAGGGCATTGCTATTCGTTCGTACGATTTGTCCCGATGAAGTAGGTACTTAATCGATATTTTATTTGAAGAATTTCATTGAAGGTAAAGTATCATTTTAAAGGATTTTTGATGGAATAGGTATCTTGTTGGCAGCACTGATGGGCAGAGGCAGAAAGAATCACTGCATTTTTTTACGAAAGTCATAATGACACAATAATGATTACCTAGTTTCGCGCAACGTTTCCAACATTACTTCACATCACACCCGCCGCTTGTTCTGGTTCACGGCTTGCGATCGCCTAACGATAACGATAATTTTTTATATAAATAAAAATGAATATTGAGCATTCAGCCACCCGCGACTGTGGCACATTTGGATTCTCAAGGTATCGTCTATCATCGATCAATTTTGCTTATTAATTTCAAACAACAAAAGTATCAAGCGAGTTTTTTTTATAATAATAGGTTTTCTTACTGTATTGAAAAACTTAATTCAGCAATCAGTAATCGCTTATAAGAAAGCCTATAATTAGACGGCCCGGCTTCGGTCAAAATAAGTGAGTTTATGAATGAGCTGTTAAAACCGGTGTGCGCGCGCGTCGCCGCCGGCGCGGCCGACACTATTTCAGAGAATGACGCGACACTATTTATGCACATGTTCTCTCTATTGCTATTCATATTCCGCTAAACATTTCATGTTTACAAAAATAAATAGATTTTTCAACACATTTGCTCGTAAAATGAGCCTTATTACATCGCTTGGGCCATAAACTGAGCTATATAATAAACACGTGCGTAATAATTATACAGTAGCGCGTAATAAAATTAAGTATCCCTACAAAGTTAAATTGGTACTTACTTACTTTACTGCAAGTTATAAGCGAGTTAACAGACAGAGCATTCAGTAAGGGAATCCAATCCCGCATAATAATCGCGATCCCGCAAGCTTGCGGGATTGAGTCATCAATCATTTCACAAAGTATACCGAAGTTTACCTTAGTGCAAGTTCTAAGCGAGTAAACGAGCATTCCCAATTTAACCGGGTAATACAGTTATTTTTTTAGTAACAACAAAGAGGTTTTATGCCGCTGAAAACAGTGTGGCAACAGTTGCCTTGCCACCGTGAAAAAGTAGCAAAGCAGTGCTGCTTTTTCTTTATAAATATTTATTGCTATACATATATTGATGTAATAAGACAAACAGTTTGTAGGAGTCTGCGTATGCGGTAGACACACTGAATATTCTAGCGAATATTGGGCGACGGCAAGACATTGAAGTGGCGGCGGGCGGGCGGCGCCGGGGCGGGTGCTCCTGAGGGCCCTTTGTCTCGCTCGACACGTGCATTTTGTTCTTCGGCTTGTGTACCGCAAAGCCACGCCACGGTAACGGTGACAGGAGTGGCTCTGCGATAGGACTTGAGGATCTCGTAACTATAACGCTTGTGAATAATATTAATTTAATAACAAATGAGTCGCAGTTTAATAATATACACACCTTCGTGCTTGGTAGTGAGCCATTGACGTAAACGTCGCGTCGGGTTTCAGCAGACGACGACGTCGCGCGTCGGCCCATTTGTATATTCGACTTAATGTATTCTGTGGTTTGGGTGTGGGTGGTAAAAAATTAACTCCTGGAAAATTGTGTAGCTATTATTAAGTATTGCTAGATAACCTCTTTCTTATGTTGAAACTTGGAGGTACTGACTGACTGACTGCGTGACGTGGATGACGCACAGGCGCGCAAAAAGTCGGAGGAACCACGCTCGGCTGTGTTTTGGCTGGTTAACTGGTTATGTTAGATCGTATCAGCGAGCTACCCGAGACACGCCGCGGGCCGTTGTTTGACGCGCTTATGCTAAACAACATTAATGTGATGTGACCACAATTATGAAAAAAACAGGACTTATTTATTCTGCAGTGTTTTTATAAGATAGTACCCGACTTATTTATGATGTTTATGTATATATTTGTGATGTTGATGTTCGATAGTAAGTAATGACAATTGGGCCCTTGCGAGTTATTAATGCATAGAATCGACAATCTTGAACACTTTTCAGATTAGGGTTTCTTTTGCCACATTTTTATTAGATACCTATATTTTATTAATTTTCAATTATGTACGCCATGCAATTGGCATATGTGGTATGATGCCTACATTGGCGTAGGAAGAGAGGGGCCCACCCCAGAAAAACCTAATATACCTATTTACCCCCTGTCCCCCTTCTTACACCAATGTTAATAATGCTTGTTTGCCACCTAGCAAAATAGTAAAAATAATAATTAAATGGGGGGTGTTATAATATGGGTGAGGGGGTGAATATATCAGGTTTTTCTGGGGCGGGCATCAGAACGTTCTGGGGTGGGCACGGACCACTCACCCCCCCCCCCCATGTTGTCTTAAGACAACATTTATTGTTTCTTAGTACCAACCATACCATTTTATCTATAGCTAAAATAAATGAATTGTAATAAACTTCAGATATATATTCTGTGCTTCAGAGCCGCAGCAGCGGCGGCATGGAGTGCGGCGTGGCGGCGGGCGGGTTCCCGGCGCGCCCCCCGCACCCCGCGCTCTCTCCCACCGAGCGCTCGCCCGCCAAGTCCGGCCTCCACGTCAACTTCAGTGACAAAGGAGAGGTAAACAACTAAACATACATAGTCATCTTTTTATCCCAATTCCCAGGATATGAAAACATTTTTTTTTTATCTATTTAGGTACCTAACAAACAGTCTTCAACAATTAAAGTATCATTATTATATTACACACAAATAGTCCTACAGTACCATTAAGTTAGAAACTATGATACCGACTTTTAATAACTTACAATAAGGAAACTTCCTCAAATTAACTAATTTGACATAAAAACTTGTGTATACTTAACAATAAATTAATTTTAGTTTTAAGTACCTAGTAAATCAGTTTTAGTTCTGTGTAGCAATAAGATGAAATGAAATGAAATGAAATGAAAAATGAAAATGTGTTTATTAACAGAAATGTTAATATAAAGTTTAAAGTGATAACGCCTCGTGAACTAGTCTTTTATAATTTGGTAAACTTATGGAAAAAATTACGATATTGGTAATTTTATTCTTATAAAAATCAAGTTAGCGTATTAAAAAATATTTTTTGTGTAATGTGTATGGAACGTAGGAATGTAAAATGTACTTTTGGAACGTGAGGATGGACGTGGAACCCTAAAGTTAATTTTGTCTAATTTCTTTACCGGCCATGCACTTTGGACCAACTTTGGGCCTTTTTCTTTAGCTTTAAGGCGATTAAAGCCTCACAGTAGCGGCGCCCTCCTCTTAATTAAATTTATTGCTCGCTAATATAGTATAATGTATCGAAAATTCACACGTACCGATTGAAGCTAAGGTTCTATAGTTTATTTACAAACAGTAACCTCTGTAAAATATAGTTCGTTGTAGTAGTAGTTGCAAAAGGGCAAAAAGTGGCCACTTTTGGCACATTTGCCTGCTATCTGTCAAATCAAAGCGATTATGATAGCAATGTAGGTTAGCCGATAGAGCCCTTGGTCGACATTGATGGTATAAGTAGTCTGCCGTGGAACTGTACAACATTCACTCTAGAATGTATGGTGCGCACTGATATTACATCGTATTGTAACACAAGCGCTTTGTTGCCGTTGTTGTCCTGCATTGTCAAAAATCGCATTCTATTCTACGTAACATTAGTAAGGGAAGAGACTTTTGTCTCTGGAATACTCTGGATATTCTACGTAGATGATGAAGTACCTACAACATGTTCCACAACATAATTATCACTATTTCCCTTAATTATCTGAGGCTTTATGAATTATTCCACTTTGCTTGCCCACCAAGCCGCCCCACTGGGAATAAGTATCAAATAGTGAAAATATAAAAGTAAACATTCTCCATCGACTACAATCTGCCGTAAAGCGAATCTGTCGTAAAGCTAATCTAATCTGTCTTAAAGTGCATCTGTTCTAAAGCGAACAAGGGCACCAGTGGGGCGCTTGGAAATAATTCGGCTTCGTTTACCTCAGAACACAGAATTAGACCATAAACTTATTTATACTAGCGTAAATATTAGGTTTATGGAATAGACACTTGATTATAGGTGAAGGAGCGTCGCGAGAAATTCCTGACGGCGAAATATGGCAGCCACCAGATGGCGCTCATCCGCAAGCGGCTCGCCGTCGAGATGTGGCTATACGACGAGCTGCAGAAACTCTACGAGACCGCGGTCAGTCATTGATAAAACCAGAACTCGTCGAAAAAGCCCTGGAAAAGGGCTTGCCCTTCGCTACCACTATCGATATCGATAAAACCTTCAAAACTGAAAAAGAAAAACAGCTCTAAAAAGCAAGAAATAACACTTATTCAAATCATTTCAAAATTAAAAAAAAAATAGGGGCCAACTTGGAGACTAACCGCAGTTTGAGTAATTTTTTTATGCACAACGACATAGTGCTTGGCCTTTACCTCACCTGATGTTAAGTGACGATAAGGCCGAAGGTGAAAGCGCACTACACCCGGAATCCTCATCACTGAGGAACTGGCTATCTCAACACCAACTGCCGGAACAGAATAATTTTAAAATTGTTGTTATGGCGTCAAAGATGGTGGCAGCTAGCCAGGCGGACTTGAAATAAGCCCTACCAACCTTAATGCCTTTAAAAAATCTTGATCATTGCGTCTACGTTTACAGGAGAGCAGTAGTGGCGGGGGCGGAGGCGGAGGCGGAGGCGGGGGCGGGAGTAGGGCGGCGGCGGCGGCGGGGGGCGCGCAAGAAGTGGAGGTGGACATCGACGAGCTGCTCGACATGGACAGCGACGACCACCGCCGCGCGCACCTCGCGGTCAGTACTGCGCGAGCCAGGGCTCTTGTTTTTTTTTTGTTGTATCAAGAGGAGAATGCAATATTTTCGCATACCTACCAATCAAATAATTACATTATTAATTAAAATATTTACTATCTACTTTACTACTACTACTATTACTATCTACTTTTTTTTTGTCACAGAAGCTTCTAGCAGATGCCAAAAAACCTCAAAAGGATGTAAATGTAAGTATCGCTTACTAGCGGCCGCGGCTTCGTCTGCGTGGACAGTTATTGTTCTATCCTTTGGGAACAGACTTTTTTCCGAATGAAATATACCCTGTCTTTTTCTGTTCCCCTCACAACGTGAATGCAAAACTTAATGATCGGTCGAGCATTAATGACATTTTTTACTAAAAAGATATGGAATAATATGACATAATGCCAAATGTCTACACATGTCCCAATAATTCCGGACTGATGGTCACCCCAGGAAAAAGGCCCGTATGCAATATTATTGTAAAATAACTTGTATCTACCTAATAAGTATATAATGTTATGTTTATTTCCAGAAATTTATCAACGAACTGTTAGAGAAAGCGAAAACTCTGTAGGTTAACGGACAACGGAATCTAAATCTCTGAAGCGAACGTGAAGTGAGGTGTGTGGTGTGCGCGCGCTTGCTGCCGACCGGCGGGCGACGGGCGCCGCGCGCGGGCTGTTGTGTGTGAATGTGTAGCGTCCGCGTCGAGGAGGCTGGCGGGTATACCTAAAGACTGGTTTACATTATCTTAGTCTTTAGTAGAGTGCTTTAGTTGAAACATGTAAACGGTCGTCTTATGACTAAAGAGAGTAACGTTCTAGTAGCCTTTCAACTGGAATCATCGCTTTCCAGTAGAACCCAGGCCTTAAACAGGACTGCTTAACCTGCTTTCATATTAATCAATGAGGTCATAGTACGAAAAACTATGGCAGTTCAATATAAGCCCTGCTATAAGAGCTCATAGTAAGGCCCCTGGAAGCATGTAAACGCTCACTGGAAAGGCACCAAAACTACTAAAGCACTCGCATTCGAATCTACTCGCACGCTACTAAAGCACTCTACTTAAAATAATCTAATGTAAACCAGCCTTTATACACTGAAAAACTTATACAATGAGGTCGTAGTAAGTAAAATTGACGAGCTAACTTTCGTGATTCACGCATTGGGGAATGTCTGAAAAAAAGAAGAAAAAAAAAACAAGGTTGTGGTTGTGGCAGGCGGTGGCTAAGGTACAATCTCCATTCTGCTGATAATTGAAATACTTAGGTGCGATCTTGGTTGTGTGATGCTGAGACTTTTATTGTAGTGGTGGCTACCTCGGCACAATTTACTGAGTAAACTGTATCGATATATTTGATGCCAAATGCTCCAAGCAGCATTGGAATGCGATGCACCCGCATTCTAATGTAAACTGAAACAATACCACTAAATTATTTAACACTTGACACTGGCAAAAATTACTCCCTGAAGAGGAGTCGATTGCCATAACAAAAATAAGAAGAAGACTTTTTTTTTTTAATTTGTCACGCAACCGAAAATTCCGAAACTTTTTTCTAATACTAAGGGAGCTTATATATGCTCATACCTTAGAGCATACATTTGAATACTCTAAGGCTCCTATAAAAAAATATTCAGCCACTTTAATTTTTTTCAGACATTCCCCAAAATAATACCGGTATGATGCAGTATAGGTAGCTAGGTTCACCGGTTCGATTAAGTTTTTCGAGTGTCTTAAGTTCCACCTTATTGCCGATCGACGTCGTGACCTCACCTCAGTGAACCATGTTTTTAGATTAGTTAATAGTCAAGGAGCCGCGTTCCGAACCGTTTAGTAAGAACGTAGGCTAATAGATGTTAAGTAGGTAAGACTATTTCTATGTAACGTCGATTCGGTATTTACAAATATAACAATACTGATTCGATAATGCCAAGGGTAAGATAAGTCTGGGAGCGGACGAGTGCAATAAACATATCAAAACTGAAAATTATATGATTTATATGACGCGGTCGGATGTGGTGCAGGACTATAAGTACCTATAGTATAGTCCAATACCATAGAGCCGACAGAGCACATTAATTGTTGTTGAACACACGCGAGGCGACCAAAAGCCAGATTCACAAAATTATAACTTACCTATGGCGAGTTAAGTCACTTTCTCATTTCAAGCAGTTTTACTAAGATTTTACTGTAGGTACCTAGTTCTGCTACTCTTCTCTTTGTTCCAATCCAGTGTTGTTCGTCTGATCTATCCTTAGGATCTATCTAATAATACGGTGTCAACTGTCAACTAACAAAGCAATAGAATAGATGGCAATATACTTAGGGCAGGCGTTCAATAGGCGCGCTGAGTCGAGTCGAACCGAATCGCAATAATTTGCTTTCTATATACATTTAGCTATGAAGGTTGTGAAGCGCTCATGGCGGAACTTGACAGACTGATCGTACTCGATCACATTTGTGAAGCAACGCTTGGTCCGACCAGGTGTCTGAGGGCACGTTATCGGTCCCGGCTGTTGTCATCTGATAACAGTCGTTTGGGTAACGAGGTTAGAGGTCTTACTCGCGGCTTGTTAAACTCTAATCCTCATTCGATAAGAATATAATGAAGGCTGGCGTCGATTGGGCGCGCCGCGGCTCTTCGTCAATGGACGCAGTTTCATAGTAAATGTATAGAAGGCGAATTATTTCGATTTGATTCGACTCGACTCGGCGCGCCTAGTGGACGCCAGCCTTTAACGGCCCGGCCACGGCCAGCCGCGATGGGCGGCGCGCTGCGCGGTCGTGACGACGAGCTGAGAGGCCGCCATAGAGATAGCGCTCAGTGATTATTGAATTCGCTTGCCGCGCCGCCCGCCGCGCAGTTTGCACACTAGCGCCGCCATTCAAACGAAACGACTGAAAAGAAAAGCGGCCACTTTTAGAGAAAAAACTCCTAAACGCCAGGCTAGAAAATTGTACCACAAAGTTTCTTCGGAGTGCACTACCAGCAGAGGGATAACTCACAATTTCGTCTTTATTTAAGCACTTGATCTTTGATCATCTAAGAAAGACTATGATTCTCGTTCCATGGCGGCGCTAGTTTTGTATGATAAAATACCCACTAAGTTGACACAAAATGGAGGGACATCAGAGACATGTCCTGTTATCGTGTGAAACTATAGTAGGTATAGTGCACTGGTTATTTTATTACTATGATATTATTATATAATTATGTTAAAATTGAACATTGAGTATTATTAGGCGCTTGTATAATGTATGTTAATATGTTAGTCATATTACTTAGGGTGTTACAAAAGAAATGAGTTTGATGTTCTAACTAATGCTAGCCATCGCTGAGTAAGCTGCCTATGTAATTATGTTCTGATTATTGTAAATTATAGATACCTATGTACATATGGGTAATTTCATTTTGTTAGCATCTGCAAGTATTGTGACGGCAACGCAAATTCATGTTTACATTGCAATGTAGCCTTTGTAGGGACGTATTCATTCTGCAAGTAGGATTCAGGCCTATGCAAGTGTTTAAACGAAAACCAACGACGTGTAATTTGTGAACCCTCACGAGTGAGTATAAAATTCTCAATATATTGTGCACTCTGCCTGGAGGTCGCATGACATCGTACACCTAGACCTACCCACCAAGCTATAGATAGGTGATTGTAGGCTGTCGCGTAACTATTATAGGTGCGTTGTTATAACTGTTGTCCATTGCCGTGACGTCACGGGCGTGCCAGCGTCAGGCTTCAGCTCCCGGGCCTGAAAACTCGATTTTATGATAGCTACAATTGAATGGCATTTTTGTAATAAACCCTTTTCTAACAATATGTATTTTCTTTATCCACCACCTCACCCACCAACATTAGGTAGGTACCTACTTGATCATTACGGCGTCATGCTCGGCCCGGCCACGGTGCCAAAAAGGCTGTAGTTATGTCATCAGTAGACTAAAGTACGCACACTTTATGGTATCCAAAGCTAAAAAACTAGTATAGGTACCTACCGCTGTTTTTCACGCACATATCTTAATGGCCCGGCTACAACAACGTATGCGGCCGTCTACCAACAAAAATAGCTAACATTATGAAATTATTTAGATGATCTAAGAATTATTCATATGAGGGGTGACTGTACGAGTAGCGTACCACAGAAAAAAGGTCTTCTTTCTTTTAAATAAGTTAGTTAAATGCAGTTTATTATAGAAATTATTATTTACGAGACTAAACGCCTAGCGTTAATATCATAGCAATAACGTAACTTTACGTGTTTATTTCGTGTCTGCATTAACTAACTTTTTTATATAAAAACGTTTTTCTGTGGTACCTACAGTATGTGCGTGTGGTGTGAGTGTTCCTATCTTAGAAATTGATTTGACCATACGAAGATTTTAAGAAAATTGTGCAAACTTGATGGTGAAATCGAAAAATTTGTGAAACCTATGTAGACTAAGTTATGGTCGATTATATAGAACACTCATACCGCCAGTCTCGCGAAAACGCCATACTTGATATCATACAATATACTAGACGTATGTTAATAAAAGATATATCGAAAATTTGTGCTGAATTTGTGAAAACTATTCACAAAATAATCAATTCATAATCATGGTTAATTTGGATTTTATAAGGGTTTTTTAGGAACACTCACACCACACGGTGTGTGGTGTGAGTGTTCCTGAAATCACTAACTTTAACTGAATAATATTGAAATTTTATTATTGTATATGATAATTCGGAATCAGAGTAAATTTGTGACACAAAACGTGATAGATTAAGAGCAATTAAACATTTTGTTTCTTTTTCAATGCTCGTGTGAGTGTTCCATATTTTGGCATTTATTTGATTAACCAGACCTCGTATACAAGTGGAAGCTGCACCCAAAATTGTGAAAAGTTTGTTATTAAAATTTAAAACATCTTCTATTTCCGTAAGCGTTATACTTTTTAATAGTTATATTTTTTTTACATTTTCAAAGGAATATTTTATGTAGGGTGGGTATGCTTTTTTATTTTGTCGGACACAATTTTCGTCTACCCTCGTATTGGCATGTGCGTGTGGTATTGGCTAACCTTTACTTGTAGTTTGGCGTTGTAATAATTCTATTTTTATTGCAGTCTGTTGTTAAATTCTCCAGTGTTTCTGTTTACTGTTTACAAGCAATAATGTAAGTTATTATATTTTTCTATAGGTACTTTTTATTTATTTATTTTATCTAATACTAGCTTTTGCCCGCGACTTCGTCCGCGTGGATATTCGGAAAATTCCTAGGGAACTTTTGACCGGGGGGCAATTATGTAACTCTGTTGCAATCAAATCTGACAGAAATCGCAGTTACATCGATGCTTTAGTAAGAACCAAGGTGACAACTATCTTAACTAAAGCAGCAATGCTACTGCGCTTTTAATCGATTTCAGTCGAGAATTGTTAGCAACAGAATAACGTAATTCGCTAGCGGGATAAAAAGTATCTTATCTTTAACCCAGGCTATAACTATCTGTGTGCCATTCCAAATCCGTTCAGCCATTTTAACCCCCCTCCCCCCCCCCCCCCGACGCAGAAAAAAAGAGGTGTTCTAAGTTTAACGTGTCTGTGGTATCGTAGCACCTAAACGGATGAACCGATTGGTAGGGTAACCATGACCTGATCAGCCGTTTGAAGATCATCAGCTCTTTAATAGTTGATGAGGGGATCTTACTAACTTCCATAATATCCTATTGATTTGAAATTTGGTACAGTGTTACTTCAATGAGCTTTTGATGAGAGGATCTGACTACCTTCCATGTGTCCTATCGATTCGAAATTTGGTATCGTGTTATTTCAATGAGATTGGAAGTATTGATCAGCCGTGTGTCGGGGGTTTTTGAATTTTTTTATTTTTGTTATTACGTGATTGAGTAACAAATATCGAAACATTAGTAATTCCCGTTCTCGTTCTCATTTCTATTCCCGTTCCCGTATTTTACTTAGGGGCAAATTTTTACAATAGTAAAGATGATCCTGTTATTTTACATTCTCTGTCATACTGACTTTTAGACCTAAATAAAAAAGTGACTGTGACATACGGACGGACGGACAGACAGACATGACGAATCTATAAGGATTCTTTTTTTTGCCATTTAGGCTACGAAACCCTAAAAAGATGTTATCGAACCCAATAAAATGTAATATCTAGGTACTATAGCGTAAGTAACAAAATAACCGTTAATAAAGATGCTGGTAACAATAAACGCAACCCTTAATTGCATGTTATCAACCATATATTTTTTTTTTACTTTTCGTGTTTTATCCTCTTTTTTATGTAATAAAATGCTTAAACAAATGTTTTTTCCCGCTTTTTGTCCAATGCATGGTCACCCTACATAAGACTTTCCTTTGAAGATGCAAAAAAAATTATAACTATTAAAGTATAACACTTACGGAAAAAGACGATGTTTTAAATTTTAAAAACAAACTTTTCACAATTTTGGCTGCAGCCTCCACTCGTATACGAGGTCTGGTTAATTAAATAAATGCCAAAATATGGAACACTCACACGAGCATTGAAAAAGAAACAAAATGTTTAATTGCTCTTAATCTATCACGTTTTGTGTCAAGATTTACTCTGAATCCGAATTACCATAATATACAATAATAAAATTTCAATATTATTCAGTTAAAGTTAGTGATTTCAGGAACACTCACACCAAACACCGTGTGGTGTGAGTGTTCCTAAAAAACCCTTATAAAATCCAAATTAACCATGATAATGAATTGACTATTTTGTGAATAGTTTTCACAAATTCAGCACAAATTTTCCATATATCTTTTTTTAACATACGTCTAGTATATTTGTATGATATCAAGTATGACGTTTTCACGAGACTGGCGGTATGAGTGTTCTATATAATCGACTATAACTTAGTCTACATAGGTTTCACAAATTTTTCGATTTCACCATCAAGTTTGCACAATTATTTCTTAAAATCTTCGTATGGTCAAATCAATTTCTAGGATAGGAACACACATAAAAAAACAGCTTATATTTTTTCTGACCAAAACGGAATCTGACGAAAGTATCCTAGATTATAAACTCCAAGTTTGGTATTTAGTTGTTTCCTGGGTGTAATCACATTAAACAAGATTAAATTGAATGAGTAAGTAAAACAAAATTTAGGAATGTTTGATTTATTAAAAAATATTATAAAAAACAAGTCTTTGTAACGTCTCCCCTCTGTACCGATACCGATGCACGGCCAGATAAAACTCCCTCCGCCCGGGCTCCAGCCAGCAACCGGTCTAACGACAGAGTAACGCGCTCGCTGGAGGCTCTTCACATCTATACTATATCTGCTCAATACCGCCGTCACGCTTTTCAGTCAGCTCGCGCTCTACGGCTAAGTCTACTACGTCTACGTCTAAGAAGAATAATCAGTATTATCTTTCCCCGGTAGAGGGTGCTCGAGCCGTTCCTCTTCAGACTGATTGATATTGTAAATCAGAGGCTTATGAAGTATAAGTAGTGTCGTAGCGTGTGCGTCGGTCTTTTGTCCATGGGCTTTTGCGCGGCGTGGGCGTAAGCGTTTCAGTCAGCTCGAACGACTAAGACCATCAATTTCATTCCTCCGGCAGAGGGGCACTCTCGAGCCGTTCCTCTTCAGACTGACATCAGAGGCTCGATTAATGTATTATGGAGTATAGTAGTGTCGCCGCGTGTACGTCGGGCTTTTGCACGGCGTGAGCGCCTGCAATCGGCCGCCGCAGCCGCAAGTGGCGCCACTTGAACTCGAGGCCGCAACCGCGCGTGCGCCGGAACTCGAATCAGTGTCATCTTTCCTCCGGTAGAGGGTGTTCGAGCCGTTCCACTTCAGACTGAGTGATATTGTAAATCAGTGGCTCGACTATGAAGTACAGTAGCGTTGCAGCGTGTGCATCGCACGTCGGTCAGTGGTCCATGGGCTCTTGCGCGTGGGACTCTTCGAGCAGCCGCCGCAGCCGCAAGTAGCGGCGCTTGAACTCGAGCCCGCAGCCGCGCGAGCGCCGGAACTCGAGCAGCGTGTGCTCGCCGCCCGCGGGCGCCGCCCACGCGCGCATCGTCACCTGCGAGTCGCACTCGATCGCCACCTGCACCATACTATAATAATGAGTACTTGCGTAGAAAAGCATGCATATCGTATTTATCTTCACGAGAAGAATCCGAGCTTTCATCGGAGTTTCTTCCCGAGAAAGATAAATAAGATACATCTTTTTGATGATCATGTGACATCATCTACCGCTTAAAGAGCGAGACTGGCTCCTACGAGCAGATCGGAACACATGACCACTTAAGTTCTACGCCTTCAGGTTCAAAATGTACACTTCCCACACATTGGTCTCAAAAGAGAAATTTTCCGAGATGTCCACTTCCCGTAATATATATTTCCCAAAGTGTACACTCTTAGAACAGATAGGAATAACTGATTGGATACATTTTTAAGAACACGGATCAAATAAATAAATATGAAGGGTGTATCTTTTATCCCATCAGTTATTCCTATCTGTTCGACGAGTGAACATTTTGGGAAATGTACATTCCGGGAAGTGGACGTTTCCGGAAATGTACCTTTTGAGACTGGTGTACATTATGAGAAGTGTACATTTTGAAGCTGAAGGGTTCTACGACCGCGTTCGGACGACGGACGGACACGACATGGCAAAGAACAGCGATAGAACGTAATGCAATGAAATAAAATGGAATGAACATACTATGGAACGTGTGGTGTTACGCGAATGGATAAAATTAGAAATGAGTATGTGAGAGGAAGTTGGAAAGTAGCACCAGTGATAGAAAAGTTGAAAGGGAATCGTCAGCCTGCCTAGCATGACCGATTTATATCGCGTGATATAGCGTTTTATCACGTTTAACTGTCAAAAAGACAGGAATTTGACAGTTGAGTGTCGATAAAATGCTATATCACGCGATATAAATCGGTCATGCTAGGCAGGCTGGTTTGGTTTGGGTATGTTATGAGAAAGGATGAAAGGCATGTTACCAGAAGAGTAATGGATATGGATGTCGAGGGCTGGAAAGTAAGAGAAAGACCGCAGAAAAGATGGATGCAACGAGTGCGGAATGATATGAATGTGATGGGAAGGAAGAGTGAGAGGAAGGAATGGAAGAGGACGCACTGCACCGACCCCAAATAAATCGGGATATGGGTAGGGGCATGGATGATGATGAGAACGTATGGCATATCGGGCAGACTGTACGCACCGTGTTGGCGGGCAGGCGGCGCGCGGCGTACCCGGCGCGGTGCGCGGCGCGGGCCAGCGCCTCCAGCGCCGCCGCGGGGGCGCCCGCCACGCGCACGCGCGTCATGCGCCGCACCAGCACCTGCATTATACCCTGCCGAACATTCCTCTAGTCAGCATACACGTAATGCGATGACGAATCGTGAAAGTACATCGTTTATCGTAGCATCGATTGACGTCCATAGTTTTGTTATGATAAATAGGCAAGCGCTTGTCCGCTATCACGCCCGATGGTACGCGATGATGCGATTTAAAACGAAAAGCGCTCGCCTAGAAGATAATTTACTCGCGACTTGAATTGGCCCCCAGATTGTACCCATCGGGAACACAGACTCGGGCAAGTAGTTCCACTCTCTAGCGGTATGATACAATTTGAAGCAAAACGCTTAGCGCGAGTTTTTAGAATATCCAACAAAAAAGTGGTTGTGGTGGTTGAATTAGGTTGTGCAATTCCACTGAACACTCCGAAATGTATCCGATAAGCTTGCAACCTTGCGTCTATACTGGAGGCTTTTGATGGGGGAGGAAAGTACATATTTTTACACAATCGTGCACTATAATCGACGACGTTAGATTAGGAGACATAGTTAAATGATGTGGTCATGTTGGTAGTGTAATGCGTGTCCGTACCGGTTGTGTGCAGGGCTCGGAGAGCTGCGAGGCGAGCAGCAGGTCGTCGGCGTGCGCGGGCTGCGAGTGCGACAGCAGCGCGTCCACGGCCGCCGCCGACAGCGCCGCGCCGCCCGCCTCCGCCTCCGCGCCCGCGCCCGCCCCGTCCGCCGCGTCCGCCCCCGCCGCCGCCCCCGCCGCCGGCTGCGACCGCCACAGCCGACCCGGCTCTGACGCACGACACGTTTATAAGATCGACCGTTCTCCAATTGCAAGTTTCACAAAGGCGTTACATAATTACAAACACGATCATTCCACACAATAATAATACAACGTGTTACAAACATTCAGCCGTTTCATACAAAAATTAATAACGAAAGTATCAAAATGTATGAAACAGCAATTTTTTTATTCGCGATTTCCGAGTTGGTCCCACAGTAAAAGTTGTTCAGTTTATTGGTCCCTCCCTATCTTACACATTTGACAGTAGGGGTTGTTTTGTAACACGTTGTATACGAGAGAGAACAATACCAAATTGAAATTTAAAAAGAAAGATACAAACAAATCAAAAATAGAGGACCATATTTTTTTTTCTACTTAAAATTATATACATTTTTTAACAGAATACAAAAATAATTAGATGAATAAATCTTCATTTTCTTCCATCTTTGATGATTCCGCGTCGATAGAGCGACAACGCAGTGCTTTGGTAATCTAGCTTTATGAGCATTCAACACGTCACGGAGCTAAATCGCCAAAGCGCCGCGCCGCGCGTCCGGTCGGACGGGCCGAGGCGGGCGGGCCGAGTCGCACGGGCCGAGGCGGGCGGGGCCGTGCTGAGGCACGAGGCGGCTCTGAGACCGCGCTCCACTCAGAGTCACCTAGTACCTGGCACGGCCGACATCGCCATACGATCGTGCACAACTCTTGCCGTATCTAAAAGCTGATTTGCAAAAAGAGAAATACAACAAAATACGGTACAGATAAGTTTACATAGAGTGCATTGCATCCCAAAATACTAATCGTCGAATCATCGATCGCCATAGAATACATTTTAACCATGGCAAGTAATAAAATTAAACATTAAAACAAATTACTTTGCATAGTTAAAATGTATACTGTGGCGTTCGATGACTCAGCGATTAGTCTGTTGGAATGCGCCCATTGAAAAGTGCCGCGTGTTACCTTGCTTGTCGTCGTCGCTGAGCCACTTGGAGGCGAGCAGTTTGTCTAGCGTGGGGCGGTGGCGCGGCTCGGGCGCGAGCGCGCGCCGCAGCAGTGCGCGCGCGCCGCTACTCAGCTTGCTGAAGGGCGGCGGCGCCTGCCCCGCGCCCGCGCCCGCCCCGGCCGCGGCGCCGCCCTGCCAGCGCACCCACGCGCGGTACCGCTCGTCCGACTCGCACGCGCGCTCCCACGGCAACTCTACCGAACGACACGCACATACAAAACGGTCCACAAACGAAAAGCGCCGCGATCGAATAGATACAGTCAAAAATCGGTCAAAGCCTTATCACCTAGAGTCTGGTCGACGAAAGATGAGACTCGGTTGGAAAAGGAACTAACTTTATGCCTTATTTTAGGGGTCAGTTTCCAATAACTTATTAATTTAACATAACACATATTATTAACATAACACAAGCATGATAAAAGCTCTAAAATAAATTATACTAGACCACATCCACGAGTGCAGAGAAACGAAAAAGTGAATCTGCGAAAATACAGGTTGTATTTTAATCACTCCAAATTTTAAGGATGTTCAGTCCATGAAACTGAACAACTTAACTCTAAGAAACATAGGGCCAGTCCAAATATGTCAAAAAATACTATCCATACAAATCAAAGAGATCACGTGATCAGCTAGGTGATTGCGTAAGGTCAATCGTATTCATTTGACAGTTCATATTGTATCATAATATATTATTTATTATTTTATTTAAAGGTACTCCAACAATGTACATACAATAACGTAGATAGGTATAAACAAACATTTGCCACTCGAATGCTTGTATGACATCAATTACAGGTGTACTCAGCATGCATAAAAAATAAAATGTTGGCCTTTAAAACTAATTAATAACAACAAGTTGTGCTTACAATAAATAAATTCCTAACAATTGACTTATGAATATAAAAAGAAAAAGGTAAGTTAAGTAAATATATTAATAATCCGGTTAAACAATAAATTTTTAGGTACCTACATAATATTATAATTATAAAATTTGATAATTAAGTTACTGTAAAATCCTGTGGCCTGAGGCATTTAAGTTTAAATATTCTATGGCTATCAGCAAAAACATCTAAATTTACATTTTTATTGTTCTTAATAAAATTATTATAAGTTTTACATATTCTAACACATGGAGAGTTCGAGCCCAATTTAGTTCTGCACAGAGGTGTGTGAAACAGATCCATGTGGGTGTGTCGAGAGTTAAATCTCGGCACACGGAAGCTAATACGATGTAATATTTCCTTGTCACATACTATACCATTCAGGATCTTATACAACAAAGACATGTCCATCATGCGTCTACGATCGCTCAATTTATCCATCTTAAAGTGATCAAGTCGGTCTTCGTACGAACTACGACTACTGATGTCACGAGATTTAAAAGCTAGGTGGCGGGTGAAACATCTATTTATACTTTCGATCCTATCTGAATGAATATTGTAATATGGATTCCATACAGTACTTGAATATTCGAGAATACTTCTAACCAACGCATTATAAAGCACTATCCTAGAGTTAATCCCCTTAATATATATGTCATCTCATACAAATTGCAGCCGATGGAATACGATAAGAACTGTCAAATGAATACGAATGACTTTACGCAACCACCTAGCAGTTTAGTAAGGGATGATCAAAATTATGTGGCGTATTTCATGGACTGAACACATCCTTAAAATTTGGAGTGAATAAAAATACACCCTGTATAGAGGTTCAAATTGAAATCAAATCACCACTTCTCAGCTTTGCTGCTCTCGCAAATGTTTGTAAACTTGGTTTAACAAAATATTCAAGTACTCAATAAGCAAAAGGTACTACTAAAATAGAACAATAGGGATGTTGACTATTTTTTTTATTTTATGTTACATAAATTACCTCTCAAAAAAAGAAACATTGGTAAAAGAATTAATTCGCTAGCATGAAAACTGCCCGAGATATCACAGTGTGAAATGCACACAAATGGACTCGATCAAAAACGCTCCATACTAATGGCTTGCACGTTATGACGTCGCGCCGTGCTAGTTTGTATGCAACGCATAGGAAATTTGTTCAGCAGCTATATTAAATATTGTGTTTATCAAAATGGTTTCTTCGAAAAATTTGCTATACATTTTACGGACTAATTAAAGGTATCATTTATTTTAATAAATTGTATACTTTTTAAATGGACTTGTCCACCCAACTTTGAAGGGTCATAAAACAAATAATATGCAATATATAAAACCAAGAGGTATACAAGCTACTCTAAAAGTTTAATATGTTTACGATTTTTATTAGTATTTCGTTATTTTATTCATTAGTCAACATCCCTATTATATTATAAGTTCTTATTCTAATCTACAACAAACAAAAATTTAAGGTCATAGTTTGGGTTAACAAAGACACATTTTTTTTATCTGGAGACACTAAAATCACATGCGCTTAGTGACACAGTCATGTGCTGTTGACAACATTTTACGAAGAAATTAATTCATGCAGTGTCTAGTGTCAGAGGCGAGAGCTGTGCAGTAATAGCGCCATGGCGAGCTCACTCGTCTTTAGCGTGGTTTTTAAGAGTCCGTACACATTTTGCCGCTGACTGCCGCTCTCTCGCTCGCACATTTCATGTTTCCTCAAGGTTTCTTAAATCTGAGTGCGTAATAAAATTGAAAAATGTGTCTCGGCCACTTTTCGCAATATAAGATTACGGACATTTCAACCAGGGATTGAAATACCGTTAAAAAAACCGTTAAAACATTTTATCGGTAAATTTACCGGTAAAAATAACGTTAAAATTATTTTTACCGGTAAAATTACCATTAAATATAGCCTTAAACTTTACCGGTAAAATTATCGGTAAATAAGTAACTTTAATAATTGGAATAACGTTAATTTTAAAGTAACGGTGACAAAAAGTAAAATTAACGTTATTTACTGAAATAACGTTAATTTCAATGTAACGTTATCTAAAGTAACGTTATTTATTGACATAACGTTAATGCTAAAAGTAACTGTAAAAAAGTAAGAAATAACGTTATCAATCCCTGATTTCAACATAATATTTCAGTTTTGAGTTGCTCAAGTACAAAAATTTATTTTTCAATACAGTTGCTCGAAAATGTAAGTTTACGATGACAGTCGAGCGTGCCGAAAGTTGATTTTACCGCACGCCGTGCGTTTTTGTTTACGGAGTAGTACAGCGTGCGGAAAGTTGATTTTACCGCACGCCGGCGCCGTTTGTTTTTGTTTACGAACGTTTTTTTTTTAATTTCTACTAGCTTCCGCCCGCGACTTCATCCGCTAGGACAATAGAAAAATATTGCAACCAGTTTAAAATGACCCCTTTAGTGTATGAAAGCTAGTACTACGGAGAGTTCAAGCTGTTTCTCTGGTTCCACCCACCGAATTTGATGAAACATAGCTTAGATTTTAAGTTGGACCACAATCTACTAAATTGTGAAAAATCCATCAAAATTAGTTGAGCGGTTTTTGCGTAATTCGCGCACAAATATTTAGAATTTACAGTTTTATTATATGTATAGATTACAATTTCAGCAGTACCTATAATGTTTTCTCGCAAATGTATTGAAAAACGTAGTATGGCACACGGTTGTTAAGGTTTTTTAAAACTCGTGACGATTATAAACCCTCGCCTACGGCTCGGGCTTATAAAACGTCAACTCGTTTTAAAAACCTCCTTACCAACCTTGTATCATAAACTACTATTAAAATGTCCGTAATGCGAGTAGTGGCCGATACACATTTTTCAATTACGCACTCAGTTTTAAGAAATCTTGAGAAAACATGAAATGTGCGAGCGAGAGAGCGGGCGGCGGCAGTCAACGGCAAAATGTGTACGGGCTCTTAAATAGTACTAATCACAAAATGACCGTCAGTCTGAGGTTGTATTTTAGTTGTAACTACTCAGGCCTATAACTATGATAGATCATAGTTTGAATTAAGAGCGCGTAGTCTGCACACTATTGACTATATTGTAGCGCCGCCTTGAGACGAGAATCACAGTGCTTTAATAAAGACGAAAATGTGAATTGTTCATATTCACTTCTCAAGCTTACGCGCTCACTAGACATGAAATAAAACACTTTTAACGGATACTAGCGCGGTTTTATTGAAAGTACTTTGGTAATTAGTTGGTATTTGATTTGATTTTTGATTTTCCCGACGTTTCGGCACCTTTGCGGCTGCCGTGGTCACGGGGGACTGAAGCTACTTGTGAGCCTACCCTCAAGCGATGATTTTTTTAGAACGTTCAGAAATTAAAATTTATCAAATTTTTAATTAGTTTAAGTTTTGGTTTGGTTTTAATTTAATTTTATATGTTAAAAAGAGAGAATCTACTGAAACTACTACCATTTCAAAAAATTGGGAGGCCCCTCCAAGAAAGAAATGGCGAAAGAAAACTTGGAGAGGAAGGCCGACCTCCGTCTTTTATATTAATTAATTTATTTGCAAAAGGAACTAACCGTATCATTAGATCTTACAGTGTGTGTTTGGGGCTTTAGCTTGTGAATGATGGGGTCCCAAGCTGGTGGAATTTTCCAACCATCATCTCTATTGAAATTAGGATATTTATTTATTTGGAGCATTCTAGGAATGAATCTACGTTCCCTAGCAAGGATTTGGGGTTTGTCAAATCTAATATAATGGTTGGGCCCCTCAAAGGCGTGTTCACTCACTGCAGACTTGTTATCGCGCCTATGTTTCATGTCAGCTACATGTTCTTTATCTCATGATACGGTTAGTTCCTTTTGCAAATAAATTAATTAATATAAAAGACGGAGGTCGGCCTTCCTCTCCAAGTTTTCTTTCGCCATTTCTTTCTTGGAGGGGCCTCCCAATTTTTTGAAATGGTAGTAGTTTCAGTAGATTCTCTCTTTTTAACATATAAAATTAAATTAAAACCAAACCAAAACTTAAACTAATTAAAAATTTGATAAATTTTAATTTCTGAACGTTCTAAAAAAATCATCGCTTGAGGGTAGGCTCACAAGTAGCTTCAGTCCCCCGTGACCACGGCAGCTGCAAAGGTGCCGAAACGTCGGGAAAATCAAAAATCAAACCAAATACCAACTAATTACCAAAGTACTTTCAATAAAACCGCGCTAGTATCCGTTAAAAGTGTTTTATTTAATGTGAATTGTCTCTCTTTGTAGTGCGCTCTGAAGAAGCTTTTCGGTACTTTTTATCACTTAAACAATATTTTCTAGCCTGTCAATTAGTTTAATTGAGTATTTTTTTGCGAAAAGTGGTCACTTATTTATTAATTAATTTGTGCCCCAGTGTGCAGACTACTCTTAAGAACACGTACGTAAGATAACGGTTAAGTGTTAAATGCCACCAACAGACAAACTGGCGACATTTAAATGCATCATACAGACAAATGACCTCTCTCTATTCACAATCAAAGTCATGGCGACGCGCTCCCCGCGCTATAAGAACCGAGACACTACGAGACAGGTGGGATGACGTCACGCCCTTACAATCGCGTCGCGCAAAAAAACTTAAAATAATTATTACTCTGCCATTTATTGACGGATTACATTTTTTTAACTGATATATTAATTTTAGCCTATTTTTAATTTTTATGAAATCAAAGTGCTTTTAAAATCATGAAACTTGTCTATTCAAATGTCTTTAATTATTTCGTTAATTCGAGGCTGTAAGATTTCGTACGTAGTAGATTCGGTTCGTGCAGTGCGGCGGCGGGCGTTCGGCATAACGACGCTAGTACCAAACACTGCTATCTACATTTTTGGATTTTTTAATCATAGTACCTATAGTCCGACTTGTCTGGAGACACTTCGCTATTTAGTAAAAACATAAAATTCGAATTACTGCTTATTGAGAAGTGAAAGTGAAAGTGAAATAAGCTTTATTCAAATAAACTTAATTATTAAGTACTTTTGAATCGTCTATATTTTCCTACCACCCGTTCCAGACTTTTTTAGCTGACAAGAAGAACGGGCGCAAGAAACTTATCAGCTGTAACAGCCATAAGTAACAATATTTACAAACTTGAATATATCGTTACCAGATAATTACAACAGGGTGACAGGATTATTGGCAACAACATAGACTTATTATATTACTTCAACAAAGTTCTTATATTAGCAAGATAAGTACGTATACCAATAGCCGCTAAATTAAGACGTTGAAAGAAATGCTGAACAGTTCTGGTAATACCAACTAACTTCTTAAGGCGAGGAAATTCACGAAATTTACTCTTTCACTATGTCTTTAGAATAAGGTTGAATATTGCATAGCTTTAATTGACGATTCGCCAGAAATTTGACGAAATTTAGTACATTTATATTGATTTCTGAAATACTGGATTATTTATTAAAAATGTACTCGGTTATTGTGTTAGATCGATAAAAAAGCTATCCTTTTTGCATAAAAAATCATATCACTGTCGTTGAAAATTACGAAATCTGACGATTTGAAATTTATTTTTATAAGTTTTTATGGTGTTATTCAGGATTTTTTAACAGAGTTACCATGCCATTTTTCAATATTCTGTTCGGTTATTGTGTTTCTTTGTTTGTTTTTCAGTCTACAGTAATTTTTGTGAAGTAGAATTCTACATCAGTTCTTCAAATTGGAAGTTCGAAAATCAGCCTTAATGAAAAAAATGTAGTTAGATAGCAGTATTAGGTAGTTAATCGTCGATCAACAACAAGCTTACCTCGCGGCGACCGGCGGCTCGGGCGCGGCGAGACGCATGCGCGGCGGCTCGTAACTTCGGTACCATAACTTTAGGGCTCCACGGGCCGCCTACAGCTAGGATACCAAAGAGGCGAGCCGCCCCTCACCACTACGGCTCTTCATCCGCTTCTTCTGTCGGCATACGCTTCTTCTTCTTATCGTATGAGGATTAGTGGCCACCTCTGGTGTTAGAGTTTATCAAGCCGCCTGTGAGGCCTCTAACTTGGCTTAACGACTATGATCAGATGACAACAGCCGGGACCGACATTATGTTTGCCCTCAGCTGTAATTGTAATGCCACTTAACGGTCACCCATCCGACACCTGGCCGGACCGAGCGTTGCTTAACAAACGTGATCGAGTACGATCATCTGTCAAGTTCCGCCATGAGCGCTTCACGCTGCTGGTTACGCTGTCTTACCGAATGCAAATCGGGCTTCTTTGGGCTCACTTCTTCTTTGGTAAGGATTCCATCAAGTTTTTTGTAGATAAAATAAACAATTTGCACAACATGCTATAAAAAAACGTGCTACTAGGTTAGGTATAACAAAATGAAGTAGAATAAGTTTTAAGTTTAGTTAGAATAATTCTATGCATGTGGATATCACAACTCATGCATGCCACATATTACATATTACGAAAAAATTGACACAAAATATTTTAATTTTATATTTCCTGATGTGCCTTCTCTTTTTCACCGTGAATACAAAGAGCAAAAAAATATAAGGACAATTTTATTGGTATTTTTTTAAATATCTTTTAGTTCGGAAAATTTAATAAAAGTATTTGTCAGTGAAATAGAGTTTGGTTTCAGATGTCGAGTCGCTCAGTGCGGATGCGGACGGAGTACGGGCGCCCAAGTGTGCTATTGTTATCGTCATAATTGTGTTTCAATCGTATTCGAGTTGTAATGCTTTTTGACACAGTTCTTATTTCTTAAGAGCCCGTACACATTTTGCCGCGGACTGCCGGCCGCCCTCTCGCTCGCACATTTCATGTTTTCCAGCGAGCAATGTGCCAGCGAGAGAGCGGCAAAATGTGTACGGACTCCCGAAACAATTAAAACACGATTATGACGTTAACATTAGCAGACTTGGGCGCCAGGTTGGTGCAGGTGCAGTGTGTGTGTGTGTGTGTAGTACTGACCGCCGGCGAGCATGGCGGCGAGCACGAGCGCGGCGGCCCAGAGGTCGGCGGGCGGCGCGCGGTAGGGCGCGGCCGGCGCCGCCAGCACCTCCGGCGCCGCGTACGGCACCGTGCCGCACACGCGGCTCAGCAGCCGCTCGCGCGACCCGTGCCTGCGACACACGCACCACTTCTAATACCGCACCGGACGCGCCACGCGAGGGAGCGTCGACGGCGCGACCAACTAATTCCAAATATGCGTGTAATGCATTGCGAATACGCGGGCGGTTTGATAAGTGAGACTTTGAACATTTTTTTTTCAAATTCGGCAAAAGATTTGGAAACAAAAAGCTAAAGCGACTTCTAACTTTTCTTAATGACCCTGTCGACCCTCTCGGCGGCACTCGTAACATCAAACTTATCTAATGAAGATGCGAATCCTTCCTATTCTCTAGATTTCGTTCACCGAGATTTTTCCTCCTACCAAACATGAATAAATGTCATGGCGTCTGCAATTTTCACATGTTCTTTTTTCAAATTGTTTATCCTGCCGCCGCAGGGCATAGATATAGTATATTAAAAGGGGTAGATGCGCTACCGAGCGACCGGGTGTAAGGGATAGATATATTATGCTCGGGTTTCGTCCTCAAGATTAATATAAATACACATGTAGTTTCACTTATCATGTCGCCAGTATACACATTAGTTTAGATATTTAATTTAGATATAATTTCTTTTTTATTTTATTTTTAAAAAGTCGCTCAATCCGTCACACGCCTGTTCCCGCGTTCGCCGCTAGATGTCATTCACTTTTTCGTGCTCCGCCAGTGCACACGCGTCGCCTTCCGTTAAATACGTTATTTTTCAGCAATACAATAAAATGGGTAAAAGAAAAAGTTCTGATCACGATGATTACGATTATATTAAGAAGAAAATAAAAAAGTTGGAGAAAAAGTTAAAACGGTCGAAAAGAAAAAGACGTGATTCTTTTTCATCAAATGATTCTAGCGAAATGGATTCTTCGCCAAAAAACAACGAAGGTTAGTGTAATAACGCTTACATGCTATAATATTGAGTCGTTTCTGAAAACATGGCTTATTAAATGTTACGTTGAAGTCGTAATTGCGGGTAACCAATCGGGTTATCACTTTACTGACTTAATCGTAATTTTGTATTTATCGAAAATATTGTTACTCTGCGGGTAGTTTTTGGGACTGCCACTTAGATAACAATAATGATATATATATATACGAGTGTTGCGGACTGCCATTCGGGTTGTCACTACACCGTTACTTTAACTTTTGTTTTTCGAGATTTTGATATTATTGGAACAATAAAAAGGGCACTCTTGCGGACTTCCGTTCGGGTTGTCACTTGAGTACCTAACTTATAACATAAATTATTTGTTTTATTATTGGATGGCTTCTATTTTAAAACGTGCCTACGTTAATAAATAGTAAGTAATCTTGTCCTAGACGGCGTAAGCGAGTCAATGTACTACGATGACGACTGCGTGCCGGTAGAAATGACAAATTCTGTCGAACATACTGTCGACCCTGTAAACTGCATTGAAGAGGCTACACCCGCCGCGTCCACGAGCGACGCAGCTGCCGCTAGCACATCGGTAACCACCGAACCACAGCTTTCTACCTCGGGCACTGAGCAGGTACAGCCGCAGATTGACAATACTTTATTGGAGCTGTTAGGGGCCGACCCGTCTATAACCAAAAAATATAGCAACGAAATTAATCCTGATCTCGCGGTACGACTGCAGCATGTTGTGACATCTGGGATGCCAGCGGATGCCTGTAAGGAGCTACAGAATAAATATTTACCACCAAGTAATTGCACACTCATCGGGGCGCCCACGCTGAACCCGGAAATCAAGGCGGCAATTACTGAAACAGTATTGAAGAGGGACAAAGGCATAGAACTAAAACAAAAACAGCTCGGCTCTGCTATCGCTTGCGTGAGTGAAGCGATTTCTGTTTTAATAAAAGACACTGATAAAAATACAGACGTAATCAGACTATTGATGGATGCTACTCGACTCATATGCAATTGCCAGCATAATGACTCCATTACACGTAGAAACTTTATCCTGTTTAACCTTAAAAAGGATATGAAGGATCAACTTCAAAAAAGCAAGATTGATGAGTCACTCTTTGGCTCCGACCTGGCTGAGACTTTAAAAACGGCAAAGTTCATATCGAAATCCGGCGCCGAATTGAAGTCAGCTCCACCACCGAAACCGTCTACGTCTACCTTTAGGAAACAAACACAACCAACAATGCCACAAAGGAATTTAAACTGGAAGGCTCCTCCTCCGAGTCGCAGGCCACGGGGGACTCAGGAGTCGAAGGAGCCTGCCCAAAGGAGTCAGCCCACGAGCTCCTCAAGACCATCGTATCGTGCGCCGCCGCCGCGGAAAAACCGCAATCGCCACTGAACGAGGTGAGCCATGCCGGTAGGCTAACTCAATTTTATAATCAATGGTGTTTGTTGACAAACGATACTATTGTGTTATCATGGATCGCTGGGTACAAAATACCTTTTGCGCGACCTGTGACACAAATCTGTCCTCCTCAAAGCCAATCATACTCTAAGTGCGAAAGGGCGCAAATAACTGATTGCATTAATGAGTTACTGTCTATTGGAGCTATTTCACCTTGTGAACCCTGTGAGGGCCAGTTTATCTCTAATATTTTTCTTGTCCCGAAACCTAATGGTAAAAACAGACTCATTCTTAATCTTAAGCAATTGAATAAGTTCATCGACACTGAACATTTTAAATTGGAGGATTTGCGTACAGCAGTAAAACTAGTTTCAGAAAATAGCTTTATGTGTACGGTAGATTTAAAAGACGCATATTTTTTAATTGCTATTCACAAGGATTTTAAAAAATACCTGCGTTTTACCTTTGGTGATGGTAAGCTGTATGAATTTAATGTTTTACCTTTTGGTCTTAACACAGCACCATTCGTTTTTACCAAACTAATGAAACCAGTTGTTAGTCTACTTAGATCCTGCAATTTTATATCTACAATATACTTAGATGATATCTTGCTAATTGCAGATAGCTATAAACAGTGCTTAGAGAATTTACAAGCTACCATGAGTCTATTAACTTCTCTCGGATTTATTATTAATCACCAAAAAAGTCTTACAGAACCAAAAACTGTCTGTAAGTTCTTAGGTTACATTATAGATACTGAAAATTTCCAAGTAAGTTTGCCACCTGACAAAGTAAATAAAATAAAAGAAAAATTAAAATATTTTAGAAACAAAGACAGATGTAAAATTAGAGACTTTGCGAGCTTTATAGGTTTGCTTACATCTGCATGCCAAGCTGTTGAGTATGGATGGCTGTATACCAAAAATTTTGGAAGATGTAAATTTTTAAATCTTTTAAAAAACAATGAAAATTTTGACACATATATGAGTTTACCGCAAAGTTTAAAACCTGATTTTGATTGGTGGCAAAAGGCTATCAATAATCCAGTGAATAGAATAAAATATGATGAATATTGCTTGGAAATTTTTAGTGATGCTTCAACTACGGGGTGGGGGGCTGCGTGTGGTGAGGAAACTGCAAGTGGTATTTGGGATAAAAATGAGCGATCTCGTCATATTAACTACTTAGAAATCCTTGCAGCATTTTTAGGTTTAAAAACGTTTGCAAGAACTTTAAATAATTGTCAAATTCTTTTACGAATTGACAATACCACGGCTATCTCATATATAAACCGTATGGGTGGCATACAGTTTCCTCACCTCACTCAAGTAACACGTGAGTTGTGGCAATGGTGTGAAACTAGAAATATCATAGTTTTTGCTTCATACATAAGCTCAAAAGAGAACTTCGTAGCTGATGCTGAATCTAGGCGAACACACCCTGATGTAGAATGGGAACTAGCAGATTTTGCATTTCATAATATTGTACAGACCTTCGGTAAACCTGAGATAGACATTTTTGCTAGCAGAACAAATAAAAAATGTCCAAAATATATATCATGGCATAAAGATCCTGACGCATTTACCACAAATGCTTTCACACTAACATGGTCTAAATTTTTCTTTTATGCCTTTCCACCTTTTAGCATTATTCTTAAAACAATAAGGAAAATCATTAAAGACAACGCCCGAGGCATTCTAGTAGTACCTTGGTGGCCTACCCAACCTTGGTTTCCTGTTTTCATGAAACTTGTTAGTCCTAATTACTTGGTGTTTAAACCATCCAAAGGTCTAATTTTTTCTCATTCCAGCAACCGCAACGTTCACCAACATCTTACCCTGGTTGCCGGAATATTATCACCACATCGATGATAAGAAGTGTCCCATTACCATCTATCAACATAATGTTGGCTTCATTATCAGAAAACTCAATGAAGCAGTATGACACATACTTAAAAAAGTGGTTTCAGTTTTGTTCTATACATAATTTTAGTATGTTTAATGAATCAGTCCCTAATGTTCTGCTATTTTTAACGGAACAGTTTGAAGCTGGTGCCCAATATGGTACGTTAAACAGCTGCAAGTCTGCTCTCTCTTTGATACTTGGTTCAAATATCGCAAATGATGACAGAGTTAAGCGTTTTTTCAAGGGAATATTTAGATTAAGACCACTTTTACCTAAATACAATAGTACATGGGACACATCGCTCGTATTAGACCGGTTAGCACAGTGGTATCCATATACTACTTTAAGTCTAGAAGTAGTTACGAGGAAACTTGTTACCTTATTGGCACTTATTACTGCCCATAGGGTTCAAACCCTATCCAAAATAGACATTAATAATATTGAACAGCTTTCAGACAAGATACAAATAAAAATTCCTGATCTTATTAAGACTTCTCGTGTTGGCTCGTACCAACCTCTTTTGATAATTCCATATTTTCGGGACAAACGTCAAATTTGCCCAGCTGAGTGTTTGAATGCTTATTTAGAGATGACCCGATCCTTGCGAAGTGATAATAACTCTAATCTTTTTATAAGTTTGAGAAAACCTCACTCAAAAATAACCAGCCAAACACTCAGTCGTTGGATAAAAACCACCCTTGAGGAATGTGGTATAGATGTAACTATTTTTACGGCTCACAGCACTAGACATGCATCTACATCTAAAGCTTGTAAGTTAGGAGTCAACCTTGACTTGATTAGAAAGACCGCTGGTTGGAGCGGCACCTCTAATACATTTGGACGCTTTTATAATAAAGAAATTAGTGCTGTAAGCGATGAAACTTTATTTGCCCGATCGTTAGTATCGGCACAAGATATAGATGATTAGATGAACTACATGGTTCAATTATTTATGAATGATTAAAGAGTTAATTGTAAATTGAAGTCATAATGATTAATAATAAGTACTTACATACACAATAATAACAATAGGTGATTGTAATAAAAAACCAATTAATAAAATCATGTTTTATTTAATTTTATTAAAATATGATATTTCACATCTTTCACATAATCTCTCAAAGTCTACATGTGTATTTATATTAATCTTGAGGACGAAACCCGAGCATAATTGATGATTAAACGAACTTACCTGTAAGTGAAGTTCTATCATAATTATGCGAGGGTTTCGTCCGAAGAGATTAACAACCCTCCCACCCTAACCCTAATGTGAAATACCTATCTATCTCTAAACTTAATGACATCTAGCGGCGAACGCGGGAACAGGCGTGTGACGGATTGAGCGACTTTTTAAAAATAAAATAAAAAAGAAATTATATCTAAATTAAATATCTAAACTAATGTGTATACTGGCGACATGATAAGTGAAACTACATGTGTATTTATATTAATCTCTTCGGACGAAACCCTCGCATAATTATGATAGAACTTCACTTACAGGTAAGTTCGTTTAATCATCAATTATGACGTCAAAATATGGGGTTGCCATGATCAGAAAAAGTACCCTTAACGGTGTAGCATCCGTTAATGTGCAGATTACTAGTTAAAGCACGGAAATCGTCTACTTTAAGAAAAAAATCGGTACTATTATGTATTCTGTGCTTTAAGAGGATTGTCAACCACGTGGTCTCCATACAAACGGCGATAACGTTTCCCACCCTCTAAACCTTAACCTACAGCAATGAATTTTTGGTATGTTTTTGAAATGCCTAAAAACTAAGGCTGTACGTTTTGATTTTTAAAACATTCATTGTAGATTTGAAAATATTGGCACTTCTGTGTTTTGTATGAAATCACTAAAATGCAAATATTTCGAAATCTATTATAAATATTTAAAAAATCAAAACGTACAGCCCTAGTATTTAGGCATTTCAAAAAAATACCAAAAATTAATTACTGTAGGTTAAGGTTTAGAGGGTGGGAAACGTTATCGCCGTTTGTATGGAGACCACGTGGTTGACAATCCTCTTAACTGACTCGACCAGTTAATCTGCAGATTGACGGATTCCGTACTTTAATCGTAACATACGTATACATAGAATAGAAATGGAAATAAACTTTATTCGAAGTAATTGTGGTACAGCAGAGATATTAATAAAATGTTTAGACAATTCGCCATTTCCAGCATGCAAAAACTCAGTATAAATGGTATATATATAATGGTATATAAATGGTATTAAGAAAAATAAAAAAAACATGTCTTCCCTGCTAAAATCGAACTAAAGTTAAATAACAATCGTCATTGCAGTCGGGACGGGAGTACACACAACTGCCCTGCTAAAAAAAGAGAGATAGAGTAAACTAGCTGGGGTTCGCTCAGGTAGTTGATATGAGATTGTGTGGTTAATGGAATAAAAAGATAAACTTTAAATTAAAACAGGTAAAGTCTTTATTAAACGTTGGAATACAGAACTTTTTTTATTAACGTTAGTTTTTCTGTTTTTCGGAAACAATTTTTTTCAAAATGTTTTGAACAAATTCGTGTGTGGCACCCAATTCTTTTTTCCATTTGCTTCTATCCATTTTTCACGAGTTTTATCTTCCTGGAAAAATCTGGAAAAATGAAATCGCTTGAAATTCCCTGAAATATGGGGTAATTTTTGGGGAAAATTTTCTATATAGTAGGCATCCGGAAATCGAATTATAAACCTACTGATTTTAGTAGACGTCAAAGCTAAGCTGACTTCTACTATAACGTAGATGTACGCAATTTTACCGGTTTGTATGTCAAATGTTTACGAGGTTATTTTTAGAAATAATTTTTAGATTTTTCCTATTTATCAGGTATTTCATGATATAACTAATGATTTAGCTCAGAAACTTGGTTCCTGTGAGATTTGAGAAAGAAATACGCGATCAAAATATAGAAAACAGTGTACTTACGCATGAAATGTAACACCCGCTTATTTTCTTTGATTGTTGCTTTTGCAGCCAACTATCGAACACCCCACCATTTTGTATGCTAGACACAAACACAACACATACGATTTATAATAAATTTTGGCTATCAATTAGGTAGTAATCCACAAAACCTTTAATTTCCTTGGCACTCTTGATATAACCCCACTTGTTTGTTTGACCTAGTTGAACTGTACCAATAACCCGACCATGAAATAAAGTCCGGTCGGTGATAGAGAAAAAACATGACACTCTTCTCTATTTCCTCCTATAGGAATCTCAATAAGACGATCTCGCTCTATCAAAGCATGTCAGACCCTTGCCGCAGGGTCGCACTGCCAGCCCGACACCATCCGACACACAGCTAGTGGCCAGTGTCATTTTGCGAACTTGGAGATAAAAACTCACTGTAAAAACTTTTTGGCTTTTGATATTTAGGTTACCGGCGCATAGTCTTACCCAAAATTAAAAAAAAAACCACGTAAGAAATGGATTTTCATACACTTTTCTCTCCCGCTCAGATGCGTTTTCTCCCAGCATATTTATTCGATATGCAATGACGTACTTTCTATCGTAAATTTGATAAAGTATCAAGGTACTTTCCGAGCAGGTGTAGTATAAAAATTGTTTCTTCTCTACAAAGTCATGAACTTATCAAACCACCCTCGAAAACTGCTGCATGTGCGGTGAGGTAAGCGTTTCTAGCGCGTAATGAAAAGAAAATCCGTCGCTCCAGGCCATTATCTCCGACGAGTGTGCAATGCAGATTATGTAAACTACAAAACATAGTGACATGATCGTACCTCACCTAAAGAGCGTGGCCATGCCGAAGTCTGATATCTTGATGTTGTCTTGCGCGTCGAGCAGCAGGTTCTCTGGCTTGATGTCGCGGTGAGCGACGCCGCGCGCGTGCAGGTAGCGCAGCCCCGCCAGCGCCTGCCGCCAGTAGCGCCGCGCCGCGTCCTCGCCCATGCCCACGTCCGGCTCTGGACCACCAAGTGACATTATTGTAGGATGGGTCGAAGTTCGTTTCACATTCGGTTTAACCGAAATTCGGCGGCCATCTTCACTAGCTCAAGGTCGCGCGATAAGAACTAGCCGTGCCTTCGAAAGCATAAGTGAGCAGAGGGCCGCCACACGCCCGCCGCCGTTCTCAAAACGCCGTGTCAAAATAAAAAACCAATAAACAATTGTCGTTTTTTACATTATGATATATGCTACGCAGTTCATTTAAAAGAAGACAACCCTAACGTTGCGTCGCCAGAAAAGGTAAGAGCACGCGTTAGAAGGAGAGGAAACTACTAGGTGAATATAACTGGTCATTAGCGCTGCGTGACCTGAATTGCACTTTATTGTGCTAGAGCAAAAGTAGCTATTTATTTGAATGACTTTGCGGAGTGCTGCTTCTGTGCTTGTACTATTAGTATTCTGTGATTCGATTCGAGTATTTCATCAAATCTTCTTAAGTCTTCTAGATAAAGGAGAGCTAGAATTACAATCTGGAGTTCGTGGGTTCTAATTCTATGGAGGATGCACATAGTAATTAACCTTGTAAACATTTTCCAGTATTTACGAAAAGAAAATCATCTCTCGGATGTAACTCTGTGCCAATTAGTACTGATTTACAGTCTTAAGTTACTGAAAAAAAATTCTTTCGATACCATAAAGAATCAACACAAATTACTGATTATCTTTTGACGACTAATATATACCCTATTACAAAAACCTTTTTTAACCTTTACTAGAAATAAGTCGGATAAAATTATTAATTATATTCTTAAAACACAACAAAACGTCACACGTCCTGTTTCACTAACTAGGTAATGACATAAACATTTATTTATTTCAATTTTACAGTGACCATAAAGTAATTATTTCAATGAGGGCTTTTCACCATGACAAAAAATTGTAGGCTCGATAGATGGCGTTGATAAAAATGTATGTGTCAATGTGTTTGTTTTACTAAGCTTCGAAGAATACTTAGGTAGGCAAGCAGATGTAACCCTAAAATGTTTCTCTTTGCGGCAGATGACAGCCAGCGAGCGCTCACTTGCCTCTTCGTACAGGCCGTTTATTTTTAAAATTAAAATTTTGACACTTCTATTTCCATCAACGCCATCTAGTGAGGCAAATAGTTGCTATTTTTATTTTTTAAATGTCACTTGAAAAGCCCTCATTAATGAAACGACAAGAACGGTGATGGTACTGACCGATGCGGTCGAACAGCTCGCCGCCCTGCGCGTACTCGAGGAACATGTAGTGCAGGCCCTGGTGCGCGCGCTCGCCGAGGCAGCGCAGCACGTGCGCGTGGCGCAGCGCGCGGTGCAGCGCCGCCTCGCGCGCGCCCTCGCCGCCCGCGCGCACCGCCTTCAGCGCCACCGCCGCGCCCGACCGCGCGTGCACCAGCAGCCGCACCCTGCGACCAACTTACCGTCAGCACACATTGACGGCCCCTTTCAAGTTCAAAATTTACAACTTCCCATAATGTACACCAGTCTCAAAAGGTATATCTGATCCTAGTTATTAAATCCAATCAGTTATTCCAATCTGTTCTGTGAGTCCATGGCAGGATGTACCTACTTATTTTATTTATTTTAGAAAGGTTTACAGCTTTATAGGCATGTAAAAACATTATTAAGTACTGGGAATATAATAATAATAAAATTTATTTATTTGTTCCAGAAAATAAATACATTGAAACCAATAACACTTAACTATAACTTAATTTTGTCAACATTTATGTACCATACATTCATGGCAAATAAAATTATTATGATTATGAGTGGACATTTTGGGAAATGTAAATTACGGGAAGTGGACATTTTGGGAAGTGGACATTTCAGGAAATGTACCTTTTGAGACCGGTGTACATTATAGAAGTGTACATTTTGAACCTGAAGGTGACGTGAGGGACTACAGGGAAAACTTCAGTAACTTGAGCATAATGACAGCGAAGACATACAATTAGACGACGACGATTTAGACGACCTCCGTGGTCGAGTGGTTTGCGCGCCGGTTTTCAAGGCGTCACCATCTCTTGAGGTCCCGGGTTCGATCCTCGGCTGGGTCAATGTAGAAAATGAACTTTTCAATATTGTCTCAGGTCTGGGTGTTTGTGATACCACCGTTGTCTCTGATTTCCATAACACAAGTGCTTTAGCTACTTACTTTGGGATCGGAGCAATGTATGTGATGTTGTCAAATATTCATTTATTTATTTACAATATGTTATAATATAATTAAAGTTTCAACATACTTACATCAATTTTCAATTGATGAATATTTTCTTTTAACTTAAGTCTAATACTCCAAAATATGGAAAGTATGACCATGACCGTGTCCGTGTGTTTTCAAGTGTTCCGTAGTCAAGTGGGAATGAAATTTTTATTTTATTTTTACCGATAGTGGAACTAATTAAATTTTTCTTAGGCCAGGGCCATCTGTTGACTGGTAGAGGAACTAATTATTCTTTTGTTTGTTTTATGAATTCCTAAAAAAGAGTGTTATATTGAGACATCGTTTTATTTTTCCTGTAATCTTTACATAAACTACTATCACATAGAATTATTTCAGATTTTTCTCTTTGCATACTTCGGAGATAAGGGGGAGGGGGGGAATCGGTATTTTTTTACATTTTTAATCATAAGTCGAAAACTATGCGGCCTAAAAAAAAATTTAATTATTGATGATATTTTTTTTATTAATAATAATATTTATAACTCCTTTGTTTTAAAAAATATATATTTTGAATGGTAAGAAATAAATGTTTTAAAATGTGCAAACAACGCTCTTTCATATGCTACCCCACATGCCCTAGTCGCCCCACTTAAAATTTTTAAGACCCCTTTTCAGCCCCTGTTGTAAATTTTTTTTCTTTCTTATTTGCAAAATAGTTGGACAAACGTCATCTTAAACTATTCCAAATTTCAAGTTGATACTATTAGTAGTTGTCGAGATATCCAGCAGACAGACAGATTGAGTCACAACTCACACCATAAGGGTTCCATTTTGGTACGGAACCCTGTCAACTGACAAATGTCGTTTCTGCATAGCCATTGCAGTTGACAGTAAACTTTTTAAAATAATAAAATACCTATGTAGTGAATGGTGATCAGGAAATAGCAAGGCACTTCCCCTTTCTACTGTGTTATGTAAGATTACAAAAAGTTGATGTATTTTTAATTAAAATTCCATGCAAACAATAATTAAAACTTTTTTCTATTAATAAAGGAGCTTATTCCTACCTATAAAAATATTACTTAACCATTTTGGTTTTTTTTCAGATTATTTAGGAAAAAATAAAATGGAGAGCCTTGTATTTCTGGAAGTTACCTCAAAATCTAGTGCATGTTCTGCCTTGTTATGCCGCCTAGAAGTAGACTTAATTAAGTATTAACTGAGGTATAACAATAGATTGGACCATGGGGTGTCATGGGGAGGGAAAGAGGTACCTTAAATGAATATTGAAGTGAAATGAGATTAAAGTTTGGTGTGGGGACTGGGGACCCAGGACAAAGTTCAGGAGGGCGAAGTAGCGGGCGGCCGCAAGTGTACATAAACATTAAATATCTTTATATTGAAACAACTTATTGGGTGTTGCTTAGCAGGACAGACAAAAAACTCTTGTTCAGAGTTCACCCAAATAGATAACTAAACCTGTGTGTGATTTCATGCAAATGGAAAAAAATGAAAAATATTGTTTATTATTAATCATCATCAATAAATAAAATGCTGTTAAACCTTCAAGGTATTTAGGTCACTAATCAAGACATTAGAAAAACGATAATAGCTTGCTTTGGAGTTTGGATTGGTTTGCGCAATCTAAGCGGTCATAAAAAATAGAGATTTCAAAATTGCCAGTGCAAACATCATGTGCTATTATGCAAAGGTGTGAGCCAAAAAATAACGAGTCGTAGAAAAACAAGCGGACGACGGCGCAGCGGCGGCGGCGGCAGTGACCGCGCGGGGTGGTTAAACTTTCAAGGATGCGCCGCGCCGCCCGCCATCACTGATTTTTTCACCACCAATTGCATTCTCCGCTAGTTCCGCGTCCACTAGACACGACCAGACGGCGTCATGCCGCCACGAGGCGCCCGCCGCCGCCGCCGCCGGCCGCCCCGCGCGCGCCGGCGTCAACGTGGCCACGCTGCCTACCACCATCTATCCTATCCATGCACCAGAACAAATACTAGTGCGCTCTGTATACCACCATCTACAAAACAAGGACTTGGACATTTCTATACTTTTTATATTTGAGATTTTTTATTATTTATTATTTTTATACAATACTAAATTTTAATGATATACTAGAAAAAATACGACTCGCACCAGATCAATTCTCGGACGGGAATCGAACCCGCGACCTTTGGATATCCGGTCCAATGTTCTGACCACTGAGCTACCGAGTCACTAGTAACATCGTCGAATTTCTTCTAGTATATCCAACTCTTACGCTGTAGGCCAGCGTTATTTTACCAATGTGAGGAATTACCTCGACATTCAATTGAAAGCTTCTATACTCTCTGATATTTGAAATTAGTGTTGAAAAGCTAAAACATTTAAATACAAGTATGGCCTTGTAATAACAAATGTTACCAAATGCTACATTAGTTAAACCGTATCACGAGAAAAGAGCAAACAATACTTATGCTAATTAAGAAACAAATTATTATTATGTGTGAGCTGAGAAACCATTTGCTGTAGGTATAAGTATCAAACCTTTACTATGTTTAATTTTTAAATTTCTAATTTTACATGTTTTTAAAGCATTCTATTGAAAATTGAAAGTAGTTTAAATTTTTGAGGACTGTGTGCAAAATGACAATATCAGGAAAAGATGAGTTGTGCGTTGTATTGTAAGCATTGTAACAGATGCGTCAAAGAGGTGCTTTCAAAAGCATCAATGAATGATGGATTTGCCAAGGTTTGGGCCAACGTGTGGATTAATAAGTTATAAGTGAACTTAGTTTTTTTTCCTTTAAAATTATTTCTATTTATAGCACAAAAAAGTTCCTCCTCCTCCTTACCACCCATAAGGAAGGACTGTGCCCCAGCAGTGGGGACATCAAAAATGGCTGATGGACATAGCACAAAAAAGTACAAAATTAGACATTGCTCGGTATAATGCCTTGTATTCTAACTTTCCAATGTATGACTTTAAAAATGTACTTCTCTTTTTAATTATAAAAAGTACCTAGGTACTTTTTATAGTAAAAAGATCAAATTCAAAGTAATTGTATCGTTACTCAAATAATATTAGAAAACCCTGATAGCTGTCATAACTTTATGATTGACGCTTCATAAATTATTAATTTACTATGTTGATTGGCCAAAACTACACATTCATAGAAATTGAGAGTACCTACCTATATAATTGAAAAGACAAATGAAATGTTAAAATTTACCCATTCTTTCTGATTGTTGACAATCATCGGATGGCTTTATTTCAACAAAATAAAGATAGCACCTTACAATAAGTATGTTGAGGTTATGTTGAGCCCTATTGTTATTAAGTTCATCACTAATACTCATCTATCATCGTTGGGCTTTTTAGCATTTACTTGGGATCGGCATGCATTGTGCAGGGTTGAGTGCCAGGTTTGGGTAAATGTGGCCTTCTTTTAGGTCGCGCTAAACTATTATTAGCCAAGTGACAGGGTTTCTTCTGTGCCCTTATTGGGATGTTTAGGACCACTATTATGTGATAGTTGGAGCGCGATTCTACATCCCATACAAAAACAAGACAAAATACATGCAAATATTTTGACAAAATTTAAGAACAGTTAAAATCAAAACGTGTTTTAACAGCTGATATCTGACTACAATTCGCAGGATTGTCACTTTGGCGGACTCAAATCAGCACTTTCAATTTGTAATTTAATGCAGCATTTGCACTTACATTCTTATTGTCAAAATTATCAAAATGATAGGAAAACAATAATAAAATTATAACCTATTAATGTTATGGAAATAGATCTAGGTAGATAAGTACCGGTTTTGGAAATAAGAATAATGCTGACAAGTAAAGAAAAATAAAAGCATTTCGACAAAATCAATACCAGGTACCTATCAGTTATGTATGAAGCATCTTCTATCTATTTACAGAATACTAAGGTCGGAGAGTCGGGTAAACACGAACGACGACGCTACTTACTCTCCGTAAGCGCCTTCGCCCAGCACCTGCGCCACCAACCAGCCCTCTACGAACTCTCCTCCGGCCGCCATGGGCCGTCGCCGCCTCTCACCTGCAACATCATGCGCTCGTCATCGTCAGCCGCGACCACGGCCGCACACCGGCTGGGCGGCCGCCGCCCGACACCACCACGCCGACTTGCCACACTGCGCACCATTTTAAGCGACATGGTATTATGTGCTCGACTTGCCAAATATTATGAGAAAATAAAGCGAGGGCCGCTTCTGTGCAATAGGCGATTAAAAGGAATACAGTAGAGTTATCTTGCACAAATCAATTTTCAAAAAACGATATATAAATGGCGGAAGGCACGTGGAGATCGGCGAACAAAGCGATCGCCATCGCCGATCATTGCCATTGCGGTGTCGCACCCGAGGTCGACATCATTTTTCCACCAAATAATGCATTCGTCACATTTTCACTATTGAATTATGTAAATATCGAATTTGTAAGAACGAAAATACAGAACTGAAACTGCAATAAATAATGTAAAATTTTACTAACCTTTCTACTAGACACCACAGCACCATTTTGCCATTTTTCTTTTCGTTTCGTTTCTTCGGAGTAGTTCGGAGTACTTCGGAGTTCGGCAGTTCGGCTCGGCTCGGCTGGGCCTCGGCTTGGCTCGGGCCGCGTTCCGAATCACGCCAACAGCACTGTTGCGCTGCTGCGCCATTAACCATTAAATGAAGTAGGTACACAAATACCCTATTTGTGTAATATTTTGTGACTATTTAATTTGGTCGGATTCGTGCTAACAGCGCTATTAGCGTGATTCGGAACGCGGCCTCGATCGGACGGCTACGGTGTTGCCAATGACAATACATTTTGAACTCGGTTTACAATACAAACAACCAAGATGGTGGTGATTTCCAGTCGTCTTTCCGTCAAGATCCCTCAATAGATATCACAATAAAACTGTGATATTATATTTAGTACATTACTGCCGCGGTCTATAATGACTGCGTTGCGTTCGAGGCCCTTATAGCGCGGCTAAAAAAAGGCTGTACATTGTCACATTTACTTCGCTACGCTTCGCACCGAAAAATTAATTAATTTGACGACTTGACGTTTTAAAATTCGATAGATGTCAATCTCATACATGTTTCGAAAGCGAAGCGCGATGACGAAGATTTGCAAATATTACTTTGGCTAGGGGGTGGGCCGCAATGATTACCAAGCAAGCTTGAAGGCCGAGAAGCAAGCCTATTCCAGACGACACAAATTGATTGCCAACTTAAATTTTGTAGAAATCGGCAACAGCTAGGTGATTGCGTAAAGTCAATCGTATTCATTTGACAGTTCATATTGTATCATAATATAATATGTCATTCCATACAAATTGCAGCCGATTGAATACGATATGAACTGTCAAATGAATACGATTACCTTACGCAATTCCACCCGAATCGAATTGGCTGTCCACACGACGCCCAGTGTGGCCCAGTCTCATTCAATTTTTAAACCCTTGAGGAGCCATGCCTTTTATATTATCGAAAAGACGCAAGTTAGCACAATCTCATAATCAGTTGAAGATGAAGAAAGGAAAAGAATGTGAGCGAAGAATTGGCTGTTAAAAAGAAAAAACCTATATAAACATAAATAAAATTAGAAAACTAAGAGATAATAAAAAAAGAGATGACCTTGATGATTTTTTGTTAATATTTTTTTTTTGTAAAATAAAAATGTTTTAAAAGTTTAAAAACTTTGCCGGAAGTGACGTAGCTCTGAGGCTATAAATGTAGTGATTCATTCAGAAAACACGCGGGAAACGCTGTCACTGTGTGGTCACTGTCAAACAATGTTAAACGGGTCTTTTGCCCATCTCTAAATGTCAAATTTTGAGTGACCAATTTTTTTTAATGTGGCCTACAACGTGAGCAAAGGTTTTGTTCGTGTCGAGCAGAGCTATGACGTCACAAAGGGTTATTACATTTCAATAAATTTATTTTCTTCTTAAATATTACTTTAAAAATTCTTAAACTATTTTTCTCGCACTCCCGAGGAGCAAATCTAAAAACGATTTTTTTTTATTTTAACAAAAGATTTTTTGTCGGGTTATCCATTGTTTCGCGAAATATTTTTTGTGTGTTTCAAACAATGTTTTTGCTTTCCATGCCCGGTGGAAAACACGTACTTACACAAAACATTTTGCGCGGGTCGAGGGCCTCGAGGGCAGGGTAAATTTCATAATCACTTGTCATAGACAACTCGCTGGCGTTTTGTGCGCCAAGTTTGGATAAAAGTAATTCTTCGTTTGATTAAGAGCTGCAAAAACTTATTATACGGGTGGCAACTCTAAATTGGTATGCTAGATTGGAATATGTACTACTTTTTTTCTTAAACTGCCTTTTAAAAACCGCTCAATAACAAGCAATGTAAAATACTAAATAATATACTAGAAAAAATACGACTCGCACCAGATCAATACTCAGACGGGAATCGAACCCGCGACCTTTGGATATCCGGTCCAATGCTCTGACCGCTGAGCTACCGCCGAATTGCTTAATTAAAATTAAAATCTCAAAATTAAAAATTGTATAGCTGTTTCATCTTAATCGATTGCCAAATATCTGGAAAGATATTCTTGATTTAAATGGTAAAACTTTGCCACTGCGACGCTTTTTTCTAGTGCTTACATAAAATGCTAAATTGGCAACACTGAAGTTTTGTCTACAGTCTACTAACTCTATCGCTTTGACTCTGGCTTTGGTTTATGAGGTCAGTGCACTGTCCGTCCTTGTCATCGTGTTATGATATGACAAGGACGGACAGAGCATTGCCAGCGCTCTGGCTAAAGCTTTGAGTTAGGCGGTAGGGCCCCCGGCCATGTTAATCTCGTGATACCTATGTGCTTGATGTCAAGCCGCTACTAGAAGATCAAACAAAATGTGATTTACAAGCCGAAAAATGTACGTGCTTGACAAGCCATTCTTAACCGTTTATAGGAGCGCTTTGAAGCGCCTACTTATTGTCTAATTTTAAAATCTATCGGAATCGCTTAATATGTGATATTGTGATACATTGATTTGATTGACATTGACATACTTTTTTGCACTAATAAAAACTTACCACAGAAATGCAGCTATGTGTCACATCTATCTGTCAAATGCGATTGCGATAGATTTTGAAACAATATATCAGATAAACTTTATTATTTACCAAACAATTTATTTACAGGCCGAAAAATTTATATTTCCTTTGCCATTTGCACAATTTTCATAACAACGACAAACAAGTGATGGAAATTGGAAGAAAAAGAAAATGGTATCTATCTCTTTCATTCCTATGGTCTTGCAGACTATTTTTATCTTCCATCTCGTTTTTCATTAGTTGTTCAACTTTTCAAGTTTCAACTTCAAAAGAAAGAAAGGAAGGGAAAAAGCGCGGGAAACGTTAAACTTCGTGGACGTGTTTTCTGAGCTCTTTTAATTTTTATAAATTTTCTTTCTTATATAGTGATCAGTTGATTGGTTTGTTCTTTCTTACCTTGTATTTAAAGTGTATTTATTATTTATATGTGCCCCAGCAGCTTTGGTAAGTCAAAATTTAGCTAATTTCTTTAAGCGGCTACTCACGACACAACTCAACCACAATCTGCAGGCACAATTTGTTGTAGTCGCGGTTGGCTGTGCTCTACTCACGATGCAGCAGCGCTCACAATTTCATTCTGCGATTGTCAGCCACAAAGCGTGCACGTGTTCGTGCTACGAATAAAAGTATCGAAGATTAATTAGATAGGTCCTCATATTATAAATTTTATTTCTTAAAATATCTATAGTTGCCTCTTGGTCTATTTCTTTGTAAATTTCCAACAGAATCCGGATTCATGCCGCATTGGTTTGTTCATATAATTTTTATTTTTTTGTCCCACAAATGGGGTAGATCCTTATAAATTTCAAATAATTGGGTCCACACCCTTTTTTCTTTATTCATTTTTAAGCATCAAATTACAAAAGCGCGATAACTGATAAGCGCCGGCGCATTCCAAATTCAAACATTGCATTGCATTCAATTCTAAACCCTATTTCATAGACAATAAGGCGTGCGATCTCTGAGTCACCTCTGAGTCCCCCAGGCAACGGCGGTGCTGGAGCGCGACTGAAGCTCAAATTGCCACAATCGCACTACTCACGATTCAACACGCACACAATCTGCTGTGACAATTTGCAGGTTGCTAGCGCACGCAACACAACACACAGCAAGTTGGACCACGCCCCCAATTCGCCTACTGACGATACAATCTGTCAACTCTCAGCAGATTGTGACAGCAAATTGGAAGAGAAATTGTGTCGTGAGTAGCCGCTTTTTGCATGAAAGATCCCCCTGAGCCGGGGGGTTTCGTCCCCCCGGCTACTAATTTTGTTACAATTGGCTCAAACAATGAATCTGGCATGGAAACAGACGGATCGGTCGCTAGTCGATCTCTGAAACGTAGTCGATTACATATTTGCAAACATTGCAATAAAAAAAGACGCCGACATCACACAGCCGACCCACCAAAACCCTCTGATTGTAATTGTAATGAATCGACAACGGATCAGCCTGAACTAAATCGCAAAATTGATTCTCCAGCTCCTTTTAAAAATGTTCTTGTGCAAGATTCGCCTGTGCCCACTTCCACACCTGCACCTCCCGCACCCATAGAAGCTGTGCCCATAGGTAGGACCGTATATGAAAAGACTGATGCTGCTCCTTACGTAGTACATGTCCAAAGACAGCAGGATTCTCCTAACGATGCAACTACTATGCACCCTATGACTTTTGGTAAATTCTTGAAAAAGAACTCATTTAATAACATAATAAATGGACATGATAGTCTAACAAAAAATAACTTAAAGGCATTCATACCTACCTTTAATATTACACGAATGGGTTTAGTCCGAGGAGTCCCTGCGGAGTGGTCTCCTGAGGAAGTTAAAGATAATATATCTGTACCAATAGGGTGTGGTGAAATTATCAAGGTTAGGAGATTGAATTTCAAAACTTATGTTGATGGTTCTTCAACTTGGAAACCATCTCAAACTATTGTGCTCACCTTTGACGGACAAGTTTTGCCGAAACGCATTTTTATGTGTTACAATTCACTTACTGTAGATTTGTACATATTCCCCACTATACAGTGCTTTAACTGCTGCCGCTTTGGGCATACCAAGACACAATGTCGATCAAAACCACGTTGCTTCAAGTGCGCTCAAGACCATACAGGTGAGTCTTGTAACATCTCTGAAGAAGAGGCATCCTGCTGTTCATGTGGTGGTAATCATTTTGCAAGTAAAAAAACATGTCCTGAGTTTGTGAGACAAACTCAAATAAAACTATATATGGCACAGAATTGTGTATCTTACATGGAAGCATTAAAATTGCACCCACCTATTTCAAAATCTTTTGCTGAAGTTGTTGCTAACCCTTCCATGAAATCATCTATTTTTAAAACCCCTTATAATAACTTTTTACCTAGAGTAAATCCCTCAGTATCATACAAAAAGACTACATTTACAAAACCTCATCCTCGCCCTATCCCATCTAAGGGATATGACAAAGTAGCTCACCAAGCTCTCTTGCAAGAATATGCAATCCCCACTCCTAATAATGGCTGTGGGTTCAGCAACAATATAGACTCAACCTCACCTGCTGATATTCAATTACCTAATGATTTTGTCACAGCTCTATTTAATCTGTTTTCCCAATTCAACCTTCTCCCACCGTCCAACGCTGCTCAACCTTTACTTAATAACATTCAATTCCCTCAAAATGGACAGACAGACAGACAAAATAATTCAGTGGAATTGCCATAGTGCTCCACATAAAAGACATGAAATAATTTATCTGTTGAATGAATATGAACCGTCTGTTCTTGTTTTGTCAGAAACATGGCTCAAGCCGCATTGGAACTTTAAAATATCTGGTTACAACACCATTAGAAAAGATAGAAATGATGGGTATGGCGGAGTAGCCATTCTTATCAAAAATAATGTCAAATATGACATCATCTCTTTACCATCTTATAACCCACTTATATCAATTATAGCTGTACATGTACATGGTTTTAACTTAGTATCCATCTATATTCCTTCTCGATCATCTACGCTTATCAATGAAATAAATAAACTGTTTGCCACTCTCCCTAAACCCTTTTTAGTATTAGGAGATTTCAACTGCCACCATCAAGCTTGGGGAAGTACTGTCTCTGATAACTATGGAGAAAGCCTATTAGATATCACTAATTTACATAACTTATGTATTTTGAACACAGGTTCTCCCACTCGCCTCACAGCCCCTGGACGTAAATTAAGTGCTGTTGATTTGTCAATTTGTACTCCAAATTTGGCTTCTCAGGTATCTTGGTATACTCACTCATCTACACTTGGGAGTGATCACTTTCCTATAGTTATTACACTTCCCTTCAAAAAACAAACAAGCCAGAAAACAAAATCTACAAGAAAATATAGACTTCCTGACAAATGTTCTAAAGACTGGATTAAGTATAAAACTTGTGTTGAAACCAAGCTGACTTCCCTCCCTGCTGTGACACCTGAAACTGTAAATGAATGTGCAGAGACTTTGGCTAATATTTTAAATGAAGCAGCAGGAGAAGTATTCCCTGTCAAATCTAATTCAAGTACCAAAATACCGTCACCACCATGGTGGGACAATGATTGTACTATTGCCATCGGTAAAAGAACAGTGGCAGAAGAGACATATAATAGTGATATGTCTGAAGCCAACTACGATGCCTTGATGGAAATCATTGCAGAGACTAAAAAGTTGTTCAAACAGAAAAAGTTTGAGGGTTGGAGGAAATTTTGTAGTTCTATTTCACCTGACACCCCCCCTACACTGGTTTGGCGCAATATTAAAAGATTTAAATCTGCTTCTAATCCAACCTCCATAAGGTACATTCCCCCTATTGTAGCCAAAAATTTCATGGACAAACTATCTCCTCCATGGGTAGCACCTGTCAATAACACAGATACCTTGCCCGATAACCTCTCAGATTTAAACTATCCCTTTTCGCTTCACGAACTAAAAGCTGCAATACATGGCACTAAACATTCTGCACCAGGTGCAGACGGTATTCCATATTCTTTCTTTTCTAATATTACTGATGAAGTTCTTATCTATTATCTAAATCTTATCAACACAATCATGATGACAGGTGTCATCTCTCTGTCATGGAAATGTCAAATAGTGTTGCCTGTTCTCAAACCTAACAAACCTCCAAATGATGCTAGTTCTTATCGTCCAATAGTTTTATCGTCTGTTTTAATTAAAATAGCTGAAATATTACTTAAAAACCGTCTTGAATGGTATTTAGAAAATAATAATTTGCTATCTAATACTCAGTACGGTTTTAGAAAGGGAAAAGGTACAATGGATAGTTTAAGTATTTTAACCACTGACATACGCTTAGCTTTCACACACAATGAATCGGTAATAGCAGCTTTCCTAGATATTAATGCTGCGTATGATAATGTTCTCTTATCAGTTTTAAAAAATAAACTAGAATCGCTATCAGTCCCAGCTATGATAATACATTTTATTATGAATATTTTGGAAGAACGACATTTAACACTAAATTGTGATGACCTCCAACTTAATAGGACTGTAAGGAGAGGCTTACCACAAGGGTCTGTTCTTAGTCCCTTGTTGTACAGTGTTTATACACATGACCTCGACCGGTGTTTCAATAATAATATAAAAATATTACAATATGCCGATGATCTGGTAATTTATTCTACTAACCAGTCGATCGAGATAGCTGCGTTACATATCTCATCTGCTTTGCATGGTTTAAACTTATGGATGAATGCTAACGGATTAGAGTTGTCAGCCTCTAAAAGTAGTGTCGTTATATTTTCAAGAAGGAGAAAACCCCCTACAGTGCAAGTTCATTACAATAACACACTTATTCCCGTTAAACCTAACATTAAATTTTTAGGTGTCGTTCTAGATTCGAAACTCACTGGTCGTGATCATTGTGACTATGTAGTTGGTAAGACTGAGCGACTTCTGAATCTACTTCGATGCCTCGCCGGTGTTTGGTGGGGGGCACATCCTCAATCCCTTAGATTAGTATACAATGCATTAATCCGTAGTGTATTGGACTATGGAACTTTTCTTTTGGAACCTGCTAATTCTGCTTCTCTTAAAAAATTGGATGCTGTTCAGAACAAGGCACTTAGAATAATAACTGGAGCTATGAAATCAAGTCCCATTAATGCGTTACAAATTGAGAGCTGTGAACCCCCATTAAACATTAGGCGACAATTTCTTGCTGATAGATTTTTATTCCGATCGCTCCAATTCTCCGATCATCTTCTTTTCCGCTCACTTCACTCACTTAATGAAGAAATAAAAACAGCCAAATACTGGAAACACAAAGCTTCTCCTTGCTTGGTAGTCAGTTATCAAAAATATCTTAGCTTATTATCTCCCACACACCGATCTATGCGGCTACCTCTCTTTGATATTGATTATAATGCCTTACAGGTCTCCCCATATATTAGATATGATCTGATTAAAAAAGATAACAATAGTCCCAACTTAACGTTTACATCCATTCTAGATTTAGAATATAATGAATACCACCACATATACAGCGACGCTTCAAAAATATCCTCTTCCGAATGTACTGGAGTTGGAGTATACCACACCCAATTCTCTATTGTTCAGAAAATTAAACTTCCTCCAGAATCGTCTGTTTTCACAGGAGAATGCCTTGGTCTTCTTAAAGCGGTAGAATATGTCCTGCTCATGAAATTAAAAAAGACTATAATTATTTCTGATTCTATGAGTGCTCTTCAAGCCATTAACAAAAATCCTTTTCGCACCCGAACTCATCTTCCCATAATTTATGACTTGAGAAATCGTCTTAATACATGTATAAATAGGGGTTATGTAGTAGAATTTGCCTGGGTACCAAGTCATATCGGAATCCAAGGTAATGAAAAATGCGATCAGTTAGCTAAGGAAGCTATATATTGTGGAGACATGGTTCCATATAAAAACTTCAGTCATGATCTGCTGTCTTTGCCCATGGTCGACATGCGTAAGGAGTGGCATAACTCCTGGATTAACAGTCGTGAACTTAAAGGTAGATATTACTCTGTATTACAGCCGTCTATACCAGTAAAGCCATGGTTCCGCAAGGCCAGGTTTGGTAAGACGGCTACTAGTATCTTAATACGCATGAGACTTGGTCACGTCTGTACACCGGCTCACCTTGCCAAACTTGGTATTGTTAGCAATGAATATTGCGAGTGTGGGATGGACATAGGCGATCTAAACCACATTTTCTTTTCATGTCCATTTTACGACCGATCCGAATTCCTAAATGATCTCCTTTCCCTTGATGTTCCTTTTCCGACATCTATTATTGCCCTGCTCTCTTCAAATGATTTATTAATATTCAAATGTATCGTATCTTTCCTGATTTCCAATGACATTAAGATATAATCTATCAGTATAATATATAATAATATTATTTATAATTTTATAAACCAATAACTAACCTAGTCTCCTGATCCTATCCAAAATTCCGAATCCGCATCCTTTTTATTTTTGTCATCGTTTCCCTACCTTGAAATTGGCAAAATGCGCAAACCGCGCGACGCCATAACAAAAAAAAAAAAAAAAAAAAGGAAGGAAGTAGGAAAGGAATAGGTCGTAACTATATCTATGGGTCGTAGCGTATTTTTTTTTACAGAAAAATCTTTGATCTGCGATTTGTATTTATTTTGTTAATGTTTCTCGAATTTGCATTTTTGGCCACTTCTTCTACTTTATTAGTTTGCATTGCAATGGTTAGTCATCTTAACTATGAGACAGCTAAATTTTGTATCGTCATTGTGAATTTTGTAATGTTTATCTTTTGTTTTAGGCTGGGTATTCAGAAGATCAGTTAGCAGGTGAGACTTTAATAAAATTCACTTTAAACTACGTACGACTGCCACAAAACTAGTACACCGAGTGCTGCAAACTGGTTGTGATGTTGAATTGCAATTCGTAAGTTACGTACGCGAGGTGTGTCCAGCCGTGAGCCGTGAGCCGTGAGTCATGTCAATCAACGTATACGTCTTTACCGAAAGCGGTGGCTATTGCATGCGCCCTAGTTTCCTTATAAGGTAGGTGTTTTAAAACGATTCTGGCGGCCGGTCTCGGGTCTGGGACGTTGCAGTATCTTTTCTCGTGTCGTTCAATATGTTTGTGTACGAACCGCCCACTAAACTGAAGCTCACGTCCGTAGAAGGTACCACAGCTCTAAGGGCACATTTAACTTAAACACTGAACTTAGAAGTCTGCTTAACATCAATATCACAACTCAATATCTGTTTCTTATAGAATTCCAGGAGGCATTCCAGTTGTTTGACTCTCGTGGTGATGGCAAGATACATGTGGCACAGATTGGAGATGCTCTGCGAGCCCTCGGACAGAACCCCACCGAGTCGGATGTCAAAAAGTGCACACTCCACCTGAAACCTGATGAAAGAATATCTTTTGAAGTATTTCTACCAATATATCAAGTATGTATTGACATTTAAATTCAGAGAAGATTAATAATTTTAGAATATTGTAACTTGCAAAAATAGTTACTTATCAGTGATAATGTTGATGTCATTTATAGCACTATAGAGTCTGATTGACTGAACCTTAAAATAAGGCACAAAATTAGCTTCATTTCCAACCGAGTCTCATTTTTCATTGACCAAACTCTACTTAGTTGTTTTGTTGCTATAGAATACATAATACTGTTGTTGCTTAGTTGGAATAAATTTTAACACTGAACATTTATTTACATTTGCCAGGCTATATCCAAAGCTCGAAGTGGTGACACAGCAAATGATTTCATTGAAGGACTCCGTCACTTTGATAAGGATGGAAATGGCTTTATATCTTCAGCTGAACTGCGCCATCTCCTGTCCACCCTCGGTGAGAAGCTGAGCGACGATGAGGTGAGGGCAAACATGATACAGGCCTCTGCACGGATCTTGAGAAGTGACAGTTAATGCCCTCCAATTTCTTTCACCACTCCTGATTCGTGCCAGCACCTATAGTTTACATAAATATCTATGGACCTATTAAAAAGTCATGGATTGAAGCAGAGCCAATTGATTTGGCGAGGGCTGGGGCCCTGCCGGCTAACTTTTTGAACTTGGCGGGTCTGCCGAGCTTCAACTTTAAACAGATAACTCGAAGTAAGAAATTTCGTATTGTACTATTTGGCGAAGTTATTTGGAATGTTCGTGTGACATCTTGAATTGTGGTTCGTCATTTTGGCCCCGATTGGGGCTTGATTTATCTGTTTTAATTTGAAGCCGGGCAGACTTGCCGAAGTTCGATGCGTCAGCCGGTACGGCCCCTGATCTGTTATGTCACATTGGGCCAGACAAATTTCTGAGTCCTTGATCGTCAGAGTAAATATTAATCTTGGAAAGTAATTTGTATGGAATGTTCAATATTTTACATTCCATGGTTGAAATGTACTCTATGGTGATCGATGACTCAGCCCCCTAGCTAGAATGACCACTGACACAATATGATATAATGATTTATCACGCGATATATATGTATAGTGTTTCGTCGGTCATGCTGGGGGCTGAGATTTGTCTGGCAGAATGCACCCATTGACTAATGCGTATAATGTGTGCGTCAGGTGGAACAGCTGCTGCAGGGCCAGGAGGACTCGCAGGGCAACATCAACTACGAGAACTTCGTGCACCTCATCATGCAGGGCTGAGACACACATAACTTATTACATTTACTCATATAATTCCCTATGATTTCCATTTAATTCTATTCCAATCCAAACATTTATTAGTTGTAAGAGTTGATAACATAATGTATAGTGTATTATTGTACATGTGTGTACAAAACCAATCGAAGAGGATAAAATAAATTTATAATTAAACATTTTTGTATTGTTTGTATTCTCGTGGATATCTTAACTTATTCCATATGTCGACTATATAATAATATAGATAGTGAAACAACACGAATAAAATTATTATAATTATTATTTTGTATTATCAAGTTCAATTGTAGTTTCTCTTCTCTTGACCATTTGATTTAACATTTTCTTTAGTGATGGGCTTTAAAATAGGAATTGGTTTTTGGTTAAAAATTGGTTTCAATCAGAGTTATTGCTGAGATGCTAAATACAATGTTTTTATTAGGTATAAACTATAAGTATAGTTAGTATTTGTATCGGATGTGGAGCTCGGTGGCGCAGTGGTTTAGCGTTTGACTCAGCGATTGCGGAAGTTAAGCAACGTTCGCAAGGGTCGGTCATGGAATGGGTGACCAAAAATTTATTATCTCGAGCTCCTCCGTGCTTCGGAAGACACGTTAAGCCGTTAGTCCCGGCTGCATTTGCAGTCATTAACACCCACCAATCCGCATTGGGCCCGCGTGGTGGGTTATGGCCCGTCCTCCTTATCCACCCCTAAGGAAGGCCTGTGCCCCAGCAGTGGGGACATTAAAATGGCTGATGGACATAGTATTTGTGATATGAGAGCCTGTTTTCACAAGTTTCAGATAACATCTGTCTCCTAACTGCAACATATCTGGAACCTGTGGAACTCGCCTTTATTTCTTCTGTTTTGTTTGTTTCTAGCTTGTTTTTACACATTTGCAATGAACGCAAAGCATACAAGGTTAGTTCGTACGTTATCGTCTGTTCGATAAATGCGTGTACACTACACTCAATAAGTCCTTAATTTGTAAGTGTGCAATTTGAAGCGCCTCCTTATTGTTCATAAGGGGACGTCAATTTGCGTTGCGAAAGAATAGCCAGCGACAAGGAACTAAGGAAGCAGCAGAAGTTAACAGTGATTAGTTGGACTAGAATAAAAGACGCAATAGGTAGCGTAGGAGTAGGAGGCGAGGGCTTCCTGCCGTGCGCGGGTGGCGGGCGGTCGCGGGCGCGTGCCGCCGTCGGCGCGGGCGCGGGCGGTCTGCGCGTGCGCTCCCTGCCCTGTCGCGCCTGAGGTTAACCCGATTAGCGTTAGTTGCGGTCAATCGTCAGCGCGCTCTGTGCTCGTCCGGTCGTAGCGTATAATCGCGCGGGATATCTCGACACCCGGACCCTTCGATGTGGCGCACGAAGAATGCGCGTGCGCTTCGTGCGTGTGCGTGGACAGTGTGGTGGCCGTGGACGGCGTGGGCGGTGGTGTGGGCGTGGGCGGCGCCGGCGGGCGGCTCGCTGCTGCCGCTCGAGGTGGAGCGGCTGCGCGCCAGCGTCGGCGGGTACGCCGTCATGAACTGCCACCTCGACTTCCCCTTCGGCAACGAGATACCTTACCACTTGCAGTGGGACAAAGATGTAAGTGAAGCAACACCATTAAAAGTAGTTATTGAGATCATAATCAAGAACAACTTTTTCTGTGAAATCAATCCAGAAATCTCAAAAATTTCTCTTCGAGGCCGACGTGTCTCCCCTAGGGAAGACAAAGATTCCCTTTCGCGAAGTTTGGCTAAAATTTGTATGAAACGGTTAATTTTTTTCGTAATTAGGATTGCTTTCGTATTTACATAAAGTTCGAAATTTATGAGCTCAAAATTAGTTTCATGCTATAAAATGTCTTTAAAATGCACTGTGAAATGTCCATCAGCCATTTTTGGTGTCCCCACTGCTGGTGCATAGGCCTTCCTTATGGGTTGATAAGGAGGATGGGCCATAACTCACCACGCGGGCCAAATGCGGATTGGTGGGTGTTAACGACTGCAAATGCAGCCGGGACCAACGGCTTAACGTGCCTTCCGAAGCACGGAGGAGCTCAAGATAATATTTTTTTGGTCACCCATCCCATGACCGACCCATGCGAACGTTGCTTAACTTACGCAATCGCTGGGCCAGGCGCTAAACCACTGAGCTCCTCAATGCACTGTAAAATACCTACACTTTATTTTTGTGTACAATTCCTAGTTGCTTATAGTGGCGGCCCATAATATAAGGATGCCTGTCTATTTTCATACAGACGAGGTAACTTTGAAGCCTTGGTTTTCCGCCACCATGACCCCGCAGGGTTTGATCGGGCTGCGATCTGAGGATGGCTATCCAGGCCCTGCACAGCCATCCTCAGGGAGTGAATGGAGGAGATCCAGATCGCTATGCAGTGTACCTTACTGATTTGATCAGCATTCTAGAGACGGAAGGATCAAATTTCTCAGTTTCGATTTGGCGATTTTGGCGATTTTTAACTGACTTCAAAAAATCCTGAAAACAAAAACAATTTAAAAAAAAAATACTTAAAAATAATATTCAAATCATTGTAGTTACGCATATCCTTATGAAGTCGGGCGGGGCTTTTAGAATAAAAAAAAACCGGTCAAGCAAGAGCGAGTCGAACTCGCGCACCGAGGGTTTCCGTACCATCATAATAAATACGCAGAGCTGTAGAATAATAAAATTATTATTGCAGTATGAGGTCAGCACCATCTCTTGGCCGATAGTGGAACTATTTTTTTTCTTAGGCTTGCGCCATCTCTTGACCGATAGTAGAACTAAATAAATTTTTCTTAAGTCAGGGCCATCTGTTGACTGGTAGAATTGAATTTTGAATTTCTAAAAAAGTGTGTTATATTGAGACATCGTTTTATTTTTCCTGTAATCTTTACATAAACTACTATAACATAGAATTATTTCAGATTTTTCTCTTTGCAAACTTCGGAGATAAAGGGGGGGGAACGGTTTTCTTTTTACATTTTTCATTATAAGTCGAAAACTATGTGGCCTAAAAAAAAAGAAAAAAATGTTTTAAAATGTGCAAATGGCGCTCTTTTATATGATACCCCACATGCCCTAGTCGCCCCACTTAAAATTTTTAAGACCCCTTTTCTTTCAGTCCCTGTTGTAAAAAAACTATTTTTTTTTATTTCTTTCTTATTTGCAAAATAGTTGGACAAAGGTCATCTTTAACTATTCCAAATTTCAAGTTGATACCATTAGTAGTTCTCGAGATATCCAGCTGTGACAGACAGACGGACTTAGTCACACCTTAAGGGTTCCTTTTTACCATTTTGGTACGGAACCCTAAAAAGAAGTTGTCCTCCAGCCCCATGCATCCGACTTCAATGGACTTATGATAATTAATATAACAAAATACTAGAAAAAAAATCGACTCACCCGTAGCAGCTCAGACGGGATTCGATTCGAACCCGCACCCTTGGGATTCCGGCTCAATGCACACTGACCAATTATGCTACCCGATGTGCGGTACTCCTAATCTGGAGATAGCACAAATAGGTCATGTCTGACTCTCGGCATGCAGAGGTGGTGTAGGCGTGAGAGTTGATTGGGCTGCAATGAAACCTTGCGAAGTTGCGTTGCAAATGTTGCGATGCGAAGAACCTTGCGCAGCGCGGCGGCTGCGGTCGAACGAAACAGTGGTCGGACGCTTTTATTCCATCCAAGTAATAGGCTTGTTTCCATTAAGAATAAATATAATGGATAGGGGTTTATAATGATTAATTATATTATGGAGAAAATAACAAACAATTTTAATTATTAAAAGCGTTAAAGATTAATAATATTTTTAACCGACTTCATCAAAAGGAGGAGGTTCTCAATTCGATTGTATGTTTTTTTTTTTTTTTTTTTTTTTTTTTATCGTTGTTCGCGCGTATCTTCGACATTTATGGACCGATTTCGATAATTTTTTTTTTGTTCAATTGAGTTTTCTTGCGAGATGGTCCGATTTATTTTTTTTTCAAATCGGTTCAGTAGTTTACAAGTAATCCTGAAAATACTATGATATTAAATCAACTAACTTGACAACTTTGTTATTTATGAACCGAATTAGATGATTTTTTTTGTTGGGGAAGGGATACCGTTGTGTAGTCTATTTAACCGACTTCAAAAAAAGGAGGTAAGTTTTCAGTTTGTATGTATGTATGTTTCTCCGCGATTATCTCACGTTTGGCTGAGCCGATTTTTCTACCTAAATAATATACCTACACTACCTAATGCAGAAGGTACTTACACTAAAAATAAAAAAATTGTTTAAAAAACAAAAAACCGACTTCAAAAAACCTGCCTCTAAAAAAAGGAAGAAATAATATACAAATCATTAGATACGCATTATCATTGTTATTATAAAACACGTCAATTGAAGTCGGGTGGGGCTTTTAGAATAAAAAAAAAAGGAAGATGTTCTCCAGCCCCACCCGACTTTAATAGACGTGTTTTATTATAACAATGATAATGCGTATCTAATGATTTGTATATTATTTCTTCCTTTTCTTAGAGGCAGGTTTTTTGTTTTTTTAAAAAATAAATTTCGTAAAATGAAACCTTTAGTCACGTGACAGTGAACACCAATCAGAAAGCGTTACGTCACGCCGTGCGAAACTCCAATCTTGTCTTTGACGTTTCGAGTATCACTACCGGAGGCGCGTTCCAAACCTACACTCCGAGTGCAACCTAACCACAACCGAACGCAAGTTTTAGCCACTTTTTCCGTACTTCTCCATTGTTTGGAACATATATAAATAACTGGTTTGGCGTTTTTATAGTCGTGCTATCACACTGGGGCTCTATACAGTACTTATAATATGAGAAATTCATTTTTAAACGATAAAAACTAGCTATAACGTACGAAGACACGATCGCTCTTTTGTTTGTTTTGCACGGCGTGACGTCGTTCAAGACGCCATGACAGTCTTGTGCGTTTTGGAACCAAATTAAAATTGGTTTTTTAAAACGCGAAATTTATAATGTAAACGCTCGATTAAAAATAAATAAACCTTTTTTTTTCGATAAAATGCCTAATAAGCTAAAATATTAAGCAGTTATTGAAATTTTGTCAACTAGCCTATTCAAATGTATGTATCTTCTTTATAATTACTATAAATAAAGGTACCTACTTAGGTAATGAATTATTATACCACTCGTGCCCATTGCGGGCCCGCATTTTTTGTCGAAGTTATCGAAATACGGGGCGCGTTTGGTCAAATACAGTTCCGTATACACGGGGCGCGTATACATACAGGGTTATTTGTAAAACACCAACAACCTCGCAGGAGTAGATTACCAACATCATAAACAACAACATTTGTTCTACGACTTTTGATTTTATAGTATCTACAAAGATTTAAATCTTTGTAGGACTTTATTATTCTTACTTCTATTAATATTTAGGTACTTTTTACCGCAAGCGCGCTGACAGCAGTACCTACCTACTACAGCACGCCGTTAGCTTAGAATAGTAAAGAGCCCAATATTGGTCCTTGGGGCACATGCCCATTTGCCCATGCCCACACGGCCTGCCTGATTTGCAATTCGATCTGGCTCGTCGCCGTCGCCGTCGTTGGTCGATTCAAAAAGTGACACATGCTGTACGGTACAGATAACCGCACAGAATTATTTCTAATTTATTGCAATTGTTCATGTCAGCATTTTACGCCAGTGCGCCGAATCTGGGGCACGGCGCGTCAGTCGCATTCGTACATTAAACCGCGATTCACACATCATCAAATAATAAATAAGTAATTTTGTGCCAATAAAAGTATATCGTTGTTAATTCCAAAACTATCTTTCTTTGGTGTATCCTCAACCCATACACATGCACATGATCATTTTTAATTAGTAGGTGATAAGATCACATTTTAATGTAAATTACATTATTTATAGAACTGATATAGCAAACTAAACCCCTCTAGTGCCTCTACTATTTTCACCACCTTCTCAAATAAGGAAAGTCGTGTCATGGATATACCTATCTACTAGTTTAACATTCCGCGGTCCCTTGCTTTAGAAATTAAGGTCACTTGTTGAAACTTCTTTAAGTAGATGAATGCGGGTGGAGGCAGCCGTCAGCCGCTCGACAAACACATTGTCAGTTTGTCTGTCACTAATGGTACAGAATGTATATAATAGTAGTAACGTACTAATGGTCGCGGTGCGGGTGATTCACCTGCTGCGCCTGCGCTGCGGTCACCGCGCCAATCGCACAATATGTATTATATGTATTCTGTGACAATGACAATACACACTACAGATCCGATACAATATGTACGCAAACTAGATTAAGGTCGCCGTGGTCGCCATACCGCAAACAGACCAACACGCGATGACAATAGAACTAACTAAACAACAAATAAAACGTTAATGTGAAATAGTGATCCGTTGATGCAAACTCGTCTTATTGACAAGTACTCTGAGGGAGATGAGCTCCAGGGTTTGATGATGAAGCCGGAAGAAGGCCACAGAAACTCTGTATTGAAACCATGCAACCCCATCGAATTTGGGCTCGTTTGAATCGTCTTGGTGAGTAGGTTAGATGCTCTGATGGGATATGAAATATTTTCAGGTCGTTCTGCTTTTTACCCGACTGCAAAGAAAGGGTTATGTGTTTCGCGCGTATCTTGTAAGTATGTTTGTATGTATGTATGTATGTTTGTATGTAATATTCTTTATTACCTCATATCTTTCAAACGGCTGAACGGATTTCTATGATTAAGATATCGTTAGATTTGTCTTGTCAGCCCAAGTGTTCTTAAGAAGGTGGCGTTATAAAAAAACCAACATGGCGGCTGTACGGTGCTATTACCCTACCCGCACCCCGATACTTTTTATTCCGTTTTAAAAACGTTTTTTTTATGTTTTTTGTAAGTATTCTTATTTTAGAGCTACTTCATATTTTTATGATTCTCTGACTTTTTTATAAATTGTTGAAATAATATTATTACTAACAATATACCTACCTAAGTAGGCACTATACTTACCTAGGTACTTGTATACTAGGTACTCCCACTTCTTGCAAAGGATGTATGGTGTGGTAGGTAATAAAATAAGTATAGGTACCTAAGGTAAATGTTCTACGGAAACGGAACCCTATACGCACGCCCGACACGCACTTTTTCTTCGGCTGCTTTTTTCAGTAGGTAACGTTTCACAAACTAGTTTGTTCGTTTTTTTACAACTTTTAATGTTTGAAATATCAGAATACCTACAACTTTTCATAGTGGTCCAAAATCCATAACCACGTCAATATTGGTAGGGTATCAATCAAGGCTGCATTCATGAACAGTCTTAAAGCTAGATCATCTATTGATGGTACCGGGTGGGTGCGAATGGTGAGAGCGTGCGGGAGGGCGTGGGAGCTGCAGCCCACTCGACACTCGGCCACTCGAGCCGCGCCGCCTCGACGTGCCATCGTCCTCGCGCCTCAGCCCCTCCTTGCCCACAGACATAATAAGTCTGTGTCCCTGCCCTACTGCTCCGCTCCCCGCCACATCTCGCTCTCACCTAAAAATCTTGACCTTACCTTGCATCTATATTCTAGAGATATGTAAATTCGTTCGGAAATACCCAAATTTATACACTAAACGAGATGATCAAATTAAAAAACATAATCTTAGAAACAGAAATAAATTAATGCTTCCAAATTCTTATATGAAACACCATTCGTCCAGCCCGCTAGCCATGTCCATAAAAATACTTATTCAATAAACTTCCAGATTCACTTAAACATGTCAATGATGATAAAAAATTCTTAAATAATTTAAAACAATTACTAACAAAAAAGTGTTATTACAACTTGAAGGAATATTTAGAAGATGAAAATATAGAAATATGAATATTGTAGATAAAAAGTCAACTTAATTAAAACATTAAAATACTTAACTTAAATTAAATACATAATTGCAATATAATTGAATAAATAAAATAGTTTTTATTAATTAAGTAATAACTACTATTGTAATGAAACTAATATACTTACTAATATAATATAATGATAAATAAGTGTTTGCTATCTATTATTGTTGTTGTGCCCGACAGGGTCCATAGTGATCTAAAATATTATAATTTAAGAACTACTGTAACACTGTGGAATGCAATAAATGATTTGAGTATTGAGTATTGAGTACCTTTCAGGTAGCCACTCGGCACATCACACTATAGAAAAGAGTATTATTGACCTCGTCTAAAAAATTTTCGGGGTGCTGATTGTGCTGATGCTGATTTACTAAAGTTAATATTTAATTTCGGGTGGGGGGACAACGAAGAACGTAAACTGCAGTGAAGGTGCCCAAGAATTCAAATTGTTTTGGTTTGTCTAGGGTTGTCACCCTCCGTACCGACCTGCGATAAAAAAACAAATATTCTCGGCCATGTTGTGGTTTTCGGGGTTTCTAGTTTTCCGGAGTTGTTTGCATGGTTAGATAGGATCCATCATCAAACGACCTATACAAATGAAAACACTTCTAAAGATAAATACGCAAATGAGATAAAGGAGAAATAAATTAATAGTCAATCAGTACAAGAGGATGGAAATAACTTCTATCTATTTCTCTTAATGATTTGAGAGTCTGAGCTTTTCCGATGTCCTTTAATCGTAAACGTAAATATATGCAAATTCCAAGATTGTAGTTAGTCTGGACGCGTGTGTCACGCAATAATTAGAATACGGCATAGCATCGCGGCAAGTGATGTCTTCCTGTCAATTAAGAGGCGCAGTGTCTGCGGCCACCCGACCGCGGCCCGCACTCCTTGTCCACCAACTGTTATACAAAAACACGAGACACGAACGTGTCGTGCGTGCCTGTAACTTTTAAACAGGGAACCCTGTAATCTTTTGTGTAAATATAAGACTCTAGTACAATGTGGCTTCATGTGGCGGCCGCGTCATATCGAGCGTGGAAGACAGTTTATCATCAATTTTATTGTCTTCTGCATGCACCCCACGTTTTTAGGTTTAAAACTTCTGTAGATAGGGTTATAAATATGTACGGGAGAAATTATTTTATTACTTTTTGGTCTGTTTTAAAAACGTGATTATTATAGAAACAGATTTTGTTTATAAGGAGTTGTTGTGCCTTCGTGGCCACGTCTAGTCGTCGCAGACCATATAACTAGTTGGGTTTGTTTTGGACTGTCCTAGACCCACCAATATCTCAATTTACTAAGTATACATAGTCCTATTAGTTAGAGTTTGAGGATTTCCTTTGGATATATCCGGAGAATGCCGTTATTAATATCGAGCAAAAAAAGGCAAAAAAATCACGTTTGTTGTATGGGAATTTACCTTAAATATTTATTTTATTCTGTTTTTAACAGACTTCCAAAAAAGGAGGAGGTTCTATGTTCGTCTGTATATTTGTTTTTTTTTTTTTGTGTATGTCCACCGATTACTCGAAGACGGCTGGACCGATTGAAATGATTCAAACGTTATTACATTAGGTACACTCCCAAGTTGGTCCCATTTTTTAAAATTTTGAAATCGGTTCAGTACTTTTCAAGTAATTTTGAAAAAAAGCACGAAAATAGTATGATTTTGTGTGAATTACCTCGATGATTGGTCGTATTACTTCTTTGTTTACGAACTGAATAAGATATTTTTTTTGTTGGAAGAGGGATATCTTAAGTGTAGTTTTTTAACCGACTTAAAAAAGGAGGTTCTCAGTTTGACCCGTATTTAAGTATGTTTCTCCGCGATTATCTTACGTTTGGCTGAGCCGATTTTTCTACTGTGACAGTTGGCTATTTTTATTCAATACTAACTTGTTTTATGGCAATAAAGGTTGAAATAAAAGTACTTGGTTATAATTATTTTAAATCAAATAATTATTTATTCCAGCAAACAACCAGAAGCAAATCCTTCATAATTATTGCTTTATTCAAATAATAACATCTACACCATGCATGCATAGATATTTTAGCATAATAACTTTGGTAGACTTACATTTCGGTTCGCTGGTCCGCAATCAACTGCCTGCCACACTGAGCGCACACACTATTGAAGCCTTTCCCATCCCCTCCCTCAAGTATTGCTTCGCTCTGATTGGTTGACACTTTTTCATAACAGGTGGCAGTCACTTGATCAACTTATTAAAAGTACAACTACTTTTAATATAATTAAATCGAGTATTATCATTAATTAGCTTCTAATCTCATTTAAAAAATAAGGTACAATTACTACAACATGTTCACAATCAGCCAAATTGTAAATACCTATAGTTCATCAATCAATCTTTAAATATACCTACACAATCAGCATAATAATTTGAATTAATTAATTGATCAACCTTACACTACATTATAATATACCTTAGCTACAAGGTACCTACACTAAAAATAAAAAAATAAAAAATTGTTTAAAAAAAAAACAAAAAACCGACTTCAAAAAACCTATCTCTAAAAAGTAAGAAATAATATTCGTAATAATAAAAATACGTCTATTGAAGTCGGGTGGGGCTTTTAGAATAAAAAAAAGGAATTTGTACTCCAGCCCCACCCGACTTCAATAGACGTATTTTTATTATTACGAAGATTATTTCTTACTTTTTAGAAGTAGGTTTTTTGAAGTCGGTTTTTTGTTTTTTTTTAAACAATTTTTAGTATCAACATAAATAAATCATCTGTGAAACATAATAAGTCTGTGTCCCTGCCCTACTGCTCCGCTCCCCGCCACATCTCGCTCTCACCTAAAAATATTGACCTTACCTTGCATCTATATTCTAGAGATATGTAAATTCGTTCGGAAATACCCAAATTTATACACTAAACGAGATGATCAAATTAAAAAACATAATCTTAGAAACAGAAATAAATTAATGCTTCCAAATTCTTATATGAAACACCATTCGTCCAGCCCGCTAGCCATGTCCATAAAAATATTCAATAAACTTCCAGATTCACTTAAACATGTCAATGATGATAAAAATTCTTAAATAATTTAAAACAATTACTAACAAAAAAGTGTTATTACAACTTGAAGGAATATTTAGAAGATGAAAATATAGAAATATGAATATTGTAGATAAAAAGTCAACTTAATTAAAACATTAAAATACTTAACTTAAATTAAATACATAATTGCAATATAATTGAATAAATAAAATAGTTTTTATTAATTAAGTAATAACTACTATTGTAATGAAACTAATATACTTACTAATATAATATAATGATAAATAAGTGTTTGCTATCTATTATTGTTGTTGTGCCCGACAGGGTCCATAGTGATCTAAAATATTATAATTTAAGAACTACTGTAACACTGTGGAATGCAATAAATGATTTGAGTATTGAGTATTGAGTACCTTTCAGGTAGCCACTCGGCACATCACACTATAGAAAAGAGTATTATTGACCTCGTCTAAAAAAATTTCGGGGTGCTGATTGTGCTGATGCTGATTTACTAAAGTTAATATTTAATTTCGGGTGGGGGGACAACGAAGAACGTAAACTGCAGTGAAGGTGCCCAAGAATTCAAATTGTTTTGGTTTGTCTAGGGTTGTCACCCTCCGTACCGACCTGCGATAAAAAAACTAATATTCTCGGCCATGTTGTGGTTTTCGGGGTTTCTAGTTTTCCGGAGTTGTTTGCATGGTTAGATAGGATCCATCATCAAACGACCTGTACAAATGAAAACACTTCTAAAGATAAATACGCAAATGAGATAAAGGAGAAATAAATTAATAGTCAATCAGTACAAGAGGATGGAAATAACTTCTATCTCTTTCTCCTAATGATTTGAGAGTCTGAGCTAAATATGCAAATTCCAAGATTGTAGTTAGTCTGGACGCGTGTGTCACGCAATAATTAGAATACGGCATAGCATCGCGGCAAGTGATGTCTTCCTGTCAATTAAGAGGCGCAGTGTCTGCGGCCACCCGACCGCGGCCCGCACTCCTTGTCCACCAACTGTTATACAAAAATTGTTAAAAAAACAAAAAAACCGACATCAAAAAAAACCTGCCTCTAAAAAGCAAGAAATAATATACAAATCATTAGATACGCATTATCATTGTTATAATAAAACACGTCAATTGAAGTCGGGTGGGGCTGGAGTACATCTTCCTTTTTTTATTCTAAAAGCCCCACCCGACTTCAATTGACGTGTTTTATTATAACAATGATAATGCGTATCTAATGATTTGTATATTATTTCTTGCTTTTTAGAGGCAGGTTTTTTTTGAAGTCGGTTTTTTTGTTTTTTAATCAATTTTTTTATTTTTTTATTTTTAGTGTATTCGGTAGTGTAGGTATATTATTTAGGTAGAAAAATCGGCTCAGCCAAACGTGAGATAATCGCGGAGAAACATACATACATACATACAAACAGAATACCTCCTTTTTTGAAGTCGGTTAAAAAGACTACACAAAGGTATCCCTTCCCCAACAAAAAAAATCCTCTAATTCGGTTCATAAATACCAAAATTGTCAAGTTAGTTGATTTAATATCATATCATTTTCAGGATTACTTGTAAACTACTGAACCGATTTGAAAAATAAATAAATGGGACCATCTCGCAAGAAAACTCAATCGAACAAAAAAAGAATCATCTAAATCGGTCCATAAATGTCAAAGATACGCGCGAACAACGATAAAAAAAAAAAAAAACATACAATTGAATTGAGAACCTCCTCCTTTTGCTGAAGTCGGTTAAAACACGAGACACGAACGTGTCGTGCGTGCCTGTAACTTTTAAACAGGGAACCCTGTAATCTTTTGTGTAAATATAAGACTCTAGTACAATGTGGCTTCATGTGGCGGCCGCGTCATATCGAGCGTGGAAGTCAGTTTATCATCAATTTTTAACCGACTTCATCAAAAGGAGGAGGTTCTCAATTCGATTGTATGTTTTTTTTTTTTTTTTTTTTTTTTTTTTTTTTTTATCGTTGTTCGCGCGTATCTTCGACATTTATGGACCGATTTCAAAAATTTTTTTTTTGTTCGATTGAGTTTTCTTGCGAGATGGTCCCATTTAATTTTTTTTCAAATCGGTTCAGTAGTTTACAAGTAATCCTGAAAATACTATGATATTAAATCAACTAACTTGACAACTTTGTTATTTATGAACCGAATTAGATGATTTTTTTTGTTGGGGAAGGGATACCGTTGTGTAGTCTTTTTAACCGACTTCAAAAAAAGGAGGCAAGTTTCAGTTTGTATGTATGTATGTTTCTCCGCGATTATCTCACGTTTGGCTGAGCCGATTTTTCTACCTAAATAATATACCTACACTACCTAATGCAGAAGGTACTAACACTAAAAATAAAAAAATTGTTTAAAAAACAAAAAACCGACTTCAAAAAACCTGCCTCTAAAAAAAGGAAGAAATAATATACAAATCATTAGATACGCATTATCATTGTTATAATAAAACACGTCAATTGAAGTCGGGTGGGGCTTTTAGAATAAAAAAGGAAGATGTTCTCCAGCCCCACCCGACTTTAATAGACGTGTTTTATTATAACAATGATAATGCGTATCTAATGATTTGTATATTATTTCTTCCTTTTTTTAGAGGCAGGTTTTTTGAAGTTGGTTTTTTGTTTTTTAAACAATTTTTATTGTCTTCTGCATGCACCCCACGTTTTTAGGTTTAAAACTTCTGTAGATAGGGTTATAAATATGTACGGGAGAAATTATTTTATTACTTTTTGGTCTGTTTTAAAAACGTGATTATTATAGAAACAGATTTTGTTTATAAGGAGTTGTTGTGCCTTCGTGGCCACGTCTAGTCGTCGCAGACCATATAACTAGTTGGGTTTGTTTTGGACTGTCCTAGACCCACCAATATCTCAATTTACTAAGTATACATAGTCCTATTAGTTAGAGTTTGAGGATTTCCTTTGGATATATCCGGAGAATGCCGTTATTAATATCGAGCAAAAAAAGGCAAAAAAATCACGTTTGTTGTATGGGAATTTACCTTAAATATTTATTTTATTCTGTTTTTAACAGACTTCCAAAAAAGGAGGAGGTTCTATGTTCGTCTGTATATTTGTTTTTTTTTTTTTTGTGTATGTCCACCGATTACTCGAAGACGGCTGGACCGATTGAAATGATTCAAACGTTATTACATTAGGTACACTCCCAAGTTGGTCCCATTTTTTAAAATTTTGAAATCGGTTCAGTACTTTTCAAGTAATTTTGAAAAAAAGCACGAAAATAGTATGATTTTGTGTGAATTACCTCGATGATTGGTCGTATTACTTCTTTGTTTACGAACTGAATAAGATAATATTTTTTTTGTTGGAAGAGGGATATCTTAAGTGTAGTTTTTTAACCGACTTAAAAAAGGAGGTTCTCAGTTTGACCCGTATTTAAGTATGTTTCTCCGCGATTATCTTACGTTTGGCTGAGCCGATTTTTCTACTGTGACAGTTGGCTATTTTTATTCAATACTAACTTGTTTTATGGCAATAAAGGTTGAAATAAAAGTACTTGGTTATAATTATTTTAAATCAAATAATTATTTATTCCAGCAAACAACCAGAAGAAAATCCTTCATAATTATTGCTTTATTCAAATAATAACATCTACACCATGCATGCATAGATATTTTAGCATAATAACTTTGGTAGACTTACATTTCGGTTCGCTGGTCCGCAATCAACTGCCTGCCACACTGAGCGCACACACTATTGAAGCCTTTCCCATCCCCTCCCTCAAGTATTGCTTCGCTCTGATTGGTTGACACTTTTTCATAACAGGTGGCAGTCACTTGATCAACTTATTAAAAGTACAACTACTTTTAATATAATTAAATCGAGTATTATCATTAATTAGCTTCTAATCTCATTTAAAAAATAAGGTACAATTACTACAACATGTTCACAATCAGCCAAATTGTAAATACCTATAGTTCATCAATCAATCTTTAAATATACACAATCAGCATAATAATTTGAATTAATTAATTGATCAACCTTACACTACATTATAATATACCTTAGCTACAAGGTACCTACACTAAAAATAAAAAAATAAAAAATTGTTTAAAAAAAAAACAAAAAACCGACTTCAAAAAACCTATCTCTAAAAAGTAAGAAATAATATTCGTAATAATAAAAATACGTCTATTGAAGTCGGGTGGGGCTTTTAGAATAAAAAAAAGGAATTTGTACTCCAGCCCCACCCGACTTCAATAGACGTATTTTTATTATTACGAAGATTATTTCTTACTTTTTAGAAGTAGGTTTTTTGAAGTCGGTTTTTTGTTTTTTTTTAAACAATTTTTAGTATCAACATAAATAAATCATCTGTGAAACTTTAAACTCTAGCTATCACGGTTCATGAGATACAGCCTGGTGACAGATAGACAGACGGACAGCGGAGTCTTAGTAATAGGGTCCCGTTTTTACCCTTTGGGTACGGAACCCTAAAAGGGGGACCCAAATGGGACCCTTGCGGGAAACCCTGTGGAACCTCGATCGGTGCACATAAATGCCCCTATGCCTTAAGACTTAACTGAAACTAGCGACAAATTTTAGTAAAATACCTTTCGTTCGTGAAATGCTTTTTTCAATTAATTATAATTTCAGACATAACAACTTGTGGTTCACGCGATCGAATGCCTTACTAGGGAAATATTTGTAAGTAAATTTTGTAACGACGACTCGACGGTTCCTTTAGGATTCCATTTGGTTTCATTTCAGCCTAATTTTAGTTAAGCAATAAATTTATGCTTGCAGGGCGAGATGATCTTGTCGTGGTACAGCGGTGAAGCGGGTGGCGGGGGCGGCTCCGAGCGCTTGGCGGACCGGTGGGGCGGGCGCATGCGGCGGCTCACAGACGGCCGGCTCGGGCTCGGCCGCGGCTCCATCAACGTGACCGCCGTGCGCGAGACCGACGCCGGCCTCTACCGCTGCCGCGTCTCCTTCCCCAACCGCACGCCCCCCGCGCGCAACAACGGCACTTTCTATTTCCTCGATGTTGATGGTACCTACTCCTTTGTTTGATATATTATACTTCTATACCGGGTGTAACAAGACACTCAACGAAGCCGAAGTCCACGCGTTCCGCCCATCAGGATCATTTTTGTCTTTTGGACTATACCTGGGAAACCAATAGCTACGAAGTTATTGAAGGTCAAAGTAATTTTTTTTTTATTTTTTTTTTATGAAATCTTGTTTTATTAGTTATTTCCTTATTTTTTCCTACAGAAACATTATCAAAATTGTATGTATTTCGTAACAAACAATGGTTTTAAAACGTCATCACTCAATGTATTTCATGAGCACGCACATAAACGCTGCCTTTCAACTCGGCCGCACGCAGCTGTGTAGCATTCACTCGCAGGCACGGTCTTTTGTACGCGTTACATTGCGTGGTAAAGTATGCCATGCTTTTTAACACCAACAATTAAAATAGTTTCCCAGTTTTGGACAGAAATGGTCCTGATGATGGGCAGAATACGTAGACCTCGGCTTCGTTAAGGGTCTTGTTAGACCCGGTATGGTGGAGTGTCCTATTTCTGGTTATCTATCTTAATTGTGCCTATATGTTTTGCATGCAGGTGGAAATTTGATAGTGACTCCGCCAATGAACGTGACGGTGCTGGAGGGGTCGCGCGCGGAGCTGGAGTGCCTGCCGAAGCATAGCGAGGCGGTGGTGCAGTGGTACCGGGACGGCGCGCCGCTGGAGGAGCTGCCCGAGCTGGCGGCGCGCGCCGACCGCCCGCCCAACGGCAGCCTCGTGCTGCGCGCCGCCCACAGCGCCGACCCCGGCGAGTACGAGTGCCACGTGCAGGACCCCGATGGCACCACGCAGTCCGCTAGTGCCTTCCTTGATGTTCAATGTATGTAGGGATTTTGCTAGTTTGCTAAACTGACGGCTGATCTATAGTAATGGAGAGGCACTTGAAAAGTAGAAGAAGAAAGTATACTGTTCAAATGCAAGTCTGAATGACTAGCGTGCGAAGGTTGCCTTAAATAATAGCAATATTAGCTTTGGATGTGATAATGTTGAAACATACTTTTGATTTTGATTCTTGTCGGTAGGTAGGTACAGTCAGCAATGAAAGTCGCTTAACGCTTTGGTACTTTATCATAGCAATTTTTTCGAAAGATGTCTCACGGTTCGAAACATTAGTCAAAAAAGTTACTTTGACAAAGTACTAAAGTGTTCAACAACTTTCGTCGCTGACCGTACTAGTAGGTACCAGTTTTTTCAGTGAACGATTATGATCTGTCGTGTTATAGATAAAGCAAAGGTGGTGTATTCGCCGGCGGAGCGGTTCCTGCCATACGGCAAGCCTGCCAGCCTGGACTGCCACTTCAACGCCAATCCGCCGCTCACCAACCTGCGCTGGGAGAAGGACGGCTTCCTCTTCGACCCGTACAACGTGCCCGGCGTCTTCTATAGCAGGAATGGCAGTCTGCTCTTCAATCAGGTTTTGCTATTCAAAGTCATCAAGCAATAATACATTAGTCACAGTCACAGAAATCGTAACTTTGCCGTCACAAAAGCAGTAGGTAATTACTTAATATACCGTCATTTTGCAGTTGTTTTAATTAACTTAAGAGAGTGTTCTAATAATGAAACTAAACATTTGCCAAAGAAACATGGGTCGAAATACGTATTTTTTTTACTTTCCCATAATAATCACGGCCTTACCACAAAAGATTTTAAAACACTGTTTAATAAGTCTCTTTCAAACAATATTGTCAAAAAAGTGACAGCATCACATTTAAACAGTGTTTTAGTTAAACGCTTGTTGAACAGTGTTAAATCTTTTGTGGTACCTAGGCGGACAATGTTTTAGCTGTCAAGTATGGGAGGACCAAATTTTTTTGTCGTCTTTCGACCCATGTTTCTTAGGCAAAAATGTTAAGTTTCATTGGTAGAAACTTAACATTTGTTAAGTTTAGAACTCACTTAAGTTACCTAATTAAAATGACTAGGTACAAAATGACGGCGTGTAATTGCTATATTTGCAGCCTGTATAGCGTTTAAATTACTAAGGTGCCAAAAGTGATGACTGATTTAAGTGTTGTGGTGTCAAGGTGGACGAATCCCATGAGGGTGAATACTCGTGCACGCCGTACAACGCCCTGGGCACGGAGGGCGCGTCGGCGGGCGTGCGCGTGCGCGTGGCGCGGCCGCCGGCGCTGGCGGCGCGCCCGCAGCCGCTGTACGTGGCGCGCCTCGGCGACCGGCTCACGCTGCCCTGCTCCGCCGCCCCTGAACCGCACCTGCCGCCGCCCCTGATGCGCTGGACCAGGGTAAGCGGATCGAATATCGTCCCCATGTTTGTCTCCACCAAATACATGCAAAATTGTAATATAGTTTGTTTGAACCCATGAGAATCTATCTGAATTTCCAGATTATGCATTTTTTATCCGATGACCTCTATTACCATTCATACTGAATACCTATTGTAGATTCATCTCTGAGAACGGAATGAGGGCATTTCTAAGGGACGGAACGGAATGAGGGCTTCTACATTAAAACAAGAAAAATAGTAACTATTTGCCTCACTAGATGGCGTTGATGGAAAGAGAAGTGTAAAAATCATAGATGTAAAAATTGACTTTTAAAAATAAACGGCCTGTACCAAAGAGGAAAGTAAACGCTCGCTGGCTGACATATCATCATATGAATAGAATAGAATAGAAGAATAGAATAATTATTTATTTTCCATTGGTGCCTTCGATCAAGAATATCCTAGATAACGCTTCACGAACTAAAACAGTACGCAAAAATGGCACCTCAAATAGCGTCCCACTTACAAACTTGGCGCCTATTTTGAACATAATCACCTCTTATTTTGTACAAACTCACATTTTATATAACTTATTTTGTACAAAAACACATCTTTTATCACTTACTTTGTGCAAAATAAGCGCCCAGTTTGTAAGTGGGACGCTATTTGAAGTGCCATTTTTGAGACTCTGACCGGACATCTAGGGTATACTTGATCGATGATTGGTGCAGATACAATGTTGTGCCCAAAAAGAAACGTAATAGGTTACATCTGCCTGCCTACCTAAGTAATCTTCGAAACTAAGTAAAAAAAAAAATACATTGACACATAAATTTTATCAACGCCATCTACCGAGCCTACAGTTTTTTGTCATTTTGAAAAGCCCTCATTTGAATTTGAAGTGATCTGCTGCAGAAAGACGGAAGAGAATTACCGGAAGGTCGACACTCGATCCAGGACGGCAACCTGACGATCGACGAGGTGGCGGAGGAGGACCGCGGCGTGTACGTGTGCACGGCGTCCAACGCCGCCGCCGCCGCCGCCGCCGAGGCCGAGCTCATGGTGGAGAACCTGCCGCCGCGCGCGCCCCACAACCTCACCGCGCGCGCCCACCACGACTCCATACACCTCTCTTGGGTGCCGGGTGAATTAAATTACATTTAATAATTAAGGCGAGGCCAGTTCACGATCTGATGAAAATATTGATTTTTGAACTTCCAATGTGAAGAACTGATGTAGAATTCTACTTCACTAAAATTACTGTAGACTGAAAAAGAAACAAAGAAACACAATAACCGAACAGAAATTGAAAAATGGCGTAGTAACTCTGTAAAAAAATCCTGAATAACACCATAAAAACTTATAAAGCTCTTAACTTTTCTGACGACTTTTTAGGTCTATAAAATTGTTCTGAAACCTTAAATTTTTGAATTTTTGAAACCTTGACGAAAAATTTTTTTTTCTATTTTTGATTAGGGGTATCAAATGAAAGGCCTTGATGAGCACATTCCAAAATTATATAATTTGTCACTGAAATTTAAGAAAAAAAAATATTTTTTATTTTTTGAATATGGGTATCAAATGACAGCCCTTGATGAGCACGTCCCAAAAATATGTAATTTGTCACAAAAATTTTAAAGTTTTTTTTTGAATATGGGTATCAAATGAAAGGTCTTGATGAGCACATTCCAAAATTATAATAATTTGTCACGTTTTTTTTCAATATTGTTGAAAAAAAAAAGTTTAATTTCCTATTTCCTCACAATAGAAGTGAAAAGCAGAGTGTATAACTCGTACATAAAACCCATTTTATGCACTTGTTGTACAATCTACTATTTTGTGAGCGGGTGTGGTTTATGCATGGTTTACAGGTCACAACGGCATGGAGGTGGACTACCAGGTGTGGTACCGCGAGCGCGCGGCGGGCGAGTGGCGCAGCATGAAGCTGCTGTCGCGCGGCGTCACCGACGCCACCGTGGTGGGCCTGCGCGCCGCCGCCTACGAGCTGCGCGTGCTCGCGCAGGACCACATCGGCGACGGGCTCTTCAGCAAACCAATATACGTCACGACACTCGGTAATACTGCCGTCTTATAATCCTCGAAAAGTTTACCTCTTCGGCCGCGTGGATTTTTTATGCATATCGGGATAGTGCTTGGCCTTCATCTTACCTGATGTTAAGTGACGATAAGGCCGAAGAAGGTGGAAGCGCACTACACCAACCAACGGGTCTGGTTCCCCCGACCCCCTATTATCACTACTTATTACCACGGAATAAATAAAAAAAATATCCGCTAGGTGCTTTAGCTACAGTTAAGGATTAAATCGAAGCCCACTATATTCGCTTAAAATATGCAATTTTGCAAACATTGACCGGTTATTGACCGTCCGACGTTCTATTAGCTAAGTGAGCTATACAGGGTGAAATTTTAATCATTTGGTTCCCGCAACAAGCAACTTTTACTATGGGGCCAACTCTCCTCGGTCCTCCTCGCAAAATAAAAATCAGCTGTTCCATACATTAAGGTCGAGTAGGTAAGTACTGCACTTTTGTATGGAGCAGCTGACAGGAGAGCTGTTGGCCCCATAGTAAAAGTTGCTTGTAATCATGAGTGGAACCACCCACGGCGGGAATCAAATGATTAAAATTTCAGCGTGTATAGACATCGAGCACTGGAACAGAGATCGTCAGATCAGAACCGACTCGTTTAATTACCTATTTATTTATTAATTAACTGATTTCGTCAGCTGCGAATGTCCTATTATTAATTTGTAGATCTATGCGTGTTTGATTCGGCTCAGATCTCGCCGAACCCGAGGAGAGCGGTGCGACGGCATACGCGGCGGCGGCGACGGAGATGTCCGCGGCGGCGGTGACGGAGGCGTCGGCGGCGGCGGCGACCGAGGAGCTGGAGGTGTCGGTACGACTGCTGGACGAGGGCGCGCTGGTGCGCTGGCGGCGCGCGCCGCACCACGCCGCGCGCTGCCACGTGCGCTGGTACTCCGGCGCGCCGCCCGGCGACGCGCTGCTGCTCGCCGCCCACACCACGCACGACTACATGCTCGGTCTGTTTCAAACATAATGTTTGAATTACAAGCATGTTTGAGAAATAGCAAAAACGGCCTCGTTTAGTTAAATAAAATCACTTGGGAATTCACTTAGATAGGATAGGAATACACTTCCATTTTTTTTGTTGTTGTTCCTTTGTTGCTTTTCATTAGAAAAGCAACAAAGGAACAACAAACAAATTACTCGCTCTACAATTGCTCTATTTCATGTTTTGATAGTGTATTTATTTATATTTGTTTACACTAGTTACTAACTGATACGTAGTATAACATCTGTGCTAAGTATAACAGAATAAGTATTATATAGTATTCGGTTATGTTGTAACAGTGAACGACATAGAAGAAGGCGGGCGGTATTGGGCGCGCGTGGAGTGCGGCGAGGTGGCGGGCGGCGCGGTGCTGTGGGTGCCGCAGTACGCGCGGCTGCGCGCCGTGGCGGGCGGGTGCGCCGGCGCCGCGCTGCTGCTGGCCGCCGCCGCCACGGCCGCCTACCTGCTGCGCCGCCGCCTGCGCCCGCCGCCGCCGCCGCCGCCGCCGCCGCCCCGCCATCCGCGCGACAAGCGCGCCCGCTGATGTCGACGCAGTGCGCCCTCGTCGCCACCGCGTCGGACTGTTCCGTCGTCGCTACTACATAAATAATAAACATTGTCCTCATCAAAACCCGACTACGGTGAATTCAAAGAAAGGGTTATTATGGTTTCAGCAGGCTAAATGTTTAATCATTCTGTTCCCGTTCCTGCAACCTTATTACTACAACAACGTCAGATTAGAAGCGACTTGATCGTTTACCGGTTTTCGAAGTACATTTTATCTAGTCGGGTTTTAGTTTTAAATCGTATTTTAATTCCGCAAAGTAAACCAAAAAGTAATATCGTGTCGACGGCGCGCGCAGCTCGGCGCCGGCGCCGCGTAATGAAGGACAGTTCGCTGTGAGTTTCGTACGCGTTACTACGGCTATAAGTTAATTATTTATTTATTTCATAATGTTAAATGTTAAATTGCAATAAAGTATAAGTTTTATTTTGTTTTTTTATTTACCGTTACCATCATAATATGGTATCTTCATGCTCATGTCATATTGTCATGGTACACACATAGTGTACCGAGGAAAGGGGCTCGTAGATGAACTTATCTCAAGGTTTATGAAAGATATACCAAGTAACGTGTAATCAATATATATAAAATTCAAAGTCCTGACTGACTGACTGATCGACTGACTGACTGACTGACTGACTGAGTGAGATATCAACGCACAGCCCAAACCGCTGAACCTAGAGACTTGAAATTTTGCACATAGGTTCCTTATGAGTTATGAGGCCCAGGGGTGCACTAAGAAAGGATTTTTCAAAACTCACGGGGGTCCAAAGTTTGTATGAAAGTCCCTCAGTTTGAAGCTAGGATCTTCAAACTTTGTGATTAGGCTGACCATTGAAAATTAATAAATACGGATCTCAGCGTTTTTCATAATTCTACCCCCGAAGGGGTCAAAAGGGGGGCGAAGTTGTGTATTGAAGAAATTCCTTTATTTTTGAAGTAAAAATAGCTAAATTTATAATTTAGGCTTATGGATAGAAATCTAACGCAACGTATATTGTTATTGTTAGTATTTCAATCCCTATGGGGGTGAAAAGGGGTAAAAAAAACAAAAATAGATATGGATGTCGTTATTGGGGTTTTCTGGGATGACGATTGCAAAAATGACATTTATTTTGAAGTCCAACACGGTGGACATGATTTGACCCCTAAAGGGGTGAAAATGGGGTTCAAATTTTGTATGGAAAAATAATATAAAATAGACATTACAACTTTAAACTTCGTAGAAGCACATCTAAAAATAAATAGCCATATATTTTGGGGGCAAAAGTTACTCGCGTCCGTAGGATATCCCATCTTTTATAAGACACACCCTACACGTGCCCCCTGGGTGGTGCCAAAGAGTAACAACGCCGAGTCTTGGGCGGCGGTTAAATAACCCGATCTAGCAAGCCTAACGTTTGTAACTGTTGGAGGTAGGAAATGACCCCAGCAACTCGGTCCCTGCGGTCATGTCTCGTAAGGCTGAGGGTTTGAGCTTCATTGTTTGAACCGCGAGGAAGAAAACCTCAATAAAAATCACCCTAATCCCAGTGGTGAGGAATGTGCCCAAGGGATGAATGGCTGGAAGGTGTCCAGTCTTTAGCACCAACCTCGGTGTGTCCGGCTAACATCGTTGTATTGTGCCTTCTTGCAGGAACGGGCGTCACCCCGCAAGCGACCGTTAAATCGTCCCAACTCGTGGGAATATTATGAATGATAACTCAAATAAATCCTCCAACCTCAAAAAAACCTTAACCCAGCAGGCATTCCACCCGGGCCTCTTTAACAGACAGCGATCTAACTCTGCATAGACGATTCAAAAGTACTTAACAATTAAGTTTATTTGAATAAAGCTTATTTCACTTTCACTTTCACATTTCACTTTCATGTGAAGTGCCAACTCACAGATCGAACCCAGATCAATTGACTAGCCCAGAGAAAAATATAGTTGATCTTACCCAAACATCGAACTCCCAAAAAGTCAGTATGGAACAACAACCACCTCCATGGCAACGCGTTCCAGCATCGAAGAAACGCAAAATAAGGGATCACTCAACATCACCAACTGCCACCCAGGCAGTGAACCGTTTTGCCAATCTTCCAGTAGACTCCGGCGAACCCGAAAATGAACCTAAGCAACCAACTAAACCCCCTCCGATTGTATTATACGGAATTGAAGATCTCAACGAACTTACAAAATGTATAGAAACTGTTGTAAACCCAAATGACTTCAAGTTCAAAATTATCAACAAAAACCTGATGCGTGTCTCAGTTAATACTGCAGAAAACTACAAATTAGTGATTGATTTGATACGCCAGAAAGGGTTGATCGGGCATACTTTCACACAAAAGGATACAAAATGCTACCGAATTGTAATAAAAAACCTTCACCACACGACACCACATGATGCCATCATACAGGAAATCGAGAAGTTCGACAACAAAGTTCGAGGTGAAATAATCAACTGTCGGTATGGACCTGATAAAAAACCAACCTCAACATTCTTCGTTAACCTGGAACCCAGCGTTAACAATAAATTGGTTAAAGAAATTAAATACATCTACCACCAACGAGTGAAAATAGAAAATCCACATAAAACCAAAACAATTGTCCAGTGCCAACGTTGCCAGCAGTACGGTCATAGCAAAAACAATTGCATGAGACCTTACAGGTGGGTTAAGTGTGGAGATGGCCACAAAACTTCCGATTGCACTTAAAAAGATAGAAACTCGCCTGCCAAATGTGCTCTCTGCTCCAGCGATCATCCTGCAAACTACAAAGGCTGCCAGGTGTACAAAGAAATCCTATCACGCAAGACGAACCCTAAAAGGAATTTACTTAATGTCAACAGGAACGTACCCGTCATAGAGCCCATAAAAAAGTTCCCTGACTCTCACCATTCTTCAAAGCAAAGAAGTAGCGAGCACTCGTACGCCGACGTAACCTCAGGCAGGGCTGAAAAGTCCTTACTTGACAATCAGATACAACAAGACACCTGTAGTGTGTATGCGCCCCGTATTGTACGATGCGGTCATAGGTAGTTCATAAGATCATTAGTATTAAACTATACTCCGAGCAATCAACTCGTTTTATTGAGCTCTCCCGGTTCCCACATTATATGGCGACCCTGCCAGTGCTGCCTTTCGGCAGCGCTGCGCAGATGGTTTGGAGAGAAAATTATATTTACTTTAAATAAATTTTTATGCAAGTGACAACGAAAGACTATAAAAGTGTTAAAAGTGAAATTAATAATAAAAACTTTGCGTCATAAAAGTAAATGGAATTTAAATATTATTTGCAATAAAAAGTGATAAAGTAGGTAAAGGACTACATTGTTTAAAGTTATAAGGACTTAATATGAACTAAATAAATTCTTTTCGTCTTATTCAAAATTTTGTTGTGAAGATGATGAACTTAAGTGCTTCGAAAATATTTACAAATTATAAAGAAGAAATACGCTGATGGAGAAATGGGCAATTATTTGGCTAAAATTTTAAACATGACGGAGAAATGGTGGTGGTGCTGCTGATGATGTAGAGAGCTGAGGGCTGGAGGAAAGTCAGATGGTATGATGGAAACAAATGAGCTGGGCGCTGGGAGAAGTACGAGTCGGATGTGGATGCAGCCGCGTGAGTTCACCAGTTTCCAATCTCGAAAAATTTACGTTGCGAATTTAACATGAGACTTGTTCATTATTTGTTTTTTTAACAGGAATGTTTTTTTTACATAAATTAAAATATAGTAAAATTCAATGTGAAATGAAAGTATCGGTATTTAAAGTCTGTGTAATGTAAACGTAGTTTTAATTCTTATAACAATTGAATACAATTTTTATCTGCTTAAGAATGTACTTATGTCTATTAGTTTTCATGTTTTTGAAAATTGGTTAAAAGTCTAATTTTAATATTCAAAAGCCTTTAACAATTGAGTCGTGCTGTGATGTGACAAAATTATTTCGTAACAGAAATATTGAAGAAAGAATTTATTTAGTAGGCATGTTTAAAAAAAAAATTCAACAATGCTTAATTAGTACCTATAAACTTATCTACATATTATTAGAATGTTTGTTTTATATCATAGGTATAATTATTGAAAAAAAAATACCTAAGTAGGTATTAGTTTTTTTTATGTAACCAATTTAAATATTTACTTTATGAAGTAAGTATAAGTAATAGGTAGATAATTTCTTTATTTAGGTTTCCTACGGATTCGAATCTGTAGAAATAAATTATGATGATTAACATGAAATTTTGGTAGAAATTAGTGATTTGAAGTCATGTTTTATTTTTCTTTGAAAGGTATAAATAATGTAAGTGACTACTTTTCTTAATTTTAAGAAACTAATAAATTGTTTAGTGTTATTTTACAGTTGTTGACGATTCTACATTTAGTGCATGTCCTTGTGATTAAAACAAAAGGCAAGTCCTTGAAAAATTGGTAAGTAAGTAATTAATGATTTTGTTCAGATGTGATGAAAGGTTGAAATAAAAAATTTAGAGAACTATTACTTGAGTAAAAGTCGCGTTAGTCTTTGCAGTTTATTTTAAGAATGTCATCTTATTTTTTTTTTTTATTTTCTATTATCATTGTGTTATGTTATAATGTGCTAGCTTTTATTAGTTGGCGTTAGTTGTGGTCTTCGAGAACAAATATCTAAAGTATCGGTAAATTAAAGATCGAAAACATTTTTTTTAATCAGTTTGAATTAAAGTATCACGTTGTTTACATAATTTCCGTGCGATTTTTTTTTTTTTTTACAAAATAGGTAGGTAACAGAAGTTTACTAGAAGTTTTCCTGAAATTTTATTTTATTGGAAATTAGAAATCGATACCTAGTAATATTTACCTTTGTTTAGAAACATTTTACGTGTAACAAAATTTTGTTAATCTTTATAAGTATTGAAAAGGTTAAAAATATCTTTCATTAAATAATTACATTGGAATGAAGAGTTTAGATTACAAATATTTTCTCACGAAGACTGCACCTAAGTCTACCTAGAGTAGTGTTCAGTCAAGTCAGCGTAACGTGTTCGAGGTTGATGTACTTTACAACTTGTTTTAACAACTTAACAATAACAACCTAGTTACAAATAACGAAGTTAAATTTACACTGAAATTTTATGGGAAAGAAAGCAGAGGCTTAAGCTTAAATATTTTTTATTCGGATTATGTAGCATTTATTCGATCCAGTTACGTTTTGATTTGAGTTTTCAATTATTTCGGAAAGCAAATTTTTGATAAAATGACCGAATGTTATTCGATTTGAGTTTTAGTATTTAGTATGAATAGCTGTAGTATGGAATATAAAATATTACTAATAGGTTCTTTTAGGTCACCAAAAAAAAAATAGGTAATTTACTAAGAAGAGCTTATTATGGTTAGATTTTTTTTGTTGGTTTGGAAAAGAAAGAAGTAGGCAAGCAAAGTACTTTAAGTCGTGTATTAAAAATCTTTTAATCACTTTTTAGAAGATGGTCATTAGGTACACGACAAGGTAACTATTACGTAGTGCTATAAAAAAAAGGGGCAAAATTACTTAAACAATTTTTTTTTTAGGTAGAAATAGGTAAGCTTATGAAGACTAGTATGATAAATCTATAATTTGGAAAACTTTTCGGATACAATTTAATAGTAGTAGGTAGTAGTAGGGTAACTTGTATTTAAATAGGATTGAGATAAAAAATTAGCTTATGATATAATGGAATTAAGACTAATTCTTATCAAAGAACAAAGAGTTTTTACTTTTAAATAATGACTTTGATGAAGTACGAATCGTTACGATATAAGCATGCGTTGCTATCAATATATCTTGTTTATACAAAAGGTTGGTATGATTAATCTCGTAAGATGATATGTTGGTGCGCTAGGTTTGTTGTAGGTACCCTATATGGTAGATGGAATGATTTCATAAACAATGCCACCCGAACTGAGCCCGCTTATTGTGCAGAACATTTTCTAGGAAGTTTTTTCAGCATAGTTGCTAATTAAGAAGAACAGTGAAATCAATTTAATCACGATTAAGAGAGACTATTATGTGGACATGGAAATGAAACGTAGGATAGGAAATACATAGGTTTTAATGGAAAATCCGTATTAAAAATCTTTTTGCACCCAGGTTGACAATTAGGTATGGATAGGAAAGGTATTATTTTGAGTGAGTTGTGATTGGTGAAGGAAAGTTGGTTTATGTTTGTTGTAGGTTAGTGTGATATATAGAAGTATGAGAGTAATTAGTTTTATAAGGTCGGCACGCATTGGACTGATCACCCAAAAGCAATTATTATTATTATTATTCATTTATTGTTTTCAGAAAACATGTTCCACAATTTTACAAAATTAATAAATTACAAAATAAATAAAATAAAATTAAAATTAAAATTAAAATAGTATTACATTATTTGCCTGCACATGTATCATGTCACAGTGATACAGGTACAGGCAGTCAAAGCGCTCGGAAAAAGCTCGCAGGAGACTATTCGGGCTGCTAACTCTTATAAATCTAAATATTAATTTAAGGTTTGTTGTTTTATTGAATGTTTATGTTTGTTACAAGTGAAGGAAGTAATTTGAGATGTTTGTAGATAGATAGGGTACACATTAAAAGGTACTTTAGGGATCAGTTCCTTCAGATTTATCAAAGCGTGGACGAGTTTCCCCTTGAATGCTGTTGGAGACCAAAAGATGTCTTAATTCATGACCCTATAATAAAATGGTACATGGAGGGTCAGATCCTTCTATTCGAGCATGGTGCGAACGAGTTTTCCTCCGTGAGATAGTTGGAGTCCAAATGAGACTTAAAACATGACCCCCAAAATAGGTTGTGCGCACAACCAAAACAGGCACCAGATGCACTGTTTTATAAATATGTTAAATAAAAAATAAAGTCGACTTATTATATAAAATGTACCAATAAAATAAATAAGGGACCGGCCGGCCCAAATAAATGTATAAATAAAAGTACCTAAATATATAAGAAAAAATACGCGCGAATAGTATAATAAATAAATATGTGTGCACACGATAATACGTATGAAAATGAGAATCTCAATAAGAAATGAAATGACGTCTACGATAATCTAACTCTCGTATCATGAGTTTTTTTTTAGGAATAAAGGAAACGATTTACAAACGAATTGAATGGAAAGTGAGTAAAAGTAACCATGGTGAAGATTGAAGATAGCTTAAATTGAGTGACACATTAAGTGGAAAATACCACTACTCGGAATATGACATTAAGTAAACTTTGGTAAAAACTTGCAAGACAGGTAATAACCTTATATTTTATAAGTTTTTCATTTAGATTAGGTATGTAGGAAAAAATATTTCTATAGGTTCGTATTTTGCTAGAAACTTACTAAGGTTTTAGATTGGTACATTAATAATTGTATTGCGCATTGCGTTACGTAATCAGTAAGATAGGTAGACATGATACGCTAAAAAGTGCTTTTACTTAAATAATATCTCAAATGTGCTTTGAATTTAATAAATAGTAATCGTCAGCAACTGTCCTAAAATAATATTAGGTAACGATTCGATTAACGTGAGCTCTCCCGGTTCCCACATTATACACCCCTCGTAATGATCTGAGTAAGACTTTCGAGCAACTCCTTAAATCACAAAATGAAAAAATTGATCTCGTCCTTCAACAAATCAGCACCCTTATGGGCTTACTGTCAACAATAATAAGCAAGCTCTCACCGTAAAAGAGCTCTTTCTACGAATTGCGACGTGGAACATAAATGGTTTGTCTCCTAATATTCACGAACTAGAGATCCTTATTATTTCCAACAGACTTGACGTAGTTTTAATATCTGAGGCACATGCCACAATAAGCAGCTCTTTCCGAATTAAGGACTTCATCATCTACTTCACTCCTCATCCTGATGGTGGGGCTCACGCTGGATCAGCAATAGTTATTAGGGCGAACCTCAAACACACGCCATTGGAGCCTTTCTCTACGACGCATCTTCAGGCAACCACAGTCCTACTTGAAACACGCCGCGGCTCCATCACGCTTTCCTCTGTTTACTGCCCTCCCAAGCATAAAATAACTGCGGACATGTTTGCGACCTATTTCAAAACCTTAGGTCCCAGATTCATAGCCGGTGGAGACTGGAATGCTAAGCACCATTTTTGGGGTTCCCGTTTAGTGACCACAAGGGGGCGCGAACTAAAACGTTGCGCAGACAACAATCACTTAAAGACGTTGTCGACAGGAGAACCAACCTACTGGCCGAGTGATCCCAATAAATTGCCTGATCTTTTGGACTTCTTCGTGACCCTTGGAATAGCCAACCTCTATACAATTGCTGAATCCTGTCTAGACGGATCGTCGGATCACACGCCGGCGATTCTCTCAATAAGCACCAATGTGATCACTCGAGAGAAGACAGAGTCATTGACTAACTTTAAAACAGATTGGGAAGCCTTTAGGAACTTCCTTGACGAAAATATTAATCTTAAAATTCCTCTGAAGACCACTGATGAGGTGGACGAGGCATGTAAACATGTAACTAATCTCATTCAAGTAGCAGCCTGGATCAATTCCCCACAACAATATGCAAATGCAAAATCTCCTACACATCCATCAGATATAAAAGAAGTAATCCTGGAAAAACGACGGCTTAGAAGAAATTGGCATTCATCCCGTTTACCCTCAGACAAATCAGAATATAACAAAGCTGCGAAGGAATTAAAAGAAATCCTAAGGGGCTCTGTGAATGAATCCATTACGGAAAATATTCGTAGGCTGTCGCCTACAGGATGCGGCGAGTATTCTCTCTGGAAAGCCACAAAAATGTTAGACCAACCTCAACAACCATATCCTCCTATAAGGTCTTCATCAGCGACGTGGGCTAGAACGGACTCGGAAAAATCTGAAGTGTTTGCTGAGCACTTATCTAGAGTATTTAAACCAAACGAACAAATATCCGATGAGTCAGATCTGGATGAAATCCTTAACAGAGATCTTCAGATGTGCCTGCCAATTAAACCAGTCTCGCCTAAGGAAATTCTACGGGAAATAAGAAAACTTGACCCTAACAAAGCTCCTGGATTTGATCTTATTACTCCAACGGTACTCAAACATTTGCCAAGCAAGGTTATTACGTTCTTAGCCTGTCTATTTAATGCCATCCTCAGGACATCTCATTTTCCAACTCTCTGGAAAGTATCTCAGGTGGTAATGATCCACAAACCAGGGAAACCTGAACACGAAGCCTCGTCATACCGACCTATAAGCTTGACTCCTATGCTCTCAAAACTATGGGAAAGGATATTTCTTACGAGGCTCCTGCCAGCCATGAACGAATGCTGCCTTACACCGACTCACCAATTTGGCTTTCGAAAAGCACATTCGACGATAGAACAGGTCCACCGAGTATACCACACGATACGTCAGAGCTTAGAACGAAAGCTATATTGCTCAGCAGCTTTCCTGGACGTACAGCAGGCCTTCGATCGGGTTTGGCACAAAGGACTACTGGCCAAAGTAAAACTTAACTTACCACATTCAATGTTCCTTCTCATCAAGTCGTATCTGACGAATCGGTATTTCCAAGTCAAGCAAGGTGAAGCTAGATCGAGCCTTTATAACATAGAGGCTGGAGTTCCACAAGGGTCAGTACTTGGACCGGTGCTGTACACCATTTTTACACATGACCTACCCGTAATGGATAACATCACTGTTGCAACGTATGCCGATGATACTGCCTTTCTATCAACCGACGCGGCTCCTGAGATTGCTAGCCTTAACCTACAGAAACAGCTCAACGAAACCCACAAGTGGCTCTGCAAATGGCGTATTCGTGCAAGTGATACCAAATCACACCATGTCACTTTTGCTTTGAGGAAAGGAAATTGCACTCCGGTCAGCCTTGGTAGCGTACCTTACCACATACTGACATTGTCAAATACCTAGGATTCCATCTAGACCGACGCCTCACAAGGAAGAATCACATCAAAGCAAAAAGAGACGAGATCAACCTTAAATTTCGTAATTTATACTGGCTAATGGGAAGAAACTCGGTGCTGTCCGTAGACAATAAATTACTGATATACAACTCAGTCTTGAAACCTATTTGGACGTACGGCATCCAACTGTGGGGTGTGGCCAGTAAATCAAATATTCTCTGCCTCCAGCGAGTACAGAATAGCATCCTGAGGGCGATAGTAAATGCCCCTTGGTTCGCGAGGAACGACGAAATCCACGAATACCTTGAAATGCCAACTGTAGCGACTGAGATCGAGCTATATCGGAAACGACACAAAGACCGCCTCCACAATCACCCAAACCCTATCATTACAGAGTTGTTAGACCCGACAATGGTGGTGAAAAGGCTAAAAAGAGACCACGTGCTTGATTAGGAGGAGCGGTGATGGCCGCTTTACTATACTCGTCCATCCTTCCTTCCAACCAATTCGCTTATGGTCTGGCGACCGATTGCAAATAGTAGAAAATTAGAAAAAAAAAAAAATATATATATTTTGTAATTTTGAAATTAACCACTTAGGGGTAAAATGGGTGAGTAAACATAAAAATCGATGTGGATGTCGTTCTTGAGGTTTCATGGGATGGTGATTGCGAAAATGAGATTTATTTTGAAGTCCAACACGGTGGACATTGATTTAACCCTTAAAGGGGTGAAAATGGGGTTCAAATTTTGTATGGAAAAAGAATATAAAATAGACATTACATTACAACTTTAAAATTCGTAGGAGCATGTCTAAAAAAAATAGGCAAACACATATTTTGTTATTTTGAAAATCATCCCTTAAGGTGTAAATGGGGTAAGTAAACATGAAAATCGATGTGGATGTCGTTCTTAATGTTTCATGGGATGGTGATTGCGAAAATGACATTCATTTTGAAGTCCAACACGGTGGACATGATTGGACCTGGACATGCACATCCAGGGGACGGGGACAGGGACGGGAACGGAAAATACTAATATCTCTGGATACAATTCTAAATATTATAATCTAGCTTCCGACCGTGACTTCGCCCGCGCGGACATTCGATAAAATCCTCATGTTTATAATTTCATTAAATTCTGATTAGCCGTTTTTACGTGATTGGGCAGGTACCAAGCGAGCAGCCTCGTGCGAGGCCCGTGCGGCAAACGTCCTGCCTCGTGAGGCAGCGCGCTAAGTGGGAACCCGCCTAATCACGTAAAAACGGCTGATCAGAATTTAATGAAATTAAACATGAGGATTTTATCGAATGTCCACGCGGACGAAGACGCGGGCGAAAGCTAGTAAGACTAATAAGAAAGGGTTTCATTGAGGCAATAGGTAGGTAGGCCATTACACATTATGTCAATCTGATCAAGCCCGCAGTCGCAGCTGATTATTGGAATTTGATGCGGTTGGTTTGCGACCCCAACTTCAAACCTAACTTCAACCCCAACTTGAACCATAACTTCAGCCCCAACTTCAACCCCAACCCCAACTTCAACCCCAAACCCAACTCCAACCCCAATTTCAACTCCAAATTAACTCGAACCACAACTTTTACCCCAACTTCAACCCCGAACCCAAATTCAAACCCGATCCCCAACACCAACTACAACCCCACCTTCAACCCTTACTTCAACCCCAAATCCAATTTCAACCCCAACTTTAATCCCAACCCCAACTTCAAACCAAACCTCAACCCTTACCTCAACCCCAAACTCAATCCCAAAATCCGAACCCCAATCGAAACTTCAACCTCAAATTGTACAAATGTTTACACGTCGTCAAATGCACGATATCATAGAATATGTAAGAAAAAATCCAATGTAACAACTTTTTCGCTGGTTGAGTCGCGGGAACGTACTTCAAAGATTTGTTGATTGCTTGGAAGAAATCAGACTGTTTTTGCAAAATGAGGGAAAAATTTAACAATACTCACAGTTGTTGGATGTTATGTGGCTTTCAAAATTATATATCGAGATAATGGTCCATATTCTCGCAAATAAATACTTACTTACTTGCTCAACATCAACCCTTACTTAAATCCCAACCCCAACGTCAACCCCTACTTCAACCACAAATCCGATTTCAACCCCAACTTTAATCCCAACCCCAACGTCAATTCCAACTTCAACCCTGACATCCACCCCAACGCCAACTTCAACCCCAAACTCAACGTCGACCCCAATTTCAACCCTTACTTCAACTCAAACCACAACTTCAACCCCAAACCCAACTTCAACCCCTACTTCAACCCCAACCCCCACTTCAATACTAACTTCAACCCCAACTTAACCTCAAATTCAGCCCAACCTCAACTTCAACCGCTACCCCAACTTCAACATTAACTTCAACCCCAACCCCAACTTCAACCGCAACCTTAATTCCAACATCAACCCCAACGTAAACCCCAATATCAGCCCAAAATTCAACCCCAACACCAACTTCAATTCCAAGTTCAACCCCAACCCCAACTTCAATTCCAACTTAAAACCTAACTTCAACCCCAACCCCATCTTCAAACCCAACCCCAACATCAACCCTAACCTAACCTCAAACCCTAACTTTAATCCCAATCCCAAATTCAACCCCTACTTCAACCCCAAATCAAATTTCAACCCCAACTTCAATCACAACCCCAAAATCAACTCCAACTTCAACCCTAACATCCACCCCAACCCCAACTTCAACCCCAAACCTAACTTCGACCCCAACCCTGTTTTATTACACCGAAACACGACATAAATTCTGTGCGTAAAACGAACCAATTTCATATGGTAAAATATTCTAACGAGATCATAATACTCAGACTCTTTGTCATCACTTCAAGCTATCGCTGATCGCAGCAGTAAACACACGTTAGTGGCACAAATACACGAAATCCTCATGAGACACAGTGGGCAAATACAACTGGTGTGGGTGCCACGTTGGCATCTACGGAAACGAGGCAGAATGGATTAGGATGGATAAGTATGGAACAGGATGAAACAGGATAGAAAAGGCTGGAACAGGATGGAACAGGCTGGAATAGGATTAAACAGGATGGAAGACTAAGACAGTCAGATTAGGGAACATGATGGAACAGGATGGAAAAGGATGGTAAAGGATGGAACAAGACGGAACAGGCTGGAACAGGATGGAATACTGAGACTGAGACAGATATGGGTACATGATGGAACAGGATGGAACCGAAACTGAGACTGAGACAGATTAGGGAACATGATAGAACAGGATCAAACAGGACGGAACTGGATGGAACAGGATGGAACAGGATAGAACAGGCTGGAACAGGATGGGCCAGGCTGGAATAGGATGAAACAGGATGGAAGACTGAGACAGTCAGATTCGGGAACAGGATGGAACATAATGGAACAGGCTGGAACGGGTTGGAACAGGCTGGAATAGGATGTAACATGATGTAACATGATGGACTGAACAGGACGGAACAGTATGAAACAGGATGGAACAGGATAGAACAGGCTGGAACGGGATGGAACAGGCTGGAATAGGATGGAGCACGATGGAACAGGATGGGAAATGATGGAACACGATGGAACAGGGAGAAACAGGATAAAACAGTTTGGAACAACATGGAACAGGATGGAACCGAAACTGAGACTGAGACAGATTAGGGAACATGATAGAACAGGATGAAACAGGACGGAACTGGATGGAACAGGATGGAACAGGATAGAACAGGCTGGAACAGGATGGGACAGGCTGGAATAGGATGAAACAGGATGGAAGACTGTGACAGTCAGATTCGGAAACAGGATGGAACATAATGGAACAGGATGGATCAGTATAGAACAGGCTGGAACGGGATGGAACAGGCTGGAATGGGATGTAACATGATGTAACATGATGGACTGAACAGGACAGAACAGTATGAAACAGGATGGAACAGGATAGAACAGGCTGGAACGGGATGGAACTGGCTGGAATATGATGGAGCACGATGGAACAGGATGGGAAATGATGGAACACGATGAAACAGGGAGAAACAGGTTCAAACAGTTTGGAACAAGCTGGGACAGGATGGAACCGTATGGAACAGGAAGAAACAGGATAAAACAGTTTGGAACAACATGGAACAGGATGGAACCGAAACTGAGACTGAGTCTAAGAGTTTAACTGAGACTGAGACAGAGGGAACTGGATGGAACAGAATGGATCAGGATGGATAAGTATGGAACAGGATGAAACAGGATGGAACAGGATGGAAAAGGCTGGAATAGGATTAAACAGGATGGAAGACTAAGACAGTCAGATTAGGGAACATGATGGAACAGGATGGAACAGGATGGAACAGGCTGGAACAGGATGGAATACTGAGACTGAGACAGATATGGGTACATGATGGAACAGGATGGAACCGAAACTGAGACTTAGACGGAATAGGGAACATGATAGAACAGGGTCAAACAGGACGGAACTGGATGGAACAGGATAGAACAGGCTGGAACGGGATGGAACAGGCTGGAATAGGATGTAACATGATGTAACATGATGGACTGAACAGTATGAAACAGGATGGAACAGGATAAAACAGGCTGGAACGGGATGGAACAGGCTGGAATAGGATGTAACATGATGTAACATGATGGACTGAACAGGACGGAACAGTATGAAACAGGATGGAACAGGATAGAACAGGCTGGAACGGGATGGAACAGGCTGGAATAGGATGGAGCACGATGGAACAGGATGGGAAATGATGGAACAGGGAGAAACAGGTTAAAACAGTTTGGAACAAGCTGGGACAGGATGGAACCGTATGGAACAGGAAGAAACAGGATAAAACAGTTTGGAACAACATGGATCAGGATGGAACCGAAACTGAGACTGAGTCTAAGAGTTTAACTGAGACTGAGACAGATTAGGGAACTGGATGGAACAGAATGGATCAGGATGGATAAGTATGGAACAGGATGAAACAGAATAGAACAGGCTGGAACAGGATGGAACAGGATGGAACAGGCTGGAATAGGATTAAACAGGATGGAAGACTAAGACAGTCAGATTAGGGAACATGATGGAACAGGATGGAACAGGATGGAAAAGGATGGTAAAGGATGGAACAAGACGGAACAGGCTGGAACAGGATGGAATACTGAGACTGAGACAGATATGGGTACAGGATGAAACAGGACGGAACTGGATGGAACAGGATGGAACAGGATAGAACAGGCTGGAACAGGATGGGACAGGCTGGAATAGAATGAAACAGGATGGAAGACTGTGACAGTCAGATTCGGGAACAGGATGGAACATAATGAAACAGGATGGATCAGTATAGAACAGGCTGGAACGGGATGGAACAGGCTGGAATGGGATGTTACATGATGTAACATGATGGACTGAACAGGACTGAACAGGACGGAACAGTATGAAACAGGATGGAACAGGATAGAACAGGCTGGAACGGGATGGAACAGAATGGGAAATGATGGAACACGATGGAACAGGGAGAAACAGGTTAAAATAGTTTGGAACAAGCTGGGACAGGATGGAACCGTATGGAACAGGAAGAAACAGGATGAAACAGTTTGGAACAACATGGAACAGGATGGAACCGAAACTGAGACTGAGTCTAAGAGTTTAACTAAGACTGAGACAGATTAGGGAACTGGATGGAACAGAATGGATCAGGATGGATAAGTATGGAACAGGATGAAACAGGGTAGAACAGGCTGGAACAGGATGGAACAGGCTGGAATAGGATTAAACAGGATGGAAGACTAAGACAGTCAGATTAGGGAACATCATGGAACAGGATGGAACAAGACGGAACAGGCTGGAACAAAGTGGAATACTGAGACTGAGACAGATATGGGTACATGATGGAACAGGATGGAACCGAAACTGAGACTGAGACAGATTAGGGAACATGATAGAACAGGATCAAACAGGACGGAACTGGATGGAACAGGATAGAACAGGCTGGAACAGGATGGGACAGGCTGGAATAGGATGTAACATGATGTAACATGATGGACTGAACAGGACGGAACAGTATGAAACAGGATGGAACAGGATGGGAAATGATGGAACACGATGGAACAAGGAGAAACAGGTTAAAACAGTTTGGAACAAGCTGGGACAGGATGGAACCGTATGGAACAGGAAGAAACAGGATAAAACAGTTTGGAACAACATGGAACAGGATGGAACCGAAACTGAGACTGAGTCTAAGAGTTTAACTGAGACTGAGACAGATTAGGGAACTGGATGGAACAGAATGGATCAGGATGGATAAGTATGGAACAGGATGAAACAGGATAGAACAGGCTGGAACAGGATGGAACAGGATGGAACAGGCTGGAATAGGATTAAACAGGATGGAAGACTAAGACAGTCAGATTAGGGAACATGATGGAACAGGATGGAACAGGATGGAAAAGGATGGTAAAGGATGGAACAAGACGGAACAGGCTGGAACAGGATGGAATACTGAGACTGAGACAGATATGGGTACAGGATGAAACAGGACGGAACTGGATGGAACAGGATAGAACAGGCTGGAACAGGATGGGACAGGCTGGAATAGGATGAAACAGGATGGAAGACTGTGACAGTCAGATTCGGGAACAGGATGGAACATAATGAAACAGGATGGATCAGTATAGAACAGGCTGGAACGGGATTGAACAGGCTGGAATGGGATGTAACATAATGTAACATGATGGACTGAACAGGACGGAACAGTATGAAACAGGATGGAACAGGATAGAACAGGCTGAAACGGGATGGAACAGGCTGGAATGGGATGGAGCACGATGGAACAGAATGGGAAATGATGGAACACGATGGAACAGGGAGAAACAGGATAGAACAGGCTGAAACGGGATGGAACAGGCTGGAATGGGATGGAGCACGATGGAACAGAATGGGGAAATGATGGAACACGATGGAACAGGGAGAAACAGGTTAAAACAGTTTGGAACAAGCTGGGACAGGATGGAACCGTATGGAACAGGAAGAAACAGGATAAAACAGTTTGGAACAACATGGAACAGGATGGAACCGAAACTGAGACTGAGTTTAAGAGTTTAACTGAGACTGAGACAGATTAGGGAACTGGATGGAACAGAATGGATCAGGATGGATAAGTATGGAACAGGATGAAACAGGATAGAACAGGCTGGAACAGGATGGAACAGGCTGGAATAGGATTAAACAGGATGGAAGACTAAGACAGTCAGATTAGGGAACATGATGGAACAGGATGGAACAAGACGGAACAGGATGGAATACTGAGACTAAGACAGATATAGGTACATGATGGAACAGGATGGAACCGAAACTAAGACTGAGACAGATTAGGGAACATGATAGAACAGAATCAAACAGGACGGAACTGGATGGAACAGGATAGAACAGGCTGGAACAGGATGGGCCAGGCTGGAATAGGATGAAACAGGATGGAAGACTGAGACAGTCAGATTCGGGAACAGGATGGAACATAATGGAACAGGATGGAACAGGCTGGAACGAGATGGAACAGGCTGGAATAGGATGTAACATGATGTAACATGATGGACTGAACAGGACAGAACAGTATGAAACAGGATGGAACAGGACGGAACTGGATGGAACAGGATGGAACAGGATAGAACAGGCTGGAACAGGATGGGACAGGCTGGAATAGGATGAAACAGGATGGAAGACTGTGACAGTCAGATTCGGGAACAGGATGGAACATAATGGAACAGGATGGATCAGTATAGAACAGGCTGGAACGGGATGGAACAGGCTGGAATGGGATGTAACATGATGTAACATGATGGACTGAACAGGACAGAACAGTATGAAACAGGATGGAACAGGATAGAACAGGCTGGAACGGGATGGAACAGGCTGGAATATGATGGAGCACGATGGAACAGGATGGGAAATGATGGAACACGATGGAACAGGGAGAAACAGGTTAAAACAGTTTGGAACAAGCTGGGACAGGATGGAACCGTATGGAACAGGAAGAAACAGGATAAAACAGTTTGGAACAACATGGAACAGGATGGAACCGAAACTGAGACTGAGTCTAAGAGTTTAACTGAGACTGAGACAGAGGGAACTGGATGGAACAGAATGGATCAGGATGGATAAGTATGGAACAGGATGAAACAGGATAGAACAGGCTGGAACAGGCTGGAACAGGATGGAACAGGATGGAACAGGCTGGAATAGGATTAAACAGGATGGAAGACTAAGACAGTAAGATTAGGGAAAATGATGGAACAGGATGGAACAGGATGGAAAAGGATGGTAAAGGATGGAACAAGACGGAACAGGCTGGAACAGGATGGAATACTGAGACTGAGACAGATATGGGTACATGATGGAACAGGATGGAACCGAAACTGAGACTGAGACAGATTAGGGAACATGATAGAACAGGATCAAACAGGATGGAACTGGATGGAACAGGATGGAACAGGATAGAACAGGCTGGAACAGGATGGGACAGGCTGGAATAGAATGAAACAGGATGGAAGACTGTGACAGTCAGATTCGGGAACAGGATGGAACAGTATGAAACAGGATGGAACAGGATAGAACAGGCTGCAACGGGATGGAACAGGCTGGATTAGGATGGAGCACGATGGAACAGAATGGGAAATGATGGAACACGATGGAACAGGGAGAAACAGGTTAAAATAGTTTGGAACAAGCTGGGACAGGATGGAACCGTATGGAACAGGAAGAAACAGGATAAAACAGTTTGGAACAACATGGAACAGGATGGAACCGAAACTGAGACTGAGTCTAAGAGTTTAACTGAGACTGAGACAGAGGGAACTGGATGGAACAGAATGGATCAGGATGGATAAGTATGGAACAGGATGAAACAGGATAGAACAGGCTGGAACAGGATGGAACAGGATGGAACAGGCTGGAATAGGATTAAACAGGATGGAAGACTAAAACAGTCAGATTAGGGAACATGATGGAACAGGATGGAACAGGATGGAAAAGGATGGTAAAGGATGGAACAAGACGGAACAGGCTGGAACAGGATGGAATACTGAGACTGAGACAGATATGGGTACAGGATGAAACAGGACGGAACTGGATGGAACAGGATAGAACAGGCTGGAACAGGATGGGACAGGCTGGAATAGAATGAAACAGGATGGAAGACTGTGACAGTCAGATTCGGGAACAGGATGGAACATAATGAAACAGGATGGATCAGTATAGAACAGGCTGGAACGGGATGGAACAGGCTGGAATGGGATGTAACATGATGTAACATGATGGACTGAACAGGACGGAACAGTATGAAACAGGATGGAACAGGATAGAACAGGCTGGAACGGGATGGAACAGGCTGGAATAGGATGGAGCACGATGGAACAGGATGGGAAATGATGGAACAGGATGGAACAGGGAGAAACAGGTTAAAACAGTTTGGAACAAGCTGGGACAGGATGGAACCGTATGGAACAGGAAGAAACAGGATAAAACAGTTTGGAACAACATGGATCAGGATGGAACCGAAACTGAGACTGAGTCTAAGAGTTTAACTGAGACTGAGACAGAGGGAACTGGATGGAACAGAATGGATCAGGATGGATAAGTATGGAACAGGATGAAACAGGATGGAAAAGGCTGGAATAGGATTAAACAGGATGGAAGACTAAGACAGTCAGATTAGGGAACATGATGGAACAGGATGGAACAGGATGGAACAGGCTGGAACAGGATGGAATACTGAGACTGAGACAGATATGGGTACATGATGGAACAGGATGGAACCGAAACTGAGACTTAGACGGAATAGGGAACATGATAGAACAGGGTCAAACAGGACGGAACTGGATGGAACAGGATAGAACAGGCTGGAACGGGATGGAACAGGCTGGAATAGGATGTAACATGATGTAACATGATGGACTGAACAGTATGAAACAGGATGGAACAGGATAAAACAGGCTGGAACGGGATGGAACAGGCTGGAATAGGATGTAACATGATGTAACATGATGGACTGAACAGGACGGAACAGTGTGAAACAGGATGGAACAGGATAGAACAGGCTGGAACGGGATGGAACAGGCTGGAATAGGATGGAGCACGATGGAACAGGATGGGAAATGATGGAACAGGATGGAACAGGGAGAAACAGGTTAAAACAGTTTGGAACAAGCTGGGACAGGATGGAACCGTATGGAACAGGAAGAAACAGGATAAAACAGTTTGGAACAACATGGATCAGGATGGAACCGAAACTGAGACTGAGTCTAAGAGTTTAACTGAGACTGAGACAGATTAGGGAACTGGATGGAACAGAATGGATCAGGATGGATAAGTATGGAACAGGATGAAACAGAATAGAACAGGCTGGAACAGGATGGAACAGGATGGAACAGGCTGGAATAGGATTAAACAGGATGGAAGACTAAGACAGTCAGATTAGGGAACATGATGGAACAGGATGGAACAGGATGGAAAAGGATGGTAAAGGATGGAACAAGACGGAACAGGCTGGAACAGGATGGAATACTGAGACTGAGACAGATATGGGCACAGGATGAAACAGGACGGAACTGGATGGAACAGGATGGAACAGGATAGAACAGGCTGGAACAGGATGGGACAGGCTGGAATAGAATATTAATAGTAGTTTATGATACTGATACATAATACCTAGTTATGTGCAGTTTCATACACTACTTTATCTACACTCATACATTTGGGATTGAACCTACTAAATAAAAGATCAACGTTAGAAAAGAGAGAGATACTTTGGTTGAATTAGCTATGTACACTCCACTCGCCAGAGGTACCCATGGCGCGAAATCTTTAGAATTTTTCTATAATTACAAACTGATTGAATTGTGTGACTGTAATAGGAAAGAAATCATTTTAATCTTTTGCCGTCAAGCGCAAATCATTTATTTAAATACTAAACAAAAAGTTTATGGAGTGGAGTGTACATAGCTAATTCAACCAAAGTATCTCTCTCTTTTCTAACGTTGATCTTTTATTTAGTAGGTTCAATCCCAAATGTATGAGTGTAGATAAAGTAGTGTATGAAACTGCACATAACTAGGTATTATGTATCAGTATCATAAACTACTATTAAAACTTACAGAAAGAATGAAAACTGTTGAATATAGGTAGTTATTCAATGTCCCGAACAGCTGATCGAGTTTTGTATGAAAAGTCGATATTTTTTTTCTGTATTCGGAAAAGTCGTAGAACAAATGTTGTTGTTTATGATGTTTGTAATCTACTCCTGCGAGGCTGTTGGTGTTTTATAAATACCTCGCGTTTGTGACGTATTTGTGACATATTTAAACATTTTTCGAAATGGCTGAGATTATGTTTTTTTTAATTTCGATAAACTGAATTACGAATATTGAATTATATGAAAAAATTATATACTCACGAAACTGAATTATATGAAAAAAAAAATATCTTATGTAGGTACTTAATTATCGAACCTGCTCAATACATTTCACGAGAATGGAACAGGATGGAAGACTGTGACAGTCAGATTCGGGAACAGGATGGAACATAATGAAACAGGATGGATCAGTATAGAACAGGCTGGAACGGGATGGAACAGGCTGGAATGGGATGTTACATGATGTAACATGATGGACTGAACAGGACTGAACAGGACGGAACAGTATGAAACAGGATGGAACAGGATAGAACAGGCTGGAACGGGATGGAACAGAATGGGAAATGATGGAACACGATGGAACAGGGAGAAACAGGTTAAAATAGTTTGGAACAAGCTGGGACAGGATGGAACCGTATGGAACAGGAAGAAACAGTTTGGAACAACATGGAACAGGATGGAACCGAAACTGAGACTGGATGGAACAGGATGGAACAGGATAGAACAGGCTGGAACAGGATGGGACAGGCTGGAATAGAATGAAACAGGATGGAAGACTGTGACAGTCAGATTCGGGAACAGGATGGAACAGTATGAAACAGGATGGAACAGGATAGAACAGGCTGCAACGGGATGGAACAGGCTGGATTAGGATGGAGCACGATGGAACAGAATGGGAAATGATGGAACACGATGGAACAGGGAGAAACAGGTTAAAATAGTTTGGAACAAGCTGGGACAGGATGGAACCGTATGGAACAGGAAGAAACAGGATAAAACAGTTTGGAACAACATGGAACAGGATGGAACCGAAACTGAGACTGAGTCTAAGAGTTTAACTGAGACTGAGACAGAGGGAACTGGATGGAACAGAATGGATCAGGATGGATAAGTATGGAACAGGATGAAACAGGATAGAACAGGCTGGAACAGGATGGAACAGGATGGAACAGGCTGGAATAGGATTAAACAGGATGGAAGACTAAGACAGTCAGATTAGGGAACATGATGGAACAGGATGGAACAGGATGGAAAAGGATGGTAAAGGATGGAACAAGACGGAACAGGCTGGAACAGGATGGAATACTGAGACTGAGACAGATATGGGTACAGGATGAAACAGGACGGAACTGGATGGAACAGGATGGAACAGGATAGAACAGGCTGGAACAGGATGGGACAGGCTGGAATAGAATGAAACAGGATGGAAGACTGTGACAGTCAGATTCGGGAACAGGATGGAACAGTATGAAACAGGATGGAACAGGATAGAACAGGCTGGAACGGGATGGAACAGGCTGGATTAGGATGGAGCACGATGGAACAGAATGGGAAATGATGGAACACGATGGAACAGGGAGAAACAGGTTAAAATAGTTTGGAACAAGCTGGGACAGGATGGAACCGTATGGAACAGGAAGAAACAGGATAAAACAGTTTGGAACAACATGGAACAGGATGGAACCAAAACTGAGACTGAGTCTAAGAGTTTAACTAAGACTGAGACAGATTAGGGAACTGGATGGAACAGAATGGATCAGGATGGATAAGTATGGAACAGGATGAAACAGGGTAGAACAGCCTGGAACAGGATGGAACAGGCTGGAATAGGATTAAACAGGATGGAAGACTAAGACAGTCAGATTAGGGAACATGATGGAACAGGATGGAAAAGGATGGATAAGTATGGAACAGGATGAAACAGGGTAGAACAGCCTGGAACAGGATGGAACAGGCTGGAATAGGATTAAACAGGATGGAAGACTAAGACAGTCAGATATGGGTACATGATGGAACAGGATGGAACCGAAACTGAGACTGAGACAGATTAGGGAACATGATAGAACAGGATCAAACAGGACGGAACTGGATGGAACAGGATGGAACAGGATAGAACAGGCTGGAACAGGATGGGCCAGGCTGGAATAGGATGAAACAGGATGGAAGACTGAGACAGTCAGATTCGGGAACAGGATGGAACATAATGGAACAGGCTGGAAAGGGTTGGAACAGGCTGGAATAGGATGTAACATGATGTAACATGATGGACTGAACAGGACGGAACAGTATGAAACAGGATGGAACAGGATAGAACAGGCTGGAACGGGATGGAACAGGCTGGAATAGGATGTTACATGATGTAACATGATGGACTGAACAGGACGGAACAGGAAGAAACAGGATAAAACAGTTTGGAACAACATGGAACAGGATGGAACCGAAACTGAGACTGAGTCTAAGAGTTTAACTGAGACTGAGACAGAGGGAACTGGATGGAACAGAATGGATCAGGATGGATAAGTATGGAACAGGATGAAACAGGATAGAACAGGCTGGAACAGGATGGAACAGGATGGAAAAGGCTGGAACAGGCTGGAACAGGATGGAATACTGAGACTAAGACAGATATGAACAGGCTGGAATAGGATTAAACAGGATGGAAGACTAAGACAGTCAGATTAGGGAACATGATGGAACAGGATGGAACAGGATGGAAAAGGATGGAAAAGGATGGTAAGGGATGGAACAAGACGGAACAGGCTGGAACAGGATGGAATACTGAGACTGAGACAGATATGGGTACAGGATGAAACAGGACGGAACTGAATGGAACAGGATAGAACAGGCTGGAACAGGATGGGACAGGCTGGAATAGGATGAAACAGGATGGAAGACTGTGACAGTCAGATTCGGGAACAGGATGGAACATAATGAAACAGGATGGATCAGTATAGAACAGGCTGGAACGGGATGGAACAGGCTGGAATGGGATGTAACATGATGTAACATGATGGACTGAACAGGACGGAACAGTATGAAACAGGATGGAACAGGATAGAACAGGCTGGAACGGGATGGAACAGGCTGGAATAGGATGGAGCACGATGGAACAGGATGGGAAATGATGGAACAGGATGGAACAGGGAGAAACAGGTTAAAACAGTTTGGAACAAGCTGGGACAGGATGGAACCGTATGGAACAGGAAGAAACAGGATAAAACAGTTTGGAACAACATGGATCAGGATGGAACCGAAACTGAGACTGAGTCTAAGAGTTTAACTGAGACTGAGACAGATTAGGGAACTGGATGGAACAGAATGGATCAGGATGGATAAGTATGGAACAGGATGAAACAGGATAGAACAGGCTGCAACAGGATGGAACAGGCTGGAATAGGATTAAACAGGATGGAAGACTAAGACAGTCAGATTAGGGAACATGATGGAACAGGATGGAACAGGATGGAAAAGGATGGAAAAGGATGGTAAGGGATGGAACAAGACGGAACAGGCTGGAACAGGATGGAATACTGAGACTGAGACAGATATGGGTACAGGATGAAACAGGACGGAACTGAATGGAACAGGATGGAACAGGATAGAACAGGCTGGAACAGGATGGGACAGGCTGGAATAGGATGAAACAGGATGGAAGACTGTGACAGTCAGATTCGGGAACAGGATGGAACATAATGAAACAGGATGGATCAGTATAGAACAGGCTGGAACGGGATGGAACAGGCTGGAATGGGATGTAACATGATGTAACATGATGGACTGAACAGGACGGAACAGTATGAAACAGGATGGAACAGGATAGAACAGGCTGGAACGGGATGGAACAGGCTGGAATAGGATGGAGCACGATGGAACAGGATGGGAAATGATGGAACAGGATGGAACAGGGAGAAACAGGTTAAAACAGTTTGGAACAAGCTGGGACAGGATGGAACCGTATGGAACAGGAAGAAACAGGATAAAACAGTTTGGAACAACATGGATCAGGATGGAACCGAAACTGAGACTGAGTCTAAGAGTTTAACTGAGACTGAGACAGATTAGGGAACTGGATGGAACAGAATGGATCAGGATGGATAAGTATGGAACAGGATGAAACAGGGTAGAACAGCCTGGAACAGGATGGAACAGGCTGGAATAGGATTAAACAGGATGGAAGACTAAGACAGTCAGATTAGGGAACATGATGGAACAGGATGGAAAAGGATGGATAAGTATGGAACAGGATGAAACAGGGTAGAACAGCCTGGAACAGGATGGAACAGGCTGGAATAGGATTAAACAGGATGGAAGACTAAGACAGTCAGATATGGGTACATGATGGAACAGGATGGAACCGAAACTGAGACTGAGACAGATTAGGGAACATGATAGAACAGGATCAAACAGGACGGAACTGGATGGAACAGGATGGAACAGGATAGAACAGGCTGGAACAGGATGGGCCAGGCTGGAATAGGATGAAACAGGATGGAAGACTGAGACAGTCAGATTCGGGAACAGGATGGAACATAATGGAACAGGCTGGAACGGGTTGGAACAGGCTGGAATAGGATGTAACATGATGTAACATGATGGACTGAACAGGACGGAACAGTATGAAACAGGATGGAACAGGATAGAACAGGCTGGAACGGGATGGAACAGGCTGGAATAGGATGTTACATGATGTAACATGATGGACTGAACAGGACGGAACAGGAAGAAACAGGATAAAACAGTTTGGAACAACATGGAACAGGATGGAACCGAAACTGAGACTGAGTCTAAGAGTTTAACTGAGACTGAGACAGAGGGAACTGGATGGAACAGAATGGATCAGGATGGATAAGTATGGAACAGGATGAAACAGGATAGAACAGGCTGGAACAGGATGGAACAGGATGGAAAAGGCTGGAACAGGCTGGAACAGGATGGAATACTGAGACTAAGACAGATATGAACAGGCTGGAATAGGATTAAACAGGATGGAAGACTAAGACAGTCAGATTAGGGAACATGATGGAACAGGATGGAACAGGATGGAAAAGGATGGAAAAGGATGGTAAGGGATGGAACAAGACGGAACAGGCTGGAACAGGATGGAATACTGAGACTGAGACAGATATGGGTACAGGATGAAACAGGACGGAACTGAATGGAACAGGATGGAACAGGATAGAACAGGCTGGAACAGGATGGGACAGGCTGGAATAGGATGAAACAGGATGGAAGACTGTGACAGTCAGATTCGGGAACAGGATGGAACATAATGAAACAGGATGGATCAGTATAGAACAGGCTGGAACGGGATGGAACAGGCTGGAATGGGATGTAACATGATGTAACATGATGGACTGAACAGGACGGAACAGTATGAAACAGGATGGAACAGGATAGAACAGGCTGGAACGGGATGGAACAGGCTGGAATAGGATGGAGCACGATGGAACAGGATGGGAAATGATGGAACAGGATGGAACAGGGAGAAACAGGTTAAAACAGTTTGGAACAAGCTGGGACAGGATGGAACCGTATGGAACAGGAAGAAACAGGATAAAACAGTTTGGAACAACATGGATCAGGATGGAACCGAAACTGAGACTGAGTCTAAGAGTTTAACTGAGACTGAGACAGATTAGGGAACTGGATGGAACAGAATGGATCAGGATGGATAAGTATGGAACAGGATGAAACAGGATAGAACAGGCTGCAACAGGATGGAACAGGCTGGAATAGGATTAAACAGGATGGAAGACTAAGACAGTCAGATTAGGGAACATGATGGAACAGGATGGAACAGGATGGAAAAGGATGGAAAAGGATGGTAAGGGATGGAACAAGACGGAACAGGCTGGAACAGGATGGAATACTGAGACTGAGACAGATATGGGTACAGGATGAAACAGGACGGAACTGAATGGAACAGGATGGAACAGGATAGAACAGGCTGGAACAGGATGGGACAGGCTGGAATAGGATGAAACAGGATGGAAGACTGTGACAGTCAGATTCGGGAACAGGATGGAACATAATGAAACAGGATGGATCAGTATAGAACAGGCTGGAACGGGATGGAACAGGCTGGAATGGGATGTAACATGATGTAACATGATGGACTGAACAGGACGGAACAGTATGAAACAGGATGGAACAGGATAGAACAGGCTGGAACGGGATGGAACAGGCTGGAATAGGATGGAGCACGATGGAACAGGATGGGAAATGATGGAACAGGATGGAACAGGGAGAAACAGGTTAAAACAGTTTGGAACAAGCTGGGACAGGATGGAACCGTATGGAACAGGAAGAAACAGGATAAAACAGTTTGGAACAACATGGATCAGGATGGAACCGAAACTGAGACTGAGTCTAAGAGTTTAACTGAGACTGAGACAGATTAGGGAACTGGATGGAACAGAATGGATCAGGATGGATAAGTATGGAACAGGATGAAACAGGATAGAACAGGCTGCAACAGGATGGAACAGGCTGGAATAGGATTAAACAGGATGGAAGACTAAGACAGTCAGATTAGGGAACATGATGGAACAGGATGGAACAGGATGGAAAAGGATGGTAAGGGATGGAACAAGACGGAACAGGCTGGAACAGGATGGAATACTGAGACTGAGACAGATATGGGTACATGATGGAACAGGATGGAACCGAAACTGAGACTGAGACAGATTAGGGAACATGAAAGAACAGGATCAAACAGGACGGAACTGGATGGAACAGGATGGAACAGGATAGAACAGGCTGGAACAGGATGGGACAGGCTGGAATAGGATGTAACATGATGTAACATGATGGACTGAACAGGACGGAACAGTATGAAACAGGATGGAACAGGATGGGAAATGATGGAACACGATGGAACAAGGAGAAACAGGTTAAAACAGTTTGGAACAAGCTGGGACAAGATGGAACCGTATGGAACAGGAAGAAACAGGATAAAACAGTTTGGAACAACATGGAACAGGATGGAACCGAAACTGAGACTGAGTTTAACTAAGACTGAGACAGATTAGGGAACTGGATGGAACAGAATGAATCAGGATGGATAAGTATGGAACAGGATGAAACAGGGTAGAACAGGCTGGAACAGGATGGAACAGGCTGGAATAGGATTAAACAGGATGGAAGACTAAGACAGTCAGATTAGGGAACATCATGGAACATCATGGAACAAGACGGAACAGGCTGGAACAGGATGGAATACTGAGACTGAGACAGATATGGGTACATGATGGAACCGAAACTGAGACTGAGACAGATTAGGGAACATGATAGAACAGGATGAAACAGGACGGAACTGGATGGAACAGGATGGATCAGGATAGAACAGGCTGGAACAGGATGGGACAGGCTGGAATAGGATGAAACAGGATGGAAGACTGTGACAGTCAGATTCGGGAACAGGATGGAACATAATGGAACAGGATGGAACAAAATGGGTTATAAATAAATTCTGAAGTTATTGGGTTGGTGTAGGTTAGGTTCGTGTGGGTTGAATGGTGTTGGAAGGTGTTAGGTTAGGTTAGGTTAGGTTAGGTTAGGTTTAGACGGACGATGGACCTTCAGGGAGCATTTTAAGCGGCTAGGTCCCCGGCTCACGGGTGCGGCGGCTGCCTTGAGCCGTCTTTTACCAAATGTGGGTGGTCCGAGTGGAACGTGCCGACGCCTTTTTGCTGGTGTCGTTAGATCCATGGCGCTTTATGGAGCGCCTGTATGGGTAGATGCACTAACCCCTCAGAATCGAGCCCTGCTGCGCCAACCGCAGCGCATATTAGCTGCAAGGGCAATCAGGGGGTATCGTACGGTGTCGGGGGACGCTGCCTGCGTTCTGGCGGGAACTCCTCCGTGGGACAAGGAAGCCGAGGTCCTAGCGGAAGTATACTGCTATAAGACCGAGCAGAGAGAATTGGGAAATCGCCTTGCAATTGAGGAGATCGACAGAGTGCGCGAACTTGCGCAGGAAGAGGTTTTGCGCGGCTGGTCAGACAACTTGGCCGTAGCTAGATATGGCACACGCACCATTGACGCGATACGCCCCGTTCTTCAAGAATGGGTAACACGACGGCACGGGTCGCTTACTTTCCATTTGGTACAAATTTTAACTGGGCATGGCTGCTTTGGGGATTATTTGCACCAGATTGCTCGTAGAGAGGCCACCCCGGAATGTCATGAATGCGGCGCTGCTGAAGACTCGGCGCACCTTGGAGGTGTGTGCGGCCTGGAGCTCGCAACGTCGTACTCTTAGAGCCACAATTGGGAGGAACCTGGCACTGCTTTGTGTGATCGCTGCCATGCTGAGCAGTCCGAGGTCATGGGAGGCCATGGTCACCTTTAGTGAGGAAGTGATGTCGCTGAAGGAGGCCGCAGAACGGGAACGCGAAGCAAGCGCTGAAGCGGACCCAATTCGACGCAGACGAACTGGGAGAAGGCAACGTCTGTTTGCCAACCGTCTCCCCAGCTAACAGGCCGGCGGGCGGGGGTAGGGTGAACCCTCGCTCGCTTCTCAGGCCTCGTATCGATTGCGGAGATGTCTATATGTGTCCAGACATCTCCCCAAAATCCGACGAAGCCCGGAATTGCCGGGGCTGAAACAGGGCGGTGTGGTTGTTTCCCATAAAGGATCCCATGCCGTTTTTTCCTGTCTGAGAGGCACATCAGGGAGTTTTAGTGGGTATGCCCGTTGCCACTAACCCGGCGGGAGAGTCCCACATAACCCCACTGTGCCACCCCCACGGTGGGGGCATGCGTAAAGCATTTCTTCCTGTACCAAAAAAAAAAAAAAAAAAAAAAAAAAAAAAAAAAAAAAAAAAAAAGGTTAGGTTAGGTTGGGGTGCGTGCCAGACAACCTCCTCGTGGTGCACCCTGGGCGTCACCGCGGTGTTTGCGGTGACGGCGAATAGTCTGGCGAGGAGGGACCCGGCCGGCGTCTCGGACGTTTTCGAGTAGCGGCGGTGCGGGTCGGAGTGTTGGGGGCCTTCTACAGGCCCAGCGGTCCTTTGGACGTTGTATCGGGGGCGCCGTAACCCCGTACGTGGTGCGGGGCCGGAGGCCGCCACTTCAAGTGGGGGCTGCGTGGACGGATACCACTATAAAAAACCAAGGGGAGCCTGACCCCTTAAAAAGAGGCTAAAAAACCCATGGAAATGGACAGTTGGAAAAAGAAATTACCCCAGGAGGGTACCAGCCGCTCCGCGGCTGGAGAATCCCTCCCGAGCTCTCCGGTGCTCGGCAGCCCCTCGTCTTCTGGGGGGGGCAACAACTGCTCAATGGACAATGTAGCGCTGGGTCCAGGTAAAAACTGCGCCGATTCAAAACCGCTTGGCCGTACTAGGTCGAGCCCGGCAGGGAGGTCGGATCGCTCCGTTTGTTTGACGTTCCTGAATGACATGGCTCATTCGGATGATCCAAACAAGAGGAGGAAATATAAATCTGTCTCGATGGAAAATTTGACGAAGGAAGTCAATAAGGAGGTTGTCGTAGATGCTGCCATTGGGGTGGCTGATAGGACTGTTAAGGAAGTGGTGAAAGGAGATGTTTATTTGGAGGAAAATCTGGGGAGTACGCAATTGAGTCGGTCGGCAAAGGCTAGCTCAGGCAGTGGGCCTGGCTCGGCTGGAATAGAGCAGGAGAAGCCTAGCTCAGGCGAGTTAAACGAGCGGCCGTCATCCGCGGGCGGAAGAAAAAAGAAAGGAAAGCCTAGCTCAGGCAGGTCAAAGGAGCAATCACCTTCAACGTCTGAGATGCGCACAGCTTCAGAAATGAACTCAGCGGCGGAAAGAATGTCAACTGACGAAGAAGATGATGAGGGCACTTCTAAACTCTCGAAACCAAGCCGAAGGAGAAAACGCCCGATAGAGGATGATTCATCGGGTGATACTAAAGTCGTCAAATCTGGAAAGACTGGATATGGACGTGGAGGAGGAGAAAGCCGTGTTCGCGGTCGTGGTCGTCCTGCTTATAACAGTACTAGTGTTGGGCTTGGAAAAGCCAGGGCGGACATCAAAAAATTGGAAGCTGAAGAGAAAAGACAGCTTGAGGTGCAGCACTCTAACCGTCCGTTAGCGGAGTATGTGACGGAGGCGGAAGTTTTAGGAGACGTGGACCCGGCCTATGAGCAAACGGAGTACTACTGGGAAGCAGCTAGTGAATCTGGCTCCCAAATATCTCTTCCGAGTCAGGAGGAAGACGGTGTAGCTTATTTCAGGAACGAGCTGTCACGGCACCTACAATCAATAAATATGGTGTCAGATAAGTCAGGGAAGCTTAAGGGCACATTCCAAAAGGCGCTAAAAGACGCGACACGGGGTATCTCCAATGTGTTTGATAATCTCACAATCCGGTCTTCAGACGAAGAGATTCGCAGGCTTCATGCCGATAATGCTCGTTTAACGAGTCAGTTGGAAAAATTAAATGTGGAAGTGAGGTCTTTGCGTAGGACGTTCTCGGAGCGGGGCTTACCAGATCCGAAGAAGCCTGTGACGTCTGGGCCTGCACCAGCTCCAGTCACAATGTCGAAGTTGACAGACTTTTTAGAGGAGTGGCAACGCAAGGTGACCGTTTCTGTAGGGGATATGGTCAACACCAGGATCGATAGTCTGGAGAAGAGACTGCCACCAGCACCAATTATCAGACCGCCTCTGGCGGCTGACAGAAGACTGATGCCTCCTCCGGAGTCTCCAGCTCCAAAGCCTAAGCGGCCACAGGTTCCAGCAGCGGGTCCTACAACCGCACCAAGTCGGCAAAGTCAACCAAGCAGTTTGGCGACGCCACCCAACTCTGCCCCTGCAGAAGAAGAAGAATGGGTGGAAGGGGGCTCCAGAAAGGCAAAAAATAAAAGGCGAAAGGCGGCTTTGGCTAAAAAGCAGAAAGCACCTATTAACGACAGGGCTCCTGCTGCAAACCCCGCTGGTCCGGCTAAAAAAGCCAAAAAGAAGAAGAACAAAAAGAAAGCTAGTCTAGCTTCACCGCGCACAGCGGCGGTTGTTCTTACTCTCGAGCCGGAAGCCATGGAACAAGGCGCAACTTACGCCAGTATATTGGGAAAGGCTAGAACAGCGATGCAGCTTAAAGATTTTGGCTTAGATGGCGTTCGCTGTAAGCAAGCGGCTACCGGGGCTAGGATACTCTCCATTCCCGGTCCCGCGAATGGCGAAAAAGCTGATGCGTTGGCTGCTAAACTGCGCGAAGTGTTGTCAGGGGTTGCAAAAGTAACGAGGCCAACGAAATGTGCCGATTTACGCATATCGGGTCTAGATGACTCAGTCAGGAAAGAGGACATTATAGCTGCCATCGTTGAAAAAGGAGGCTGTCCATCCGAACAAGTTAAAGTCGGAGAGGTGCAATTCGGTTTCGGCGGAATGGGGACGGCTCTTGCTAAATGTCCAGTAGCAGCGGCTAAAACTATAATGGAAGCGGGTAGGCTACTAGTAGGTTGGAGCTCTGCTCAAGTACGAACGTTGGACCCCATGCCCATGCGATGTTATAGATGCCTGGGCCTCGGACATACCAGTCAGCGATGTCCAAGCCAGACTGACCGCAGCCAACTATGCTACCGTTGCTGTGAACCGGGGCATGTCGCAGCAAAATGCCCTGCGGAACGCTACTGCTGTGCAGTATGTACGGCTGCTAAGCGACCAGCAGATCATAGGATGGGAGGTAGGAAGTGTAATCCTCCACATGCTAAGCCCAAAGAGGGCCCCGGTACCCGGGGCCCCCCCACTGTAGCGGAGCCGCTTCTGCCAGAAGCAGCTGAAATGGTAACTGATGACAATCTCAATGAATAGTACACCGCGTTTCAACTTCCTTCAAGCTAATGTCAATCACTCCACCCGGTCACAGGACTTGCTCGCGCAGTCTATGGTGGAGTGGGAATGCGATATCACGGTGATCTCGGAGCCTTATTACGTGCCAACCCTGCCCCACTGGGCTGGGGACTCACTCGGCTCCGTGGCGATTGTGGCGGACCCTAACTCAGCCTTTTCACTGGTGGTCAAGGAAAGAGGGCCAGGATATGTGGTAGCCTCCTGGGGGGAAATCACAATAATCGGGGTCTACTTTTCTCCGAATACAAGTGTGGCAGAGCTTGAGGCCTATATAAACCTTCTGGGCTTTGTGGTGGGACGATATGTTGGGCAACAGGTGTTGGTTATGGGCGACCTGAACTCTAAGTCGACTGCTTGGGGATCCCCTGTCGACGACGACAAAGGAGATATTGTTGCAGAATTTGTGGCATCTTTGGGGCTCTCTGTCGCTAACCGAGGACACGAGTGGACGTGCGTGAGGAGGAACGGGGGATCTATCATAGATGTGACATTTGCTACCCCTACGTTGGCCTCACGCATATCGGGTTGGAAGGTACTAAAAGAGGAGGAGTCTCTGTCAGACCACCCTTACATCACCTTTGAAATCGCTACCACGACAGCTAGTCGGTCGTCTCGGGGGGTCGCGAGAGGTGGTGCTCGATTCCCGGGCTGGGCTCGTACTGAATTCAACCCAGACCTTGCAGAGGAAGCAGCAATAGTGGCTAGCTGGAACCATGATTCTCGCGACAACAATCGCCGTGGAAGTGTAAACGATCGAGCTGTCAGACTACGGGACGACTTGACGGCCATCTGCGACGCCGCCATGCCTCGATCTAGGGGTCCACCTCCGGGAAAAAGGGCAGTTTACTGGTGGTCTGCAGAATTGGCTTCCTTACGCGAAACCTGCAACCGAAAGCGGAGGGACCACAAAAGGTGTCGTCGACGAAGGCACACGGACGATGAGGAACAGTTGCTCTATGATGCCTACAAAGAGGCTAAACGAGCCTTCCAGATCGCAATTGCAGAAGCAAAATCCAGGGCCCGGGAAGAGTGGTTGCAAGATTTGGACCGGGACCCCTGGGGAAGACCATTTTTAGTGATGCGCAGTAAAATGCGAAGTGGGGCACCCCGGATGGAGGACTTTCAGCCACAGCAGCTGCAGGATGTCGTGTCCGGTCTCTTTCCTGAAAGACCAGCATTTGTTCCGCCTGTAATGGCCGCCCCAACTGGGGATCAAGAAGAAGTTGTAGAAAGGGTCGCACCCGTCACGCAGGAGGAACTTGATGAGGCATTGCACAAACTACGGGGGAAGAGAAAAAAGGCCCCGGGTCCAGACGGGATACCCGGGTTTGTCCTGTTAGTAGCATCCAAACACTTGGGAGATCAGCTGCGAGAATTGTTCTCTTCTTGCATGGAGTCTGGAGAATTTCCTTCTTCGTGGAAGACGGGTAGGTTATGCTTGCTAAAAAAGGCGGGACGTTCTTCGGACTCCCCGTCAGCTTTTAGGCCAATAGTGCTTTTAGACGAAGTAAGCAAACTTTTTGAACGGCTGCTGGCGGCCCGCATTGTCCAACACTTGTCGACAGCGGGTCCCGACTTGTCGGACCAGCAATTCGGTTTCCGCGCTGGGAAGTCCACTGTGGACGCTGTCCAGGAATTGAAGGACATCTGTGAAATGGCGTCCTCGAAGGGGGAAAAGGTGTTGGCGGTATCTTTAGACATCGCCAATGCGTTCAACACCATCCCCTTTGAGAGTATTCTCGAGGGTCTTCGATTCCACGAGGTACCAATGTACCTGCAAAAACTGGTGGCAAACTATTTGGCTGGTCGGCAAGTTAAATTTGTGGGGCCAGGTGGCGTTATGTTTAGTCGTGGTGTGAGTTGCGGAGTTCCACAGGGGTCGGTCTTGGGGCCACTCCTGTGGAACATAGGTTTCAATTGGGTCCTGCGAGGTCTTCTGCTGCCCCGGATGAACATTATCTGTTACGCAGATGACACGCTTGTTGTCTCCCGGGGCAGGAGTTACGCTGAGGTGGCACGATTGGCCACCGTAGGTACAACCTTAGTGGTGGAAAGGATCCGCATGTTAGGGTTAGAAGTGGCCCTCAGTAAAACCGAGGCTATTTACTTCCATGGTCCTCGGGATGGTCCTCCAGTGGACGCCCACATATCAGTGAATGGCTTTAGTGTCCCGGTGGGGAAAACAATGCGCTACCTGGGGCTGACACTTGACAGCCGCTGGGGATTCGAGCAGCATTTTACGAAGCTGGCCCCGAAGCTCGTTGCCACAGCACTGGCGCTCGGACGCTTGCTCCCTAATATCGGGGGCCCGAAGAGCAGCTGCCGTCGCCTCTATACAACGGTGGTGAGAAGCATGGCCCTCTATGGAGCACCAATCTGGGTAGAGGCTATGAACCCCAAAATCCGTGCGCTGTTAAGAAGCCCGCAGCGTGCAATGGCAATGAGAGCAGTAAGGGCATATCGCACGGTCGCTGCATCAGCGGCTCTTGTTCTTGCGGGCACTCCGCCTTGGGAGATGGAGGCGGAAGTGCTAGATATTGTCTACAAGCACAAGGTGGAACAGAGAGCGCGTGGAGAGCGCCTGACTATTGAGGAAATGGAACGAATCCGACAGGACGCACATGACGTCGTGATGGAGCGTTGGGCGGAGGATCTGGAGACAGCTGAATTTGGACGGCGAACTGTCGATGCAATACGGCCAGTATTACAACAGTGGGTGGAGCGTAAACACGGGTTTTTGACCTATCGTCTTGTGCAGGTATTAACAGGCCATGGGTGTTTTGGCGACTACCTGCACAGGATCAAAAGGGAAGTCAGCCCAGTATGTCACGAATGTGGCGCAGCCCAAGACTCGGCGCAACACACCCTTGAAGAGTGTGACGCCTGGAGCCGGCAGCGCCGCTCTCTTGTAGCTGAGGTGGGAAGGGACCTCTCCCTGCCCAGCGTGGTTAAAGCCATGCTGGACAGCGACAGGTCCTGGGAGGCAATGGTCTCCTTCTGCGAAGAAGTGATTTCGCAGAAGGAGACTGCAGAACGGTTCCGCGAGGGTGATGCCCAGGCGGACGCCATTAGGCGAAGACGGCCGGGAGGTCGGCGACGGCAGTTTGCCAGTCAGCTTGCACTATAGGTGGAATATTTGAGGGGGGTTTTGTACCCTCTAGTGGCGTACAGACGGTTAAGGCTGCAGATTTTGGTTAGGGATGCCAAAATCTGCATTGCACAGTCTTTTCCGTCTGTGGGGGCGTTCATGCGTTCGTGAGTGGACGTCCTCCGTAGGCGTGGGCCAGGTTCAACCTGGCCAGCCGGGGCGGGGTGGTCGATTCCCACAGGGAACCCATCTCGCCGCGCAACCGGCAAAGGTGTCACAACGGGGGGTTTTAACGGATATGCCTCCGTGTACATCCGACGGGCTTTGACCTGTCGGATGTGTGCGGAGGAGAGCTCCGGACTCGCCGGGGAGGAATCCCAGGCCCCGGAAGTCGATAACCCGAGGTCCCCTCGAAAAAAAAAAAAAAAAAAAAAAAGGTTAGGTTAGGTTGGGGTGCGCGTCAGACAACCTCCTCGTGGTGCACCCTGGGCGTCACCGCGGTGTTTGCGGTGACGGCGAATAGTCTGGCGAGGTGGGACCCGGCCGGCGTCTCGGACGTTTTCGAGTAGCGGCGGTGCGGGTCGGAGTGTTGGGGGCCTTCTAGAGGCCCAGCGGTCCTTTTGGACGTTGTATCGGGGGCGCCGTAACCCCGTACGTGGTGCGGGGCCGGAGGCCGCCACTTCAAGTGGGGGCTGCGTGGACGGATACCACTATAAAAAACCAAGGGGAGCCTGACCCCTTAAAAAGAGGCTAAAAAACCCATGGTAATGGACAGTTGGAAAAAGAAATTACCCCAGGAGGGTACCAGCCGCTCCGCGGCTGGAGAATCCCTCCCGAGCTCTCCGGTGCTCGGCAGCCCCTCGTCTTCTGGGGGGGGCAACAACTGCTCAATGGACAATGTAGCGCTGGGTCCAGGTAAAAACTGCGCCGATTCAAAACCGCTTGGCCGTACTAGGTCGAGCCCGGCAGGGAGGTCGGATCGCTCCGTTTGTTTGACGTTCCTGAATGACATGGCTCATTCGGATGATCCAAACAAGAGGAGGAAATATAAATCTGTCTCGATGGAAAATTTGACGAAGGAAGTCAATATGGAGGTTGTCGCAGAGGCTGCCATTGGGGTGGCTGATGGGACTGTTAAGGGAGTGGTGAAAGGAGATGTTTATTTGGAGGAGAATCTGGGGAGTACGCAATTGAGTCGGTCGGCAAAGGCTAGCTCAGGCAATGGGCCTGGCTCGGCTGGAATAGAGCAGGAGAAGCCTAGCTCAGGCGAGTTAAACGAGCGGCCGTCATCCGCGGGCGGAAGAAAAAAGAAAGGAAAGCCTAGCTCAGGCAGGTCAAAGGAGCAATCACCTTCAACGTCTGAGATGCGCACAGCTTCAGAAATGAACTCAGCGGCGGAAAGAATGTCAACTGACGAAGAAGATGATGAGGGCACTTCTAAACCCTCGAAACCAAGCCGAAGGAGAAAACGCCCGATAGAGGATGATTCATCGGGTGATACTAAAGTCGTCAAATCTGGAAAGACTGGATATGGGCGTGGAGGAGGAGAAAGCCGTGTTCGCGGTCGTGGTCGTCCTGCTTATAACAGTACTAGTGTTGGGCTTGGAAAAGCCAGGGCGGACATCAAAAAATTGGAAGCTGAAGAGAAAAGACAGCTTGAGGTGCAGCACTCTAACCGTCCGATATCGGAGTATGAGACGGAGGCGGAAGTTTTGGGAGACCTGGACCCGGCCTATGACCAAACGGAGTACTACTGGGAAGCAGCTAGTGAATCTGGCTCCCAAATATCTCTTCCGAGTCAGGAGGAAGACGGTGTAGCTTATTTCAGGAACGAGCTGTCACGGCACCTACAATCAATAAATATGGTGTCAGATAAGTCAGGGAAGCTTAAGGGCACATTCCAAAAGGCGCTAAAAGACGCGACACGGGGTATCTCCAAGGTGTTTGATAATCTCACAATCCGGTCTTCAGACGAAGAGATTCGCAGGCTTCATGCCGATAATGCTCGTTTAACGAGTCAGTTGGAAAAATTAAATGTGGAAGTAAGGTCTTTGCGTAGGACGTTCTCGGAGCGGGGCTTACCAGATCCGAAGAAGCCTGTGACGTCTGGGCCTGCACCAGCTCCAGTCACAATGTCGAAGTTGACAGACTTTTTAGAGGAGTGGCAACGCAAGGTGACCGTTTCTGTAGGGGATATGGTCAACACAAGGATTGATAGTCTGGAGAAGAGACTGCCACCAGCACCAATTATCAGACCGCCTTTGGCGGCTGACAGAAGACTGATGCCTCCTCCGGAGTCTCCAGCTCCAAAGCCTAAGCGGCCACAGGTTCCAGCAGCGGGTCCTACAACCGCACCAAGTCGGCAAAGTCAACCAAGCAGTTTGGCGACGCCACCCAACTCTGCCCCTGCAGAAGAAGAAGAATGGGTGGAAGGGGGCTCCAGAAAGGCAAAAAATAAAAGGCGAAAGGCGGCTTTGGCTAAAAAGCAGAAAGCATCTATTAACGACAGGGCTCCTGCTGCAAACCCCGCTGATACGGCTAAAAAAGCCAAAAAGAAGAAGAACAAAAAGAAAGCTAGCCTAGCTTCACCGCGCACAGCGGCGGTTGTTCTTACTCTCGAGCCGGAAGCCATGGAACAAGGCGCAACTTACGCCAGTATGTTGGGAAAGGCTAGAACAGCGATGCAGCTTAAAGATTTTGGCTTAGATGGCGTTCGCTGTAAGCAAGCGGCTACCGGGGCTAGGATACTCTCCATTCCCGGTCCCGCGAATGGCGAAAAAGCTGATGCGTTGGCTGCTAAGCTGCGCGAGGTGTTGTCAGGGGTTGCAAAAGTAACGAGGCCAACGAAATGTGCCGATTTACGCATATCGGGTCTTGATGACTCAGTCAGGAAAGAGGACATTATAGCGGCCATCGTTGAAAAAGGAGGCTGTCCATCCGAACAAGTTAAAGTCGGAGAGGTGCAATTCGGTTTCGGCGGAATGGGGACGGCTCTTGCTAAATGTCCAGTAGCAGCGGCTAAAACTATAATGGAAGCGGGTAGGCTACTAGTAGGTTGGAGCTCTGCTCAAGTACGAACGTTGGACCCCATGCCCATGCGATGTTATAGATGCCTGGGCCTCGGACATACCAGTCAGCGATGTCCAAGCCAGACTGACCGCAGCCAACTATGCTACCGTTGCTGTGAACCGGGGCATGTCGCAGCAAAATGCCCTGCGGAACGCTACTGCTGTGCAGTATGTACGGCTGCTAAGCGACCAGCAGATCATAGGATGGGAGGTAGGAAGTGTAATCCTCCACATGCTAAGCCCAAAGAGGGCCCCGGTACCCGGGGCCCCCCCACTGTAGCGGAGCCGCTTCTGCCAGAAGCAGCTGAAATGGTAACTGATGACAATCTCAATGAATAGTACACCGCGTTTTAACTTCCTTCAAGCTAATGTCAATCACTCCACCCGGTCACAGGACTTGCTCGCGCAGTCTATGGTGGAGTGGGAATGCGATATCACGGTGATCTCGGAGCCTTATTACGTGCCAACCCTGCCCCACTGGGCTGGGGACTCACTCGGCTCCGTGGCGATTGTGGCGGACCCTAACTCAGCCTTTTCACTGGTGGTCAAGGAAAGAGGGCCAGGATATGTGGTAGCCTCCTGGGGGGAAATCACAATAATCGGGGTCTACTTTTCTCCGAATACAAGTGTGGCAGAGCTTGAGGCCTATATAAACCTTCTGGGCTTTGTGGTGGGACGATATGTTGGGCAACAGGTGTTGGTTATGGGCGACCTGAACTCTAAGTCGAATGCTTGGGGATCCCCTGTCGACGACGACAAAGGAGATATTGTGGCAGAATTTGTGGCATCTTTGGGGCTCTCTGTCGCTAACCGAGGACACGAGTGGACGTGCGTGAGGAGGAACGGGGGATCTATCATAGATGTGACATTTGCTACCCCTACGTTGGCCTCACGCATATCGGGTTGGAAGGTACTAAAAGAGGAGGAGTCTCTGTCAGACCACCCTTACATCACCTTTGAAATCGCTACCACGACAGCTAGTCGGTCGTCTCGGGGGATCGCGAGAGGTGGTGCTCGATTCCCGGGCTGGGCTCGTACTGAATTCAACCCAGACCTTGCAGAGGAAGCAGCAATAGTGGCTAGCTGGAACCATGATTCTCGCGACAACAATCGCCCTGGAAGTGTAAACGATCGAGCTCTCAGACTACGGGACGACTTGACGGCCATCTGCGACGCCGCCATGCCTCGATCTAGGGGCCCACCTCCGGGAAAAAGGGCAGTATACTGGTGGTCTGAAGAATTGGCTTCCTTACGCGAAACCTGCATCCGAAAGCGGAGGGACCACAAAAGGTGTCGTCGACGAAGGCACACGGACGATGAGGAACAGTTGCTCTATGATGCCTACAAAGAGGCTAAACGAGCCTTCCAGATCGCAATTGCAGAAGCAAAATCCAGGGCCCGGGAAGAGTGGTTGCAAGATTTGGACCGGGACCCCTGGGGAAGACCATTTTTAGTGGTGCGCAGTAAAATGCGAAGTGGGGCACCCCGGATGGAGGACTTTCAGCCACAGCAGCTGCAGGATGTCGTGTCCGGTCTCTTTCCTGAAAGACCAGCATTTGTTCCGCCTGTAATGGCCGCCCCAACTGGGGATCAAGAAGATGTTGTAGAAAGGGTCGCACCCGTCACGCAGGAGGAACTTGATGAGGCATTGCACAAACTACGGGGGAAGAGGAAAAAGGCCCCGGGTCCAGACGGGATACCCGGGTTTGTCCTGTTAGTAGCATCCAAACACTTGGGAGATCAGCTGCGAGAATTGTTCTCTTCTTGCATGGAGTCTGGAGAATTTCCTTCTTCGTGGAAGACGGGTAGGTTATGCTTGCTAAAAAAGGCGGGACGTTCTTCGGACTCCCCGTCAGCTTTTAGGCCAATAGTGCTTTTAGACGAAGTAAGCAAACTTTTTGAACGGCTGCTGGCGGCCCGCATTGTCCAACACTTGTCGACAGCGGGTCCCGACTTGTCGGACCAGCAATTCGGTTTCCGCGCTGGGAAGTCCACTGTGGACGCTGTCCAGGAATTGAAGGACATCTGTGAAATGGCGTCCTCGAAGGGAGAAAAGGTGTTGGCGGTGTCCTTAGACATCGCCAATGCGTTCAACACCATCCCCTTTGAGAGTATTCTCGAGGGTCTTCGATTCCACGAGGTACCAATGTACCTGCAAAAACTGGTGGCAAACTATTTGGCTGGTCGGCAAGTTAAATTTGTGGGGCCAGGTGGCGTTATGTTTAGTCGTGGTGTGAGTTGCGGAGTTCCACAGGGGTCAGTCTTGGGGCCACTCCTGTGGAACATAGGTTTCAATTGGGTCCTGCGAGGTCTTCTGCTGCCCCGGATGAACATTATCTGTTACGCAGATGACACGCTTGTTGTCTCCCGGGGCAGGAGTTACGCTGAGGTGGCACGATTGGCCACCGTAGGTACAACCTTAGTGGTGGAAAGGATCCGCATGCTAGGGTTAGAAGTGGCCCTCAGTAAAACAGAGGCTATTTACTTCCATGGTCCTCGGGATGGTCCTCCAGTGGACGCCCACATATCAGTGAATGGCTTTAGTGTCCCGGTGGGGAAAACAATGCGCTACCTGGGGCTGACACTTGACAGCCGCTGGGGATTCGAGCAGCATTTTACGAAGCTGGCCCCGAAGCTCGTTGCCACAGCACTGGCGCTCGGACGCTTGCTCCCTAATATCGGGGGCCCGAAGAGCAGCTGCCGTCGCCTCTATACAACGGTGGTGAGAAGCATGGCCCTCTATGGAGCACCAATCTGGGTAGAGGCTATGAACCCCAAAATCCGTGCGCTGTTAAGAAGCCCGCAGCGTGCAATGGCAATGAGAGCAGTAAGGGCATATCGCACGGTCGCTGCATCAGCGGCTCTTGTTCTTGCGGGCACTCCGCCTTGGGAGATGGAGGCGGAAGTGCTAGATATTGTATACAAGCACAAGGTGGAACAGAGAGCGCGTGGAGAGCGCCTGACTATTGAGGAAATGGAACGTATCCGACAGGACGCACATGACGTCGTGATGGAGCGTTGGGTGGAGGATCTGGAGACAGCTGAATTTGGACGGCGAACTGTCGATGCAATACGGCCAGTATTACAACAGTGGGTGGAGCGTAAACACGGGTTTTTGTCCTATCGTCTTGTGCAGGTATTAACAGGCCATGGGTGTTTTGGCGATTACCTGCACAGGATCAAAAGGGAAGTCAGTCCAGTATGTCACGAATGTGGCGCAGCCCAAGACTCGGCGCAACACACCCTTGAAGAGTGTGACGCCTGGAGCCGGCAGCGCCGCTCTCTTGTAGCTGAGGTGGGAAGGGACCTCTCCCTGCCCAGCGTGGTTAAAGCCATGCTGGGCAGCGACAGGTCCTGGGAGGCAATGGTCTCCTTCTGCGAAGAAGTAATTTCGCAGAAGGAGACTGCAGAACGGTTCCGCGAGGGTGATGCCCAGGCGGACGCCATTAGGCGAAGACGGCCGGGAGGTCGGCGACGGCAGTTTGCCAGTCAGCTTGCACTATAGGTGGAAACTTTGAGGGGGGTTTTGTACCCTCTAGTGGCGTACAGACGGTTAAGGCTGCAGATTTTGGTTAGGGATGCCAAAATCTGCATTGCACAGTCTTTTCCGTCTGTGGGGGCGTTCATGCGTTCGTGAGTGGACGTCCTCCGTAGGCGTGGGCCAGGTTCAACCTGGCCAGCCGGGGCGGGGTGGTCGATTCCCACAGGGAACCCATCTCGCCGCGCAACCGGCAAAGGTGTCACAACGGGGGGTTTTAACGGATATGCCTCCGTGTACATCCGACGGGCTTTGACTTGTCGGATGTGTGCGGAGGAGAGCTCCGGACTCGCCGGGGAGGAATCCCAGGCCCCGGAAGTCGATAACCCGAGGTCCCCTCGAAAAAAAAAAAAAAAAAAAAAAAGGTTAGGTTAGGTTAGGTTAGGTTAGGTTTTTTTTTTTTTTTTTTTTTTTTTTTTTTTTTTTTTTTTTTTTTTTTTTTTTTCTCTTCTACCTCTAACATAGGGTCAGAGCCTGTTTTTACATTTTGATTTTTGTTTACTCTTTCATACCAGTTCTCGCATTTATGCTTCTCGCACATTCATACTGCATACTACACTTTCATACATCATCTTTTATACTATAACGGCCGGGAAAGACCGCCTAATCTATCTATTTATTTCTAATCTATCTATCTATTTATTCCTAATATATTTTTTATTGGGTTCTATGGAACTCGACACAGTTTTTCTTTATTTAATAAACATTTGTTAAACAGTCCTTATTAATTCTAAGTACATTTTTCTTATAACTATTTACATTGTCTTATGCCTATTATTAATTATTTACTATTCTAGTTACATACACTCTTAGTTTTTGTATTACATTTTATAATATTTACCTAATGTTTCTTATGCTAAATAACAATATTCAATAATATCATTTTAGCATTATTGCTAATCTACTTTATTTCTCTTTATTACTCTTAAAACTATATTCTTACAAAAATCTAGGAATCTTTCTCTTTCTTTACTTAACATTATTTCCTCTATGTTTTTTGGACAAATCTTATATTCTATTTTTTGTTCAATACTGAATCTTTCCAAATTATAAATTGGACAATCTATAATTAAGTGTGGGAGGGACTCAGGGGTTTCGGGGTCGCAGGCGCACGATGGGTTATCCTTGCACTTGAATCTATGCAAGTACTCGGAGAACCCACCGTGCCCTGTCAATACTTGGGTGAGGATGGGGTCGGGTTCAATTTTCCTGATGGTGCGGAAGGCCCTATTCGCGTCCGGTAAGAACAGTTTGGTTACCGCGGCAGTATCACCAGCTTTATATCTCCGGTTCCATTCGTCAAGCGTCTGCATCCTAATGCTACGCTTGACGAATGATACCGGACAACTATCGTATTTCGGTCTAGTTTTGAGATTGAGTGCCGCGTCCTTCGCCAGCTCGTCCGCTCGCTCATTGCCCGCCAGCCCGACGTGGGCTTTTATCCAAAATAAAGATATATATTTATTTTGGAGAGCAATTGTTTTTATGTTTGCCCTTGCTTCTACGGCTAATGGGTGCAGGCAGTCCAAGCTGGCGACGGACTGAAGGGCCGCGGTCGAATCAGAGTATATCGCGAAGGTGGTTTCCTTTCTCCTTGTTGCCAGGCCTGTCGCCTCACATATAGCAAGGAGCTCCGCCTGGTAGACTGTGCAATACGTCGGCAAAGCAAGTTTGACGGCCCTAATTTCGGTTCCTCTATTCCACAAGGATAGGGCGGAGCCGACCCGGCCGTCAATCTTACTGCCGTCAGTAAAGATTTGAATGTCAAAGTCGCTATTAGCGTTAACTTGCTCTTGGTCTACCAGGGGATGGAATTCGATGCTAACGTGCTCGGCTGGATGAGGAGCCTCGAGCGCAGGGACTGGTCGCTCGACCTCCCTGTCACCCAGCACTGATTGGGGCACTCCCTTCTTGGCCTCATAAAGCGAGGCCGCCTCGCGAATCCGGAGGTCTAGAGGGAGCAGTCCAGAAAGGATCAGTGCTGCGTGCAGGGACACTGTGCGATAGGCCTTACAAATTCTTTGCGCAAATCCTCGCTGCAAGGCGTTAAGATGCTTCTGCACGCCCAACTTTGATGCGGCAGGGGCCCAGGCGCTCGCGGCGTATAGGATAATTGGTTCGACCGTCGCGATATATATAACTCGGACTATCTCAGGGTTAAGCCCCCAGCTGACCTTTGCCGCCCTCGAGAGTTGTTTACTAATACCTATTGCTTTCTTGCATACGTTTGAAACATGCGCATTAAACGTCAGTTTGTCATCAATAGTGAGGCCAAGTAATTTTATTTCCCGGGACATTGCAATGTCGACCCCGCCCATGCTCAGAAGTGGGGTGTCATACTTTAGCTTCCTCGTGACTACCATCGCGTTGGTTTTGTGCGGAGCGAATTTGAGCTTATTTCTGACACCCCACCTCCGAACATGTTCAAGGGTGGCGTTGGCTTTCGTCTGGACCTCTAGGGCCGTGTTCCCCTCAAAAACAAGTACAACGTCGTCAGCGAAGGCCTGACAGTAGTCACCTCTGTCATTCAGGCTCTTCAGAAGGGGATCCAACAGCAGGTTCCATAGAATTGGGCCCGCTATTGAACCTTGCACGCATCCTTTATTAGTTCCCGCATTGCATACCTCGCCCCCGTATCTAACCGAGACAGTTCTATCAGAGAGATAACTGTCCAGCACTCTCCTTATGTTAACGGGAACTTTTTCCTCAGCCAGTCTGGTTTTAATAGCTGGCCACCACGCACTATCGAAGGCTCCCTCTATATCCAGTGAGACAAGTGTTAGAATTTTCTTGTCTGCTAGCTTTGATCTAATGCGCTGAACTAGAGTATAGAGGGAGTCCTCCGTGCTCCTCTGGGGCATGAATCCATACTGGCTGGGGCTTATATTGGGAAGTAAGTGATATTTCAACCTAGCTACAAGCATTTTCTCGTATATTTTTCCCAGTATGGGCAAAAGGCCGATTGGTCTATAAGACTTAGGTGTTCTGTAGCTACTTTTTCCCGGTTTCCTCAGTACAACTACAGTTGCTCTCTTCCATGCCTGGGGGAAGTAATGAAGCTCCAAGCATTTGTTGAGCAGTGCCAGGAATAGTTCTGGTTCCGCTTTGATCGCCCGGAGGCAAATGTCCGCCGTGAAGCCTTCTGCCCCTGGTGCCTTCTTAGGGTTGAACGACTCTGCTGCTCGCTCGAGTTCTGTGATAGTAAATGGTGGATCGCAAGGACCACCTTGTTCACCATCATTCACTATTTTTGCCTTGTCTCTTATTTGGCGATGCTCGTCGTTCTCTCCATCCGTTTTGTCTTCAGGGTAGAAGGTTCTTGCCAGAAGCTCGACTGATCCTCTGGCACTTAGGATCTTCCCATTCTCCTCCAGTGGCACGTCCTCCTCCCTCTTCCTTGTCCTGCCGATAACCCTATAAATTCCCTCCCACATTCCTTCTCTATCCTGTTTCCCACAGAACCCCTTCCAACTTTCAGTCTGCGCGCTCCTTGCTTTTTGCTCATACTCCTCTTTCTTTTGCAGGTATTCTTCGACAACCTTTGACTTACGTATCGGTGCGGCGTTTCTGACTCTGCGTTTGAAGGTGGTTACTTCGTTCTTCATCTTCTCCAGTTCCTCGGACCACCATGGCATGTTAAGTGTATCTTTTGCTTTCTTTTCAGGCATCGAAACTTTGCATGCTTCTGCTATTGTTTGATTGTATTTTTCTACGATTTGATCAATTTCTGTTTGGCTTTGAATTTTAAAAATTTCGTCTAAATTTAGGTTATTATCTAACTTTAATTGGGTGAGTTTTTCAGAAAACTCCTCCCAATTAGCTTTTTTAGTGTTGTATTTCCGGGTTGTTCTATTTACTTTTACGCCTTTTGATTTGTGTAGTTTGATACTAAGAGACATGCCATTGTGGTCCGAGCTGGTGAGACCCTCGTCCACTCTCCAATCTTCTACTAGGTCCAGCAGGTCAGTGGTGCACGCAGTGACGTCTACATAACTGGTGTATCTTTTGTTACCGCGAACGGTGTCAAAGGTTGGAATCTGCCCTGTGTTGAGGATGTTGAGATCATTCTCATGGATGAAACCTGCCATATCCTCTCCTCTGAAGTCTTCTTCAGGACTACCCCACCAGCCGCTCTTGGCGTTGGCATCACCCCCTATTATCGTTTTCTTGGCTCCGGTCTTCTTCATTATATATTTTATGTGGTCTATGTACGGGCCAATGGGTTGGTCAGGCTCGAAGTAGAAGGACACAAGCGTGGTCCTCCAGGCGACGGTAGAGACGGTTATCACCACGATGTTCTTGGTGGTTAGGTCCGGATATTGTTCTACATTGAGGTCCGGATCAAAGACCGCTATAGCCGCCTTAACCGTCCCCTCCCCGTCATCCTGGAAGACCCTGACTCCGCTCTGTGTCCTCATGCTCCCAACACTACCCACGTAAGGTTCCTGGATGAGGGCTGCCGCTACTTTTCTTCTTGCTGCTTCTATAAGTAGCTCGTTGGTGGCCAATTTCTTTCGTTGTAAGTTGGCTTGCAGCAGCTGATATGGGGCAGTTTTCGCCAGAGTGCCCTTAGCAGTATGCTATGGTTTTCCGCGCTATTATGTCCCAGCGCCTTCTTACAGGGCACTCGTTGTCAAAAGCGTTATGCTCTCCGTTTGACTGGGCATTTTTCTCCCTTGCGCAGTTTTTACATGATGGGACTTGGTTCAGGTCGGGGCATTCCTTTTTAAGATGTGGGTCCCCACAGTGGCTGCATAGGGCCTCATCCACCCCTGTGCAATATTTCCTGCTGTGACCAAATCCTAGGCACTTGGTACATTGCACGAGAGGTGACTGATCGGCAACTCTTATACGCTGAAAAGCGATGTAAATTGCGCCGGCCTCAGTCGCTCTTTTCCATATTGTTGGAGATACCGATATCACCACATGATTTTGGAGAGGATTTCTTGCGTTTCTCCTATATTTTATTTCCATCCTGTCATCTTTTATATCAATATTTTGGAATATTTCCCGATTTTGATTACGCATTATTTTCTTTAACTCTTCGTCCTTATGCATTGTCATAACATCCCGGAGTATTATAAGAGGATCTTTATTCTTCATATCCTCACATGTAAGGCTCTTTCCGCTCTTCTCTATTTTGTCCTTCAGCTTCCTCCGCTCTTCCTCAGTCTTAAAGCTTACTATAACTTTCCTGTCTTTTGCTTTCCGGATTTTCTCTACCTTCACCCATCCGTCATCCCCTTTGAAGGTGTTGTGGATTTTTTCGAGTACTTCCTCGCCTGTGTCCTGGTCTTCTGTTGACGTAATGACCACCGAGTGGAGCGTATTCCCGGCGCTGTTCGGTGGTCTGACCATGTTGCTTGAGGCTGTCACGTTGGCGTAGGATCTTTCTGTCAGTGCAGCACTCATGGTTTTGAACTCTTGTGTGACCAGATCCAGCTTAGCCGTAACTCCTCCCACTCTATCGAGTAGAGGTTCGCTAAGGGTCTTCTTTATAGTTACTTCCAGGCCGGAGATCTTTCTTTCGAGGCCTGCTCGCATATCCGCCATACTCTTGAGTAAAACCTCTTGGTATTTGGCATCTTCCTGTTGAGGAGATTTCGGTGGTTGGCTCAGTGGTGCGATCTGAGCCCTATTCTCCTTTTGCCGTATTTTAAATTCGCGTACACGGAGTACATTCTCTGCCGCTCCGGAAACTAGGAAGTCCTTGATCTCCTTTTTTAAGTTTCCGGACTCACTTGCCTTCGTTGGTATGGCTTTTAAGAAGTCCTCTATCTTCTTAATCAGAGTGTCATTACCTTCACTATGTAACATCTCTGACGTGAGGTTGTTTTGGGCACTGCTGTTTTTAGAGGCTGTGGTTGATTTTTTCTTGCCAACCTCGTGACCAATGTTGGAGGGAGGTGATGGGAGTCCAGGGACCTTATTAAAGTTAATATGTTTTGGGTCCATTTTTGAGGTCGTCGCCATGTTTTTGACCATCGGTTGCTTGGTTATGGTCTGGCTCACAAGGTTGGTCCTTGGAGAATGCTCCGTAGGGTCGGATGGTGGGGTTCCCAGTTTTGATTTAGGGCTCTGGGTCTTTCCCGGCCTACCTACTGGGGTGTGCACGAAAGCCATGCTTGTCTTTGTCAGAGGTATGCGTCAGTGATATAATAAAAATAAGGTAAAAATAAAAGAAAATTTGTATAAGTTGTATATAAGACGTTTTACGTGTGTATATATGTCGATTTAAAAAATTTCGCGTCAGCGGCCTGCGCGGTCACTACTTAAAGCTAATAAAGTTGAAGAATTTGTTTGTTTAGGTAAAATACCTAAAGACGTACGCAAAAAAGCAATGTCCAGGTTTTTTGAAGGTAGAGTCACAAAAAATGACTCTACGTCGCAATATTTTTCAACAAGTCAGAAGGGCGGCAAAATACACCCAATGGTCAAAACGCCGGATTTTTTGGAATTTTTTCCGCAAAGTTATTCAACTTTATAATAAAAACAAAATGGCGGCCAAAATGGCGGCTCCGATCGCAATTACTCCTAAGGGGCGATTGTAGCTCTTGTTGAGCCCTACTACCTGACCCCTCGCACGCCCCTCTACGACCAATAGTTCCCGAGTGAGTGATGCCGGAAATTTCCGGAGAAACCGGATAAAAACCGGATAAAGGCGGATATCTCGGGAAGTATTGGGCGGAGTACCCGGGTATGCGGTATTTTCTGGCAGGTCTCGTCGAGCCCCACCTCCCAGTGGGGTTTTTGGAAAATAATTTCCAAGGTCACCCTAGGGTGGTACGACCCCACCAAAGTGGTAGAGGGGGTCCGGGGAGACCAACCAGACAAATCCCCGTCGCTCTAGCCCCAATAGTTTGGGAGATATGGCCCTCCAAACTTTTTCAAAATGGCGTCCAAGATGGCCGCCACCAACTTTGGAGGGCTGTAGCTCCGGCCCTATTGGAGCTAGGTACCCGGTGTTTGGGTTTATTGGGGGTGCCCTGGCGAGATCTACCTCGCAAGCCGAAAAAATCGGGGTAAAAAACAAAAGTGGGAAAAATGGGGTTTTTGGGGTTGGCAAGGGTAGAGGGGGGAAAAATACACAGAATATTTTAAAAGTCCACTCTAATCGGGTGGATAGTTTGGGAGCTATAACGGTTCCAAAATTTGGTCCCCCAGGGGGACTAATGGTCCCCCTAATATTCCAAAAATCGTAGCTCCCAAACTATTGGTCGTAGAGACGCGGGGTTTTCTGCGGCGTGTTGGGGGGACACTGGGCTACAATGTACACGGGCCAGAATCCGGATATAGACACTATATAGAGTTAAGCGTTCTCACCCCACCAGGCCGCAAGAGGGTCTAAAAATAGGCCCTACTGTGGAAGCCTCGCCTCTCTAGGACCAAAGGCACAGAAGTTATTCGCGGGAGAAAATTTATCCGGATTTCAACAAAATGGCCGCCAATCCGGATAAAACGTAAACAAAGGCCTAGCCCACCGGTGTTTGGGCTTACTAGTGATGCCAGGGACACCTAAGACCTATGGTAGGCCGACCTAACCCCTATCTATATACCCCTAAAAAATAACACAGAAAATAACTTTAAAAATTAAATATCTAAAAAAGTATAACTCCTAAAAATATAAATGGGGTACCTAAAAATAGAGAGCACAAAGTACTACACGACACAAAAAGAAATTTAAAAATATCACATAAAATAAAGGCACAATGACAGGGGGAAGTTTCAACCCCTAATTTCAAAAAATTGTATCTCCTAAAGTTATTATCCGATTTTAAAAATTTAAATTTTCTAAGAATGAGTTTAATAAATGCTACTAATAAAATTTTTTAGAAAAACTGATGTACTTGTAAAATTTTGAAAAACAATTGTTTGAAATTTTTTCAATTTTGTAACTTAAATAACTTAGCTGCTATTCTTCCGATTTCGGTGTTTGATGTGTCGGGTGACTCGCCCCGCTGCTCCGCTTCCGCTGATGACCTTCAAACCACCCGGCCGCCCCGGGAAGACCGACCTCGTGGTTTGAGGTTATTTTGTTTTTCCTTTTTTCCCCGTTTAATATAAACGGGAAAAATCGGGAACTGGTGCAGGAATGTAGAGGGCGCTGAGGCGCACACAATGACAATTTCAAATCCCACGCGTCTCGCAAGCTGCGGACGCAGTGGATGGAAAACTGGCGAAATTTTGCAACTTTTCACTTAACTTTTCACTTTTTCACTAATAACTTTTCCAACTGTGATCCGATTTTCAATACACTTGCACGATCGGATGCGCCTCGTCAGCGCGCAACTTTTGATATATAGCACGTCGCTGTACACTTTGGATTTACCACTTTTTTCTATTTTTAAGTGTGGAGCGCACGTGGTTTTGATGCTCTCGGTACGGCGGTCGGAGCCAGAATCGTTAGGTTAGGTTAGGTTAGGTTAGGTTAGGTTAGGTTAGGTTAGGTTAGGTTAGGTTAGGTTAGGTTAGGTTAGGTTAGGTTAGGTTAGGTTAGGTTAGGTTAGGTTAGGTTAGGTTAGGTTAGGTTAGGTTAGGTTAGGTTAGGTTAGGTTAGGTTAGGTTAGGTTAGGTTAGGTTAGGTTAGGTTAGGTTAGGTTAGGTTAGGTTAGGTTAGGTTAGGTTAGGTTAGGTTAGGTTAGGTTAGGTTAGGTTAGGTTAGGTTAGGTTAGGTTAGGTTAGGTTAGGTTAGGTTAGGTTAGGTTAGGTTAGGTTAGGTTAGGTTAGGTTAGGTTAGGTTAGGTTAGGTTAGGTTAGGTTAGGTTAGGTTAGGTTAGGTTAGGTTAGGTTAGGTTAGGTTAGGTTAGGTTAGGTTAGGTTAGGTTAGGTTAGGTTAGGTTAGGTTAGGTTAGGTTAGGTTAGGTTAGGTTAGGTTAGGTTAGGTTAGGTTAGGTTAGGTTAGGTTAGGTTAGGTTAGGTTAGGTTAGGTTAGGTTAGGTTAGGTTAGGTTAGGTTAGGTTAGGTTAGGTTAGGTTAGGTTAGGTTAGGTTAGGTTAGGTTAGGTTAGGTTAGGTTAGGTTAGGTTAGGTTAGGTTAGGTTAGGTTAGGTTAGGTTAGGTTAGGTTAGGTTAGGTTAGGTTAGGTTAGGTTAGGTTAGGTTAGGTTAGGTTAGGTTAGGTTAGGTTAGGTTAGGTTAGGTTAGGTTAGGTTAGGTTAGGTTAGGTTAGGTTAGGTTAGGTTAGGTTAGGTTAGGTTAGGTTAGGTTAGGTTAGGTTAGGTTAGGTTAGGTTAGGTTAGGTTAGGTTAGGTTAGGTTAGGTTGGGGTGCTAGGTCGGATAACCTCCTCGTGTGCCCTGCCACTGTTTTTCCCCGTCCATGTATGTGGTCTGGCAAATGCAGTGGGAGGGACGGTGCACCCTGGGTATCACTGTAAATGGCGAACAATTTATTTTGGTCCCATTTACCGTGATGGCTAATAATCCGACACTCCTGTTATCCTGTACGTAGTGCAGGACCAGGGGCCCGCTTCGGGGGGCCGAGGGGAGACAACCCCAATAAAAAACACAAAACCGTAGCCCTGTACGTAGTGCAGGAACGGGGGTCACCTTCATGGGGACCGCGAGGAGACAACCTCTATAAAAAACAGGTGTAGACAGCGCCAGTTCTGCCCTGGTGCTGTCTAACTCGTAACCCCGTACGTGGTGCGGGAGCGAGGGCTGCCATCCCAATGGATGGGGGCTGCGAGGAAGAAAACCTCTCTAAAAAATTACCGACGGGGACCTCATGGTCCTGTCCGCCTCGGCGGATGGTGTGGGTCCGAGTCGGCGTCCTGGACGTATTCTGGGTAGCGGCGACTCGGTTCGGGCTCGGCCGGCGTCCTGGAGATTCCGGGTAGCGGCGGTGTCTGAGTGGGGGGGGCTTTTGTGTAGGCCCAGCGGTCCTTTTGGACGTGGTATGATGAACATGATGGACAATTGGAAAGAGAAGTTACCCCAGGAGGGTACCAGCTGCTCCGCAGCTGGAGAATCCCTCCCGGGCACCTCGGTGCCCGGCTGCCCCTCGTCTTCTGGGGGGGGCAACAATTGTTTAAACTGTGTTGTAAGGTTGGAGAGGTTGCCGATGTCGAGGTCTTCAGTGCCTCGGGGTGAAAGGCAAGCGACTGAGTACGAGGACGATTCCCACAGAAGGTCACAGGAGGTGGGCTCCGGTTATGAAAGTAGTGGTGACTCGGCTGGTCCGCCGAGTAAGGCGTGGAGGCGGGAGAGTGAGAGGATGGCTGGTCTCCTTAGAGAAAAGCGCGGAGAAGTCGAAAACACATCGGTTCCCCAAACTCCGAGTGAAACCGGTGATGACGAGTCGAGCGCTGAAGTGGTGTCTGATGAGGGTGGATACTTGGAGGACGAAGAAGTCTACCCTGAGGTTGATAGTGAAGCAGAAGTTGAGGTCTGGGAGGACAATCCAAGACCCGGTCTGGGAGGACAATCCAAGACCCGAGGTTGATTTCAAGAAGCCGGAAGGGCTTCCGCGCAGGACGGCGCGGGCTCGCAGAAGGATAACCAAGGGTGAGACGGAGGAGGCCCCTAATCCGTGTTTTACTCCTCGGGATGATGATGATGATTTAGATGATGATTTAGAGGCGGAAGAGGACTCGATGGATGTGGTAGACGAGGACGAGGAAGTGTCTGTGCAGGACATCCTCCAAAAAATCCAAGAGAAGGGAACCGAAGAGGTCGCTAAACTTAGGGAGGAAAACGAGACCCTCCGGGGGGAATTAGCGGCCCTGAAGAGTGAGATGGCGAAAATTAAGAAGTCGATCGGCAGATGCGCATGTAGCTGTACCCTCACCAAGGAGGCAGCGGTGACTCAGAAGTCGATGGATGCGCTGGAACGCTCCTTAACAGAGATGGTGTCTAAGACCATAGATGGCAAATTCAAGAGCCTGGGCTTACTTGCCTCTGCCCTTCCCCCTGGCAGAGTACCCCAGCCGAAGCAGAAGCAACCGGAGGCACAAAATCCGCCAAAGTTGCCTCCCACAACCAGCGGTGCTGATTCTTGGAGCGCTGCTGGCAGCAGAAAGAAGCGGAGAAGGCTAGCCAAAGCTGCAGCTAAGCAACCTGCCGCTGAGATGAACCCGGAGTCGAAAACTGGCACCCCTGCAGCAAAGAAGCCAGTAGCAAAGAAGATGGTAAAGCTCTCCTCCCCCAAAACCTCGGCAGTGTCTCTGACCCTGCTGCCGGAGGCTGCGGAGCGCGGGCTGACTTACGCCGACATCATTTCAAGGGCTAGGGGAGCGGTCTCTCTCCCTGAGATGGGACTGAATGAAGGGGTCAGAACACGAGTGAGCCAGACGGGGGCGAGAGTGGTGGAAGTCCCGGACCCCACAGGCAAGAAGGCGGATATTCTGGCAGCGAAACTCCAAACAGCGCTTGCTGGCGTGGCCCGTGTTGGACGGCCGGAGAAGACGACGGACCTGATGATCACAGGTCTCGACGAAACCGTCCAAAAAGAGGAGGTGCTGCGCGCTGTAAGGGAAAAGGCCGACTGTGACCTTAAGTCGGTCCTGGCTCAGGACATAAAGCTGAGCCCGGAGGGAAGAGGACGCATGCTGCTACGCTGTCCCGTGGCGGTGGCGAGAGAGTTGGCAAGGGGAGGTAAACTAACGGTCGGGTGGAGCACTGCTACGGTGAAGGTGCTGGCCCCCTTGCCGTTAAGGTGCTTCCGCTGTTTAGCGGTGGGGCATACCAAGCCACGGTGCCCCTCATTAGTAGATAGAAGCACACTTTGCTTTCGGTGCGGGCAGCCAGGACATGTCGCGGCTGGGTGTAGAGCGGAGCCAAAATGTGCTCTTTGTGCGGATGCAAACCGACCACATAGGCACGTGATGGGAAGCGTGAGGTGCGTACCTCCGGTGCAGAGAGGGAATCGCCCCGAGCACGGAGGACATGTTGGAGCCGAGGCCCAAAGGCCCGCAGAGGTAACGCCCATGGAGACGTCTCCAATAACAGCAGACGAGGCGCCGGCTCTGCCAACGCCACAGACTTCTCCCCATTCATCTCCGCGGAGAAGAGTCCGGGAGGGTCACGAGGAGGAGGGGACCTGACCATCTTGTTCCCTCCAGTCGGGGCCAAGCGGGCGATGGGAGGTGAACCATCGCTCGCCTTGCACGGCCCTGATGAGAGGGGGGGATTGGCCAAACTTGCCCGGCCATTCCCCAGCGGAGGAGGCCCGGTTGCGGGCAGGCCGCGTTTGCCGTTGTGGTGAGTGCCAAGCACGGCCCCACGCACAGCCCTTTGGCTGTCGGCGCTAGCGGCGGAGAGGGCAGGTGCCGTAGTTTTTTAGTGGGTATTCCCTCCTCCCGAGATCCCATCGAACCACCTGGTTGGGTGGGATCACGGGAGGCAGTCGTGGAGGGAGCTGCAACGCTGAATGTTGCGGTCCCCTCCTGGCGAGTCCCACATACCCCCTTCCCGTACACCTGCGGGAAGGGAAGCGCGTAAATGCGTTTTTCTACGGCATATAAAAAAAAAAAAAAAAAAAAAAAAAAAAAAAAAAAGGTTAGGTTAGGTTAGGTTAGGTTAGGTTAGGTTAGGTTAGGTTAGGTTAGGTTAGGTTAGGTTAGGTTAGGTTAGGTTAGGTTAGGTTAGGTTAGGTTAGGTTAGGTTAGGTTAGGTTAGGTTAGGTTTTTTTTTTTTTTTTTTTTTTTTTTTTTTTTTTTTTAATGCTCCCCGCTTTTTGGCAGGACCTTTTTTTGCCATTCTTATTTTTTTCTTATTTCTCTTTTTTTATCTTAGCTTTTATAGCTTATGTCATGTTCTTATTTTTTATATTACTGTTCTTTTTCTTTTTTCAATGTTACAATTTCTCTTATTTTCTAATACAGTTCTTTCTTGATTTTAATACTTTATATACTTATTCTAATTTTCTAACATTATGTTTCACAATGTGTAATATGCTTTCTAAAAATTTATTCATAATTGCTCCTCCTATTTTTATTACTTTACTTGTTCACTTATTCTTATTTATGAGCATATTAAACTTTACAGTTTTCTTGCTTACTTTATTTTATTAATGTCCTTAACTTTACACATTTTATTTCTTTTACATAATATCTTTCTTTTACATTACTGTATTACATTTTAATTATATATATTATAGTTAATGGCTTTAACATATTGGGTTCCTGTCATTTGGGTCTCCTATCTCGTCAATCTTTATTTCTATTTATCACAATTTCTGCTACTTTTTTTGCATATGCCATAAATAGGTTTCTTTCTTTTTTATTATTCATGATTTCTTCCAGGGTGTCTTTGCTCAATTTAGTGTCAATTTGCTGTTGCAGAGTGTACCTATCGACATTGTGTACTGGACAGTCGAGTATGATGTGGAAGATGTCCTCGATCGCGACCGGGTCACAAATACAGGAAGGGCTGTCCCTGCGTTTGAATCTGTGCAGGTATGCACAGAACCCTCCGTGGCCAGTCAGTATTTGTGCCGCCAGTCGATCAATGGACATCTTCCTCACCACACCGTAAGCCGCCACCCCATCAGGGAAGAAGACCTTGGTGGTCTCGGCCGTGTTTTCCGATCTATACCTGCAGTCCCATGCCTCGAGCGTTTCCGCCCGGATGTGGCGTTTAACGAACGAGATGGGACAGCAGTCATAGTGCGGTCTTGTCTTCAACTTGAGAGCCGCCTCCTTCGCTAGTTGATCCGCTCTCTCATTCCCTTTCACTCCGACATGGGCCCTTATCCAGAATAGTGAGACGAGCTGTTGGTTGTCTCTAAGGTATTGAAGGTTACCCTGGATTGCCTTCGTGATCGGGTGTGATGAGTCTGGATCAAGTAGCGTCTGGAGGGCGGATCTCGAGTCGCTGAGTACGGCCGTTTCCTGGAATTTTTTGCCAATAATAATTTCTGTCGCTTGGAGGATGGCATACAGCTCGGCTTGGAAGACTGTACAGTATGGTTCCAGCTTAAACTTCCGGGTAATCGTTTCAATCGGCCCTTCCCAACAGGTCAAGGCGGCTCCAACTTTCCCCTCCAGTTTGCTACCATCTGTATAGATCTTCACTAAGCCTTCTGCCAGTTTGCCATCCTCTTCCGCGTTGTCCAAACATGTGAATTTTGAATTTAGCATCCTGCTGGGGTGGGTGTCATTCATGAACGAGGCTCGCTGTTCGACCTTTCTGCCACTTAGTGCTGCCTGGGGTTTCCCACGCTTTGCCTCAAAAAGCAGGGATGCTTCTTGGATCCGGAGATCCAGCGGAAGCAAACCTGACAGCACTAAGGCAGCGTTAAGGGAAACCGTTTTGTTGCCTTTGACGATTTTTTGAGCGAAGCCTCGTTGTACTGTGTCGAGAGCTTTCCTGGAGACTGCTTTCCGTGCCTCCTTAGACCATACGCTGGCAGCGTAGAGGATAATGGGTTCTATGACCGCTTTGTAGATGGTTTTAACAATCTCCGGGTTAGGTTAGGTTAGGTTAGGTTAGGTTAGGTTAGGTTAGGTTAGGTTAGGTTAGGTTAGGTTAGGTTAGGTTAGGTTAGGTTAGGTTAGGTTAGGTTAGGTTAGGTTAGGTTAGGTTAATGCGCTGGGTCCGGGTAAAAACTGCGCCGGAAGTAAGGCACGAGACCGGTCTCGTTCGTCCGTGTCGAAGAAGACTCTTTTAGATGATGGTGGGCCTAGCTCAGGCGGATCGTATTACGCTGCAAGCAGCAAAACCAAAAAACCTGTAATTGTGTTAGAGAGAGTAGGAAGTGTGGAGAGTATGCTATCGGGCTCCGATTGCACACTTACAGAGACGAGCAATGTGGGCGATTTTCGTGAGCCCTTGTCGCTAAGAAGTAGGACTCAGAAGCGTCCACGCTCTCATGATGCCAATAGTTCCGGTTCGGAACTATCGGATAGCCAGTCGATAAGATCGAGTTCATCTTGTTCGAAACTGTCACGGCGGGGAAGGGGACGTCCCCCGACCACTGGCCACTGTATCGGTCTTGCCAAGGCTGTGAATGAATACAAATCGGCAAGAAGAGAAGAACTGCTGCTTCAAGCAGAGGAAGAGACGTTTGCAATGACGCAGGCTGCAAGGGTAAATAGAGCCCGACGCGCATTGGAGAGAGGCAATCCAATGAATACAGAAGACGACGAAAAATCCGATGCGATTCTCCGGGAACAAGCTAAGGAAGAATGCGCGATAATTCTCCATGTCGCAGAACATTCTAGAAATCTAAAGGGTACGTTCCAACGGTCACTTAAAGAGTCAGTGAACTCGCTCAAAGAAGTGGTAAACATCCTGGGCAAGCGTACCATAAATGAGGAAACCACCAAGCTTCAAGCTGAAAATGCGCGCCTAAGGGCCGAGGTGGATCAACTTAAAAAAGCGATGGCTGAGCTGCGAGTAGAAATGCATAGTTACTCAGAGCAGAGATCTATGCCCGCTCCATGCGAAACACCGATGGAAACGTCGGCACCAGCAATCGATCAAGACCTAATGAGGGAGGTCATGATACAGGTGGGCACCATGGTGTCTACTAGACTAGAGTCGCTAGAGGCACGCCTTCCTCCTCAGGAACGGCTTCGTCCGCCATTGGCAGCGGACAGGAAAAATAAGGCATCCCCTACAACTCAATTGCCTGCTCAAGAGCCTGAACTACCGGCACCCCCGGTTCCGGCACCACGAACAGAGAGTGGGAAAAAGAAAGGCAAAGGGAAAGGCAAAAAGACGACTCCACAGCCAGTCTCTGAGCCGCAATCTGGTTCTGCACCTGCGTCGCAACCCAAACCAAAGCCTGCGCCACGTTCAGGGAGTGCAAAGAAGAAGGTGCCTTCACAGAAAGATTTATCGACACCAGGACCCTCCACCAATCAGCCTGTAGAGGAGGAGGGCTGGGAACAAGTCACAAATCGAAAAGCAAAAAATAAAGTAAATAAGAAGGAAGCAGCTAAGAAACAGGAAGAAGCTGCAAAGATCAAGAAAAAGAAGAAAAAGAAGGACAAGCTGCGACCACCACGTACAACAGCGGTGGTCATTACTTTAGACAAAGAGGCACAAGACCAAGGCCTATCATATGCTGACGTCATTGGAAGGGCGAGGCGAAGCATAGCGTTGGAAGACCTAGAAATAGCTGGAGTCAAAGTTAAAATGACTCTCACTGGGGCCCGCGCAATAGAAATACCAGGTTCTGACTCTGGTGATAAGGCAGATCGCTTAGCTGAAAAGCTAAAAGATATTCTCCCAGAGGGTGTTAAAGTTACAAGGCCGGTAAAATGCGCGGACCTTCGTTTATCTGGATTGGATGATTCCATCTCACAAGATGATATTGTAACTGCAGTTTCTTCGAAGGGGGGGTGCCTGAAAGATGCTGTAAAGGTGGGGGCAATCCGTAGTGGACCGGGAGGAATGGGGACTGTTTCTGTACAGTGTCCGGTCAACGCCGCTAGGGTAATCGTTGGAGAAGGTAGACTTCTCATTGGGTGGAGCTCTGTCTCTGTCCGTGCACTAGAGCCACGACCGCTCATGTGCTTTCGCTGCTTGGAGTTGGGTCACACTAAGCAGCAGTGCAATGCCCAGATAGACCGCAGCAACTTGTGCCTTCGCTGCGGTAAGGCTGGTCATAAGGTAGCACAATGCACCGACAAGCCGCACTGTCCAATCTGTGCGAATCTTAAACGGCCTGCGGACCATAGCATGGGGACCAAAAAATGTGCCCCACCAACGAAAAGGCACAAGGTAGCCGGAGGGACCCCGGCCACCACCAATCGAGTAGAGCGGCCTAGTCCGCCAGAGGCAATGGAAACCACCAATGGATAGTGGCCCTCTTCTATTCCTCCAAGCGAATGTAAACCACTGCGCCAGATCACAAGATCTTTTTGCACAAGCAATGGCGGAGGGTTCTATAGATGTGGCAGTAGCATCGGAGCCGTATTACATCTCACCTCAACCAAACTGGGCTGGGGATATAAATGGTGTCGTTGCAGTCTGCACTCCAGCTTGTGCTCCTCCTTTTCAGGTTATAGAAAGAGGCGCAGGGTTTGTTGTAGTAAAAATAAGAGATTTCGTAGTGATCGGGGGTTATTTTTCACCTAACCTAGGAGTGGCTGAGCTTGAAGTCTACCTCGATACGCTTAGTCCAGTGTTGAGAAGATTAAGTCCAAATCCTGTACTCATAATGGGGGATCTTAACTGTAAATCGTCAGCCTGGAATTCTCCTGTCACTAAACCTAAGGGCACTGTTCTGGCAGACTGGGTCGGGACGTCAGGGCTCGTTGTTTGTAATAGGGGCTCAGTTTATACTTGCGTCAGGAGGAATGGAGGGTCCATCGTGGATGTGACGTTTGCGACTCCATCCATGGCCCGGCGCATTCAAGACTGGCGCGTTATAGTAAATACGGAGACGTTGTCGGACCACCGATATATAAAGTTTAAAATCTCCTCACATCAGGTGACAAACAACACCCGTTCATCTAGAGCAGCTGGTAGAGCGCAATTTCCAAGGTGGACTCTCACTCGACTGGATAAACAGCTGGCAGAAGAAGCAGCTATGGTAGCATGCTGGAACCCCACTCCAATGGGTGATAGAAGTGCAGACGAATTGGCAGTCTCTATCCGCGAAGATCTTGCATCTATCTGTGACACGGGCATGCCCCGCAGCAGAGGTCTCCCGAAAAACAGGCAACAGGTTTATTGGTGGACGCCAGAAATTGCTGCTCTCCGATACACCTGTAACGATGCCCGACGAGCGCACAAGCGATGTCGCCGACGACGCCGACACACTGACGAAGAGGAAGAAATATCCTATAGGGCTTACAAGGAAGCAAAAATTAATCTTCAACTAGCCATCAACCGCGCTAGAGATGAATCATGGAACGGTTTTGTTGGAACACTAGATCAAGACCCATGGGGGCGCCCATATAAGATGGTACGCAATAAGTTGCGCCCCTATGCTCCTCCTATCACAGAGACTATGGAGCCGCAGCTCCTGCAGACGGTTGTTGCGGGACTATTTCCGAACCCCGGAGAATTCAGACCTCCAGTGATGGTACCACCAACTGCCCACGGGTTTGAGACGGAAGTCCCCATGGTCACAGATGGAGAGATGGAAGTTGCGACAGATCGCCTTAAAGCTAAGAAGAAAGCCCCCGGCCCAGATGGTGTTCCAGGCCGCGTGCTGGAGGTAGCTCTAAAACATCTCAAAGAGCGCCTCCGTGCCGTTTTTGACGCTTGCCTGCTGGCGGGAAAATTTCCAGCGATCTGGAAGGAAGGTCGTCTTTGTTTGCTGCGGAAAGAAGGTCGTCCTGCAAATTCACCCTCCGCATATAGGCCGATAGTTTTGCTGGATGAAGTGGCTAAATTCTTTGAGCGTATACTTGCAGCTCGTATCATTCAGCACCTGAGAGAAATGGGTCCAGATCTGTCGGAGCAACAATATGGTTTCCGTACAAACCGCTCCACAGTCGATGCGCTCCTAGAACTAAAGAGGCTTGCAACAGAGGCGATAAACCGAAGGGAGAGCTTGGTAGCGGTATCATTGGATATTGCCAACGCCTTCAATACTCTTCCATTTCCGTGCATTCTTGAGGCGCTGAAATTCCACCAGTTGCCTCTGTACTTACAACGGTTAATTAAAGATTATCTCACTGGAAGGCGTGTCCTCTTCGTCAATAGTGCCGGACAGTTGATGACTCATGACGTGGAGTGCGGGGTTCCACAGGGATCTGTCCTTGGTCCCTTACTGTGGAACCTCGGTTATAATTGGGTCCTGCGAGGAGTTCTCTTGCCCCGGATGAACGTGATCTGCTATGCAGATGATACACTCATCGCGGCCCGGGGCAAGAATTTCGAAGAAGCAGCACGTCTGGCTACGGTGGGCTCAACCCTTGTAGTTGGGCGTATTCGATTGCTAGGTCTTAGAGTGGCTTTGGAGAAGACAGAGGCTATAGCCTTTCATGGCCTACGGCACAAACCACCGGGCGATGCTCACATCCTCATCGACGGTGCGAGAGTGCCAATAAAGCCCAGCATCAAATATCTGGGACTAATCCTGGACAGCCGATGGTCATTTGCAGAGCACTTCAAACGGTTGGCTCCACGGCTGACCAGTGCGGCGGCGGCTTTGAGTCGACTTTTGCCCAACGTTGGTGGGCCGAGTGTAACGTGTCGTCGCCTTTTTGCAGGTGTCGTGAAATCGATGGCTCTATATGGGGCACCCGTATGGGTAGACGCTCTCACCCCTGAAAATCGTGCATGTCTGCGACAACCACAACGCATCTTGGCAACAAGGGCGATAAGAGGGTATAGGACGGTGTCAGGTGATGCGGCCTGCGTTTTAGCGGGTACACCGCCATGGGAGAGAGAGGCAGAAGTCCTTTCAGAAACTTACCGCTTCAGGGCAGAGGCTAGGGAGCGAGGGGAACGACCCGCGCCTGAGGAAGTCCGCAGAGCGCAAGAAATTTCGCGCAATGAAATATTACAGAGGTGGTCGGAGGACCTGGAAACTGCTAGGTACGGGACACGAACGACAGATGCAATACGACCTGTTCTAAACGAATGGATAACTCGGAGACATGGGTCGCTAACTTACCATCTGGTGCAGATACTCACCGGACATGGCTGTTTCGGTGGCTATCTGCACCGAATTCAAAGAGAGGCGACTCCGCAATGCCACGAGTGCGGTGCTGTTGAAGACTCGGCGCAGCACACCTTAGAGGTGTGCGCAGCCTGGAGCTCGCAGCGCCGTGCCCTTACGGCCGTGGTGGGTGGGGACCTGACACTGCCCAGCGTGATCATCGCCATGCTGGGCAGTGAGAGGTCGTGGGAGGCCGTGGCTTCCTTCTGCGAAGACATTATGACGCAGAAGGAGGCTGCAGAGCGGGACCGTGAAAACGACACACAAGCGGACCCGCTACGACAAAGAAGACTGGGGAGGAGGCGACGGCAGTTCGCGCGTCGTTTTCCCGTGTAACACAGGCCGGTGGGTGGGGGTAGGGTGAACCCCTGCCTGCCTTTGGTGGCCTCGTAGAGATTGAGGAGACGCCCATGTGTGCTCGGGCGTCTCCTCATCGGCGAAGTGGCCCGGATTTGCCGGGGCCGAGCAGGGCAGCGTGGTAGAATCACAATAAGGAGCCCATGCTGTTTTATCCCTGGTTGAGAGGCACACCGAGGGGTTTAGTGGGTATGCCCGTTGCCACTAACCCGGCGGGCGAGTCCCACATAACCCCACCGTGTCGCCCCGCGGTGGGGTAGGCGTAACGCATTCCCCTCGTAAAAAAAAAAAAAAAAAAAAAAAAAAAAAAAAAAAAAGGTTAGGTTAGGTTAGGTTAGGTTAGGTTAGGTTTTTTTTTTTTTTTTTTTTTTTTTTTTTTAATCCTTCTACCTCTAACATAGGGTCAGAGCCTGTTTTTACATTTTAACTTTTGTCTACTCTTTCATACCAGTTCTCGCATTAATGCCTCTCGCACATTCATACTGCATACTACACTTTCATACATCATCATTTATACTATAACGGCCGGGAAAGACCGCCTAATCTATCTATTTATTTCTAATCTATCTATCTATTTATTCCTAATATATTTTTTATTGGGTTCTATGGAACTCGACACAGTTTTTCTTTATTTAATAAACATTTGTTACACAGTCCTTATTAATTCTAAGTACATTTTTCTTATAACTATTTACATTGTCTTATGCCTATTATTAATTATTTACTATTCTAGTTACATACACTCTTAGTTTTTGTATTACATTTTATAATATTTACCTAATGTTTCTTATGCTAAATAACAATATTCAATAATATCATTTTAGCATTATTGCTAATCTACTTTATTTCTCTTTATTACTCTTAAAACTATATTCTTACAAAAATCTAGGAATCTTTCTCTTTCTTTACTTAACATTATTTCCTCTATGTTTTTTGGACAAATCTTATATTCTATTTTTTGTTCTATACTGAATCTTTCCAAATTATAAATTGGGCAATCTATAATTAAGTGTGGGAGGGACTCAGGGGTTTCGGGGTCGCAGGCGCACGATGGGTTATCCTTGCACTTGAATCTATGCAAGTACTCGGAGAACCCACCGTGCCCTGTCAATACTTGGGTGAGGATGGGGTCGGGTTCAATTTTCCTGATGGTGCGGAAGGCCCTATTCGCGTCCGGTAAGAACAGTTTGGTTACCGCGGCAGTATCACCAGCTTTATATCTCCGGTTCCATTCGTCAAGCGTCTGCATCCTAATGCTACGCTTGACGAATGATACCGGACAACTATCGTATTTCGGTCTAGTTTTGAGATTGAGTGCCGCGTCCTTCGCCAGCTCGTCCGCTCGCTCATTGCCCGCCAGCCCGACGTGGGCTTTTATCCAAAATAAAGATATATATTTATTTTGGAGAGCAATTGTTTTTATGTTTGCCCTTGCTTCTACGGCTAATGGGTGCAGGCAGTCCAAGCTGGCGAGGTTAGGTTAGGTTAGGTTAGGTTAGGTTAGGTTAGGTTAGGTTAGGTTAGGTTAGGTTAGGTTAGGTTAGGTTAGGTTAGGTTAGGTTAGGTTAGGTTAGGTTAGGTTAGGTTAGGTTAGGTTAGGTTAGGTTAGGTTAGGTTAGGTTGTTTTCGGCGGGGGCGGTCTACTGTTTTCGGCGGGGGCGGTCTACTATCGATGCCATTGCCGAGCTCAAAAAATGGTCAGAGGATGCAGTTCGCAGAGGTGAGACTGTGATTGCGGTGTCTTTGGACATCGCAAATGCATTCAACTCCCTCCCGTTTAGTCGAATAATTGAGGCATTACGTTACCATGGGGTACCGACATATCTTCGGCGAATAGTCGAACAGTACCTGGAGAATCGGAATGTGCTCTATATAAATAGTGAGGGACATATGGTATCCAAACCAATGCAACGCGGGGTTCCACAGGGATCGGTTCTTGGACCGCTCCTGTGGAACCTCGGCTACGACTGGATTTTACGTGGTGCACTCCTACCACGCATGAAGATACTGTGTTACGCTGATGACACACTAGTCCTTGCCAAAGGAAAAGACTTCCAAGACGCTCGACGACGTGCCTCAGTTGGAACGGCGCTGATCGTCAGCAGAATTGAGTTATTAGGCCTAAAGGTGGCACTATCCAAAACGGAGTCAATTATTTTTTACGGCCCCCGTGCTAGACCACCTGCAGGTGCTCATTTAATGGTAGAGGATCAGAGAATCCCGATTGGTCCAAATATAAAATATTTAGGTTTGGTTTTGGACAGCAAGTGGCGTTTTAATGAGCACTTTCAAAGACTGTCTCCTAAACTGACTAACGCAGCTGCTGCTCTGAGTAAGCTCTTGCCAAATATTGGAGGTCCCAACAGTAGTTGTCGGAAACTGTATGCAGGTGTGGTAAGGAGTATGGCCCTATATGGCGCCCCCATATGGGCTAACTCATTGAACGCGGAGACAAGAGCTCTCCTTTGCAGGCCGCAACGTATTGTCGCAACTCGCGCCATTCGTGCGTACCGGACAGTTTCTGGTGCAGCAGCCTGCGCTTTGGCTGGAATGCCTCCGTGGGAATTGGAGGCCTCAGTTCTCTCGGAGGTATACAGATGTCGTGCTGAAGCGAGAAGGCGTAACGAACGCCCCTCAATCGAAGATCTGCTGCATGCTAGACGCCAGGCGGACGAAGTTGTGCTGGAGCGATGGAAGTGCCAGTTAGAGTCCTCCCCATACGGGAGAAGAACGCTGGACGCGATATCCCCAATATTGGATGAGTGGCGGGAACGACACCACGGTTCAATAACCTACCATTTGGCGCAGGTGCTTACCGGGCATGGTTGCTTTGGGAGGTACCTGCACCAAATTGCCAGGAGAGAGTCGACACCCGAATGTCTGGAATGTGGCGCTGCTGAGGACACTGCTCAGCACACTTTGGAGCTTTGTCCGGCTTGGGCCTCGCAGCGTCGCAATTTAAGGTCAATATTAGGACAAGATCTATCGCTTGCAGCTGTTATAAAGTCTATGCTTATAAGTAGACGTACCTGGGAAGCGATGACCGAATACTGTATTGACGTGATGACGCAAAAAGAAACGGCTGAACGTGCAAGAGAAAACGACCCTCTTGCAGATCCTTGCCGTAGACGTCGGAGGACTAGGAGACGGCGAACACGTCGCTCTCATGTTGTGTCTAATAGAGGAGGTCGAGGGGTTGGTCGGGCAGGAAGGTATGGCCCCTCGTCTTCTCTCGGAAGCCAGCGGGGAATGGGTTTGGGAGGACCCACCCCCGCATTGCACAGGCTTCCGATGACTCAGGGTGTCCCAAGTGTCCCGGGACACCCTCAGTCGCCCTCGCATTTTGGGGATGATGGTCGGGTCTGCCAAGGGCAGACAATCACCGGTGGGGCCGCGGTAGTGTACGCTAGTGTTCCCGTGACCCCGCCTGGTGGCAGCGACCCGTCGAACGCATTCTTGTCTGATGACGAGGAATGGTTCGACGATGCGCTGTCTCTAAGGTGACATGAAGGGACATCGTCAGGTTTTTAGTGGGTATGCCCCCCCTCCGGCCCCCCATCGAACCCACTAGGGGTTGGGTGGGGGATCGGCTGGGCGGAAAGTGGTGCCGTCGCAAGCCAGCGGCGGTTTCCATGGTGAGCCCCACATACCCCCGGCATTCTCCCGGTGCCGGGGCATGCGGTAACGCATTTTCCTGACGTAAGAGAAAAAAAAAAAAAAAAAAAAAAAAAAAAAAAAAAAAAAAAAAAAAAAAAAAAAAAAAAACCTAACCTAACCTAACCTAACCTAACCTAACCTAACCTTTTTTTTTTTTTTTTTTTTTTTTTTTTTTTTTTTTTTTTTTTTTTTTTTTTTTTTTTTCTCTACTACCTCTGACTCTAGGTCAAAGCCTGTTTTAACAATTTTATATTACTCTTTCATACCAGTTCTCGCTTTTATGCCTCTCGTACTTTCATTCTGCATACTACACATTCTTACATCTCCTTTCTTACTTTTGCAGTTGGGATGACTGCCTAATTTTTCCTATCTACTAGCTGCTAACTATACTTTTACTAACTATACTTTATACTCTTACTTTTCCTAATTCGGGGTTCGAATTGAACACAACACATTATTTTATTTAAAATAACTCAGGTTACATTTTCTTAATCTACATACATTGTTTGTTTCTACATACTACATATTATACATCTTATCTTATTTTCTAGTTACATTTTATATCAATGAAAAAACATTTTATCTTATACTATTTCTTATACATTTTCTTTTAGCATACTTACAAACTATTACATTCCTTATTTCTATTATCTTTTTATTGTTTACATACAATTTCGTATGCTAGGAAGTCGATATTACAAATATCGCTCCAGCATTCTTTCCTAAACCTTATTTCTTATATTAGTTTTTACAACAATATTTTTGCAATATTCAAGGAATGAATTCCTGCTTTTGCTCATCATTATATCCTCGATATTTTTTATTGATATTTTACATTCAACCTTGTGTTCAACATCATACCTGTCTTTGGCATACACAGGACAATCGGTAATAAGGTGGAGGAGGGACTCTGGAGTGTTTGGGTCACAAGAGCACGATGGGTTATCCTTACACTTGAATCGATGCAAGTATTCGGAGAACCCACCGTGCCCTGTCAACGCTTGGGTTAAAATCTGGTCGGGCTCGATCTTTCTGATCAGGCGGTAAGCCCTAACCGCATCCGGGAAAAACGTTTTTGTTACGGAGGCCGTGTCGCCCGTTTTGTACCTTTGGTTCCATTCGTCAAGCGTCTGCATCCGAAGGCTTCGCTTGACGAATGAAACCGGGCACAGATCGTATTTGGGTTTTGTTTTCAAGTTTAACGCCGCCTGTTTGGCCAACTCATCCGCACGTTCATTGCCTGCAAGCCCTGCATGGGCTTTGATCCAAAACAAGCTAATTTGCTTGCTTTGGTCGTTTGCTGACCTGATGTTAGCTCTCGTTTCGACAGCCAGGGCGTGCAGGCAATCAAGGCTCACAACGGATTGTAATGCTGCGGTGGAATCACTATAGATTGCAAAGGTCGACTCCCTGCGCTGCCCTATTAGCCTCACCGCTTCGCATATTGCTAGTAGTTCCGCCTGGTAGACGGTGCAGTAGGATGGTAAAGCAAGTTTGACGGCCTTAATTTCGGTTACTCTATTCCATAAGGATAGAGCAGCACCGACTCGGCCGTCAATCTTGCTCCCATCCGTGAATATGCGCATGTCAAAGTCGCTGTTCGCGTCTGTCTGCGTTTGGTCTACCAGAGTTTGGAACTCCAGAGCAATATGTTCCGCGGGATGTGGAGCCTCGAGCGCTGGGGCTGGTCGCTCAACTTCTCTGTCACCCAGCGCTGATTGGGGCACTCCCTTCTTGGCTTCGTATAACGAAGCCGCCTCTCGGACTCGGAGGTCTAGAGGGAGAATGCCGGAAAGTATCAGCGCTGCGTGCAGGGACACCGTGCGGTACGCTTTACAAATTTTTTGGGCAATTCCTCTTTGCAACGCATTAAAATGTTTTTGGACGCCTAACTTCGTCGCGGCCGGGGCCCAGGCACTCGCGGCATATAAGATCACGGGTTCTACGGTTGCGACATATATAGTGCGAACCACCTCCGGGTGCAATCCCCAGCTAACCTTCGCGGCCCTTGAAAGTTGTTTATTGATGCCTATTGCCTTTTTGCAAATATTGGAGACGTGCGTGTTAAAAGTTAATTTATCGTCTATAGTGAGACCTAGTAACTTAATCTCACGAGACATTGCAATGTCAACCCCTCCCATGTTCAGATGTGGGGTGTCATATTTTAACTTTTTTGTTAAAACCATTGCACTAGTTTTGTGCGGGGCGAATTTCAATTTGTTACTGACACCCCACCTCCGAACATGTTCGAGGGTGGCATTGGCTTGTCTCTGGATTTCTTGGGCCGTATTCCCTTCAAAAATGAGCACGACGTCATCGGCAAAAGCCTGGCAATGGTCACCTCTCACCCTTAAACTCTTTAGGAGGGGATCAAGCAGAAGATTCCAGAGGATGGGACCGGCTATGGAGCCCTGGACACATCCCTTATTAGTCTCCAGACTATGCTCCTCTCCACCATAACGGACTGAGACGGCGCGTTTAGAGAGATAGCTGTCCACCGTTCTTCTAATATTAATTGGGCACTTTTCTTCGGCCAATCTGGTTCTTATAGCCGGCCACCATGCACTATCAAAGGCTCCCTCTATGTCTAGTGATACCAGTGTGACAATTTTCTTTTCTGCCAGTCTTGAACGAATGCGTTGAACCAGTGCATAGAGGGAGTCTTCCGTGCTTTTTTGTGGCATAAACCCATACTGGTTTGAGTCCATACGAGGTAAGAGGTGGAACTTTAACCTGGCTACGAGTAGTTTTTCGTAGATTTTACCTAATATGGGTAATAGCCCAATTGGCCGGTATGACTTCGGTACTCTGTAGTTTTCTTTTCCCGGTTTTCTGAGTGCGATTACGGTGGCCTTTTTCCACTCCGCTGGGAAGTAACAAAGCTCCAGACATTTGTTGACTAATGCTAGGAACAGAGCTGGGTCCTTGTTGATTGCGTGGAGACATATGTCAGCTGTAAATCCATCTGCGCCTGGGGCCTTTTTTGGATTAAAGGACTCTACCGCTCGTTTAAGTTCAGTTACGGTGAACGGTGGGTCTCCAGGTTCATCTTGGTCGCCATCGTTCACTCGCTCTGCTCTCTCTCTCATTTCGCGGTGTTCGTCACTGTCTGTAGCCGTTGTGTCTTTAGGGTAGAATGTTTCAGCCAACAGTCTCGCAGAGTCCTTTATGCTCAGCACCGTTCCGCCATCTTCCAGCGGAATGTCCTCCTCCCTTTTCGCCGTTCTCCCTATTACTCTATAAATCCCCTCCCAAAGTCCCTCTTTGTCCTGTTTGCCGCAGAACCCCTTCCAGCTCTCAGTCTGCGCTTTCTTCGCTTCCTCCTCGTACTGCTCCTTTTTCTGCAGGTATTCCTCCACGACTTTCCGCTTCCGTATGGGGGCAGCATTCCTTATACGACGTTTCCTCGTCAAGACTTCTGCTTTGAGTGCTTCCAGTTCTTCCGACCACCACGGGATTTGGAGTTTGCTGTTGTTTTTCTTAAGTGGCATACTTGCACTGCATGCCTCCGTTATTATCTTGTTGTACTTGCTTACCACTTCGTCTATTTCATCTACCGTTTTGATGTTATTGACCCCTGCCAGGTTAACATTATGCTCCTCTTTTAATTGGGTGAATTTCTCATGAAATTCACCCCAATTAGCTTTCTTGGTGTTAAACTTCCTGGTGGTCCGTTCTATTTTGATCCCTTTTGATTTCTGCAGTAGCAAGTTTAGTGAAATCCCGTTGTGGTCGGAGCCCGTTAGGTCGTCTATCACTCTCCAGTTGGAAACCCTATCCAGCATGTCGGTGGTGCAGAAAGTCACGTCGACATGGCTTGAGTAACGCTTGCCCCCCCGGACCGTGTCAAATGTCGGAATATCCCCCTGGTTGAGGACGTGGAGGTCGAGCTCATGGATTGTATCCGCCAATTCCTGTCCTCGGTGATCAATCTCGGGACTACCCCACCAGGTACTTTTGGCGTTGGCATCGCCTCCTACTATGGTCCTTTTAGCGCCTGTTTCAGCAACGATCCTTTTTATGTGCTCTATATATGGCCCTATAGGCTGGTCCGGCTCAAAGTAGTAGGACACAAGTGTAGTCGTCCAAGCTTTGGTGTGGGCCGTCACCACTACGATGTTATTAGTGGTGAGTTCCGGGTATTGTTTGATATTAAGATCCGGATCTAGGATCACAATGGCCGCTTTGACGGTCCCATCATCATCGCTCTGGAAGACTCTAAAACCACTTTGTGTCCTCATACTCTTCGCCGCCCCAACGTATGGTTCTTGCACAAGTGCGATCGCTGCTTTCCGCTTCGTTGCCTCCATCAGGAGTTCGTCTGTGGCCAATTTTTTCCTTTGAAGGTTGGCTTGTAGTACCAGGTAGGGAGTGGTTTTCGCAGGGGTGCCCTTAGCAGTACTGCACGGTTTTCCTTGCCAGTTTGTCCCATCTCTTTCTCACTGGGCATTCGCTGCTGAAAGCATTGTGCGGCCTTTCGACCTGATCGATACCCTCTCTTACACAGTTTTTGCAGGATGGGAGCGCTCGACTTTTCCAGGCCTCACATTCTGCCTTCAGATGGGGGTCTCCACAGTGCACACATAGATCCACTTTGTCCTTGCAGAAGCCTTTGCTATGGCCGTATCCAAGGCAACTGGTGCATTGCACCAGGGGTGACTGGTCATCTACCCTTATCTTCTGCCTGCATACATTGCACCCAACTCGACCGCCCTCTTCCATATAATAGGGGAAGTGGCGATCACTACATGCGCCGTATGTGGGTTCCTGGCGCGTCTTCGGTATTTGATCACCAGTCTATTTTGATCTTCTTCAATTCCCTGGAATACCTCTTTGTTTTGGTTTCGGACCATGTACAAAAGTTCATCTTCTGTGTGCACTGTCAAGACGTCCTTGAGTATGAGCAGCGGGTCCTTATTCCTCATTTCTTCGCAGACTAGATTCTTTCCATCTTTTTCTATCCTGTCCTTTACCTTTTTTCGTTCTTCCACTGTCTTACAGCTTACTATGACCTTTCTGTCCTTTGCTTTCCTAACTCTTTCCACTCTCACCCACCCTTCCTTCAGGTCTAATGTCTCGCAGAGATTTTTAAGGACCTCATCACCTGTTTCCTCTTCGTTTGTAGATGTGATAACCACCGAGTGTAAGGTGTTCCCGGCGCCGACACTCGATGGTTTGTTCTTGCTAGCGAGGGTGGAGGTGGAGGCTGCTGCATTCGCATAGGTCTTCTCCGCAACTGTTTCGCTCACTTTTTTAACCTCCTCTGTGACTAAGTCCACTTTTACCGCTACTCCCCCCACCTTTTCGAGCACGGGCTTGCAGATCTGCTCCTGCATGGCTGATATTATGTTGCTCCCTAAGTTGTGGATTGCTCCCTCCATATCTCTATGCATGTCTCCAAGATGCTGGAAGAACATGTCCCCAATTTTCTGCAAGCTCTCCTGGGAGGGTGGTAGGCCGGGTGGTTGTGGTGGGTTTCTGGTCGGGGTTTGTCTTCTCGATAAGGGGGTTTCGCTAGTCTTTTTCTCTGCCAGCCTCTTCGCTACTTCTTCGAGCCTTGCTGCAAACTTTACCGATCCTTTGTCGACGTACTCTTTAATATCCTTACGCATCTGAGGATATTCCTTGACTTTATGCGGCATACCTTTTAGGAATTTAATAGCATCCTGAAGGATCTCTTCGGTGCTCATTTTATGTAGCTCTGTATCAGTTGCCGATGTCGCTTGGGATTGTACAGGTCCCACTTTCCTGGTCTTTTTCTCATTTTTCACTTCATGTGTTCGTCTGGGATCTTTGATAGGTGGCGATGATGACGTGCCAGGGGTATCCTGACCCATGTCAATTTGCTTTCGAACTTCCTTTGCATTTGCCACTACCGGAGTTGGAGCATTTTCCGAGCTGGTCCTTGTTTTTGCTTCAAGTCTACTCGCCATTTGACCTACATCCACGTTACCCACTTTTGGTGGTGACCTCTGCTGTCTTGGCTTCGCCGGGCTATGCGCTACCATACTCATTTTCGTCAGAGGTAGGCGTCAAACACAATAAAATAAAATAACAATAGAAATAAAATATAAATTTGTAAAAGTTGTAAAATGAGTAATTTAAAATAAGAGTGTTTTTATTAATATAACTTGTCAAGTGACGTATAAACACGCACAGTCTCAAGTCAGAGTTTTGGTTTTAGGTAAATTACCTAGGTTATTTGCAAAAAGGCAATGTCGGATTTTGTGTAATGTAGAGTCACAAAAGATGACTCTACGTCATAAATATATTTTATAACGTCAGTAGGGTGGCAAAATACACCCACCAATGTAAACCGCGTGTTTTTCCTAATTTTACCTAAGAAGTTATACCTAATATAATTAAAAGTTTTATTTTGAATGTAGAGTCGCTAAATGTGACTCTACGTCTTTAGTCTTGTAGAACGTTAAAGGGGGTGGCAAAATACACCCGCCAGTGAAAACCGCGAATTTTTGCGAATTTTATCCGCGAAGTTACACTTAAACAACTAAAAAACAAGATGGCGGCCAAAATGGCGGCTCCGATCGCCTTAAGTCCTAAAGGGCGATTGTAGCCCTTGCCGAGCCCTACAACCCGACCCCTCGCACGCCCCTTTGCGACCAATAGTTCCCGAGTAATCGGCGCCGGAAATTCCCGGAGAAACCGGATAAAAACCGGATAAAGGCGGATATCTCGGGAAGTATTGGGCGGAATACCCGGGTGTGCGGTATTTTCTGGCAGGTCTCGTCGAGCCCCACCCCCCAGTGGGGTTTTTGGAAAATAATTTCCAAGGTCACCCTAGGGTGGTACGACCCCACCAAAGTGGTAGAGGGGGTCCGGGGAGACCAACCAGACAAATCCCCGTCGCTCTAGCCCCAATAGTTTGGGAGATATGGCCCTCCAAACTTTTTCAAAATGGCGTCCAAGATGGCCGCCACCAACTTTGGAGGGCTGTAGCTCCGGCCCTATTGGAGCTAGGTACCCGGTGTTTGGGTTTATTGGGGGTGCCCTGGCGAGATCTACCTCGCAAGCCGAAAAAATCGGGGTAAAAAACAAAAGTGGGAAAAATGGGGTTTTTGGGGTTGGAAAGGGTAGAGGGGGGAAAAATACACAGGATATTTTAAAGGTCCACTCTAATCGGGTGGATAGTTTGGGAGCTATAACGGTTCCAAAATTTGGTCCCCCAGGGGGACTAATGGTCCCCCTAATATTCCAAAAATCGTAGCTCCCAAACTATTGGTCGTAGAGGCGCGGGGTTTTCTGCGGCGTGTTGGGGGGACACTGGGCTACAATGTACACGGGCCAGAATCCGGATATAGACACTATATGGTGTTAAGCGTTCTCACCCCACCAGGCCGCAAGAGGGTCTAAAAATGGGCCCTACTGTGGAAGCCTCGCCTCTCTAGGACCAAAGACACAGAAGTTATACGCGGGAGAAAATTTTTCCGGATTTCAACAAAATGGCCGCCAATCCGGATAAAACGTAAACAAAGGCCTAGCCCACCGGTGTTTGGGCTTACTAGTGATGCCAGGGACACCTAAGACCTATGGTAGGCCGACCTAACCCCTATCTATATACCCCTAAAAAATAACACAGAAAATAACTTTAAAAATTAAATATCTAAAAAAGTATAACTCCTAAAAATATAAATGGGGTACCTAAAAATAGCACATACAGTACACAACAAAACACAAAAGAAATTTTGAAAAACGGACTTAACGCCAAAGCACAATCGGTGGGGGAAGTTTCAACCCCTAACTTCAAAAATTAATAACTCCCTAATTATAGGTCCGAAAATTAAAATTTAAAAACTATATGAAAGATGTTAACTAGTACTAATTTTAAAAATTTAGACAAAATTTACTGTAATACAAATTTTTTGAGATATTAGTTTTTGAAATTTTTGAAATTTTTAAAATCTAAAAACTCAGCTGCTTCTTGTCCGATTTTGAAGATCGAGGTATCCAGTGACTCGCCCCGTTGCGCCGCTCCTGCTGAACACCTTCAAAACACCCGGCCGCGCCGGGAAGTCCGACCACGTGTTTTCAGGTTAGTTGGTTTTTCCCTTATATCCCTTAGGATATTAACGGGAAAAATCTGGAACTCAGCTCGTTGTGAAGAGGGCGCAAAGGCGCACACGCCGACAATTCGCAATCCCACGCGTCTCGCAAATTGCGGACACAGTGGGCGAAAAACAGACGAAATTTTGCAACTTTTCACTTAACTTTTCACTTTTTCACTAATAACTTTTCCAACTGTGATCCGATTTTCAATACACTTGCACGATCGGATGCGCCTCGTCAGCGCGCAACTTTTGATATATAGCACGTCGCTGTACACTTTGGATTTACCACTTTTTTCTATTTTTAAGTGTGGAGCGCACGTGGTTTTGATGCTCTCGGTACGGCGGTCGGAGCCAGAATCGTTAGGTTAGGTTAGGTTAGGTTAGGTTAGGTTAGGTTAGGTTAGGTTAGGTTAGGTTAGGTTAGGTTAGGTTAGGTTAGGTTAGGTTAGGTTAGGTTAGGTTAGGTTAGGTTAGGTTAGGTTAGGTTAGGTTAGGTTAGGTTAGGTTAGGTTAGGTTAGGTTAGGTTAGGTTAGGTTAGGTTAGGTTAGGTTAGGTTAGGTTAGGTTAGGTTAGGTTAGGTTAGGTTAGGTTAGGTTAGGTTAGGTTAGGTTAGGTTAGGTTAGGTTAGGTTAGGTTAGGTTAGGTTAGGTTAGGTTAGGTTAGGTTAGGTTAGGTTAGGTTAGGTTAGGTTAGGTTAGGTTAGGTTAGGTTAGGTTAGGTTAGGTTAGGTTAGGTTAGGTTAGGTTAGGTTAGGTTAGGTTAGGTTAGGTTAGGTTAGGTTAGGTTAGGTTAGGTTAGGTTAGGTTAGGTTAGGTTAGGTTAGGTTAGGTTAGGTTAGGTTAGGTTAGGTTAGGTTAGGTTAGGTTAGGTTAGGTTAGGTTAGGTTAGGTTAGGTTAGGTTAGGTTAGGTTAGGTTAGGTTAGGTTAGGTTAGGTTAGGTTAGGTTAGGTTAGGTTAGGTTAGGTTAGGTTAGGTTAGGTTAGGTTAGGTTAGGTTAGGTTAGGTTAGGTTAGGTTAGGTTAGGTTAGGTTAGGTTAGGTTAGGTTAGGTTAGGTTAGGTTAGGTTAGGTTAGGTTAGGTTAGGTTAGGTTAGGTTAGGTTAGGTTAGGTTAGGTTAGGTTAGGTTAGGTTAGGTTAGGTTAGGTTAGGTTAGGTTAGGTTAGGTTAGGTTAGGTTAGGTTAGGTTAGGTTAGGTTAGGTTAGGTTAGGTTAGGTTAGGTTAGGTTAGGTTAGGTTAGGTTAGGTTAGGTTAGGTTAGGTTAGGTTAGGTTAGGTTAGGTTAGGTTAGGTTAGGTTAGGTTAGGTTAGGTTAGGTTAGGTTAGGTTAGGTTAGGTTAGGTTAGGTTAGGTTAGGTTAGGTTAGGTTAGGTTAGGTTAGGTTAGGTTAGGTTAGGTTAGGTTAGGTTAGGTTAGGTTAGGTTAGGTTAGGTTAGGTTAGGTTAGGTTAGGTTAGGTTAGGTTAGGTTAGGTTAGGTTAGGTTAGGTTAGGTTAGGTTAGGTTAGGTTAGGTTAGGTTAGGTTAGGTTAGGTTAGGTTAGGTTAGGTTAGGTTAGGTTAGGTTAGGTTAGGTTAGGTTAGGTTAGGTTAGGTTAGGTTAGGTTAGGTTAGGTTAGGTTAGGTTAGGTTAGGTTAGGTTAGGTTAGGTTAGGTTAGGTTAGGTTAGGTTAGGTTAGGTTAGGTTAGGTTAGGTTAGGTTAGGTTAGGTTAGGTTAGGTTAGGTTAGGTTAGGTTAGGTTAGGTTAGGTTAGGTTAGGTTAGGTTAGGTTAGGTTAGGTTAGGTTAGGTTAGGTTAGGTTAGGTTAGGTTAGGTTAGGTTAGGTTAGGTTAGGTTAGGTTAGGTTAGGTTAGGTTAGGTTAGGTTAGGTTAGGTTAGGTTAGGTTAGGTTAGGTTAGGTTAGGTTAGGTTAGGTTAGGTTAGGTTAGGTTAGGTTAGGTTAGGTTAGGTTAGGTTAGGTTAGGTTAGGTTAGGTTAGGTTAGGTTAGGTTAGGTTAGGTTAGGTTAGGTTAGGTTAGGTTAGGTTAGGTTAGGTTAGGTTAGGTTAGGTTAGGTTAGGTTAGGTTAGGTTAGGTTAGGTTAGGTTAGGTTAGGTTAGGTTAGGTTAGGTTAGGTTAGGTTAGGTTAGGTTAGGTTAGGTTAGGTTAGGTTAGGTTAGGTTAGGTTAGGTTAGGTTAGGTTAGGTTAGGTTAGGTTAGGTTAGGTTAGGTTAGGTTAGGTTAGGTTAGGTTAGGTTAGGTTAGGTTAGGTTAGGTTAGGTTAGGTTAGGTTAGGTTAGGTTAGGTTAGGTTAGGTTAGGTTAGGTTAGGTTAGGTTAGGTTAGGTTAGGTTAGGTTAGGTTAGGTTAGGTTAGGTTAGGTTAGGTTAGGTTAGGTTAGGTTAGGTTAGGTTAGGTTAGGTTAGGTTAGGTTAGGTTAGGTTAGGTTAGGTTAGGTTAGGTTAGGTTAGGTTAGGTTAGGTTAGGTTAGGTTAGGTTAGGTTAGGTTAGGTTAGGTTAGGTTAGGTTAGGTTAGGTTAGGTTAGGTTAGGTTAGGTTAGGTTAGGTTAGGTTAGGTTAGGTTAGGTTAGGTTAGGTTAGGTTAGGTTAGGTTAGGTTAGGTTAGGTTAGGTTAGGTTAGGTTAGGTTAGGTTAGGTTAGGTTAGGTTAGGTTAGGTTAGGTTAGGTTAGGTTAGGTTAGGTTAGGTTAGGTTAGGTTAGGTTAGGTTAGGTTAGGTTAGGTTAGGTTAGGTTAGGTTAGGTTAGGTTAGGTTAGGTTAGGTTAGGTTAGGTTAGGTTAGGTTAGGTTAGGTTAGGTTAGGTTAGGTTAGGTTAGGTTAGGTTAGGTTAGGTTAGGTTAGGTTAGGTTAGGTTAGGTTAGGTTAGGTTAGGTTAGGTTAGGTTAGGTTAGGTTAGGTTAGGTTAGGTTAGGTTAGGTTAGGTTAGGTTAGGTTAGGTTAGGTTAGGTTAGGTTAGGTTAGGTTAGGTTAGGTTAGGTTAGGTTAGGTTAGGTTAGGTTAGGTTAGGTTAGGTTAGGTTAGGTTAGGTTAGGTTAGGTTAGGTTAGGTTAGGTTAGGTTAGGTTAGGTTAGGTTAGGTTAGGTTAGGTTAGGTTAGGTTAGGTTAGGTTAGGTTAGGTTAGGTTAGGTTAGGTTAGGTTAGGTTAGGTTAGGTTAGGTTAGGTTAGGTTAGGTTAGGTTAGGTTAGGTTAGGTTAGGTTAGGTTAGGTTAGGTTAGGTTAGGTTAGGTTAGGTTAGGTTAGGTTAGGTTAGGTTAGGTTAGGTTAGGTTAGGTTAGGTTAGGTTAGGTTAGGTTAGGTTAGGTTAGGTTAGGTTAGGTTAGGTTAGGTTAGGTTAGGTTAGGTTAGGTTAGGTTAGGTTAGGTTAGGTTAGGTTAGGTTAGGTTAGGTTAGGTTAGGTTAGGTTAGGTTAGGTTAGGTTAGGTTAGGTTAGGTTAGGTTAGGTTAGGTTAGGTTAGGTTAGGTTAGGTTAGGTTAGGTTAGGTTAGGTTAGGTTAGGTTAGGTTAGGTTAGGTTAGGTTAGGTTAGGTTAGGTTAGGTTAGGTTAGGTTAGGTTAGGTTAGGTTAGGTTAGGTTAGGTTAGGTTAGGTTAGGTTAGGTTAGGTTAGGTTAGGTTAGGTTAGGTTAGGTTAGGTTAGGTTAGGTTAGGTTAGGTTAGGTTAGGTTAGGTTAGGTTAGGTTAGGTTAGGTTAGGTTAGGTTAGGTTAGGTTAGGTTAGGTTAGGTTAGGTTAGGTTAGGTTAGGTTAGGTTAGGTTAGGTTAGGTTAGGTTAGGTTAGGTTAGGTTAGGTTAGGTTAGGTTAGGTTAGGTTAGGTTAGGTTAGGTTAGGTTAGGTTAGGTTAGGTTAGGTTAGGTTAGGTTAGGTTAGGTTAGGTTAGGTTAGGTTAGGTTAGGTTAGGTTAGGTTAGGTTAGGTTAGGTTAGGTTAGGTTAGGTTAGGTTAGGTTAGGTTAGGTTAGGTTAGGTTAGGTTAGGTTAGGTTAGGTTAGGTTAGGTTAGGTTAGGTTAGGTTAGGTTAGGTTAGGTTAGGTTAGGTTAGGTTAGGTTAGGTTAGGTTAGGTTAGGTTAGGTTAGGTTAGGTTAGGTTAGGTTAGGTTAGGTTAGGTTAGGTTAGGTTAGGTTAGGTTAGGTTAGGTTAGGTTAGGTTAGGTTAGGTTAGGTTAGGTTAGGTTAGGTTAGGTTAGGTTAGGTTAGGTTAGGTTAGGTTAGGTTAGGTTAGGTTAGGTTAGGTTAGGTTAGGTTAGGTTAGGTTAGGTTAGGTTAGGTTAGGTTAGGTTAGGTTAGGTTAGGTTAGGTTAGGTTAGGTTAGGTTAGGTTAGGTTAGGTTAGGTTAGGTTAGGTTAGGTTAGGTTAGGTTAGGTTAGGTTAGGTTAGGTTAGGTTAGGTTAGGTTAGGTTAGGTTAGGTTAGGTTAGGTTAGGTTAGGTTAGGTTAGGTTAGGTTAGGTTAGGTTAGGTTAGGTTAGGTTAGGTTAGGTTAGGTTAGGTTAGGTTAGGTTAGGTTAGGTTAGGTTAGGTTAGGTTAGGTTAGGTTAGGTTAGGTTAGGTTAGGTTAGGTTAGGTTAGGTTAGGTTAGGTTAGGTTAGGTTAGGTTAGGTTAGGTTAGGTTAGGTTAGGTTAGGTTAGGTTAGGTTAGGTTAGGTTAGGTTAGGTTAGGTTAGGTTAGGTTAGGTTAGGTTAGGTTAGGTTAGGTTAGGTTAGGTTAGGTTAGGTTAGGTTAGGTTAGGTTAGGTTAGGTTAGGTTAGGTTAGGTTAGGTTAGGTTAGGTTAGGTTAGGTTAGGTTAGGTTAGGTTAGGTTAGGTTAGGTTAGGTTAGGTTAGGTTAGGTTAGGTTAGGTTAGGTTAGGTTAGGTTAGGTTAGGTTAGGTTAGGTTAGGTTAGGTTAGGTTAGGTTAGGTTAGGTTAGGTTAGGTTAGGTTAGGTTAGGTTAGGTTAGGTTAGGTTAGGTTAGGTTAGGTTAGGTTAGGTTAGGTTAGGTTAGGTTAGGTTAGGTTAGGTTAGGTTAGGTTAGGTTAGGTTAGGTTAGGTTAGGTTAGGTTAGGTTAGGTTAGGTTAGGTTAGGTTAGGTTAGGTTAGGTTAGGTTAGGTTAGGTTAGGTTAGGTTAGGTTAGGTTAGGTTAGGTTAGGTTAGGTTAGGTTAGGTTAGGTTAGGTTAGGTTAGGTTAGGTTAGGTTAGGTTAGGTTAGGTTAGGTTAGGTTAGGTTAGGTTAGGTTAGGTTAGGTTAGGTTAGGTTAGGTTAGGTTAGGTTAGGTTAGGTTAGGTTAGGTTAGGTTAGGTTAGGTTAGGTTAGGTTAGGTTAGGTTAGGTTAGGTTAGGTTAGGTTAGGTTAGGTTAGGTTAGGTTAGGTTAGGTTAGGTTAGGTTAGGTTAGGTTAGGTTAGGTTAGGTTAGGTTAGGTTAGGTTAGGTTAGGTTAGGTTAGGTTAGGTTAGGTTAGGTTAGGTTAGGTTAGGTTAGGTTAGGTTAGGTTAGGTTAGGTTAGGTTAGGTTAGGTTAGGTTAGGTTAGGTTAGGTTAGGTTAGGTTAGGTTAGGTTAGGTTAGGTTAGGTTAGGTTAGGTTAGGTTAGGTTAGGTTAGGTTAGGTTAGGTTAGGTTAGGTTAGGTTAGGTTAGGTTAGGTTAGGTTAGGTTAGGTTAGGTTAGGTTAGGTTAGGTTAGGTTAGGTTAGGTTAGGTTAGGTTAGGTTAGGTTAGGTTAGGTTAGGTTAGGTTAGGTTAGGTTAGGTTAGGTTAGGTTAGGTTAGGTTAGGTTAGGTTAGGTTAGGTTAGGTTAGGTTAGGTTAGGTTAGGTTAGGTTAGGTTAGGTTAGGTTAGGTTAGGTTAGGTTAGGTTAGGTTAGGTTAGGTTAGGTTAGGTTAGGTTAGGTTAGGTTAGGTTAGGTTAGGTTAGGTTAGGTTAGGTTAGGTTAGGTTAGGTTAGGTTAGGTTAGGTTAGGTTAGGTTAGGTTAGGTTAGGTTAGGTTAGGTTAGGTTAGGTTAGGTTAGGTTAGGTTAGGTTAGGTTAGGTTAGGTTAGGTTAGGTTAGGTTAGGTTAGGTTAGGTTAGGTTAGGTTAGGTTAGGTTAGGTTAGGTTAGGTTAGGTTAGGTTAGGTTAGGTTAGGTTAGGTTAGGTTAGGTTAGGTTAGGTTAGGTTAGGTTAGGTTAGGTTAGGTTAGGTTAGGTTAGGTTAGGTTAGGTTAGGTTAGGTTAGGTTAGGTTAGGTTAGGTTAGGTTAGGTTAGGTTAGGTTAGGTTAGGTTAGGTTAGGTTAGGTTAGGTTAGGTTAGGTTAGGTTAGGTTAGGTTAGGTTAGGTTAGGTTAGGTTAGGTTAGGTTAGGTTAGGTTAGGTTAGGTTAGGTTAGGTTAGGTTAGGTTAGGTTAGGTTAGGTTAGGTTAGGTTAGGTTAGGTTAGGTTAGGTTAGGTTAGGTTAGGTTAGGTTAGGTTAGGTTAGGTTAGGTTAGGTTAGGTTAGGTTAGGTTAGGTTAGGTTAGGTTAGGTTAGGTTAGGTTAGGTTAGGTTAGGTTAGGTTAGGTTAGGTTAGGTTAGGTTAGGTTAGGTTAGGTTAGGTTAGGTTAGGTTAGGTTAGGTTAGGTTAGGTTAGGTTAGGTTAGGTTAGGTTAGGTTAGGTTAGGTTAGGTTAGGTTAGGTTAGGTTAGGTTAGGTTAGGTTAGGTTAGGTTAGGTTAGGTTAGGTTAGGTTAGGTTAGGTTAGGTTAGGTTAGGTTAGGTTAGGTTAGGTTAGGTTAGGTTAGGTTAGGTTAGGTTAGGTTAGGTTAGGTTAGGTTAGGTTAGGTTAGGTTAGGTTAGGTTAGGTTAGGTTAGGTTAGGTTAGGTTAGGTTAGGTTAGGTTAGGTTAGGTTAGGTTAGGTTAGGTTAGGTTAGGTTAGGTTAGGTTAGGTTAGGTTAGGTTAGGTTAGGTTAGGTTAGGTTAGGTTAGGTTAGGTTAGGTTAGGTTAGGTTAGGTTAGGTTAGGTTAGGTTAGGTTAGGTTAGGTTAGGTTAGGTTAGGTTAGGTTAGGTTAGGTTAGGTTAGGTTAGGTTAGGTTAGGTTAGGTTAGGTTAGGTTAGGTTAGGTTAGGTTAGGTTAGGTTAGGTTAGGTTAGGTTAGGTTAGGTTAGGTTAGGTTAGGTTAGGTTAGGTTAGGTTAGGTTAGGTTAGGTTAGGTTAGGTTAGGTTAGGTTAGGTTAGGTTAGGTTAGGTTAGGTTAGGTTAGGTTAGGTTAGGTTAGGTTAGGTTAGGTTAGGTTAGGTTAGGTTAGGTTAGGTTAGGTTAGGTTAGGTTAGGTTAGGTTAGGTTAGGTTAGGTTAGGTTAGGTTAGGTTAGGTTAGGTTAGGTTAGGTTAGGTTAGGTTAGGTTAGGTTAGGTTAGGTTAGGTTAGGTTAGGTTAGGTTAGGTTAGGTTAGGTTAGGTTAGGTTAGGTTAGGTTAGGTTAGGTTAGGTTAGGTTAGGTTAGGTTAGGTTAGGTTAGGTTAGGTTAGGTTAGGTTAGGTTAGGTTAGGTTAGGTTAGGTTAGGTTAGGTTAGGTTAGGTTAGGTTAGGTTAGGTTAGGTTAGGTTAGGTTAGGTTAGGTTAGGTTAGGTTAGGTTAGGTTAGGTTAGGTTAGGTTAGGTTAGGTTAGGTTAGGTTAGGTTAGGTTAGGTTAGGTTAGGTTAGGTTAGGTTAGGTTAGGTTAGGTTAGGTTAGGTTAGGTTAGGTTAGGTTAGGTTAGGTTAGGTTAGGTTAGGTTAGGTTAGGTTAGGTTAGGTTAGGTTAGGTTAGGTTAGGTTAGGTTAGGTTAGGTTAGGTTAGGTTAGGTTAGGTTAGGTTAGGTTAGGTTAGGTTAGGTTAGGTTAGGTTAGGTTAGGTTAGGTTAGGTTAGGTTAGGTTAGGTTAGGTTAGGTTAGGTTAGGTTAGGTTAGGTTAGGTTAGGTTAGGTTAGGTTAGGTTAGGTTAGGTTAGGTTAGGTTAGGTTAGGTTAGGTTAGGTTAGGTTAGGTTAGGTTAGGTTAGGTTAGGTTAGGTTAGGTTAGGTTAGGTTAGGTTAGGTTAGGTTAGGTTAGGTTAGGTTAGGTTAGGTTAGGTTAGGTTAGGTTAGGTTAGGTTAGGTTAGGTTAGGTTAGGTTAGGTTAGGTTAGGTTAGGTTAGGTTAGGTTAGGTTAGGTTAGGTTAGGTTAGGTTAGGTTAGGTTAGGTTAGGTTAGGTTAGGTTAGGTTAGGTTAGGTTAGGTTAGGTTAGGTTAGGTTAGGTTAGGTTAGGTTAGGTTAGGTTAGGTTAGGTTAGGTTAGGTTAGGTTAGGTTAGGTTAGGTTAGGTTAGGTTAGGTTAGGTTAGGTTAGGTTAGGTTAGGTTAGGTTAGGTTAGGTTAGGTTAGGTTAGGTTAGGTTAGGTTAGGTTAGGTTAGGTTAGGTTAGGTTAGGTTAGGTTAGGTTAGGTTAGGTTAGGTTAGGTTAGGTTAGGTTAGGTTAGGTTAGGTTAGGTTAGGTTAGGTTAGGTTAGGTTAGGTTAGGTTAGGTTAGGTTAGGTTAGGTTAGGTTAGGTTAGGTTAGGTTAGGTTAGGTTAGGTTAGGTTAGGTTAGGTTAGGTTAGGTTAGGTTAGGTTAGGTTAGGTTAGGTTAGGTTAGGTTAGGTTAGGTTAGGTTAGGTTAGGTTAGGTTAGGTTAGGTTAGGTTAGGTTAGGTTAGGTTAGGTTAGGTTAGGTTAGGTTAGGTTAGGTTAGGTTAGGTTAGGTTAGGTTAGGTTAGGTTAGGTTAGGTTAGGTTAGGTTAGGTTAGGTTAGGTTAGGTTAGGTTAGGTTAGGTTAGGTTAGGTTAGGTTAGGTTAGGTTAGGTTAGGTTAGGTTAGGTTAGGTTAGGTTAGGTTAGGTTAGGTTAGGTTAGGTTAGGTTAGGTTAGGTTAGGTTAGGTTAGGTTAGGTTAGGTTAGGTTAGGTTAGGTTAGGTTAGGTTAGGTTAGGTTAGGTTAGGTTAGGTTAGGTTAGGTTAGGTTAGGTTAGGTTAGGTTAGGTTAGGTTAGGTTAGGTTAGGTTAGGTTAGGTTAGGTTAGGTTAGGTTAGGTTAGGTTAGGTTAGGTTAGGTTAGGTTAGGTTAGGTTAGGTTAGGTTAGGTTAGGTTAGGTTAGGTTAGGTTAGGTTAGGTTAGGTTAGGTTAGGTTAGGTTAGGTTAGGTTAGGTTAGGTTAGGTTAGGTTAGGTTAGGTTAGGTTAGGTTAGGTTAGGTTAGGTTAGGTTAGGTTAGGTTAGGTTTTTTTTTTTTTTTTTTTTTTTTTTTTTTTTTATACTACTACCTCTGACTCTAGGTCAAAGCCTGTTTTAACAATTTTATATTACTCTTTCATACCAGTTCTCGCTTTTATGCCTCTCGTACTTTCATTCTGCATACTACACATTCTTACATCTCCTTTCTTACTTTTGCAGTTGGGATGACTGCCTAATTTTTTCCTATCTACTAGCTGCTAACTATACTTTTACTAACTATACTTTATACTCTTACTTTTCCTAATTCGGGGTTCGAATTGAACACAACACATTATTTTATTTAAAATAACTCAGGTTACATTTTCTTAATCTACATACATTGTTTGTTTCTACATACTACACATTATACATCTTATCTTATTTTCTAGTTACATTTTATATCAATGAAAAACATTTTATCTTATACTATTTCTTATACATTTTCTTTTAGCATACTTACAAACTATTACATTCCTTATTTCTATTATCGTTTTATTGTTTACATACAATTTCGTATGCTAGGAAGTCGATATTACAAATATCGCTCCAGCATTCTTTCCTAAACCTTATTTCTTAAATTAGTTTTTACAACAATATTTTTACAATATTCAAGGAATGAATTCCTGCTTTTGCTCATCATTATATCCTCGATATTTTTTATTGATACTTTACATTCAACCTTGTGTTCAACATCATACCTGTCTTTGGCATACACAGGACAATCGGTAATAAGGTGGAGGAGGGACTCTGGAGTGTTTGGATCGCAAGAGCACGATGGGTTATCCTTACACTTGAATCGGTGCAAGTATTCGGAGAACCCACCGTGCCCTGTCAACGCTTGGGTTAAAATTTGGTCGGGCTCGATCTTTCTGATCAGGCGGTAAGCCCTAACCGCATCCGGGAAAAACGTTTTTGTTACGGAGGCCGTGTCACCCGTTTTGTACCTTTGGTTCCATTCGTCAAGCGTCTGCATCCGAATGCTTCGCTTGACGAATGAAACCGGGCACTGATCGTACTTGGGTTTTGTTTTCAAATTTAACGCCGCCTGTTTGGCCAACTCATCCGCACGTTCGTTGCCTGCAAGCCCTGCATGGGCCTTGATCCAAAACAAGCTAATTTGCTTGCCTTGGTCGTTTGCTGACTTGATATTAGCTCTCGTTTCAACAGCCAGGGCGTGCAGGCAATCAAGGCTCACAACGGATTGTAATGCAGCGGTGGAATCGCTATAAATTGCAAAGGTCGACTCCCTGCGCTGCCCTATTTGCCTCACCGCTTCGCATATTGCTAGTAGTTCCGCCTGGTAGACGGTGCAGTAGGATGGTAAAGCAAGTTTGACGGCCTTAATTTCGGTTACTCTATTCCATAAGGATAGAGCAGCACCGACTCGGCCGTCAATCTTGCTCCCATCCGTGAATATGCGCATGTCAAAGTCGCTGTTCGCGTCTGTCTGCGTTTGGTCTACCAGAGTTTGGAACTCCAGAGCAATATGTTCCGCGGGATGTGGAGCCTCGAGCGCTGGGGCTGGTCGCTCAACTTCTCTGTCACCCAGCGCTGATTGGGGCACTCCCTTCTTGGCTTCGTATAACGAAGCCGCCTCTCGGACTCGGAGGTCTAGAGGGAGAATGCCGGAAAGTATCAGCGCTGCGTGCAGGGACACCGTGCGGTACGCTTTACAAATTTTTTGGGCAATTCCTCTTTGCAACGCATTGAAATGTTTTTGGACGCCTAACTTCGTCGCGGCCGGGGCCCAGGCACTCGCGGCATACAAGATCACGGGTTCTACGGTTGCGACATATATAGTGCGAACTACCTCCGGGTGCAATCCCCAGCTAACCTTCGCGGCCCTTGAAAGTTGTTTATTGATGCCGATTGCCTTTTTGCAAATATTGGAGACGTGCGTGTTAAAAGTTAATTTATCGTCTATAGTAAGACCCAGTAACTTAATCTCACGAGACATTGCAATGCCAACTCCTCCCATGTTCAGATGTGGGGTGTCATATTTTAACTTTTTTGTCAAAACCATTGCACTAGTTTTGTGCGGGGCGAATTTCAATTTGTTACTGACACCCCACCTCCGAACATGTTCGAGGGTGGCATTGGCTTGTCTCTGGATTTCTTGGGCCGTATTCCCTTCGAAAATGAGCACGACGTCATCGGCAAAAGCCTGGCAATGGTCACCTCTCACCTTTAAACTCTTTAGGAGGGGGTCAAGCAGAAGATTCCAGAGGATGGGACCGGCTATGGAGCCCTGGACACATCCCTTGTTAGTCTCCAGACTATGCTCCTCTCCACCATAACGAACTGAGACAGCGCGTTTAGAGAGATAGCTGTCCACCGTTCTTCTGATATTAATTGGGCACTTTTCTTCGGCCAATCTGGTTCTTATAGCTGGCCACCATGCACTGTCAAAGGCTCCCTCTATGTCTAGTGATACCAATGTGACAATTTTCTTTGCTGCCAGTCTTGAACGAATGCGTTGAACCAGTGCATAGAGGGAGTCTTCCGTGCTTTTTTGTGGCATAAACCCATACTGGTTTGAGTCCATACGAGGTAAGAGGTGGAACTTTAACCTGGCTACGAGTAGTTTTTCGTAGATTTTACCTAGTATGGGTAACAGTCCAATTGGCCGGTATGACTTCGGTACTCTATAGTTTTCTTTTCCCGGTTTTCTGAGTGCGATTACGGTGGCCTTTTTCCATTCCGCTGGGAAATAACAAAGCTCCAGACATTTGTTGACTAACGCTAGGAACAGAGCTGGGTCCTTGTTGATTGCGTGGAGACATATGTCGGCAGTAAATCCATCTGCGCCTGGGGCCTTCTTTGGATTAAAGGACTCTACCGCTCGTTTAAGTTCAGTTACTGTGAACGGTGGGTCTCCAGGTTCATCTTGGTCACCATCGTTCACTCGCTCTGCTCTCTCTCTCACTTCGCGGTGTTCGTCACTGTCTGTAGCCGTTGCGTCTTTAGGGTAGAAGGTTTCAGCCAAAAGTCTCGCAGAGTCCTTTATGCTCAGTACCGTTCCGCCATCCTCCAGCGGAATGTCCTCCTCCCGCTTAGCCGTTCTCCCTATTACTCTATAAATCCCCTCCCAAAGTCCCTCTTTGTCCTGTCTGCCGCAGAACCCCTTCCAGCTCTCAGTCTGCGCTTTCTTCGCTTCCTCCTCGTACTGCTCCTTTTTCTGCAGGTATTCCTCCACGACTTTCCGCTTCCGTATGGGGGCAGCATTCCTTATACGACGTTTCCTCGTCAAGACTTCTGCTTTGAGTGCTTCCAGTTCTTCCGACCACCACGGGATTTGGAGTTTGCTGTTGTTTTTCTTAAGTGGTATACTTGCACTGCATGCCTCCGTTATTATCTTGTTGTACTTGCTTACCATTTCATCTATTTCATCTGCCGTTTTGATGTTATTGATCCCTGCCAGGTTAACATTATGCTCCTCTTTTAATTGGGTGAATTTCTCATGAAATTCACCCCAATTAGCTTTCTTGGTGTTAAACTTCCTGGTGGTCCGTTCTATTTTGATCCCTTTTGATTTCTGCAGTAGCAAGTTTAGTGAAATCGCGTTGTGGTCGGAACCCGTCAAGTCGTCTATCACTCTCCAGTCGGAAACCCTATCCAGCATGTCGGTGGTGCAGAAAGTCACGTCGACATGGCTTGAGTAATGCTTGCCCCCCCGGACCGTGTCAAATGTCGGAATATCCCCCTGGTTGAGGACGTGGAGGTCGAGCTCATGGATTGTATCCGCCAATTCTTGTCCTCGGTGATCGATCTCGGGACTACCCCACCAGGTACTTTTGGCGTTGGCATCGCCTCCTATTATGGTCCTTTTAGCGCCTGTTTCAGCAACGATCCTTTTTATATGCTCTATATATGGCCCTATAGGCTGATCCGGCTCAAAGTAGTAGGACACAAGTGTAGTCGTCCAAGCTTTGGTGTGGGCCGTCACCACTACGATGTTATTAGTGGTGAGTTCCGGGTATTGTTTGATACTAAGGTCGGGATCTAAGATCACAACGGCCGCTTTGACGGTCCCATCACCATCGCTCTGGAAGACTCTAAAGCCACTTTGTGTCCTCATACTCTTCGCCGCCCCAACGTATGGTTCTTGCACAAGTGCGATCGCTGCTTTCCGCTTCGTTGCCTCCATCAGGAGTTCGTCTGTGGCCAGTTTTTTCCTTTGAAGGTTGGCTTGTAGTACCAGGTAGGGAGTGGTTTTCGCAGGGGTGCCCTTAGCAATACTGCACGGTTTTCCTTGCCAGTTTGTCCCATCTCTTCCTTACTGGGCATTCACTGCTGAAAGCATTGTGAGGCCTTTCGACCTGATCGATACCCTCTCTTACACAATTTTTGCAGGATGGGAGCGCTCGACTTTTCCAGGCCTCACATTCTGCCTTCAGATGGGGGTCTCCACAGTGCACACATAGATCCACTTTGTCCTTGCAGAAGCCTTTGCTATGGCCGTATCCAAGGCAACTGGTGCATTGCACCAGGGGTGACTGGTCATCCACCCTTATCTTCTGCCTATCCACATACATTGCACCCAACTCGACCGCCCTCTTCCATATAATAGGGGAAGTGGCGATCACTACATGCGCCGTATGCGGGTTCCTGGCGCGTCTTCGGTATTTGATCACCAGTCTATTTTGATCTTCTTCTATTCCCTGGAATACCTCTTTGTTTTGGTTTCGGACCATGTACAAAAGTTCGTCTTCTGTATGCACTGTCAAGACGTCCTTAAGTATGAGCAGTGGGTCCTTATTTCTCATTTCTTCGCAGACTAGATTCTTTCCATCTTTTTCTATCCTGTCCTTTACCTTTTTCCGTTCTTCCACTGTCTTACAGCTTACTATGACCTTTCTGTCCTTCGCTTTCCTAACTCTTTCTACTCTCACCCATCCTTCCTTCAGGTCTAATGTCTCGCAGAGATTTTTAAGGACCTCATCACCTGTTTCCTCTTCGTTTGTAGATGTGATAACCACCGAGTGTAAGGTGTTCCCGGCGCCGACACTCGATGGTTTGTTCTTGCTAGCAGGGGTGGAGGTGGAGGCTGCTGCTTTCGCATAGGTCTTCTCCGCAACTGTTTCGCTCACTTTTTTAACTTCCTCTGTGACTAAGTCCACTTTTACTGCTACTCCCCCCCACCTTTTCGAGCACGGGCTTGCAGATCTGCTCCTGCATAGCTGATATTATGTTGCTCCCTAAGTTGTGGATTGCTCCCTCCATATCTCTATGCATGTCTCCAAGATGCTGGAAGAACATGTCCCCAATTTTCTGCAAGCTCTCCTGGGAGGGTGGTAGGCCAGGTGGTTGTGGTGGGTTTCTGGTCGGGGTTTGTCTTCCCGATAAGGGGGTTTCGCTAGTCTTTTCCTCTGCCAGCCTCTTCGCTACTTCTTCGAGCCTTGCTGCAAACTTTACCGATCCTTTGTCGACGTACTCTTTAATATCCCTACGCATCTGAGGATATTCCTTGACTTTATGCGGCATACCTTTTAGGAATTTAATAGCATCCTGAAGGATCTCTTCGGTGCTCATTTTATGTAGCTCTGTATCAGTTGCCGATGTCGCTTGGGATTGTACAGGTCCCACTTTTCTGGTCTTTTTCTCATTTTTCACTTCATGTGTTCGTCTAGGATCTTTGATAGGTGGCGATGATGACGTGCCAGGGGTATCCTGACCCATGTCAATTTGCTTTCGAACTTCCTTTGCATTTGCCACTACCGGAGTTGGAGCATTTTCCGAGCTGGTCCTTGTTTTTGCTTCAAGTCTACTCGCCATTTGACCTACATCCACGTTACCCACTTTTGGTGGTGACCTCTGCTGTCTTGGCTTCGCCGGGCTATGCGCTACCATACTCATTTTCGTCAGAGGTAGGCGTCAAACACAATAAAATAAAATAACAATAGAAATAAAATATAAATTTGTAAAAGTTGTAAAATAAGTAATTTAAAATAAGAGTGTTTTTATTAATATAACTTGTCAAGTGACGTATAAACACGCACAGTCTCAAGTCAGAGTTTTGGTTTTAGGTAAATTACCTAGGTTATTTGCAAAAAGGCAATGTCGGATTTTGTGTAATGTAGAGTCACAAAAGATGACTCTACGTCTTAAATATATTTTATAACGTCAGTAGGGTGGCGAAATACACCCACCAATGTAAACCGCGTGTTTTTCCTAATTTTACCTGAGAAGTTACACCTAATATAATTAAAAATTTTATTTTGAATGTAGAGTCGCTAAATGTGACTCTACGTCTTTAGTCTTGTAGAACGTTAAAGGGGGTGGCAAAATACACCCGCCAGTGAAAACCGCGAATTTTTGCGAATTTTATCCGCGAAGTTACACTTAAACAACTAAAAAACAAGATGGCGGCCAAAATGGCGGCTCCGATCGTCTTAAGTCCTAAAGGGCGATTGTAGCCCTTGCCGAGCCCTACAACCCGACCCCTCGCACGCCCCTTTACGACCAATAGTTCCCGAGCAATCGGCGCCGGAAATTCCCGGAGAAACCGGATAAAAACCGGATAAAGGCGGATATCTCGGGAAGTATTGGGCGGAGTACCCGGGTGTGCGGTATTTTCTGGCAGGTCTCGTCGAGCCCCACCCCCCAGTGGGGTTTTTGGAAAATAATTTCCAAGGTCACCCTAGGGTGGTACGACCCCACCAAAGTAGTAGAGGGGGTCCGGGGAGACCAACCAGACAAATCCCCGTCGCTCTAGCCCCAATAGTTTGGGAGATACGGCCCTCCAAACTTTTTCAAAATGGCGTCCAAGATGGCCGCCACCAACTTTGGAGGGCTGTAGCTCCGGCCCTATTAGAGCTAGGTACCCGGTGTTTGGGTTTATTGGGGGTGCCCTGGCGAGATCTACCTCGCAAGCCGAAAAAATCGGGGTAAAAAACAAAAGTGGGAAAAATGGGGTTTTTGGGGTTGGAAAGGGTAGAGGGGGGAAAAATACACAGGATATTTTAAAGGTCCACTCTAATCGGGTGGATAGTTTGGGAGCTATAACGGTTCCAAAATTTGGTCCCCCAGGGGGACTAATGGTCCCCCTAATATTCCAAAAATCGTAGCTCCCAAACTATTGGTCGTAGAGGCGCGGGGTTTTCTGCGGCGTGTTGGGGGGACTCTGGGCTACAATGTACACGGGCCAGAATCCGGATATAGACACTATATGGAGTTAAGCGTTCTCACCCCACCAGGCCGCAAGAGGGTCTAAAAATAGGCCCTACTGTGAAAGCCTCGCCTCTCTAGGACCAAAGACACAGAAGTTATTCGCGGGAGAAAATTTATCCGGATTTCAACAAAATGGCCGCCAATCCGGATAAAACGTAAACAAAGGCCTAGCCCGCCGGTGTTTGGGCTTACTAGTGATGCCGGGGACACCTAAGACCTATGGTAGGCCGACCTAACCCCTATCTATATACCCCTAAAAAATAACACAGAAAATAACTTTAAAAATTAAATATCTAAAAAAGTATAACTCCTAAAAATATAAATGGGGTACCTAAAAATAGCACATACAGTACACAACAAAACACAAAAGAAATTTTGAAAAACGGACTTAAAGCCAAAGCACAATCGGTGGGGGAAGTTTCAACCCCTAACTTCAAAAATTAATAACTCCCTAATTATAGGTCCGAAAATTAAAATTTAAAAACTATATGAAAGATATTAACTAGTACTAATTTTACAAATTTAGACAAAATTTACTGTCATACAAATTTTTTGAGATATTAATTTTTGAAATTTTTGAAATTTTTAAAATCTAAAAACTCAGCTGCTTCTTGTCCGATTTTGAAGATCGAGGTATCCAGTGACTCGCCCCGTTGCGCCGCTCCTGCTGAACACCTTCAAAACACCCGGCCGCGCCGGGAAGTCCGACCACGTGTTTTCAGGTTAGTTGGTTTTTCCCTTTTATCCCTTAGGATATTAACGGGAAAAATCTGGAACTCAGCTCGTTGTGAAGAGGGCGCAAAGGCGCACACGCCGACAATTCGCAATCCCACGCGTCTCGCAAATTGCGGACACAGTGGGCGAAAAACAGACGAAATTTTGCAACTTTTCACTTAACTTTTCACTTTTTCACTAATAACTTTTCCAACTGTGATCCGATTTTCAATACACTTGCACGATCGGATGCGCCTCGTCAGCGCGCAACTTTTGATATATAGCACGTCGCTGTACACTTTGGATTTACCACTTTTTTCTATTTTTAAGTGTGGAGCGCACGTGGTTTTGATGCTCTCGGTACGGCGGTCGGAGCCAGAATGGGTTAGGTTAGGTTAGGTTAGGTTAGGTTAGGTTAGGTTAGGTTAGGTTAGGTTAGGTTAGGTTAGGTTAGGTTAGGTTAGGTTAGGTTAGGTTAGGTTAGGTTAGGTTAGGTTAGGTTAGGTTAGGTTAGGTTAGGTTAGGTTAGGTTAGGTTAGGTTAGGTTAGGTTAGGTTAGGTTAGGTTAGGTTAGGTTAGGTTAGGTTAGGTTAGGTTAGGTTAGGTTAGGTTAGGTTAGGTTAGGTTAGGTTAGGTTAGGTTAGGTTAGGTTAGGTTAGGTTAGGTTAGGTTAGGTTAGGTTAGGTTAGGTTAGGTTAGGTTAGGTTAGGTTAGGTTAGGTTAGGTTAGGTTAGGTTAGGTTAGGTTAGGTTAGGTTAGGTTAGGTTAGGTTAGGTTAGGTTAGGTTAGGTTAGGTTAGGTTAGGTTAGGTTAGGTTAGGTTAGGTTAGGTTAGGTTAGGTTAGGTTAGGTTAGGTTAGGTTAGGTTAGGTTAGGTTAGGTTAGGTTAGGTTAGGTTAGGTTAGGTTAGGTTAGGTTAGGTTAGGTTAGGTTAGGTTAGGTTAGGTTAGGTTAGGTTTTTTTTTTTTTTTTTTTTTTTTTTTTTTTTTTTTTTTTTTTTTTTTTTTTTTTTTTTTTTTTTTTTTTTTTTTTTTTTTATCTTCTACCTCTAACATAGGGTCAGAGCCTGTTTTTACATTTTGATTTTTGTTTACTCTTTCATACCAGTTCTCGCATTTATGCTTCTCGCACATTCATACCGCATACCACACTTTCATACATCATCTTTTATACTATAACGGCCGGGAAAGACCGCCTAATCTATCTATTTATTTCTAATCTATCTATCTATTTATTCCTAATATATTTTTTATTGGGTTCTATGGAACTCGACACAGTTTTTCTTTATTTAATAAACATTTGTTACACAGTCCTTATTAATTCTAAGTACATTTTTCTTATAACTATTTACATTGTCTTATGCCTATTATTAATTATTTACTATTCTAGTTACATACACTCTTAGTTTTTGTATTACATTTTATAATATTTACCTAATGTTTCTTATGCTAAATAACAATATTCAATAATATCATTTTAGCATTATTGCTAATCTACTTTATTTCTCTTTATTACTCTTAAAACTATATTCTTACAAAAATCTAGGAATCTTTCTCTTTCTTTACTTAACATTATTTCCTCTATGTTTTTTGGACAAATCTTATATTCTATTTTTTGTTCAATACTGAATCTTTCCAAATTATAAATTGGACAATCTATAATTAAGTGTGGGAGGGACTCAGGGGTTTCGGGGTCGCAGGCGCACGATGGGTTATCCTTGCACTTGAATCTATGCAAGTACTCGGAGAACCCACCGTGCCCTGTCAATACTTGGGTGAGGATGGGGTCGGGTTCAATTTTCCTGATGGTGCGGAAAGCCCTATTCGCGTCCGGTAAGAACATTTTGGTTACCGCGGCAGTATCACCAGCTTTATATCTCCGGTTCCATTCGTCAAGCGTCTGCATCCTAATGCTACGCTTGACGAATGATACCGGACAACTATCGTATTTCGGTCTAGTTTTGAGATTGAGTGCCGCGTCCTTCGCCAGCTCGTCCGCTCGCTCATTGCCCGCCAGCCCGACGTGGGCTTTTATCCAAAATAAAGATATATATTTATTTTGGAGAGCAATTGTTTTTATGTTTGCCCTTGCTTCTACGGCCAATGGGTGCAGGCAGTCCAAGCTGGCGACGGACTGAAGGGCCGCGGTCGAATCAGAGTATATCGCGAAGGTGGTTTCCTTTCTCCTTGTTGCCAGGCCTGTCGCCTCACATATAGCAAGGAGCTCCGCCTGGTAGACTGTGCAATACGTCGGCAAAGCAAGTTTGACGGCCCTAATTTCGGTTCCTCTATTCCACAAGGATAGGGCGGAGCCGACCCGGCCGTCAATCTTACTGCCGTCAGTAAAGATTTGAATGTCAAAGTCGCTATTAGCGTTAACTTGCTCTTGGTCTACCAGGGGATGGAATTCGATGCTAACGTGCTCGGCTGGATGAGGAGCCTCGAGCGCAGGGACTGGTCGCTCGACCTCCCTGTCACCCAGCACTGATTGGGGCACTCCCTTCTTGGCCTCATAAAGCGAGGCCGCCTCGCGAATCCGGAGGTCTAGAGGGAGCAGTCCAGAAAGGATCAGTGCTGCGTGCAGGGACACTGTGCGATAGGCCTTACAAATTCTTTGCGCGAATCCTCGCTGCAAGGCGTTAAGATGCTTCTGCACGCCCAACTTTGATGCGGCAGGGGCCCAGGCGCTCGCGGCGTATAAGATAATTGGTTCGACCGTCGCGATATATATAACTCGGACTATCTCAGGGTTAAGCCCCCAGCTGACCTTTGCCGCCCTCGAGAGTTGTTTACTAATACCTATTGCTTTCTTGCATACGTTTGAAACATGCGCATTAAACGTCAGTTTGTCATCAATAGTGAGGCCAAGTAATTTTATTTCCCGGGACATTGCAATGTCGACCCCGCCCATGCTCAGAAGTGGGGTGTCATACTTTAGCTTCCTCGTGACTACCATCGCGTTGGTTTTGTGCGGAGCGAATTTGAGCTTATTTCTGACACCCCACCTCCGAACATGTTCAAGGGTGGCGTTGGCTTTCGTCTGGACCTCTAGGGCCGTGTTCCCCTCAAAAACAAGTACAACGTCGTCAGCAAAGGCCTGACAGTAGTCACCTCTGTCATTCAGGCTCTTCAGAAGGGGATCCAACAGCAGGTTCCATAGAATTGGGCCCGCTATTGAACCCTGCACGCATCCTTTATTAGTTCCCGCATTGCATACCTCGCCCCCGTATCTAACCGAGACAGTTCTATCAGAGAGATAACTGTCCAGCACTCTCCTTATGTTAACGGGAACTTTTTCCTCAGCCAGTCTGGTTTTAATAGCTGGCCACCACGCACTATCGAAGGCTCCCTCTATATCCAGTGAGACAAGTGTTAGAATTTTCTTGTCTGCTAGCTTTGATCTAATGCGCTGAACTAGAGTATAGAGGGAGTCCTCCGTGCTCCTCTGGGGCATGAATCCATACTGGCTGGGGCTTATATTGGGAAGTAAGTGATATTTCAACCTAGCTACAAGCATTTTCTCGTATATTTTTCCCAGTATGGGCAAAAGGCCGATTGGTCTATAAGACTTAGGTGTTCTGTAGCTACTTTTTCCCGGTTTCCTCAGTACAACTACAGTTGCTCTCTTCCATGCCTGGGGGAAGTAATGAAGCTCCAAGCATTTGTTGAGCAGTGCCAGGAATAGTTCTGGTTCCGCTTTGATCGCCCGGAGGCAAATGTCCGCCGTGAAGCCTTCCGCCCCTGGTGCCTTCTTAGGGTTGAACGACTCTGCTGCTCGCTCGAGTTCTGTGATAGTAAATGGTGGATCACAAGGACCACCTTGTTCACCATCATTCACTATTTTTGCCTTGTCTCTTATTTGGCGATGCTCGTCGTTCTCTCCATCCGTTTTGTCTTCAGGGTAGAAGGTTCTTGCCAGAAGCTCGACTGATCCTCTGGCACTTAGGATCTTCCCATTCTCCTCCAGTGGCACGTCCTCCTCCCTCTTCCTTGTCCTGCCGATAACCCTATAAATTCCCTCCCACATTCCTTCTCTATCCTGTTTCCCACAGAACCCCTTCCAACTTTCAGTCTGCGCGTTCCTTGCTTTTTGCTCATACTCCTCTTTCTTTTGCAGGTATTCTTCGACAACCTTTGACTTACGTATCGGTGCGGCGTTTCTGACTCTGCGTTTGAAGGTGGTTACTTCGTTCTTCATCTTCTCCAGTTCTTCGGACCACCATGGCATGTTAAGTGTATCTTTTGCTTTCTTTTCAGGCATCGAAACTTTGCATGCTTCTGCTATTGTTTGATTGTATTTTTCTACGATTTGATCAATTTCTGTTTGGCTTTGAATTTTAAAAATTTCGTCTAAATTTAGGTTATTATCTAACTTTAATTGGGTGAGTTTTTCAGAAAACTCCTCCCAATTAGCTTTTTTAGTGTTGTATTTCCGGGTTGTTCTATTTACTTTTACGCCTTTTGATTTGTGTAGTTTGATACTAAGAGACATGCCATTGTGGTCCGAGCTGGTGAGACCCTCGTCCACTCTCCAATCTTCTACTAGGTCCAGCAGGTCAGTGGTGCACGCAGTGACGTCTACATAACTGGTGTATCTTTTGTTACCGCGAACGGTGTCAAAGGTTGGAATCTGCCCTGTGTTGAGGATGTTGAGATCATTCTCATGGATGAAACCTGCCATATCCTCTCCTCTGAAGTCTTCTTCAGGACTACCCCACCAGCCGCTCTTGGCGTTGGCATCACCCCCTATTATCGTTTTCTTGGCTCCGGTCTTCTTCATTATATATTTTATGTGGTCTATGTACGGGCCAATGGGTTGGTCAGGCTCGAAGTAGAAGGACACAAGCGTGGTCCTCCAGGCGACGGTAGAGACGGTTATCACCACGATGTTCTTGGTGGTTAGGTCCGGATATTGTTCTACATTGAGGTCCGGATCAAAGACCGCTATAGCCGCCTTTACCGTTCCCTCTCCGTCATACTGGAAGACCCTGACTCCGCTCTGTGTCCTCATACTCCCAACACTTCCCACATAAGGTTCCTGAATGAGGGCTGCCGCTACTCTTCTTTTTGTTGCTTCTATAAGCAGCTCGTTGGTGGCCAATTTCTTGCGTTGTAAGTTGGCTTGCAGCAGCTGATATGGGGCATTTTTCGCTAGAGTGCCCTTAGCAGTATGCTATGGTTTTCCGCGCTATTATGTCCCAGCGCCTTCTTACAGGGCACTCGTTGTCAAAAGCGTTATGTTCTCCGTTTGACTGGGCATTTTTGTCCCTTGCGCAGTTTTTACAAGATGGGACTTGGTTCAGGTCGGGGCAATCCCTTTTTAGGTGTGGGTCCCCACAGTGGCTGCATAGGGCCTCATCCACCCCTGTGCAATACTTCCTGCTGTGACCAAATCCTAGGCACTTGGTACATTGCACGAGAGGTGACTGATCGGCCACCCTTATACGCTGAAAAGCGATGTAAATTGCGCCGGCCTCAGTCGCCCTTTTCCAAATTATTGGAGATACAGATATCACTACATGGTTTTGGAGAGGATTTCTTGCGTTTCTCCTATATTTTATTTCCATCCTGTCATCTTTTATATCCATATTTTGGAATATTTCCCGATTTTGACTACGCATTATTTTCTTTAACTCATCGTCCTTATGCATCGTCATAACATCCCGGAGTATTATAAGAGGATCTTTGTTCTTCATATCCTCACATGTAAGGCTCTTTCCGCTCTTCTCTATTTTGTCCTTCAGCTTCCTTCGCTCTTCCTGCGTCTTAAAGCTTACTATAACTTTCCTATCTTTTGCTTTTCGGATTTTCTCTACCTTCACCCATCCGTCATCCCCTTTGAAGGTGTTGTGGATTTTTTCGAGAACTTCCTCGCCTGTGTCCTGGTCTTCTGTTGACGTAATGACCACCGAGTGGAGCGTATTCCCGGCGCTGTTCGGTGGTCTGACCATGTTGCTTGAGGCTGTCGCGTTGGCGTAGGATTTTTCTGTCAGTGCAGCACTCATGGTTTTGAACTCTTGTGTGGCCAGGTCCAGCTTAGCCGTAAGTCCTCCCACTCTATCGAGTAGAGGTTCGCTGAGGGTCTTCTGTATAGCTGTTTCAAGGCCGCAGATCTTTCTTTCAAGGCCTGCTCGCATATCCGCCATACTCTTGAGTAGAACCTCTTGATATTTGGCATCTTCCTGTTGAGGAAGTTTCGATGGTTGGCTCAGTGGTGTGATCTGAGCCCTATTCTCTTTTTGCCTTATTTTAAATTCCCGTACACGGAGTACATTCTCTGCTGCTCCGGAAATCAGGAAGTCCTTGATCTCCTTTTTCAAGTTTCCGGACTCACTTGCCTTCGTTGGTATGGCTTTTAAGAAGTCCTCTATCTTCTTAATCAGAGTGTCATTACCTTCACTATGTAACATCTCTGACGTGAGGTTGTTTTGGGCACTGCTGTTTTTAGAGGCTGTGGTTGTTGTTGATTTTTTCTTGCCAACCTCATGACCAATGTTGGAGGGAGGTGATGGGAGTCCAGGGACCTTATTAAAGTTAATATGTTTTGGGTCCATTTTTGAGGTCGTCGCCATGTTTTTGACCATCGGTTGCTTGGTTATGGTCTGGCTCACAAGGTTGGTCCTTGGAGAATGCTCCGTAGGGTCGGATGGTGGGGTTCCCAGTTTTGATTTAGGGCTCTTTCCCGGCCTACCTACTGGGGTGTGCACGAAAGCCATGCTTGTCTTTGTCAGAGGTATGCGTCAGTGATATAATAAAAATAAGGTAAAAATAAAAGAAAATTTGTATAAGTTGTATATAAGACGTTTTACGTGTGTATATATGTCGATTTAAAAATTTCGCGTCAGCGGCCTGCGCGGTCACTACTTAAAGCTAATAAAGTTGAAGAATTTGTTTGTTTAGGTAAAATACCTAAAGACGTACGCAAAAAAGCAATGTCCAGGTTTTTTGAAGGTAGAGTCACAAAAAATGACTCTACGTCGCAATATTTTTCAACAAGTCAGAAGGGCGGCAAAATACACCCAATGGTCAAAACGCCGGATTTTTTGGAATTTTTTCCGCAAAGTTATTCAACTTTATACTAAAAACAAAATGGCGGCCAAAATGGCGGCTCCGATCGCAATTACTCCTAAGGGGCGATTGTAGCTCTTGTTGAGCCCTACTACCTGACCCCTCGCACGCCCCTCTACGACCAATAGTTCCCGAGTGAGTGATGCCGGAAATTTCCGGAGAAACCGGATAAAAACCGGATAAAGGCGGATATCTCGGGAAGTATTGGGCGGAGTACCCGGGTATGCGGTATTTTCTGACAGGTCTCGTCGAGCCCCACCCCCCAGTGGGGTTTTTGGAAAATAATTTCCAAGGTCACCCTAGGGTGGTACGACCCCACCAAGGTGGTAGAGGGGGTCCGGGGAGACCAACCAGACAAATCCCCGTCGCTCTAGCCCCAATAGTTTGGGAGATATGGCCCTCCAAACTTTTTCAAAATGGCGTCCAAGATGGCCGCCACCAACTTTGGAGGGCTGTAGCTCCGGCCCTATTGGAGCTAGGTACCCGGTGTTTGGGTTTATTGGGGGTGCCCTGGCGAGATCTACCTCGCAAGCCGAAAAAATCAGGGTAAAAAACAAAAGTGGGAAAAATGGGGTTTTTGGGGTTGGAAAGGGTAGAGGGGGGAAAAATACACAGAATATTTTAAAGGTCCACTCTAATCGGGTGGATAGTTTGGGAGCTATAACGGTTCCAAAATTTGGTCCCCCAGGGGGACTAATGGTCCCCCTAATATTCCAAAAATCGTAGCTCCCAAACTATTGGTCGTAGAGACGCGGGGTTTTCTGCGGCGTGTTGGGGGGACACTGGGCTACAATGTACACGGGCCAGAATCCGGATATAGACACTATATGGAGTTAAGCGTTCTCACCCCACCAGGCCGCAAGAGGGTCTAAAAATAGGCCCTACTGTGGAAGCCTCGCCTCTCTAGGACCAAAGACACAGAAGTTATTTGCGGGAGAAAATTTATCCGGATTTCAACAAAATGGCCGCCAATCCGGATAAAACGTAAACAAAGGCCTAGCCCACCGGTGTTTGGGCTTACTAGTGATGCCAGGGGCACCTAAGACCTATGGTAGGCCGACCTAACCCCTATCTATATACCCCTAAAAAATAACACAGAAAATAACTTTAAAAATTAAATATCTAAAAAAGTATAACTCCTAAAAATATAAACGGGGTACCTAAAAATAGAGAGCACAAAGTACTACACGACACAAAAAGAAATTTAAAAATATCACATAAAATAAAGGCACAATGACAGGGGGAAGTTTCAACCCCTAATTTCAAAAAATTGTATCTCCTAAAGTTATTATCCGATTTCAAAAATTTAAATTTTCTAAGAATGAGTTTAATAAATGCGACTAATAAAAAATTTTAGAAAAAATGATGTACTTGTAAAATTTTGAAAAACAATTGTTTGAAATTTTTTCAATTTTGTAACTTAAATAACTTAGCTGCTAATCTTCCGATTTCGGTGTTTGATGTGTCGGGTGACTCGCCCCGCTGCTCCGCTTCCGCTGATGACCTTCAAACCACCCGGCCGCCCCGGGAAGACCGACCTCGTGGTTTGAGGTTATTTTGTTTTTCCTTATTTCCCCGTTTAATATAAACGGGAAAAATCGGGAACTGGTGCAGGAATGTAGAGGGCGCTGAGGCGCACACGATGACAATTTCAAATCCCACGCGTCTCGCAAGCTGCGGACGCAGTGGATGGAAAACTGGCGAAATTTTGCAACTTTTCACTTAACTTTTCACTTTTTCACTAATAACTTTTCCAACTGTGATCCGATTTTCAATATACTTGCACGATCGGATGCGCCTCGTCAGCGCGCAACTTTTGATATATAGCACGTCACTGTACACTTTGGATTTACCACTTTTTTCTATTTTTAAGTGTGGAGCGCACGTGGTTTTGATGCTCTCGGTACGGCGGTCGGAGCCAGAATGGGTTAGGTTAGGTTAGGTTAGGTTAGGTTAGGTTAGGTTAGGTTAGGTTAGGTTAGGTTAGGTTAGGTTAGGTTAGGTTAGGTTAGGTTAGGTTAGGTTAGGTTAGGTTAGGTTAGGTTAGGTTAGGTTAGGTTAGGTTAGGTTAGGTTAGGTTAGGTTAGGTTAGGTTAGGTTAGGTTAGGTTAGGTTAGGTTAGGTTAGGTTAGGTTAGGTTAGGTTAGGTTAGGTTAGGTTAGGTTAGGTTAGGTTAGGTTAGGTTAGGTTAGGTTAGGTTAGGTTAGGTTAGGTTAGGTTAGGTTAGGTTAGGTTAGGTTAGGTTAGGTTAGGTTAGGTTAGGTTAGGTTAGGTTAGGTTAGGTTAGGTTAGGTTAGGTTAGGTTAGGTTAGGTTAGGTTAGGTTAGGTTAGGTTAGGTTAGGTTAGGTTAGGTTAGGTTAGGTTAGGTTAGGTTAGGTTAGGTTAGGTTAGGTTAGGTTAGGTTAGGTTAGGTTAGGTTAGGTTAGGTTAGGTTTTTTTTTTTTTTTTTTTTTTTTTTTTTTTTTTTTTTTTTTTTTTTTTTTTTTTTTTATCTACTTCTCCCCAGACTCTAGGTCCAGGCCTTTCTGTATCTAATTTTCTCATTCATGCCAGTTCTCTCAAGTATGCCTCTCGCACTTTTATGCTGCATTCTGTATCTTTCTTTCATTCTTATCCTCATTCATACAATAACGGGTGGGATTGCCCGCCTATTCTATATTCTGTACTAATATATACTTTATTTATTTATTTAACACGGAAAATGAAGGTACACTGCTTATTTCAATCTTTTGCTTACAATTTTTCTTTTCTTAATCTTAAATTTTACTTCCTTATATTCTATTTGTTACTTATTATTCTAAAATTTTACAGAACATTTTCCTCATACTACTTACATATTCTTAGTAACTATAACAATTTGCTTTTCCAATTTGCTATTAAATACATACATTTCTTTAACTTAATTATTTCTAAATTTTCCATACATTCTAATTTTTAATTTTCTTAACTAACAATTTGATTCAAATTGCTGATCGCAATTGATTCAATTTGACGCTTACATACATCTTGTTAAATAAACAATTTTTGGAAATTTTCTTATCTTATAAAATTTTATAAACTACTTCTTAACAATTTGGTGACAATTTGTTATAATAATTTTGTTAATCATTCCTATTTTTAACAATGGTAATGCTCTAATAACATTTTTGTTTTATGTTACAGGTTTTTTGATAATTTTTCTAGACACGATTATGTATTCCATTGTGTTGACACTTTATGCTTTCTATTCTAATATTTACTCATGATAATACAATTCAAAACTCGTTCTATGTTTATCAGTTATGTGTTTACTTATTTCTTACTCTATTTTGTCTATAATATATTAACACATTTCATCTTACTTTTTATCTCCTAAATCTAGGGTAGTATTTTATATATGCTATAGATATATAGTACTTCCCCCTTTCTTTTGCTATTTACTATATTTTTTATCTATTATTTCAGGTTTCACTCCATATTTATTTTAATTAATTGTTTGTCATAATGACTATTGAATTTTATTCTATTATTCAAGTTAATTTTGAGTGTTTATAGTTGATTTTATTTATCAAATGCCTAATGGGTTCTGTATATTTTCTAATTTTGTAAAAAATTTCTAATTTTGTTTAATTTTGTTATTTATTTAGTCTAAAAAAGAGATTTTGTATCAAAACTAATTATATTTCCAAAATATATTAGTTTTATTTTAAGTTCTTCTACCATTTATACCCGCATTTTAAATCACAGATTTAATTTGTGGGATGTGTGGTGTAGTGTTGTGGAGTTTACTAGATGGAGTTACTTCCCTATTCTGTGTAGTAGGCCGTGGTGGATCTAGCCAGGTAATCCCACTTACTTCGCACCGGGCATTCTTCGCTGAATGCGCTATGATTTGAGACTTTTTGCCCAGAGCGTGCACAGTTGCAGCACTCCGGAGGAGATCCAGCGATCTTGAGTTCACACTCGGCCTGCAAGTGTGGTCCTCCGCAGTGGCTGCACTTGTCCACAGTCTGTGTGCAAAACTTTCTCCCATGGCCATAGCCCAGACAGCGAGAACACTGAATTAGTGGAGACTGGTCCTCCACCTTGACCCGCTGGAGGTCGATGTGGAGCGCACCAGCTGCCACCATTCGGTGCCAGATTGCGGGGCTCACCTGCATAATTAAATGTACTGCCATCGGGTTTCTTGTCCTCTTCTTATATTTTATCTTTAGCCTGATTTCTTCTTCCAATACATCTTTAAAGATGCTCTCGTTTTGTCGGAGTACTGCTGCGACGATTGTCTCGTCGTCATCCAGCAGTACGTCCTTCATTATGACGAGAGGGTCTTTATTTGCTATAGCAGCGACCTTCAATTTTTTATCTTTTGTTTCAATTTTATTAACAACTTTTTCCAGATCCTGTTTGGTGCGGCACCCTATAATAACTTTCTGGTTTCGGGCTTTTCTGATTTTCTCCACCTTAATTCCTTCCTTCTTCGCATCGACCGCGCACTTCACCCTGTCGAGAACCTCCGCGCTGGTTTCGGTAGCGTCGTCCGATGTTACAGCGACAGAGTGAAGCGCCGGCCGTATCTTGGGTGGGAAAGAAGCGGCGACGTTGGCATAAGTGGGTTTCGGAATCGGAGTCACAATCGCCGGCTGTTGTTCTGCCTTAGTTAGCAGTTCCTGAACTGCAACTACCTTTGTCTCGACATTATCAATGCTTAGCTTGATTGTGCCGATTGTGGCTCCGATGTCCGTAGTGCTCGAGCCCATTATTTCACTCAGGTCTTTATGTGACTCGCAAATATTTTTATTTACCGTGTTAAGTATCTCACTCATGCTATCCAATATTTTCAGGTGTTTGCCATTGTCGTATGCAACGTCGCCCAGACTGGCCTCAATTTCTTGTAGCTTTCTCAAAAGCACCTCCACTTCTTGGCTAGATGTTGTTGCCTGGGATGACATGGACCGTGGTGCGGCCTCGATTGCAGCGGTTGTGCTAGTCAGGACGCTGGTCTGGTCCTTCAGCCTTTTTCTGAGGTCGCTGTGCGATTCTAGAAAGAGCACTTTAAGGTCTTGCAACTCTGTCTTTAAAACCTCCAGCATATTGCTGTTTGCCTCATCGTCGCTTCCGGTGTTAGGTGCTTGAGGAGCTGATGTCGTTTCCTTATTCGACCCTTCCATTTGTTTTACTCTTTTAGCCAGTTCGAAGAGTGTGAGCATTTGTGAATCTGCAAGGACTTCGAGATAATGTTTGATATCTCTTCTCATACCAGTATACTCTTGGATCTTATCTGGTATTCCCTGTATGGTAGTCATGCTCTTCGTGAGGATCTCTTCGAAGGTACATTTCCCGAGCTCGTGTCTTGTAGTTCCCTTTTCATACTGGCTCCACAGGTTAATTGTTCTTCGTTTAGCATCACTCCTTTTTACAAAAGCACTACCCGCGTCAAGGTCTTTCGTGGGGGTCGCTTTGGAGCCTGGTGAACTGGCTCCTGGTGTGGTATTAGAGCGTTGGCCCTGTTTTGGTCTACTGACCGGAGTGTGGACAAATGCCATTGTAATCAACAATCTGTGCTATCAAGTGGAGGGTCAAACAGTAATGGGGAGAAGTGTCGTCAGTTTGTAAATAGGTGTAAAAAGTGTATATGTGTATATATGTGTATAAAATATTTGTCAAAAACGTTAAGTACGTCCTGCGCAAAGCTTTGTCAAAAAATTTTTGTCCAAAAAAAAGCAAATTTTTTATAAGTTTTCCTAAAATAAAGTAAAAAAATTAATTTAAATATATAGAGTCAAAAAGTGACTCTACGTCTCTACTCTTTTACGATGTCAAGATGGGTGGCTAAATACACCCTCTGGTGAAATCAAAATATTTTTAGGAATTTTTCCCTAAAAGTTATAATGAAATATCTAAAAAACAAAATGGCGGCCAAAATGGCGGCTCCGATCGCCTTAAGTCCTAAAGGGCGATTGTAGCCCTTGCCGAGCCCTACAACTCGACTCCTCGCACGCCCCTTTACGACCAATAGTTCCCGAGTAATCGGCGCCGGAAATTCCCGGAGAAACCGGATAAAAACCGGATAAAGGCCGATATCTCAGGAAGTATTGGGCGGAGTACCCGGGTATGCGGTATTTTCTGGCAGGTCTCGTCGAGCCCCACCCCCCAGTGGGGTTTTTGGAAAATAATTTCCAAGGTCACCCTAGGGTGGTACGACCCCACCAAAGTGGTAGAGGGGGTCCGGGGAGACCAACCAGACAAATCCCCGTCGCTCTAGCCCCAATAGTTTGGGAGATATGGCCCTCCAAACTTTTTCAAAATGGCGTCCAAGATGGCCGCCACCAACTTTGGAGGGCTGTAGCTCCGGCCCTATTGGAGCTAGGTACCCGGTGTTTGGGTTTATTGGGGGTGCCCTGGCGAGATCTACCTCGCAAGCCGAAAAAATCGGGGTAAAAAACAAAAGTGGGAAAAATGGGGTTTTTGGGGTTGGAAAGGGTAGAGGGGGGAAAAATACACAGAATATTCTAAAGGTCCACTCTAATCGGGTGGATAGTTTGGGAGCTAAAACGGTTCCAAAATTTGGTCCCCCAGGGGGACTAATGGTCCCCCTAATATTCCAAAAATCGTAGCTCCCAAACTATTGGTCGTAGAGACGCGGGGTTTTCTGCGGCGTGTTGGGGGGACACTGGGCTACAATGTACACGGGCCAGAATCCGGATATAGACACTATATGGAGTTAAGCGTTCTCACCCCACCAGGCCGCAAGAGGGTCTAAAAATAGGCCCTACTGTGGAAGCCTCGCCTCTCTAGGACCAAAGACACAGAAGTTATTCGCAGGAGAAAAAATATCCGGTTTTCGACAAAATGGCCGCCAAACCGGATATTTCGAATACAAGGGCCTAGCCCACCGGTGTTTGGGCTTATATGTGACCCAAGGGACACCTAAGACCTATGGTAGGCCGTCCTACCCCCTATCTATATACCCCTAAAAAATATCACAAAAAATAACTTTAAAATTAAAATATCTACAAAAGTATAGGTCCTAAAAATATAGATGGGGTACCTAAAAATAGAACATACAATACACGACAAAATACAAAAGAAATTTTGAAAAACGGACTTAAAACCAAAGTACAATCGGCGGGGGAAGTTTCAACCCCTAACTTCAAAAATTAATAACTCCCTGAATATAGGTCCGAAAATTAAAATTTAAAAACTGAATGAAAGATATTAACTGGTACTAATTTTAGAAATTAAGACAAAATTTACTGTCATACAAATTTTTTGAATTATTAATTTTTGAAATTTTTGAAATTTTTAAAATCTAAAAACTCAGCTGCTTCTTGTCCGATTTTGAAGATCGAGGTATCCAGTGACTCGCCCCGTCGCGCCGCTCCTGCTGAACACCTTCAAAACACCCGGCCGCACCGGGAAGTCCGACCACGTGTTTTCAGGTTAGTTGGTTTTATCCCTTTATCCCTTAGGATATTAACGGGAAAAATCTGGAACTCAGCTCGTTGTGAAGAGGGCGCAAAGGCGCACACGCCGACAATTCGCAATCCCACGCGTCTCGCAAATTGCGGACACAGTGGGCGAAAAACAGACGATTTTTTAGCACTTTTTGGTGAAACTTTCACTTTTCACTGAATAACTTCGTGAACTTCTCTTGGATTTTTGCACTCGATACACCACCGGATGCGCCTCGTCAGCGCGCAACTTTTGATATATCGCACGCCTCGATACGGTTAGAAAAACCCACTTTTTTGAATTTTTTATTGCGGAGCGCACGTGGTTTTGCTGCTTACTCGACGGCGTTCGAAGTGCAACTCGGTTAGGTTTTTTTTTTTTTTTTTTTTTTTTTTTTTTTTTTTTTTATACTTCTACCTCTAACATAGGGTCAGAGCCTATATTTACATTTTAAATTTTGTCTACTCTTTCATACCAGTTCTCGCATTAATGCCTCTCGCACATTCATACTGCATACTACACTTTCATACATCATCTTTTATACTATAACGGCCGGGAAAGACCGCCTATTCTATCTATTAGCAGGTGGGACGCCTGCCTTACTCTAATTTTCCTATTTTATTTTTAATCTTATTCTTAATCACTGGGGTTCTGAGGGAACGCAACAACAACTTTTTCTTTATTAATAACATTTTGACACAACATTCTTACTTATTTCTATAAACATTATTTCTTACTTGCTATTTCTTATTTTAATACATTGTTTGCTGTTTACAAACATAGGTTTAACAACAATTTTTAGCAGCAAAATTTTCTTAATCTAATACAATTGTGTTTAACGGTATAAATCCTATTCTACTAATATTATTTTCACATTATATACTTATATGCTAAAGAATAATATACCATTATATTATTTTAACATAAATTTCTAATCTGTTTTGTTTTTCTTATTTACTTTCCTAACTATATTTTTACAAAAACTTAGGAATGGATTTCTTCCCTTATCTAACATTATTTCTTTTATATTTCCCGAGGTAACTTTGCATCCAATTTCCTGTTCAATATTAAACCTATCCACTTGATATTGGGGACAGTCTATTATTAGGTGGGGAAGGGACTCTGGGATTTCAGGATCGCAGGAGCACGATGGGTTGTCCTTGCACTTGAATCTGTGCAAGTACTCCGAGAACCCACCGTGCCCCGTCAGTACCTGAGTTAGTACCGGGTCCAACTCTATCTTCCTTACAACCCTGTAAGCTTTTTCCGCGTTGGGGAAGAACAATTTGGTGACGGCGGCCGTTTCGCCGGTTTCATACCTCCGATTCCATTCCTCAAGCGAAAGCATTCGAATGCCTCGCTTGACAAATGAAATCGGGCAGAGGTCGTACTTTGGCTTGGTCTTTAAATTTAGAGCCGCCTCTTTTGCCAATTGGTCCGCGCGTTCGTTCCCTACCAGCCCTACATGTGCTTTAATCCAGAATAAGCTAATATGCTTATTCTGGTCATTAGCCATCCGGATGTTCGCTCTGGTTTCTACAGCTAGGGCGTGCAGGCAGTCAAGACTCACGATAGACTGGAGCGCGGCGGTGGAGTCGCTATAGATCGCGTAGGTCGACTCTTTTCGCCGTGTTATTATCCTCACCGCTTCGCATATCGCCAAGAGTTCTGCCTGGTAGACAGTGCTGTATGATGGCAGAGCAAGTTTGACGGCCTTAATTTCGGTCTCTCTATCCCACAAGGATAGAGCTGCACCGACTCGGCCGTCAATCTTGCTCCCATCGGTGAAGATGCGCAGGTCGTAATCGCTATTGGCTTCTGTCTGTGCCTGGTCTGTCAGGGTATTGAACTCAAGGCGTATATGTTCCGCGGGATGAGGGGCTTCGAGCGCGGAAGCCGGTCGCTCGACCTCCCTATCACCCAGCGCTGATTGGGGCACTCCCTTCTTAGCCTCATATAGCGAGGCTGCCTCACGGATTCGGAGGTCTAGGGGGAGGATCCCAGAAAGGATCAGCGCTGCATGAAGGGACACCGTGCGATAAGCTTTGCAGATTTTCTGCGTTATACCCCTTTGCACAGCGTTTAAGTGCTTCTGCACGCCCAGCTTTGACGCGGCTGGGGCCCAGGCGCTCGCGGCGTACATTATTATGGGTTCGACCGTGGCTACATAGATGGTTCGTACAACCTCTGGGTGCAGCCCCCAGCTGACTTTGGCCGCTCTCGAGAGTTGTTTGCTTATGCCTATGGCTTTCTTGCATACGTTTGCTACATGTGCGTTAAAAGTGAGCTTGTCGTCTATTGTCAGTCCCAAGAGCTTCACCTCCCGAGACATCGCGATGTCAACCCCGCCCATTCTCAGATGTGGGGTGTCGTACTTCAGCTTTTTCGTCATGACCATAGCATTGGTCTTGTGTGGCGCGAACTTTAATTTGTTTCCGACACCCCACCTCCGAACATGCTCGAGGGTGGCATTTGCCTGCGTTTGGATTTCCTGGGCTGTGTTACCCACAAAGACAAGCACCACGTCGTCCGCAAAGGCTTGGCAGTAGTCTCCCCTCTCCGCCAGGTTTTTCAAGAGTGGATCTAGCAATAGGTTCCAGAGTATGGGGCCCGCGATCGATCCCTGGACGCATCCTTTATTTGTATCTGTGGTATATTCTTCGCCACCATACCGTACCGAAACCATCCGGTCGGAGAGATAACTATCGAAAACTCTTCTTATGTTAATGGGGCATTTCTCATCTGCTAGCCTCGTTCTAATTGCCGGCCACCAAGCGCTGTCGAAGGCTCCCTCTATGTCTAGCGATACGAGCGTCACAATTTTCTTTTCTGCTAGCTTTGTGCGTATATGCTGCACCAGAGTATATAGGGAGTCTTCCGTGCTCTTCTGCGGCATGAAACCATATTGGTTAGGGCTCATCTTTGGCAATAGATGGAATTTCAGCCTCGCCACTAACATTTTCTCGTACACTTTCCCAAGTATAGGCAACAGTCCTATGGGTCTATGTGCTTTTGGAGTGCGATAATTATCTCTCCCCGGCTTCCTAAGGACGACCACTGTGGCTTTCTTCCACTCCGATGGGAAATATTGTAGTTCCAGACATTTGTTAATTAGAGCCAAGAATAGTGCTGGGTCCTCATTGATGCTGTGGAGACAGATATCTGCTGTGAAGCCGTCTACCCCTGGGGCTTTCTTCGGGTTGAACGAGTCGATAGCACGTTTGAGCTCAGTTTTCGTGAAAGGGGGGTCACAAGAATCATCTTGCTCGCCCGCGTTTGCTTCTTCCGCTTTCTGCCTTATTCTACAGTGCTCCTCGTCGTCCGACTCAGTTGTGTCCCTGGGGTAGAATGTCTCCGCCAGCAGCTTTACGGATCCCTTTAGGTCTTGAGTTATCCCATCTTTTTCTAGAGGTATGTCTTCATCCCTTTTAGTTGTTCTCCCTATCACTCTATATATCCCTTCCCATAGTCCCTCTCTGTCTTGCTTCCCGCAGAACTCCTTCCAACTCTCCGTTTGTGCCCTTTTTTCCTCCGTTTCGTAATGTTCCTTCTTTTCTACGTACTCTTCGATCACCTTCCGTCTTCGGTGGGGGGCGGCGTTTTTAATTCGTCGCTTCCTGGTCATCACCTCGGCTTTTAACTTCTCCAGCTCCTCCGACCACCACGGGATTGTTAGTTTGCTACTGTTCTTCCTAACAGGTATACTCGCCACGCACGCTTCGGCTATCACCTTGTTATATTTATTTATGGCAACTTCTATTTCTTCTACTGTGCTTAATTTGTCGACCTCAGCTGGATTAAGATTGTTTTCTTCCTTAAACTGGGTGAATTTCTCACGAAATTCACTCCAGTTTGCCTTCTTGGTGTTGTACTTCCGGGTCGTCCTCTCGATCTTAAGTCCCTTGGATCTTTCCAGCAGCAGGTCAAACGAAATTCCGTTGTGGTCGGAGTTTACTAAGTCTTCGTTCACTCTCCAATCCGCGATTCTGTCGAGTAAGTCGGTAGTGCAGATGGTGACGTCCACGAAGCTCGAATACCGTTTCCCCCCACGGACTGTGTCGAAGGTGGGTGTGTCTCCTTGATTTAGGATATGGAGGTCAAGTTCATGCACCATGTCTGCCAAGTCTTGGCCCCGGTGATCTATGTCTGGGCTGCCCCACCAGGTGCTCTTTGCGTTGGCGTCTCCTGCTATTATTGTTCTGTTGGCTCCAGTTTTGGTGACAATACGCTTTAGGTGGTCTATGTAAGGTCCTATGGGCTGGTCCGGCTCAAAGTAGCATGATACGAGTGTGGTCCTCCAAGCTTTGGTGTGGGCGGTCACTACCACAATGTTGTTGGTGGTGTAGTCCGGGTACTGCTCTATATTTAGATCCGGGTCCAAGATGACTATAGCTGCCTTGACCGTCCCGTCACCATTAGCCTGGAAGATTCTCGCTCCACTTTGAGCCTTCATCTTGTTTATCGCACCAACATAGGGTTCTTGAACTAGAGCGATTGCAGCCTTTCTTTTGGTCGCTTCTAGCAGGAGTTCGTTTGTCGCTAGTTTCTTCCTCTGCAGGTTTGCTTGTAACACCAGGTAGGGTTTTTTCACCGGGGGGCCCTTAGCAGTACGCTATAGTTTTCCGGGCTAGTCTGTCCCACCTCTTGCGTACAGGACACTCGTTGCCGAACGCATTGTGTACTCTTTCTGTTTGGTCTATTTTTTCTCTTAGGCAGTTCTTGCAGGTAGGTGGGTCGCCGGCTTTCCATATGCTGCATTCTGATTTGAGGTGGGGTCCTGCGCAGTGAATACATATGTCGGTTCCACTGTCAGGGCAGTGCCGCTTGCTGTGCCCGTACCCGAGACATGCAGTGCACTGCACTAGGGGCGACTGGTCTTCCACCCTTATCCTCTGCATACCTATATACACCGTGGCGGATTCAGTTGCCCTCTTCCAGACAGTGGGAGAAGTGGAAACTACCAGGTGAGTGGTGTGGGGGTTCCTGGCTTTCCTCCGATATTTGACCTCGATCCTATTTTCCTCCTCTCCCACGTTCTGGAAGATATGTTTGTTCTGATTTCTGATCGCAGCCAGAATTTCCTCATCCTTCTTTTCTGCAAGAACGTCCTTGAAGATCAGAAGAGGGTCTTTATTTTTCATTTCTTGGACCACTAGACATTTCCCGTCTTTTTCAATTTTGTCCTTCACTTTTTTCCGTTCTTCTTTCGTACTGCAACTCACTATTACCTTTCTATCTTTTGCCTTACGGACTCTCTCGACTTTTACCCAACCCTCTTCTAATTTCAAGGTATCCCCTACTTTCTTCATTACTTCTTCCCCTGTTTCCTGATCCTCAGTGGAGGTTATTACTACCGAGTGGAGTGTATTCCCGGCACCACTCGGAAGTTTTCCCATGTTGGTAGGGGCGGATACGCTTGCGTAGGTCTTTCCAGCCGTGGGTTCGCATACCTTCTTTATTTCTTCCGCAACTACGTCAAGCTTTGCTGTCACACCTCCCACCTTCTCAAGCACAGGTTTGCATATGCTCTCCTGCATAACCATAGTTAGTCTGGTTACTACGCTGTGGATAGCTCCTTCCAGTTCTTGTTTCGTCTCGTCGATTTTCTGAGACAAGCATCCAAGGCCCTGTATTCCCTGGTAGGAGGGACTCCACGATTGGTTCGGTGGTGTTATTGGTGGTGTCGTTGGCATGGGGGCGGGCGTTTGTACTCCCGTTGGGGGGGCGTCGCAGGTCTTATCTTCTCCCAGCCTTTCATTTAGCACCGCAAGTCGAAGTAGTGCATACTTGGATTTGTTTTCCAGGTAGGCCTTTATATCCCTTCGCATTTGTGGGTATTCGCTGCATTTCCCTGGTACACTCTTGAAGAATTCAATGACAAACCCTAGTAACTTTTGTGAGCTCTCCTTTTGAAGCTCTGCTACGGATGCTGGTGTTCCTTCCATCTGTGCGGCACCTTGTTTTTTGGGCCTCTTTTCGTTCTTCGGGACAGTGCGGGTAAGTCCAGCATCCTTGATAGGTGGTGAGGAGCCTTTGGAGGGTGGTGTTTGATTAAGGTCCTTCATGTCCAAAAACTTCGGGTCGTGTTTAGATGTTGTTGCGACCGGGGTTGAGTTACTGTCCATGCTGGCTCTCCCTTTCGCTTCAATATTACTCACCATTTTGTCCACATCTACATTTTTGATTGGTGACCTCAGTGGTTTCGATTTTTTCGGCGAGTGGAACATGGTGCTTGTCTTTGTTAGAGGTAAGCGTCAATTTAATAGTAAAACACACAATAAAAAAAGTTAAAAGTTTTTAATTTTGTAAAAGTTGTAAATATACTTTGTAATAAATTGAACTTAAGATAATAATTTATAAATAACTCTTGTCAAAGGGCGCGTTTGCGCTAGTGACTAGCGCGGTCACTGTTCCAGGTCAACTGCAGTGTATAAATGTCAAATTTAGGTAAAATTACCTAAAACGTATGCAAAAAAGCCAAGTCAAAGTTTTTGGTATGTAGAGTCGTGAAAAATGACTCGACGTCTTTCGTGGTTTATAGAGTCAGTGGGGGTGGCAAAATACACCCGCCAGTGAAGACCGCTAATTTTTGCGAATTTTTTCTGCGACGTTATACTTAATTTAATTAAAAGTTTTATTTTGAATGTAGAGTCGCAAAAAACGACTCTACGTCTCTAGTTTTTGGATATGTCAGTGGGGGTGGCAAAATTCACCCACCAGTGCAAACCGTAGATTTTTATAAATTTTTTCCCCAAAGTTACACGATTATTGACAAAAAACAAGATGGCGGCCGCAACGGTGGCTCCGACCGGGTCACGTGTTATGGGGCGATTAAAGCCCTCGCAATGCCCTACAGCCTGATACTAGTCCCGACTCTGTGGGACCAGCAGTTCCCGAGTTATCCCAAAGGTAAGTATTGGGTAAATGTTCCCTAACTTGGGTAAGTTTCCAATATCTCGGAAACTACTGGTCGCTCAGAACTAGGGTTTTGGATTGTCGGTTAGGTTTTTTTTTTTTTTTTTTTTTTTTTTTTTTAAATGCGGCTGCTCCCCGCTTTTTGGCAGGACCTTTTTTTGCCATTCTTATTTTTTTCTTATTTCTCTTTTTTTATCTTAGCTTTTATAGCTTATGTCATGTTCTTATTTTTTATATTACTGTTCTTTTTCTTTTTTCAATGTTACAATTTCTCTTATTTTCTAATACAGTTCTTTCTTGATTTTAATACTTTATATACTTATTCTAATTTTCTAACATTATGTTTCACAATGTGTAATATGCTTTCTAAAAATTTATTCATAATTGCTCCTCCTATTTTTATTACTTTACTTGTTCACTTATTCTTATTTATGAGCATATTAAACTTTACAGTTTTCTTGCTTACTTTATTTTATTAATGTCCTTAACTTTACACATTTTATTTCTTTTACATAATATCTTTCTTTTACATTACTGTATTACATTTTAATTATATATATTATAGTTAATGGCTTTAACATATTGGGTTCCTGTCATTTGGGTCTCCTATCTCGTCAATCTTTATTTCTATTTATCACAATTTCTGCTACTTTTTTTGCATATGCCATAAATAGGTTTCTTTCTTTTTTATTATTCATGATTTCTTCCAGGGTGTCTTTGCTCAATTTAGTGTCAATTTGCTGTTGCAGAGTGTACCTATCGACATTGTGTACTGGACAGTCGAGTATGATGTGGAAGATGTCCTCGATCGCGACCGGGTCACAAATACAGGAAGGGCTGTCCCTGCGTTTGAATCTGTGCAGGTATGCACAGAACCCTCCGTGGCCAGTCAGTATTTGTGCCGCCAGTCGATCAATGGACATCTTCCTCACCACACCGTAAGCCGCCACCCCATCAGGGAAGAAGACCTTGGTGGTCTCGGCCGTGTTTTCCGATCTATACCTGCAGTCCCATGCCTCGAGCGTTTCCGCCCGGATGTGGCGTTTAACGAACGAGATGGGACAGCAGTCATAGTGCGGTCTTGTCTTCAACTTGAGAGCCGCCTCCTTCGCTAGTTGATCCGCTCTCTCATTCCCTTTCACTCCGACATGGGCCCTTATCCAGAATAGTGAGACGAGCTGTTGGTTGTCTCTAAGGTATTGAAGGTTAGGTTAGGTTAGGTTAGGTTAGGTTAGGTTAGGTTAGGTTAGGTTAGGTTAGGTTAGGTTGGGGTGCCATGTCAGACAACCTCCTCGTGGTGCACCCTGGGCGTCACCGTTTTTGATACGGTGACGGCTAATGGTCTGGCAGTCGGAGATGGCGCTGGTTCTGTCCCAGCGTCATCCGCTCGTAACCCCGTACGTGGTGCGGGAGCGAGGGCCGCCATCCCAACGGATGGGGGCTGCGAGGAAGAAAACCTCTCTAAAAAATTACGGACGGGGACCTTACGGTCCTGTCCGCTTCGGCGGATAGTGTGGGCTCCGAGTCGGCGTCCCAGACGTATTCTGGGTAGCGGCGGCTCGGTTCGGGCTCGGCCGGCGTCTCGGACGTTTCTGAGTAGCGGCGGTGCGGGTCGGAGTGTTGGGGGCCTTCTGTAGGCCCAGCGGTCCTTTGGACGTAGTATCGGGAGCGCCGTAACCCCGTACGTGGTGCGGGGCCGGAGGCCGCCACTTCAAGTGGGGGCTGCGTGGATGGATACCACTATAAAAACCGAAGGGGAGCCTATCCCCCTTTAAAGGTAGGCCACAAATATGTAATGGACAATTGCAAAGAGAAGTTACCCCAGGAGGGTACCAGCTGCTCCGCAGCTGGAGAATCCCTCCCGGGCACCTCGGTGCCCGGCTGCCCCTCGTTCTCTGGGGGGGGCATCAATTGTTTACAGGACAACCCAGCGCTGGGTCCGTTAATAAACTGCGCTGCATCAATCGGCCGTTCTGGGTCGGATGTGTCGGGGAAGTCGGAGGGTGTTAGCACCAGATCGACTTCTTCGTTGGGGAAACTTTGCTCGACGTTCCTGAAGGGTAATACTGCGCCTTCAGATGACCCGAGCAAGGAGGGGAGGACTGAACAAAACTTATTTAAAAAACCAGAGGACGTTAGGCCTAGCTCGGGCGGAAGTGAGCGTGGAGTTCGGCCTAGCTCAGGCGAGGAAAATGAGCTAATATTTTCCGATGCCGTGTCGGACGAGGATGTTGGAGGCTCCCGATGTGGGAGTAACACAAGCCTTTCTGGCCCAACGACCAGAAAACGTGCAGGGTCACGAATTGATTCGTCAGAAGAGTCGGGGACAAGCCAGGTAGCTGGGGGCTCCGTCAAGAAGGGGGGAGCAGCTAAGAAAGGACGTGGCTCTGGCAAGAATGGCAAGGCTGGTAAGACTAGTGCGGCTGGCAAGACTAGTGCGGCTGGCAAGACTAGTGCGGCTAGCAAGTCTAGTGCGGCTGACAAGACTGGTGCGGCTGCGAAGGCTGGTGCGACTGGCAAGACTGGTGCAGCTAGTGAAGCTGGTACGGCTGGTACTCATGTCTTCTTGAAGGAGGCTCGGGTGGATCTACAAAGGCTCGAGGGTTGTCGTGAGTATTCTGAGTACTCGGCTGAGGCTGAGAGTATCGTTGGTGAGCCTTTCTTTTATGAAGAGGCTTGGTCGATGAGATCGGAAGATCTGCCAGGGCCCGAAGTGCCCCACGAAGGGACGGAGGCAATACCACAAGACCTAGAGGTGGTGGCATCGGAAAATTTGAATGTCATCAACGAGGTTGTTAGGAAGTCCGGCAATTTGAAAGGCACTTTCCAGAAGAAGCTCACATGCGCCGCGTTAAAGTTGAAGGAGGTGGTCACCGAGCTGTCATACCGTACATGCAACGATGAAACGCGTAGGCTTAAGGCGGAAAATGCGCGTCTCCGTAGGGAAATGGAGTCTCTCAGAAATGAGATGAAGAGTCTGCGCCAGGAAGTCACTCGGCGTGGCTTTTCAGCTCCCGTAGAAACCCCTCGAACTCAGCTGGCCTCTTCGTTGACCGGCAATGAGGTCGAGGAGCTAAAGAGGTTCGTCATCGACACAATGGGTGGCATTTTTAACACTAGGTTTGCCAGCCTGGAGAAAAGGCTGCCACCAGCTCCGAGCGTCAGGCCACCTTTACAGGCGGGCAGGGGAAGAGAAGCGGCGCAGCCCCCTGCTATTCCTCTAGCAGTTAGACCGGTGACACAGCGTGCCCCGGTTCCTAAGGAAGGTCTGTCAGCTCCTTCCACCTCGCACAGCCAGCCCTCGTATGCGGCACAGGCAGCAACACCTGCTGCTCCAGGAGATCCCAAAAACGATGGCTGGAATACGGCCATGGGCAGGAAAAAGCGGAGAAAGCAGGCGAATGCGGCGGCTGCTCAACCCGCACCTGCCGCAAACCCGGAACCTCAGCCCAATCAGGGTCAAAAGAAGAAGAGGAGGAGGAATAGGAAGAAAGCCCTAACAGCTCCACGTTCGGCGGCAGTAGTAGTGACTCTCGACCAAGATGCAGCAAGCAGGGGAGTAACCTATGCCGAGGTGTTGGGTAAGGCCAGGAAGGAGCTAGAGTTGGCTGATTTTGGCCTCGATAGCGTGCGCTGCAAGCAGGCGGCAACTGGGGCAAGAATCCTCTCCATACCCGGAGCGGCAAATGGAGATAAGGCGGACGCACTAGCGAAGAGGCTCCAAGAGGTGCTGGGCGGAATGGCTAAGGTCGTCAGGCCCACAAAATGTGCCGACCTCCGTATTACTGGACTTGACGACTCCGTCAGCAAAGAGGACATTGTTAATGCCATCTCAAAGAAGGGGGCATGCCATCCCGATTTAGTTAAGGTCGGGGAAATACGGGGCTTTGGAATGGGCGGTGACACGGGAACGGTACTAGTTAGGTGCCCGGTGTCCGCAGCCAAGCTGATCATTGAGGCAGGTAGGCTTTTAGTAGGATGGAGCTCTGCCCAAGTGAAAGCACTCGATCCGCTACCCATGCGCTGCTACAGGTGCATGGGGTTAGGCCATACGAGTATGAGGTGTCCAACCGACACAGACCGTAGCAAGTTATGCTACCGGTGCGGAAAGCCGGATCACGTTGCCGCGACCTGCAAGGAGGAGTTTAAGTGCGCTGTATGTGTGGAAGCCAAGCGCCCGGCTGGACATAGAATGGCAGGACGCAAATGCAACCCCCCATTCGTGAAACCTAAAGGAGGCCCAGGGACGCGGGCCCCTCCACCCCCTGTTTTAGAGCGCGATGCGCCAGAGGAAGTTGATATGACCGAAACCGTTAATGGATAGGTTGCGGCATCTCAATTTTCTCCAATGTAATATAAACCACTGCACTAGGGCGCAGGATTTGCTGGCGCAATCCCTGGTGCAGTGGAAAATTGATGTGGCAGTTGTCTCAGAGCCATATTTTGTGCCACCCCAGCGCAATTGGGCAGGGGATCTTGTTGGCTTGGTGGCGATCACTATCAAATCGACCTCACATGAGCCGCTGGTCGTGAAATATAGAGGATTGGGCTACGTAGTGGCTACTTGGGGGAGGATAGCCATTGTTGGCGTCTACTTCTCCCCCAATACAAGAGTGTCAGAACTGGAGGCCTTTATGAATAATCTGGGTCTGGTCGTCAGAAGACTTGCTCCCATGCAGGTCCTCGTCATGGGGGACTTCAACGCAAAGTCCGCTGCTTGGGGATCCCCCGTCACAGATGTTCGAGGGGATATTGTGTCAGACTGGGCTGCTTCAGTAGGGCTGTCTGTAGTCAACCAAGGTACAGCCTTCACATGCGTGAGAAGACAGGGAGCGTCCATCGTGGACTTAACGTTCGCGACCCCTGCCTTAGCTTCGCGCATCGCCGGCTGGCGTGTCTTGGAGAATGTTGAAACTCTCTCGGATCACCGCTACATCAGATTTGAGGTTACTCCTACGGCCGCTTTAGCCGCGACCAGACCTATTCGTAGGGAAGGAGGTGCCCGCTTTCCAAAGTGGGCCCTCACCCGGTTTGACCGTGAATTGGCGGAAGAAGCGTCAATTGTTGCAAGCTGGGGCTCCGTGCTGGTTGACCAGCAGGGGAATGTAGACGAACGAGCAGTCAAGATGAAAGAGGACCTTATGGCTATATGCGATTCCGCTATGCCGCGTTCTTTGGGCCCTCCCCCTGACAAGGAAGCAGTATATTGGTGGTCTGCTGAGATCGCTGCTCTGCGTGATACTTGCGGCGAAGCCAGGCGGGCATATATCAGATGCCGCCGCAGACGGGGACACACGGTAGAAATGGAGCAGCTTCTACACGACTCGTTTAAAGAGGCCAAAAAAGCGCTTGAAATTGCTGTGGCGGACGCTAAGCTTAGGGCAAGACAAGAGTTCCTCGAGCAGCTAGATCGGGATCCCTGGGGAAGACCCTACCTGACGGTGCGGAACAAGATGCGCCAGGGGGCTCCTCCAACGGAAAGTTACCAGCCTGAGTTCTTGGAGGAGGTTGTCTCTACATTGTTTCCGAGGAGAATACGGTTCACACCCCCTGTGATGGTGCATCCGTCTAGAGAGCCGGAAGTAGTAGAGGTCGTCCCATCCGTTACGGAGGGAGAGTTCGATGCAGCGGTCGATCGTCTCCGAGGCACGAAGAAGGCCCCGGGCCCTGATGGAGTGCCTGGATGCGTCCTGGTTTTGGCGTCTAAGCACTTGGGGGATCGGCTTCGCAGCTTGTTCACTGCGTGTTTAGAATCCGGAAGATTCCCGGTCTCGTGGAAGGAAGGGAAGTTATGTCTCCTACAAAAGGAAGGACGCCCTCCGGACTCACCGTCAGCTTTGAGACCGGTAGTGCTACTTGATGAGACAGCTAAGTTATTTGAGCGCGTGTTGGCAGACCGGATTAATAAGCATCTGTCGACATCGGGACCGGATTTATCGGAGCGCCAGTATGGGTTTCGAGCTGGGCGATCCACAATGGATGCAGTGCACGAGCTAAAGAAGATAAGCGATCGGGCGGTGGCAAGGGGAGAGAGGGTATTGGCGGTGTCTCTAGACATCGCCAACGCTTTTAACTCGATTCCGTTCGAGTGTATCATGGAAGGTTTGAAATACCATAGGATACCTCTGTATCTCCAAAGAGTGGTGCAGAGTTACCTAATAGATCGACGGGTGAAATATGTGGGGTCGGACGGCAGAATCCACTCTCGTGAGATAGGTTGTGGGGTTCCACAGGGGTCAGTGTTGGGGCCGCTCCTGTGGAATTTGGGGTATAACTGGTTGCTGCGATGCATCCTGCTGCCCCGTATGAGTCTTATTTGTTACGCCGACGATACAATCGTAACAGCACGAGGAAGCAGCTACGCGGAGGCTGCTCGTTTGGCAACTGTTGGGGCAACTCTGGTGGTGAAGAGAATCAAGCTGCTGGGGTTGAAAGTGGCGCTCCAGAAGACCCAGGCTATCCTGTTCCATGGACCGCGGGGTGGACCACCATCAGGTGCGCACATTGTTGTAGACGGAGTTCGGGTGGAGGTGACGCCCACTATTAAATATCTGGGCCTCACTCTCGACGGCCGCTGGAGTTTTCTCCCACACTTTAAGGGGATGGCTTCGCGGCTGAATGGCACGGCATTGGCGCTCGGTCGATTGCTCCCTAACGTGGGTGGCCCGGGAGAGACTTGCCGCAGCCTGTTTGTTACTGTTGTTCGGAGCATGGCCCTGTACGGGGCGCCGGTGTGGGCCAGGGCTCTGAATTCTAAGTTGCGCGGATTCCTGCGAAAGCCGCAAAGAACTATGGCAACAAGGGCCATTAGGGCGTATCGAACGGTTGCGGGTTCGGCAGCGTTGGTGTTGGCAGGCTCTCCGCCCTGGGAACTGGAGGCGGAGGTGCTAGCCACAGTGTACAGTTATAGAGCGGAGCAAAGGGCTCACGGAGAACGACCGACGCTCGAAGAGGTGGAGAGGATCCGGCGAGAGGCGTATGACGCCGTGTTGGAGCGCTGGAAAGTAGACCTCGAAACCGAAAGGTACGGCCGGCGCACCATCGAGGCGATCCGCCCAGTACTACGTGAGTGGTCGACGCGACGGCACGGAGCGTTAACCTACCGATTGGTGCAGGTATTAACCGGACATGGTTGTTTCGGTGACTACCTGCACCGAATCCAAAGAGAGCAAAACCCCATGTGCCACGAGTGTGGCGCCGCTCAAGATTCGGCGCAGCACACCCTGGAGGTGTGTGCAGCCTGGAGTCGAGAGCGACATGACCTCGAGGCCGTGGTGGGTCCGGACCTCTCGCTGCCCAGCGTGGTGCAAGCTATGCTGGGCAGTAACAGGGCCTGGGAGGCCGTGGTGTCCTTCAGCGAAGCAGTTATGTCGCAGAAGGAGGCTGCTGAGCGGCACCGCGAGGGTGATGCCCAAGCGGATCCGCGCAGGCGCAGACGTCCTGGAGGACGACGGCGGCGATTTGCCCGTCAACTTCCACTTCAACGGGGCTAGCGGGGATGGGTTGGGCGCCCATGTCCCGCATTGCACATAGTCCCACGTCTGAGAAGGTAGTCCGATGTGTGCAGGACGCCTTCTGAACGCCAGAATAGGCCTGGGTGAGCCGGGCTGGCCGGGGTGGCACAGGTCGAATCCCACAAAGGATCCCATGCCGCCGAAAACCGGTATGAGAGGGCACACCGATAGGTTTTTAGTGGGTATGCCCCCCCCTCCGGCCCCCCATCGAGCCCACTAGGGGCTGGGTGGGGGATCGGCTGGGCGGAAAGTGGTGCCGTCGCTACGCCAAGTGACGGCTTCCATGGTTAGGTTAGGTTAGGTTAGGTTAGGTTAGGTTGGGGTGGGGTGCTAGGTCAGACAACCTCCCCGTGGTGCACCCTGGGCAACGTCGGCTTGAGCGGAATCCATGCTCGCCGACGGCTAATGGTCTGACAAGTGGCCCCCGTAGAGGGGGGCGTAGTATGGCCACTTCATGTGGCGAACCGCTGTCGCGGTCTGTGGCGAAACCTCTCCTTCTTGTAATTAAGAAGGGGTAGAGCTTTCGCCTGGTGACCCTTCTGAGGTCTTTGTGGCGCTTGCGCCTGTCGATTGTCTCGGCTGGCGTCCCGGGGAGCCTGGGTAGCGGCAGTCGAGACGAGCTTGGTGGAGGCAGTAACGCCTGTCGTGGTGTGTCCGTTCACGGACGGGGCGGCTGTGGTATGAACTCCGTGCCACCGTCGGCCAACCCGTTACCCTGCACATGGTGCGGGGCCGGGGGCCGCCATCCTTCGGGGTGGGGGCCACAAGGAGTAAACCTTTTCAAAAATCACTTGACGAGGCCAGGTAGGGTTCCCTCGCCCGGAAGAGGGACATCGTAATGAAAATGTCAGATAATTTGGATCGTGTTATGTCATGCCCTCCCGTTGACGCCGGGCGCACTGAGGAAGCTGGTACCCAGTGTGTGAAATCAGCCACTAGCGGCCAATACGCTCCGGTAGGCCACCGGCGCCAGGGGAAATCCGGGACCCCTGGTGTGAAATCTGTTACCGAGGCGTGTAAGGTGGTGTTAGAAAAAGGCCCTTTTCAGGGCCAACCCAAAGGCCCTTCTCAGGGCCAACCCAAAGGCCCTTCTCAGGGCCAACCCAAAGGCCCTTCTCAGGGCCAAATCAAAGGCCCTTCTCAGGGCCAAACCAAAGGCCCTTCTCAGGGCCAACTGAAGGTCAAATATGAGAGCGCCGGGGAGGCGCCTAGAGCCACGCGGTCGCGTTCTGGCTCGGCGGCTTCCACGAGGTCAACTCAATCGCGGAAGCGACAGATTGTTGAGTCTGACTCATCGTCAAAATCGGCCCAGTCCGTTATATCGATGACGGACTCGGTGCTTGTAACGGAGAGTGCTTCTGACGCCGCGTCCAAAAACCCGCGACGCCAAAGGAAGAGAAAGAAAAAGAAGGGCTCAGACGAGCATAGTAATTCTGAGTCGGATATCGATACCCCTGCGGATGTCGCTTCGAAAAAAGGGAAAGGGCATGGGCGCGGACGCCCCCCTACGACCGGGGAGTATGTTGGGCTCGCCAAAGCCAAGCAGGAGCTGGCAAAGGCTGAGCGAGAGGAACAACAGGTCCGCCTCGACCGCGAGATCGCCGAAGCGGAGAAGCGGGCCTACGAGACGCGGTCCAAATATATGGAAAGCAGGACGGACCGCGTATCATCGAACTCTCCTGCCCCTAAAACCTCCCTTGATATCGAGGAGGTGATAAAGGCAGATTGCGGGGTGATAAATGAGGTAGCAAAGAAGTCGTCGCACCTCAGTGGGCCTTTCCAAAAAGCCCTGAAAAAGGCAGCCCAGTCCATCCAGGACTGCTTTGAAGAGATGGCCCAGAGGTCCATCTCGGATGACATGAGGGCGCTCAAGGCGGAGAACATAGCCATGAGCAAGGAGCTTGCTGAACTCCGGCAAAGTGTCTCCGACCTGACAAGGGAGCTAAAATCCCTCAAGAGGAAGAGTCGCACGAGTCCATTCATGAGCTGTGAGGAGGTTGAGATGGTGGTTGAGGTAACTCCACCTACTCCTTCTGCACCAGCTCCCCCGGTGCCGTTGCGTCCAACTACCGCCGGTTCTGGCACGGCAGTTGGACCAGATGTGAGCGAGGCCGAGCTCGGCTTGCAAGGCTTCGAGGCCCGGATTATGCGGGCAGTAGGCACGATGCTGGAGGCCCGGTTTGAAGGCCTGCAGGAGCGCCTCCTCCCCGAGAAGCGATACCGTCCGCCACTCGCCGCTGACAAGAAAAACCAGCCTGCCCAACCAGAGCAGGCTGCGGGCACCTCCAAGAGTGATGCACCGCTGCCCAGACAGGTAAAAGCGAAGGGCAAGGCTGCCGGTAACATCAAACCCGACAAACCTTCAAAGAAGAGTCCGCCGGTGCCACCATCTGCACCCGCGTCCGGGAAAGAGGCGTCCTCTCCAGCGACGAAGGACCCCCCAGTACCAGTGGAGGATGATTGGATCCCTGTCACGAATAAGAAGAGGCAGAGGAGAAAGAAGGGCGGAGGCGCCCCTGCAGAGGAGGCAGCGGTGGCGAGGAAGCCCACTTACTCCGAAGCGGCGAAAGCAAAGCCGGCGCGCCAAGGCGCCCCAGCCAAAACTCAGCCCACCAAGTCGGCCAATAAGCCCAAGCTGATTTCTCCCAAATCTGCCGCTGTGGTCGTCACACTTGACGATGCAGCGGTCGAGAAAGGGATGACCTACGGTGAGGCCCTGGGCAGAGCCCGGACGGCCCATAACTTTGATGAGCTGGAGCTCGGCAGACTGAGGTGTCGACGCACGGCCACGGGGGCCCGTATCATAGAGGTCTACGGCACCCAGTCTGCGGAAAAAGCGGGCATCCTTGCCGGCAAGCTGCGGGAGACGCTGTCAGACGTGGCAAAAGTCGTCCAGCCGGTCAAGTGCGCAGACCTCCGAGTCTCAGGCCTGGACGACTCTATATCGAAGGAGGAGTTGATGGCGGTGATTGCCAGGAAAGGCGAATGCCAACAGGACCAGGTCAAGGTTGGAGAAATCCGGACTGGTCCTGGAGGCTCTGGTTCGGCACTAATCAAGTGCCCAATCGACGCGGCCAAGAAAATCAGCGTCGGGCGCCTTCTCATCGGCTTCAGCTCGGCAAGTGTGACGGTATTGGCGGCCCGGCCCATGCGCTGCTACAAGTGCTTTGGAACGGGACACTCTAAACAGTGCTGCCCCTCCTCAATCGATAGGAGCGGGCTTTGCTTCCGTTGTGGAAAAATCGGCCACCAACAATCCACTTGCAGCGTGGAGCCACATTGTGCCGTTTGTTCAGCCGACAAAAAACCGGCCGGGCATGTCATGGGGGGGAGGAAATGCAATCCCCCCCAGACGAGGGGGAAGATCCTGGAGTCCAAGCCAAGGCCCCCCGATGAGGGTACACCCAGTGTAGCTGGGCAGGAGGAGGCTATGGAATCTTAATCTTAATGGATTTAAGACGTCCATTTAGCTTCCTCCAGTGTAACTTAAACCACGCCACCAGAGCCCAAGACCTGCTGCTGCAAGCCCTGGCGGAGTGGTCCATTGATGTGGCCGTCGCTGCGGAGCCATACTTCGTCGTCGACCGACCCAATTGGGTTGGTGATCGGGATGGTCTCGTAGCTATTATTGTACGTTCAGCGCCTGGCTTCACGCCCCCCTCTGTGGTGGAAAGGGGCCACGGGTTCGTGGTGGCCGCCTGGGAGGGTATCACTCTGATAGGGACATACTTCTCCCCTAACAGGCCGCTTGTCGACTTCGAGGCGTACCTCGTATCGGTTGGAAGCGCAGTCCGTCGCGCAGCTCCGCGTCAGGTTCTCCTCATGGGGGACCTGAACGCCAAGTCAGTAGTTTGGGGCAATCGCTCCACCGATGCGCGCGGTGAGGCCGTGGAGCTTTGGGCCGCCGCCTCTGGTCTCTCCCTACTAAACAGGGGGAATACCCATACGTGCGTACATCGTCAGGGCGGGTCTATTGTGGACGTTTCGTTTGCTAGCCCCGCCCTCGCACGCCGGATCCAGGATTGGCGGGTGATAACGCAGGTGGAGAATCTCTCGAATCATCGCTACATCCGATTCGAGATTCCCACAGAACGCTCCCTGCCTTCCCAGGGCCCTCAGAGAGATCGCGCCCCCCGCTGGGCGCTCAACCGTTTGGACAGAGAGATGGCAGAGGAGGCCGCCATAGTCCAGAGCTGGTGTCTGCCGCCCATGAATAGTCTCAACGTCAATGAGAGAGCCACCCACTTCAGGGAAGCTCTCACGGAGGTGTGTGAGGCTTCCATGCCTCGATCACGCCCTCCCATGGATCGTCGGGCGGTGTACTGGTGGTCCCAACACGTGGCGGACCTCAGGACGGCCTGCACTCCTGCCCGTCGCTCCTACACACGCTACCGCAGGCGGCGTGTTCGGGACCCGCAGGTGGAGGAGGGCCTATATAGTCAATACAGGGAGGCCCGGATAGCCCTGCAGGTGGCCATCGCTCGCTCTAAAGAGGAGGCAAGGGAAGAAATGTTGCAGGGCCTCAACCAAGATCCGTGGGGGCGCCCTTACAAAACTGCTCGCAACCAGTTGCGGGCGCGCGGCGCCCCCCTGACCGAGACCATGGACCCCGAACTTCTGTGTTCCGTGGTCCGGGAACTCTTCCCATCGTCTGACGGTCACTCTCCGCCAAGCATGGCTCCTCCGCGAGCTGTGGCGAGCGCGGTCTCTACTGAGGGCGACCCTCCTGCTGTCGAGGAGGAGGAGTTTCGGGCAGCGATCGCACGACTGAAAGGGAAACGGACCGCTCCCGGTCCCGACGGGGTCCCGGGCAAAGTCTTAGGTCTCTCCCTGCGCCATCTCGGGGATCGCCTTCGCGAACTGTTCGATGCGTGTCTTCGCACCGGGCAGTTCCCGAAGGTCTGGAAGGATGGCATTCTGTGCCTCCTGCGTAAGGAGAACCGACCCGCGGACGACCCGTCTGGCTATCGACCGATCGTGCTGTTGGATGAGGTTGGCAAGGTATTCGAGAGGCTTGTCGCCCTCCGCCTCATCCAACATCTTTCTGAAGTGGGGCCAAATTTGTCCCAGAACCAATTTGGGTTCCGTGTGGGGCGCTCCACTATGGACGCGCTCACGGGACTGAGGGAGCTGGTGGAGGACGCCACTGGTAGAGGGGAGAGCGTGTTGGCGGTGTCATTAGACATCGCAAACGCCTTCAACACTCTCCCCTTTCGTACTATTCTAGAGGCGCTTCGGTATCACGGGGTGCCCCAATATTTGCTGCGCATCATAGGCTGCTACCTAGAGGGAAGGGACATCGTGTTCACTGGCCAGAGTGGTGTGGCCAATCGTCACCCCATGTCCCGCGGCGTTCCACAGGGCTCCGTTCTGGGGCCCCTCTTATGGAACGTCGGGTACGACTGGGTCCTTCGTGCCGCCCTCCCCCCGCGTGTAAAACTTTTCTGCTACGCAGATGACACACTCGTCACTGCGAGAGGGGGGGACTTAGAGGAGACCCTTAGGCTGGCCTCGATCTACACCACTTTGGTCGTGAGGCGTATCGAAGCGCTGGGTCTGAAGGTGGCCCTGCACAAGACCGAGGCCCTTCTATTTCATGGACCTCGCAGGGGAGCGCCACCAGGCCAAGAGATAACGGTGGCTGGCGTGAAGGTGACACTGTCGCGTCACCTAAAATATTTAGGCTTGGTGATAGACGGGCGGTGGGGGTTCGACGAGCATTTTCGTCGCCTCGAACCCCGCCTTTTGGGTGCTGCCGATGCGCTCGGGCGTCTTCTCCCAAATGTTGGGGGCCCGAGCGCCTCAGTTCGTCGCCTCTATGCGGGCATAGTGCGCAGCATGGCGCTGTACGGCGCCCCGGTGTGGGCGGACGCTCTCGGCCCCCGGGCCATCGCGTCTCTTCATAGGGCGCAGCGCGCCATGGCTCTGAGAGCACTACGTGCTTACCGGTCTGTGTCCCACACTGCAGCGTGTGTACTCGCGGGTACTCCCCCGTGGGAGATTTCAGCCCACGTCCTGGCGGCCGCCTACCGCGTCAGAGTGGATGCAAGGGCGGACGACCGGCGCCTGGCGCCGAGAGAGAGGGCCTCCGCCTTGGAGGAGGCTATAACCGAGGCGTTCCGCGTGTGGTTTGAGGAGCTCGAAGAGCAAAGGGGTTCGACCTCGGTCTCTGGTACTTTGTCCAGGACCTTGGAGGCCATGCACCCCTTTCTCACCACGTGGGCGGACCGGCGCCACGGGTCGCTCTCCTACCACTTGGTGCAGATTCTCAGCGGCCACGGTTCTTTCGGCCGCTACCTGCACCGCATCGGTAGGGAGCCGACCCCCGAGTGCCACCATTGTGATGCGGCGGAGGATACAGCGCAGCACACCTTGGAGGTGTGCCCGGGTTTTTCTTCGCGGCGCCAGGAGTTGACCGCCGTCATAGGTGACGATCTCTCCCTCCAAAACGTGGTCTGCATCATGTTGGAGGGAGAAGAAATGTGGGACGCGGTAAACTCCTTCTGCGTAGACGTCATGACGCAGAAGGAGGACGCGGAGAGAGCCCGGGAAGAGGATCCCGAGGCTGCTCCCTGCCGCCGCCGAAGGTTGGGGCGGAGGAGGCGGATGTACGCCCGCCTACTTCCTCCTGACGGCAACCAGCGGGGTCCAGGCCTGGGAAGCCCGGACCCTGCACTGCACAGGTTGCCGCCAGTCGCTGATCCCCTGGATGCCCCGGGGGATCACCGGCCCTCCCATTTTGGGGGGGTGAGTGGGGCTCGCCATAGGCGAGCAGTCGCCGACGAGGTCGTGGATGTGTTCTCGCGAGTTCCCATGACCTTGTCAGGCAGTGACGCCTCCCTCCCCGGCGTGCCCTCTTCGTCTGAGGACGAGGAGGATGCGGCGGTGATGGAGGTGCTCGCGCCAAGGCGTATGTGAGGGGCATCGGTGGGTTTTAGTCGGTAGGCCGCGGCATTGCACTTTCTGAGGGGCAGTCTGTCTGCCCCCAGAAGCCGCGGAGAGTCCGACATATCCTCGCGTATCCCAAAACGCGGGGCATGCGTAAAGCATTTCCCATCGTAAAAAAAAAAAAAAAAAAAAAAAAGGTTAGGTTGGGGTGCGTGCCGGACAACCTCCTCGTGGTGCACCCTGGGCGCCACCGTTTTTGATACGGTGGCGGCGAATAGTCCGGCAGCTGTAGACGGCGCCAGTTCTGCCCTGGTGCTGTCTAACTCGTTACCCCGTACGTGGTGCGGGACCGAGGGCCGCCATCCCAATGGATGGGGGCCGAGAGGAAGACAACCTCAGAAAAAATTACCTGGCGGGGACCGCAAGAGGTCCTGTCTCGCTTTTTGCGGGTAGTGTAGGCTCCGTGTCGGCGTCCTAGACGTATTCTGGGTAGCGGCGGCTCGGTTCGGAGTGTTGGGGGCCTTCTGTAGGCCCAGCGGTCCTTTGGACGTAGTATCGGGAGCGCCGTAACCCCGTACGTGGTGCGGGGCCGGAGGCCGCCACTTCAAGTGGGGGCTGCGTGGATGGATACCACTATAAAAAACCAAAACATTGTGGAAATTTATGAAATGGCGAATAGTAATCAGAAACTACCCCAGGAGGGTACCAACTGCTCCGCAGTTGGAGAATCCCTCCCGAGCACTCCGGTGCTCGGCAGCCCCTCGTATTCTGGGGGGGGCAACTATCGCCTTTTGGATGAAACAAGGGACAGAGCACAGGGTCCAGGCAAAAACAGTGCACAGTCGAGAGAGAGCAGTGGGAGTAGAGCCGGGGCAATTACGCGCTCGGCCGCTGCTGCGAAGCGTGTCTTGGTTGAGGATTCTGACATGTCGTTGGCGGATGATAGCAGGTGTGTGACCCCTACTCGGGGAACAAAGCGTCATAGTGTTGTACGCAAGCGCCCTGCTATGGGGATATCTGGGGATGAATCGGAGTCGGACTCTGTAGAAAGTGTGGTGGAAAGTGTAGGAGAGCCGAAGGAAGGTGTTAGAGGCTTTAATTTCATTGATCCTACCAAACCTGTGGGGCCGTATTCCGGATTAGCTAAGGCTAAAGTTGTGCTGGAGCGGCTGAAGCAGAGGGAAGAGCTAGAAGAGGCGCAATATGAGGCGGCGAAACAGAAGATGAAGGAGAGAATGCTTTCATCTTTAAAGATGCCGGAAAAAAAGAAGGCGAAAACGTTACCGAACCCGGTGAAGACACTGCCTAACCCGGTGAGGAAGAATACTAGGTCTCCTTCGCCGGTTATGAGCTCACTTGATCCGGATAATTTGACGATGCCGAAGATGGTAGGCATCGTCCAGAAATGGGTTGATACGATGCATGAGGTATGCAAGACGTCCGGCAACATAAAGAGGGAGCATAAAGTGGCAATAATGACTGCGCGGGCGGACATTTCAGTAGTCATGGATGTTCTGCAACGTCTGCCTGTTGATGAGGAGGTCCGTCGTCTTAGGGCAGACAATGAAAGGTTAAGCAGGGAGCTTGAGCTGGTCCGGGAAGAGCTCCAGGTAATTAAACGGGACATCACCGTACAGGCAGGGAACCCACGCGAACGCGAACCGGTGGCTGCACCGGCTCAGATGCCAGAAGTGACCTCGCCAGATAAGTTTGAGGAGCTTAAGGCGTTCATTCTGAGATTGGTTGGTCCAATGCTGGACGCCCGTATTGAAGGACTAGAGATGAGGCTCCCACCAGCGCCACCGATGAGACCGCCTTTGGCGGCGGACCGAAAAAATGCGTCGGCCTCTGCGCCAACGCCACCTACTGCACTGCAATTGCCGGCACCGCCAGCAATAGTGGGGGGACGGCCAGCGAAAAATCCGGAGGCAGTTGCCCCGGGCGATTCCCAGACCTGGTCCGAGGTAGTGAGTAAGGGGGAACGGAAGCGAAGACGTAGAGCGGCAGCAGCGGAGGCAGCGGCTTTGGTCACGGCGGCAAATCCAGCTGCTCCCCCTCCACCCGTGGAACCTCAACCTTTCAATACAGGGAGGACCAAGAAGAAAAAACCCAAGCTGGCTACCCCCAACTCTTCCGCGGTTGTGGTCACTGTTCCAAAAGAGGCAGAGGAACGGGGAGTGACGTATGCAAAGGTATTTGCCAAGGCCCGCCAAGAAGTCAAAATACTGGAGCTGGGAATTGATAACGTAAAGATGCGAGTCTCACAGACCGGAGCCAGAATTATAGAGGTTCCGGGAAGTACCAGCGGAGACAAGGCGGATCTCCTAGCCACAAAATTGAAAGAGGCCCTAGATGGTCTGGCCAATATCCACAGACCTATAAAAACTGTGGATATGAGAGTGTCGGGAATCGACGATTCGGTGGTCGAGGCCGACTTAAAAGAGGCTTTGGCCGAGAAGGGGGGTTGTCCGGCGGACCAAATTAAAGTGGGTACAATAAGGATGGGTCCGGGAGGCCTGGGCATGGTTATGGTTAAGTGCCCGGTAGCAGCGGCTAAGAAGGTGGTGGACTCTGGCAGATTGTTGATCGGCTGGAGTTCTCCCCAGATAAAAGTACTAGAGCCCTTGCCTCTCCGCTGCTACAAATGTATGGTGCCGGGGCACATGCGTCAGCGCTGTCCCTGCGAGGTAGATAGGAGTGGAAGCTGCTACCGTTGTGGAGAGATGGGGCATAAGGCCGCGGTATGCTCGGCGCAGCCAAAGTGCATGGTGTGTACGGAGGCAAAGATGCCGGCTAAACATGTTATGGGGGGTAAGAACTGTCGTCCTCCAGCGAAACGGGCCGTACCAATCCCGGACAAAGGGACCTTGGCAGCAGATGCAGGGAGTCGAAAGAGCCCGGAAATGGAGAAGCGGGAAGCACCAATCCCGGATGGAGGAGGAGCTAGTATGATGGAGGAGGAGAGTCAAGCGGCCCCGCAACAAGGAATTCGAGCGCCTATTCCACTGGCTGCTAGAGAAAAGCGCCCTAAGCACAGCCGGAGGGTGCCCTCGCCCGAGAGGGATCGCTCTGAAAGCGAACTGAGTGAGGAGTTGGATTACTCCGGCTGATCTGAACTCCGACCAACACGGAGGTCAGGGAACAGCCCATCTTGTTCCCTGATGTGGACGGAAGTTTTAATCTGTCGCGCCGCTTCCCTCCCCTCGGCTCTATAATAAAGCTGTCCGGGAGCCGCGATAATGCGCAGGATGTGGGGAACTGCATATATAGTACCCTGTCTAGGGCCAAGCTGGCGGTGGGAGGTGACCCACCGCCTGCCTTGCACGGTCCTGACGGTGTGGGGAGATGGCCAAACTTGCCCGGCCATCTCCCAGGAGTGAGGAGGCCTGGGTTGCCGGGCAGCCGCTAGGTCACACTAGGGTGATTCCCACAAGGGCCCCTTATGACCAGCTGGCGGCACGTGGGCAGGTACTGAAGTTTTTTAGTGGGTATTCCCTCCTCCCGAGATCCCGCCGAGCCACATGGCTGGGTGGGATCACGGGAGGCAGTCGTGGAGGGAGCTGCAACGATGAATGTTGCGGTCCCCTCCTGGCGAGTCCCACATACCCCCCTACTGCTCACCTGCGGTAGGGGAAGCGCGTAAATGCGTTTTTCTTCAGTATAAAAAAAAAAAAAAAAAAAAAAAAAAAAAAAAGGTTAGGTTAGGTTAGGTTAGGTTAGGTTAGGTTAGGTTAGGTTAGGTTAGGTTAGGTTAGGTTAGGTTAGGTTAGGTTAGGTTAGGTTAGGTTAGGTTAGGTTAGGTTAGGTTAGGTTAGGTTAGGTTAGGTTAGGTTAGGTTAGGTTAGGTTAGGTTAGGTTAGGTTAGGTTAGGTTAGGTTAGGTTAGGTTAGGTTAGGTTAGGTTAGGTTAGGTTAGGTTAGGTTAGGTTAGGTTAGGTTAGGTTAGGTTAGGTTAGGTTAGGTTAGGTTAGGTTAGGTTAGGTTAGGTTAGGTTAGGTTAGGTTAGGTTAGGTTAGGTTAGGTTAGGTTAGGTTAGGTTAGGTTAGGTTAGGTTAGGTTAGGTTAGGTTAGGTTAGGTTAGGTTAGGTTAGGTTAGGTTAGGTTAGGTTAGGTTAGGTTAGGTTAGGTTAGGTTAGGTTAGGTTAGGTTAGGTTAGGTTAGGTTAGGTTAGGTTAGGTTAGGTTAGGTTAGGTTAGGTTAGGTTAGGTTAGGTTAGGTTAGGTTAGGTTAGGTTAGGTTAGGTTAGGTTAGGTTAGGTTAGGTTAGGTTAGGTTAGGTTAGGTTAGGTTAGGTTAGGTTAGGTTAGGTTAGGTTAGGTTAGGTTAGGTTAGGTTAGGTTAGGTTAGGTTAGGTTAGGTTAGGTTAGGTTAGGTTAGGTTAGGTTAGGTTAGGTTAGGTTAGGTTAGGTTAGGTTAGGTTAGGTTAGGTTAGGTTAGGTTAGGTTAGGTTAGGTTAGGTTAGGTTAGGTTAGGTTAGGTTAGGTTAGGTTAGGTTAGGTTAGGTTAGGTTAGGTTAGGTTAGGTTAGGTTAGGTTAGGTTAGGTTAGGTTAGGTTAGGTTAGGTTAGGTTAGGTTAGGTTAGGTTAGGTTGGGGTGCTAGGTCGGATAACCTCCTCGTGTGCCCTGCCACTGTTTTTTCCCCGTCCATGTATGTGGTCTGGCAAATGCAGTGGGAGGGACGGTGCACCCTGGGTATCACTGTAAATGGCGAACAATTCATTTTGGTCCCATTTACCGTGATGGCTAATAATCCGACACTCCTGTTATCCTGTACGTAGTGCAGGACCAGGGGCCCGCTTCGGGGGGCCGAGGGGAGGCAACCCCAATAAAAAACTCAAACCGTAGCCCTGTACGTAGTGCAGGAGCGGGGGTCGCCTTTATGGGGGCCGCGAGGAGTAAACCTCTATAAAAAACCCTCAATTGTTCCTGTACTTGAGGACGAGGTGCAGGAAGCCTGTTGCAGGTGGTCGGCGAAGGTGGCCGACCTACGATCGCCACCCCTGGGAACCTCCCGCCACCCAGGGTGTAGAAGGGTTACCCGGGCATTGGGATCTCTGCCCGGTTGGACGTCATATTTCTCCCGCACTCGTGGGAATTTGTATGATGAATGGAAAGAAAAAACCAAGTCGTGACGCTAAGGGGAGGTTTACGGCGCCAGTTTCTGGTGTCGATAAACGTACGGACGGAGCACGGAGTCCATCCAAAAACAGTGCCGAAGAATCTTCTGACGAGCTTGGTCTAGAGCTCGATGAAATCATCCAGGGGAAGCGTGGGCCTCAACGCGTGGCTGAGGCATATAAGAGGTATTTGTCGTCGGGGAAGTCATCCTCGCCTTCTGGAGATGAAGTCCTGGGTTGTGTCGCTGTAGGTAAAAAGTCCGGCGGAGGCTCTCAAGGAAAGGCGGTCCCAGCCGTTCCACTATCACCACAACCTAAGTCGCGGGAAGCAGAGTCTCTGCGGAAACATATGCCGAAGAGGGTTTGCCTGACAAAGAGTCGGCATGAGCCCTGTCAAGGGGAGTCTAGCGAGATGGAGACTGGGCCGCAAATACCAACGGCCTTCTCGTTTGGAGCGAAGAATCAAATAGTCGCTGAAGTAGTGGAATTCCAGGCCACTCCGTCGACCACGGCCTGTGAAAACCGTTCCGAGAAGGGTGAGGTTGCTCGCCTCAAAGCTGAAAATACCAACCTTCGCTTAGAGTTGGAGGCCATTAAGAAAGAAGTTGCGGATCTCCGCAAGCAGGCGAACGCCAGGAACTCTACGGAGGGCTTTTCCATCTCTGAGGTGGCATTGGAGGGGCTAATGGAATTTCTGGCTGCAAAGATGGACAAAATGCTGGAGGATAAGCTGAGCGGACTGCGGCTCCCACCCCCTTCCGCCAAGAAGACGCTAGAACCAGCGCGAAGCCGAGTTGAGCCACCTTCCACGAACAGAGCTGAACAAGTCGACCCTCCTCCCGCCCTTGCCCAGGATAACGCCTGGCAGCCGGCGTCGAGGAGAAGAAAGAAGAAGGTGAAGGCCCTCGAAGGAGCCCCTGCCAATAAGCCGATCCCAATCCCAGGGGAAGCGAAGACGGCCTCGAAGAAAAAGCCGAAACTGAAACCCCCACGCACCTCGGCGGTGGTAGTTGACCTACTGCCGGAAGCGCTAGAAAGGGGACTTTCGTACGCGGAGGTGATCGCCAAGGCGAGAGTGAAGATCTCCCTTCCGGATCTAGGTATCCAGGAAGGCTGTAAAATCCGTGAGGGCCAAACTGGCAACAGAGTCTTAGAGGTGCGGGACCCGACAGGGGAAAAGGCCAACTTGTTGGCCGAAAAACTCCGCGACGTTCTTTCGGAGGTGGCGGTCGTTCGTCGGCCTGAGAAGACGGCAGACCTGCACATTGCAGGCCTCGACGACTCCGTGTGTAAGGAGGATGTGCGGCGGGAGCTTGTGGTCATAGCAGGCTGTGAACCGCACTGTATTAAGCTGACGGAGATTATGCTCTCCTCGGATGGCACAGGCTGCATCAGGGTCAGATGCCCAGTCGCAGCAGCCAAGTCGATCGCCAAGGGAGGCCGAGTGCGTATTGGTTGGTCCACCGCTAGGGTGAGGGTGCTCGACCCTGTCCCCCTGCGGTGCTTCAAATGTTTGGGGGTTGGGCATACGAAGCCCAGATGCCCGTCGGAAGTCGACAGAAGCAACCTCTGCTTCCGCTGTGGCGAGCCGGGCCACATGGCCGCGGCTTGCAGAGCCGATCCCAGATGCGCCGTCTGCGCTGCCAGTGGGCGGCCGACCGACCACATTATGGGTTGCCGTAGGTGTGATCCGCCGGTCACTAAGGGCAATCGCCCCGAACGCCGGCAGACCGATGCGGAGTTTTCGTCGGGGATTCAGCCCGAGCGAGCGGGCATCCCCGGCGCGCGGAGGGGTACGCCCCAGGTTGCTCCCACGCTTCTCGGTGAGGAGAAGTGTACGGGAGTTGTTGAGGGGGGGGATTTGTCCCCCTGTCGGGGCCAAGCGGGCGGTGGGAGGTGAACCACCGCTCGCCTTGCACGGCCCTGACGGAGAGGGGGGGAATGGCCAAACTTGCCCGGCCATTCCCCATCGGAGGAGGCCCGGATGCGGGCAGGCCGCGTTTGCCGTTGTGGTGAGTGCCAAGCACGGCCCCACGCACAGCCCCTTGGCTGTCGGCGCTAGCGGCGGAGAGGGCAGGTGCCGTAGTTTTTCGAATGTTGCGGTCCCCTCCTGGCGAGTCCCACATACCCCCGTCCCGCTCACCTGCGGGAAGGGAAGCGCGTAAATGCGTTTTTCTTCGGCATATAAAAAAAAAAAAAAAAAAAAAAAAAAAGGTTAGGTTAGGTTAGGTTAGGTTAGGTTAGGTTAGGTTAGGTTAGGTTAGGTTAGGTTAGGTTAGGTTAGGTTAGGTTAGGTTAGGTTAGGTTAGGTTAGGTTAGGTTAGGTTAGGTTAGGTTAGGTTAGGTTAGGTTAGGTTAGGTTAGGTTAGGTTAGGTTAGGTTAGGTTAGGTTAGGTTAGGTTAGGTTAGGTTAGGTTAGGTTAGGTTAGGTTAGGTTAGGTTAGGTTAGGTTAGGTTAGGTTAGGTTAGGTTAGGTTAGGTTAGGTTAGGTTAGGTTAGGTTAGGTTAGGTTAGGTTAGGTTAGGTTAGGTTAGGTTAGGTTAGGTTAGGTTAGGTTAGGTTAGGTTAGGTTAGGTTAGGTTAGGTTAGGTTAGGTTAGGTTAGGTTAGGTTAGGTTAGGTTAGGTTAGGTTAGGTTAGGTTAGGTTAGGTTAGGTTAGGTTAGGTTAGGTTAGGTTGGGGTGCTAGGTCGGATAACCTCCTCGTGTGCCCTGCCACTGTTTTTCCCCGTCCATGTATGTGGTCTGGCAAATGCAGTGGGAGGGACGGTGCACCCTGGGTATCACTGTAAATGGCGAACAATTTATTTTGGTCCCATTTACCGTGATGGCTAATAATCCGACACTCCTGTTATCCTGTACGTAGTGCAGGACCAGGGGCCCGCTTCGGGGGGCCGAGGGGAGACAACCCCAATAAAAAACACAAAACCGTAGCCCTGTACGTAGTGCAGGAACGGGGGTCACCTTCATGGGGACCGCGAGGAGACAACCTCTATAAAAAACAGGTGTAGACAGCGCCAGTTCTGCCCTGGTGCTGTCTAACTCGTAACCCCGTACGTGGTGCGGGAGCGAGGGCTGCCATCCCAATGGATGGGGGCTGCGAGGAAGAAAACCTCTCTAAAAAATTACCGACGGGGACCTCATGGTCCTGTCCGCCTCGGCGGATGGTGTGGGTCCGAGTCGGCGTCCTGGACGTATTCTGGGTAGCGGCGACTCGGTTCGGGCTCGGCCGGCGTCCTGGAGATTCCGGGTAGCGGCGGTGCGGGTCTGAGTGGAGGGGGCCTTTGTGTAGGCCCAGCGGTCCTTTTGGACGTGGTATGATGAACATGATGGACAATTGGAAAGAGAAGTTACCCCAGGAGGGTACCAGCTGCTCCGCAGCTGGAGAATCCCTCCCGGGCACCTCGGTGCCCGGCTGCCCCTCGTCTTCTGGGGGGGGCAACAATTGTTTAAACTGTGTTGTAAGGTTGGAGAGGTTGCCGATGTCGAGGTCTTCAGTGCCTCGGGGTGAAAGGCAAGCGACTGAGTACGAGGACGATTCCCAAAGAAGGTCACAGGAGGTGGGCTCCGGTTATGAAAGTAGTGGTGACTCGGCTGGTCCGCCGAGTAAGGCGTGGAGGCGGGAGAGTGAGAGGATGGCTGGTCTCCTTAGAGAAAAGCGCGGAGAAGTCGAAAACACATCGGTTCCCCAAACTCCGAGTGAAACCGGTGATGACGAGTCGAGCGCTGAAGTGGTGTCTGATGAGGGTGGATACTTGGAGGACGAAGAAGTCTACCCTGAGGTTGATAGTGAAGCAGAAGTTGAGGTCTGGGAGGACAATCCAAGACCCGAGGTTGATTTCAAGAAGCCGGAAGGGCTTCCGCGCAGGACGGCGCGGGCTCGCAGAAGGATAACCAAGGGTGAGACGGAGGAGGCCCCTAATCCGTGTTTTACTCCTCGGGATGATGATGATGATTTAGATGATGATTTAGAGGCGGAAGAGGACTCGATGGATGTGGTAGACGAGGACGAGGAAGTGCCTGTGCAGGACATCCTCCAAAAAATCCAAGAGAAGGGAACCGAAGAGGTCGCTAAACTTAGGGAGGAAAACGAGACCCTCCGGGGGGAATTAGCGGCCCTGAAGAGTGAGATGGCGGAAATTAAGAAGTCGATCGGCAGATGCGCATGTAGCTGTACCCTCACCAAGGAGGCAGCGGTGACTCAGAAGTCGATGAATGCGCTGGAACGCTCCTTAACAGAGATGGTGTCTAAGACCATAGATGGCAAATTCAAGAGCCTGGGCTTACTTGCCTCTGCCCTTCCCCCTGGCAGAGTACCCCAGCCGAAGCAGAAGCAACCGGAGGCACAAAATCCGCCAAAGTTGCCTCCCACAACCAGCGGTGCTGATTCTTGGAGCGCTGCTGGCAGCAGAAAGAAGCGGAGAAGGCTAGCCAAAGCTGCAGCTAAGCAACCTGCCGCTGAGATGAACCCGGAGTCGAAAACTGGCACCCCTGCAGCAAAGAAGCCAGTAGCAAAGAAGATGGTAAAGCTCTCCTCCCCCAAAACCTCGGCAGTGTCTCTGACCCTGCTGCCGGAGGCTGCGGAGCGCGGGCTGACTTACGCCGACATCATTTCAAGGGCTAGGGGAGCGGTCTCTCTCCCTGAGATGGGACTGAATGAAGGGGTCAGAACACGAGTGAGCCAGACGGGGGCGAGAGTGGTGGAAGTCCCGGACCCCACAGGCAAGAAGGCGGATATTCTGGCAGCGAAACTCCAAACAGCGCTTGCTGGCGTGGCCCGTGTTGGACGGCCGGAGAAGACGACGGACCTGATGATCACAGGTCTCGACGAAACCGTCCAAAAAGAGGAGGTGCTGCGCGCTGTAAGGGAAAAGGCCGACTGTGACCTTAAGTCGGTCCTGGCTCAGGACATAAAGCTGAGCCCGGAGGGAAGAGGACGCATGCTGCTACGCTGTCCCGTGGCGGTGGCGAGAGAGTTGGCAAGGGGAGGTAAACTAACGGTCGGGTGGAGCACTGCTACGGTGAAGGTGCTGGCCCCCTTGCCGTTAAGGTGCTTCCGCTGTTTAGCGGTGGGGCATACCAAGCCACGGTGCCCCTCATTAGTAGATAGAAGCACACTTTGCTTTCGGTGCGGGCAGCCAGGACATGTCGCGGCTGGGTGTAGAGCGGAGCCAAAATGTGCTCTTTGTGCGGATGCAAACCGACCACATAGGCACGTGATGGGAAGCGTGAGGTGCGTACCTCCGGTGCAGAGAGGGAATCGCCCCGAGCACGGAGGACATGTTGGAGCCGAGGCCCAAAGGCCCGCAGAGGTAACGCCCATGGAGACGTCTCCAATAACAGCAGACGAGGCGCCGGCTCTGCCAACGCCACAGACTTCTCCCCATTCATCTCCGCGGAGAAGAGTCCGGGAGGGTCACGAGGAGGAGGGGACCTGACCATCTTGTTCCCTCCAGTCGGGGCCAAGCGGGCGATGGGAGGTGAACCATCGCTCGCCTTGCACGGCCCTGATGAGAGGGGGGGATTGGCCAAACTTGCCCGGCCATTCCCCAGCGGAGGAGGCCCGGTTGCGGGCAGGCCGCGTTTGCCGTTGTGGTGAGTGCCAAGCACGGCCCCACGCACAGCCCTTTGGCTGTCGGCGCTAGCGGCGGAGAGGGCAGGTGCCGTAGTTTTTTAGTGGGTATTCCCTCCTCCCGAGATCCCATCGAACCACCTGGTTGGGTGGGATCACGGGAGGCAGTCGTGGAGGGAGCTGCAACGCTGAATGTTGCGGTCCCCTCCTGGCGAGTCCCACATACCCCCTTCCCGTACACCTGCGGGAAGGGAAGCGCGTAAATGCGTTTTTCTACGGCATATAAAAAAAAAAAAAAAAAAAAAAAAAAAAAAAGGTTAGGTTAGGTTAGGTTAGGTTAGGTTAGGTTAGGTTAGGTTAGGTTAGGTTAGGTTAGGTTAGGTTGGGGTGCGTGCCGGACAACCTCCTCGTGGTGCACCCTGGGCGCCACCGTTTTTGATACGGTGGCGGCGAATAGTCCGGCAGTTGTAGACGGCGCCAGTTCTGCCCTGGTGCTGTCTAACTCGTTACCCCGTACGTGGTGCGGGACCGAGGGCCGCCATCCCAACGGATGGGGGCTGAGAGGAAGACAACCTCAGAAAAATTACCTGGCGGGGACCGCAAGAGGTCCTGTCTCGCTTTTTGCGGGTAGTGTAGGCTCCGGGTCGGCGTCCTAGACTTATTCTGGGGAGCGGCGACCCGGTTCGGGCTCGGCCGGCGCCCTGGATTGCCCGGGAAGCGGCGGTGCGAGCGAGGGCGGCGGGCTCGTCCGGTTGCGGTAAAACGCGATCGGCGGACGGGCATTTTTGCCAACCGTCGGCAAAACCGGTGACCTAGCCATGTCTTAGGGCCGGTGGGGCTGCCCTTAATTGGGTGTCCCCGCGAGGAGATAACCTCCATAAAAAACCCCAACCCCAAGCTTTTTGTCGTGCGGCGAGGGGGTGAATGGCTGCAGGGAGTGCAGTCATCACGCGGCAACGGAGCTAGGATTTGGCAACCCCCTGCTTCGATAACCCTTGCTTGCTCAGGTACTGGGGTCTCTGCCTGAGTGGACCGGGTGTTTCCCCCATAATCGTGGGACCTAGTATGAGTTTTAATAATAAACCGGAAGAAGACAAAGCACAGAGTCGTGGAAACAGTGCCAAAACTAGAGAGGAGTCTATTTGGAGACAGATAAAGGATGCTGATAAAGCAGCGTGCCTTGACGAGGTTGACCGGACTGAAAATTCAGACGAGATGGAGATTGGAATCTCTACTGTTGAGCAAAAGGTCATTGACTTAAAAGATACGATCCTTGAGACCTGTTTAAGCTTTGCAAATTGGTCGGAACGTGCAAAAACAGTCAACAAGATGGAGCACGGCGTAGTTATGCAAGGTCTACATGAAATCCAGGTGGCTGTGACCGAAATCGTTAAGATCAGGGATGAAGACTATAATGAGCTGGAAGAGGGATATCTTACATTCCGCGATGAAAATTCCAAACTTAAGGAGGAGAACAAAGAGCTAGCCGAAAAATACAGTGCTCTGGAGAAAGAGACGATAGAGTTGAGGGTAAAAGCGAGTCTCCTTCCTTCACTCCCTCCCCAGAGCCCTTTTGATCTCGAAGCTTTTACGAAGATGATGGAAATCAGGGAGGCTTCCATGCTCGCCTCCATGACGAGGATGCTAGATGAGCGGTTGAAAGCTTTAGAGCGTGAGAACAACAACCGACAAGCTGCGCAAAAGCCGACAATGGAATCAGCTCCTACCCAGACGCGAGTTGAAGCCCCAGCGATCTCTCCTGCGGATGGCTGGAATAAGGTTCTTGGGCGAAAGGAACGGAAACAGGAAATAGCTCCTAAAATGACGAAGCAGACCGTAGAGTCAAACTTAAAGACTACGAAGAAGCCTAACCTTAGAGGCCGACCAAAACTGCCCCCTTCCGGCATTTCAGCGGTGGTGCTGACCTTGCTGCCGGAAGCAGTTACGGGAGGAATGACGTATGCCGGAGTAATGGCGAAAGTCAGAGCCGAAGTTTCTCTCACAGATGCTGGAATTGAAGAGGGAGTTGTAATGAGGAAATCTCAGACGGGTGCTCAAGTGCTGCAGGTGCAAGACCCGGACGGTACTAAGGCGGACATACTCGCTGGAAAGCTCCGGGAAGTTTTGAAAGAAGTAGCAGATGTAAGACGTCCGGAAATACTCGTTGGTGTGCAGATTTCCGACTTGGACGACACTATTTCAAAAGATGAGGTGGTTGCAGAGATAACCGCGAAAACGGGTTGTCCAGCTTCCAAATTGAAGGTTAACGACATCATGACTGGATCAGAGGGTATGGGATATGTACGCATCAGATGCCCGATAGACGTTGCCCAAAAGATTTGTCAAGACGATGGCAGAATCCGCGTTGGCTGGAGTATTGCCCGCGCGAAACTTCTCGCCCCTTCCCCATTGCGCTGCTACAGGTGTATGGGGGTGGGGCACACAAAGCCGCTATGCCCATCGGAGAAAGATCGAAGCAACCTTTGCTTCAGATGCGGACGACCGGGCCACATGGCGGCGGTCTGTAAGGAGAAGCCCAGGTGCCAAGTGTGCGCTGAAAGTGGTCGGCCTGCCGAACACGTCATGGGCAGTCGAGTTTGCGATCCACCGACGACAAAGGGCAAACACCCCGATATGAGGAATAATCCCGCGGCGAGTAGGGGTAAAAGCCCCGAGCGCCAGGGGCATGACACAGAGAGGAGCCGCTCGTCACACAGCGAGCACAGCGAGGGGACCGTGGAGACAGAGTCCCCGAAGCAAAAGCAGCCTCGCCGCTCGGCGCGCCTCTCTAAGGAGAAGCGTCGTCGTGATTGCGGCGACAGTGGTGGTGTCGTATAGGGGGGGCCTTCTGTTCCCCCATTGGTATGCAGATGGGGAGGCAGTGGGCGATGGCTCGAGATGCCTGATCCCGCATTGCACAGCCTCTTCCGTCTGGGGGGGCGTTGCATTGTGACGCGACGCCTCCCGCGTGGTAGATTTCGTGGTGTGGCCCCGGGATTTTTCGGGGCTGGCTGGGGCAGGGGTGGTTGCTTCCCAAGAAGGACCCCATCCTGCCGCAAACCGGCAGTGAGGTCACAACGGGGGGTTTTAGCGGATATGCCTCCGTACACATCCGATGAGCTTTTGACCTGTCGGATGCGTGCGGAGGAGAGCTCCGGACTCGCTTGGTCGCAATCTCAGCGGCCAAGAAGTTGGTAATCCGAGTTCCCCTCGAAAAAAAAAAAAAAAAAAAAAAAAAAGGTTAGGTTAGGTTAGGTTAGGTTAGGTTAGGTTAGGTTAGGTTAGGTTAGGTTAGGTTAGGTTAGGTTAGGTTAGGTTAGGTTAGGTTAGGTTAGGTTAGGTTAGGTTAGGTTAGGTTAGGTTAGGTTAGGTTAGGTTAGGTTAGGTTAGGTTAGGTTAGGTTTTTTTTTTTTTTTTTTTTTTTTTTTTTTTTTTTTTTTTTTTTTTTTTTTTTTTTTTTTCCTTCTACCTCTAACATAGGGTCAGAGCCTGTTTTTACATTTTCATTTTTGTTTACTCTTTCATACCAGTTCTCGCATTTATGCTTCTCGCACATTCATACTGCATACCACACTTTCATACATCATCTTTTATACTATAACGGCCGGGAGAGACCGCCTAATCTATTTATTTATTTCTAATCTATCTATCTATTTATTCCTAATATATTTTTTATTGGGTTCTATGGAACTCGACACAGTTTTTCTTTATTTAATAAACATTTGTTACACAGTCCTTATTAATTCTAAGTACATTTTTCTTATAACTATTTACATTGTCTTATGCCTATTATTAATTATTTACTATTCTAGTTACATACACTCTTAGTTTTTGTATTACATTTTATAATATTTACCTAATGTTTCTTATGCTAAATAACAATATTCAATAATATCATTTTAGCATTATTGCTAATCTACTTTATTTCTCTTTATTACTCTTAAAACTATATTCTTACAAAAATCTAGGAATCTTTCTCTTTCTTTACTTAACATTATTTCCTCTATGTTTTTTGGACAAATCTTATATTCTATTTTTTGTTCTATACTGAATCTTTCCAAATTATAAATTGGGCAATCTATAATTAAGTGTGGGAGGGACTCAGGGGTTTCGGGGTCGCAGGCGCACGATGGGTTATCCTTGCACTTGAATCTATGCAAGTACTCGGAGAACCCACCGTGCCCTGTCAATACTTGGGTGAGGATGGGGTCGGGTTCAATTTTCCTGATGGTGCGGAAGGCCCTATTCGCGTCCGGTAAGAACAGTTTGGTTACCGCGGCAGTATCACCAGCTTTATATCTCCGGTTCCATTCGTCAAGCGTCTGCATCCTAATGCTACGCTTGACGAATGATACCGGACAACTATCGTATTTCGGTCTAGTTTTGAGATTGAGTGCCGCGTCCTTCGCCAGCTCGTCCGCTCGCTCATTGCCCGCCAGCCCGACGTGGGCTTTTATCCAAAATAAAGATATATATTTATTTTGGAGAGCAATTGTTTTTATGTTTGCCCTTGCTTCTACGGCTAATGGGTGCAGGCAGTCCAAGCTGGCGACGGACTGAAGGGCCGCGGTCGAATCAGAGTATATCGCGAAGGTGGTTTCCTTTCTCCTTGTTGCCAGGCCTGTCGCCTCACATATAGCAAGGAGCTCCGCCTGGTAGACTGTGCAATACGTCGGCAAAGCAAGTTTGACGGCCCTAATTTCGGTTCCTCTATTCCACAAGGATAGGGCGGAGCCGACCCGGCCGTCAATCTTACTGCCGTCAGTAAAGATTTGAATGTCAAAGTCGCTATTAGCGTTAACTTGGTCTTGGTCTACCAGGGGATGGAATTCGATGCTAACGTGCTCGGCT